>JAHFWJ010000015.1:0-4800000 GCA_028555115.1 Himalopsyche japonica
TATAATTTTAAGGTATTTCTGTGAATAAAACATACGTCATAGTATTGCATGCGCAAGAATGGCAAAAACGTTAAATATTTCACTAAGCTATTGGTCATAAGATCAATAAAAACACGAATTCGATTGAGACGATCTACCGCAAATATGTATTCTGTCAATTATATCAGGCGAGATTTATGATATGGCCGAAAGATTATTTTTCAATCGCAAGGAAAAAATAATATTACGTTAATTTCGATTCGGATGGAACTGTCACAAAAACACACATTATACTCCTGTCATAAAGCCATACATTCCAATTTTTGATAATTGAAAATAAGGATCAAAAATGTATTGATTTATGAATTATAAATCAGGTCAGTTCTGTTGCTCTGTGTGATAGAATGCCTGAAGATGCCGAAAGGCGAAACCCGGGTCGTTATTGACAAAGCATGTGGAATCGTACAAATTTGTAACAATTCAAATTTGATATTGAAATTCCATCAAGCCCCTTCAGTCGATATCATAAGTAAAACCAAAATTTATTTATAATTACTCGTTAATGCATCTATTTAATGATTTTATTTAATATGGAAAAACAAAAAATACTATAAATGGCTTAAATAGAAAATTTAATTAAAACGGTCAGTGAGCTGCGCTTTTTATATTCAATCGTGATTGTGAAATCATTTCAATCCGAGGAATTCAACAAAATATTATTTTCCTATAGCTCGATTCAATCATTTAACATAATAATATAAAATTTAAAAGTATAATAAAAGTTAATATTGTGTTATGACTCGAGAATGGCATTCTGAATAAGTGTGCAATCATCACCAACTGAATATTTCTTTTATTCTCAGTCGATTCCGTGATTGCTGATTGCATGACTTCAGTTCGAAATTAATACGAACTAAATTACCTCACAATGATTGAATGTAACGTAAATTACGATGCACGGTAACTTGAATTTATTGAATGATTCTCACCGGCCGAACGCAATTATCAACAGGTGCAAATGTTGCAGGTATTTAATATACGAGCCACCATATTGTTATTAATAAAGGCAAGTGGTTAGTAAAAAAAACGCATATTATATTGTTATTTAAACGAAGAGATAGATAGGAATCATTGGCCGTTTATATCCAAAAGTATAACAACAGTTTTACAAGCAGACTGTTCTTCTTTTTGTGTGAATCGTTATAGCCCAGTGTTTTTCAAATGTCAACGACTCAAAATAAAGTTATTTCAATATTTTATTTCAAAATGTCCAGTTATTATAATAGAATACGGTAAAAAAAAATAAGTTTTTTCGGCTCACGTCTTCATCATAACTATTTTTCTGGTAGTTAGTACTGATGAAGGCGTGAGCCGAAATCGCTATTTTATCACCGTTCTGGTCAAGGACGTTTATGATATCAATTTAGAATATAAGAATTATAAAAAAAATAATAAAACGTTAAGCGTGAAAATAAAACCATTTTAAGCGTAAAAACAGACCATTCTAAAAGATACAAATTATATTGATTATTAGTTTTAAGGTGTTAATTGTCACTTCTCGGTGAAAATGCATGTTATTTCAAATAATAACAATAGATTTTTTGTAATATTAACATTGTGGAAATAGTATAAACATGATTTTGATACATCGGAGTGATGTTCAACTGAACGATCAGATGACGTACATTTCACATGTGCATACAAATATCGAAAAGACACGATTTCAAAAAAAATCGTTAAACCTTTTTTTATACTGCCTTTTAGTAACCACATGTGTACACTTAATAATATTCGACACACTTGAGATGACGTTTCACTAAAAGGCGATAATGCAAAAGTTATGCAATGTATCACCGTTTCGTGTTCCTTTAGTAAACTTAAACTGTCTTGTGCTACCGCCGTTTGATCCCGATTTTAAAAACCCTGCTGGGCATTTGAACATTATTATTTGATTCTCCGAGCCATTTGTGTACCGACAGAATATTGATAGAATATCTTCCTTAACAAAACAAAAAAAAAATATACTTTACTTTACTTACTATTAAGTGTGTGCTCTGTATTGAGAAATAGATCTAGCCCAGAATAATTTGTATAACTGGTCAAGCTGTAAAAATACACTGTAAATGCATGTAAAGTTTGAGATGTTTTGGCACAGTCTGTAAGAGCGAGGGACCACAATGATTCATAAATATATATACGTTAATGCAAAGTCATTTAATATTAATAACTATATTCTTCTTATGTGATTTTCCCAATAAGTCAGACGCTCGGTTTAAGCTGTTAGTATGTCCTTTATGTTCAATTTAAAATGATTGATTTGGTAGCCTTTGTATTATTGGACCGTTAACACATGCCGGGCTGATTTTCAGTAGATTTGTGATCAAAAAGGACCAATAAAACGTCCGACCGGTGTAAAAAATGACACTACTATCTACTATCCAAGGCGTTAAGGGTTTTTTTTGCGTTAGGATATAGTTAAGAGGTGTCAATTATTCATAAGAATTAGAGAATGGGTACATTGAACAAAATAGTTTGTTAACAGTTTACTAGTTCAATTAGCAATAAAATTATTTATCAAAAATATAAATACTGCAATTTTGATAAAATATTTTGCATATATAGTTTAATTACTTCAACTGAAATTAAGACATTAGCCAAAGTTTTATGAACTAAAACAGTATTCACATTTAATAAAAAAATCAAATTTGAATTGTTACAACTTTGTACGATTCCACATGTTTTGTCACTAACGACCTGGGTTTCGCCTTTCGGAATCTTCAGGCGAAACCCGCGTCGTTAGTGACAAAACATGTGGAATCGTACAAAGATGCAACGATTCAAATTTGATATTGAAATTACATCAAGCACCTTCAGTCGATATCATAAATTACATCATAAACATATGTTTTTTATAAAACATATCATTGAGTGTAGGATCTGGTTATTTTTTTGGCACTGATTAAATTGAAACTTTAAGCTGGGTTTAATTACATGACAATTGCATCTTGTTTGAAAATAATTATTTTATGGTATTAAAGTCAATATTAAGCTATGTCCTCTTCTAGATTAGTCAACCGTACTGCCCAGTCATAAAAGTATTTGTATTTAGAAGTCCTTTTTTATTCTCTAGTACCAACACAGATCATGATTTTTTGTATACGACTGGTTTCGGAATTCCAACGAGAACTAAATTTAGCACCGCATTTGAGTCCCATTTTGGTTTTCGAGCCAACATATTAAAGTTAAACAAATTGACAAATTACAGGAATCGATCTCAGTAAAAAAGTGCAAGTAGTGAGAGCGATAAGCTTACCACTAGTCAAGTCTTAGTCTTTATATTCTATCTTGACTGTTTTCGAAAAAAGATTGTAAACAACTCAGGAGTTGAAATAGCTCTTTTAGCAAGCCACACATTGGGAGCATACATATACGTAAAAAATATACTATAAATGTAAATCATTATTTATCAAAAAATACTGTTTGTCGGTTAGTTGTCAGAATATTTATACGCTGGAAACAAATCGTTGTATAAAAATATTTTGAAACTAATTTCAGCATAGTTTTGCGATGTCAAAAGAAAGCAAAAGAAAAACAATACACTTTTCTTGGAAACAATGAAATATTAATGAGGTCTAAGTCGGGTAACATAGACATTTACGGAAATAGAAGCAGCAGGATGTCAAACTGATGTCGATGGTCGGCAAGACAGCAAAGTAATAATTCAGAGATATTAGATATTTCGCGAAAAATATTTTTGGAGTGGATATATTATTATTAATTTGCTACACGAATATGTAAATAATATTTTTTTTTAGTTTGTAGAACTGAGAAAAGATTGAGTCCTCTTGAAAATTAAATAAAGATACTCAACATTTTTTTGTTTAACTGACACTCAAAAGAGAGTATTTTCTACAACCGGTTTAGTTAATGCCATTAATTAAACAATTCGAGGCATATAACGTTTATGATAATAAAATTCTGTTGATTTTTCATTGATCGTATAATATAACCTCGTAGTAAACAAGTATATAAATATTAATGACTTTTTAGAAATGTTACGTCTGATTCATTATAAGCTTCGTTTAGCAGTGTTTATGCATATCAGATATGATGTCAGCCAAATATATTTAATACAACATCAGATATGCACCGCTGATACAAAAAGGTATGTTAGGATATTCACGAATGTGTTGCCAATTGCAATAAATCTCTCTCGCGATAATATTTGTTGCATTGTCGGCGATATGCGTTGCGGTGTTGCATCCTCTTCAAATGTTTGAGTTCAATGTGCAATTGAATAAATGCAGGCGGGATCTTGTGCGCGAGGTGCATTAAGCTTATCAGATATACGAAGATAAACAGGCCTGCTCATTTGGCGGACATCAATCAAAAAAAATATTGCGCGTTTGCCGTGGTTGCGAAAGGCGGACTCGACTGGAAAAGGGGATCTTCACGCAAAAAAGTTACAGAATATATTGCGACAATTGATGCCAGTGACTAAAGACAAATGCGGATTTTTTTATAAAATATGTTTTCTTGCAGCATGACGGCGCAGGACGAAGAAGGATTAGTAGAAATTTACATTTTTCTATTGAATTTGAAATGTTACAACTTTGTACTATTTCACATGTTTAGTCACTAACGACCAGATTTTCGCCTTTCGGCATCTTCAAGCATTCCATCACACGGATGCAACAGAAATAACGCACAATAAACAGTTGCATCGTCTATTTATCAAAGGTATTAATTACAGGAAAACAAACCCCAAGACCCCTGGCCGTTAGTTACTGCGAAGCGATGAATTCGACGATTTATTCCATAACTTGAAGTATACAAAACCTACGATCTTTAAATATATTCAAAATAAAAAAAAGACAGTCAGTTCTGTTGCATCCGTGTGATTGAACGCATGAACATGCCGAAAGGCGAAACCCGGGTCGTTAGTGACAAAACATGTGGAATCGCACAAAGTTGTAACAATTCAAATTTGATATTGAAATTCCATCAAACACTTATTTGAATTGAAACACTTAATTGAAACTCTCATTCATGAAAGATTCATTTTTAAGTTGCACGAGAGGCAGCTGTGTTTTCGCGTACTTTTCTTTTAAGTAATTTTTTTTTATGGAACACAATTTTAAGTATATTGTAAATTTAAAGAAAATATACGAAAATATTGATCAAACAAACACTTCAAGTTAATGACTTAAGTCAAAAAGAATTTACGATGTGAATGATGAATCGAAACGAAAACTGACCGATTCACGGTTAATAGATATGTTCTCAGTAGAGAGCCGATAGAATTAATTTTATGGACTAGCATCATAGCTTTAAGACGATGATTGCAGATTTGGAGTCTGTATCTTTTTATGAACGTGGTGAAATAGGAGCGCATGTTATAATTAAATGGATGAGAAATGATCAAAAAACAATATATCGACACAAATTCAAGACGAGACAGTCAAAAATCGTGCGTACTTCTTAACGGGATGACAAATACTCGATAAAAGCAATCAATCTGAGTAATTATTTGTGGCGGGAACATTTTAATTTATAAATCTAAAAAAAATATTTAATTAAAAAAAAAAGAAAACGGTAGATTGGTGAACGATAAATGCCGAATCATTCGACATGGTTATTATGAGTGTTTGAACAAGGCTATATAATAAAACGAGCAATTAATGTAACAAAGATAGATCGGGGTTTCAATGCATTTGTGCAAATGTAAAGAAGGTAAGTGCCAATTATTTGTTTTTAGTTTAGACTGCAAAATATCTAACATTTGCTTTCAAAACAAAATATGGAATGACACTTATTGCCAAGGCTCAGGTTTATCCATATGTGTTGAAACTTGATAAAATCAATATAAAACATAGTCACACAGATTTTATTTTTATTATACAGTGGAACCTCGATCAAACGTTCTCGCATAATACGTTTTCCCGGCTGGAACGCTTATTTTTTATAGTCCCGTCAAACTCCCATAAGAACAATGTTAAATAGTCCCGCATTGGCCGTTTTCCGATCCCCGATTTCCTCAATAAACCGTCTAAATATGTTGGTCTCGTCACAAATATTATCCTGATTGACCGTTTGTATTGCATATTTCTCCGTATCTCGGCAAGCACGTTTGACACAGCCGAGTGCAGGTGTTATGTCTAGACACGTTGGAATCCGCTGTACATGTAAGACGTAACGCATTGGACGCATGTGCTATTTTTTGGGTTGAAATCCACCACACGCGTATTATTGTTTATGATGCAAATGAAGAGTTGTTTAAAATTCATGGTAATAATGATTCCTGTTCATAAAAACTTTTAGTCACAAGTTTAGCAACAAGTCTTTGTTCCGATTAAAGTGCCAAATAACAAAGAAGCAAACTAACATAAAGGACTTTAAAATATATATATACAATATGTACAAGTAACTAATAAATAAATGTTTTTTACGATTTTACTTGTTTATTATTATTTGAAGCATTCCCGCATTCACCGTTTCCCGCAATTACCGTTATTTTTTAGGGTCCCCTGGAAAACGTAAAATCGAGGTTTCACTGCATTTATTATATATATTGAGATATTTTTTATATATTTAATACAATTTTTCATCAACCAAATGAAACAATAATGTTTATCACACATAAGGCTGTTAAAAAAATAAAAGATTATAGTCAAAAATACATTCATTTAAATAACAATCAATAAGATGTTGAAATTTACAGTATTTATGTATTTGTTTTTACTATCAAAGGTTTGCTGGAATAAATATAGCTGAAATGAAAACAAATTTTGAAAATGGTTTATTCGTACGTTATATGTGGAGTAGAATTAATAACAGAAAAACATTGTTACGTAACTTCACTTAGTGAGATTTTTTTATATATGTGAGAAATGGTAGTGATGCCGAAAAGTTTCTTCACACCAATATCATCTTTAAAAAACAGGTCGTACAAAGAAAGATTAGTTAACCAAAGGTCTTTCTGTCGCTATTCCTTTCGAAATAAAGACAGACCGAGCAACTTAAGCAACTGGGTAACAGTTTTCATTAATAAAAAACTTTTGTTAAGATACTTCCCTTACAAGGCTACATGCTTTACGTTGAGATCAGGACGTGCATAAATATTGTTTCGAAATATAAAAATATCTCTTGTGTTGGCAATCTGACGCGATACCAAATTGTTTATTGTGATGGATCAATTCAGGTTGATATTGAGAATTAAATAACTAAATAAAGAGAATATTTTGCTTTTCAATGAGGTAAATTTGGCAGTTCATCCCTAATAATTACAGTTCAAATATCCAAAAGAAGATCATTCGGACACTATCAATGATTGATTTATCAAACGATGGATAGTATTACATTAGACGTATCACTAAAATTGGAGAAAAAAATACTATTTTTGTAAGTAATAATTTTTTTTGCTTGTGTATTCTTTAAACTTATTCTAACGATGTTTTCTTACGATTATCACTACTTTTTAGAATAAAATAAAGCACTTATAAATTGGTTTATGTTATATTGAAAGACAAAAAAATATTACTTTAATAATATTATAAATTAGACATGTTCTCACATGAGGCACTTAATACGCTGTAAAAAGTTTGCATCATGGCAATAAAAAATGCATTGTAATCGAAAGTCGATTAATAGGTAATTATCAAAAAAAAATATATTAAATGAATATTTCTCAGTAAGATTACAACTTTAAAAAATAGATACGTACTAAATAATAAGACTTATCGACTTGTCTTTAAATATAATTAATGTTTGTATATAAGAAAGACATAATAATATAATATGTTATCGGCCATCTGTAATGACCAATAGTGTTTTTTTTTATTATATATTAATAAAATAATGATTGAAAAAAAAATACACGTAGCAACTGCCGTTGGCAGTCGCCCTGTACGACTTCGCGTACCCATACATACATATATAATACACGTAAAAGAAAAGAAAATGAAATTAATAAGGCATTCATAAGTGTGGAGAAAAAAGAGTAAGTATGGCCAAACAATAAAACGTCCGTCTTGGCTATCAAAACTCGACAAGCTATCTGTACGGTGGATCTATACCTGTCACCGGTACGAGATATTGTCGGACGTAGGCGAGATGTTAATATGAACGCGCCGTGGAAAGGGGATATGGGAATATACTTTTCCGTCAACGTTGTTCGGTTCTCGTCACTATTGCCGAAATTAATTATTAGGGCCAAGGTATAAGGAAATAATATTAATATTTAGCCCGTGTAGTAATAAAATTGCAACAATAAAAAATGCAGTGGCGGCAAGAAAAAATACAACCAGTGCAAGTATGATCAAATTTTACTTGTTTTATGATATCAACTGAAGGTGCTTGATGAAATTTCAATATAAAATTTGAATTGTCAAAACTTAGTACGACTCCAGATATTTTGTTACTAACGACGCCGGTTTTGCGTTTCGGCATCTTCAGGCATTCCATCACACGGATTTATCACTGGTCAGAATTGACATCTAAAGAAGATTACAAGTTCAATCATTTTAATTAACTTTTTAATTTTTTTTTTTTTTTTTAAATAACAAAAGCACATTTTTTTGAGTACTTATTTCCGTTTTTAACGTTTTACTTATTACAAAATTAAATTAATTTAAAACAATTGAACTAAAGTGGGGCATCGGAAAGCGGTTAAAATTGTGTTACAAACGAAAAATTTGTAATTTGTAGAAAAAAATTGTAATGTATTTTAGTTCTACAAAATTACATAAAAAAAATTTCACCGTGTTGTAATCTTGCTAATGATTTATGCAAGTGTGATGAAAACATATATCATATTCGTAACATAATTTAGATCATATACCGGGGTGAACGCCACTGGAGGGTAATATTTAAATTTGTTTTTTTAAGAAGTAAGTATCAAATAGGTGTACAGTTATATCAGTTAGTTTTTTTTAATTAATTCATTCAATTAACATTTAAAGAGAATATTATCGTTTAATGTTTGTATCCCATGCGAAAGGCTACAACATCAAAAAACGTCTATTATGACCGCCATCCCACAAAGTTTATAAAAACGCTGACAATGAAAGGAAAAAAGGAATTAAAATTTATAATTAAGTCGTCCATTCACATTTAACACAGGGGGCTGAAATAAAGTACTAATATATTTTGGTAGAAGTGTTATACTATATTTTAACGGCTGTTTTTGTTCTGTTATGAGTCAGTCGACGACGATTACATGTGTTTGATGAGCAATCATAATTTAAGTTTTGTAATCATCAAAAAACTTGTTATGGCTTTGTCTTGAGTATCCGCATATTTACCTTGAACCCCATATCACTTCAATCGGAGATAACAAAACAGTTTGCATTCATATGGGTTGTTTTATGATACACGAATTGGATTATTAGTCCACTGATTCAAATGAGAAAGACTTACTTTTCTGATGATATGAGCAAGAATTATAAAAAAAAGGAAAGTAATATGTATGATACAGATCGGATTTATTAGTAGAATTTCAATATCAAACCTGAATGTTTGGTGCTTGGTACGATTCCACGCGTTTTGTCACTAATTTATTGATTGAATTGGCATTTACTTGGTAGACTACATTATAACACGGTGAAAAAATAGCAATGTATTTTAGTTCTAAAAAACTATTTTTTTAAATATAGTTGATAGCTATTTCGGTTCACGCCATCGTCAGAACTATGTTGAAACGTACATTTGCTTATCTTTCTATAGCTGTGTAGAAAATTTACACAATACATCTTCTCTTCTGTTTTAACGATCTAGCTTATTTCCTGCTAGCAATAAAACTATTTGTTTTTAAATGTAAATGACAAACAGGTGGCAATTTCAATAAGCTTAAATATAAGTTTTATAAACAATAACAATAAATTCGTAAGTGATCAAACATGTGAAATCGTAAAAAGTTTGAACAATCAAAATTAGAAAAGTAAAACATTAAGTGACTTTATTGTGACTTTTAAAGTATTACTTGTCACTTATTGATGGAAAGGCATGATATTTTAAATCATAACACATTTCTAGTACTTTTTTCCACAATATATATTTTGATCAGGACTGGTTTCTCTCATCGCCAGCATTAACGACTTTATTGTAGTTGAAAATTATTGATATGTATAATACAGCGACCTAGAATTGTTCAGTCAATTTAATTTTACGCGTATCTAAAATGTAAAAAAATATGTACATAATTTAAACTGCATAGTTGTAGGTATAATTAGAAATATTCCGTTCCATAATATATAAGAGTTTCCCATTTTCTAGCGAAATTTAATATTTCTCAATGTATGACGAGATAAATTTATAAACAGTTTTAATTAATTGGGGCATCAAAATGCTGTAATATTGTTAGATGACGCCCCATTAACAGAACGGACAGATAACACGACACGAAAGAGAATTGATCTTTTCGCAGAAGGGTAATCTTCCAAAGTTTTGGTAAATATGTGGATTCTGCTAGAAAAACATCAAAATTACATCATGTTTTTAATTTTTGATTACAGGATTTTATATAACTGTTCGATTATGATAGATAAACAAAAGAATTGTTACTTACGCCCTGTTTGTTAGCATTGGTCAGCCATCAATCAACAGTTCGTGTTCCAGTGCCAGTAGAATCGATCATCGCCAGAGAAAATCGTGAACCAAAAAAAGAAACGGAAAAATTACATGAAAACTGGGTCAATGCATGATACGAGACAGTCGAGGCACATCTAAGGGTAATAACAAAAACACATAAACAAAATAATGCAAAGACACAAAAAAAGTTTCTTAAAATTATAATTGAAACACTACAAGCATTGAAATCACTTTTAAACTATACAATTGAGCAATTAAAACAAGTACACATTATAAACGCATTTTTTAATATATTTTATTTACAATGATAAACGCAACAGATGTACGCAACCATGATTTGATTTTAGTGTAAATTTGTAAGGCCAAAAATACTACACTATTTTTTAGTATTACTAGGATGTACAATGAAAACATAGAATACCTACACATCGTCGGCTTAATTCTAACATAGTGTAACTCAGTTTACCCTAGTGTAGCTTAGTGTGACAATCAACAATGGATATAACTACGTACATAATTCAATTCTCATATAATTTATTGTAAGAAAATCTTTAAATATTCTGACGAAATCCTAAATCACCAAAACTTGCAAAATTACTTACATGATGTAAGAATTAAGTCAACGATTTTTGTGCGCATTTAGTTGAATATCAGAACGAAGATGTCGTAGCGCAAATATAGCAGTTGTTGATAAAATATATATATTTTTTAAATCGAATATTACTTGATTTTTTCAATGACATAAGAACTATTTCAAAGAAGTGTGTGACATGAAATTTAAATAAATGTGATATCATTTAGTTTTATAATTGTGAAATCTAATACAACTAAGTAATAGTTACATTTTTTTTACATAACTTGGGACAATATTAATTGAACAGAGCGATTACATTCTAGCGCAAATGCTACTTTTTTCGCTTTCCCTTACACCCTGATATATCAATATTTTGAAAAAAAAATCTTTAGTAATAATAATTAATATAGCGAAATCAATTTTCAATTGGATTATAATGATACCCACTTTTACGTTAGTGTTGCTTTGAATATTTTTTTAAGTTAAATAAACACTGTCTTTTTTTATGTGATCAATATAAGATTATTAATTTTATACTAGTAATTCACAGAATACATTAAATAAACTCGAAAAAAATCATACATATTAATTACTGAAACAAATTTCTTTAGTCACAATATGTATATTAATTATGTGAACGTACCACGAATTATACCTGTATATTTCATTGCTAGATTTCTGTACTGTTAAATTAATTTATTGAGAAAAAAATTGTGTTTTAATCGCTATGCAAAAGAGAACAATTATCGCAGAAAAATATATTTTATTAATCAGTGTAAAATAAATGTGCATCGCAGACGCGAAGTATGATGTTAAAACCATCACAAGCATGTTAATGAATTCCTCTTTTTTATCGTAAATATTTTGCTTCTGCGGAGGAATCATTATTACAACACGGCATTGTTTCCACAATATACACAATACGGCAAAGGTAGAAAAAATATAATGCATAAAAATGAATGCAGATGTGTTTTTAATTGCTTCGTGTGTAATAATATCCACCTTTATTTTTTTAGTATATTGCTGTAGTACGAAGGTAACTAACTACATGATCGTGCGGGATTTACTACATATTTATGAACTCATGGACATTGTCACATCGCGAACATATCAAGAACAGATTTTTTCAACATGAAACATGGCAGAAAACCATAATGTGCCCTCATACGATACTTATAAACGTTCTTTCAATAGAGACGCTCGAACTTGACTGAAAAAATATCTACTGCTACTCGTTTCAGATTTTAATTAATTTATGATTTTTCTTATCATTAAAACTAATATATTTACGTGAGTATTGATTTATATGTTGAAAATGTAAATAAAACAAGTTGTGTGTAAGATACCCACTCAAATTGTTTTGAATTTGAAAGTATATTTTATGGAAATAAGTATGGAATATAACCTCGTTAGCGGCTTTGCTTGAAAGCACGTTTTCGGAATGTTTAATTTTCAATGACTTTGTTACATAAATTTGGCTAATTTTTTTTTGGATGGCGTGTGTAATTTTTCTTTGAGGGCGCCAATTGCATGCAGCTTATTGGCAATTATTTAAGATAGCACAAAAGGAAGAATTCAAAAGGTGTTAAATTGCATGATTTCGGTGGCCAGTTTACGTCACCGCCTTGCTAGACAATGCCCTCAAATCGCTCGTGCAGTGTCCGTCCAAATTAGAATACTTGCAGACGATGTTCAAGACTATAATCTTCCGCAGCGATTTGCCGTACTCTACTTAACAATTTACAGATGTCACTTTAATAATAGGGATGCTATAACCTAACAATTTTCGAGCGTCCTTATTGAATGATCCATTATAATTGATTCATTATCTCAACTATAAAAAAGATAACGAATAAATTCTGCTATTATTGTATGATATAAAAAATAACTTTTAAGATCAAGTAATTGTGCCAAATATAATATATAATAAAATTGATAAAATGCATTCTTTAAAAAAACAAAATTGGCTTAAATTTTAAATAATTGAATTTAACCAGGCTTATCAAAAAGATAAGAGTTCCAACAATTCATGGTTCAAAATAATTCTAAGCTATAATATGTGTATCTATCAGAAAATATTCAAGAAGCCACTTATATATATATTTTTTTTTGTATAGTAAAGAAAATTGAAGAAATTTTTATGAAGAGCAATAATTCGATTTAATTTTATGTATGCTAATAATAAAAAGGAGAATCGTAGTAGAGTAATTTGTAAAAGGTATTCGCGCAATTTTTACTGTAACATTCCATAATAAAAATGTAATTATTTTCAACAAATAATGAGTTCTTTTGTTCAATAAAGTAACATATATTTTTACACTGAATCCTAAATACGAATTCCTATTTCAAATTGGCGACAAATTCTTACACTAAGCAAGCATTGAGTGGGTTGTTAAATCCACAAAGGAATAAATTCCCTGGTGATTTTTACCACGTCAACAAGGATTCGTTGTAATTTAACAAAGTCACAACACGCATTATAAAAGGGAATGATAAAAATCCTGCATGTCCTCTTGTATCTGTCACTCACCGTTGCCGGATCCTGGTTGTTGCGGAAGGTACATGAAACAAAAGAGAAGAAACAAATTAAATAATGATATTATCACCGAGTAATTTTCCATGTACTTTTTTTGAATAAAAATTTCTGCCAGTCATATATATAAGGTAAACAATATTCTACAAAATCAATAGACTATTAAATAATACATTACGAATACGTACAACGACTTCATTAATAGCG
Organism: Himalopsyche japonica; assembly: GCA_028555115.1. NCBI lineage: Eukaryota > Metazoa > Arthropoda > Insecta > Trichoptera > Rhyacophilidae > Himalopsyche > Himalopsyche japonica. Next base: position 13,881 of record JAHFWJ010000015.1, read on the forward strand.
CGATTTGAAATTAACGCGATCAAGAAATTACATTTTTAATATATTTCAGATCAGACGCCTGTAATTTCCCAGACATAGTTTTAATCAACATATATTAATTTTTCGCACTTGCATTAACACCCTTCATACATTTCATTTACTTTAGTTTTATTTATTACCTGTTCCGTTGCCGTTGCACAAAAGGGTGGTCTGATTTACTTCCAGAAGGATCACTTCCGTCCCACATATAATCTTATTGTCATAGACACCTATTGTTTCATTTAGAAATTTGAAAATTTAATGTCATTGTGTTAAAGTAACAAGCTAGACCGCTGGAACAGGAGAGAGGATGTGTTGTGTGCCTTTTCTACACAGCTATATATAGATAAGCAAATGTTAGTTTAAGCATAGTTCTGACGATGGCGTGAGCCGAAATAGCTATCAACTATATTTGTTAAAAATAATTTTGTAGAACTAAAATACATTGCTATTTTTTCACCGTGTAACAAAGCAATTGTTGTTAATTCTTTATATTGACACGATTCGTGGTCAACGTATAACTTCGACCAACACTTTTATTATTAAAACGGTCTTTTACTTAAACTCAACAAAATGCTGGGTAAGTCAGGTTTATTCAATCAATTTTAAAATAATAATAATTTTACAAATTCATTTGTAAAAAAACATTTTTCAATATCAATATTTACTATAAAACTGTTGGTGGCCGCACATGGGAACTGACTGATCTAGATTCATTTCATCAAAGGCTGGGTGTGTCGATTTATTTTTACAGATTTTATTTTAATTCAATGATATATTTTGTAAATGCCCATGCATACTTAAATAATATCTCTGCTGCTCACTGTTGATAAAATTCCTAATATTTGCATGTACACTATAATTTCGTTGGTCAAATAATAAGTATGCATCTATTTCGAATATAATTCTATGAAATAATTAGTATGTTTAAAGGATCGCTCTGTTTTCCCACAAGCGCAGGATATATTCTCGTTCCCACTCAAATTGACGATAATCGCTGGTCGATAAAATTGCGGACGCACACTCTGGTGAGGCGAAATATGAAGAACTCTCTATTGAGTACCTGCATACTTACTACCGACAACCGACATTCCGTCACAACTATTTTTTAATGATATTAGAAAAAAAATACAACAGTGGCATTAAAATCGAAGACTTCCTTGATATCAGTGCACATCTTTGATAACAAGGAAGAAAAATGAAACAATTACATTCATTTTATATACGCGAATACTTAATTGTAAATATTTTTTCCGTTTGTCTTCTATTTAGTTATTTATTGAAATTTCTAAAAAAAAGAAAAAACTAGGTTGAGTTTTGTTTGAATATGATATAAACAGTATATGAGTTTTATGATATTTTCACAATAATCATTATTTTCTATAGTTGATAGCTATCATATTTCAGCATTGTGCTATCATAAGAATTAAATTCATGTTAATAAAAAAAAAACAGAAATACGATGTATATGAAAAAAAAATTGGTCTATTTCTGAAGGAGTTACGCGGGATAAATAACCGATTTCCAACGTTTAAGGATGGAAAAGCATGATATTTTAAATAATAAAAACACATTTTTAGTAAAATGTCTACAATATAATATTGTATGTATTTTTTTCATTTAAAATGCTCGTTTCATTACTCGGAGTTAACGATAAAAAAATTGTTTTTTATTGATAAAAAAGAGTGTTGTTAATAGATATCACACGAAATTATAGAAAAAAAAATACTATATAAGCATGTAATGAAGCTTCGTCAAAAACAATGGACTTGATTTATTTTGATATTTTGGGGACGAAATTCAGAAACTGAAACGAATTTAATTTATGATATCGACTGAAGGTGCTTGATGGAATTCCTTCATGTTATCAATAACTTTGTATATAGACGGTGCTAACTGTTTATTGCACGTCTGTTCTGTTGCATTCGCGTTGATAGAATGCTTGAAGATGTCGAAAAGCGAAATTCGGATCGTTAGCGACAAAACATGTGAAATCGTACAAAGTTGTAAAAATTAAAATACAAATGATATAAGCTAGGTTGTTAAAAGAGAAGATATATTGTGTACTTCTTTTACATCGCCATATAAAGATAAGTAAATGTACGTTTAAACATAGGTCTGACGATGGTGAGCCGAAATAACTATCAACTCTATCTAATAAAATTTTGTAGAACTAAAATTTATTGCTATTTTTCACCGTGTTATAATGGAGTTCTACCAAGTAAATGTCAATTCAATCAATAAAAGTAAGTATCTTCTTATTTTAAAATGATAATTCCATAAAAAAATAATATTTACAATACAGTAGAAGTTTTTATCTTTACGAATGACTATCTTGAACATATTAAAAACAATAATGAGCAAAGGCATTCTGCATAGCTTTTCGGAATTTAACTACACAAGAAAAGGTTGCTAGAAATTCCCATAGTCTTGTCATCGTGGCTACTTATAGAATACAGGAGTTTAATGGGAAACTAATGATCAAGTGTCCATGTACACCTTACTTCGCCTATTAGATGCAGAATAAGAGCCCAAAGTAGGTATTCAGGTGCGACTATATACACAGGTATACCTGGTGTGATTACTGAAGTATCCATGCTCGAATAATGTACCGGCGATTACGGGCAAAGAACAAATTGCGAGCGGGAAATGTGTTGATAAACAATACAATACAAACGCACACGAACAATTTGCATAAAATACTTCCCTCGTAGAAACTCGAGAAGCAGTTCATTTTGGCCAATAACGTTTGATACTATTCGAGATTCCCGTTATCCATAATTCAAAATCAAACCATTCACGTGCCATATACGACGACAATAAATGAAGATGATAAATTCTATCATGGTGTTATACCTTGTTCACTTCTAAGGTTTTAACTGTCACTTCTTGATGGAAAGGCATAATATTTTAAATAATAAAAACACATTTTTTGGTACTTATTTCCACGATATATTTTTTGAACATGACCGGTTTCGCTCATCGAGTGTATTATCAACTGATGGAATACAATTTACAAACAAGTCTATATATACAAAACATTTGAGTTTAATGTATCAGGTATAAAAAAACCATTGTTTCAAAAACTGAAACACAATTTACAGGAAATCATACAATACTGCTGTGCATATCATTTACTAATTTCCTGTTGAGCCGTTTAAAGGATATTCCAACACCTAGACTTCAAAAATTTATTGAATAATATTAGTTTGCAACAATCTTATTGAGTTTCTCAGGACAATTTAAGAAATGCATTAACTCAAGTAAATACAAGAATGTTTATATCACTGTTAATTAATATATTTTCGGGTATCAACTATCAACACAGTACAAACAGCCGTATCAACGGTTGAGACGTTAGAAGTCAGAGGGTTAATATTTCAAAAAAAAAAAAAATAGGATCAAAAAATTAAGGTTTTGCAGGAAAGGGAAAAACAGTCGCCCGCATAATTTGTGCTTGGATTATGAGGTATTGAGGTATATAAGTTGGTGAGTTATATATTGAAAAGAATTTTTAGCTATGTTCAACAGCAATTTTGTTTATTATTGTACCGTTACACTTCTTAGCACTTTTGTCACGTACAAAGTCTGGTTTTTTAACTCTAACAATACACATTGAAAAAAAAATTAAGACGTGAAATAGTCATGTTTAGACTCAAAATTATCGCCAGTAAAAAATTCACAGACCAGATTGCATTTCTTCAGTATGTTTCTATTATAAGCCAGGAATAGTGAATACGAACTGATATCGGAGATTTAGCATTAAATCAAAAATAAAAATCTAACCGCTGAAAGGTATTCGATTTTTATGTGGGTAAAGTTAAGCTGTGTGTTGTATAAAAATGCGCTATTTTCGAAATTGCTTTGCTTAATCCACACTCTAACATCGAATGTTGCGATGATGGCCGCGATTTCCAATTGAGCCGCAAACGCTGCGGAAAAAATGAAAACAAGAAGCAAATCGACAACAGCGAGGGACGATTAATATAAATATCGCGAGTCGATACAGTCTCCCGCGTCCACGCCAAGTGTGGGAACGTTTCCCTAGGCAGAAAAACCAAACGCGCGGGAGAAGAAATTTAAGCGGCAAGCAATACCAATTCGCCGAGGTATTTCGACATAGCCTATTAGCAGATTTCTTGATGCCTAAAACTTGACTTCTAAAATGCCAAAGAGGCGAAAAATATTCAATGAGAATGTATGAATCGTTACATTCTCGCTGATATTTTAGGTCCAAAATGCAAATTACACTTTAAATGATTACAGATAAAATCAGAAATAATCTTTTTATCGATTGAATTGGCATTTATTTGGTAGAACTCTGTTATAACACGGTGAAAAAATAGCAATGTATTTTATTTCTACAAAATTTTTCCAGAAATATCCTGACGATGGCGTGAGCCGAAATAACTATCAACTATATATATAAAAAAAAATGTAGAACTACCATACATTGCTACTTTTTCACCGTGTAAGAAATAATCTTCTAATAAAATATATTATCCGTTGGCAAGATATGAATAATTCCATTAACAAAAGACACTTCAAATTTGTAAGACTCCACATGTTTTGTCACTAACAACACGGGTTTCGCCTTTCGCCATCTTCAGGAATTCCATCACACGGATGCTGGACGTCAGTGACAAAACATGTGAAATCGTACAAAGTTGTAACACTTCAAATTTGGTATTGAAATTCCATCAAGCACCTTTAGTCGATATCTTAAATTAAATACACTTAATTTTTCACAACGTTCGAATTATCTAATAGCATTATCGTTTATGCTCGCCATGCGGTAAACCGGTCCTGATCATTAATAAAATTAAAGTTGTGCAATTGAAATTCGTAAAAAAAATGTTACCTTTTCACTTGAAATTGACAGCTCATATCATATTTTTTTTTATAAATGTTTCAATTAAAAGACAAATGAACTGAGAAAAATAAAAAAAAAATAGTAGATAATTTTTTTTACGGTTTTTAAAATACGACTTGATTATAAACAATATATATATACATATTATATTTTATAAATCAAATTCTCGTTGGATTCCTGTCAATATTGTGTGACGATTATTTGAAATTTACAGTAAAAAGGAATCGAAATATTTAGAATTGTACTGATTAAATCATTTTTTATTCTACACATTGAATGAATCTTTTTTTCTGACAATACTCAATTATACTAAAAAAAATCGCAATTGTTTAGTTGTATCGACTGAATGAAAAATACAATTAGATTGTCTGTATATAGAATAATCTAATGGGCAAGTACACTACTATGATTAACGTTAATGATATTTTGTCGAATTTCGGCTCAACATCCGCTAAAGAGTAGGTAGGCAACATTACAAAATGATTGGCGACCTCTGATCCATAAGCTTCCACTACCGGCGCGATACATGAAATTATAGTTATCGTATCGTATTAAATATAAACGACTCGCCGACCAACGGTTGCCGCAAGTACGGAGTCCCTCCAACTTCGAGGCAAGATTTTTTCGAAACAGATTTAATGAAGATGTAATTTTATCCATATTACAGTTTAAAAAATAAAAGTGTCAATTTATAATTTAAAAAATGCGTAATATTTAGTTCGATATTTTTTGCACAAATTTTTGGATGAGCGAAACTGTAATCTTACGTTTTGTTGAGATATTATACGATTCATTAGAGTTTCAATTACAATTTATATGTTTGTCGAATTTAAAAAAGTTATATTAGATATAGTATAAATTATTCCATATATTATAAATGGAGATATTATCCGTTGCATGTACATAAAAATCTTACAGACTATTTTCTAAGTTTATTGATTGAATTGGCATTTACTTGGTAGAACTCCATTATAACACGGTGAAAAAATAGCAATGTATTTTAGTTCTACAAAACTATTTTATAAAATATAGTTGATAGCTATTTCGGTTCACGCCATCGTCAGAACTATGCTTAAACTTACATTTGCTTATCTATTTATAGCTGTGTAGAAAAGTTATAGTTGATAACTATGTCGGCTTTTCTACACAGCTTTATATATAGATAAGCATAGTTCTGACGATGGCGTGAGCCGAAATAGCTATCAACTATATCTTATAAAAAATTTGGAGATCTAAAATACATTGCTATTTTTTCACCGTGTTATGTTCTAAGTGTTTTTTTGGATTGAAAACCGATATATTCGAAATACATTTTTTAATAGCCACCGTTATATCAACACAATTTTTAGTTACGATAACTCAGTTTATGATTGTGATATGCAACTATGGAATGTTTGCAAAATTTATTTTTAACTTGGCAATTTTACTGTCATCTTATCTGACGATTGATTGGCTAATTCTTACCAATCATAAAAATACCGTATCTGTGTCTGTTCATATATGTTAGTAGAAGAAAGAGCGCGCACGTTTAAAGTAACATTTAGTAATAGAAATAATACAAGGAGTAAAATTTCCAAGTATAATTTCATACAATTTGTAACAATATTTCAATTTAGTAGACAGATATTTGCATGCCCGTCAAACTTTCATCGTAATAACATGCCGGAGTTCGACTACAAACAGAAGAATCGGAAATAAAGCCGAGATATAAAATTGAAAATTGATTCTCGGAAAAAATATTACATTCTCTCGCTTCAAATTGTTGATGTCATACAAAAATATGAATGGTTCAAAATGATAGAGTTAAATGTATTTTACAGGAACAAAATTTATCCATCATGAAAAAATATACGGTGCCAAACACTTCAATTGAATCGACGTAATTTACTAAGTTGTAAATTTTGTATGCAATGCCGAGTAGAGAAATACGCAAACAAAAGCAGAAAATCTACATATAATATAATATATTGTTACTTTTCCAGTGGATGTATTAGAAATTTTACTCATACAGGGCGATAATTTAACATGTAATAAGATTTTATCTAAAGGTCTTACAATGATTCTTTGGTTTATACTGAATCATTTGTATAATATAATACGCATTTCAAATGACGAATTTACCAGTTTAATTCACGTATTTAAATATTTAAAAGTAGTATTTACATTTTAAGCATCATCCTCCCTGAGTTTTGATAATGAATGGTAATCTTTCAAGAAACAATTAATAATATAATAAAGAAAAAACAGATTCACAATTCGCTTATCACGTTATTAACCGGTCAACTGCCAAAAGCGTCTTAAGACTCATCATTTTCTGTGAACGGAGCGCCGCTCATACAAAAATTACGTCTCAAGACGCGCCGTTTCAAATGGGCTTTTACTAAAGAAAATCAATTATTTAAAATGTACAAATGTATGTATGATTATGGATCAATGACTGCACGACTGGCGCGCTCTTCATTTATTTGGTAAGTTTTATAAATAAACATTATTACACTTTCAATAGCGATATGTTTAGAAGGTTTTATTTTTGTCGTATAATTCACGGCGTGCTGGGTATCGCAATACATGTACCTGTCGGCAGTTAACAGGTTAAGGAATCACATAATATAAATTCAAACTCAGCGCCTAAATATTTGCATCTTTGTAGTAAGGGTCGCAGAATTACGGCTTTGGAACAGCTGGAAATCAATATACATCAATTATCACAAAGGATTCTTAACGAAGAAACTAATATAATAGTATCCCCATTAGTCCAACCTATTACTGGGGGTGGTCTGATTTGCTTCCGTAATGACCACTTCCATCCCACATGTAAACTTATTGTCATAGCCGCCTTTTGCTTCATTTAAAATTTGTTGAAAATTTAGTTTTTATGTGAGAAAGTAACCAGCTAGGCCGTTAAAACAGGAGAGAAGATGTATTGTGTACCTTTTCTACACAGCTATATATATATAAGCAAATGTTCATATATTCAATATCAACTATATTTTTTAAAAATAATTTTGTAGAACTAAGATACATTTCTATTTTTTTCACCGTGTTATAATGGAATTCTACCAAGTGAATGCCAATTCAATCAATAATAATGGATCATTTAAAACAGTAAATATGCTGTAAATTATAGATGGGGTACGACACAGAAAAAAAACGAATCAGATTTTGGATATTTTAAGCTATCCCTACTTCTGCTGTCACAATTTTTAACCTGCTTAAAACACGTAATATAATATTTTAAATCCAGAATTGGATTTTTTCAAAATATAAGACGAAATGTATAATTACTATAATCAACTAGAGATAAGCTATAGACTAAAAAACAGACTCTACAATCGATTCAAAAAATTCTAATTGAAGGTTTAGATATTTTATGATATCGACTGAGGATGTTGATGGAATTTCAATATCTCAGTAGTTAGTGCCAGGGTCAGGATCAGTACTGTTGGATCCATGTGATAAAATGCCTGAATATGCCGAAAGGCGAAACCTGTGTCGTTAGTGACAAAATTCGTAGAAACATACAAAGTTTTAATAGATTTTGTTTGGGTTTTAGATATTTAAGAGCTTTTAAAGTACAATTTAAATTTGTTTAAAATTTAATTTCACCCCTGATCCTTAAAAATAGCTCTGACGATGGCGTGAGCCGAAATAGCTATCAATTATATCTTATAAAAAATAGTTAAAAATAGGCATTACGAGAGCTTTTACCACTAGTTCTTTTCAGTTACCATACTTATATGCCTAGTGTTTTCAACGGAGTGGCAAGCAGACTAGTCGAAAAAAAATACGTCGGGATACATCCACTAGTAACATATCAGATTGAAAGTAGACTTTATGCGGAATATAATTCATTCTATTATAATAAAAAGAGATTTAAAAAAAAAGCTAAAATGGCGAATCTCCCGTTTACGATAACGAGGAGATGTTGTATAGAGTAACTATATATACATATCAAAATAATACAAACGTTAAATCAGGTAGCAAAATCGTATTTTAAAGTGTCTTGGTCGTCTTGTTAAGTACCTCCTGCTGTTACCAGATAGCTTGTTGAATAAGTGAGTATGGAAGAATTAAATATGTATGTTGAGAAGGACAATTTTATTTAGTAAATATTATTACTATCTACATGTGAAAACATGCGTCTTTGGATCCGAAAAGACGGCAGGACGGTAGTCAGGGAATTCGGTGGCAGGATTCCGAATGTAGATGTTTTTCGCTGAAGAATCCACGCAGGCGCGCACCAGATCTTATCTCTTGGGGAGCTTTTGACCTCTTCACAGTCAACGATTGCTATGATTATATTTAGTAAAAATAATTTACCAACAATACAATTCTATAAAATTGAGACAAGACAACAAAACGCAGTGGTATTTCAGAATATATCAATATGATAATAAGTATGGCGACGTATGATAGAATATTCGGGTAAACGTATATATTTGCATCGTATTTTTTAAATATTTAAGTGGTAATATAACATATAAACAGAGAGTGTTCTTGGAAAGAGGTAAATGGTTGGTTAAATAATCATACACAGATCGCTGTAATGAACCGATGATTTCAAAGATTTTTTTATAACTTGAAGCATACAAAGTCTACTATCTTATTTGGTTACTAACGACCCGGGTTTCGCCTTTCAACATCTTCAGGCATTCTGTCACACGGATGCAACAGAACTGACATGATCTAATTGACTCAACAAAAAAACCTTTAGGCGAAGTAATATTTTTTCTTATTTAAACATAATAAAAATATTTTGTTCATAGTTGAAATATTATACAAACGGTATATTTATATGCTCAAATTACAATGAGACGAAGTTTTGATACAAACAAAATTATAAAATTTTAATAAATGTATCAGACTTAAGCCATAAAATTGAAAAAAAATAATAATCAAATATTTTATTTAAATACAGAACTGACAGTTCCGTTTCATACCTGTGTTAGAATGCCTGGAGATGCCGAAAGACGAAACCCGTGTCGTTAGTGACAAAACATGTGGAATCGTGCAATGTTTTAACAATTCAAATTTGATATTGTCTACGTGTGTAGTATGTTATATGCAACGCCCAACATTAGATATTTAGTGCAACGATGTTTATATCATAAAAACACTGAAAGTGTAGATTACAGTATATCTTAACCCTCTAACTGCTGACGTCTCAACCGTCTAGACGGCTGATTTTTCTGTGTTGATAGTTGATACCCAAAAATATTTACACATAACAGTGGTTAAAATCTTCGTGTATTCGTTAAATTTTGAGTTGATGCATTGCTTGATTTGTCCTGACACTCAATAAGATAGTTTCAAACCAATAAATTTTGAAGTCTAGGTGTTGGTATATCCTTTAAACGGCTCAGCAGGGAATGAGTTAAATGTAATGTCAATAAAATCGTTGTATTCGTTAAATTAGGCGCTGAACGTGTTAGGTAAGTTCACAAAGTAAATTTATACACAGATAGATATAATATCTCATTGTGTCCTCGTCGGCTGACTTGACTATTTCACCTTTCGCGGTTCACGACCGGCCACTGTCTCGTGCGCAAACATCATCAACCATGAACCTCCTCTTCTTCTACAACGCCATCAGCGGCGACCTGAATTATGGCGAGGAGATAAGATCATTACGCAAGCGGTATTAATTATATCTGTGTCCGAGTGCGACCCTGGAATTGTGTGATTATGAAATCTTTAGGTAAACGTTGCACTTTAATTAAAATATTATATCATAAATAAAAATTAGCAATTACACAACGCACGAAGTATTTTAAACTAATATACATAACATCACATCGAAAAATCGGTAAAAGATCATTTTTGAAAATATTCAAAAACAATAACTACCCAATTGCATTTGTTGTAGAATTTTAGCCTAGCTTTAGGGTATGTGTGTTCTTTTGTAATTAATTTCTCTTGTATATAACCGATGTGAACTGTTTATTGTGTGTCAGTTCTGTTGTATCCGTGTGATGGAACGCTTAAAGATGCCAAAATGCAAAACCCGGTTCGTTAGTAGTAAAACATGTGGTTACATATAAATTATTTTCTCAGTGATTAAACTTTTGGTTTTGTATAAATAGCCTTGTTTTTAATTTGCATTATATCAGTTGATAATGCTCGCGATGAACGAATCAGCTCTTGATCAAAAAAACGTTTTTTTTATTTTTTTAAATATAATGCCTTTCCAACAAAAAGTGACAGTTATCATCCAAAAACTGCTATCAATAGTATTTAATCAAAAGTAAATATACGAATACGGTCGGTTTTAATTGCTGTAGTATATTTATTATATATTTAATTGAATGGTAAATTCTATATAAAATTGGCAATAAAATGTTTTTTCTAAAATATTTTATAATATGTGTCAATTTCAGTTTCTTCTACAATTTATTTTATGATACCGGCTGAAGGTGCTTGATGGAATTTCAAATTTGAATTGTTGAAACTTTGTACGAATCCACATGTTTAGTCACTAACGATTCGGACTATTTATCTTGCACTTGTGTGATAGAATGTATGAAGATGCTAAAAGGCAAAACCCAGTTCGTTGGTGACACAACATGTGGAATTTTACAAAGTTTCAACAGTCAAATTCTTCTGCATTGTTTGTATTAAGACTGTAAAAATGGCAGTGATCGTTAATTACTTCAGCGGTTCTTAATTTATCAAACATTCTTCTAATTAATTAAATCAATTGTCTATGAATAGATCGCTTTTAATTCTGAATAAATTTTATTGCAAGCTTTGTGAAAACATGTAATTTTATTCTGCCGATCATAGATATTTATTTGGCACTAACACGGCTGCTACCCAAAAAAATAATTGAAATGTGGCATTATTTTTGTTATGTTATACATCCCATTATTTACTGTAACATATAGTTAAAAGCTATGCCAAGCCATAATTATAATTGATCTTATTTACTTGAACTACTGATTCACGAACATTATGTAAAGATACAATACACAATGATTGGTACTGTCAATATATATATATATATAAACAAATCCTTACTTGAAACAAAAGATAACTAACCTAAGGCTCTAGAAGCTCAGTTGAACATATTAAACAACAAAACATAGTCATACATCATTTTCTACTGGGAAAATAATATCCAATGTAAAATTATCTATCATAAATATTACAATAATTGTGATGTCAAACGTATCATTATATTTCAGGTAGCTTGTTTCACTATAGTATATAGTAACTACAACTTAGTACTAACGAATAATTGGGATGCAGTTTGAGAATATCAAGACTAGCCAAAGTGCAAGAGATAAAGAGAAATTTTCTATGTTCTGATTCCTAATCAAAGTATATTATTACAATATTGTGCGTATAACTTGTGTTACAATATAAAGTGAAACATTTATAATTAATAAAGTGTTTTATTGAATCCTTAACATTCTTATCTGGCCTGGTTATCCTATTTAAGAACCCCGTAAAGAAGAGTATTTGTAGCATTATAAAAATTATAATTAAAGTGGTGCAATGGATCCAGTCGATAGGCGGTGCCTTTGGCCCGTCGCATATGCCACGGGAGAGACGAGCGCATAATCGGCAATCATTCTCACTTCCTCTGCACCGATTATTGGCGAGGTGCGCCAGGTCCTCATCCTCGACGATCAACAGCTGTTTGGTTACCCAGCTTCAGAAACGCATCACAAATATCATCGACGGCGATTACGTCGAAGCTTAACAAAGTTACTGGCTATCTTCAAATAACTGAACAGGGAAACTTAAAAACAGTTACGGCTAATATCAATCAATACGTATTGAAGATATGTCAAATATTTTAATATCTAGATAACAACATACGTTTGAGATTATTGATTGAACAGGTATTAACTTGGTAGAACTCCATTATAACGAATTCCACATGTTTTGTTATTAACGGCCCGGGTTTCGCCTTTCGGCATCTTCAGGCATTATCTCACACGGATGCAACAGAACTGACGAAAGGCGAAACCCGAGTCGTAAGAGATATAACTCGTGGATTTGCAGAAAGTTTCAACAATTCAAATTCGATATTGAAATTCCATCAAGCACCTTCAGTCGTTATAATAAATTTCTGGTATGGTGTCTGAATCCTGATTCAGTCGATATCTTAGATTATTTAAGCATTTGTTTCATCGGATGAAAGTGTGAATGTAGAATGTCAATTAAAAGTTGTATGTTTTTTCTCTGACGACCAGGGTTTCGCCTTTCGGTATCTTCAGGCACTCTATGACACGATTGCAACAGAAATGACATACAATGAACAGTTAGGATCGCCTATATACCAAAGGTATTAATAACAGGAAAACACAGACCCAAGGCAAGTACCGAGTAGCACCAAAAACGAATTTAATAACGTTAATTTAATAATACTTAAAACAATTGCCTGTGATTATTTTCCTTTTAGGGTTTTACAACAAATATAAACATGTGGAATCGTACAAAGTTGTAACAATTCAAATTTGATTACATAATATGAAAGGAAGCAATTCAAATTGCATAAATATTTGTTTGTTTACTGATTGAATTGACATTTACTTGGTAAAACTAAATTATAGCACGGTGAAAAAATAGCAATGTATTTTAGTTATACAATTTTTTTTATAAGATATAGTTGATAGCTATTTCGGCGATGGTGTGAGCCGAAATAGCTATCAACTATATCCTATAAAAAATTGTAGAACCGAAATACATTGCTATTTTTTCACCGTGTTATTTGTTTTATTTTTTTTAATGTTACTGTCTTGCGCTATCCGTCGCTTTGTAGCGCCTGATCATCCAATAATAAATTGTGCATAGCCATTGCGGCGTGTAATAGTCGGTGGGCGAGAGGGAGACGGAAATTAGGTAGCATTCAGCTTTCGACAAATTACAAATGAGACGTATCTCCCTATGCCTTCTTAGGCCGATTTATTATTAAATTTGTGTATTAATACATTTAATCACCGGTCATTAGAAAACATATGGCCGTATCATTTTTCGTGAATCGATATTCCGATATGATTACACAGATCGGTATTTGGAATAGAGAGGCGGTACACTTGAAAATATATTTCAATCGATTCGATATTTAAGCCACACACCGACAGGAAATTTTTTGATAAGATAATAAATAACATTCAATGAATATTTAGTGGACATTTTAGAATATTAAGCCTTTATATGAAAAGCAAAGAATATCTCGATGGTGGTACAGATCAATGAGAATCCTTTTAATATTGTTCCACTAATATTACATTATAAATAACGTCCGTAAATACACTTGGGTTTTGTATAACACGGTTATATGGTTCCACAAAAATGTCGTGTAATACAAATCCGTTTTATAAAAGATTTGAAGTTCACACAAAATTAGGGTTTTCGTTCTTAAAAAAATATTGAGGAAAGTTTATGTTATAAAAATATCTAGTATATTTTTATAAATAAACAAGTATACGTTTATATGTTTATTAAAAGCAACTTTCATAATATAATATACCATTCATCACTTAGAATTAGATATTAGATACGTTTTATTCTTTTTCGAGATCGGTTGTGAGTTTTCGTCATCAGATTAAAGTAAAGGACAGAGTAAAGGATTGTTTTAGTAATAAAACTGTTTAAAAAATTTGGTCGAATTTATATGATACGTTGACCATGAATCAAGTCAATAGAATGAATTTACAACAATTGCTTCATTAATTTTGTCGATTTTACCTACAACTGTATATTGTAGAAGATCATTCAGTGTAATGCAATATCTAAAAAATAAATATCTATATTCCAAAGGACAGCTGGTGTTTATAATGCGGCCACAATGAAATTTCACGTGAGAACCACTGGTATACATGCTCTACAAAATTGAGCGCTCAGTTTATTTTTAATATCACGAAGAGTAAAATAAACAAATATAAGATTAAGTAATTTAGATTCCGCCAGTAAAATAAAAATATATACTTGCGGCATTGGAAAATAAATGTATGCTGCCTTTATCACACGGCGATTCAATGCAGTGGGAGTGAGAGATGCACTGAAATTTAACGACATTCGCATCCGAGAAGAAGTCCTGAGTCACCACGACGACAACTTAAATGTTTCGGAGCAGAGGAACAAAAAAATATGCAACGACAAATGAGTTTCACATGTGATTTGACGGGAATCTCGCGAGTCGCTGCTTAGTAAGTATTATAATTAAATGGAAATAACACGCTAAATTAACATCGCACCCTTGCATGCGAGTGCTCAACTCGTCGGTAACTGCAGAAAGATAGCGAATACAGAAAACGAAATACCACAAAATAGTTTACATATATAAACGACCAACGAATTTGTTACCTCACTGAATAAAAATGTGTTTGATTTGATAATAATATAGTCATATGATAAAAATGACAACGTTAGATAAAACTGATTACATATTTTACGATTCCAGACGATTTTGATGAATTTAATAATTGATAGCTTGAATTGTTACGAATTTTACGATTCCACATGTTTTGTCACTGACGAACCGCGTTTCGCCTTTCGGCATCATCAGGCATTCCATCACACGAATAGAACAGAACGGACTACAAAACATGTAGAATCGTACAAAGTTGTAACAATTCAAATTCCAAAAAGCACAATATATTGAAATTGTGCTTTAAACACCTTCAGTCCATATCGTAAATTAATTATGGATAGTTAATGTAACGTTTACGTGAATAAGACTTCAATATCGTTATGTATTCTCATAAACATTTAATGGTTTTAACTATCACTTCTTGATGGAAAGGCATGACACCTGTACCGTATACCTGCTACAATTAACTCAAAAATTGTGTATACAGATTTGCTTGTAAATTGTATTCTATCAGTTGATAATGCTCTCGATGAGCGAAACCGGTCCTGATCAAAAATATATATTGTGGGAATAAGTACTAAAAATATTTATTCATCATTAATAAACGTTAAGATAACTTTTTAACTATAATATTAACTATATATAATATAATATAATATTAACTATATAATATAATATTAACTATAATGTTAACTATAATATTAACTTAAATAAAAAAAAATATGATGTCGACTGATGGTGCCCGATGGAATTTCAATATCTAATTTGAATTGTTAAAACTTTGTACGATTCCACATGTTTTGACACTAGCGATCCGGGCTTCGCCTTTCGGAATCTTCAAGCATTCTATCACACGCATACAACAGAACTGACTAACTGACCAGTAACATGCATGTGTTGTAATAATTCAGATTAAAAAAAAAATTACATAATAAATCAATGTCATACATCTTTCAACACTTGTAATTAGCTCGTTAAACCCTACCGATATCCATTGCTATAAATTATCAATCGGTTTTTCGAAGGTTCTATTCGGAATTCAAGATTCAAGCCGCGCAATTGCCACTTGAAAAATTCTTAAAAAAAACGAAGAATTGTGGAATACGACATTTCTGCAACTATGTTTACATATGCTTGTTTAAATATGATTTTTTATCATAAAACATTATCGCTTGCATCTAATGAGTGTAAGATATTTCAGCCGGCTTCGCGGATGAAATAAATTCAACGAATCGCGAAGAAACGCCGCGACGCCGAAGTCGACGTCGCGCGGCTTCATAAATTAGGCGTCTTAATTGAAACGGAATCAGCGTGCCTTTGTAGATGGGCCGTGACGTCACGGACGCTCAGAGATCGTTCGTTAGCATCAACATCAAATGCCACCATTAAAGATTTCGTGTGTCATGGTAAATCTTTGAAAATAATCTAAACATTCTAAACGACCCAATGAAGTGTCTTCCGAGTTTTATTGTGAAGTATATGACTTCATTTACGACATCGGTGGCGCGTATAAAACTACGGGGCTTTGACAGAATGACAGATATAAAATATTTAAGATAGTTTAAATAAACAAACATAATAATTTGTCGGTCATTTATTTAATCACCTTTTATGCAACCATCCATATAAAAACGCGAAAGGTTTAAGAAACAATTATGTTGTAATCTGAAACATGATTTTAGTAATATGTTATTGATTGAAATTTATATATTTCATGTCTACATAGGTTATACCTAGAAAGCGGAAGAAAATATTACATAATTTATTGTACGATACATAATTTCTAGGAAGGCTTCCTTTGCCTTAAACATTTTTTTTTGCGGCTACTTTACTTACTTTCTTGAGTTATGTTTAAATATAGAAGGAATCAACTTCAATTTAAAATGGAGTTCTGATATTATTCTTGTAGAATACATACAGTTAATGATTTCCCTTTGTGTCACAATTATTTGTTTTATGATTCTAAATTCAATTTTTTTATTACCACATGTCACCATTTATATTACCACTAAGACTAAACATTGTCTGCGGCCTAAAGCTAAAAAGGCCAAAGCAACAAATGTGCGGCATAATTTTACACCCTATTTTTGCAATATCTGTCATATTTCGTATTCGTATTTAGTATTCGCGTCAAGTAATTAGAGTATAAGCAATTCATATATAAATTTTTATATGCATATAAAAATATATTTTCTATAATAAAAAAATGGTTATTTTATCTCCGACGAAATAAACGCGATGCACAGGAATAAAATAAAAAAAGTACGTAGAAGTATATTTCTTGTGGTGCGCGGGATTTCTAAAATTGTTGCACGACCGCACATAGTCGCAGCTTAGTATTCAAATTAGTCACTTTTATAATAACTAGCACACATTTCAGTTAAGGGTAAAATGTAAAATAAATATATTATAAGATATGGTTAATTATTAGTCACGGACTAATTTGAATACTTTCTTTGGTAGCTTTTTTAAAAAAATAACACGTTGAGATTGAATAGTTCTGGCGATGGCGTGAGCCGAAATAGCTATCAATTATATCTTTTACAATTTTGCAGAACTAAAATACATTGCTATTTTTTCACCGTGTTAAAATAAATGTGCTACTTGTTAAAAAAAAAACAATTATCCGTAGAGATCTGCTGTATTTTATAACGTGATTAAATTATTTAAAACTATTCTCAAATGTAACAGAATAACGTAACTGCCAAAGGTCATGCTATGAAACGAAAGCAAAGTATGCATAAGATTAAAAAACGCATCCATTCGTCTTGGCTTGGCGAAAGCCACAACAGGCGGCCATCCACGACGGATAAATAAACAAACAAAAAAAAAAGAGAATTACAACAAAAATGCAATTCGGTTCCGATGGCAAGATAACAAACGAGCCTTATAATATGCAAATGGAACCAATCTTTCTCGGGCGCGCTCTGAATCGACAATCAGCTAATGCATCGTTCCCAAATTATTTACCCATTGTATTTGTTCAGCTGTTGACGCATGCGTTCGCATCTCGCGAAGGACAGTTTCATTTGCGCCTGTACCTATCTTTAAATAAAATCAAAATATTAACAAAATAAAAAGTAAAAGATCAACCCGATACAGTTCTATTCTTCTACCGGTGATTTCGCTAGGGGAAAATAAACGATTTAATTTATTTTTATTACATCTCATATATTCATTTATATGACATGCGGTCGTACATTACCTTCCGTGGCTCGGTTGCGTTTTATTTTTACGACCGTACTAATAATGTGAAAAAAATATTCAAAGCAAACAGACTGTCAGAGAGATAAAAAAAAAACGTCAAGATTTATATTCGTATAATAAAATTCATTAATGAGAACCTACCTACAGGCCCACTTGATAATTTAAAATGGGATTTTTCTAATAGGGTATTGTAAATTAATAAAAAAACGGTCATAAACACACCATCAATGTCACTATCACAAGTTATCGACCAAACACTAGATTGAGGCTTCCCCAATTACATTTTTTCATACCTGTATTTTTTATTCGATCGATTCTATCAAATCCGGCGACCCCCCACCTTCAACAGAACATATGCGTAAGTGTAGCCTTATGTATATTTAAAAAAAAAAAACATTTTTTAATTATTATTGGTAATGCTCCACTTTTGCAGCAAGTATATGATTGCTACTCGTAAAAAATATTTTGATTTTCTTTCAGAAAAGAAGAGAAGAAATTTAGTTAATTTCACGGCAACGAGTATTTTTAAAAAATTGATAAAAAAATAAGTATAATGAAAATTTTGTAGCCAAATTGTGCTATGCATTGTAATCAATATAATTTATGATTACGACACCGACTAAAAAAAAGTTTGTTTTAGTCAGAATTTTTCCTAGCATTCATATTTATTTAATTTAAGACAATCAACCGATCTGGCAAATTGTTCATTGATATATTTTTCGCAATATTTCAATCGAAAAAGTAGTTTGAGACTCCGACGCCGGCCAAAACACCGCATTTCCACGACTATAACACTATAAAAAAATATTCAATAATGGACTGCGCTAATTATTTAAAATATCTTCTAAACGGTACAGTATAACCGCATTTATATAAAATTAGTATAATCATCATTATAAAACAACGATGCAATAGAAAATAGCCAATACAAATTTAACATAGTAAATTGAATCGTATAACCGTAATAAATGTCTAATTATTATCGCGTTTCGAATTAAAAAGCTCTAAATTGAAGTAAATTGTAACATAATTTCTGTATGGGTAATATAATATGTACGCAGAAATTGCATTCCTGAATGCATAATGCGGAATCCACGCACACAATGTGTAAACAACTAGATAAAATATATCAGCACTTTAATTACATCAGAACACAATCTTTATTTGATAAAATACAAACTGCTAAGTGGTTATATGGTAATGATATTAAGCTACGCGGAAAATGATATACCGTAATGGAAAAAAGTTAATAACAACCTGAATTATTTATTTATCTATTCGGTTTCAATTAAATTTATTAATCAATTATTTTGGGATTTTTTCAATGCAAAAATGTAACAGTTTTAAGAATTAATTGATACGAAAAAAGTATAGTTTATGCACACATTCGAAACAATACTCAACAGACTTTTGTATATGCATCGGTTTTACTTCGACCGATTCTGCAAGTTTGGCAATGCTAGTCAAATCCAATGTAAATAAATACGATATGTTGAATACACTTACAGATGAATTAAAATGCGTTAAATTTGAAATGTTACAACTTTTTGCGATTCCACATGATTTGTCACTAACGAACCGGGTTTCGCCTTTCAACATCTTGAGGCATTCGATCACACAGACGCAACAGATCTGGCGCACAATAAACAGTTAGCACCGTGTATATACCAAAGATATTAATTGAAGCAATAATTATGCGCCGGTGTGATAAAATGCCTGAAGATATCGAAAGGCGAAACCCGTTTCGTTAGTTACAAAACATGTAGAATCGTACAAAGTTTTAACAATTTAAATTTGATATTGAAATTCCGTCAAGCACCTTCAGTTGATATCATAAATTATATAAAATGTGTTAGTTGAAATGTTATACCAATCTTCTAATATTGAACACTGGACGGTTCGTCAAAATTTTGGATTATCAAGAATTTTGTCTTAAAAATGATTGTACAATAACAGTAATCTTTTAAAAATATAATGTTATATTGAACTATAAGAGATAAAAGCTAAGAATAGCAAAATGACGGTTAAATTTGTAATGGTTCGAAAAACGGTATGAAATATTAAATTATGATGAACGAATATGTTTATGGAACAGTTGAACTGTTACTAGTTTTCGCACAATGCGGAATCATACACTGATTAGAAATCGCGATAGTGAATTTGAATGATAGCTTAACAACAATAATCTTTTCTATTTGAAAAAGAAACAAGTTGATGGAATGCAAATTTTCTTGCAATGAATGTAGTAATACTTTTGTATATTATTTTTCCTTAGAGAAAACATATTCTTGTAATCACTATACTAATACACGGATCAATAATTTAAAGCCTCGTTTTATTAAGGGTAACACTTTCTTTTTTTTTTAAATAGTATTGAAAGGATATCGAAAACTATGTCACTATAAAAAAATAACTTCTGTTACGATAATTTGATGGAATTTAAAATAATTTAAATAAAGAGGAGAAATATCATTTCGATTAGACAATTTTTTTAAATATCTCATTGAAAAATTTGTCGGAATGGTTAGTTGATCTTCAATATAATGCACATAAATAGGAAAAGTAGAAAAAAACCTGTTTTAGTGGGAGTCGTGTTTTTTTTAACTGAATACTTTAATACTGAAAAAAAAACGTTTCAAACTAAATTATTACAATTATTAACACACGACTTTCAAATGTTTCGCTAAGTAACATTATATGTATGAAATAAAATGGCATTTCCATTCTATTAATTTTATTACGTATCAGTCAGGGAGATATTGATGATGTGCAATAAACGTTTATAGATATCTACTAAATTGAACATCACAGACAAGATTAGTCATATACGAAAAAATAAATATAAATCGCATCTGGCAACACTCAGGACTTGATAGTTCAGGTTAAGTTTAGTTCGATCAACGCAGGTGAGATGGCAGGCTCGACCACAACTATATGTATTTCATTTCCGCGGCAAGGGGTACGTATTTCTGTTGTACGAGGCGGTTTGAGGGACAGTGCTGAATATGGACGTACAGTGTATCAAATACGCTGATACAAATAAACCACGGTTGATATATATCTTGGTTCTAACGGCAGTATAGTCCAGATATATTATTTAGTAAAATATATCATTCAAATACAGAAAAATAACGGCTTGTAGATAAAAGAAGGCGAGGAGAGTTCGTAAAAATCAAAAGTCCGAGGCCTGAAAATTTTACTTCAACTCATTAAGTCAGCTGTTTTTTCGGTTACACCTCTTAATTATGCGAATGTTTGTCATGTCACACAGTTGAATTTTGTTGTCCGATGTTTAAAAAACACAATATAGTTATTCAGACTTAAATAAAAATATAATTAATTAAAATGACGAAACACTTGCAACACTAAGTCGTTTATTGACTGTATTGATCCGTATCAAAAATGATAATATATCTCGTACTAACAATAATTGATAATAACGTTATAAGGATACAATAATTTTGTTTATATTGTTCAAATTAACCTTGCTTTTGCTATCGGATTCAACGTCGTTACAGACGGAATTTATCTGTTAAATCCTAATATGGAAGGGTTTGCAAATTAATTTTACAATTATTTATGATATCGATTGAAAGTGCTTGATGGAATTTCATTATCAAATTTGAATTGTTACAACTTTGTATGATGCCAGATGTTTTGTCACTAACGACCCGGGTTTCGCCTTTCGGCATCTTCGGGTATTCTATCACACAGATGCAACAGAATTGACGTTCAGTTCAAAAATTCTTATTTTATAATTTTTTGTTCAAAGTTATAAATGTTTTTAATGTTTTTTTAATTATTTCTCAGCTAGCTGATCCTCATGGCGGGACACAGTGAGAGCGATTAGCTAAACAAAAATCTGTGTTTGTCCCATTTTTTATCCCTAATCTCTTCAAACAACGACAGGTTAGAGAGAGATAGGCAGGTTACTTACATCACATTTAGAGTGAATGAATATCACTTAAATAATTCAAAAAAATAGTTCTGACGATGGCGTGAGCCGAAATAGCTATCAACTATATCTTATAAAATACATTTTTTCACCGTGTTATAATGGAGTTATACCATGTGAATGCCAATTCAATCAATAAATTATATTATTCACTATCAACGATCAATTCAACGTGTCTTATTAATTGAGAAGTGGCAGTTAGTTAATTAATTTTGTAGAATACATTGCAATTTTTTCACCGTATAATATAATTAAAGTAAATGCCAATTCAATCAACAAAAAAGATACATTTATTGAAAAACACAACAAAAGAGTGCTTTATGTTTCTTTTATGTTAAATGTGAGATGACCAATATCGATCTGATTTCGTAAGTTGATATAAAATTAAGCCCGACGGAAGGGAAAAAATTCTGCCCGTAATTAAATACACTGTTCTCGAAAACGTAGCACTTTCCACTGTGCGACGCTAAAATACCGACTGGCGAAAGAGATAAGTGCATTTTCTTGTCTCGGAAAGCGTCCGCGGGAACTGGCTCGACACATCGCAACGCCTCGTATAAATTAACCAGCAAACAATGAGCTGCAGGACCTCCGATTTGGTTTAATTTGTAGGCGATCGCGATCGGCATTGCGGACAACATTACGACCACGCAAGGAGGCGACCGAATTCGACCCAAGTCCAGCGGGCAGAGGTTACTGCCTAGCTTTTTACATCTTGGCCATTTTATGTATTTAAGCGAGCTAATTTGTTATTCGCTAATTCGAATATATTATTTTATTTGATGTACGAACACTTCGTTCCATTTTTAATTTGTTGACAGGTGTGCATACTCTATATGTGTGTAAGTTAAAACTGTATTGTTCGTAAGATATTAGATTCGCTCATTTGTTTCAAGACTGAAAAAGTGTTCGAATTTTGAATAAAAAAATGATTTTCAATGCGTACGAGGATATTAAAAAAAAAACAAAATAATTAAAAGAAACGATCGGATTATTGTGCGCGAAAAAATAAATATAAGGTACACATATCTTACTTATTTCAGATATATTTAAAATGATAACAACAAAATATTTAACTCGACTAATTTTAACACTTTTTTTTTTTAAATTTGTAATACTAAATATTAATTATAATGCAGTTCTATTAGGTAAATGTCACTTCAATCAAATTAGCATTTTCAACTAAATTTGAACTTTGAATTATCTAGAATTCAAAGCTATGGTAAAAAATATAAGCAATGCCACATTTCTTCGTCGTAGACAAAGATACAAAATTTATTAAAATTTCATGACAACTTAATAGAAATTACGATAGTGAAATATAAAAATGTTCGTAAATATTTGATATCTAAATGATTGTTTCTCAAAATTTTTCATGCCCGCCTGAATTATAAAAATTTCAATATGAAAAATATGCGGCCCCCAGTCTGGGAAGCACGGATCTGAATATTACTAGATCACGTTATTTTGCAAACATTTAAATGAAATGTATTAATATTATGTTTCATAATTGATATCGACTGAAAGTGCTTGATAGAATTTATAAATCAAATTTGAATTGTTGAAACGACACGTGTTTCGCAGGCGTCAATTCTGTTGCATCCGTGTGATAGAATGCCTGAAGATGCCGAAATGCGAAATCCGGTACGTTAGTGGCAGAACATGTGCAATCGTACAATGTTTCAACAAATCAAATTCGATATTGAAAAACCATCACGCACCTTCAGTCGATGTCATAAATTAAAAAAATAAATTAATATCCTTACTTATTGAAAACGAAGTTTGAAGTTTAAATAAAGAATCATATTTGTCGAATCAATATTCGTCAAATTGTATGTATCTCCGTTTGAATGGAACAGTAGATCCCACACCGTGGAGATTTATCAAAAAAGACAGATAGCATTAACAGGCAATTGAAGATAGTTGATCTGATTATGGTATTATAGTAAGCATAAAAACACAAGCCGGGGACACGGCGAGAGGGAGGGGACAGACAGTCGTGTGTGGCCCTCAGGTGGGGGAAATGATAATTCGGACTGGATAACGGAACGCGACTAATCAGATAATCATTAAGCCGGTGTTTGTATGTAAAGCGAAGGTGACTGGTGATAGGGATGCGCTTTGGAGAGGAAATAACGCATGATCTGAATGGGTATCGATACATGTATCAATACAGTTTATTTAGGTACTTATAGGGATAAGGTATCAATAGTAATTCACACTGATATCGTTGTTTATTATTACATTTATTGTAAATTTAACACGGTGAAAAAATAACAATGTATTTTAGTCCTACAAAATTTTATAAGATATATCAGATCAGATGAAATATATAAGATGTATCAAGATATCTCAGAACTATTCTGACGATGGCGTGAGCCGAAATAGCTATCAACTATACCATAGGTTCCCAACCTTTTTCGGGTATACATACCCGAATCTTCCATACAATCCAAAAGCATACAAAAAAATTTTTTTTTTGTTGACCGTATAAGTTTTCGACACCCCAAAAAACCCTTCGCGACCCCAAGGTTGGGAGCCTAGGAACTATACCTTATAAAAAAAATCGTAAAACTAAAATACATCGCTATTGTTTCACCGTGTTATGATGGAGTTCTACCAAGTGAATGCCAATTTAATCAATAAACTTTTTCTATTTTATAATCCGTTTATTATAAAAAAAAAATGTAGGGTATATATTTGAGACATTTCGGCTTACCGAATTTACAATATCGACCAAGATGATATAACTGTTTGATGGAATTTCAATATCACATAATTAGGGTTTTTTTAAGTTCTACAAAAAAAAAATGTTTTTGCTTTTCAAACTGTTCACTATGAATTAAATTAATTTACAATATCGACTAAGATGATAATTCGAGTATCACATTAATTAAGTTGGTAGTATAAAGTATGTAAAATAAGTTTTAATTAGTAGTTGATTAATCATTTTTAACGTGCTAACTGTCACTTCTTGAAAGTAAGGTGCAATATTTCAAATAATAAAAACACTTTTTTTTTAGTATTACTTTGAGTATATGTTTAATGATCATCGTGAGCAATATCTGACCGTAAAATATATGGCAGTTGATTAATGTATATTTTTTTCCAAATATGTCTATCATTATAATCAAATAGAAGTAATCAAAAAAATCAGCGTCTAATTTTTCGTAATTCATCTTGTATATAAGCGATGCAAACTGTTTACTCAATATCAGTTTAATTGCATTCGTGTACTAGAATGCCCGAAGATGTCGAAAGGCGAAACCGAGTCGTAATTGAAAAAACATATGGATGTGTGCAGAGTTTGAACGATTCGATTTCTATGCGTATTTGTTCAATTGAAATTTTATTGTGTCTATTAACGTACAGCGAATCGATTTTCTTGGTATCGTCAATTAAATTTGATGTATGTATAAAATATTGATGAAATTTTGATGACGTTCTGATTTCCAAATTTCAAAAACTAAAAAATAAAAAGACGTTTCCAATTCAAAATCGATGTCCAATGAAATATGTTAGGTAACATCCCTATCAGTGATTGGTATAATGTGCCCACCAGTACACTTATCCGCCCACGCCACTCTCATCGAAGCCTGTGACAATTTCACTGTCGTAAGGAGTGTATATTATACGATATATTTGTTATTATCCAATTATCATGCGGCTAGTTAATGCAATTTTTCAATATACACTCCAGAAATAAGTAGCACAAATTATTCGTTAATCATTTTTGCAACAATCGGTTGGTTTGTCCTACCAATCCAGTGGATAAAATGTTATGTAACAAATTGACAAATTAGTGATTTGAGAATTTTTGAGTGAACTTTGAAATCGGTGATGTTTAAACAATAACGTAGTGAAACTTGTTTTTATAATTAAATGTATGTATATGAGCTATATTTTTGATCATTTTAATAAAAATATAAAAAAAAATATGATGGTCTTATAATTTTAGCAAAATGAAACATTTGAATTGAGTTGAATTGCAACAAATGCAATAGAGCTTGATAGAAGGATCTTTCAATAGGAACGCTCGTAATTTATTAGGTTATAGCAGTCATGTAGTAAATGAAATCTGTCTAGTTTTTAGCAGTGTACGACAAATCACCATGGAAGTTTTTAGCGTTGAACAGCGTGTGGAAATCATCAAATGTAAAAAACCATCTATATGGTATGGTCATCTCGCGTCGCGGTGACGCGAACTGGCCACCGAGATCGTGCGACTTAACGCTTTTAGACTCTTTTGGGCCAATCTTAAATCGCAGGTTATCGAATAAACCGCAAACAGTTGACGACCTTAAAGTCAATACAACAAACGCCATCAAACAAAATACGTCAGTCATTGAAAACTGAACCTCTCGAATACGTGCCAGCAAGTAAAGTCGCGGTGGACATTTGAACGACGTTATATTCCACACTTAACGCCATTAAGTATACTTTCAAACAACACAAAAAATGAGTGAATAACTCACACACAATTTGTTTTATTTACATTAATTTCGAGCGTCTTTGTTGAAAGACCATTTATAATAATCGGTGCAATCCTTCATACCGTTAATCGTGTTTGTAATTAGTCCCTAATAAATGAGTACGATATTACAAATAGTATTTGAAACATATATAATAAGAAGGACATATAGACATTTCATTATCAAATTCTGTGGGATAGTTACCTGGTTGTAACCTGGTTAGTTATGTAAAACAGCAGGGTATCACACAATTTCCAAGTACATTACCAACCCAGCATCAGTAAGTATTGACCATGAGATTTTTAGCTATAAGCGACAGTTTTCGGGCTTGCAATATTCGTTCAAAACTTTAAAGCAAGTAATTATTACGTTTGTTCCAGGAGAATGCGGTGACATTGACAAATTAAAAGATTTACTAAAATATTATAGACAATGCAATATTTGATAGAGAAATTTCTTTTAATATGTACTTCGATACATTTCAGTGGAAGATATACATTTTCCAAATAATTGTTTTAAAATATTCACAAGTTTATGCGCAAGACTTACATCAACTAACATATATGTATATATATATATTGGATATTATTTTTAATTACAATACTCGGTAAATTATTACATGTATTAAATATAAAGGAAATAGAATATCAATAATAAACAAAAAATGATTGCGATATGATTAATCGAATTCGGCTCCGTTTGTCTATTTATCTATTTAACAAGTCAATAAACATGTAAGGTGAGGTATTAAAAACACTCTAAGAAGAAATTCCCTAGAGACAGAATGATAAATATCCAATGCACCAATAATAAAACGATAATCGAATGATTATTTTTGTAATACGAAAACGATTTTATTGAACGAAGAAGCAGCAAACAAACAGTGTAATCTAAAACAGTCTAGCCAGGCTTTAATTATCGACCGCCAATAAATAACATTGGAGGAGAAACAAAGAATATCACGCACAACTACCACAAGACCGGTTCGCCCCGATAAAAATATTAATTGAACACTGGATTTATAAAACATCAATTAGTTTTTTTTAATCGAACCTTGGGTCAAAGTTGAAGCTCCCGTTTACAGAAGCCAATTACAAGTGAGGCGGATTCGTTAGCGATCGCCCCCTCCCCCGACGGCACCGCGATCCCGCCGGGAGATCGGAGATAGCCGGACCGCCGTTTGGACTCCTGACGAGACAAACATTCGAGTTGAAGTCTCCGCAAACGGAAGATCCCCGATTATATTCCCGGGACACCGCCTCCCCGCCCTCTCACTATTAATTACTTTTGACGATTGATAAGCGAAACTCTATAAAGGAGCCAAAACAAACTCGCGGGAGGAGGAGATATTAAATTATATCGAACGACTGCGACTGCCTCGCGGTGGCAGTATCTGGCATCGCCGGCCGGCCAGCGCCCAGCGTCATAAATAAACTCGGAAGCAATAAATTGAATATTCATAATTAGTTTCTATGGTTTATAGTGAGGTAGTAATTAGTTTGTGTTGATTTAAGTCTGAGTTACCGAGGTCTGTCCCGCGGTCCTTCGATTAATATAAAGCGTCCGCAATTGTCGAAAAGAAAGGCGCGGATTAGGATGTTACGCGGTTGAGAGCGGAGTGACCGACCGGCGAGCTTTTAAGCTTGGGGTCATTTTCGATTCATATCGCGCGGCTGCCGCACACGAGGAAGCACGAAGCAAATTTGTCGCATATTCGGTCCGTGCCTTTCGAAGTAAAATGGTTACCGATTGGACATCGATGGAGATAGCAGTCGTTCATTAAACTTTTCTAGATTGCTTTGCTTCGCTGGAATGCTTTAAAAGATAATGAATGGACGATGCTAATTATTCAGCGTGGACTGTGGAATGAGGAGAAAACGATTAATGAATAAAAACCGGGAGCGTGTCTGTTAATTCGGACAGGCCCCCGAGCGTCGACCGCTCCGCGAACGGAACGCCGATGACGAAAACCCAAAAGGCGATTTGAATAAAAATTAAATAAACAAAGATCATAACGCGAACGAAGAGAATACACACATTAATAACGCCGACCGAAAGAATATACGGCGATCACGATTTACAGGTGGCTTCGAGGTGGGTTGGTCATATATCGTATGGAAGCAGTAAGTTTTTAATTAAGATCGGCCTCTCGCTAAGGCCGAGCTATTTGTTTAACAAAGTGTAGTAGTTTATGCGATGGGGAACCTGGAAACGATCGAACGCGAGATATTTCAAAGCCGATCGTCTACGGAAGCCAAGAAAATATCCGTATCACATCGTGTGTTCCGTTTCGGCCAAATCTCCTCCCGTCTCAGATTTCAACAGGCTTCGAATGTGGCAACATTTTCAATTTCAATATGTTATAAATGTTGTGGTAGTAATTATTTCTAAACAAACAGCTAATGAGATTTGAATCAGATTGTATTCACTGCTCATGCAGCAGAGGTATCAACCGCCACCACACGTTTCGTGTAATGTTCCAGAGCTATGTCAAACATTTTATAAACACCATAACAAGCTATCAATGACATCATAATGTTAGCAATTACGTGGCATATATCAGATATTATGCTACACACTATTTGGTATAAAGCGATTCAAAAAAACTATTATAATAAATTCAACTTAACGCATGCGATTTCATACCAGAGAGATATAATTAATTCGTCGAAAGAGAACTTTAAAATCAGATTGGTACTACATTCGTATTATACCAATTAAAAATGTTAACGTACTCGACTTTTATCCGGATGGAAAAGTTAATAATTGATTATTTGCGATTAGCAAGATTGTTTTAGTTTCACTGCTTTTATTGAAATTATCAATTCTAATAAGAAAGCAAGACAATTCAATACATTGATTACATTTTGCAATCATAGAATATATTTTATATAGTTGTGAGAAAATAATATTTGAAGTAATCATATAAAATTAATAAACTGAGGTGATTTACTTTAAGTATTGGAAAACAAAATTCATTCATTCAATGTTTAAAGGTTGTTGTAACAATTTAGTATGTAGTAAGTATTTATATAGTGAAACCGGAAAGGAGCTGTATATTTTAAAATTTGATGGATGGATGTATAGAATTTTTATATGATTATATTATTGGTGGATCGCCGTTGAATATGACCAATTAAAAGAACGGCGGATTCGATGGTTACGACAATACTTCAATATTCTTTTAGTTAATTATATATTTAATAACTTGCATATTTCAATATAGATGCGCGTGCCAATGAGAATCATACAAAATAATTTCATCACGATTGTTTCAAAAAGTTGGAATTTGACTATAAAAAAATATATATGCTTATTCTAGAATATATTTTTTTCTTCCACGGCACACCAACGTTGTTTTCAAAATTTCGTGGCACATCACTACTTAATATTCATATAAAATGCGAATGATTCACCATTTTTTAGTTCTTTCTATATGGTTTAATTAGTTTACACATTTTTTTTCCTTATAAATGCACACTTTATGTTATAGATTTTGTGTAAAGCATTTATCCACTTAAGACATTTTATTCCAATGAAGAAACAATTATTTCTGTTTCCCTACATTTGCGTCTTCGCAAAATATTTAATACTGAAAACGGACAATTATTTATTTTTTATTTGTAAAAAAAATGTTCTACGGCATATCGGTTGCCAAGCACTGTTATATAATATACTATTTCAGCTAAATTTATACTGCATTAACTATTACACGGAGAAATCAATTCAATTACTTCTCAAAAAGGTCAAACAAAACCCGCTGAAAATATTTTTTTATGCAAGATGGACACATGTATTATAAAATCAAGAGTATTGCCAATAGATTAAAAAAATATATTAAGAAGCACGCTCCCAACCCCTGGTGATTAGAAAATTGTCACAGATTATAATCACGGTAAAAAATTATTTTCCGCGTGTCAACGATGATAGATTGACCATGAAATAATATTCAATTCATACGTATCATCGTTAATCCGACTGACCGATCTTGCGGTCTAAACGTCTCTCATTAACGAATTGATTTTCTCTTACCGACCCAAAGAATAATAACTCTTTCATCCTTAACAAACCCCCGAAGCTAAATGTTGTTCCTAAACTAAAACAAGCCACTGGATTACATCCACAAAAACGGACAAGAAAAATATTTGTTTTACTTAGAGGAGTCGTCAAAGTATGCCTAGTGTATTTTAGTAGCTGTATATATAATTGATTAATATTATATGTTACAATATTCAAATATGAGGGTCGGCAATCCGGTACGTACTTTCGAGCACGGAAGCCGATATAACAAAAAACATCACCGCGATGTATAAATGTATCAGTTTTTTTTTCAATATATCTGGCCATAATATTTTAGTTAATTGCTTAAAGTGATGTATTCGGAACCGCTTAATGAAGTCATGAGATAATTGAATCAATATTTATACGTAAAATATATAGCGACAAATGATAAAATAGTCATTTGAGTTTGAAATGCAAATTGCGTATTTTTCACAAATCAAATTTTAAAAAAAATTCAAGAGGCAGCCGTCGAAATGGACGTTACGTAATCAATATTATCAAAACTTTTCATACATCATTATGAGCAGTTATGAGCGCAAATAAAGAAAGAGGAATCGCTGAGGAAAGTGTCAAATTGTTTCTGGGATTCAAGCAATCATATTGAGCTAACATACATTTGCGTGTATGTGTGATCGGTTTGGCTCGAGAAAAATATTAATTGAGATTTGAGAGACACAGGATTTACAAAACATCGATTGCTTTTATTAACCTTTTGAATACCATGCATACAGGTAGCTCTGAAGGTGTAACAGTCACTTCTTAGTGGAAAAGTATAAGGTATTACATTTAAATGACTTAACAACATGTTAAGTACAATTTTTAAAAAATATATTATTAAAATCAGACAGGTTTCACTAATAGCGATGAACGAACTAGACATGATCTTAATACTATAAATAGGTAGTGATTTTTTTTACTAGTTTACGATTTGAAATTGTAATCTCTTTCAAAAAAAAACTCAGTATAGGCAAACAACAGGAAACTACGTTTTTTTGAATATGTTTTCTGTAAATTTATTTAAATTTTAATCGTGATATTTTGTAAAATTCATTCATAGATGTTACTATGAATATACATCGCAATACAACAAATATTGAATGTAAGTGATTTTAAAATTTCATGAACAGTGGTGTCCGCTGAGATTCAAGCAGTTAATCAAAGCGCGGGCCAAAGTTCGTCTTCTAATAACTGATTTTCTGTTTTTTAGAATCACCGCCTATTACAATCAACATTTAATTAACGAATGTGATCACAATAAGTGGCACTTACATGAAAGTAAATCCTATTGTAACTTATTAAGTTAATGACACAACTACATTAATTCGTTACACCATTTAGGTTATTGATCGAATTGGCATTTACTTGGTAGAGAACTCCCTTATAATATGGTGAAAAAAATAGAAATGTATTTTAGTTCTACAACATTTCACACAATTTATATATATAGTTGATTTCGACTGCTAAACTAGGAACTAGTTTCTGACGAGGGCGTAAGGTTATCTATATATATTATAAATTTTGTAAAACTAAAACACATTGCTATTCTTTCACCGTGCCATTTGAGTTACTTCTTTAATTTCGTGAATTTTGCATTGTATTTTAACCTATTATAGGGTTTTTTGTGGCTTTGTGATTGGCTGTGAATTTGGATTCACAATAACTGACGAATTTAATTCTTTCAACGAAAAAAGTAAATTTGATTAAATAATGTTCATTTGAACAAATCCCATTTGTGTGATTGACAGATTACTGTAAAATGAGCAAGTTTTATAAGAAATTCTGCAAATGCTGGAAGTGTAGATTCCATCATAAGCATTGTTCACGGTCACTACAATTATGTTATGTACACGATATTTTTATAAAATGTAAAGTCACGTAGTTTGTGCGGTTAAAAAATACTTTTATTATTTGGAATATCAATATGATTGTTGAGTAATTTCAAACGCACAAAAGCAATACGAAATGTGCGTAACTTCAATGATTATTTTACCTGGAAATATTTTGATGCAAGAGTAAAGCGCGGCCGGTCGAATATTCGTCGTCGATAAAAAAAATGACACAGATTTAATTTGTGACATATTCCGGCAACAAAAAAAGCCCCCACCAAATTGGAGAAAATGTGAAATTATCAAATTACCATAATTTATTGGATTGGGCTACAATTTGTGCGATATATGTGTAGCCCTAAGCCGATTCTTTGAACATTTCGGAACACTTAATGCTTAAAGTTTATTTTTAATATTCAATACAATACATAAAAATATGTAGGTATCTCTTTAGAAAAAAAACCACTATTTATATTTTAATGTTAGTTGATTAATATTTGTTGTAAAACCCTTTCAAGAATGACTCATTAACAAGATCGTCAATCCAAATTATCACAGGCAATTGTGTGATTATGGGATTAATATTATTAAATTTGTTTTAGCTGCAATTCACTGCTCGCCTTGGGGTAAATGTTTTCCTTTAATTAATAACTTTGGTACATAGACGATGCTAACTGTTTATTTTACGTCAGTTCTGTTGCATCCGTGTGATAGAATGTCTGAAGATGCCGAAAGGCGAAACCCGGGTTGTTATTGGCAAAACATGTGGAATCGTACAAAGTTGTAACAATTCAAATTTGATATTGAAATTCCATCAAACACCTACAGTCGATATCATAAACTATAAACCCACTCCCCTTATAGTTACCCGATAAAATTTCATATTTCTTTTTACCTTTAACTTCTTGATAGAAAGGCATATTTTAAATAATAAAAAAAAAACATTCTCAGTACTATTTCTACAATATATTTTAGGTTTAATTTATGGCGAACATTATCGACTGATCAGTTGATCTAAAGAAATGTGTTTTTATCATTTAAAAAAATCACATTTTCGGCCAACATAGTGCAGTTTGTCATACGATAGCTTTCTTCTTCGTCTTGTGGGCGGGTTAATAGTAAAGATATAGTATGATGTTGATTCAATTGACGAATTGTCGAGTCCGACAGGATCGAAGGAGTATGCATTCGAACTGCCGACGGTAGCTAAGTATCGCATTTCTCCAAACGAATGTACGAGCTATTAGCATGCGACGAAATGCCCTGAAATCTTATACCATTTCAATTGTGAGACGACAGATTTACGAACCTGTTTATCAGCGGCGCACGTATACCTGTGACCATATGAGTTAGTTATTGCTCATTGACTGAGGTAGATAGAATTTTAAATAATGAACAAAGAAATTGAACTCTCACAAGGACACGGGTAGTAGCCAATATGAGAGAGTTAATACATAAATATGGTCCAAAATATAAACACAAAGAAGATAATAAATCAAAAGTAATTCCTTCTTCGATTTAATCAATATAGATGTATTGTCTTGTAAAAGTTGAGCTGTGTAATATTATATGTTGATTTGAGACCTTGTATAATTCCACAAGTTTTGTCATTCAGGCGTCATTACGTATCTGTACTGACTGTCATTTCTATTGCATCCTACACAGTTTCAATAAGTTAAATTAGATATTGAAGTTTTGAAGAGCACCTCCAATCGATATACTAATATATTTGTTATAGGTGAATATTTTATGTCAAATTTGTAAAATTACAAATTACCCAAAAACCAGCAAAAAATGCAAGCCCGTCGCGTCACTTTATGGTCGAATCAAAATTACTTTTCACATTGACATGATGCTCGGTAGATAATTTTCCTATTTTATGAATGAAACAACAAGCTTTTTTTCAAGAAAGAATTTAGAGTAATAAAACAGAAAATTGAAAGAGATAGCCATTAAACGTCAGAATAAACTCATAAGGTAAACCTTGCAATGTTATATAGATAAACATACTTTTATGTCCGACTACAACACTGTCCCAAATCGTGTAAGACACGAATCAGACTGCAGAGTCAGCTTGCAAAGCAAAGTGCCAACACGGGAGATAACAATTTTATTAATAGTATTCATTTGCCGTTTTGGAGTAAAATTATATCGACTCCTCGGCAATGAATCGGAGGAACATTCTCCAACAGGACGCGCTTGACAGTGTTTCTTTTACCAAATGAAACATGAATTATCTCGTAAACAGATGTTGAATAAACAAACCTGTTGACTTTTTTAAAAGCAATTTGTTTTCCCTGATGTTAATATATCAAAGGTAGATGTGTTCTCACGGCAATGAAATGGAAGTTTTTGAATGAATATGTTGTATACGCGATTTTAACACGAGATGATTTAACGTATTCGCACAACGCAATTCGGTAGAGTATCGTGGTTGACATATAAATAGCGTTTTTAATATTCTTTACTTTTACTCTAAATAATTTCGAAGCGTGAAGGTGCGGTGATATAATTAATGGTATAAGACAGTGGTTCTTAACTGGGGTGCAGGAAAGTATTTATGGGAATGCGGGCGAAGCCTTTAACAATGTAAATTATTTATCTGATATTTGAATTTTCAATGCTATCGTTAAATTGTTTTTTTTTTTTTTGTTTGAAAACGACGAAGCGGATTTGGTTGTGCTTACTCCCTCTCCCTCCATTTCTCCTTAATACATATAATATTTAATAATATTTTTCAATTTGGTGCGGAGAGCTATTCATTTTCAAATGGGTGCGGCTTACTTAAAAGCTTAAGAAACACTGGTGTATGGTTAGTAGATATATATTTGATGAAACCTCATTCTCAAAGTAAATAAAAATTGAGTTTTAACCTAAACCTATTTTACATAAAAAAAATGATTGAGTGGTTTTGAAAAAATCTTATGAGGGAAATTTCAACGGAAATGAAATTGAATTCAATACGTTAAAGCAACAGGTTATATTAACTGAAATTTTTAATACAATATTCATTATTAGTATACAAATTATTCGCAAAGCTAGAAACGTATACAGTAAGATAACCAAGTTATCAATCACATACAGCAGAGTCAATCGATATTGATTTAATTTTCGGCACGGATAAAAAAAACTTCTCACATATTCACGCTTAACTACAGGCAACAGTATACAGTAACTCATGTCTAAGTCAATTATTCAATAGCAAACGCTGTAATAAAATAATATAAAAGAAATCGTGCGAGCAACAAGTTGCACAGACAATAATAAAAGGCGAAAAGCGTTTATAATCGCGCAGGATGTCGTAAATTGTCGTGATAAAGGTAGTTATTTGCATTTTAACTAGACAAACGACCAATGATATATACAATCGTATAATTAGCAATCAATAAAAATATTCTCTCTTTTCAATATCTCCTAACAGATCATAATGAACGTAATAATATCAATATGATTGGTCTAAATTGAGTCATGTTGATTAATTCTTCATATGCGTCACTGTTGTTGCAGCAAAACTAGAAGTGCTTCATTTTTTAAAAGTGAGATTGAAGACAATAAAATATTTTTTATATGAAGCCTTTTTTATAACAAGTAACATACGTTAAACATATTTAAGAAGTACATTGAGCTAAATTAACAGATTTAAAGAAATCTTTCACGAAGGTACGCAAGAAAGGGTTGCATAATTGTAGAAACAAAGCATGGCCTAAATGGCATTCACCATACATAAAAATTGTAACTTAACATTGCCAATCAAGCCAAAGCAACGAAAAGGACAGTGCTCCATAACCGGTGTGCCCGCAGCGCATTTTTCTAATAGAAGAAAAATCATGTATTTCGTTTACACTAAAAGTTTTGTGAAAATGTAATCACATGGAAGGAGAGATATTTTTTGTCTGAATTATATGTTAAAAGTACATAAATACAATACAAAACGTAAATTTAAAAGAAACAAAATTGTACGTACAGAAAACAATGCAGAATGAATGAGTTTTCACAAATGCGTCGATGTTGCATATTCTCTTTTTTTATAAATATTGATTTGTGGTGTGTCGCTAAATTTTGAAAAAAAGCTTTGGTGTGCCGTGGAAGACAAAATGTTTCGGAGCACTGTAATCGGAAATCGTACCGCTACAAATGTATACACAATATCAATTCAACTAGATTATTTTAAAAAATATCTCATATCCCAATGTGGAACATTTGTGTTTTGTCAACAAAAGTGTTTTGTTTTTCTAAGAGAACTGTTTGTTACTTAGTTGCTTAACTTCTATAATTATGGAGAGAGTTTAAGAAGATTAGAGTCACTCAATAAGTTTTAAAAAATTGTTTACAAACAAAATTGTTCATCCAATATTAATTATTTTTAAGATGTCAACTGTCACTTATTGATGGAAAAGCATGATAAGAACAATCTCATTAGCAAGAAAAATGAGTGGGATTTATTTTATAATCAAAACAATCTGCACGTATTTTTGGCACATAATGTATTAATAAATGAAATTGTAACGGTTGTCAAATTTGTTTGTAATTTGTAATTTATTAGTTGATAATGCTTACGATGAGCGGAACCGGTCCTTATCATTAAATACACGAATGTCTTTTTATTATTTAAAATATTATTATTCACTTCCAATGTGTCCACTATATCATCTGTAGATAAACGTCATATTTATTTTGTACTAATTCCCCAAATCTAGTGAATAAACAAAAGTACTTTGCGAGCATTTTCGACTGATATGTTACATCAGTGGACGCCGAGCGAGTGCAAAATTTTTTCAAATGTCATAATGATACAATATATACGAATGTAGATAGATATAAGGTGCTTGAGTACTAATCGACCGACAGGAAGATTTAAATCAAAAAAACGCGAAAGGAACACCTTTCTCGACCTATAAGTAAATAAATCACCAAACCGAAATAGTTACATTCGAAATTGTCTTTGATGAAATAATGTTTCGACTCGAAGATAACCGCTTCAACAATAATTCAAGATTTTTTTATTTTTATTATCAGTTTGTTTATTTAGAATCATGATTTTCTTATTATCTTGATTAAGATCGACGCCTACAGACTAAATAATATATTCAATCAATTTGAACGTGTCATGTAAGGAAATTTATTGCCCTGCTTTATTTTTTATACCAATTCATTCATCATTTTTTAACCATATCATGTAAGCAGCAAAGCAATTTTTTTATTGATCGATTGAGAAATATTCTAATTTTTATTGTTATAATATAAATGCCCTTATACGTAAGCGAAATTATAGTCTATATAAAGATACTGCGTATTTTTTTTTAATGACGAACACAAATCTTATATATAGTATATCCGGGTGCAAAATCGAAGCATTATCTCGTCTCATATAGTAAAATGTTATATAATAGTTTTTAGTTTTCGAGATGTTACTGGTAATTTATAAATTAATAGTAGGCGGTGAATATTTAAAACCCCTTATTATATAATTGGTAATGATTCAACATAATTATTTCATTCAGTGAAAGCGGGTAATATCTACCTCTAAATAAATTATAATAAAATCGCGGAAGCATTTCCTACGAGGATCATATATCGATATATATATGTAACTCATTCAACATTTTTTATGATATCGACTGAAGGTTCTTGATGGAATTTCAATATCAAGTTTGAATTGTTACAACTTTGTACGATTCCACATATTTTGTCACTAACGACCCGGGTAGTTATGTTGCATCCGTGTGATAGAATGCATGAAGATGCCGAAAGGCGAAACACAGGTCGTTAGTGACAAAACATGTGGAATCGTACAAAGTTGTAACAATTCAAATTTCATTCAACATTGTTAATAATTAAAAAAATTAAATTAATTATAAGAAATAACCAGCCAAGTCTGTTTCCACATTCAATTTCAATGAATTTTTCTGTTTATTCATAGTGTAATAAAAGTTAGAAATATTTGTTTTAAGATTTACAGTTGCGTTTACTTACTATTTAAAATAGAAAGAAAAAAATGTCAAAAACGGAAAATTACAAAATAAATTTGTGTTTCAAATAATAACTCGAATAGTTAATTAAGTTAAGTTAGTAGTAAATAGTTTGACAATTTTTATTATTTAATAAGTGCAACGATTATCGTATGTATAACTACGAATTAAGGTTTTTGATTTCAAATATCAATATGGCAGCACCGGCGCATCAATTTAGAATATAATTGAGACGCCAAATGTAGCTTCCTTTTTTAATCTTTTTTAATAAAATTTTGAGAAATTAAAACAAATGTTTCTTTTCTTGGGTTGTGTTACTCTTGTAACATTTATATTTAGTTCCTGATATCGGATGTATGTGAAGTACAAAAATAATTAAGGATTATTTAGGAGAATGAAATATTCTTCATAGATACTTCGGTATATGATGGGGATTATACTGCTCATCACATATTTTCATTCGTCCCAAATTTGGTGCTATGAAATTGTTTAATATTACTTTTACGTTCGACACGCATCTTCAGTTAAAACGGAAACAAAAAATATACATTTTCGATTGACCTGAGAATTATTTGTTTTCCACATTGAAATGATCTCCTTCAAATAGTTTAAATCAACTTTCACAACTATATATAGATTGAATATATCCACAATAAGCTTCTCGATATATACTATAGCTGCCAACAAAATTTTTCTTTAAAATCAAGTAATAAATTTAAAAAGCCCGGAAATGCTCTTTTTGGTATGAATTTCGAACATTAACTCACTCCCTGCTGAGCCGTTTAGAGGATATTCCAACACCTAGATTTTAAACATTTATTTAATAATTTTGTTTTGAAACAATCTTATTGAGTTTATCAGGACAAATCAGGCAAAGCATTAACTCTAACTCTAATTAACGAGTAAAAGAAGGTTATACAACACAGTAAAAACAGCCGTATTAACAGTTGAGACGTTAGCAGTCAGAGGGTTAAAACGGAAAAATTTATGATTTCAACACTTTTAAGAATTTTTGTGAAATAAGACCTGAAACTTGACATTAACACAAAGGAGTAACACATGTATATATATGATATCATGTTTACATTAATATGTGTATGTATAACGATATTTATTGAAAAACCTGTACTATTAACCGATATGTACTATAAATTATAAACCTTAGTTAATTATAAAGTTTGTATTATATTACGAAAGATGTGAAGAAAAAAATATATTTGGAGATAAAAAATGTAACAAAAAAAACAATTGAATAATGGACATTTTATTGAAAGGATGTTGAGAGAAATATGCAAGCGCGTGACTAACGTAGGCTACTCGATAAGGCCAGTGAGCTGTAGTGCAGAGTGGATTTATAACTTGGCTTCCGAATTACAGGTATTTAGTTAGGTATAAACAGCTGATGAGTCGAAGAGACGTCTCATTTCTTAGATAAATATCGACCGCCCGAATCGCCTCCAAGATTTTTCCGATGCGATGTAATTCCGACGGCTACTGTGAATGAAACTGTCGAATTTATTCAAATTCGCCTAATGAAGGACGTGAAGAGAGCGACAATGTTATTTCTAAAATAGAAACTAGCAACGTTTAGTTGTTAGCAGGCCCTTCTTGGTGCAGATTAATTATATTTGAATAAATAAAATACAATTTGCGTTTATTGCAAACATTAACAGTCGATGACTCATTTTGATCATGATAATGCTTGCGATGATCAAAAACGGATTAATATAGTACTACACATCGTGTATTATTTATTTAAATAGAAACTAACAAAAAAACAATTGGGGAAAATATTAAACAAATATGAATAATATATCGATGAATTCGATCGAAATGCCGAATTAACTACAAAAATAATATGTCAATATAAAAATAATGTTAATTATTAATTGAGTAGTAGATAATACAAGAAATCTTAATTAATAGAGTTGATTACTTTTTTTGAAATTCAAAAAGCCAACTGAATTCCGAAAAATGTGTGCTATACAAGTATAGATTTTTTATGACATCGACTGAAGGTGTGCTTGATGGATTTCAACTTGATGGAATTTCAATATCAAATTTGATATGTTACTACTTTGTACGATTCCACATGTTTTGTCACTAACGACCCAGGTTTCGCCTTTCGGCATATCTTCAGAATGCTTGTAGATGCCGAAAGGCGAAACCCGAGTCGTAAGTAACAAAACATGTGGGAACGTACAACGTTTTAACAATTAAAATATAGTATATGTTTGTTCATAGCGATAGTAAATTATATGTACAACACTTTGAAATTTTCGTTTTAACCACACTTAATTCTGTATATATTTAAATGCTCTTAATTTAAATTAAATTAAAATAATATTTACAATAATTGTGAGATTAATAGTTTTTCAGTGACATTACATAATAACGTATTTTTTGTTAAGTTAAAATAGTCGTGGTTGAGTACGTGGAAAAAGATAGCAACAAAACAGTTAGCACGGCTGGAATTCATCCCTTAAGCTCTTGATTAAATTGGTTTTTATTTCTCGCATACTTTAAAAATTATGTACGGCAATTAAAATAAAGAGTGAGCTAGGCCTTCGTCAACTCAGTCCAATAGAATATAAACAAATGCTATTTCCCAGTCACCTGACTGCCCGCTAATTCATAGATCCCGATGATATTGTATTACAAATGGAGTGTTCGGACCTCACGCTAAGTGTTCGTATCGACGACCACCGCCGTTCGTTTTTGTATAATGTATACAAAAAGAAAAATAAATAATTGTACGATTAGTTCACGAGATAGATAGTCCATAGGCATAAGCCCGGTGTCAAATGAGTAGAGTTGCCTGATGGACAGTTTCAGATAATTATCGAACGGTCAATGGAGGTAACAGGTATTTAATACATTTCAACATTCATATAGATTTTAACCGACGGAATTAATCACTAGTACAGTTGGCTATGAGAGAGTGAATGTGCAGAGGAGTTAAGTCGAATTCTACATTTGTGTAGCACTGCAACAATGATGCGAATTAATTTTAAAAATGATTATTAACATATACACATCATACAAAAATAAAAGAACAACTATTGAACAATATGACAATGCTAATGGTTATCAAGGAATATACTTTTGAATCATAACTTTCTTGCTGAAAAATCAGTTATGAATTATAATGTATTGTAAATAACAAAAACATATTTTTAGTACTAATTTCTTCTCGTCCCATTTGACTACCATGAAAATGTCATATATTAATGTTACATTAAGTATTTAAGTGCAGATTATTTTGTTCATTAAATTTTCCCATTCCTTCCTTTTATAAATGAGTTCTTTATGATTGATAAATGATTGTTAACATTTTACTTTTAATTTAATTTACATTATTTGTATTAATATTGTATGATTTTCTGTATCTTCTTAGTTCTTGAACCCATGGTTTTGTATACCTGCTACCTAAAGGTAGTTAAAACTCAAATTTTTTGTATAAATAGACTTGCTTGTAAATTGTAGTCTATTAGTTGATAATGGACGCGATGAGCGAAACCAGTCTTGATAAAAAAATATATGTTGGAAATAGGCACTAAAAAAATGTGTTTTTGTTATTTAAAATATCATGTCTTTCCTTCCATCAAGAAGTGAGAGTTAACACCTTAAAGGTGTATAGATTGTATTGATGGAATTGGAATTTTTTGGTAGACTTCCATTATAAATCGGTGAAAAAATAGCATTTTATTTTGGTTCTAAGAAATTAATATGATATAAAGTTGATAGCTACAATATTTCGGCTTACGCCTTCATCAGAACTATTATTACTTAGTACTTATAATGTAGTCTATGTGTGTTTGTGTCAAGTCGATTATGCAATTATACACACATGGAAACGCAATTTGAAATATATATATATAATATTATAATTGTTTTTTTCTTAATCAACTATGAAAAGGCTGAAAAAAAATTACGTTCGAAGAGGCAGGCAGTGAAATTTAGATTTCTAATAATATCAGATTTTATATGTCGATTTTTCGTATATTATAAGGCTGTGTACATTTTAGAGTTAAAAAATCCCGCTGTCAGTTGACGTGTGAGCTTTTTTTAATCTATATACCTAGCGAGCAATTTGCAAATTTTTAAAATCTATAAAATATAAAACGGCAGGAGTTAGTCGACTATTAATATATACATTAAAGTATGTATTTGAGTCATTTAAATAACCAGGCCAAAAGTGTACCAAAGTGAAACAGAAACCAAAAACTTAAAAGCTGTATTTGCATTGAATAACAATGTTCCCGGAAAGACAAAGCGGCAGCTAAGGTATAAAATTATAGTAAAGTTAGAGCAAACGTGGCTATGATAGGTAGGTATACGAGCAAGTTCGCCGACAGGCTGGTGCTCGCCAAGATTTTCACCAAAACGGCAGACAAACTTTTGTCTATGTTCTCGAAAAGTTTCAGAGTCCTGTAAATATTACTAAAGTTACTTTCCCTTTGCCGAGCTTTGCAGAGTATCTGCCCGTTAATCCGTGTGCAAAGCAGGTAAAATAGGAGGTAATACGAGCTTACGCTGCGTGCCCCTGTCAAGCCAGTGGGGGATAAAATGTCGCAATAGCGGAATGCTTGAAAATAACAGTACATAATTATTGCATACTTCGCGATTAATCACCGAGTATATTATATTGGCGACGTATCTGTTTCGCAATTACGTAATTAAAAATACGATTTTGCTCAAATTAATAAGTTAATAAGTTGCCTATTCAATTTATTTTTTCCAGATATACGATAAAACACGACACAAGATTTTTTTGGCAAGACTTATTCTTATAAATATTATTAAGTTTGAATTTTTAAAACTTTCTACGACTCCACAACTGACTCAGTTCTGTTGCAGCCGTGTGATAGAATGCCTGAAGATGTCGAAAGGCGAAACCCGGGTCGCTAGTGACAAAACATGTGGAATCGTACAAAGTTGTAACAATTCAAATT
Organism: Himalopsyche japonica; assembly: GCA_028555115.1. NCBI lineage: Eukaryota > Metazoa > Arthropoda > Insecta > Trichoptera > Rhyacophilidae > Himalopsyche > Himalopsyche japonica. The sequence continues at coordinate 57,542 of JAHFWJ010000015.1, forward strand.
TAACCAAGTAAATGCTAATTCAATAAATAAATTACAATTTTTTTTGAGAAGCAATATAAGCGAAACATAGATAATTTATAACAGTTCGAAATAAAAAAAATAGCTAAACTCTCGGTAGCGTAATTTTTTATTTAAACAAATAATGTGGTTGTGAATCTGCGAAATATTATCGATTTCGTAATCTTGTAGAGAAAGAGTTCACTTCGTTCAAAAGTTCGTCGCGAAGAAGTCTGCGGTATAAAAATAATTCTTGACTAAATAACAAGTTCTTAATTCAACATTTAAAAGCATCATTAAATATAATTCGTTCTCTGAATGGTGATTCAAAATTACGCGGAAGCCCCGACGTCCCTGCAATTATAATTGAAGGTCCCGCGCCGGCGTCGACAGAAGCCTGCGGCGCCGACGGCGATCTCCCACACAGCCTTACCGGAAAGGTTCAAAGTTCGTTTTACCTAATATACAAAAGATACACAAATCGGTCGACTTTTGTACACCCCCCCAATTTAAAAAAAAAACCTTACATTATCAACCAAAACAAGAATCAATTATTTAATATGTAAAAACACAGAGCTTTTGAGATATTCAGTGATGTTTACATTTTAGACGTTTCTTTTAATTAAAATTTACTTGTTGTTAGGTAAAATAATAATATCACTTTGTTCACTGAAAAACGCCTAACAACATAAACCACTTATGCTCGCAGATTATGTCCAGCAAATGCTGCAGACATGGGTATCGAATATGATATTCGACTTTTGATATCTTCAGGGATAAGTGCGAAATCACTTTTTCTTTTGATAGATTTGTTTGGATTAATAAGATGAAAAGATTATAGTGATTTTAACATCAATTTAGAGGAAGACTGTATTAAATATCTACATGCTTAATATTTCATTTAATAAATTAACTGAAGATTTTCACTTGAAGGAATTTCAAAAACATATTTTAACCGTTCATATTTTATTTCATTTATATGTTATTTCATTGGCGGATCTCTTGGTATCTTCAAGCGATATATTGTAAACCAATATATTATACAATAAACTTTATATCCTATTTGAATTGTTAAAACTTTGTGCAATTCCACATGTTTTGTCACTAACGACCCGGATATAAATGAGTGTGATTATAGTACATAGATACTGGATAAATGCATTTCATGATGAACACACATCTTATATATAGTATATCCGGATGCGTCATTCTTACGATTGATACAAAATCATAGCTTCTTATGTAGGTTCTGTTGCATCCGTGTTATAGAATGCCTGAAGAAAACGAAGGGTTAAATCCGAAATATTGTTTATCATAATTTTATTAAGACTTTGTTTCTTATTAGCGTCGGAGATCACTATTATCAAATCAATAATTATTTCAAATATCAGTTTTTCTCCTTGGCTTGGTGTGATATGTAAACGATATAAAGTTTTTTTATGATATTGACTGAAGGTGCTTTCACGGAATTTCAATTTCAAATTTAAATTTCTGAAACTTGAATCGTACAAAGTTTCAATAATTCAAATTTGCACTAAAACTATAAAATATTAACATAAACTTAGTTTTTGTATTAAAGAAACAACAATTAAGGGGTTAAATTAATAAAGATATTACGCATTGTATGATACTTATTACTATAAGTATAATTTTAAAAATATCTATTTTTACATAAGACATTAGAAATGATTAAACAATAAATAAGAAAAAACAAATCATTAATGTGACATAAATATTCATGATGGAATAGTAAGTAGGTGATCAAAAAAAAACGTGCTTAACTTTCCGTCGAAGTAAGGCTAATTTTAAACCCCGTGTTTCGTAGATTAGATAAAAACGGTTTGTGAAAATATAAAAAGAATACGCCTGTATTCACTATTTTCGAAATTTTATCAAAATTGATTTAAAATTTATTAATCAAAACAGAATATGAATGAAAAAATATTATGAATTTAAAAACAATGAAATTATTCAACAAATATTGAGCGACATAAATTCGAAAAATGTGAACAAATGATGAAATTTATTTAGCATTTTTCGATATTATTGTTACGAGAATTTTCTGGGATTAATAGTGATTAAAATACACAGGGACATGTTTGAAGATATGTGTATGTTGGTTTAGATTGGGAAAAATTCGAGTACTGTTCAGTGCCTACACGAATATTATGCATATATACATCAAATTAAAAATAACGATGCCCACGAGAATGTTACATTTGAATAAAAAATATCGCTTTGTTTTAGCATACGTATATCTATTTGTTATTTTTTTAGTAAATTTACACGAGAACAAGATGATTGACGACGAGATGAAAAGTGCTTGGCCGATGCCGTTGGTAAATTGTGGAACTAAATAGTTGACACAATTATGTAAATGATATTAAGCAATATAATTTTAATTAGCAAGTAGCTGAGTCGACTAAGCGTAGTGATTTTTGTTTGGAGATAAAATAGTTTTGTTCTTCATTTCAATTTTTGCAGTACACATTTTACTATTAGAGCGGTATCTTTTTGGACAACTATAGATTTTTCTTAGTCGTTTGCGCGATCAAATATTCGAATCTCTAAGTGAAGTCATTCACTGTCTGCCTAAAACCACTTTTAGGACAATATAGCCATATTAGTCGAGTGACTTACAAATGGAGAAGTTTTTATTTTAAACAACACCATATTTATTGAAATATAAACCAATTGATTCAATTTCTAAATGGGTATTGTTTTAAAAACATATATTTTAAATGTGCATTAAATAATTAGTGTCATAAGAAAACATTGAAGAATTTATAGTCGGCGTGCTATATGTTATACTGTCGCGGAATTGTTATAAACACTATCATATTATTGATTGAATTGGCATTCACTTGGTAGAACTCCATTATAACACGGTGAAAAAAATAGCAATGTATTTTAGTTCTACAAAATTATTTTTAAAAAATATAGTTGAAAGCTCTTTCGGCTCACATCGTCAGAACTATGTTTACACGTACATTTGCTTATCTATATATAGCTGTGTAGAAAAAGTACACAATACATCTTTTGTCCTGTTTTAACGATATAGGTTTTTTTCCTACTAGAAATAAAAATAAAATTTTTTAAATGTAAAATTACACTAAAAAGGCCTCTATATCAATAAGTATACATGTGGCACGGAAATGGTCTATTACGGAAACAAAACATCCCCCTGTAGTGGGTTGAGCAATGGCGACCGACATATATTAGTTTGTTCGTTAAGAATTCTTTGTGATAGTTGATATTTATTGATTTCCAGCTGTTCCAAAGCCGCCGTCTTGCGACCTTTATTACAAAGACGTATACACATAGGCGCTGAGTTTAAATTCTATGTAGATCTACATAGTTCTGATGATGGCGCGAGCCGAAATAGCTATCAACTATATCTTATAAAAAAAATTGTAGGACTAAAATGCATTACTATTTTTTTCACCGTGTTAAAAGCGGGATTGTTATCCGTATTATAGAGTAATTCGTTTCGTTTCGCGGACGGGAAGTCACGCACACGCCCGTACGGCGCACGGTACACGTACACCCCAACACACCTGCAGCCTTTTACCTTTACCCGTGTAAATGTTCGCCAACGCACACAAAGGGCCCACCGAGGGGAAATATAAAACATGTTCATTATTTCAGGCTAATTGGAGGATGCTGCGCACAAAATTGTCCGGGTGAGGGGGCGCGGGGCGGGGGCTTCTGGGTTCGCGGCAATGAGATGAAAAAGACCTCTAAATCTAGAAAACAATGAAGCCCCCGAGACCGTCGGATTAATTGGCAAAGGGCAAACGATGACTTTGGCTAAAGAGAGATGAATGCGACTTGGTCGAATAACTTTACTTGTGTTAAATAAAAGCAAACAATGAAAATCTCGATCTCTATCTCCCTGTTGGGCCTGGCGATTATTCCTTTATGTTTTTGTCTCTCTTGTTAGTGTCTTACCTTCATTCTAACTTACCTCTAAAAAAAAAAACAATTTCATATACTATTTTTCCATTTCGTCCTATCCAGTTAGTTGCATTGTCGAATTATTTGAATTCCTCATACAAACAACAACACAAATAGATTTTCCAAGCAAATTTATTTGTTTTATATCATTGATTGAATTGGCGTTTACGTGGTAGAACTCCATTATAACACGTTGAAAAAATAGCAATGTATTTTATTTTTAAAAAAATATAGGATTTAAAGTTGTAAGCTATTTCGGCTCACGCCATCGTCAGAACTATGTTAAAACGTACATTTTCTTATCTATATATAGCTGTGTAGACAAGGTATACAATACATCTTGTCTTCTGTTTTAACAAACTAGATTATATCGTGCTAACAAATTAAATTAAAAATAAACTTAAACTTACTAAAATAAACAGGCCGACATTTTCAATAAGCTTAAATACTAGCCGGATATGATTTATTTCAGACGTGTATTAGCCCCTCGCAATGGTTTGAGGAGTGGCGAGAGACTTACAAACTTCATTCTAACTTACCTCTAAAAAAACAATTGTATATACTATTTTTCCATTTCGTCCAATTCAGTTGCATTGTCGAATGATTTGAATACCCGCACAAACAACAACACAAATAGATCAAACATTTTTTTGTTTTGTTTTATTGATTGAATTGGCATTTACGTGGTAGAACTCCATTAAAAAACGGTGAAAAAAAAACAATGTATTTCAGTTCTATAAAAAATGTAAGGATTGTAGTTGATGCATATTTCGGCTTACGCCGTCATCAATGGTATGAACATTTTTATATTCCCTGCTACCAATCTTATTCTAGCAAAGTATTGCATTTTTCTCATTCAAAGCGATGGAGACGCCTACTCTATACCCTGACTAAAGTTTGAATTGTTACAACTTTGTACGATTCCACATGCTTTGTCACTTACGACCCGGGCTTCACCTTTCGACATCTTAAGGCATCCTATCACACGGATGCAACATAACTGACGTAAAATAAACAATTAGCATCGTCTACATACCAAATTTATTAATTACAGGAAAACACTTACCTCAAGGCAAGCAGTAAATTACAGCTATATGAAAATTAATAATATTAATTTCATAATAATTAACACAATTGCCTGTGATAATTTTTATTAACGATCACGTTAATGAGTCATTTTTGAGAGGGTTTTACAATAAAAAACTAAAGTTATTTGGCTAAATACACACAATCAAAAAAACGCTATCTATTGTCGGGTTGTGTCACTTAATCTATTGTACATTATTATATGGAATACACAGATAGTCATCACGACTAGCGAGTACTAGAAAGAGGATTTTTTTTTATTTTTCTACAGAAACTATCGATTAAAAAATCAACCAGGACAAAATATATTTCATTAAAAATTATCGAAAGACGTACGATTATATTATGATCATTAGCGAGAGCATATGCTATATTCCAGTAGTGAAGCACTTACTTGTAAGCAAATAAAATAAACAATTAAAATAAACAGTTTTTAACTTATTCACCTTAAATAAATTATAGTGAATTTAAGTAAAAGATGAAACGGTGAACTTTTTCTCGATTATTCATAATACTGATACAATCGTCAGTTTACTACTAATAATTGTTAAATTTCAAGTGTTTCATACGGAATTCAGTTATTAAAAATATAATACAATCTATCGGTAAGAGAAAAAGCGGTATAGTATAAATCAGTGCTCCGCAACCGGTGTGCCACGGCAGGTTGATGGCCAGACGATTCTTTTTACGCCGATGTGCATTTTTAGCATAGAGGAATAATTATATAGTTCATCTACACTATAAAATATTTTGTGAAAATGAAATCACATGGAAGCAGAAATAATTATTTTTTCACCGAAATTATACGTTATCAGTACAAAAATACTTACTGTACACACGATCTACAATATAAAACGTAAATTTATAAGAAAAAAGTTGTATGTAAACAATGCAGAAAGAATAATTTTAAGAAATGCGTCGATGTTGCATACTCCTTTTTTTTTTATAAATATTGACTTGTGGTATGCCGCGAAATTTTGGACAACAGCGTCTGTGTGCCGTGAAAGACAAAATGTTGCAGAGAATTGGTATAAATTATACAATTTAATTAAAGTAAAATAAGAAATTCTTATATATTGATTACTGAGAGATCGGTTTTTCAACAAATTACTTTAAGAAATGGTGATGTCAATTGGTCTTCGTGGTCACCGAATTTAACAGCCATAGAATATTTTGCGGTGATATTTAAGCAGAAGATTAATCTGATAAACCAGCTATACTTAAATCACGTGAAACAAAATATTCGTGTCGAAATCAATGAAATAAAAATGTTTGGAAATATTATAAAAAGAGCCCGCAATTAACAGGTTAGCAGACGCAAACATTTTCTTCCGTATGTAATAACCAACATCGAACAAAAAAAACTTTTTTTTAGTATTTCTCATACAAAAATAAAGAATTAAACCTTCCCGGAGAACACATGTTAAGCGAATTGATATCTGCTTTTATAAATATAACTAATTTAAATGCTTTACAGTGCACAAATCAACAAGAAATATACAAGAATCGTAATGATTGTATAACTTTACCGATAATTCATGAAAGAATTCGAAATTCTCGCATTGATTCTGTAAAGCAATCAATTAAATCACTACACACTCGAGAGAATATGTAATCCGATTGAAAATTTGTAGCTGCATTGAAGAGGATACATCTTGGAGATAATATTAAGAAGTTGTTTCATGGCGTAATAAATTAAGCGAGCTTTCTAAGAAAAGAATAAATAAACGAACAAAAGACAGGCAACCAATAAAGTATGACTATCGCGAAGATGAAAATAGCTGTCGTTGAATCAGGCAGCGATGCATTTGACCCGACATGGGTCGGTATCCACACAGCGAGCCCATTTATTGCCATCTTCAATTAGTTATTGTTTCTTCCCTGGCAAATAATGTAAGGTAGATGGCGCATACGATACTCGGCCGTGTTCGCGGGAGACAGGACTCGTTCTTCGATTAGTAATGAGTTTCCTTCCAACGGCTCCATGAAGTTGCAAGTGAAGCCGAGGCGCGCGCGCCCTCCCGCTCGCGGAAAACTTTTTGGGCGACGACCGCTTTTTCACGGCCTCGGCGGAAACCCGCGCAAAAAGTATATCAATCAAAGTGAAAACGTTTCAATCTCGGATGACATAAATCACTCACCAAGGAGGGAGTGTTGCGATTTTTTTTTTGCAGTCGTTGAATTTTTTTGCGCTTATTTCCAATCCGAGAGCGCATCGGAGCGCATCGGAGCGTCGATTTTTTATCGCAATTTGTTCTCGAATACTCAATGAGATCGACTGGGAGTTGTTAATATTATGCAATCGATCCGTGAAGACGATTGATTTCTTCGGCATACATGGATTACCCGATATAAAATGCATGTGTGACAAATTATTTTGTTAGTCAATATTGATACAAGAAGCTTTACACTATCAAAAAGAATAATTTAAAATCGTATTTATATAACATACACATATATTAATGGGATTTATATCATTACCATACGGTTTGTATATTTGATAAAATAAAGTTTTTAAATCTGACCATTTTTTTTTGTATCTATTGGTGCTTACATATTTTGTATATTACAGAATAGATGTATAATGCTGTCTGACTCTATGTTATGAAAACTTCTCCCAAACGATATATAGAAGCGACATAAAATTTTCTTTCCAGATACCATTTAGTGAACTGTAATATTTTAACATAGCATATGCCTTTAATTTTCAGGCCGCTTCAACAGAAATAACGCCAACATCAATATGTTAACGTTTACTATTCTAGAATCCTGCGTCTCAAAGAAATTTTTGATTGCATTTTACAATTGAATCGTGTATTTCGAAACCGTTTTGAATCGCATAAGAAAAAAATTATTAAGCACGCAAACATCTTCAGAATACTTAAATTTATAATTTATTAAAACATTTTAGTGTGTTGAAAAAATGCATGCATTACGAGTCCACGTTAGAAAAATTGGATTTAATCAAAATATATAGCCTTAAAAGAAAAATATTTTATTTGTAAACTAAACAGGAAAGACATTTTTAACTCTCTTAAATAATTACAAAAGAGTGTTTCCGAAATATAATATATTGTCTATATAATTCAGATTGTAAATATTTTATATTAAAATTTATACGTTATGTTATATGTTTTATACTCTTCGCCACGGAAAAAATACTTTTTTGCAGTTATAATTTGCCTGTGTTGTCCATGAATAAATAATGTATGCATGCATTTAAAACTCGAGTCAGAATATCTACCAAGATAAAACACATGCGTTTATTTATTCAAACAAATCCACTTCCGAACAGCAGTATGACGGATAACATTATGAATTCACACAAGAGAAAAAAAAGACGTCTTTGCATATAATAATAATTAAACGAAATAAAACGGGATAGTGGTGCAGGGCGATGAACGAGAGAGGCAGGTAGATAAGACCGGATGGAAAAAGAAGGCAAAACCTGCATGCATTTTAAGTACGTTGGTACTCAAATCTATTGTGTTGTTGGCGGTGCTGACCGAAAACATCTACGGCCCACTGCCCGCCGAGAATCTCCACAGACAGATACATATCAAAATATTTTGAAATTATTTCGCATAATGCCTCCGAAACGTGTAGCGATAATTAATATTGCATTAAACTTTTCCTGTTCGGACGGTCTCCGTACTTGACTCACGTTGCGGCGGCCGTGGGTGGATGCGTATTATAATACTGAGAAATTTCACGTGCCACTAAGCTAGGATAAGTGAACCCTACACCGCCAAATAGCTCTAAATCCAAAATAGGCATATCTAAATTAAAATTTTGAACTGGAATTGACGGTTGACGGTAGTTGTGTCGTTGACAAATGTAACGAAAATCAAAAAAGGAACTTGATAATACGATAGATACCGATCGTTTTAATCGAATGAGAGCTTTAATTTATTACTTTATTAAGCTTCTGTGATAATTACGTAAATAAATTTATAAAAAATCTATCTGATCATAAAAATAAGCGATTGATTATATTACAATGTGTTATTTTTAAGCGCCATTTATATGTCCGTAAGAAATTTCTGAATGCACTCTGAGCAATTGAATTCAAATAAATTCATAGAGAATAATTACTTAACATCAAAAAGCTAAAATTGATACACATGTATAAAAAGTAATGTTTGTATGTATGTCCTTTATGTGTTGCTATGTTAAAGATAGGAAATGTTTGAAGCTTTCAATATATCTTCTTTCCACCATTGCGAAGGTTTCTGGATTACTATAACCACAAAACAACACTTTTGAAAAGTTTTTTAACAATTATAAAAATTCTTACGACACACTCAAGCATGTCACAAATTGAGAATGACATTTTGCATACTGTGAATTGCCCATAAACTAAATTTGATATTGGAAAAAACTTTTTTTTAAAAGTACTCACGCAATTCGATTACTTTGAATCTAATCAAGAACTATTGGTATTTTAAATAGGTACCACCTTTGCGAAGCTGTCTCATTTTGAAGTAACGAATTTCTAATGACATTTTGCAAACTATCGTTTGTAGCGAGTAGTACAGTTTTAGTAGTTCACTTTGATTGGTGAGCATTATTGCAACGCATGCCTGGTACTCGCTAGCACGTTATTGATAAAGAATAACATCTCCTAAATTTATTAACATATTCTAAATATTCCACATAATAGAGATCTTTGATTGGGCTACATCTTGTCCTTGTTATACACCTAGCAGTATAACATATAAATTAGAATGAAAAATAAAAAAATAAACCAATACCTTTACCTTTTGCCAGTTAGAAGGAAAAGAAAAAGAGGTTAACATTTTGTAGGTGTTTTTTATTTTATCTTTTGAGGTGGAATGAAATTTACTACACTGCTAATTACTTTGGAGCGTAATATTTTGAGATGTGAATTAAATGAAATTTATGTTTTATTTTACAAGCTTGTCTGTGTTTCCTTTGAATGGAATTATCGCAGAATTTATTGAAGCATGTAAATATTTTTGGTTTGCTTGATTTAGTTTTTTTTGAGAAATCCCAGTTCCATATAATATATTTTCACTGTTAATATTACTCGCTTACATCTGAATGAAATGTAAATTTCAATATAAGGTAAAGGTCATACTATCATACCGAGTTATTTAAGACGATATTTTTAAATTGTATCATAAAAAGTAATGGAGAGTGGAATATTTGATAAAATACGTGAGTGTAAAATACAACGACCGCGTAACTTTGAATGATACGCGATTATTCATTTTGATAATAGTTAAATGAGAAACAGTAAATAATGGATCGATGTTGTAGAATTTCGTAGTAAAAGTATTTTTTTATTTCATTGTTTTTTCAAACGGATGGTATAAGTCGGATACTATGTTACAAAATAAGTTTGTTTTTATTTCCCTTAATAGCTCAAAACTCTAGAATATATCTATAGCTATAGTTGTTGCAACGAAATCTTGCTAATATATATTATCCTTTTTGGTGCAATATAATGCAAAATAATGTTTAATATAAACAATATAAAATTATAAATTATAATGGAAGGAAAAATGAACCGTAGTGCAATGTGTTAATATTAAAAATGGTCGGAATAAAAAAGAACTGTTTTCGAAAAATTTGAATATATTTTTGCAGGGCACGTTAATATGCGTCGCGATAGCACTTAAGGCCCAATTAATGAAATTTGATAGTCACAAGCTTTGCATTCACGCTTAGAACATAGTATTATTTTTGATTAGACTAGACGAGCTTTCGGATAATGATCACATTCAATTATTCTACATTTCACGATTCACAGACGAGTTAACGTTTGATAAATTGCATCACTCAGTTATTCCAGCGGCAACACTACAATAATTAATGCAAAGTGATAAATACATTTTTTTAATTAATGCCTACACTATTAATTTATAAATGAGATCGGGTAAATTATTAAGAATTCCTCAACACAAGTTGCGTTGGAAAGCATTCGATATTATACGGAATATTCCATTCATTATAATAAATATAATATGAAGTTTATTGATTAAGTTAATAATCCATAACAGCTAACCTGATGAGGGCGTAAGCCTAAACAGCTATCAACTGTATATATCTAATACATTCTGTAAAACTAAAATACATTGCTATTTTTTCAACGTGTCATAATGAATGACATTCACAAGTATTTCAAAAGAGCGACATCTAGTGTATTACGATGGATAAAGTAACACGGTGAAAAAATAGCAATACAATGGAGTTCTACCAAGTAAATGCCAATTCAATCAATGGATAAAGTAATATAATCACACTCGATAAGGCATTCTGATGAACTGAAGCTAAAACGAGGGTAAGTATGTAGATAAATAGAATGTAAATACATTATCCTTGGGTATCTAAATGTATGGAAATGAAAGAATTATTCACGTCAGTTTAATAAGCCCAGCCACATAATTTGTTTCTCGATAATGATAATATTTTTGCGGGGTCGTATTTTGAGCAATCGAATTATAATTTATTGAAGCTTTTATTGTTTTTGAGTACTATTGGCAATTATTTGAGCCTGTTTAATAGCGCCATAACGCACACAGTATAAATTAGTAAAAAGATTCTGTTGCCACAATATCTAAATTCGTAACATGCCTCTTTTTTTCTAATACGTTTATATAGTTGGTATTTTAATTCATCCAATTATGTTTAAGTATTTTTTAATAAAGACATGCAAAGACTCTCAAAGTCGAGCTTAATGGAAAGTCGAAATACAAAGGTTGGCGCTTTTTAAGAGTAAATCTCCGAGAAGTAAGCAAGCAGTAACATCAGGAATGCAAATGGCACGAACGTGTCTACTTGTACCATGATATCGTAGCGCTGTAAAATAAATACACAATAGCGCAAGACAATATAATTATTCTCAATTTCGGTCGTGCAGCCTAAGCCGTAAATTAAACGCAAAGAAGAGGTTTGGTAGGGAAGCTTTAAATTATTGTGAGATTTAGAAACAGTAGTCGGGATTACGTACAATTTGAATAAACCCGTTGCGCGCCGGCAACACAAAACACCCGATGCGCCTCAGGCACGGTTAGCTCTCGCCTCTCACAGACAACAATTAATTCCCTCGCCTTATGATAAACTGCCACTGTTTTTACCAGAGGATACGACAATTAGCTTTATAATTTTGATATATTTGTGTCTTAATAAGTATGTTAGTCACTGATATATGATTTCATTTGCTATATTCATAATATTGAAAACGTTTCCAATTTTTTTTATAGTAGGATATAACAACGAAAATAATAACGATATTTTTATAGTTATATGATTATATTGGGAGTACTTTTAAATAATAAAAACACATTTTTAGTACTTATTTCCACATGGTATTTTTTGATCAGGGCCGGTTTCGCTCATCGCGAGCGTTATCAATTGATCTGAATGAGCGAAACTGATACTGATCAAAAATGTATATCGCGGAAATTAGTATTAAAAAATGCCTTTCCACCAAGAAGTGACAGTTAATATCTTAAAAGTGATTGGGAGTTTTATGAAAAGAAAAAGTTTTCCATCACCTTTCACCATAACATATATAATTTGTCTATAATAATTAAGTAACGCTATTTGTACAACTTAATAAATTAATGTGTTTAATAGTGCTAGTAACTGTTCAACCATCATAATTAATATTTTTTCATCATTTTATCATGGTGTATAAATGTATACTTGATAAAAAATTCTTAGATGTGATACACACAAGCAAGTCGAAAAAAATCTAATTGAATTTAAATTGAACGTACGGCAAACCATGTTCAGTGGGGAGACAATTTAAGTGTAGGATTTCTTCACAAAAACCAAACATTGTTTAATGAAGTGTGCAAATTAATAGTAAAAGGAACCAAAGTTATGAATTGTGTTTGTTGTTGATAATTTATATAATTCTTCAGTTGATCAGTCGCAGTTGTTGGCTGATAATTCATACAGGTTATGTTGCTAGAATTAGCTGTAGTGTGTAATATACTTTTATTTGTTAAAAAAACACAAGCGAAATTGACAGTTACATAAATGTAATTTATGATATCGACTGAAGGAGCTTCATGGAGTTTCAATGTCAAATTTGATTTTTTACAACTTTGCAACACTAATGCAACAGAACTGACAAGTCATAACATAGTCAGTCAGCCAGACATACATATATACATAAATGTAATTGAAATTTTGATTAAATGAGATAATCTGAATGTGAAAGGGTTAAATAACAAGGAATTATGTACGGCCGCTGCTTCTGGAGGGGCTCAGATCGAACCACAAACAAAAAAGGAAGATTTGTAGGTTTAAAATGTTTCAATACGAAACGTTATCTATGTAAAGTATGCGCTCTAAACGGTGTCGCGGAAGAGGGCGACGGGGTGGCGTCCTGCGGGAAAAATTGTAACATTTACAAATGCTTACCGCGTGTAAAGTCCGTGGGTCCCCTTCAAACAAAATAGCTGCACACGAGCGGCCCACCAATTCGTCTTTCACTCATTTCGAACGAAAACATCGGGGGCGGTTGCTGAATTACAAATAAAAACATCCAAGAGACACATTGAATAATCTGAAGGGAGCGCAGCCGAGACTGTTTAAATTAATGACATATTTTGAAGACGATAAATTGGCCAAGAGCCGACTCCGATCCCAATAAATTAAAAGTCGGAGTATGCTGATCGCGCTTAGCGGGGCGAAACGCTCGGCGCTCGTATTTCAATTTGGAATTTTTACACAAAATATTACCGCAGGGATAGAGGCGACATTGTGATAAACACGAGGCGTCGAGCCCGTGAAATTATCTATGAGCGTATAATATAATATGAGACTGGGTCTGTCACTTACAGATGTCTGACAAAATTTGTGAGCGCTTTGAGTTACTAAATATTCGTCTTAACATTATAAATTGTATTTATTGGTGGTAGATAGCCTCTGGAATTCTTGAGCAAGGATACATTTGTATCGTTTAGTGACGAAGTGTATTTTTCGGAATCGGTCCGTAATGACGGGATGAAATGTCATTCCCTCATTTGTCATCGGGGGACCGCGGCGTTTTATTTAAAAATTCGTATATTCACCTAATAATTGATGATGTTTATTTTTAATTCAATACAGCTGTTTGGCACGAAAATACTGATATTTAACTCAATAACAGACGATACATAAAAAATGACATTATACTATGAAGAATCACGTAAAAATGATATATTTGCTAGGTATTAAAAGATTTATTTGGTAGAACTCCATTCTAACACGGTGAAAAAATAGCAATGTATCTTAATTCTACAAAATTTATGACATATATAGTTGATAGTTATTTCAGCTCACAGCGTCATCAGAACTATGTTTAAACGTACATTTTTCTATCTATATATAACTGTGTAGAAAAGGTACACAATACATCTTCTCTTCTGTTTTAACACACTAGCTTCATATAGTGCTAATAAATTCTCAAATGTCGCACATTGATTTTTGTGCGTTTCTCGAAGTGCGAGTCAATCTGGGTTTTTTGGTGAAAAAATTAACAATTAATTAAAAAATTAAATTACCACGGTGAAAAAATAGTAATTTATTTTAGTTCTACAAAATTAATTAACTAACTGCCAACTTCTCAATTAATAAGACACGGTGAATTGATCGTTGATAGTGAATAATATAATTTATTGATTGAATTGGCATTTACTTGGTAGAACTCCATTGTAACACGGTGAAAAAATAGCAATGTATTTTATTTCTGCATTTTTTTATAAGATATAGTTGATAACTATTTCGGCTCACGCCATCGTCGGAACTAATGAGCAAATAGATATAATGATATTTTTTAGAACTAAAATACATTGCTATTTTTCATTTCACCGTGTTATAATGGAGTTCTACCAAGTAAATGCCAATTCAATCAATAAATTAAATTAGCAAAAAAAAATATTTAAAATGTATAGGGATAACGCATAAGAACATAGATGGCACTAGTATTTGTTGAAGAATAAGTTTCTAATGTAATTAAAGTCTAAAGATTTAAAAAAAAGATTTTCAAATAAATGCAGATAATGTTGAAAATCAAACTATTTTACAGTAATAGGATTTGTTATTTATGCAAGAAAAAAATAATGGTAAAACTCTCAATATGATTTATAATGAAAATAATATTGAGATTAAAACTTGAAGAAAACAAACCTTTATCATATTAGCAAAAAGTTTTAAAATGAGGAGAGTGATTTAAAATAAATAAAAACGTTTTGTACAAGTACGTGATCAAAATGTGATCAAGATGATAGGATATTTCTTTAATGTCCTCACAAGAGACAATATTTCACAGATAATCTACAACGCCGAATACCAAGAAGAAATCAAGAAAATAACAACAAGCACATAATAAATAAATAAATAAATACGCGGAAAGAGAAATTAGTGAGGAGAAAATCCAGCACGAAGCAAGGCTAAGCTAAGGCAAGCACTGGCGCACTCACTTCACTGCAAACTGTATCAACAATAGACCGATTTCACAGAAGCGAGTAATTAATATATTAATTGGAATTATTTTCAAACAGTAAGTGATCAGAGTTAAGTCAGACAAAACAAATCAATCGTTGAAATTTCGCGATATTTGAATATATTAAGTCAACTGAATAAAAAAATGATAGAATTACTCAAATATACGGAATTAATTGTAATAGAAAATTTGCATTGGATTTTAGAATACAATTACAATTTAAAGAAAGCTGATATAATATTAATTTTAGAATATTAAATAATAAATAAAGTATGTATCTGTTGTTTTCATAAGTAAAAAAATATTGAGCAATTAATTTAATAAGTTGAATTAGAAAGATCGTTTTAGTTTGTTATCTGAATATGTGTACGTTGACCGGGCCCAAAAAAAATTCGGTATACGAGTTCGTTGTCCGATTTGTTCGTAATCCGAAGTGTTTGTTAAACGACAGCCCGCGGTAGATATAGTAGATACGTATATTTTAACCGCTATACAAATAATGTATATAATTGCTTTAAAAAACAACGCTGATGCTAATACTGTTATCGCGAAAAGTGGTGACATTTAAAGCGTAAATCTATTGGAGTAAACCATTAGATTTACACACGCCTAAATGGAATGTTCATTATAAAAGTATTTTCGTCTGATAAAAGTGTTTAATGATCAAATGCGATGGAAAATAACTACAATAAGACGCCGAGAGGAAGTCACAATCAGCGTTCACGTTTCTGGAGATACTCTATACACATCTGAGATAAAATATGAGTTTGGGAGTGAGAGACGCTGGAAACGGGAGGAGCTGGGAGTGTCTGCGGAGGATTTATGTCCGCCTGATGAGGGATCAGTCATTGCGAGTGACACGCCAGCTGCCGAGAGAGAACGAAACACTATCTACATACTCGCCCTTTCTCTCAAGAAACTACTGGCACTCGAAAACATTTCACTTTAGAAATGTCAAGCTATCGAAAAACAGTAATATCGAGTCTGTCAAATGATAAAAAAAAAACAATTCAATAATTAAATTGCCTAAGCTGAAAAAAATATTTAAACTGGTTCACTACTCCTATCCCTCGATTTACATGGTACTCGTTTTACACGTTTTCGCTTTTAAGCGGATTAAAAAAAAAGTTGAAAATAACTGGCTATGATCAACAGAAACGATGTTCTCGCCAATTGTATTTGTTTGTGCGCCCGTATGCCGAGGTATTTGTCTGGGCGAGTTCATTTCTCGGCGAATCCAACTGTATGCCTTCCAATGCACGTATGTCTCCTCCCGCCATTCGGCGTTTATCATTGACTTGAGCTTGATGTCAGCTACAAAGTATTCGTAAGTAAAAAACGAGTACATAATTTTGTTTTATTTATGTATTTTAGAAAACAACCAAATCATGCGTTTTTTGTGAACTTTTTGATTCACACGGTTTTACATTAAAAATATACAATTTTGATTTACACGTTTTTCTCAGGAAACTATCTACCTAAATCGAGGGATATGTGTACTGTTGTAACTAGGCGGTATCTTGTTGAATATAACATATAATCAGTGTTGATAATAATAATTTGTTTTTAACAATCTACAGTTTGCTGAATGTGATGGATTTTTTTTTCTTTACTATATTTCTATCCAATGTGCCGTGACTTAAAGATGACGTATTTTTTTTTAGAAAACAAAAAACACATCGCAACCGTTGTCAGCTGATTTTGAAATTAAAAAAAAAACACCTATGTATTGTAAAAAAAGATCAGTAAATCAAGAAAACTCTAGATGTCATTTGTAGAGCTAAGAATTATAATCATTCAAAATTAAGTATATTATCTTCGTCATCGACTTCGGTGGTCGTAAGGCATGTGGCGATTTAAAAATATACTAATTCGATTAAGTCGATCGTATTAAGTCAGAGTTTTCAAACACAGGTTGGCTTTCCTACGCGACAAATCCGACTAGACTCGGGGAACTTATTTATTTTGTGTTAACTGTTACGAGTGAATGCGTAATTCGATAGTTGGAGAATTTTAAAAGGATTTGCGTCAAAATAAACACCGTATCAAGAATATGCTCTTCTTATAATAAATCGATAAAATCACCGATTAAATGAAGCAAAACAAAATAATATTCAAATCATGCAGTCATAAAAGTTGTGGAAAATATCTAGAATTTTGAAGCGTTAAAGTGATCGAGTAAGTTATGAGCGAATATAATTTATGACACGGTGAAAAAAAGCAATGCATTTTAGTTCTACAAAAAATAGTTTTATAAGATATAGTTGATAGCTATTTCGGCTCAGCCATCGTCGGAACAAGAAGGCGTGAGCCGAAATAGATATCAACTATATGTTATAAAACTTTGTAGAACTAAAATACGTTGGTATTTTTTCACCGTGTAATAATGGAGTTCTACCAAGTAAATGCCAATTCAATCAATAAATATAATTTATGTTAGTAAGATGTGTGTCAGAATGTAAGTCATGAATCTTCGTCTGAATCGTACTTGATGGAATTTCAATATCGAATTTGAATTCTTGAAACAATGTACGATTCCATCTTTGTCACTAACGACTCGGGTTTCGCCTTTCGCTATCTTCAGGCATTATGTCAGTTTCGTTGCATCCGCGTTATAGTGTGCCTGAAGATGCCGAAAGGCGAAATCTGGTAGTCAGTGAAAAATAGCTTATATTTTGAAATCACTCTGGATAAATTAAGGGAAGGTCAATTTGGGTGAGTGACTTAAAGAGAAAGAACCTGGATACTCGTGCAAGATTTAACGTTGAAAATGAAAAACTTGTATCCGGAACTTTAAGGCCGCTGAGCTGAATAAAAAATCATTTTATTGGTACATTTTAAATGCATGTTTCATTAAATTATGAAAAGGTCAATTATTATATAAACCGACCATTCATACAACAACAAAAAGTTTGTTGTTGAGTTTAGATTTTTTGCATTGCAAAACTTTATACTATTAAAAAAATCCAGAGCGCAAAAAGCTTCAAATATGCGAAAGAAACCAAAAATGTGCCGTTAGGTACACACCCACTAATGATAGAGAATTGTCACCACGACAGTCGTTCTTGAAAATCAATTATTTAAAATCTGACACAAATAAATGCGTACCGTCTAATTTCGCAGTATACAAATGCCGGTTATCTAAATACCTAACAGCCACAATAACGTTGTTTACATTAGTTAAACGAATTTTAATCGCATTCGCCGGAGTGTTAGCATGATTTTTTGAGATTTAAAACAAATTAATGTGCTGTCAGTTTGCATAAAACATAGTGTCGCTTGCAGAAACGCACGGTGACGGAGTGTATTTATTTGATTTAGCGGTTGCTTCCCGCGCATCAAACGACCTACAAAGAAAAAAATTAATCAGCAACACGGATTACACCAAGTTCTTTATTTGGCTCACAAAACGAGCCACAAGGAAAAGCCAACAATTCAATTAATACAATCCCTCCAGTGCGAATGGTGTTTTAAAATTTCATTGATTGAACTGGCATTTACTTGGTAGAACTCCATTATAACACGGTGAAAAATAGCAACCTATGTTAGTTCTATAATTTTTCATAAGGTATAGTTGATATATGATGATATGAGCTATATTTATAATGTAAATGAAACTAAAGAGGCGGCTATTTCAATGAGAATGATGAGAATGAGAGGATGAGAATTGGACTGGATGGTTGTTATGGTTTATTACGGGTAGGTAATAGCCCTTCGCAATGGTCTGAGAAGCGGCGACCGACTTATATGTTTTTTTGTTGATTTAGGATTTCGTGTGATGATTTATATCTATTAATTTCCAGCTTTTGCAAAGCCGTCATCTTGTGACCTTACTTACCACCAAGCAACAGCTGGGAGATACAATTGTCAAAATATCTAAAAATTGTAAAATTTACTTTATTTCCGTAGCATATCATTCTATGTCTCTAAACCACGTAAATATCATGCAAATAATTGAAGACCCCATAATTTTCTTTTTTTTATTAGTTGATACTGCTCGCGATGACAGAAACCGGTCCTGATCAAAAAATATCATCTGTATATATTTATATGTAATATACTAAAACATGTATTTTACTTATTTATTTTTCCATTAAGAAGTGACAGTTAACATATTAAAAGAGAAATCATAATTACTTTGATGCAATATTTTGTTTCGACTGTTCTGTATAATAAGTCAATGTTTATGAAATACAAACATTAGGTCTCGTTATCGAATAGAGTATTGACTTTATACAATATTTTAAGTAGTTAAATAGGTATTCAATTACAGCTTTTTTAATATAACCATGTCTTAAGTGTATGGTTGAATAGACATTATTACTATTATAATGATCGCAACGTCACTGAAATGGTATGCAAATATGTAATTATTCATTTAATTAGAATATAAACTGGCTAATAGGAAACTTCAGTCTTCTTCTGTAGTCAACGATACAAGCGTGCTCATGCTAATTCCAAAAAGTTTCTTAAGTCAAGTCGCCTATAAGCATCAAAGTGTTACGGCGGGGAGTCTCGGCTAAACCAAAACCTGTGTAATTGAAGGAGACAGCTCATTTTTTAATGCAGTAAAATGAATAATCCATTAGGATGAGAAGGGAAGAGTAACGCGTGTGTCGGAAATACCCCAAACACGCCACTTATCAATCACAATATCTACCTTTAAGCTAACGAACGGCTGAAGTTACTTGTCGGCTGTTTGGGGCTACAGGGTTAACTCTTAACTTATTCCTGTCCCCTGATTGTGAACAAGCAAATCTCGTCGAGTTGTCTCACTCTGTAGTCGGCGATAGCGCTGCTCGCTGATTCGATTGGGGGCCACGAGTTGATTTGTCGCAAGTCGCGAGGAAACAGACAGGAATCCGGACGACCGTTTGTTGAACTTTTGTTTTTGCCCACTCGCTCAAGAATAATACTAGACAAAGGCTATTCCCATCTTAGAAGTGCATTGTTGTACGAATTTTGAAATGATGGCACAAAGTTTTTTTTACATGGAATACAACTAGACTTGGCCTATGAAGCAACGTATTTATTTAAAAAAAAATATTTTAAGCGACATGAAAATCTTCATAAAGAAAATTTTCATGTTTATTTGCAATGTATCACAAAAAATACACTTGAAGTCACTGATCGTTGTTTTTATGATAAAACATTTTAAAGTATAATGAAACATTTACTATACACCTATCTCTCGATTTACACGGTAGATAGGTTCCTGAGGAAAACGTGTAAATCAAAATTGTATATTTTTTTAGTGTAAAACCGTGTGAATCAAAAAGTACACACAAAACGCGTAATTTGGTTATTTTCTAAAATACATAAATAAAACAACATTATTAAACATTATGTACTAGTTTTTTGTTTACGAATATGAAGAATTTAAATATTCAGGTTAAAGACTCGAACACAATTTGGGTCGCTGTAGCTGACGTCAACAAGCTCAAGTCAATGATAAACGCCGAATGGCGGGAGGAGACATACGTGCAATGGAATGTATATATAGTTGGATTCGCCTAGAAATAAACTCGCCTAGATGAATACCTCGGCACACGGCGCACAAAAAAATACAATTGGCGAGAACATTGTTTCTGTTGATCATAGCCAGTTATTTTAAGATTTTCTTTTAATCCGTGTATATCGAGGGATAGGTGTACTAAAAAAACTCGTATGTAAATACATATTTTCCAAGCATTGCAGAAGGTATGTTTTGATATGATTGTTTATTACATTCTTAAGTGAAAAAAAATGAGCTAGCAGTCGCGGCAATAAAAAATTAATGACCTGGAGGTATTAAAACGCTTAGTATAACCATTCTATTTAAAAAATGTACGGTAAAATGTCGAAATATAATATGCAGCGGTAGGCAATTAACTTAATCAGCGACATGCTTTTGTGGCCGGTATTTTTTTTTTGAATTGATTGCAAGATGGCCAATTAGAAAATCAGCATATTGATTTCATTTGCATTAAAACAAAGTGCTTCCGTTGGAGATATTAAAACCAATAAATAACATTCTTTAATGATCTTTTCGAATGGCCGGTGAAATGATTGCTTTTCAAACATAGGCGGGATCAAACTAACGATAATATTCATTTTAAAACAGTTAATATTATGACGACTGATGCCTGATTGAAAAATACTTCTCTCAATTGAGTACGAATGAAAATATAACACACGCAATTTATTATACGAGAATCGAAGCAAAAAAATATTATTTTATTTTATTACAAGTGAACATACACCGTAGAAAATTCTGAAAAGGCCTGGCCGACAAAATAAGCAAACCCGGCAGTTAAAAGAGCTTTCATAGAATATTGTCAATCTACTTTATTTATAGATTTGTTCATTTATTTTGCCATAGAGATTTATAACATTTACTGAAAAAAAAACATTTCGTTGAAAGTTGTTGTGTAGATTTTTATACAAATATCCATCCAATATTCAAGTTCATTGACAAAAAGCTTCAAAAGCTCTTCTCCACAGTATTTCTAAATTAGATATTAAATAAAAAGTAGAAAACGAAACATCAATAATAAGTTAAAAAAATACAATATCATTTTTCCACTTCGGCAACACGCTATATATAATGTAATATATACGACGATGGTGTGATGTGAAAATATGTATTAATAAAATAATTGAAATAAAAATATTATATAATATAACCTAAGCCTATTAGTAAGACGTCTTTACATTGAATATTTATTTGATTTTCGCGATGATATTGATTTTTATAAGAAGTTTGAAAACAAAATTAATTTTTATAACACGGTTAAAAAAAAATAGCAATGTATTTTAGTTCTACAAAGCTTTAAAGAAATAGTTGATCCAGGAGAGCAAGTTAAAACGGGAGAAAAGATGTATTGTTTACCTTTTCTACACAGCTATATATAGATAGACAGATGTTCATTTAAGCGTAGTTCTGACGATGACGTGAGTCGAAATAGCTATCGATTATATCTTATAAAAAAAATTGTAGAACTAAAATACATTGCTATTTTTCCACCGTGTAATAATAGAGTTCTATCAAGTTAATGCCAATTCAATTATTTTTTTTGAAACTAAAGTTATTTTGTAGTCACATCTCTGCAGCAAAATCAACCATAAGACATTTATTATTTTGTAAGATTGGCGTGTTTTTAATTTGCTAGTGTATAGCCAAAGTTTTGTGGCCAATCTAAGACCGATTCAAAAATATTTATTTAATAAAATATGTATACAACAAGAACTCAGATAGCTTCCGTTTGACACGCTACCCAGAATCAATAAGCGGCAGCCTAGATGCAATAACTCATTGACTAAACATAGCCAGAAATTAAGTTCATTATAAATGACAAATATTATTTAACGCAACGGGGCGAGTATTTATTTATTTATATCTGTGTATCTTGTAAATAAATGTTCCAGTATTAATTACGGAGGAAGATAATCTTCGGGCTGTTGAAATGAAAATAAGCTAATCTTACGTAGCTGTCGGAGAGATGGATGTTAGGGCATTCCTCGAACGAGTCAGCTCTATGTAAAACAACGATATTTACATGGCCTTTTTACTAATGTTATATTCCAGAGGCGTTCACGCTTTCTGCCCATCTAAGTCTTCAGAAAAAAATAAAACATAATATTTTATTTTTCAATGTTATAGTAGTACACCTATCCCTCGATTTACACTGTGCTTGTTCTACACTTTTTCGCTTTTACACGGATTAATTTTGATGAAAAAGAAATATTACCAGTTACATTTTCAGCTAAAATCATCCACGAAGGACCCGAATTGGGAAGAAAATTAGGTACTCATTTTGTACACAATGACTCAAATGTTGTACGGGCCCTTCGATTCCAACGTGATATTAATCAATGCTTGGCTCAATATGATGAGGTCCATAAATATCTAACAAGAAATTCGAAGCAAATGTTAATAACGAATTATATTACCAAATCTCCTCGAGGTGTAAATGTTTCTACTTCAAACAACGAATTGGCACAAATAATTTCGAGTGATGAACGTGACTTTGAACCAGTCACGAAGAAGAGATTGACAGTGATTTGTGATGCTGATGAATGATAAAAGCTCCACCAACCGTTGCAATATTTTTATTATGAATCTTTTGGATTTCAATCTTTTGTTTCTCTATATATTCTTTATTATTTATAATTAATAAAAGAATATGTATATTTGTATTTTTTTTTAATATGGTTTTATTTATGTATTTTATAAAACAACCAAATTATGATGTTTTTGTGTACTTTTCGATGTACACGGTTTTACGTTAAAAAATTTTCAATTTCGGTTAACACGTTTTTCTCAGGAACCTATCTTACGTGTAAATCGAGGGATAGGTGTACTAGTAATACGCTCAAAAACATATTGTCAACTTATGTTTGAACGATCTTTCGTGAAAAGAACCTGGGCATGATCGTTATTGAAATCTGTAAAATAAATACATTATTTGTACACTATTTAAAACGAAAGATTTTCTGTGACATTATTCTATCTACAAGTCTATTATGGGTTTCGATTTTGTTGAGCCTGTAATAAGGATATAAAACTATTTAGTACACGACCAATATTTAATATGAATGTTAGTTATTGCAATATAGTTACCCGAGGATTAGGTTTGTTTGATAATAAAGAATTCGGTAGCTGATAAACAATACAATATTAATAAGAAATATTAATTTTATAAAAAGATACAATTAATTTTTGTTTTCATTTTAAAACTTGAACGCCACGAAAGAATTATAAAAGAGACAAGCGAAATATGCAAGAAGAAAAAAAAGATAGAACAGTTATATTTGAAAACAGCTGATATTACAAAGATGTCATTTGGATGTGGAATAAATTCCCGCCTCCTGTAATTTTCGGTTTCAGGATACACAAAAGCATGCGCTCGAGTTTTATGTGGATTGGATCCCATAATAGATTTGATAATTAGGCGCAACCGCTACCGTCCGTTCTCCCTCGCTCGGCTCCCAGAGATTGTGTCGAAGATTGAGAGCCTAGGGTTGACAGACCAGCCTGCCCAACTCATTTGTATTGCGATAAAAAATCGTATATTTTGGGAAGCTGTTGCAATACTAACTCACTTTAAGAGTGCAATTTTCAGGTATTTAATTAGATTTATTAATTTATTTTTAGATAAGGAGAAATATGATGATTGACAAAGCAAACCATTACCCTATAGAAAATTTTCTTAGCATTTATAAAATCCCAACCAATTATTTTTCGATATCAAGTACTTCATAGTTTAAAAAAAAATGTAAAGGCACAACGTGTTATTTTTCTACACTAAATATGTTAAACCGCAATGATACGCCAGTGGTATATAAATTGATTATACTTGAATAAAATTATTTAATTATCAAATAATATTTAAAATTAAAAAAAATACAGCTAATAGATAATGCCGTACATATTTTAAAGCTTTAAAATATAATAAGATATTTTTAAATATAACAAACATGAATTTTGTACAAAGGGGTGGTCTGATTTACTTCCAGAAGGATCACTTCCGTCCCACATATAATCTTATTGTCATAGACACCTATTGTTTCATTTAGAATTTTGAAAATTTTGTGTCATTGTGTTAAAGTAACAAGCTAGGCCGTTGGAACAGGAGAGAGGTGTGTTGTGTGCCTTTTCTGCACAGCTATATATAGATAAGCAAATGTTAGTTTAAGCATAGTTCTGACGATAGCGTGAGCCGAAATAGCCATCAACTATATTTGTTAAAAATAATTTTGTAAAACTAAAATACATTGCTATTTTTTTTTCACCGTGTTAATTCAAATTTGATTTAACATGTTTTTTTTTTACAATTAATTGTGGACAATTCGGCGTTGGTGATGGCAGTACGTGTAAGATATAAGGTGTGGCCCGCGGGCCGGTCGTGTTATAAACTATACGCTTTAAATATATTTTTAAAATAATTTTAAGATCATGCCGTATTATGATTAGAAAATTTCGCATCGAATTAATCCATGCGGGTGTATGACAGGTAGGTGTCGCCGTTATGGCAGCCCTGATCGTGGTCCTTGAGATAAATTATCCGTTTTATAGAGGAGTTATGAGTTGTCAGCGGGACGAGGAATGCGTGCGCCACGTCACCTGTTGCACTCCGTCACAATTTACGGCCAGCGGAAAAGAAGAACACAAATAATAATAACGTCGAGTCGGCTGACTGCCGCGGGAGTGAAAAAAGACGCGATCGCGGTCAAGTCGCCTCTCAGTGAAGATCCGATCCGAGATCGCACAGGGAGAGACGGCACAGAATATACACTCTAACGTCGATCTAGGGCAGTGGTCGGCAAACTCATCAGCCAAAGAGGCAAATATGTATAAATGTGAATTGTTACAACTTACAACTAAACATGTGGCAATTTCAATAAGCTTAAATATTGGACGGAGATGGTTTATTACGGAAAAGAATTAGCCCCTCGCAATGGTCTGAGGAGCGGAGACAGACTTGTATTTGTTTGTTCGTTTAGAATTTCGTGTGATAATTGATGTGCTGCGATGTGATGTGTGATTTGCTAAATCAATAAAAAAGTTTGGCTCTCAATTTTTTAAAAAATAATTTATGACATCGACTGAAGTTGCTTGATGGAATTTCAACATCAAATTTGAATTGTTACAACTTGGTACGATTTCACATGTTTTGTCACTAACGACCCGGGTTTCGCCTTTCGGCATCTTCAGGAATTCTACACGGATGCAAAAGAACTGACCCTGACCCTGACTATTGAGATATGGAAATTCCATTAAAATCTTCAGTCGATATCATAAAATATCTCAGCCTTCGAACAGAATTATTTTAATCGATTGAAAAATCTGTTGTTTAGTCTATAGTCATTATACGTTCTGTTGCATCCGTGTGATAGAATTCCTGAAGATGCCGAAAGACGAAACCCGGTTCGTTAGTGACAAAATATGTGGAATCGTATAAAGTTGAAACATATCAACTTTGCTATTGAAATTCCACCAAGCACCTTTAGTAAATGTCATAAATTATTTTTAAAAAAATTGAAAACCCATTTTTTTTATTGATTTAGCAAACATTTATCATCATTTTAGAACTTTATTAAATTACGGGTACACTGAATACTACTTGATTTCATACTTTATAAAGATTTTATTCATTGATGAAAAATGATATGTATACTTAATGAGAAATCCATAAATGTAAATCGCGACAATGACTAACAAACACTAAACGCGAACGACGTCCTTGTATCCCCTTGGAAAATTTGAATGAGACAGGTTTGTATGTGGTTATTCTTAATTTTCGGCACGATTCCAGGTTCTCATCAATAAGACAACTTCTCAGTTTACTCTTGATAAAGTCCCCGTGGTATTTGTAGCCGCACTTTGGCGACCTCTGATCTAGACGATCCTGCAATATAAATGAATATGGTGAAAAATGCGACTGAAAAACATTCAGAGTTATTTTATTTTCCGAGAAAGCTAGCGTTAAGTGAATTCAGTGATGATTGCAAATGATCATAAATTCGAAATTCAAGCGAATTATCATTTTTATTTAGCCAGTGTTAATATCTGACACTAAACGTGTTAACGAAGATCTGAATGAATGCATATTTTACAGTTTTTTTTCTTAAGAAAATTCTTGCTGAAAACAAATAAGTAGTATATGTCATCGAATACCATTTTGTCGATTTGACGAAAATAGCATAACCTTTTCAATTATAAAAACAAAAGGTTATAATTAAAAAGTTAGGTGATAACCGGGGTGTATTACGAGTCAATATAAATAAAATGAGATAAATTTTACGAAAGAGTGAGAATCACTTCACATAAACCCAACCCGCAGATATAAATAAATTAAACGAAAAAGCAATTCTAAAATTTTTATTATGTTAAGTAAGGTTGAGAACTCAAGAAAAATATAGTCATCTTTTATTTATAGATGGAAAAAAAACAGAGGTCTGTCTAATTTCACAGAGAAAAGACAAATAAGTAAATATTTTTTAGCATTAATATTGCAATCATAGATTCGAAATGAAGTAAAGATTTAAAAGCAATGAAAATTGTTAGTATAATAAGCATAAATATTGTCATCTTTAGCGTACTTGTTTACAATTGCATACTAAAATTTTGAAACATTAAATTTAAAACAAACAATATGAAAAATATAACAAACGATATGATTAGGTTATTTAAATCATTTTTTTATGAACGGCTAAAATGTATTGTCATGCACGTGGATAATGTTTTAATTTACGTAATTAACTCAAAAGATTTGTTCCGGTTTATATTTACTATTATCGTACAAAAATAGAACCTCAAAAACATTTAGAGTCTTCTTGTAAATAATAAAATGATTAATTTGTATATCACATTTACATATTTAGAAATGATTTCAACGAGAAGTAGGTTGATAATAATTACATGGTACGCTCATATCATGGATATAGAAATATATTGGGCATAATTTGAGAGTAAATTACACTAAATCTACATCTGGGATAATTGCGTGTTAGTTGCCGCAATCATTAGAGTATAGATATGTATTTACTAGTTGATTTCATTTAAATGAAGGTGAATTTACCTACTAAGATATCAACGAAAAAAAAACATTCAATATTTCTATGCAGCAATCCCATGCATGCCAATTAAATCGTAAGATTTTTCGGTAAATATTTATTTGTGCTTTAGAAATGAGTGGAACGTCGTATTTCAATAGTTAGATTTTTACAAAACATTTTTTTA
Source organism: Himalopsyche japonica (assembly GCA_028555115.1). Taxonomy (NCBI): domain Eukaryota; kingdom Metazoa; phylum Arthropoda; class Insecta; order Trichoptera; family Rhyacophilidae; genus Himalopsyche; species Himalopsyche japonica. The sequence goes on from JAHFWJ010000015.1 coordinate 85,771, forward strand.
GCACAACACATTACCGGTTTAGCTCATCGCGAGCTTTATCAGGTGATTTAATCCAAATTCAAGTCTATTCCTAACACGGTGAAAAAAATAGCAATGTATTTTAGTTATAAAAAACTATTTTTAAAAAATATAGTTGATAGCTATTTCGGCTCACGCCATCGTCAGAACTATGCTTCCTGTCCTACGTCCTATGTACTGTGGCTCATGTTTATCCTTTTATATCGGACAGGCAGGTAGAAGTATATCTACTCGAGCTAGGGAACATGTAAGATCATTCAACAGTATAAAAAAAACAGATTCACAATTCGCTAATCACGTTATTAATGAATCACATAATATAAATTCAAACTCAGCGCCTAAATGTTTGCATCTTTGTAGTAAGGGTCGGAGAATGACGGCTTTGGAACAGCTGGAAATCAATAGACACCAATTATCACAAAGGATTCTTAACGAACAAACTAACTAAATAATAGTATCGCCACTTGTCCAGCCGTTGTACAAAGGGGTGGTCTGATTTGCTTCCATAATGACCACTTCCGTCCCACATATAAACTTATTGTCATTTACACCTATTGTTTCATTTGGAATTTTTGAAAAATTAGTGTCATTGTGTCAAAGAAGAAGGTTAGGCCGTTGAAACAGGAGATACGATGTGTTGTGTGCCTTTTCTGCACAGCTATATGTAGATAAGCGAATGTTAGTTTAAGCATAGTTCTGATGATGGCGTGAGCCGAAATAGCTGTCAACTATATTTTTTCAAAATAATTTTGTAGAACTAAAATACATTGCGATTTTTTTCACCGTGTTATAATGGAGTTCTACCAAGTGAATGCCAATTCAATCAATAAGTCTTTTCATATAAAATTTTGAGTTAATATTTTTTAAAATATCATAATGACAGTTAACACCTTAAAAGCGATCACACATTATTGTTGTTTTTATGATTTTAGTGAAATAACCTGGGCTTTGTAGTCGTTAAAAAAATACGACTCCGACGAAATAATTTTGTCAGATTTTTGTTACCTTTAATATTTATGTGCATTAAATTAAGGATCAACCAAACAATCCTGCAAATTGTTCATTGAGATATTTTTCAAAATTGTCCAATCGAAAAAGTAGTCGGAATCACTCGTTTATCAAAATACCGCCACTTTAAGACTCCTGCTCCGATTCCACAGCCCTGGAAGTGACAGTTAACACTTTTAAAAGTGAAAGCACATTATTGTTATTGTGATGATTTTAGTGAATTAACAGTTTAACAGAAAGACTGTTTTTGTAAATTGACTTGTGTAGACTTTAAATGTAAAGATGTCTTTCTTTTTCATATCAATGCTATTTTTATTTGTTATGCCGGTATTCCTATATTTTATCGACGTATAAAAACATCGTTTTGGCAATGAACGTAAGTCCGATATATTTGAATACATAATAGTTATTGCCTGCTGTAAGAGAATTTAATTTTATTACTTGACATACGTAGAAAATAAAGATCTTTTAGGCATAGATATAAAAAAAAACACTGTTTGGAGTATTTTATATTTTAGGATTAAAAAGTTTAGCAAGGAAAAAAGTGCTACAAAATCACCAGTAAAAGTATTTGTAAGTAAATAATTCTTTATTTGAAAAAAAAAAAAAATATTACATGTTCAAATTTCAAATGTGCGCGGAATAATAGATATTTATGGTTAAAGTATTACATATAGAGTATCTGGAATATATTTGAAATGGCAATCCCTAGGAGGAAACCGCGAAAATAGTTGAATAGGTGAATTCGGCGAAGGGTCCGGTTGAAGCAACACACGGATGCGGCAATTAATCAATCGAGTGTGTTTTCCGGGCGGAGTTGAAGAGTTCACTTCGTCGGGAGGACGGCACCCGAAGGGTTAGGGTTCGAAGCAGTTTCCAGTCTCAGGGATTGAGAAAGTTAATCTGATAAGGACCGCGCAAGGGTTAATAGAATATGGACCCACTATGTATCATCATCGACGCAAATATCAGGTGTTGTGAAGCGTTGAATTTATTAATGCACTATTATTTCGGTCGTTAATCAATACACGTATATAAAACAAATATATTTAAATTGGATTGAATGTATTGTCCACGAATATGTTATGTATAATAAAAAATATGAAATGTATACATTTCAAACGAACAGAAAAATATAAGTCTTTCTCAGACCATAGCGAAGGGCTAATGCATTTCTGTAATAAATCATCTCCGGCCAATATTTAAGCGTATTGAAATTGCCGCCTGTTAAGTTTTATTTAAATTTTAGTTTCATTGCTAGCAGGATATAAGCTAGGTTGTTAAAGCAGAAAAGAAGATGTATTGTGTACCTTTTCTACACAGCTGTATATAGACAAGTAAATGTACGTTTAAACATAGTTCTGACAATGGCGTGAGCCGAAATAGCTATCAACTATATCTTATCAAAAACTTGTAGAACTAAAATACATTACTATTATTTCATCGAGTATAGATATTTATAAAATAAGTAGTCTCTGTATATGAGGTACACCTTACAAAACAACAGACGGAGATATCAAATATATAATTTTATGAATTCTTGGCAAACCAGTTAACTGTTAATATCGTAGAAATCATTCTACTAATAAGTTTTTTGCTGTATAGTATATACACCACATAGATTTAGACAATTGCTCCAATCATTTAAAAATGAGTTTGAGAAATGAGAATGGAGTTTTTGATTTCAGGAAGCGGTAAATATAATAATCCGTAATTACTTAACAAATCACTTGTTCTTAAAGATAGGTTGAGGGTTGTATATTAATATATATATAATATATGTTGAATATTGATTGAATTGGCATTTCCTTGGTAGAACTCCATTGTAACACGGTGAAAAACTAGCAATGTATTTTAGTTCTACAAAATTTTAAAGATATAGTTGATAGCTATTTGAGGCCGTTTAGTTCTGAGGATGGCGTGAGCCGAAATCGCTATCAACTATATCTTGAAAATTTTGTAGAAATAAAACATATTGCTACTTTTTCACCGAATTAAAAAAAAAAGTTTATATCGTATGATTCAGATGGAAATGCTTCATCATAAAGGTTATGATATCGACTGAAGGTGCTTGATGGAATTTCAATATCAAATTTGAATCGTTACAACATTGCACGATTCCACATGTTTTGACGTCAGTTCTGTTGCATCCTTGTGATGGCATTCTATCACACGGATGAAACAGAAACTGACCCTGGCCTTGACCTTGACCACTACTGAGATATTAAATTCCATTAAAATATAACATTTGATATCATAAAAATATATATCTCAACCTTCGAATAGAATTTTTGAATCGATTGAAAAATCTGTTTTTTAGTCTATGATATATTTTATCTCTAGTTGATTGTAGTCATTATACGTTTCGTCTTATATTTTGAGTTGACTCGTCAGTTCTGTCGCATCCGCGTGAATGAATGCCTGAATATGTCGAAAGGCGCAACCCGGGTCGTTAGCGACAATACATGTGGTATCGTACAAAGTTGTAACAATTCAAATTTGTTGATTGATTTGGCATTCACTTGGTAGAACTCCACTATAATACGGTGAAAAAAAAATAGCAATGTATTTTAGTTCTACAAATTTATTTTTAAAAAAATATAGCTGAGCGCCGAAATGTTTGCATCTTTGTAGTAAGGGTCGCAGAATGACGGCTTTGGAACAGCTGGAAATCAATAGACATCAATTATCACAAAGGATTCTTAACGAACAAACTAATATAATAGCGTCCCCATTAGTCCAACCTATTCCTGGGGGGTGGTCTGATTTGCTTCCGTAATGACCAAGTTCGTCCCACATGTAAACTTATTGTCATAGCCGCCTTTTGTTTCATTTAAAATTTTAATGTGAGAAAGTAACAAGCTAGGCCGTTAAAACAGGAGAGACGATGTATTGTGTACCTTTTCTACACAGCTACATATAGATAAGCAAATGTTAGTTTAAGCATAGTTCTGACGATGGCGTGAGCCGAAATAGCTGTCAACAATTTTTTTTTTAAATAATTTTGTAGAACTAAAATACATTGCTATTTTTTTTCACCGTGTTAATTCAAATTTGATTTATCATGTCTTTTTTTTTACAATTAATTGTGGACAATTCGGCGTTGGTGATGGCAGTACGTGTAAGGTATCAGGTGTGGCCCGCGGGCCGGACTTGAGGTACGCGTCTCGTAGGTAGTTAGCCAGGCCGACGATGTTCGGTCAGAGCGAACACGGGGCAGTAGGCAGGGTAGGACTGAGGCTGCGCGGCGTGTAGGCCGGCGGCGGCGGCGGTCGCGGAGCTTCCCGATTAATTAATGTGCGCCCCCGGCCGGTCCACCCCGGACCCGCCCTCACCGTCCTGTCTGCTCCTACGGTCCACCGTTATTGCCTCGGCGCGCATACATTACCGTTCGACCCTCCGACGCAGTGCCGTGTAATTTAGCGATGAGGCCTCCGAAATTGCATCAAACAATACGGCAACACTACCCATAAACAATGATGTCAGAATAATGAATGGTAAATAAAAACAAATGTCGCATCATTTGGCATGTTGGCTGAAAAATGTATTTCGAAGAAAATTTTTTTTTTGATTGAATTGGCATTAACTTGGTAGAACTCCAATACAACAACGCTGAAAAAATAGCAATGTATTTTAGTTCTACAATTTTTTTTAAATTACAATAAGCTTAAGTAGTGGCCGGAAATGATTTATTACGGAAATGCATTATCCCTTCGCAATAGTCTGAGGAGCCGCGAAAGACTTATATTTTATTTGTCTTTTTTAATTTAATTCAATTCTAAATTTCAGTTTATTGCTATAAGGATATAAGCTAGGTTGTTAAAACAGAAGAGAAAATGTATTATGTACCTTTTTTACATAGCTATATATAGATAAGTAAATGTACGTTTAAACATAGTTCTGACGATGGCATGAGCCGAAATAACTATCACCTATATCTTTAAAAAAATTGTTTAGCTAAAATACATTGTTATTTTTTAACCGCGTTAAAAAAAACCAGAAAGTCTTAAAATACACATGATGACACGGTCACTAAAAAAATATCCAACAACATTTAGAAAATAAATTGTGACAACAGTCTTTAAATATCGAAGTTCATTTTATTATACAAATGTATGTATATATCTTTATAAATAATATATACATGCATAGTGCGTTTTAGAACTAGCATCATTTGCTCATCCTCGATAAACTCTGTTAAATTTATAGTTTGTTATGTCCTGTTCGAAAAGTCATTTTTATTACAATATATTAAATCAGTGAATTTGCATACTATTCCAGTTTCAGTGTCTCGAGTTTTTTTCGATATTTTGATGATTTTTTTTCAAACGAATCTTTATATTATTTTATTAATATTTTTGTTTTTAAAATAAGACAGATGAGTGATGCGAAATAATTTTAAGGGACACCACTACGGGTATTACGGAGCATGCATAATGTACACGCGGTACACTTATATAAGTACAGATAGAAGGCAAGGTTTAGCCGTGGAAAAGTATCGCCGAATTTCGAACAAGCGATCTATCGTCAGAATCAATCACGGACACTCACGAGGTTTTCATTCCGCAAGAAAACCTTTCAATAATACATTACCCGTGCGAGAATGTCAGACTGGTTTTACGTAAAGCTATTTTTTCCAGCATATTCACTTATGTATACTTAAAATTTACTCCTGGCTGAGTTAACTATAATATTTATTGTTCGTTATAAGTCGATAGAAGAAAAAAAATAACAATACGGTCAAAAGTTGCTGACACGAAATATTTAGCGAGTAATATTTTCAATAAGAAAAACACATTTTAAAGTACTTATTTCCACAACATATTTCATTATCAGAATTGATGATCAGTTGATAATACTCGCGATGAGAAAAACCAGTCTTGATCTTAAAATATATTCTGATCTAAAAATAAATACAAAAAGATGTAATTTATGATACCGACTGCATGTGCTTGATGGAATTCCAATATCAAATTTGAACTGTTATAACCTTGTACGATTCCACATGTTTTGTCACTAACGATTCGGGTTTCGCCTTTCAGCATCTTCAGGCATTCTATCACACGGATGCAACAGAACTGGCTGTGTTTTTATTATTTAAAATATCATGCCTTTCCGTCAAGGAATAACAGTTAAAACCTTAAAAGTGATGAGAAATATTTATTCAACGGTTTTCCCACGATAGTGACAACTTTTCTTTGAAAATCTATTACTTTAATCATACACAACAGTTTTAGAGAATTTAAAATATTACGTTATTCTCGAAAAACTGTTCACAATAGATTTGGCTAAAAGCAATATTTTTCCTGGAAAATTTCATCAAACAACGTTATGATAAATATGGACATCAAACTTATGTACCTGAAATATATATATATATAGAAAAATGCAAAATACTTTCGCAACGTTAACGCTACAAAATAAAAATCGTACATTTTGAAAAATGTATATGTTTATGAAACATATTTTATCCCATGTTTTTAAGGGAATCTAGAGTACGTTGGTTCACGAACGAAAACCTTAGATATTAAGACACCATCAGTAAGTATAATGTCAATACTTTCATAAGATCATTTGTTGTGTCACAAATTATTTATTCATTTATTTAACTGTGATTAAAATGTGTAATTGTCTCATATATAAATGGAATTTCATTCTAAGAGGAAAAAAAAGAAGTTTAAATAAACAAAAAGTTGTATTGATTTTTTACTTTGAGTTATATTTATACATAGTATATATAAAGAGTTAGTTACAATCAATAAGGGCGAAAGAAGTTGACGAATTGCTGTCGAATTTTGTCCGATTTTTTTTCACTAGTCTTTATGACAAAGCTTTGTGATTTAATAAAAGAAAACACCCATAATGAGCTTTCTCCCACTGTAGTAAGGATACGCACAGTTAATAAAAAGTCGCCTTGCTTATTCATGATGGATATCGTCGTCATATAGTAATGCGCCTCGTGTGTTTGCAATGATTATTATGTCAAACATAAATTTCGTATCTGAACAGAGTTTGGGGAGCTATTTTGAAATTGAATTTAGCCGATAACGGATCGTGGTAAACTTTGAGAACGCGATCTATAGTAATAGCCGGAGGGCGATCGCAGGGAAGCCCATTCTCTCGTCCCGTTCAACACAATGCCATTATTGTCATCGACGATCAGCATAATTTTCGTTTCTATCCAGTACACATTCTAAAACGACCCTCTACGACACATGACACAACACAACTCACCAGGCAATGCGCATGCCTCTCTAAATAGCACAATATGATATGTCCCGTATACACGCGTTGAGTAACTAAAGTAAGTCATTTTCGTGAGTGACTTGCGTAAGTCACGAACTCGTCAGAAATGATTTAATCTTTGCGGTGAACGATTCATGAGGAAATAGTCGAGAATCACTTGTTTAGCCATTTTTTGCAAAAATAAACGATCTTCGAAGAATACAATCAGATTGATCTTCGAGGCTCATGTTTTTGTTACACAGTAATAAATATTACTCGATTGAACGAGTAAGAATCAATACTCAAAAGGCTTTTTGTGGAAAATACGATGAAAACAGCTAATGCAACATAAAAATATTCGCTATCAACATGGAAAGTATACGGATCTGAAAAATATCAATTTATGAGAAAGGATGGTGAGTTTGTTGCAAAGCTTCTCTCTCTTTGGAAAGAGTGAGTAAAGACAGATAGAGGTAAGAAAGGACTAGTAATTGTTGTCTATGAGGTCTCAATTTCTTTTTCTATAAAAAAAAAATGTTCTTCGGAAAAAAAAGCGTTCAAAAAAAAACTGCAACACCGAAATATAAAAAGAAAACAAATTTGTTTAGTTTTTTTTCACTTTTAATGTGTTAACTGTCGCTTCTTGATGGAAAGGCATGATATTTTAAATAATAAAAACACATTTTTTTAGTACTTATTTCCACAATATATTTTTTGATCAGGACCGGTTTCGCTCATCGCGAGCATTATCAACTGATAGAATACAATTTACAAACAAGTCTATTTATACAAAACAAAAAAATATTTTGAGTTAAAGGTAGCAGGTGTACAAAACCATGGGTTCAAGAACTAGGAAATAATTTACATAAAATCATACAATATTGATACAAATAAAGAAAATTAGTATAAAAATTAAATGTTCAAAAATCACTTATTAAGAATTACAAATTACTTGATTGATTGATTTACCATGTGTTTTTATTATTTAAAACATTTGTTTAGAAGATAATAAAGTTAATCGAATCATTACATTTACATGTGTTCATTGCTCAACAATTAATATGAAGTTATTAATTACGCAATATAATTACGGCACTTTTTAGTCAGAAAGAATATGATTCGCCTCAGCATGTTGTACGAGCGATAATTAGTTAGATACTGTTTACTGTCTAATGTAACTATCTGTTAGATACTACTTTAGCACATAAAAAATTAGTTAGGAGCTCATTTTTAAAATACCGACTAGAAAACTATTCGATATAGGATGCATATAGATCCGTCTGCATTGCATAATAGATGCCTTTAAAAGAACAACACGTAGATATGTCATTGTTTTCCAGGGTCATATTACCATTGTTTTGAATAATAAGTATGTACCCACTAAACTAACAGTGTAAGTGGTGAAATCGACTGAAGAAACTTGTTATACTAATTCAACAGCAACTCAATCATACTCGGTTATACACGGAGAATTTTTATAAGGGACTTCTTATCATCGATTACAGAAAACAATTATCAAATGTAATCTACCAAATAGTGCAAAATGTATGTCAATACAATGCGTAACCAAATAATAAAATAAATAAACATCTCGTATAGCAAAGTCGACAAAGCGTATACGTTTTCGTTAAAATATCGTTCAGATAAAACTTTCTTACTAGATAAAATAATGCATAATATTCGTATTAGATTTTCCCAGAAATCTAACATAAATTTATTAAATGTATTTGTATGCATAGTAAGTCAATCGATATTATAAATTATGTGTTTGTAAGCTTTTAATACAACTACAGGTAGTTCTCGACTTACGACCAAAAAAAAATTACTAAAAAAACTTTTAAAAAAAACAATAAAATTATACTATGACTTAAAAAAAATATAAATAAGCACACATGTTTTATTAAAATATGTAAGTACATATATATTTTGTATGAAATTCGACTCACGACCGATTCGAAGTACGACCAAAGTCTTGGAACGTATCTCGGTCGTAAGTCGAGGACAACTGTATGCTAATCAGAAAAATGTGCGGCGTTTAAATTGTTTTAATTTAACATTCGCGTAGTTCCGTAGATATTTGTTTACGATAAACGATTACTTGAAAAATAATGCATCGAATAAATTGAAATAATTGAAGTACATATGTTTCCTAAACCGTACCAGTTATAACTAAATTTCGTTGATTAGTCCGATTCAATCTCAAATGTGTAGTATTTAATGATACAATTTACTGCTGGGATGTGTCAATGCATTTCGTAAGTTGTTTAAAACACTGAACAGTTCGTTCTTGTATGGTTTTCTTATGGCCAGATGATGTTTGAAATACAACATGGATATGATGTAAAAGACAAACAAGATGGATGCCTTTTTTTAATTTGATATAATTCTGTGTTTTACGACAATTAATAGGATGTGAACGCTGTAAATTAATATTTATAATTTCCTTTCTATAGTAACCCGGACTAATAATTAACACGAATTTTATGAACCTTTGAATAAAAAAAATAAGTTTATTTACTATTTTCAATTCGCAATACGCACCTGTACGTACGAATATATGATGAAATTATTTTATTCTTGCAATCATGATTAAGTGTGAAATTTTAAGATGGGATGAGATATAAATTGAGGTATACAACATAATGTAAAATGATGAGTTTGGTGTTAAAAAATATTTTATTCAAAACTGTTTGACATGATTTATATTTATTTATTGGTACGCATTAATTACAACAATCAAAATAGTTTTTACATATTAAAATGTTCTTCACAAATTTAGGTATATTATACGTTTCAATTGTATTAATTATGAATAATGATTTTGGAATAGCAAAGGTTCACTAATATCGTATTGTAAGAATATTCACCACGTAGTTAGTAATTAATATAGTATTTAAGTATCGTTAAATGGTACAAACTTATAAGCGGTAAAAATTAGACGATGCTAGAATATCACAATACTAATTAATCATTTAAAAAAGCGAAGTCTCTCAAAAACACACCGACCGCGGATTTTTTCTCTTTATAATTAGTTGTGTATTCAGAACCGACAATACGTCAGTGGGCGTAGAAATTTCTCCTCACAAATCATCTACAAACTAAACCATTTACGCAATAGAAAGATAAATGACTTGACAGAAAGATAAAAACCGCACCTGTTTTTGACCGCTTATTTTACAATCGTCAGACAAGATGGGCACCAGCGATGCGTGACAAAGCTGAAAATTAACGCAGTTGATATATATATTTATTTGAGAGTTAATTTTGCAAATAAAAATCAGCGACGGGCGATTTATTACGCAAGTAAATCTTACAAGTGCTTAAAATGCAATGAAAATGAAAGAGGCATTTGGCAGCCGCATTTATTTCATCCGCAAAATTAAATTAATTTATTGTGACAAAAATATTATTAATCCGCTTATACAAAATAAATAAATTTGATCGTTCGGTATTAATACTTTGACATGCTTAAATAATTTGCGGTTATGTTTATGTTCAATTTAAATTTGATAAACAGAAAGCATAATTGTTTTGATACCCTGAAAGGTTTATTATAAAAAAGATGTGTTACTTTTTCAGGTCAGGATATATGGCAAAAAGTAGGATCTTCGAGTCCTGTATGCCTTTTGAATTGGCGATCAAATCACTATTGAATACAGCGGAGATACATTTTAATTGTTACTTCTTAAAGTATATCTCCATCAAAGCATATTAAAAAAATATTTTTTTAGTACTATTTCCACAATATATCTAATCATCGCAAGCATTATCAACTGACATTGAATATACACATATAGTATATTCATGACTAACGATGATGATGATTGTAATTTTATCGATGATCGATGAAATTTGTTAGCAAAAATAATACTGATAAGATCAATTGTAATGATGTTATCATAGAACACATAAAACATGTGTAGCATTAGAAATATAATATAATTTCAATTTTAAGAATATTATATATTTCCAATACGCCATTAAATTGAATATCCACATTATTTAGTTTAAGTTTGTTAATTTCCAATGAGAATATATATCAAATTTGAATTGTTACAACTTTGTACGATTTCACATGTTTTGTCACTGAACTTACAGTTCTGTTGCATCCGTGTGATAGAATGCCTGAAGATACCGAAAGGCGAAACCCGGATCGTTAGTGACAAATTTTTGTAGAACTAAAATACTTTTCTATTTTTTCACCGTTTTATAATGGAGTTCTACCATGTAAATGCCAATTCAATCAAATAAATATAAATATATACATGGGAGTTGATATGGTTCAACTTGAAAAACCACGAAAAAGACGTAAGTAAAGTCTTATATATTTTATATTAGTATTAACTTTTTAGCTGTTTTTATTCAAATTCTATCGAGTAATACGTTGATTCAATCAAGGATCTTATATCGCATTGATATATTATAATATGAAGACTTGACCACTCAAATATAGTTGAGTTGGATGTGCGGTTGAATGAAAATGCGACAAGGGGTAGAGCGCCATTAAATCGACGAAAATGCAATGATGACGAGCGACGGGCCGATTGACCGCGCTGACAAGCGGAGGCCACAACCTCTCGAGGGTCGGGACTCGAGGCCGTGTTAATTGAAATTCACCAGCGGAAGGATAACGAACATGGGCCTCGCCCGCCGTAAGATTGATTATGAGATTTGCGAAGGGCCAAGGGCGCATTTCGTCACGCCCGCACCCGTCAACGTCTCCGCAGCGAGGGTACGCCACAGAGGGGCGGACCCTGCACATCAGTCCTTCGAACAACAATGAAACTAAATGCGGACAACACAACAAATTATTCCTCTTATGAATGTAAGTCATTTTTTATTGAATTTTTACAGATAATATGTTTACTCGAGCATACACCTATCCCTCGATTAACACGGTAGATAGGTTACAGATAAAAGCGTGTAAATTGAAATTGCATATTTTTTATTGCTTACGAATGAAAATCATATTTTATTGAATTTTTACAGATAATATATTGTATTTACTCGAGCATACACCTATCCCTCGATTAACACGGTAGATAGGTTCCGGAGAAAAGCATGTAAATCGAAATGGTATATTTTTTAATGAAAAACCGTGTAAATCGAAAATAACACAAAAAACGCATAATTAGGGTTGTTTTCTTATATACACAAATGAAACAAAATTATAAAAAATTATAAATATACATATTCTTTTATGAAATACACATAAATCATACATAGAGGAACAAAAAAATGAAATCCAAAAGATTCATAAAAAAAATATTGCAACGGTTGGTGGAGTTTTTATCATTCATCAGCATCACAAATCACTGTCAATCTCTTCTTCGTGACTGGTTCAAAGACACTTTTATCACTCGAAATTATTTGTGCCAATTCGATGTTTGAAGCAGAAACATTTACACCCCGAGGAGATTTGGTAATAAAATACGTTATTAACATTTGCTTCAAATTTATTGTTAGATCTTTATGGACCTCATCATATTGAGAAAAGCATTGATTAATATCACATTGGAATCGAAGGGCCCGTTCAACATTTGACTAATTTTGTACAAAATGATTACCTAATTTTCTTCCCAATTCGACTCCTTCGTGGATGATTGTAGTTGTAAATGTAACTGGCTCAAATTCTTTTTCATCAAAATTAATCCCTGTAAAAGCGAACACGTGTAAAACAAGTACCGTGTAAATCGAGGGATAGGTTTACTTAATATTAAATTGCAATAAGTTTTGTGCCTATGAAAAAATAGGATTGATGAAAAAAATATTTTTATTATATCGCACCATAAATGTAAAACCAATGCGTCTGTAATTAATCTAGATAGAAGATATTAGGATTTCATGTATTCGTTTCTTCAGGAAAAAAAAAGTTTCTTAAAGCGTAACCTTAAGGTATTTATTACTCTAGTTTAACAATGAGTAAGTAATACCTACATAATATTGTAAAACGTAATTATGGGCTTATACTTTTGTTGTACAATAACAATACATGTAAATCTTATCATTGTAAAACCAAATTATCTGTATTTTTATAACAACTTTTGAGTTTCTAGTGACTTCAAGATTTTAATTTGCGCTTGTAATTGTTTAACACTCACGGTGCGATATATTGTTTTATGTAATGTGACGAAAAAAGACTAACAACAAATTTTAGCATTTTTTAAAGGGGGACATGGCAAGGATATATTGTAGTTCCCGCTTGCACAATAAGAGAAGTAGAGTTTTATATGGAAATAATTGAAGTGGAGAGAGACACCCAATAATATATAAGCCTTTTGTGTGTATTAACGTTAGACACTTTTCTATAATGCAAACTAACAACACTGGTGTATCGAAAATAGCTTAATAAAAATAAACAAATATATTACTAGACGTGTCAAATAACTTTGGTTATAATATACCTACATGCAAAAATTACAGTTTGAAGAATAAAAATAAACTTAATAATGAAAACAACGAAAAGTACGTAGCTAGAAATAAACTTCTATTTTTTTCGAAATAAACAACACCTAATCTTTCTGTTACGTGTATGGTTTAATAGTAAACGGGTTATAACGACAAGGCTCGATTTCAATTACCATTCAATTTGCTCAAACACTGTGGTATATCTGAAGGTATATATCATAGTATTCAGAAGTGTAAATATAATTAAAAGCTATATTAAATTCAGAAATATATATTCTAGGAACCAATTTTCATATAATCGGTTTCATTTTCTGCAGCATAAAAGCAAAAAAAAGCATTTTGTCTTCTTATATTGTGAAAAAATTTAGTGAGGTCATTACGATATAATAAATTTGTGTGTACAGTGTGACTTGATCAATATTGATTATTATTAATGTTTAATTCATTAAAATAACTAATAGGTTTCACAAAATTATTAATAGGTTGGAATTGATATGGCAATTGAATGTAGTCGTATGTTATTTTGATCACGATTTTGAATGATCGATAAGAAAGATCAATATGGGTAAAATGCGACAAGAGTATGATATTCAACCTATAAATTGATGAAAGTTATAGATAGATTATTTAATTAACATTGTATTGGTTATTAATAACATGTTTACGATAATGATAATTTGGGGTTCTACTGTAATAGGTTTAGAAATCGGGCAACTGGTATAAGTTGATATTTAAACGCAAAACAATTATGATATGATTTATGTAAATAAATTCATTACTACACAAATCGCTAAAAGCTTACGTGGCGCAAAGAAAACATACTATGTAAAAAAGTGGGCTTACGTATAAATCAAATAAATCATTTTATTAATATCATCACTTCAAAGGAAATTCTTTGCGCAAATATAAAATATTTGTTAGCCGACCAATGTTTACAACGTAAACAAGGATTCACAACATTGTTGGGTAAATCTTCTCGCTTTTTCTTCTCATTCTTTCTTTTAGTTAAAACATTAGAGATAATAAATAGAAACTGGCAAAAGTCATTGTAAGTGAAACGTGATTCATTACATCTGACAAGGAAAAAAATGTCAAAAGAATCTACGGAGTAATTCGTTACCCCAGAAATTTGCCAAAAAATCTGAACAATGTTCAACTTTGTTTGAGTAAAAAAAAATGTACGGAAGGCCAACTGATATATTGTTGTTTGAGGACGATAGGTACGATCTCCACGAATGAACGCTATACACTAACAAATATGTTTTTTAATTGTTTTAGCTGCCACTTACTGCTTGCCTTGGTGTGTGTGTGTGTGTGTGTGTTTTCCTGTAATTAATAACTTTGGTATACAGACGGTGCTAAATGTTTATTGTAAGCTAGTTCTGCTACATCCGTGTGAATGCCTGAAGATGCCGAAAGGCGAACCCCGGGTCGTTAGTGACAAAGTACAAAGTTTTAATAACTCAAATTTGATATTGAAATTCCATCAAGTCAATATCATAAATATTTATTTTAGATAATATTACAATCGGTCGGTATGTATAATACTATGGTGAATACGAAAATATTATTAGAGAGAAAAAAAAAATAAAAAAAAAAAAAAAAATTTCAAAACGATTTTAAAAATATACGATTGTAATCTATTAGAATTACTGTTATATGAAAACCGTACTTGAAATTTACTGTGTTATAAGAACTGTAGGTGTTCTATTATTTGAATCGTTCTCAATAAACACAAAAAAATCACAATTTTATTTGAATAATTTTTATAGCACTCAGTCGTAATGATTTGATAAATGCAGACAAACAAATCCAGAGCATGTTATTTTGAAGAAAAAAAAAATACTAAATAAACTGAGCATAATTTATGTTCGGAATATGATCCGGAACTTTTCGAGACTTAACAGGATCGAATTAAGGGAAATAATGAATGAAAAAAATGTTTGTTTTATATTCAACAATATATTGTGCAATGAGTTTTGAATAAAATGATGAAATACTGTAGTGAAATGGATAATGATTAAAATAAATGTTAATGAGACCAATTATTATGAAGTAATATAGAAAATATTTTTATTTGTTGCAACGTAAATATGACAAAAAAAGATGTGATAATATCTGAAAAATAAAACATAATTCAGCAGTATTTTTAAAATATCAATGAAATATAGATAAAATGTAACTGCTTTACTGAACCTAATCATATTCAAGTTAAATTTGACCGCTACAACTTTATACGATTCCACATGTTTTGTCACTAACGACCCAGGTTTCGTCTTTTGGCATCTTCAGGCACACTATCACACGAATGCAACAGAACTGACATACAATAAACAGTCAGTATCGTCTACATACCAAAGGTATTAATTACACAGTTGTAACAATTCAAATTTGACATTGAAATTCCACCAAGCACTTTCGGTCGATATCATAAATAATATCCAAGTCAATTAAAATTTACACTAAAAAAATAGCAATGTATTTTAGTTCTACATTTTTTTTATAAGATATAGTTGAAAGCTATAAGAAGTAATATTTGACATCTTAAAAGTGAATCAATAAAAAAAACGTATTAAGAAATTTGAAAAAAAAATTCACTTGTTCACTGAATTGTATACAAATAATAAAACAGGTACCTAATTATTTAATGATATGTGAAAATATGGTTCCATCTAAACATGTGTTCACGGTGGGGATTTTTGTTTTAAAATACACTATAGGTATATGTAATATGTATACAAAAGAGATTCCGCACGCTCGACTACCCAAATCAGCAATGCTTCTTTACCTAAACAAATGATAAATAATTGTAAGGCTATTCGCAAGTGGCATGTGAAGATATGCAGTCGCTAAAGGGCATTGAGAGTGGTCTACCGATAAGTGACGATCGACAATGGGTGAGCAGGTTGCATGAAAAAGCACGAGGCGTTTCTAAATCTGAGTTAAATAAATAAAACAGTGAAAAAAAATCGCCGAAATGACTAGTTTTACATATTCATTCAATTCAATTAGAGAAGGTTCCGTTAAAAAGTAGAGAAAAGTTGAGAATGTAGCCACTTAGAGAATCCAAGGAACATTATAATTTGAACACGGTGAAAAGATAGCAATCTATTTAAGTTCTACAAAATTTTATAAGATATAATTGAAAGCTATTTCGGCTCACGCCATCGTCAGAACTAGATAGTTCTGAGCTCTTGAGCCGAAATAGCTATCAACTATATATTATAAAATTTTGTAGAACTAAAATGCATTGCTATTTTTTCACCGGGTTATAACGGAGTTCTACCAATATACAATTTGTTATTGTAATATGTTATTTTTACATGCTTAACTTCTTATTATAAAATGAAATAATATGGACAGTACTTATATAAATATTTATGACGTTGTTGATATGTTTAACTACTTATTGATTGTAAGTATTAAAAGAGTTTCGAATTTTACACTATCATATTAGGGTTAAAAAAAAACACGACTTCGAATCTGATTCCGGCATTGACCAAAAGCACGACTCCGGCTAAGAAAAGTTTAATTTTCTCATGTTTTTCCTATCATTCCTATTTTTGTACTTAAATTTAAAAGTAAACCAACCAATCCGGCAAATCGCCTATTGAGATATTTTCAAAATCGTCACTCGTTTTTCACGGCTCCAACTCCGTGTTCGGCGAAAACACTGCGATTTCACAGCCCTGGTAATTTTACAACAGAAAATGATAAATTTGATCTGATCTCGATAAAAATATGAATTTCTAAATACCGCTAGTGAATCAAAAGAATTAACTACGACTATTTCCAAAAATGCGTTTAAATCAGTTCCCTCTCGTGAGTCGAAACTTCTTGCGGTTTCGCATGGGGTAGTAAACGAAACAAGATGTATAATCTTCGGCGACTGTCGTGATTAGCAAACAATAGTATTTCGAAATTTACAAGCGTCTTTGAAAAACATACAAATTACATTTAAAAGTCCATTGGCCACTGGATATAAATGTATTATTTGGCCGGATGAATATGTTACAGATGTTGACGCAAAAAAAATATGTAAGGTATTGATAAAATAGCGTATAGTATGATAAAATTCCGTGTAATACATTGGATAAACAATGAAACCAGACAAATCCTTGTAACTGGCAGATGAAAAAAAAAATACATAACAAACCATATTATCGTAAATGCTAATTGAACGATTTTAACCCCGGAGAAGATTTTTTTCTGAAATAAAATATTTCGTTTACTTTCGTTAAGATTTAAATTTGATGTTTATTGATGAGTTACCGACAAATATTTTATTTTTAATTTTTAATAAATAACTTTAAAACCACAACACTTTTTTATCTTTAAAACCACAAGTCGGAGTTGTAGAGTTGCGGCGTTTTGAAAACAAGCGACTCGGACTAATTTTTTTATTAAATGATTTTGAGCAATATCTCAATGAACAGTTTGCCGGATTGGTTGTTTGAGCTTTCATTGGATGCACATAAATAGGAATGGTAAAAAAAACTGAACAGAACTGCCCTGCATATTGATGATATATATAGTATATATCACTTAGGAAATAAGGTGTATCCAAGGAATTTTAAACAGATATAACAAGCGGAATAAGTTATGCTCGTCACAGTACAACTGGTGACACTTATTTACCCTGATCATTGATATATTTAAATATATTTTAGTTAGTCTAATTTTCTGTCAGTGTATGAATACCTTTTTTAATTCTGTTACTTAACGCCCAAACAATATCAGTGGCGTTTGAATCGTTATAATGATTTTTCAAGTGGGTATTTTCAAATTGATTTGATAAACTAAGCAATCAGCTATGAATAACACTTATAGCTTATGTTTTTTTTCCATAATTATTGGAATAATCTTAAATAGATTAATGCTATAACCGTTTTTGTTTCTTCATTGCATATGTTGTCAATTGTTTTAATTTCCTTTTCTCGATTCAATTATTTTCTATAGAGAGTACACGTTAAGTAAATAAAATTGTACTTTTGATGTTTTAACTATCACATCCTGTTGGAAAGTCATTGTGATATAATTTAACACATATTAAGTACCAATTTCTACAATATACTTTATGATCAGGACCGGTTTCGCTCTTTCTTAAGATTAACAGGGTTTGTAATTTTTACTCTGTCAGTTGATATTGCTCGCGTTTTTATCAGGAACCTATCTACCGTGTAAATTGAGGAATAGGTGTATTTTGAATGGGTATGTCTTTCTTTAGTGTCCCCTTTCGATGCATATATGGTATTATTTTATTTTTGATCGCCACACGTTACAGTATAAGTACAAAAGTAACAGTTAAGCTTAAAAGTTTTGATCGATTCGAAAGATTGTTACAAGTATCAAACGAACTAAAAAAATATTATAATATAGAAAACGACTAAATTGTGTGTTTAGTGTGTACTTTTCGATATGCACGGTTTTACATTAAAAATATACAATTTCGATTTACACGGTTTTCTCGGGAACCTATCTACCGCGTTAATCGAAGGATATGTGTGTATATGATACCGGAGTGTGACTGTCATATTCGATCGATCGAGACGTATCGAGTGTACATTGTGCGACATGTGGATGCGTCGTAGTGACGGGCGATCACACCGCGCCGCATTTCGCCGTCGTCTTACCTGTCCTCTTCCCGTTTCATAATTTTGAAACAAAGGAATGCTGCGCGTGTGATTGTTGCGGGCGCCGGCGGTCGGGACAGATTACGTCCGATAGGCGATAAGATTGTAAGTCTCCCGGCCCGAGAACGACTCCTCGAGCCTGAGGTTTTACGGCCGGCAGGCGCCATCGGAAAACGCCGCATCATAACTACCTGTTCGGGGCGAGACAATGCACAATGAACGCGTCGATCTCTAGTACTGCGTGCAACAGATCCGAAGCGACGCAATTGCTCGGGTGACGAGAGAGGTGCCTCCCGCAGCAGGCCAGGCCCAACACGGCCCGTCACCCCCCAACGGAATCTCCAGTGTCCGTATTAAATGATTTACGATACGCGTTGATCTCGATATTAAAATACGATGATAAATGAGGTGAAGTTATCAATTTAATCTTATGAATAATCGGAACAAGTTATAATTAAGTATTTATGACTCCATTAGTGGACTGAAAATGATTGACGGCGATAATGTTCGGAAATAATTTACCAGGCAATGTGGTAATTCAAAACATTAATCGTACTAAATTGATTTTCTAACTCGAAAATATGTAAACAAATAACAGTGGTATATCCTGGTGAAGGATTTACATTGAAGGATTTTAGTTCAATAAGACTTAATGTTATACTTATCACACACATAGAATAAGTTTTACCAATTAGACCAATAAACTTAACCACTTTTAAGGTGTTAACTGTCACTTCTTGATGGAAAGGCATGATATTTTAAATATTAAAAACACATTTTTTAATACTGTTTAAACAATATATTTTATAATATATGATATCGACTGAAGGTGCTTGATGGAGTATCAATATGAAATTTTAATTGTTACAACTTTGTACGATTCCACATGTTTTTTCACCAACGACCCTGGTTTCGCCTTTCGGCATCTTCAGGCATTCTATCACACGGATGCAACATAACTGACGTAAAATAAACAGTTAGCATCGTCTATATACTACAGTTATTAATTACAGGAAAACACAAATATCTTTTTTGATCAGCATTCAGTTGATAATATTCAAGATGAGCGAAATCGGCCTTAAAATCATTCATTTAATATATTGTCGAAATTGTAATAAAAAATATGTTTTTTTTCTATCAGAAAACGACCTTAAAAGTGATAAGTTATGCAGTTATAGAAATTTACAATAACACTTGAAAATGTTCTGACGTTGAATAAGTGAAATCAGATCGACATTATATACAATTAAGTTTAAATTAAAAACGTGTGTATGATTTAATTTATGATATCGACTGAAGGTGTTTGATGGAATTTCATCATTTCTGCTGCATCCGTGTGATAGAATGCCTGAAGATTCCGAAAGGCGAACCCCAGGTCGTTAGTGACAAAACATGTGGAATCGTACAATGTTGTTTGTATGATTTGTTCAATAGTATTTAATAAATAATAATAAAATGAAGCCATTCATGGCTTCATTTTTAAATAACATATTTTCAATATTTTTTTTTACCATAAGTTAAGCTTTTGAAAACACTGAAAGCAGCTTACGATTAGTTTTACATTTATTTATTTTAATTTTGTAATATAAAATTTTAAAAAAGTTTTAGTTAAGCAACAGTGATTAAAGTAAAAGAATGTCATCGAAGGAATGGTAGTACTGATTTTAGGGGAAAAGCCGTAGCGCAATAAACGAAGGTGGGTATGCATCGGATGGTGCATTTTTGGTGGCCGTGAGGGAGTCGGTGGAGACACCGTGATCCGTAAAACGTGCAGCGATGCAACAAATCCGTCTGCACTCTTCGGCGAGGAGTCGTTCAGCTCGCGAACACAATCCCCGCATTTTTGTGATTTTTCTCCGCAACAAAAAACACCCCACAGACGGAGAAATTCCGAAATTCCCAAACCAGTAGTGGAGAACACACGGAACGCGGAAAATTTTATGACTAGGATTAACATAGTAGGCAATAAAAATATTTTTTATGGTCTTTAAGACGTTTCAAAGCGATTCGGTGCGGTGTTTTGCTTATCCCTGGCTTATTAAAGTTATCAACACAACAGTATTCATTAGTGTTGTTTATTTATTTAGTAAACGTACACTGTCGCTAACAGTTTAGAATTCCGAAATTAACGTGTGACGGAATCGACTGACTAGAATATATAGAAAATTATTTATGATATCGACTGAAGGTGCTTGATGGAATTTCAATATCAAATTTGAATTGTTACAACTTTGTACGATTCCACATGTTTTGTCACTAACGACCCGGGTTTCGCCTTTAATTTCCTGTAATTAATAACTTCAGTATACATAGGATGCCAACTGTTTATTTTACGTCAGTTCTGTTGCATCCGTGTGATAGAATGCCTGAAGATGCCGAATGGCTAAACCCGGGTCGTTAGTGACAAAACATGCGGAATCGTACACAGATGTAACAATTCAAATTAGAAAATTATGTTGTTTGAATCTATTTTTTGAATCCAGGATTTAGGGCATGGGTGTGATATTTCTGCGTGTTTTGAAATTCGCTCGACTTTTTTTGCCATATATTGAGTTGTCATCGAATATATCGTATATAACGCTGTGGAAAATAAAATAATGAATGATAAAATAATTTGACTAAGTCAAACAATTGCACGCTCCAAGTAATTCTTGCAGCAAGCTGATACTATCCAGTAAATGAAATGCTATAAGCTAGAAAGGGTTTTCCATCACTGCAATTCGCCACAACCGTGCCGCGGGGAACATTCAGTTTTAGGCTCGACGTTTTTACGACGCTAATCTTAAATACCTCCCCAATAAGTAAATTTTTTCTACTCTAAAAAGGCATTGTTAGTTTTTTGATCCTTTATTTTTAGACCAGCTTGACAAGTCTGGCATTACGCTCGCAAGATAAGTACTAGCGAAAGGAGATCAATGATAAAAGCAATACATTTAAGTCAATGAATATTGTTTACAGGGACTGGCTGCGAACACAACGTTATCGATATTTTAAATATTTAGAAAATACATAATATATTTTACCCATTATTCCACAACACGGTGAAAAAAAAACAATGTATTTTAGTTCTACAAAATTTATAAGATTTATAATTTATAACTATTTCGGTTTATGCCTTCATCAGAAGTATTGTGATAAAGGCGTAAGGATCATAGTTCTGATGAAGGCGTAAGCCGAATTGTTATTAACTATATATCTTATAAATTTTGGAGAACTGAAATACGTTACTATTTTTTCACCGTGTTATAATGGAGTTCTACCAAGTAAATGCCAATTCAATCAATAGGCTTTGATTTTTTTTAGTAATTCTTTTCCAATTTTACGAACTTTATATAACTTATACAACTGATTAATCACTTTTAAGGTGTTAACTGTCACTTCTTGATGGAAATGCATGATATTTCAAATAATAAAAACACATTTTTTTAGTACGTATTTCCACAATCTATTTTTTGATCAGGACTGGTTACGCTCATCGCGAGCATTATCAACTGATGATTTACTGACATTATCAGTTGATAATGCTCGCGATGAGCGAAACCGGTCCTGATCAAAAAATATATTGTGGAAATAAGTACTAAAAAATGTGTTTTTATTATTTAAAAAAAAACTGATTTAATATAAATCTTAACAAAGCCATTTATACGTTATTGTATTTGAAACAGGTATACAAAAGACTTAAGATTTGTGAAAAGAACTTAAAGTTAATCATAAAAAAAATAAAAGACAGTAATAAAAATTCCATGCACCACTTACAAATCAATAACTACTAATTCGTAATTAAGTATATCTAATTAAGTGTATTTGTTATCTTTATATTTGTTTTTAAAATATCTTTTGGACGACTTAAGATAGCATATTTAATTTATCAACAAATGGAATAGAATATGTGTACACTTGTTGATAGCTGGGCGGAATGGCTTATAAAGGAAATGTATCTTTCATTTTATATGAGATTATGTAAGTATGAAGTTTTATCGTAGATAATAAAATAAGCAACATAAAGTGAAGTGGTAAATTAACTTAATAGTAATGTCGTTTAGACCATTTCAAACATTGTAAAGATATTAAAACAGTTTATTATTAGTATTCCCCATGAACAAAATTGACCATATGTCAATTCACATTAAGACGTTACACATATAACTCAGAAGAATAAATTTAAATTTAACAACACCACATAATTTACAATCTGTTGTAAAATCCAATTGCCCATACATACAGATTATTTTATTTCAAAAAGATGAAGATAATCGCCTAAATTAATTTAAAAAAAATGACGGCTTATATACGTATCTAAAATGTTACAGTTTTCTATTATCTATATGTCTATAATTATTTATCTAACAGTGAAGTAAGAGAAAATTGCACGATACGATTGGAAAATAAATTTATGGAATTTATTTGGCATTTGTAGTATATATTATTACATTAGCAATGCACTCTTTAAATTATAGAAACATATACACATATGTATCAGCAAGATATACAGGACTCGGATCTCTCCTGATGAAATATGACAGATTGAAAACTGTAAGTGTGTCTTTTTATTCAATTAATTAAGGACATATTTATATAAATTTTTATACTATTCTTCATATGTTTATAAACAAATGTCTACAAAAAAGTATTAACTGTTTTTTTTTAAGTTTTTAATTCAGTTTTGACTCAAAGATATTTAGACCTGTAATATAATTCAGTATGTATAAATCAAACCGAAATATTGCCAGGGTAGAAAGAAGTTTTAAGCAAGGGTGAGTGCATTTGCTACTTTGTATTGTCGAGCTAATTAGTTTGGGGTGGATGACACGGGGTGTTATCTCATATCTTTCTCAGTCATGTTTCACATACCATGACCCATGTGTTAACAATGACTTGAAATGGTGAAAACGGTGATCGGGAGTAATAATCAGAATATCGATAGCAAGTATAACCGTACAGAATTTGCGCGGGCCGTTTCTAGGATTTGGGTTTTTGTTGTACATTGATGTCTAAAGAAACGATCGATAGATATGTAGTAATAATTTAAATTTGATTTTTATATTTCTGCTGATATTATAGATAAAATCAATCAAAAAAATAACATGTTATCAATTAATTTGGTAGAAAGCTAAAACAAATGGCTAAAAATTTCATCATGCTGTGAATAGATAAAGACATGAATCAAAATAATATTGTATTGATTGAATTGGCACTTACTTGGTAGAACTTCATTATAACACGGTGAAAAAAATAGTTCTGACGAAGAATAAGCCGAAATAGCTATTGTAAAACTAAAATACATTGCTATTTTTTCACCTTGTTAAAATAATATTGAGTGATAATGCATCATAACACAGTGAACCATTCGGCGAAAAATGATTCAATTAAATAGAAAAACAATGAAAAACCACGTGACGAAAACTAAATTAAAATCTATTAAAAGACGAGATAAAAAAAATGTTAATAATACTATAATAAAATCGATCGAAGGAAACAAAAATATTTATTTTATTTCAGTTACTTTTTCTTTGTAGATAAATATAATTTTAATTTATAACTACCATCCGTTTAAGTGTTCGTTATCGAATATTAAAAGCTAATGTATCATAAAAATGACGAATACATCCTAAAGGCAACAGAAATTCCCAAATTGTGCCAATTAGTCTCAAAATCCACAAATCATAAGAATCCAGAAATTAAAATTCCGTTACCATCTATCAATCCATACACGAAAAGATTTTTTTTCAATCTTATTCATCGGTAATATTTTTCAAGATTTTTATAAAACGACTATATAGTGTATTAAAGTGCGACATTGGTGTATTATTTTCCTGACAATATGCATTTTCAACGTGACACTCATATTTTACAAGTAAGAGTATAGTCAATTAATATTACACAGTAAATACCAATTCAATCAATAAATCAAAATTTTAAACTTACAGTTAAGTCAGTTTTTAAATAAATAAATCAGGTTGATAAATATGATAACGCATTTTGTATTTCACCGAAAAATGTTACAAAACACTAATTTTATAAATCACAATTTAATTTCCAACTCATGTTTACAACAAAATGAAAATTGTAAATATGCAGTCACAAGGTTCTGCCGACATATTCAAAATCATCATATTATATTAATCGTCTATTTTTGTTGCTGAACGTTTTTATTAAATTATATGTGTATGGAAATTGAGTGTGTAAGCAAGTAAACTGTATTTTTCGACAGATTTTTTAATTGGATCTGGTCTTACTAGATCTCATGAAAACGACTGGTGTATGGCTGAGGGTTATAATCTAGGCGCCATGGTAATATATGGGATGGAAATAGCTACATGACATGGTATGCTTCCCCCCATGATATCCGTTTCCAATATAGTATATATAGGAAATATACACGCTTCTAAGAAATCATTTTATGTTATGTTTGTCGAATGGTGTCGCCCCTCATGCCGGCTTGAAATAATTATTATTAATATAAGCTTTTGCATATGTTTACAAACAATTGAATAGAAATTTGTGGTGAGATTTTTTCTCACTTCATTAGCATTAACCAATGAATACAAAATGTTGTCTAATAGTTTTAGTATTTGAAATCAACTAAGGGTCCGTTTTACTTCATATGAGTACTTGTGTATACCAGTAAGACAAGTAACAAGATTTATGAAACTTGGCAAAATTATTGATATAATTTATAAAAAATGTTGACATATATGATAGCTATATATTGCTTTTTTAAATACATTCAAATACATTGCTATTTTTTCACCGTGTTATGTGGATATTATTCTCACATGGACAGCTTTATGTGGCCTGCTCATGCGTCGTAAAACTTTCCGATTCAATGCTGTACGCAATAGACGGACAAACAAAAAAAATGTGTATCTTTCTTTATTTTGTTGCGTTGCAACGCATACGCGGGTACTCGGGTATCTAATATTTTTTTGCAGAACTAAAATATATTGCTATATTTTCACCGTGTTAAAATTTTTCATATTTTAGTTTTATTTATTTACTTGCAAATAATAAAACTATTAATGATTGATTTCATTATATTTATATTAATTGTTGTCATTTGTTTTAATAAATAAACGCAATTAATTAATGTCTAATTAATAACAGTTTTTCGATTGCATATTTTGTAGGATGGCACTCACATCAGTATCAAAACCATCACGTAATTGAATATTTGAGATAACATAATTGAACACACTGTAGATGATACGTAAGTATTTAAATTAAATTGCGTTTAAAAAAGTTAGCGAAACTCTGAGAGAGATATTTCAGGGAGTCCATTACGAGTGCATGTCTCATGGGAAAGTCTTTGACACGAAAGATGTCGGGGTCGAGGTAACAAATAGCTACCAGATATTGTCGTTAGCTAGTCTAAATGCAATGGAACAGCAATACATCACAACGAAAATTTAGATGACATCTGTATTCTGCGGGGATGTTATTTTCACAATGTATATTTTATCAACCAAACGCCGCAAAGTAAACTAATTATAGCTTGAGATACATGTGTCCTCTTTTGTCTGATTTTTGTAAAAAAATTAAAAGAAAAATTTGTTAGCGTCACTTTGAATAACTATTTCGCAGAAGAATCAATTCTATTAATGGCATTTACTTTGTATAACACGGTGGAAAAATAGCAATATATTTTAATTTAAAAAAAATCTAAGGAATATAGTTGATAGGTAGTTTTGATGATGGCGTAAGTCGAAATAGCTATATACTTTGTAAATTTTATAGAACTAAAATACATTGTTATTTCATTTTCTCACTGCTTTATAATGGAGTCCTATCAACTTAATGCGAATTTAATCAATATTTCACTACTTTTGTAGCTGTCCGGTTTCTGGCTGAATATAATCGTGCTTAGAATAATATATTTTTTTAACAATCTAAAATTTGTCGAATGTGATGGAAAGTATTTTTCTCTACTATTTTTCTATCTTATGTGCCGTAACTTAAAAATGCAATTTAAAAAAATAAAAACAAAAATACATCACAACCGTTGTCAGCAGATTATGATGTAAAAAAATCACCTCTATATATACCTTATAAATTTTGTGATAACATTCATTCTATTTTTGAAAATTATTTGAAATCAACAGTTTATTTTAAATAATAAAAACATATTTTTAGAACTGTATCGACAGTATATTTTAAGATCAGGATCGGTTTTGACAACCGGAGAACATTATCAGTTGACGGTTGGCAATAACACAAAAAAATGTGTTTTTATTATTGTAAATATCGTGCCTACCCATCAAGAAGTGATATTTAACACCTTAAAAGTGAACAATAATTCAAGATCAGTTCTAAAGATAGATTGAATGAAGTAACAAAAGTATGCTTAAGTGGTGTTAAATGCATCCAAAAAAATGATCGAAAAATTATGCTCAGTAGTTTAAAAATGATTTATTTTCGTTGGCGGACGAAACAGTCCAAGTGAAAAAAATCTTTGTAAACTGTTTTCTATAAATCCACTCAAATTTAACGACAAAATCTTGAAACATATATTTACTGTCGACAAGATATTTGAATAGAGTAATAAATTACTGCATTTACATTTTAAAATTTAATTCAATATTTTAATGAAGCATTCGAATGTAAAAAAATAAAAAAAAAATGCTTAAAAGAATCCAAGTGAATAAAAACAAACAAAGACGACGAGTCGTAAAATGTGTCTAAATACCGCAAATAGAAACGCATAATATGTAAACCTCACGGTAGATTGATAGAGATGTATTGGGAAGATAAATCGCAGATCGCTTTGCAAAAATTCTTAGGAAGACAGAAAAAATCTCCTCGTTATATTAATTTGTGATCTCGAAGGGCATTCATGGGATAGTAATAAAAAATGTATCAGGTTGCAGAATATTCCAAAATAATGGCTAAGCGCCACCTTTAAACCACTAGTTCCAAAACGATGTAAAGGAAAAGAATATTTAAAGAATTTAGTGTTACAATAAACTTAAGTAAATATTTCATACAAATAGTAAGTTATAGCACAAAATTAAAATCGTTATACTTATAAAATATTGAATTACACAATGTTATATAATTAAGTTTTATGCGGCATTTTGATATTTATTGTACATTTTTCAATAAAAATCAATTTAGATTATTTATACAGGGATGTTCGACGAGAAAGTTTACTACTATATGTAAAATTAAAACAAAGTGGTTTAACACTGAATATTGGAAGTTAAATATGAATGACAATGCCAGTATTTCAACGGGAATTTAATTAGTGATTGGTTGGTTGGCATAAACAATGTTTTTTTAATTATCCCCTTATCAAAAAGAAATCAAGGAATTTTAAATCCGACGGCCATGGAGACTAATTGACATCTTTTAGTAATTCCGTTGTAAAGTTATCATCCATTGTTACGATAACGTTCTCCATTAACAGTTATTAGGTACCCAATGATCAATGATTTCTCAAGTCTACATAGAGTACCATATTGTCCCTTTTAATGGATGAAAATATGGTTGAAAATTATATGGAGACAAAACAAAATAGTAAATCTTCCCTGCGAACAACCTGTAGTCATGTTATAAATTCTACATGTTCAATCTGACAATTTGCTTTATCAAAAATTAAAGTTAACATCCTATTAAAAAATACAATTATATCGCACACGTGTTATTGATTTACAAACATGTATTATATTATAAAATGAGTTAGTTGATTTGAAACCAGAATTTATTAGAATACTCCCTAATGAGTTTTCATGATTTACATTCGGAACAAACAAAGTAGGAATAAAGTAGAATGCTTGAAGTCAGTGGATGACATCAAATAATACGAAAAATTTTCTCAACAGGCATTGTATACAAATAGAATTTCGTGTTAAAATGAAAATTCCACGCAATCGTTGAAACTTCAAACACAAGTCGAATTCTTCCCCCTGATGGGCGTTCCGTTCAGTTTGAGAAGTGACGAGTTTGACTTCAAAATGTATATATTTTAACACCGTCGAGATCCGATTGTTATTGTGAATTATGTGCCAGTTCGTAATGACCCGTAACGCCGGAGACAATTTATCAACGGGCGCATCGCAGCGTCCGACGTTCCCGTCGCCGTCTATTGAGTGTTAAGAAGAAAACTCGTTAAACTAAAGCCATAAAAGTCTACACAAATTATAGAGCTTTGGACAGATTCACTCTAGAGTGTGGGTATTTTTGCCAGCCGTGAAGCTCTGAGCATTCGCAGAGACAGTCGGTCACTCATTAATTATTACATGAAAACAAAATATTTTTACGACTTTCAATAGAATAAATGAGAAAATAAAAACAGTACCGAAGTGTTTTTATTTCGTTATAAAGACGTTATGGAAAACGAACAACCAAATTTAAGTATCCAAAAATAAAAGCTAAAAGCTGGAATATGAATCTTATTTCAGCAGTTATATTCAAAGTCAAGCATTGAGAACATTGGTTACCTGCCACGTTAACAAATATAAAAAACGAACGTATATTGTTTAAAAATCTTTTTTTTTCATTGAAAACATATATAATTAAAAGTCCTACATAGCAATGAATTATTATTCAAATATGTATTGTGACAACTTTGCACGATCCTACATGTTGTGTCACTAACGACCCGGGTTTCGCCTTTCCACATCTTCAGGCGTTATGTGACACGGATGCAACAGAACTGTTTATTGTGCGTGAGTTCTTTGCATCCGTGTGATAGAATACCCGAAGATGCCGAAAATTGATTGAAGAATTTGAACCTTTATGGCTAAAATCATCCACGAAGAACTTGAATTGGGATGAAAATTAGGTAATCATTTTGTACAAAATGACTCAAATGTTGAACGGGCCCTTCGATTCCAACGTTAGATTAATCAATGCTTGGCTCAATATGATGAGCTCCATAAAGATTTAACAAGAAATTTGAATCAAATGTAAATAACGGATTTCATTACCAAATTTCCTCGAGGTGTAAATGTTTCTTCTTCAAACATTGAATTGGTGCAAATAATTTCGGGTGATGAAAGTGACTTTGAACCAGTCACGAAGAAGAGATTGACAGTGATTTGTGATGGTGATGAATGATAAAAACTCCACCAACTGTCACAACACTTTTTTTTATGAATCATTTGAATTTTATTTTGTTGTTCCTCTATATATGCTTTATGTCTATTTAATGAATAAACACAAACACAAATATATATATTTATATTTATTGATTGAATTGGCATTCACATGGAAGAACTCCATTATAACAAGGGGGAAAAATAGCAATGTATTTAGTTCTACAATTTTTTTTATAAGATATATATCGTTGATAGTTATTTCGGCTCACGCCATCGTCGGAACTATTACACAAATTTGCTTATCTACAAATAGCTGTGT
Source organism: Himalopsyche japonica (assembly GCA_028555115.1). Taxonomy (NCBI): domain Eukaryota; kingdom Metazoa; phylum Arthropoda; class Insecta; order Trichoptera; family Rhyacophilidae; genus Himalopsyche; species Himalopsyche japonica. The sequence continues at coordinate 116,418 of JAHFWJ010000015.1, forward strand.
AGAAAGGGTACACAATACATCTTCTATTCTGTTCTAACGACCTAGCTTATTTCCTGCTAGATATCTTATAAAAAATATTGTAGAACTAAAATAAAATGCTATTTTTTCACCGTGTAATATATTTGTACTTTTTAATAATTTTGTTTTTATTTTTGTGTTTTAGAAAACAACCAAATAATGCGTTTTTTGTGTCCTTTTCAATTTACACGGTTTTACATTAAAAATATATATAATTTAGATGAACACGTTTTTCTCAGGAACCTATCGACCGTGTAAGTCGAGGGATAGGTATTTGTATGTATTAGTCTCACTTTGGTGACAACGGTGTTCACACTTTTTCAGTATTAGTTGGCATAAAATATATAACTTGTATCATTTTAGATGGACGGTTATAATAAATGATACAGTCAGAACTGATGAATCTTATTATCTGCAGGGGCGAGCTAGCCCAAGTAACCACAAACAACCGAATGGAGTGATAAAATATAACCGCATCGATAAAACAATGAGGCGGGCAGCAAATCAATCCAGTTGACATTTAGCGCGGGAAGCAGTTAGAGTAACCGTTACGGGAGCATATTAAACGGTGATTTCACACACCGACAGGCGGGCTAACTGCTTCTCGGAAATCTCTGGCGAGGGAATGATGGACCGACAGAGGAATTAACAACCGGCTCGCGGTCGCTAAACCACAAATTTCGAACATTCAAACCCTACAATCCTACAATCAAAAGAAAGTAAATGTTGTTTTATTGTGGAAATTATTAATAAATTAGTATTAAAAAAGGCTATACTGACAGGATTCATAAAATATGATTGCTGTTAAAGTTAAGCAAAATCACCAAATAAATATAATAAAAAAAAAATGGTCACTTAAAATATTTTAGTTCCCGTATGCCACTTCAATGTTTGATTTTAGGATAAGTTTTTTTTATTGAAAGAAAACATTATTGATTTATGATATCGACTGAAGTTGCTTGATGAATGCTAACTGTTTAGTTTACGTCAGTTCTGTTGCATCCGCGTGATTGAATGCCTGAAGATACCGCAAGGCGTAACCCGGGTCGTTAGTGAAAAAACATGTGGAATCGTAAAAAGTTGTAACAATTCAAATTTGAAAACATTATTGTTTTCAAATTATTGAAGTAAAAAAAGTACGGGTAATTGTTTGCTTACATATTTTTTATTATCATTACTTAGCCTAAAATTTACGACTATCTTCCGTAACTTCACTTTTACAGCAGAAGAATACACATAAAATAGGGGAAACACAAGTCATAACAATAACAACCGGTACTGGCGAATCGTTGCTCATTCGTACAAATTGTGACAGTAGTGACCACCGGTAAAGTGCCTAGCGAGCAATGAATCAAAGCCGTCCGTTGCGGCGCACAGTGGCTCTACTCTAGAAGCGAAAAGTTATATATACACCCAGTCCTTTTTTTACGCGAATTCGATTATACTCGATTTTTTCGGACGGCAGCGCTACATTTTTTTACGCGCTTCACTCGTTTTTACGCAATTTTTTCCCCAAATTTGTTGTAAAGAAGACATTTATATACGATGCTAGGCATGTACGTTTCATTATTTTTGTACAAATTGATTTTGTAAGGCATTCCATTTTTTTAAATACCCATGCAATTGCCGAATGTTGACAAGTGTATCGGATATTATGCGAATTTATGTTTTAGAGTGTGTAAAGAAATATAATGCAATTGCGTGAAATCATTTTTTTTACGCGCCTTTTTCTGGAACCAATGTATCGCGTAAAAAAAGGACTGGGTGTATTTGAAACTTATTTTATAATTATAAATCAATTGTTTTCTACCCCAAATTAAACCTCATAATGATGTATTATTTATGATGAAGTATGTATTATTCAGTTGAAAATAAACTGTTGTCCAACATATTCTGCTAAGCTGAAAACGTATGTAGATTTTAAAATTGTGTTGAATAAAGTATATTTTTATAATGTGTGTGTGTCAAGAATATAAAATTAAGATTTCATCTTTGGGCATGATTTTTAATAAAAATGTGTGAAAGTGAAGTATAAGAAATTCGCATTTTTTTTAATTTCATTATCATAATATATTAATTTTAATTAATGACTTGTAAATAATACACAACGAATCAATGTTATGACGATACCGTGATGCCAAAACCTGTATAATATCTATAAGACAATATTTGCCGTATGATAACAGCCATATGACTTTAATACATATATCAAATAAGCTAGAAACAATAATGACAACAATGATGAAAAGATTAAGTGACTTCTTCATAATTATTAAATATAAAGATATTATTATCTCAGATTTCTTTGGTGTTGTATACATGCCTTGTATGTAATTGTGATCATATCAGTTGATAATGAGCTAGAAATGAGCGAAACCCGTTCTGGTCATGAATATACTAAATTGCGGGAATAATTGTATAAAATGTTTTAATTATTAAAAATAAGATAGTTTTTAGTAAAAATCCACAGTTTATTTTAAATAAAACGAAATTTTTTATTGATTGTTGTTGTCTTTATATATAAGTACTTTTTACTTTTGTTTTTTACTCAGTAATATTAACATGTAAACGGTAAAAAATAACAACTTCAGAACCACTTGGGGCAATCATCGTTTGATCTACTTAAGAGGGTAAATAGTAAACAAAGGAATGAAAAAAATATGCATACAGTGGAACCTCGATCAACTGTTCTCGCATAATACGTTTTCCCGGCTGGAACGCTTATTTTTATAGTCCCGTCAAACTCCCATAAGAACAATGTAAAATAATCCCGCATTGGCAGTTTCCCGATTTGTATTGCATATTTCTCCGTATCTCGGCAAGCAAGTTTGACACAGCCGAGTGCAGGTGTTATGTATGTCTAGACGCGTAACGCATTGGACGCATGTGCTATTTTTTGGGTGGAAATCCACCACACGCGTATTATTGTTTATGATGCAAAAACATTTGCAGTTGTTTAAAATTCATAGTAATAATGATTCCTGTACATACAAACTTTTAGTCACAAGTTTAGTAACAATTCTTTGTTCCGATTAAAGTGCCAAATAACAAAGAAGCAAACTTACATAAAGGACTTTTTTAAAAAATAAATTTTATATACAGTATGTACACGTAACTAATAAATAAATGTTTTTTACGAAATACTTGTTAATTATTATTTGAAGCATTCCCGCATTCACCGTTAACCGAATTTAACGATATTTTTTCAGGGTCCCTTGGAAAACGTAAAATCGAGGTTTCACATGGTAGACATCACATCTTGAAGTCGGAACAATACATATAATTACTATGATCTCGAAGTTAATGTAACAACGTTCAATGTCACCATTATCTAGAGAACACTGCGCAAGAAGGATTTCCACGGAAAACTCATCAAATTTATCCCTAAGGTGAAACGAAAATCAGGTCTCCGGTCTGGACACCTTATACGAAGACATAAAGCGACAGTAGGTATTCGATATGAAAACGGGTGTTCAGGAACACAGTGCGGCCAGACGTCTTTCCGCGCGGCCGTCGCCTCCCGCCTGTGTCATTTCTTTCACCCGCCCCGTCAACATAACTAATAATACTGTTTTCATGTGACAATCTTATCTTTCTACGCTCTATAAACATAATTACCGCGCGCCGCGGCCCGACCGTAAATAGCCCGGGAGGCGCTGATTTACCGCCTCGAGCCGCAAATATCTCTACTCGCGGTGTTTTATTGCCAGACGGCGGCCATCGCAATCCGCTGCATGCGTTTCGAATCCGAATGGAAATTGCAGTCGGGGCGATCTCATTTTCTATCAAGTCGCTAGACAAAACCTCGCCAGCCACTCACACTTACTATTATGACAATCAATCAGCAGGAAAAGGGTTAAAAATGAACAGTTCAAAATATAAATTCAATCTTTACATCCGCCGCTGTTTAGAAAGCAAAAATATTTTAACATGGCGAACAAAATAGCAATGTATTTTAGTTCTACGATTTTTTATAAGATATAGTTGATAGCTGTTTCGGCTCACGCGATCGTCAGAACTAAAATACATTGCGTTTTATAATAAAGTTCTACCAAGTGAATGCCAATTCAATCGACAAAAATAATTTATTACGATATAACTTACATTAAAATTTTTGAAACTTTCTATATTTTCATACGTTTTGTCAATTACGACTCGGGTTTTGCCTTCCAGCATCTTCAGGCTTTATATCACACGAATGCAATAGAACCGACACACAGTAAACGACTAATATGTGTTATTGATTGAATTGGCATTCACTTGGTAGAACTCCATTATAACACGGTGAAAAAATAGCAATGTATTTTAGTTCTACAAAATTATGAATTGTGATTGAAATTATGACGTGGGCCGAAATAGCTATCAACTATATTTTTTTTTAAATAATTTTGTAGAATTAAAATACATTGCTATTTTTTCACCGTGTCATATGTGTTATATATGTAAAATCGGAATTACAAATGAAAAGTATAGACCATAAGCCAAATATAATATATCTGAAACAACTTTAATTGATTGGTGATTTACTTATAACGAAATTTTCTTTTTTTATGTCACAATTTTGTTCAGAATACATATTGTTAATGAGTATCTATGGAATTCGTCAAATAAAGCATAAAACTAAAGATGCATGTCCAGGAGTAAATAAGTCTAGTGTTACGCATTTATTTGAAAAATATTTTTTTAAGTAGAATTTTTTATCTTCACCTATAAATAGTGAAATACGATGAATAATATGTAATCGATGGCATTATTGCTCAGAGGCACACGAAATAATATTGTCTAAATACAGAGATACTATACAGTGTACCAATTTTATTTTAATTTCTATCTATTTTACAAGACTATATATTAATTTTTTTATTAAAAATCAGGACTCTAGAGTTGGTGTCATAGAGCTGTAGTGGCCAGATTCGTGAAAAACGGGCGACTCTGACGCCTTTTTCAATTAGACGATTTAAAAAATATATCTCAAAGAACAATTTACCGCATTGGTCTGTCAATCGTTAATATAATGCACACACATAGGAAAGATAGGGAAAACATCTGATAAAATTAAACTTTTTTCCTATTAAAAATGCAATAAAATCTGTCTCCTGAAATCTTGCAATATTGATTTATGTCATTGTTTCTGTCAAACGATTGGACACTTAATTATTATTAATTACTTTAATTACCAAACAAATGAAGGTTAAAATGCGTATATATATTTTATTTGCAGATATATGTGAGCAAGCACTTTTTGTAATATTTTGCCGAATTACCGAAGCATATTTTACTAGAAACAAACATTTTCATAAAAATTAAGTTCTAACCTCAAATTAATATATCCGAAAATGATATTTATATTTTCTAACATCTCCATCCGGCCGAAAATGCATTTGTTATATTATCTTATTAATGCCATTTTAAGTATGTCGGGAATACATTACGAATACCTTAAACTATTGAGAATTACGTTGAAACTTATTTGAGCGTATAATCCCATAATGATGGATAGATAATTCATAACAAAATTTGTGTCTAGCAGTCAAATTTTGACAAGGATATATTTTCCGTGGGCCAAAAGTATACGCCTGATAACAAACAACAGTCACCGAAATGCCAATGAGAGATGTTTATCTCAGGAATGGAAATTTCCTAAATACATTTTGTCGCCGATTGCATTTGGCGTCCGACAAAGATAATTGATCGAACAGTGAGAATGTAGTTTTATTTTCGGTAGCAAAAAAATACTTTAAATGAAAGAGTAACGTTTCGGAACTACGTGAATATTTTAATTGGCGTTAGTCTTTGTTCGTAAAAAAACAACAAATATCGTAAAAATTTTAATTGAATGAATTGCCATTTACTTGGTAGAACTCCATTAATAACACGGTGAAAAATTACCAATGTATTTTAGTTCTACAAAATTTCACCGTGTTCTAATGGAGTTCTACCTATTTTTTTATAAGATATAGTTGATAGCTATTTCTGCTCACGCCATCGTCAGAGCTTTTAACGAAATTTTAGCTATTCAAATTTGATATTGTAATTCCATCAAGCATCTCAGTAGATATCATACATTGTAAATTTCTAAGTTATTTCGGCACAATACCATCGTTACAGCTCTATTTAATTATTGCTAGAAATAAATGCTATATATATAAATAAATTAAGTTAAATAGATAGATCAAAAGTACGCATAATATAACATTTGAATCGTAAAAAGAATTAACAATGAAAATTTGATATTGAAATTCCACCAAGCACCTTCAGTCGATATTATAAATTACGTTTAAATATAGTTCTAAAAATGCAAATATCGCTTTTAACGATATGTGATATTTATCATTGTAGCTTTATTTTTTGAATTTTTTACGATTTAAGGGCGGAATTCTACCAAAAAACATACCAATTTGATTTATAGGTAAATATGAATGCAGATTAAGTTGTAAGTTTTTTTTTATGTCAAATTTGAATTGTTGAAACATTGCACATTTCCACAAGTGTTCAGGTCAGGGCGTTAGATATATACATTTCAGACAAAATACGGCAGTAATAAATAAAATAAGACAACTTCCTCATATGATCTGTTGACTTGTCCAACAGAGAAAAATCGCAGACTTAAACGTATGGGACATATTAACTCGTCAATGCACTAGATTCAAATTGACTACGAGGTTGGGTCTCATCTCACCGTTTTCTTCCGGGCTTTAAGTGGCAACCCTGGCAGTTTAAAATGACAGGGACTAGGGTGCCCGCATCGCAGACTCCACAGAAAGCTTTAGAGTACTATACAGGTACAGAAAAAAAGAAGTTAAATCTATTACTAAATAAATAAAGATGGAACGTGTAGTTAAAGTGAGCTTACGTTGTTGAGTAGAGTTTATAAACGCAAACTATTGTTTCGAATTAAGACTATTATAAATAATCATGCGAAGAGTGGGTTATCAATACTTCGAATAATACAAAAATTTTTGTTGGTTAAAAAAAATCTCATTTAATATACAGTCATTTCGGTGTATAGATATTTTTATTATCAAAATGCACTACGCTAACTTGAATGTGTTTTCACTGTAAAATTATGAATATGCTCCGGTCCGTAGTACGCCAGCGTTAGTTTTCGGCATAAAGGCGTTCCCTGTTAAGTGGGCAGTGTTGAAAAATGGACGTCCGTTGTGCGGCGACGCTCTCCGTCGCAAACGTCGGCGTCGGCGTCGCCCCGTGTACTACATCTGTCGTACATATTTACTTGTGATCATTTCGCGGGAACACAGATTATTTCCGAATGGCATATAAATTTTGCGCCTGGGATGTTTCGGCATTTTCGCACCGTGTACCTGTGAGAGCGTTTGATCATTAAATATTTATACGAGCGACACTTTTGATATGAATTACACCAAAAATATGTAAACACTTTGTACGCTCTGGTTAGAATTAATGAAAGCAATACGCCTTTGCACACACAAATTCTAGATACAACTTAGACATTGTTACAATTCTAACGTGACAAGTAAACAGTATTAAAGCTATTTCAATTCTTACAACGAATATAATCAGTAATCCAGATAGTTCTAATGTTCTAAGTATTTTCTTTTTGATACATTAGATTTTTTTAACACTCAAAAATCATGTTCAGTATAACTTCGATATAACGGACTTTGGATATAATGGATAAAAAATCTGGTTAAATGTAAAAAAATTGAAAACGTTCTGTGAATATTGTACATGCTTAAATTCTAGTGTCGCCGCATGTAAACAAATTTTAGTGGCCATGATAGCACTAGAATTTGAGACATATAGTACATATCAGACATATACGTCAATATCAAACAGCAAAGTCGCTTAACGACGAGTGTCCCTTCGTAGTACAATAAAGTAGAATTTGTCTGTGTTTTGTATTTTTTATGTAAACCTTAAATGTATTAAAAAAAGATTTATAATAAACCAATTTTTATATAACGAACTTTCGGCTTTAACGGACACCCTCTCCCCCAATATAACGAGGTTTTACTGCATAGCAATTTATGGAATTTTGATATACAGGAAGCAAAGCGATTAAAAACCACAAAAAAACACGTTCATTTAAATTTTCGTTTAATTTTCATTCTATTGTTAAAAATTCTGCAATTATTTTTACGATGAAAAGTCGATTGTAAAACCACGTGTAATATGGAAACCTTCTAATATACCATATTCTAGCAAAAAAAGTGTCAATTAAATGTAATTGAAATCATCTAGTCAGTGTATTATGAAGTTGGTATAGATTGCACGCAATTAAATAATTATCAAATGTTGCTAGGAAAGAAGTGTGGTTTCATACAAAAATAAATCTGAAGGACTATTTGGTGGAAAGGTGGTAGGAAAAGTATCAGTAAAACTTAATTCATCAACAGTTTTTTATTCGCCTACCTATTTTTCCGTCAATTTAAAATGCTTAATTCGTTTGAAAGACTTTCGTTTTAATAACATATAGGAAGTGACATAAATAGTAAAAAAAGAAAGTTTTATATCTTAAAATATATTTTTCTTTGTTAATGTGATAATTCGTATTTCATAAACAAGCTAAAAATCGCTCTTAGTATAAGTACGCTGTATATAGACAAGGAACACACAGATGATTTTTGGCATATTTAATAAAATGAGAACCGTTTCAAATATTTTTTTAGTAAATTTAAGTACAATTCGGAAAGCAGTCGATAAAAAAAGTGCATACATATAAATTGATTGAATTGGCATTCACTTGGTAGAACTCCATTATTTCACTGTGTCATACATATAAACTTTAGTAATATATAATAGAATGATTAGCGATGTGTATTACAAGAAAAAGTAATTTTATAATGTTTTTCATTTGATATAGGTGGTTCACGGTACGCTTTGAATTTTATTTCCATCGAACGACATACAAAATAAATTTCTACGCAGTTTTATTGGCGCGGAGTAAGTAACGGTTATAGTATTAATTTAGTTGTTTTTGCTACGCACACTGCAACAGTAGAAATTTCCAGCCGTTGGTTGTTTCCGTTCGAAGCGCAAAGTGCAGTCGATTCGACTGTTTTATAATAATAAATTGCGAAATTTGTCGCTCCATTAGGCAGGGATGTGCGCTCAGCCGTGAGATCAGGTGCGCAAATAATTACCATTGCACCGGTACCGGGAAATGCATCTCTGAATAGCAACGCGTGAGTCGCGAACGCAATGTTCGCAATTGATATTCGCTATGAAACGTCATTTTTTTTCAAATAAACCTTTTTCAGAGAAACTATTTTTTTATATTTGCTCTGCCTTTTTTCACGTTAAAGTTGTTAACTATTAGTTATTACTAGAAAAGAATTATAACTGAAATGATAAAAACAGTTTTTTTCGATATCGTACCGACTCCACAAATATCCCACATGTCGTATTATATTAATAGCAATACCTGTTTGGCGAGTTTGTGTACAATGACTAAATCAATCGGCTATATCGTTCTATCTTTAAATTGATTGTGTTTAATTCAATCCTAATCCTATCTTGACTTCATGGCTCATTTGGTGTAGGATAACGATTTTTTTTTTTTTTTAAATAATAATAACACATTTTTTTAGTACTTATTTCCACAATATATTTTTTGATCAGGACCGGTTTCGCTCATCGCGAGCATTATCAGTTGATATGTGTAAATATATTGTGGAAATAAGTACTAAAAAAATGTGTTTTTATTATTTAAAATATAATGCCTTTCCATCAAGAAGTGACAGTTAACACCTTAAAAAAAAAAATAGATAACGATGTAAAAAAAGTCTTCCATTTTGAGGCCAATAGTTAGATCGACTGTTGAGTTTGTTGTATGGGGACATAAATCCCTAAATATACACATACAAAAATAAAAATTATTCTCAACACAAATTTATTACCACTGAACGTTTGAATAAAAATTACGTATAATTTCAGTTTTTCGAAGAAGTAACATGTTAAGGTGTAATACTCAATTACTACGACCACTGCAAACTACAATACAATTTTTATACACAGCTATATATAAATGAGCGAACGTTAGTTTAAGCATAGTTCTGACGATGGCGTGAGCCGAAATAGCTATCTACTATGTTTGTTAAAAATAATTTTGTAGAACCAAAATACATTGCTATTTTTTCACCGTGTTATAATGGAGTTCTACCAAGTGAATGCCATTTCAATCAATACAATACAATTATTTAAACAAAATAATGAAGGCAATGAGGGAAAAACTCAATATTTTACGCCCTTTGGTGCAGTTAAATACAAAAACTATACACCTTATTAGGGATAAATAATGACCAAAAATAAAAAAAAGTTTTAAATAAAAAATATAATAATATTGTTGCTCAGGGGATGTTGTATTATAATCATTGCAGCATATCAACAAATATTTCATTCTTAAGATTCAATAATGATGTCTTTCACCTTATTTAACATTTGGGTTTTTGGGTTATATATTAGTAATAATTCCCTGAATTGTTGATAAAACTTAAATTAAAATTGCCTATGATCATACATTTGAGGTCTTAAGAGCTTTTTTTTTAATTTGAAACTGAAAAAATCTCAACAACAGATCAACTTTCTAAATGATCAAATATCACTATTAATCACTTGAGTAAGTTTCAACTTTCGTTTGAAACCGTACACTAGTTACTAAAGATCTTCAGTATTATAAATTCATAAGCTACGGGTCGTAACAATAAATAACCGTATTACATTCTAGGAAGAACGACACATATTTTTTTTATTTCAGAATAAGTTTTTAGTGAGTCAGTAATATATCTTAGCAGTATTCTTGTTAATTAACCGTGACAGAGTATACGTAAATGTGCAGCTGCGAAAAAACATGCGTCAGTGCCGAGACAAGGGCGCAATATGTAGAAGAGGGATGCAGGAATCCAAGAGATTGAACGCCTTATTAAAAACGAAAAAAAAATCTTATGAAACATCACGCTTTGGTATTTTAGAAATTAACTTTAAATGAGCCGTGTTCACACAGCCTTTAAATCATTTAAAAAAGACGCTAATCGTTATCGAAAAAAATATACAAAGTTAAAAATGTGTACCCTAATAGGATGGTGTTATTATACGAAAAAACATAGTTACGGTACATATTATATATAAAATGACGACTATTAAAATTGTTAAATTCCATATTTTTTATCACTAACGACCCGGGTTTCGCCTTTCGGCATCTTCATGCGTTCTATCACAGGAATGCAACAGAACTGACAGATATGAACTGAACAGAACGTTAGTTCTGTTGCATCCGACTGATAGAATGCCTGATGATGTCGAAAGGCGAAACCCGGGTTGAGGGTGACAAAACATATGGAATAAAACAGAGTTGTAACAATCCAAAAAAATATATTATTTAATAGAAACTATCTGTATTTATAACTTCGTGAATAAGCAAAAACATACGATCTTTGAGTGTGATGTCAGATGGAACTATATATTATATATATTCATATTGCAAACACATTTTATATTCAAACGGTAGAAGTTTTTGAGATCATTTAATGGCAATTAGTCCTTGTTTCCACAATATATTTTTAGAAATAAAGAATATAAGAAGATTTATAAAGCCTTTATGATTGTAAACCTGAATTATCCACGCCTGGTATGGATTATATATTTAATTAAAAATATTAATAAAAATCGAAAAAAAGGTTGGCTATTGATGTAATATTAAAGTTAAGCTACACTTTGTCAGCGGTAGAGATGTCACAAAACACGCGTAATTCTTACAGCGTGCAACGAGCGTGAAATGTGATGCCCCTGCCATACAACACTTTGGCTGGTTTTCCCCATTTCCACGGTTGATGGAAAATTATCGGCCCGTTAGTACGTCGTTTGGCCGCGTCAAGTGGCGCCAGTCTTGCTCTATTAAATTCTGTCTTGGGAGAAAATCCTGCCGAGACGCCGACGAGGGTATCTCATCATGAGAGCCAAATGTGTGAAAGCTTAGCGCCAACGTTTGATCTTTCTCGAAAGCGTAAATAAATAATAAAAATACAAGAATTCAAATCTTTCTACATAACGAAAGATACCAAGTTTTCCAAGATACCGAAATATTTTATGAGAGAAAAATAATAAGAATTTCGGAGCGATTTAATTTGATTTTATCTAAACAAAGCTTTCATTGAATTGACGATATCTAACGTATTAAATTTGTAAAATTTAAGATAACATTAGATGTACTATAATTGTCAAGCGTTATTAGTTTGATTATGTATATTCATTTCTTTTTTAATAAAATTTTCACATAACTGTTAAATGACACATTTATGTTTTTCGACGTGTTTAAAATGAAGACCTCTCTCTATACATGATGCCAGTTGAGACTTCAGAATATAATTAATATCTTTATGCTGATGGTTTAAAAAATGAAAATTAAATCGCCTTTTCTCAAGAAGAATTTTAGTTCGTTATAAATTTCGCTCTCGGCCATCTATGAATAAGTAGCCTATAAACGGTTTGAGTGATTCAATAATAGTACCGGTGAAGTGTTTGATTAATCGAAGTGTCATGCGGACGACCGGCACCAGCTGGTCTCTGGCAGATCACAATTAGTCTGACTCCACGCAGGAATGCGCAAGGTTTTACGCATAAGCACCACAGTTTAGTGTGACAGAAGAATTCTTTCGATTTACGCGGTATCCATTTTACGCGGTTTCACTTTTATGCGGACAGAATAAAATCACATTTAGTTTTTTAAATCAAACATATTTTGTAGCGCGCGACATACAAACGCGTATTTTTCATTTATGAAACTTTACAATTGGCCGATAACTTAGAAAATAAGGTTTTGGCCACTGATCCAGTTAAATTAGTTAAATTTCAGCGAGACCTTCAAAAAAAGCCTGTGCTCGTGAAATTTATATAGACTTAAAAAAACAAAGCACAAAAAATAGTTACATACTATTTAATAAGACAAGAAGAGCCTGTTGCTGGATTTGAATCCGAAGATAGTAGTGATTTCGACCCAACCAAAAAGAAAAAAAAATATTGAATATATAGTAGTTAGGAGGCGGAATAATAAAATTACAATTTTATATTTATGCTTTTAACTATAAACATATTATAGACTTACATCGAGCTATTAAATTTATTTCTTAACAAAATTCCCTTTATTTATGCAGATATATGGGTATATACAATGTACTCGCTTTAAGTGGTTTTCTGGAACCTATCCCCCTACTTTATATGAACTTAAAATCTCGATTTACGCGATTTAGATTAACGCGTTCTCTCTTGGAATGTATCTACCGCGTAAATCGAGGGATGAGTGTATGTAATTGCAAAACAGGATAAAAAATAACAACATAATGCGGTCATCGATAAAAAGAAAGATTCGGGTAAATACAGTCTATAAATAATGGTATTTGACCATAAAATTATCTGTTATTCCATCAATCAAAAAATATTAAATTAAGCTCAGAACAGAAAGAGTTTAATTTACGATATCAACTGAGGGCGTTTGGTATAGTTTTATAATCAAATTTGAATTGTTGATACTTTCTGCAAATAAAATAATAAAAAAAAAACAGATTGTGGATAGCACAATTACAATAAAAATTACACTAACGGGTTGAGCAATTTTTTTTAATGTGTAATTTTAAATAAACTTAAAAAATCATTTCCCAAGATTATGTGGATAGTGTTTTTAAAGTGGAATTAATAAAGGTAATATAACAATTAAAATATAATAATTTGTTAAAAAAAAACAACAGTAACAAACTACGATTAATGCTGTTGTAAAATAGTTCGTTTTTTTTTAAATAATAAAAACATATTTTTTAGTACTTATTTCCATATTTTTTATTAAGCACCGGCGTCGGTCATCACGAGCATTATCAACTGACTAAATCTGCTCGCGATGAGCGAAATCGGTCGTAATCAAAAAATATATTGTGGAAATAAGTACTAAAAAATGTGTATTTATTATTTAAAATATGATGCCTTTCCATCAACAAGTGACACTTAACACCTTAAAGATGATTATTTTGTTTTATTACTTATTTTTTCTACTAGTGTGTTCATAAAAAAGCGGGGGAAAAAGGTATGAACAATTTGTAAATCGAATCAAATTGACTTATGGCTGTTGACAGAGAAAGCTTTCTGAAACTGAATGTAAAATTGTGTTTTAAAATATCTAAGATCGCCAATCCGTACACACCTTTAAGTACGTGTGTGCCCGTCTCAAATACACACCCACGCTTCAAGAATCACGATCCGAGTATAAGAAGAAGCGGCGGAGATATAAACTACCTAAACTGCCGTTAAATAATTTATCACTTCCCTTTTCCCAAAACTACAATAAAATAACACGAAAAAATACGGTTCCCAACGCATCACTCGAGAGGGTAGCGAGAGAATATCATTGATAACTCAGTGGTGCTTGTGTTTGGTATTATTTTGTAACACAAAGATCGTATATTATATGATAGGAAGATTCTCAATGCATGGGTCGCTGGATTTTTTTTTTTAATAAAAAGTAATTATATCAAAAATATATGTATCACGATATCTGTCATCTGCGTGAATGACGCAAACTTAATTTATTAAAAAAAAAAAAACTTAATCTCTATATTTAACAACTGTATTATTTGATTAGCAGTTTTTGTTAATATTATACAATACCTGTTTGAACAGTTATTTAGATGTTTGATGGTAGGTAACTTTGTATAAAAAAACCTCATTTATATTTTAATGTTAGTTGATTAATATTTGGTGAAAACACTTTCAAGAATGACACATCAACAAGATCGTTAATGCAAATTATCACAGGCAATTGTGTTAATTATGATTAGATTAATATTAATATTTTTTTTAGCTGCAGTTTACTGTTTTCCTTTGGGTAAGTGTTTCCCTGTAATTAATAACTTTGGTAAATAGGCGATGCTAACTGTTTATTTTACGTCAGTTCTGTTGCATCCGTGTGATAGAATGCGTTAAGATGCCGAAAGGCGAAACCCGGGTCGTTAGTGACAAAACATGTGGAATCGTACAAAATTGTAACAATTTAAATAGTTATTCGATTAACATCAAAAATTTCTAAATATATCTCATCATAATCTTATTATTTTTAGTGAAATAAATGAAAGAATATCGACGGTATCGAATTGAAAGCAGAAACTCTATTGTATTGGAAATACAATAATTAAGATTTCTACATTCATAAATGTAGAAATTTTAATTATTGTAACAAAATTTTAAGATAGATTTATTTATATAGTGGGCGAGGGACGTATTTTCTATATATATATATGATAATTTTGTCGAAAAAAATTCACAAGAGAAAATGTGTATTATTTGAGTTCATTGTATTCGAGTGTATTGTTTGTTAGCTGAATATTATTACATTTAAGCGGATATTTTAATAATCAAGATTGACAACCTCTAAAAAAATTGTGACAAAAATAGTTTTGAATCCATAGAACCTGTGGTTGTCAGAGTTTTAAATGGGTATAATAATTAAAATGAAAACATATAATAATTAATAAAGCATAAACATTTCCATAAGTTATAAACTGAATATATTTTTTATAATTTGTAACTATTTATGAGCTGTTAATTTTGTAGAGCTAAAATACATTGCTATTTTTTCACCGTGTTATTTATGACGAATTTATTTTAAAGCAGTTATGCCAAGGTTTAAACAATATTGTTAACTAATATAATATAAATGTTGTAGGCGATTCGAGTTCTGCAATGAAACACGAAATAATAAAAGGAGATAACACATTCCTATTATTGATTACAATTGCGATTACATTTTATTTCCATTAGAATTTGACAATAATTTTATAAACAGCTTTTAACACAGATTCCAACGCGGTTCCTCTGTCTGTTATACATAACTAAGCACAGAAATTGAAGAAACGTGTTTGGAAACATTCCGCGCAGGATACGCCTCCCTGATTATATTATATATTAGTTTATTCGTATTGAATATTCGTTTTTGACTTATCGACTTTTGCACATTCAATTCTGTATAAATTTCATTTTGATAATCAGACAAATATTCAACGTACAACAAAGATTAAGAATGGTATTTTAAAAGATAGGTATACAATAAGCATACGCTATCGATATTTGAAATGGGCAGAGCGACAGTTTCTGTCAAAGCTCTTACTAGTGGACATACGCTTAGACTTGTGTCAATTATTTGGTACCTTTAATTCTACAATATAACATACATGAGTTTTCGTTTTTATAACATACAATAGCAAGTAAGGGTCGCAATAAAATCTTGTTATGTTTATTGATTGAATTGGCATTTACGTCGCAAGATGACGGATTTGGAACAGCTGGAAATCAACAAATATTAATTGTCACACAAATTTTTAAGCGAACAGACAAATATAAGTCTTTCGCCGCTCCTCAGACCATTGCGATGGCCTAATGCATTTCTGTAATAAATCATCTTCGGCCAATATTTAAGCTTATTGAAATTGCCGCCTGTTTAGATTCAGTTAAATTTTAAATTTTAGTTTTATTGCTAGCAGGATATAAGCAAGTTTGTTAAAACAGAAGATAAGATGTATTGTGTACGTAAGTAAATGTACGTTTAAACATAGTTATGACGGTGGCGTGAGCCGAAGTAGCTATCAACTATATCTTATTAAAAAATTGTAGAACTAAAATACATTGCTTTTTTCACCGTGTTCTTATTGTGTTATTTAATCGTTGAACAACATAAAGATCCAATATGAAATATTGAAGAGACCACGGAAGAGGAAGTTGGTATATTGAATGTTGATGAAAAAGTTTATAAGTAGCGAGCGAGGCGCCAACATGGGAAATGTCGCATAGTTGTGCATTCCTCAGACGCGCATCTAACATTGTTAAGACACGTGTAAATATAGAGACGGCAAAACTCGCATTAAGTCGGGCCCAATTTACTCCTTGGCACAAACTGTTCTTGTTAAATTTCATCCAATATAATTAAATGTCAATTTATTATTACATCATAAAAAAACACCTTTTCAATTTGAAGGCTGGTTGGCTTCAAAACAGTACAACAATACAATTTTGGGTATTACAATAAATAATAACACATTTTTTAATATTATTTCCACGATACAAATTTTCTTTATTTTATATATAGTATTTTAATTAGTCGAAACCGGTCCGGATCATTATACCCAACCTTTCAAGCAAAAAGGGAACGCTTACACCATAAAAGTAATTGTGGTTATGTTGAAATACTATAGAGAGAACGTGCAAGAAAACTATGAATATGCTACGTCTTGTGATGTAATCTTTTTGGATAGCTTTTAATTACTTGATCCCGATTGCAAAAAATGGCCTTTAAGTTCTTTTTTTTGATAATTTTGTACGATTCCAGATGTTTTGTCTCTAACGAGCCGGGTTTCGCCTTTCGGCATCTTCAGGCATTCTATCACACGGATGCAACAGAACTGAAATTTTAATATTATTTACACATTTTATGATAGGTGGTTTCAACTAATAATTCTCGCGGTGAACGAAATCGGTCGTGATCATAAAATATAATATTATATATAGTAGAAATAGTACTATAACTGTGTTTTTATTACTTACAATATCACGTCTTTCCACGAAGAAGTGATAGTTAAATACTTTAAAGTGATTAAAGATTACGTACGTAATTGATTTTGATATATTTCATCGTTCGTAAACTAAGATCCGCAAATAAAAATCTTATTTTAATATACACAAATAAATTCTATGTATTGGTTATCAATAGCAAAATAAACTGATTGGAGTTTGAATACATTACTAAATCACACTAAGTGATTATATATAAATATCGGCGATGGTATATTCAATATTTAAACCCAATTGATGAATGTTAAGTTGGAGTTTATATATACAATGATACCATGCGCAGAAAATTACCTATAATAACTAATACAATTTTGGGTCGAGTACGAAAAGATCAGTAAGCATTTGCCAAAAGCTTCACACTTTGTACGCAAAACATAGCGATCAGGTACGTGTCACTTCGTTGGATTTAAATTTATGTCCCGGCACAGTATTTGTGGCATCATTTAACGTACATCCAATATTTACAATCGACCAATTTACTTTGCGCGTGTATACAAACAGGCGCAAAATAACAAATGGCGATAAATTGGATCGCGCTAAACGGATGTTATGAAAGTGGAAATCACGTTCCACAACTAATTTATCGAATTTATGATGTCGACTGAAAAATTAAGAAATTCTACACTACTAAGAAATTCGTACAATAAGCTGTTACTATCCAGTAAATGAATGTTATAATTTATGATATCGACTAAAGGTGCTTGTTGGAATTTGAATAGTTGAAACTTTGTACGATTCCACATGTTTTCGTCATTCTTCAGGCATTCTATAACATAGACATAAATAGTACTGTATTATAAGGTGATATAATGCTTGAAGAAGTTGAAAGGCAGCACCCGTTTCGTTAGTGACAAAATATGTGAAATCGTCAAAATTTAAAAAAAATATGTTTTAAATAATAATGTGACTAATAGTGTCAATTATTTCGTAACATTTTTTAAATAATAAAAACACATTTTTTTAGTACTTATTTCCACAATATATTTTTTGATCAGGACCGGTTTCGCTCATCGCGAGCATTATCAACTGATCATGCTTATGCAACTGATCATCAGTTGATAATGCTCGCGATGAGCGAAACCGGTCCTGATCAAAAAATATATTGTGGAAATAAGTACTAAAAAAATGTGTTTTTATTATTTAAAATATAATGCCTTTCCATCAAGAAGTGACAGTCAACACCTTAAAAGTATTTCGTAACACTTTTTAGTTTCGTTTTAACAGTAAAATTTGGCGATGTATCGATTTTTATAAAAAATATAAAATATTGTTTAGAACTATTATATTTCAGCATTGAGGCGTTGCATTAAGCTAAGATTTAATTTATGATATCGACTGAAGGTGCTTGATGGAATTTCAATATCAAATTTGAATCATTATAGCTTTGTACGATTCCACATGTTTTGTCATTAACGATCCGGGTTTCGCCTTTCGGCATTTTCAGGCATTCTATCACACGGCTGCAACAGAACTAACTAAAAATAAATAAACAGTTAGCATCGTATATATAGTAAAGTTATTAGTTACAGGAAAACACTTAATCCTAGGCAAGCAGTTAATTACAGCTAAAACAAATTTAACAATATTAATCTAATAATAATTAACACAATTTCCTGAGATAATCTTCTTAACGAGTCATTCTTGAAAGGGTTTTTCAACAAATATCAATCAACTAACATTGAAATATAAATGGGAGTTTTTTTCATATAGTGAATACCTACTATCAAATATCTAGTGATGAAACATTAGAATTTGTCGAAATAAAATGATTTTAGTTGATATAAAGATAAAAATTTCGAAGGAAAAATAGAAACGTAATCCAATAATATAATATAATCGAGTGGATTGGGTATAATATCTATGCAGTCGACGAAAACGACAAAATAATTACGGTTAAAATTGTCGGTGGGTTGAACTGCTAAATATACTCTTTGGTCAACTTGAAAACAATAGGGAAGCAAGCGTCTGACGATACGTTACGAAACAAAGAAAAACTCTGCGAACAAAAAGCATCGCATACCAGATCCACCTGTCAGCCCATTTCGGCCGAGTGATAAACACGTAGTAAATTTATTATATTTATTTTGACGTAACCTGCTATTATTAAGATATCAATCAAACGGCGCACGGATAATTATTTCAAACGTCAATTTATCAGAGCACGCCTCTCACACTTAGCGCTGCAGCCGAGATGAATACGAAGCAAAAAAGGCGTTTTTGATGACAGTTGTTTTTACCTGACCACTAATCACCTATCTGAAAGAACCAAAATATTTTTTGCGATACAAAAGTTTGGCCCTAAACTTCAAATTAGTGCTCGAAATAAATGTTGAATGAAAATGATTTCACTGATATATAATTATGTTATAGGCACACCAGGACGCTAATCACGTACTGTGGGACTTCCTCAAGATGTATGCCGAACGAGCAGAGCTATAATGATGTGGTTCGTCCTCATAAGGGCCTGATAGGCCACGCTGACTTAATATCAACCAATAATAAATTTGCAACTTTATATGAGGAAAAAGATATTCATAAAGCACATAGGTTCCCAACCTTTTTCGGGTGGCAACCCCTTTTCATAAAATCCATGTGACCTGTGACCCCGGATACAATCCAAAAGCATACAAAAAAATATTTATTTAGTTGACTATATAAGTTGGAGACCTCCCAAAAAACCCTTTGCGACCTCCAGATTGGGAACCTAGGATATAGCAGATTGATATTGTGAGTTTACGAGGCAAAACGATTGAAATTTTTTAATTTTTGTAATGAGCTCTGCATAATTTTACAGATTAGACAATTTCATTTAACAACATTTGTTGTTTTCTTTCTGATTGAATAACTTACACTTGAACAGAAATACTTATTACAAATAGAAATTATTCATAATATTTACTGATGAATTTGAATTGTTGACAGTTTGTTCGATTCTACATTTTTTTATCACTAACTACCCGGGTTTCACCTGTCGAAATCGTCAGGCATTCTATCACCCAGATGCATCGGAATTAACTTTAATATTAAAATTCCATTAGGAAAATTCCATCAATGTCATAAACTTACAGTATAAATTTAAAAAAAAAAACTTTGATAAGATGAGAAGCAAAAATTATTGATTGAATTGGTATTTACTTGTTAAAACGCCATTATAACACGGTGAAAAAATAGCAATGAATTTAAATTCTACAAAATTTATAGTTCTATCTATAAACTATATATCTCATAATTTTTGTAGAACTAAAATGCGTTACCATTTTTTCACCTTGTAAGAAGCAAAAATGTCCAAATGTGATTATTTGAAATATTGTCTTTTTCTTAAAAAAAAAACAACCCAAACCTGTGAGGATAATATTGGTATACATTAGAAATAAAGTATCGGGCTAATATATTATAAGAATGACATGTAAACATGATTGAAGCATTCTATTTTTATTATTATGGATAATAACCTTTACTAAATATAGAAAATAAGAAAAAGATCTAGATTTTTATTAGAGAACGCTACTATTCACCGGTAAATTTCTTATTTCAGAAATAGTTTATTTTTAGTATACGCCGGACGAAAATGTTCAGATAACATAATAGACAAATAGCTAACATTTATGTTTAATTTTTAGAACATTGTGTTAACAGACTCGACAAATTAGCGCGGAACGATTAAAAATAATTAAGATCACACCACAAATTTCATTAGAACGCATTTGTTATATTTTAAATAAACATTTCTAATGGTCGGTTCGGTTGGTGAAAAAAGTATGAAACATTACAGCGATATTTCAAATGTGAGCAATATTAATTCATAACTGTCATAAAGATGTTTTATAGTTTAGGAATGCGGCGGCATGTTTGTATTAAATAATTGTTGTTTTATCTTATAACAATCAAAATAATTCTCACTAAAAAAAAAATCGTTGTAAGAATATTACTAACCATTTATAATATTTTTAGTTTAAGTAGAAAAAAATCGAATTGACATAAATTTATTAACTTAAAAAATAACTTGAGTGTTTAATGATTATATTAAATATGTTTCTGTTGCTAATATAATATGTGATCGTAAGTAATATAAGAATGCTATAGGAATTTTCGACAAGAGTGATTATGAAATAAAGTAAGATATTTACAATTCACTATATTGAAATTCAATGATAGAAATATTTCATTGGTTTCATAGAATTTCAAATTAAATAGTATTATAAAAAAAATAGTAAGATATGAACAAATTACGCCAATAATTTAATTTTTAATTCATTAGAAGTAAACGCCAGATTTCATTGAATAAATAATAGTTCAGATTCATTGTAAGGAGGCTGTAGATATATTTTAAAAACAAAACACCAAAAACGACGACCCTCACCCACAGATATTTTCCACTCCCTTCCCATAAAAGGTCTAACACAACACATCCTGGCTTGACCAAATTAATTGCTCAATCAAACAATCAATTCAAAACCGACGACCAAACTAAAAGAGACAACGCGACCAAAAAGTTAACGAAAACAAAAAGGAGGAGAGAAAAAATAAGAAAGACGAGCGAGCAATGGCTTTTTTAAGGTGGACACTAACCCCTTTTGGTTTGACTAATTTCTGACTTAAATATTCGATGCTTCAAATAAATAAATAAAACTTTCAAATTTCAGCAACATATCCACTTTCACTTTAAAAAATTCGAATGAGTTAATCGTACATAAAAAAAACTATATGTTATGATATTAGCGAATAACCATATTCGGAGATCAAAAACATAAGGTTATAATAATTTCGAAGTCAAACCAAAATGGCAAATGATTTTTTTTTCAAATGGCTGTAAAACTCAAACCATGATATTATTTTACCCTGCTACCGAAATGTGCTTAGTAAAGTTAAAAAAGTAGGCATCCCAATATTTGTGAATGTCTTTATTATAATCATCAGGTTTATTTTATTATTCGCTAAACTATACAATTAATTATTACATAGATCAGGGAAAAAAGTTTTTTGTTATGTAATGATTTATTTAAATGAAATAAAAATTAATTTATTTTCCTTTTAATACCTTATGAAGCTTTAGAATGGAGTGGAATTCTACCGGAGCAAATAACAACATAAGATTGTTATATAATGAAAAATCAAAATGGACTGAAAAGGGAAATATTGCAAAAGAGAATCAAAGTATTGTACTCATTAAGATTGATATTTATGAATAATGGTAACAACTCAGACATTTCTAAAATGATTAAAAAATTCAATTGTGTTAGTCAAAAAGGTGGAGCTAGACAAAGTAGCATTATTGTATACTATTGATTAATTGTAAAGCAGCTGCGAAATAAACTTTTGAATGAACTTCTATGATACAATTAATTAATTATGCAATTGTATTTATTATACGGGCAATGCAATCAATAAATGATCCACGCTGCATTAGCATAAAATTATATTTTAATAGAAGATTTTATCAACCACTTATGTGTTTATAAATAAAAGGTCTCGGCCAATAATCTTAGATTGATTAACCGAGATAATATTAAAATTTATTTTTTGAAGACCGGAAGGTGTTCAATGAGGGATCTAGCACCCTTGTCGAAGACTTTTTTGTATTCAACAACTATAACAGCATATTTTGATGTTACACGTGGAAGAGTTTTAACGATTTTAAACCTAATTAAAAGTGTGAAAATATATATTAACAACAACAAAGATAATTAATATGTCAATCTTACTATAAAGTCATTTTATGTATTCAATTGGATCTTATTCAAGACGTTTTATGACTAAAATTAAAGAGAAGTTATTAACTTCTCGAATAAAAGCTCTACTTTAATAACACGGTGATAAAATAGCAATGTATATTAGTTCTACATTTTTTTTTATAAGATATAATTGATAGTTATTTCGGTTCACGCCGTCTTCGGGGCTACTCTACTTTAATTATTGTTTTTTTTATATGGTATTTTATTAAACATTTCTTTCGTAATTGAATAAACATTATTTTACCCTAAAAATGTCACATGTGTACATTAGCAAATGATTTTTGTTATGTATACCTAATATACTGACATAAGATGTTTTAATAAAATAGAAACGTTCGTTAAATTGATACAGGTCTGCTAAATTGGAGATAAATTCTTAATTACGACGCGGTGAAAAGATTCTCAAAATAAAACCAAACCTCCGCCTCTACTACGGTTGAGAACGATTCCAAAAACTGTACCTAATAAATAGTCGGTCTTAAAACGGCGTCGAGGATTTGGGAACATCGCAGGATGTCGCCGCTGCCAGGGGCCGGGGTCTGCGGGGGGCTGCCTTCGAGTCCGGGGCTGGTTGGCGCCGACTTGACCGGGGGTCAGACGGGGCCCAATTAGAGGGGGGCGAGGCCGGGCCCCCCGCGCGCACGCATGCGCCGGACCAATGATTTATTACACGGGCGACACTTCCTGTCTTAGATGTTTTCTGGAATCTAGCGAGAATAGTATCAAAGGGCGCGGACTCTGAGAGCCCTCGGAGCTTTTACGAGTGCAATAAAAGTTGTCAGCCTTTCGAGGGAAGAATAACTTTGATTTTTATTCTATAAATTTGACATCGTCGAATTTTATCTGTAAAAAACGAGATATGAAAAGGAATACACACTCTTACTTGACAAAGGAAATTTTGTAACCTTAATAATTTTTATTTTATTTCCTTCTTCATATGTATTAATTTATCCAAAAGATATTTGCAAATAATTTCATGCACCATTATATTCGTATATTAATTAATACGCCATTAAAGATGAGCAGCACGTTTGATTACACGAATAAATTTATGTATCGGTATATATTAAAATTTCAATATCAAATTTGAATTGCTACAACTTTGTACGATTCCACAAGTTTTGTCACTAACGACACGGGTTCGTCTTTCGACATCTTCAGGGAGTCTATCACGCGAATGCACAGAAGTGACTAAATTGAACAGAATGTCAGTTCTGTTGTATCTGAGTGATAGAATACCTGATGATATCAAAATGCGAAACCCGGGTCGTAAGTGACAAAACATGTGGAATCATACAGAGATATAACTCATGAAATTATCTATATTTATAACTACACAAATAAACAAACATGCGATCTTTGAGTGTGATGTCGGATTGACCTTTATGTAGAATATTTATAATGCAAATATTGTACATTTTCTATTCAAACGGTAGAAATTGTTGAGATCATATTATACTGAATCATGGAATTTATTTAACTCATTTCAAATAATAAAAACAACTTTTTTAGTACTTTTTTCCACACAATATTTTTAGATCATCACGTCGCTCATAATTCGATAATGCTCGCGATGGACGAACCGGTCCTGATCATAAAATATATTGGGGAAATATGTACTGAAAAAAATGTGTTTTTATTATTTAAAATATCATGTCTTTCTATCAAGAAGTGTAGGCGCAATTAGATTGTTTAACGCATATAATATTCAGCAATAATTTTGTTAAATAGAATTTTATCGAAACCAATATTTAATGCGGATAAAGCACAATTGTGAAGTACATAAAATATGTTTAGTAAAATTATAGACAAGTACGCTAAGTGGATTAAAATGTATATTTGTTTAATAATATATTAATTTGATGTTATAGGACGTATAATCCGAGAGTGTGGTGCAGGTAAAATATACGACTACCTATATCACATGCGCTGACAAGATGCGAATGAATGGAAAACGGTGTTAAAAAGTATCGAGGTCTGAGTTGTAACACGAGCCGGGGGACGAATTAGGTCTAATGCTCGCGGCCAACTCTCAGATTAGAGTTCAGTTATGGTCTTCGTCAAATCCGAAACCCGCCGTCGGCCATAATAATAATTACCCACTAAAAAGCCCCTTCAGCAGGGTGTTGGACGCACGTCACATTAGAAAATGCATGAATACGGGAAGCTTTTCAAAATAATAAATCATCCCTCGATTTACACATTAGATAGGTTCCGAAAGAGGTCAAATTAAACAAAAATATTACGAATTTGCTGACATGCAGTGGCAAATTTCGTCTATACGAAATCTATTACAAAAATAACATTACAATGGATAATAGATTTTTTAATAAAAAATAATTTAAAATTATCAAAAAATCTAAAGTAATAAAAATGATTCACGGTGAATAAATAGCAATGTATTTTAAAATATATAAAATCGAAAAAATATATATTTTATAAAATACCTGACGATGGCGTGAGCCGAAATAGCTATCAACTATATTTGAAAAAAAATACAGAACCAAAATACATTGCTATTTTTTCAGTGTTATAACGGAGTTCTACCAAGTGAATGCCAATTCAATCAAAAAATGATTCACATTAAGTACACATGTCTTTTCCTGTAAATTGTGTTTTATTTTCGATTATCCGGATTTCTCCTTATCCGGACTAACTTCATCCCCAATTAGTCGGGACAATCTAGGTTCTATTGTAATTAATGGTAAAAGAAAAATGTAATATCACACGAACAATACATTTTTTCCAGATATTCAAAACAAATCGTCAGTTGAAATATTGGACTGATTGTTGTGCAATAAGATAACCTTATTAATTGTACGATAAAAACAGAAAAACAAAAACAAACCTTGACACCAACTAGTTTCGGATCATCGTACGCCATCTTGGCTAAGGCTTGATAATCCGCAGTAGCAGCTTTCAAGATCCAGTCGTGACTTTTTTGATCAAGCTGTGGGTAAGAATATATCGGAAAAATTAAATTATACTATGAATACTACATATCAGGGGTTCTCAAACTTTTTTGGTTTTGGCCCTTTAAATATTAGATTTTTTCGCGGCGCCCTATGTCAAAACATTGGTCATATAATAGCAAATCTTACGTTACCTTACATATTATAAAAAAATTAATTAATTATATTTTTTAAGGGAAAATTGGCGGCGCACAGTTTGAGTAATTCTGATATATATGATAAATTAAAAGATAAAATGATGACACAACCAAAGTTGACAATTTTTTTTTTTCACAGTTTAAGATTGTTTTGGATGAAAGAAAATACTTTTACCTTATTTGCAGAGTGAAAATATTTTTCCTACTGTAAACTGATTTA
The DNA here is from genome assembly GCA_028555115.1 of Himalopsyche japonica. Classification (NCBI taxonomy): domain Eukaryota; kingdom Metazoa; phylum Arthropoda; class Insecta; order Trichoptera; family Rhyacophilidae; genus Himalopsyche; species Himalopsyche japonica. Next base: position 143,080 of record JAHFWJ010000015.1, read on the forward strand.
TTTTACCGGATCAATAAAAACTATGAAAATGAGTTAAAAATTTCTACCACTTTTCATGAAATTTATCAAAACAATTTGTCGTTATTGATTATTATACCTTATGAAGACGAAACTGATTTTAAATGACATCTACAATATATTTTATTAAGCATGTATAATCTAAATAATATTAAAATTCCAATCATAACATGAATAAATTTATCTCAAAATATTAAATGAAAAAAAAAGACGAGACAGTTAAATATAAATAAATAATAATAAATCATAACAAAACTTAGAATCAGAAAACTTCTAAAAAATAATTAATGATCATGAATCCACGATCGCGTTATTTAAAACACGGAGTACAATTATAATTATTTAACATAGTATTTTAAGCAGTGATATGAAAAGCAATATGAAAAATTTCAACAGCCGTGTAAATAAACGAAAATAGTTGTTTTACATTATTACAACAATTAGGTACACAATTTGATTAAAAGATAAAATATTAACCCTTCCGATGCGCTAGCCACCGCGGAATAGTTAATTAATCAGTAGTTTGCAATATATTTCACCAAAAAACTTTGCGAGTGCAACATGTATTTTTTCAGATGTACTTAAATGTGTGTGTCAAGATTTCTTGTGTTTCTAAGAATAATATATATATATTTTGAAAACATACACTTTCGATATTGTATTTAGTCTGTTCATTTGGAACAATGCAGTTTTAGAAAAAGTGTCCACAATAATTTAATCACTTTGAAAAAAAAACATTTATAAAAATTAAATGTTATGTTTATGATCTTTATTCATGAATAAAAAATACGTAACGGAGAAACAGCATGACAGCGTCTAGGACAGGTAGTAAAAAAAAAATAACAACTCCAAACGGTATCGAAGTTAAAATTCACGCTGTAAATCCTTTTAATAAAACCACACGATCGGTGAACGAAAGGTAAACAAATTTTTATAATAATTGAAAAATTAAACGTCACAAAAAAAACGATAGTAAGATTTAGAAATTTTTAAAATAATGACACAGCATTTGTCATGCTGTTTACAACCGTCGAAGTAAAGTGGTTAATGATCTATAGAAAAATCAACGAAAGAAAACCTACGATGAAAATAGTTTTATACTTATATTTTTATTTAAACCAGTTATAAACTACGAAAAGCAAACAAAAGTTTATGAATTTCAGCAGTCTCGTATTTTGAGTATTATTATATTAAGGCATAGTATAATTCACAGAAAATTAATAGGATTTATTAAATGTAGATTAAAAAAATTATATCAATCATTAACAGTTGCTAAAAATTATTAACGAAATCTATATTAAAAATTACGCACATACACAGTTTATAAAAATATCACGAATACAAAATATTCATACTTACAATTTAATCGACCATCAAGTTATTCCTAATTGTCTATAGAGATCAAGAAATGTTTGTGTAAAATTGTTCAATAAATGCTTGCAATAATCCAATTGTTGTTTCCTTTTCTGATGGTTAGAAGATTAAAATTTTGGATACTGGTATTTTTAACAAAAAAGCACGAGTGTAAATAAATATATACATGTATTGAAGTCACAGGGAAACTTTCGTTAAATTTCAGTCGGTACATTTTGTATTCCTACTAAAAAAGTGTCGTAAAATTTGAATAAGCATTGAAAAAAATGTAAACGCTTACTAGAATAATAGAATAAAATAATAAACTTACCGATACGACGGAAGCTCTGTCATCCTCTTCGGACCCCTATGGATAAAATAAACATGACATGAATAAAGAAACTTGTTGAACAAATTATTATTAGCAAATAGGTATGTCCAGTGGCGCCCAGAATACATAATTAAACATGAAATGGGAACAGGGTATATCGGGAGAATATATAAAATTATTATGCAACCATATTCATCACTTGATAACAATTCCGATAGAACACGACTTTGGGTATTTTTTTTGTTTTTCTCGAATTTCACACAATCTATAAAAACCTCTTCATAAAAAATCTTTGATTCTTCATGAAACATTGTATCCTATTTTCTGTTCTGAAAAGATACTATAGATTGGTTTTTAGACGCTACATCATTAACAACATCAAATTTCTCCATTTTCGCTAAAATATTTAAATTATTTGAATCTTTCCCTTTTAGGTGTTAGCATAAACGATTATCGCCTGTTTTCGGAGGAACGTGGAATGATTGCCATTAAAAAAAAATTATTTCATGATTTTACCACACTTTTAAGCAAAAAGTATAAAAAAAACATTTTTTTATTGATTGAATTGGCATTTACTTGGTAGAATTCCATTATAATACGGTGAAAAAATACCGATTTATTTTAGCTCTACAAATTCTTTTATAAGATATAGTTGATTAATTCGGCTCACGCCATCGCCACAGTTCTGACGATGGGTGCGCCGAAATAGCTATCAACAACATCTTATAAAAAAAATGTAGAACTAAAATAAATTGCTATTTTTTCACAGTGATAATTTTTTTTTCTTCAACTGTAAAATAACCATCGTAAATTACTGTATGCAAAACAAACTTATATTGTAAATTTCGTGTGAACGTCACTGTTTTAATATAATGTATTTTGTTTGCCCTAGTGCACCGACACACGCCTGCGTGGATAAAAATAAATTTGTTTTCTCATTATTATTTTGATAATGAAATGTATCGAGATTAGATCTGGCCGATGGACGCGTTCTTCTGGCCGGCCGTTATTATTTGCCTTGCTACTCTAAGGGGTGTAAATATTACTGGTACATTGTTTGAAAAAAACTTAACAATTCGTCGAAGTCAAACGGATAATAAATTTTGTATATCAATTGGTTTATGCATGTACGTAATATGTACAATAACGGTTAACGCAAATTAATGAAAACGTTATATCTATTAATTTTTGAAGTAAAAGGTCCTACTAATTTATTATGTATTATTTATAATAGATAAATAGTCTATCTAACAGTAACAATTCGCAATCACTAATAAATTATGTGAATATGTGCCTCATTAGGTTATCATGATAAAAACACATGGGGAATCATATCAGATGAAATTTTGTTTTTTATAATACTATCAATTGTATTGTTGGTATTTTAATTCTAACTAAGTCTTTAGTGCAACACGTAACTAAAAATATAAAATAATAATTTCCTTATTTTGATTAGATATGTTTCATTGCCAATGTGACTCAATACACAAAAATACACAACCTCGGCATATGAAAATGACTTTCCTTAGTTTAATTCATTATTTATTGTATATGCTTGAATTTGAATGTGTGTTCGTATTCGTGTGTGGGGATGTAAATATAATTATAATACGCTTGATGTCCACGCGAACCGGATTCACTGTGGATTACTCAGCTCTACTGCGAGTAACGTCAGTCAGCAAACGACAGAAAAATTAAGCAACAGATAATTAAATACTTAAGAGATAAAGAGGATTTAAAACGCTTTGATGACAACGTGTCCGAGATGTTAACGCTTAATCAATTTGATATAAAAAAAATAATATTTTTGAATAAATTATTTTGTACTAAACAAAAATTTCAGAATTAAGAATAATTTTGAAAAACAAAATAGTTTTATCAGATGTTATATTAGAAAAATCACTATTTTAAAAAAAATGGTATTAATATTAATTTTGTTAAAATTGATTCCATTATTAAAAGCATATAATACGGTCACGATTTGTCATGACACCATTCATTCTCTTATTCATACTGTGAGACTTGGACTTAGCGTAATAATAATATTTTGTAATACAAACAATAGAAAGGCTTGCATAATCAAGTGGTCTCGACTGGAGACAGTCTTTCCCAATATAACCGTGTGATCCGCTTCAGTAATTTAAAAATCTAGAGCTCTAATATTTTACGGATATGAATTAATTTGAAATATATCGGGATAGTTGAAATTTATGAGCAAATCATAAATTCATTGCTGGACGAAGTCTCATGTTGATCGTGGGTGGCTTCTTGAAAAATTTCACTCGAATCACAATATCTATCGCCTTATCAATTCTTAGCTTTGATATCGTTTGTAAAAGAAAAAAAAACATCTAAAGCTGAGATGTTACATAAAATTTTAAATCAAATTATGGTTTCATCTTTTAAAAAGGTTGAAAGGCAGAGTTTCATTGATTTTTTGAAATATTGAACAATTCCACCTCAAGTTTTAATGCATCCGTGCGATAAACAGGTTGTGCTTTAGTGGCGAAATACGTGTTGTCAGTGACAAATAATGTTTCAACAATTCAAACGTGATATTGAAATTTCAGATATAAAAAGCTCAGTTGATTTTCTTAATTAACGATATTTAAGTCGAACTTTTTTTCAATGCTAAATAAATAAAAGTAGAATATAATATCAAATGAGATCATATTTAATATAGGGATATAAGTTAGAAGAAGATAAAATTTGTGCTGTTACTATTTATTCACTCAGGTATGCAGATTATATTATTGTGCCGTATCCAAGAGTGACAATGCGGTATTAAAATAAAAAATATACAAAAGCACCATTATAAAAAAATAAAACTAAAAGTATTTACGGCCCAGTCTTGGCAACGGCTGGCGCATAATCTGCGAAACGTTCCCGGGAACATTTAAATTTATTAACAAGTCACTGCCAAATTTGACGTCAAGAAGATTGGATCAAAAATGACTTCATATTTCATGAAACTATTACTGGTAAATTAATATTACTTACGAGATCATGGAACACAATAAGGACGAGGTGTCTACCATTATCTAAAATTGACGGAAAAGTGAGAATCTTATACAAATTCAAATATTCGTCGTAAGTATGGAAATAGACTCTCATTTTAGTAACAGTTGTTCTTCGAATTTGGCGGCTGTTTTGCGATAATTCGTCTCGGTGAAACAATTTCAAATATATTATTCTTATTATCTTGATTCTAATGATTTTATATTTTAATCGGCTACCTTTAAATTTCCTTCGCTAATGTTACACGCAAAAAAATGAAAAACGGAAACAAAATTAACGTCACTAAGGCAACACGAAAAAGCAACTTGGCGTAAAAACGCTAACGATGTGCATAATTTATGATATCGACTGAAGGTGCCTAATGTAATTTCAATATCAAATTTGAATTAATGAAACTTTCTACGATTTCATATATTTTGGCATTAACAAACCGAGTTTCGCCTTTCGGCATCATATGTTACTCACATCACACGGATGATTATTACAACATAACTGTTCTGTCACAGTCACAACGCATTCAGTATCATTTATGATATCGACTGTAGGGACTTGATGGAATTTCAATATCGAATTTGAATTGCTAAAACAAATCTTATAACAATTAACACATTTGCCTGTGATAATTTTCAATAACGATCTTGTTAAAGAGTCATTCTTGACAGGGTTTTACAACAAATATTAATCAACTAACATTAAAATATAAAAGGGTTATTAGATTAAAATTATTAAATTTGTTGTAGATGAAATTTACTGCTTACCTTGGGGTAAGTGTCTTCCTGTAATTAATAACTTTGGTATATAGACGATGCTAATTGTTTATTTTACGTCAGTTTTGTTGAATCCGTGTGATAGAATGCCTGAAGATGCCGAAAGGCCGAATCCGGTTTGTTAGTGACAGAACAAGTGGAATTGTACTAAGTTTCAACAATTCAAATTCAATATAGATACATACGTCAAATGTATGAATATGAGTGAAGTAGTGTTGAGCTTTAAGAACTGGTCAGCATTTGAGAATTTATTTTTCGGTAGATATAAATAAGCTCGAAATCTCAGTCCTTAGTATGAGGCCATGGTATGATGACTATATGGTTGAATTATAAGCAAGGGCAGTCAGTAATCAAAGTCACCCTTATCAGCAAGTCAGTTTTCATCGCGCTGTTCGAGTGTAAATCATATCCACCTGCAGTGTACTATCTGAACCTGACCATCTGTAGGCGATACCAACGGTGAGCAAATAATGAACACCACGCCAAGAGGAGAGACAAACACTTGGCGATTTCACGGAATAAGCAGTCATACGAAGCGTTAACAAGCAGAAACCTATATGTCCACTTTGAAATATAAGCAGTTTGTATTTACCCGCAAAATTTTCGTGTTGTATTTAAAAACAAATATAACATGCCAATTTTTTAACCGGTCAACCGATAATTGCAATGGATATAAGGAAAATAAAATTGTACACATTGGTGTTTAGTTGTAACCAGTGGATATACCAGTTTTTGTGTGTTCTTCTTACAGATGCCATTTGTAAATTTTATGCGTTTCTTAGTAGGTGTGGTGAAGTCATCGCTAAAATAAATTGTTTTGATGACGGCATAAGCCGAAACAGCTATCAATTATATATATAATACATTTTGTAGAACTAAGATATCAATGTATTTTAGTTCTACATTTTTTTTATAATATATAGTTTATAGCTATTTCGGCTTTCGCCATCGTCAGATCTATGCTTGAACGAACATTTGCTTATTTATATATAGCTGTGTAGAAAATGTACACAATACATCTTCTCTTCTGTTTTAACGACCTAGCTTATTTCCAGCTAGGAATAAAACTAAAAAAAATTAAAAAAATTGTAAATGTAACTTAAAAGGCGGCAATATCAATAAGCTTACATATTGCACGGAAATGGTTTATTGGATGGGGATGATTTGTTAAGGAAACGAATCAGCCCTTTGCAATGGTTTGAGGTGCGGCGACAGACATATATTTGTTTGTTCGTTAATAATTTTTTGTGATAAATGATATCTATTGATTTCCAGCCGTGATCTTGCGACCTTTATTACAAAGATGTAAGCACGTAGGCGTAAGTGTATTATAATGTACTTCTACTCTCTCACTGAAAGTCGAAAAATTATTTCTAAAGCTTTTTTTGTATATTTTTATTTAAAATATATGGATGCATTTATTGTTAAATTTTCACATTTATTGAAAGACCCTTCACAAAGCAATCATCGTCGGTTAAAACATTAATAAGTTTAAATAATATAATAACAATCTGATATGAGCCACGGCGAAAGAAATAAGTTAAGGTGCCTTAAAAGAAATAAAAAGGTTTAGATTTTTTCCTTATAACGCATCTTGTTTGAGTAATTTAAATGATCAGTCTCTGTTAAAAAATGTTGATTGATTTACGTACAGAAATAAGAGTATCGCGCGAAACACATTTCGATTATTATTGTAATATTATAGGATAAATGCCGCCATTTACATTTCATGTTTGAATATGAACAGATAATTCTAGGTCCTGTGTTCAAGATTTGGACATGCCTAAGACAATAATGTATAATGATGTAAACACGCCAAAGACATTTGAATTACAAATCCATAGACAAATAGAAAAATTGCATGGACATTTTCGACCAGATATTTAATCGTAAACTGTTCAATTCGCTACTTGTTTGAATAGTAAGTGTTATAAATCGATACTGATAATACTGAGTTTTTCGTAATGAAAAAATACCGTTTATGATATCGACTGAGGGTGAGCGATGGAATTTCAACTTTAATTCGTACGATTTCACATATTTTGTCATAAACCACCCGGATTTCGCCTTTCGGCGTCTTCAGGAATTCTATTACATGGATTAATTGTAACTGACAAAGTTTCAATAATTCAAATTTACCTCACTTGATATTGAAAATTAAAAAAAAACCAATTATAAATAATATAAACAGAACTCTGAAGAACGCAGAAGTTCTGTTACTTTCGTATGATATTGTGTCATTTTGTGTCGTATCGTATTGACTGAAGATGCCGAAAGGCGAATCCCGGATCGTAAGTGACAAATTGTATGTAATCGTAAAAAGTTTCAAAAATTAAAATCTCATATTGAAATTCCATCGAACAACCTCAGTCGATATAAAAAATGACATTTTTTCAGTTTTTAAAGTTTCAGCAATTCAAATTTGCAAAAATTACGGTTTAAATTACATGAAAGAGATCCGTTAAAATTTCATAAAAAGGAATAAGCTTGCAAGATAATCAAGCATCTCTTAATTTATTGTTTGAATAGGCATTTATTTGGTAGAACTCCATTACAACACGGTGAATTAATAGCAATGTAACATATTTCAGTTCTACAAAATTGCGTAATACTGACGTCTTCTCAGCCGAAATAGCTATCAACTATACATCGTAAATTTTGTAGAACTAAAATACATTCTTATTTCTTCACTATGTTATCTGTTAATTGTTTTTGAAAGAGTTAAAAATGCACTATATAAAGGGATCGATATTTCTCTGCTTCAAAAAAAATAAAATGATTCCCACAGGGTGCTCTCGATATATTGCCAACTAATGCCAACGACATTACGCCGTATTAAATGAATACGTTTTTAATTTCAATTATTATCGTTTTCGCTGCGATCGAAACGATTGCTTTTATATTCGCAAATGAAAATAATTCTTGCCTGTCACTTTTCAATATTGCTATGGATGGATATATATGTTGTTACTTTTTTATAAATATAAATAATAATTGTGCTGTAACATGAATGGTTAGTACGATAAATAAATATTTGAAAGACAATATTGAATCGAATGATTGCCCCTGACGAGGTGAGGTAGTATTGAATTGATAAAATCACGCTTTCTATGGCGCTAGGTGGAGGCTAAGACGGTACTGCACACGCAGTTTCTCAATTGATCTAAAATATATATTAATAAAACATATCAACAATTTAAAAAAATGAATTCCTATATTACGTCATCTGATGTTTAATTCCCATCGTTAACCACCAATTTCAAATACGTAGATAATTTCCAAAAGTAAGTTTAAACTTACCCAAATACATTTGAGTGATAGTTGATAGTTTGTATTAAAATCTTTTCATCAGACTCATTTACAAATTAGTGTTGATAAAACTTATCACATGCAATTGATTGACATAATTATAAATCAATAGCAACAAAAGTTATTTCAGATGTATGTTTGGATCATAAAATGACGATTTATGTTTTTTTTCTTTGTAACTCAACTGTCATAGAATGCTTGAAGATGCCGAAAGGTGTACTCCTGGCCGCTAGTTACAAAACATGTGAAATCGTCTAAAGTTTACACAATTCGAATATCATGATGAAATGACCAAACAATTGAATTGACGCTTTTTATTTTCTTTTAAATGGCGCGTACTGATAACTAAGATTTATATTAAACAATCAAAACTTAGGTTGAATTTGCATATTTCCAAATGATATTTTATATATATAAAAAAAGCACGAAATAATGTGTGCGTCACTGTTTTATTTTGTATAATAATATGTCATAGATAACTTTTTTTTGTGCTACTGAATTGAAGGTACGGTTGTTTAGGTGTGGTCGGAAACTTTCTTTAATAGCAGGGTTCGTTTATGACTCCACTTCATATTATTAAAGCGGACTTTGAATAATTATGAATATTTAAGTTGGAGTGTTTGATGAATTCACGGACAATAATTCCTGATTTGATATGTCCCCAAGGCTTGATTAATAACTTTTTTGCGCCGACGACAGTAAAAATTGAAGGATTTAAGACAAATTTTTGTCCCCTTGGAAAGGTGGAGTGAAAATTTTTAAATAAAAAATTGTATAGTTTACAAATTCATAGTTTGCAAACGAAAATGATAAAGCAGCAAAAGATTGAGATGCGTTATACTTGAATGTGACGAGACTTGCGCGCCTGCGCCTAGCGATGAGTTGGCATTTAACGACGCGACCGTTTCTACACATGGGAAGTAGGAACGAAAAGTTTATGAAGTTTTGTTGTAGTAATAATATTAATATTGACTTAAGAATTAAAATGGTCAGGTTATACACGCTGAATACGAATAGTAAATGTATACACGTGAATGGACATTTATTGCATAACGAGCTGCACGTGCACAGTTCACAGAAGTATCGTCGCCGTTACGCCTAAAAATATTAAATGGGAAAAAAAATAGTTTCGAGCAAATCGGCGTTAGTGTTTCACTGCTTGATCGAATTTCAATATCAAATTTCAATTGTTGAAACTTTGGACAAAGCTCCATATGTTTTGTCACTATCGACATCTTTGGGCATCACTCATTAACACTATTTAACGTTAACGAAACTTATCACAGCCAATCGTGTTAATTGTTATCTTATCAGATCAATATTATTGAATTTATTTTAGCTATCTTTAGTCCTTGCCTTGGGGTCTGTGTTTTCCTGTAATAAATATCTTTGGTTATATACGATGCTAACTGTTTATTGTGCATCAGTTCTGTTGCATCCGTGTGATAGAATGCCTGAAGATTCCGAAAGGAGAAACCCGGGTCGATAGTGACAAAACATGTGGAATCGTACAAAGTTTAACATATAAGAGACATTTTTCTAAGATAAAATTAATGAACATATTTAATATAGTTGTAATATTCAAATCAAAGACACGGAACGAAATTATCAACTCATTTTCAAGGCAACTGAGATTGAAACATAGACCAAGAAAATTTTGTATCAATTACGTATAACACGTCTTTTTGGATACTGATGGTGTTTTTAGTGATAGTGTAATCGTTATCGTTATTTATACTCGATCATCATTGATCGAGTATAAATAACGAACTCGAATCCATCTTCTATTAGTCTTGTTATTTCTAATAATTACTATCATTTTTGCATCTTTAACACCACTTTCAGCTTTATGAAAAGGTCTTCGAATATTTTTATAGTATGGATAAAATATAAGTACATTCATTGAAACAAATAAATTAATTTTTAATTGTTTAAACATTATACAATTTCACACATTTCGATTTCATCACACGGATGCAACATACATAATAATAATGTGAAAGAACAGTCAGTTATGCTTCATCCTCAAGATACCGAAAGGCGATAATAAATAGTATTGAAATATATCTTCGTTGCACTTTTGGATCCATGCCTAAAGGTCTGTGTTTTTCCTTTGTAATTAAGTCGTCTTGTATGTAACCAATGCCAACTGATTATTGTATTTCTGTTGCATCCGTGTGATAGAATGAATGAAGATACCGAAAGGCGAAACACAGATCGTTAGTGAAAAAACATGAGGAATCGTAAAATGTTTCAACAAGTCAAATATATTGAAATTCTATCAAGCATCTTCGGTCGATATCAAATTTTAATAAATTTGAAGACTAGATACAGCTTTTTACTTCTACTACGCAAGACGAAATCCGGGTTGTTAGTGATAAAACGTGTAGAATCGTACAATGTTTTGAAAAATTCAAATTTGATATTGGAATTCTATTAAGCACCTCCAGTCGATATCATAAATTAAATAATTAATACAAAATAAATTTGAAGACTTAAGATCTTTACCGTGTAATGTGATCTACTTGTAATGTCCATTTGTTTTTGTAATGAAGATGAACGACGATTTTTTTTTTAAAAATGTGCATATATGTTTCAAAAATATTCTTCCATACAAAAGCCGCAAAGAGACTCACCCTTGAAAATTACTTAAGTTCGATGAGCGTTTATAAATTCTTCTTGTATTTATTAGTATGCCGGATAACAGTGGAAGCCTAGCGATAACTTTTACTTCTAAGTGGTGAGCATGAGGTATAGAAGACAGTCGGATACGTCACCCAAGCGGCGGGGAGTCCGAAGGACCTCAACGTTATAGACCTAACGAATTTTATCGGACGTCATAAAAAGATTAAAAAAATACGATTTATTTACTTAATAAATAAGTATCGTTTAATGACCAATGATAACTCTACACAGGGTAATCAAAATTCTGAGTGAAATATTAGTTAAATATAACAATATAGAGAAAAAAAATATGTTGTATCTTTAACAAGGTTTAGTTATAAAACAGATGGCAACTGTATTGGTCCATGTACTCGTTGCTATTGTTGTAGAGAACTGGATCGAGAATGGAATAGTGCTGCGTTTTATTTACTGGTTTAGTCCTATACGACAAAGTTCAACACAAACGGAATAATTTTAATTCTTGAAACATTGTACGATAACACGTGTTTTGTCATTTACGACCCGGGTTTTGACTTTCAGAAATTTCAGGCATTCGATTACATGGTCGCACTATAACTGATATACAATAAACAGCATCGGTTATATACAATAAGAGTTACTTACAAAGAAAAAACGCAGACTTTACGGTTTACGACCTCGTCAGAACTGTCTATCTGAAATAGCTATCAATTATATATCTTATAATTTTTGTAGAGCTAAATACATTGCCATTTTTTCACCGCAATATAAAATAAATTTTTGTCGAGTGAATAGTTGGCAACCCTGTAAGACACGGTGGTGTAGAAGATGGTAAGAATTAATAAAAGTAAATAACGCTATTATTGTCGTGGTTTTAACGGTCTGTTTAACGTTAATAAAGATCTCCGATGGCCTTATATGTAAAAACATGCCTAAAATCAGAGACATAATAATCTCATCGAATATTTTATGTAGCGACATTAAGTGGTGAGATAAAACGCTCCGATACTGAGGTGAGAATTAATTAACTATCAAGTGTAAAACATCTTGCTACAAATGAAGAAATTAAATATTGTATAACAAACCAGAGACGGACGTCAAATGGAATGTTGTAATATATGTCAAACAATCAGTTTTGAGTACAGACTGAACCAGAATGCGGCATCCGAAATTCACAATATAAATATAATAATTTTTGACGGCAAATCATGCGAGAATTATGGAACATATTGTATACCCAATTGTTGTATATATTTTTGTTTCTATAATAATTATTTGCTGAGAAAAGCATCTAAAAAGCACGCGAGACAATTTGCAATTTCGTTAACATTGTGATACTTTTTTAAATAATAAAAACACATATTTTAGTATTTCAATCACTTCATCGCGAGCATTATCAGTTGATAATTTTAGTACTTATTTCCACAATATATGGGGAAATAAGTAGTAAAAAATGTGCTTTTATTATTTCAAATATCAAATAGTTTTATGTATATTAAAATACGATAATCTTCGACATTTCCCACATTGTATCTGCAAAATTTATACGAATCGCATCACGTTTAAACAGTTACCACATTGCGGAAGAGTATAATTCTAGTTTACGACGGCACAAAATTATATAGAGGAAGGGTATTGTTTGTCGAAGAAAAGTTATCATTAAAAACAGCTCAAGTTGTAAACGATAGTATTTTACGTATGGCCAACACGCTACTAGTAAAATATTATGTAGGTCGAAAAATCCTCACATCATTCGATGATATTTTCCTTCCACGTCGGATTATTAACGCATTTACTTTAATAATATGTACACGGGCTGCTATTGTACGTTGATGGCACACGGGGGGTTTATTTATGTTATATTGCTTGGTGTAAATTATGCAAATTGCCATCAATTTTGAAACCATGGGTCAATAATTGAGCTCCCTATCAATGTAATTATTAAAAATGATACGTCATCGGACAGAATATTCTATTATTATTAATTAGTATTCCTTAAAGAAAATTTATCGTTTATATTGAACATTTTGATTTAATTTGAGACGTTAATTGTATTTTAAACAATTAAATTCATGCATAATAACTATTAAAAAAAACACGGTGAAAAAAATAGCAATCTATTTTAGTTCTACAAAATTATTTCTTTAAGATAAAGTTGATAGCTATTTCGGCTTACGCCATCGTCCGAACTAACTTAAAACAGGAGAGAAGATGTATTGAGTACCTTTTCTACACAGCTATATATAGACAAGCAAATTTTCGTTTAAGCATAATGGTATGATGGCGTGAGCCGAAATAGCTATCAACTATATCTTAAAAAAAAATTGTAGAACTAAAATACATTGCTATCTTTTTCACTGTGTTATAATGGATTCTACCAAGTGAGTGCCAATTCAATCAATTTATTTATCAAAAGCTGAAAATATATAATATTTTTCATATATTGTATAAACGTGAATAATATAATTAACTGAAAATTTCTCGTTACAGGTTGTTGTCGATATTTCTTAAGTTCATATTTTCTAATATTCGCGTTTATTTTATTTACTTTTTAATAAAACGAAGAAAATACTATTTGACCGAGCATCGTTCGTAAGTTTAGTTTTTTATATATAACATTTATTGATAATACAAATGTTAAAAAAAAATATTGAATTAGTTACATCGATTTTAAAGTGTAACATTGTTCACCCTGTAGAAGTAAAGTGGTGGTATTCGTCATTCGAAATAAATATTACATTCAAAAAACAGAATAAAAACAGTTTTGTTGGTAAAAAAATCCAATTTTGTTTATCGTTTGTTTTGAATAGCCCATCATTAATTCAGTGCTCCTGAGGAGATTTTTATTGCCCCGCAATGGCTAAAAAGGGTTCGTCAAAATCATTTTATTTAATTCGATTAAGGAATTCCGTCAAAGATTATCAGTTAACTATATCAATCATTTTAATAATAACTTCCTTACGCACAAAATGGGGTACAATAATACAATTATTAATGTATCGGCAAAGCAAGAATTCTGGAAACCTTCGGTATAACCCGTATACAGGCTGCACAATCAGACATTCATTAACAAATGTGTGTTTAATATGTAAATTTAATATATTAATCAACATACAATTCAGAGTGGATTTAAAATTATTTTATTAAACTTTTACATGCCGGAAAAAATATATTTTTATCACGATAACTTTCATAGAATTATTCTCATATATGATTAAAAGCCTTAGAACATTCAAAGTAAATTTAGTAAAGTAAGTAATATTTTAATATTTGTTGCAAAACCCTTTCAAGAATGACTCATGAACAAAATCGTGAATGAAAATTATCACAGGCAACTGTGTTAATTATTATTAGAATAATATTATTAATTTTGTTTTAGCTGCCATTTACCGCTTGCCTTGGGTTGTGTGTTTTCTTGTAATTAATAACTCTGGTATATAGACGATGCTTACTGTTTATCAGTTTCGTTACATCCGTGTGATAGAATGCCTGTAGATGCCGAAAGGCAAAACCCGGGTCGTTTGTGACAAAACATGTGGAGTCGTACAAAGTTGTAACAATTCAAATTGGATATTGAAATTCCACGAAGCACCTTCAGTCGATATCATAAATTATTATAGTATTTCAGTTATAGCAATAGAAGTGAAGAGAAACCTGAGCATGAAGGTTTGTTCTTCCAAAGTGTAGAACCAGTCTGCCAATAGGAATGCTAATGGTAAAGAAATTAACAATGTTCAACAGTATTGCTTCGAATGTTGACATATTCCATATGGACGAAAGTAAATTCATGCGAATACTATTTTTCAGTTAAAGAAGATGTTTCATGAGCTTACTTGGTTGACCTATTTGCAATCTTGTCGATTGTTTTGCTGCGTATTTGTTAAATTTCCAACACTTAACGTTCAAATATGTTAATGTTGCAAAAGCAATGAATTTATAATTTGTGAATTTCGTACCGTATAATTTTTATTAATATTAATAAAATAGAGAAAAATCTATACTAGAAAAATGGACATAAAGCGGTGGTCATTTCCGACAGTATACGAAGACTAGCGTAAGTTATAGTGTAGCATTTAAATACATCGATGACAAATCAATAAAAATATAGCGATACAAAATTTGGGACAGCATGTATGAAGCAGGGCAATTTGTAAAGTTACTTTATAATAATAATAGAGAATGACCGAGCGTCGGTCGAGGCCCGAACCCCATGTGGTCCTCTGTTACGAGAACTTTAGATGAAACTCCACCTCAGTCTCAGAGATGATGAGAACAGACAAACGTAAACACTCGCCGATGATTCGGTATTTTATGCACGTCAAGGGTTCACCAACGATATCAAATTTATAATGTATTTTTTTATTACCGAATGGTCATCGTGTTGAGAGCATGGCGTAAAAATTGAATGTTTCATCAGCGTTTTACGACAGTGGAAAAATAAAAATTTATGCCACTGATTTTTAACAGATACAGACAGACTTGCGGTTGAAAGATTACAGGTTTCTGCTGAAATTCGATCAAGTTAAACATTTATTATTACAGCATAGTCCTGATAATAAAAAACTATCAACTATACATCTTGAAAATTATTAAAACTTTTGCATTTTCGTATAATATTCAAAAAAATTGTTTAATAAACGCGTTCACTTTAAACTTAAATAAGGACCGGTTTCTCATAACAAGAAAGTCTATACAAAAATAATATAAAGTTATATATCTATCAACTATCGAAATTGCTATCAAATATATCTTTGAAGTTTTGTAGAACTAAAATACATTGCTATTTTTTCACCGTGTTATAATGGAGTTCTATCAAGTAAATGCCAATTCAATCAATAAATGTACACAACATAATTCTAATTGAAAGTCATTTCCTTATCCCACACGCGTATTATATTTAAAAATACAGAATTTTTACTATGATACAGTAATTGTGACGAATATTTTTTACAATTATAAAAAAAAAAATTAACTGTGTTGGTCGATGATTTTACGCTAATAATATGTTTTGGTTTGGTATATCAACTCGATACAAAATTATTTACTATCGAAGAATTTGGTTCTACATGAATTACACTTAGTTGATCGCCATTTCCGTCCAAACATTTTTTGAGCGGATATAACTAAATATACGACCAAAGATGATAAGTATATTGTGAAATCATATTTTTTTTTATAAAATTGACCGGTAAAATACGAACAACAACTTGTATAATTGATCGATTGAAATTTATCGAAAATCAAGATAAATATGACGGTAATAAAATGCGCTTTTCTATTTCTTGCAAGTTTAGGTAGTAAAGACTGCGTTAAGATTTGGTATGAAAAAACCTTTGCTGTAATGGTGCGCGACGAAGCATTGGAAGTATTTCATTTATATATCGTGCGACCTTTCGATAGTGTTCGAAGAATGAAAGTTGGTTGTCCAACCTGCACTCGTTATGTGTATGCAGCCTCTGTTACACGGCCGCCTTCTATAAGCTTTTCCTTGGCCCGATACAGAGCTGCACGAATGCAATATCGTGCTTAAAAGTGAAGAATAAAAAAAGAAAATGTGACCCGTAAGTATCCTGTGAATTGAACAGTTCCGCCATGAATCTTAAGACGAATTGCGAATATCTCGTTCCTCGTATCTTGCAAATTTATCGAATGCCTCAATGTTGGCCTTGGTTGATACTAACCTAGAATGGCCTATTGGGCCCGTATGAGGACGGACCACAGCGAACAAAAAAAAAAGTTTTGGTCGTTCGGCATTCATCTTTGGGTAGTAACATTGTGCGTGATTAGCGTGGAGAATTAAAGTTATATCAAGTATGTAACATGTTTGTAAAATAAATCATTTAAAATAATATATTAATGTTAAAAGACAGCCCTGGGACTTGGCGGGGCAGCCGACCCCCCGCCTTCGCGGACCAACCTGTCATGAGCGCTGACCTTTGCCGAGGGAATTTGATATTGACAAGATAAGCGCCCGTAATGTGATGTGTTTGATTTAATAATCAAGATATATATTTTAAATGATTCTTATTCCGTTTAGCGTGGGCACAATGGGGCGAGGGGTATGTTTGTATAACCATTCATCGTGACTTGTGGGATTTTTTTCATACACATGTACGTACATATTCGAACAAATTATTACAATGATCTCACTCCAGTGACGCCTTTTAAACTATTGAGTAAATGTGTACGATCAAATAACTGTCGATTGAAAAAGTATTTATTTTATCAACACAATATAACGGTGTTTTAACGAACCCTTGTCGCTAGTAGGCAGATCATTATATGATAATCACTATGCAACGCGAAAAACAGTCGTAATTGATAAAACATGAAAGGAAGATAGAGGCTCTCTGGTTGAAATTATGAATATTATTCAAAGGTGTGTGTTAATTAATCGATTGAATTGGCATTTACTTGGTAGAACTCCATTATAACACGGTGAAAAGATAGTAATGTTTTTAAGTTCTACAAATTTTTTATGAGATATAGTTGATCAGAACTACAGAAAATAGTTCTGACCGTGAACCGAAATAGCTATCAACGATATCTTATAATTTTTTTTTGTAGAATTAAAATACATTGCTATTTTTTCACCGTGTTGTGTGTTATTATTCAAATAGATTTAAAGATTTTTAATACTTGCTTTAATTAGAAATTGTTTTTTCAATATATTGTGTATATTCAAATGACAACTTAATTTATCATATATCGACAGAAGGTGCTTGATGAAATTTGAATATAAAATTTGAATCGTAAAAATCTTTTACGATTTCACATGTCTTGTCACAAACGATCCGGGTTTCGCCTTTTGACATCTTCAAGCATTCTATCACACGGATGCAACAGAACTGACAACGTCCGAAGATGCCGAAAGGCAACACCTGGGTCGTTAGTGACAGAACATGTGAAATCGTGTTTAACAAAACAAAAAGGTTTAACAATTCAAAAGTCAAAAAGGACAAAGTTATTGATTTTATTAGCATTTAGTTGGTAGACACCATTATAACACTGTGAAAAAATATCAATGAATTTTAGTTCTACAAAATTTATTAGATATACAGTTGACAGCTATTTCGGCTTACATCTTTATCAGAAATGTTATAAAATGTAGAACTAATATACTATTTTTTCACCATGTTATTGGAATAATATTATCAATTTAATAAAATATTATACATAAATGACAGTAAACGAAACACGGTATATATTTGTGTAGTAGAAAAGACTATTATATTATTGGCTAGAAGATCTTTAGGAATGCAAATCTTCACGTGAGCTTTCGAATATGACCAAGGATCAATATTGTTCCGAGGATATTTTATGCTACAAAAAGTGCTCAAAAAATTTAATTCTTGTACGATTTTCGACTTTGTGATACAATAGATAAAATAAGCAATGTATTATTGTTGCATGTAAACGTATCGGATATTTTTTCGAATTTTTTAACAAATGCAATCGGATTTTTAAATAAAGGAAACAATTTAATCCGAGATGAAAGTAATGTTTATATTTATGTATGTAATTAAAACAGTATTTATTTGTATTGTGTATTCATCGCTAAAAACAGGTAGGTTTCAGATTTACTACAGTCAAAATATTTTATATTGATATATTGAGAGTTTTGTACGTTTCTCATTGAACGGTTCTAAACAATGTAAGCATATCTACTACTCGCCAATAAAATAAAACAAAACAAGCCCGTACATGAAAAGTACATATATTTTTCGAGGTTCGGCAGAAATATACGAGCAGAAAAATGTTTAACGTGGATATTATTGTGATAAACAGATGTTCATATTAGCGCGGTATTTTTAAAGGTAGGAAGCTAGATAAGTCTTAATAAGTTTGATGAATGAACCCCAGAAACATGGTTTGTTTGAAAAGCAAATACAGGTGTCATTAACGCATGCTGCCAGAAAATGGGACAATTGGAAAGTGAAAGTAACAGCGAAATAAGAGTTGGATTGCGGCAAAATTAAATTTAAAAATATGAACATTCTGAAAAAATATTTTTAGGTTTTTTCAATCTATAAAATACGATTTTTCAGTTTCGCGATGATCAAGGCTGGTCCTAAGCTAATTATAAAAAAAAATATTTAACACAAAATTGGATTATGTACCAATAAATTGGAACCCCTAACACTGGCAGAAGTGAAAAAATACAATAGTATGTTATATTTGTGAATAATTATTCAAATCATATACTTTGAAATTTAACTACTTATTGAAGAAACGTCATAAAAAAGCAAGTACGACTTATTTAATTAACACGGTGAATTTGCATTAGTTCTACAAAATACACTGCTATTTTTTTTTGGCGTCACAATAAAGTTCTACCAAATAAATGCCAATTCAATCAATGAATTATTTATATGACAAAATGTTACCAACTATTGTATACGAATGTGGTGACTTTGGAGACTAAGATATTTTATCGAGGCTGTGGAGTCATTAAAAAAAACACGTCTTCGACGCAAAAACAGTTCAATTTTATCCGGATTTTTTCCTACCTTTCCTATGTATTTGCATTTAATTAAAGATTAACCAACCAATCCGGTAATTGTTTTGAAAATTGTCTATTCAAAAAATTAGTCGGGTTCGTGTGTTTTTCACGTCATTCATTTCTGGATAGACCATTCTTATTTCAATCTCATATCTGAACCCTATTTTCTGAAATTTTCACTCAAAAATCAGCAACAATCGATCAATATATGTATTATAATTTGTTTGCATAATTTTCAGGATTATCAAAGTCAAACACATTGATGGTCTATGAAAAATTATGACTATTGTCGAAAACTCATTTTCGTGAAACACAAAATAAAAAATCCACTACTATTATAAGCGTAAAATTTACAAGACAAATTTTAAGTGTTGTAACTTTGTACAAGTCCACATGTTTTTTTATCACACGACCAGCATACCATATTTTTATTGCATCTGTGTGGTAGAATACACTAAGAGCGATTATTGACTATCAGTATCCACGCAGTAGTATTTTTCTAATATGTTACATCACCCGATGTTTAATTCCCACCGTTACCCACAAATTTTATAAAATAATAAGGTATCTCTACTTTTGACATTACCCAATTACATTTTTAAGATAGATGACTAAAGTTACTAGTTAACCCTTTATAGGACGAAGAATAGTGACCTGTATTGTAAGTATTGATGTGTATATTTACCACTGTCTTATAAAGGGTTAAAACTTATCCCAGGCAACTGATTGTCATTATTATTAATTTTGAAATTATTATTGTTAAAAAATCCATTTCAATGATATTTGATTGTAATTGTTGTAGAATCCTTTTATCTGAGACTCTCATCGACAGCATTTAGTATTCATAAAACTCATAACATAAAGTTGATTGTCATCATTATTAAATCAATAGTATTGAAATTATTTCAGATATATGTTTGAATCCTAGCCTAAGAGTCTGTGTTTTTCCATTGTAATTAACTCACTTAGTTAATAACCGATGCTTACTGTGAATTTTGTGTCAGTTCTGTTGCATCTGTGTGATAGAATGTCTGAAGATGACGAAAGACGAAAGTAGGCGAGATCATACATTTACAAGACATTCTTTATTAACTAATTTTCTTTTATGCTAACTGTTAATTGTGTTTTAAATAATAAAAACACATTTTTAGCACTTATTTCCACAATATATTTTTGGATCAGGACCGGTTGATAATGCTTGCGATGATCGAAACCGATCAAAAAATATATTGTGGAAATAAGTACAAAAAATGTGTTTTTATTATTTAAAATAGAATGCCTTTCCATCAAGAAGTGACAGTCATACCTTAAAAGTGTTAATTGTGTGTCAGTTCTGTTGGATCTGTGTGATAGAATGCCCGAAAGACGAAACCAATCCAAAACATAAATTTACAAGGCATTCTTTTTTTTAAATTTGAAATTGTAAATTTTATTTGAAATTAGAATATTAAGATACCGGTAGATCAATGGAGTACATTAATTTCCTAACGCGGGCCTGATGGTTGTTAATTATCTGTTGTTGCCGCTGTGCGTACCTACTATAATACATATGCCATTTTTCGAGTAGAAGCCCATTATCCACTTACTAATAATATCTCCGGCAATGTTCTCGCTTTAATAACCATTTCGTAGGTGCGTCGCGGATTAGCGCTGCAAAGGTTCAAACTCGAAAAGTCATTGTTGTGCCGCGCTCCTGATCTGTAGGGCGGACGACACGTGCCGGCAGATTCAACGAGTCATCTCAAAGTGTGGTTCGCAGCGTTCAACGGGTCCGAACAACCAATTAAAAACAATAAATTACATTTCCAAAAGTATTTATATGCATACTTAAAACAAGAAAAAGTTGTAAAAATAAATGAGAGTAACTATAGTGGCCGGGGTGGTGATGTGATGTCGGGAGTCGTGAAAAATAAGCGTTTCCAACTACTTTATCGATAAGACGGTTTCGAAAACTATCTCAATGAATAATTTGCCGTATCTGTTGGTTGATTTTTAATTAAATGCACATAACTAGAAAAGGCAAGAAAAGAAACTTACAAAAAAATTAAATTAAACTTTTTTTAGTTCGAAATAAATATAATATAAATAAAAAATAGACTCGAAATTGTTACAACTTTGTACGATTCCACATGTTTTGTCACTAACGGCCCGGGTTTCGCCTTTCAGTATCTTCAGGCATTCTATCACACGGATGCAACAGAACTGACATGTTTAAAATTGACACTTTACGGTCCGCACATTTTCGCTAAATAACTACACCGAAATAGTTTTCTTCCCATTTTGATTTTAGACCTCGTGTATATTCTACGTCCATCTGTCGATAAACTTTGAAAGTAAGAATTAAAATTCATATTCATTTTTGGCAGTTTAGCTGTGCGTATCCGAAGACGCCACATTGTGCGTTCCCGGATCGTAACGTTTGTCTCAAAAATGACGCCATTGTGGCATCTGCGGACCGTAAAGTTTAATTTACATAAATAGGAAAGGTAAGAAAAAAACTTAAATAACAAAATTATAATTTTTTTATTCGGAGTCATATTGTTAGTCAATATCGGAGTCGGAGTCATGATTTTTTTAACGACTCCATAGCTTTGGTCGTGGTAACTTAAAAGTAATTTTCGAAGTACATTGTTTTGAATTAAAAAGACAAAAACGTGAGCTCGAGTAAAGGTTTTTGCCTAGATAATTAAATATATACTATCATGTTATTTTTATAATACTGTTGGTTTTGATTTATTTTCATTGGAGATCGGGAAACATAACCATTGATAATACATAGCTCTTCAGCATTAGCCTAAGGGCTGCCTCATTCAGCAAGACTCTTCAAATAATACGTACTCTTCGTTTCGAGTATCTATCCAAGAGTATCTATTCAACCAAAAGGTGGAGGATCATGTATATATTTTGTTTCTTTTTTTATCACAAAAGGTACTCCTAAACAATGTTATGAGATGAAAGAGAAAACGTCGTTTGTATTTTTATAACAATCTGGCTTTTATTAAATTGACGAGTGTGCGGCAGTTTGCCTTTTAACAAATTGGTAACCACAGCGGAACAATAAAATACAGGATGACCGGACGTGTAAGTAGTGTTTTGTTTGATAAAAATATATATTATAAAGACGAATAGTTTTGATGAGCGACGATCATAAAGCATGCAGACATCAAACAAACTTCGCCTAACAAGCTCGTAAAGTTTTACGGGAACAATGTAATTAATTCATATTGTTTGTAATGTTTAGAAAAATGTGTTAAAACCACCATAATTATAACGTAAAAATGTACAATCCGTGTAATATTGTCGAAATTATTTCATACATTCGGACGCCGAAGTTGAAATGTTTATAATATAAATGAAACATATATTGGTTTAATTTGTATCAAAAAGAGAAACACAAAAGTCTACGTTTAAATGAAAAGTAATAAATGTTCTAAGTGATGTCTATGTCATTTTGTACAAAATTTACAATTTTTGATGTATATACATTAATCAATTGAGAATTTTAATAAAATATGCAATTGGTCATTCATATGATATTAGGATCTGCTGGCAGACGGTTAATATACCGACACAATAAAATAAAACTAGATCGAAATATTAAATACTTATTTTTTTAAAGTCCAATTAAAAAAAAACTGTATTATTTCTTACTAGCGAGATTCCGGCATGCGTTGCAATGCCACTTAAAGAAAGTGTTTATGATTTCATTCATTTCACTGAAGTTATTTTGGATACACAATATGTTTGTTTTTCCGTATGTTGCGTACACATATAATTCATACGTCTTTACGACGCGTGAGCAGGCCACATAAAGCTGTCCATGCGAGAAGCATATCTACATAGCCCAGTGTATCAGTTGATAGTGTTAGCGTAATCGAAACCCGTCCTGATCTAATAGTTGAACTAGTTCAGAAATCTTAGCGAGCATGTGGAAAACAAAATTATTTTCTATCGCAATCGGATGTAAAAATTAAAAAACCAACTAAAGCTCATCTCAATCGGAAGAATGGTATAGGAATTTAAACAGGACATATAATTTTTTTTTATATATATATATAGATAAATCAAAATTGTATCACTATATATTATATTTAACGTCAAATGTATTTGTTTTATAAATATACATTAAACGAGTAAAAAATACAAAATATCATACCGTTATATGTTATTACCTAAGATGTTATTTACACGTTAAGATCCGCATGATGTATTACAACCAATTGCCATTAACTGAGTATTATTAAAATATAATGGATTGAAATCCAAACACGAAATAAATACTATTCAAAATTCGTTTGGAATAAAATGTATTATTTTATACACAAACAATTAATCTCCCGAAGCTAACTATGTCAATGTATGTAACTTTTAAGATGTGGATAAAAATACTTCGAAAATTAAACCGTTATTGAAGATAACAGTATTTATGAATACTTTTACAGTATTCCTTAAAGATTTGTTGTAAATATGTAGTAATAAGGTAACTTCATTGATTAGAGGTTAGAGGGTTTTGAAATTTTGACTTGGAAAGACAAAAATTGCTATCGCAGATGATTTCAAAAAAAATGAAAATATTTTATGACTAATTGCAAAATGTGTTTTTGTAGCGACAACCTCAAACAGCGATAATACGTAAGCATATCCGGACACGGCAGCGTTAAAATTATAAAATTTCATCTCACACGTGACTGTTACACGTGGGGTTTTTAACATGAAGTCCCCGACCAGAGTCTGAACGGGGATAACATCACCTAAGGGCCACGACAGAGGCGCTCCCAATAAGGGGCAGTTGCAGTAAGTGAAGCCAATTGGAACAATAAGCAAGAATTATTTTTTTTCGAAATTTATAAGCCTTCTTTGTGTCTAAAATTTTAACCAAAAATGGAACACTGAATAAATATTTTTTTTAAGTTAACCTTACGTTTTATGGTATATGCCAATATTTTAAGACATAATTCTATATCAACAAATATATGTTAAATGGTAGGATGATTTTTGAAAGCGATGTTTGATGGTAATATAAATTAAGTGCAAGAAATCGCAATTCGACAAAACTAAAATAATATTGCGTTAAAAAATAAAATAAGATTGCTGAGAATTGAGTTGAGGCAAATAAAACGGATAAATAGAAAGCTGCTCAAAAAATAGCGTTCAATTGAAATAAGCTTAGACGTATACCACATTTTTTATTGGGGTTGAGCCCCCTTCATATAATTGTGTATCTCAACCCTTTCCCGCAGGAGCGTCACTGATCCAGAGGTCGTGTTTCTGGGTTCGAGGGTCGTGGGAGGGGTTGCTAATGAAAACAAGTGGTGCGGGTGAGACAGGGGTCATAAAGCGCGGTGGCCGGGTCGAATGGTTGGTTATATTAATATTGGGGTATAAACAAGCACTTCATTAGTCCCCGCGGTCATATTTTCAACTCGCAAAGATAGAGATGGATAAATATTGCTCGCCCACCCCACAGGATATGGAAATGTATCTAATTGGCGTTCGCGGAGCCCACTTCTCTACGGCAGTCGCGCGGCGGTGCCTACGAATGCTACGAGCCGCTACGCAGTTGGTGCTTTTTATTTCAAACTCGGTATCTATCAGTGGGGTGAGCTATGGTTTGTCGGGTGGTTTACCTATGAACAATTTTACAACAACTGCCTTGTTTCAGCTACACAACTTAACCTTGCCCGCGGGTTTTCAAAAGTTTTATACTAAAAAAATATTACTTTGATATATAAACGAAAAAGAAATCCTTACAAGAGCAGTATCAGGAAAAAAGACGATAACGATTTAAAATAATTGGGTATATGTATACAAGGGATACTTTAAAAACGCTTTGGAAAAAATATTTTTTTTTCAATTCACTAACAGGATTGTAAGAAAATTATTTTTAGAATTAGTCTTAGTAATATAACAATAATGTCGACGAGCTTGAGTACTTGCAAATATAAAAAACACACAAACATAAATATTTATAAATTAATAAATATTTGAAGTCTGATTCAGAGAGAGTAGTTCCCTCAACCAAATTATATCCTTTATGATATCGACTGAAGATGCTTGATGGAATTTCAATATGAAAAATGAATTTTTAAAACTTTGTGCGATTTCACACGTTTTATCACTTACGGCCCGGGTTTCGCCTTTCGGCATCTTCAGGCATTCTATCATACGGATGCAACAGAACTGACGGTCAGTGTTAGTGACAAAACACGTGGAATCGTACAAAGTTTTAACAATTCAAATTTAAATTATATGCTATCTGAGAAAATGTGTAAATTTTTAGCAATTACTTTTATTTTAGATCACTTTTAAGGTTGTAGCTTCTTGGAGGAAAGGCACAATGTTTAGTTTTATCTCGTAAATTTATAATATAAAGACTTATAACAGGTTTGCTCATCGCTAGTATCATTATCTACACACGGCGATGAACGACTTGGTCTTTATATTATAAAGTTATAGCAATAGTACTAAAACATTTAGTTTCATTCATATAAATGTTATTATTTGGATACAAAACTAAATTACGTTAATTTACGGAGCTTCGATTTGAAGTGATTATAAAGTGAAATAATCTCGCTGAAAATACCTGCTTGAAAAGCTATTCCGCATAGTGGTTGCCGTGTGAGGTAACAATAATAATCCGCGGACGATAATGTTTCGCGTCCACCAAAACTTAACTATTTTACTGTGCCGACAAGATAAATAATTACACGAATTGCGAACAAAACAGCCCGCAAAAACATTACGTAAAAACCCATAAATCAAAAAAGAGTGCGCGCAATGTTCGCTGCACTTATTCGAACCATTATTTTTGCATGCCACATGCACTCTCGAGTGGGCAATGCCTGCTATTGCCAACACTGGCCGACGGGGATTACTTTCACCACTTCACCGCGAATGCAATTATACTATGATAGCAATAACTGAGAAAATGTAAGAAAAAAAACCATCGTCCGTTTTTTCCATCCCACTACACACATATTTAAACACTAAATGAAAAAAATATCAGTGTTACAAGTTAGTGTTCGATTTAGAATTTGAATATAATATACATTCGAAATAATAACGTATGTGTTAAATCGGAGTTCGATTTGGAATTCGAATATTATATACATTCGAAATAAGAACGTATGTGTTAAATCGGAGTTCGATTTGGAATTTGAATATAATATACATTCGAAATAATAACGTATGTGTTAAATTGGAGTTCGATTTGGAATTCGAATATTATATACATTCGAAATAAGAACGTATGAGTTAAATCGGAGTTCGATTTGGAATTTGAATACAATATACCTTCGAAATAAAGACGTATGTGTTAAGTTGGAGTTCGATTTGGAATTTAAATATAATATACATTCGAAATAAGAAGTACGAATTTGAATATAATACACCTTAGAAGTAAGGTATGGAATAAAAAATATCAACTAAATTGAATAATTCTAAAAAGGGCAGTAGGTATATGATTTCATTTTCTGTGATAAAAGAAGGCGTTTAGCGACTGAAAAAAATGTTAATTAAAATCAAAAACACAAAAATAAAATTAGGATACATTAAGAGTAAAACTTCTACTGTTTATTTGTGATATTTCGATTGCTGTTCATTAGTGCAGTGTAAGACGCATGTAAAAATTACGTCTATAAAACAATATATCTGTTAATTTGTTTCACATCGATTTTATCGAAATGTCAACATAGGGGATAAATAGTCTTTAAAAGAATATAATATCAGGTATGAATAAGTAAAACTTGAGGACATATTTTTATTTATTGAAAAACACAGTCGCCATTTCTTTAAATGTTCAGAGTTGAAACTGTGCAAACGATTGTGAATAAATAAGGAGATACATTGAGCATTGATGTTATATAGCAAAGAAAACTTAGAACAAGAAATCAACAGCCAAACGCTAACTGCCAACGTAACATTATTCAATAATTCAAAGTGCCAGATGAGTCGTGTGCAAGACACGTAAATTCTTTCTATATGATAATTGATTCTTCTAGTCGATAAGCTAAATAGTATATTCAGTGAGTGATCGATTAACGAACAGTTCGGACTGCGAATAAATCGGACAACGAACAATTTTTGCGTTCGAACAACGAGCACATATTCGGATAACAAACTAAAACGATCTTTATAATCCACTTATTCTACCTATAAAACTGGGATGATCGGTTTACGAGCAATTCAGATAACGAACAATTCTGATAGCGAACACAGTTCTGGAACAGATTATGTTCATTAACCGATCACCCATTGCATATATAATATGTTAATTATGATTCAAATATTATGGGTTCAATAAACAATTAAAAAGACTTTTTTTTTATATTATATTATATCAATACAACTATCCAGTACTACCAAGCAAATAATGACTGAGTTTCGTTATAGCGCGTTAATAAATAATGTAAACTAAAAAAACATCTAAATTAACATAGAAGCTGGTAACACTATGCAGGCCCTTCTTACGAACAAAACTATCTTATTAGATTCTTAGCTTTCTGATCAAACCATGATATAATAATTTACTTCAATTATTCTCGGACAAGAGACTGTATATCAATATTGAAATACACATTGATTTATTAAAAAAATGTATGTTGTATTTGCAGAATACTACTTAAAACATACTGTTAAATTCAATTATCTTATTGGTTTTAATGCTTGTATTATAGATAAACCGTTAATAGCAAACTACTATCCAACGCGTATTCGCCGATGATTCCCTATAAAAGCCCTTGCGCTTTATTCGATACGTTGCATTGCGTGGTTCAGTTGTCCGGCAGGGGTTTGTTATTGCACTTGGTCAGGGGGAAAACTTGAAACGTTGTCAAAACTCAAGTGCTCCGCGTGGCTCTGTGTATGGGGCAGCCACTAGGGTGAGCGGGTTAGTTCGGCTTTCAGTTTTGCGCAAAAAATCCATATTATAATTATCACAGAAATTGTTTCTCAAGAAGAATCCACCAACGATTTGTTTCATAACGTTATTGCGACTGCTCGTTTAGACGAGCAGTCATTTTAATCTCTACTTCAAGAAGAATCAAATTTGTGAAAAATGTTTATGTACGGAAAACGACTACACAGTTGTAAAAAATACTTGAATAATATTTGTTAAGTATTTTCAAACTATGTTAACTTCTATTGAGAAGCATTTGGGCTCGTATATTGTAAGAACTAGTTGTTAGCCAGTCCTTTTTTCGGAGAGAATATTTATCGAAGAAAATTGTTAATATAGTGGAGTTATAAAATAATTTTTCCGACGTGCGGGAGGGTAATGTAAATATCAAAGCCATATATGTTTTTTATCGGAAAAAAAATGTTGATGAATTGGCATTTACATAGTAGAACTAGCAAGGTTGTGTGTCATATATATACATATATATATTTATATATATATATATTATGGCCACCTTAACCGAAAACGATAAATGTCTGAGTACTTTTTGCACTTGTCTACAGGACTACCATGTTTCATGAGATAAGTGCAGAAAAAATGTGTCACTTGTTGAATATACATTATCTTCATATTTTATCAAACAATACTTATCTGGCAAAACGGAGAAAAAAAATTTTTACGCAGATATTTTCAAAGGTCTGATTATACAGCGAGAAATTGAAAAATGTAGTTGATAACAACAATATCGATAAAATTAGGTATTTTGAGTTATGCAATACTCAGTGATTATCAAATATGATAAATGCATATATGCAAAAATTTTACAAATAATTCAATGGAACAGATATATTTAAGAGGGTATTTCGAAAACTTATTAAGTTAAAATATCTATGTATTTTTTTCATTAAGAGTTCAAATCTGGAAGGTGCCGAAAAGATTCAAAGAAAAAAAATATCTTTGAAATAATATTTAATATGCCACACAGTAAATATTGGGAAAATGCAAGTCGGCTAAATTGACTCTATAAAAGACATCGCTTTTGCGATCCATCAAATAAGTTCAAAGAATTCACACACAATAGTGATTTATAATAAGTATGCACTTTGGAAAAGCGAAAGGCATTTTTTTAAATCAACAAGAACATTTTCTTTAAATAAATGTCGGTTTTTGATAGTGACATGTGAAGACAGTATTTCAACTACAATTAATTCTTTAAATCTTCAAAAAATAATCTCGACTAAATGGGATATAAAAAAACAACACTAGCTTTCCAATTGTCACATTTGAATGCTACAACAACAATCTTACTAATTTTGAGTTATATTTTCCTAGGTATAAGGCAGTCTTAATAATATTTACACAGCTTAAGTAAAAATAATTGCACGTTCTCAATGTTTGTTCGGTACGTCGCTGTAAGGCCCTGAAGATGTATAAAGTATTCCCAAAGCCTTCATCATTAATGTAACTCGGAGTCGGTGCCCTCGAATGTAATATCATTTTATTATTCTTTGTTGTATTGTTGCAAATTTCGTTTCAACTTCGAATTATCTTATTAAATGTTCATTTACATACAAATTACATCGAAAGCGTAGCTAACGAAACTTGAACTTTATGGCAGTGAAGAGTGCTGTAGGTATTTAACGCGAATCATTGCAAATATAATTGAGAATTGCAACAAGTATTAAAAAAAACTCCCGAAACTTCTAATGAAATCGATTGTTTTTAAACGATTTGTATGGTATTTTCGTTCAGATAAATCATGACTTTTGTACATTTTACTTTTACTTTTTCAAAAGGCATGATATTTTATTATGATCAGTTGATAATGTTTGCTATGAGCAAAATCGATCCTGATTATAAAATATCTTGTGAAAATAATGAACCAATGTGTTTAAATAATTTAAAATATGAAGATTATATAACAATAATACAGACTGAAAAGCCGCTTCGACGCATGACGGATTTGGAAATAAATAGAATATGAATATTTATTAAATTTAGTGCGATTAGCATAATCTGCTTGACTATCAAATAATTGAGAAAAATTGTTAGTCGCAAAAAAATATTTCGATAAAACTTTAACATCTTTACAATGATACAATCTTAGAGAAACTTTTAAGATGACGTTGTTAATTACAAAATGATTCACTAATATTAAAAATATGTTTTCATATAATCTCAATTTAATGACAGCATGCTTTCTGTTAATATTTTTTACTCGGAGATATCGAAAGTTGAAACCAGAAACGTATGTAAGGAAACAAAATATAAGCAATCTAAATGTTTCTTAAATCGACTTTATATGATATCTTCGATTATTTTCTACGCCTAAAGTTCAACCGCGCGACTTAAAATCGTCTCTACGAATGATATTGAAGAATATAAAAGTTAGCGTTTTTACGTTAATAAATTATACGAATGTCAATGCGGTGGTCCATTAAGTAGCGAAACACAACATAGCACGAGGCATTTTCGCAAGCCAAAAATGAATTGCAAAGTAAAGCACGCGCGTTGTGTCATGAGGCGTGTCAACAGAGAGTAAGGGATGTTACGACAATCATACAAATAGTAATGTACTAGCAGTGCAAAGATATTAAAAGAGTATTTTGCTGTTCGCTCAGGGATGAAAAAAATGATAAATGCTACATTTATTCTAAACTGCCAATTTTTAACACGGTGAAAAAATAGCAATGTATTTCAGTTCTACAAAATTATTTTTAACAAATAAAGTTGATAGCTATTTCGGCTCACGCCATCGTCAGAACTATGCTTAAACTAACATTTGCTTATCTATATATAGCTGTGCAGAAAAGGCTCACAACACATCCTCTCTCCTGTTCCAACGGCCTAGCTTGTTACTTTAACACAATGACACTAAATTTTCAAAATTCTAAATGAAACAATAGGTGTCTATGACAATAAGATTATATGTGGGACGGAAGTGATCCTTCTGGAAGTAAATCAGACCACCCCTTTGTGCAACGGCTGGACAAGTGGCGATACTATTATGTTAGTTTGGTCGTTAAGAATCCTTTGTGATAATTGGTGCCTATTAATTTCTAGATGTTCTAAAGCCGTCATTCTACGACCCTTACTACAAAGATGCAAACATTTAGGGGCTGAGTTTGAATTTTTATACAACGTGATTAGTTGAACACTGCATTGTCTAAATATTAATGAACATAAATCGTTAGTTACTGTAAATTTAATTCAAAATTTATTTTTCCATTAAAACTATAAATGGTGTTCTTCGGCTAAATTATTTGCTATTTAACTGCAAGACATCATCTACAATTATTGTCACTAAAGACTCGGAATTCGCCTTTCGGCATCTTCAGGCATTCATCACACGGATGAAATACAACTGACAGTAAGTTCTGCTTGTCGAAAAAAGTTTTAACAATTCAAATTTGATTTTGAAATTCCACCAAGTGTAATCAGTCGATATCATTAATTATGACAAGTAATTTGCACAATAACGTGTCTGTTATCTATAAATGTAATGTAAAAAAATGTGTTATACATAACTGTAAAACCAGTAAAATATAACAGTAACATTTAAAATAATAAAACACATTTTTTTAGTATTTTCACAATATATTTTTTGATCGGGACTGGTTTCGCTCATCGCGAGGATTATCATTAGATTATGTGTTTTTATTATCTTAAACATCATGACTTTCCATCAAGAAGTGACAGTTAACACCTTAAAAGTGATCACAGTAACGATTGAAATTCTTGAAATTTCTTGAACAAACAAAAAGTATATTCCTAAATAAAACGACGGTAGCAATATCACAAATATACTTTAAAACGACTTAGACTTGCGACTTTTGTTATTAATAGATAAATAATATCAAATGTGATACGTATTATCTGGCGTAGGTGTGAATTACAAATGACATCGAATTCAGCGAATGGTATCCAAAGCATCTTGCTCGGTATCTATAAACAATCGGGTAGTAATGTATACATTAATAGTTCTTCTAATTTAACCCCCTCATGGTGTTGTTTATGGGCATACCTCTGCTAATGCCCCTCTCCGGCCCCTTACCAAAAATGCCGCGACATAAGTGTCTCGATGTTTGAAAAGGAAGAGCTAAACTAGCGGCGGCGTGTTATTTATATGCGTCGGTAACGAACGAGCGTCGTCGTTGTAATGTTCGCCAATTCTAAAACAACGTTCGCTTTTCAAAAGATTGTTAATGAGGCACGCGGTAAATGTTCCATGATTTTAACTATACACCCAAGTTAAATAATAGAGTTAGAAAATTTATTTACAACATTAAAAAAGAAATTACTCCATACAAATAAATTAAGAATATTAGTTAAAAGTTTAAAAATGAAAAAAACTTTTTTAAAATGCCACAAATTACTTTGATGAATGATAGATATTATAACGAGTAAAAAATACCACAAAAAACCAATATACACCTTTCCCTCGATTTACACGGTACTTATTTTGCACATTTTCGCTTTTACACTGATTAAAAAAATGATATTGAAAATAACTGGCTATGATCAACAGAAACAATGTTCTCGCCAATTGTATTCATCTGGATGAGTCCATTTTTAGGTGAATCCTGTACTGTATGCATTCCACTGCACGTATGTCTCTTCCCGCCATTCGGCGTTTATCCTTGACTTGAGCTTGACGTCAGCTACAGCGACGCAAATTGAGTCTTTAACTTGAAAATTTTAATTCTTCATATTCTTAAATTCTATAACGTTTATTATGTACTAAATAAATTATGTACTATAATTTTTGATTACGTGTTTTATGTCTTGAATAATATTTTTAGCTTTTTTATGTCGAAAGAAGTAAAAAGAAAAGTTATTTCGTTACGTTTTTGGTGTACTTTTCGATTTACACGTTTTTCTCAATAAACTACCGTGTAAATCGAAGGATAGGTGTATTTTATATCACAGTAACATTAAATTCTTTTGAGTATTCAATTTATATAAAGTAATCAATTAGTATATAAAAGCTCCAAATTATTGACACACCACTACGGAGTAAGGCAATGTGTTTTTGCGATAAAAAAAATCTCGATGAGTTTTTCAATTGAACAATTTTCCCCGCGATAGGTTAATCAAAATCGACCAGGTTTTCGTACAATATCCAGCAAAAGTCCCCACAGTTTTGGCAGAGTTTCGAATAATTGTACCGAATAAAGGATGAATGAATGAATAAAGGCGAGATGTATGATATGAGCGTGTTCACGTGTGTCGACACGGGCTGCGCTGCCATCAACAACTCGGGGGACGCTATGCTTCTTTTTATTCAAGTAAACAAATAATAATATTTAATGCGCGAATGTTTTGTCCCCGTTTATTTTTTTCCACGGTCGCGCCGCGAGAAGGTTGCTGGATTAAAATCAACAAATACACAAATCTTTTGACTGATTTATAATATTCTATTTTTTCTTCAAACGAACATTATCCCTCGTTAAACTTTTAAGCGACATGGAAATGTTTTACCTTAGCAAATAGACAAGCCAGGTTTTTAAATTGTATTTACTTACGCACCATTAAAAGTAAGTCATTTACATTTATTTAGAAATCGGCATTATAACCTGCTCTGTTGCCATTTACCAAGTAAAATAAAATTGTTTTTAATTCTACAAGAATGTTTGGTTATCTGCACTCCGTTTTTATCATTTAAAACAACTATGGATTTTTTCGAACGCATAATATTAAATACATGAAAATTTATCAATTGAATTGGCATTTACTTGGTAGAACTCCATTATAACACGGTAAAAAAATATCAACGTATTCAAATCCTACAAAATTTAAGATATATAGTTGATAGCTATTTCGGCCTACGCCTTCATCAGAACTATGTTTAAACGTACATTCACCTATCTATATACAGCTGCGTAGAAAAGGTACACAATACATCAATGTATTTTAGTACTCTAAAATTTGAAAAGCTGTATATAGTTGATAGCTATTACGGCTTACGCCTTCGTTCTGTTCGATAGTTCTGATTCAACTATATACCTTTTGAATTTTTGTAAAACCAGAATACGCTGCTATTTTTGCATACGTATTACATAACAATTATTGAAGTTTAAGTTGAAGGAACCATCATCTTTGATATTAATATCGAGAGGTTTTTTGCCGTAGTAAAAAAATATACTGGGTACACAATTTTGTATCTGCTACCATCAAATTCAATTTTTCAATTCTTACTGTGTGTGTGCTGTAAGAGATTAATGTAGCAGATTTGGTTTTAATAACGAACAGTTCACGCAGGTCATCAAGTACACCACCCCTCGATTAACACGGTAGATATCTTTCCGAAAAAAGCGTGTAAATCGAAATTTTACTTTTTTAAATGTAAAACCGTGTAAATCGAAAAGTATACAAAAGAGGCATAATTTGGTTGTTTTTTAATTTACGAATATGAAGAGATAAAATTTTCAGGTTAAAGACTCAAATACAATCGGCGTCGCTGTGGCTAACGTCAAGCTCAAGTCAAGGATACACGCCGAATGGCGGGAGGAGACATACGTGCAGTGGATTGCATACAGTTGGATTTGCCTAGAAATGGACTCGCCCGGATGAATACCCCGGCATACGGGCGCGGGAAACAAATACAATTGGCGAAAACATTGTTTATGTTGATCATAGCCAGTTATTTCCAACATTTTTTTTAATGCGTGTAAAAGCGAAAACGTGTCAAACAAGTACAGTGTAAATCGAGGGATAGGTGTAGGTGTAGTTTATATTGATACGAGTAATGAAACTGATTCTTATTTTCATTCGAAATGGATTTAAATCGATCACGTAAATAGAAGAAATTCGACGCAAACGAAATGTTTCTGGTATTTTATACAGATCAATCGTACGGAAAATGAGTGGTGAAATATTTATATTTTCCACAGCCGAACACAGTGTAAAATGTAAAACGCAGCCAACAAGTAAAAAAAAAGATAAATAATGGTACAATGGAAGTGACAGAAAAATATTCGATGCATTCAGCGCACAGTATTAATTTGAAGTATAGTGGAAAACACGGAAAGTGTTATGGCAGATGTACTTCGCGTTTGAGTGTTACAAAATATTCTCTGAACATAAACAATAAAAAAAGATACAATTTATTAACAAGTTCTATTTATCTGCGATGAGCGTTTTTGTAATACGCGCACACTGTGAGGTAGATATATAAATTATTATAAAGGAATAAACAACATAAAATATTACAGCTAATGCCAGGGCTACAAAAATTTTAACGAACATATAATATTATTATACGTTGAAAAAATAGCAATGTATTTTGGTAGTACAAAATTTAAAAGGTATTCATAATAGTTGATAGCTATTTCGGCTTACGCCTCATCTAACGAATTCAATATTCATAAGTCATATATCAGAACTAGTTCCGATGACGGGGTAAACCGAAATATATATCAACTATATACATAGTTCATTTGTATAACTAAAATACATTGCTATTTTTTCACTGATTTAGAATGGAATTTTACCCAGTAAATCCCAATTCAATCAATAAAATAATAATTATAAAAAAATATGGATTCGAAGTGTAATGACTACAATGTTCGTGGCAAAATATGTTTGAAATTTTACACAGAAAATATGGTAACACATTTAAAAGACTGTTTTATTAAAAAAAATAAACAAATCCGAAACATTAATCGGGTAACTTTGATTAATTTTATGATTTTTTTTCATAAAAATAAAAATGTATAACTTATTATATTCTACAGGCTGTTAACAAGTTATGTAACGTGTTTCGCTTACTTGAGGAAATAAGAATCTTAGAAGAGCTTCTTTCATAAAGCCGTTTACGACATGTATATGTTCAAATAAATTGATAATTTATAATAAGTTTTTTTCTCGGTTCTGGGCAATGCAAAATCTTCAAATAATTTATCGGACATAATTTTCATCCATAAACGTGACAGTATTGGAGCACATAGTAGTCTGAATGAATTATCGGGTTTCACTTATTTTGAAGATGAACATGGCGTTTCGGTAACCGTCAATGGAAAACGTTATCGTAAAATGATAGGTGACTTATTGACACCAGGATTGAATGCTTTGTGTTGGATTAACACGTGGTACAAGTGTTACAGCCAATACTAAAATGGAAATTTAATGATATTAGTAACTTTCCCGGCAAACACCCT
Organism: Himalopsyche japonica; assembly: GCA_028555115.1. NCBI lineage: Eukaryota > Metazoa > Arthropoda > Insecta > Trichoptera > Rhyacophilidae > Himalopsyche > Himalopsyche japonica. The sequence continues at coordinate 180,077 of JAHFWJ010000015.1, forward strand.
GTATAAAAAATAGATATATATTCGTTTTGATAATCGCAGATTTTTCGATATTTTTCGTACGCTAACAGCCTTTAGAAGCAAGTATTTTTGTATATGGTGTAATGCTTATAATTGAACATATTAATATTACGTATTTGTGATTTTAAGCACCTTCGTGTGTGGATTGTATACTTAGCGGACATTGCAATTTAGTTCTAGAGTAAGAGCTATCGCAATCCATTTAAAACGACAAGTCCGTGAGCAATGCAAATAAGCCGGACTACATTATTAAATCCAAGATAAGCGACGAAAGCGCATAAGTCATAAATGCTTAGCCCGGGATATTGGTAATTGGAAGCAGCACGTTGTAAGGGTAATTAGATTTATTTCCTTGCATGCGTGAGTGGCGTTTGGGACAAGCGAAATAATGCCCCCCGAGTTTATCGCGGGCATGCATCACAATACAAAGTAATTTATCGCGGCCATTCGGATTTCGCGATTCCGATTTGTGATTGGACAATTCAGGACGTCATTCGAACTAATGCAAATTGTATTCATCACCTCGCCGACATGACATACGATACGATTTCACTCGCTGATTTATGATGAAATTGACAAAGTGTTGACGTTGTTATCTGTAAAACTTCCGTAATCTTAGAAAGTATTTAACTTTTGCAATATTTCTTTAACCATTTCATAGCTAGAAAATGTAAAATGGTCGCTAGCTTTAGACAGATTAAAAAACTCAATTAATTAACAAAGTCACTTTTTAAGTGTTCTTGAATTTTCATTTGAAAATTCATTTGTTCTTGAATTATCATTTTTAAAAGGGATGATATTTTAAATTAAAATATCATATTTTTTTAATAATATTTCCACAATATATCTTATGATCCGGACAGGTTTCACTCATCGTAAGTATCTTCAACTAATTACAAAAAAACCTTTTTAACAACAAAAAAACGAGTTATTATTACTAAGCAGGCGTATAAAACCAAAGGTTCAAGAACTAAGAAAACAATTTACATAAAGTGGTACAATATACATTTAATTGAAGTAAATTAATTAAAAAATTAAATTTGCAAATAAAATAAAAAAAAATCGTGAAGACTCATTTAGCAAGACTAATGAGTGGAATTCTTTTATAATCTAAATAATACACACTTAAATATTTCATGGAATTTTATGTGTTAATAAATGAAATTCTAATGGTAATCGCGATGAGTAAAACCAGTTCTTACAATAAAATATATTGCGGAAATAGTATTTAATGTGTATTTATTTTTTAAAACGATTAACAAAAATTGTACGATGATACGATGCTAAAAATATAAAATCCGTATGTAACAGACAGAATGTAGAGTAACAAACTAAATTTGTTAAAAATAGTCGTTACTTTTATAAAATACAGTAGGAATCAAAAGTTGCTGTTTTTAAAAAAATCTGTACAGGTGATTAATATAACTGTTGTAATTGTAATAATTTCTCGCGTTCTAATCTAAATACCGAAAATATTAACCGATAGAGATAAGGGAAATTGACACCTGTATACGTTGTCAACTTTGAGTCATGCATTCATAATGCATTTGATTCTATATATGGATTATATTTTGTGTGCAATTATTCGAAGATATTATTGATTTTAAGATACTGCAAAATATTCCTGACCATCTATCAAGAGGCTAAATTATGCACTAATGATAAGGTTGGATTGTTTATCAAATTGATTAGTGAACAAAATATGCTTAAGATATCTGATATACCTTTTACAGTAGGTGATCATGTCACAGGAAAAAGCGTGCAAGTGATGCATTTTTAAGCACGGGCGGCGATTACCAAAGAGATGTTGTGCATGTATTTCCCACCTTGAGGCGTTTGAATTGAAAATTTCAGTCACAGAAGACGGGAGTAGATTTGGCGAGTAGCTTATTATTTCTTGTTTGTCGACTTGTAGGAGCTGGTAAATAAATTCTATTCACGCTTATCGGAATAATGACCAGCTCGTGCCGATGGGAGATACCCTGCACCTGTATATCAATACAATGGTTTTTACATAGCTCCAAGGGCTAAATGACATTATTATTGTGAAGCTCGTGTTGAATGATATTGATACGAGTACTGTCATATGGTTAAATTTCATCAACAATAATTTGCGTTAAATAATATTGCATACAAACAAAAAACAATTTAGCTGAATGCGCACATAAACAAACAGTGACAATAAATCTGTAAAATTATGCATCACGTGTTTCACCAATTTTTTATTCATTTGAAAAGATATTTTTTTGTAGGGCAACACAATAACGTAATATATCGAAGTTGAATTATTGAAACATTGTACGATTCCACATGTTTTGTTACGACCCGTGTTTCGCTTTTCGGGAGCTTCGAGCATTCTATCAAATGAATGCAAAATAACTGACCCAAAGCAAACAATTAACATCGGTTATATACAAGAAGAGTCAATTACAAAGGAAAAAGCAGTCTCTGAGGCTAGGATCCATACAAACAACTGAAATAACGTTCAATACAATTGATTTAATAATTATGACAATCAATTGAGTGTGTTAAGTTTAATTAACACTAAATATTGTTAATGAGTCTAAGATTTAAGTATTTTACATTAATAATAATCAACTATTATTAAAATGCAAATAAGTAATTTTACAACACGTTGAAAAAATAGCAATGTAATTTAGTTCTACAATTTTTTTTATAATATATAGTTGATAGCTATTTCGGCTCACGTCGCATAAATCTGACGATGGCGTGAGCCGAAATAGCTATCAACTATATCATATAAAAAAAATTATAGAACTAAAATACATACAGCTATTTTTCCACCGCTTAATAATGGAGTTCTACCAAGTAAATGTCAATTCAATCAATAAAGTAGTTTTACACTTAGAGATACCGACTTATTTCAAATTGATGGGTAACGATGGGAATTAAACACCAGATATGTAGAATTGCTTTTTTTGAATATCATTAAAATTATTAGGGTACGATTGAATATAATACAAATAACAACATAGCATTTATATTGGAAGCTGAATTCAACATTAAGTAAAAATAAAAAAATGTCGCTTCAAATTAAAAAAAAAATCCGTATATCGATGTCATATTATTACAAATTTAAGTATATATTTTTTTATTGAAATATTAACAGTCGGTGACTGCCTTTTCAATGTGTTGAACAACGAAGGGAAAGAGAATGCATCGACGATCAATTAGCCACGACATCCACGATCTTATCCGGTACGTCAGAAACCGCACCATTCAACTATAATAATATTACAATATTAATAAAACCACAGTAATAATATAAGTAGATAATAGTCAATTGTCTTTATGGTAAAATAAGAACCGCAAGGAAGTCAGTTAAAAAAATCTTCGATTAAAATAAAGGCACAATGGTTTTAAATAAACACTCACGCGAATATCTTGGATAATTTATTATGAAATATTAAGTTGCATACTAAATTAAAACAACACTGAAAAAATAGCAATGTATCTTAGTTCTACATTTTTTTATAAGATATAGTTGATAGCTATTGGCTCGTGCCAACGTCAGAACTAGACTGTTTAATGTTATAACTGTTAGAATGTTTAAACGTACATTTACTTATCTATATATAGCTGTGTAAAAAGGTACACATTACATCTTCTCCTCTGTTTTAAAAACCTAGCATATATACTGCTAGCAATAAAACTAAAATTTTAATTTAAATGAAACTTAACAGGCGGTGTCAACAGATATCAATTATCACACGAATTTTTAAACGAACAGACAAATATAAGACTTTCGCTGCTCCTCAGACCATTGCGAGAGGCTAATGCATTTCTGTAATAAATCGTCTCCGGCTACTACGGGTCGTTAAAACAGAAGAGAAGATGTATTGTGTACCTTTTCTACACAACTATTTATAGATAAGCAAATGTACGTTCAAACATAGTTCTGACGATGGCGTGAGCCAAAATAGCTATCAAACATATCTTATAAAATAAATTGTAGAACTGAAATAAATTGCTATTTTTTTTATATCAGTGGATCAGATATACGCAATTGACGGCGATAGACAATTCAAATGAATTCTTCAATGCGTTAATTAATTTGAATCGATAAATGTCAGTCACAGAACACTCAGGGCGGCATTTAAATGCGATTGTAAGCCAGAGAGTGTCGCATCTATTATTTTGTCTATTGCTACAAGACACGACCGCGACAAAGACAAGGTTCGGGGCACGTGCCTCGATAATAATGCCGCACGACATTTTGATGCACGTATTCCATTTAAAACGAAAATTATTATCATCGCCCGGTAAATGCATAATGAGCTGACTGATTGTAGCTTGTTACGAGGTAGGATCATTTCATAGACTCAATACACTTTAGTAATAGACCTGACACTTCCTGTATTCAATATGTAGATGCGCGCGCATTAAAATGATGACTTGTTTGAGCATATAATATAATTCGTTTTATATCTAGTAATCACTTGAAGTGATTCACACAGTTTTCATTGGGGAAATATTTAAACAATGTTAGGTTTAAAGTTAGACATTTTTAAATGACTATGTTAGATCGATTATCTAATAATTTCTTTAAAGCAATGATTCAGTTCAGAGAACAATTCATGTCACATATCCAGATGTATTTGAACAATACACAATGACCATAATGCTGCGAATTCAAATATTCATTTTAAAAATTTAACCATGTTAATACCACATGTCGTGTTACCGAAAATATTATACACGTTTTCAATGAGTTAAATATTAAAAATTGTAATAGTTATCACGAAGTTTTATTTACCTGACTATTTGATTTTACAGCTACGTAAAATATCTCAAAACGTCATACGACTGCTCGATCATTTACTTGTATAAAATATAAATAGTGGATGTATATATTTTGACTAATTGTATTGATAAGTGTTTCCAAAAGGTGGTCCGCGGTCTGATTCCGGGGTGCAAAAAGTATGCCAAATCTAAAAAATCGCCACGCAAAAATAGATTGTATCATTCTGCTATATTTGATAGTTATACGTTACGTCCATCTGTCACAATATAACATAAAAAATAAAATACACAAAACACCATTTTTATTCCAGTATTAGTGGTCCGCATTTCCCCCTTTTTTTAGCGGTACGCATGTATAAAAAGGTTGGGGAATATTGGATTCGATTACTTAAAAGTCATCAGGATAATTAGCTATTTATTGGTATTTACGTGGTAGAGCTCCACTATTCTAAGACAAGCGAAAGAAAAAAAATAATTTAATTTTCTCAATAGTGATGTAGTATGTGTAATACGCATTATTAGTAACACGGTGAAAAATTAGCAATGTATTTTAGTTCTACAAAATTATTTTTAACAAATATAGTTGATAGCTATTTCGGCTCACGCCATCGTCAGAACTATGCTTAAACTAACATTTGCTTATCTTTATATAGCCGTGCAGAAAAGGCACCCAACACATCCTCTCTCCTGTTCCAACGCTCCATTATTAGTAAGTTTAAATAATGAAAGATTATATATATATATATATATATTTCTGTTCTTTTTGTCGAGTTATTTTTAAAAGCGAGATATTGCTCACCTTCATAGAGTGCTAGATGATATTACACATAAACTATCAAATACTGGAGTTGTTCTGGAATATTCTAAAAATATAATAGATTCAAAAATGTTACAAATAATTTTATATATAATCTTCTCAGTGTGGGAACAGTGATTCGATACTTAAGATAAAGAAGGGTACGTAGGTGCGAGGGTGCTTCGGATTAAATCGAGAGAGTGCTCAGCGCTAACGGCTATGAAGAGGAATTATTATACATACCCCCTATCATTGCTGGTCAACCATTGCCGACGAACACGAATGATAATATCATAAAAAGTTGAATATTCATTTCTATAGACGACTTTGTGCACGGTGAAAAAGTAGTATAACATTATTTTCACAATAAGAGGTCGATTGGAATGTAATCCCATGTAAGATAAAACTCTGTGATATAACATATTCCAGCAAAAAGGTGTCAATTCAATGCAATTTAAACCATGAAGTCATATCTTGTTGGTGAATTATGATATTGACATAAATTGACTGCAATAAAATAAATATACAATTCACACGGTTAAGGAAAGCTATGTATTTTAGTTCTACATTTTTTTGTAGAACTGAAATACATTACGGTGTTATTATAGAGTTCTACCAAGTAAATGACAATCCAATCAATAAATATTTAATGATTCCAAAATTGTGTTAATCAATGATTTCGCAAACATAAAAACGGCAAGCAATATCTCATAACATAAATAAATACAGAAGAAAAAAAAACAACAATTTTCCAGCGATATGATATGCTGATTGGAAATACTTACAATATACAAAGATGCTTTTCATAAGCGCATTTTTCATAATTCTTGATTTTTTCCTGGTATATTTACTAGCTAGTTGTATATTAATGTGTTAATGTGTAGAAAATGTTATTTATATCATACAGAGTGAAGCATATTCAAATTTTAAAACGTTTATTTTTTCACATGAGGTTAGATGAAAAAGAGTAGTCACTTACTAGCAACAGTTGCTAGATAGATGACACAGTAGTTGCATCCAACGGTTGTCTAGATCTGTATTATACATTTCTCTTTTTACCCCACCCTCCGCACATGCTGTCACACGGCTTTCAACTAATTATGTCACCGAATTAATTTTGAATTAAAATTCTGCCACTACCTAATGTTCTATAATAAATAGTTATCGCGTATTATACAAGGCTTTTAATGACATTTAGCTGTAATGATGCACATTGCTATATTTTTAAATAATGTTTCACTTATTTATCACAAAATATCGTCAAGAAAAAATATCATATAAACTTTTTACTATTCAAAAATATACGCTAAAATTTGCGGGTGGCGAATATTCAATAGAATTTTTAGCACTAATTGCGTAACATTACCATAATCATTAATATATTTTTTACGCGAAATTTTAAAAATTGCACCGTTTAAATAAAATAAAAAGTTTATTAAGCAGTTTAAAAGCAACCCGTGCATCGTCGTTTGAATCATTATACGTAAGTGAAACTTTTAATATAAATGATATCGACTGAAGGTGCTTGTTGGAATTTCAATACCAAATTTGAATTGTTAAAACATTGTATGATTCCACATGTTTCGACAGTTCAGTTGCATCCGTGTTATAGAATTCCTGAAGATGCCGAAACCCGGGTCGATAGTGACAAAATATGTAAAATCGTACAAAGTTGTGACAATTCAAAAAAATAAATTGCTGTATATGTTAGCATTAACATTTCATTTTGCGCGGTTTATTTGGAATATAAACGACTATGATGATTGATTGAGTTAGCATTTAATTTATAGAACTCCATTATAACACGGTGAAAATACGGCAATGTACTTTAGTTCTATAAAATTTATAAGGTATATAGTCGATATCTATTTCGTTATGTATACAATTCAGGTTAGGGCGTAAACCGAAATAGCTATCGATTGCATATCTCATATTTTTTGTAGAACTAAAATACATTGCTATTTTCTCACTGGACTATGGTTATATTAATGTTTAATATGGTTTAACCCTTTCACAGCTAGAAAAACGTAAAATAGTAGGTAAAAGACACACGGGTGCATCATATGCTTTAGACAAAGTTAAGCTTTCTGTGGTACAATAAAACGAATGCTTTTGATTCGGTTGCCTGATCTATTGTGTCATAAAAGCTACTGAATATGAGATATACTGAGATATTTTCAAAGTAATGTTGAGGTATTTTTTCGGTATTTGCCTACGTTAAGTGGTCAGAGATTGAAGTCGTTAATGTACGAAATCATCACGAAGATACTTTTGGCTAGTGTAACTTCATTACTTCGCGTTAGGTTCATATTATATGGAAGTATATTTGTAATGATAAATAGCGCTAAATACCTAGTTATTGATGATGCAATAGGATGCAAACAGAATCTAAATAGCGCTTTTAACGTCTTTGGCGCTGATACACATCTTACAAATTGTAAAATACCACATAATGGCAGAAACACCGAGTCATTAGTAACATGAATATGTATTCATTAGCGGCTATGCAAACGGTAGATTCGGATTGAACGAAGTGCCGCCGTGGCATCTATCAGAGATCTATTATATACACAAATGATTCAATTTTCTTTCTGATTGACTAGGGCTTGCATTATCGGTAAAACGTCAACTGACGGAAAACAACAATTGGTACTAATTATTTTATCACGAATCAACGACATATACATGAATAATGTAACGGAAGATTGTCGTGAAATAGATAGTATGTATACGTGACAAATTCATTAGTTTTGACTGGTGAATCATGAATTGATTTGTTCAGAAAGAATCGTTTATTCGATTCATTGGGAAAGTATATTAAACCAATAGTATTACATACGACGAAATACTTTCATATAATAATACGAAAAAATATTGCATCAACCTCTAGTTATTGTATTTAAAAAAATTGTCGTGACAAACGCATACATTCAAAACTAAATCAAAAGTAAAATAATGCGCTGCGGTTTGGAGGAGAAAAAATTGAATTACTTTATTAAAGATATTGTATTAATAAATGAATAATTTAAGACTATTAGCAGGTAAACGAAATGTTATAAAATCGTTACTTAAGCAAATCAAACTCGACGTGGTATTCAAGACACTATTCACGTATTTTAAATCAATTACTTATCATTTATTATAATTACAATTACTCATTTAGTAAAAGTGTATTAATCAAAAATTTCTTAGCAACTGTTCGAAAACCAGGTCTGTTTTCGTTATATATTCTAATCTAAGTGCGAGTGATTAAAAAATATCTATACACATGCATAAAAAATAGAATAAAAATACACATTATGTATTAAAAAAGACGTGAAAGAATACTAGATGGAATACATAGTAATTGTGATAACAATTAATATTTGATTGTGTGTGTCATTTGATCAAAACCATGACAGTGGTTCTAATCAATGAATCAGTGAACTCTCAGAAATTTGATAAAAAGCAAACATAATGTTGCTATGTAATAAATTTATGTGTCACATTAGTAGTGTCAAGGTTCACTTGATCCAGAAATTACAAATATCTTATTAGGTATTGACTATTGTTACATATTTTTAAATATTGGGTTGTTCTCTGCGTTAGACTATAATTGTTTGTTCTTCGAAAGTGTAGAACCAGCCTGCCAATGGGGACGTCACATGGAAGAGCGAGTTCGGACGAAAACTATTTTTAAAGATTGAATTTCAATGTTTATTATATTTTAATCGCTTTAAAGTTGTAAAAGCTATCAACTGATAATTTCCTTTAAGGTGTTAACTGTCGCTTCTTGAAGAAAAAGCATGATATTATAAATAATAAAAACACATTATTTAGTATATATTTCCACAGTATTTTCTATGATGATCGGCCAATAATGCTCGCGATGAGGGAAGCCGATCATGATCGTAAAATATTATATATTGTGAAAGCAAGTCATCATCATCATCAGCCGGGTTCGATCCACTGCTGGATGAAGGCCTCCCCCTGCTTTCTCCATTCTTCTCTGTCCTTAGTTATTCGTTGCCACGTATTTCCTCCGAACTTGGTTAGCTCGTTTAACCATCGGGTCTTAGGGCGGCCCTGTGGTCTTTTAACGTTTCTTGGATACCACTGTATGACCGCATTCGTCCAACGGTTGTCTATTCGTCGTGCTATGTGTCCAGCCCATTGCCATTTTATTTGTTTGGCGACCAAGTCGCCAAACAGAAAGCAAGTACTAGAACATTTATTAATTGAATTGGCATTTACTTGGTAGAGCTCGGTGAAAAAATAGCAATGTATTTTAGTTCTACATTTTTTCATCAGCATATATTTTTTGTCAAATAATATAATATATATTTTATAGGTAATTTAAAAAAAAAAAAATTGTGAAATTTCAAATGCAAAATATTTAATAACTCGGGAAAAGCGTTGATAGACTGCGTGGCGAAATCGGAATATAGAGTGTGAAGAATATAATATTGTATATATATGGTGAAGACGAGAGTACCTATTTCCCGCGATATAGTGTACCGGGGATCAGAGAGTGGCGCGAACCCCGTCGCAATTCACAGGCAATGCAAATTTCTTTCATCATGTACGACACGCTGCCGCGCAGAGATTCGAATAGGGGACTAGGGAAACTATAAATGCCTACACAGTGAAAGCAAAACAAACTTGGCAATTTCATTCGGGGGGCGAGCCGGGGAGGTTTGGAACATCTTGGAAATCGGGTGGCAGATCTCAATATGCGCATTAGAGGGCGACGCCACCGGTGTCACGCCTACGACGAGCAATATTGTTTGTAACATATAGATGATATAACCCTTCACTGCCAGTAGGTACAAGGGACACAAAAAACCAATATTGCAATATTGAAAAATTTCATATTTAAAAAAAAGTAGCAGCTGTTTACAGAGCCGATGAAGACGAAATTTTGAATTTGAAGAACCATTGTCGTATCTATTTTTTTAATTAAGCATATCCACTCGAGCAAAGGAACATGTAAGATCATCCAATAGTAAAAAGCCGCCTGTTTAGTTTCATTTACTTTAAAAAAAAAATAGTTTTATCGCCAGCGGGAAATAAGCTAGGTTGTTAAAACAGAAGAGAAGATGTATTGTGTACCTTTTCTACGCAGCTATATATAGATAAGCAAATGTACATTTCAACATAGTTCTGACGATGCGTGAGCCGAAATAGCTATTAACTATCTTATATTATATTATCTATTATCTTATAAAAATTCAATCAATAAATTTGCAGTAAATTTTAATTTCAAATAAAAAAGTTTTTTTTGTAGATACTTTTTCTATAGGTTGTGTAACAGCAATTAGTGAAAATAATAACTTGGAGTATGGCTTAAGTATGTGTAAAAAAATAGAATTTATTAGCTAATTATCGATGGTATATTTATTTTTAGATGCCGTAAATATTAATTAGTTATGATAAATTAATTGTATAATGGATATATACCGTTGATAATGTTAATTCTACAGGCTGGGTGCCAAACGCACGGCGACATTACGGCCGGGTGTAAATTTACGGGGGAAGATTATTAGGGGCAAGAAATATGGCAAAAACACTATCGCAACCCCAAAAGGCCCAAGAAGTACGACTTTGGACGACTGCTGTCGAGTGGTGTCTTCGAGAGAATTCAAGAGTCGCGACTGCTGCCGTTACGATGTGTTCCGAGGCGGTATGACGACTCCTTACATCATTTGCAATTTAAATATATTTGTGACTTGCGAACGAGACTGGTAGACATAGACAGACACTACGAACGGGAGAGAGGTTCCGAGTTAAAGGTACAATGTACTTACTTACTTGGAAACTTGCTTTGAGTTGAGAGTAGTTTGTGTTCACACTCAGCCCTTGTCTCTAAGAAGCGAGATATATTTACGTTTGAATTGGCTTATTCAATACCAATTCGTTTTCGCATCAGCACATATTACAGTAATAAAAAATACCACTCATTTATGAATAAAGAAATGAATGGGAAAATAATTATATGATCATTACATTCCGCTGGATCTGAGGCCGAGTGGTCGTTAGATTTATTTACAGAGTTACAATAGAGCATAGGTTCCCAACCTTTTTCTGGTGGCGAACCTTTTTCATAAAATCCATGTGACCCGCGACCCTATATACAAATCGAAAGCATAAAAAAAATTAGTTCACCGTATAAGTTGGCGACCCCCCCCCAAAAACCCTTTGCGACCCGTAGGTTGGGAGCCTATGCAATAGAGAAAAGGTACAGAAATTATGATGATTTCCGATCATTAAAACGAACTATCGTTTTTATCCAATGTTATGATTTAACGCCTTCTTTTATTTTGAAGGCATGTAAAAAGTCTATTTGCATATCACATTGAGAGCGATATTATGGTTTTACTATCGAACTAAATAATATTTGTTGAGTACATATAATATAACACGACAACAATTAAAGAAGAAAAAAACTTAAAAACGATTGATTAAACTCTTTTCTATTTCGAAGAATATCATAAAGAAACTTTAATACTCCTCGAAATCTCATAAAAATTTGAATTCGAATTTTTTCGTCTCTATATGATACGTATTAAATATTGCACTGGAAAATATGTGTCAACATATTTTCCAGGTTTACAGGAAGCGAGATGGGAAGAATTGGAAGACGTATGTAAAATTATCAACGCGAATAAAACGATATTACTTTTCTTATATGTTAGACTATGAATACTGGAGAGAAATATATAAAATTAAAGGTTATTATAATTGACCTTGAGTATAGTTTATCATACTGTAAAATTAACACTTTTTATAGATTTGGTGTGAAATAACACAATGTAACTTATGATATAAAAGTGTCCTACGTTTATTTTTTCATAATAGAATCATTTTTTTAAAATTTTAGTTAAATAAATTATAAATAGTTATAATGATCGTAAGATAATTAAACCACGATAGGCAATAAAAGAATTATTCACAAATCATTCATTAATTTAGTGTATGTAGATCGTTGATATAGTAACCTAATAAATCGTTACTTTTATGGTTTTAACTGTCACTTATTGGTGGAAAGGCGCCACATTTAAAACAAAACAAAAATAGTACTATTTCAACAAAATAATAAATTTATGATCAGGACCGCTTTCCGACATTGTAATAATAATTCGTTACCAGAGGAATGAAATTTGATATTTTCAAATCTCAAAAGAGTCATCTATTTTATTTTAAAAAAATGATTCCAACCGGCAAACGGCACATATACAATACAATATGTCTTCCTATAGTATTTAATAAAGATTAAAAACTATTTCGTATTGTTACAAGAATGTTATACACATCAAAATACTTGTTATTTTAATTATAATAAAGACAAAAGAGTATCAATAAAATAAACTGATCATTTTAAAGGCTTATAAAGTGTTTCTAAAAATGACAACATACTAACAGTCCAGTGAAGAAGCATGTTTCATAAAATAGATATTGAATTATTATATTTGCCATTTTCCCCCACCTCAGAATAAAATAAAAAACATTTGAACCTCGCTAACTGGGTTATATATATAGTTCAAATCAAAAAAAATAATAAGCTGGTAACATTCTAATCCACCCCCCCCCCCTCACTCTCCTCAACATCACCATAGACAAGCTGAAATGACATTGATGCATGTATGTATTGAAGCTATAGAAATAGTATGAAATAAGGATAATGTACCCACTAAAAATCTTAGCAAACATATTTTTCAAAAATTACCTCATAAACTCAATGCAATAAATAATAAATGATGTCATCGCTTAACAAATTTAAAATTTGAGAATTATCTGTCAAATATGGGAAAACATCTTACCTGCAAATTATTTTAACTGCAGTTTTAATGAATTATGGATAATTGGCAACATAAGATGATTGTAGGTTAAAATATTAATACTGTTAACTTATATTTTTAATATACTTTAGATGTTTTAATATAAGAATGATTTATTGAAATAAGTTATTATATTTTTATATATAATAATCACAGTCCCCAATTTTTAATGCTTTATAAAAAAAAATGTCGAGCACTATGTTGTGTCAATGTGCTAATAAATAGATCAGCAGTTTTTAATAATAATACTTAGTTACAGATAATGTTTATTTATTTTATGTTAATTTGACAAATAAAATAAAAATGGAAAATACCATCAGCACATATGGATACACAATTTTTTTTTTATGTAGATGGTTAACTTATTAAAATAAGTTTGAGACTTAAAAATTATTTTCCGCTAAAACAATAACTATTGTTCAAATAATTTAAAATTGGAATTGTCAAAAGTAGCTCTGACAGAAAAACACATCAGTTTACACCTGTTGTCAAAAACTAACAGCAATTTGGGCTGACTGGAAATCAACTTCTTATTGTAGTGTTTATGTGTAGGTTACGGAGCGCAGAATTTATATTTACTTAAAGATAAATAATAAGAAGAGAGATTCATACATAAATACGGTTCTAGAAATTAATGTAACTTTGTAAATAGACCTGATGAATATTTATGGATGATTAATCATATAGAATAAATATTGATTGCTTAGTAATGATATATATACATTTTTCCTGGGTTTAATTATGTTTCTTTTGTACAAAATTTAATCAAATATTAATTGATTATAAGATAACACTGGGCTAAGACCATTAAAAATAATCAAATAATGAGAAGACTTACCCTATTATTCTTCTTTTTCAGAGGTTGCTTTGGATTGTCACCAGTGATAGACGCCAATCTGTTGAATTTTTGAGTTCTTTCTTTCACAGATATGTTATGTTCATTGTCAGGTACAAGCGACTGTTCACTAGAAGAGCGTAGGGCAACGTGAGAGTCTTCTTGGTCGTTTTCAACAGGAAACTTTAACGGGCTGATAGGATTTTCAACATGCATATCCTTATCCGAATTATCTCTTATTTCTCTTTCCAAGATAAGTAAATCATTGCTTGATGTCTTACGTTGAACTTTAGCTGGCGTTTCATTATATACAAACGGTATGCTATTTATTTCAGGTGTATTGAGTCGTCGTGTCTCAGAAAGTGGGGTATTTAACACACTATTGGATCTGGAGGACGGCGTAGATATGTCAATATTGCTGCCATTGCTTGGAGAAATGACTTGACTTGGCGAATTAAGGGAGGATGTTGGAGTTACAACAGGAGGAGGACGATATGGTGGCGGTTGTCGCGGTGAAAGAGGTTCCGAAATAGGAAGGTTGACAGGTCGTTGTGCCACGATTTTGGGGTTAGGAATTTGATCATGTGATTCTAATGATAAATCAGCTACCGATTTTTTCTTCTTGAGGATTATATATTTAACACCTTTGTCAGTCTTGATTAATGCCAACGTATTAACATGACTTTTGAAAGTTTCTCGAGCTTCCTCTGAAACAAAACAATAATATGTAACGTACTGCTAATGAGACACCTGTTAGTGGTTTAAAATGAAAACATTACTAACCTCGTGTAGCAGGATCCGTTAAAAATGGCTTGAAATGTTTAACCAGGTCATGATTGGTAACTTTTCCACCATTTCTAAGCAAAAATGATTCAATTTCACTAATACTAAGTTCTTTAGGTCCATCCATTGTGTTTGTTTAAATCTACTCAGCTGTCAGTTGGGCGAAAGTGCGACCAACTTCACACTGATAAGTTCGGCGTGAATTGAGCGGCAAATAAACGCATTGCGGCGCTTGAATCATGGAGCCGAAATGATTATTTCATGGAAGTGTTTGTATATAATTTTTGTATTTAAATACATTATTATAATGTACGTCTTAAAATATTTAAAATAGTTTTATTAAAGAACGTGTAGCTTATTTCAATTTGATATATTTACAATAATTTGATTAGTTTTTTATGATATTTTTATTCAGCTATACAATTCAATCAATGAGAACAAAATGTAATCAAAAAACATCTGCTTAAAAAAATAACTTAGATTTCATAAATTTTTGTGCTTACTTTTTTTAATGACAATATTAATAGTTACACGTCCGATATTACTTTTTAATTAAATTTGTCTTAACTTCATACCTTCTAAAATATACTTAATAAAACTGAAATGATACACTTCTTTTTAGCAGTCATATCAAATGAATTTTTAAAATTAAATTTCTTTTCAGCATAAAATTATTAGAAATATTTTTAGCAAAAGCAAGTAAGTTAGGTAGATAAAAAACAATAAAATAAAAAATTCACCGATATCACTGGGAGAAATGTCTGAATGCTGATTAGATATATCATTATAAAACCAGTGCAGTCAGTATTCGTAAAACAATTTAAATATTCAATACAAATAGAGACAGGGAAACTTATTTTCTTTATTATTAATTTTTCGTTTTATTTCAATTCACAGTAACGATTTTTCAAAGTCTCCTCACATACTCTGAATAAACTTTCGTTCTATATATGTATTGTTAAAAAAACAAATAAATGTTTTTTTTAGTAAGTCAGTTGTGTTTCAACCGTGTGACAGAATGCCTGAAATGCCGAAAGGCGAAAGAGGGTCGTTAGTGACAAAACATGTGGAATCGTACAAAGTTGTTACAATTCAAATTTCATCAAGCACCTTCAGTCGTTATCATACATTATATATATTAATTAACTCGATCTCAAATTCCCGAATGTAAATGAAATTTGAAACCAGGAAGTATTGTTTCTTAGCTTGCATTATCAAATTATCAGTAAGCGGGTTGTCTGACTGCTCGTATATACGCTCTAAAATACATTTTTACCAAATTTCTAGTTCATCACCCGCAATATTACTTACAACCTTCCACTGGCTAACGCCCGCGGCTAATTATTATTGGCACTACCTACATAGGTTACTGAGCGTACCGGATAAATGCAATGAATGAACAATGTGCGTTTGAGTAAGGTCACGCTTAATTGTCGACCGGATGGGTTGATGGAAATGGCCAGCTATAATGTCATGTTTTCCCGTCGCTTCCTTCTTGTCCGGCTTAATGTTTTAATCGTGTTCTTCGGAGGAAGTTGAGGTCCGGAGACACCATTCTTGCTTTGTCCATTTGCCCACATTATTGATTTGCTTGGGTGGGAACATTCACGCTAACACAATAGGGGGACAATCACCAGCTAAACATAATAAAAACATTTTCAAAAAATAACATTTTTATTTGAAACTGGTGGCCATATAGTCCTGTCCGATCCCCATTTGACGTATATGAGACTCCTAACTTCACTAAATACGAAAGTTTGTTTCGTTAAACATTATCCTACATTGGTCTGAGCAACAGAAATTGACTCTAGAGTAGTGCTTCTCATGTGCGGCCGACAGAGGATTTTGCTGCAGCCACAAACAGTTTTATAGTAAATATTGATGTTCATAAAAATGCGTTTTAACAAATGAATTTGTAAAATTATTATTATTTACAAATTGATTGAATAAACATGACTTATCCAGCATTTATTCGAGTTTATGTAAGGACAGTTTAAATAATAAAACTATTAAAAAAATTTGGTCGAAGTTATACGTGGACCATGGATCAATTCAGTATATAGAATTAACAACAATTGCTTTATTAATTTTGTCGATTTTAAATATAACTGTTGATTGCGAAAGATCGTTCAGCGTAATGAACTATATAAAAAATAAATATCGAAACTATTTTTATCACATCGGTGCGGCCACGAGACATTTCCATACGACAGCTGATGTTTGTAATGTGGCCACAGTAAAATTTCAAGTGCGAACCACTGCTCTAGAACCGCTAATTTCTCTCATTTTACAAAGAATTATTTTTGATATAATACATCAATCCAAGTGAGCGTTATGTTTTTTTTGGCACGAATTTCTTTTGTTGTGTTATTACACAGCACGTGAGTTAATGAAGGCGATGGTAAATTGGAATTATCGATATTCATCCACAAAACGAGCAGGGATAATTTTCCATATAGATGGAAAATAATAATATTTGATCCTGCATTAGGTATTACACGTATAGATTCAAACAGTTCTGCTTTGCATGTATAATAACAGTTTCATTGTTGCGAACGTGTTGTATTGTAACGTGCTACATAAAGCAACACCTAGCTATGAACATTTCCCTGTGACGTGGGAATTTTGTTGTAACGCAACAATATTATGATTGTTTGCATTGCAGCTTATTTTTGGATGCCTCGTTCTCTATTTGTATACTTTTCTGGCACAATAAGATTTTAAGAATACGATGAATATTGCCCACTGCCTGTTACTCTCAGAAAGTACTTACAGCAAACAATGCTTAATCTTTGATTCAGTACACAAAAGAAAAAAAAATAGCGTGATACTCGTAATCAGATTAGTCATTAAAATCATTTTATTTTTTGTCATCTTTGTAAATGTAGATAAACATATGAGTAAATCTCGATTGTAATCTGGTTAAATCTGGAAATTTCTAGCTGTCAATATCGAAATTGAATCAGATTTCAATTAGGTTATATTGTTATTATTTCATGCTCTAAATTAAAATAAACTACAACTTAAACAAATAAATGAAATGCTTCCAAGTCACAATTTATACTTTTCAAACCAACGAGATATAATATGTGTTTATATATGGGCTGTGGAGTCGGAGGTATAGTCGTGAAAAACGAGCAACTCCGATTACTTTTTCAATAAGACGATTTTGAAAAATATCTCAGTATATAAGAGGAAATAAACCATCCTTACTTGAGTCCCAATAAAGTAGACGAAGGATACTCTATTTCAAAATTTAAAAGTGAATTTTATGATGTATTGAAAAAGGTGGAAAAAAATTACCGAGACACTAATAATTTTTTTGAAATGGCAATACAGCGGTCACCAAAAATCATAAAAGATTCAGCGTTGACCGTTACAGCATTGCCTCTAACCCAAATATCCGTAGAGCGGTTATTTTCCGCTCTTGAAACCCTTAATTCTAATATGAATATAAGCAATGCTTTTTTTAAGAATAAATTCAAATATAAAATAAATTTACTATGTTATAGTTAGAAGCATAGTAATAAAAACGCCTCCTCACTGCTTTGTTCTAATTCAATCATTTTTTTCTTTTGGGTTGGCTCGAAATCACTTCTATCATTGGATTCAAATCCAGCAACAGGCTCTTCTTCTCGTCTTATTAAATAGTCTGTAACTAATTTTTGTATTTTGTTTTTTTTAAGCCTTTGTAAATTTTCTCTGAAGAGGTCTGGTCCTAGAAGTGTGAGTAATCTGATATAACATACGCGTTTGTGTGACACGTGCCAAAAAATATGTTTGATTTAACCGGTTAACTACCGGCAGGTACATGTATGGCGGTACCCAGCACGCCCCGAATTTTACGATAAAAATAAAACCTTCTAAACATTTCGTTATTGAAAGTGTAATAAAGTTTATTTTTAAAACTTTCCAAATAAATGAAAAGAGCGCCAGTCGTGCAGTCATTTATCCATAATCATAAAATTAATTGTTCATGGTGCAAGGTTGTCAAAAAAACAAGGTCAAGGTTGTTAAAACGGCGCGTCTTAAGACGTAATTTTTGTTTGAGCGGCGCTCCGTTCACAGAAAATTATGCGTCTTAAGACGCTTTTGGCAGTTAAACGGTTAAAAAAAAAGTTTTTTTTTTTTGACTGCGTAAAATGGGTGCCGCGTAAATCGAGGAATGAGTGTATTTATTCCTATAACATGTATAGTATGAAAATTTGGTTATTTGCCGTATTGGTTGGTTGATCTTGAATTAAATACACATAAATAGATTATAGAAAAAACACCTGACAAAATTAAACTTTTTTTAGTCGAAGTCGGATTCGTGTTTTTTTAACGACTCCACAGAGCTTCTAAGTTTTTCTATTTATCATTAATAAGTGCCAATTTAGTACGAATAATACAGGTTTTTTTTTTTTAATAGAGCATACTTTTAAATGTGTGCGTTTTTTCAATTAGATCGGCTGCAATCGACGTGGTGCAGTGTGGACAAATAATAAGAGCATCAAAATGTTTCCCTGTTGTATTGCATGGCCGTACAATATTTCACTGTGGTCGGTGAATCTGGCCCACTGGCCTGCCCAGTGTCCATTTACGCCCCCGAGTGATCGAGAGGCAATTGCGGCGGCCTTCCCGTTTCGTTCATCCTAACTACCTCACAAACTAACAATGCAGGTGTGCACTTAGGATATCTTTTGATTATTATCAATAATGTATATTTCCTTTAATGTCAAAGCTGAGATGTGAGACAAATTAGGTCGCCTTTTCTTCGTCTACCAGCCAGTTCTCGGTTAATTTAGAATCCTGGCAATCTTAAAAAAATAGAAATGTTACGTCAAATCAAATGTAGATAAAGCTTGATAGTTGCGACCAAAAACAAATATGGACATAATTTACGATATCGACTGTAGGTGATTGATGGTATTTCAATATCAAATTTGAATTGTCAAATCTGTTGTATTCGTATGATAGAATGCCTGAAGATGCCGAAATGCGAAACCCTTGTCGTTAGTGACAAAACGTACGTATGGGGAATCGTACAAAAGTGTAACAATCCAAATTAAATATGGACATATTATATTTAAGCACTTCGAAATAAAGTCGGCGTTAAACGTTGTCTCATTGTAGACACTGTTAATGTCATTTAATTAATTGCAAGGCAAGTAAGTAATTTTTTAAAAATATCTTTGCGGTTAATTTTATTTTTTTCAATAGCCTTTTATTAATGAATGTGTCCATTCTTTTTAAATTAACTTAATTCTCATTTTGATACCATGCCAATTTAATCTACAGTTTATTACGCAATATAGCCTAAATTCGCTTCTGTAGGCCACCATATATGCCTGTAGTAGAGTTTGAATGGATGGCCGCGGGCCTCTTTTCGGCCCGGCCCGTTTACCAAAAGAAAAATGATTCTTTCTACTGAATTTGATAGAATTTCGTCAAATAACTTGTACTTTGCTAATTTTCATATTTCAAAAAATGATAGTAAAAAACAATGCTCATTTCCACAGCTTCATAAGTGAAAGAATAATGCGTAAGGCATTTCTAATGTTTTCTGATCGTTGATTTATGTAATCTTTTGATAGCCAGGCGGTTTTTATATATATTATATAAATAATTTGCACTTTAATAAACGATAACCAAACAAAGCAGATCACCAATTATTCTAATTTCCACGATAAAAATATTGCAGAAAGCGATGATACACAATTATACATAATGTATGTATTATATTTCGCGATTTAGTATTCGAGTATGGGGGCATACAAAGATTTATTGATTGAATTGGCATTCACTTGGTAGAACTCCATATAACACGGTAAAAAAAATAGCAAAGTATTATAGTTCAACAAAATTATTTTTAAAAAATATTTTTAATAGCTATTTCGGCTCACGCCATCGTCAGAACTATGCTTAAATTAACATTTGCGTATATATATATATATAGCTGTGTAGAAAAGGTACACAATACATCTTCTCTCCTGTTTTAACGGCCTGGCTTTTTTTTTCTCGTAATACAACAAAATTTTTCAAAAATTGTAAATGAAACTCAAAGAGGCGGCTATGACAATAAGTTTACATGTGGCACGGAAGTGGTCTATTACGGAAGAAAATCAGATCACAAGACAAAGATTTCACAATTAATATGATTACGTCAACACGATCATAGTAACCCTAGTGTGAATCAATAGAGGTTTTGCTCTTTCTGGCTTTCACGCATTTAGCATGTCAGCTAAGATTTTTTGTGATGTCGTATGCGTTACACATTCGATGTGTATACAAAAAAATGACTTGGCTATGAGCACAATTCTCTCTGGGCCTAGGTTGTGTGCACGAAAATATGAACACACGCGCACTTGCTTGTCTCGTGTGTTTGGTATTATTTGGAAAAGGTCTTTATTCGTGTATTCAGCCTACTGTTAATATTATACATGCAAACCATTAAGATTATTTACTCTCTATAATTACCTATCTCTAATATTGACGTGTTTAAATCATATGGCTGTTGTTTGGAGGAG
Organism: Himalopsyche japonica; assembly: GCA_028555115.1. Classification (NCBI taxonomy): domain Eukaryota; kingdom Metazoa; phylum Arthropoda; class Insecta; order Trichoptera; family Rhyacophilidae; genus Himalopsyche; species Himalopsyche japonica. Next base: position 201,599 of record JAHFWJ010000015.1, read on the forward strand.
AGTCAAACTGGACTGACAATGAAATGAATATTTTTCATTAACCAACGAAAATATAGGAAAACTTTGAATCTGTTATATATATATATATAATTTAATACAACTTGCGTTTATATGAGCGTTAGGTTATCAATATCAATTGCATAATTTATATTTAGAATTATTTTTAAATGAGACACCAAATGTTTTGTTTGGGTCGGTTTTGAGTAACAATTTGGTGGAAGTCTTGCATTTAATAATTAATAATTCAGTTCCATGGCCGACAGTATAAACTTTTATTCTATTTTCTAGTAATGTATAATGACGAATTTGGTAATGATGTGAACCCATTTCTTGCGCTGTTAAAGATAAAGTGTTTGATGTAATATAAAACCTATAGAGCATAGGTTCCCAACCTGGGGGTCGACAACTTATACGGTCAACAATTTTTTTTTGTATGCTTTTGGATTGTATGGGGGGGGGGGTCGTGGGTCACACGGATTTTATAAAAGGCGTCGCGACCTGAAAAAAATTTGAGAGCCTATGCTATAGAGTAATCCAAGGGTATCACATCTGGTCAAGAATCCTGCTTACCGACAATTTTGTCATCGCGTCGCGTTACTGCTTGGAAGAAAGTGAAGATTTATGATACCCTAATCACACAAGTATATTTCGAAGATTTTTGTATTTGACTATCCCAGATTGATTTTTTCTTATATTTATACAATTAGTTTTAGTTAAATTGAACAGGGTAACTGGCTTTGCGATTATTTGTACAATTTTGACCCGCGCAGAACTCTAGTGTGTACCTTTCGATAAACTGCTGATTGTGAACTGTCCCCATAGGCAACTAACTATTGCCCCACAGTGCCGTGTATTTATAACAAAGCGATATTGGGCTGCGGACACTTTGCCCTGAGCTCTATTAGGTCTACCGTGTTACGTTGTCCGTCGTCCGTAGTTTTGGCGGTCGGCGATGTTTCCGAATCTAGTCTGGATGATCTTTTGAAGAAATTTCCGGAAGGCACATTTCAAACTGACTAAAGCATAGAAATTTGTGGCATGTACGACAATCACAACGGCAGGTGGGACTTCAATAAAATTGGTTTGACATTTCGCTCATCATTCAGGTTTTTTTGTTAATATGTTTTTTTTTTAAATTGACAATACAAATAAAAAAATACAATTAGTTAATCACTTTTGTAACGTAAAAACTATAAAAAATTAGTTAAAAACTGAAAATTGATAAATAGTTCAACCGAGTTAGTTCATAAAAAACAATTACTTTAAAAATTACTGATTCATTAAAAATAGTATTCGTCTGAGCTCACTCTTATCCACGTGGAATATATAACATTCAAATTAAGTTGAACGTTTAAGCTTTCGCAGTTGCATCATTATATGCAAAATCTGTAGCTATACAATTACATATTTTAAGTTAGATTTGCGTTGTCGATGAATTCTGAATAAATTATCAGGAACATACAATGAAAATTATCAAGAAGAACAGAATTATCATTTTTATAGCATATAAGTCGAAAGAAACGTATGGCCAGGTTACGGTAGGTTAGGTTTTTAGAACTATGAAACGTGACCATGTTCAAGTGATGGCCAGTTGGTTAAAGTTATAGGTCACGGTGAAAAAATAGCATCGTCAGAACTAGCTCTGACGATGGCGTGACTTGAAATAGCTATCAACTATATCTTATGGAAAAATTTGTAGAAATAAAATACAAAACTCTTTTTAATGGAGTTCTACCAAGTAAATGCCAATTCAACCAATAAAGTTATACGTGATATTTATGCGTTCTCAAGAAGAGTAGTTTCAAATATTTCTTCAAAACCTTCTTTTGCATAACAAATCTTATAAACGGCTTACGGAAAACTTCAAATATAAATTATTTTGTAAATATTTACCAAAAAAATAGGGTTATTATATATTGTATTAATTGATTGATTGAATTGATGTCCATTGATTTTACAATTATCACAAAAGATTCTTAACGAACAAACTAATATAATAGCGCCCCAATTAGTCCAACCTATTCCTAGGGTGTGGTCTGATTTGCTTCCGTAATGACCACTTCCGTCCCACATGTAAGCTTATTGTCATAGCCGCCTTTTGTTACATTTACAATTTTTGAAAAATTAGTTTTATTGTGAGAAAGTAACAAGCTAGGCCGTTAAAACAGGAGAGAAGATGTATTGTGTACCTTTTCTACACAGCTATATATAGATAAGCAAATGTTAGTTTAACCATCGTTCTGACGATGTTGTGAGCCGAAATAGCTATCAACTATATATTTTTTAAATAATTTTGTAGAACTAAAATACATTGCTATTTTTTTCCCCGTGTTGTATCAATTGACTTCATATCTTCAAAAGATACGACGAATGTTTTTTTTCAGTCAGAGGTGTTTCTTTGAAAATAAATGATTGTGGTCTAATTATTTAATGCAAATAGTTAACAAATATACAATATATATTTATATGATATTTTAGTATAAAATGAAAGGGTTATAATGTCAATAATTGTCAAATATTTGTGAAATTTTATGTATCACAATAAAACCTTTTTAAATAATAAAAAAAAATGGTAGTTTTAATTAATATTTATTCTTAACATTCTTGATATTCAATGTATGTAATTTGATTTTAAATATTTTTTATTATTGTTTTTGATTTTTTTTATCAGGCGTGTAAAGAATTATGAATTATGAGCTTGATATTTACTAGCACGGAAAACAACACTCCACAGTAGCTGCTTGGGATTTTATTCAAAACGATTTTTCATTTGAGAAAAATTGAGTCAGAAATATAATAAATGAACGTCTTATTCGTAAGTGTTTATACATGTTCTGGTTGTCAACGCAATTAGTCGTACATTTTTCTAGACTAAAATAGACATTTCGTTGCGCACAATAATAAATTCATCAAAGCAAATACGTTTGAACTTTAGAACGATTTTCGTATAGCAATTTTTGATTTGAAAGTACATACATTGGGAAACTAAATGTCAGCGGTTGTCTGCAGGTGTGACTGTGAAACAACAGTTATTTGCAAACAGGCGTAAGTTTTTCTTCGATCAACAATTAAAATGAGCCGTCCGAATCACCGTATCGCACGAATAGTTATTCTCATATAAATGTATTTATTTCTACTATCTCATTTGATATGGTACAATATTTAAAAAAAATGAGTATCGAACGAGAACAAGAATTTTATCAGTTGAATTAATGATAAAAGAAAATTTGAAAATGTAACGTACTTACATATTATTTAGACATCTCTTCAGCTATTGGATACGATATTCTAATGTTTGAAAAAAGAATGGAAAAATTGGTCTGATTATTATTAGTTATAGATCTTCATATTGAGTGAAAGAAACGTCAATTAAATAGCTCTGACGATGGCGTGAGCCGAAATAGCTATCAACTATGCCTTATTAATTTTGTAGAACTATAATACATTGCTATTTTTCCACCGCGTTATAATGAAGTTCTACCAAGTACATGCCAATTCAATCGATAAATACGCCAAATATATAGTTTCAGTCAAGCGCATTTTATGAAAGTTATCCGAACTATCTAGTTCTGACGATGGCTTGAGACGAAATAGCTATCAACTATATCTTATAAAAAAAATTGTAGAATAAAATACATAGCTATTTTTTAATCGTGTTATATGGATTTCTACCAAGTAAATGCCAATTCAATCAATAAAGCTCACCACATTAACTTTTCTTTAAATATACTTTATATATGTATATTTCAATAATATTTATTTTACGATTTGTGTGTGTTTTTTGTTTTGTAATATGTTAATTATTTAGAAGTCTTTTCAACTTTTTTGTAAGGACTTAAACAACTTTAAATTTAGATCTGATGCAATTGAAGATTTGTCAACAACAAAAATTGTTTAAAATTGGACTGTAGCAATACATGTGTTTTGTATTAATTAATATAGAGACGAAATCCGTACGTAGGTCATACAGCCACGATGTTGTTATCGATAGGTATTCGCAAATGAACTGGTCAATGCATTTTAGTTTGGTCTAAAATGCATTGCTCTAGTGGCTTGTCGGCTTAGGCTGAAAGCTGTGATAGCCAATATAAATTTAGCTAAGTACTCATGCAATTTAATGAGATACTAGCAACCGCGCCTTGTGTGTTGTACGCGGTGCAGTCTGTTGTATGCCATATAACAGAGACACGGGGATGAGGGTAGATTGAAAACGGTTTCATTCACTTATGTATGCACTGGGGTTAATTTAATTTACTATTCAATAAACGCTGTACCTAATTGGTTCGGCTGACTCGATTATAAACAGCATATTTTATACGCACCAAAAACCAAAGGTGAAGAATATATTCAATACATACACGATACTAATTAGTTCACAGCAAAGATGCGTTTAAGAAATCAAACTTAAAATTATTTTGTACATCATTTGATATCGTATAACCTTTTCATATTAAATTCACCAAAGCGAATACTTGGACATGATTGAGATTCCGCACTGGTTTTAGATACGATACTCCAATCAGGTCGCTTCTATTTCTTGTCGACTTATTGTGTTAAATATAATAATTTAAACAAATTTTTAGTATAATTTATGATATCGAGTGAAGGTGCTTGATGGAACTTCAATACCAAATTTGAATTGTTACAACTTTGAAGTTAAGAAGAATGCCTGCAGATGCCGAAATACGAAACCCGGAACGTTAGTGACAAAACATTTGGAATCGTACAAAGTTGTAACAATTCAAATTTAATTGTAAATTGTACACTTAGAAGAATTAAATGCCCAATTCAATCAATAAACCTAAATGTGTTATCTGTATTGTTTTTATTTTCGTATTTTTATATATTTTACTCATAGTAATTTTTGTTATTCATCAAAGTATTTCGTGGCATTTTAAAAAAGTTTTTTTTATGTTTAAACTTTTAATCAATATTCTTTCAACAGAATGACGTAAAATAAACAGCTTACATCGTCTATATGTATCTATTAATAGCTTTGGTATATGGAAGATGCTAAATGTTTATTTTACTTCAGTTCTGTTGCATCCGTGAGATAGAATGCCTAAAGATGCCGAAAGGCGAAAACCGGGTCGTTATTGAAAAAACATGTGGTCTTGCAAAGTTGTATCAATTCAAATTTGACATTTTTAGTACTATTTTCACAATAGATTTTACAATCAAGACTGGTTTCATTCATCGGGTAGTATTAATAATGTATTTTTATTGTTCAAAACATACCTTCCCACTGACAAGTGATAGTTAATAACTCAAAAGCCAATTATTGTTATTTGAAGTTATGAGTTCCAAGAAAATTCAGATTATGTTAGTAATTAAAATTTACTATATGTACGTGAGAATAATATCCGTTACTAAATATTCAATCAAGAAACTGTGTTAGTGTCTATATATTTTCATGCCAAAGAGAAAGTTTCTTTTTATTTACAATGCAATAAAAATACTAGCAAAATGACGCCTTATGCGTGAGCTTATGCGAAAATCCCATCGATTTATTGCCATATCGAGATCATTTCATGAATATGATTATGTTAAACAATAGAAAAAGCTAACGGAAGTAAATTGACACGATCCCTTGTGAAATTAATTGAATATTTACAATAACTTATTATTGCAGTATAACAACATTAATAATGAGAAAAAATATAAATCTGCATAGACAACTAAAAAAAATTTTTTTTTTGCTTACTAAATGTAAAATATCGGGATTTTAATTTATTAAAACAAATAAGACGCTGTTCGAGAAGAATATTTATATCAATCGTATTTGATTTTAATTCTGGAAAACATTAAAGATAGTTTAAGACGCGGAAAACCGTTTTTCATAATCATATTATATATCATTATAGAGAATATAATGGTCTGGAAATTATATTATAGGTACATTTTTTATTGAAAATTCTATTATGGAAAGTATGTCTTAATTTTCACTAATACGATCACTTGTTTTCTTTACCTTGCTTTTGTCAATAATATGATTAATTGTACACTTGTTCATCGTTTTATTAAGTTATATAACCCCAAAAACGTGTACCGATGTTGTGATGATTAATATTTTGATCCGAATGTTTATTAAAGCATTTATTGTTTAATTCTGTTAACTGCAATCCAAAATAACAAATAGTTATTCAAATTTTAGTATAATATGTTTGCTTGATATTTTTCAATAATATATTATATTAATCATGAAAGTATTTTTTTTTGACAAGTAATAGTGAATATGCAAATCTTGAAGCAAACAGCGTTCATGAATCCACTGATAGTTATTGGTTGATTATATTGATACATACCTTTATATGGGATGTCTGGCACATAATTATTTACTCGGAAATTTATGTAATTAGAGTTATCGTAAATCTTCTTAGATATAACAATACAATAGATATTTTCGCCTCTAACCTCTGCCGTTTGTTTAGAATATATTGATGTGCAAATTATGAGAAGCAGAAAAATACGTTTTTTTATCGTGAATTTTTCACATAAAATTTTTGCAAGCATATATTTAAAAAAGAAATAAAGAACGCTGAGATGGATACAAATATTAATTTGATAATTAATTTCGTGTTATGTAACATTTAATTTTAAGTTATAATACAAAATGTTAATAAGCCAGTTATCCGTTTTATATAAAATAAAAAAAAAACACAAGTAATAGATTAAATTGTGACAAATCTGAGTGTTCCGTAATTATGATTAAAAAGCAATTGAAATAGAAAAGCGAAGTGAAATATTCATTAAATAAAGCACAGAAATGGTGACGTCAAAGCAAGTCACGCATGACGGAATTTTCTTCCATTCGATTTTATCAGTCGGTCATAATGGACTAAGAAGCAAAATGTTATTTAAATCAAAATTATATTAGTGTGTGAAGGAAAAAAAGCGTGGCCCTTACTCTTGGTTAACATTTATTCTGTCACTCAGATACCCTTATCGGATTGAAAGTATTGCATTCTTACAACAAACATATATGTATAATAATAGCCCACAATAAGGTTAGTACAAGTCATAATGAAATTAAAAGCCTGAATTAAATTGATTGTTATATTTCGTTTATATTTAAAAAAAACTGATAAATTGAAAAAAGTGTGCTGATAATCGACACCACTACATCACTCCAAAAGAAATAATTTTTTTGTTGCTATTTTGATATTTAAGTTTACCGAATCTCGGTATTTTTGAGTAACTCTAAGTTATATCCACTAACAACCGCTATATATTTAAATATCTTACCGGGCGTAAATCCATAACATAAAGAGATGCACATTTAATTTTTTTATCGGTTAAATGCTTTAAATAGAAATGTATTTTAGATTTTTAAAAAAGGACGTTTTTAAACGAATAGAAATTATCGTAGAACTAAAATACAATGATACTTCTCACCGTGTAATAATGGAGGTATATTGAGTATATTGAATCATTAATCAGCATTTAATCATATTTTGAATAGAATTTCACTTAATTTCATTTGGGATTGTGAGTGTTGCTCATTTCGCACTTAATACCGGTTAGCTTCCGCGGCCTATCAAAAATCCAATGATTCACCGGTTGATTCATTTTGTTGTATCAACTAACTTCAAATAAAAAAATATCACATATAATGTTTTCCTAGCATGAAACATAGATAAGCTATACACAATGATTTCAATCTCGTGCGGTAAGTAAACATTCCCAAATCAATGACTTATTTTAGATTTTCATTGTTAACAAAAATCTCATTTTTTAAAAACTGAACAAGGTCAGTTGATAATACTCGCGATAAACGAAACCGTTTCTAATCATGAAACATATTGTGGAAATAGATACGAAAAATGTGTTTAATGCTATTATAAGTGACAGTTATACCTTAAAAGAGTTGCTCAAATGTTTATTGTTTGATTGACAATCAATAATTTCATGTCAAACAAACTTATTTATTTCCCACATGGTAATAGTTATTATTGTAACAAATAACCCAAAATGAAATTGGAGTCGATAACATTGGTTCTACGTTGTGTATTATTTTGTGGGTAGGTTTTTAAACTAAATTATGACGTAAATTGTACAAATTATGAAAGGTTGCCTGCCTACCGATTGTTCCTTGCGGCAGAATATTAAGTTTCCGTCCAACTTATTACACAACGACAAACTTTGGTCACTCGCTAACTAACATATAATTTATTTTTTCTTTAAATTTTGAATGTAATATTATCATTCAAAAAAAGTCAAACTATTTACAACGGTGAAAAAAATAGCAAGTATTTTAGTTCTACAAAATTATTTAAAAAAATATAGTTGATAGCTATTTCGGCTCACGCCATCGTCGTGGCCGAAATAGCTATCAACTATATATCGCCACTGTCAAAAAAATATTACGTCATTCATCTATCATAAATTTTGCAATGAAATATTTTTCTATGCTTCAACTTTTTATTTTATTCGGAGTATAGATAATAATTTTACTAATATAAAGATCAACAGACAGTACAAAATACATACAAAATTGTTCTGATATAAATATAAAAAGTCATATGAAAGTCTTGATGAACAATATTTACTTGAAGCGCTCAACATTATATTTTGTCTGTTTGGGCTATCTATATTAAGGCCAATTTACTCGATAATCCATACAGGTATACCTAAATTCCCAGTGCTTCAATATGAAAAATAATCTATCTAGCAGAATCTAAGTGTTATAATTTTTTTAGTGAAAATATTTATGTATCATTTTGAAGACTTCAATTGTGAATTGTTTGTTCAAAAGGAATTTGATTTAAAAAATATGATTTTGTTATTCAATTTGTCTTTTATTTTTTATAATATTTATACCCTATTTTACACTGTGATCTGGATCAGTTTTGTTCGCGTCGGTCGAAAATGCTCACTCGCCAAACAAAAGTAGCCAGATAAAATTGAATTTTTGAGGTGCTGCAAAATGTAAATTTACTCAAAAAATAGTACATACAGCTTGAAATTCAAACACTATAAATCTACGAATAGTTTCCATCTACCACTTTTGGAAGCATGAATTTTAAGCTGTTATTTTTTTTGAAATGCTGAAATAAATATTTTTATTTATTTTTCTTAATCAATTTTTGTAGAATGGATAGAAAAAAACGACAAAAGCCCAGGTAATTTTATAGGGCTCTTACTGAAAACGTGTAGTGTGCTGATCTACTTTATTGTAAATAAGTACGGAAATTATATCGCATTCCATAGGTAAATTAACAAATATTAAAAATAATTAGAAAAATCCATATTTCTTCATAAATGTCTTCGTAGTGGCGTTTGTTTACCTGCACATAATTTTTGTCTTAGTAGTTAAAATTATAACATAAATATATGCACACGCGATACGGCGTCGAATATAAATAAAATATACCATAATAAGATAGGTCTTACGATGTTTATTAGTCTTAGATTATATAATAAGGGAACGATTCCTCCATTTGAAGTTCTGTCTTCGGATGAAGTACCGCATCAGGCAGATACGCAATTAATGTTATGCTTACGCATATTGTTATTATGATGGGATAGCCATTAGTAGCCAATGCTTCCTATTCGATATTCGTACCAACGAGTGCATAACAAAGGGTTGCCATTAGTGGTAATATTTAATTAGGTAAGGGAGAAAAATTGTTTATTAAGATTTCCTAGCGAAATAAGAGTATATTCTTAATCTGTTTAATATATATAATTTATCAAATACAAATATATGTATAATCGAGTTTAAAAAAAACTAACAATGGTAAATATTTTTTCCGCGAGTCTGTCAGAACTATATTCAATTTATTAATACTGAAAATTTTCCCAACATCCAAACTATTTTGTTTATTTTTCAATAAAAACATTATTATATTATACAAGTGTTCATTTGGAAAGTTTACTATTTTGATTGATCGCCATTTTTATAAATACGAATGTTTACTTTGTTGAATAATAAAAACAAATTTTTAGTACTATTCCCACAACGTATTTTATGACCAGGACCGTTTCCGCTCATCAGCATTAAACCATCTTTTATTCATTTTACTTTAGCATTTATATTAAGATAACGTAGTAAGCCGTATCGTTGAAAGCTCTGTATATATAGTAGAAATAGATTTATCATGAAATGTGTAATGACATAGTTTTTAAAATGCTCGTCAATATGGCAAGGGAAAAGTACAAAAGAACTGTATAAAATAATTATCATCATGCAAAGTCGACGCCGACGAAATCATTTCCAAATCTAATATATTTGCGCGGTCGATCGTTCGCGATCTTCTCTCTGCAATTGAGTACATACAACGTGAGAATCATCAATAACTGAAAAAAAGCAATGATTGTTTAAAACCTTAGGTTATTGATAAATGAGAAACACATTTCGTCTATGAAATCTTTATGGTTTTTATGAATTAATTATACTGTCATACGGTTTTACATTTATCCTCAATATTGGGACATCTTTACTATGATATATGTTATGTTAAATTTTGCTTCTTAGAAGGTGATTGACAGTATGGCAAAAGAATATTTTCTATTGAGCATTCATTGAGGTTATTTTTTCAATTCATGTTTATCGGAAAACGGATATCTTTTTTTAGTTATATGTGAGTTATACAAATATCAGCTTTTCTATTATCAAATTTTTATTGGTCTTTGAAAATAAAAATACATATTCTAAAATTGAGCATTTATGACCCACATTTTAAGAAGCAATTTATTTATTTCTTGCAAATATAAAGGTAACGCCAAAATACAGGAATATAGGATTTAATTTTGATATGCAATATAATTTTGAATAACATTTTTGACATTCTTACAATACATGATGCTATTAATCATAAATGATTATATCGTATTTTAGTTCGACAAAATTATTTTTTAAAATATAGTTGATAGCTAGTTAGGCTCACGCCTTCGTCAAAACTATGCTTAAACTAACATTTGCTTATTTATATATAGCTGTGTAGAAAAGGTACACAATACATCTTCTCTCCTGTTTTAACGACCTAGCTTGTTTCCTGTTCGCAATAAAACTAACAATTGTAAATTAACCAAAGAGGCGGCTATATCAATAAGTTTACATATGGCATGGAAATGGTCCATTACAGAAACAAAGAGACATCAGTCAGAGGAGTCAATGATGGTGACCGACATATATTAGTTTGTTCGTTAAGAATCCTTTGTGATAGTTGATGTCTATTGATTTCCAGCTGTTCCAAAGCCGTCATCCTGCGACCATTATACTACAAAGATGCAAACACTTAGGCGCTGAGTTTGAATTTATATTATGTGATTCCTTTATTACGTGATTAGTGAATTGTGCATCTGTTTTTTTACTGTTGAATAATCTTACATGTTCCTTAGCTCGATTGGATATACTTCTACCTTTCTGTCCGATATAAACGGACAAACGTGAGCCGAAATAGCTAATGACTATATTTAAAAAAATAATTTTGAAGATCTTAAATACATTGCTATTTTTTTCATCGTGTTATAATGGAGTTCTACCAAGTGAATGCCAATTCAATCTATACAATGATTATATCGTATTTACAAATGTAGTCGTATATATGGCCACCGATCATAAAATTTTCCAACAACGGTCACATAAGTCGTCCGAAATATCATTTAATAATTTTTTAGAAAAGACCAAAAGATATAAACAAATAATAGCGTTAATATTATTGATATTTTAGAGCTAAAATTAATTAATCCCTTTAAAAAAATCGTTATTTACTTATGCAAATGAGTGAGTGATTAATCCAACGCGCCCAAGCCGTAAATCGTTTATATATTTAACGATTTCGTTTAATTGAACAACTTAGTATCTATTTAAATTAATTACACTGTATCATTTTTGTCTGAGAGTTATAAATAATAGCCGTAAAATTCTTAATCGTTTTATCTGTTCGATCCCCTCATTTCACTGTGCGTAGGATTGTTATATGAACATTAAGTTATATACTCTTGGAACACTTTTAATTTTTTGGTCCGAACCAGGGTTGCGAACAATACGATTAAGAAATTAAACAAATATTGTGTTAAGAAACGGAAGTTTATAAAAGAAATCAATATAGCTTCTTAAATAACATTGCAATAAATTTCTACAATATCATATAAAATACAACTGAGATTTCAACAAAATAGAATTGATTGAATACACGATGATTTTAACACCATAACTTTTTACATGGATTTAATTTAATTATTTTATCTTGTTCATGCACGCAATTTATTTGTTTTTGTTACGTTAAAAATATTTTAAAATTTGATATTGAAATTTAAAGAAAAAAATAGCAAAAGCAAAAAAACAGGGATATCTAGGAAGACAACCAAGCAACCTAGTGTAATATCTACTTTAATGCATTGAAAAATGACGACATATTCCACATGGAATATGTCGTCATCTGAAGAAATACTTTTGAACATTGTTAATGCATTGGCATCCCCATTGACGGACTGGTTCTACGCTTAGGAAGGAAGCCGTTTTTTTCGTTAATTTTGGGATTTATTCTGGCTTAATAAGCGTAGTGGTGATTTGATAAACTAGCTATTGTCAAATAAATTAAATATTTTTTTATATATTTCGTATCAAATACGGCTTAATGTTCAGATAATAACAACATTTTAATGACTTATTCGACCAGGAAGCAATACGATAGACTATTCCAAAAGAAAATGACTCAATCATCTACGTCATTATTATATTAAGTATTTTGGTTCAATAAAATTGTTAAAAGAGCTGAAAATGTTTTGAATATTTATCTGATTGACATATAAGAACAAAAAATAAAATAGAAAATATATAATTAAAAAGTGGATTTAAAATTATTTATTTATATTATTGTATATTACAGTGACGCATTCGAACTATAAATCCATCTGGAATTGAGAATATATGAAATTTTTTGACGTAAAATAGTGTTTGAATTATTGAAACTTACATAAATATTTACACATATGGAGTATAGACTGAACATGTCGAATCGTACTAAATTTCAACAATTCAAATTTGATGTTGAAATTTCATCAAGAACTTTCAGTCGATATCATAAATTATAAATGTAAAATAGCATTTTTTGCTCATGATGCCTGGTGTGTAAATTTCAATATTAATTATTGTAATGATAATTAAAATTTTTCTTTTAATTTAATCAGCGTGGCGAGTGAATCAGGCTCCCACCGAGGAGTATTCTGTCTTAGCTTCGGCCACATATAATATTTGGATTCTTAGCATTTAACGTTAACACGGTCGTAAATATTGACCATAAATATTTTGAAACGAGAAATACGATATGAATATCTCATATTTTTACATCTCTGTGGGCATCAATATCTATACCGACATATTACTAAGCGAATGAAAGTTCATTTAGGTAGGTATATCTAAAATCATTGGCGTTCATAGTCAAACTTAGGTAATTGGAATCCTTTTTGCGGTTATTTAATAAATTTGCAGCGTGCCATTTTTTATATATATTGCTGATTATATGAAACGAATCTTACTGAAAAACTATACCATATTTGATAAAATTCTGCTCTTTATCTACTCTTTCACAAAGCCTTTTTATTTAATTAAGTATACAGTTAGTGATATTTTAAAATAAACAAAACGCGACAAATTTTCAAAATAATCCGTAATTTTGAAGATCTTAGTCTTATATGAGAAATATTTAACGCTTTATCGACCCATTAAAAAATACAATTAAAAAACATTAATTAATTATTTGAATTTTTATATTGCTTTTTTATAAATTTTTGTCATTTAGAATAAGCTCGTTTTATAATTATTATAATAGATTTTTCTTAAGCAATTGTTGACTTTTCTCAATATATTTGATCTGCTGGGACTAAAATTTAGAATGGAATTATATTCTCTGTTAAATTTTGTAAATACATAATTTAGTTTACGATAAGAAATAACGAAAAAAATGCATGAATTTTTAGTGTTTTGTGGCAAATCACACACAAATAATGTATTGTTAAATAAAAATCGAAAGTGGAGTGAATGAGTAGCAATCTAATACTTCGTATTTTGGATTCGGTAGTAACTTTGTGGAAGTTCATTTTAATATATGATTTAAAATAACTTTGATTATTCCACGTTTTGTTTTAGTAATTGTGAAACGTGTTTCACCTATTTCAGATACATCTTCAGACTTACTATCGCAAAGGTTGCTGAAGTGATGTGGGAAACTCGTATCACAATTAATAACATACTTCGTTTCATAATCAATGTTTTTTTAAAATCTTATATAGGGTATCAATCAGTGTAATCTGGTTTATAAAACAATATTATTTTGTTGTATTTGTTGATATATTTTTTTAGTATATTTTAAGTAGAACAACATTTCAGCCATAATACTGGGACTCTATTGATAATTAGAAAATAACGAAGCCTGATTTTGTTATTTGTTAAATTACGGTTGTAGATGGAAAAATTAAATTTATTAAAATTTAAAGTAAACAGAGTTTGCAGATTATGAAGTTGTTCAGATCGTAACGCCACTGCGGGTATTTAAGTATTTATGTAGGTATTAGGAATGCCGGTGTATGTCGGTTATTATTTATACTGACGTATTAATATAAGTATGTATGTCGGTTGGGATATGTTCAACCACAAGCAGTTGCTTCGGTGAGCTTATGCTGTATATTAGTGGATATATTGTAATATAGGTAGGTACATTACTATATACATACCGTTTATTATACAGTAACGCTCTGCCATATTTCGCATCGAGGAATATGTATTGTAAATATGTTCGTTACCTGAATTTAACTACAAACTAATATTTAAAGTATTTACCGCAGTACCCAGGGCTATACATTTATTTTGGCTAGTTTCGCGTGCGCATCGGATCGAGTCGAGGCTGGAAAATTGTTTTTTCTTCCTATTTTAGTTGGGTTACAGCTACCGACATTGAATATTCATATTAACTTTGTATGAAGTAACTTAAGACTTGAGTTTGAACGTGTTTCGTAATCATTATACACAATTTCACTCAGATATTTTAAATTAGGAAAACTATATAATTATTAAATATTATACGGAAATTAATTTCATTAGTTGTTCAAGAATTACATAATTACAGAACTCTATGTTGTATTTTATAAAGGATGTAATTTCATCAGATTAAGAAGAGATTAAAAAACATTAATTTTACGGAATATTTTTCGTTAGATAAATATGGCACAATCATTATTTTAAAATAATAATTCAATGCATAAATTGTATGGAGCTTCCATGTGTATTTTCGTTTTATTATATTTATAGTATTATCGGGCTAAATTGACGTTGCTGTATTATTTTGCGATGAATTATCCGCGACCGAATTTTTAGCACCAACATCTACAAGTTACATATATTATCTGGGAGTATCAATAAAAACCATAATCGATCCACATCGAGTATTTCAGCCAAAGATGTTAGCAAATGTTTCGTTTTTGTAAACAGTATAAGAATAGGATAAGGATAGAAAAAAATATAAAATATAACAAAAAAATATTTGAAATTATTTTTTGTGATCGGAATAAACTATTCTTTTTTTTCGAATATTAATTACTTCAGTAATTGTATAATTTTGTAATATTTACCATGAAAATACTTTTCTTTGATTTTCAGAAAATATGAAAGTCACATAATGGAATTTTCGTAAAATAATTCATAACCTTTAACTGCCTGTAAAATATTAAATACTTAAATATACTTCGATGATATATCAATTTATTCCCGTAGTTAATATATGAGAGATATAGTTTTCTCGACACTTACACCTGGATTTTTCTTTTGATATTACTAAACAAAAACAAAAAATTTTGTGTTCATTTAATGGTGAAAAAATCCTCGTCGAAGCATTTTGATATGTATGATACATGAAGAATATGACTCGTTACGCGATCTTATAGTGGTTAGAATCTTAATATATTTTTAAAAAATATATACATTTTTGTGTAATAATCGACTATTATTTTTGAAAAAGTAGTTTTGATTTGTTTCAAAGAATAGCTGTTATGAATTAAATGTATCATACAGCGATATCTTATTTTGTTACAAATTGTCAATGAGAAGTTAATTTAAAATTTTCAAATCGCTGTTTGGATAAATACGATCGAATATTTAATTGAAATTAAGGAATGTTCAAAAAGAAATTTTGTAGCATTTTTACAAAAGGCGTATGGGAATTTTACGAATGTATGTTTGAAAAAAGAATCATCACGATATAGAGAAAACCATTGATATGAATGAATTTTGCAACTCATTCTATTCAGGTAGTGATCGTTTGTGCCTTAATATGTTTAGATAAGATACTTTGTCGTCTTAGAAAGTGATATACAATCCGCCTTTCCGTTTTGCTTGGTAAGTAGATATTGAGATATTTACAAATGAAATAGAGACCAGGTAGATATTTTTTTTTTCTAATGAATAGCTGATCTTATCTTATAGAGGCTTTCGATATTTTAAGAAATGTACGTATTATACTGAGAGAATGTCAAATGACAACATAAGAACGGATAGAACTCGCTTTCAATTCGAACGTTGTACATTGTTTCAGTTTGTAATAGGATTGTGCAATCATATTAATCTAAGCAAATGAAGCCGCAAAAGTACGTGATTAACAAATGGATGCAATGTTTTGAAACATATTGATTGACTTGGCATTTTTTTGGTAGAACTCTTTTATAATACGGTGAAAAAATAACAATGTATTGTAGTTCTTCGTCAGAACTATTTTTAAACGAACATTTGCTTATCTATATATAGCTGTGTAGAAAAGGTACACAATACATCTTCTCTCCTGTTTTAACGACCTAGCTTATTTCCTGCTAGCAAATAATGTTTTTAAATTTTAAATGAAACTAAACAGGTGGCAGTATTAATGAGCTTACATATTGGACGGAGATGACTTATTGGATGGGGATGGCTTATTACGGGAAAGAATTAGCCCCTCGCAATGGACTCAGTGTCCGAATTTGAGTTGTTGAAACTTTGAACGATTCCACATGTTTTATTTATTTATAAATTATACAAAATTTGCAAATTATAAATTCATTGCTTTTGCAACGTAAACATATTTGAGCCTAAAGTGTTGGAAATTTAACAAATACACAGCAAAACAATCAACAAGGATTGCAAAAAAGTCAACCAATTAAGCTCATGAAACATCTACTTTAACTGAAAAATAGTATTCACAAACTGTCAGTTCTGTTGCATCCGTGTGATAGAATGCCTGAAGATGCCAAAAGGCGAAACCCGGGTCGTTAGTAAAAAAAAAAAAAAAAAATGTGGAATCGTACAAAGTTGTAACAATACAAATTTGATATTGAAATTCCATCAAGCACCTTCAGTCGATATCATAAATTATAAAATACATTTTAGTTCTACAATTTTTTTTTATAAGATATAGTTGATAACTATTTCGGCTCACGCCACCGTCAGAACTATTGACGATGGATGAGCCGAAATAGTTAAAAATTTGTAGAACTAAAATAAATTGCTATTTTTTCGCCGTGTTACAATGGATTTCTACAAAGTAAATGCTAATTCTATCAATAAATATAAAAAATACATTGCTATTTTATCACCGTGGCTTGAAATAGTCCGGTGATTAAGTATGTAAGTAGAGCGTCGAGTCTGGGATTTCACAATGGTGAGTGTCTGCAGCCAGCAAAGGACGATGGTCTGATGGGTGACCGTTTTATCAGTCTGGTACTGTTGAGGTATCTCTAGCTCGCCTTACACCTGGAAAATACCTGTGCGCTGGTAATATAGGAGGGCCACAACTCCTCCGTTGCTCGTAGCGAAAGTTCATACTCGGGCTAACGGGCGGGCCTCGTAGAGAGAGCGGCGTATAGAAGGACGGATAGATCGGTGCACACACCTACCGCCCCCGCTCGCTCGCGCGCGCTGCCGCCTGCCCCATTCTCTGCCTCACATCGACTCTTGAATTCCGCCAGGCTGGTACGCTCCGCTCTCGACGGCATAATCGACGACCTATACTAGAGCGACACCACTCTCCAACCCGGCGCGTCGCGTCCGAACGGCCAGCGCCGCGGCATAGTATTTTCCGATTTTTTGACAGAACGCCGTTTCCCGCGCATTTTCAAACGTCAAAAGGCGGCCCGCGCCGTCTAACCCGCGGATACGGAAGCCCGCTGCGGCTACAATCCTCAATGGGGGAGTAGCATACCTATTGTAGTGCTTAGTATATATTTTCCTGTGAGAATACAGGTGGTGGGACGACTGCCATGGATGAATGGGAGCGTCATGTGACTCCGCTCCTGCAGGATATGGGATGCTCAGGGAACGATGGGCACGACGATTTTTTTAATCCGCAAGAGGTGAGTAATTCCACAATTCATAGAGTGCATTCTCCTGTCATTATTTGAAGTGGTATCATCTCGAAATTATACACGATAAGAAGTCTCTATATGTTGGATAACAATCTTATTTAGTTAAGTTTACGTGATTCAAAGTTTTCGAGTATTCATGAGTTGAGGGAATAAAGTTTTATCGTTCGTATATTCATCCTACGTCTTTGTATACATACAACTGACGTTTAAGTGTAATGTTTTCAGTGCTTAAAGATTTTAATCCATCTAGTTTATCTTTCTAATATTAACATACAACTCTTATTGAAATTCTTGATAAAATAAATAATTCCTTAACTACAACTAATAAAGAATAAAATACACTTACCTTCAATCCAAAACATCGATTAAACAAATTCGAAAGTAAAAAAAAAAACATTTATTTTAAGTCAAATATAATTTCATTACATAATAATTTGCCCGATGAGCACATTGAAGAGATGATTAGCGAGAAGTTTTGTTATGTCAATTAATTATTTTTTCGTCGAATATGAATTCATTAATCTCAATTTGTCAGACTGGAATCGTTATCTGGGGCACAAAAAATGTTTACTAACATTAGCCGCAGATTTTTTTTAACGCAATAATTACAAATGTTATATCCATATCCGGTTGCAACGATAATAATGCAAATATTTTTGAAACATTTTTTTAATGACATAGCCTCTAGCTGTCATTTATTGTAAGTATCATAAAGACTGTATTATATACAACAACTGGTTTATTGAATTCGACCAATGGGTACTACTGTATTTAACAATCAATCATATATATTTTTTTGCCTTTCTAAGTCACGTTAGTGTGACACAACATTTACTATGATCGATTTTTTATCGTAAGATATTTATTGTGGTACTGCAGAATAATGGCCAAATTAAAACTAATAAAATTTCCGAATTCGGCCCTGGCAAATCAAAACACAGAATTCATATAAGTAATAACGTTACAATATTTTTATACTTTTTCAAGTTTTTTTTTTTAAATCGAATTATTTAACTGTTCACTTTTGAACATACGTTAAATTATGAATTTTGTTACCTTGAGAAAGATTGATTTTGATTTTTATATCTCTATTTTGATAAAGGTTGATTGTATATAACAATTGAAATAAATTAGTATATATTTACAAAAGAGCATATAAACTTTTTTAAGTTTCAAAAATCTGAAAGAATAAAAGTTGTCTATCGGTTTTTTTGTCTTTGAGATACTATCAAGAAAGAAAAAATGAAGTTATTCGGGCTGTAGCCTATTTATAAAAACTGTTTTGGTATCCATGTATCAATTTATATACTATAATATGACGGTAGTCGTAACAATTATTTCGTAAAATATCAAAACAAATACAATTTACAATTTATAATTATGCCACCCCTAGCAATATTCGATCATAATGATTTGGATAAAAAATGCCACAATACATAAACTACGGCACAAAACAATCAAAATACGTATCGATTACCGATATTGGAGCCACGCACGCGACACTCCGATAAAATCTGTCATTTAAAAAATGTTTGCCTACAATCTAAGCACGGATTTTCCGAATACGTATTCATGATATGGGCAAAATCCTTTAGTTATATTTGTCACAGTTTATACTAAGTTAAATAAGTATTTTATACTCGGATGAATCACAAATGCAATTAAACTCTTTAACAGCGTTTGATTTTAATGATCAATTCGTATTAATCAGATCATCGAATCACTAATCTAAATTGGATGCGAAATGAAGATTTTTTTATCCACATTTATGGTGGCAAAAATCGTAAATAAATTATTTCACAAAGGTAGCACAGTTGAAAAAATGGTGTATTGTCCACCTTTGTTTTAAGCCCATTGACAGTTAAGATCAAGATTAGTTAAGTTATTAATAAGTTAAAAATTAAAAAAACATCCAACTTTCTTCATAAATACGTATATTGTAAGAACAAAAGAAAGATAAAATAAAATCATATTTATAATGATATAATATTTACATCTATGAAAATTTTATCTGTTAATAATAAAGAAATTCAATTCATATAATTGCGTGTATTATAAAATTCATTTTACGTCGTAAAATTTTATAAATGTATCTATTTACTATTAAGTGTAATCTTTTGTACAAAGGAAAAGAAACTCTTTAATTTACTCAAAACGTATTCATGATATGGGCAAAATCCTTTAGTTATATTTGTCGCAGTTTATACTAAGTTAAATAAGTATTTTATACTCGGATGAATCACGAATGCAATTAAACTCTTTAACAGCGTTTGATTTTAATGATCAATTCGCATTAATCAGATCAACGAATCACTAATCTAAATTGGATGCGAAATGAATACTTTTTTATCCACATTTATGGTGGCAAAAATCGTAAATAAATTATTTCACAAAGGTAGCACAGTTGAAAAAATGGTGTATTGTCCACCTTTGTTTTAAGCCCATTGACAGTTAAGATCAAGATTAGTTAAGTTATTAATAAGTTAAAAATTAAAAAAACATCCAACTTTCTTCATAAATACGTATATTGTAAGAACAAAAGAAAGATAAAATAAAATCATATTTATAATGATTTAATATTTACATCTATGAAAATTTTATCTGTTAATAATAAAGAAATTCAATTCATATAATTGCGTGTATTATAAAATTCATTTTACGTCGTAAAATTTTATAAATGTATCTATTTACTATTAAGTGTAATCTTTTGTACAAAGGAAAAGAAACTCTTTAATTTACTCAAAGTACCCTTTTAAGGTGTTAACTGTCACTTTTTGATGGAAAGGCATGATATTTTGAATAATAAAAACACATTTTTTTAGTACTTATTTCCACAATTTAGTACTTATTTCCACTTTCCATTGTGATTTTTTAAAAATTATTTTCTAGCTTGTGACTACCAGTATCATCTATCAAAGTAAATGAAATCAATTTGCCTTATCTCTACGAAAGGAAACATCAAATTTCTTATTGATAAGTGTATATTTTTTATCACCTATGAGATTATTTCGATATAATAAGTCGTCCAGAGAAATAGTTTTTTTTTTTTTTCATTTCAGCAAATTTTGATATTGTAATACGAGAGACAGACGGTGTTAAAGCGCCGGTATCGAGAATGGTAAACGAACTAAATCGTACAAGATGAAATCGTACAGGATGAAACCGCACATATATAAAATCGCACCTAATAAAACTGTCCAGCATATACTAATTAAGAATTTGTTTAATATATTTGATATCTTTGTTAAAATTGTAAATGAAACAATAGGTGTTTATGACATTATGAATTTAGTGTCAATGTGTTAAAGTAACAAGCTAGGCCGTTGGAACAGAAGAGAGGATGTGTTGTGTGCCTTTTCTGCACAGCTATATATAGATAAGCAAATGTTAGTTTAAGCATAGTTCTGACGATGACGTGAGCCGAAATAGCTATCAACTATATTTGTTAAAAATAATTTTGTAGAACTAAAATACATTGCTATTTTTTCACCGTGTCATAGTAGAGTTATTGCTTCCAAGAAAAAAAAATTTTTTTCAAGGGAAAAGTCAGGATATATTTACGCAATAAAACCATCAGTTTCAATGTATTTTATCTTAAAAATCACGTAAATTATTTATACTGATCGGAAATAAGTATTTAGTCTGATCAATAATGTTTATGTTAAAAAGTTATGCAGTAAATATTTAACAAATAGCATAAATAATGATTTTTTTTAAATATTTTTGTGGTTCAGAGTAATATTTGGGTTATATTTATAGAGTAGAGTATTCTTGTTCGCAGGTAAAAAAAAAATATTACGAAATGTGATAAAGAAACATAATATGTTTATGAATGTGAAACATATGCTTAACGATGTCGGATATATTAAACATCTTAATATTGTATAATGACGTAAAATGGGACATCTGTAGGTGTAAGTTTTCTCAGATGCAAAATGGGCGTTACTCCTGACAAGTTTTAAAACAAATGATTTAAAGATCAAGATGCAATATGTCAAATACACACTCGGATTGAGTTTATTTATCCAAATGTCCAGAGACTTCAGTCGTCACAATTCACAATGGCCTAGAGCCCGTATGGTTTTTTTCGAAAGAAGATGGTTATCGCTCTCAGATATAATGGCGCCACCACTTCGGCTCCCCGTCTCGGCATCTGTCCATTTCGGACTTATTTTGGCTATAGATATCCATTCCTTGGCAATAAATCAATGACTTTGATATTCCGTACGTTTGGCTTTAATCATCCATGGCAATATACCAGACGAGATTTATTATTTCGATTGGCAAACTGCATTCGAATAATCATCATCATGAAAAACATCACAATTCAGGACAAAATTTTTTGATGATCCTGTCATCCCGAAGTTCAAAATATTTTTTTGTAAAATTTTGAAAACACTGAAAAATTGTATATTTGAAAACAACATTACAAATAATTCTCAAAAATAATTTGTTCTAACCTAAGAACTGCTTAAAAAAAAGAGCTTAATTATCGTAAATAAACATTTTAATTGATAATTGCAAAAAATTATCGCTTTATAAATATAATGTTTATATCCGGATACAATTATCAATAAAATGAAACCATTATTCATTTAGGCTGACCGGTTTTCGTAGTAATAAGTAAATAATTGATTGGTTCATATATTGTGTCGGTGACTACATCGAAAAAATATTTAAACGTTAATTCGTTCAGTAGCGTAATTGGCCGATGCACGATAGAATGGTTTAGTTGAAGAATCAATCCTCAATTTAGGTTCATATAATTTTTATTGGCTGGTCGGTGATTGTTTAATGCGGCTGCATTTAGTCAATTCACTTCGTATGACAATCATAGGTCGAAGACATAATTACAGTCTCAATGAAACAAACATTATTTTTCACCATTTTTATTGAAGAAATTATTCTATTTATAAATTGTTTTTTATATGAATTATTTTATTTATAAACTATTTCTTCGACCTTCTTATTGTTCTTCAATTAACATCTCCGCACATTTTTAAATTGACAGAAATCATTTATTGTTTTTAACTATATAATAAAAATGTAACAATAGAAAATATTTCAATAATCAAACACAATTTTTAATACTATTTTCACAATTTTATATTAATTAAATCACAACTGGTTTCACTCGTTGCAATTATTATCAATTGATTGATTGGGCCAGATTTTAAAAATATGTATTTGTAAATGTAGTACAAAACCATTGCGTTTTATCTTATAAATATAACACTTTCCAACCAAAAAGTGAGAGTTAGCAACTCAGAAATAATAGTTTATTACTTCTAGAATATTATATGAAGCGATACACATATTTGAGAGGTGAAAAATACCTACAAAATATCTCTGTTTTAAAACAAATCATTACAATGTTTGCTATGAAAAATACGCAAGAGAATAATTGAATATATTTCATAAAACTTCGTCCAACTATATTTAAGTAACGAGACCAGTTGACGGACGAAAAATGACTGCAGTGATGATAATATAAGCATCATACAAAATCAGCCATATTAATTTCGGTTAATTCGTTTCACAATTCAATCAAATTCCAATTGATGTCACTATTTGCAGTGTGTATAAGGGATGCAGAAGTTTGGAAGAACTGATTACTTGATGCGTCGTTTCAATCTAACAACTATTGTAAAACATTTTTACTGCATTTGTCAAAAAGATTTTTTGAATAGATCAAATCACACAACAGAGTTTATGTATAGAGTTCTCACAAAAAAAAGATGATTGCGGAATTATTAAACAAAATTTTTATTTTCTAGGATTGTCTAAAAGCTTACGACATTGGTGTAAAATTATGAACCCGGAAACGGAACATTAGGGTTCCACCGAGTATAATATAAAATTGTTTTATGAATATTCGAACTGTAAATTTAACTACGGCCCTGGAAAGAAACCAACATCATTGCCCATATTCAAAAAAATATCTTTTATTTTACCGATGGTGGTTGCAGAAATATTGAATAGTATAAATTAAGTTATTAATGACCGCCCATTTTTCGAACTACTACAGTTTATGCGACAAAAAAGATATTTCTGGTTAACATTTACTTATCTTAAACACAAAAAGACTCAATTTCATTGACATTTATGTTGAACCATTTAACAAATGAATAATGTATTTCAGATGTTGGCATTTTCCAGATTTTTTCCTATTAATCTGAACGGTCGATTTATAAATTTAAAGATACATCAAATATTCTGTTTTAAAAACAATTGCGAAGCATTTTTCCTGCCTTTCACAAAAACGGTTTCTTACATATTTTATAGAGATTTTAAAAATTAGTATACGAGATTTTACATTATATGATATTTTTATTTTGTTTATTTTTGTTACAGGTTGTAATACACTTGCAAAAGTGGAATTATATCAATAAATGATTTAAAGAATTTAAGAATGGTTAATTTTTAAATGTTTTTTTTTGTTTGTTTTCTCGTTTCGTTAAAACGAACATTTTTATGTATTAGTTGAAATAAAACAGCTTAAAAAGGACGGCATTTCTTAAAATTAGTCCAAAACAATATACAAAAAAAGATAACCTGTAAATAATTGAAAAATATTTGCTTTTGGATTTACAAATGACGACAAATTAATGAAGACTCTATTTTATTTTCATCTATGTCAAAGTTTCTTTATCTAGGGTAAAAAAGTGGTTCTTATGTTTACTTGTTATCTATGGCTGAGAAATATAAAATATAAAACATGTTAAACTATTTCAATTTATCTCGATTTCGGGTCTTTGCAAAAGTTATGATGAATAAGCAAGAAGTATGTTTGTATAAATATATTCAAGCCTATCATTGCAGTGTAAACTTTTTTGAATCGTCAATAAATTTTGTATTACCAATAATTAGTCAATTGATTATCATGTCTAAACTTACATTAATTTATCATTAGGTTGGAAGTAAAAAGACACCCAATATGATTGTTTTATTAGTATTTTACTTGCACAAATTTTTTGGTCAATAATAATTTTTGACTTATAAATTGTTGAAATAGAACAATTGAAATCATATACTTTGAATTGAATACCGAAATAAAATCGTTTTATCCCTGAAACTTTCATTAAGCCGCTTCATGGCAAAAAAAAACTATTAGACGATTATCTAATATAAATCATAAATGCATATAATCCTCATTCGTTACAAATTAAGATAATATACGATCTACAGTTATGTCTCTCTCTATAGTATATGTTATTCCACTAGCACCCAGACTTTCATCTTCTTTCTTTCATCAGAATTTTGAAGTTTCAAAAAACGATAATGCAACCAAACTGAACTTTTCGTGGAAGTGAATTCGATTCAAATCCATCCTTTCTATAAGTAGCTATCTAAATTCGTTTTATTTATCGTTAAATATGAATCATTATCGAAAAAATTTACTCGAAATGAATATGCTCTAGGATGAGAATATACTATCGACAAGAAAGTGCAATATATGGAGTCGTGCTTTTTATTATGAAAATCATTTATTTGGTATTTGAAAATGATATGAGGAACATAATAAGTTCTTTAAAAATAAACATAAGAGACCAAAGTCGTCTTTTGATTTAATGTAGTAGTTTAAATGATCGATTGAAAAATATATCTCAGTAATTATTTTCCATTTTCTTTATATTTGTTTATTGTCACATTTTGAAATAAAATCTATAAGTTTCAATAATTTTAGCCGTTGTCTCAATAATTGTATTGAAAGAAGGTAACACAGCTGAAATTAGCATAACAGTTAATTCAAAACTGTAGTTTTAAAATTCGAATTTTAATTTTCGAAAATGACTTGTTCGAACTTTGACAAACAATAATCGTCACGAAGCACGATATATTGTGCTCGCAGCTAGGACGTAGCGTCACTGTCATTCGCGCAACAGGGTTGCTAAAGTCAAGAATTTTCCGCTGCTAGCCGGGAAAAATTTCATTCATTACTTTTTGTGTTATAACAGATTATTTATTAATATCATCTTTTTAAGTTTTTAATATTCTTAATCGTGTTTTTATCTGTCCATATGTTATACAAATACTTTAGGCCCTTCAAAAGTCAAGGCCCTTAATTCCATTACACATTTATACGCGACACTAGAAAAAATATTATGAGTTCATTTAAGTCGTATAATTTGTTTAATCACTCAGTCCTGTTACCGAAAATCATTAATTTATTAGGATAACAAATGACTTGCGGTTAGGTGTACATTGGATACATCGATTGTCATTTGTCTTTTAATTTTAATCAATAAAAAAATGTTATAAAATGCTGCTGAAAATTAAAAAACGTTTTTGATAAAACAACACTTTTATTGGTGTCGATTTATTGTAAGTGAACGTTATAAAACAAATAATCTTTGACTAACTGTTTTAACACGGTGATAAAATAGCAATGTATTTTAGTTCTAAAAAAAATATTCGAACAAACAAATATAAGTCTTCCGCCGCTCCTCAGACCATTGCGAGAGGCGAATGAATTTCTGTAACAAATCATCTCAGGCCAATATTTAAGCATATTGAAATTGCCGCCTGTTTATTTTCATTTAAATTTAAATTTTAGTTTTAATGCTAGCAGGATATAGGCTATGTCGTCAAAACAGAAGAGAATATGTATTGCGTACCTTTTCTACACAGCTATATATAGATAAGTAAATGTACGTTCCAACATAGTTCTGACAATGGCGTGAACCGAAATAGCTATCAACTATATCCAATAAAAAAAATATAGGACTTAAATATTTTGCTATTTTTTCACCGTATTATAATGAAGTTCTACGAATTCAATCAATAAATACGCTAAATATATAGTTTCAGTCAAGCGCATTTTATGAAAATAACTTAAACTTTTCTTCATACATACTAAAATTGATTGTACGATTTGTGTGTGTGTGTGTTTTTTTTAAAATATTTTGAAGTCTTTTCAACTTTTGTGTTTTGTGATATCTATTTCGGCTCACGCCATCGTTAGAACTGTGCTTAAACGAACATTTGCTTATCTATATATAACTGTGTCGAAAAGGTACACAATACATGTACACATCTATATATAGATAAGTAAATGTACGTTTAAAAATAGTTCCGACGATGACGTGAGCCGAAATAGTTTCAACCATATCTTATAAAAAAAATTATAGACCTAAAATTAATTAATTGCTTTTTTTCACGGTGTTATAATGGAGTTATACCAAGTAAATGCCAATCCAATCAAATAATTTTTAACATTTTTTTCAATGTTCTATTTGATTGGAATAAATGGTTTTGATTGTTTACGAATAAGGATTTTGGTTAAATTAGTGTCTTAGATATTGCAGCCCTGTCGGAGGTAGCCGACAGTGTCGGCACGCCGAGAGCACCTGCGCTCACGATTCTCACGACACCGGCCAACAAAATTTAAAGACCCATTCAAATTAATTTCATTGAACGTACGATACGCACGCGGAATATAATGAGCCGACTCTAAGGAATTTTCAATAAAAGTGCTTCATATGATCTCGACTAAGTAGGTACTAAATGGTTACAACGGGAGGGAATTTGAAATAGATACGGCACATGCGAATATGGAGGGGGCGCGTTTATAAAAGATAAATAATATTATACATTATAATAAATAAAAGAAGTATACCAGATATTATTATGGTTTTCAGATATATTTGGATAACTAATCTGAGATTATTAAAATTTAAAATTATTCATCATATTAGCATTTAATTGGTAGAAATCCATTATAAAATGGTGAAAAAATAGCAATGTAGTTTAGCTCTACAAAATTTTATAAAATAAAGTTGATAGCTTTTTCGGCTCACGCCATCGTCAAAACTATTTAATTGAGGTTTCGTTCACTTAATATGAAGATCTGAATAATAAAAATAATCGTTTTATCAAACTTTAGAATGTCGCATCCAATAGCTGAAGAGATGTCTAAATAGTATGTACGTTACTTTTTCAAATTTTCTTTCATCATTAATTCAAATGAAAAAAAAAACATCAAGAACTATCCAGTTAGTTCTGACGATGGCGTGAGCCGAAATAGCTATTAACTATATCTTATAAAATTTTGTAGAACTAAAAAACATTTCAATTTTTTCACTATGGCATAATGGAGTTCTACTAAGTAAATGTCAATTCAATCAATAAACTATACAATTATTTTTATAAAAATCATCATTACAGAAAAAACAGATTTAGGTGTGATATATTGGCATAGTTGTCAAAGAACACTAGACAAAATTCTGATATATAATTAGGGCATAATCTAAGAATTTTTTTTTTATACTTTAGAAATATTACTGGTTTGCTGTTTGTATCGTATTCACAATTGCTCGTTGACGTTACATATTCAAGATTGTCACATTTGTATTAAAGAATACGCTTCTCAGAAAATCAAAACAAGTGTCATATGTATTTACTTATTGCCTAATTAAAAAATGGACTAAAAACATCCGCAAGTGTCCAAAGTAAGTAAGTGTGTTTAAGTTTACGGAAATAATTCTAAATGATGTTAAAATATAACAATTTAAAGTAATGTCTAATTTTATTGTCGTTAATCACTTATAAAACAAACAAAGCCTTTTGAAATACTTTATAACGGATATCAATCACCTGGCCAAATAAATGTTCACTTTATTTCCTTCGGGTATTTTATCATATGTGCTTTATAGATTATAATCTCAGCGGCATGGTCCATTAAATACATTTCCTATGAAATAAAAACCTCGTAAACAATTCTAACATCTGATTTCGGAGCCATTAATAAAAGGACTTGTTTCCAAATAATGGCGATTAATGTTGGCTCTTCGCAGCGGTATCAAGCACATATTTTGATTTATCTATTCAACATCAGACGATGCAATGATCTTCCCGCCGAAGGTGCGCCTTCTAACGATGACTCATATCAAATTCCAATAGAACTATTTACTATATGTATTTCATCAATTGCGTATTTGAGATCTAAAGACAAATTGATACATTTTATTTTTTTAAATACTATCTTTGAAGCAACGTATTAAAACGGCTGTAAATTTTTAAGATTTCTATGCACTCATATGAATTTTTATAAATTATTTTTTACGTAAAACATAAATATCCGATTTTTATACATACAGGATGTTTACTGGAAAGGTTAACTGCCCTCAGTTATTATATAGCATTGGTTGTATGTAAAGTTGAATCGTCTTGTTGGAAACCATTTTTTTTTAATTAAGATTAACACAATAAAACTGCAATATTTTATTGCCATGTGTAAGCTCCTGTACCAATTGAATTGTAAATTTTATTAAATGCAAATATTCATACATGAAGTTCAGTTTCTTGAGCATGCTGTTAATTTGAGATTGACATGAGTATTTTTCACTTTCTTGGACAACAGCAACGTTTTCAGCTGATCTTATCTGCAACATAATATATTTCTTCAAAATCATTTGCACAACGATACATTGTGGGTGTTAATGGTAAATTATTTGTTCCAGAAGTTTCACATAATATTCTCATTGTCACAATGATTTATGTTTGATTTCGATAAATTTTGTAACTAATTTTGTACAATGGCTTATAAAATATTTTTCCATAGTAAAATTTTCACGTTTATACTTCATGACTGTCAAATATGAAACATAAAAAATCACGTATAACATAACGTTGAACAAATAAAGTAGAAAACACGGTGAAAAAAATAGCAATGTATTTTAGTACTACAAAATTATTTTTAACAAATATAGTTGATAGCTATTTCGGCTCACGCCATCGTCAGAAGTAGTTCTGACGATGGCGTGAGCCGAAATAGCTATCAACTATATTTGTTAAAAATAATTTTGTAGAACTAAAATACATTGCTATTTTTTTCACCGTGTTATAATGGAGTTCTACTAAGCCAATTCAATCAATAAAATAGAAAACCTTTTCGGTAAACACGGTGTTTTATATAATTTTGAACGAGAACAAAATATCAGATATTTTCAGTATCAATATCTAGAATATTATTGTGATCGACAAGCCGAAAAAATATTTATCATTTTTAGGGTGTTTTTTTCTCATAATAATAATTTTGATCAACACACTTTATGAAAGAGTTAGTTATTATTAGTAACTTGCTGCTTTGAAGAATAAGTGAATTTCTAAATTGAACAAACTACTTCAAAATGTTTTTTTTTACATTCCGTTTCTTCGATAAAATTTTATGAAACTGTTCGATTATCCAAATATAGAAATGATTACTGATTATAAAAATGCGATTCAAAGAGGTCTTATGTCAAAATTAACTACCCAGAGGAACATACTTTTTTAAACTCAAATATTTTTAAAAAGATATTAAAAAAATTATCAATATAAAATAAGTATTTTTATACATAATACAATAAACGTCACTATGTATTTAATTATATCGATATCAATTATGCTGTACCTTTGTTAGTATACTTAATTATGATCTAGCTTCTTATGTCGATCATTCTACAAATTGTTGGAATGAGACACCTTAAATGTATTTCCGTTCTGTAAAGAATACACGAGCGATAAAGTGGCCGGAATAGAAAAATGGAAAAATAAAAATAAAAAAAAAATAGAAATGGGCAATCGTCCTCAACCACAAACAAACAAATAATAGTTCAGTAGGTGAGAAGAGGAAGTCATAATGACAGGGCTTATAAGAAACAAAATTAATTGGCCGTAGATGCCAGAGGCCACAGAAAGAATTGTAATTAATTATAGACCCTGTTTGTGGATTGATGCCAATTCAATATTAAATTAGGATCAGCTACCGTCAAAATTTTTTCATTTTTTTTAAGCTCTAAATTGTTTTTAGATAAAGTTGTATGTGATTGATACACTGTATTTATACAACGAAATAAAAAAGCGGTTGTAAAATACAATTTTCATGTTAGTGCAATTTTATAATTCAGCTCGCTGCAATTAATTTGGAAATGATTTTTTTTTTTTCTTTATTTTCGAATTCTAAAATTATTGACTATTACCAGCTGAGTTCTCAGACCTTTGCCGGTTGTAAATCAATAATGAAATTAAATAATTGAACGACAAAAAAATTGCATATGTGATTATAATTTATTAAATATTTACATTGTTTTACTGATATTGTTTAACAGAAATAATATTTTTTTTTGTGAATAAAATTAATGCTTTGAATGATGTTAACTTCAACGGTGCATAAGTTAATGGTAAATACTACACTTATCATTGCATTTCCACATGCTTTTTTGATATTCTACTAATATCTACAAAAAATATCACGCTTCAATCCTCAGTTTTATTTAGTTGAAATAATATTCATTTTTATGTCTCACGTGATATATACATATATATGCATGAAATTCTATTTAATTATTTTATTATATTAACTTTTGTAAATATTTATCTAAAAAATGAAACATAAATTGTACATAAATATTTATATTTCTTATACGTTGATGCGCACGTAAAATAATTGATTTAAATACTAAAATACAATGTATAGTTCTAAAACTACAATTTTATATTTTACTAAAATCAGTAAAGGTTTTGACCATTTCATTGCCAACAGATTACTTGATGAAGTATTTCCGCTAAGAAGAAACGTTACGTATTTTTTAAACAATTTAATTTACATTTTGAAAACATTTCTTTTATGTGATACAATTTTTATTTCGTACTGTAAAAATAGGTCGAAAGTATGTTGGAAAAAAACTCAATTAGTCGTTCACAGTAATCAAAACTGAAAATTTCACGAACTGGAACGTTGGCACTCATAATAAAGACATTAACATTATGTAATTCGATGTTTGTATTGTTTTTACACAAACACACTCACTGAAACATTGGACAAATTGTGAAAAAAAAACATCTCAAGCTAAATAAATACCGTTTAGCGTTACTAAAAGTCACACCATATCCGTTGAATTAAGATAATGATAATTGTTGTTGATACAAAGCTTAATATTTTATATGGTATGTCACTGAATCCATCCGTATTATTTTATAAATAATTTCAACTCGTTTTACTAAAGTTAAAGACTCTGGATGCTATTTCCATGTTTCGACATCAAAAATACAAAAATGAAAATCTAGAATGAAAATTTGAAAATTTTTATGAATATTTTTAATTTATCACTTTTTATTTGTTAGAGAATTAGTAAAATTAGACATGTATCTAATTATTTTTGATAATCCTTACATACGTGAAACGAGAAGAAGCGAAGAAAGTAGTGACAAAAATTATTGTGATATTGTTTAAACAGTAATCATTTAATATGATATTACAATTTTAAATACATATTTTCTTCATGACAGCCAAATAAAAGGTTATTAAACTTTTTCAAATAAACAAATATTACGCAATTTGACAATTTATGTCAAATTTCAAGTTATTGCAATACGTTGTTATTAAATGGAAGATCAAAGCCTATATTCCGAACTATTAAGTGTGTTTAACCAATTTATTTAATGAATATTGTAGCACAGCGATAGGATGTATGATTTTGATGCACTTATTAAAGATGTAATATCTAATCTGTAGATTAATAGATAAATCGTCGAGTATCGAAAGCTGTAAATCGATAATTTGAAATAAATTTAATAACAGTTTTTATGAAAAGGGATATCCGAAGCATCAGCATAAAATTTTTATAATAAATATATTGTTAATCAATTTAAGTACCTATGTCTTAACACTTTAAAACCTGTGCGGCGCATTTTTTTTATGAAAATAGACATTCACATCAAAAAATAATGTAAACAAATACAACTTTTCAAATATGTAAGGAATGGAATAATTTAAATAATTTTCATTGTTTTTCAATGAATATTATAACAACACGGTGAAAAAATACCAATGTATTTTAGTTCTACATTTTTTTTGAAGATATAGTTGATAGCTATTTCGGCTCACGCCATCGTTAGAACTATGCTTAAACGAACATTTGCTTATCTATATATAACTGTGTAGAAAAGGTACACAATACATGTACACAGCTATATATAGATAAGCAAATGTTCGTTTAAGCATAGTTCTGACGATTGCGTGAGTCAAAATAGCTATCAACTATATCTTTTAAAAAATGTATAAAAAAACAATTAAGTATTGGAACATAAATAAGTTTAGCTCATCTGAGAAGCGTATTTCTATTATAAGTTGAAAAAAACTTTTTAAATCATATTTAAGTATGAAAATAAAGAGCTTTTAAAGAAATATTACTTTCATTATTAATTGCGCTTTATGCTTTTAGAATCCAAACTATTGGTAATACTTTTTATGATTTTCTAAGTATATCGATAAAATTTGTAATTTTAAGCATTTACTGCAATCAACTTCAGTTGTCTGATCCGCCACCGTCCGTAGAATATTTTATATACCCAGCCACAGAATATCGAGTGGATATTACTCGCGTATCAAAAACGTTCTTAATATCCGTTTGGTATTTTTATTTTGAACTCATACAAGAATATAAAATCTAAACGGCTGTAGACGTGTTAATACAAAAGTTACGGGAGTATTTCGATTGCAGGTGTTTTGTTGTGGCATTTTAAAGTAGGCCCATTACGGTCTCATTTACTTTAGCGTCACATCTCGTACCATAATAAACGAAACGTGAGCTATAAAAATACACTTTGAAAGCATGTCAAGTTATGAAACATAATGGCTTATTTTGTTTTTACTATATATAGCCGAAAATTATGCGATGCTATTTTATCATCTGACTTGAATTATGTTCGTTTTATATCGTAGACTATATATTACAGTCGATTTTTTCCATCCGTTATTTAAAATAAGTGATTTGAGATGCATGTATCAATGCAGAATATGACGTCCAAAATTATGAAAAAAAGAAGTACATGGTCGTCTAAGGGAGTCATAAACTATCTTTAAATCAGTCCTGGAAGACCTCTGATTACTGTTTATTGGATGAACTCAAGGGAGTAACTTGACGAAGAAGCAATGAAATTGAAGAAAAATATTACCAAAATAACACGGTGAAAAAATAGCAATGTATTTTAGTTCTACAAATTTTTTAAAGATATAGTTGATAGCTATTTCGGTATACGCCATCGTCAGAATTTGCTGTTTTTTCACCGTTTTATAATGGAGTTTAACCAAGTAAATGCCAATTCAAACAATGAATTATAAAAATACTTATTACTGCGAATAATATACTACTTGACATAATGTTAGCGGTTTTCTAGCCGGGAGGCACGGACTATTTATAGGGTGGGTGCCAAATTATTATGCGAAGGTCAATTGAAAAAAAATTTAATCGAAACACTTATTCGATATTGAATGAGATTGAACCTTTATAACGCAAAACAATGCAAAAACTTATGCCGTTAGGAACGTCTTATTTATGTGAAACGAGTTTTTAGGCCCTGGTTTTTAAGATAACTAAATTTTGGACAAACTTGGCTGTAGAAGAAGAAATATGAAAACCAAACTTCACATTGCCTCCATGATTTGATAAAGTTTGTGCCAATAGACAATAACAGCCCTCGCATTATTATTTTTAGTCGAAATATGCATTATAGATGGATTAAATTATTGAAACGTATTTAATAGACAAATAATTGTACACATAATATTAATTCATATGATTGTAAAAACTTTTTGTCATCCAGTTAATTGTAATTCCCAGCATACAGTTTATACTATTGAAAACGTCTCTCTATTCTTATATCTACCGAAAAAAGTATTAGGGCAAATAAATAAAAAAATAAGTAGGCGTAATTCTGATTACTTTTTGATTTGGCTGATTGTTTTTTTTCCTATTTTATGTATAAAAAGAATTGCTAGTATAGTTATAAAACTTATAAATAAAATAATAAAACAGTCATTTCCAAACTGTCGTGTTCAAACAAGATAACATATTATTGAATAGTAAACAAAAAATAATAAAGGTTGTCGTCGGATAAAATTTCCGTAATATGAACAAGAAATTTTCTGAATAGAGCATGATTGTTAAATTGAAATCTTATTTTAATTAAGATAAAGTTCTCCTTTCGTTAGTTTATTTACACAGGACGTTCCCTTTTTCCATACTGTGTTCTTAGCTATCGAGGAGGAGAAATGAACCCTAATGAGTGGACGTTTTGATGGACAGGGGCGGATCTTTTATTTTGCCAAATTGTAGTGAATTAAGGAACGTTATTAGTGTAATATTGCACGTGTCCAGTTCGCGCCCTGTGATTTACAAACTAATTTTGTTTTCACCAAAGAAATGCTATTTATAAAATGAAGCTAGTACTGTAATCAAGTTAAATAAATTATGAACTGGTTTTATTATTGATGTTCATTTATTTTTCGTTATCTACAGTAAGAAAATACAATGTACGTACTTTTAAACGATTAGGTGAAAACAACGAAAATTTGTAGTTTCACAATTATTATGTAATACAGATATTTCGGTGTCGTTAAAACCATTTATTTTGTATGTATTTATTTGTTTGTCATTGCTACTATAATGTGTATATCAATCTTCGTATTGACCCAGTTTCATATGGTTTACGTATGAGATTTATCCAGATATATCGAACGGCTTTATTTATAAGTTATTTTATATTTATCAAATTCAAATTTGAATTGTTATAACTTTGTACGATTCCACATGTTTTGTCACTGACGACCCGGGTTTCGCCTTTCGGCATCTTCGGGCATTCTATCACACGGATGCAACAGAACTGACAGTTTTGACTTCACTTAGGCTTGACTTAGTCAGTTCTGTTGCATCCGTGTGATAGAATGCCTGAAGACGCCGAAAAGCGAAACCTGTGTCGTTAGTGACAAAGCATTTGGAATCGTACAAAGTTGTTACAATTCAAATTTGATATTGAAATTCCACCAAGCGCCTTCAGTCGACATGATTAATTATACTTATCACATTGATAAAAACAGGTGATTGCCTATAGTAATAACTGCTTTATAGAATTGACTAATGAAACATGTTTTCGATATAAAGCGTCTCAATGATTTGTCTTATTGTTTTTTTTCAGTGTTTACTTTAAATAGTCACATCAATAGAATCATCATAAGCATTGCAAGTAGGCGAGGGGTGTTGTACCATCACCGAAACGGATGTGATAGTGAAAGCTTTTAATTAATGGCACAACTTCGTTTCACATGTTTTAAAAAATAAGGTTGACACACAGTACTTAGATATGATGAAAAACTTTATGACTCCGTATTAAAACAATAAATATTGTATCTAATGGCGATGGAAACTAATATATACTTAGTGGAGCTTAATATGAAAAGCTCTGACCCTTAGACAAGCCCACATAAATTTTGAACATAACCGGCTATTAGTTAGGTGTTTAATATGAAACCTACCATTAAATGCTCTTCCGCGGATATTCGTTCACATGAAATACAATGTATAGATGCTAAGTAGCCGACCAATTTCTAGGACTAGTGTTGTACTATGTTGGACAGAATATAACATCTGGTTCGGTTGAAAAAAAGAAGTAAAATTTTTGCCGAATACAATTTTTGATAATTTTAACAGTTGCGTGAAAGAATCATGAATGAAGGTAATCTTAATTCTTCATTTAAGCGGTAGTGGTCAAAACGTGAAAAAAGAAATCAAACGCGTGCGTGTAGACAGAAAATGCATATTCCACAATCATACTGGTCGAAAGTTTCATTTTGATTTGCAAAGTATGTTTTCTTGTATTTCGATGGAATACACGATTATATGTTACGTTTCATTATTATAATAAATAATATATATTTCTGAGCATTGAAATGGTGACTTTTATTCATTCAATCGTCGATACATTTGTTGATGAAATCTCTGGTCGTAAAACTATTGATAGTTAATATTACTTAAACTTTAGATGTAATCAAATATAATTTTTATAAATATTTGTCGACTGCAAAGAATATTTTCGATAATTTAATATTTATTTTATTTGATCTTGTGAAAGGATATGTAACGAGCGCTAAGTGTTTTGAAATGGATCGATGAATACTGTCGGAATCATTATGTAGGTCAATAATAGCGGGGCATCACTAGGCTTAACTAACTAATGGCCTAATGAATGCTTAATACTACTTCCGCAATTTAGAAAAATTGACCTGAGAACGGCTCGTTGCCATATCAAAATCGAGTGATAAAGGTATAATGGTAGGTATCCCGTCGCGATGTCTTGTTACAGACCCCTATGTCTTGAAGATATTAATTTACAATCAAGATAGGGGATGACAATTTCCGGAAACGGCTCAAATACATGCGTGCATCGGTGAATAAAATGCGGACCTTGATACATGTGTAACCTAAGTGTTCACGATAATATGTCGTTCACATATGTATATTTATATTAACTACTTAATTGCGTCAACTCCTTCGGTTTTATTAACAACATGTTGACGACCCGGGAATGACATGTGTGCATTTTTTGATGTCACCTATGCACGTGAGACATGCACACATATTTTGACTTTCCGAGCGCTGTTTACAATTAAAATTAACGGTTTAACAGGCAAAAACTTATTCTCTTGACGTCTTTTAATATCAATTCACGCACAATAGTTTCATAATGCATTGATATCTTTCAATCTTATTCATGATAATGAATGACATGTTGTTATATCCTTCACTCGATCATGAAATATTAATTATTTTATAAACTAAAGAGTTGGATTTTTCGGTTGGACATTTTTGAGTGAATATATTATTTAAGTTTACAAAAATTTGAAAATTATCTCTAAGCAAAATCTACATAATGCATAATGTTATATATGAGATTTATTGAATCAAGGAAATGCGAATTCTTTTGTGTACGATCAAATAAGTTTGTATTAGTTTTTAAAGTACAAATTCGACGATCTTTTTGTATACATTCTAAAGCTTTTAATTCGCTTTAAATATATGAAACTGTGTTAGAATTTTTGCCCATCTGATAAATAAAATACATTAAGGTGTAAGTAAAGCGGTGCTTAATGATACAATGTTATTAATAAAAAAAGTCGATTATCATGTTAATTTAATGCTATTTTTATTTATTATTATAGAATAAACTAAATATTTTTTCATCGACAGGAATGAAAATATTTTTTTTATAATCAAGAACATAACATTTTTGTTATTCTGGAAGGTTTTTGTTAATAATATTGATAATGATAGTAATCGTTCGTTATTCATATTGCTATGCTAAACCATTAAACGCTTTTTAATTTAATCAAAATGGAATTAACCCATTATACGTTTGTATTTTTGTTTTAAGAAAGAAACAAGTAGACAGAAGTAGGAACAAAGTTAGATTAAGAGATATGAATGAATGTTTTGCATGCTTCAACCTTAACATAGCCCATCTAGCATTTATTTTAACAGCCCGAAACAATTAAAAGTGATGAATATTCAAACAATATTCAAAACACATCAAGAACACAAATATTAATGAGATATAAAGCGAAACTTAACACTTACTTTAAATACTTTTTAATAGCGAGATAATTTTGTTAGACCCAAGAAATAAACAAAACTCGCAAGGTATTAACTACACGCCCACAAATAATAACGGCAACGCCAGTGTGCTATAATATGTTATAAACGCAAAAAGTACAACATGTTTTAATTATGTTTTAATTTTTTTTATGTGGGTAAAATTGATGGACATAAGTCGATAAGGCCCGCCGTGGACTTGCGTGAGAAATGATCGGGTTTCTTGGACTTACGCACATGGCATAAGTAATACTGTATGGCTACTGACTACAGACTTCATGTTTGATATCGCGTGCTCTGCATTGCAAGACGGGCAGGTATTTTTATTAATACCGGAGCATTTGATGGAACAATGCAAATAGTGTGAAAACTGTTCCTGCCGTTGGATTCATCGATCGGCTAATGAGATATTATTATAAAATAGCTGTGAATAAATAGATTGCTAACAGAAACTCATTTCAATAAACGTTATTTCAAAGTGTCGAGAGATGTATACGCTCAATTGAGACATTGTATGAGCTTACTTATATGGTTATAATAGATACTTTCAATTATACAATATAACTTTCGTAACACCGAATACCTTTCGTAATAAATAAAGAAAATCGCATTTACTTTAATAATATTTTAAATGAAAACACATTTTACAGTACATATTTCCATAGTATATTTTATGATCAGGACCAGATTCGCTCATCACAAACATTATCAACTGAATCCGATCCTTATCATAAATATCATGTTTGAAATGTTACAACTTTGTACGATTCCACTACCTAACGACCCGGGTTTCGCCTTTCGGCAACTTCAGGAATTCTATCACACGGATGCAACAGAACTGACAGTTCTGTTGCATGTTGTTAGTGACAAAACATGTGGAATCGTACAAAGTTGTAACAACTCAATTTGGATATTGAAATTTCATCGAGCACCTTCAGTCGATATTACAAATTATATTAGATATCATGCCTTTCCACTATGAAATGACACTTAGCACATTAAAAGTGACTTTTAACAAAAATCAAAATATATTTACTTAAAAATAAAAATATGTAAAAATTAAATTCATCCATAATAAAATTTAAGTAGCACTTGAATTTTTAATAACAATCATTATAATAAGCCAAAGCTCAGTGCAGCGTATACCCCACAGCAAACACTTCGCGTCCCTCTAGAGATACGTGTATTTTGGGAAACACTGGTCTGTGGCAAGAGGTTACTCCCAAAAAAAAAAAATTGCACGGTTATAATTTTAACCTTTAATCAAATACTAATTTCGTAAAAAATAATTCTTTTGTGTTGCTTTGAATGAATAAAATAACCATTATGTTTTTATTATCTTCAAGATGAATTGACAGAACGCAAATATTTTATAAAATGGTTAATATTTTAAATTTTCCTGCCGCATCGTATATGTACAGTATAGAAAATTTATGAATAGCTGTTACTTCTATACACTTGTTAAATATGTTGAATAGTTCGTATCGTAGTGAGGATTAATCAACCTGAGTCAAGTGCATGACGGATTTTGGTCGTGTACGTGTTATACATATCTATGAAAATAAAGTATAATATATTGAAATATATTTAAAATTAGATTTAATGAAAGGGAACACTAATATAGCTTTGATCGTGTTGTATTATTAATGAGTGTTATTTGTTCACTGATAAAAGATTCATTGACAACGATGGTTATATTTTTTTTTTATATAAAAGTGAAAAAAAGTTCTGTATATTACTTCATTATCAGAGTGTACTTAGCACTAAGTAATTTAAGAGCAGTGTCCATACCTATAAAGACATATTTATTATTATAAACTAAAAGTAAAAAAATAACATTGTCCATACCTATAAAGACATATTTATTATTATAAACTAAAAGTAAAAAAAGAACATTGTATTACAACTAAAATTATAGCTTGATTGATTTAAGACATCGACTGTGTGTGAGTAATGGGATTTAAATATAAAATTTAAACAATTGATTGAATTGGCATTTACTTGATAAAACTCCATTATATCACGCTAGTTCTATGAGGGTGTAAGCCGAAATACCTATCAAATAAATATCATGTACATTTTATAGAACTAAATTACATTGCTATTTATTCACCGTGTCAAAATTTAAATTGTTAAAACCTTGTACAAGTCCACATCCTTTGTCGTGGATCACACAGGTTTCAACATTTGGTATCTTATCGTTATACTATCAAACAGATGCAATAGAACTGAGCAACGTAGAATTCCGGGTCGTGAAACATGTGGAATTGTACAAAAATTAAGCAGTTCAAATTTTAAATAATAGCTACTTTTATTATGTCAATTTAATTTCAATTGATAGATACTTTTGATAAATATTGTCACTTATTTGATAAAAAAACGCTTTGGTCTTAATAAAAAAATCTCTGAAAATATCATTTATGTGAATAAAATAAAGATAGACTATATTTACGAAATATTCTCAAGTACTCAATTCCGGATAACATTTTTCGTTTAGTATTTACGAATAATAAGAATCGGCTATTTGATGATGAAAATATGTTTTAGTTTCTATGCAAAGTCCGAGCAAGATTGTTTATAATGAAAACCTTTTTATTTATTCTACGGCAGTCCAACTATTCGATTTTATCTTCTCACGCAATACCTCAATTTTACTTCGTGTTTTCCAAATCCGCACATTTCAAATTTCCTTTTTTTTGTCACATGTCTTCAAAACACATGTATATTTTTGAACTAAAAAAATATTCAATATTTATAATGTGTGTAGATATTAGCTTTCGTGTATTGAGACCGTAACAGTTGTGATTTTTACATGTGTGATAAACGACTCTAATTTTTTATGATATACGATATTTGAGAAATGAAAATACAATTATCTTTCAAGATTTCTATTCTTAAAATTAGACTATGGTTTTATCTTTTACGTGAGCTTTTAAAACTGATAAACGCGGATAAGCATAAAGCATAGTATATTTTCTAAATAAATTAAACTAAAACCTTATGTTTGCAGAGTAAGCAATTCGTCAAAAAATCGTGAATATTTAAGTACCAATAAGAAATTACATTTTATGTATTCATTAACACCTAATATTGTGGGGCTTATATTTCATTTATTGATTGAATTGGCATTTACTTGGTAGAACTTTATTTTAACACGATAGAAATATTGCAGTGTATTTTAGTTCTGATAGCTATCATCTTTTATATCTTATAAATTTTGTAGAACTAAAATACATTGCTATTTTTTTCACCGTGTTATATTTTATTCTTACGATAACTTTATGTTTGCACTGTAAAAACAACGACTAAAGTAGTATATATGCGAATTTATTAACCTTGAGTGTTCTTTAAATAATTATTTTTGTTCAATTGAAAAAAATGCTATTTTATTTGTCTGTCTTTTTTCAACAATATTTTTTATGAAAATTAGTAATCGTGTTAATTTTTACTGTACACAAAAAACATTGAAACGCAAACAGCGTTAACTTAAACGAAATAATGTTAATATTTATTTATTTGGAATTATTTATTTGTTCTCTTTATTGGTATAACTTCAAGTTTATTTCGTACTCCAAATATTATGTAATTCTTCGGCTTGTAGGCCAGAAAATACTTAAAAAAGTACATGGTTTAAAAGAGATCATATCAAAAAAAAAAAAATGCATATTTTTTACCGTATAGAAGAAAAAACATGTTTCCTGTGTGTATATTTTTCACAAGAATTCCTTCCAAAGAATGCGCAGTATATGAAGTAAAATTTGTACATGGTATTTTGGATCAGCTGTAATATTTTCAACGTTCAAATTATTTTCTTATATTATTAGATATTTTGTTGGTGTTAGGAGAAATACAGTCAACAGTCGTATTATCAAAATATTGTATAGTGTATCAAACTTGAACATTTTTTTAAATTCTAGTCCATATCGCCCTTGTGATAATGTAATGCTAAATATTTGTGATGTTATAACAGCCATGTAATTTGATTTTATTATCACAATCACTGCTTGGTTATCTCGTGCGGCGGTGGTATGAACCGGCCACCGAGGCCTTACGATTTAATGCCTTTCGTCTTGTTCCCTTGGAGCTATTTTAAATTACAAGTCATTACAAATAAGCCGCAAACAATTTACGCTCTTAAAAATAACATAAAAAACGCCATCCAATAATTTAAGATAGATTTATGCGACAAAGTATTTGCAAATTAGACCTCCGTTTACGTGTTATCAAGCAAAGCCGAGACGGACATTTTTCAAACTCAATGTAATAAAATACAATTTAAAATGAAAAAAAAAATGATTATGAGATGGATATCTTCATACAATTCGTTTTATTCACATTTTAGAAAAATTTCAAGCGTCCCTATTGAAAGTTCATTTAGATACTATTAGAATATAATAGAATGAATAAACGATAACCATTGCAAAAACTGGAGAATAGGTACAGTCGTAATAGTTTTAAAGTGTTATGTGTTGACCGATGTTGTTTTTATTAGATAAATAATATTTAAATCCAACAGCTGTTTGCATGATCTAATTCGAATCGTTAAAATGTTAATATTTTAATCCAATCAAACACTTTCTTTATTTGAAACCTTGTATAATATTGTACTACGTTGAAACTATGAAACGTTTTATTATATTTCGTTTATTATCGAATTAAAGATCAAAAATATTTTTTTTAGTGTATTATAAAGCTGTTGAGAAATTTCAATACATAAATCGTTATTCGACTGCAAAATATCTCTTAAAATTTTATCACAAGTCGGTATTGCCTAATGACATTAGAATGTGGTAAACCTAGCTCGCAAGGATTTTTGTGTAGTAACAAAATGAGAAGTAAATAAAAGTAACTGCTTTACCGCATTTTATTCCAAAATACACTTTCCTTAGTAACTGTATTCACGTGTAAGGTCAGGCTTAGGGCGCCAAAGAGGCTACTAAAGAAAGTACGGTAACCACCCACAAACGAGCCAAAATTTAAACTTTTTTTTCAAAATTAATTTGATATACAAAAAATATATAAATTAACTTTTTTGTGCCTTGCTCACGTCATATTACTGCATTCAAGACTCCAGAGATATAATTTTGATAATTAACTGGAATAATAATAAACAATCAGAGAAGAATATCGAAATTATCAGCATACTTTATTGAATTGTAACTCCACATGTTTTGTCACTAACGACCCGGGTTTCACCCTTCGACATCTTCAGGCATTCCATCATACGGATGCAACATCCATCAAGCACCTTCAGTCGATATCATGAATTTTATCAACATACTTTTGGAACAGTGGATATAAATAGTATTCTTACCTATC
This sequence comes from Himalopsyche japonica, assembly GCA_028555115.1. Classification (NCBI taxonomy): domain Eukaryota; kingdom Metazoa; phylum Arthropoda; class Insecta; order Trichoptera; family Rhyacophilidae; genus Himalopsyche; species Himalopsyche japonica. The sequence continues at coordinate 245,656 of JAHFWJ010000015.1, forward strand.
GAATTAAAGATTACTTTTAAGGTGTTAACTGTCACTTTCTTATGGAAAGGTATGACATTTAAAATAATGAAATCACATTTTTTCCACAATATATTCGAGATTAGCGAAACAGTTCCTGATCAAAAATGTATTAAAAATGTGTTTTGTTATTTAGAATTAAAGATTTTTAAATAAATTCAATATGTCCGAAAAACGAATTTGTTTTTTTTTTTTTTTGTCAAATCGTGTATTAAAATTTAACAGATGTAAGATGTAAGAAGTCAAATATTATTTAATTTATCGCACAAATAGACCGTCAGATACATCACGGTTTTACCACTCTCAATGAGAATTGTATTCTAAAACCAAAAATAAACTCTTGATTCAAAACGAAGGGAATTTAACATTCGATAATGATATGACATGCGTTTACTAATATTGGCTCATCGGTGCAATGGTCAACATCGTCGGTTTCCGTGACATGCGGACCTCAACGGCACGAATCGTAGTACGAACTGCGTTTTTTATTTCATTTATTCATCATTCTGTTCGAAGGTATGAAGGTCTGTGAAGCCAGAAAAATCTCTTCTACCCACTTGATCATTAAAAACGAGAAGAACTGAGAGCTTTTAGCTAACCGCCCTATCTTTCTCCATATCTACTTGATCTTTACTTAAGAGTTTAAGCAATTGAGTAAAAGTATTTTTTTAAGATAACTCCGTTCGAACGTTATACGCTAAACAATACGAGGTGACATTAATTAAAAGTAGATATTTAGTAGGCTACGAATATTGATTTAAATAACGTTGATATATTCATGTTTTTAGATGATGCTGTATTATTTCAGAGACCATTTTAAATTTTTCTATTGCAATAATTAGAACTCAAACCATCGAACACATCACGGAGTCTTTTCCTGGAAAATAAAAATATTATTGATTGAATAGGAATTTACTTGGTAGAACACCATTATAACACGGTGAAAAAATAGCCATGTATTTCAGTTCTACAAAATTATATAAGATATAGTTGATAGCTAAAACAAATTGTATGAAAGATATCCATCTCATAATTATTTTTTTTTTCATTTGAAATTGTATTTTATTGCATTAAGTTTTAAATATAATATAAACTTAAAAAGTCCATTGCGGTTTTGCTTAGTGGCACGTATACGAGGTATCTGATTTTCAAATACTACTGGCCTAAATTGTTGAATGGCGTTTTTTATGTTAACTTTGAGAGCGTCGAATGTTTGCTGCTTATTTGTAGTGACTTGCTTTTTCAAAATTTTTTTCGAATAATAATTTAGTGTTGAAAATGTTATCCCTGTTTATGTCCTTTTTTTTTAAGCTTTTGCACAGGTCACCCTGGTGTCGGGATGTTATTATGTGAGAAAGTGTAGGTATATGCGACAAGTGGAACAATCAGAATAGCACGTGTCGGTTATCTCACAGTCTCTAGTGACATGTAAATGCATTCACGGGAATTCATCCAAGTACCTTATCCTCAATCTACTGAAGGTTCCCAACACACTAAGGTTAGGTATACGGCATAACATACATACGTGTACTCCAGTGATATATTTCCGACAAAAGGCGGCCTCTTCGGGAAGCTTTGTTGTGAATCAACATATTTTATAATTATTTTCGTCGTTCTAGCAAAAAAAAGACTTATAAACTTAAAAATAAAAACGAGAGTCAAGCTCAATCAAATACATAATATATAATTCATAAAGCGTATAGATCATAACATTTTTCTAAATTTGATAAAATATATAATTATAAATTAGCTTGATAACCCTAAATCAGGCTATGATCATGTGAATCCCACATGAAATGGATAATAATATTCAATTTTAATAATTATGAAAATTTGTATTCATATATTTTTTTACCTAACTGTTAATAACTATTCGAATGCAATTTTGTCTTTCTCTCTAAAAGTGTTTTTATATCATAACTTTATAAATATTTTATGATTACGACTGAAGTTGCTTGTTGGAATTTCAATCTAATATTTTAATTGTTACTAGTATGTACGATTCCACATGTTTTGTCACTAAACGCACACACACTTTTGGAATCGTACAAAGTTGTAACAGTTCAAATTTTATAAAAAAATATCGTTAAATTCATAATTTTTAGTTACCGCAACCCGCATAAAGTTAATTGTTAATAATCTTGATGGAAAGCCAAGATATTGATTAAACCGATCAGTTAATAATGTTAACGATGAGCTAAACCGGTCCTGATAATAAAATATATTGTAGAAATAGTCCTAAAAATATGTCTTCATTGTTTAAAATAAATTACACTTTAATTACAGAATATTATACTAATATTCATATTTATTATTGCCACACAGAGCATTCCTATTATTATATATTTTGCTCAATAAAGTATGACAATCAACGGAAGAGAAATATCACAGATTGTGCTGTGAAACATAAATAAATCAACAACGTAGAAAGGAAGTAGCAATCAGAACTATAAATTTGTCAAGGGAAAAAATAATTGATTGCTAATAAAATAACACAATAAAGATTTAATCGAATTGCCATTATTCTCACAAAGTAAACACTCCCAAATCACAACTTGTTAGATCAAACAACATTTATAGCAGTTCAAAATACGAACGCGTCCATCTCAATAGCCATTTTATGTCAAACACCTTTTTGTGCTAGAAATTAGTGACATGTTTTATTTAAATTGATGATGGGACGTAAGCCATTAGTTAGTTATAGTTTAAAACGGGTTTTGAAAGTTATTTATACTCCCTGTGTGTGTTTGAAACGTTTGAAAGGAGCCTGGCGCCATTGGTTTCATTCTTGACAGGACTTTTACGGCCTCTCTAAAGAAAAAAAGCTCCCAATAAAACTTATGTTCAGCATTTCCGTTGAGCAGACAAACGAGCTTGATGTTGCGATGCATTCACTGTCGCCAGATTTGGGTTTGTTTTCCCTTTAAAAAAAAATTAAACAAAATATAGCTTCACACAATTTATCTATATGAAGGTGTAGAGTTTAATATTTCTTATAACAATATCAAAGATCAAAATTCTTTATCGAAAATTTCCTTTTTGAAGATGTTTTAAAATTATTTGTAATCAATTTTTATTGAAAAAATTTCAGACATATTGTAGATTTAATTTAATTTTAAATGCTATTTATTTGCAACAAAACGTTTTAAGCATGTCTAGCTTATAACCAGGTCCAAATTTGAATCATTATGTTGTGTAAATTGAATTAAAAACGTAATATTAAATTGATCAAAGAATGCCCACACTTTTTCTGTGTTTGTTTTTTTATCGGTTGAAAATTAACTGCAAGAATTCAAATTTGTGTGAATTTTTGGAATAAAAAATAATTTACGATAAACATATACGCTTGCAATAATAATTTATGGTAGCTAGTCATGGCATTTTAAAAATATCTACAGGTATAAATTCTTATATCATAAAATATGTTATTGTTTTCGTTGTTGTATGAGAAATCAAATATCTCTAATGTCCTCGCTAAGTATCTTCAGAAAAGGATGTTTTTATTAACATAAATGTAGGTAAAATTCGTGGTTGAATGACCATAAACAACGAAATATTACCCGAAGAAAAGAGCAGTATATTTCACTTTATTGAGCTCAGGGCATTTGTTTCGTCTTGCATGAAAATCGAGATCAGTCGGCTGGAAAATAGAAGGCGCCTCTGCAAGTCTCGACGATGAATGTTTTCCAACTCAATAATTAATTATTACCAACTTCAAATTTCACGAATGTCTTATTGTAAGACTTTTTTTCTAAATTTCATGATTTTTACACTGATGTACCATATCTACAGTAAAAACGTAATTACTTTGCTAAATAACAGTTTAATCAGGAATTTAAGAAAGTACTGTTCCTAAACAAAATGTAAATTACTGCATTTATCATAAAAGCGAACTATTGATAATGCCACGGTTATATGTGTAATAGAATGCAGCACGATTGAATGAAAGTTATAAAGTAATCAAGAATTGTATAAAAATATACCATATAATTTATTTCAAGTGCATGTGTTAATGGTGTTTTATGTCAGTGCTTCGCAACCGGTGTGCCACCAGACGATGCTAGGTGTGCCGCGGTCCATTTTTACAACATAAGAATTACAGGGAAACGGAAATATTTTTTTCTCCATTGGAATAATTTGTCATATAAACATAAATATAATCTATAATAATATATATGACGTGAATTTATAAAGAAAAAAAGTATAAACGAAGTAAACAATACAGAAAGAATGCGCCATAATATAAATATTGAAGTGTGGTGTGCCGTGGAATACAAAAGTTACGCAGCACTGATTTATTTCATTATTTCAATCTTTTATTTATTTATGACGAAAGAAATAGATATCTCACGATTGCTTCATTCCAAAAAAAATGTCATATTAACGCAGTAATATATAAATATCAGTGTCACAAAAAGAAAACATCACTAATTACTGCTAGCATTAAAATTCTTCAATCAATAATTCGATTAGATAACATTTATTACTTGATCAGTTTTAAGCTATTAAAACTATGACATTATTGTAATAGTATAATTTTTAGAGTATGTCTAGAAAATAAATATGATGAATGAAAAAGAGAATGGTCAAATTAATACATTCAATTCATAAATACAATATATAAAATAAAAGGAATGCAACCATTATGGATCCGTAAAATTATTGAAATACAAGTGCTGTTTAGAGATAAATCAAATGAATTTTTAAAGATTGGGTTGGACAAAAGGATATATTATACATCTCATACTATTATGTAATGCATTATTTTGTGTTATATAGTTTTATTTAAGAACTGATAAATGTGCTGTGTGTTGGTTTACGAAAATATACATTTTACTTTACGATTTTAAACTCAAATACTTTGATTTTTTCATAACTGAGTAAAAAAAGAACGTAACGTATTCCGTTACCTGTTTTTAGCGTATTAGCTATTACTTCGTATTATGGTATACAATTTGCTGCCGCATTATTTATAAATAAGTAACCGATGGGAGATAAATTAATAGTCTATTGTATATCAAAACATGATTCATTATTCAAGTGATCAGTGAACGAGAACTGAGAGAGTAAAATATGCAAAAAAATCACTTTGCATATTTTACAGAGTTTACGCACGAGAGAGAACTTCTATTCACGTATTCGTTCTTAGTTAACTAATTAAGCAGTTATGAATGCCATTTTTTCTTCACGTTTCAAACCACGTGCATACAATCAATGTAGTATTGTTTACAGTTTTAGGTGAAATTTTTCACTCGCGTTTATCTCAAATAGTTCATCAACATGCTAATAATTTCCTCTATCTTATTTGAAATCATAAATGAACGTTTTAAAAACAATATTAAGTGATGTAAGATTTAAAAATCTTGTTATGAAAAAACGAGATCATTATTTCAAATAATTTGCAGTTTATGATGTACCTTCCGAAGGTTCTGACGATATTATAATTATCTCTAAAGTATGTTAGATATAGGTTCTTGGGTTGGATTTCAATGAACATTTCCGCGTTTTATATAAACAATCAACTATTTTTGAATAATTTATCATATCGGCTGAAGGTGTTTGACGAAATTTCAATATCAAATTTTATTTGTCGAAACTTTGCACGATTCCACATGTTTTGTTACTAACGACCGGGTTTTGCCTTTTGACATCTTTAGGCATTATATCACACGAATGTATCAGATCTGACAGTTGTCAGTTGATAGAATGCTTTAGGTTGCCGAAAGGTGAAGTCCGGGACAATAGTGACAGAAAATTTTGAATCGTACAAAGTTTCAATAATTCAAATTTAGCTGTTTTTGATACAAATAAAAAGAGACGAAGTCTGTTAAAAACCTTTATTGCTTAGTTAATAAGTCAATTAACCGAGAAAATATCCATTAAGTTGAATTCTTTCAATACCTTAAGTCAAATATTGACTACGTGTCTGAAACATTTAATGACCGATCTTTGAAACAAAATGAGTAATAATTGATATTTTCTGCGATTTATTGATTGATTTGGTATTAACTTGGTAGAACTCCTTTATAACATAAATATTCTGATGAGTGTATAAGCCGAAATAGATATCAAATATATACATTATTAATTAGGTGGAACTTAAATATATTGCTATTTTGCAACGTAGTAATCAAATTCGCATAATATGCCATAAAAATAGATCTTCTCGGTTTTTACGAATTAATTATAGCTGAGAGTTATCAGCAATAACCAAATGAAGAATATTGTCATTTCTTATATATAAATATTTCATATACACAATGAATTTGAAAATATTACGAGCGATCTCGGCAGAAACTACTCCTTATAATATGTTAGAGTGTTTTATTGATTTATTAACATTGAATTAACTACATTATGCAATTATACAGTGCAAGAATGCACTTACAACGGTAGGGCATTTAAAACAATGCCAATTCCAGACAAACAGTGCCAAGTAATGTAAATTAATGTCACATAATACTGAATAATTAGCTTTGTGCCTTGGTTAAAAGCTCGGCTCTGAATTGAGAGGAGTCTGGATTGAAAAGCAATTATAAGTCCATGTCCTACATGGTCGGGTGATTAATATTATTTTGGTTAAGCACTCGAGTGCATGTTTGCATTGGCTAGGCTGGGAGATGAATACAACGACTTACTAATAAATCAAAAGCCAACAGAGAGTCAGCGAACATTTACATGAATATTGAATTTCATTGTATCTAGATAAGAAAATATCCTTAAAAATATACTTTCAATAATAAACACCACATGTTTTAGTACTCATTTCCACGATATATTTTATGATCATCATTTCGCTCGTCAACTAACGTGCAAGAAACTGCCATCGAACCACCAAACTGGTTCATCCAAAACTAAAATATATATTAAGATTGCAAAGAATTGAGTAGAGGCAAACAAACTAATCATTGTACATCAAACATTGTTCTTAAATAATAAAAACATAACACATTTTTAATACTATCTACACGGTATATTTTATGTTCAGAACCGATTTCGATCAACCAGTTGATAATGTTCTCGAATAACGAAACTGGTGCTAATCATATAATATACTGTGTTTTAATTATTTAAAGTATCATGCGTTTCCATAATGAAGTAACAGTTAAAATATTAAATCTTAAAAAATATATTTTGTTAGCCGTATTGTTTCTTTTACCGTCATCTGAAGTTTTATTATTGTTCGTGTATCAATTGTAATTTGAAAATTTGATTAGTGGTCTATCTAGCCGCAGTTTTTCTATTATAAGTTTTATTCATGTGTTGTTTTATTCATGTTACTTTATAATATTATATATTATCTGGAGGCTATTTTTAATAACGCTGGATTCACCATACCCCAGAAGTGAAAGTAGAAACAAGACGATTGTGAAGTACCACAGAATTATTATATGTTTTCAAATAAAAACACGAGTGTAAGGTAAAAAACGAAAGACATAACTAAACTGATGCCGTAATACAAGGGCTCGTGAACCATTCATTTGTTGTACCTTTTCTACTCCGCTATACATAGATAAGTAAATGTACGTTTAAGCATAGTTCTGATGAGGGCGTAAGCCGAAATAGCTATCATCTATTTTATATATTGAATTGGCATTTTCTTGATAGTTCCATTATTGGCATTTAATTGTCACAGGAAATTTTAAACGAACAGTCAAATATAAGTCTTTCGCCGCTCCTCAGACCATCGCGAGTGACTAAAGCGTTTCGGTAATAAATCATCTCCGGGTAGTCGTTAAACTTATTGTTAATTAATTAATTAATTATTAAGTGACGCCTGTTTGCCTGTTTAAAATTTTAATTTAGTTATTTTTTTTGCTAGCATGATAATAAGCTAGGTTGTAGATACATAGGAGAAGATGTATTGCGTGAATTGTCTACATATAAGCAAATTTACGATTAAATATAGTTCTGACGATGGCTTAAGCCGAAAGAGCAATCATCTATTTGTCTTGTAAATTTTGTGGAACCAAAATTCATTGCTATTTTTTCACCATGAAATATTATTCATTTACATATAGTGTAACTACATTTTATTTTAAAAACTAGAATAAAGAGAGTCATGTAGATAAATACGCGCGAAGAGTTATTTCAATATACTCTAGCTGGTTGAAAACAAAACTATTTGTTTTACTGCTGTGAAACTTTCAGCAAACGCGGTAGTCCACGAAAAAATCTAGCGACACGAAATTCAAAGAAAATGTGTTCCGTGTCGGAAGGTACGAAGTCCCGAGGAGACACGAAATTGAAAGAAAATGTGTTGGCTGTCTTATAAAAGGTACGAAGCTCGACGAGAAAAGAAAGTCTCAGGAACAGGGAAACACAAAGTTGAGAGTACGATTGTAAGACAAGTTCTCAAATAAGTGCAGTAGGCATGTATCTATCTGTCTCAAATCACTCGAGTTATTCGCCAAGGGAAATGTGACTTTATTTTTATACGTTTAATGCCTTGACTATGTTTTATCCTTTACTGTATAAAGTGTTGCCATGCAGATATTTAAAAAAATAGTTTTACTTTACGTCAATAATTTATTTAAGAGGAAAAAAATATATTCAAATAACACGGTGAAAAAATAGCAATGTATTTTAGTTCTACAAAATTATTTAAAAAAATATAGTTGATAGCTATTTCGGCTCACGCCATCGTCAATAGTTGTGAATATGGCGTGAGCCGAATTAGTCATCAACTATATCTTTTAAAAAAAAATGTAGAACTAAAATACATTGCTATTTTTCACCGTGTTATCATGCCTATACATCAAGAAGTGACAGTTAACACCTCAAAAGTCTATTAAATATGTTGAATAAAGTAAAATAACTACTGGGCACTGTTCGTTATCATATAAATAAAAATGTGATATTGTTTATGTTTGATATTACAGAAAATTGATAATACGTTAAATATTTATCATTTTTCTTTCACTTGAGATACTTCCATTACGATAAAAAAACAGCCTACATACACTTGAGTTGCAAAGACACACCCGTACCTAGCTAGCATTCAGAAAATATTTATTTTATTTTGAATATTCTGTTAAATGAAATTGAAAAGTATAATATCAACGCTATTTTTTTCCACTATGAACGTCTGAGATTGTACTGTAAGTGTAATTTTAAATGAGATGCAAAAAAAATATGATAAAATTATTTTTTTTACTCATTTATCACACACTCAATAGCAATATAGAATAAACAAATTAATATAATAACATCAGTCATGATCTACAGAAAAAAATATCGAGCTTAAATTTAGGACGAGGTAAAATTGATGTACGATATTTAATTTGTATGATTAAAAACGCACTAATATAATATATGCAGAGAAGAATCAAGTTTTCTGAATGATACGCACTTATAAGTTGAAAAAACTACGGTATGCAGATGTTTTTTAATCGCTTCGAGATCGAAAGGGTAAACTTAATATGTAAATTAATATTGGTATAAAAATGAAGTAACTATGAATGCGTTATTGCGTTATACTGTTCATAAAATATTTTCATGGCTTTTTAATATTATTCCCTTTTTTTGAGCGTGCGATTATTTAACTGTTTCGATTGAATTAGATTTTAATAGATCCTATCAAAAATTTACATATTTTGAATTGAATGAGTGATTGCTTTCAATCAAATGGAAAAAAAGTTGCATTTCCGCCTTTCTCAAACGATATGATGCAATAATTAATATCTCTTCATTAGAAGGTGTTATATTATGTAGATTTAAATCCATCATTAATACGAATCAAAATAGTTCAAAACTTAATCAAAATGGTACAATGGCAATATATTTTAGTTCTATAAAATTGATGAGGTATTTAGTTGATATTTTGGCCTACGCACTCATTTAACTAGAACCAAACGAAAGTAGCTAGAAATAGCTATCAACTATATACCTTATAAATTTTGTAGATCTAAAATACATTGCTATTTTTTCTCCGTTTTATAATGGAGTTCTATCAAGTAAAAACCAATTCAATCAAATAACAAAAATAAAAATAATATTGTCTATGCCTACGTTCAAACAATATTATTTTTAGTAGATGTTGTGTGATAATGTGAACTTTTCTAGAAGAATATTAAATAGCATTCAGTAAATTTTATATATATTGAATATGATAGCTAAATTTTGAAGTATATATTCAAATATTATAAAAAATAGTGAAATATTTGGTGTCATAAAATTTGTGATAGATTTCATTTTGAATGTTTAATATATAGTTTAAAATTTGTATAAATGCACGTAGAAGTATTAAAACGTTAAGGAACGCAAAAATTTTAAACTGTTTGAATATATTGAGTTTATTTCATTTATTGTTCAGTAAAAAATTATATGTAAGTTGATTGTTTAGGATTTTTACGTCAGTTCCTTTTGAATCATATCATATAATATTATAAATTGCTTCTATAGACTGTAAATATTGCTATGCGTGTTGTGGCACTTTCTGTCTTTTGAAAATATTTGTATAAATTAGTAAATTTTATTGATCGAATTGATAGTAAGAATGTTTGTGTAGCCAATCCGAACTTTAGGTCGTAACTAATATCACACATATATATAATATAAAACGCTTTTTCATGGGAAAATAACAAGTAAGATACCATTTATATTTTTATTCGTAAATGCCACAAAAATGAAATTTATAATTTATTATACCTATGAATAGACGAGCAGCTTTGTTATAACGAAAATTTTCTCAAACGAAGCAATATTTCGTTGTTTTGGTGTGAATTTATTTGGCGTAGTATTTTTAAGCGTTTATTTAAAATAATATTATATAATAAAATGCTCGTTACTTAAGTGAATAATTGTAAAATAATTCGTGCCAGTACGTATGCGAATTTTTCTATTATAGTTTTTAGTACGAAGAAAGAATTTTTTATTTTTGTTTTCTGGTGTTTCAAGAATCTGATTTACATCCAAGCATGTGTGCCTAAAATTCCTATCGGAGTAGATAAAGGAGAGAGAATATATCGAAGTAGTTATATGTGTGTCTAACATTGTTAAAGTCCGGCTACATCGAGAAGTTTCATGCTTGACTCGATATAGTTTTCGAACGATCGTTTTCCTCCAAGTACATAGGTACCAAATTCCCGTCGACCGTCCACTCTTTGTCTGACACGAGAGCCGGTGAAATATAAGTGTATTTTCATGTCCGTTCACCTGGGTACTAGTTCATGTATCCGGTTATTTCCCGACCGTGTTAGTCTATACTTCTTCTAACAAATTGTCGTCTGTAAGACCTACGGAGAAGGTTAGAATTTGGGTGAGTGTCTTTTATCATGATACCTACGGAAAACCATCGCGCTTTATTTTATAACGATTAGATAACTTAATAAGTTGAACTTTTAATCACAAAAATAATCATTCGACAAGAAAATCAAATTACATAAACTCGTTTAAAAGTATAATTAATTGAATATTGTAAGCGTTAATTAAGAAAAGCCTTTGTTGACTTGTTATAAAAATGAATTATATCACTTGGCTTACTTTGAATCTAGAAACAAGCAGCTATCATAGTAATTAATAACCATAATGGATAGCTCTATATAGCTTTTGGCTATAATTATATACAAACCTACGCATTCACTTTTAATAAAAATAGATTTCAGTCGGATTAGAAATGTCTGTATTGTATCGTATATTATCAGTTTGTAATAGTTCAATTAACTAATAACACATGAAAAGAATATTTTTATATTTGCAGTCGTCTTATCGTATATAAATTACTATGAGTATAAAATAAATTATATATATGATACATTTAACGGTGTTCAAAGTACAACTTTTATAACTTTCATAGAAGTGTTTCGAAAATATTTGAGTATGCATTTTAGTGAATATAAAAAGTGATAAAATATGGCTTTATTTTATTTAAGCGTTTATATTTTCAAAAGACAATGTTTTTTTTAAAGTGATTTGTAAACAATTATAAGATGTGAAATAAAGAAAGTTTTAAGACATAGAATATAGGAACGGCAAGAAAAATTATCTGTTTTGAAAATCTGAACGTAATATAAATGTTTTGTTGGTATAAATATACCAGTATTAATTCAATTTTTTGACACTTTCTATTTCAAAAACCTTTGATAGTCAAATACTGAAATTAATTTAATATTCAAGTTATATTTTGATAATATTACCTAACTGACATTTGGTTTTGTGTGGTTAATTTTTGACGTATTAGCGTACAAATATATTTGTCATAGACAAATAAAATTTACTGAAAAATATTGAACGACTTGTTGGGTACCAATCGGTGGATGTTTTTTTTTTTGCCTTAGATTAAAATTCCAAATGAAATAGTGATATGGACGTCGATTGCTTAAATTTATTGTTTGTACTATATTCTTGTAAAAATTCTTTCAATGTCTACTTTTGAGCAACATATAATAAGTATGCTACGCAGAAGATTGACAACAAGTATAAAATTCAGTTTTTGAATTAGATTCAAATTTCAATCAATATTTTTACATATTCTGCAAATGCGGCACGAACCAACAGTAAATTTCTGCTGTAATTTTATAATGAAATTAATTCAATATTTAAATAGGTGTTAATATATATAATTTTCGATGAATTTTTTCTAAGTTGCAGTTTCATTTTTCTTTCTAAGTAAACTGTGGTTTATATCATATATTGAAAGTACCCATTTACGTTTTATTTAAAATTTTAATTTGTGGATATCATATAACTATATTATAAATTTGCTAATAATGATTTAAAAAGCTGCGATCGAATGAAAATAATAACACGGTAAAAAATAGCAATGAATTTTATTTCTAAAAAAAATATAAGATATGTAGTTGATAACTATTTCGACTTATCCCTCATCAAAACTAATAATAACTTTATTCAGTGCATATTTAACTATTTAAAGTCACAGGAAAACTAAAAGATATATACATTTAAAATTATAGTTCTAGATTAATATTTTAAAAGTCAACATATATCATAATTGATTTTTGTGAAATAGGATTTTTTTGTTGTTTTGCATGTAATGATATAAGATTATTATAATATACACTTATTGTTCAATGTATTTTCTTGATAAATTAAAACAAAATATATATTGCCAGTATTATGAAACATATAAAGCAAAGTAGGTATAAAAATTGGAAATAAATCATATACCTACTTACCTATTCGCTAAAGTTTAAGGAATACCTGAAAAAAGTTTTTGAAGTTGTAAAATTTGGCGTTAGTCATTTATTCAAGAATAAAAACGTTTTTCCAGTAAAGGATTGTAGCAAATCTTGATATTATTCACTAAAAATGTAGTTAGATGCTTTCTCAGTCCGTCATATGATGTCGGTGGACTTATCAAAGCATCTGTCTGCGGTAAACCGAGCGATAGCCCGCGAGCGCGAACACTCTATCCAATAAAATAGATAAAAGCCGGTGGCCCCCCTAGCCCCACACCTTCGCGCCGGGCCCTCGCCGACAATCCCGTACACTAAAACACGATGTAGTCTTTCCCGGCGCTTTTTTGCCACGAGAGATTTGTTCGCCCGCTTCGGGCCTCGTAATAAACATTTCCAGTCGTAATGTTAAAAGCCTCTGGCCGAGGGAGGCGCTTCGAGCTTTTGAAGGCGTGGCTTAAATGTCTCTTACTAGTAGAGGGGATAAATTCCGCCAATACGACGTCGGCTACGTCGCTAGCACAGGAGTTTGCACTTGTTGAGAGGGCTTTTTAAAAGCTGTTTAGTACCAGGATTGGGTTACGCGACGCGAACACGCCTAGTAGGCGTTCAGGTAGGCGGATCTTTCGAGTCCGGGACGCTGCAGTCTGCCGCGAGCCAGTCAGTGGCGAGACCTGAGCGCTGACGGTCGTCCACCGGCGGCTGTATATACCGCACAGTCGCACACTTCTTTCAAACGATATTTTGACACATGACCTTTGTCACTCCCACGCAACAAGTTCAAAGTTTTTTTTTTACTCCCGGACTCTTTTAACCAGTGATACAAATTGTGATAATTAAGCTTATTAATTGTAGCCGTAACCTTGAAGGTTTTTAATATTAACCATATAACGTTTAATAAATTTCGAGAGCCGTAAGTTGACGCATGTTGCTCGACTCTGACGCAAGTTTTCCTAATTATAATTCGGTTTGTTATGCGGTGAAATCTCCGTCGTGATGAAGAGACAATGCGGACGCCTAACGGAGGGCGGCAGGTTAAAGTGACGTCGGGAGAAAATGAAGAAAGGAAACGGGAAATGTATTTGTGATGAATGCTAAGCGGAAGCGGTGAACTCGGGTGATTTAGTTTCGTTAAACCAATTTGACAATGGCAGCATATACGCAGTTCGGCTACGCGTATCCGCCAGCCTCACAGGTGAGTCTATCATTTCATGAATTTACTTGAATTAAGTGCGCAAAAAATGTATCCACTACATTTAATTAAAAAAAAAAAAAAACCACGCGATAGTCGTATTTGCACTCACAGAAGCCTTAAAACAAATCCAATAGAATTTTTTATAATGAATTTTATAAAACATATTTGTTCATTACTTAACCGTGAATCGATATACGAGCAGGAATATTTATTTCATTTGTGCAGTTAATAATCAAAAAATCTATGAAATACATTATATTTTAGCCTAGAAATAATCAACTAGAAAATACACTTTACGATTAAATTATGTGCTTAGCTATTATATATATCTAAAGAGGTTTTACGCCTCTCAAAATATAAATAATAATAATAAAAAAAAATACGGCGGTATCTTATGTCTTATTTAGATATAAGTCAATTTACTTATTTGATGATACTGTATATTTGAATTTTTATAATAGGGTATTTCAATCTCGATAGGTATTTGCTTATCTTCGTATTAACAAGCTGTTCGCTAATTAAAAAAAATATTATTCTAGAGTGTAATTTGAGTAAATAGAATAAAGTATATATATATATATATATATATATACCCTCAACGGTGAATAATAAGAATCCAATCGCTTGTAACTGTAACAAAAAGTGAATATTTATTGCCCGAAAGATAAACCTTCCTAACAAAAAACGGGATTAAATATATATTTAAATATATATGAAGTATATGTGAAATATTTCGATGAAAGTCTCTTGCTTTTAGTATACAGACGATAAGTAAATTATGTTTCAGTTTAAGCCGTGTATTTTTCAAATGTTATCGATTTTTAAAAAGTGTTTTTAAAAAAAATCCCAGATCGAATATTCTTATTAGTAAAATAGAAAAAATATTCCGGAAACATTGTTGTTATCATTCAAAAGACTAAGTGCAAAAGCCTGTAATAATTAATTTGTAATTTTATTAATAAATATCTAGTAGAATGAAAGCATATGGATGAATTATATCGGTCGCCTGTGTGAGCGTATGAGATTTTATGCAATTCATTGTTATATTTTAATACAACGTTTATATTAAATATATTTTCATTAAAAAATACTTAATTAAATAAAGTATAGTATTTGTATTAGCTAGACAATAAAAAATAAATCTATAAAATGGATAAATTGTATTTTTGTTTTCGTTTTCGCTTACGAATTCTATTCTGCTTCGCTTTTTCGTCGATTGATAGTTAGATATCCGGTAATCCCGATTACATATATGGAATAAATTTATACCCCTATGACAGTTAGTTAGCATTTGAAAACAAACCGTGGTGTTTAATTTATCGAAAAGGCGCTTAGGTTAAAAGGTGAACCATTATTTCTGATGCAATATTTTAAGAAGCCGTTGGTTTCGAGGCTTGTAGCACCTGCCGTCGCCAAGTATAAAAATAAACACCTTTCGATGGATCGAACATATCAATAACACACACCGTTATATCTTTCTGAAGTTAGTGTTAATTCAAATATCAAATGAAATTGTTTCGTTTCTTTTACGGTAACAATTTTAAATTATTTTTCAAACTAATTTAATTAATGACATAGGAAAAGATTCTTACTGGATTAACAATTTTTAAAATGATATTATAAGATTGGATAACAATTATACACAAATAAATTTACCAAAACATTTTTCCTACACCACTTGTATTGCAAATTTTTAACAATATAATATTTTGTTTAAGTTAAGTTAAGTTTAAAAGAATCGTGTATATAAGTATATATTACATTATTTTTTAAAGCGTTATTTTAGATAATTTGATAAACATATTAAAAGCAAACACAATAAAGTAACAAAAAAGAACAAAGAAAAAATAGAATACGGATATCATATTTTTGACACACCGTCATATGTTTGATTTAAATAAATATGCAACAATAAATTAAAAAAAAATATCATATATTGTTTCTTTTTCAATTAACCAGTGTTGAATTTTAAGTAATTGTATAATATTACGTGGATAAAATCAAAATTTGTTTCATACAATTGCGTCAATAAATCATATGTAAAAGAGATAAATTAATATAACATTTATCATATTTTTTTTAGGTTTCAAATATTTCCAAAATCAGAATTTAATTTTTATTAGTGATCCAGTCTCAATAGGTGTTACTTTTGGTCAAATGTTATTACAAATAGGGGCAAAATTAATTCATTTATTGATTAAATTAACATTAACTTGGTAAAAAGCCATTATAACACGGTGAAAAAATAGCAATGTATTTTAGTTCTACAAAATTTATATGAATTACAGTTCTGATTAAGGCGTTAGCCGAAATAGCTATCAACTATATATCATAAAATTTTTGTAGAATTCAAATACATTGCTATTTTTTCACCGTGTTATAATGCAGATCTACCAAGTAAATGCCAATTCAATCAATATCAAGAAATATAGTTGACAACTATTTCAGTTTACGCTTTCAGAACATCGGAACACAATACATTGCTCTTGTTTCATTTATTTAAATACGTCAGTGGCCAGAAAAGGTGTTAGTTTGTTATAATAAAAGTGCAATAGAATATAACCATAAATGTATTTATGAAACGGTACTTCGGTTAAACAAATGTAGCATTACGGTAGTGACAGTAAATTTCAAAAAAAAAACGTGCAAACAAGACTGTCAATCGGAAAGGAGAAATAATGGCTCGTTCAGTATAACATCTTTAGTATAAGAGTCTTTAAAATAAGTAGCTGGAAATGACTGTCGCTCAGGTAGTCAAAACATTATAATACTTAATAATACGTAATAATGATAATCGTTTTTAACATGGATGTTCGAACCGCGAACAGAGTTATGTTCCGAGCCTCAGGCGATGGTTCACAGACAATTTGTCTCCAGCTTCATATTTAATTTCACTAATGTCTGTTTTTAATTTTCATCGATCGGCATTCAGAGCGCGCACACGCGTTAAAAATATTCACAATAAATTTCCATAATATATGAAAAAAATCAAATTTTTGTTTATTCAGCAGGCATGCTGAATAAAAAATCGTACAAAATATTTTTTTACAAAATTTCTCGTGCGTTAAAGTGCGAATTTTTAGATAAACATGACGCAGCTGTTAAATTTGAAGATATTGGTCTTTTTAAAGCGATTTATATATATATATATATTTATACATGTATATGAATTTTTAGTAAAATTAAATTGCGTCAATAAACATATAAGCAAAAAAAACATGCAGTGTAATCAAAGCACTTCTTTCTAATTTTTAATTTAAATAATTCCACGCTTTAAGGTTTAACCGTTTAAAAGTGCAAAAATGTATTCATGTATTTTGTTACGATAATTAATTCAATAGTATTCAAGTAAACATGTTAATTGATTGAATTGGCATTTACTTGGCAGAACTCCATTATAACGCGGTGAAAAAATAGCAATGTTTATTGCTGCCGTGTAACAAGGATAACTATAGTTCTGACGATGGCGTAAGCCGAAATAGCTATAAACTATATCTTATAATCTTGAACATCTAATACATCATAAACGTCAATTACTACAATATTTTTTCGCTATTCGCAAAGTAGATAAAATAATAATTTGATTTTTTTAATCAACATAGTTGTGCATTATAAAAGTATTGTCGTATATTCATCGTTACTTAATCGTCCCAATTCTATTCTAAATGTTAGAATTTTATTGTACAATCCACTATCGCATAGACAAAGAAATGATGTTAATATATTAAAAAACAAATCGTTAATAAAAATGTTGGACGAATTGTTGGTACGTGTAATGATGCTGTCACCTAATGCGGCGGAGAACATTACAGATATTTACATATATATTATTTTCCTTACCCAAATTTTTCAGTGATCCTTCAGTACAGTAAAGTCGATTAAATGCTTATCGAGACGCTAAAACTTCATCGCAGCTCATCGTATCTCATTGCCCGGTAGCACCGTTTTGATAGCCGGCATTATTACATAACTATAATAACTTGACTATTTCACCTTTTATGTTTCCCAACCATTCAAGCGATCCGTAGGAATTTTGATACACAGTAACATACTGAATAGCTATTTTTATCAAACAATACAAAGGGTATTGTACGTAAAATATATAAATAATAATCACAACGTCATTTAACATATATAAAAAGTATTATTCAGTTTTTGAACATAAATGGAATAATCAAAAACATATATTATATGATGTTTATATTAAGACGGATGCAAAAATTATTATGTAAAAGATTATGCAAACGTAAAAATATTTCATCTTGAAACCGTTTTACTTTTTTTATTATGTTGTATTTTTGACGTGAATTTCACATAATTTTTATTGTATTTCTGTGATTTATTTTAATATACTACTATCAGTACTAGTGTCATAATCATTCGAAATAAAAACGTATTATTTCAAAGCATAAATGTGAAAAAAAATGTTAATATTTTGGTAGGTGATTAGTCTATAATGCGGTAGGTTATTTAAGATTGAAAAGATAGCACACATTTTGTTTTTAAATTTTTTGTTTAATATTCTTTGCTTTAGGTTGAGATTATCGATACGTAGATTCCAGAAGTTACGTACGTATAATGAAAGAAAATTAGGTCCAGCTTAATCGGCGATCCATATTATGATAAATTTAATATGACTAGCGTTTTGTTCAGGGCTGTACTAAAATTTGACAAATTAGCTTATTTCAATTATTGATAAAAATATTTATCGTTTTTATACATCTTTTTCATAAAAACTATTATAGTTTTGTTTACTTTACATGATATAATCGCGGAGGCGTTCGAATAAGCGAATTTAACATATTTATTTACTGCTGTTTTTATCGTAGAAGAGAAACGTAGTTGTAAAATTAAAATTAATTTAAATAATGCTCAGAGTGAAAAAAATTAGCCAGTTACATCGGAATCATGAACAATCGACTATTTGTGATTATATCGAAGCTTTCTGAACTGATTTCCATTAATAATATATTGATTAAATTGGCATTTACTCGGTTAAAGTCCATTATAACACGGTGGAAATATAGCAATATATTTTAGCTCTACAAAAGTTGATAGCTATTTCGGCTTAACATTCTATAGTTCTACCTTATAGAGTTTGTAGAACTTAATTACATTGCTATCTTTTCACCGTGAAATATATTTTATAGCTTTCTTGTGTTTATATACTGCTAGCATATAAAACACCGCCAATTCTTCATTATTTTGTTACCAGTAGATCGAAATACAAAAATGTTGCGAGCTAACTAAAATATACAACTCGAAGATTTTATTGATTGAATTGGCATTTACTTCGTAGAACTCCATTATAACACTACATATATTATAGTTCTGACGATGCGTGAGCCGAAATAGCTATTAACTATAAACAACTATCAACCTTTTAAAAAAATGTAGAACTAAAATATATTGCTATTTTTTCACCTTGTCGAAGATTTTAATTTTGACTGTTGTCTCTTCTATATATTCAATTTAGAAAGCGTGAAATGTTTTATTGAAAAAGTTTATAAGATATTTTTTTATACTTATTACTAGTTTCAACGGTCGTTTGATAGAAAGTTTGTCGTAAAAAGGTTATAAGGCACACCGTATGTTTGTACCTTCTTTCAAATAGCAATATGTGAAAATATTATTAAAAGTAAATAATGAACCAGTATCCTTAACAAATATCATTATAAATCAAATTAAGTCCAAAAACTTTTTAGTATTCAAAATTGTAAAGAATATCATTAAAATAATAATGATAAAATTTATTTTTACCAAACCACCCAGTTTGATACTAGCTGTTTAATATATGCCCACATAAGTACCGTAAAAGTAGTGAAAAATAGATCGATCCAAAAGTAATTTGTATTTATTATGTATGAGATATTATTAGGTAGCGATTTTAAAATATTCAGATCGCTTTTATAATTGACTTCATAATAGAAGTATGGTATTTTTTTTTTAAATATTAATAAATAGGCAGGCGGGTACCTTTCACTGGTCCGTAATATCGTCGATCGACAAAATTTGAATGAAAAGATAATAACGTGCTATTATCACGAAAAGTATGCATTATAAATTTCAACCTAGAATCATTTCGTATCGGGATAAACGTCGAAGTGTCGTCAAAAGACGAGATGAAATCCTTATTTAATATATTTTTATTTAACTCGGTGAAAAAATACAAGTGTATTTTAGTTCGAAAAAAATTATAAGACTATAGATATGGCTATTTTGGCTCACTGCTTCATCAGAACTATGTTTAAACCTACATTCATCTATCTATATATAGTTGTGTAGAAAAGTTATGCAATTCACGGGAGTTCTACCAAGTAAATACCAATTCAATCAGTATATTCTTCTTTAGATTATCATCTGATTGATATTGTTTGTTTGCCAATAAACCTGCTAATTAATTTTATTTTAATAGTTAAAACAATCTGCGTAACTTAAAAATGGTATATACTGTATATATATATGTATATGCTTATATGAAAAGAATTTCAATCAAAATGTATTTTAGCTCTTTAAAAATTATAAGATTTATAGTTGATGGCCATTTCGGCTTACGCCTTCATTAGAAATAGGCTTAATCGCCACTGATGGCGTTAGCCGACTAACTATATATATCTATGATCAGGACTAGATTCGCCCATTGCGAGCATTATCAACCGATAGAACACACAATACAAAAAAACATTATTTACAGAAAAATGTATTTTTTTATTATTTAGAACCAGAGCTATGGAGTTGTCAAAAAAACACGTGTCCTACATTGACCAAAAATCCTTAGTTCTGACGAAGGGTGAGCCGAAATAGCTATCAACTATATACCTTATAAATTTTGTAGAACTAAAATACATCGCTATTTTTTCACCGTGCTTTAATGCACTTTTATCAAGTAAATGTCCATGCAATCAATAAATCATTTATTGTTACCAGCGACGCTGTGATAAGAGATCAAATGGTGCTTAAGTCCTCGATGGTAAATCAATGTCTGAAATAACAGTACTTATAATGCAGTTAGAGGCCATAAGAAAGGGGAAGTTGGCTTGCAAACATAATATATCGCAGAAAGAAAGCTGTATTAATATTTTGATGACGATGTTCCTGAACAAACAGAGGGGACCTATCACTTCTCCATCACTCACCAAGAGAGGCAAACATTTGCAGTCCACTCTTCGCTTTTGCTGTCTGGGTAATATGTGCCGGCTGACAAGGACAACTGCAAAAGCTTTGCTTTGCCGTGCCACTCTAACCGTTTGTCTGCCGTTTATAATACAAATCTAAATGAAATCGTCAAAAAAATCATCTACGTCAATTTACTTTTTTTAGTCATGCCTGCACCCAATGCGGGGTACTTAACAAAGAAATGTACGACAACTGTCTGTTATTCAGTCACACAAACTCTTTTTTGGATCGTTAAAGAATAGAAATAATGATAATACTAATATTAACAGTAAGCTAGCGACTCCTAATATGTCCCATAAAAAATCAAATAAATGATAATGAGTATAAACATTAAGAACATCATTGCATTACAAGAAAAGCTTTTGGTTTACAGAGATTAAACTCTATGGAAATACTAACTGTCAAATATTCGGCAATATGATATATAATGTTAAAATACTGCCAATATATCTACATAAATGGCTACACGATCTCTGTCTAACCGCAAAATAATTATTATCCGATGTCAGTGAATATATTTATAGATTTTTTTTCTACAATTTTACTTTATTAATTGTGTTCACTGTTTATTGTTTAAACAAAAAAATTGATGGTAATTTTTGAATGATAGAGAATTTTATGTTATATGTAATCTTGACCATTTTACGTGTAATAACAATAAAACTACAGGTTAAAAATAAAAATTTATAGTCAATTAATTTTCTGAAACTGAAAGTACTGAAGCTATCTATTATAAAAAAGATATTGGAATTGAACGTTGAATAACCAATGTTTTAAATAATTATATCTTTCATTTAAAAATACCTCTTATTTTCAAAAAATGCACCTCTGTCGTATTGTTCTTTGTGTGGCCATATTTATATAAATTAGACGAAATATTCTTATAAATATAG
The DNA here is from genome assembly GCA_028555115.1 of Himalopsyche japonica. Lineage (NCBI taxonomy): Eukaryota > Metazoa > Arthropoda > Insecta > Trichoptera > Rhyacophilidae > Himalopsyche > Himalopsyche japonica. The sequence goes on from JAHFWJ010000015.1 coordinate 268,074, forward strand.
AACAGAAATTACTAAATGAAGTAAAAATTTATAATATTCCTAAAGTAAACGATTTTCAATTCCCAACAAGGTTTATCGCGAATTATTTCATATTAGTATTCCAGCGGCCCTTAATCTTTGTTTTATCCACATAAAATACCAATTATTATATTTTATTTCATTTAAAGGCTTATTTGTAATATCAAGGAAAATTTGAAAACAATTTAATATTTGTTTTGTATATTAAACAAAGTGTTAAGGAGGGTTTTATATAATAAAATATAATGTGCACAGCATTTAACTGGTTACTCGGTAGGTCATTTACGTGACACATAATAATCTTAAAACCTTCATTGCGTGCTCTTTGATATTACAGAAAGAGACTTGTGTGGAAACGCGCTAAGTCTATACATAATATATGTTTATAGAATGAGAAGATACATGTCTATTTGTACATCTATATCGTGTCAAATATGACAAACGAAATCATCGTATGTATGTGGCACGACTTTCGATAGGCTTCGCTGCTTACAGATTTTTATTATTTACATGTCAGAAGACACTGCCGTTACAGACTAATAAAAAAAATAAAAATATCATAGTTGAAGAATAATAAATTTGTTTTGTCTTTGAACTTTATCGAATGACTTATTAATACTATGGAATCACGCATATCTATATTTTATTCTATATGGATTCTATATAAAAAGTTTATTGAATATTTAAAACGTCCATCACTTCCTTATATCACGTAATGCCGCCAGTTTTATGCAAACGGATGTAACGAGCTTATAAATTAGCGGCATTCAACTCAGATATCCATAGATTAGTCAATATTCCTCTTATTGCAATTAAGTATTGGAGCTTTTGGACAAAACGTAGATATGCTTGAAGTCATTTTCAACCGTACAAATTATCATAATTCAATATCTATGTTGAGGGTAGTAAGTCACAAAAATACTTCCAGAAAAATTGAAGCCTGCTAGATATATTTATCATAGTTTTTATTCAAAACAAATAAGCCCTCGGCATCATAGTTATAAGCCACGGAAAGCTCGTTTTTAAATATTGACAAAGCTTTTGTCGGCGGATCCAAACCAGCACACTTAACTCGATGTTTACATCAATCTAAATGCCATTCAGAAGAGCAGAAACTTGATTTCAACGAGGAATAATATCATATTCGTTTGGGGATCATAAGACAATGGACCGATTTGATCCTCCTCCACTCTAGGGATATTCGCGAGAGTGGAGTGACGGTTCACTGCTCCAGTACATCTATTATTAAAAGGGTGAGTACAGCGGGGCGACTAAAGAATAGAACTATTTTATTATAAAACAGGCACTTCGTGGTAAGAGCTTATATTTATACATAAAAGTAAGTTCAAACATATTTCTTTAACGAAAAAATTACATAGTGACATTAAACTCTCAGATTAAAAAGAAGGATAAATAAACGCTTCAAATTTTTATTCACATAAAAAAATTCTTAAACATCAAATAATACCGTATAAAAAACATTTTAAACTTGGTGAAAAAATAGCTAAAATAAAAAATAGTAAAATTTAACTAGCTTACTGTATTGAATTATAATTTTTATATTCAATTTTTCAGCAAATAACTTAATTTGAATCATCACCATCTCAAATTGATTACTATAATATGTCCATGGTTACACGAACAGGGTGTTCACTGGGAACGTTTAATACTTAATACTTTTTTGTATTTATATATAAAAATGAAAACAAAGTTGTAATATGCTGATATTTTTTGTTATTGAATGTTACTAATTACGTATGGACGACAATGTTTATTTAATGTCCGCCTTTGGTAGTCTTAGAAAAACGGTGTCTTCTCATAACGTTTTTTCACATTTCAAACGGTTATTTCATTAATTCCGTCACGAATGTTTTGTTTAAGTTGCTCAAGTGTTCCTGGCTTTTTTGGCACTAACTTTTCTCCCCCGACCCGAAACCCGACCCGTTTTAAGACCCGAAAAAAAGAAGTCCGAGGCTTCTTAGTTCGTCCATCTGTACATAAAATTTCACGTAATTTTCAAATCGTCACACTGCCATAAAAATGTTTGTACTATTAAACATGTTAATTTATCGAATATTTTTCCATAATAAATTTTCCACGTCTATACTTCAGGACTGCCAAATATGTGATTTATTAATATTTTTCTACAGAATGGCGACCAAACAAAGTAGTAAATCTCACTGGAAAACACCCTGACCAAACCGTGGCGCATTGGTTGGTTAGAAATAGCGCACCACTTCCTTACGCATTTTCCCCTGATTTGAATCCATCTTCATTTTTTCTACACCTGAGTGCTTTCATTTTAATTCATATAACCTTCTTAGTTATCAAGTCGTCCCATTTGACAGTTGTACCATGTGAAAAGTTTGTGTGTGTGCGAGAGAAATAGAGAGAGGGGGAGTGTGAGTGAAATACGGCACGATTGGATTGAGACAATGTGCGGTTGAAGTCACGGGCGGATGAGCGGTGTGGTTTGAATGGCAGTCTACTTGCGATGGGGCATGTTCTAATGTACTTAATTAACAGTATTTTAGAAGACCTTGCAAAGGAATAAGGAACAGATAGCTCCAAGCTGATATCTTGTTCTTAGTGCTCAATCTCCCCCAGGGCCACACCTTTTCTTCCCGTGAGCATTCTATCTATCTATCCATATTTATCAACCCCAGCCGTGTTCATAAGACGGTAGAAAGGATCTAAAATCGTCTTTGAAAAAAATTGGCACATCACATGGAAAAGGTTGGCCACCCTGATATATGGTTTGCAATATTCAAAATTATATTTCATATCAATACTAAGCTGGCATTTTTGTATTTCGTTAAAAAACTAGCAATGTAAATATTTCAACAATTACTAAAAAACAAATACCGTTTATTCAGATTTATACACAGAAAAATCAATTTCACTCAATTATATAAATATCATTATATATGAATGTAAATCTTAATAACACGGTGAAAAAAATAGCAATGTATTTTAGTTCTACAAAATTATGCTGTTATTATATAATTTTGGAGAACTAAAATACATTGCTATTTTTTTCACCGTGTTATAATGGAGTTCTACCAAGTGAATGTCAATTCAATCAGTAAATCATAATCATTAACGATATGTGAGTGAGTGAGTAAAGTGTGTCTCTAACACACAATAATTTTACGAAAAATCATTTCAAAGACCTTACAATTTGTTTCTTGACTCTAAAAATCATGTTCCATGTGATGACAAATGAAGTATAATAATAAACCTTCCCGGCAAACACCCTGTGAATATTTTTCTACGAAGAAAGCCATATTGGTTTGTTGACTCGAATACTGTTATCGAGAATGAACTATCGCCATGTACAATAGTACAGTGCTTTATTACCGATTACTTTTTTGTGAATTATATATACCTAATTGCTCCTTAAAGTTTCCGATTTCAAAATCATGATTCACCCCTACTCGACAACCGTCCAATTCTCATAGTCAACAAATCTGGTACGCTTTGACAGGCAATGTCATCGATCACATACCACAAATTGCATTACAATATTTGTTGGTTTCGTGTAAACATGGATATTAAATAATGTATTAGATGGATAAATAAAAATACCTTCGGCACCTTTAATGTCTTCTCTTATTTCATCTCTTTCTTCACAAGAATATTTACTTAGTAATCTTAAATAAATAAGCTGATGGGTACATACAAACTTAGACATATCAGCATTTAATATTACTATTTACGTAATCATTTTTTTTTGTGGTTTATGTCCGTCAAACTACTCAATAATAACGATAGAGCCATTTTGGATAATAATAATAATAATTCAGGAAATCAAAATGTCAATGGATGATTCGACATTCGTAGTTGTTTCAAAATGGACAATGTACGATTTCCTTCTTTTCGCTCGAGTAAAACGAAATAATTTTCTTTTTAAATCAAAATTGCTGTAATGAAAAAATGATCATTTTATCACTAAAAACCTTTTGATATTCAGGGAAAATATCATTTAATTTAAATTGTTACAACTTTGTAAAATTCCATATGTTTTGTCACTAACGAACGACTCTGATATAATCTTTCACCATCTTTAGTCATTCTATCACACGGATGACGAAACCCGGGTCGTTAGTGATAAAACACGTGGAATCGTACAAAGTTGTAACAATTAAAATTTGATATTGAAATTCTAACAAACACCTCCAGTTGATATCATAAAATATTATTTTCTAATATAGCGGTGTAATTGAAAGAAAATAATGTAACTCGAAAGTTAACATTTATTAAGTCCGATTCTTAGTAACAAATAATGACTGAAATTAAGTTTTTGGCAGAAAAAGAATAACATCGTTATTCAGTATTCAATTTGTGTTTATCTAAAACATACGCGTCTTTTAATTTATACAACTTTTTCATTTTATAACTCTTTCGTATTGATGCACATCCAAAAGGTTATTTAATTATTATTTTCTACGCGTAAGTGGATTAGTAAAAGTATCGAAATAAACACGTTTGAAGTGTGTAAAGTGATATGACGTTGGATACAAAAAATGGTTCTCAATGTACACCCCTGGTAAACTCTTTCATTCTGCTTCAGATATCGAGTATCAATAGTCGGTCACCATTCATAAATCAACCCATAGCATGATCGATTACTTTTGTATACGTCATATTACCATCTTGTGTACTGACTTATGGGTTGATGCTTTTTATAAGGTTTCTTGTATCACATAGAGTAAAAAGATAAACTACAGAAAACACATTTTTATACATTTACTCTGAACACCCGATGTTATATCGAATAAATTATCCAAGTAAAGTTAATGAACAGTTCGGACTACGAACAAATCGGACAACGAATACTATCACGAAATATTTTATTATATGTATTCGGATTACAAACATATATTCGGATAACGAACAAAAATTTTATAATTCATAATAAAACATTTACTGTAAATCGATGATCGGTTCGGACGAACAATTCGGATAGAGAACATTGTCTTGAAATATTGTAGATTAAGTTCGTTAAACGATTACCCACTGTATGAAGTTAATTCATATTTCTTTTGAATATTGTGTTTTGTATAGTACAATATAAAAAAAGACATTCAAATATTACTAAAATATTTGTAAAGTCACAAATAATTAACTAAAAAAAGAACATACGTGACTTATGTTGACTAATCTCGAGCTTTTTTTTTATTATATCATGATTCTGATTTAAAATATTATAGCATTTATATCGCTAGTATTAAACGAAAGTAAATAGTTTGGATATTGCATCCAGAGTAAAGATTTTTATTGGGTGAATTGGCATTTACTTGGTAGAACTCCATTATAACACGGTGGAAAAATAGCAATGTTATTAAGCTCTAAAAAAATTTATTAGATATAGTTGATAGCTATTTCGGCTCACGCCTTCGTCAGAACTAAAGGAGTTTTGTTACTGTGTTAGTGTTACGTATAAGCTAAATATTCGAATTTTTTCTATAATACGTTCATTACAGTAAAATTCTTTTTAATTATATGTAATATAATCGATTTTCGCTAATCATTTTTCATAGTGTTGACAAATTTTGCTATATCTTAATTAATCAAAATTTCGTCGACATTTTTATCTATTTGTGTATAAAAAAGTCATCTCGATTGCTGCGATGTTTGGTGGCATTAAAGAAAGGTGTGATGTAGGTGTGAAAGGAGGGGTGTGAGAGAAACTAGATATGTGTTTTGAAACTTAGTCAAGTTCGCCCTTTGTACGTTGATTTGATCAAACATTTATAAATTGAGGTTTGACGTGTTATTAAAACCAGACGTTGTGTAAACACTCGGAAAGAAGAACACTTCGAAACTAAATTTGGATCAGATTTTACACCTCGTTTTTTTATATTTATTTTGTGGGATTATATTACCAAAGTTGTGTGTAACGTATATGTATACAGGTACATTAATATTATTACTAGTTTATTCAAATTATTTAAATTAATTCATATGATAGAAATAAAAAAGAAAACAATTTTTTTTTCTAAGTATATTTTCGTATTGACGTAATACAATATTTAAAATAAAAAGTAAAACATTCATAATAGTAAGGTTTCTGCACACTGGTACAGTGTTAATAACGTATTAAGTAAAGTGTTTGGGAGAAATATTATTTGCGATATGCGTGTTATTATGCTGTCAAGAAATACTTTAAATTTTTCCAGTCATTCGAAGTGTGCAAAATCCTTGACATAGATACAAAAATGAGTTTTTTTAAATATCAATTTGATAATGAAAAAATCGTTATCATTATACAGGAAGGTTTAGTTTTGTTTTTTTTCATGCTTTTGAAAAAACTGTACTAAATTGTTATTTTATTACAGCTGTTGGTGCAAGGCGGTCAGCCTACGACAGGAGCGTCCCCCAGTGCTTCGAGTGCCGGTGGAGCGGGAGTCACCACGTCGGCCTTGAGTCCTACTGGATCAGGAGCTGCGCCTGGTGCCCTGTCTCCCGCATCTCATGCCCCCACAACCCCTGCCGCACCCTCGCAGTCTTCATGCTGCGATAGCGGCCGACCAATTATGACGGATCCTGTCTCCGGGCAGACGGTCTGCTCATGTCAATACGACCAGGCGAGGCTGGCGCTGTCAGGGTATCCTCGGCTTTCCTCCGGTGCTGTCGGAGTGTACGGCGCGCCTTATCCCTCTACGGATCAGAACCCCTATCCAAGTATAGGTGTCGATAGCTCTGCCTTCTATTCTCCATTGGTAAGCATACACAAACACTATTATTAAATTGATTGAATTGGCATTTACTTGGTAGAACTCCATTATAACACGGTGAAAAAATAGCAATGTATTTAAGTTCTACAATTTTTTTTATAGGATATAGCTGATAGCTATTACGGCTCATGCCATCGTCAGAACTATGTTCTGTCGTTATATATGGCGATACGTTCTGACGTTACATACGATGGCGTGAGCCGAAATAACCATCAACTATATCTTATAAAAAAATATGTAGAACTAAAGTACATTACTATTTTTTCACCGTGTTATTATTATTAAAAACTAAGCAAATCGTATTTAAATAATATATACACAAATTATTTGATATTAGAAAAAAATGATATTGACTTTTTCTTAAGGGTAAAATATTTTCAAAATTCATCAATCTTACCATCGAGATAAAAAAATAAAACCATTTCTTTAATTGAGTACTTAAAGAAAACTCTTATTCTATAGGAATTATGGCTTATAATAATAACCTAAATGAAATCACACATACGTTGCGAGAATTAAACTATGATATGAGTAATATAATTTAAACTAAAAATTTAATTTCGAATATAAAATTAACAAAAAATATGAATTAATTTCGTGTGAATTTTTATAGCCGAAATTAATTGTGTCGAAAAATCGGAGGCATTCAATAACTGGACACTTATAGATTATTCTCAGAGCAAAAGTTTGAGACTTAAAATATGCATAGTAATAATAATATTATATTATAAAGAGCAAGTCGTCGACCAGTCTAACAGCAATAAAATTATTCCAGCTTCTGACGCTAGGGGCTATAATGGATAATGATTTGGAATAATGCACCGGCTAAACAGTTTTTTTTATCATTACCATATTAAGTTCTTGTGAATTATCTTGGTTTTCGATCGTGGATTAAGTATCTAATACAGATTTCAATATTCGATTAAAAATACCTCAAAGGTGCAATAAATTGCCGTAAAACGATCGATACACTGCTGCTACAGAAATTACGATGAATTTATTTAAAACTTTGAACTACTAAAATAATGAATTCGTTGATTGCATTTGAAATAAATTAGTAAAACTCCGTTATAACATGGTGAAAAAATAGCAATGTGTTTTATTTTTAAAAATATTTCGGCTCTCATCAGAACTAAGTTTTAACACACATAGTTGTGATGAGGGCGTAAGCCGAAATAGTTATCGACTTTTGTAGAACTAAAATAAATTGCTTTTTTTTCACTGTAATATAATGAATTTGTATGAAAATTATTTGCTTAAATGCAAAGCTACTGCGTAAGAAAAAGATCATTTTCATAAAATTTTGCTTTTAAATAAAAAAAAATGTTTTTTAAACTTGATTTTGATATTGGTGCTTTATATACCTGTCTATCAAACAACTCGACAAATTTTCATTTTAATCAGAAAAAAAAACGGTTCAAACGTCTTGGCATTTTCTAAAAATAAACTATAACAAATTATTTCGAAATAGAAATTGACAACAAGAATTAGTTAAATGAAAAAAATAGTAGTATAATTAATTGTAGACTAAAAAAAAATCTTGTATGGTAAAACATTACAAATTTGTGATGAGATTCTATTTATGTAATATTTTTTCTGTACGAAGAAATTTAGTTCACCAATATATCTATGACTCAAAATAATAAAAAATAAATATATTGAAAAATCAAGGAAAAACATTGTGTTAACATTATGTATTACCGGGATAAACTATAATTTATGATAATATAGTCAAAGATAATTATATTTTTCTTGTAGGCGACAGTAATAATTGTCGTTATTATTGGTATAAGCGGTTCGCTCCGTGACCCGCAACTCTTGCATATAAAACATCAATTATATTTTCAAAAAACAGCCTCATTTTAGGAAAAAATAATTGCGTCGAAATTAAACCCCCTCCGGACGGGGAAATAAAATTAAGCCTATCGTCTCCGGATCGTGATTGCCATACTTTGAATTATAATAAAATAACACGGTAGGTAATCGCAGGTAAGGTTAATGGTAGTTACCTAGTTACCTACGTATTTTAAATATTATAATAAAACTGATACGTACTAATATTCGTAGTCCACCTGTAACGCATTGCAGTAGCGGGTTACGATAAAAAGTTTAGGCTGGAGACGATGTTTTAATCAATGTTTTTAAGCTAAGAGTAAAATAAGAGAAACAAATAATGTGTATTCCACCGAAACAGGATTCTATCTTAATTTTGCAGTTGTATTTTTGATTATAGTTATGATCGTTTTTTTATCAACACACAATAATATTTTTCTCGACAATATTTTTATTAAGTAATTATTAAACGGATAAATTTAATGGTACAGTAGAATGAGACACATTTTCAAGAAAATTGCTAATAATATTTAACAAAAAAAATCGTCGTATATGCTAAATCTCAAATCATTTTAATGACGTATTCCATGAAAGCTTATCTCAAGAATATTTTATTGAAAAATTATAGAAACAATTTTATGCTCCGGTTTTTCTATTACATGTTTCCAACTGCAGAAAAAAATCGATTATTGAGTTATTTATTCAAAACTTTCACAAGTTTATTTGTTTTTTTTATAAATTACATTTTTTTAGCGTATATTAAAAAAATAAATATAAAAGTTAGTTATGATTGTATTTCAATCATTTTTTTTCATTGAAAATGTACTTATAGTGGTATAATCAAATATTTATGATGAGAGAGTAAGCCGAAATAGTTATCAACTATATACCTTATAAACTTTGTAGAACTAAAATACATTGCTAATTTTCACTGAGTTCTACCAAGTACATGCCAATTAAATCAATAAATCCACGCTCTTAAATAAACGCGGATATGTTATCAATTCAAATAAAAATGTAGAGTGATTTTTTAGGAATTTTATTAGTTTTGTTATATGGCGTACGTAGTTATTTCATTATCGAATCAGAATTATTTTGTTATTATCGATTATAATATGTACACAGTAATAAAATATAACTCAGGCTATGGTGCGAAAATTTTCATATGAACTTATCCAAAGCGGTTTGATTCGAGTTCCGGCGGGTATTGTGAACCCGTGGATGACAAAACAGTAAACAACTATGCACGAGGTAGGAAACAAAATAACCGCGAGAGGCATTTTTTGGCCAAGGAGAAATTATAAGAAATCCAATTATGATAGTTTTTATTCAATATGCTACCGTTTTTGAAATCGCCCCTCTCAATAACAGGTCTTAAAAAAATCAATACAAAAAACAACGCTGCCCCAAAAAGTAAAATGATTTTTCATATCGGTAAATCAGGTTTCGGATCCGGATTTTAAATGTTATATTCGTATTTTTACTCTTCATTTTTTTCGTATGTTTACTAAATTAAATTGACTAGTGTTATTTAATCATATTTTCACAGGTATATGAAAACATATCAAGTTTTACTAAGATTTAAATTAATAATTTATTGCAATTATATATGAAAATAGTTTGCCAAATAATAAAATGTCATTATTTTTGTTGATAAGATTTTTAATGTTCTTGCATCACGTTCTTCTAGATATGTTTCTAGATGTAACATGGTTGTCTATCAGATTCCTTACAAAGTTAAATAAAAACACAATGCGTGTGTGATATTAGTAATTTTAAATGCATTCTATTTGCCATCTTCTTACTGATGATTAAATTTCACGAAGATCACATCAAAATTATAATTACAATAAAATCATCTCACGTCACGAAGAAATGTGCATTTGTTTCTTTAACTAACTAAAAATAACAATAAATCTAATATAGCCCGTCAATTTTAAGGTGTTAGGAAAGGTATTCGCGATACCAGTCCTGATAATGAAACATATTGTGGAAGTCATACTTATTATTTTTATTATTTAAAATATTATGTCGTTCCATCAAGACAAGACGTCGCAGTTAATACCTTAAAAGTGATGGTATAATTCAGACTAAAGTTTTATAACCAATTGTCGATTTAGAAGAAATATCGATTTATAAGAAAGAGCATGTTAGTAAGTCGCGGAAAACATACGAAGATATGATTAAAAACCCAATCCGCAATATCTCTACAGTAAATTCGAGCATTACTTTCAATTGGTCAACAAGTGGTTTACATCGATAATATTATGCCCAGCAATTTCGTTTATTATAAAATAAAAAAAAAACATATTTTTCATCATTGCATGCATGAGTTTTATAAACTGATATGTTGATTGAATTGGCATTTACTTGTTAGGACTCCATTATAACACGTTCTGACAGAACTAGTTCTGACGATTGCGTGAGCCGAAATAGCTAGATCAACTATATCTTATAAAATTTTGTAGAACTAAAATACATTGCTTTTTTTCACCGTGTTATTATTAATTGATTAATATTTATATCTAAAAATATTTACCTAACATATGACAAGCTTCAAAATAATTGTTAAAAGGAACAAAAAGAAAAACCATATAAAAAAGGATCTTTAATGTGTATGCCAACTTGAAGTTTCACCGTCATCATTATATCCATCGAAAAGTTTGTAACTTTGTTTCTGAGATGTCAGTGATTTTACTAACGTCTTTCGTAAAGTAACCGGTCCATCTATTAACTTCTTCAACTTAATAAAGTGTCAATGAAACCTAATCTCTCCGATCTTATCGTATTAGGACATAAAATTCTACTCAATACTATTTCATTCATAGATAGCTTGTTTTCATTTCTTTTTATGTTGTTTATATTTTTAGTAAATTAAATGCGCCATGGAATACTCGGAAAGACGTTACGTATTGTTTTTATCGTTTAGATAAAAAAAAAAAAAACTATATTGAACAAGGAAGTCAGTAAAAATTTAAATTCAATTATGTTTTTATATATTATTATTATAGTCACGTCATTATATTTCATAATAAATTCAATAACACTTTCAAAAGATATTTATTTATAAATTATTAGCAAGGCATTGTATTTAGATTAATAAAAACATATTTTTTAGTTTATCGATTGAATTGGTATTCACTTATATTGAATTGGTATTCACGGTAGAACTGCATTATCACACGGTGAGAAAAATTTCAATGTATTTTAGTTCTACAATTTTTTTAAGGTATAGTTGATAGCTTTCTCAGCTCAAGCCATCGTCAGAGCTATCATTTTACTAGAACATTAGTCAAAACTATTTTTTTTTACATTTCACTAGAAAATTGGTCAGAACTAACATTTTTAAGTACTGTTTCCACAATATATTTTATGATTTGGCTGATGATCTTCGTAATGAGCGAAACCGGTCCAGATAATAAAATTATATTGTGTGTATAGTACTTAAATGTTTTATTATTATTTCAAATAACAGGGTGTTAATTAGTTTTTTGTGCAATTAAATTGGGCATTATAATTTATGAAATTTGTTGTTATATAGAATAGGAATTTAAAAAAAAACTTTAAATTATTTTTACTTTATTTGTATAGATTACGCTTGAATTCGATGGGTATAGCTTAATTAATAATGTGTCATATGTAATAATCGAATGTATACGAGTCACTACTTTGTTATCTTAAATGTTAGAAAAAGTTTACATAGGTATCATCATATTTTTAGAAAACTGTCGAACGCCTGGCGATTGGTTATGTTAAGTGTTTAAAAATTCATAGTATATAAATGTAAATTTAAAGATGTGGATATAGCAAAATAAAGAAAGTTTTTTCGTACGCTTAGTGTTTCTTTCACATGCAATTGAAATACCCCACACCAAAATGCGGCAATAAACTTTTTACTGACTCGTGAAAATGTAAACAAAAATAAAACTCTATCACGGCAATGAAGATTGTTTCAGTATACATTTATTATTATTGCGCCGTTTTTTTTTATAAACTGCATTTATTGTATTTTATTTCTTATAAATTCAAACCCAAAGAAACCACAACGTTAAATCTATTGATTTAAATACGGCCATAAATAACACGCATTTCAAAAAGGTGCTCCACTGAAAGATTATCGCGTAGAGATGAGTTTATTGAAAGTCCCATGTCCACTACCCACTATAGCCCAAAACGACATTTATTTTCAACTATATAAGAGGTATTTTGCTTTGAAGGTTTCATTGTATAGGATCGGTTAGGGGTTACAGCCGAGCGTAATTCTAGGGGACAATGTGTCACACTGCCAATTAAAATACAATAACCGTTTTATAGAGCCAAATAATAATATTAACATGTTGGCATAGATTTGAAACGGAACTATGGATTCTTGATGTTTGAATATGGAACCGTTTTTATTGTTGCCATTTTACAGAATCATTTCCCCCTTAACGGTTCACTTTGGAATGTTTACATCTGCTAGCAATGAAAATTTTGACAGGATAAATAAAAACATCTTTTCGTGTGTCATTAATTATTACGTAATGTGATATTTTATTGCACCAATAGATGTCACGTTAGCGTCGGGTCTTTCAGCTAATAAGATCTCACGGAAATATTAATGATAATTGGTTTTATAGCTAACGTCGCATAGCATAAATCTTTCATAAACTTTTAGAGTTAATCAAATACACTAATCATTAAAACGGATTGAAAACACCGGATTTTATTTTAAGCACTAATTTAAAAATATAATAACGATAAATTTGAAAGAAAAACTAAATTTCATTAAAAAAATATTTCAAACCACATATATAGAATACATTCCTCATTTATTCGAATATTATGTTTGGCCACGTGTAGCTAGTTTTCAGCTGATAAGAATTGATTATTTATGAATTTATATTTGCATGAAAATAATTTAAATAAAATTTACGTAAACTTTTATGTACGTGAAAGCAGTATTCCATAGGAAGTTTACTTAATTCATTCATATTAACAAAATCCTTCATCTGATTTTAAAATGTATGAATACGCGCGAGAAAAATATATAACTGCTGTTATTGCTTAAAAATTGTCCGAAGTCTAAACAATAAAAGTTCTTTCAATAACGATGTTTCAAATTAGTATATTCAATTAAATATTGTTTAGAATTCTTTATGAAAAATAGTTTAAATAAATTTAGCAATTAAATTCAATCAATTTTTAAAGATAAAATACATTGTTGTATGTAAAGAGTTTTCTAGAAAATACTTATATAAATTTATGATGCGTTATATAGTACTACGTTATAAATATATACATGCATTTGCTGTTCGAGTGCTTATTCGAACACATTGCCTAGCCATGAAAAAGAAATAGCGAATGGAAATTTGAAAAGTTCCCAAAGAAGGCGGTCCGGGCGGTCGCTTTATGTGCGCTGACACACACTCGCAGACCATGGCCACCACGTATAAAATTTAATACGAATGCCATTGGATATGTATAAATTCGACCACACCGGAATTCCATTTTCTTTTTTCCCGCCGCCTGAGCGGTATTAGGCTGTCGTTTATCGTTTTTCGTTGTCGCCATTGCGTTGGCGCCTGACGCTATAGCTTATGTTTGTTGCATCCGACGCGTTATTGTGGAATTGACGTTTAGATACGTTTGCGAAGCTCGAGCATATACGGCGCATGCGTACAGACCGAAATATATAAAAGCTCTTATTTAACAAAAAAGTCAAGTATTAAAAGAAACGTTGACTTATGATTTTTTTCTTGGTAATTAATCCAATCAATATGTATTATTGTATTCTATAAAAATAACTAAAAATATTTACGCGAAGAACAAAAAAAAAACAATATTTAAAATTTAGATTCCATAATACCTTTTGTATAACAAAATGAGTGTTAGCAGTGTTGAAAATGTCAAGTATCGTGTAGTTAAAATATTGTAGTTATTTAACTCCAACGTTATCGCACTATTTTGTAAATGTTTGGTGTTGAAACACCTTTGACACGGCTCAACAGTTAAAGGGTTAATTAACTTTAAGGGTAAAATCTTTTTGTCTTAAATTTAAACCATTAAAGAATTTTAGAAGATTATATTGATTGAATTGGCATTTACTTGGTAGAACTCCATTGTAACACGGTGAAGAAGTATTTGTAGAACTAAAATACATTGCTATTTTTTCACCGTGTTTGAAGATTACTTATTTACTTAATTGTTTTACGTGGACGATAAGATATGATTTTTTCTGAATTTGATTTGTTAATACGTTTAAAATTGTTTATGATATCAAATGAAGGTGCTTGATGGAGTTTTGTCGCTAACGACCCGGGTTTCGCCTTTCGGCATCGTCTGGCATTCTATCACACGGTAGCAGAACTGACGTACAATAAACATATAGCACTGTCTATATACCTATAATATATGCAATAATTTTCAATAACGAAATTGTTAATTAAAATTGTCACGGACGATTGTGTTGATTAATATTAGTTTAATATAATTCAATTTGTTTTAGCTGCAATTTACTGCTTGCCTTGGGGTAAGTGTTTTCCTGTAATTAATAACTTTGTTGTATAGACGATGCTAACTGTTTATTTTACATCAGTTCTTTTGCATCCGTGTGATGAAGATGCCGAAAGGCGAAATGCGGGTCGTGCGTGACGAAACATGTGGAATCGTACAAAGTTGTAATAATTCTAAAAATGTTTGGAATTATCTGCGCACCGCACTGCGCGAATGAGCGCATCGATGGGTAGGTACCAACGCGGCGAAATGTTTTGCAAACAATCGCTGAACATCTACCGGGCTGGTCGCGAGTTTGTGATTCCAGCCCTGCTCTGCTTGGTTCGACTCGGCCTGGAAACCAGCAGACCTTGAGGCGTTATGACGCGCCCAGTGCACACTCTTTAACCTCACCCCACTGCGCGATGCTGCTGCCTGCGACGAAACATCATGCGAGCTGAATCAGCGAGTCGAGATTCGCTAATTTGACTTGACAAACACCACTTTGATTCAAATCTAAAAGAAATCGATCAGCTCAACGTATGATCACCACTTTTAGCCAAATTTTAACTCAGTATTGAAGCGGTAGGAAAAAAGCTCACATAAAATTATTAAAGTGACATTTTAGTTGTATATTTTCTGCTGAATTACGCACTGATGAGCATTATTCCTGAAGAGGTTACATTAATTAATTCAAATTTGCTAAATGCTTCAATTGATTGTAATATGTGAGCATTCCCGCGAGAAAAATTCGTATATAGCTGCTGGTGTGTTCTAATGATCTATTGAGTTAAACTAACTTAAAAACAGTCCGATGAGTAATAAAGGATCTTTCAATAAGGACGCTCGAAATATGTTAAAATGTAAATAAAACGAGTCGCATGTGAAATATCCACTCAATTTGTTTTTTGTTTAAAGATATCTTTTACGGCTTTAAATGTGCAATATAATGTCGTACAAATATCATTGTGATCAGCTCAGTTTGTTAGATGGCGTTTATAATGTTGAACCCCAAAGGGGGTTAAACAGTACGATATCGGTGACCAGTTCCATGCCCTCAAATCCCTCATACAGAATGTACATCCAAATCTGATAATTGGTACACGAAAATGATTTTGAAATGTCATTTTAACAACATGACTGATGTAACCTAACAATTTTTGAGCGTTCCTATTGAAAATATTACATGATATATACATAGCTTAAATTTAAGTTTTCGTTGATAAATGTTGTGAAAATTAAGCTGGCAGTCTAACAACAATAAACCAACGTAAATCGATTACATTGCAGTAAAATAAAATAAAATCGTGTTGTGTATTGACATAACACGGGTATTAAAAATGAATACGAAATAATTTTCGCTAACCGTCATTAAATAAGTTAGTTAGATGTAAAGTTACCTTCATCGGAGCAAAGCGTTTGCGTGCGAGCATGCTCTCGTAAATCTTCTCGTTAAAACAGTTTATTTACAATTAAAATTAACAACTGATCCCATCAGACGTTACGCCTATCGCAATTAAAAAAACAATATTGTTTCTTGAAATAATTATCGGATTCATTGGTAAATCGACTGAGTCTTCCTGGGTAGATTTATTCGAATGAATCGCTCCAAACTTTCCAATCAAACATACATATTAATCTGTTTTATTAACACAACGATGTGGGACTAGTTGAAATGTGTTCTAATTCTACTTCAAGGCTATTTTCAATGGATTATAATATAATATATGCAATTTTGCAAAATTTTAGGCTTAATGTGATCAACATGCGTCTATGCTTATATAACGTTGAAGAAAACTCTTCCCGATGTCACGTACTGTCACACCGCAATCCAACGTGTATACCGGTTGCGAAAAGGTTACGGTGGCCTTTCTTAATTACAATAATTAATTAACAGTCGGAAATATGTAATAGCGAAAATAAACGGCGAGTGGAAGCTACAATACAGATGATTTTAGTATTTATGTACATTTACGTTACAGAATTGATATAATATGAATTGTTACAACGGGTGTCACCTTTCGGCAACCTTAGGCATTCTATCACACGGATGCAACAAAACCGACTGAAGATGCCGCAAGGCGAAACCCGGGTCGTTAGTGACAAAAAATGTGGTATCGTACAAAGTTGTAACAATTAAAATTTGATATTGAAGTTCTATCAAGCACCTTCAGTCCATATCATCTATTAAAAAAATGATCTAATTTAGCCATATCGGTTTTGCGGATTTATATAACACGGACGCAACAGAACTGACTGAAGATGCCGAAAGGCGAAACCCGGGTTGTTAGTGACAAACCATGTGGTATCGTACAAAGTTGTAACAATTCAAATTTGATATTGAAATTCCATCAAGCACCTTCACTCGATATCATAAATAAAAAAAAATGATCTGAAAAAATGATGATTTAGTTAAACTAACATTTGACGAAAATATTATTTTACAAAAGGAACGCGTCGTGAATCGTGAATTTGCGATTAACTGAATCTGTCAATTGTAAAAAGTCATCCGTTTTTGTATAATATTTCATTATTTCTGTAACGTTCAAAGATGCATCATTATTGAGTGAATTGTGTATGTCTGAACTAGTGCAGCAATCGAATAAACAGTACTTATGAAACAGTTGCACAACACAGAAACCATTACTCTCGCATACGCTCCTTGGCGCACAAATTAATTGATTTACAACTTAATAGTGTACTAAAGTTAAACAATTTATTAAATTATCGGCCACCAGATACGATATGACGAATAAATATTATTATTTCAATCATGTTAATCGTTTTAGAATCGCCAATTAATGTTTGTTTTAATGTAAGTATTCCAGAGTTTCTTTTTGTTTTGTTGAAAGACGGGGGGTCGTTAAGAGTAAGTAAAACTTTTAATATTGATATAACGCAGGGTAATAAAAACAGTGATAAAGGAGGAAAAAAACTGTAGCTAAACATAAATTTAAAAAATCAAATACGTAGATGTTTTTTGTGATGTTATATTTTTGTTTTATCGGTATTTAATATTATAAATAGAATGCATCTTAATCAAAATAAAAATTCATAGTTTAAATTAAAATTTGATTTACTAGCATATTGCATTCTACACCGATCCCTCGATTTACACAGTACTTGTTTTACACGTTTTCGCTTTTACACGGATTGAAAAAGAATTTGAACCAGTTACATTTACAGTTAAAATCTTCCACGAAGGACTCGAATTAGGAAGAAAATTAGGTTATCATTTCGTACAAAATGACTCAAATGTTGAACGGGTGCTTCGATTCCAACGTGCTATTAATCAACGTTTGGATCAATATGATGAGGTCCGTAAAGATCTAACAATAAATTCGAAGCAAATGTTAATATCAGATTTTTTTACCAAATCTCCTCAAGGTGTAAATGTTTCTACTTTAAACATCGAATAGCGTAAATAATTTCGAGCGATGAAAGTGACTTTGAGCCAGTCACGAAGAGATTGACCGTGATTTGTTATAGTGATGAATGATAAAAACTCCACCAACCGTTGCAATATTTTTTTTATGAATCTTCTGGGCTTCATTTTTGTTACTCTTTATATGCTTTATGTGTATTTAATTAATAAAAGAATATGTATATTTATACTTTTTAATAATTTTGTTTTATTTATCTATTTTAGAAAACAACCAAATTATGCGTTTCTGTGTACATTTCGATTCACACGGTTTTCTATGGAATCTATCTACCGTGTAAATCGAGCGATAGGTGTATTCAAAACGGTAAAAATTGTATTTACAATTTTAGTTTATTGATTGAATTAGAATTCACTTGGTAGAACTCCATTATTACAAATTTGTAGAACTAAAATACATTGCTATTTTTTCACCGTGTTACAATTTTTGTATTTTAAATATATCAATTGAACGTCTGGCTGCCGTCGCTCGTGCTTGTTGCCTCTCTGACTTTACGTGCTAAGAATTTACATTCAAATACCATGTAGCAATTAGTTGAAAAAGTATATATGCAAGACAAGAATACCAATGAATGTAATATAATTTTTCAAATGCATTCTGTTTTATTATAGAAATTAGCGGTGAACTTTTGAATTGATTGAAATATACTATCTATAATGTTGAAAATCGTTTGCTTTTCTATTCAATATTATGGCAGTATAAATTCTGAATACAATCAAAATTTGTTGATCACCCAAAATCACGTTGGTACGAATATTCAAAAAGTTTTCCAAGGGCTCTATTTAGTGTATGCAATTTATTCGTATGAAAGCATTCGCAACACGCGGCCTTTGTATTTTTTTTAACGAAGCCTGTCGTTTTCACCAAAACACTCGATTCAGCAACAATTCGCCATACATAGTTCTTGATAAAAGTATAATTCACAGAATGCATGAATTATCAAATTCGTGAATTATTAAAATATTCCGAATTAATCATCACAACATAGGTACACGTTTTTAGGGTTCTATAACTTAATAAATCGATAAACAAGTATACAATTAATTGTATTATTGTCATAAGCTGCCTTCAAAGAAAAAAGTGATCTCATCTGTGAAAATTAATACTTTCCATGAAAGCATTTTTAATAATATAATTTCCAGACCATTATATCCATGAAAATGATAGATAAAATGACTATGACAAACTGTTTTGCCATAATTTATGATATCGACTTAAGGTGCTTGATTGAATGTCAATATCACATTTGAACTGTTACAACTTTGTACGACTCCATAAGTTTTGTCACTAACGACCCGGGTTTCGCCCTTTGGCATCATCAGACGTTATATCACACGGATGCAACCGAACTGACGCACAATAAACAGTTAGCATCGTCTACATACTAAAGGTAAACCCAGACCCCCATGCAAGAACTAAATGACAGCTTTTGTTTTAGCTGCCATTTAGTTTGTTAAGACTTTATCTTGGAAAGAAAAAAATCTTTTGCTCTTTGAAGTGTGTTTCTAACGAATTAAATTAAATACAAATATGCATAATTTCACATAAATTTATGATCTTCCTCCTCAATTGATGAGATTATCAGCAAACTTTTATTAGAATAAAAAATATCGATATGTGTTGAGTTCTTTTTTTGGAACTTATCTGTGTATGGAAAACATTAGCATAAAAGTACGATTTTTTAATTGCTTCTTTTTTGTAAATTATTGTCTATACGCAATTTTTATGTCCACAGAAATGTAATGATGTAAATAAAACAGTTACGAATTATCATTATATACCATTAGTACAATTTTGTTAATTAAAAATTCATCGTATTTCACATAAATCAATTATAAATTTTTATTATTGTTTTCCTTCGACGAATTTTCCGAGAACGAATGTGGCGATTATTTTTGTGGTTGTTTGCGGGCACTTTTATAACACAGTGACACCTACACACTGAAGCCGCAAGTATGGCCACACTTTAAATCGTTTCTCTCCTTGCACATGAAAAAATATATATCGTTGTCACTTTCGCACATCTTGTAACATGATCTTCTTATATCGCTATTTACTTAGTTAACAATAAACACCCGTGTATAGGTATCAGGGCTGCACTTTGACAAATATGGCCCAACAATATTTTAAATTAATAAACATATATATAAATATCAAATTATGATTGAAGTCGTTCGTCTTGCAATAACCAATAGATGTTCTTGGTTTATTGATTGAATTGGCATTTACTTGGTAGAACTCGATTATACCATGGTGAAAAAGTAGCAATGTATTTTAGTTCTACAAAATTTTCTATGACATATATAGTTTATTGATTGATTTGGCATTCACTTGGTAGAACTCCATTATAACACGGTGAAAAAATAGCAATGTATTTTAGTTCTACAAAATTATTTTTAACAAATATAGTTGATAGCTATTTCGGCTCACGCCATCGTCAGAACTATGCTTAAACTAACATTTGCTTACCATATATATAGTTGATACCACATATATAGTTGAAGACTATTTCGGCTCACGTCATCGTAAGAACTATAGATATTCTTGCGCTTCAATAAAGTTATATATTCATAGCTTTATGCCATTTGAATTTTGGTATTTCAAAACAAATCAACATTGTCAAATCTCTTCGGGTTATTTTTGAATCCACGACTTGGCATAGTAACAAAAACATAAATTTAAAATTCAAATTTATATCGATTATCAATTTTTTATGAAATATTTTATATTAAACTTCAATTTTTTCCTCATTTAATTGTTATAACAAACTTCAATCGTAATACTATTTAGCTAGTGATTAACATCTTCTAAGCTTTGCTTATTGCTTTTTGAATAAATTTTATCATCGACATTTGAATCATATCATGCAAACCCATTATAATTTGAGTTTGTTTCAGAGACACATAATATTCCTAATGGCATTATTTTAAATAATAAAAACACATGTTTTAGTACTTATTTCCACAAAATATTTTTTGATCAGGACCGGTTTCGCTCATCGCAAGAATTATCAACTATTAAAAAAAATATTGTGGATTTAAGTACTAAAAATGTGTTTTTATTATTTAAAATATAAGACAGTTAGCACCTTAAAAATGGTATTATATTTTGTGAAGTTTACTTCTGAAACAATCATTTTATTCTTTGACAGAATTATTGCCAAATTTAAAATAAATTCATGCGAGAAATTTTACCTACTTCGATACTGTTAGTTGAACGGCGTAGGTTCTTGGGTTCACCAGAGAGTTTTCCAGACGCACACAAACACATTGGCAGTTTTATTAGTTGGACACACGCAATTTAAAAGTCGTTTGAAGCACCCTAAAGAATTTATCGAATGAAGGAAATATGCCGTTGATATTGTTCTCAGCAAAAACAACGTAAGCGATATTATCTCCATTTTGAGGAAATCGGTGTATGAACTTAAATAAATATATAAAAAAAACAGTTGGATGTTAGGAATTACCCACGATCTTCATAATCACGTGATCGACTTCTAGAGTGTTATAAAAACAGAGTCCACCGCGCATATCGACCACGCACGCATATATGTAACGTTAGTACTAAATCTTGGAAAGAAGAATAAATAATCATATTTAGATATTGTTTGTTAGAAGAAATCTTACTACGATTAACACTCAATTTGATCGGCGAAGTCTGTTCAGTATTTGAGTTTTATAAATAACTAGCGAGTACCTGGCATGTGTTGCAATGTCATTTAAAGAAAGAACTACTAAAACTGTATCATTTAATCGCTAAGAAAATAGTTTATTCGAAAATTGAATTTAGTTTTAAAAAAATCGATGGTTTGCAAAATGTCATAAAAAATTCATTGTGATATATAACTAGGATAGTTCTGACGATGGCGTGAGCCGAAATAGCTATCAACTATATTTGTTAAAAATAATTTTGTAGAACAATAATACATTGCTATTTTTTCACCGTGTTATAATGGAGTTCTACCAAGTGAATGCCAATTCAATCAATTACTTTATAAGAGACAATATGCTTTGAATTGGAAGCAGATATAATATATAAATTGATTGAATTGGCAGAACTCCATTATAACATAGTGAAACGGTGTATATTATTGCTATTTTTATCGCGTTATAATTTATATAGTTATAAAAATTCTTTTTATATACTAACTGTCACTTCTTGATGGAAAGTCATGGTATTTAAAATTATAAAAACACATTCTTTTGAAAGTATTCCTACAATATATATATATGTTATGTGATGATTTTTTTCACAATTTATTATATGATCCATCTGAAGTGATTTCGCTCATCGCGAGCATAAATGATCAAAAATATATACATTTTTGAAAATAGCATTATGCTAACGAATGAGTTTTTATTGATTAAAAAAAATTTACTGGTATGGAAGTAAAATATGTTATCATTTTTTACCCCTTTAAAAGAATCTGTAGCAAATAAGAAAAGATAATTATAGTTCAGTATAATCATGATTGGTGGGAAGGTTGTATGTATTATCAAATCGCAATATATGATGTAATATGTGGTTGTTCTGTTAACCAGCCTGTGACGATGGCAATGAGCTATAATAACCGTTAATTATCGCAGGAAATTATATACATACATATAAATTTATGTATTCGAAAATTATTTGATATTGTTATATTAAATTCATGTTTAGAATTAACATTTCGTTGAGCCGTCTCCAATCAAATTTTAGCAGACAAGATCATTAGCGAGACAATTTAAGTCACAAAAATGTAGTTACCGTAGTTAGTAGTCATGGAATTATCGACCATGTTCGAGCGGATGTTGGAGCAAGTAGAGGAACTGCTTCGTAACAAATCACTCGACTCATATTTTTTTTGACACGGCGTTTACCCGTAAGACTATTAAGCGACTTGGAATTTTTCAACATTTTTTTTTCATTTTCACGCGATACTTTGTAATGTAACAAAGAAATTACAATCTGTTTTTTATTACAAAATAAATTATTTGCCCAACAACGGCCTTCAGAGCGACAAAATATGTTTAAGAAAGTTTTCTCTACGCTCATCATGAATATTTAAATACATATTATTTCACTTTTAAGGTGTTAACTGTCACTTCTTGATGGAAAGGCATTATATTTTAAATAATAAAAACACATTTTTTTAGTACTTATTTCCACAATATATTTTTTGATCAGGACCGGTTTCGCTCATCGCGAGCATTATCAACTGATTATCAGTTGATAATGCTCGCGATGAGCGAAACCGGTCCCGATCAAAAAATATATTGTGGAAATAAGTACTAAAAAAATGTGTTTTTATTATTTAAAACATATTATTTCGCTATAGCTTTGTAGCCAACAATTGACATTCTATCAGAAAGACAACACACTGTGAATTTAAAAGATATATTTCTATAAAATGTATTTATTTTTTGATAAAAAAAATGTGAACTATAAATCTCACTTTTGTAAATTTTGTTTAAAGTAATTTTTATGAATTGGTTGAATTTACATTAAATTGGTATGTAACATATTTATAGCAATGTATTTTATATAAAAATTTTAATTTGTAAGATTCCACATGATTTGTCACTAACGACCCGGGTTTTGCATTTTGGGATCTTTAGGCATTCTAAAAGTATATAATTGATAGCTATTTAGGCTTGCGCCCTCTTCAAAACTATGACGAGACTGGTTCTGAGGAGGGCGTAAGCCGAAATAGAAATCCACTATATACATTATAATTTTTGTAGAATAAAACACATTGCTTTTTTTCACGCCGTATTTACATTTATTTTACCTGATTGAATATCTTCAATCTCTAATAGTATCTCATTTAATCGAATAACAAAATTTTCAACTGCGTTTTAACGTCAGATGTAAATATTTTTCCTTTGCAATGAAGTAAAATAAAACAATGTTTTTGTATTACTTTTGCTGCGACTTTATGTTGTCTTGAATTAAAATTGACAATCAGCACTTATTGCGATCGCGTAACTCTATTTAAATGCATAGTAAAATATTCAATAATGTGTGACGTTTTAAATTGTTATGTCATACCACGTTATATACATATTTCATTTTTATTCAGTATAGTGAATGTGTGAGCATGCGCGACTTTCTGTGATGGTTATGAAAATTGATTTCAGTATCGGATAAATTCTTGAGACGAGTTTTTCTTCGAACACGTATCTCCTGTGAGCAACAAGATATCTTCCTTGCAAGATAAAATAAGTCTTGTTTTCCATTTATGTGGTCGTGTCGTTATGTTATACATCTTGCTATTTTATTGTCACAATATCTATACGATTGACAGCAATTGAGAACTACGGGAAAACAATGAGACAAGTCCATCTTTCGAAATATTGCATTGAAAAATTATCACAATC
Organism: Himalopsyche japonica; assembly: GCA_028555115.1. Classification (NCBI taxonomy): domain Eukaryota; kingdom Metazoa; phylum Arthropoda; class Insecta; order Trichoptera; family Rhyacophilidae; genus Himalopsyche; species Himalopsyche japonica. Next base: position 292,941 of record JAHFWJ010000015.1, read on the forward strand.
TTTCAAAGTTTTATACTTCAGTATATCATAAGAACATACTGGCTTACATCGTCAATTAAAAATCTAATCTATGAAATCGACTGAAAGTGAAATTTCAATATCAAATTTGAATTGTCGAAACTTTGTACGATTTTAAATATTTTTTCACTAACGAAATGAGTTTCGTCTTTTGGTATCTTCAGGCATTCTATCACACGGTCAGACGAATAGAATACCCAAAGATGCCGAAAGGTGAAACCCGGATCGTCAGTGAAAAAACATGTGGATCTGTGCAAAGTTTGAATAATTTAAATTTAATTAAAAATCTACCATATTTTAAATCAGCAGACCGACATCAAATTTATAATACATGCTTAATTTTAGTTATTTTAATTAATAAATGTAGCATTTAGTTAATAATATTTAAGAATTGAATAAATTATTTTTTAAAGTTTTTAAAAAAATGTGTTGTTTGGAACTTTTGTCTTTGATCACTACTTTGTATTTGAATAGAAAAGATAGAATTGGGTCTCCGTATCGATAAAAGTGGACGTATTCTATTTTTAATTGGGTTTCGCTTAGAGTAAACGTTTTTTTTACCTAAAATGGACTTACAGAGCATTTTATTTACCAGTCTGTCATGTGATTCATTACAACTATAGCGACATGTTGTGAGTGCTATATTTTTCCAACGTACGGACAACCTGTTATCATCTAGAAATATCGAATAAATCTACCATGCTGTGATACAATAGGTAATATCATTGGCACGAAGCAAGCTTTATATAAAACGAAAACACCATAAATGAAAAAAAACCGTACTTGTGAATGTTTGAAAATGGAAAGGTCACGATAATCTAAAAAATCTAAATATCAAATCCACAATATTCATTAAACTTATTTTAAATAATTCTAGTGTTGTTGTTCTCAATAAAACATTTTAAGGTACAGAAAGGTATATCAATGAAAAAACGTAACAAATTTTTCTTTTTAAATTGAAGATTTTTTTTCAGACTTTTTCTTTGAGAGTATTTTTGTTTTTGTAATCATTTTCTTATTGGAATGGTCAGTGAGTATAATATATATTCAGTTATTTCTAGGGAAATGTTTATTGCCCCACATACTTAACTATGAACAAAAGAAAAATATGCCAGTATTTATTATTTTTTCCATTTTATCACAGTAATTTAAAGTTAGTGACTGTTAATATGATTATATACTCAAAATATGCAGTTAATGGCATACATACACAATATACAGTTTTTATATAAGTTGTTTAAGACACGCATCATTGATTGATTTTTTGTTCAATTGATTTTGGAAATATTATGCCCATAAATTATCGGAAGGATAATATTGAGTACGAAATAAAAATAATTTATAGTTAAAGTAAAAAAAAGAATGCGGTAAGAAGAGACTATTTACTTCAACGATTATTGCACTTTAATTATAAGCTGTAAACTTAAAACACAAAACTCGTCGACATGATTTTTATGGGATATTTTGCATTTAAAGAGAATAACATATTTAACGAGCTGATTTAATTTCGTTTTCATTTATTCTTGCCTCTGATTTGATTGCTTTGTAAAATTTAATTATTTCGATTATTAATAAATGATTTATGTAATTGGAAAAAAAAGATTGATTTTTTTATTAATATCATGATAATTTAATGTACTTAAATAAATAAATGATACGCTTATTCTTGATGCCTTATCTTGCGATACTGTGTGAATTTAGTATTTACAAAGGAAAATTATATACTTATTATAAGTCAGTTTACCTGTAACAATTTGAGCATTTACATATAACGTTATACAGTATTCCATCTTGATATTATTGCTGTTCTTCTTAAAAATCAATTCGTAGTTCATAAAACATGTTTCACGATGACGCTTTTTTTTTTCTTTTTTAAGTTTGGCATATTTTTTGATACTATTTAATATATATATATATGTATGTATGTATGTTTAAAGTGGCTAGTTTTAAATGAGTTGCTCATTCTAGCCATCCAATAATTAAGCCATCGTGATTATTAGCAATAAAATGACCGTGTAGGGTTTGCATGTCAAACTGGCCATATAATACAACCGGCAATCTATCTATCTACCCACTGCAACTTAGGTGCGGTTATATTAATGTTGTCATTTATATTTCGAATAGAGACACTTGAAATTACTCAAATTACATGTATTTTTAAAAAATAACATTTATTAGCAAATTACATTGTAACTAGCTAAACGCATAAATTAGTGTAGCTCATCGTGAAATATTTAGACATATGCGATTTATGGCACATATCTAATTTTGATTAACATTTCGCGTTAACACATTAAGTATTTTTTATAATTAATTAAGTACTGCCATCTGTGTATCTGTATTATAACATGAATTGTATTACAGATTGGATGTTTGAAGTTGACAAAGTTAATTATTTTCTCGATAATAATATTTAATATGGAATGATTCAATGAAACGGAATCCGTTAAACACCAAATTTTACGGATTACCTAAAACGTCTTAAAAATTATAATTCGGTTTTGAAATTCTATTAAGCACTGTTAGTTGATATCGTAATTTGCTGAATGTTTAATATATATATATATTTATTTTGATTCAATAACGACCAACACAGCTCTTCTCTCTTCCTCTGAAATATATTTTATGGCATCTGCTTGGATTTTTCCGTTTTCTTCCTCTCAACTTATATTATATATTCATTTCTTCTCACCGCGTTATTCCCAAGTCTCCCTAATATTTTACAACGTCAAATCACTATGGCATGAAATATTATCTTGAGATTTATTTCTCCAATTAACACATATTTGATTTTAATATCATTTTCACAATTTAATAGTTCAATGATCATCACCGGTTTCGCTCATCATGAGCATTATCGTAATCAAAGTTTGTCGGTATCATAAATATTACTATACATTATGAAAAAAAGTACTAAACATAATCTATTTTCACCCAGAAAAGGCAGTGAATACCTTAAAATTTGACTTAAATATCAGTTATTATTTTACTAAAAAAAAAAACTTTTCGCATTATTTAATAAAAAATAAAAATAGATATCAGCTTGCAATGCTACGCCACTGTTAAAAAATATTTTGTTAAATGTTTATACAATGTAATATAAATTAGTATTTTTATCATTGCATAAAATATATTTATCAATTAATAATTAGGTGAATGATGTTTGTATAAAAAATGACTTGATATAATTAATATTTTAAAGTCAACGAAATACAATTTTCTGTAATATTAATTACTGTTATATTCGTCTGAGATTTAATTTCTGACAAAATATTTCATTTGTGTGGACTGGTCTGCGTGAAATAAAAATATTCTTTTATTGGATGATTGTCTGAGAAAAAAATCGAAGTTTGCATTATTTATTACGAAGCATCCATTCGATTGAGAAAAGTAAACTGCTTGACGTTTCGTATTACCGGGAACGGAGAAAATATAAATAAAGCATTTATAGTTACTCTGAAACACTGCCGGAGTGAAGACATGAATACGAATATACTCGGAAACAATTCCCGAGCAAAACCTCTCCGGTCTTGTTATTTCAGTTGTGAAATCGCTTAAATGAATATTAGTTCAAAGTTGGTTTGTCGGTTGCTAAAATTATCGATGAGACGTTAATTGCCTATGAACATAAAATTTTCACTTAGCGAATAATTTATGTATAGGTCCATTGATTATGTGCTGTTTTTTTAATAATACACTTTTAAGTGTTGAATATATATTATATGGCACTCTTATAACGAATATAATTATTATATTAAAAAAAGCATCAGAAATATCGTATGTTATAGACATTAATTCCACATTTTTAAATTATTTTTTGTAATAATTTGGTGTCTATTTTTTTTCATTATTAGTTGATTGACAAAATGCGTTATATGAAAATTGTGATAGCTTGTTAAATCTCTATTCGAGCGTTCCTTATCATCATTTTTCACCAGTTCTGTTGCATCCGTGTGATAGAATGCCTGAAGATACCGAAAGGCAAAACCCGGGTCGTTAGTGATAAATCATGTGGAATCTTATAAAGCTGTAACAATTCAAAGTTGATGTTGAAATTCCATCAAGCACCTTCTGTCGATATCAAAAATTACTAAAAATATATGTTGTTATTTAATATATCCATAATGCTCATAAAAAATGATTTAATAAACTTTCAGAAATTCCTAAGATTTTGAAGTTATATTACATTAGAATATATATGACAAAAATAGGGAATGAAAATATATAACATATAATTTCATTTTCTGATATTTTTAAGGTAATAATCATATTCAGTATTACAGTCTCATATAGAAAATGTTCATATCTCAACTAAGAAATAATATAATGCTTTTAATATATACAATTCCATATGCAACGTTCCATAAATACATACCATTACAAATTTAATATTAATAATAAATGAAAAGTTTCGGATTAAAATATTTACAATCTACGCAAATGATTACCTGTACCTGGGTTTGTTATTTAGACCAACTGACATAATGTTTATATACTCTCATGTTAATTAAATTGGTAATTGTTGTTTTTATATTGAATTCTTATTTTTCAGTTAAAAAGACCTAATTGTTGTTATTGATATAATGCATTTTTCCCAAGATGCACTTAGATGACATTTATGAAATAGCTCCAGGAATAAAGTTAAACTATTTATTCCTAATCATATTGAACGCACACATTTTTATGCTTATAAAATCTTCGTCAAATTATGAAACAATTTCTTTTTGAGAAAACGTATACCGGTCTTTGTTCATATTGCACGTGTATCATTTTATTTTTATAATGTAACATAATCGAGTATTACAATATGTGAAACAACGGTGGAATGTACCAACCTATTTACAAAGTAAACAATTTCTCTGTTAAATTCGTAATTAACTTAATTTGTTCTAAGTAAACATGATTTATTTTGTGTTCATACATCTTAACTACCGTTTAAAGCAATAAATTAATTGAGATGCAATCATCGAGCATACATTGTTATTCTGTACATTTATTTTATAAATAATTAATAAACTTAACATTCTGTTAGTCGTAATAATTACAAAAAATACGAAAATATAATTCAATGTTAGGATGTTGTTTCTTCGAATAGATTCGCTCGGGCGAGGCTCCATTCATAAAACCAAAAAAACTATAATATACACATTTATAAAAGATCGTTCGCGGATAACATACACACTACAATACGATAGTGAACTGCAAGCTGATAATCATTTACATAATTGTTTTTTCTTCAGAGTTCTAGTGTACACATTTCCAGTTCAAGCAAAAACTTATCTGACAAGATTTTTGTGTGTATCTTTTTTGTTATAATTAACAATATTAGCTCATTAGCGTGCATCGAGAACATAAAAAAACGAGCGGTAGAGGTATACGCAGCTATATTCAGGTTTTATTAATTTAATTAGTGCTTGGGGTTGTTGGAAGATTTACAGATAAGCGACCGCCTCGAATGTTTTATAGCGAGTGTTGTAAATGGCCGGTTAGACTTTTTGGACTAGCTTTTTAACACTTTGACACTCAAAGCTAGTTGTATTCATTGAATCACATAATAAAATAACTCTTATAAGCGTAATTTTTTTATCGAATATTTGAAAACCGAAAATCTTTAAGATATATAATTGTATAATTTATGATATCGACTGAAGGTGCTTGATGGAATTCCAATATCAAATTTGAATATTTACAACTTTGTATGATTACACATGTTTTATCACTGACGACTCGGGTGTCGCCTTACGGCATCTTCAGGCATTCTATCACACGGATGCAACAGATCTGACGTAAAATAAGCATTTAGCATCCACTATATGCCAAAGTTATTAATTACAGGAAAACACTTACCCCAAGGCAAGCATTAAATTGCAGATATAACAAATTTAATAATACTGATCCAATAATAATTAACACAATTGCCTGGGACAGCAACTTCCATTAACGATCCTGTAAATGAGTCATAATTGTATTACAGGATTGTGTTGTAGGATAATATTAGAAAGAAAAATAAAAAAATTGTTTTACTTTTAAGGCGTTAACTGTCACTTCTTGATGGAAAGGCATGATATTTTAAATAATAAAAACACATTTTTTAGTACTTATTTCCACAATATATTTTTTGATCAGGACCGGTTTCGCTCATCGCGAGCATCAGTTAATAATGCTCGCGATGAGCGAAACCGGTCCTGATCAAAAAATATATTGTGGAAATAAGTACTAAAAAATGTGTTTTTATTATTTAAAAAATAGTTTTAGTTATCTACCTGAACAATTATTAATGCGATTATCTTATTAAAATAGTATATTTAAACATATTTAATTCCGCTCGTACACTTTCGAGTGGCATACTGATACATATTTAGAAGAATCTTGAGCAACGCTTACAATTTGAACATACAAGAAATCTAATAAATAAAATAATTTTTCTATGTAAGCAATTTTTAAGATGTTAAGTATGTTTTGAAACGACTATTCAATTGAAAATGGGAATTTTTTGAACATAGTTTCTTGCTTTAAAACTTACATGCGTCCAATTTGCGCGTGGAAACGTTAACATAAAAAGTCGACTAATGCTAATTTTTGGGCGCGTATCAAAATGAGACGCAGAAAGTCGTGCATTTTTAAAAAAAAACCTACTAGCGAAATTTTTGGAGAAATATTTTATTCTATCCGAATTATACCACACATGTTTTTTTAAATACCGAATTATTAAAAACTATTCTGCAATGACACAGAAAATCGTGCATTTTTCAAAGCATTATTTTTTAATGTAACTATTTGAGAACTAGTGAAGTTTGTTGCCATTTTTAGATATAATTTATAAGTTTATCGTAGAATATTTTATTCTGCCCAAAAAATAGACACACATTTTTTTCATTTGAATTACTAAATCATTTAAAACTATTCGATTCTTATTAGAAAGATATTTCTCGATATAAATTACGAGAGGAAAACAAAACTTATGTAAAATGTAGCGACTGATCAAGTAATATTTTGTATTATATCAGAACACAGTTGTGCTTTCTTTTGATACTATCTTGGTTTGTGATATAATAATAATTGATGTTAAGGACACGGCATATAAAGATGTTACTATAACATATTACGTCGGTGTGTGCGTTGAAAGAAACTTTTTAAAATATTTACAGTGGCATGCATCGTGTAAAATACACGTTATTGAAATATATATAAATATATATACATATATAGGTTAAAAAGTGGTTATCACCAAAATTGTTTATATGGCATTCTCTTTTAAAAAACTAAACTTCTTATCGTAAAGCAAGCAACACTTATTCTCGAACAGTTTTATATCTATCAGAGAATATTTAAAATATCATTTTTTAAATAACATTTCGACAACTGAAAGTAAATTTTACACACGTTTGTTGATTGATATCGTCTATCTAAAATATTTTTTATATGCTGTTGAAGAACAGGTGTACAAAAATTTGTCTCACGTATTTTTATTGTATATGGTTATATAGTGTTTAAAAAGAGATCAATAATATGCAGTTCTGGCGATGGCTTAAGTAATAATGCTGCCCACTTTTATCTCAATTTCAGTTGAATTTAACCTACCAAATGCAAATTTAATTTGTAAGTTAACGTTTTCTGTTTAATAAAAGTTTCATTGTGTTAGATGGACATATAAAGAAAACCGAAGCTTGCAACGACTGCTATTATATTATAGTTTGAAACATGTCGTGTAAAATCTAGTTAGCTTAACCTAATATAATAAATCAAAGAGCTATGTGACTATTTAAGATGAAGGTGCATTGTGAAATTTCAATATCGAACGATTCCAAATGTTTCGTCTGTCCGGTTACATCAGTGTAATAGAATGCCTGAAGATGCCGAAAGGCGAAACCCGGGCTAGTTACAAAACATGTAGAATCGTGCAAAATTTCAACAATTCGAATTAGCCATGCGATCATTGTTGAGATGTTATTCATACAATATTCCAACAAGATTATAAATACTTTTATTTAAAAAAACCGAGAAATTTGGATTAATTATCGAAATGTTGTAATAGATTCAGATTTCTTTATGTTCATCTATTATAAATGTATTTTTTAATCTTGCATATATATTTGAGTGCTGTCAGTCGGTATTAAAAAACGGCGTAAAAGTTTGAGAGCCTCACATCATTTCGTTTTGTTATCTGTAACGGTTTAATTTTGTCGATATTGTAGGTAAACAAAACAGCACAGATATGGTCGATTAGAGCAAACCGGACCGATTAGCTTTTAATAAAAAAAAATCGTCGGCTTTCGCTCAAAGTGCCGCAGCTCTTCAGTTCCACTGATAATAATGATACAATAATCCATGAACATATTTGAGACTACGTGATTACAGCACATATCGTGTTTGCTGTATGTGCTGACAAATGTTATTTGCTTTGATTTGATTAGGGTGATCAATACATAAATAGTGTACCACATACACTTATAAGTAAAAAAAATATTCTTTTTGTTGCTCTGTTCCTGGTGGTATTTCTTTTAATCATATCCCACCTCCGTTTCATGTACACGGTTATTTAAATCATTTATTTAAGGAAAAAAAATATTAGCAAGTAAAAAATAAACACATTTTTCGGCGTCAAAAAAAACCTCTGCAGATTACACTCTGTCTTTGGTTGTTAACTTATTTTGATGATTTTACTATTTTTGTTAATTTTGAAATATTTCATTGAATTGAATTGGCATTTACTTAGTAGAATTCCATTATAAAAAACTGAAAAAATATCAATGTATTTTGGTTCTACAAAATTTATAAGATATGTAGGTGATAACTATTTCGGCTTACGACTTCATCAGAACTAGTTCTATATCTTATAATTTTTATCGAACTAAAATATACCGCTATTTATTCAACGTGTTGAAATATTCTCGCGTAAGAGATCCGTTTTAGAATAACAAAATTAAGATATCTGATGAATCAATTTTTAGACCGTTTCTTTTGTGAAACATTGGTGTGTTTTTTTTTCATCGCGGAAGAGTTAAAACAATACATTTTATTCATTTATCTGAAGTAAAATTTGTGCATTGATTGAATTGGCATTTGCTTGGTAGAACTCCGTTATAATACGGTGAAACACGGCTATTTTTTACCGTGTAAATCACCAATCAAAATGTATAACAGAATGATAATGTGCTGAATAAGTATTTTTAATATCTATAAATTATTGTTATCAATTTCAATTGCCATTAATACTAGAATGGTGAGAACTGTGTATTTAGGCTTAATTTTTGTTTTATGAGATTATTGTGATACAATAAGTGTTAATACGTGTTTCATTTCGTCATCAAAGTGTACATTGAAATAACCGACATTCAAAAAAAAAAAAAAAATCGAAATATGTTTGTGACAAAAATTGTTAATAGACAATAGCCGAATGATAACAGTATAGTGATAATGGCGAAATTTTACTGATAGTCTGCTCGCAATTACTTTCAAAGCAATTACGAGCCAATATGCCACAAGTTTGTTAGCCATTAACTATCAGCTTGTCGACAAATCCGTTTAGCGATGGTTTCAGTTTTTATTGCTAATGGGTTGTATGGATACTTGTTCAATTATCTATGCCTCATTAACAATATAATCGGATTGGGCTATTGCATAGTAAAATCAATCTTTGGGAAGGGAATTGGACTTAATTTAAACATCAATCAATAGCTATTATATTGATATATTTATTGGGTCCAAGGATTCAGTATCTCATTTGGTGGTTATTTTTTTTTCATAGAAAAATATAGTAAAAAGTCTTCTGTAGTTAAAATAATTCTTTTGCAATAAATCAAGATATTTTTGAAATTCAAAGCACTTTTTTCTCGCGTTTATTTATTTAATAATCAAGGTCTCGAAATTAAATTAGCTTGTATCTGTATCACAACCCGATCATATCTTAAAGTACAATGTTTTAAAAAACAATGTATGTGTAAAGACCAATCTAATGTATTGATTGAATTGGCATTCACTTGGTAGAACTCCATTATAACACGGTGAAAAAATAGCAATGTATTTTAGTTCTACAAAATTATTTTTACAAATATAGTTGATAGCTATTTCGGCTCACGCCATCGTCAGAACTATGCTTAAACTAACATTTGCTTATCTATATATAGCTGTGCAGAAAAGGCACACAACACATCCTCTCTCCTGTTCCAACGGCTTAGCTTGTTACTTAACACAATGACACTAAATTTTCACATTTAGAATTTTGTACAAATTCAAGAAATGATAATTATATTTTGTTTTATGACTGTTGGTATATGTTTGTTTATATTCTGGTATGAAAATATGTTGGTCAACATTTGATGTCATAAAAACATATTAAACATACGCTTACAAAAAATCTTTTGATTGATTGATGATATATTTGCCGAGAGCTTATGTTGGGAAAGAGCAGATCATCGGTTTTGTTGCTTTGATCATTTTTTGATAAGAGGTTTATTTACCTTCTTCGAGCCGTCTCGTCGGTGTCCCCTATCGCGAGCCCACGAAAAAACTGTGCCGCGTTGCAATAATGTATACGATCATATTATCAATGTGCTTACTCAACATCTCATTTCGGCTAACATATGTCGGAGTGATAAACACGCAAGTCAGATTTTTATTCGAATTAACACTTTCTTTACTGGTAGCCTATACCAGCGCTTCCCAATCTAGAGTCCGCAGTTTTTCTGTGGGGTCCCCAAAAATTCATTCATTCTTTTGATTAATAATAAGCACAGAACATGCCTTTCCACGGAGACTTTGGAAGATTCATTGCGAGTTAGCATTTCTTCAATTGAACCAAATATTGATTTATTGTATAAAAACATGCAACTATAACCATCTAATTAAATTGTTTTGTGAGCATCGCGCTATATACAGTTTTTTCTTATTTTATTTAAAAATACTTTTTGTATGTAAGCTGCTATTCTTTTCGTTAACATAATTTTGACGACTAAAATATGTTTTTTTCGGGGGTACGCAGATTGGATTATTTAAAAAAAAATTGCGTCCGTGGCATGAAAAAGGTTTAGAAGCACTGGTCTATATAACTGAAAAAATACCATTAAAAATCCTATATACTAATTGGTAGATATCAACTATCACAAAGGATTCTTAACGAAAAAACCAATATATGTCGATCGCCATTGCTCAACCCTCTACAAGGAGCTGTTTTGTTTCTTTAATAGACCATTTCCGTGCCATATGTAAACTTATTTATATAGCCGCCTTTTTAGTTTCATTTACAATTTTTAATTTTATTGCGAGCAAGAAACAAGCTAGGTCGTGAAAACAGGAGAGAAGATTTATTGTGAACCTTTTCTACACAGCTATATATAGATAGGCAAATGTTTGTTTAAGCATAGTTCTGACGATGGCGTGAGCCGAAAGAGCAATCAACTATATCTATAAAATATAATTTTGTAGAACTAAAATACAGTGCTATTTTTTTCACCGTTTTATAAACGTATTCATAGACTAAAAATTTGTTCGACTCGAAATAAAATTTTAGAGCTTTATCTAACATTTGAATCTTGGATTTGACAAGAGTGGTGTTTTGTTTCGCTGTACATACGTAATAAAAAAAGTATCGGATCAGATCCAATGTCATGGCATTTTATATATACATATTCCATAGCAAGGTTCATCAGAATTAGTTGTCAACGACGTAATTACACGATAATATTCGAAGATAAAAGACGATAACGATGACATGGCTGATTTCGATAATATGTGTTGGATGAGCTGTGAGTCCATCAATTCCGCGAGTAATGATAAATTAGTACTAACGCATTTTAGCTGTTGTAACACTAAAATGCATTTACAAAAGTCAATTAATAATCTAGGAATAATTTTTAGAGTTTATAATTCCATATCTCTATCTTTTATATCATAGATTCTCAACCAATTTACATCCGCGGACCAAAAAAAATTCAAAAACGTTTTGCGGAACAACAATATAATATGTGAATAAAATGTAAATATTTATGTTTTTTTATTAAATACAATTTATTTTACAGCACCGTAGGCTGATATAACAATATTTAAGTATATCAAAACAGACAGTAATAAAAAAAATATATAATTTAAAAATCCACAAAATACAACATAAAATTCGATTGTTTGCCGAAATAGTATCACACCGCGGATCACACAAAAATATCCGCGGAACACCGGTTGAGAAATTATGGTCTAGATGAAATTCCAATACTAAAGAATGTAGTACACATACAACAAAATATAATACTCATTTTTTTGAATACGTTACTACATTTTATAGATTATAAAAACACATTTTTAGTACTATTTCCACAACATAGTTTATGATTCACAGGAATGATCGAAACCGGTCCTCATCATTATATTGTAGAGATAGTGCTAAAAATGTGTTTTTATTGTTTTAAATATCACGTTTTTCCATCAAGAAGGAACGGATTAAAAAAGTGAAAAAAAACGCTTATTTTCAAGTTTTTTTTACCGTTCTGTTGGAGCATAATTTAATTGTTAATTTATATTTCTGTATATTTAACTATATAAGCTATTTTCACGTTTTATATAATAGTTTAAATGCCCAACATAAAGAAATGTTTTTGGGTGTCGTGGATATGAATTGTTTTTTAATTGGCAGAATCAGTCGGCCAATGAAAACGTTGATGAGAATTGCTAAGGCATTGGTATTCACTTATGCCTTAAATTTTCTTCGTAGAAAAGTGAAGTTCAGACGATTTTGTTGAAGATTAATCGGTTCATTTCCTTACCAATTTTCAACCTTGAACGTTTTTACGTTGGGAAAGCAACAAAAGAATAATATATATTTTTTTGAATGATATACATAAGTATTTGAATCGGAAAGCATACTATATTGTTAAAGATTTTAAAAATGAATTCAAAATAATTCGACTACAGTCCTTCAATAACGTGACTGAATTTTATCAGCAAGCTTTAAGTTAAATTTAAAATAAACAGTTCATGAAGATGTGCTTTCTCCCCTAAGAAATCAACTTAGAAAATTGTCATCGAGATAAAACAAGCGAAATATTTGATTAAGATTATGAAGCAAATATTACGAATTAAAAATTAATATTCGCATGAAATACGTTATCAAAAAAAAAAAACAGTACCAAATCATCTACTGTACATATACAAAAAATAATCTTTTTTAATACATAGTGAAAATACAGCATTAAAAGAAAAAAATCAGATTTATCTATTCAATTTCAGTAAAGTTATCATTGTTCTTTTTTATATTGTAAGGCCGGGAACCTTTTATGCATTATTAAACTAGTATTAATCACATACATATTTAGAAAACCAACACTATTTTTTACTACGTTTGTCCGGTAGGGATAATAAATTAAGTCTTTGTTATACATCCAAATAATACTGCAGTCGCTGGGGAGATTTATGAGGCGAAGGGGTAATTTTTCCAGCCACTGTTTGTTTTCATAAGGAGCTAAGCATCGAAGGGCTCATTTATAGCTTATGGCCATATTTAAGCAGGCGCTGTATTAAATTAACACAAAAGAAATAGGGCACGTTAATAATTTACTGCCTCGACTTTACGACTCTCAGTCAGGTTGCGGTGGGTCTAAAGATGGTTATATCCCACTAAATCCTACACTCAAGTACGCTATTGTTTTAAAGGGGTTAACGAAAACTAATTGAAAGCTATTTATACTTATCATTAGTAGTGAAACCATCAGGTATGAACTTTAGTTTCGTGGATATTCGGTGATATCAAATTAACAATATATTGTCCATTTATTTAATTTATGATATCGACTGAAGGTGCTTGATGGAATTTCAATATCAAATTTGAATTGTTGTAATTTTGTACGATTCCACATGTTTTGTCACAAACGACCCGGGTTTCGCCCTTCGGCATCTTCAGGTATTCCATCACACGGATGCAACAGAACTGACAGTTCTTACTTAATTACAACAATTCAAATTTGTCCATTTATGTATTTAAATTTAATTTCAACTATTTCGACAGTGCAAAAATAATATCTAATAATTCAGTGCAAAAATAGCAGTGTATTTTAGTTTTACAAAAATTTTATAAGATATAAAATATTGTAAAACGGCATTGTAAATATTTTGTTAATTGCTATTCTTTCACCGTGTTATAATGAATTTCTACGAAGAAAATGTCAATTCAATCAATAAATTGAAAGTAGCCGACATGGATGTCCAGGCAATTCTTTTCAAACGACTTAAACTTAAACATAGTTCTGACGATAATAGACATAGTTAAGCCGAAATAGTTATCGACCATATCTTATAAAAAATTTGTAGGACTAAAATACATTACTATTTTTTCACCGTGTTATAATGGAGTTGTACCAAGTAAATGCCAATTCAATAAATAAATATCTAATAATATTTAGTCGTTTTTATTAGTGTAAAGTATGTACACAAAAATTACTACATTACGGATACGCATAGTATAATTTATCTAAACAAAATTGTAATCTCGAAATTAGGATTGAAATAATGACATTTTGGCAGCCAAAAGTCGGTCAGCATAACCCAAACCTTGGCAGGGTGAGGTTGTGTTTATTTCCAGATGGGATTGTGCCCTAAGTGGCTGAAATGTTAGGGACCTCATTCGGCTCGCTAATAGAGTAGGGATGATCCTTCCCTCTTTCGTAGAGGGCCTCTGTTTACTGTGTCCACACTTTGGGCTTAAGTAGTACGGATATTGTTTAGCCTTTGAATTTGCTACGAGATTTAAAACCCAGGCGCCCTATATGAATATTTAAAAGTAATGCAAGCATCATTTGATGACGGCAGTAAAAGCAAACGGACATTACCACGGCTTATAGATTACTGAAACTAAGATTTCAAGATAATTATATGTATATTTATAGATTTAAAAAAAAATAAGTGATGTAGCACTAACTGTAAAATACATTAAATATAATCTCTCTTCATTTATGTGACATATTAGTTAAGAAGACCGTTTTTACAAATGTACACTTTCGCTAATTGAGAATGATTTTATTCATATTATGCCAGTTCATCATTAATTGATACTTTAAAGAATTCATTGATTGAATTGCCATTTATTTATAAATAGTAAAATTTCATTCAAACACGGTGAAATTATACGATGTTATTTTTTAGTTCTGATGAGGGCGAAAGCCAAAACAGCTATCAACTATATACCTTAACAATTAAGTAGAACTGAAATATAAATACAAGATATATTGTTTAATTATTACACGTTTTACTAGCCAAAAATATCGTTTAAATTGGAAGTTGACCAAGATCAATTTTTTTTTGGTATAATTAAAACATAAAAAAATGACTTACATAATTATACAAAATTACTGTATGTACATATAATAAACATTTGTAATGGCTGTTAATTGGTACCTTGATTGTATTAACAAGGTATGCAAAGTAAATAGTTTCAAGGACCATGCCTTATATTTGCACAGTGTAACAGCTTATATAAAAAAATAAATAACGTTGCCTGTCAGCGACTAATAATCCCATAGTTTTGATAATACTTAAACATTACAAAAAGAAAAACATACCTACACATTAAAATTTAACGGAGTTTTTCCGGCACGGCAGAAATCCATAAAATTTTAATGGCTCCCCTGCATGGTTACAATCGGCACCCTTTTCAATAGGCCCCCTTGCATTTCCCAAATGGGCAGAGCAGTCGTTAGCGGGCGAGTGTGAGAGTGAAGCTGCAGTCCGGCTTCGGCGAGTGATTAATACATTCGGCTCCCCCGCTCGGGGTTCGACTCCCGCCTCGACTGCGGTGGCGAAAAGATTTATCTTCGGCATTAGGGGCAATAAGGCGGTCTCCCTCGGCCAATTCTCGCCACGTCCATCACAATGAATATTTCATATGACGTGGACTATTTATTCAGTGGACAGAATCAATCATATCCGCCATACAATATTATGGATTGGCAATGTCAAAAATTTCAACTTTATATTTGACATTTTTTGTGACATTATTTTCAGTGACGAAACCAAGCGTTACACTTCTAATGTCATCGATAGGGAATATTCAGATATATTTTATGGTCAATTACTTAACTGTGTAATTAAAGAATTGGCATTTACTTGGTAGAACTCCAATACAACACGGTGAAAAGAAGCAATGTATTTTAGTTTTACTAGTTCTGATAATGGCGTGAGCTGGTATAGCTATCAACTTTATCATATAAAAAAAATGGTAGAGCTAAAATAAATACATTGGTATTTTTTCACCGTGTCAAAAAATTGTTTAAATATAAAATGAATTGATTGAGAAAAAAGACCGAACAATGAATGTAATCATTTTCATAAATACGTTACACAAAAATCACGCCCTATTTGTATTTATCTGTCAATTCATTTGATAGCTAATTTATTTTTGTAATCTCATAACAAAAATATATATTCTAAGCTTATTGAGAACACCTTAGTATTAATAAGTATTTACCATTTATTACGAGAATTCCTTTATCTATTTGATTTGACTAATACAGCCACTGCAATAAAATTATATATATATTCAATTGTATAATAAATCAAGACGATATCACATGGAAAAAAATCAGTACCTTTTTGAATACTCATTGTTTAACATAACGATTACAGAATAAGCCAATTCACCTTTATCTTAAATTGTAATGAGTAGTGGCTTGTAGTGTTATTTTAATGATTGACCCACGCAAATTTTTATCGTATCTCTAACATTTAAACTAAAAACAAATAATGTGAGGCACGGAAATTCACATACCATTTGAATGAAGAAGCACTTAATAATCATCATAAGCAGTGTTTTCTTTTTTTTATCAAAATCTGGAAACTTTTCATTGTAGCAGAAATAAAATGAATTCTTTTAATTATAATTACTTAATTTTTGGCCCATCCACATTTTCTGAAAAACCCATCAACATACATTGTAGAAGCAGGCAGGTGCGGTCACTTTGCTAATAGCATGGACATGCAATACAAACCTACATACATATTTTACTTTTTAGAATGTCTAATGATTTATTTGTTTAGGAATTATTTGTTGACATTTTTGGAAATGCTTGTGTTTATAAATTAAAAATATTATATGTAAGATTCTAAGTAAAATTACTTCAATGGTTAACAACGAAATCGGTCATTAACCTAAATGGTAAGATTCATGATATCACCTGATGATGGAATTTTAGTATCAAATTTGGATTGTGGAAACTTTGTACCATTCTACATTTTTTGTCGTCAACGAATCGGGTTTCCGTCTTTCGGTATCTTCAAATCAGGCTGTTGCATCGTTGTGATTCTTCCGAAGTTCTTGGTCTTATACAATATTCAAATGCGATGACCGAGGGTTCGATTCTCTAAGTAGACTTTTGGGTCTTTTATGATCAATTCATAAATATTTTTAAAAAAGCCCTACATTTTGGTATCCTGATAATTATAACGTCATTTATTATTAACCAATAAGGTGGTGTCACTCAAATAAGAGAAGTGAAAAATAAAACAGCTTCCGAGGAGGTAATATAATACAAGTTTTTCTATTCTTCGTAGAAAATTAAAGTGCATAGCTTAAATAATAAAATATTATAATGATCGTAAAAATTTTAAGCTACGTTTTGACTACAACAAATGATTGGTTCACTTTTTGGTAAATTGTCAGTTTTTTTACTACTTATTTTGTCGGCATGAATATTCCACTTTCCATTTCTTATGTAAGTTTGAAAAATGGCTTTCTTTCACGTTATTTTGCAGAAGGGAATCACCCTCACTCAAAAGAGAAAAAGTGGCACCTTTTACAAGCACCATCGAGAAAATATTGGGCCACTGTTTATTCCAAGCTATAAATCCAAATTCAAGTTCACCATTATTAAGAGCAGGGAGAGTAAAAAAACTCATTCAAAACATTGTTACCCTCTGACAGAGATGGATCAGGGATGTTTACAAATATAACAGAACTATACGTATACATTATATTATATAAAATATAAGGGTAGTTTTTAATAAAACCTAGTGCTGTGGTGAGAATTCATTAATAATTTTTTTCTAGCATATCGGTTCAGAAAGTAAAAACTATATCGACCTAAATTCAAACCAGCAGAGAGTTGAGGTTAGACCGAAATAAGCTAATTGCTTAGTAACACGGTGAAAAAATAGCAATGTATTTAAGTTCTACAAAATTATTTTTAACAAATATAGTTGATAGCTATTTCGGCTCACGCCATCGTCAGAACTATCAAGACGGGATAGTTCTGACGATGGCGATGATCAACTATATTTGTTAAAAATAATTTTGTAGAACTAAAATACATTGCTATTTTTTCACCGTGTTATAATGGAGTTCTACCAAGTGAATGCCAATTCAATCAATTAATTGCTTAGTGCTCATTCAAAATTCATTGATGCTTAGTGCTCATTCATTGTAAAATCATTGTCACATTGTTAAACCCACTCTAAATTCAAAACCATTAAATATTTTGAAAGTCGATGCATTTATGCGACAGTATAATATCAAGTTGAAATTATAAAATAAAAATAATAAAAAACTAACAAATATAAAATTTGAATTGTTACAACTATGTACGGTTTTGCCTTTCGGCATCTTCAGGATCACACGGATGCAATAGAACTGACGTGAACGAATATAACATAATTTATGATATCGACTGAAGGTGCTTGATAAAATTACAATATCAATTTTAAATGGTTGGAACTTTGTACGATTCCACATGTTCTGTCATAAAAGTGACATTATTATCAAATTAATCTTATTGAAGGTTATTTCAGTTTTTTATTTGGAATCTGTGTTTTTTTTTTGTTGTTTATTGTGTGTCAGTTCTGTTGCATCCTTGTGATAGAATGCCTGAAGATACCGAAAGGCGAAAGTGACACGTTGCTGACAAAACATGTGGAATCGCAAAAAGTTTCAACGATTCAAAATTAAATATAACATAGCTGACGGAATTCATATTTTTATATAGTTTAACTACATATATTTATTTTTAAATATTTTCTTACGTAGGTAGTGGGGTTGTAAATGAAACGATATCTCAATTAAATATTTTTATTTTTCAAGACGTTGTTATAATAATTTATATATTAAACAATATTTATATTATTTGTGGCGGGCGAATTAAATCCTGAATGCGGTTCTATATCCTGTAAAATGTGCAACCCTAAAACACTCCGACGCAAAATGTACTTTGGTGGATTTTCAATTGGCGTCCGCCGTGTTTGAATGATGTTGAAACGTTTTGTATTTGTATTGCTGTTCTTTTCTGCCACTCTGATAAAAGCGAATAAGAGTTATGGCAATAAAGCATCTGTCCCTCTTCGATATCTGTGAACAACAGAGTAGGAAATTGCGATAGAAACTTTTCATTATACGTACCCATCGTATGTGTGATTGA
The DNA here is from genome assembly GCA_028555115.1 of Himalopsyche japonica. Lineage (NCBI taxonomy): Eukaryota > Metazoa > Arthropoda > Insecta > Trichoptera > Rhyacophilidae > Himalopsyche > Himalopsyche japonica. The sequence goes on from JAHFWJ010000015.1 coordinate 312,344, forward strand.
GACAATGTTTTATTTTGACTGGAAAGAAAATTGCATTATAAATGCACGTGTTTCAATTCTCACTTATATTGCAATTGCATTTTTACTTAGAGGGTTGATGGAAAGTATTATAATTTTATTCAAAACTCATCTCATAATATGTCAAAGAAACTGTGTATTGTATTCGAAATTAAGCACAATATATTATTTAATCAAGTATTTGCTTATTTTTATTGATATTGACAACGTGCCTTCGTCGTTGTGAAGCAATTTCTGAACTCCAATTTCAAGACGTATTTTAGCTCTACAAAATTTATAAGATATACTTGATAGCTATTTCAGCTCACGCCTTCGTCAGAACTATCGTTATCATATCACAATTTTGCTATTTTTTCACCGTGTTATAATGGAGTTCTACCAAATTAATGCCAGTTCAATCGATCTAATTTTAAGTTGTAATATCAAGGGAACTATACTGGCTGTAAACAATTTGATATCGCGCTAGCCATATTAAATTGGTTTTTTTAAAGATTTAAATAAAATATTATCATTTTTAAATTAAAAAAAATTAACAATCATTTTGTAGAAAATGAATATGTACACAAAAATGTGCAACCATGTTCACGCTGTGCCCCATTGTACATTTTAAAATACAGATAGACCTCTAACCACTTACTACGTCACTGATGAAAAAAACCAATCCGAGTTTCGGCTTTCGGCATCTTCAAGCGTTCTATCACACAGATGTAACAGAACTGACTTTGTAATAGAATACCTGAAAATGCCGAAAGGTAAAACCCGGGTCGTTGTGACAAAACATGTAGAATCGTACAAAGTTGTAACAATTCTTATTTGATATTGAAATTCCATCAAGCACCTTCAGTCGATATCATAAATTGTATCTTGTTTCATATATGTATATTGCTATTTCGTATTGTTTATTATCAACTTTAAGTCCTTTTTACAGAGAATAGCTTGCTTCAATTGGATTGTTAAAGTTGTCACTAATCCATTATTGTATACTACTTTTAGATAAAACGCTTCCATTATATTATATATTTTGATTGGCGGCGTGTTAAAAAACAATGAAAAGAAAGGTATACGTTAAAAGTTATTTTTTCCGATGTTAGTGTTGTCACTAAGTAAGTGACTTCGAAGAGAAGTGATGTTTTATTAGTTGCGTTGCCTCTCACAGTGAAAGGGTCACTCAGCTTCTGGAGACGTGTCTACGCACGCTCGACTCTCCCCTAAATAGAAATGAAATGAGGGTATCAATCCGCAGTGAAAGGGTCAACTTTATTCAATTTATCGAGTAGAAAACTACCATTCCATATGTGTTATAATGGATTATTATCAACTGGGAAAACTGCACTCTTAATAAAGAGGGAGCATGGATTGTCACGGGAATCTAAGAGGGCTCACTTTTCAGAGGGGATGAAATTGAATGGGGATTTGCGTTATACTTTTAACTCACAAAAAACACTTAAATAAAATATTCAAACGACGTATTTAGATCTTGAAAGAGCCCATTATATGATTTAAAACAAAGTAACTTTCCTACTGCAGTAGTCTCATATTAATAACTCTGCAAATCGTTACTTAAACAAATTCGATTTACTCCCTAATACTTCGTATACAAAACTATGAATCGAAAATATTAGACCTTCAATTGAAAAGTTTGATGCATACCTTATATGTTTGTCTTGCCAATCGACCATAGCCACAATACCTTACTATTTTTTCTTATATTGAGTAGTATTTTTGCAACATTATAATGTGTTATACAGTTATTATAAGTCGACTCTAATATTTGTCCGTGTGTGTACAATGTATGTATACACTTCAAAAACATATAAATTGCAAAGTAGTATTTGTAAGGGTGTATATCCAAATGGAGTGTATCATACCTTATTCAAATTTTGCTAGTTTTATTACAGAAGAGGAGCGCTATCGTAAAACTATATTAATATTCGACAAGGTATACGTTTTTTCGAAAACTTTTACGGTTTTATTACTTCTTCGGGTGTTAAGCTTTACTGCTACATGGAAAACTAGGTATTTTACTTTTAAATACTTTATATAGTTTGTATTTGACAGCTAAATTTAATTTTCTTTTATTAAAAAAAAAAAATACACATTTTGTTGTGATAGTTTTTAAAATATATTCTTCTGGAAAAATCTGTTTAGGTTACGTATTAGTGTTTTTTAATATCTCATAACATAAAAGGTAAGAAAAACTATGTTTATCTTCAAATAATTATTAGAAATACGTCACTGAATTATTTTTTTAAAAATCATTGAAATATGTGTGAAAACTTAAAAAAAAAACAGTCAATAAGTTTTCCTATATAATTTTATGAATTAAAAAAAAGGACAAGTGATTCGATTATATATCATTGATAAACATCTAAACTATTAAACCAAAAATATGAACGATTCACTGAAAAAATATTTTAGTCTTTTTTTCTCAAATGAGGGATAAAATAAGCTAAATTTTTACTATACATATATCGTATTGAGACATGATATGGACTACAAATCACTCATAATCCTAAAATATTACGAAATCAAGTATATCGAATTGTATTGCTTCGGTTATTCATTGATTTATGTTGCGTTTTAAAATTGAATGACAAAAAAGCACACATAACATTCGTCGTTGAAAACGGGAAAGATCCGCTTGCGTAAGATTGTGCTATTGAAAATGTTAAATAATTTTGAGCATTATTTTCTCGCAGTTCTTTGAGCGGAGCGCTTTTTCACCTGAATTATATTATATTAAATTTTACCAATGCACTGCACATCTTAAATACTTTTCGGATGAAATATATTCTGCCTCGATTGAATTTCAAATTGGCCCGTTTGATTTGGCAACCTTTTACGATGGGAATAAATTGAATATGCACCCACGTAACATGGATGTTTTCAAATTCGAAAAAGATACTGAAATTATTTTAAGCTATTTTTGGATCGATATAGATTTTTTTTATTGGATATGCATTTTTTTGAGCTTTGATAATGTCACGTTAAAAACTTCTTTGAATTAAAATGCGTTATCACGTGTTTTTTTATGGTTGCAAAAAATATTATAGTAAATCCAATTATTGTTTAGAATACGTCAAATTATTATTTTTTTAAATATGGAATTTGCGATAATATTTCTTTTCAATAGCGTCTCGCATATTATATAATTTACATTGCATAAAATTATAATACCTTTTATATTCAACCATAAAATAATGCGGAAAAAAATATATTAAAAATAAACTTTTAATTTTATTACTTTTTAACGAGCAAATTAATAACTTGTTTGCTTTGTGTCTAATGTATTATAATTGAGTGAGAATATTTCTGAATATAATAAAGCTTGCTTTGTTTGGAATAAATAGCACTCGTTAGCAGGGTTGCCTACAGTCTTTTTCAAATAACTGTATTTTTTTCCGGTACAATAGTGCAAAGAAAAAAATGTATAAAGAGAAATGAAATCATCTGTTGATTTATTATAGAATATGAAAAAAATACACAATAAAATTAAATTGTTGATCAATTTATTATCTTATTGATAACATATGAAAGACAATATCTAATTCACAAACAAAAATATTTTATAGAATTATATCAAAGTTTTTATGTATGAGTTATGTGGCAACCCTGCCTATGTTACCTATTAAAGCGATATGAAATAATTTTAATATTGAACAAAGTTTTTAAATACCCACTCAAATCAAATAACTATCCATGAGAATTAAAATTTTTAAATGGCGGTATATTTCGAGGTAATATTATTTACCATTATTGGCGTAGCCTATAAATATTGAGTTCTATATTATTACGACCGTAAAAAAATATATATTGAATTGTAGTGTATTTTACGACCGGATAAAAGTAACACAAATGCCTTTCATATTAAATACGAAATTCTTCGGATTAGAAATATAAAAAAAAAATTATAAAATTCTTGCCATATTTGAAGGAATAATAAAACTTAACTGCTTTTAATCACATGCTTTGCCAATGGCGGACGATATCGTCATAAGAAGTTATTTTAATAAATCAATAAATTTCTAGTATATACATGATTTATTTTCCATTTTTAAAATATACTCTATTTAAAAGTTATAAACCTGTTATAATTCATACAAATTCTATTTTTGAAGAATGTTGTTTATGTTACAATAAATAAAATTCATACATTTACTTTATTCAAATGCTTATAGATAAAAGAAAAATCATTAAAATTTTTAATAAACGCCATTTCGATATCTTCTTAAAATATACTTTTATCGAATTCTACAAGAGTGTTGTAGTACGGAAAATTAATAAGATACTAATTTATCAATTGACTGTGTAAAATACCAGTATTTTACGAATATTATATAATTTAACTTTGTTCGGAATTTTAGAATATTCTCAAATTTTAATTATATTTCAAAAAAGATCATATAGTTATACTAGTAATGATATGTAGGATATTTAAAATGAATAAAAATAATATTATAGAACAAAAAATATACAAGTTTTAATAATTAAAATGAACTTTGACGTAAATTCAACAAACATTTCGAATATAGATCGCGAACTTAAGAGCTAAAAGTAAGCTTTCTGTTTTTCCATATTGCGACCAACTGTTTTAATATGATTGATTAATTTGGTATTTACTTGATAGAACACCATGATAAATCGATGAGAACACAGCAATAATTTTTATTTCTACAAAAAATAAAAACCATGTAGTCCTTCCACCAAATCAAGTCTATTTTTTCACCGAAATTTAATATTATATTTCGATATCGAACAAAAAATAACAAAATGTAAAATTATTGATTATCGGTTTTCTTTATTTTTAGAGTAATCCTTATGCCCTTAAAGACGGAAGTGGAGCTGGTGATATGTCAGCTTGGACATCAGCTGGTTTACAGCCAACTACAGGATACTACCCTTATGACCCTACACTAGCAGCTTATGGGTGAGTTTTATTTTTTAACCATATTTAAATCATCATATGTAAACAGAAAATGAACTTTTCAAAATTGTAGATTAAATTCAGTATAATTTACATCAACCCATTTGATTGACAAAAATACAAGATTTATATGATGTATTAAAAAGAGTAAGCTATTTTTTTCATATTTTAATATGAATATAAATACGTTTAATGTTTTTTAAATGAGGTAAGTATATATGTTTAAAATAAATTCATGTTATCTCTTCCTAGCAAGCGGATTTTGGCATATTTTATACTTCTTTGAAATGATGTTCGTTATACTCGCGTTTACTTTTTAATATGTATTTTTGCATTAAGATTTCTTTTATTTTGACAGTATCTCGCAGAGATTTGTGTATGTATCAAAGGATGTTTGTTTAAAATCACTTCGGAATACTCAAGAATCGTATTCTACTAATTATATATTTACAATTTACAAAAAACGGAAAACACCAAACTTAACCATTACGATGAAGTTCCTACGTGAAATTAACCATACATCCATGTAATATGTTTCATTATTTAAAAACAAAATCGTGCTGGCGACATTGCATTCATTGTTCGGCATTGATTATGCAAATGTTATATATTGTTATTTTTTAGCACAATTTTATAAATTGCAAAGCGTAGAAGTTTAATATAAGAAGACAATACGTATTATAATTTAATCTCTACAATTTTTTAATTACGTCAACAGTAGCTTAGGTAAAAATAAATACATATATCATTTAATATTATTTACACTATTTTATATTATTATTATATGCATACAATACAATTATAAATAAAATATATTTTTTCGATTATCACAGATATTTATAATACTACTCTTATTTTTACATAGAACGATATCGTCTGCAAAGCCCTGAATATAAATTTAAAGTAAACATGTCGCCTGCAAAAATGTTATTTTGGTTCGTTCAATGTTTAACGTTTATGGGTATAAAAAATGTTCTTGTAAGAGATAAATAAAATGACATGTGATATATTGTTAGAAACACAATAAAAACCTTGTTTTTCTTCTTCGAACATCTCGGTTAAGAAAGCATATAGAAACTAGAGTACTATGAAAACACTAATGTGATGCGTATTTTATATATAAAGGAAAAGAAATGTAATTTTTTTAGACGTATGAGTGCTACAATTTTATTATTTTGATTTGAATTAAAGTATATTTTCAAAAAAACACTTTCAAAGTCTTCTAATTGATTTACGTATTTTTCTGCACAGAAGCGTGCTTGCTTTGGTTACCGAACAAAACAGATGGAGATCGAGTTAAGTAAAGAAATAATCGAAATTTAGTATGAAGATTATAGTTAAAAACCGAAGATTATTCATATTCCATTTAATTGAGGCTACAACGTTATCGTTAAAGTGCGTGTATTTTTGATATCACCAAAATCAACAATGGTTAATGTTACCAATCTTTGACTATCTTGTTAGACTATTTGAATTTATTTTTCAAAAATACATTTGCTATCATAAATTACTATTAATGCCTTTGGCTCAATTGATTTTCCAAATTATTTAAATGCAGACATATTACCGCTCATTCAATCAATCTATCTTTCTTCGATGTGCTATAATTTTAAATGTTGCTTATTGTATAATCTTGTTTTTGGTGAGTTATAAAATACGTTTGACAGTCGGTTTAATCAACGTGTATTCATAAATACTTTATATCAACAGCGGGTAAAAAGTTTCCGTTTCTGTAGATTTCTTGTTAAAAACGATCGCGTGAGGTGCTACCTATGTAGGCACTTAGTTTCTGTTCCACAATCGATATCTACTCGTTTATCAGACCACAGGGTATCACTACCCCACCACAACCTCTTCCTCGTTTTTCCCTTCGCCAACCGTCGAAATTGCCACCTTTTAGATGTTTTACATCAACTTAAGCTCGTCCAAACTGTGTTAATCACTTCCATAGTTGATGTTGTTCATATTCATATTTTTAAGATAACTGTTTTGAAACTATTGTGAAAGATTATTAAATTTACAATTGAAAGCAGCAAAAGGTGTTCATTACGTATACAGAAAGAGTTTTTTTTAACATCGTATAATATCCAAAAAAAAAAATATACCATAGAATTTTCTTTATAATTTTGAATAGCAAAAACACATCTTTTAGTAGTTTTTCTACAATACATTTTTTCACCACAACCGGTTTCGCTCATTGTGAGCATCTGAAACACAACACAAAAATTACAAACAAGGCTATTTTTTTTATTTTAAAAGTTATTTTTTAGTTTTACGAATATCCTTGTTGTATTTTGGACTCAATCAGTCGTTTATGCTTGCGGTGAACCAATCTGTTCTTGGTCAAAGAAATAAATTGTGAATATATAATAGTACTAAAAATATGTTTTTTTATTTTATTTAAAATTTATTGATTTTTCACTCTGACGTGACAGTTGACACATTGTATTTTTAATACAGAAAGAAGAAATTGTTTCGTGATGATATATAATGTGTGAGTTTTTACAAAAATGTTTGAAATTTTATCGAAAATCAAAAACGAAAAGTTTATAATAGAACATTTCTCTATTTTACTTTACATTTATGTTGATGAAACGGCGAGAAAATAAATATCATCGATGTTTATTTTTATCAAATATAAATATTTTACGGCACGAAAGAATGTTGTTAACAGAAACAAGAATAAATAAATTAAACTGCGTTTATAAAGAGATTTCTGTCATATTTTACATATTTGAATAAAAGTATAATGTGCGAAGAGTTAACCGTTGTGCTGTCATCGCGCTTATAATAAATTCGTCGGTAAATTATTTCCCAATAAATCACTTTAACATCGATGAAATACCAAAATTCTCCTTTATGAATAATTTCTTTGAATAATATTAATTCCGTCGGTATGAAAATTTAGATAGCACGATAATACAAAGCATTAGTGAACAACCAATGAATGTCGTTTTATTGTTTTGATTTGATGATTTAGGAAATGATTTTTAAACTAAGTTTAAAAAAATTCTTTTTTTTTATGCGTATGAAAAAGCAATGATGAAAATTACACGAAAGTTTGAATATATTTTCAAATTTTTATTTTATAGAAGTGACGATTGTTTTTTTACAATAAATTGGTAAATATTATAGCATTTTTTAATAGCAGGATTGAGCATTAGAATCAATTATTACAAAAGTTTAAATTTAACGGCCGCACTTAAAAAAATGAATATAGTACGTCAGTTTCACTTACATAGATAAACTTTCTTTTAAATTATTACTTATCTATTTTTTCGTTTTCGTTTGACCCATAATTAATTCGAGTGAAAAATAATTATGACTGTTATTTTTTATGTGATACTCCGAACTAAAAATTACGTAAATGTTTGACGCGGTGGAAAAATTATCAGTATATACGCGACGGAAAATGTAGGCAACTACTGGTTCACACCGTTTGATGCATATACATAAATGAACACACACGTACATATGCCTTAAATTTATTTGTATTTCTTTGCCAAACAAAATATAAGCTATTGTGACAGTGGGAGGGCTTCTAAACCATTATTTCGTGCCTGATAGCGATTTGAATATTACGACTATAAACCATGATTTTATTTATTTGACGTCACATATTTAATGTCGATCATAAAATTTGACACCGTGCTGCCTTATGCACTATGGGTAAAATTAAGACAGGAACACACCGTTATTCGAATCATTGGCGTGCAATAACGCAAACATTGATATGGGGTGACTCCTTCTTGTAAAATTCTTACAAAATAAATCGACATAGTTTTAAATTAATTTAATAAATAAACCAAAACAATGTAAAATTTGAATTGTTACAACTTTGTACGATTCAAAATGTATTTTGTTAATATTGTTAATTAGTCATTCTTGAAAGGGTTTTACAACAAATTATAATCAACTATCATCGAAATATAATTGGTGTTTTTTTTAAGAAATACATACTTACTTAAATTTGGCAAATAACGATTAAGCATCTACTGATGCAATATATGAATTTACTTCATGAGACTATCGATTCATTGAACCGATCTCACGTAAAGGATACAACAAGGGGTAGTTGGAAAGATTGAGCTGAACATTTTTATACAATTTAATTAATTTTTATTTTTTTCTAAATTGAATCACTTTCTCTATTACTATCTACTTATATAAAAGTTGGCTTAAAATGGTAACGTGATTATTTGAAATTTAATGATATTAATTACAGAAAAACTTTTCAACTTCAAAATAATACATATTTCACCAACGTGACGAAATATTTGTTTGGAGGTATAATAAAAAGTATAGAGGAAAATAAATAATCTGGTAATAGAGAACGCGTTAGATATATCGTTGGTAGTTAGTCCACTAGACCATAGCTTTATGGCCATGTCGGTAGATACACCTGGATAGCACGGAAAAAGCACGTATTAAATCGATGTGCTTTTATTCAAATCTAAAGCGGTGGGCACACTCGAACACTGGAATAAAACAATAGCTAACCACAATAATTGGTGGAGCGCTAGTTGTATTGGTGGATAAGCTACAGAACCGAATTGAAATTCTACCGAAAAAATAAAATAACAAAAAAGTAAAAGGTGTTAGAGGTGAGACATAGTTTATTTTTTCAAAGAATCGAACAACGCATTTGATGAATATTTATAGCTTACAAAGATAAACAAAAAAAAATAGTAGCCATAAAAAAGACATTTTCAAGGTTTTCAGTAAGCAAAACTCCAAAGTGAAATTCCATTGAATTAATTAAGTCATTGAAAAAGTGTCTTATTGGCGAAAAAAATGTTTGATAATTATCAACTCAAATAATTGTTTAAATATCCTGGTTTACGATTTGTACAATGATTTCGATGAACGAAACCGGTCCTGATATTTTTTTTTATAATTTATGATATCAACTGAAGGTGCTTTATGGAATTTCAATATCTTGTTTCATTTTGAATATCAATTTGAATTGTTACACCTTTTTACGATTCCACATGTTGTGTCACTAACGACCCGAAAGTCAGTTATATTGCATCCGTGTGATAGAATGTCTTAAAATGCCGAAACGCGAAACCCGGGTGAGTGACAAAAAATGTGGAATCGTACAAAGTTGTAACAATTCACATTTGATAAAATGTTTTGTTAATTCTTACTATTACAAGAATTTGATTGTGTTATTGTGTTTTTTACTACAGCTGTTTGTCGAGTTATCAATATTTATTCCGCTTAGCGAGTATTTTTAGCTTCTTGTAGATATGTCAAATTTAAGTGAAACCGATTCCTTTTTATAAGATCGTGTATTAATTATAATTAAATATTTTTTGTGGTACTAAAGTATGATTAAATAATGATACCTGTGTATCGTACACAGTGGACGGAAATCTTCATAAGAATATGGTATATTAATTAGAATGAAATCAAATCAATGTAAATTTAGATTTTTTTCCACGAGTTCATTGTTATTGTTATTATATATATTATATACAGTGAATTTTCTGTATAATGTATAAAAATAAATAAAACGCATTTTACGGATTCGGTTCTGTTTACGAAATGTAACCATCTACGCGAATACATACATACACTGCAATGTCTCTTTGTAAAAGTTTTCTAATATGCTTTGACGTGTTACGAAATATGTTTTATGACTTTATATCCATATTATGCAGTTATCTCCATTAACGATCTGTCATCGAGCGATTGTTGTGACGCGATGTGGGGAAAATTTGTACCTTCACAGGTATTCGCCTTCAATAGATGGCGATACTGCATCAAATATTAAAAAAAAATGATTTAGAAAATATGATATGCTGAATCATTGTCACAATGAAAACACGACCATATTTAAATGTCGAACGACATGTAACCGATTGTTTTACATGCATACATTTGAAATTTTAATATTACAACAAGTATTTTTAATTCCTTGTAAATTTATCATGTCATTTTTCGTATAAATTTTCCTAACCGTAGACTGTTAAATTATATTTAAATGAAATATTAAAAAAATTACCAAACTTTTTTACAACTACATCATCAGGCAATATGATATTTGTCAAGCATTTATTATCGGAAAAACGCTGATGTAACATGAACAAAACAAACTGCTCAGTATTGAAGGCTTACCCGAAGTTGTTTACTCATCAAAGATCGGCCATCATTTGACGTTGCTGTTGAATTAGTTACAATATATTTTGTCCAAATACACTGGAATGATAAATATTTCTAGATATAAGCAGTTTCACGTATGTAATACAATAGTATATTCATTAGATACGCTACTCATCAATGTAACAATTTCTTTATCGAAAATGTTTTTTTATTTGAGAATACATCTGACTGCGCCAATGTATTGTGGCTTTCAACAATTTTACTGTTGAAACATTATACGACTACACATGTTTCGCCTTTCGGCATTTTCAGACAGTCTAACACACGGACGCAACAAAATTAATAGCTGATTAAATGCAAGAAGATGTCGTAAGGCGAAACATGGGTTGCTAGTATCACAACTTGTGAAATTGTACGAAAATCAACAATTCAAATTTGATATTGAAATTCCATCTAACACCTCCAGTCTGTATTATAAATTTTAGTTTACTTTTGAATTTTCGAAACGGATAAAAGGTACAGTAAAAAAAAATTTTTTGGAATAGTTTTTCATATCTTAAATACGTTTGCTAGTATGATAATTTTTTTAATTTACTTCTAAATGAAAACAAAATTTAAATCAGCATTAAAACTACAGCTTAAAAAAGATTCTCAACGAAAGTACGTACATAGTCGATTTATAACCTCGAGGGTAAATATAAACACACATGATCCACTTCAGTGTTTGTTGCATTGTGAGATTTATTTTTTGTGTCCCGCTGTAGCGCGCTCCGGAATGACAAATGGGCCCGCGCTGGAAATATTTTACGAGTCGTTTTCGACGACTGTCACACTGCGACGCCACAATAATCGTTGCGGAGGAAAGCTTTCATGAGCATTGATCGTGACGATGTGATCGCCCACAATTTGGGACCAATTAAAATATACAATATTAAAAAAAATATCACACTATTTTTTTATAATTATAGAAAATAAACGCTACTAAGCTTTCATTTAAAATTTTAAGTAATACCGAATCAAGCTCCATTGCAATAATAAAGAATTAATTAAACATATTCTTTTCTTCTATTAATTGAAGAACATATCTTGATTGAATTGGCATTTACTTGGTAGAACTAATAAGAAAATAAGAATAAGAAAAAATATATTAAAATTTTCAAAGATATATTTCTGATACAGTTCTCACGATGGCATGAGCCGAAATAGCTATCAATTATATCTTTAAAATTTTGTATAACTAAAATACATTGCTATTTTTTCGCCGTGTTATATTTTTTTTCAACGAATGCATTGGATCAGAATACTTGATATAATCATCACATACAACTGAAATCACGTAATAATAATAAATATATTAATTATGAAGGAAAATAACTATTATAGCTATAATGCTGACAACCCGATGAGAAAATAGTAGTTCTACAAATTTTTATATGATATAGTTGATATTGCTATTTCGGCTCACGCCATCGTCATAACTACTATATCTTATGTAAAAAAAAATGTAGAACTAAAATGATTTTCTATTTTTTCACCGTGTTATAATGGATTTCTACTAAGTAAATGCCAATTAAATCAATAAACACTGACAACTTCATTATTTTAAATACACAACAGAATTAGCAAAATAATACGGTTGTAATAAGGCTGACGGTGTAAAATTATAATTAATTTTATTAATCGACTAATTTTTACGTTATTGAAATTGAATTTTGAATAGATATAACGTTTTCCATTTATCCGCATTCGCCCGACGGCGGATGGTTCGTTAGCCGCGACGCCTAAGCGGAATAAAACTGTTGAAGAGGAATTGGGAGAGGATCGAAAAGGATTGCTCTAGTTAGAAGTTCGGTTCACCCCAATTACAATAATTATTTATTCTATTAACGTTATTGACTGCTGGGGCCTTTCTAATTGAATAATTTAACTAACTTGCCATCTGAGGTTATTAACTAGATGCGTACCAAAACAGGTAGTCCTCTGTTTCACGGCTTAAAATAACTTCGTAAAATGAAGGCAATTTTGAAGAATATATCTATTATTAAACTTGAATTGGCTTGAATAATATATTGCTTATGTGCAATGAGTTAATGTATATTAATATTAAATACCAAATATACAATTTAAAACAAGATTACAATACAAATAATACAATGATTCTATGACACAGTTTCAATAATATTTGAGTTGAATTTATATATAAAGCTTAAAAAATATATAATTTAATATTCTGCTATCTGCAAGATGTTTAGTGTTAGGTTAGTATAGTTTAAACAGAATATATATATATATGTATTCCTAAAATATACACAAAAATAAGTGAAAAATGGACCTAGTATTCGTATATTTTATATGAGTGTCTAAATGAAGTCAATGAAAGCCACATTAAGTTTTTTTTTTTTGTATATTTTAAATACCCTTGCCAAAATTTTATTGTAATAAATCATAAATTAAAAGTATATTTAATCATTAAAGTAATATTTTATATCCGTGATTTATTAAAAATAAGAAGAAACACCAATTAAATTTCGTAATAAGCCGTCGTAATTTTGCGTGTATTCTGTTTAGGCTATACGCAGCAATTGAGTGAGATGTCGGTTGTCATCTGTGAATGATATTTCGATTTCGCTGACTTTATTGTCAAGTTTAAAGATTCACAGCCAAATGTTGTAGAACGGACTTTCAATTTGAAATAAGAGCCTCACTAATTCTCAACAACGAGTTGGTATATTTGTGAAAGACTTTTTCAATATTTGGACAGCTTAAAGTTCGTACATATAAATATTTAACACTCGTTTCACGGGCAAATATTTCGTGGGAATATATAATATTATACATGATTCAAAAACAGTGCTTAAATTTCGTTAAAAGTTTTCTAAACTAAATTTATTAGGCTGGGTATTCAATATGTCATAAAGTTATTGATATCTTCCTTTTATTCAAATTTCTTCGAATTCAACACCCCGTCTGTGTGTTTTATTTGGGTAGTTTCTGAATCTGAATATTTACATAAATATCGACAATTCAACGTATAATTCACCCTTCTTTATTGTTATTGTTATTTCAACTTCAAAATATATCGAAAACATCGCGCCGCTTAGTTACAGCGGCCACGCTGCAATAAATTTATTTGACTGTTATAATAATTATTATTTGCCCCATTTTCGAGAGCTTTGGGCAAAACTCCCCTATTTATAAATTACTAAAGTATTGATAAAGCTATCATTGCTATAGTTACTAATTAAATTATTACAATTGAATTTTATTAATTTTATCAATCCAAATAATTTGAGTTATCCAAATAATTTAACCGCGTATTAGTTTCACAAAAAAAATAAAGCATGTGGTCTTTTGATTGAATTGGCATTTACTTGGTAGAACTCCATTATAAAACGGTGAAAAAATAGAAATATATTTTAGTCCTACAACATTTTAAAAGATATAGTTGATAGCTATTTAGGCTCACACCATCGTCAGGACTATGTTTAGACGTACATCCACTTATCTATATATGGTTGTGTAGAAAAGGTATACAATAATCTTCTCTTCCGTTTCAACAACCTATCTTATATCATGCTAGTAAAAAAAACCTAAATTAAAATTTAAAATAAACGACACTAAACAGGCGGTACTTTCTATAAGCTTAAATACTGCCCGGAGATGATTTATTACAGAGATGCATTAGCCCTTCGCAATGGTTTATATAGGTTTATGCTATTATATGTGTTTTTGTAGTCTGCGGGTTTTTCAGTTTTACATAACTTTTTGTTTAATGATTTGAAAAAGTTCTGAGCAGTTGTAAAAAAAGTTTTTTTTTATATAGTTTTAAAACAATCAAAAAGTCATTAAAAAAAATGTTTAAATGTTTTATGTTATCCCATTTGACATCAAGAGATTCTCTGAAGTGAATTCAAATAGACAACAAGGCGCGCCGTATTTTTCTTCTTAGTTTACATTTGACACCAGAACGCTTCCCAAATCTCCAAATTTTACGCATCGTCGTCGCTCCAGCACATTCATTTTATCCTCCCGCCTCTAATATAAGATCGCAATCCATCTGTATGTAATTAGGCATACAACGAAATGACTCTCTCTGTCTCTTTAAAAATGAAAATATACTTCAACACAATTAGTTGAACGGTGGTGTCTCGGCGGATGAGATACTTTCGACTGAGGAAGCACTTAAAAATAATCGTTACTTATTCTGTCAAAGTTGTGACGTACATTGCCACGACGTCAGTTGTTGATTTATATATAAAATCGGCGTCGTTCAACAGTGGCGTTTATCTAAATTAAAAAAAGCCACACTAAATAACACAAGTAAGTGTCGTCAAAGCACGCATAAAGAATTTTCTGAACACAATATATCATGAATAAAATTATTGAAACCTGGCCTTTAAAATTTTTATACTTCATATTGTTATGAAAAATATAAAAAAATATACATATTATCAATTATTATTTATTAGTAGAAAAACCTTTAAAATACAAAAATTTTAACAGTGTTCTTTTTCACAACTGTCTGTCTTTGCTCTCTAAAATACTTTTTTAGATTAATTATATTTGCTTACTGTAATATAATTAATCTAATAAATTAAAAATCCGCTATTAATTCAGTGCTATTCAGGAAATCACGAGTGATAAGAAGAATTGGTGGATTTTTTTCTTCTCAAATATTCTATACAATAATTTCGAGTAATATTTATATTGAACGGATATTTTCGAAGATTTAAGTTTCAAAGTGAGAAACTTTAGAAAATATCTTTCAGAGTTTTTCTCCATTTCAGTGTTTTAAGAAACCAAATTTCATTTACGTATACTATTGTAATTGGTATACAACCGTGACAAATTTTAAGAGTTAATTATCAGAATGAATCAACGCATGTATTTTGGATGTTGCATTGAAAATATACAACTCATAGGAACGCCTTAATTTTTAAAAAATCCGAAATCCATCAAGTGAACAAATGATTCTGCTCTGTTATCTGGGCGTCGAATCCTTGAGTAGCTTTTACGTTTCTAACACAACCTCGTATTAGCTGAAATTATTAATTGGAATATATTTAAAAAAAAAAAAATAATGTTAAGATTATGGTTTTGTATGACTGAATTTGGATTTTTTATTGCCTTCTGTTCTACACTGTCGTTATTTTCTAGTCACACAGTAAAACAAAGTGCAAGATTTTCTTTGGTAATTTCTCAAGTCCTTGTCAAATTGAGATCTCACTTACAGTGTATAAATCTTCCTGAAAGCGTTCTAAAAAATAAATCACAAAACTTTTCCGTTTCTACAAACACCTGTAAATTATGAATGTTTATAATTTTGAAAATTTTTACATTATTCTAAAAAAATCATGTATTATACTGGAATAATATTTTTTTGTCATATTATATAAGTAATAAAAAATGCATAAATTATCTCAATGAAAGTTTTGACTGCATAAAATTTAAGTCACACTTTTTGTTGTGTCTAAAATATTTATATACCTGAAACAGTATACACAAAATGCTACACACATATATATATATATATATATATATATATATATATGTGTGTGTATATAAATATATATATAATCACTTTTAAAAAATTTAAAAATGTAATTTTTCTCAGTAAAATAATTTCTGCGGGTTTCTTTACATAGCTAAGAAATTCACGTTATAATAATATTTTTTAAGTGAATATCTAAATTTTTTCATGTAACATAAAATCATTAGTTTGTACGATTCTACATATTTTGTCACTACCGGGTTTCGCCTTTTGGCATCTTCGGGCGTTCTATCACTAGGATTCAAAAAGAACTGACATCCCGTTCAGCGGTTCCTGTCAATTCTGTTGTATCAATGTGATAGAATGGCTGAATATGTCAAAAGGCGAAAGTGACACGTTATTGACAAAACATGTGGAACCGTTCAAGTTTTCAACAATTCAAATTTTGTATTGAAATTCTATCAAGCGCTCTTAGTCGATATCATAAATTACACATAGCAATGTTTTATATTTTTTGGCTGTATAATTATATTTGAATTATCTACGCGATCCTGGATATATTCTCACAAGAGGATATTGAAAATTGTTCAGCGACTTAAGCAAGATTTTTAGTTTTTGTTGTTGTTTTAAGTCCTTATAAAAATTCTCAGCTGTCCACTTTTTTGGGTAAAAAGTAGCATCCGTTCATTGTTTGTTTTTCAGTGCATATTTGAATCACTTTTTACTAAAACGTTTTTTAGGACGTTGGGCGAAAATTCTTGAGACTGTGTTGCAAATTTTTCACACGCTTCACAGAAATAAATACTAGGCCAGATATTCATACCGTATTAAAACAGAAATCTCGCGGCCGGCCCGAGGCGGAATTCTATTTTGGCACCGCATCCGCTCTAAAGGACCAAAAAGTTCGACAATAAAAACAACGGGCATGGAAATAAAAATAAACAACAAGGCGACTCTTTCCTTCTCCACAGCGACTCCTTTATTTAAGTCAAATCAGTCAAACGCAGCTATGGCCAGCCTTTCAATGACGAGCGTACCGCGATAAATGTATATTTATTATTGAAATACTAGTTGAACCGTCGTGCGTTGCTGCGATCTTCGAGTAAGAAAATTCAAGGAACCCCGTTGTCAAAACAAACAGTTAATAGTGTCATTTATGATATCGACTGAAGGCGCTTGATGGAATTTCAATATCTAACTTGAATTGTAACAACCTTGCTCGATTACACATGTTTTGTCAAAAGTCAGTTCTGTTCTGCATCCGTGTGATAGTATGCCTGAAGATGCCGAAAGGCGAAACCCGGGTCGTTAGTGACAAAACATGTGTAATCGTACAAAGTCAACAGTGTCGTTTTAGTTCTATTTATTTACTATTTGGGGGAGGATTTTAGTAGTTGTATGCTTGATTGAATGGTATGCCAAAGAAACTTTGCGGGAGTTTACTGTAGAAATTTATCGGTCGGATGAATGGTGAAGTAATGCATAAATCACAAACACACACACATATATATTTATTTATAACAATGAAACATTCAAAGTTTTTTCAGCTCGAAAGTTTCTTAGTTTTTCTTATTAACTCGAATATCTTTCTTAGAATGTTTGATCAATAGTATGATAGAGAATTCAAAGTTAAAAAAAAAAACAAAAAGTAACAGAAATTATGATGTATATATTTAATTTTCTTTTTAAATTAAATGCTTGACTTTTATATAAAATTGGACATGTTAGCTCTAAAAAATAAATAAATATTTTTTAATACGTCTGAATAAGAAAGTTTATTTATTTCCGAAGAGGAAACAGCTAAATGTAGATGGATGAGAAAAAGTTTTCCCACCCATGTCGTAATTTCAAGGCGGTGTCGTTAGATTCGGAGGAATTTTTAATCTTTCCTTTAAAAAAAGGAATAAAGCGAGTTGGCAGTAGGCAAGAGACTCGCTACGGTTTACCGTCAAAGTGTCCGACTAGAGGTGTCGCAGTCACTTTTTTCTTTATCCCTCGTTGACATATTCCCATCGCGATTTTGATTCTTTATTTGTTTTCTCCTAGGGCGATCTATCCCGCTGATTGATTTTTTATTGTCTCTAAAGCCCAGATGTTTTATTTTTTCAATTCATTCTCAAATTTAAACAATCTTTTCTTGTTAACGATATTTCACTTTTCACTTCTTGTTATTTTTGTCCATTAGAAACGTTTGAAAATGCACTTCAAGTTTTTTTCTAGAAAAGTGTTTTATCGACAAATAGACAATTTATTCATATTATGCGGGTGTACAACGAATACTAGAACAGGTTTCACTTGAAAGGATCTTCACAAACGCGGTGATATTACGCATTGAATACACAAACAAAACTAACCATTTTTCTAAATAATAACACTTAACTAAAGCAATTCACAAACATATACTTTGAAAATAAGCATTGATTTAAAACGGTTAAAAAAATCATTATATCAATGATAATATGATCTTTTTCACAACACTTTAAAGAATCCACCACTAAAATATTGTAATGCAAATGAAATCGAGTTTTCATTGTAGAAATATATCTGCCGTTATTTATGGGTAAAGTTTAAAGCTACCCTATCTAATATTCTGAAAAAGACGTTTTAACAGATTAAAAGTATTTTTTAAATTCAAACTAGAATTGTTACAACTTTGTACGATTCCACATGTTTTGTCATTAATGACCCGAGTTTCGCCTTTCGGCATCTTCAGGCTTTCTATCACACGGATGCAACAAAAATGACGATAAATAAACAGTTAGCATCGTATATATACTAAAGTTATTGATTACAGGAAAAAAAAAACACAAACAATTTTCAGTAACGTGCTTGTTAATGAGTCGTTCTTGAAAGGGTTTTTCAACTAACATTGAAATATAAATGGTTGTTTTTTCATATAGAGAATACCTACTATCAGACATCTAGTGATAAAACAAAGTTGTAATAATTAAAATTTGATATTGAAATTCCATCAAACATCTTCAGTCGATATCAAAAATTACATTTTTTTAATCCGTCCAGTCTTTCACAGGATATCGTAAGCAAAGTTAGAGTTGCTTCGTATTATACGCAATTGTAGTTGGGGAGAAATGTTTGTGTATTATTTCATGAGGTACTTATAGTAATCGTCGTTTCTTAAGGTGCGTTGTTAGTCGGTAATGAGTGCAGCAGGTGGTGAAAGTGTGTTGAGATTTTTTCCTTCACGACTCTCATTTCAAGCCGAGAGCAAATAAATGAGAACGTGGCATAGCGACGGCCCGGTAATTTATGTGAGGAGGTGTGCTGAAAGGGGATAATTGGACACACCTTTCCAGTGTTGGCCTGGCTAAACACCCGACAACCAAAATTCACCGTGGAACCAATTTCACACAACATTATTTCCGCCCTTCTATTTCCGCCCTTCTATTTCGCATTCTTGACGCAGCGCTTTCCACACTACTTAATTTACCGTCGGCGTCTTACGTTCATTTGCTCGAATTTGCTTTTTAAAACAATGCTATTGCATTACTTCTCAATTAAACTTTATTAAGCGTAACTTCGCTAATACGTGTGTGTCGCTTGTTATAGGCATTTAAAATTAAAATAAATATTGCGATAATTAAAACGACGCCTGGCGTGGAAACGCAACGCGAATTACAATAATGGGCAACAATAACAATTGCCGTATAGTATCATTTTACAACTTACAAGTATGGACTTTCTTAATTATTAATTCAAATAATATAATTATTTATCTCAAACAGCAGTAGAAAAAATCTCAAATCTACCAAGCATATAATGAGATACGGTCTCACAGATATTACGATACAAAAAAACATTCGTAGTATTGGCATACAATTTATATATTAGAAAGATTAGAGAATACTTAAATAAAAAACTTATACTATTTGACAAATGTTTTCGATACTTTAAAGTTTGTGTGCGAAAAGTGAACATTTTCGATGTTTTATCAAATAAGTTATAGAAACTCTTAGAGAAGTTAGACACAACGATAATGGATTACGTAAGTATATTTATTCTTTGGCGGGTTAATTGAATTATAAAACAAATCAATCTAGTCACTTAAAATTATTCATTATTTTGATACATTGAGTATTTGTCAATTTTATGTTTTTTTCTGAATTGAAGAAAATTTGCCATTCAATAAAAATCTAAAATGCTATTTCAGTTTTTTTCACAAATAGATCAATCGGATTGAATTTAGATAATATAATTCCGAAATCGGAAAATAGCAAAAATATTGAATTGAAAATTTCAATGTTTAGTTTCCTTTATTCAATAAAACAGTTATCACATAGGAACACTTTCAAAATAAATCTACGTAAATATCTTCAGAATGTAGTCTAACATAGTAATCGTCACATAACAATGCGATGCGTAAAAATTGTGAAAATAAAATATTCGGTACTAGAAAATTAGATCTCTCACTTTAATTTTGAGTAGTGTATATTTCGCTAAATATAAAACTTGGCCAAAGACTTTAAATAAATTGTATATGAATTGAAAGATTTCAGCAAATTTTTCAGTGAGACACTCGAAAAAAGCACAATAAATGAACGAAAAAGCTTGCAGAGAGAACATTCTGGCGTATGTACATGAATAATACAACCTTTCCCTGAAACACGTAAGTCTAGAAGTGAACGAATTGGTACAAGCCAATCGCAAGAGGGTATGTAGTTTGTATGGAAACATACCAAAATGCTAGAAGCTCTCAAAATGTGGGTCAGCAACAAAATTTACAAAAATTGAAATTTCCTTAATAACGGCCGAAAATTTTCACAATCACTATCTTGTACTAAGCCTTACAAAGCCTTACTAAGGTTACAAAGAACATATCTGCCAATACGTATATTTTATTTAGTTTGAATTAAATAATAAAAAAATATTCTTATGGGTTTCATGCTTGTAAAAGTGTTTTTGGTTGTCCATATAAACAACAAAAATATCCTTTCCGTATCTGAAATATAAAACATCACTCGACTGCGTTCTTAATCATTATTTTCTTCAAATCATATGCGTTAAATTTCACTTCTCCTCTGAAAGGCATTGCATTCAATTCTTGAAACATATATTTTACAAACTTTCAATATCATTTGAATGTACAAACTTTTGAGTTAGTAAAAG
Organism: Himalopsyche japonica; assembly: GCA_028555115.1. NCBI lineage: Eukaryota > Metazoa > Arthropoda > Insecta > Trichoptera > Rhyacophilidae > Himalopsyche > Himalopsyche japonica. Next base: position 334,009 of record JAHFWJ010000015.1, read on the forward strand.
TGCTTTTCTTTTTATAAATGTTTTGTATTATATTTTGGTAAAACGTACATGTGGTCAACTTCGAATTACACTGTTGTCTAGGGACGGCCGAAGCTCAAATTTGAATTGCATTATTTTTTCAAAAATTTGGTTACATTAACATTTTACAACTGGCTTTTGGCTTGTAAGTATTAATTACGACTTTACTCACAAGCTTACATACATTTAGTAGATTTTTACTAAGTTAATACAGGGAAAATATATAATATAAGGATAATTAACTAATTCCTCTTTGTATAAACGTAAAATAATTGTATTTTTCAATGCGGTAGTGAAAATATTATAATAAACATTAGAAATTCTGTAATGGTTGGTTGCATGTACTGGTGTCATCAAAGAGAACAAGATTACTTTAATTAAAACGAGTTTTAGGTTTGATATGCACTGTTCCAGACTCGAGTGTAAAGGTACGCTATTTTCCGGCAGGTATATAACGTTGTACGAATATGTTACATTCCGGATAAAAATTGGTTTGCTCATTTTGATTTCAAGGCATGGACCGGAGCGGTTGAGCATGGTCGACTTGTATTTTAAGCCTTTTATTTTTTATACACACTGCACTCACTCTATACGTTCAAATAAATTTATTTTCGGTTTTATATTTATATCAGGCTGACCAAACTATTTAACGACTATTTTTAGAATGAATAATCCTACGAACTGATGAAATAAAAAAAGACATTGTATATTATACTCGACCCTTAAATTGGTGAATGTTCGGGGAAATGGAATGAATAAATTATGATTCTACGCCAATGATTTGAAAATAAATTTAAAAATTTTAAAAAAGAAAATTTTTGCTTTCTTGTTTTTTTTATTTTTTCTGTAGGAATATTATTTATTAATAATGCTATCTTTTGAAAGCTAATTGCTTACTTTACCCAAAAAAAAAAAACAAAAAACAAACGGTATTGGAAATATGGTAAAATAAAAAAAGAAACAAAATAAATTTATTGATTGAATTGGGATTTACTTGGTAGAACTCCATTATAGCACGGTGAAAAATGCTGTGTATTTTAGTTCTCCTTTTTTTTCTATAAGATATAGTTGATAACTATTTCGGCTCACGACATCGTCAGATCTACTAGTCAAAATCATCGTCAGAACTATCAGTTCTGATGATGGCGTGAGCCGAAATAGCTATATCATACAAAACAAATAGAACTAAAATACATTGCTATTTCTTAACCGTGCTGAAGAAAATAAATTTCACTCTTACTAGAAGAATGTTTTAAATTTATATTGCAGAAAAATACGCGACGTACGATTTTCCTAAATATCAATAGAAAATCATGCATGCGCTATATTAAGGAGGTAATAAAAATTAAAATATAGTTATGTTCATATATTCGTTCATATTGGGTAATGTTAAATGTAGAAATCATTAAAATATGTTGGAAAATCTTTTAAAGTCACTTTCTAGCTTTTTGTGCTATTTACAATAATGTTGTTCACTAAAAATAAAAGTAGGGTTAAAATAATTTAACGCTGACAATCCGCGGGGGTAACAAATGTACGTCATTCTTCTCCAACTTGTGATAGAACATCCCCCCTCCACCCAGAACCTCTCCATGCCTCCCTCCCTCTTTGTAAGAAGGCTTATTCAGTATCCTGAAAAGACCCACAACAGTGCGTTTCAATAAGAATTACACCACTGACGAAATGGTTACACGACGTGAACACGATAGCGGAATAACAAGCCGTGTGTACATGGTCTCCAAACTCCAGAACGGCTTGTTCCACCCGCGGTCCTTAGAGCGTTTCAGCGCGCAACACACTTATATTGCCTAGCGAGCGGCTGGGGAAGAAAAACACGTCTTGTTAACAGGGGGGCATGAAGTGCCGGAAAATTTCAGATTGGCCCGTTGTAAAAGTTGTGTGTTTTATATTATATGTTAGTTATATAAAGACATTGACTTTGTACATACATATTTCAAGGAATTCTACGATTTATCGCTGCAAAATTTACTGAGAAACTTCAGTTAGAAAAGTTATGTTGAAAACTGTTCCTCAACTATAAAAATCGAAGCTTACGTCAACGTTAAGCCTAAAGGTTTTAATTTTTAATTTGAATTGTTACAACTTTGCACGATTCCACATGTTTTATCACTAACGACCCGGATTTCGCCTTTCGGCATCTTCAAGCACCAGGTTCTGTTGCATCCGTGTAAAAGAATGCCTGAAGATGCCGAAAGGTGAAACCCGGGTCGTTAGTGACAAAGCACGCGGAGTCGTACAAAGTTGTAACCATAAAAATTTGATATTGAAATTACATCTAGCACCTTCAGTCGATATCATAAAAAGTTTTATTTATTTATCTATGTGATACAGTTAGAAGCTTTCATTTGTAATAATGTATGTCTTTATTCCAATTTATTGTTGTAATACGTATTGTGATTATATTGGAATATAAGCCGACATTTTTTTTTAATAGTTGCGATACCTTGGTGGGTTGCTATGTAATTATGTAGGCAAAAGCTATCCTAGATTTGCTTCTGCTTATTGTAACAGCGAAACCGAAACGGATAGAAGAACGGAGAATAAAGAAGTTTAACCGCGTCTTTCTGCAACGGGTAGCCGCGGAGGAGCGCGGTTAAGAAAGAGGACGCTCACTAGAGGGAGAGGGAAATGCGGAGAGGCAAAATGGCGGGCAGGACGTATCGATTGGCGGGAAAGTCGCGGCGCCGCGTCCCTCCGCTCCCCCAACTACCTTCATTTCGATTGGTGTACATCGTACAACTACAACACTGTACACTTAAACAAGTCTCTCATCTAGTACCGTGTAAAGTATAAGTAGACATAAGATATGTATCGCTGGTACGCAAAGTAATAGGTAAGCTTGTGGTACGTATCACAAGCATTCTGATAATAAAGGTATAAAGGGAACACTATGATTTAATTTTCGCAAGAAAATACGCGGAAAACAAATCTTCAATACCAATATTCCAATTACGTACAGACTACGTCACCTTTTGTGAAGTTAACACGCTGAAAATATTTTTCATACGATCAGTGATCTAATCAAATTTTAACCACAATTCAAAGTTTTTACTTCAAAATCTTCGTTATAGAATATTACATTAGAATTTAGCGTTACCGCGTATTGTTTATGTACGTATTCGTTAGTTTTAACTTTAGATGTCGAAAATGTCGAAGAATAGTTCAAGTTAATTTCATTGGCATTTATTTGGTTGAAATCCATCCAAACACGGTGAAAATCTTTATCATACGATCAGTCATAGAATCTAATCAAATATTTAAACCACAATTCAAAGTTTTTACTTTGAACTTCTTTATAGAATATTATATTGGAATTTAGCGTTACCGCGTGTTGTGTGTAAGTACGTATTCGTTAGTTTTAACTTTGGATTTCGAAAGTGTCGATTTGATTCAAGTTCATTTCGTTGGCATTTACTTGGTAGAACTCCATTATAACACGGTGAAAAAATAGCAACGTATTTTAGTTCCACAAAGTTTATAAGGTTTTTAGTTTTAGTTTTATTTCGACTTACGCCATATTGTTTTAGCGTACAGTCCAAACGAACTTTAGTTCTGACGGAGGCGTGAGCCGAAATAGCATCAACTACATGTTTAAAAAAATTGTCGAACTAAAATTAATTACTGTTTTTTCACCGTGATACATATATTTTCTTGATGAAATGTAAATTTTATTTGTAACTATTTAATTAATATCTCGATTATATTTTAATTGAATCGTTGACTTTGTACAATTCCAAATGTTTTATCACTAACGACACAGGTTTCTCATTTCGGTATCTTCAGGCATTCTATCACACAGATGCAACAGAACTGGCTTACAATAAACCGTTAGTATCGATTATATACCAGAGGAATTAATTAAAGGAAAAAAGGGTAGTAACAATACAAAGTTTCAGCACTTCAAATTTTATATTGAAATTCCATCAAGCACCTTCATTGGATATCATAAATAATATCTCGATATTTTTCCGTCCAATAATAACGCATATACGAAAAGATTTTTTTTATGACGCTGAAAATATATTAGAGGCTGTACTTAATATTTTAATGTGTTTAAATTTCTAGATTTGAGATCATTTTTTACTGTTGTTTTAAAGGTTACGCATTTTTTTAACCTTTATAACGTTAATGACACACAATTGCATTGTTCACATCGTTAGTAATTAGTTTGAAAATGGAACTCGGCTCACAGCACGAATAAAATAATAACTGCCGTCAATGGCAAATAGCAATTATTTATATTCGACAGAAACATTACGACCTTGTGCCAAAAAAATGTCACGATAGACACACACACGTATTTTTTATTTTATTTTTGAAGAGCGGGGAAACATAATTTTGATATATATTAATAATTAATAACATATCACATGTTCGATGGACGCCGTGAATTACTATGGTGGTAATGTTTGCATTATTTTTACACGAGATTTTTCACAGTTAAATATGAAAGAAAATATACATAAACGCTAACGTTTGCAATTAGCTTAGTATTAATCAAGCTTAGTTTTAGAGCAAAGTTTCGTCCGGATTGCTGCAAGAATAAAAATGTATATTAAATTACGGATAAAATAGATTATATACTTTCCTTATAGAAATCAGTTACTATGTTAGTTTTTTGAAAGGTGTTTAGAAAATACGGTAAAAAGTAGCAATGTATTTTAGTTATACAAAAATTATAAGGCTATAAATTGATTGAATTGGCATTCACTTGATAGAACTCCATTTTATCACGGTGAAAGAATAGCAATGTATTTTAGTTCTACAAAATTATTTAAAAAAAAATACAGTTGATAGCTATTTCGGCTCACGCCATCGTCAGAACGATGCTTAAACTGACATTCGCTTATCTATATATAGCTGTGCAGAAAAGGCACACAACACATCCTCTCTCGTGTTCCAACGGCCTAGCTTGTTACTTAACACAATGACGCTAAATTTTCAAAATTCTAAATAAAACAATAGGTGTCTATGACAATAAGATTATATGTGGGACGGAAGTGGTCCTTATGGAAGCAAATCAGACCACCCCTTTGTACAACGGCTGGACAAGTGGCGATACTATTATGTTACTTTGTTCGTTAAGAATCCTTTGTGATAATTGGTGTCTATTGATTTCCAGCTGTTCCAAAGCCGTCATTCTCCGACCCTTACTACAAAGATGCAAACATTTAGGGGCTGAGTTTGAATTTATATTATGTGATTCATTAATAACGTGATTAGCGAATTGTGAATCTGTTTTTTTTTACTTGAATGATCTTACATGTTCCTTAGCTCGAGTAGATATACTTCTACCTGTCTGTCCGATATAAACGGATAAACATGAGCCACAGGACATTTTATAAATATCGCTTCTCTCCGGTTTACTGATTTTTAAGATGTCTGCCTAAGTTATCGCTGACCTTGAAAGCTACGTTAATTGAGTTTTTAATCTCCCGATGAATTTTTTCGCTAATGCTACCTAGGTAGTTAATTGATTTATAGAAGCGGTTATCTTGTATTGGGTTCGGGTAAATAAGTTTTCTAGCTAGATTTAATTGTATTTTATATAATAAATTATTTATCGTCGTTATCTCATAACCATTATTATGGGCTATGCATTTTATAGTCAGTGCAGTTCTTTGTCGTAATCTGCCTGACTCATAGGTACAGTTACTAGCCTATGGACCATGGAGTTATAAGCCGTTAGCTTATGATTCCATGAGGAGGGACTTAGTGTGAATTGTGATATCACAAAAGGTAGGTTTTCTAAAAACTTAAAAAGTGTGTCTGTTTTTAACTCTGCTAGTGGTTAAGTTAATGAAATTGATGGAGTTGTCTACCTCTATCTCTAGTGTGAATTTAATATTACTATGTATAGAGTTAGCTTTCTGTAGAAATTTATCTAATTGTCTATCTGTGCCTTGCCAACAAATCAAGATATCGTCTACATAGCGGTAGTAATATACTATATTAATGTTAGTTTGAGCATAGTTCTGACGATGGCGTGAGCCGAAATAGCTATCAACTATATTTGTTAAAAATTATTTTGTAGAACTTAAATACATTGCTATTTTTTCACCGTGTTATAAGGCTATAGTTGATAGCTATTTCGGCGTACGCCCTCATCAGAATTATTATATGTCTTGAAGTAGATTTAATTATCTATATATAGCCAACCATGTAGAAAAGGTACACAAGACATCATTTCATCAAAAAGCACCCAGATTAACACTCCTTTCGAGAAATACATTAAATCATTTTGCTGCGTTATAAGAATTTATTATCACAATATATAACCAGGATGTTAGAACAGAAGACATGATGTATTGTATACATTTTCTATAAGGCCATATATAGCTAAGTAAATTTACGTTTAAACAATATGGCGTAAATCGTAATATAACATGTACCAATTAAAAACCTTATAAATTTTGTAGAACTTAATTACATTGCTATTTTTTCACTGTGTTATAATGGAGTTCAACCAAGTCAATTCCAATTCAGTCAATGTATTAGGACAAACGTACGAAAGAAAATAAAATCATTTTGCCAAATTTATTCAAATAGTCTTAATTAATATTGTATTTCGGTAGGCAAACGTGTCTTAAATAAGAAAATATCATTAATTACTATCAATAATTCCAATCCACAAAAGTGTGACAATTTCGCTTTTACAGTTAAATCTTTCCGATAAGAGTGTGATTAATTTATTGATGGCATTTTTAAAATAAAAGCCACTATTGTTTTTGTGATTGAAAATTATTTTATTCCAAGAAAGAAGGTAATATATTTTTAAAATACATCAACCAATTGAGAATATTAAATGCCACAGTATCATTTCTAAAAATCGATAATTTATTTTCAAAACACAAGTTAAATATATATAGTACAAAAACCAAACATAAACATAGGCTTAAAGTCCTTTACGGCGATATAAATAAATGCTTTCCATATATCATAGGGACAGATTGAAAAATACGTTTCTATTGTATAAGTGGCTCCGATTTGGGTAGCTTTTCCGAGCTTATTTTTCCACATTCGACGTTATTTTATTTTATTGGTCTCTCATGGCCACCTTTCTCTTGTTAAGTTTTTCAGGGGAAAAAAGTGGCTGATCACACATTTTTTTAAAGTAATCTCATACTATGATGGATTTTTTACTCTATTATATTTTTTTAATGAAGGATTCTGTAAAAATATCTCATTTATCAACAAATTGAATTTTACGCAAATTTTTCATTAAATATTTAAAAATTAATATAAAAAATATATAATTCATGATGTCGACTGAAGGTGTTTGATAGAGTTTCAATATCAAATTTGAATTCTTACAACTTTGTACGACTCCACATGTTTTGTCACTTACGACGCGGATTTCGCCTTTCGGCATCTTCAGGCACTATCACACGGACGCAACAGAACTGACGTACAATAAACAGTTGCATTTGTTTATATACCATAAGTAAATTAAAGAAAGGAATTAGCTGATTATAATTAATTGTAAAATCCTAACATGAATCAGTCGTTAACAGTATTAACCGTTAATAAAACTTATCACAGCAATTGTGTTAAATATTTTTAAATATGTTTTAGCTGTGCCTGAAGATGCTGAAAGGCAAAAAAAGACAAAACATGTGGAATAGTGCAGAGTTGTAACAATTAAAATTTAAAAGTATATGTTTATATTCGATAAATGTCGAAAGTAAACCTCTAAATATCTTGTATATTGGTGATTTATAATTTAACTAAATTACTTTTAAAGGGGCTCAAAATTTGTAATTATGATATATTAAAATTTTCGTGTCTAATATAGTTAATTTGTGGAATTTATATTTAGTGTATAATTTAATAAGAATATTGACATAAGAACACATGAAATTACATTATCAAATTTGGATTGTATTTGTTTTTATCTATTTTGCCTTTTGGCATCATTATACATTCTCGGAAAGAATGAATTTTCAGTTATAAAGAATGTGTGTTTTGGAATGCTGAAAAAAGCTAAAAGGCAAAGTCCGGGTCATAAATGACAAAAAAAATGAAACTCAATAATATATATCCGATTTAAATTCAATTTTGAAGTCCAATTTTATACCGTACATACATATAATTTTAAATCAACATTTTTTAAGACGTATTTAATATATATTTTAATAGACACTTCTGTCATTTATGTTATCCAATATGTTTTCTGGATATCGAATTATAAAAAAAATATTGTCACCTAATTACTGTGGTTACTCCACAATATAATATTGTTCGGAAACAAACATGATTTTTGTGGCTGGTGTAAGTTTCAAATAACACTAATGATGAGACACGATCGATCAATCAAACGAGCATTAAATCATAAAAAACGCGTCATCCCCGAATAAAGTCATTTTTCTTCAATATATACACCCACTCTCTTTTTTATTTTGGGTACATAAAATATACAAACTCTATTTTGTAGCACGATATCAAAGAGGCGATCGATGATATTTCTATTGACTTATTGATTGAATATTTATTTTATCCAGTAATGTTTCATAATCCTTTTTTATTTTTTAGAAAGTGTTATTACTGACATACAGACCAACTTGCGTTAATTTTGAAAAAAATCGTGACTCCCAAAACCACCATCTCTAAATTGTTTTAAAAAAAACATTACAAAGATATTATGATATTTTAATTGAATTATAAATGCACAAGAACGCCTTTTTCTATTTTTAATATTATTTTTTTTAAACGGGTATAAAAAAGTATTTTAATTAGTACTAATAGCAATGTTTTCTCATGTATGTTTTCATAATATTTACGTTTATTTATTTAGTTACGTTGATTGTTGCCCGTTTTTACACAGTTAATTAATAAAACTGTTTACCGGTTTGAGTACAATTTTCTTTTTTTTCGTGCTTTTTCTGTGAGTATCACATGTTTGTCAATAGTTAGTATGATCAAATGGTGTTTTTTAAAAGTATATTCATGAACTAAAAAATCACTTTAAGCAAGTGCAAGTATGTCCATAAAGAATGCATAATAATATTCATTTATTTATATAATTCATTGATCACGTTTTATAAATCGATCTTTTTCTCCCCTGTTAAAAACACGAACACCGATGTATCAGTTTTACTTCTACTTATCGTAATCCAATCACAGTTTTTGTTTGATTTTATAAGCTTCATACTCGAAACTTTCTCCTGTTCCCCGGGTGTACTTTTGTTCGGTCTCAGAAGGATTTCCTTAGAGCGAACCTACGACATACTGTAAAAATGTTCTCGACTTTTCTTTGTTTCATTCTCTCTTCTTTCCTGCGTTCTTTGTTCGAATTTCGAATTTCCTCATTTTTTCAAATAAATTTTCCCCAAACGCGTCGTTTTTATACTAGGTTATCTCGAGGAGCCAGATTGATTTAGTTTACAATGAGCGTTTTAAACGAATATTGTTGTATTTATTTTAAATATATATTTACAAGTATATTTGAATTATTGATACTTAGTACGATTCCAATTTTTTTGCCGTTTGCGATGGACCGGTTTCGCCTTTCGACATCTTCAGGGATTCTGTCACATGGAACATAACTAGCTCGTTAGTAAGAAAATATATGAAATCTCAAATTTAATTTTGAAATTTCATTAAGCACCTTCAGTACATTTTTGCATTAAATTTATAAGTAATCGTCTATACTATACAATTCAAAATTCCCATATTTTGATAGAATCAGGTACAACATTAGGGGGTTCCGAAAACAAATTTAATCGTAAATTTTTACGCTGGCTTGAGTATATAGACGAAACAAAAATCATCCTTTGTCCCCCCTAAAAAAATATTCCTATATAGAAGATTTCATTTTTTTATAGCATCATTGTCTCAAACCGTGAAATCGATTATGTGTAACAATCTAACTAGTGAATGAATAACATATCTATCTTTATTTTTAACTTATTCCAAATTTAAATCACCCACCAAAATGTAAATATTTTAAATTATTTTACAAAATCAATATTATACACGTTTTTCTTATGAAACAGTAACAAAACTAACTTTATAAAACAAAAATAAAGATAAAATTGTATTTCATTGTTTTAAAATATCACATTATTTCTGAGATTGGTTGATGACAATAACTTCGCTTTCGACGAATGCAGTCAATACTATTAATACGGGTGCGTAATCTAAACCTAACTTATTATAACAAAATAATATATATTATTATAAATAATAACGGCAATTTTAGCAATCATTAAGATATAATATAATAAATAAAATATCAATTTGGCCTATCAGACACGTGTTTCAAAATGCTTAATTCGTACGTACGTATACGTTTCTTAAAAAAACATAATTGAATCACTGCAGTGAATATTCAAGTGAAATAAAACACAAGAATAATGAAAATATTACATTACAATGAGTCAAATAGAAATGTGGTAAGCTTAATCGCAAGATCTTTATATATGCTAGAGATAACAATTACACGAAAAACGCATGAAGATTTAAGTGCTTTAACAATTATATTATAATTTTGTGTGATTTCGTTTTTTCTCTTCTTTGAAATATAATTTTGAATTATTACAGTCTTGTACAATACGTCCATTTTTCAAGACTAATGTAATTGTATTTATACAAATATCAATATTTTTATGACAATACTGTTGATATTTTAAATAGTTCATAATGCTCGACATTAAATTTTTAGTCAGTTTATAAATTGCTGTCACTTTTTGTTGGAAAGTGCTGATAATGCTCAGGATGAGCGAAACCGGTCCTTATTTTAATATATAATGTGGAAATAAGTACAAAAAGAAGTGTTTTCATTTACATTCCAAACAGTTTGTTATCGACATTTAATGTCAAAAGTATATTATAGTAATCTCATTGATTTAAGCGTGGCTTTAATAAAAACCGAAACATTTTTAATTTGTTAACTGTCAATTTTTGTTGGAAAGTGTTGATATTTTAAATAATTGTTAATGCTCGGGGTGAGCGATACCGGTCCCGATTATAAAATATATCGTGAATATAAGTACTAAAAATGTTTTTTATATATATATAAAAAACAATTTCTCTACTATCATTTCAGACCGTTTAATAAATATTCAGATAACTTCATATATTATAATGATGTTATTTAAAAGTAATGTTCATCCATATTTTTGCCATCAAATTTTCTTTAAATATTGTCTGCAGCGTTTTCCCTCATATCCATAATATATATATGCAGTGTAATAGGTATAAATTAAATGTTTTGACACAATGTTCAAGCTTATGTTGGTTTTAATAAGTAAAGTGTTTTGTTTAAATATAAATCAGTTTCCATTCAACAAAAATTAATAACCATAGCAGTATTATGCTGTGATTACATTTATTATAACTGAAACTCGCGTGGGCTTAGTCTAACATAATGACCAAATAATAAGTTCATTGTGCTTTACTTCTAGTATCAATTTTTATCAGATGGTCGGACGATACTTAAGCAGAGTTCACACCATTTTAATGACGCCATTTTTATTTTTATCAAACGTCCGATCTGCTTGAACAATTGAAATATACGTACATATAAAATGACAGAAATAATTATTATCATTACGATGTGTAAAAATTCTGTAGATTACAAAACAAATATTTTAACATCTTTTATTTGTCAGATTATTTCGACTTGCAGTATTCGGTGAATTTTAAGAAATCGCATACGGAAAAAACACAATTTTCATGTCACCTTAAACACATCAAGGAAGATTATTGAGTACGAAATGAAATAAATAAAAAATCAACATAACGTTGCAAAGAAAAATCATGTTAACACGGTGGTTGAAGGTAAATGATTTTGCTTCAAGCCATTTGGTAAATGCTTGCTAACTTATTCAGATCCATCATAATTGATCTCATATAAAAAAGCTTAAAAAATATTTGTTTTTAAATATAAACCATTTCCTTATTTATTAGTTCCGCACTGAATCGCGTACAGGATATTTCACTACAGAATATTAAAAAAAAAATATTTCAGTATTGTTGATTTTAAGTGAACGTATGGAAATTATTACGCTAGCTATAAATACAAAAATTAGCCTTAACAGTAAAGTTCTAACAGTTTTAAAGCGTTTATATTTTTGAATATCAACTTGTCACAAACAGTCGTCTTAACAGAGATGTTATCAGTCAGACAGTTAAATGTAATTGAAATAACACAGTTGATTGTTGCTTTTGGTTTTCCAACAAGCATTATGAAACAATTTCGAAATTAAGAGTATTGTAATACATTGATTTTAGTTTTTTTTTTGTTGTGAAATAAGTACTACAAGAATACGTATCATAAATACTTGCTTCACATTTATTTCATTGTGATTTCGGTTACGTTTCGTGAAAGTTCACCCTAATTGTTGCGTATTTTCTAAATTTAAAATTAAACATAACAGTAGTGCGAACTTTATCAGAAGTGGTTATTGTTTAATAAATTAAAAATTAATTAGTTCTACCGGGTCTTCTGAGGTTCGCACATACTTTCTACCCCGCCTCAGTAAATATGGGTACCATCGTTCAATATGCAGAGGCCGATGCCAGTTTGACTAATTCATATGTTAAACAGATAATAATTCCTATTTGCAAAGTCACGATGTTCTTTAAAGCAAAACATTGCTCGAAACTCTCATACAAAATAATACATTATGCATACCCACTTACTTGACTCGAGAGCTGCGTTTTACTTTCAATTCATAAGATATTCGTCTAATTCAGTACATAAATTTTTAATATTATAAGGAATATTAAAACATTTTTTTATTTTCATATAATTGGCAATTTTTATTTTTAAATCATAAGTAGAAATTTTAATTCTTATCTACTTTTTTTGCGTAATAATATTAAAAGATTAAATTTATTTGAACGCTTATAATTCGCTGATACCAAAATTTAATAAATATAATTTCCAATAACATTTATTTTTCATGATATTATGAGCATTAACAGCCGGGAAAATGTCATATTGGTAGATTATTTTTTGATAAGCCATAGTGCGCGTTGAATCAATTTTGCCCAGTTTGGTGTAAATTTATTATAATTTCTATCGGTCAATACAATTAAATCGTTTGATCGATGATATGAAATAAATGATGGTTTTGCGATATTAATTTTTATAATAAGTATTAATTTTTGTAAAATTAAATACTGATTTATTTTTTGTTAATAATGATTTAGTTAATACTGTTGAGTGATCTTTTCGAATACGACTAATTTCACAAAAGATATTTCATTAATTTATGATATCGGCTGAAGTTGCTTGATGAAATTTCAATATCAAATTTGAATTGTTGCAGTTTTCTAAGTGGCAAGGCATGTGGAATCGTAGAAAGTTGTAACAATTTAAATAAACATTTGTTTATAGTAATTTATCAATTTATATGGAAAAATCGTTTTGTATAATATCATTCTTTTTGTCGTATTATACGTATCGGCAATGGCGATAAAAATATATAACGGTACAATATTTTTGATATACAGAATATCAATTTTGCCATTAAATGCATTTTGAAATGTTGAGTGAATTTATCTTGCTTGCAAAATAAAAAAAAATGTTCATGTCAGAATATCGAAAGCAAATAGAAAAAACTCCTTAATTGGAAATAAATGACATATTTTTTAATGACTGACATTATCTAAGGCATGTCTATTTAATTAATCATAACACCCTTAAGGCATGTCTTCTGTATACATTGTTTTTCTAGTCTTGGTATTCTTTGGTAGATATCAATGCTCGTAAATATAAAACGAGTGGACAAAGTAAGACTGCCTTCCATAAGTCGAATTGTGGCTACAGTCTCTAGCTACGCACGCTTAACACTCTGAACAACAAATGAATATTTAGCGCACAATTTTTTTGTTCGTAATAATCTAAGTTTTAGCTATATACAAGAAAATGTGCCATCAATGTCAGTCATAACGGTCTAAAGATCTTATTTGCTAACATTATTCAAAAAAAGCTTTACTTTAAAATAGAACAACAACACGAAAAAATCAATTCAATGTAATGAGAATCGCGCCATGATTTTAAGTAATGTTTGTGAATAATTCAACTTACAATTTAGAGAGAAAAATATTTTTAATTATATCTCTTAAATTATATTCTATTGTATTTTCATAGATAACTCAATATTAATTGTTTCGTTTAAAATAAAATAACTAGTGTATAATGAATTAAAAAATATCTGTTATTATTAACGGCTGTCATTTTAATGATATTGCTGAAATTTATAACCAATGTGAATTTATTCATAAGAACAAATGCCCTTTTAAACTATTTTAGTGATCCGATCGAACAATTTTTCGACATTGAAATATATTCTAAGCAATCGGTGTATATAAAATTTCTACCATTAGAAAGTTTATATTCTCGTAAATTTGATCAGACCAATTTGAAGGTAGGATTAGTTTATCTGTTCCTTAATTTTTCACGGACCACAGAGGGAAACAGTGTTTAACTGTTAATAATACTATGGTGGAACATATAATCAATTCTACAGAGCTTTATGACAAGCATTTTGATGTCGAGTTCAAAGTTTATACATAACTGAGGAGATTATTTTTCTAGCGGTTAATGTGTCGATGCTTGTTTAGTTTTAATACGGAAAACGCTAGCTTGCAAATGTAGTTACTTTAGAAAAGACATAAAGCACAACCTTCCACATTTTTATAAAAATTCTGCGCTATGTTTTCCGTCTGAAAACATTAATTTTTTTCATATTTAATGAAAAATTTAATGATATATTTTGTTATTTTGGGGAAAAACAAATGCCAAGTATTTCAACGAATGAATTTAAAAGCCCCGTAGAAATGTTGGTGCGTGAAGGCACCGTGGCGTCAGTTCTTAAAAATAATCGTGGCACTGAAAGAGTTTAAATTGCCCGCAGTACCAAATGAACAAACAACATCAAGAGATAAGTGCCTTTTCCACGGGCGGCCGTGTAGACGCTCCTGCAGTACGATCGGATCGGTCACGACGCTTCGGCTGGGAAACGTCCGACCCGCCGACTGTATATTACCTACGTTGTTGTATGCACACTCACAGTACACTGCATATTTTGTACGTAAAATATTGCGGTAGACGTTCGAAGACACTGTTTATGTTTCCCGAAAAGGAAAAGCGCAATTAACGTTTAGAAATTGTCACATAGTAATATTTCATTTAGGCCATACCATACCACTAAAATTATTACTATTCACTGTTAACTTCTGTGAAAAGACTTCAAACAACAGAACGAATAAGTACGACACGTTTGATAGTTTACCAAGATCCGGTCTTGATGAATAAAATATACTAAAGTAGGTGATCCGTTAACGAACATAACTTCTTCCGTTCGCTATCCGAATCGTTCGTTAACCGATCAACCGAATTTTACAGATATAATAAGTGAAATAGAAAGATAGTTTTAGTTCGTAATCTGAATATGGGTCCGTTTTCCGAAAACAAAAATCTTTCATGATAGTGTTCATTGTCCAATTTTCTCGCAGTCCGAACTGTTCGTTAACCAATCAACCAAGTTTTACAGATAGAAAAAGTGGATTAGAAAGATGGTTTTAGTTCGTTACAGGAATATATGTTCGTTTTGCGATTTGCTTACAGTCCGAATTATTCGTTAACTGATCACTCACTGTGGTAATGTTATTTTGCTATTATATTGTACGATTCAATTTATATTTCATCAGCCATGAGTATGTCGATGTTTTATACCAAATTCATAGCAATTATGTGATAAATAAAATATTATTTTTACGCGTCTATATAGTAAATCGTTATATTATATATAATTGAATATCTCATTATTAATCTGAAAACGACGTTATTCCAGTACGCTCATTATATTCACTTACTTTATTATAAATATAATATAAAAACGAATACCTAAAGATAGTTTTGTTTATTGTTTTATTGATAACATCTTATTTTTCTTAGAAGCGAACTTTTATATGTTTACGAATGAAATGTCAACTTGCTAACATAATGCTTATAAGTTTGCAGCGGTTTAAAAAATATAATTAATAAACTCTTGTGTGATGATTTGTTAATGCAATTAATTATTCATGCTGTTTTAGTGCGCGTAATAAAAAATCTTTATAAAAAAAACATCACATTAATTTAATCTGTTTGTGTTCTATTTAAATAACACTGTAAATTACATCGTAACCACTCATAAAAAGTCGCTCACCAAATATTTTATCGCAATGGTTTAAGCAAAATATTCAGATTTTTTTCAAACGTAATATGTTTTCATTTACACCCGTGTTTTTATATTTGACGTGATTTCAAAAATAATTGCCTTTGGTTTAAATATTAGAAAATATTTCGTATATTTTGATTTTGAATTTAACCTACCGTGATGGCTTTTATTGGCTTAGTTCGGGATTTATATCTAGGCTCGTCATGGTTTAACATTAATGTTTGTGCCATTTTGGCATTATAAAAAGTAAAATGATTCTAGTATGAATGTAATTCAAAGTTTTATTGAAATATGAACACATGTAATATTGTTAGTTAAGTTAATTTATAGTTCTAAAAAATAATATAAATATTTTTGATAGGTTTGTTAGTTTGTGATTTTGTTTTCGTATAGGATACCTGCTTCGCGATCCGAGCTTCTGAAAATCCTTCCAAAATAGGAATCCACAAACAGTTATACATTTACGATGTTCTAACAATAAATTTGTTGACAGATACGGCGCAGGATATGACTTGGCAGCGCGACGCAAGAATGCCACCCGGGAATCCACGGCGACCTTGAAAGCCTGGCTGAACGAACACAAGAAGAATCCTTATCCGACAAAAGGCGAGAAGATAATGCTGGCCATTATCACCAAGATGACGCTAACGCAGGTATCTACTTGGTTCGCCAACGCCCGCAGGAGACTCAAAAAGGAGAACAAAATGACGTGGGAACCCAAGAACAAAACCGATGACGATGACGAGGCCATGGTTTCCGACGATGAAAAGGACAAGGATGACTTAATCGAGGATAAAATGAAGGGGCATAAAGGTATGATGATAGTTTAATGCTTTACTTTGTGATATTGCATTTGCGTGTCTGTGTATGACAGTAGAAACTTTATTGCATAGCTCGGCGATCCAATAGCGCTGTTTATGATATCGTAACTGTCGTTTGATGAATAATTTTAACGAATACATAATTGTGGCGCGATTTTTGCTATTCAAATTTTTATTCTGTACTTTTACAATATTTTTTAAAGGTATTATTTTATAAAAACGAATCATGTTCTCCTAAATTGTCTAAATGTAAAAATACGGACAGAATTTATATAATAATTCTTTCAGAGTATTTGAATTGGCATAATTAGCTTTTAGATTTTTTGGAGAATACTGTTTATTTTCTGTATTTTCTTCCACTATTTATTTGTATACAGGAACGAGTGTAACATTACTCAGCATGCTGAAAACATTTGCTCATTTGGAGAGAGCAATAGCGTCGACTCACTCTTCACTTATTTACTGAACACTCAGCACAAAACCAAACAGCATTCTGCCTCTAATACTCAAACCAGATCCCGACCCAAGCCACCCCGGCCTTAACCAACTACCTAAATGGCCAATCTTTTAAATCCCACTTTAGTTTTATTGGAGAATAATTCAGTAAGTGAATTATCTCAAAACGAGAGCGGGAGGGGAAACCGAGCGTAACCGCTTTTCCTCTACACCGGATATCCTCCGCAGAGAGAAAAGTGCCGGGTAGATTCGGGGAACTCTCTCCCTCCGATTCGCATATCGCCCATCTCTTTATTATTTGTGCAGATATACTCGTATTCTTACGCCATTTATTATGTAGCCTGCGTGGGGGTAAAATCTGAAAAGGGAAACTGCGGCGAACGTGCAGGAATGAGCGCCGCACGAGGCCTCGACGCCGACCCGCTGAGACGCCACACGACCGTCTGCGCCCCTCACAACGCGCTTTCGCATTATGTTTATTTCGCTTTCCCATTCACCGCTCACTTCATCAAAAATATATAAAATATAACGTAAGTGCGACAAACGCGAAATAAATAAGATTTACATTCGGCGCGCTTAACGCGAGCAACCGAAAAAGTTGCCAAATGTAAAAGTTTGCGTGAGGCTGCCATTGTTGTTTTTAATAAATTGAAACGGAAAGATAAGTTTGATATATTCTAGTTGAGCGCGTTAAAAATAAATAAAGATATTTAATCTATCGAAAATCAAGATACTAAGACATCTAAAAAAACACATGTGATAGAATGCCTGAAGATGCCGAAAGGCGAAACCCGGGTTGTTAATGACAAAACATGTGAAATCGTACAAATTTGTAACAATTCAAATTCCTTCAAGCACCTTCAGTCGATATCATAAATTACATATTTGATATCCGTATACAATAGAAGGTTTGGTCAAAACAATCTAAAGGAAGTGCCACTATAAAGCAATGGTGAAATTACAACATTTTTATCTTCCGTTTTTTAGAATGTTTGACATTTATTCACTTATTTATTTTCGGTTCAAAATTAAAATTCTACCGAGTCGAAAAAGTTATCAACTAAATCTTATAAAAAAAAATTTGAACTAAAATACATTGCTATTTTTTTTCACTGTGTTATAATGGAGTTCTTACATGTAAATACCAATTCAATCAATAAATTAACGGAAGTCATGTGGTACTGTTATTTAGGAGAATGAATAGCGATGCTGATACATGGTTTAAAGGTATTTTTTTATTGATTGAATCGGCATTTACATTGCAGAATTCCATTATAACACGGTGAAAAAGTTGCAGTTTATTTTAATTTTACATTTTTTTTTGTCAGATGTAGTCGATAGCTATTTTGGTTCAAGCCATCGTCACATTGCTATTTTTAACCGTATTATTTTGATAAAATATAGACATTTATCAAGTTATGAAAAATAATTTACTTTACAATTTATTTACAAACATTAAGAACCTAAAATAACATCAGAGAGTGAGCAGGGGCGCATTAACAGAGAAGTAATTCAAAAACTCATAAGTAATTAAGAAGATAATACAATAATACTGCGCAGGCAGTGTCGATTGTTTTCCCCGAGGGCTTCTTTGGTAGACTTGTCAGCCTACAGCCTACAGCCAATGTGAGCTTCGGAGGGTAGGCGGCCCGCTAGCGCGCAACCCTACCGAGGGCTGTATCAGGGGGTGGATGCTCTTAATATTGACGTCTGTGTAGCACGCAGGAATGCGTGAGGGGAGACTAGATTTGTGCCGGGAAAACCCGCCGAGCAGCAAGTGAAAACCAACGATGCAAGGTTTAATTTGATACCAATTGGGTCTAGCTATAATTACATTTATTGCGTTTACTTCATGTAAACAAACAGACTTGATAATGCGATCCCCATAAGATGTATTTATGCAGTCCAATAACTATATTCTTTGGTGTGCTTAATAAAGAATAAAAACACATTCTAAAGATTTTTAAAATCGATATCCGTGTCGTTAGTGATAAAACATATAAAAAATTACAGTGTATTTTAGTTATACATTTTCTTTTATAAGTTGATAGCTATGCTATAGTTCTGATGATGGCGTGAGCCGAAATAGCTATCAACAAGATATAGTTACTAGCACGATATAAACTAAGTTGTTGAAATGGGAGAGACGATGTATTGTGTACCTTTTCTACACAAATATATATATATAGATAAGCGAATGTACGTTTAAACATAGTTCTGACGACGGCGTGAGTCGAAATAGCTATCAACTATATCTTGTAAAAAAATTTGCAGAACTTAAAATCATTGCTATTTTTTCACCGTGTTATAGTGGAGTTCTTCCAAGTAAATGCCAATTCAATCGATAAAAAGTTTACGATTCAAATAATAAAATATTTTATGACTTTATTGATTTAGTTGAAAATGAGGCAAATTAAAAGAAAGTCTTCAATGGACTATTCGAATAAAATAATTAAATTATCATTCTGTGATATTTAAATGGTTGCAATCAAAAGGTTTATTTCCATGAACTCCGTTATTCAAAATAAAAAGATTGTACTTATTAATTTGTATGTTTTAGTAGATTTTTAAATCATATTATATAATCCTTATTAGTAACGATTCACCTAATTTATTATAATCAAAAAGATTTAACGCGGTGAAAAATCATTTGTTGAAACTAAAATACATTGCTATTTTTCCAAGTAAATGCCAATTCAACAAAAAGAAAATGTAAAACGTAAAATATGAACCGCTGACAAAAAAGAATTTATTATCTAAAAAAGCGTTCAATTTAGTTTCATCAAAATTAACAAAATGTTATTAAGATGTTTTCTTTTCATATCAATAATGAAACACTTTTATAATGACGTACCACAAAAAAATATAGTTTAAATTAATATTTATCGCAATGGTATACTCTTTTGAATATATCTGCTCGTTCATTCACATACACATGAAATAAAATATTCTTTATTAACCCACATGCGAGTCATTCAATATTTTCTACAGTTTTTGGTTAAGTCCCAAAGCGTAGAGTTGTACGTCAAACCTTAAGTATAAGGGTTTCCATTCACTGCCCTAGGGAAAGGAATAAATAAAAGCTGCTAGAATATATATCTCCACGCATACAAGATATGAAATGACTCACAGCCAGTGAGTTATTAAACATAATATAAAAACAATGTCTAATTTATTCTAGAGTTGCGGAAAAATTTAAAATTTTATGAATATGCGTGTGAATATATGTGGATGTGTATAACATAGATTTATTGATTGAATTGGCATTCACTTGGTAGAACTCCATTATAACACGGTGAAAAAATAGCAATGTATTATAGTTCTACAAAATTATTTTTAACAAATATAGTTGATAGCTATTTCGGCTCACGCCATCGTCAGAACTATAGTTCTTTCTATAGTTCTAGAAATAGCTATCAACTATATTTAATAAAAATAATTTTGTAGAACTATAATACATTGCTATTTTTTCACCGTGACATTGATTTATAATTCCGACGGAATTATTGAACGCAGAGTTTAAAAAATGATATATCAACAAAAAATAAAAAATCAACTCATTGTTGATGGTCATACACCCAGTCCTTTTTTTACGCGGTACATTGGTTCCAGAAAACAGCGCGTAAAACAAATCGCGTAAAAAAATCACAACTTTAATATAATTTGACAATTTGGTTCCAAAAATTAAAATATCGCGTGAAAAATTACCAGAAACGTATGAAAAACCATTTTTTTTTTCCGAAAAGACAATTTGGTTCCAAAAAAGAAAAAATCGCGTAAAAACCAGTGATGCGCGTAAAAAAGTGTAACGGTGCAGTCCAAAAAATTCGCGTGTAATCGAATTCGCGTAAAAAAAGGACTGGGTGTAGTAAATAAATGTTTTTTTTTTTTTTAATTAAAATAAACAACACACCTCGACACAAATACAGCGAAACGAAATAATTTGAATAATAATGTTTTTGTTTTTCAATTGTCCAATATTTTCGTATGATAATTCATGATGAAAATACGTGTTTATTTTATGTCCAATCTTTTAGTAGAATTGGATAGGAAGATGTTCCGATTAAATTCAATATTTATGTATATAACAACAACGGAATTTGAGTTCATAATAGATACATAAGACAAAATAAATTTTGCCATAGGACCGCAAAATATGTTCTATTTTTGTTAAAAGATATATATATTTTTCATTTATGCAGTATTTTTGCATCTTATAAATA
Source organism: Himalopsyche japonica (assembly GCA_028555115.1). Taxonomy (NCBI): domain Eukaryota; kingdom Metazoa; phylum Arthropoda; class Insecta; order Trichoptera; family Rhyacophilidae; genus Himalopsyche; species Himalopsyche japonica. The sequence goes on from JAHFWJ010000015.1 coordinate 355,723, forward strand.
TGGAGTTTTATTGTTTTTGAATGTGGAGTAGCAAATCTCTAAGAAGAATGGTTCAAAGTATCTTCTTTTTTTACTGATTGAGATTCCTTAAGGAAATATTAAAGGCCTCATATACCAGAAAAGAAACATGTGTATTTACTTGACCACAGTTTGGGCATATATTCATGTCGTTAAATAATGATCGGCCTAATCAAGAAAATAATAAAAGAATTATATTTTTAAAAAATCAAACGGACTTTCATTATTATAATTGTAATTAAAAATTAAGAAAAAATACGTCGCTTATCTCTTGTGAAGAGCATTAAGATTTAAATCGTTTCTATGAGAGAGTTTGCACTCACGCCGAGAAATATGGATAGGGGAAGTCACTAGGAGGCCTAGTGTTCGACACTCTCGTGATATAGATCAAACAACAAACTATGGTAGTTGAGATTTAAATAAAATTTATGTGTATATTACTTCAATTGTAATTATTCATGAAAGTCCTGTTTATTTTTATTATGATATTCTTGCATTAAATTTACAATATGTACGTTATGAATATATTTACTTAATTATTTTCTATTCTTCTTATAATTATAAAGGAATGTTTTTTTTTCAATAAAATAATGAAAACATCGTGCAGCGCTATCAATTATATTCCTTCGTCAATTTTCTGTTCTTTTAATTATGCTTCAAAAATAATAACACATTTCATATAATGAACGGATGTTCAGATTAATAAGTAGTTGTTGTTGCTTATTAGCTCAAAAGTTTTGTTTAAGATATTAACAATGATTCAGCGATAAAAATTTCTCTTTGTTTTCAGTATTTTACAATACACATTGAATGCATATAAATTTAAATATATAACTATAATAATGACTTTTTCTACTGTATAATTATAGATGATGGCACTTTTATTGAATAAACTATATAGTTTTGGGTTGGCAAGGGAAGAATTTGTGATGTCTTGCTTTTCATTATAGTCGAAGGTTGCACTTTGCGAGTTTCACTCTATTTGCCGTCAAAGTGGGGTCGTTTGGAAAATGATATTTCATAATAAAAGGGTGGCGGAATGTATTATGCTTTGTGGGCGAACGGGGGTAAGTGACATTGGTTTATTGCGTGCACATTTGTGAATAACGATTTTATTCTTCTTCTTTGTGCCTATTTATGAATTATTTTGTCATTATTTGATGACACTTGTGATATGAAAACGGATTTTGTTTTATCATTACACGCTAAAAAAAAAGGTTTTTTTAAACTCAACGGTAATTTTTGAACTCATATTATTACTAAATCACAATTGGATACTTTAAAATCAACACTTTAGCGTCCGAACTTTTCCGCTAAATAACTACACCGAAATAGTTGTTTCCTTTTTTAATTTTAGACCTCGTGTATATTCTTCATCCATCTATCGATAGATTTTGAAAGTAAGAATTAAAATTAATATTAATTTTCGGTATTATAGCTGCGCTTATCCGAAGACGCTACATTGTATAATACGTTCCCGGTTCGTAACGTTTATATAAAGAATGACGCCAATGGACATCCGAGGACCGTAAAGTGTTAATATAGAACTAGCGACAAAAATATTAATGTCGCTAAATAATCTTATGAATGTAAATAAGACAATTTCATTGGAATAAATTTTAAACGTGTAAAATGCGTTATTGTTTATTTAAAATCAAATATTGTCAAAATAAAATGTGTGCCTAATATAATAATATGTGTGTGTAATAGAAAATGATATTTAATAATCGACCTTCTCTTAAATCAGTCAAATGTGGAAAGTGGAATTGCGTTTTGTTCTTACTCGATTTGGGGAACACAAACTTGTTTACTGCAAACGATTTTTACAATTACGAAATTACGAAATTTTTATTATAATACATTGTCGAATGCATTATTTGTTAAAGTAACAGCGCAAAATTACACCACGAACAGCATTATAAGAGCATTAAATGGCCCCAAATATACCCTCACCACTTAGTGAAAGGGAAAGATCATATTTTTATTTAATAAACACGATGCTATCAAATTGACGGCGAGCGTTGCCAAAATGGCTTATATCAGTGAAATTTCAGTGTTATTAAACTGTTATGGGATAGGGCATTTGCAAAATCCGCCCGCGGCATTCTCGGCTTTGTATAACGAGCAAGATAAAAATCAAAACGCGGGGCAGGAAGCGATGATTTTGATAATGAATGAAAATAATTTGGCGGATAAGTATCTTAATTCGCCCCCAGCATCTGAAAGCCAAAGCGGGGCGCCCTCGGCGAAAGGGAGAGTCCGGGGTGTGAATTTCATTAGACCGTTCAACGGGCCCCCAAACGTTATTTGATGGTGCACAATTCACTTAGAAACCTATATATTTGCACCGATCCAACAGGATGAATAAGAAATCGTATTTTATTTACGTTAAATACTAAAACCATGATCATGTTACACTTTTGTTACCATGTAAATTATTTTTAAAAATAAAAAAAATATGTAATACAATAAAATTTCTCGTACAATATAAAATCGTGTTTAAAATATTTTAATGTTTGGCAGATCAATATATTTGATGTTCTCTTAATTGATCGAATAATTGAACTTTGTAATATGATGTTATTAAATGAACGAATATATCATGCTCATTTGCAGTATGATGCATTTACAATGGTATAGGAAATTTCGTTTAACATCTCTTTTTTGAGGAAAAAAAAGCATTGGTATAATAAACTAATTGCCCTTTTTACACCCGATTTTTATTAATGAGTACGAGTTGATTTGAAAACAGAAAAAATCGTTGTTTATCTTTGAGTTAAAATTCCTAAATACTCAATAACGGCATACAAATTGTTCTCAGTAAGATTGTTTAATAGAGTAGTGATTCATTATCATTTATTATGAAGGGACACGTTTGAATAAAGTAAAATATTCAACTAGCAATAATCTATCTATTTTGGTTCAGGAAATATCACTTTGGGCTGATTTTTAACTTGGCAAGTAAAAATATAGAACGAAAATAATGGGCGGTTCTGAAGCCGGGATTTCACAGGATGAAGTTGAAGCAATGCTGTTAGTGGATATAAAAGTGTAAAAAGTTTGCAGGCAATCTGTGCGAGGCTCGCAACGGCGTTTGGCTTCCAAATAAAAGCCAGAGGGATGAAAATAAGAAATAAATGCGCGCCAACAAGAGGGGAAGATCGGCCCACAAGTGGTGTTTTCAGTTTGCTAATCAGACAACCACTCAGCAAATGGTTCATTGCGAAGCGTTCACACATTTCATTCAGATTTCAATCGATATTCTAGGTTTAACAGGGGTTATCTAAAGAGATTAAACTGATATTGGATACGGAACATATGTTCAGCATTCAACGACTCTTGGTATATATTGGGTTGATGTAAAAATTATGACCGTTTTTTATGCATTCCAATACATTAATTACATACATGCCCAATACATTAATTTTTGTTGAGTTAAGTCAGTGGAAATGAAGCAAATATACATTTACTCTACTATAATATTTTTATTGATTGAATTGGCATTCACTTGGTAGAACTATTTTTCATAGACGGTTTTATGAGCACGTGTTGCTGAATACAATATTTTTAATATAATAAATATTACTACATAAATACCATCCAATGCTAAATATCGAATTTAGCTTTAATTTTTTGATAGCTTGTACTAAGTATTGCCGAATTCATAATAGTCTCGTCACGATTAGTTTTATTACTTTCATTTTGATTGATCTATACATAAATTAGATTATTTTATTTTATTGAGTATTTATTAAATTGCTAGTAAATATATATAAAAATATACAATCTCTTTTTTCTATCTTTCATGCGTTGCAACTAAACAAAATAATTTCATATAAACGGTTTTACCACTCAGAAACATGCTGTGCTTTGTTAGAAAAATACCGTTGACGCCCAATCATTGTAAATTGTATTAATAAGTATGTATAGGAAAAATATTTGAATCATGAATAAAGCACGTAAATTTATGTATGATGTATGAATTATGATCGAAGATTATTAAGATTAGGCGTATTAAACTCTTGTTGTCAAGCAAAGCTTACACGTCATGAAAATCCTTGTTTTTCTTTATAATAAAACGAATATAATATAAATAATTAATAACCACTAAATGTTTAAAATTGTATCCAAGGACATGTTATCACTATATGCTTAATATCGTTGATAAGGCAGCTTTCATTAATCCTGTTTACCATAGTTGTATTTAACATTATTTAAATTGACCAATGAAACATGATTGTATCCATAACACGTGCCGAAATATGTACTTGCAATTCGGTAAAAAGGCCTGTCACAGGTTCATATTAAACACCCAGTATCGTATCATTGTAGTTGACTGGTACATAGGAATATTGAAATACAGTGGGTGATCGGTTAACGAACAATTCGGACTATGAAAAAAATCTGACAATGAACACTATCACGAAAGATTTTTGTGTTCGGACAACGAACACATTCGGATTACGAACTAAAATGATCTTTCTAATCCACTTATTCTGTCTGTAAATCTCAGTCGATCGGTTAACGGAAAATTCTGACAAACAAAATTTTTGTATTCAGACAACGAACACATATTTGGATAACGAGCTAAATCAACATCTAGATTCCCAATAAATCTATGGTAAATCGATGATTAGTAAACGAATAATTCGGATAGCGAACATAGTCTTGAAACTGATTATGTTCGTTAACCGATCACCCACTATATTTTTTAGAACTCCATTAAATCTGATCACAAAATGAACCTGAAAAAATAACATGATTGTTTCATGATTACGTAGGAATGAACTAAATAACGATTAGTTGATACACCAAAATTGTTTCTGGCTTAAGAGGAGAGCGAGTAGATTTCAGTTCTCTTTCTATCTCAAACTATCATTTGTCTAAGCAAATGTCAGATTTATATAATATTATTTATCTGAGTTTGTAGACTTTATCTGTTATTTAAACTATTATTAAAAGATTAGGATATAAAATAATCTAGTCGCGAACCGCCCGCGCCGATAACACACTGTTAGTCTATGAGAGTGAGTGGCCCGGGGCAGGAAATTTGAACATGGCGCGTGTTAAAATTTTTTCCCGCTGCGCCGCGTTCCATCCGTCTGCATTCAAATGCTCATTCATCAATTAAAAAAACCTCTATGCCTCGGTATTTGATTCATTTCCTAATAACATTTTTTTCATCCGAGCGGCCATTCCTTAATTTTTTTTCAGCGCGTAAAATCACTCTCATAACTCGGTTTCACTGCGGGGTTCCCCATACACTTGTGAATGTTAAATATAAATATGTCAATTTCACCGACGCAAATAGATATTGAATATTTTTTGTCCAGGTATGAACGCGTGTTCGTAATATTTCAATGCCTAAATGTAATTAATTATCGAAGAATGAACTCGTGTCCCCATTTATAATATAACGATATCTGACTTTCGTCAGATTCAAAATCTCATCGAGAAAACGGTGTCCAGATAGTGAAAAAGATTGTAATCTCAATATAAATGACTGCCTTGAAAGATTTGATTCGAATTATAGCGAAGATAACTTTTTATGTATTCTAATGAGCAATTAAAATGCTAACAAGGACCTAGATCAATATATTTTCACCATTGATTCGTGTTTTTTTATTAATGTGTTTGAAATGAAACATATATTCACGATATAATCTACAACTAATTTTAAACTATACAGAACAATATATATACTTTATAATCGTTGAAGATAAGTGGAAAACATATATTAAAACATTTTAATGTTTCGTTTATTTCATTCAATCAAGAATATTTTACTTTTTTAATTTAACACTACTACTTGTTGATAGTTGATACTCGAAAGTATAAGAGGGTTGTCAGTGCTACAATTTTTGTGTATGATTTAATTATGTAATCAAATATAGCCTGATTTATATTGATGATATCCGTATAATATAGATATCCTACAATGCTGAATTATTTTTTGAAATAATCCTTGGTGCAATTCATCAATAAAAGGATCAATATTTTGACAACTGTATTTTATTTTGTTGATTTTATTAAGTATTAGTATTTTTATGCTTGCAACATTCATTATTCAATAAAAGCCTTTGCCATAAATACATTTGAATATTTATTATCATGTAGTGTGTATTACCGATTTTTTGTGTACTAACAAAATTTGTAAGCGCTATTTATTGTGGCAATAGACAACGAATGTACCTATGTTTTCAATTCTCTATCCAGATACGATGCACCATGTGAAATCAGAGCATCAACAACACAGCAGTAAGCATCTGGACGATGACGATGATCTCACTGATGATGAGCGCAAGTCCGACCATGACATGATGACTCACCACGCTCATCCGCATGCGCACCCTATGCATCATCACCACCATCAGATGCTCGGCGGGTACGGCATGAAAGACGAAATGAAGCCGGGCGGTTCCGACTGTGGAGTCCCGATACCGGCGACGAAGCCCAAGATATGGTCCCTGGCTGACACCGCCGCCTGCAAGACGCCGCCTCCGCCTGCTGTCCAGCAGGGTTGGTCGCCACATGCGGCGGCTCATTACCAGAGTCAAATGAACAGTGTTAATATGAACAATTTCGCGCTCCCTTCGGCGTCCATGAGCCCCAGTGCCGGGGGCGGATACGGGAGGTACGGTGCGAGCCAGTTTCTCGGCGGCGGTCAGTATCATTCTGTCCACCAGGGAAACGGGCAGCAGTCCTGCGCGCAAGTGGTGGGTTTTCCGGAGGTCCAGACGGATACCCCGCCCCAGACGCCACCGAATATGAAGCTGGCGAGCGTGGCGGGGAGCCTGGTGGTGCCCCACTCGTTCGGCAGCGGTGGCAGTAGCTCGCAGGGCTCTTCCTCTTCCTATGGATCACCCGCACCCGCACCTTTACACCACCACCCCCTACCCCATTCGCATCTTCCCGCCAACAGCGGACACTACAATTCGCACCACCACGCCAACGACGCTGCCTTCAAACCTTTCTATAAGAGGTGCGTATTTCAAATCGGTTAATCTTACTAAATATTATTCATATAATTTATGATATCGACTGAAGATGCTTGATGGGGTTTCAATATCAAAATTTGCATTGTTACAACTTCTGCATCTTCATGCATTATTTTGCATCCGTGCGTGGACGAAACCAGAGTCGTTGCTGACAAAACATAAGGAATCTTACAAAGTTGTTACAATTCAAATTATATATTATTCAACCGCTTTTTTTTTAATTGGAAGTGAGACTCAATAATTTAATTCAAAAGAACAACTTGGTTTTCTTAATGCCACCATCATACTGTAATTATAATCTACCAATAAACATATAGTTAATTTAGTTAACTGTGATTTCATCACGATTGTTTATGGTTATTACAGATATAACACATTAATAAAAAAAAATCATTCGATACATCTGACATTAGAATGATTGCAAATGTTCAAATTGTTATTTTCAACAGTGATAATGAGCAAAATTTGCCCAAAATATACCAAATAAATTTCCTATTAATAATAAGCACAATTTTTTACTTCCAGTTCAACACAGCTGACCAATGGTTTTGTCTCACCAGTTTGAACCGGTTGATTCAACTCTGTAACGATGTTTGCTAAGGTGAGATATTAACATATTGCATTGTATGCATTAGTTATATTTAAGTATTATATTTTGATGGAAAAATGTCCCGATATCCAAGTCATTCAAAATATATATATGAAACAAAAAGACCTTTGATTAAATTCATATGTTTTTGCATATACTTAGCCGTAGCTTACTTGTAACAATCTAAATATAATAAGTATAAATTACTCATGAAAAAACTGTCTTAAAATTGTTCAGTGTAACGAGTTTCTTATTTGAAAAATATTCAATATTTCAACATATAATTGATCATTATGTGAAGAAATTTGTTTACTTGGATAGATAAAAAATATTAAACCAAAATATATATGATGCCAAAATATTATTTTTCCGTCAAGAGCTGGCAATAATGTTGAAGAAAATTAAAAGCTATGTGTAATGAAATGTAGCATCGGAGAAATAAGAACGTCACCACCTCGCCTAATGAACACATCCTCTCTATACATTTTAATGTTACTCATTAGAGCCGAAACACTCCTCGACCATTTCTTTCGAGAATAAAAATAAATTCAATAAAAAAAATAAAAAAACGACGACGAGGGTTTTTTTGTAGACCTGCGTGAAGTTATTGTTTCCTGTTCTGCTCCAAAACTGGTACCATTATTTTACTCCGGTGTAAGAAATGGTGTCAGATTTTATATATGTTTACCAGGGTTGCCAACGATTTTCCATGTTGGAAAATTCAATATAAATTTATGTGTGATAGTAAAGTATTGTTGACATCAAATAATCAAATCATCTTAACGAAGCAAATTTTTGTTATGATTTTTAAAAATTGTAAAATATTAACAGGCTTTTTTTCACGCAGTTTTCCCGACATTTTTATCATATAAAGCAAGTTATATTTTTAAAAGATACGAAGTTGCTGATGGAAAAATAAATAAATAATTTTTGAATATGTAAGTATATATTTCATTCAAAGCCTCTAAAAATGCGTTGTTTTCAAAAATAAGTATAACTGAGGTTATATAATATTGAAACATAAGAAATATATTTTTAAGTTGTATTTTGGTTTGATGCTCATTAAAAGTTATTTGTGGCAACCCTGAATTTACATGACTACAGAGAGGTACAAGCCCAGTTTGACCGGTCCGAGATTTCCTTCGAGATAAACCTGGCCGATGCTTCACCTTCGTAATCATCACGCTATTTCAAACATTATTGAAAGCAGCTCGAACTGTATTGTTTCAGAAGAATAAAGTTGCAGAACTGCAAAACAATGATTGGTTCTATTTTTGTTTTTTTGAATTTAGAACAATGAATTTTTGTTATAGAAAAAATTAACAACATTTTTTTTGTCTTTCGGTTGAACATTCGTACGAGATTTGCTGTAATTCGTTTTTGTGTACTATCTCTATCTAGCTCTGCTGACGTATTTTTACATCGTATTATAATTCTATGAAACTAGTTAAGGAAGTTATTTAGAGGACTTCAGTACGGAAACGCGACAAATGTCTTCGGTTCGGTTATCATTTTGAATCTTCGTGTATGCTGGCTTAGCTAAGTATTTTATTATGCTAATTCTAAAAGAAAAATGCGTCGTTTTGCTCAACATGTAGGCATGTCTTAATCTATGTCAAATGTTAAACAAGAATTTCCGATACAAGCTTTGATAGACTTAGGCATATACACAAACGTCATATTATTTTTATCATGAATGAAAACACGTTTGGGTGATAAAATCCGCCGTATCAAAATGTGCTTCATTAACTATGGGTCCTCCTCCATTCATGGACTTGTTCATTCATCCTCTTAAATTCGTCTCACACACTTAGCTGGATTTTTCGTTGATCTTGATCTTACGGAATGCCTAAAGCCAATTTATAATTGTGACAAAAATCTGCATTCGATAAATAATATATTTGAATTTATTTTAAAATATAAATTTTACTCGATTATACAGTTTGATGTCACAGCACAGTAATAAAATAACACGTAGAATCAAGTAGCTTTCTTGACAAAAAATCATAATAAGTATCAGGTATCAACAATAATAATTAATACAATTTAATGTAATACTTTTAAAATTCTTTAAAAACTCTACAAATTCAAAAAGAAACCAAATACTTAATAATAAATTTACTGATTTTCAATGTAAATCTTCGACTGTTAAATGTTTAAACGGTTTTTTGTGTGTTTGGGGTCAATAACAAGTAATTTCCTTTGTTTGTATGCCTGCCTTTTCATTTACAACAACACATTTGATACGATAGGGTGCGGGGATCATTTTCTTCGTAACAACTGAATCTTACTAAATATATCTTAACGGGATACACAGTAATCATTGGGTTTCATCACAAGTAAAGAGAAGAAATTACAATGATTATATTTACACAATTTAATATGAATATTGCACTCGTAATTTTGCGGTTTTGCTACATCAAGTAAAAAATAACAATATTTATTAAATTCAATTCAATAAATGATTTAGTTTATATTTTATTCATGAATTGTTTTCAAAAACACATTTTTGGGCATAAATTTGTCATGTCTTCCACACATTTTGTATTATACTTTAATTCCTTTATATTTGGGTGGTTGATATTGTGGAATAACGTTTTTAATAATAATAAATAAAGATTCTATACTTGTAAGTAATATATACGTATTATTAATGTGTAAGATCAATTTTTCCAACTTTTTGTGATCGATTAGCTAAGAATCAGTTAATTAACTTTACTTGTATTTGTGATGCATTTTTTTGTCTCTCAAGCATACCTCATGAAAATATCTTGTTAAAACATTCCGTTAAAAAATATTGAAGTAGAAATAACATAGTGAAACGTATCGTAAGGCCTGCGAATAATTGTTATAGTTTGTATATATGGAAGAGTTGATTTTTGTTCGGCGGTCGCAACGGGCGGATATTTCTCAGGCCATTCCACGAGAGATCGGATCACCGTCCATTTGTCATTGTCACAGAGGTGGCGATAGTTGGGCAAACAAAACACATATACAGGGTGGCGGGGCACATCACTCAAAACGGCTTTTTTTAGTTGTATATCGCCGGCAAAGCTTATAAATTGCCGGACCGGGATATTATTTAAAGTCCAACGCAATTAACATGGCAAATAAAAATATCTATCGGCAATAAATATTTAGTTACGTGATTACCGCAAAAAGCAATTAGTGATATATCATTCATTTATGATTTTTTCAAAAAAGCGATAACTTATTTTTCGATATTCTAGATGAAATTAATTTGGCAAATACCTAATATTATTGTAATCGAAATTTAAACTATATTTAATGTATAATTACCTCTCATGTTAAAAATAAAACCAAATAATTACTATCGTCAAATATGACGATCTGATCACAGTCCCATTAGAATCCCTTTTCTATGAAAAGTTTATTTTTTGATTGAATTGGCGTTCACTTAGTAAAACTTCATTTTTTCACCATGTTATAAAAGTTATATTGATTTATTCCATATGCGATGTTTTCAAATACACGGATACTTCGGTTGGAATAAAAGTTTTATTTATAATACAACACAGGAGTATTTTGAATATTGTTATATTTTTTAATATATATTTTTTTCGTTTCAAAAAAAATAGTATTCGAAGACAAAATGGCTTGAGTATATAATTAATTGTTGTTATTTTGTTTACATTTTATGACAAGTTAAATCATTACAATGAACGATTTATATTGTAGAATTGTAATTTTTTTGTCATGAATATTAAAAAATAAAATAGTTTATATTCTTTTCAACACCTTTTATGCGTCGCAAAAAAGAAGACAATTCGTTCTTTGCGTGTTTTTTTTGTGTTTGAATAATACTATTAATGCACATTTCGGTGGACTTATTTTTTTTTTGAGAAGACTGTCATCACAGAAATGTATATATGCCGGCTTCTGAGAACTTCCGTCGACGCCTTTCTTGGATTTGTGAACACTTTTCTCAGAACAAGGCAATAATATTGCTTACATTTTAATTACGGCATTTTTCATTGCAATATCATTAGAGTGATAGAAAAAAATGTATTATTGTGTAGTTATTTCTTGCGTTTAGCATTCAGTTACTCTATTACACGGACGTCGCAATATATGTACATATTTTGCTTTTTTGCAAGAAACATTAAGTCATCGAAAGGAAATCATTATATTTATTTCTTATTCTGCACAGCATAAAGATATATCTTGATTAATTATTACAAATGTACAATGTTTAATAGTATAAGACAAACTTAATTTTTATAAGCATTGAATCAGTTTATTAAAGTTTGTGTAAATATTTGTCGTAAAATAATGATTTTAATAGTCTTATTTGTAAGTGAGAAATGTGTGTTAAGTGAAGAACATTGACTTTTTAAACTTTGTAACGTACGTTCAAAAAATAGAGATAAATCGTTATCGTTATTATTAAAAGAGCTTTTTATGAAATGACATTTAGCTTTTTGTGACATATGTATTAATTATTTTTCTTCAAATTAATTTGTATTTGTAGATTTGAAAAATGAAAGTTATTTTTCCGAAATTCCTGCAATAAATAGACCAACCAACTTTATTTTATGTAAAGAATAAATACACAAGAATCACACCGTACACTTGCTCCATTTTTGCCAGTAGTGTTCCTCGAAAAAATTTGTCATACTGCATATACATACATACTGACGATAATGTTATTTAAGGTATTGGATTGAAACATCGTGAAAATGTGTTTCGATAAATATTAAACCTATATTTTATCTTCTCCTAAAAAGATCATTTGACTTAAATGACTTTCTTTGGCATTTAAAATTAATTAAATCGTTTCATCTAGTTTATAAGTAAAATATGATTATATATATTACGTGTAGCCTCATTTGTTAGATGAACAACGTATGTGTATAATTTATGATGTCGACTGAAGGTGCTTGATGGAATTTCAAAATTAAATTTAAATTGTTACAACGACAAAACATGTGGAATTAATTGTACAGAGTTGTTACAATTCCAATATGTGTATAAATTGAATAAGAAAAGATAGACCGCGGTGTCAGTTTTCTTTGTTTAATTAGAAAATTCTAAATTAATTTGAAAGATTCTTAGACGCGTATATTTATATGCGAAAAGCTTGCGTATTAACTTGAAAGAGAGCTTTCCTTTTCAAAAGTAGATCGTATGAAATCAGAATAGTGGACACCACCGCTGTATAAAATACACATGTATAGTTAAGTTGTGTGGGTGAAGTAGGCGAAGCAATATTTTACCGCAGGTGTGTGCACTGACACTTTTGGACCCTTTATAAAAGAGAACATAATAAATTGGTCCTTCCAGTTTGAAAATGCTAATTTTAAGGTATTTTAAGACGGTATAAAAGTTTCTCAGTTCCCGACGGCATCTGACCCATGGCCTGCATCAGTAATTTATTTTGAATACATCTCACAGGACGAGATTATAGGTAGCTCTCCCTTGTGCAAGACACATTGCTCTGACTACTTTATATTGGAAGTTGTAGCCGTCGAGAATAATTAATTATTCATCGATTAATTTCTATAAAGTTATAACATTTAATAAGGTTACACTGTCAAAAACTCTTTTTCCAAAATAATCCTAGAATATGCATATAAAAGATTTAAGTTCAATATCATCGAAAAAATATATTTAAGCTGATAAATCTATTAATGCATAGATCTCGAGATAAGATTCAATCAATTGTTAAATTATTAAGCTTCGGTAGAGCAAACAACGGAAATATTTTCAGCTGAACATCATTTTTATATATTGGTTGAAAATAACCATAATTAATATTGGTATTAACTATTTTATGATATCGGCTAACGGTGTTTGGTGGAATTTTAATATCAAATTTGAATTGTTGATACGATCCTGGTTTTGTCTTTCGTCATTTTAAGGAAGTATATCACACGGATGCAACATGACTGACAAAGTTCAAAGTTCGTTAGTTATGTTGCATCCATGTGAGAGAATGCATGAAGATGCCGAAAGACGAAACCTGGTCGCTAGTTATAAAACGTGTTAAATTATACGTTGAGTTTTAACGATTTAAATTTGATTTGTAAACGTTTTAATGCTTATATTATATTTAAATACAAACATATTTTTTTGTGTTTGCTTTGTTGCATTTGTTTATGAATTTAATTTCCTTGTTCCAGATTCACAGAAGTCTCGGATGCATTCTTCGCGATGTGACCTATCTGGACCATAAAAGAAATGCGGGAGCTTGTCGCGAAGAAGCACGGAGGTGCCTGAAATCTTGAACAATGGAGGAACCTCGAAGAAAATGTTTTAAATAAACACTGTTTTATTTGACAATTTATCTCCTATGTGTAATATTAAAATAGATGATGTGTGCAATTCATCGTGTATAGAAATATATACCTATATTAAAAATAGTTTTTGATTTTAGTAGAAGTTATCAATCAGTATTCACGTATATAAATGATTATCTATTGTAATTATCACCACAGAATTTGAAAACATACGTATAGTTGAACTTTGGTCACAAAATGCTTATAGTTGTTAGATTTTAAGATGATTGTAAAAAGATAATGCCATGTTTTATGAGAGAGAGAGGTAGAACGAGAGAGAAAGAGAGATGCATTCGTGTACGTTGAAATTTAAGTTAAAATTATGTTGAAGTAATATTAATTGAAGTTTCATGTTTAGAATAAATTTTTATTTTAGGCAACAATAAATATATAAAAATAAAACGATACGTAAATCGGCTGTTAGTTTTCATATTGCCGAACGTGAAGTGATTTTATTGAATAAATTATGTAGTTAAATTAAAAGTTAAGTGTTAAAATTAACGCATAAGGCGAGGAGTGTTACGTACCCCTCTTTATAAGAATAAAAAAGCACACAAATAATGAAGTTATATTTAAGATAGGATTAATACAATAGATAGGGCTCTGTACTTACATCTTACTTTAGAAATCATATTTATACAACATCCATTTTGTGAAGCATTGATAAAATCCTACGAGTTATTTTTTCGTTTTTCTCTTTATTAAAATATACTACCATAATAATTATTTATTTTAGTCATTTTAATTTGAAATGAAAATAAAAGTTTCACTTGAAAAAAAAATACTAGCTTTTTAAAAAAAAATATTTTTCTGAACTTTTTATTGGCAATTTTTAAATTTTTAAATTTGAAAAAAAGTCAATAAATAATTTTCATTCAATATCTATGTATATAATATTTTCTGAAATGAATTTTTAAAAAAGAACGGTATGAATGATTGAGATTTGTTTGTTATTTTTTAAATAATATTTTGTTTACTATCTTTTAAATAATTTTGAGATTGAAATAATTGAGAATATCAAAAAAAAAATATGTAATTCTTTCTTTCATTTATAATTATAGAATACCTGTATCATAAACTACTTTTTTGTGATTTTAAATATTGTTTTGATTTTTTTTTATTACATTATAATTTACATCTTTTCTAGACACTTTAGGTATGTACAAAAATGTAAGTTAAATAAATAATAATTATAATTGGTAAAAAAAACATTACAAATTTTCGACTTGATTGATATAGAGAAAATACGACTTACATTACAAATTTAGCTTAAATAAGTCATACATGGTTTTTGTGAAATTGGTAATAATTATAAAATTGTAAAATGAGAAGAAACATAACTATACGTACTCGAAAATTAATCTTACTATTTTTTTCGAAACTGCTCAAATATTTGTAGAATATGAACACACCAGTAAAATTATAAATTTAAATGAACAGTCATTTACTTAACGTTTCTAAATGTTCAACAAATTAAGAATATTTGGACAAAAAAATAACGTTTGAAATTTCATTCTTTAAAAAATCGTCGACCATTTTTACTACTGATTTTATTTTAATTTTAAAGATATATCCAACTTCATAACAAAAGAAATATGTATCTCTTGACTATGTAGTTGAAACTACACCTACTATCATTCTATAAATATTTATATGTTCACAGTTATTGCGTAAATAAAATATAAAATAATAAATGAAAGATGAAAGACGCTGTACGAAATAATGTAACTAAATGTAGGTAAAATTATATGGAAACAGGAATTATATTTTATTTAAACCTTTGTGTACTAAATTGAAAATAAAATACACATTTTACTGTTTGAATAATTGGCAAAGTAACTGAAGGTTATTTTGCAAAAGATTTTTCAAATACTTAGAAACAGTTAAATGTATTTATGAATAATGAATAAATGTATTGATTAAAAATAAAAAAACTACATTTTTTCCATGTCAATTGTATGGCCCTTATACTAAGGTAAAATAATAAATCAAAATTTTCTGGGACACAAAGGGTTAAGCAATTTTCATTTTTTTTAATTGATATTACAAAAGTTATAATTTTATTTTAGATAGCAGATTATTTTATTGATGCAATTCTCTCATTCGATTAATTTTCGTCTTTGTAAAAAGGTTAAAAAAATATTATAAACTATTAATTAGAATTAACAGTGTTTTTAAAATGACAATGATGTATGTATCTACGTATTCTTGAAAAGCCGTTATGTATTTATAGAATATCACAAAAATTATGATTAAATACTATTATTTCTCGTTAATTGTTTTATTTTTTTATTTATTACCAGGTGCCCTATTTAGGATTCAGATGTGATATTTTTCTGAACAAAAATCATTTAAATCTTGTTAAAAAAACTCACAAAGAAAATATTTTTTATACTACTTATACTTAATTTAATATGAATAGCAATATTTATTTTTAGGAGACAGAAAAAAATACTGACCTATAGATATTTATTTGCATTTAAGAGATTTTACAGAAGAACAGCATTCCATTTAAACACATTCTTTCGTGACTCATTTATTTTATATATTAGAAATCGGCGCATTATTGAAATACACAAGTTGTATTCTTATTGATGTATCATTATTGAAACATTATTTTAGAATTCAATTTTATTTAAATTTAGAAAAAAAAAATTATCACGAAAAAAAACATGATTTAACATAGTAAAATTCACATTATTAATCAATGGGCATTAATAAATTATACATAATTTCTTCTTTCATTGTACATGATAAAATACATAAATTTTCAATTTATTTCGCTAATTTGATAGCGCATCATTAAGATTCGCTTAAAAAATGCAACAGATCAAATTATATTTATTTTGTATGTTGGAAAATATATTTAAGACTACAAAAAACAGAATATAGACTTAAGTAATGATTCACCCCACAAACAGTTGATGAATAAATAAGTTTATAGGATATATATCCATTCAAATTCATTGGTGTATTTCAAACAACCAAACATTTGCGGGTATACAAAACTTCTTAAATATTGAAACCCCTTTCTATTAGAGGTGTCAGCCTCAGATGGTTCTTGCAGATGCTCCCCTTATTTAACCCTTTAGCATGGATTAGAAGTTTACGTTTTAATAGTTTATGCAAATGTAATTTAAAGCAGCTAAGAGTTTATAAATTTTGTATTGGAGGAGTTAATATTAACATCTTTTAATATAGCATTTGGATTGAAAGAACATACGTAAAATATATGTTGAATAAATCATTATGAAATATAGACAGCCAAGAATTTTGTTGTATTATTTATACAAAATAAAATTAATTTCTCTAAATTGACCCAAGTCTCTTTGCATACTGTTATAAAAATAATTCAATCAATTATAAAAAAAGGCTTTTGTAAAATACAAAAATATTTATATTGCAAAGCATTCTTCAGTTTTCGATATACTGGGCCTGCTCATCGATCAACCTTGGTTAAGTAGTGGCAAAAGTTTAACAATAGCTCCAAGCAGTGCTTTGGTAGTTCCCTTTCAATTTATGGTTTTATTTTTGAGTTTATCAAGCTTTTATATATACCCAAGTAAAATATTTTAACAAACAAATTAATCTATAAAAATAGCTTAATTATTTTATAATAGTAACTTGTTGGTGGCCAATCACTTTCCAGTTGAGACTTGGAAGTAAATTCATTTGATCGAATATGAATTCTATTGTTAATTTTGTAACATGAAACATAAACATAATAATTTCCGAAAAACAGCTAATTACGTCAATCAAGATTTTAAATATTTCGCTTAAATCACTCACGCCCAAGATGCCAATATCTGCAACACAAGTCAGCTTTTCTTTCCAGTAAGTGTAATAGAATATTTCTTCTAAAGAGATTTGCTAAAAAAATTGCTTGATGCTACGTTGATAGAAATAAAAGACTCTGTCAAAATTGTGACATATTTTTATTTAAAATTATATTAATTAAATAAATTATAAATCCTCAAATTTGCCGCAGAATATAAAGATGTTGAAGCTGCAATCTTGCTTACAACAGAAGCGAATTCACTAGATAGACGATAAGAAAAGGATAAAAGAATTTTATCAAATGTTAAGTATTATTTACATATACTAGTGTCTTAAAAAGGACTAATTTTATTCAATATATCAAGGTTTTTACCTACCTGAAACTTGAGCAAGGAAACAAAAAAGTTTTGAGTTGTTTCCGCCCACTCTCCTAATGATGTCAAGATCTAAGTTGTTCTTCTGACCATGCATGGACTGGTCGATTAGATAGATGCTTTGGATAAGTAATTAAAAATTAACTGGTTCCGCTGCCAAGTGCATACACATTATAAATGCATATTATAAGTATGCATATAGATACACTTTCTTGACCAATTCAGGGAATAATTAAACTCCACGTGTAGATTATATTTGTTTATATTGAATTCATGTTTCTTTAGAAGCATTCGCCTGGGAGAGGGGAGTTTTTAGGATGTTTGATTTTTAAATAATCCATTATTTATGGTTGAAAACAAGATTATATTGAGGTATATATAATATGTCCTAAAGAGAATTAAAGTATTACGGTTGGGAGTAAAAACGGTCCATTATTTGTTTTGTCTTGCCGTTTCAAATTTTACGGTTATTTATTCAAGCTTGTGTCCTTCTTTATGACTGAAAATGGCATTACTTTTGATTTTAGCCAAACTTAATAAATATTGTTTTTTTGTAATCGATGAAAACGTCATATTAAAAATACGAAGCTTATGTAGATTAAGCGGTTTAAGTGAATAAAACGCTGAAATCATTATAGTATACTTATAACGAAAAATAAATAATAAAATGGATTGTAATATAATTGGCATCTAGAAGTAATCAGTTCTGTTCACCGTTTAAGATGAGTTCTTGTGACAGACAGTCATACTAACACATATAACTTATTTTAATTTTCTCAGCAATTCTTCTTTCCAATATATGTAACTATCCGTAGTAATTCGACGCATTCAAAGTACAAAAATCTCAAAGAAATGATATGTACCAAGGATAATTATTTTTAATAATATCATTCCAGTGATAAAAGAGACAGTAAGTTTTTATCATGGCTGAGGAGTCGTTAAAAAACACAACTCCAACTGAAAGAAGTTATTTTAATTTTTCTGTTATTTTTTTTTGTACCTTTCCCATTTATGAACATCAAATTTAAGAACAATCAACCAATTCGTCAAATAGCTCATTGAGATATTTTTCAATATTGTCTAATTGTAGTGTTCAGAGTTCCATTTATACCGGTTAATAAAGTGACCCACTGCAAGTACTGACAGCTGGGCGAAGATAATACCGAAGATTTGAGGAACAGGTGAATTGATTAGTAGCCTATTTTGACGTTGAAAACAGTATAATAAAATCCTATTAATTAAATTTTAATTTAAAAATAAAATTAAATTTATTTTGCATTCCGGTTCTCGGGGGCCGTTCACACCGTCTAATTAACAATTCGTTTGTCTAAAAACAGACACAAATGAAATAACACTTGGCCAAAGCCGGAAATCGCATTTGAATAATTTAAATAAATCCTCTTTTAACAAGCTGCGGCCAGAAAGAGCAAGTTTCCAAAGTGGTTCCTTATTTGTCGGCTGAAGACAATGCAATTCTCGTATGAGATAGAACGCTGTAGCCGAGGTATGGTTGCTTTATTCGCTGTAAGAGTAATCCAAATAACACAGGTCGTATAAGAAATGAATTATTTTATTACACACCTGTGGAATCTAAAGCTACGAGCGTAATTGTACGCCTTCTTTGAAAATACGAAACAAATTCAGTGACTAAAATAAATTCAAAAATTCACATCTTCTACTTAAATGTTTATTTTCGGGGCACTGACCAAAAATACGACTCTAACATTGACCAACACGACAAAAAAAGTATAGTTTTTGCCTATTAATGTGCATTAAATTAAAGATCAACCAACCAATCCGGAAATATTTTTCAAAATCGTCTCATCGAAAAAATAGTCGTTCGTGAATTTTTTTTTTTTTTTTGTACATATGCGAACACCTACTGCATATAATTATTTCAGCGTGAAATAGAACGTTATCCTTCCACCTTTAAGTCCTGTAATTCATGATATCGATCGAATGTGCTTGATGGAATTTCAATATCAAATTCGAATTTTTATATCTTTGAAACGTTTCTACAAATGAAGTGCACACATGTGGAGTCGAACAAAGTTGTAACAAATTTAAATAATTATTTTAAATGAGTTCTTTAAAACACTTTTTTTACAACATTTCAAATTACCTTAATTCTGCATTGAATCATGATATTGATAAATGCTTGGAATTAATTGAATGACCTCAAAAATCATTATTATTTTGTTAGCTTTAACCGACACTTCTTGTTTCGTCAGTTGATTGTTCTCTATGAGTGAAACAAGTTTAGGTCATAAAATATCATGCGAAAATAATACTTTTTTTTTATTATTAATAAAAAAGGACTTTTTTAAAAATTGTATTGCGTTTTTTTCTATTATGAAAGGCAATATATAATACTACAATGAGCTTAAGCGTATCATTTTTATAGAGTAAATTTAAATGTTTCGAAATAAATACACTAAATATCTCATATCCGGTGTCCAGAGCTTTAAGCTCTTCAAAATAGCTGATTTTTTAAATATGGAAACAAAAATTAGTTTGCAACAAGGCATATTTAGTTGTCAGCTGTTGCTTTATTGTTAACACTTGATAGATTGATGAAAAAAATTAGGGGTGTTATTTTCCTCCCCCCGGAAAGGTTACGAACGAGGAGAGAGGGGCTAGAGGGGCACGCGTTCCAGCGTCGCTAGCTGGCGCCTTCCCAACCCATTGTAAGCAAATTAGTGTGACTTATATGGAGGCGAATGGCGGACAGGGCGGTTTCGGATCGCCGATGTATCCTCACGCAGGGGTAATGAAACGCACAGAACAATGTCAAAACTATCTTAAATTATGTAACATTCAATCAAGGTTTTATCATAATTCACAATCAAAATAAAAAGAAAACATACTTTTGATAGAAGTATGTCAACATTATATAGATAGATTCATCAGTTTTATAAGACTTACTAATTTGAATAATTAAATAAACGTACTTTTTGTTTATAAAGAAGTTTTTTATGTGTTAACTGTCACTTTTTGATGGAAAGGCAAGATATTTTAAATAATAAAAACACATTCCCACAACATATTTTATAATCAGGACCAGTTTTGCTCGTCGCCAGCATTAACAACTAATGAATCATCAGTGACGAGCGAAACTGGTCCTGATCATAAAATATATTGTGAAAATGGTACTTAAAAATGTATTTTTATTATTGAAAATATCAAAAAAAAAATTGAAAAAACCTATGTACAATGATTGTATAAGTTTTATTTTTCATAAAAATCCTGAAAAATTAAAGACTGTAAATCATATATATATATATCTATAGATTCAGTAGGAATTGCTTTTCGAAAGCGGCAACTACCCATAGCATATATTTGTTTTTCAGGTTAAAGAAACATTTGAAGTAAATATTCTTAGTATTAGGAATGATGACAGCTTAATGAATTATAAATGAAGTTAAATGAATCCTCTAGCACAAATAAAAAAATCAAGTTAAATGAGAGAGAATGAAACCTTTCGAGTTATGTTTGGTTTTTGAATCTTCTTTGCGACACACATTCACATTCGAATATTATATTCCGTAAGGATCGTGCGTTTTCTCGCTGTATTTGCTGTTAAAAAGCCGGTATTAAAGAAGAAAGGTATGTGATTTCAGTTAAATCTTGTATATTTGTTGTAAGTCCAGGTTTTTGGGTTCGTTCGTCGGGGAAAACGCACGAATTTCACAGATTATTTTGTTTTAGCTAAAGCTTGAAAGTATCTGAATGGAAACTCAAAGGCGATGAAGAAAGTATTGTATAAATAAATCGAAATGATCCGAATAAATCGTACACAAAAATTAAACATTGCCATAATATTTTGTTTGACTAATTTTGAAACATTTTATTGAATCGTGTGTTGATATAAGAACTAAGGTGAAATTTAGTGATATACTTTATGATAATTTTATAAAAAGTTAAATCAAACTCTATTGTAGTGTGTGAAACTATAGCAGGGATGCCACATAATTATTATTTTTCTATATTCATTGATTGAATTTTTCACCGTATTTCTATATTCAATTTGCAAAAAAATTAACCTTAGCCTTTTCACTTAGATACTGTGTTTTTCAAATTCTTAAATATCATTAAAAAACGGTGATTAATTGGTTCATAGGTATTTCTTAGCTCTTGATCGACTTTTATATTTTATACAAGCAAGTAACCGGCATACGAAGCAAAGTTATACAAACAAAGTGAACTACTAAAACTGTACTACTCGCCGCAATCGATGGTTTGCATAATGTCATTAGAAACTCATAACCATTATGTTTGACAATATCGCAACGGTAGTATTGTAAAATACCAACACTTCTTGGTTAGATTCAAATTATTCGAATTGGTTGATTATCTTTTAAAAAAACGTTTACATTCAGTGAAATGTTTATTCCAAATTCAAAAATTAATTTATGAACAATTGACAGTATGCAAAATGGCAATTTTAGTGTGACATGGTTGCCAGTTACGTTTACGAGTTTTTGTAATGGTTAAAAAAGCTTTTGAAATGTTTTTTCATGTAGTGTAGCACAAAGAAGAAATTTTAAAAGTTTCAAACATTATCTATTCTTAATATAGCAATACGTAAAGGACATACATACAAAAAACAAACATTACTGTGCAGTTTACGTAATTGATTAAATTTTTTTTTTTTTAATTATAATTGTAAATAAAATGAAACATTTTATAGGAAACGAATTAACTAAACATAAAGTTATATATCATTTGTGTTTATTAATCACCCCTTTATGTTGAATCATGCGTTTGGTATATTAAGGAAAAATAATGTGCCGATGATTGTTTTTCCACTGTCGGATCTCTCTGTCAAAAATGAAATATACAAAAATACGTCTCGCACGAGCCAAAGATCTCTGCATAACAACCATTCCATAGGGTTTTATAAAACTATCATTCTTATCGTTTCCTAGCAGCTATACGATCAAAGCAGGGATAAACAAACACAGTTTGCTTTTCTATTTTACTATAACAAAACAAGTTTGGGTATAGTTTGGATAAAGTTACGGTAAAATAAAAATATATTGTATTAATTTTTTTATGAATCAAAGGTTTGTCATTTTTTTTTGATAGCGTAAATTATTTGAAATTCAAACCTTATTCCATTTTTATCTCGCGTGTATATAAACTATTTTTTTTATAAGAATGAAGCTATTGCGAGAATTATTTGACATTTTGAATATTATTGTATAATGGCGTTTGAGGTTTATATATTGAATTATTAAGATATATATTGACCTTTTTTATTGTCATTATTGACAGAATATTTACGCCCACTGTTAAATAATTATTTAAATTATTGTGTAATTTGATTTTTACAATCACTGCAATCCTGCAAAAATTGTGTCAATGTATATTTGATTTTAAGCTATGAAGAAAAATTCTAAAGGCTTATTTTGCTAAAAAAAATTGTGTTCTTTATATTATTTGGCTAAACAGTTTTAAATGTACGAAAGTGTAAACGTAAATTTTAAATTAATTAACGTTATGACATAAACAGACTTAAATGTAACACGGTGAAAAAATAGCAACGCATTTTAGTTCTACAAAATTATTTAAAAAAAATATAGGTGATAGCTATTTCGACTCACGCCATCGTCAGAACTAGTTCAAATAAAGTAGTAAATAGTTATGACGATGGCGTGAGCCGAAATAGCTATCAACTATACTTTTTTTTAATAATTTTGTAGAACTAAAATACATTGCTATATTTTCACCGTGTTATAATGGAGTTCTACCAAGTGAATGCCAATTCAATCAATATACTTAAATGTAGTTTACGATATCGACTAAAGGTGTGATCGAATTTCAATATCAAATTTAAATTTTTAAAAAATTGTAAAATTCTTCATATTTTGTCACTAACGTCCGGGTTTCGTCTTTTGGCATTTCCATGCATTATTTGAGACGGATGCAACAAAAACCTAAAAATTTTCAACAATTTAAATTGGACTTAAATATTTCTGAAAGTTTTATGGTATAAAATATATCATTGGTTTAAAATACTCTCTTGAGTGATTTTTTACTTTGTTTTTATGTTAAAAAATAAGTTAATTTAGTACTTATTACAGCTAATAATTATTTATTAAATTACTCTTGGATTGGATTTTGCTATTTATTTACTATAAGCTGTTCATTTAATAAAATCAATCAATCAATAAAATCAAAAAAAATCATCGTTATATCGAGTATCCCGTATTCAGTTAAAATGAATATACGATAACACATCTCAATATTGCAATAGTATTTAATTTTTTATCGGTATTTAAATACTCTAGTTTACTTTGTCTTTGTAGTCAGTGGATAACAACAGTTTATTTATTGTTTTGTGTGCCGTCGTAAGCCGATTCTTTCTATCTCTGGTTTTATAGACACCGTATAAACATCCAATAGGCCGTTTGGAAGATGCGCTTTATAACTATGGACGATGGTCTACATACAACCCACATCTCGACGTACGTTTGGAATTATCACGTACATACGTTATATCGTAAGTGAATTGCTCCATTCGAAGTGAGAGCCGCCATCATACATACCGTGTTGATGGGAAATAATATAAAGCATCGTTGCAAATATTTACAGATACATTGAATAATAATACCGTGTATATGATTATATTATTATTTATATGGCGTTGTCAACGCGAAGGAATAATTCCTTTCATCATTTACGTGGCGTAATGTAATGTTAAAAATATGACACGAATAAAATAAAATGAGAATAAACATACGTTTTGTTCTTTATTGTTCATGATTTTATTTCAAAGTCATATTCTATACGGTTTACCCAATTATACGTTAGTGCGAACGCCAGTCACTTCATATAAAAAGTGCATACTGTGTTAACGGAGTAGATAGTACAGCGAAGCAATGCAAAAAAGCTCTTCGTAGAGAAGACTTATCGATGACTAAGAATAATTATTTTTGTCATATAAGCAAATACTAAATGCGCTAAATATTACGTTACGTATAAACAAAATAAAACAGAAAAAAGCACACTCAAACAACTCGAAGAGAATATAGCATAAAAATTTTGGTAGTAATATTTTTTTAGAATACAACCAGTCCTTTTTTTTCGCGATTTTTTTGGACGGCACTGCTACATGTTTTACGCGCTTCACTCGTTTTTACGTAATTTTTTCCCTAACTATGTTTTAAAGAAGACACTTATATATGATGCTAGGCATGTACGTTTCATTATTTTTTTAAATAAAAAAAATATGTGTATTTTTAAAACTTAATTTTGTAAAGCATTCCATTTTTTTAAATACACATACAATTGCCGAATGTTAACAAGTGTATCGGATATTAAGCGAATTTACATTTTACGGTGTGTAAAGAAATATAATGCAATTGCGTGAAATCATTTTTTACGCGATTTTTTTTACGTGCCTTTTTCTGGAACCAATGTATCGCGTAAAAAAAGGACTGGGTGTATATGCAATCCTTCTAACCCGAAAGCTTATCGTAGACTTCTTATTCGTCGTTAGATGTCGAAATTTTAAAACATTTTAAAAACATATATTAATATAAAAATATCAGTTGACATCGTCAAGAAGAAGCGTCGTTAAAATTTAGAAGTTAGTGTTATTAAGGTTCGTTTTTTAGTCCAATGTAATGTTGAAAGTTGGAAGTTGAAGATAAAACGGTGACTCTAAGATTTCCTTTCCGTCCTCATAAGTCATATTAGCCTGTCTCGTCGCTTCGTTGAGTACTACTTATGTATAAGATCGATTTTTCAGAAGACAAATATCAGTCAGTTGGTAAAGCTAGCTAAGTCCGTTGTCTTTTTATATTTAAAAAAAAAGCTGACTAGCTTTCTCTCATATCTCCGTATTTTAAATCACAGAAAACATCATATTTCAAAAGGATTTTTGAATTTATTTATAATATAACCGATTAAACAAAGAGCAAATAGTTTTTGAAAATAAGAGTTGTCACAACCTATGACTCGACGAAATAATATTCACCAATAATTTAATAGGAAAAAATTGGAGGAATAAATAGCAGAATTGATCTTACAATACTGAACGCATCTAGAACAACGTTCAAAAGAATTCTCGTGACAGAAAAATGCATATGTTTAATTTTTAGATGTTCAGAATCGGACCAGCCGAAACAAGTATTGATAATTTTTTAAAAAGTTTTATTTGAAATTAAAACTGATTATTAAATGCTTTAAGATTGAGCTCCAAAAATCTACGAAGTGAAAAGAACATACCAGAAAAAAATATCAACATAATTATTGAAAAACCGATGACGATGAAAAAATAGCAATGTATGTTAGTTCTACAAAATTTTTATAAGATATAGTTGATAGTTGTTTCGGCTCACGCCATCGTCAGAACTAGCATTTAAATAGTTCTGATGATGACGTGAGCCGAAATAGCTATCAACTATATCTTATAAAACAATTTTAGAACTAAAATACATTGCTATCTTTTCACCGTGGTATAATGGAGTTCTTCCAATTAAATGACGATTCAATCAATACCTTTATTAAAGCGTACCATGTAATCATTTTTAAAAAATATATCAGCAAAAAACAATACCAAAAATGCGAAATGATTGTTACTCACACGAAAGGTTTTTTCTGGGCGAAATTGTGCAACAAATATTTGTAGACGACGGTATCTACTCACAATCATGATCCAGCAGGTTGTCGAAGCCGTCGGAAGGGCATCCTGGTGATATCCTGCATAGAATGCGGAGGTTTGGAATGGAGGATCGTCGTCCATGTAAATTCTGTTAGGCCGCAATGACATGGGACTTGGCGCCATCCATTTGGCTGAGAATGTGCTCCCCGCATTCTTCGCCACACCCCTGGAAACGTTTATATCAGGGTTGCTTACGGATCAATTGGGAAAAATGTTAGAATAATTGAAGCTTTGCATCAATATCTTATTACCTACCCCATGTCGATAAATATTTACAATTTAATTTATTTTTACTGTTCAACAATACAAATTAATTTGTATATTTTTTTATTTTTACGTCGCTATTATTGCTATATTATTCCAACCACGCGTATTTAATACTTTCGTATATACAATAGAATCATATTAATTTAAGTTATAATATAAATAAATAATATATATTTGACAATTTAATTTTATAACTTAATGATCGAAGTGATCAAGGTCTTATAAAAAGAACACGTAATATATTATTGAATTTTTTAATGCTTTATGTAAACATCTTGTCTATAGAAAACAAAATTGTCAAATATCACAATTGAAAAACGTTTTTTTCGGTTAACAGAATTATATTAATTTTTTAAGACTTATGAGGTATTCATATAGCAGTCTTCCGTCCAATGTACTAGACAAATGCTGCTCTTTATTTGATTGCATTGACATTTTTCGATTATGTATAATAACTGATAAACTTTTAACACTCTTATTATACAAATTAAATATGCTTTATATAATTGTGGCAACTTCTTAATATCAAATTTCGTAATAGTTCATTTTTTGAAGTGGGCCAAACAAATTATTCATAGATATCACGAAAGTCAAGATAATTAACTCAATTATTACCAACATAATAATAATCTTTAAAAAAAATGATATCTTTACTATAAAACAGAACATACAAATATTTTTGTTTGTTACTAGAACTTTTCGGACGTATTATTTTGACCGCCATTTATAGATAATTGTGTTATTTTCCAAATTTTATTTCCAACATTTTTTACATCTTTGTTTTAAAGTTTTAATATGATTAGGGTCACTTTTTGGTGAAAAAGCATGATATTTTAAATAATAATAAAAAAATGTTTAGTACTATTTCAACAATATATTTTATATTCAGGATCAGTTTATCAAACCAAGAATTATAAAAAGAAATGTTCGGTTCAGTTTATCATCAGTTGATACCGAAACTAGTTCAGATAATAAAATATATTGAGGAAATAGGACTAGTAAAAATGTGTTTTTATTGTTTGAAAACTTGGTTTGTCACCAACAGTAAAAGCTCAATTGCTGATGCGACAGGATTGCCTTCATTAATGTGTTATTTTTCACTTGATAACTTTTTTCCAAAAGACAATTTTATGTGTATCTATAAATATTATTAATTTTACGTTTTTTCGTAAGCACGTAAGCTTGTACCTGATATGTACCCTTATAATGTGTCGTTTAAAGCGGATAGAGTATTGGATAATGGTTATCCTTGGTTCGATTTCCTCTCAAGTTTTTTTATAATATAAACATTGCAAAATTTCTTGCGATTCAATAGCAACTGGAATTGGAAACACCCTCACTGCATCAGAATGAAAATCCTTCACGAAATGTATATATCCTTATTGTTATAAATATCAAACAAATGTCAAATCATAATATATCTCATTGATTTCAAAATGAATTGAATGGAAGAACTTTCTACAATAATTGTGACATGTTTATAAATTAAATAGTTAAATCAATAACGGAGCATATCATTCTGTTCATATAAGACTGTTTGAACTGTTTAAACTGTTTTCAAAGCTGATTAACAATTATGATTATTGAATAATGAATTGAGATAACTTTTCAAATACACGTAAAAACGTCTTTTCATGGTTATCGTGGATAATGAAATAATACATCCTTACATAAAACTTAAATCTTTCCTGCATTAAATTGTTAAAAAACTATATTTAGTTTACAAAAGCCTAGCGAGATTAGGAACGTATCTATCAATGGATGGCGTGGATTGCTTGAGTTTTTGATACATCTTATTTTATCTTCAAATTATTAATATTAATAAAAATATTTTAAATAATAAAAACAAAGTTTTCAGTATTATCTCCACAATATAACCTTAAAAATGATTGACTAAAATAGCGTATTATTTTTTCATTGTAATCTTTTATCGGAATTATGCATAAATTATATAAAAAAGTCGTTAACGACATTAAATTTATGATTATAATGTATATAATTGATAAATTAAAAATAAGCAAAAAAAAAAGCTTAAATATTTTTACCGAAAAAAAGGAACAAATCTTCGAATTGATATTATAAATTACTCATAATTTTCCAAATATCTTTGACGGAGAGGAGAAGCTTGTTGATACAAATATATTGTTTTTATCATCCAACAAATAGAATGAAATTAGTGAATTGAAATATTTTTGTAGATAAATCTACAACACGTGTAGCTGCCTGCACGTTTTTTTTTAACTCAAAAAAACAAGTTTGTATTGCAAATGCTTAGTAAAAAATATGTTTCATACTATCGCAAGGTAAATCACGGCACCTTACTGAGCGGGATGCAATCCTTTTTGCAGCCCGGTGGCGCAAGGGTTAATTTTTACATATCTCTAAAATTTTAATGGAAACTTAAATATAGTTATATTTCAGTGCTGTGTTTTGACAAAATTGATCATTTTTTTAATGTAAGAACATTCTTTATCGTTCATTATTAAATTGCAAAATATCAGTATTCGTTTTCGTACAATCATACGTCAGTGACATTTTTTTGACAGTTTATTGTAAATGATAATAAAAATGGTTAAATTAGGTAAATACAATGTTAAGTTAGTTTTTTTCAAGATTAGTTTATATCGAATTTATTATTAGCAACAAACTTTATCGTGTTTACTGTCACATTTTGATGGAAAGGCATGATTTTTTAAATAATAAAAACACATTTTTTAGTCGCTCATTGCAACCATTACTTATAATGCTCACGATTTCCAAAACGGTCCCGATTAAAAAAATGGTTGTGGAATAAAACATGTTTTAATTATTTTAAAATTGTAAGTGAATATATATTTTTATTATATTAGTTTTATGAATAATAACAAATATTTATGGCAGATAATATATAAAGTAAACAGAAAAAACTCTCAAAAATGAGCATAGAGTCAAATGAGATAACGAAATTATTAAAAAGTATTGATTTTCATAAATAATCGTTTTGAAATAAGCATATTATTTATCTTTTCGCAAATTTCATAAACCACCTTTGTTTGAATGAAAAAATGGAATATATCTGGAAAGAATATTTTTCAAATCCTTGACGATAAATAATGAGCGATGTTTCACAAAACCTCATATTGACTAAACAAAAGGAAAGAAATATTACAATCTAAAATTTGGTATACAGTGCGGATACATTTGCTTTTATTATGATTCTATTTGCTTATGAGTAAAATACAGTGTGTATAATATTTATATAAATGGCATTCCATTTTGAAAGCAGATAAATCTTATGTTCCCCACTAGGGGTCTCACGATTCGACCGAGCCTATTCCTTATTGCACTACAAGAGTAAGGCTGGTCAAATCGAGCAGCGTTCACAACAAAGTAATATTATTTCTACAAATAATTACTACGTTTTCATGAAAGCAAGTAAATTTAAAAATTAGCTATATCATTAAGCTTTAGATTTATTCTGACATTTTTGAGTCACTTTATAATGTGTTTAAGTGATCAAATCTATTATGAATTTATTGTGGAAATATCAAACAATGCTATTTTAACTGTCCAAATAAACGCAATGAAGTGAAAATATATTTTGCTTTTATAAACAATTATTAATAGCGAATGTTATTTATTTTTTTAAAGTAACATTAGTTGATTAGGTATTTTCATCACCATAATAATAATTGTTTATTCGCCATAGTCTACTTGGAAAACTTTGTATTCATCAAATTACATTTTAATGTATAAAAGAGAAACAATATGTATTTATGCACGACGTTTAAGTAACTGTTTAGTGAATTCATGTTACAATATTACAAAAAACGATAGATTTGTTTGTCAAAATATAAGGTGATTAATGTAAAAGTAAAATTAATGCCTTCAGTCGTCGACATAATACCGCATGAGTGCAAATTAAATCTCACCGCTTAAAAAAAGTGTCATTTTATATGGAAAGACATGATATTTTAAATAATAAAAACACATTTTATAAAACTGTTTACACACTGTTTTATGATCAGGGTCGGATTCGATCATCGTGAGCATTATCAACTGCTTGATTCTGATCATAAAATTTATTTTAGAAATAGCAAAAAAAAAAATTTTAAATCTTTCTATCAGGTCAAACATTTACTCTTTGTTAAAATGAATTGAAAAAATAAACAAACGAAATTTTATTTTACACGCTAGAAATTAAGATCCCGTATTTTTTTCGGAATCCGAACCGTTTGTTATTCGTACAATAAAAACTTTATTCACCAATGAATCATATATATATATTATAACAGTTTTATAAATGTATTTTACTTTATCTAATCTAATTGCGAAATCATTACATTTGATTAAAACAGATCTGAAAAGAGTTGGTTATGAATGTATTGGTATGTATTGTCCTAACCGTTTTTACAATATAATTTTATAAGAATTCTTTTTTTAAATTTGAATATTTTAAACTTTATTCGATTCCATACGTTGAGTTTCAATAATTGAAATTTATTATCGAAATTCTATGAACTCGATATCGTATACGATAAAATTCTATTTATGTTTTTAATTTTAGAATCAAATAATTAAGTGATTATATCGCTTTAAGGTTCACTTGTAACAGTAAAGTATAGTTGTTAAATAACAGTTCTTGTTTTTCAACTTTCCCCTCTGTGGAACAATGTTGAACGTAGTTGAGTTGAGTTGATGGTAAGAAACAATAGTGGTTCAGGCAAACCATCTCTAAGCATTGACATCACACATGTAATACTAAATATGTTTATTTTTTATTTTAATTTATTATTCATATCTTCGAACAAATAATTATTATTATAAAATATTGACAACAAAAGAGAGAGGCCTGATTTAATAGCGTCTCTCATGCCGCGCTTGTATGACAATACTAAGAAATGTAATTTTTCATTTAATATTAAAAGATAATATTTATTGTAATGACGTATGTATGATAAAATAACAATATGCGCAGTATGGGGGTCGATGTACTTGGAATCAGTACTAACTGCATATTAATATTGTTATTCGAAATCACCATGTTTGGTATAAAATCGATAAATTTCGTATCCTACAGCTTGTTTTTATTAATAGTTGTACATATTGCGGAAGCCAATTGTATCGAGTATTTCGAAAACGTTGCGAGTCACTTTGTTTTGAAAAATGAGGTAAATATGCAAACATCTTCAGAACACCTAACTACTCAAATGTTATACAAAAATCTACCTTTGACGTATATTATAAAATAATTTTATATGTCGCGAAAACGACGCGCGTCTATATTAGAAAAAATGGATTTAATTGAAGTATGCAACTTGAAGGAAAAAAATCGTCTGAATACAAGAATCAATACCTACTACAAATTAAAGTTTATATGACATGAAAAAATTGCAGAAAAGATTTTTTCACTCTCCTGAACAATTCAAAAACTTAAGCCGAGCTGTGAATGCCTGAAGGTGCCGAAAGGCGAAACCCGGTTTGTTAGTGATAAAACACGACGTTAGCTATAACGCCACTGATACTATATTGTGTAAAGTATCAACTATTGAGAAATGTCAGTAATAGCTTCGGCCAAAATTTGGTAAATTAAGCTCCCGGCCCACTTTTGAACAAATGGCATATTTCTTAAGTGTTTACTTAAAGTGTTATAACTATGGCAATATTGAAAATATCAAATGAAACTTTCTGAGATGGTTTAAAAAACTATCAAAATTATCTCTAAAGTGATAAAATTGACAACATTTTTCCATATGAAGAGCCACACTTCAATGTTTACACACATACCGAGTTTCACTTAATTTTTTGCTTTTGCAAGTACGTACTTTTTTCGGTTACCGCTATAGGGGTCGAAAATGTATTTTGCTATATCCTTAAGCAGTCGTTTCTGTGGATCTTCCAATACTCTTGCTTGTAGTGGACTTGGGACCACTTTTATGTTGTCGCCAGGAGGAAGAATCTTGGCATCGTGTATTGCGCGCGAAACGATTGAGTTTTTAGATCGTGTAAATCAATACATTCAAAGCTATAACACTATTATCCATATTACTGTTTTGAAATATTTTAAGTTTTGAGTATAAGAAAAAATATTATTACTATGTCAAATATATTGATTGCTTGATGTCACTAATTTGTATGTTTTTGAAGAACTGATCTATCACGCCAAAACACGTTTTCGGGACTCTAGCGTTGGATTTTGTATCACGTAAAAACACGGTTCCAGGATTTGGCATGTTAAGAAGACATATTAAGTATAAACTTAGCTATCAATTTTTGTATTCACTATGTGTTTATTTATAAAAATATTTTTTTATATTTTATCACAATTTGGTTGTAAAAGTAATTATTTTTGACAATGATAATGCGAATTTTGACGTTATCAATTGTTTCAATTTTTACCCAATGTAGCAGTAATAAACACAATTATTTATTTTGCAATGGCAACAATTGGTGCACATTTAATCGATGAATCAATTATGTTCTAATTATATAAAACAAAAAATCAAACTTGAATACAAACATTCGCAGCCCACGCTTCTTTTGGATATAGTCAGGTTCTTTTAATGGCACCAGATTATTATACACAAGCGGATGCCATCATTTCATTACGGTATCCATTTTCACTAAAGTTTATTATGGTGCTATTTAAATCGTATCTTTATAGCAATCCAAAATATTTTACACTCTTTGTAACACAAGATAAATTTATATTTTTATCATTTAGAATAAATACAAGTGAAATATAAAAAATAAATATGTACAATTGACAAATCTATTCTGTATATAATTCTGAATTTCGAGACCCTTTTAGAAAGTCTGACTGAGAAAAGTTATAATTGACTCTCAAAGAAAAATTGTCTGCTTTATAAATATAATTTTGTTCGATTTGTTGAATTTTTAGGTGTATCAGATTCACCATAGTAAGCTCTAATCTCACAAAACATCTGTCGAACTATAAACATTTAATGTCTTAATAAAAACCGAGGGTCGTTTATTTTATTTATATGCTACACGTAAAGAATAAAAAAACAGAATGTAAATAATGAAAGATGTTAATGTTTGCTTGTACAAACAAAATACATCAAAATATCAAATGTTTTAAAATTATTGCAACATTTGCAAGCGATCTACAAGGGCCGTTGATTCGAGTTTCAAAATAATATAGTCTGAAATATCGTCTCAATAAGAAATCGTTTTTATTTTGTTTGGCATTTGAATTAATATAAATCAGTTGCTTCAATTGGTTCAATTGGATATTGTTTTTTAAACCCGTAAGACTTAGTCGCAAATAGCAAAATATGCTGCGTAGAAAATGACTTTTAAATATAGTTAATATTTAGAATTTTCGTTTTTTAAAGCTCTGAAAAGTATTTTTTTTATATTATTTTGACATGCACTTTAAAAGTTTCATGATTAAATAATTTTAAAGTATTCATTAATATTAATAAAAATGTAATATCGAAGCATTTCCATTCATATGTACTGAATTAACGTTGTTGCAACTTACTTACGATTTAACTTGAATTATTTTTTGTTTTTTATTGTTTATTGAATTCTTAGTTGAAAAATTATCATTTACGACTTCGGGCAATCTCAAAACAAAATATTTAAAAGCAATAAATATTTACATATTTATAAAATCTGTTAGTAAATTATATATATACTCAATACGGTGGAGCTAAAAATAATATTTTCTGAATGACTAAATATGAATGTATTTTATGTATTATAATATTAATATTTAAATTTAAAAAATGGCTAGTTGTCCATTTATTGGATAGATAAAATATTATAACAATATTAAACGTATAATCGCAACGTACAACGTAAATTGAAATTTTAATTGTTAAAACTTAAAGTTCTGTTGCATCCGTGTGATAAAATGCCTGAAGATGCCGGAAGGCGAATCCCGGGTCTTTAGTGACAAAACATGTGGAATCGTACAAAATTGTAACAATTCAAATTTGATATTGAAATCCCATCAAACACCTTCAGTTGATATTATAAATTGAATTGAAATTGTTATTTATTTTGATAATGACACGTATTTGATTGATGCCATATTACTTTAAGCGTTGCCAATTATGTCCCAAGTGCAATAACATCGTTGTTATCACGTATAATTGTGCATATAATGACGTCACTTTTGTCAACGAGTGCATGATAATTGCATATCGAATAACGTAACACCTAGTTTGTATAATGGTTCGATCTGTACGCGAACAAGTCCATACATTCCATAAAGGTTCGTCGACAAATACACATTTTTTCCATAATAATTTTATAAAAGTAGTAAGCACACATTTTCGATTCCTTTATAAAATATTAAATAAATTTGATCACACTGTAAGGCAAAGAATCAACATTCAAAATCTATAACTACTGTATAACGATAGGAGAGCTTCCACTGTGATATTGAGAATATAATTAATGATGGTACTGTCTTTCATGTCCTCAAATGTTGTCTTTTGATTGAATTGGCATTCACTTGGTAGAACTCCATTATAACACGGTGAAATGGTTCGGACAGTTCTGTTCTAATCTGATAGTTCTGTCGATGATGTGAGCCAAAATAGCTATCAACTATATCTAAATAGAATGTAGAACCAAAATACATTGCTATTTTTTCACCGTGTTGTCTTTTGTCTTTTATGTATTATTTTAACGTTTTTATTATTTCATATCTAGACGTAATTTTTTTTTATCTGAATATGGCTTTTCAATATAAAAATTGTGTTCCATGTTAAATTTAAGCATATTTTTTATGACAGGAAATTTTTGGCTCAGATATGACTATAAATTAAGTTCGTTTTAGTTACAGCTAACTTTAAAATGTATGTTAACCGTTTTTTTTAATGTCAAATAATACCCAATAATAAATATTTGCATTATTTTGAGTGAACTGTCATGGGCGACAGTCAAGTCAGCAGGTTTTCCGTGGACCACGAAGTTCTGTTCTGCCCCATGTAGGTTTTGTTTGTTTTTCGTTCCCCAGGGGAGGTCAAGTTTCGACCCCTGCGGAGACTTCCTTCCTTCAACATAGTTTTTAACAAAAAACACAATGCGGCAGAGCGGGATGCATCATTATTTCAGTTGACGAGCGAGGGAGACACACGAGGCTCGATTTCGTCCGACAGGTGCTCGCAGTGATCACTGATTATTATTTCAGAGTGATTTCAACAAGACTGAAAAAAATATAGATTTTTAAGCATTCATACAATTGCAGAAGATCTATAATATATTATAAAAACAGTTTTTTTTTGTAAACTGGAAACCATTTATAAGATACTTTTTTTTACCAAATCGCTTTATGTCAGAGTTGGTATTTTCAGAACGATTCAACTTTCATACACTATCTCTAAAAACGTGTATTGATTAAATTGCCATTTATTTGGTAGAACTCCATTATAACACGGTGAAATAAAAATAGCAATTTATTTTAGTCCTACACAATTTTTATAAGGTAAAGTCGATAGCTATTTCGGCTCACGTCATCGTCAGAACTACTGATAGTTCAGTATCGCTTTATGTTAGAGATTGTATTTTCAGAACGATCCAACTTTCATACACAACCTCGAAGAACGTGTATTGATTGATTTGACATTTACTTGGTAGAACTCCATTTTAACACGATGAAAAAATAGCAACGCATTTTAGTTCTACAAAATTTTAAAGATATAGTTGATGGCGATTTAGGCTCGCTTCATCGTCAGAACAACTGATAGTTCAGATTAAAATACTTTGCCATTTTTTCACCGTGTTATAAGAACGTGATTGTTTTTTTGTGTAATTAAAAATCACATCCGTTCTCTTAAAAATCCTATGCCCTTTTTTGAGTTATGAAGAGATTCACTCATTAGATCTTATTTTGAAAATAGAAACAAAATCAAATTCAAGTAAATTATTACTAAATTTGTTAACAATTCATTTATGCCAATACATGTTTTTATTCTATAATTTGATATTTTATCGTTGGTAAAAAATATAAAATTTAAATGTTCAGTAAATCATTGAATCTAGTTTAATTTAAATTTATCGTTGTTGAAATAATTAATTTAATTTTAAACGATTAATTAAATAAAAATCGAAAATCCGTTATATTTGTCCAACTGCGTATATTCTTAGCGAGCCATACAACCAGTGGGGGTCACTTAGACCCCAAGACAGCGAGCGTAGGCCTTTCATTGTGAATTAAGTGAAAAGGGACGCACTTATGTATAAAACGACGCCATAAAAAGAGAAGCGAACAGGGTTCCTACTGTGCGTGGAATTCAAGAAAGAATTTCTTTGGACCCCCTCGCGGTTTCGAGAAGTCAACTCTCACCACCTTACCTAAATATTAGTATAATATTCGAGAAAAAAAAGCAGTCACACACTTATATTTCATTGCACGCTGGGTTCTTCTTGCCTATATACACATGTAACCGCAGATCGATGCCATGCGATAGGAAAGGTTTAATTGTAGACATTATAAATTTTAAGAGCATCCAATGCGACATTGAACGCTTACATGATTAAGTAATGTGTTTACATACGTGTAGAGTTATCGGAAACTATTTCATTTCTAACGCATTTATTACAAACAAGATATTTCGTTGTTACGGTTTATTACATACCTATACTAATTTGCTTTTAGGCTTTTAAATGTATATACTTTAAATAGCTGAATTTTAATACTTGAAATAAATAAATACTTACTTATATAAAATTACACACAGATGATATAAATTCAATCTGTAGAAAGTAATCATTTTTGGAAATATTCTCAATACATAAAATATTGTCTATACTCTGTGCTTAGATTATTTTCGTTTATATGAAAATATATATATTATAAAACAAACCGAAATATAATTTATTGATTGAATTGGCATTTACTTCGTAGAACTCCATTATAACACAGTGAAAAAATAGCAATGTATTTAATTTTTACATTTTTTTTTTTAAATATGGTTGATAGCTATTTCGGCTCACGCCATTGTAGTTATTAGTTTAGACGATGGTTGAGCCGAAATAGCTATCAACTATATCTCAAGAAATTTTTGTAGAACTAAAATACTCCCTTTTCACCGTGCGCGTAATAGAATTATCCATATCCATCGTTTTAAGCAATTCAAAATTGTGAAAAATTCTCAAAAAATTGGATCACTAATCACTCTATTGAAAGAAGTAAGGGTGGATATGAAGTAATAAATCATGAAAGAAGCCTATGTTTCAAATAAGTTCCTAAAATGTGTGAAATTGTCAATTTGTGCTCAACAAAACCTTGACTACTAGAGTGTTCAGAGTAAGTACCCAAAAAACGGTAAAGATTTGGCTAAGGGGCCGGCAATTCACAAAACACTCAAGCACATTTATTGAAATCAAATCACCTTTTTAAATGCAGGATATATGGTTATAAAAGATTTTTATATAGTATGAACATATTTCCACAATGCTTTAATATATATTTTTATGCTTGTCCAAATCGATAAACATGCTCTTTTACATGATTTTTTATGCTTATTATTTATATGAAAAAAGGATCGGCGCAGGTGTCTTATAAGTCTGTCGCCACAGGGTTTGATAAATAGATGACATGTTTTGAAATATGTACCTAAACTCAAAGTAATACAACGGGTTTGATAAAAAAAGAATATAACAAAAAAGCAAAAACGGTCTCTGAATACCTACATCTTATTATGAAAACATTTTTTATTAATCATATGACTAATTAAATAAAACACAAGGCATTTCGCATTTATAAAATACGAATATTCGTCGGTTTATTTGATTTGAATTAATATTCACTGAGAAATTATCAGAGACTTTCAATCAATGTCAAATATTTAAGGCGTGTATTTGGTGTATACACGTGCCAACTATTCAGGCCAGTGATACAAAAAAGGAGATGGATATTCTGCAAGATTTTTTTTTTACAAATAATCAGTTAATTTGAATACATATTCGTTGACCACACAATGCAATTTATTCAACGGCTGTATTCCATTTGTTCAACTTTACGGTGGCGAATCATGACACGAAGAAATCCAAAATCTGTTAACGGACTGAAGTATGAGCCGTCGATGTCTCTGGACATCAGCTGTATTTGTATACTCTTACAACATATGAGGTTCTGCTGTTCTGGACGACTATTAGTTGGTAAGGAGTATACTCAATTGGAGGGAGCGGATGCGGTCAAGATGCTTACCAGGTCAACATGTGGTAGGGCTGAAATATTAACACGATAATTCCGGTCTTGTTTGTTTTGTTATTGTTGTTCAATATGTTTAATTTCGGATCCAAGCGCACGGGTTTCAGCTCTCATTATTTCTTTTGAATTTTTACTCGAATAAATAACAATTGTATTGGAAATGTAGGGCTAGATTAAAAAAAATATTTTAAATATTTTTTTTTTTTATATATAATATATATATTTAATAATCAGGTCATCATATATTATCATTGGATCATAAAACATATTGTGGAAATACGTACTAAATAATGTGTTTTTATTATTTTAAATATCATGCCTTTCTATCAAGAAGTGACAGTTAACATGTTAAAAGTTAAAAAAAAAAGCGTACAAATGTAGCTCATAAGGAATTACTTGGCCAGTAAGAAAGAATCTTAACAGAATGTGCATTTATGCGGACTGGTTGTAACTCAGGAAAACGACGTAGGCGGGAATAAAGCATGCTGAATAATCAATTCATAATAGTGATGTAATATTTTTTTGATAGTTGGTATATAAGCCCTGCTATAAAAATCCGTGATTCATATACAAATAATTAATTTCTAAGTCTATTTAATATTTTTTTAATAATAATTAGTGTTTTTTTTACCATTGCCCACGGAGTCGAGAGTATACTCGTTCTGTAAGTATTTTACGTATACCAACGTGTTCGTAATTTATAAAGCACGGTATCGAAGACTTGTAAGAGATAAAATGAAATAAAAGGAAAGAATATACTTAACGCTGGCCGACACCAACACAAAAAAGTGAAAACACGCACACAAAAGTAAATCGACCCCGAATGAATGAAAATAATCGATGAATGAATTTTCGTGGCGACGAGAGAGGGAGATATTTACGCTGCCTCGCAACGGAAAAAAATTATATCAAATTTTATTGATTGAATTGGCATTCACTTGGTAGAACTCCATTATAACACGGTAAAAAAATAGCAATGTATTTTAGTTCTACAAAATTTTAAAGATATAGTTGATGGCTATTTGGGCTCGCGCCATCGTCAGAACTACTGATAGTTCAGATTAAAATACTTTGCCATTTTTTCACCGTGTTATAAGAACATGATTGTTTTTGTGTGTAATTAAAAATCTCATCCGTTCTCTTATCCTTTCTACACAGCTATTAACAAGTAAGCAAATGTACGTTTAAACATATTTCCGACGATTGCGTGAGCCGAAAAAGCTATCAACTATATCTTAAAAAAAATTGTAGAACTAAAATTCATTGCTATTTTTTCACCGTATTATAATGGAGTTCTACCAAGTAGATGCCAATTCAATCAATGATAGGAATAAGTTTATACTGCTCGAATTATCCGTTTAAATTATAAATTATATATTAAAAAATATGCAAAAAAATTCCGTTTTATGTGTTGACAATGTCGCAAGAAATATGACATAACGGTATATTATCTCTTAATGGTAATCTTACAATCAATAAAAACAAGTCCCAAAAAGCTTTCCCTGGCAGATTTTTTAAGCTAAAGATGCATTTTGAACTAATAAATAAACGAGTGTACTTTTCAATTCAAATGTGTTAATATAACAATTTTAATAATGAAAATGTAAACAATTTTTTTTATAAAGATGTTAAATTTACATACAATTTGACATAAGAATTTTAATATGTGCGTAGGATTATTAAACGACACTTACGGACAGGTTTGGTTATAGTTATGACTTAATTTGATTGGCAATTTCGCTCGGCGGGATGTCAACCGAATAAAATGACTCCGAGCGAGTCTAGAGGCTTGGTTAAATGGTCAGGAAACAGCGTGAGAGAGTGTGGAGTTTTGTATTTTATTGATATTTTTGTTGAGGCTAAGTGCGGTGAGGGTAAATTATTTCACTGATTTTTTTTATTTATTTTGAAAGAAGCATAGATGTTAAGTTGGGCAGTGAAACAACTAACGCACAAATTAAAGTTTTAATTTATTAATATTTTTACTATCAGCAATAAACTATACTTTGCGCTGTTAGAATTAAGGAATTTATACTTTTTGTATTTTGAATGGAAATTTTTAATTGAGTATATATTTATATAATTTATGAAATTTAGTCCAATAAAATGAATATATGTTTTGACAGAACTTATAATGTATTTAGCTGTTAGCTCTATAACTATATACATATACGTTACAAGTTTTGTAGAACTAAAATACATTGCTATGTTTTCACCGCGTTATAATGGATTTCTACCAAGTAAATGCCAATTCAATTGGTATATATTTAATGCGTTGTGATAAACTATTTTGCGTTTTATAACCATCATAGAAAAAAACTTATCGATCGAATAAGAGTTAACTTTATAGAACTCCATTATAACACGACGGAAAAATAGCAATGTACTTTAATTTTGATGAAGGTGTAAGTCGAAATAGCTATCAACTATATATATAATGTGAAAAAAACTTTTTAACGAAATATTGCCTGAACATCATTCAATATATTCGTTAAAATGTATTAACAAACTTTAAAGTACCTGGTCGCATTATGGAAAATTAATACAAACTGCCATTTGACAAAATAATTGATACATGAATTATCACGTTTTTATATATAATTTAACTTTTGCAACGGCTTTAATTTTGTAGCAATCAATTAACAAAGAATGATAACATTATAATAGGAATAATTAAACTCATTAATTTTGAATAATATTGAATTTTCTAACGCAAATCAAACAAAATTTTGGTGAGTTTTAATGATATAATTTGTACTATTGGGTAGGTATGTACATAATCTAGATATCAATAAAAGAATATTGGATTCCTGTACATCTGAATTACAATTATTGTGAAAGAATTATTGCTTCAATAATACAGACCGGTGACATGATTGAGACAGATTTAGTCAACCATAAACTTGCGACCAAAAATATTTACTTTCAAAATAATTATAAACAAACCACAATTAACCTTTCTACGTATATATATTATATAGTGGTTTTCGTATTTATCACATACACTATAAAAAAAATCGAGCAAGACGTAATTATTTCCTGTTTTATTTTTACAAATATTATACTTCTTATCACTGGTGAATGTCAGTTGCTGTTAACTAACCGTTCTCTTTGTTCACTTTCAGAATCAAATTCGATGAACGTTCAATAATGTTTTGTTCTCAATATTATAGGAATATCAGTTAATCATTCATGTTTCTTTCCTTTTCAATGAAATTTTATTTGTTATGAGTATAAAACCTTACAAATTTTAGTCGCCATGTTAATGATGTAACACAGACGTGGGTAAATGCGGCTCTTGGTCGAGTTAATTGCGGTTCCCGATATTTCTTGATAAAAATATAGGTACAAATTCCAAAACATTATAATGAAAAAAGTTTATAAAATCAAAACATCGTTGACAGCTTACAAATGAGTATTTTACAGATGTATAGCGAACGCATGTTTTCACTAAATTAAATAAAAATGATAACTTAACATTCGTTTATATTTATATACATTATTTGTTTTGCTTTATCAGATTTTTTATAGAATTTTCATTGATTGGACTTGATTTTGTGTATTATATACTAAGTAAGACCGTAACTATGGTATGACTTTTATGTACACAGTGGGTGATCGATTAATGAACATAGTCAGCTCTAAGACAATTTTCGCTATCCGAATTGCTCGTTAACCAATCATTGATGTACCATAGATTTTTATCGATCCCTTAAGTTCATTATCCGAATATTTTCTCGTTGTCCGAACACAAAAATCTTTCGTTTTCCGATTTGTTCGATATCCGAATTATTCGTTAATGGATCACCCAGTGTAATATATTTACGAAACTATAAAGTATGGCTCTCGTTAACCTCGTGTATACTTATATCTTTTAACCTTTAACCGCCCAAGCATTTTTTTTGAAATATTCGCGCGACCCGCTGTTGTTCTAAAAATAATTATATCTCTAAATCTATTCATTATATTTGGGTATAATAAGAAACATTATCAAAATAAAAGATTGTTTATAATTTACTAAAGCTTTATACGTAATTTTTCACATTTTATATAATTACGCGTTAAAGTTACAGAATAAAAACTTCTCTCGAGGGGTTCGCGCACTCAGATTGGGAGCCACTGCCTCAAAGAAAAATATTCTATGTATTGTATGAAAAAAATCTGTTTCCCTATCAAAATGTAGTGAATAGTGTAGATTAAGCTGATTTATTATGGTTCGCCTAAAATAACAACACACATACCAAGAGCCAATATTGTAATACAGATGTTTATATTATTCATCACGATAAAAATATTTTTTGGAACCGAATATAAAATTATTGAACGGTATCTCAAAGACATTATTTATATAAGCTAATATTCATATTTTGAATAACATAAATCAGTGTAACTCGATAGCGAAATGCACCATAATCACCGGTCCCGAACGGGACCGCTGGGCGTTTAAAGGTTAAATAGTTCTGCAGTCGATTGAAAAATATTTAATTTTGAATTTTTACAGCTTAGTACGATTCTAAATGTTGTATCACTAACGACCCGGGTTTCGCCTTTCGGCATCTTCAGGCATTCTATCACACGGATGCAACAGAACTGACGTAATTTAAACAGTTAGCATTGTCTATGTACCAAAGTTATTAATTACAGGAAAACACTTACCCCAAGGTATGCAGTAAAATGCAGCTGAAACAAATTTAATAATATTGATGTAATAATAATTAACACTATTGCCTGTGATAATTTTCATTAACAATCTTGTTAATGAGTCACATTATTAAGTGGGTTTTACAACGAATATTAATCAATTAACATTAAAATATGAATGGTTTTTTTATATAGAGATATCTAATTATTTTAATCTGGCAAATAACGATCAAACATCTAGTGATGAAATTTAAGAATTTATTTCATTAGATTGTCGATTCATTGAACCGATCCCACGCAAAGGGAGGAGTTGGAAGATTGAAATTATCATTGAGAATAATAAAGCAAAATATTATTGAAATA
The DNA here is from genome assembly GCA_028555115.1 of Himalopsyche japonica. Taxonomy (NCBI): domain Eukaryota; kingdom Metazoa; phylum Arthropoda; class Insecta; order Trichoptera; family Rhyacophilidae; genus Himalopsyche; species Himalopsyche japonica. Next base: position 399,892 of record JAHFWJ010000015.1, read on the forward strand.
ATTTTATAATAAAGGTTATCTAACACTGAGACTTTGGGCATAAAGAGACATCAATATTAGTCGGAGCATAAATAAAAGCATATTTCTTTGTTCTGTATAAAGTTTAGAATATAGTCATAAAACATGACTTCGCATTCGATCGCCGTTGTGGCCGTATTCAAATTTGCATTTATTGCCCGACTCTTTGGAAATATGTAAGCAAACCATACGATGTTTGGACTAAGAATAATGTAGTAGTTTGTCTTGTTTGGGTGAGTAAGTCTGGACCTCCTGTGAGAGCTTTGTACAAATTTCGTTTGAACTTCAATAACGTTGGGCTCAACCCCAGCGTTTCGTTTAGCACGAACTTCCAACTCGGAGACGACCTCGTGAAAAATATGTCTCCGGTGCCACATATTTAATAACATGATTTATCCATCGTTGAAATCGTCGGCAAATTGAAAAAAAAAACGTATTGTCAAAAGCTTGACTACTGTATTAAATAAGAATAATGTTTAACGAAATTTCCAGAATAATACAAAAAAACCCTACACATTACATGCCATTATATAATATTAAACTGATGGTCACACAGACGATGATCACTCACTGAGCCTTCATAAAAAAAATTATATATTATAAACAATTTAAACATTCATACAACTACTATTTTCAGTGCGCTACGTCCTTTTATTTCCGAGTAATAGGTTGGAGAAAGTAAAAAAAAGGTTTTGAATAATGTAAAGAACACTTTTTATATGTACTTATTTCCGCATTATATTTTATTATCTGGACAAGTTTCGCTCATCACGAATCATCGAGTATTATCAATTATAAGGATACAAACTACAGACGCTTGTAGTTTGTACAACTAACTTATACAAATTTTGAGTCAAATTTTGTAGGAATACAAAACCATGGGTTCAAGAAGTAAGAATACAATTTACAGGAAGTCATTCAATACAAATTAAATTAATTTATTTAAAAATTAAGCCTTAATAATCCACCAAGAGCTCAGAAAAAATGTGAAAGATTTATCTGGAAGAAGAGTGATTGGGAATTTTTAAAAACAAAATAAACTACACTAAAAATATATTGAGGGGAATAAGTGTTATAAAATGTATTTAAAATATCAGACATTTACAAGAAGATGAGACAGTTAACATATCAAAAGTATAAGTATAAATAAGTTATAAACGTAAAAAAAAATTTAGAAAAGATTTCTGCAATAAATAAAAATCGCTGTAAAACCTATAGATGAAGAAGAATTCTTCATATTGTGAAAAGTTGACTGTATTTTTGTATAGCAATATTGCACGATTTCAAACAACAGTAATAAAGCAGTTATTATTCCGTAGCAATGTATTTTAGTTCTACATTATTTTTATAAGATATAGTTGATATCTATTTCGACTCACGCCATCGTCAGAACTAAGCTTAAACGTACATTTACTTATCTATATACAGCTGTGTAGAAAAGGTACACAATACATGTTCTCTTCTGTTTAAACAACCTAGCTTATATCCTGCTAGCGATAAAACTCAAATTTAAATTTAAATGAAACTAAACAGGTGGCAATTTTAATAATCTTAAATATTGACCTGAGATGATTTATGCTGAAATGCATTAGATCTTTGTAATGGTCTGAGGAGCGGCGAAAGACTTATCTTATATTTGTCTGTTCGTTTAAAATTTCGTTAAAAAAACATTACTATTTTTTCACTGTGTTATAATGGAGTTCTACCAAGTAAATGCCAATTCAATCAGTATACAGTTATGATACATTTTGCCTATTTGACTAATTAAGAAAATTATAGAAATATTTTGCCAAAATAGAAAAAAGTCTATTTTTGTAAACGTCAAAAGTAAATAATTTGTTACACCATAAAATATGTAGGAGATTTTCAATTCATAAAAAAAACATTCATAATTCCATCATATTTTAAGGACAAGTAACGGACTAGTGTATCGAAACTTGCAGTTATGCATAATTATTCAATATGCAATTCAAATACATTATATTTCGAATGAAATATATTTATTGCATTACTATTTCTAAATAGAGAGATTTCACGATGTTATTGCAATAATGTGATGTCTACAAATCACTTCATTTGAAAAAAAAAAACATCTTTTTAAATGCGTTCGAAGTAACTTCATGGATACTGAGAAAGATAAAATAGAACAGTAGGACGCTATACAAATAGGCTTGTCCGAAAAATGACCACACGCGAAATGCCCTCCACAATGGAATGCACTACAATATCGCAGTTCCTTGTAAAAACATTTTTTCTTTACATCTCGTCTTTATATTCACGCCATGTGATCGATCCAAATAAATCAAAGAACAACACGAATGAGGACACTACAAGTAGGAGTTTTGTGTAAACATCATTTTCCACTACAATATTAATTATATTGTGTTTTGCTAAATATTTTTTTTGAATCTACCAAAATTCACTCTCCACAAACTAGCCGGATTTTTGTTATTATTTGGCTGCTTAAAATACTTTTTAAATTCTTTAAATTATGACGGTACGTTTTGTATTTTTAATCGCCTTTAACAAAATTTTATGTAATAAGGTTAATCTTTTATTATTTTATTTTTTTGAATGATAAAATGTGCATCTAGCTAATATATTTACAATCTTCATTTTGACTTCTCCTCTAGTCATCTAAGTTCCAAGAGAGTTTGAGCGATATTAATGCTTTTTAGCCATTCCCGCTCTAAAAGTATCTCAATTAAAAAATATACGATAACTGCTTATTACACTGCCACTCAACTTTTCTTTTTCTAAGAGAGAATGAGAATACAAATATATTGAATTGGCATTTACTTGGTAGAACTCCAATATAACACGGTGAAAAAATAGGAATTTATTTTAGTTCTACAAAATTCTAAAGATATAGTTGAAAGCTATTTGGGCTCACGCCATCGTCAGAGCTTCTGGTATTAGTTCTGACGATGGTGTGGACGGAAATAGCTATCAACTATATCGTTAAAATTTTGCAGAATTAAAATACATTGCTATTTTTTCACCGTAGTATACAAATAGATTTAAGAAAGCGCTAATAGTAGGCTTTATTGTTATGTTATATATAAATACGTTGAAATTTGCTAAAAATGTTTTTTACGATATTGATTTAAGGTACTTGATGGAATCTATGATAAATATCAAATTTGAATTCTTGAAATATTGTAGTGAATCAGTCAGTTCTGTTTCATGTATGTGGTATAATGCCTGAAGATGCCAAAAGGCGAAATCTGAGTCGTAAATGACTAGACGGATGGAATCGAACAAAGTTTGAACAATTCAAATTTAAAAATGTTTTTACTTGACTCTTGTGATTTTTTTCTGTAGATGTTTCATTGTCATGTACAATAATACAAATACACAAATCCTGAATTTATTCCTGTGGGATACAGAAATGTTGTCATCCTTTTATGGATACTAATACAAAAGAGAAGAGATACAAATCCATCATTGTCATATTAGTGCGACGACGCCAGATGTACCTATTGTAACCAAGTCGTTGGTAAATTTTTGATCGATTTGGTAAAATCAAGTGAAATGTCAATTTTAGCTTACACACACAAAGTAACTATGGTCTATGATTTTAACGGCATATAATTAACTTTTAAGCAGTGAAAAGGCATGATATTTTAAACAATAGCAGACATTTTTAGTACAGTTTTCAAAATTTATTCAACAATCAGAACCAGCTTCAGTCATCACAGGCATTATTATGAGTATGCTCATAATTATTAAATATATTGTAGAAATGTTTTGTTGTTATTTAGAACACATAAATGACATTAAGAAGATTTTTCGTTGATTGAATTGGCGTTTACTTGGTAAAACTCCATTTAAAATTAAAATTTAATTTAATTTAATTTAATTATCATTAAAATACTATATCCATTGAAAGGATGACAACATTTCTGTATCCCACGGGAATAAATTTGGATTTGTGTATTTGTATTATTGTACACGACAATGAAACATCTACAGAAAAAAAAATTACAAGAGCCTAGTGACAACATTTTTAAATTTGAATTGTTCAAGCTTTGTACGGTTCCATCTGTTTTGTAATCTATGAGTCGGCTTTTGGCATCTTTAGGCATTATATCACATGACTACAATTCTGACGATAGCGTGAGCCGAAATAGCTATCAACTATGTCTTATAAAATTTTGTAGAACTAAAATAAATTGCTATTTTTTCACCGTGCTATGATTTTTTTGGTTGTGTATTAAAGACGTCAATATTACTTGTAGCAGACTGAACAAAAACCAATAGTTTGAGTTATACATACATATATATATATATATATATATATCTAATAATTAAATAAAATCAAGTCAATATAATTAAAAAAAACAGCGTGCAGCCTAATTCAAACTTGTTTAAATCGATTGCAGTATATAATAGAGTAAGCTTGTTGTAAAAATTGGTTTCTTTTGTTTTTTGGGTGACATTCTTCACTATTGACAAGGGTAGGGTCTCATTGTCTTTTTAACTCGTAATTTTCTCATGCAATTGAGATAATCGTCAGTGAGTCAATTGCATGTCACAAAAACGTATGTCTTCGAAAGATTACAGGGAAGCAAAAAATCAATACAAGATAGTTTACAACAGACATGATTGTTGGCAAACCATGTAACTTTCTCAAGATATCTGAAATTATTGTTCTTACCACTGCAACGTATTTATATCATGTTTAAAGGTATGTCTCCAAGTTGGACATGTTGGAATGTCGAATTGTTTCAACTGCACTTTGTGTAACGATAGATTTGCTCAGTTTTAATCTTCCTATATATATTAATAAAAATGTCTTTTCTAAATTACGTCATTTTTAAGCAATATCAATCAGTGGAGTAGAAAAGGAAACCAGAAGTAAAGTAAACAAAAATCGCTGAGGAAAAAAACTGTTTAAGAGTACAATAGCATAAAATCAATCTGGATATTCCCATAGATATAGATATTCCAGTCATTGTAGATTTTTTCGATTCAATAAAAAAAATATTTAAAAAAAATCGAATATCACATTTACTCCGAATTTAATAAATCCGAATCCGGATAAGCATGTTCACTATTTAAGCAGTTATAAAAAAAAATATTCCACTTCTATGCATATATGAGGCCGCCTTCCATAGCGCAATACTGATGAATAGATACGATGTTCTTTAAGGTGTTAACTGTCAATTCTTAGTGGAAAAAATTATATTTTATACAATAAAAACACATTTAATTTAATTTATGATATCGACTGAAGGTGCTTGATGGAATTTCAATATTAAATTTGAATTGTTACAATTTTGTACTATTCCACATGTTTTTAAGATACCAAAAGGCGAATCCCGGGTCGTTAGTGACAAAACGTGTGGAATCGTACGAAATTGTAATATCGGCACAATGTTGATCTTCACGACGACGACCTTTGAAAAATGCACTATTACGATTTAGAATAAAAACAAAAATGTTCCTTACTCAGTCTTTTGTTTAAAGTGATATTATATTATAAAACGTATTTTTGTAGGTGTGTACTGAAAATCTGTTATGGCGAAAGGGGTTAATCTACTGAGCGTTGAAACAAAAGATTAATATCTTGTTCCCCTGATGATACTGCAAATTTATCGAATGCTTCAATGTTGGCTTGGGTAAGATCATCTCAGTGTGGCCTATTGTGATAGTGTGAAGACATATAAGACTCATAGCAAACACCTCTGCTCGTTCAGTTTTCATTAAAAGTAATTATTGTTTGTTTTTGTGTCCTGACGGTTGTGTTTACAAGTGTAATCTATTCTTTAAACTAATTTGCCAAGCCCAAAGTGTTCATCGATAATATACGTAGTACGATGTTTTCTCAAAAATGTGTTGATTGAAAATTATTTGACTCGCCACGATGGGCTGTTAATGCCGATAATCCAAAACTGCAAATGACGTCAAAATTTGTGCTTATATCGTCCAATTTATTTTGGTGTTGCTACAACAAAGCAGTAGTAAGAAGGCCATAATAAAAGAACATATTTAGACCACATTACTTGTCGGTGTATGGCATCTTCATTTCATGGAATTTGACAAATAATAGAGGTGTTCCCGTGGTGAATTACTAAAAGAAAATATTTGCCAGATTGTCCTCGAGTCGTGTTCGGGCTGACATTTTTCTTTTGTCAAATTGTAATGGCGTGTAATTTATCATTTTGCTAAATGACAGCGTTTTTGGACAGGCAACATAATATCTACGATGCATCTCAATAATCTAAATTGTACAATATCGGGTTCTATCTACGCGTGACTCACTGCAACAATTGTGCAATCGATGATATTTTATATACAAATACACCCAGTCCTTTTTTTACGCGATTTTTTTGGACGGAACCGCTACATTTCTTACGCACCTCACTGCTTTTTACGCAATTTTTCCCCAAATTTGTTTTAAAGAAGACATTTATATATGATACTAGGCATGTACGTTTCATTATTTTTTAAGTAAAAAAAATATGTGTATTTTGTAAAGCATTCCAATTTTTAAAATACACATACAATTGCTAAATGTTGACAAGTGTATCGGATTTTATGCGAATTAATGTTTTAGGGTGTGTAAAGAAATATAATGCAATTGCGTGAAATCATTTTTTTACACGCCTTTTTCTGGAACCAATGTATCGCGTAAAAAAAGGACTGGGTTTATAATTGATATTTTTATAAAATATTTGTCACAATTGCAGCAGCATCGTACAATATATAACTTTATTTGTATCGCATATAAGATTTTATTATATAAAAGAAAAAATGGTCAAAAAGAATTTTATTCTAAAACAAATATTACTTCACAATGACTTACTTAAAGAACTCGTGTCTTATAAGGATATAAATATTTCAATAATGCTTCGCTTTGAAACCCGAAGAGTGGCGTCTCAGATTTTAGAAATTTCCTGTGTGATGGAGTTATAAATCAAAAATCACACAACGCTATCTGATCAGTAGCGCACCGTCCTTAAATTTATAAAAATATATATTTTATTTTGAATTATCGAAATTATCGAGTTTCTCTGTGATGAAAGAATTAACATAAAAATAAAATACAAATTTTACTATAATTATTTTTTATTTTATATGTTACATATACGTTTACTAAAATTAAAAGTTTATTTATATTGCAACGTGAAAATATTTAAAAAAAAAAAATCAAACTCAACCATACTAGATCATGTAAAATCTACTTTAATACATTAAAAAATAACATTCACCTGAACTCACTCTTATCTACATGAAATATGTCGACATTGAAAGATAGTTCTGATGATGGCGTGAGCCGAAATAGCTATTAACTATATTAAAAAAATATATTTTATAGAACTAAAATACCTTGCTATTTTTTTTCCACCGTTTAATACTGTTGAGCTTTATAAATGGTCCATTTGCTATTGGTATCCTTATTGGCAGACTGGTTCTCCATAATGTTAATAAATAATACTCATTAGTATTTATATAGTTATTTAGTTATTGCTAAATATGACGTGGAAATATTATTTTCATTACGACATGGTGATTCTAAATCAGACGAAATTAAATGGATTTTAAAATTAAATTTTGTAAAATACGAGATATTCTTTTACAAATTGGAATATAAAGAATTTATGATGCATTTTTAAAGGCTTTAAAAAATAATTTTTAAATATCCGAAATTACACATCGCAGTGAACTTGAAATTGATTTTGTCAAACCTGAATGTAGACCCATTTTGATTTCATGTATGAATCATTTACCACTAGACAACAAATAGTAATAAAAATATGCCGAATTTTAAGTATGAAATTGGTTTATTGATTGAATTTGCATTTACTTTGTAGAACTTCGTTATAACACGGTAAAAAAATAGCAATGTATTTAATATTTTTAGTTTTATTGATAGCAGGAAATAGGCTAGGTCGTTAAAACAGAAGAGAAGATGTATTGTGTACCTTTTCCACAAAGCTATATATAGAAAAGTAATAAGATGTACGTTTAAACATAATTCCGACGATGTCATCAGCCGAAATAGCTATCAACTATATAATATAAAAATTTTGTAGAGCTAAAATACATTGCTATTTTTTTACCGTATCAAATTGGTTGTTTTCCGAGATATTGTTTATTCTTGAGTGGTCAAATTATTTGGCAAAAATGTTTTTTTTATTATTATAGTGTAATCTGTAGTTAATAGTTATTTGGTGATCATTAGTCGATTGAAAGGACACTTTGTGTGAGCAAGGGTAGTTTATTTTTGATCATCAGTTCAAAAATACTGATCGATTAAAATTAACGGCACTGAGTCGACGGTTGTTCGTCGCAGTTTGTACCCGCTATGCGTGCAGTGATGGATAGTCGAAGCAGACCTAATTGATCTACGCGAGAAACCTTACGATAATTATTCAAATCTATCGCATATGGTGTAAGTGACACACGAATGACAAGCCATTATAGGTGCCGTCGTCGGTGGCAGGTCGCTGCTTCTAAGAGTCATTTTTCGCAATCAAAAAGACAATATTTTTTCATTACTGTCTTATCAATATTTCGATTATTCATCAATAATAACAACATGATCATATTACTAATTAAAAGTTTTTTTCGAATTAACAATTGCATCATAATTTTTAACTACCCTATAATCTACAGCATATAATTGCTTGCACTATGTATCGTAACAACATTGACGAATTTGATATTGCTTTATTAATATAATTTATGATATTAAATTTGAATTGTTACAACTTTGTACGATTCCACATGATTTGTCACCATTGTCAGATCTGTTGCATCCGTGTGATAGGATGCCTGAAGATGCCGAAAGGCGAAATCCGGGTCGTTAGTGACAAAACATGTGAAATCGTACAAAGTTGTGACAATTCAAATTGAATTTAATTTTTTTAATTATTTGCTTAAACATAATATCACACATCCCGTGTTTCGTATAATTAACACATTTAAAAATTTGGCCCAGAGCGATATTCATATCGACAGTGAAAAACTATTATTTATTTTTTTTATTTTTCATATGCATAATGCGTAAAAAAACTTCCATTGAGGTTAGTTCCGTAAGTAACATTGGCATGTCTCGTCTCATTGTTAAAATTGACAGAAGCCAGCAAACCTTTTTGACGTGACAACGTCTTATAAATCGATGATCGCCCGCTGCACGCACGAAAAAACATGACTCATTGTCCCGTTTGTCGCGTGCGAATAAAATATATCAATAAAAAATTGTAGATTTCATTTCACTCCTTCTTCGTGTCCATACAAAATAATGATAATTCAATAAAAATGATTCCATTTTATTCATAAAAGTATGCAATCATTTCATCAATGTTTTCTTATGACGTTGTCACGTTAAACTATCGTCCGTAAACCGACTTTACAGACAACCAATTTTTTTTTTTATGTAAGAAAAAAATATTCCCAGTACCTAATCTACTAATTTTTAGAATTTTTATGAAAAATAAGATTTTATTTAGTTTCTATTATTCTCGTAAAATACATTTATTTCGCATGCATAAAACAAAAATGTTGTACATTCAGATGTTTGAGATTTTCAACACAATATTTTAGTAAACTTTTAAATATTTAAAATTTTCTTTCAGTACTGTAATCCTGTTTCTATCTCACGTGAATAATTTAAGCATCTTTAAAGAAAATACTGTCTGTAAAAAAAATATTAATTGATTCAAACATTGTACCAAACGAAAAATATACATTTATTCTAAAACTATCAATACTTTGCAAAAAAAATATTATACACACTATGATGTTTCTCATTCTCAAATTGAAATAAATTAATATAAAATATTAATTTCATAATATGCTTTTAATACACAAATACTCGAGCCACTCTGAAGTTATGAAAATATTTAAAACTTTTTCGTCACTCGTGCATTGCACCGTCGCCGCTAGATGTCTACCGTTGTAATTAATTATTTATTATTTTGACAAGGTGTCACTAAAACTACATTGCAAATCATTAATTACTTGATAAAAAAAATATTTACCGAAATTAATACGTATTTTTTTTTAATAAAAATACTGTCGAACAAAGTAAGGTTGAACTACAAAGAAAAAATGTTTATTAATTATATTAAAAAAACAGTAATTAATAGAAAATAATAGTCGTTTCTGAAAAAATCATATAAATGTTTTTTAATATATTTCACAAAATCTTTTGTAAATTTCATAATTACAAAAAAAAATCTTTAGACCATGTTATGCCTTGCATTGGAATAATGTATATAGCGTACGCAGACAATAGATCGCAGATAATTTATCGTATGAGAAATGTATCATACAAAATGTTTTGTTATTTGGAAATGTTAGTCGACCAAAACATTTTGGTTGATTTATTTTTCATGTAAAAAATCAGATTTATTTAAAAATCAGTGACTAAACTGTTAGTCAATAATGTGGTAGTCATCAGTTTAAGACAGTATAAGGAAACTGTAATTCACCGACGATAAAAGTGAATATAAAATTAAGCGATAACAATCCAAAGCATTATATTATAATATTTAAAAAGCTGTCCAGATCTATTTTTTGGACTGCATATTTTCATATAAATTTTAGTTATTTAGTATTTAGACGGTATAATTAATATCAATAAATAAAAATAATTTATGTATGACGTTTCCGCATAAACAATTGTTATTAAATTTGTATAGCATAAAACTGAGAAATATGAACATAATTTGAAATGAAATATTTTATACAATAATTTTCGTTAAGTTTACATATATGGTTATATATTTCGAAATTTTAAATTGAAAATGAATAAAAATTATGGTATAAGCGAATCTAAATGTAGTGTTATTGGGATGTTGATAGGTGGTATTGTTACATTTTTTTTAATTGCGTCTCATGAAAAAAATATATTGGTATTAGTAGTAGGTCGGTTCTGTTGTATTCGTGTGATAAAATGCCTGCAGATGCCGAAAAGCGAAACCCGGGTCGCAAGTAACAAAGCATGTGGAATCGTACAAAATTGTAACAATTGTAATTTGATATTGAAGTTCCATCAAGCACCTTCAGTCGATATCATAAATTATAAATAATATTGGTATTTGATTATTTTCCATGAGCAAATCGTTTTGGCCGATTTCTCATACAAAGTAGATGCAAAGCTCGACGGTATAATTAGTGTGAAGTAAATATTTAAGTAAGAACAGTCGCAAAGTAAACTGTAGGGTCTTTTAGAAATTGACATTTCATATTAATTACAGTTAAAGAAGCACAAGAGTAACAGTGTTGCCACCTTTTATTATGAGGAAATTTTAATACAAAGAGAGAGGGTGTCGCGAAGTATGTTGTGACGCCTTGTTAATTAAATAATTACATGAAATATACCCCCCTTCCATAATGAAACAGGAAAACTTTAAAATATGAGATAGCGCTCAATATTTGACTTAGTATCATTTATCACTTTTGTTTGCTAAGAGGGTAGAAAGGAACCGGATTTTTTTTTCACGATAAACACATCTGTTTCTATTTTTAATTTACCAGTTTTGCTTGTAAATAAACCAAAATCAAGCAATTATTCTATGTTTCAATTTATATCCGAAGTAAAAATTCATAAAATTAATAACAGTAACAAGTACAGTTCATCTAAACTGTAATAACTCGGGTAAACTCGGGTAATTAAACCGTGTCATAATTATCAAAATCTCTCATTTTATTATTTGCAAAAATATCTATTTATGATCCTTCATTTTCAACTATTATGTTAGCTCCAGATTAAAATGAAATTTATGAACTAGGCAAGTTAATTTTTTTTGCTCATAAGTAACGGAATGGTGTTTTTATTTCCAAATTACTTTTGTCGTATTATTAATAGTTGGTATTGTCATGTTTTTTCATGAGTATTTTTATAGTGGTATAAAAAAATAAACGTTAAAATTGGAAACAAAAGTGTATTTTTAACTCTGAGCTAAACCACATAATGGTGAGGAGATTTGTGTGGGTAATTCTCTAAAAATTCCCGGAACAATGGTGTTGATGCTTATAGGATACTAAACTGGCACATCATGAGATGATAGTAAATGTATATAAGATAAAAAATATCATGCTGTATTACTTAAATGCCATGATTTACTAATGTATATAATAAAGATTTCAAAAAAATCATGATATGCCAATAAAACATAAAATTGATACATGAATATTCTTCAAAGTCATTTATATTTATTGTCCCGTGGGCAAAGCTAAAGGTGTTTTTTTTTTGCTTTGATCCTTCTCGTTGGAAAACAGTGCAATGCACAGAAATCATATCTCTGGGGATAAGTTACACTACTATATATTATATATAGGGTAATTAACGCAGAATTAAACTTTTAATTTCTAATATCTATATAAATAACATGTAATTTTGTTTGGACTCGGCTTATGAAGTTTTAAAAATGGGAGTTTTTTTTTTTTTTTAGATTTGTTGCGACTGGTGTTTTTGGTGATATCCAGTACTTAACGTTTGAATTATCAAGATGCTATTATCTATTCTTTAAACATATCAAGAAAGAGTGATTTTTTGACTGTCATTATGTTATATGAATATGTATGTGATTATGTTTAGAAAACTTGTTTATGATTACTTTAGTCAACGTTTTAGGTATCGCTTGTGCGATAAAGTAACTACGATCAACAATCGTCTCTAGACAAAAAAAAAAGTACGTAATCAGCGGAACCCCCAATCACACTACTCCAAATTAGGCGCTGGCTTGAAATATTCGTCGCAAATACCCCAATTCCATGATCGATTTTGCGAGCGCTGTGCATATTTTGCCCATATATTTTTTTGGCAAAACAATGAATAATCTTAGTTTTGCATTTTTTGCGGATAAAATCAATACCCCTAATTTTGTGTGAGATTCGCTCCCAAAATATATTAAAAAAAAACATATTTTCAAAAGATATATACAATACAAATTTCTGTATAAGCAATCATTGTATTATATTATATATGTAATAATACATTGACAAATTCAAAAAAAATGTTAATCAAGATTGTAATTGTGCTTGGATACGCCAATGTTAAAACTATCGCTAATAAATCAGTTATCTCACTTTTTGTCACTATTGAAATATAAATGAGATTTTTATCATGCGGTCAAGAGATGCGACATCAAAATGAGAATGGATTTTATTCAACTTTTAATATGGGTAAGAGTCCTTCGGGTACAACTAAGATAACCGCCCAAACTTTTATTTACGGGCAACTAAAGTGTGTATGTTACCGTCAATGTACAAAAATTTATAAAAAAAATAGTGAGTGCCTATAGTTAAACATTTGAGCACACACAAAATAAATGAAAAACATAAAATGATTAAATTTACAATATTGCCTGGGTAGTACAGCGGTATTGCGTAAACGCGTGCAATGCGTGAAGTGCACACGGACGGTGGGGCCTGAATTTTTTTTTAGAGATGTTTTATGTGTCGAATAAAAATTAGATACCTATAACTATATTATAAGCAATTAGTATGAATCACAGATTGATTTTTGAAAAATAAAAAAAATTATATTTTAAATAATAAGAAGTCATTTTTCATCAGATGATAATGCTCGCGATGAGCGAAACAGGTCTTGGTGAAAAAGGATATTGTGAAAATAAGTAGTACAAAATGTGTTTTTATTATTTAAAATATCATGCCTTTCCATCAAGAAGTGACAGTTAACACCTTAAAAGTGACGATAATATATTTTATTACAATTTATTTTGATATATAATTTATATAATAATTGAATGACTCTAGTTTGCAATTTTTGTTGAACATAAAATAACATCTTGCAACCCCATAGACCGATAATAAGGGCACCTGAAAAACCTTTCATATAGACAGTTTGAACCATTCAGCTGTTTATTGTAAATCATAACCTTTGGTCGTAATATTATTTCTAACTGAATAAAAAATAGACCATAGCAAGAGAAGTAACTTGAAATAATAAAAACAATTTTAAAATAGTAATTGCGAGTATATGTTTTATGATCAAGACCGGTTTCGCTAATCGCAAGCATTGTCAACTGATCAAAATATGATGTTGATGATGAGTGATGTTTGTGGTGAACGAAACCGGTCATGATCATACAATATATTGTAGAAATAAGTACTAAAAATTTGTTTTAATTTTTAAAATATCTTTCCATCGAGTTGTGACAGTAAAATTGAAATGAATTTTATCAAAAAAATATATATAATGAGTAAAAATAGTTGATTTATTTTGCTAACATTGACTGCGACATCTGCTAGCAAACCTACATATTATTATAAGTATTCAGAGGTCGTTTATACCTAGCAAATAAAAAAGTGTTCTTAATTGATGTGTCGTCTTTGTTTAACTTAATTCTAACATGGTTTTCCCATTAAGGTGTCCAAAATATCGTAGAGGATCTTGCTCTGATGGTGATGTGATGTGAAGTGAGGAAACGATCGTTTTAAATTACAATATTGCTCTTTTATCTAAGTTATTATTTTAATCTTTTATTTATCGACGATAGCCATTGTTAAACACGATTATTATTAGGCATATTATTAAACCAATAATTATTATACATAATATTAGTACCACAAACAAACGTTCATTTAGAGCGAGCATTCAAACACGTTCGAAATATTAAAAAAAAACATCTCGGATCATCGGATATTCTATCTTTTTATTGTATACTTTTGTACATATAAATTCGTACATAATATTCGGAACAATTTACTATGAATAAAAAAAATCATTTTCGTGTTTATATGCAAAAAAAAACAGATACAAGCTAGTTGTAAACTCTTACTTGAATTTTTTAGACTGCTAATTTCTGGTCCATAAAAATAATAAAAAAAAAATTGTGACTTTCATTTTACTATCAAGCTTCTTAAAATCAAATTGCAATATCAACAAAATATTGTAGATTCTGTTATGTTCTTTAAGTATATCTTTAATGGTGACGAAAATTGGGTTTTTATATAGAATCATGCCAACGCAAACATCACTTAAACTGGATAGCATTTTTGTTAATTGTCAATTGACTGATTACATGGAAAATAGAGTCATATTTTTATAGCCATACTGTATTTTGTACGAGTATTTTTTTACAATTAACTAAAAATTATAACTTAATATAGTTCTAATATTTGCTGGCAAGAAACTGAAACAAGCCTATCAAATTTGGCTGCAATTCTGCAATTGAAATGTTTGATAATTGCATTGATTGAATTGGCATTAACTCACCAGAACTCTGTTATAACACGGTGAAAATTTAGCAATGTATTTTTGGTCTATAAAATTTATAAGATATATTGCATGTACGTCTTCAGTTATGATGAAGGCGTAAGCCGAAATAGCTATCAAAAATGTATATTATAAATTTTGTGGGACAAAAATACATTGCTGTTTTTTCACCGTGTTACAATTGCATTTATTTAGCACGGCGTGGTAAGTAAAATTTTTGACATTTTCTTTTGAAATAGATATTTTACTCTACACGAATGATACACATCAAAATCCCTAAATATGTTTGACAACATGCTCCCCTGAGAAAATTATGACAATTATGAATCGAATATCTATTGAAAAGTAATTAATTAGTCAACAATTATTAATAACTACAAGCATGAATAAATCAAAAACAGACTAAATGAGCTTAATTCCAAACCTTATTATATTTTTTATTAAGATTTCAAAATAAAGAAATTGAAAATCATTTGTAATTAAACTTCATCAATTTTTGGTATAGTTAATAATATTTATGAATGAAAATAAATGTTATGATTTATTTGTCGTTCCAAAATATTTTACAGATAGTAATAGTCGTGCCTCAAATGAATTTTATAAACAGGCATGTTTATGAATGAATCGATGCATTACTATGAATGTTCATACAAAATACTCTGAAAGTTAACTATCTACACAATAATTAATAACAAACACTCAATTAAAATATTCGACCAACACGAAAGGAAATATCCGTTAGGTAACTAATAGACAGGATATTGGATATACAGTTGATTACCTAACAGTTCGATGTATGCATTTTTTAAAATTTGATAATATTTTGATGCAATTTTTTTCTGAATTGAAAGTAATTCAAAGATTTTTCTATAATGCATTCCATCTTAGGGGGGAAATGGCAGCTATTTTACAAAAAAGTTCTTCGTGAGAATGTGTACAATAAGATTTTTTTTTTTGTTTTTTTTTTTTATTAATACATATATAAATATATCATGCAATGCTGTTTGTAATATTTATTACATTACGTGTATTGGAAATTTATTTGAATCGATTAATAATTTAATTCATGATATCCATTGAAGGGGTGCTTGATGGAATTTCAAAATCAAATTTCAATTGTTACAACTTTGTACGATTCCACATGTTTTGTCATTTACGACCCGGATTTCACCTTTCGGCATCTTCAGGCATTCTATCACACGGATGCAACGGATGTAAAATAAACAGTTAGCATCGTAACACGGTGAAAAAACAGGAATGTATTTTATTCCTACAATTTTTTTTTAATAAAATACATTGCTATTTTTTCCACCGTGTTAAAATGGAGTTCTACCAAGCAAATGACAATTCAATCAATAAAGTTAGCATCGTCCTACTTGGTCAGTTCTGTTGCATCCGTGTGATATAATGTCTGAAGATGCCGAAAGACGAAACCCGGGTCGGAAGTGACAAAAAATGTGGATCGCACAAAGTTGTAACAATTCAAATTTGATTATTAATTTGATAAAAAAAATATTCTCGAAGTGAGAAGTTTTTTCGGGATTTATTTAGAGAAAGTTTGTTTAATTGTTAATAAAAATTAGAATTTCATCGAAAATTAAGCCTTTTTATGACGAACTGTCGGTAAATTGAACAGGCGCAGTATCGTCGTGTAACGTGTATGAATGTAAATTTAGAGAGGTGTGTGTGTGAGTTGTTTTTTTTGTGTTTCAAATAAGTCTAGACGACTAACGAACACGATCAAATGCTATTGATAAAGTTTCAACGAACGAAAAAAAGGCATAAAAACACAAGAAACGACAAGACAAAATTATGTCATGTTGTGATGTTAGGGCAGCGTGTCCGCCCGGCATGGTGCCTTCATCCGCCCTCCGCCCGCCGACCGCCCTCCGCTCCGCCGCGGTCTTCCGTGAGAAATCGCTATTTTTCACAATGTCCAAGCACGATTTTTTTGTTCCTGATTCCAACGTATTCGAGGCAAACAACACGTGGTTTTTAGCTCTCCGATGTGTTTAGTATCATAGGACACCCCCCGGGGTGGAACTATGTCCGCTCGCAGCCCGCCTAACGTCATATTGTATGATTATTTCCCGATTTATTACGGCACGGATGAGATTAATTCATTCGGTTTTGTTCTCTCTGGTATTGGAATTCATTGAATTAACATGCCAGAAGTATTTTTATTGCTCCCTTCATATACAATATACTATAAATATTTGTGTTCATCGTTGTTGAATAATGTTGAGCATTTATATTAAAATGTTAAGTATAGATATTGAACACATACCATTGTGAAGATATTTAAGTATAACTTGATAGAAATAATTTACACATGTAATCGTGATAAATTTGTGGTTTGTCTTAAATGCGATAAAATATGAGCAAAAAATTTGCAGCAAATAAATTCACTCAAAATATATACAAACTCATCACTACGAAAATCGAATTTATATTACATAAAAAAAAAATCTAACACAAAATTTATTTGTGAATTTAAAATTATTACGACATAACGAATCATTTTTATGTGATATTTAAATAAAGTATTTTAAATCGAAAAATTAAAATAGCAACCCATTTAGATAAATGAATAATCGTTATCGTGTTCAACTAATGACTACATTATTGATTTTGATAAATAAATTTATTTGAACATATAATGTATATAAGAGTGTGGTATTTTTTTGAAAAAAAATAAATAAACAACCAATGAACTTTCTTCGTACTGATTGCCATTTTTTACATATTAATTCAATGTCTTTTGACATATTTATTCATTCTAACAAAACATTTTTCATTCATGTGTCAACGCTTTTAAAAAAGATGTATTCAACAACGAGGAATTCCGTCTTCATTATGCGTTTTTTTTGTTTTTTATATCGTGTGACATTTATTCATTTTTATAGATGGGTTACATTTTTTTAATGTTCGTCACGGCTCGTTAATTGAGGACTACTTAAGTATTTCTGAAATTTAAATTCGCATTGTGGCAAAGAGTGTATAACCAAGTTCTTTTACGTAAAGCTAGAGTCAATACTACGATTATAAGATAAAATCTATTTTAATGTCAGTAAAATTTTTGTTTTTATCGGATACCTTGTTTTAATTGTTAATTGGTACACAAAGTTTATAAATTATGATAAATTAAAAAATAGTTGTTCTAGTTAAATTTACTAGTATAACTAATGCGACCATTTTTTGTTTTCCCTAAATTGGAACACGGGATTTTTCAATGGTTTTTATAATAAGTGGTGAGATAATTCTTTCATCTGTGGGCATTATTGCAAGCCAGCTTGTCTTGCTGTAACCTCATATTTTGTTATATTTTAACATATATCGACTTCTTCACAAATATTTTTCAAAGTTTCCACCAAAAAATTTATGATGGATTCAAAATCTATCAATGGACAATACGCATCTCTTTAAATTGCGTAATGGACTATTAGCGCTCCACATCCGATCTCTACTTAAGTTCTACTAACAACTAACACGCCAAAGGAATGAAATTGTGTTTTTTGTGAAGTCATACGCTTACGCCTTTATCTACGGCATAGGTTACCAACCTAGGGGTCGCCAGCTTATACGGTCAACTAAAAAAAATATATTTTTGTATAATTTTGGATTGTATGGGGGGGTCGCGGGTGACATGGATTTTATGAAAATGGGTCGCCACCCGAAAAAGGTTGGGAGCCTATTATCTACTGGAACTAGATTTTACTGTTGGGATTTTGATTTTGCGCACTTTTTTTTTTTTTTTTACGAAAGCTGTGTTCGTGAACATACTGCCTGAGATGTCCCGGTGAAAACGAGACGTTTGGTCATATTAAATTTCAAATATTTTTATGTTTTAATTTTTGAGTGAGTATGAATATCCAAAAAATATAACCAGCACTATGAAGTCGTTAAAAAAAACACGTCTCCAACTACGATTAAAAAAATACTTTTGTCAGGCTTTTTTCCATCTTTCCTATTAATGTGCATTAAATTAAAGATCAACCAACCAATTCAGTAAATTGTTCATTGAGATATTTTTCAATACCCTCTTATACAAAATACGGAGTCGCTTGTTTTCCACGACTCCGACTCCGGTTCAACAGCCCTGAATATAAGAATACGATTTTATCAATGTTTTATTTTTTAAAGTTTATAATCTAATTCTGAAAAGGAAGCATAGCGCATTCCGTTGAAGTCGAACCCGCTTTACCACTGTATTTCAACCGAAATCCCCCTAGTTTAAATATCTATTTTTACGTCTTTCTAGTAATTAATTTAAAATCGTACATACTCATATAATCATGCCTTTAAATTTAAACATTTATACTTCAAAAACACTTTTTTTTAGTACTTATTTCGACAGGATATTTTTTGATCAGGACCGGTTTCGCTCATCGCGAGCATTGCGAGCATTATCAACTGATATAATCACATCAGTTGATAATGCTCGCGATGAGCGAAACCGGTCCTGATCAAAAAATATATTGTGGAAATAAGTACGAAAAAAAATATTCTAATATATATTTTTATTATTTAAAATATCATGCCTTTCAATCAAGAAGTGACAGTTAACACCTAAAAAGTGATTTATACTTCAAATCGAAAATGAAAATATAAATTTTATCAATAAACAGTACAGTTTATGACATATGTGATATATGCTTTATTTGATGACGTCTGAGTGTTTATTTAATTTTAATTTATTTTACAGTAAATGGTATGAAAAAAATGATCACAGGACCTGAACAAAGTAAGTAAATACTTGACCTGATTAGCACTGGTAAAAATGTACTTTAATCTACAAAACGGCAGTCATGGTCAATAAATTCAATACATGTAATATTTGGGAAAATTTTATCTATTCATCTGTCTTCTTGCTGTGTCGTTACCACCGGATGTTGTTGTCGATTTATTTGGATGCGTTGACAAACTAACGAATACATCAAATAAATTCATGGACATCTAAATCTATTGTTCCGTTTTGGGACACGACACTAGATTTTATGTTGAAATTAAATACGTTTAAATATATCATTGGCATTAAAAATCTGTGTTCAGAGCATTTAAAAAAAAGCCATCAAATATTTTAATTTAACACATCTTATTTTAGAATTGGGTAATTTAAAAGAATATTATTCTAAATAATAAACACACATTTTTTAGTACTTATTTCCGCAATATGTATTTTTAATCAGAACCCGTTCAGCTCATCACGAGTATTATCAACTGATGATAAAACTCGTGATGAACGAAACCAGTCCTGATCAAAAAGAAATATCACGGAAATATGTACTAAAAAATGTTTATTTATTATTTGAAATAGCATGCCTTTTCATAAAAATGAATTAGCATTTACTTGGCACAACTTCATTATAACACGGTGAAAAAATAGCAATGTATTTTAGTTCTACATTTTTTTATAAGAAATAACTGTATCTTAGAGAACATTTTGTAGAACTAAAATACATTGCTATTTTTTCACCGTGTGAATATTATTCTGTGAGTCGTTAAAGTTTGTTAAATCGAGTTTGATGATAGACAGATATATTATCGATATAACTGAAACGCAGTGAATAAAAAAAAATGTTAACACATTGAGGAATGGTGTGGTTATTTGAAATTTCAATAAATTCAACTGCGGCATTAAATTCTGTTTCAATCGTTTTCATGATAAACCATATACACAAATGAAACTATACTGATATAATTTATGATACAGACTGAAAGTGCTTGATGGAATTAATACCAAATTTGAATTGTTACAACTTTGTATGATTAAAAAATGTGGAATCGTACAAAGTAACAATTCAAATTTGAAACTCTTATATATTGTATTGATTGAATTGGCATTCACTTGGTAGACCTCCATTATAACAACGAGAATGACGGCTTTGGAACGGCTGGAAATCAATATACACCAATTACCACAAATGATTCTTAACGAACAAACTAACATATTAGTATCGCCACTTGTCCAGCTGTTGTACAAAGGGGTGGTCTGATTTGCTTCTATAAGGACCACTTCCGTCCCACATATAAACTTTTTGTCATAGACACTTATTGTTTCATTTAGAATTTTGAAAATTTAGTGTCATTGTGTTAAAGTAACAAGCTAGGCCGTTGGAACAGGAGAGAGGATGTGTTGTGTGTCTTTTCTGCAAAGCGATGTATAGATAAGCGAATGTTAGTTTAAGCATAGTTCTGACGATGGCGTGAGCCGAAATAGCTATCAATTATATTTGTTAAAAATAATTTTGTAAAACTAAAATACATTTCTATTTCTTTCACCGTGTTATTATATATTGTGTTATATTATATTTGATTCAGTTAATGCTTGATGAAAAACTTAATAATTTTTGGTAGAAATATTTTGAAATCATATAATTTATGGCTTGTAATAATTTCAATTGAATGTCTCCTTAATAACAGCGGTTGTGTTTTGCAATTTTAAAAATCGAATCCAGTAAGAGAATAAAACAAATGATTATCTTAAGAGGTAGATTGTCACGGATGGGCACTTACACTAAATGAAATCGGGAAGCTGAATGAAACGAGATTAGTTGCGTGAGTCCTGGACGGTGTAATCTGGCGCTTCAGGTTCACAAACCCGACGACGCACCAATAATAAAACAATAAAGCTTGCAGACAACTCGCATGAACTTTTATTGCCTCCCGAGATGGGAGGCGCCGGGAATTTGGCTCAATCTCGTTTTACAAAATCATGCCTCTTTACAGTAAGGGCTCGATTGGAGTTTTTCAGATTGTTTTAAACTTTAGGCGTTCACTTTAAGCTGCGTGATTTATTGTCGTTAGAATTATATTCAAACATTGGAAACTAGAAATCATAAATTTGTTAACTGGTCAAAGCTTTATACTTATATTTTCTGAATTAAGCCACTGAATATATTTTGAAAAATAAAAACATATTTTTAGTACTTATTTCCACAATATATTTTTGACCGGTTTCGCTCATCGCGAGCATTATCAACAATTTACAATTTATTATATAAATATTTATTCGTGTGATAGAATGCCTGAAGATGCCGAAAGGCGAAATCCGGTTCACTAGTCACAAAACATGTAGAATCGTACAATGTTGCAACAATTCAAATTTAATATTGAAATTCCATCAAACACCTTTAGTCGATATCATAAATTACAAAATATTTGAGTTAAAGGTAGCAGATATACAAAACCATGCGTTCAAGAACTAATAAATAATTTACAGATGAAATGCTCACAATCACTTTTTAAAAATTTCAAACAAATTTAAGGTGAATCAATAATCCATTAAGAGCTCTGAACAATTATAACAAACTCATTAAGGAAGTATGGAGTGAAAAACCGATCCTGATCAAAAAATATATTGTTGAAATAAGTACTAAAAAATTTGCTTTTATCATTTAAAATATTATGTCTTTCCATCAAGAAGTGACAATTAACACATTAAAAGTGATCACTGAATGTATGTTAATATCATGCAACAATTTTTTATATTCTATTTGGATATCGAGAAGGTATACGATATTTTATTTTATATTATATGATATATTAACGAATTGAACCTGTATTGCAATTGGCTTTAGATCTGCCGATATCCACTATTTCATCGGATGCATTTAAAAAACAGATTTGAATATCTGTGATGGCCTTAAAGAATTATTCAATATATTATTTCACTATGATATATAACCGAAACCGCATTAAATATTTTTTTTTCACAATAATAAGTAACTAGTTAAAAAAAACCGGTAAAATATGTGCATTTTTTACAATATATTTTTTTTCTTGATAATTGTGTTTGGTTGTGTAATTTAAATAATGCTTACAAAGTTTTGGCAAATCAGTAATATTTGTATCGTTAATCCCACTCCTATTTTTAATTAAGTTCAATAAAAAAAACGTCGGATAGAAACAATAGATTAACAAATTTATTTCATTTTAAAAATATACATAATTCGTTACAGTTTATTTTCCGGGCATTATTTAATTATAATAATATAGCCCTTATCGCATTTCTGCATTAAAGTATATCAAATGAACCGATTCCGTAGTCAAAAAGCTCTCTAGCGTTAAAAGCTGCTTTAAAAATGCTCGACGCAAATTGAATATAGTGTTTTACTGACCACAAAATTTCCTTTATAGAATATTGTTTTCAAACATCGAAACGGAACCTTTATTTATATATGATATAAATCTTACTGGTTCAAGGAAGCAATAAAGTTTTCATAGTATAGATAAAAACATTTATTTATTTTATAGTTATTTCTTAGAACGAGATAAAATTTCTGAAAAGTGAAATAGAGCAAATCATCTTTAATTTATGATATCAACTGAAGGTGCTTGATGAAATTTCAATATCAAATTTGAGCTGTTACAACTTTGTACGACTCCACATGTCTTGTCACTATCGACCCGGGTTTCGCCATTCGGCATCTTCAGGCGTTCTATCACACGAATGCAACAGAACTGGCATAAAATAAACAGTTGGCATCGTTTACATTCGAAAGTTATTAATTACAGAGAAAATACACACCCCAAGGCAAGCAGTAAATGGCAGCTAAAACAAATTCAATTATATACCTGTGATCACAGGCTATTGTGTTAATTATGATTTGATCAATGATATTTAGTTCAATTATTATAATTTATGATATAGACTGAAGTTGCTTGATCGAATTTCAATATTAAATTTGAATTGTTACAACTTTGTACGATTCCACGTGACCAGTTCTGTTGCATTCTTGTGATAGAATGCCTGAAGATGCCGAAAAGCGAAACTCGGGTTGGTAGTGACGAAACATGTGAAATCATACAAATTTGTAACACTTCAAATTTGAATTATCTTTAACTAGTCATTGTTAAATACAGTCTATACATATACTTATATTCCGTGTTATGTTTGTTTGTATTATATGATATACTGACAAAATATTATATAATATATATTATTTGTAATAAGGCTGTTAACTGACGAGTATTGAAAAGAGTTTTTAACCTACTGATTGCGATCAGATGTAAATAATGCTAGAGAAAAAAAAGCTTATTTATTTTCATTATTTTAAATATTTTGTAATCGGAGTCTAAGCTCAATTCACGTGACTTTGAAACGAAATTAACATACATGGCCGTTATTATTATGACCTGTCGTGTGGTGATTATTTTTTTGCGCATGAGTGGGTTTGTTTATTGCTTTTATTTAGCACTGTCACAAGATGAATTGGAGTCTTTTTGCACAATAAAACAACCTAAACGACTCTCATAAGCCCAACCAAATTGCTGTCAACAACACAGGGAGTCATTAATTTGCTTCACCACCTCCTGGATCCGATTTCATTGCTTGAAACCCAAGTCAAGATCGGCGAGACCAACAAACGCCTCCAATGCGTTTACCTACATAGGCAACTAACTTACGTTTGATTCTTCCTTTAATGACTCGTTTTATTGTTTCCGCCTTGACTGGGCTATAACTCTAC
Source organism: Himalopsyche japonica (assembly GCA_028555115.1). Classification (NCBI taxonomy): domain Eukaryota; kingdom Metazoa; phylum Arthropoda; class Insecta; order Trichoptera; family Rhyacophilidae; genus Himalopsyche; species Himalopsyche japonica. Next base: position 424,579 of record JAHFWJ010000015.1, read on the forward strand.
CTTAATAAAAGCCGAAGTTTATTTGGACCTTCCGAATCGACGTTAGCAGCGTTAAGTCTTAAAAAAACACCACTCATCTAATCAAATATGTATTATTATACCAACAGCTGTTGAATATTACCTATTAATAAATTAGAAAGCATAAATTAAAAAATCTATCGATTTTATTTATTCTATGAATCCTTTAATTAACAAACAAATCCTATTAATAGTAAACTACTATTTTCTTTCATAATGCAATTATTATAATTTATGATATCGACTGAAGTTGCTTGATTGAATTTCAATATTAAATTTGAATGGTTACAACTCTGTACGATTCCACATGGCCAGTTCTGTTGCATCCGTGTAATGGAATGACTGACGTTGCCGAAAGGCGAAACCCGGGTCGTTAGTGACAAAACATGTGGAATCTTACAAAGTTGTAACAATTCAATTTTGCAATTATTATATTCAAAATTTAAAAGAAATCACAAAAATTTAAATTTGAAACGTTATCCTCTTTATGGATATTTTAAATAATAACAACATTCTTTTTTACGCTCACTCAAAAATTTATATACAAAATTTACTTGTTATTTATATCATATCTTTTAATTATGCTCACGATGAGCAAAACTGGCTCTTATTATAAAATATATGATGGACATACAGCTTAACAATGTGTTGCTCTGTTTAAACTTTTATATTTTCTAAAGTATTTCATCAATTTAAAGAATAATACAATGAGTTTTCTAAAATGATTTTTCAATAATGACTTAACTTAAGCTTATCTTGGTGGTATTTCTTAAGATTCCAAGTTAATTCAAGTTGAATAAAATTTTGGTTTATGACTGACTACCTTTATAAATTTCGTATATTCAATATTTTATGTTATTATAATATTAAAGGATTGCATCGTTATTCACGCCACATTTCTCATGATTACTCAAATTAGCCAAGGTATATTAATTCATAAGACATGGCAGGTAATTCGGACATTCAAGATTTTACAAATAATAATCTATGGAAATACTGTTAACATGTGAAAAACAAATATAATTGTATAGTCCGTTACAAATGTTATATAATGTAAAATTAAAAGGTAAAATTGTTTATGTGCACGTGTCACGTAAGGGGTTTTTGGTTTTTGTGCACTTTCTACTTGCCTCAAACACAATTTGACCCTTATTATTAAAACTAGTAAATCAGATAAACGATTTAAGCAAGAACATGTTATTCAACAAATATGAATTGATTTTTTTCAATAGTCTTGGCTGGTGGTGATTTTGTAAAAGTGTTTTTTTTAATACACTAATAAATGTGAAATTTAATTTGAAAAAAAAAAATAGCAATGTTGTCAAGATTTTTTTTTTAATTTCTACATTGTTTATTGATTGAATTTGAATTATTACAACTTTGTACGATTCCGCATGGTTTGTGCAACAGAACTGACGTACAGGGGTTTGTGTTTTTTCTGTAATTAATACCTCTGATAAATAGACGATGCTAACTGTTTATTGTACCTCAGTTCTGTTGCATCCGTGTGATAGAAGCCTGAAGATGCCGAAAGGCGAAACCCAGGTCGTTAGAGATAAAACATGTGGAATCGTACTAAGTTGTAACAATTCAAATTTATACAATGAAAACATATTTTTTGTACTACATCCACAATATATTTTTTGGTCATCGTGAATATTACAATTCAAACTACAAAAAAGGTAATTTATATTGAAAATTAGTTTAAATTAACCGGTTTACAAAATCAAATGCTTAAGAACTAAGACAATAGTTTACAGGTAATCATACAATGTATATATAAATGAAGTAAAGTAGCTTATAAATAAAATTTTAATGAACTCTTAGTTTTAATTTTTAATCATATCAAAAGTCCGCTAAGAGTTCAAAAACAATCATTACACGTTCATTAGGAAGAATAATGAGTGGATTGTATTTACAATTTTGTATTCAACGGAATAGTCTTCGATCTCATTTCCTTAACTAACGTTAAACGCTAAATAGTTTTCTTGCGAAAGCGTTATTTAACAATAAATGACAGATTTTTAATTGCGTTATCTCTACCACGTGTTACAAAACAACTTTACACGTTGATTAAAATCGCAATGCCGAAAGTTCCAGCGTGCTCCATTGTCGATCGATTTATTTTAATTAAATTTAGTCTTATATTTAATTCAGCCGCCGCCAGAATTAATATTCGCTCGCAATCTCTTATTTAAACTTTGAAATCTGAAATAAAGTTCCGATTGTTCTATTCCGCGATAATATTATGCAAGCAAGGGAATAAAGAGGCAAACAATCTGCATTTTACAAGCCAAGCTGTTATACGTCTTTGCATGGCGACGTAAGTAAGTCTACCGAGGAGAACTTGCGGGGCTAGTGGATATGGTAAGGTAGAGAGTGTGAGGCGGGAGGTGGGAGAATGGAATCAACTTGGATATTGTGGAAATGACTTTGAACAATACCAAAAGATTCGAGCCAAATTAACATATCTACCTAAAGGCAATATGGCCGATTATTTTGTCAAAACGGCGTTTGAACTGTTTGATTACGATTCTCAAACTTCGCTCAACCGAACAAAAGTGTTATCTTGTGTCGATCGTGAGGCTTATACTCAATATTCAAATATAATTTATGATATCGACTGAAGGTGCTTGATGGAATTAAAATATTCAATTTGAATTGTTACAACTTTGTACGATTCCACATGTTTTTTCACTAACGACCCGGGTTTCGGCTTTCGGTATCTTCAAGCATTATATCACACGGATGCAGCAGCACTGACCAAATGCGAAACCCAGGTCGTTAGTGACAAAACATGTGGAATCGTACAAAGTTATAACAATTCAAAATTAATATTTTAATGTTATACATAAATATGCGCATAATGTTTTTTTTTATACGTAACCACAAATATTCAAATGTCATTCAATATATTGATTAAATTGGCATTTACTTGGTAAAAATCCATTACAATATGTTCAAAAAAAATTACAATGTATTTTAGTTCTACAAAATTTAAAACACATATATAGTTGATAGCTATTTCGGCTTTTTAACATTGCTTATAAATTAAATTCACAATATGAAAATAAGGTGTTAAAAAAGAAAGGAAGACGTATTGTGTACCTTTTCAACATATCTTAATATCAATAGGTAAGCTTGAGCACTTCTGATGAGGGAGTTAGCCGAAATAGCCAGCAACTTTATATCTTATAAATTTTCTAGAAATAAAATAGATCGCTATTTTTTCACCGTGCTATAATGGAGTTCTACTATCGAAAATATCAATTAAATCAATAAAGACCATGTATTGTAGTTTTTATTATTGTATTGGCTGTAAAGAGCGGTAATACATCACAGATATTTATTTCTTTATCGTTAATAATATTTTCGTAGAAATAGCGAGGTGTACTGTATGAAAGTTGCAGGAATAAAAAAATCACTTCTCGATTACATATATGTATTGTAAAAGGTATTGTCCACGAAGATATTGGCACTAAAAATACTTTCAGCTTATACACTATATTAAAAGAACGTATTCTTAATATACGAACCGGATTCAGAAGAAAATGTATTAATGGATTATATTAGACCAGTATGAAGCCTTTAGAAAAGAAATCGATCATATATTTTTACAAATTTAAGTAAATTTTTAACCATTTGTTTATCACCAAGTATAAAGAATACGTTTACAGCCTTATGCTACATAAATTTCTACATTTAATTATCTCGAATAGTGGTATATTTGAGTTTCACTGGCTCATATAACATAAGAGTTGTTTCTTTTTAGTATATAATGAATAATTAATCATATAAGACTTGTACAAACATAAATTATTCAATTGTCAATAAAATTAGAAAGACCATGAGTATGTTTTGAGCTGGAATCATTACAATTAATTTATATGATCAAATTTGCATTTTTACATATTGAATATAAAAGTTGCTTGCTATCACTCTTTATTTCAGCCATAAAATGCTAAGCATTGCAGTTCGCGAAATAAACGAAGATCTTTCTAACCCATAAAAGACAAAAAATAAAATAAATCAAATAAAAGAAGCGCTAATCTTATCAATGTTACACATTCAAAAATGGATTCAATTTTATTTTTCATCAAAAATAAATAGGCGTAATAAATATCTATACAATTTTAAATGTAATATGGTTAATGACCCAAAGCGAAATGTTTCATATTATATATTCAGAAAGTATGATAGAATAATAATTAATTTAATAAAATCGTTTTGAGCCAATGAATTCGTCAAGTAACGAGATTTTTATAATGTAACATAAACTAAAAAGCACTTTATTGTTTAATGCCAATATAGATTTATTTTGCGACAAAATTTTCTATCCTATAGTTGAATAAGTTCTGCATGAAGCATTTTACTAAGAATATATTTTTCAAATACACGTAAATAACATGCCTGTGTAATGATACAAAGACATCGAGCGAAACATTTTTTTACAATAATAAAAAAATGTAATGTTGGTGTTTTTTTCATTCTATCAATCAATATTGTTCTATATTTATCTTTTCTATTGGAGGAAATTTTATGAACATAAGCTGAAGATGGAGAGATGCTTAAGTGTAAACGTGAACTTAAAAGGTGATTTAGTACAAATTTAGTTCATATTTCAATATTTCATTATTAAATAGTCCAAATCTGAATAGTTCAATGTTAAATAGTTCATAGTACAATAGTTCATAGTTCAATAGTTCATAGTTCAATAGGTCATATTTAGATTGTTTTTAGTTCAATTATTTTTAAGTTAAATATTTTGTAGTACAATATTTCATAGTACAATAGTTCAATAGTTTAAAGTTGAATAGTTCATAGTTCAATAATTAAATTTTCATAGTTCAATATAAAATAATTTAACAGTTCATAGTTTAATAGTTCAATACTTTATAATTCAATAGTTCATAGTACAATAGTTCATAGTTCAATAGTTCATAGTTCAATAGTTCATATTTAGATTGTTTTTAGTTCAATTATTTTTAAGTTAAATATTTTGTAGTACAATATTTCATAGTACAATAGTTCAATAGTTTAAAGTTGAATAGTTCATAGTTCAATAATTAAATTTTCATAGTTCAATATAAAATAATTTAACAGTTCATAGTTTAATAATTCAATACTTTATAATTCAATAGTTCATAGTACAATGGTTCATAGTAAAATAGTTCAAGTATTGTTTTTTTTTATTCAATATTTTAAAATTATGTTCCAAAGGTATACAGACCTTGAGAGGGTTTAGATATAATTGTTTTACTTTGGCATATAGTATCACGAGCATTGCATATAATTAGGATTAACGATTCTTATATTTAAGCTAGCAAACAAATAAAATGATCCAAAGCAGTTTTTTTTGAGTTGTAGTAATTTAAGAGTAAAGGAAGGTTACAGCCTATTTTATTGTATTTTTTTATACAATATATAAATGAATTAATAAACATTGCTCTGATAAGATTCATACAATCTACTTCGTCTCCTAAATATCATCGGAAATGGTTTAATGAATAATTAATGAATTTTGATATATACGCAATTACTAGTATACTTTTCATATGATAAGCATTCTTTTTAATATACAAAAAATGTATTAAGAAATTAATTTTATTCTAAAAAAAAAATACGAAAATATGTTTTTTTATTGTGTGCCCTAACAATCAGTATAAAAAAATATTTTGTATTCGTCACGCGTTGTTTATTTGTTATGAAAGAAACGGTTTTTTTAATTAAAAAATAATATGATTGTATATATAAAGTGTTCGTTATGTTATATTAAATGTCAAATTTAAAAACCATGGGTAATTTTGGAAATGGTTAGCTAAATAATTGTCTCTTAATATTAATCGTTTGAAAGTTATTTACATAAATTTTGAGTTGAAATAATTAAAGCAATATTCTTTTTGCTTTTTGACTAATGTATACTATGTAAAAACAACAGAATCGTTTGTAGAAAATTACCACAAAAAATAAGTAGCTATAAAAATGCGAAGAATTCTTATAAACAATACGAGGGAAAAAAGTTTCATTAGAGTAGAAATCGTGCGTGAAAAGTAGTAACAATAATCTTGATGATTAATATTATTTGTTTGCTTAGTAACCCTTCAACATTCTAATTAATGCCCTGCTTTAGAATTACCTGGGTACATTATTTTTTGTGTATATTTTCGTGTAAGAATGATGGAAGGTAATAACCGTGACCTGTTTGTGCACACGTGACGTCATAAATTTATTAAATTTAATAGCCGAATACGATCAAAACTAACCCGCTTGAAAATTTCATCGGAGTCGAGTTTCATACTTTACTGTTGGGCCATCAAAAATTCGCACTTAACACGTTGTTAAAGGATTTGTAGTTTAATTTGATACAATAATGAGCTTTTTTTATTTCATTCAAAACAAAGTTTATATTAAGCTTTCGCGAGAATAAAATCAAGTTTTAAACTTAAGTTTTGTATAATTATGTGTGTATTTTTTAAGTTCATACTAGTGTATATACTCAATTTTGTGTGTGTGCTTTATGTGAATTTCTTAAAGTTTTAACAATTTTTATTGCAAGTATTAACCAAATTATCGATTTTAATATTATACACATATTTTAACAATTAAACTAAATACTCATTTACAAAAAAAATTATTGACCTATATTTAACAAGTTTTTTTCATGAAATAATTATTTGCATAAGTTCTTTACAATTTTACGTTCAATATTATAATTCTTCCAAAACGTTGATGAAAGACGCTAACCCACTGACAGAAAGTATGAAATAACGGCGGTACCACGTGATGACTATATATTATATTATATGTGCGAATATAAAAAAGGTATATTAAAAAAAAAAATACACATAAATATTCATTTTATATCAACACTATTATATTATAATTTTCGGTACCGTAACATTTTTTCGGTAGATTTGCAATTATAGTTTTTTAGTACAAAACCTTGAAAATGTTGTAAAAGGAGTGTTCCACAGAAAGCGTGTCTGTTTTATGGTTTGTATAAAAGTTTTTTTAGTATTTTTAATTTTAAACATAACATCGAAAATATTATACAAAGAAGAGCAGTGCGTGTAAATATTATTATGAGTCGTAGTTGTATTCGAGACAGATAATTCCTGGTCTTCGATACAAAATGAGTAACTACACCATTTTATTGTTACAATGTTGATATTATCGATGTAATTTGTCATTTTGTCCAATGGTTCACATAGAATATTTCCAAAACAGTAAATATTACCAAATATATTTCTCAATTTTTAGTACAAAAAACATAATGTCATACAATCACAAAGTAGTTTTCTAGTTATACATAGTCAAAAATAGCAAATAAATTTTAGTACAGTAGTTGTATGAAAAGTGTTGATATAAACGGAAAAATGAAGAATAAGATGCTTATAATTAACATTTTTAATTTGTTAACTGTCACTTCTAGATATTTTAAATAAAAACACTTTTTTTATTCCTATTTCCATAGTATATTCGATAAGCGAAACTGATTCATTCGATCATCAGATATATTGTGATAACAGTAATAAAAAACTTAGCAAATTCAATTTAGAGGATTATTGAGCTCCTTCTCTTTCTGACACATTTCTCCACATTATATCATAATTATAAATCTGATAATGAATTATCACCAAATATGTTAAAATTTTCTTGAATGAGTTCTGAAAATTTTTTTTTTTTTTTTTGAAATTTGAAAAGAGAAGTACAATTTAATTTTATGTTCAATAACAGAATTGAATCTCCCCTGAAAAAAAATGATGAAATTTGAATAGTATTCTACATGTTATGTCACTAACAATCTGAATTTCACATTTTGGCATCTTCAGGCATTTTGTCAAACGAATGCGAAAAAACTGACGATCTGAAAGTATTATTACATTTAAACAAATATAAATATTAAGCTTGAAAAAAAATATTTTTTCGTTAACTAACGTAACGTTGAAAAGCGAACACCCTGTTTTGTGTTAATTATGTAAATATAGTAAACTCGCTTATAAACATAACACTAATAGCGTCATACACGCATGACGTGCATGGAAAATATTAAGTAACGAAATGTACCATTTTTGTGTAATTTCGACACCATAGAAATGAAAAAAAAATGTTATTTGTATTTCTTTGAATAACAATTGAAGTACAACTTCGGTTTTACTAAATAATAATAGAAGAAAATACAAATATGTAGCATATTGCAGATATTGCTGATTAAATTCCGATAACTTTTACGAGTAACAATTTTTATGAGAGCTCTGTTTAACTATTTAATGTTAACAAATGTGTTATTTATTAAATATTTAACTAAATTTATAAGTCTCTTACACAATACAATGCTTAAATTAGTAACTATAGTTCTGACGATGGCGTGAGCCGAAATAGCTATCAACTATATTTTTTGAAAATAATTTTGTAGAACTAAAATACATTGCTATTTTTTTCACCGTGTTAGTAATAATAGATCCATTTAACTAGCTGTAATACTTTTTATTGATTGAATTGGCATTCACTTGGTAGAACTCCATTATAACACGGTGAAAAAATAGCAATGTATTTTAGTTCTACAAAATTATTTTTAACAAATATAGTTGATAGCTATTTCGGCTCATGCCATTGTCAGAACTATGTTCTGAGAACTATAGTTCTGACGAAGGTGTGAGCCGAAATAGCTATCAACTATATTTGTTAAAAATAATTATGTAGAACTAAAATACATTGCTATTTTTTCACCGTGTTGTAATACTTTTGTTAAATATACAATAAGATTGATTCACATTGCTTCTAAAGGCAGCCAAAGAAGCTATTAAAAGCACGTAATGTGTATAGTAAATGATATGTAAAACAAAAATACATGATAGGTAGGCATAATAATATTTTAGACGAAAAAGCTTCACATATTGGCTAATTCCTTGATTCTAACAAGATAGACTGGCAAATTAAAATATAACCCAATATTGACCACAGAAAGTCATTATCTGACACAAATCAGACTAGATATATGTAAAAAATATATATAGTTTGATATCCATCTCATTCTCAGAAGTACCTTACAGTAAACCAAATTCGTCTATAAAGAACAAAAAAAACTGTTGAATTTTACTCATTTCATTTGTTTGTTTTGAGTCGAATTAATGACCGGTTTACCAACATGAACTGTTTCAAAACTATATTCGGTATCCGAATCGTGCATTAACCGTTCAACCGAGTTTTATAGATAGAATAAGGTATTAGAAAGATTGTTTTATTTCGTTATCCGAATATGGCTTCGTTGTCTGCACACAAAAATGTTTCGTGATAGCTTTCGTTGTCCGATTTGTTCGCAGTTCGAACTATTCGTTAATCGATCACCCACTGTATATCTCGTGAAATAAAAAAATCTAAGATAGGTATTGAAACATAAAAAAATTGAATTTATATTCCATACAGAGCTATATTTAGACATTGTATTTCCGGTAGCGCGGCATGTTTAAATATTGCTGTTTGTTGTTTATACAGGCATATTTTGTTTTAAACTGAATCGAGACTTGCGAGTAAAAAGCCAAAAATCACAGCTTAGTAATTAGTAGGAATCTACCGTCAGCAATATAGTTAAATAAATTAGCACCAAAAAGTTGAGTACGTAGGTAAAATATAATTCAATATTGTTTTTTTCTATTAAATTATTAATTATTTCACGGAACAATGTAAGTATGTTAATATTTTTTCCGTGAAACGCAATATCTTAATGTAGCAGATTACTTTAACACTTTTGTTTGTTTGCGACCTGGTTAAGTCAATTGATTTTTTTAAGCTTTGGTAAATCATTTTTTACGTATGCACTACTTCGGATGATTACAGCGAAAAAACCGAAGGCGACCATAAAATTATTTATTTAATTTTGAATATATTATGCATATTTTGTATTGCTTGGCTGTATTACGTGAATTACATTGAAAAAATCAGCATTTACGATATAAAAACGTGTAGCACTAACTACACATTTGATCAAAAGCATTCTGTAGTGCATTTGCATAAACATTCAAATGTTAATAAACTACACAAAGGTGGCTCGTAAAAATAAACGCGGGCTTATCCGGAAGTAAACAAAAAAAAAACATCGATAACTTGCCTTACATTCAAGTCAACTATGGTAATGTTGCATTGTGTGTTTACTACGTGGAGTTTTATTGAAAATCGTATTTTATTACGGCATTAGTAATAAATTTTTATAGGTTTGCATGATAGAAATATGTTTGCCCAAAGTCACCCGAGTCCTTGTTGTCGAAAACTATTTAAAAATTATTCTGTCAATTTATTATCGAAGTTTTTGAATCATGCGCTTTTCCTGAGTATTTTCTTTATTCACCTTTATTATATCAAGAAATGTTTTGCCTGAAGTAAAATTATATTACAGACTATAATATTCTAAGTGTAGGGACTTTATAAATGTAAAAATATTTGTGATTGATAGAAGTATTGAATTGGTCCTGTGATATGATAAATAATTTCGAAGTAATTTAATGGATTTTGAATTGTGTTGACCAGAATCATTGTTCATACAATCTGCATCTCACAATATATTACAAAATTTAGTTGTTCATTGAATACTTTAGACGAATTTAACTGCGCCCTTTTATCTCGTAATTTAATTCATTGATATATAATGATAATTTTAATTAATCAGCAAGCATGTCATAAAATTAAAATGTTACATTACACAAGTTAATTCATTTGAAATAAGTATTGTTTCGAAGTCCACGGTGTAGTTTCATCGCCATTAACTTCGGTCACAGATTACACGATTTGAATCACAGTACAGATATTTGAAGGCATAGATGATTGAGATGTTTTAAAATATCCTTGTAAACACATAATAATAGAGGCGTTACTGAAATAATTTGCCCTTGTATTTTCGCAAAAAAAGAGTTTTATTAACTGAGAAACAAGTGATTTCCGAAGAAGACTTCTGTTGATAACCTTTTATTATGCTATTTGCTCTATATATTATGAGTAGGCATAATTAACACTTTCATTCCTGCGATGCGAAATAAATATAGTCTCTAGCAATTAAATTTGTAGTAGTAAATATAATATATTTTGTGGAATGATTCTAGATATTTCTCCCTTATAACACTAACAAATTAATTTGAATTGTGACAACTTTTGCGATTCCACATGTTTCGTCACCAACGACCCGGGTTTCGCCCTTCGGCATCTTCAGGCATGATCCGTGTGATGGAATATCACACGGATGCAACGGAAAGCCTGAAGATGCTGAAAGACGAAACCCGGGTCGTTAGTGACAAAACATGTGGAATCGTACAAAGTTGTAACATTTCAAATTTGATATTGAAATTCCATCAAGCACCTTCACTCGATATCATAAATTGGACAAATAAATTTAATTTTTAACAATGTATCGGCGTCACATATTGTTATCTTTAGATTATTTATTATATGTTATTTTATATTAGTTATGTTTTTATGATATATACAGCAACGGTGGGCGCATTTTTTTTTGCACAGTAAAGGAAGGGTTAAAAATAAAAATATATACCTTTTTAAAAAAAAAGTAGCTTAAAAAAATATTGAACCAATGCTTACAGTCATTTGGGGTGGTACTCTAAAATCCGGTAAAGTAGTGTATGTTGCAATATAAAAAAGCACCCTTTGTTATGGGGTAGTAGATTCGTTCGAGCGCCTCGGCGCGACCTCAAAAGCCTTCGTGCGCTCGGCGGGGTGACAATGCCGACAACTCGCGGGCGATTTTCGATATCGCGACAAAAATTATTGCTTGTTTCCGTATCTCGTGACATCATCGCGTTGCATCGCCTAGCATTATACTGCTAAATAAACAAAGTCAACGGAGGGCGTCCGCCGGCCGATAACAATCAGTACACTACCTTACAATAATATAATCATTGTGTAAGGTGGTTTAATGTGACGGTATAGTCGCAGCTTTGTAAATTTACTATAAAAATATCGTTTGGTGTAAAATAAGCAATGCTTTAAAACGAATTACACCAAATCAGTTACCAATCTTCCGTTACGAATGTTGATAAAAACCAAACTAAGTTAATTTGTATTTTAACACATGAAAATTTCAATTTTTCAACATTTTTTTTACTCACATCACAAATAACCATATACTTTTTTCACTCGTAAATTTTACCATATATTTTCATTAAAATATTGTTCCATATATTATGTATGGCAAAATACAGAACGAAACTATAAACCACATCCTCGCTGTATGTCCAATTTTTATATTAATACGAGTTGATCGGAGGATTTTAATTTTTTTTTTCAATTTGTTACAATGGAGTTCTACCAAATAAATGCCAATTCAATCAAAAGATTTCAAAATACCTTATAAGTACATACAATTCGATAAAAATCGATAATATACACGATGTTTATTATTTTTAAGAACTTTCATTGATTAGAAATTTATATACTTTTTACTATGACTGATTATATATATATATATATACATGTTGAAAGATTACAAATATACAGACAGATAATAATTAATATATAGAAAAATTGTATATCATCGACAATTTTTTTTTGAAGTAATTGCTTTCAATTTAAAATTTCAATGTAACGGTGTAATGTGGTCAAAGATGTCTGTGAAAGCCGATCTTGATTACTCTTTTTCATATGATGTCATGTATGCATATTCGATACCAAAGCATATGTATATGCTAATACTGCTTTGGAAAAAGGCGTTTATAAAATCATCCATTGATTCGGTTGTGACTTTGGGAAGTTTATTTTATTCGAAGTCGATTAAAATTAATTTAAAAAAAATACACAGCTATCTTTCATTGCGATCTTAACAATGATGCGCTGTTTTCTTCACAGATCTTTCGATGATACTGCTAAATTTATAAAGACCGCTGAATGTCAAACAATGACCAACGATCGTTTCCGGCGCACGTCTCAATACTTTGATAACCGTAATTAAAAATACAACGCGCAAAAAATCTATTTAAAAATCAAGGTTTATATCTCATAACCACGGTGTTATTTTAATGTTTTTTTTTCCATTTTTTTAACTGATAGTTTCAGACATTTATTGCATCGGGGCATCGCAATCTCTTAATGTAATTCTTAATATTAAGAGATTTTTTTTAAATTTTTGATTATACTTAGAACAACTGGCTGTCAAAAATCATGCTTTAAAATGATGACATGTAAAGGACGGTATAAATATATTTTTTTTTTTATCTAGGATGCAAAATATTTCGACAGATACCAGCATTAATATAACTCCGCTAGAACTGAATGCCATTATATATTGTTTTGAATACCCTTTGTTTTTTATTAGGTGACGATTAAAATAAATTTAAATACTTTGACGTTTTTATCAGTCACAAAAAAGAATGGAGACGCAAAGGGCCAGCGGAGATTTTTTTGAATATTTATGAATAAAGATTTCATTGATCATTGATCATTTTTATGTCCACGGACATTCGAACGCATTAAAAGCCTCAATAAAAATAATTCAATTGGTCCGGATGAATTTAACAGGCATAAAAACAATCCCAACAGTGCAATAAAACCTTAATAAATACGCATTTATCGCAGGCAGTGGTAATATATTTGCTAAATATCAACTTTGCATTATGTTACGGACTCTGATGAAGAATAAATGTACATTATCAACTTATTAAAGATTTAATGTCAAAAAAAAACTATACGAAATCACTGAATAAAAAAAAAGTTATTTATTGATTTGACATTCACTTGGTAGAACTGCATCATAACACGGTGAAAAAAATAGCAGTGTATTTTAGTTCTACAAAATTATTTTTAACAAATATAGTTGATAGCTATTTCGGCTCACCACATCGTCAGAACTATGCTAAAGCTTACATTCGCTTATCTATATATAGCTGTGCAGAAAAGGCACACAACACATCCTCTCTCCTGTTCCAACGACCTAGCTTGCTACTTTCACACAATAACCCTAAATTTTCAAAAATTCTAAATGAAACAATAGGTGTCTATGACAATAAGTTTACATGTGGGACGGAAGTAGTCATTATGGAAGCAGATCAGACCACCCCTTTGTAATACGGTTGGACTAGTGGCGATACTATTATATTAGTTTGTTCGTTAAGAATCCTTTGTGATATTTGATGTCTGAAAGAATGCCTGAAAATAACAAAAGGCGAAACCCGTATTGTTAGTGACAAATCACGTGGAATCGTACAAATTTTTTACTATTCAATTTTCGTACAAGAATGTATATCGATATATTTAGTATTAATTGTATTCAAATCAGTATATTCATCATAAAAGTATTGAAAAATAACTCAAATACAATTGATTATTAAAGGCTCATACCAGATTATTTGAATAATTATTTTTTTTTACTTTGATATCAAAAATACGCGATAGAAATTTTATGCAAACTTGCAATACAGTAATTGTGTCGAGCGGTAATGGTAAATGAAACGATTTTTTTCAAAAGCCGTTAAGTCATAAGACATGACAAAATCTTTTATAGTTTTTTTGCTGTTTAGTTTAAAGTGTTATAAAATATTTAAGAATTCTATTTAGTCTTATTGTATGAATACCATCTTTATAATGTATGATGTAATGTAAGAAAATATTTGTATGGTATTTTATCTGTAGTAAGTGAATAGTATATTTATCTTTATAGTGAAATATATGTTACTTAATCTAATTTAGGTAGTTCACGGTTGTGTGTTTTAATTCTCGTACGAAAGAAATCTCATATGCATGAATTGAAAAACAAAATCGTCAATCGAAGCTAAAATGAACGAGGCAAGCCTTGGTTTCGTTAAACGTGGAAAGGGCGGGTCTTCTAAATAAAGTACGATGCAATATATTAAAACAACAAAGAGACATATAAAATAATATTGCAGCATAAAAATCATGTTACATGCAAGTAACACGGCATACATAAAACATAATCATATATATATCGTCAACACGAATCTATACCATTTATTGTTTGTACATTTTTTTCATCAACAATTAAATAAGAATGACAAAATAGCATTTATGACAACGCTATTCAATGTTACTACTTTATTATTCGATATGTTTTTGCTCTCAAAGTATAGATGAAGTTTTTAGTTTGCAGAACACGTATTAGATAATCGATAAAAACAATCGTAATAAAAGACAAAATGAGCATATATATGTATATGTTTATTTATTGATTGAATTGGCCTTTACTTGGTATAACTCCATTATAACAAGGTGAAAAAATAGTAATGTATTTTAGTTCCACAAATTTCATAAGATATATTTGATAGCTATTACGGCTCACGCCTTTTTTCACCTGAGATTTAGAATTAGTTTTTAAAAGTTAGTTAGTAAAATTTAGTAGAACTAAAATACATTTCTATTTTTTCACCGCGTTACATATATTATTTTTACAAACATCTCCAATTACAACTCACCACAATAACAACCCAACTACAAACTCACAAATTATAAAAAAAACTATATAAAAAATTAAGGTAATTGAAGTAATAGCAGTGGATACGTTCATAATTATTAAAATATTATTTATTGAAATTTTGATCAATTCATAACAAAATCGAATATTTCTAAAAGTTTATTTTTTTCATTTCATTAGTACTGATAAATTGATCGTGTTGTTATAAATTTGCAAATGCAGGACAAATGTGATTTGTTCAATTGTGGAAATAATTACACTAAATATTCATCACGAAATAACAGTTTACATTTTGAAAGTTATTATGAATAGTTTTCATATTGTTGCAAAAAATATTCAAAACATACTTCACTGAGCTACATTTTTTTGTATTCATTACTTGATCATTTAAATACAACCATACCTGAATAACGTATTAAGCTTCTAATATTTCCAGGCGCGATCTCAACTAACCAAAATGTTTCCCTCTATATACGAGATATTGAGGGCAATTTAAATGAATCGTTTTGATGATAGTTCCTTTATTAATATTACGACAAATTACTTCTTACTATAAAATGAGCTCATAACAAAATGCAATATTTACAGTCGTCATTTCTGTAATGGTTTTGTTGAGATCATCATTCTTAATAGAAAAACAACATAATTTAGCATTAAAAGGCAATGAGTTTCATTCAGTAGATAGTGTAATTGTTTATAAATATGGACATGTGGCCAATTAACACAGTATTTTAGGCAGTAAATTGAGTAATTATTCAATAATGATTTATATTGCTAAAATCAATTAACACACAGAAGTCGAGTTGAAGTAATTTTTTATTGTAATTAATTGTACATCAATTTATCACGCAGTCAAATACTATATTTGCGTCTGAGGATCATAGTAAGCAAGGAATACTCTTAAGTCAATAAGAAAAAAATTGATAACAAAAATCGTGAAATATTGATAATAATAAAAGGCTGCAAGAGTTGGAAACAATAATTAACAACACGAAATTAGAAGCAAATACTATAAAAATTACTTCCTTATCAAGCAAATTGCACAGTTTAAGCTTTGTGGTCAATCCATGGATGTTGTGTGTTGTCAAAAACTGTCCTTTAGTAAAAAACAATGAAATCAATCTAAAAAAAACATTATTCTAAATAAATAGTTCTATGCCTTTTATGTTTAAGTTAACAAAATACATCATGTATTCAGTTATTTATTTAGAATTAGAAGGTAATGTTGATATTTGATTTTTATTATTGATTTAAGTACGATATAAATAAAATAAACTTGAATATGTCCCATTTTTATTGACAAAACGAAACGAATAAAAAGATTGTATGATAGATAATAAATCAAAATACTCTATCACAAAATGGAAGGTTAGGAAGAACTGATATATTCCAGATAACAATTGAGTTTCTCTGTTTAATTTACTATTACCGATTAATAGAACCGAAGAGACTTACTTTGGGAGATTTAAACTAACACAGTCACTTAGATATTCATCCACAAAAATAATAAAATCAGTTCATGAAAATCTCAAGCCAGTGATTGAAACCACTGACTGCGTAATTGTAGTGTTCTCACATGGTTACAGGCCTTCGGGTATACATAATTAAATATTTCTTGGTAATGAGAACAAACACACAAAAACTACATAAGCGACTCAATATATTTGTGCGTTTCATCAATGCGCAACATTGTTGTCACTGGCGACATTTTAAATCGTTCAATAAATAATGTATTTGTATGTCAACAGGTCACTTACAGTACATATTTCAAACACAGTTCTGGTGCATAATTATTGTATTGTCAAAAGTTAAGCCACTTATCATAAATGAATCGAAAGTAGTTTTTTTTTTGTATTTCATAAATGAGTGGTATAGAATAAAAATGTACAACTATGCCATAATATTTAGTTCAGTTTGCCAACTAGTCTTAAATGCGTCAATTCATAGAATATTAATGTTAGTTGGCTAGAAATAACCAATCTGTGGTCGCAATTAATTTCTCATGACATAATGACGCTTATCGCGACCCAAAGAAGCTAAATTTTCCATATGTGGCTTAATTCAATGAATTGTTTTTGTCAACACATAAAATAGTTTTTTTTTCATGTAATACAAACACGTTTTTAAGTCCTTATTTCGACGCTGTATTTCATAATCAGGACCGGTTTCTCTCATCGTGAGCATTATCAACAGGCCCTGATCATGAAATATATTGTGGAAATAAGTACTAAAAAATGTGTTTTTATTATTTAAAAAATCATGCCTTTCCACCAAGAATTGACAATTAACACTTTAAAAAGTAACTTTTGCGATTTTACAAAAACTCGATTACTAAAGAATGTGAGTTGTGATTCTAAGCTACTCGAATAGTCATTATAATTAAGTAGATACAAGATATACAAAGTGATTTTAATATATGACTGTGTAACATGTAACGTAAGGGTTAGTCAAAATTTATTTACTTGCTGAAATATTCACATTCGAAATGTGTTTTTTAATGTACAAAAAATACATAATAAAGTAACTTTACACAGATTATATGATATATCGTTGGGTGTAATGAAATATGTATCCATATAATTAATTAACCGTCGATTGGTGCATTATCACATTAGCGATTTTGCAAATGAACTAAGCGGTTATAAAAAGCCAAGTGTCGTAAATTCGTTAACTGTTTCGAAACCATAAAATTTACCATCAAATTTTTAGTGCCAATAAAGGCTGCATTTACTATTGGCCACGCCGTGCAACTGAGCTCGACACAACATGGTGTTTAATTGAAGCCTATTCATTGAAAACAATTGAATAATATTTTATTCAAAATACGTTTGATAACAATGCATTACGCGTACTTCATACGTATAGTTTTACAGTTATAGTGCCATCAATAAATACGTCAGTTGATTGGAACACAAATGACGCTCAAATTTATCAAAAAAATGTGGATATAATTGTATGTAAAACCCAATTGATTGTTTGAAAATCGATTCTTAAAGTTTAATATTATGACACTATTCAGCTAGTTACCCTTACAGTTGTTAAATGATTGATTAAATTTTTTTTTTATGTTCGTACAGTATAAAACTTTTGTGGAATAATTTATGATAACGTCTGAAGGTGCTTGATGGAATTTCAATAACAAATTTGAATTGTTACAACTTTGCACGATTCCACATGTTTTTTTCACTAACGACCCGGGATTCGCCTTTCGGCATCTTCAGGCCTTATATCACACGGATGCAACAGAACTGACGCAAAATATGCAAACAGTTAGCATCGTCTATATACCAGTGTTTATTTAACGTCAGTTCTGTTGCATCTGTGTGATAGAATGCCTGAATATGCCGAAAGTCGAAACTCGGGTCTTAAGTGACAAAATATGTGGAATCGTACAAAGTTGTATCACTTCAAATTTGGTATTGAAATTCCATCAAACACCTTCATTCGATATCATAAATTACATTAGTCTTACTTTCGCAGGCTTACGAATTTTGTTACGCCGACGATATCATGTAAAGATTTTTTTAATTGTCAAATGATGAGAAAAGTACGTGTGCTCTTCATTCACTTTGCCCTATCTCGTTTTGAAATATTAACTTGTATAAAATGATTATTATTTTATAATTATCAAATATTCTGTGAGTTATCATTT
Organism: Himalopsyche japonica; assembly: GCA_028555115.1. Taxonomy (NCBI): domain Eukaryota; kingdom Metazoa; phylum Arthropoda; class Insecta; order Trichoptera; family Rhyacophilidae; genus Himalopsyche; species Himalopsyche japonica. The sequence continues at coordinate 443,670 of JAHFWJ010000015.1, forward strand.
GCAATATTAAACTATTTTCTGTGAGAAATATTTCAATACTGCATTTCATTACTTACGACAATATTATTGTCGCGTCAAAACTTTTAGGAATTAATTTATACCTTTAATTTTTTCTTCCAATTGCTTCTTAACTTATTCACTGCTGAGCCGTTTAAAGGATATTCCAACGCCTGGACTTATTATTTATTGAATAATATTGGTTTGAAACAATCTTATTGAGTTTGTCAGGACAAATCAAGCAATGCATTAACTAAAAAATTAGTACAGGAAGGTTTTAACCACTGTTAATTCATATATTTTTGGGTATCAACATAGAAAAATAAGCCGTCTCAACAATTGAGACATTAGCAGTCATAAAGCTAATTACATTTTTGTTCTTATAATCATGAGAAAGATACGTTGGGTGATACAAAAAAATCAATTTCTATCAACGCGTTGTATTGTGAGTTCATCGAGTTCAAATGATTCATATTAAAAATGTGTTTGATAAAAAGCCGTGACAAGTTATAAGTCTTAACGAAGTAATCATTGACATGATAAACTCGAGTTTACCATCTGATAAGAGGCGTTATTAAAAGTTTTATTTCTGCGGCCGTCGAGTGAGTTTTTTTTGTCGGTGTTTTGTTTTCTTGGGCGGCGTCGATTTTTTCGCTGGCTCGCAATCACGCGTCGTAATCGCAGATAAAAATAAGAAAAAAGAAACACCATCTCGAGTATGGGAGACGTTGAAGGCTGCGATTGGCCGACTCGCTGCAGTGGGAAGGAGCTCTGACCTGATGTGTGACCCGCGCGAAATTTATCACCTTGCTGGATGTGGACATCCTGCAGGGTTGCCAGATTATATCCATTGTTTTGTCTAAGCTGTCGGAAAAATCCACTTATTAAAATATTAATTGATAATTGATTTACTTAGTTCCGACGATGGCGTGAGCCGAAATAACTATCAACGATATCTTATAAAAAAATTGTAGAACTAAAAAACATTGCTATTTTTCAAAGGTCAATTAGGGATCCTTTAGTTCCAATAAATAATTCATCAAAAAATAATTAATCTTCTGACGTTGGTGTGAAGCTGAAATATCTATTAACTATATCTTAGAATTCTTATATCTCTAAATGTTTAACTATGTTTTTCTAATAACAATACTATATCCTGCAAACACTAATTATATTTATTGATTGAATTGGCATTCACTTGGTAGAACTCCATTATAACACGGTGAAAAAATAGCAATGTATTTTAGTTCTACAAAATTATTTTTAACAAATATAGTTGATAGCTATTTCGGCTCACGCCAATGATAGTTCTGACGATGGCGTGAGCCGAAATAGCTATCAACTATATTTGTTAAAAATAATTTTGTAGAACTAAAATACATTGCTATTTTTTCACCGTGTTACTAATTATATTAATAATACATATTTTTCAATTTATTGATTAAATTGGCATTTATTTTAACGAACTCCCTTAAAACAGGGTAATGACAGCAGCTTAGTAAAAAATCAAGCGTCTTTCAACTTGAAAAGTGACTCGAAAAATAGTATTGGCGTTTCACAATTGCTTGGTGAAAATTATTCATCAAAAAATTATTACCAATACCACCGGTCAGCATTCGCTCAATACGTTTGATGCACGTATTAAACAATTCGTATGATGCTTTTCTAAATTTAAATATCTTACACATGCACACACACATACATACTCTCTCTCACTTCATCAAGAGATCATATATAAATCTTTACAGTAAGAGATACTGTCATTGAAAAATATGTTTTTTCTCTTTATGTATTACTCGGCAAAAATATCAATGTATTTTAGTTCTACAATTGTTTTTATAAGATATAGTTGATAGCTATTTCGGCTTACAACTTCATCAGAACAACGTTTAAGCGTACATTTACCTATCTATATACAGCTGCGTAGAGAAGGCACCCAATATATATTCTTTTCTATTTTAAAATCCTAGCTTCATACTGTGCTAATAAATTCTAAAACGCGGAACATTGATTTTTTACTTTTCTTTAAGTGCGAGTTAGGTTTTTTTATTTTTTTGGAGGGGTAGGGGCGAATAAACGTAAATATTGTAATGAAATAATTTATTACAAAAAAGCATTGATCTTTCCTGATGGTCTGAGAAGTGGTGAAAAATTCATATTTGTTTGTCGATTGTAAAATGTCATTGGATCGCATAAATACATTGCTATTTTTCACCGTGTTTTAGTGGAGTTCTATTAAGTGGGTGTCAATTCGAGATTGTAAATGTAAAATTTCAAATTCAACTAATATTTTTAATAAAAGATCCTTAATGTTCATAGATTGCGACAATCTATATGTACAAAATGCAAAGTTATTCACTATCTGATGTTTTTCATGAATCGCAAATTGTGATAATTTTTGTGATACAATTCAAAGTTGCCAACAAAGTTACGCATTAATTAATAATTATAACAGCGCTATGAATGCAATTGATGTTTACACCGAAAAGTTTGTTGTTAACATTAGCGACATGTATTTATTCACGGCTAATGGCCACTTTGAATAACTAACTTGACTCATTTCCACGTAGGTGACTCAAATTTGAATAGGCCAAATGAATATCGCAGCCATTATGCATTCGGAAAGTCGGTATATTGCTTCAATGAATAAAATGTATTGTTAATTATGTAAAACCATTCACGAGGAATATTGCTAGCCGTATTGAATATAATTCATATTCCGATTGCCTCAAAGTGACAAGAGTTAAAGAAAATATTATTAATTAAAGAAAGTGAATATTGATTTCTTTTATTTTACGATAAAGTTTAAAGATTTGATAACTCCAAGAATTTTTAACACATCTCCGTCGAAAGTTTTTTTTTTTTTTTTACATTAAATGCCTTGACTTATGCCGGTAGTTTCTAAAAGCGTTCCAGATATAATCATTGAACTGTACAAATAATATATTTCATGTCAATTAAAATACACGTTTTGTTTCAGAAATTAAGAAAAAATTATTCAATATTGGATTGGATAATTCATTTCATGCCATATCCGCTACTTACGTGAGGCATGTATCGTTAGAAAGTTGATATGCTTAAAAAAGTATTAACGCCGGATACTCGACCTACTCTTTAATACCAATAAGCATGAACGAAAAAAGTTATAAAAAAGACAATCATGGCTCTTTTTGACGGTGTTTCTAAGATAGATTGGGTGTCTTAGGTGAGGGTAACAACAACACAAGGATATATCCGAAAAAATTCACAGATTAGTATTTAGAAGTTTCATTTGCAAAAGTGTTTAAAAAAAGCTCTCACGGCTGCTATGACGTATATGTAAAGCTTAAATTTATTTATTTCAACGTCTACTAAAATAAAAGCTCTCACTTTCCTATTTAACGGTATTAAGGCGTAGAAAAAATAAATGAATTGAAGCCGGATTATGCTGGAAGACAATAAAAAATCAGCAAAAATATAATATATTTAAATCTGTTTATTAAATATTTTTTAATGAATTACTGATTTTTGATATTACAAGAAAGTTCTCATAGAGTTATATTAACCATTAACTGATTGAAAAAGTCTTGAATAATATTCGGTATGTTCGTTGATTATTGAATTTATATCAAATCAAGACTCAATAACGTATAGGAGAGATTCGTTATGCTTGCTGAATAATATGTTTTCGTATATTTTTCATATGTTTTCTTTCTATAAAAAAAAATGAGCCTTATGATTGAAATAAAAATTAATATAAAATTGCTGTAAGATAGTTAGAGTAGTAAGGTTAGATTGTATTGATAATTGAACCATATTATAAATTACAACAAAAAGTATTTATATATAATACATTAGTTATTCAATAAATATAATGTGAATAATTATTATGTTAATGAATAGATTCTAAAGAAAAGAATATAGATTTTTTATTTGACAACGTTTAACATAACTTTAAATTTTGAAATCACAAATGCGTAAATTTCTACGACTGATTCGCTCAAAAGGATTATTTCCCACTTAACGTTCATTACCAGAACAGCAAAAATTTGTACACAAGTAACTCAATCAACTTTTCTGTGAACTACAAATTTAATTTAAATTTATTATATGTATTATATACATAAACCTAATTGTATAATGTTACATAAATATAAAAAAAATATTGCAAGAGAAAATGAATTCGTATGTAAATACTTTGTTTAGCTATTAAATTTTTATAAAATAACATATATTTTATAATTTAAAGACTATTTATTTATTAGTACTTTAAAATATGTAATTTCTAATCTTTCCGAAAATATCCAAAATGAATTATTTATATTTTTCTGTAATAAAATCGGTTGAAAATTGCGATGTTATTATTTAGTGAAAAACACAAAAATAATCAAATTATCTTCAATTAAAAAAAAGGTTATGAATATTTCTGATTGTAAACTTTGGAGATAGTTACCAAATTCGATTTAATTAGCATTTACTTAAAAGAGCTCCATTAGAATAAACAAATCTATGTTTTAATAAATAAAATATACTTTTACTATACTGATTTATTCCATAATTTTAATTTAAACATTGATAGTAGTAAAATAGTGCTTATAATAACGGAGAATAAGTAATAATTTTCTTTGCTTGGATGGGCAAATTATCCTACATTTCTGCAAATAAAGTTACGGAGTTTTGAAACAGTCGGAAAAAAGTCTTTCGAAAAAGTTCGTCGTTTGCGTTAAATTTTCCGACTGCTGGCGCACTCTGTCAAAATCTCCTCGAACTAAAACTGAATGCTACACCGTGACGTAGTATTTAACTACCTCTTAATATGATCCTCTTAACGGTGTTGTTGTCTCGCTCCCTCTTGCCGAGATGCCTACCTCATACCTCACAGCCCGTGAATAAAAAAATTCTCTGCGAAAACAATCCGAGCGGTTTTTGAGGTGCGGTACGTCGATTTGTTCGTAAACTATACGCTGCTTGTCCGTTTACCTTCACCAGTAAATCTAAAATAATTATTGATTTTCATAACAAATACGTTACATGAAAAAGTGGAACGTAAATAATAAATGAAAACATGCATTCAAATTAATAAGATTTTAAGATAGAATGTTCAAACATCTAATAAGAATTTCATATTTTCTTATTCCAATTTCAAATTACAAATGACGTGAAACGTTTATCATGATCTAAAATTCAAAATGTTTAGTATTATATTTACATAAATATACAGGTGATTTATTTTATTATTAGCTCAGTTTTTTTTAAATCGTTATTACTTTCAATTCATATATGATAACAGTTATAATGGATCGATGGACCACGTTCATATAACCAAGTGAATGCCAATTCAATAAACAATTCATATGTCTTCATGAAAATATTTTCACTCTTCGTAAAAAAGTCTTACAATTGGATCACAGCCAGTCTTCGTTTTATATCTGCTGTTTAAATAAACAGTCCAGCCTTCACGTCAATGTAAACTGAACTAAATAAAATCTCTATAAGTAAGATTGAAATGTTTTAACTATAACGTTATATATTCTATTATCTTATTCATTTTCAATTGATAATATCGGCGCAATCTACAATAAGAATACTATTCAGGAAAAAAACGTATATTAATATCTAAACTATTAGAAAAAAATACATTACAATTAATTATATTGTATAGATACAACGAAAAGATCGTACAACAAAAATAAAGCAAGGCAACTAAATGAGACTTGAGCAAATTGCAAATAATAATGTATAATATTCTGTTCATTCTTAAAGAAGAGCGTACGTTGTTTCCTTGATTGACTTCATAAAAAGTATTTTATTTTCTGGTATACAATAATAAATAAATCGATAGAAGACGTAAAAAGGAATGATGTATTATTTTTTTTAAGTATAGTGTAATTATTTATATTTGTATCCCAAAGCACTGTTTTAACGAATATTTTTTAATAGTCTTGGAGATTAGTGTTTAAATTTATTATTGGTAATGTTTTCGTTTTTTTTTCTTTTTTAAAGTTCACGTCTATAAGATTTAATGTTTATTGATTTTTTTTGTAATGGTAATGGTAATATTTTTGAGTTCTATATTATTATGACTGTTCATTTGAATTTTAACATTTGGGAGTCGAAAAGATAGTAGAATCATTTATTAATCCGCTGACTGCAAATAAGGCATTGATAAAATTGGATATATTTTAACACGGTGAAAAAATAGCAATGTATTTTAGTTCTACAATTACTATTTTAGTTCTTTAGAACTAGTTCTGACGATAGCGTGAGCCGAGATAGCTATCAACTATATTTTATAAAAAAAATCTTGAACTAAAACACATTGCTATTTTTTCACCGTGTTATAATGGAGTTCTGATAATGTAAAACCTTTGTTTGAATTAAAACTTATCAATCAGCTGTTATCGATTTCTCTATAAGAGGGTCCATTGTCATGTGTGCGTATTAAGTATCTATGTGAAGTGTCCTTTACGAATTAATACGCTAGCATGAGCCACATCTGCCACAAACGCACCGTGAAAATAACGTCATCTATCTCTCTCATTCTCTCTCTTTTCAACGTTTATAAATCGTTTTATAAAAGACTATGAGAACGAATTCTGTCTCTCTCCGACGCGAGAGAGTGCAGGGAAGTTTTTTGTTTCTGTCTAACGTAATTTAAGGGAGCGTTTATCGGCAAGCACTATCTCTTTTATTAAGTACGTGGATATGAAGTACCTCTGCAAATCATTTTACTTACATTCGTAAATAATCTCGGAAATATTTAGTTTATTTGATAGACCGAAAAGGTTTCTGTAAGTCTTCATTCATTCATTAATAGTAAATTCGTAAAAATAGAATGAAATGTTACATCGACGATTTATTGGTGAATCAAATTTCATTTAGATAATTCGAATATCGTTTGGTATAAAGTACGCCTCGAATAAAGATTTTTCATGTCAGTATGGCTTATTTTTATTTTATAATTGTATTTCAGGAAAACATGCTGTTACGCCTGGAAATAATACCGTGTTAATTCAAGGGCTCATTTAACTATCAACAGACTTTCAATGAAAATCACGAGTATGATGGAAATGCATATTTACAATGCCATTCGATTTAATTAATTGATAAAAAAAACATATTTAATATAATAAGAATTTAAGAGTGACAAAAATGTTCCCAAATGAATTGAATATTAGGCGAATGATTAACAGTCCAATTAAGCATTTATTACAAAATACACACGAATTGTTGTGTATCTGGTGATTATATTATATATCTATATAAGTTAAATAATAACCCATTTAATATTTTTTTCGTGATATGTATTGTTCTTTACTTTATATACAAATCAAATACTTACATATATATATATATACATACCTACCAAACTTGATCGCATTATTCATGGATCGTAGAAAATAGTTTTCAATGGTTCAGAAATATAACTTCGTTGCCATTTTCACTTCATGAAAAGTCTCACAGCGACGCGTCGATCCATTTTGGGTACATTCGTAAATTGCCCGACGGATGCTGCGATCAAATTACTTCATAGATTCGAAGAAAATTACATCGTTTCCATCAAGCTACGGTTTATAATCCATTTTTTTTCCATATTATTAAACATTTTATTCTACACTAGCTTAATCTTATTAAATTTAACATTTTTTTATACTAAATACATTGATTAATTAAAAAGAAAATAGATAAACGTTTTAAACAGCAATTTTTAATTTCAGCTAATTTATTTTGACCTTTAATTAAAATCTTAATAATAATAAAGTTTATTAGCTTAATTTTAAATATTTAAAGTTTAACATTTATAATAGGTACGAACAATATTTTTAGTTTCGTATTAAGAAAAATTTATTTTAGTTGCATATTTATTGTACAATAAAATATAGATACATTTCTATATCTTCAATTGAATAATGTATAGATATATACCCCTAACTTATGTTATTTAGAGTTATTTTCACTCGATACCTAATTACATAGTATATATGTATATATTTAAATAAATGTATCTTTTTTTAAAATTAGTTACACTACCCACCATTAAATCTAGTGTTTCTCAAAATTTTATTGTCAATAACAATTTTTCGATATATTTATAATGATATTTTAAAGTGTAAGACTATCTTGTTTATTGTTGAATTATATCGCCTATAATCACTTTTAAATATGTTTGCCCAAAATATTTATTTGATAAATGATAAAATCCAATAATGTTACAACGCAACGCAACTTAGTAATTATTGTTAACGCAACCGATTTCCTTCATTCAAGTAATTATGTTAACATTCCAACGTTATGAATATTTTCATTCGGGGGTTCTGGGAATTTGTTTTTTTATTTAAATTAGGTGAATTAAATAAATGAATCAAATATTTTAAGACAAGCAACATTATTTATTGACATATGAAGCTATTTTGGTTGAATAACTTCCCAGCTGCTAGTGGTTGTTCGTCATTATTCATTCGTTGGAACATTGGTTATATATATTTATCACTTTTAAGGTGTTAACTGTCACTTCTTGATGGAAAGGCATTATATTTTAAATAATAAAAACACATTTTTTTAGTACTTATTTCCACAATATATTTTTTGATCAGGACCGGTTTCGCTCATCGCGAGCATTATCAACTGAAACAGGTCCTGATCAAAAAAAAAAAAATATATTGTGGGAATAAATACTAAAAAAATGTGTTTTTATTATTTAAAATATATATTTGTATATAAAAAAATGTGTAAATTTTACTGCAAACATTGCACTATATTAAGCGAGAATGTAATATACTGATAACATTAAAAAATTGTTAATTATCATGTAAATATTGTTAAATACAATATAAAAATTATTATACAAGTCTCCATCAATATCATACTATAAATCGCTTACTTCTTCTTTGGTCAAGCATTCCTAAATATTAAATAAAATGCGTAGACAAAAATATCAATTAAAACTGGAGTTAATTTTAGTGAAATTACCAGTTTTGAATCGATTGTAGACAACATAAATATTACATAATAAAAAATGTTTTCTTTGAAATATTTCAATCATAAAAAATATTTAGTTTTCCTCATTTGCAGATTGACCAAAAGTTAAAAACTCTTTTATTCGTTGTCGATTTCGTTATAATTCAATTAGCATTTCTATTAAATTTCATGTATTATAATGTAAACTTTAATAATATTATAAGCCACGTTTTTAACAATTTACTTAAAATTATTATTTTTAATTTATTCGAATATCTGTTACTTATATTTGATTAATTTAAAAAAAGAGATGAATGTGTTTCATTACTCTTTCTTAATATTTCTCTCTTTATTTTTCATAATTATGTGATATAAAAACATTTATTAAGAGTCAATTCCATATCAAACCACATCACCAAGTTATGATGTATATTTACATATACAGTGTGTTAGAACAATTAATGCTCCAATTATAAGTGCGTTGACGCTGTCAACGGAACAAATTTGTAAAATCGATCAGAACTTACTGGTACTTACAGTAATGTCCTATGACTTTATTTTATATTGTATCGGGTCGTTGACATTTCGAATTTTTGAATATCGAATTATTGTCATTAGCAACCACTTAGAGATCGAAAATAAAGGATACAAAAATCGTTTTCTCTAACCTTATTCCTCTATTTTTACTCTTTACTACAATAAAATATTTTTCATCTCGCACAACATAGTGTAGCCCTCTACAGATAGTAAATATCTAAAGTTGAATTCTTATATATAAAACGTGATCTATTTGATTTTATGAGTATCTTATTTTGTACAAAAAAATGTATTACATATATAAATTCATATTAATTCCATGTGCATCTATTTGAATGCGTAAGTTTGTATGTTTATTTTGAATTACATCTATATGAATGAGGTCATCGATTTTCTTATTGAAATATAACAGTTAATAACTGAATGTAACATGACACTGTAATTGCTTAACAAAATGTTTTATATATAAATCTACCGATATTGCTATGAAGAAAACGTCGCGCCGTATCCTATTGGAGCAAAATATTCGTATGTACTAAAATAAATAACTGAAATGTAAATTGTGTCACAACTGTTCGTTAATTTCAGATATAATTTGTTAGCATTCGCTTCAATTGTAATAACTACCGATGTCTACAAAGATAGATGTGCAAATGAACGGTTGTCAAACAAGAGGACACATAATTGATCAAATATTCATTGAAAGCGGCGCCTATCTTTAACTACTCCACTAATTGCCGCGTGGAGCGGCGGGCGTCGCTGCACGCCTCTTGATGCACGTGCGCACAACTCCGCGTTTGCAGCCCGAATGATAGTCTAATCGAGGGACGCGCGGCACGAAGGCGTCTTCCATCCGGTGATTGGCCGAAATCACAAAAAGGCGTGGCCAGCTCGCCTCGGAGGTAGGGAAAAATCACCCCGCGGTGGGGACAGAAAAACAAAAAACAATCAACATTTTTATATGCACCGTGGAAGACTGAGATCAATCGGGGGTTACCGCGCTCCCTCTCGGGCGGCGGGGAGAGGCGGACGATTTCCCCCCGGCCCCGCACAAGCTGCGGCCACCGCTTTTTTCTGTTTCTTCTTCTGTTTTACAAACGCGTTCCGACAACGCTGCCGATAGGTCGGCTACTATTCAATTTGTCACCGCGACACACGCCGGTCGAACTGCAATACACTACCCGTTGCGTTACATCTGCACCCGAATATTTTCCGCGATTTCTATAAAAACTCACAGATTCCGGAATAAAGAATTGAGAATAAATATTATCCAAATATAATTAAATAATAATCGCAAGTTTATTAAAACATTTTTTTTCGACGTATTTAATTTTGGGGAAATATAAACTGGGGAAACTTTTTTTTTTTCGCTTTCCTCGAGAAAAATCGTAGAAGGCGGTGAGAGGAGTGTGGGTATATGTTTGTCCGGGCGGCGACGGAGCGCGGTCGAGCACATTCGTCCCCCCCCCTCCATTTTTTCGCTCGCGCACCCCCCACCGCGGTGGCGTCGACCCCCACCTGGAGCCGCGCGCCCGATCGCAAAAATCCACAGGGTCATCTCTGCCAAGGAACGGTCGCGTCGCCTCAGAGGTGCCAATTACGATCACCTGACGACAGCTACCGGAGCCATTCGCTCCCGCGCGCCGCTAATTAATCGACTCGGCGGGACCCGGCCCGCGCGTGACGCCCCTGAATATTATTTTACAAACCCGCGTTCACGTGCACAATGTACACGTCGCGCCCGTCGTGCTGACGTATCCCTACAAACGAATCCATCAATCGGGAAGAGCAACAATACCGTCATCTCACGTGTGTTCAATTAAAAAAAAAAACATTAGTGTCTGCGAAATATCTAATGAACTGTGCGAATATACTATACTGTGGTTGTTTATAAAATAAACTAAGTGAATTCCTTCATAAAAAAATCTACGTACATTTGATTATTCATAAACATGATGTGTTGTACATTATAAAAAAGTGACATTAATTTAACGCTGTTTTTCCCTGGAAGAAATTGAAGAAGCAGCAAAGATGTCATCACAATTTGCGTTCAGAGCATCACCACCGAACCAGGTCAGTTCCATTATATTCCAGATAAATGACAAAACGTCATTTAAAGTAGATGTCACACGATGTATCAACTAATATAAACGATCAACTGCATTTATTATTGAAATTAAAAATGTTTTTATAATAATGCAATACTGTTAGCTATATCAAAAGCGATTGTCACAAATTACAAATAAGCCAATATTTGTTATAAAATTTTGCGATGCAATTTATTAATCGAATCCCTGCTATCAAATATACATTACAATTGCATGTAAACGATTATCAATTCCTCGTTTATCCATTCAGGTGCATAAACATTTGAAATCTTATTCTTTATACAAATAAATATTAAAATATATTACAATGTGTTTTATTGCGAATATTGCATCCAAACAACAGGCATATATAACTTTTTTATTATTTCATATTTGACATAATAATATGATTTTTTTATGTTTATTAATAAAAATTTACTAATGGTATATGACTATAATGGTAATGTAAGTAGAACACCATTATTCAATTAAGTAGTAAATATAATGTATTTATTGTGCCTAGAAAATGATAAATATTTATGTCAAGTTGGGGATTTTTTAAAAATAAATTACTTTTTTTATTTTTGATAGTTATATTTGGATAGAAAATAATGAGTGTATAATATTGACCATATTTCATTTATTATTAGATAATTCAAAAGGAAAAAACCAACATTCACTTAAATAATCGATTGAAGACCATTATATTATATTTAGAAGCAGTTTTCACTTCAAGTTAAGAAGCGGCTTACAGTCTCACGGAGCAAAATAACTATATATTTATCTTATTTAATGAAGGCTTTACGATAACTAAATTATTGATTTATTATCTACTATATATTACATAGTATATATTAACACAAAAATCATGTCAGTTATTTATTTTTACGATGAAATTAAGAGGTTTTTTTTTACATTTTGACAGATTATTATTGTTACAAAATTGATGAACTTTTGACTGTATTTAGTGTCTATCTTAAAAACAGGAGCTACTATAAATAGTCAATAACTTCGCAAATAAAATAATATTCATTCAAGATACAAATATTGTAATAATCAATATGATTAAAATAAATCCTTTTAAATAAAACGGAAAGGCAACGTCATTACATATACAGGAAGCATTTAATAAAAGGCAAGCGATTTTATTGACACGGTGATAAATTATTCAAACTATGTTGTTGCTTTCCAATAGAGTTTAGAATTAGCATAAGTAAAGTGAATTGGACAAACAATTTACTATCCTGAAGACGTTTAAAAATAACTTAGTTCGAAGTATTAACATTAAATTTTTTTTATTGAATTTGATCAGAGTCGATTATATTCAATTGTAATAATATTTCAAAGAAAAATTGATGATGGTACAACGGAGCCAATCTCAAATACGTGTCATTCATCGCTTATAAGAAATTGTTTAATTGAAAAAAATAACAATATTTATTTACAGGCCTAAAACGATCAAACACAATATTGATAAAAACCGCTTTTTGTGAAACGAATAATAATCTATTGTAAGCCACTGGGAAAACGGACGCTATTTTAAAAATACATTTTTTATATGTTTATTAAATTAAATAAATAATTTAATTTATTTTAATATACATGTAATTTAGGTCGCTCTGTAATAGAGTTGCTACCGGTAAAATATCAAATCAATGTAATAAATAATTAGGCGAAATATAATTTAAATATTGAATGTTGTATAAAAGAGTTATTCTAATTTTTATCTATGTTTCGATTGTCTGAGTGATAATAAACTCTTTTATATTATATGTGAAATAATTGAATTTTAATTCGTAAAAGCAATATTTCGTTAATCCATACTCACAGTAATAATTATTGTTTAAGACTTAAAAAATACAGAGATGGTGATGTATTTTTATAGAAATTATGTGTAATTAACTGATAAAACATAATGAAGTAAATCCGACCGCCGAGGAAAGAATCTAGATCGTCTCGGATGACAATAAAATTTATGCAGTTTTTGAATTTCAAAATTTGTTTCTACGTCTGAGATATCTAATTGGCGGCTTCTTTACTATGTATTTACAAGGAAATGGAACTGTTATTTTTATTCCTAACCTTGATGTTTTAAATAATTTCCGTCACAGCTTGACGATCACTTTAACACTTTCAACAGCGCTAGCATTAAAATCATAAAAAATATTTTTGTCATGATGAAGAAAATTATACATATTGCCTTAGTATATTTAGATCACACATACATTTAAATATTAAAACAATTCGTTAAATTTAGCAGTTTTTTGATTCATAAAATGCCTATTTTGTTCATTTTTTCTTTTCGTGATACATTCAATAAACATTAATGGGTAAAATAAATGGCAATAAAAGATATACTTATATGGAAGATTAAATAGAGAACATGAATAATTAGGCAGTAAAATCTAATATTCGGATAATAAACGGAACATTATTTTGTGATTATGTAAATTTTTGTTTTTCCAAGATATAAAACATGTAATTTTAAGTGGACCAACGTCATAATTGAGAAAGCTTCATCCGCTTGGCATGATAAAAAACTGATTAAAATTAATTGATTAAAACCAATTTTCTAACACGCCATTAACAATTCTTTTCTAGAATCCAAATCAAACTTAATGATATTGCTAAAGACGGGTAGATATTTTTATGTATGAAATATTTTTTTATATTAACAAACATTTCGTTTTTGATGTTGCTAAATAAATTAAGACAGTAAAAAATAGCATCTGTAAATATCTAACGAATATATTCTCATTACTTTATTTACTTCATTTTTCTCGTTATGATATTATACATGTAAATCATGTAAAAGTGTCCAATTTATAATTCGTCGTGAAAGATTCAAATTTATTTGTGATTTTTTGAAGAAATGGCGATAAGTATTAAAAATTAATGTTCAATAGAAGATATGAAATTTTTAAACACATTTTTGGTCACTTGAGTAGTGATAATTTAAAAGGAAAGTTAATGAAGCTTTCAAATTCTCGTTAAAAAGAACAAAATACATATTTACTGGTGAAATTATCGAAACGAATGAACAGTTATACAGGAATATACGAAATTATTCGTTTATTAATGACATTTGTATCAGAATTGTCCTTCAAGTTGTGTTGTGAATATGAAAGCAAAATAATTTGATTTGACTTATAAATACATGTCTTTACGGTATTTCGGAGTAAAATCACAATAATAATTGCTCGCTATAATAGTGGGCTGGCAAATTTAAGGTTCACGCTGTCAAACACGCATACAACGCCTGTTGACACGTTTTGTTTTCACAATGGGAATTGGGAACTTAGATATACCTAACTATAATACTAATAAGTTGTTTAAGTTTCTAAGCTGTGAATACATATTAACAATTGTCATCACTGGATATTGTTGCTTAAATTTAAATCAGGCTGCAAAATACATGTTAATAACTTGGCAAAGCTTGAAACAAATATTGTACCAACATTGCTTCATTGAAGATTTTTTTCTTAAAAAATATATCTTTTTTTTTGAAAACTTTATTACTTGATAGAATATTTATTAAAAGGTCACCTTAACTAGCGCTAATGGTAACATTAGTTTATATTTCGTATTTCGAGCACCAAATACGTTTCATTAAAAAATGTACTTTATCTCATTTATTGAATTCTGGATTCATTTTTAATGAGCTTTGTTTGATACATAAACTTAAAGTGAGTTGGGATTAAAATTATTTGAAATTATTTACGTGTGAGTTTGATGAATAACATGCGACAGTGCCATTAAACTAGTAATGTACGGAGTCTTCTGTGAGCGAAAACTGTAAACTTGCATTAACTACCTTGAATGGACTACACCTATGAACAAGCACTTAGTACCTACAACATCTGTGAACAGACTATACCCACGCGATGGGGCATTCATTATACATTATACCTATCGACCAAAATGGTCATTTCATGCGAGGAACATAGATCTGGGATAAACCGAAGCTGGAGATTTCCCACGGGAATATATAACACTCCAGAAAGTATTAAAAGATATAACCGTAAAATTTTATAGTCTTGTTTTGGTTCAAAATGATTTTGCGAGCCATTTTTGTATTTTATTTATTTTTCTCCTTTGCAAGAAAATAGTAAATTTACAATTTATTAAAAACTTTACTCTCGAAATGATTTAACATTTGTTTTACACGGTACTCAAAATTCTGCTGTAAATTATGACGTAAAATATTTTTCACTGCTATGTTTGAAAATGTTTAATTTCTGTAATATATTGTTTGCTGTTTTTACATAAAATTTACACATTTATTTTTGCCGTGTAGGTAAAAAAGTGTTACTACGATTATACGCATATGAAAATCAATTACGATATATGTACGAAAATATGATCCATCAGGACGAACACGTGTAAAGCTGTCCGTTGCAAATTAAAATATCGTTAATCTGTAAAAATATGTTTGTCACTGATGGCGAAAACATTTTACGTAAAACAAAAACGACGCTTGATATTTGACGTCGAAAATATTTAATTCAGAACCCCGATAATGCTTTTTTAACCTACCTACTTAATGTCAAAAATCAAAATCACGCTAGGCTCATACAAAAATCATATTCACCATTGCTTGAACGAAAACGCAATTATTTTTCCTACCTAGTTACATTGTATAATATTTGTCGGCAGGTATTTGAGCATACCTACAAACTTTTTTATCCAAAAGCTGATAATAAATTACTAACATTATTTTGCAACTAACATACATATAAACTCTCATAAACTAGATGTGATTTCTTCACTAAATTTGTTTTAATTAGACATTTAATGCTGAATATTTTTTGCTACAAGAAGCTTCCCGTTAAATACGGCTTAGAATTTAGTAATTAAAACAAGTTTTTCGACATATTGTTTATTATTTTATTCATTGCACTAGATTTTTTTGGCTATAAAATTATTTATACGCAGATACCATTCAACAATTTGATATCTCCATTAACGAATAAAGTGTACTACGGTACAACAAAATAATGTAAGATGCAGTAACATTGTTTCATTAAATAAATGTTCATCATCAAAAAGTAGATTTTCGCAAATAAATTTTCGATTTTCAAATATATCCAAGTAAATATTGTACAATACAATTTATGATACCGACTGAAGGTGCTTGATTGAATTTTAATATCGAATTTGATTTGCAACAACTTTGCACGATTCCACTTGTTTTATCACTAACGACCCAGGTTTCAATGGTCCATCCAGGTTTGAATTTGTTGCATCCGCGATGGATGTCAGTTCTGTTGCTTCCGTGTGATAGAATGCCTAAAGATTCCGGAAGGCGAAACCCGGGCCGTTAGTGACAAAACATGTGGAATCGTACAAAGTTGTAACAATTCAAAATTAAAAAAAATGCAGCTAGATTGTGAACAATCAATTGTTCTTAAAAATACATGTATCTTTTTTTAATAGTCATAATTTGCGCATATAAAAAACAAAACTTTCCATTGAATTAAAAGTGTTCAAGGAAGATATTTCGGAGATGATTAAAAAATATTATATGTTCGTTATTGGGCTTAGCTGTTTTGGAATTATTAAGACATTTTTGTATTACGGTCTTATATTTCGTATTGTGTTATTCAAGTGGTTTCATCCAGCGAAGCCCGATACCTACTATTCCCAGTAATTATGCACCAATTTAGATGCTTGGGTTGCGGAACCTGCATAAGTGCATTGTTTCGACATTTCTTTAAATATGTGATTGCTACTCTGGCCGATTCAGCGATATGCAAAACACTAATAATACCCGACAATCAGCAAACTGTAACGAAACGAATGTTTTACAATATGCACACCGATTCTATAATATAACGACCATGTGAATTTTTCAAATATTTTTTTCCTTGCGTCGATGTTAAATTTCTGTTAAATAACACAGAATATTAATGCATATTTTTTGATAATGTACAAAAGAAATCTGACCTCCAAATTAATTGAGGCTTTGTGAAAAATCAATTGAAACACCAAACGATAAATGTTATTAATATTTCATTTTTGTTTTATTAAATATATCATAGCAAAAAACATTTTTTTTTTGTTTTATTTCATCAATTTTTATACATTATGATCAGGACCGGTTTTGCTCTTTGCGAGCATAATTAACTGAATCGAAAACGGTGCTCATCATAAATTTATTTAATTGTTGAAATATACCTTAAATGTGTTTTTATTATTTAAAATATACTATCTTTCCACCAAGAAGTGATAGTAAGCACCTTAAAATTGTATCACAACAAGGTATGCTTTATTAAAACGTGGTTATATGACTTGATTGTTGTGATTTAATGAGATTTTATTATTTAATAAATTGAATACAGAATGAAAAACCAATAATAAATATTTAATGCAAAGTACTTTTGTACATCCAATCGAGTATAATGCATGTCAAATATCTCTGCGGGGACAATAAACCAGCATTTTTCTGCAACTATTTATATATTTCACACGAAACCGAAAACATTCAGTAAATGTGAGCTATCAAATGCCGTTATTCAATAGTATTACCACGCGATTATTTTGCCATTATTACAATGTTCAAAAAAATGTGTCGAACTTTACGTGTGAAATAAAACACATTTTATTGACGGCTATCAATGGCAAACACGATGAAAAAAATAGCAACGTATTTTAGTTCAAATTTTTTCACCGTGTTATAATTGAGTTCTACCAAGTAAGTATCAATTCAATCAATTGTATTACAAGGAAGTGATACTAAATTGGGAATAACTATTTTTTACATTTTAGTAGCCAATTAAAAACATAAAATAAATGGGAATAAATGCAAAAATATAAAAACGTTAGTAATAAGTTTAATGAATGAATTGCTGTTATGGTGCTTCTAAATTCATGACTATCATTTTTAATTTTATACGTAAACGTTCAAGTTTTTTTTTTACACTGAAACTGAAAATCGATTCGAACATCAATTGTTTGATAATCAATATTATCATGGTAACGGAAGACTAGCTTTGAATTAAATTTGACAGTTTTTTTGTTTATATAATGAATGATTGAAGAGAAAATTGTGAAGATCATTGACAAATGTTATTTTTTATTTTATTTTTAGCAATCTCTGTTACATGAATTATTTTTAATTAAATGCAGTTATCGTTCACCTGTCTTATGGCGATTGAAATTATCATATCCTAATGGTTAGTATAATTGAGTTGATACCGTGTATAACAAACATGCGAACAAGAATCGACGAGACCCTGCGAGGTTGTCACTAAAATCTCACATGCAAGCTGAAAAAATGCATGCAACCGATTGGATTTTTAACTAATTATGATTTTATCACCACAGCATGTATTACTAACTCCCATTCATGGAGTTGGTAGGCTACACTGCACAGGGAAAAACACTTTACTTGACAGCTAAAACGAATCATTGTGCATTTTTATCTTCATTTACAGGACCGTATTAAGCATTAGAAATATTTTTTGTATTCGATGCCAAACATCACCTAATAAAGATAAAATTTAATCTATATTGTTACAAAATAATAATATTTTTTGATATATTACGCGAACGAAACTTTTCCGGCATTTTGTCTTTATAAGAACTTCTATTAATCGGTCTTTAGATACCAATATCTTTATTAAAATAACATTAATTACATTCGATAAAAAATTAATTTCTTGTACTTAACGTATTCTGCGATATACAGTTAATTTTGAGAGATATTTTATTTAATCGGTTTAAACATTATAAGTATAAGTAACATTATAACACGGTGAAAGAAATAGCAATGTATTTTAGTTCTACAAAATTTATAATATATATAGTTGATAGCTATTTTAGTTTACGCCTTCAGTTTTGTCCTGCTTTTTTATAATTCTGATGAAGGTGTAAGTCGAAATGACTAACAACTTTATATTTTTTTATCGTGTTAATTATGTGTGACATTATTCATAATATTTCTAATATTAATTGCGCATTCAATTAAACTGTTTTGTGTTTAAGGTGTTGGCATAGCAACCCACAATAAAATGTAAAAATCAGTTGCAAGGATTAAAACCGGTCCTCGTTATAACCTTTTATATTGTAGAAATATTACGTTAGAAAATGCTTGACAATTAAATATAAATTATAGGACGTATAAACAATATGGGCTTAAGTATCATTGCTTAAAAAACGTGTTCCTCGAATATATATGTATTATGAGTAACATTGCCTATAATCTTAATTAATTTGATTTTAATTAAAAAGAGATACCACCCACAAACATGCGTGACGGCTACAAATGTATATTTATAACAGGAAATACCTCAACGAATATAACATACTAATAATTTTGCCCTATTCAAAATGATCAATTTTCAGTACAATTGTGCTCGCTGCAGTATTCGTTGATGCTTTTTATCGGTACAAATAAATTAAGACAAGAATTCACGATTATTGATTCGTTATTACTTTATAGAATATATATTTATATGAGTGTTTGCGAAGTGGCGTCTTATCATGCGAATGATAATGCTGGGTTATTTTAAATTGTCGCCCACGTTGTGATATGCGATATTTGCACCGCGAGAATAAGTTCATACAGAAAAAGATCGACTACAATTAGTCTGTGTGCGTCACACTGTAATAATTATTGCACCGCGGGAATATTTAATATTATGTGAACAATCTTGTTAAGCAAAATGTACAGGACACAGTGCTGCGGTTTTGGGTTAAAAACCGCGTTTGACTTGATGAGAAACACAAGTGGCTTGCTATTAAAACCAAATATTATCATTCACTGATATAAACAAGGTCACAGACCTCAGCGAATTAATGAAGAAATTAATCAACAGTTGTATTTTTGCTACAAAAAAAAAACATTTGCATAAAAATCAGGATTTCTGAAACTCTCATCCGTTCTAAATCAGGATCGTAATATAATTATATTCCTAAGCGTGCATTTTAGTATTATTGACTTTACCGGCATTGTATTAGATTTTAATAAGTCAACATTTCTCATTAGGAATGTTCATAAAAATAACGATTTAGTCCAATATGAGTGATTTTTCATATTCGTTGCTAATATGGAATGTTTCTACTACTAGTGGTTTATAATAATAGTTTGTTATAAATTAGAAAGAAACTGTTAATTACTCATTAAGCCTTTGAGGTCGGGAGAGCAAGACGAAAATAATCTAACTTTATTTGAGTATATATTAAACATCCTGATTTCAAATAAAAAATAAATAAACCTTCTACGGAACTTCTGAAGTTTTTTAAGCTTTATATATTTAAACATGCTTTGTAATTCATGTCTAAGGTTTCACATTTCGGTATCTTCATGCAATCTATAACATGTATTCGATAAAGCTGGTAAATAGTAAACGGTTTGCATCGGTTATACATTACAATTACAAGCAGAATAGCACATGAAAAAATTAGACACTCATTCATTCTGTTCATCAGTTTTTGGTGAAAGATTTTTTACAATAAACAGTGATCAACTACCAACTGTGACAACTAGATTTTCCTCAATATGAATTGTATTAATAAAGCGCTCTTATTGGAACGTTTAATAATCTGCAATGGTTCATGGATGAGTGGAATAAAGGTTAGCTAAAAAAATAAGATTATTTGGAATTATCAACTAGATTTTATTAGAACAAAAAATAAATATTTTCTCTTAAAACTGGTGTTGATAGTTGGTAGTGAATTTGACAGATTTAAAAAATGAACATGACTACAGAAAACGATCATTGTTGTTAATAATTGCGCATAAAACAATAAAGGTCATCGATTACTTAATTAATATTAAGTAGATATTGTGTTTAGAGTTGAATCACCCCTCTACCAACGACACACTACCAATAATACCTAGTATAATGTTGTTCGTTTATGTATTTGCAATTATCACTTCCGGTTGACAGGAACAATGACCTAACGTTGGGCTAATCATGCCATAGTGACTGTCAAACTTCTGTTTTCGAATACAGGTATTTTTAGGTACATAAAAAAATATATTTATAACGTTATGACATATCGATATAGCTGTGCCTTTGTTTAAATTACTACGGATTGTAATTGTTTGTTGGTAATGTAGAGATTTAAATGAAATTTGACAGTAACTATCCCAAAGCTTAAAAATGACAAATACAAAAAATGATAAATAGTCAACACGTAAAAAATACTTACGATACACGATATTTGAAATGATTGCATATAGTGACACTGTATTGACTAAGGCAATATAATTTAAATTTCATTAATAATTGAAAAACGCTTTTAGAATATATTTTTTATACATGAGACAGATTATTGTTGGCAAAATTTTAGTCATAATGTACATGTGTCTGTATACATATATAAATAACAAAAAATGACTAATGGCATTTAATCTCGTGTATCATACTATCATTTGTATCGTGTTATCTACCACTTTTGATGGAAAGATATGATATTTTAAATAATACAATAATAACAGTTTACCGGCAACTGTAGAGTATGATGATTTCTTGAATCTTTTGTTTTGTTTACTTGCCAATTATTAACCCAAAATAGATTTGAATGTAATTTGTATCCTATCAGTCAATGAGTTCAACCGGTCTTGGTGATAAACTACATTTCGGAAGTAGTAGTAAAAATGTGTTTTTATTAATTAAAATACTTATGCATTCTTTAATTTAGATATTTTACCCCTCAAACACTTTCAAGTGTTTGTTTTTGATTTGATTATTAACGTATGCTACTAATTTTTCAGTTTTTAGAGTTCTAAAAGTTCTAGAGTCTTTGGTACGGAATTTAGAGGCTGAAGAACGCATGCTCGTATCGCGGACGTGCTTGAATAGGTATCTACCTACCTATTTCCTATATTAATTGTCAATGTTTTCAATGAATGCATTTCGGCTTTATGACTAGACCATCTGTAGTAGTAGGATTCCAAGATTGGTATTAAAATTGTATCCACAACTACGATTCGTTCAACCACAAGTACGACGCCACTAAACTTTTAGCTTAAAATCTGTATCAATGTGCTAATATTGTCGACACTAATTTTAAAATTGATCTCATAGCTTGCACTTTTTAAATCGACAAAACAGGGAAGTTATTTTAATACCATCCAGAACGATTTGTCCAATACGTATGTATCTAATAATAAATTATTCTTGGCTTTCATGACTTTCTTTTATAACCAAATACAGTATTTGAATTAAACATTAATTAATTTCAGAATTGTCCGTATATTTGGTAGATTTCGAACAATTAACATAAAAAATAACTATTTCATATAATTTTCAAATGTAAAAATGTGACGTTTGCAACAAAGTATCCGTTGTTATGATTAATAATCATATGTAATCAATTACTTATTAACCGCAGAGAAGACGTTCTTACTATGAGATAAGAAGTTTTATGTTCATATGTGCTAAATGGTGATACATTTATTTATAAATGTTTGAATAAAACGTACACTTTGTCGCATTTTTGCAGCTTAAGTTTTAACGCAATTAATATGTCATTAAACCAAAATATATCATTCAGTTCTGAATCTTTTGAAGAGTATTATATAAGCAATCATTAGTAATATGTTTTATAAAAAATGAGCATCATTTAAATATATTTGACTAGGAAATTCGTTACATCATTGTCTTACATTTTTAATAGCTAATTTTAAAACCCCGAAAATTCCCAAACAAACAACAGTCTCTTCATTTGGACAGACATGAAAAAAACATATATAAAGACAAAGTTAAATAAATATGTTATTGTGTCTTGCAATTGACGGTAAAATAATAGCAATCTATCAAATAAATCAAACATTGTTTTATTTTAACTGAAAATGTAAAATTTTTACTAGAACATGCCAATATTACATGATTATTTGTTCTTGCTTTACGACTTTAATCCTGTTCTTTTTTTCTGGTGTTTTTATATTTCTAAAATAATCACTTTCTAATTACATTGTAAATATTGTAATAGTGTATTAATTATAATCGTAGGTGATTAAATAAGAATAAGTCATCGAGAAACAATTTAATTAAAATATTATTTACGTACCTAACGAGTGTTGTTATTCAGTAATACGTTACTCTCAATTGAATCTCACAGGTATCAGGGAATTGAGCGAATTAATAATGTTAATCTGAGAGCGAATAAATTTACATCGCAATAATTATTTTTATCTACGTATGCCTTACGTTAATTCTGTTTGGTTTTTTATTTCATTTTATTCACCAGGCCTCAAATCCATGATCACATGCAACATTTCTGAAAGCCTTACTTAATTAAGTGCATGATTTTCATTTTGCGCGCAAGCGTTCAAATACTGGGAAACACTTTCGAACCCTATTAATATCAACTAAAATTCACAACAAATTTACTTTAAACGATTAATTTAAAAATTTTAAATATTATTTAGTTATTTATTTTTCAAAAAAGATTTATGTCGATTGTCTGAAGTATCAGATATCATTTGTAATGTCGACTGAAGGTGTTTGATGGAATTTTACCATAAAATTTGAATCGTTGAAACTTTGAACAATTTCACATTCTTAGTCACTAACGACACGGGTTTCGCCTTTCGCTCTATCACACGGACGCAAAAGAACTGTCAGTTCTATATTCAAAATATCAGATAATTCATTGATAGAATTGGCATTTACTTAGTAGAACTTCATTATAGCACGGTGGAAAAATAGCAATGAATCTACAAAATTATAGTTGATAGCTATTACAGCTCACGCCGTCGTCAGAACTACGAACTACTAGTACCGACGAAGAACTTTATTATTATATTAAAATTTATTTTATGTTTATCAAAAATGGGTCTAATTGTTATGTTAGTATATAAATAAATCGTTTGTATTTTACCAATGAACAAAATATATATATTGATTGAATTGGCATTCACTTGGTAGAACTCCATTATAACACGGTGAAAAAATAGCAATGTATTTTAGTTCTACAAAATTATTTTTAACAAATATAGTTGATAGCTATTTCGGCTCACGCCATCGTCAGAACTATGCTTAAACTAACATTCGCTTATCTATATATAGCTGTGCAGAAAAGGCACACAAGACATCCTCTCTCCTGTTCCAACGGTCTAGCTTGTTACTTTCACACAATGACCCAAAATTTTCAAAAATTCTAAATGAAACAATAGGTGTCTATGACAATAAGTTTACATGTGGGACGAAAGTGGTCATTACGGAAGCAAATCAGACCACCCCTTTGTAATACGGTTGGACTAGCGGCTATACTATTATATTAGTTTTTCCGTTAAGAATCTTTTGTGATAATGGATGTCTATTGATTTCCAGCTGTTCCAAAGCCGTCATTCTCCGACCCTTACTACAAAGATGCAAACATTTAGGCGCTGAGTTTGAATTTATATTATGTGGAAATCAATAGACAAATCTTTTATCTTTAATATATATATATATATTTGCTAAAGATTTCTTTGTTGCTTAGACGATTAGATTATGTCAGTTCTGTAGAATCCGTGTGGAAGAATACCTGAATATGATACCGAAAGGTAAAATATAGGTTTTTAGTAACAAACAATGTGGAATCGTACAAAGTTTCAACAATTCAAATTTGATATTGAAGCTTCATCAACAAATTTTAGTCGGAATCAGAAATTAGATTATATTCAACGATGAATTTTAGCTACTGCAGTATCCATTTTTTGTACGGCGAATATTTTTTTTTTTAATATTATCTGAGATGACCCACGTTTCCGGACCTTAACGAGTTACCATCGACGTTCGGCCACTAAAACCCTCACACCTTGCGCTTGTGACAAGTCTTCAGCAGCCACGCATCCCGATTATCACAATATAATCAGACGCAATTCCCGTCATTATAAATTTAAAATTAATTATTTGCACATTCCGTCATTCTTTCCGTTGCCGTTTCGTGTTGTTGAGCGATTCGATTTGTAAATAAATTCTTTGATCAACATAGCAACCGCTGATACACAAAGCAGGCTTCTAAATCAACCGACAAATTTTCACATTTAACAATCAACATACTTTTGAAAATTTTACAATCATAATTATTACACGGTGAAAAAATAGCAATGTATTTTAGTTATACAATTTTTTTTATAAGATATAGTTGATAGCTGATATCGATGGCGTGAGCCGAAATAGCTATCAACTATATCTTATATAAAAAAAATGCAGAACTAAAATACGGTGCTATTCTTTCACCGTGTTACAATGGAGTTCAACCAAGTAAATGCCAATTCAATCAATATATCACTCTAATTATCTGAGTGTTATATTAAAACAATTCACACGTGATTTATGAATTCGGCTGAAAGTGCCTATTTCATCAAGCACTTTCACAGATAATTAGATTATGTCAGTTGTTATATAGTTGTAATAAATTTTAAATTATTAATTTTATCCGCCAGTGGATTAAACAATGCCTTGTATCTTATAGCTTCCTAAAAATGTAACGGGCTAATTTAGTATGTCGGTAGTGTGCTTGTTTTAACGCTTGTTACGCAGTATTGCATTTGGACAATTCCACTCGCGTAGTCAAGTGGGCACGCGCAAAATCGGCTTCGGCCAGGCAAAAGTCCGGCAAGGGACGGAAGTCAATTTGCTTAACATCGCTATATTCTCTACACGTGCCGTTGACCTCGCCTCGTATTCTGTATGAACCAAATAATTATATTAAAATACAATCCATGCGGTAAAGAAGCTCTTCGCTCCATTCAACACGATCTGCAAACAATGTAAGCCATCGATTTAACTTTGGCCTACGCTTAATGTAAGACATTTCAATAGAAAATAAGAGCAAATAAGAAATATATATTAAAAAGGCTATATGTCAGAAAACGTTATTTTATTACAAAAATAATTGTATCGACCGAGTCCTAGAACGATTTTGTCTATATTATTTATTAAACTCAAATAAATCGGTTGAAAGTATAATATTTTCTCTCGTACTTCTTCGTTTACTCTTTTATTATGTTTTAAGCGGTCGATATTAAAAGTTTCCGAGTGTATAACATAATAACACAGTTATAACGATTTTAGGTGTGGTAAATTTTTAAAAGATTTTCTTAATTTTCTCGGATATTCCAGATAAAAATATCATTTGATACATAAACATAATATAAGGTTTTATATTAAACGTAAAACAAAGTCGTTAAAATCTAAATACTTGAAATTGTCGGACGTCATCGCTATGTTTCAAAGAGCAGTGTAGTAAATGCCGTTTTCTTATATATGTCTGTTTAAGGTTTTACTTAAAGGCATGTTGACTTACTTCTTAAGGAACTTTTTTTATACTCTATGCAGTTTACAAGACAGGTTATGAATCAATCATTCGGCGTCTGTTTATCAGAAATGCAATCGAATAAAATGTGTTTTTTTGTAGTTTTTAAAGCATCTTAAAATTTTATTATGAATACAAAATATTTTTCAAAAATACATCCAGTTTTTTGCAGGGTAGTCGTGATCACAAAAAAAATATTTGTCAAGACTCTATGCATAGATTCTTTTATGTTTTTGATAAGAATATTTATAGTCTAAGAAAGAAAAATCCTGACGAAAAGAACGTTTTTCATTTGTTAAACATGATCCGGTTAGTATTGTAAGAAGTCGTTGGAATCGTTTTTGATGACAGGCAATATATTTTGTCAAAAATAATTTTGATGGAAATTGTTTTTAGTTTTCAATTACGTAAAAAAAATTTGTTTAACGCTTTATATTTACCGCAGACCAAGTAAATGGAAACATTATTACACTGGATTCAAATATATTATGTAATTTAGAATGCAAATTTTTCATTTCATGGCATTCAATATAGCATCAACCAATTCTAAGACGACGAATAATTGTATGTATTTAAAGCAAAGTTTTGTCATACATTAGAAATATCATTTGTTATTGACCTCACTGAAACATGGCCTTTTTAAGTTAACGGCTGTTTGTTTCTTAATATTCCGTCTAACCGGTTATTTAAACCATTTATTTGACATTCTACTTAAAATGTCAGAATGAATAAACTCTCCCCTCGACAAAGTTATCGGCGCAAATGTATTTTAACTTAATTATAAATAAATATTAGCATCTGCTTTGTAAACATGATTAACACCCGAAGGTTTTCGATTTCTTACAAAAAAAAAAAAAACATATTTATAAGACAAATGTGTAACAACTAATAGAGTTGTTTTTCAGTACACAAGCGTTCAAAATATTTTTAGTAAGTATTATATATATATTGAGAAAGTGAGATATTATTTTATTAAAGGTATTAAGTACCGTGCATATTAAGAATTTAAGAAGTGTTGTTTGTTAGATCATTGCTTTTGCCTTTCTTATAAGCGAGATTTTTGAGATTGAAAGATACCGAATTGTCATTTGATTCCGCTCTTTTCGTATAATTTTCATTTGTTATTAGAATTGGAATAGAGACGTCGTAAAAAATCATACCTTTTTATTATTAACAATAATTTTATTTTGAAATAGGTGATTTGCAAGATTGATGGTAGTTTTGTTTTCCTAGATAAGTCTTGAAGTTACGACGAGCCCTCAACAATTTATATGCTCATAATATGTTAACATATATATATTATACACTAATTATAAGTTATATTCATAGATTTCAACAGACTCTTTATGTCAAGCGAAGTTTTTTTTAAATTCTCTCAATACATTTTTACAATATTGGTACCTGATACGATTATAACTGTAGTCAGATATGTAGAAAACAAAAAAAATATTACTGTTGGCGTTACTGTGTAAAATATTTTCACCTAAGCTTCATCCACCGTCCAATTTATTAATGTAAAAACGTGTGACATTCGATGTAATTTTTTATATTCATTGCACACTTATTTTCTAAGTAAAAAAATCCAAAATCTGACACAATTCTAGATAGAAATCATTAAAGTACCTTAGATAATTATATAGACTGAATCAAGTATGTTTTACATTTATATCTAAAAAAAGATAAATAAACTCTATCTCATAATATATACGTCACAATACATCACAAAAATTTAATTTATTCCACGTTTTCTGATTCTTAAAATGTACCAATTGAACAGCTGTAGATACCCTTGTAGATAAGTAGATCGGTGTTTCAATCAGAACACATTTGAATGAACATTCACACGTTAAATAGAAAACAAGTATATTGGTAAAAATGGTACGTACGGTAACTACTTATCTTCTTATTGTACATATTGGCGTATCAAAACCAATGCTGCATTAAAAGCAGGGTGGAAAGAAATTGAGTTATGTTTTCATATTTCAAATATTAATGTTTTTTTTCTCTTTTTCGACTCTTTTTACAACCTTTCCTATTAATGTACATTAAATAAAAGATCGACCAACCAATCCGGTAAATTGTTCATTGAAATATTTTTCGAAATTGTCCAATCGAAAATTAATCAGAGTCGCAAGTATTTAGTTTAAATATCAAATGTGAACATTGCAATTGTTGCAATTTTCTTAAACAACGTCAATTAGAATGACATAAAAACACGCTGTTAACGAACACAAATAATTAATTTTATGAATACACATACAACAGAAAAAAACTATTGCTCTCTTGTCAACATAAACAACTCTAATTCTGAGTTTGAATTAAATCTTCGCTTAATATGCTTGGTTGATTTTTTTTAATGAAGCAATTCTTAATAGTCTTGTGTGTGTTAACGGTGCATGATTTTTTTTAAATAAATAGGGCGCGAATCAGTTGATAAACGAGTTATTTCAACGTGTTACGATCTAAAAGTTGTCACGAATCTAAAATAAATGTTATCACCTTAAAATGTTTAATGTATACGTGGGTTTCTTGTACATTAAAATTTCGAAGCTATATTTATGAACAAATATTTTCTATTAAGATTATATTAATATATAATATCGATTAAAGGTGCTTGATGAATTTTTCAATATCAAATTTGAATTGTTACAATTTTGTATGATTCCACATGTTTAGTTACAAACGACCCGGGTTTCGCCTTTCGGTATCGTCAGGCGCTCTATCACACGGATGCAACAGAACTGTCAGTATTTTATTCAAAGTATTAGATTATTATTATTTTTTAATTATGTGGCTTAAGTCCGATACATACATTTCTGCTGCATTCGTGTGACGGAATGCCTGAAGATGCCGAAAGGCGAAACCCGGGTCGTTAGTGACAAAAATATGTGGAATTGTACAAAGATGTAAGAATTAAAATAAGATTTTATTGTCATTATTTTCTAAGCAAACCTACTTAATGATGTTTTTCTATATTAATATTGCACTTAAAAGTAAATATTTTTATTTCAGTGAATTCTTTTAGTTTTAATTAAAGAAAAAAAAATCCTCCTAGCAATGCAGCGTTCAAGTATATAAAATAGCATCGTTTTGAGAAAATATAATACGAAGCGATTATTGTAAAATTCAGGTGAAAGAAAAACATTTTTTTTAATCAGGGTGTATTTTGTAAGTAAGTGATCGATGATTTGTCGGCAGTTTCAAATAATTTTGATAAGAAATCTTACAAAGGTATATGTAATTTATAAGTATTCTTGTTTACTTATTCTGAAATCGAGTTGCAATCAATTACATACAAATCGTGACAAGTAAGACTGATTATCGCGTATATAATAATCACTTATATTTTATAACACTTATTCGCCAAAAATATCGTAAATAAACTATTTATACATACATATATTGGTGGTAAAAGTTATTCTGGTTGATTTAAATAATAAGTATACGTATAGTTATCAAAAAAATATGATTGGTTAGTATTAAGAACAACAATTAAATTGGGGTGTCAATTATTACAACTAGCAATTTTTATGTTGTATATTTTTGCTACTTATTGACGTCTTACGCTGCATATAAATTATAACATAATATATAAAAGTTTTGTTCAATGTTGCCACATTGGCCATAAAAAATAATTTAAATAATAAAGTAACAAAGAATATGGAATTACGTTCATAAAATTTAATATCTTTCAAAGTATGAAAAATATGTCTTTCTTGCACTCATAGAGTGTAAACAGATTACTCTCATATGATTATAAGAATTTTTTTCGCTTATTCTCAGTATAAACATTTACCTTCACGCAAAATATATTACAAATAATATTCTCTCAAATAACCATAGCCGCTATTTCTAGATTATTAAGTTTTTGGAATAGTGCCTTTGATTCTGTAACTTGAGATTGGACTATCGCACAAGTAGATAATAATTAGTGCAGTCAAGGAAATAATAGCAATGTTTTGAATAAATAAGTGTATGAATTACACTAAAAACTCGAATTTAATAACTAATAAAACATTTTATGTGGTATCACTGTATCCGCCATCAAAGACGTAAACATTTGTCTTGTGTAATACCAAAACATACAATAACCACTTTTTTCTTAACAATATAATTTAATAACTGCTGTTTAATTATTGTAGCATAATTTCAAGTTTGATTTGCCGGTAAAGTCCCTTACATTACTGATTATTAATTAAGTGTTGCTGTTACTTTTTATAAAAATGGAAACTTAGAGTTAAACGCGAAAAAAGTATTATACGCCTCGGGTGTGATTTGCCTTAGAAATAAATATATCCCAATTCTACTGATTGGTCACTATTCACTCGATTTAAATATCTATAAAATTATCGACTCTTTATGAATATAAAACATATATATTTAATTTACGATTTTAATTAAAATTACTTGAAGTAATATCAATATCATATCTTTATTGCTTAAATTTTGTGCCATTCCACATGTTTATTACTAACTACCCGGGTTTCGCTTTCCGACAACTTCAGGTTTTATATCACACAAATGCAACAGAACTGACAATGCCTACAAAATTATTTATTCAAAAAAAAATCATAAAATTAATTATTTAATTTTAATTGCATAATAATAATTCCATAAACAAACGACAATTATAAATACACATTCAAATACGAATATCATTTTTATATTATTGCATAACAGTGGTCTTTATATTGCATATAGATGATAGACTACAAGAAGGTATAAACATTTGGTAACAATAACGATTGATTTACAAGTTTTACCATTTGTTTTTAAGTACAAAAATAAAATTTCTCAATTTGAATAGGAAGTACATGTCTTCGATATGGCAAAACGATTTCCCATTATTAAGAGTTAGCAGATTGATATGCTTACATGCAATTAACTCTTTCGAAATATTTACTACGGAAAAAAGTATAAGTTCTGATAATAGTTAGTTATCTTTAATAACGTGGATGTTGCACTTTTGTTGGATTACTGCTTAAAGAACATCAATACTCGTAAATGTTGTTAATAGTTGGGACTTCTTATCGTAGTTTAGATCTCTCTTGTTAAACCGATCAAGAAGCTGTTAAAGTCTCCTTTTAGACCCAAAATAATAATTAAAGGATTTCATCATTTTCAATAAGCGTTAAAAGTTTTCTTTGGACGTTTTTTTTTTGATTGTGTGTCCATAAATTTTTCAGGAGAATGATTAAAGATAAAATTTATGAAAATTAGGTATTAAAAAGTCAATCAAAAAATATTTTTTCTTTTATATACAAGCTCTTCGAGGAAGTTAGTATTTGCAAAAGTGTGGGATTTGCTAAATTGATTCAGTGCAGCGTGCCGTCTGAATGAATAAATAATAATATAGAATTAAAATTTAGACCTTTATTTGGGTGAAATAATTGCAACAAAAACCCATAATTAAAAACTTATATGACCAAAGTCATTTTGATAAAAGTTGTTATTGAAATTAAACTATCACAAAATTAACAATATTTCTTTTTTCATTATTGATAAATAACACAGTCTTACATATTCGTTGTACTAATTTTATATGAAAGAAAAACTTGATTACAATCGTGCTAAAGAGTATTTTTTAAGCTGTTATAAAAAATACACAATTTAAAGCAAGGAAAAAAAACGTGTGTATAATAAAGGCAATATTTTTACTGATCCAATTATTTAGTATAAAAATTTAAAAATAAATTTTATTGACGATTGATTCATTCATTAATGTGGTAATTAAATGAACGTACGTGAAAATATTCAATGGACATTAAATAGTTAATAAAACATATCTAAGCCATAATTAAATGTAACATTGAGGAATTCACATTATTTAGAATCTTTGACGAATTGAAAAAAAATATCTATTAGTCATACGATGACGAAACATGTAAACTTATTAAGACTCAATCAATTTTTTTATATTATAATGCTTGAAAAAAATATAAAAAGAGATCAATAAGAAACACTGCCGAGTTCTTTTTTTTTGTTTTTGAGTTAAAAATATTCACAGAACAACTCATATATCGGAGCCATTTCGTTGAAAGTTCTGTTATGCGCTAGAATTTATAATCGTATATATAATATATGAATGCATATCGTTGAATGAAATAAAATAATAAAAAAATACGGTAGAAATATTTTAATTGGAATGCGAAAATGATTTTTAACTCAGAGATTCGGGTTTTATTTTTTATTTCTGTTTAGAAATGTAAATTCATCAAGATAACTATGAAGATAACGCAGTTTTTTTAGAAATTCGACATTTTACATTAACCTCCAACATCACTTAAATTGTGAGTAACGGACTCAAATTTTTACAACATTGACGTGCCCGGACACAAGAGAAAAATATAAATTGAATTTAACTAGCATAAATATTTTTGTCTTCGTATTATAGTATAAAAGGAAATATATTTTCAATATATGCATAGAATCAGTGATCGCAAAATCAGTAAACATTTGAAAATGATTTTTCATCGTTTTACTATATACATATATTTATTTCAGAAATTTATATTAAATATAACATTATAATGTCAAACTACATTCATGGGAGCATCAAATATTTTCATTAATTATACGAAAATGTAACTTTTTAGAAATAATAAAAAACACTTTGTAGTATTATATAAACAATATATTTTAAAAATAGAGAGACGAGCATTCAGTTGATAATGCTCACGATGAGTAAGACCGATCCTTACCGTAAAATATTATTTATTATGGAAATAGTATTAATACAGTGTTTTTATTATTGAAAATATCATGCCATTCTACCAAGAAGTGACATGATACCTTAAAAGTGAGAAAATATTACGTTTATAAAAGATGAAGTGTTTATAATTTTTAGAGACTTGAGTTTTCAATATTTTAATACCCGTGTTTGGTCTTAATAAATTAGGTATGTATTGATTATCTTACTACCAGTTAACACAGTGAAAAAATAGCAATGTGTTTTAGTTATACAAATTTTTTATAATATATGTTATATTAGTTGACAGCTATTTTGGCTCACGCTATGCTGACTAATAGCATTTCTGGCGATGGCGTGAGCCGAAATAGCTATTAACTATATCTTATAAAAAAATGTAGAACTAAAATACATTGCTTTTTTTTCACCGTGTTATTATGGAGTCTACAAAGTTAATGCCAATTCAATCAATAAATTACTAGCAGTTCATGTGAATACAATGTGTATGGTCCATAATCACTTTTTTTTATTTTTGTACTCAAATCTATCAAATTAATTATTGCGAATGATTTTGGTTTTTATGTTATTTATCACAAGCTAAAATTTGGAATAGAAAAGTAGCCGCCACTGAATTAAATTGAAGTATGAGGTAAAAAATATTTGGATCCACCGTTTTCTTATTTGACTCGAGTGATGTTTCAACTTGCATACATTTTAACTGATCTCTTAATGATCTCATGCATTTAATTCTAGCCGAGCATGTTGTTATTTTATAGTGGAAAAAGCTTTCCAGTTTTAAGCTCGTAGACTTAATCCACAGAGTGATAGTTGTAAAAGGCTCGAATCTAATTATGTTAATCGTCAGTATGGGAATTATTCGTCTTTTCAATTTGAATACGTTAAATCGATTGACACTAACAGCTGTTCCGCCAAATTTATGTTATGGCAAAATCATAAAATTGTAAACAGCTTTTTATTATTAGTAATGAAATACTCTATCGATTGAAAATAGAGAATAGATAAATATTTTATTTTAAAAAAATGTAAAAAAAACTTTCATCACCATTTGGCACTATTTAATATATATTTATTATATAATGGATTAGCCTCTGTTCGTGATTACATTTTTGAAAGAAAAAAAATGACAATCATACTTCTGTGTTATTGTAGCAATTGGTTTTTGATTTTTATCTTGTTGTAATATTACATATATAATCAATAGAAATACATGACCTTGTTGTTTTAAATTAGCGGCATAGTTAAAGAAAAAAAAGACATTAATATGTACATCTTTGAAATCTTACCAGATAAGACACAATAATACAAAACATAAATAATCGAACGTACATATTGATAGTGATACATTAAAATTATGTAAATGTATTTTTTTATCAGAATGACACCAATCATTGACAACTTATCATAATACAATAAAAAAATACATATTTCGCCTAGGTGACAGTGTATGTTATAATTAGGTTACATTGATTTCTTACTTTCATTTAAAACTTACTTAATATTTATGATGCCTAGCATTTAGGCAAGATATAATTGATAATGGAAAGTATCGATAAGAAAACAAAATGTAAGATTCTATTCGTTATAGTAATTATTTTATATGAGGGTAATACGTAGTAACTTAAATAAATAAAGCATTTTTTTTATATTAATACTTTATTTAGAAATGACTGTTTTATCGAAGAATTTCTTTTTAAGTTTCAATTAAGATTTTTTGAATCTGAATAACTTTCAGTTATAATAAAAAAGGTTTTATGCTTTGTTTAAAAATACAATTGATAAAAAAGTGGAAAACGTTATATTTATTGAACACTTATAGTTTTAAACTATTGTTTACCAAAAAGTAAATATAATAATTGAATGGCGACGCCGGTGTTATAAAGTTTGATATTTTCCAAAGCGCTAAAAAATTCATTCGGTTATTTAAAAACTTTAAATCGAGTTTGCAAAGATTGCTTGTTTCATCAAAACTTTGGTCTAAGTAAAACGTGCACAATGACAACAGAATATGATTAATGGCCAATATTGAAATACAAACAACAATAATGCAAGTTCAATCTATTGTTCCTTGACGCGAACTTTCTCCCTGCTCTCCTTAATATACGATAAATTTAGATATTCGATATATTAAACATATATCAGAGGTGAACAACTAAAAATCTCGTTTTAAAGCTTAGAATAGCGACAATATCACATTAGTAAAACAACAAACAAAATCATATTTCATTATATACAATAGGATAACCATGACATTAAAATACATCGAAAATAAAACATTAATATAACGAATAATTGATAAAACAAAGTATTATCTTAAATCCATGAAAAAACAAATATTCAAGTGGCAGAAAGTCCATGGTAATTTTTGAAAATGAAACTGGAAAAATATTCTTGGTCTATAGGAGCATAATATAAACTATACAATTCATATTCCCTTCATATATTTTTTTTAAATAGCTTGTCAGATAAAGTTAACAGGCAACAAAACTACTTTTATCACTGATGACTATATTAGTAAATGTTATGAAACGTATATTTTTATCAATACATATATAATGGAACATATGTTGGTAATTAAAATTAATATTGCAATGAGACTTATATAAATGCCAACAGATTATTCTCAGTATTGTTAAATAAATATGATTTAATTAATAACAAAAATATTTAGCATCGCCGTCCCAGATCTTGCCGATATATTTACATTTAATATTCATTGTTGCAAGTAATTGATACCTCAATGAAAAAACGGCATACAAAAATAATAAATAAACGGCTCCAGGGTTTTATGTTGTGTTTTCCTGATATTTGAAGATATAAGTAGGTAAATATTCCATTACAAACTTACTTTGAAGGCTTTAAAACTTACAACTTGCCACGCTCGCTTGAATAAAAGCATTATATTGTTTATGATGCTGACGAAATTTTCGATTTGTTGCCACCATAGTTCTTATGCAATTTCCAAGAGAAAGAAATTTCAAAAAATAATTAATTGTTTTAGGTTTTATAAATAGTCGCTTAGTCAATACGAGATACATGTATTATTTTACATTGTCGTTTCTATAAATAAAAACTTCAATATTTATAAAAAATCGATAGAATTATAAGCAATTCGTTAATATACAGCTTTCAAAATAATCTTAGAAAAAAACCATAGTGCATTGGAGTCATTCATATTGGGGATGAAATATTACTTTTGTCATATTCGTCAGTTTTTTTGTGTGCTTTTTGGCACATAATACGTATGCACGAGACATAATACATATTTGTCGAAATATACCCATGTGTACCCATCATGCAATTTGACAAGTAAATGTATTAATAGAGGCGGAAACAGAGTTATTAAGAAATGCAGCTGTGCGGATAAAATTGTATGTTTTTAGCATTCAGCAGTTGGTCTTATGTATCCCTGCATTTACGAACACGTGAGTTGCGAATTTAAAAAATACCGCTAAGGCATTTTTAACTAATGAGAAGTTAAATTAAAAATATTTTCAAGTTTTCGACATTATTTCAATATTTCATGTAATTTTAATTTCGCTCAAAAAAATATCAGCTATTTAAAACAAAAGCTAAGCATGGAATAGAAAGATAGCAACGCTTTATAGTCATATATTTATCACGTTTAAGGTGTTAACTTAATAATAAATATAAATTGATTGGATTGGCATTTACAACATGGTGAAAAAATAGTAATGTATTTTAGTTCTACAAAATTTTTATAAGATATATTTGATAGCTATTTCGGCTCACGTCATCCTCGGAACTATGTTTAAACGTACATTTGCTTATCTATATATAGCTGTGCAGAAAAGATACACAATACATCTTCTCTTCTGTTTTAACGACCTAGATTATTTCTTGCTAGTAATAAAACTAAAAATTTTGAAAATGTAAATGAAACTAAACAGGCGGCAATTTCAATAAGCTTAAATATTGGACGAGATGATTGTTATGGTTTATAACGGGTAGGCAATAGCCCCTCTGCAATGGTCTGAGGAGCGGCTTTTTTACTACTATTTGTACGGTATATTTTAGAATTAAGATCGGTTTCGCTCATCGCGAGCATTACTAACTAATGGTCCCGATCGAAAAATATATAGTGGAAATATTACTATAAATGTGTTTTTATTTTTGAAAATTAGGGCAGCGGAGTTTAGTCTACAGTTTTACGATTAGACTATTAAGAAAATATCTCAATGAACATCAATAAATAAATCGTCCCTGTTTGAATATTAGTAAATTTAAGTTTGGCTATTTGCCGGATTGGTAGGCAGATTTTAATTTTAATGCACATAATTAATAAAGGATTGGGAAAAATGATTTATTTTTAATTGAATTGTGTTTATTTAATGTTTCCGCGTTATATTATTATAATTGTAAAAAAAACATTTTTTTTTATAATATTTAATTATACTGAATAAATAGTATTATATTACATTACGTTATCCGAGTGTCTAATAATAATTGTTTATATTTTATTAACGGCTTAGTTTTATTTCCTTGCGTTGTTCAGATATTGAAAATGTTTCTTTTTTCTTACACGTCACTCGTTCAGAATAGTGTCTCGGTGACGTTAATCATCTAAAATTACTCATACAGTGACGTCCTATAAGTGAAATTAATACCCACATTTTACATAAAATGTCATTACGGCCACCAAAGTATATTTAGACTAACCGCAGGTTGTACGGTACACCTACGCATTTGTTTAGTATAAATTCAATCAGAATGTAAATATTTTATGAGTATTTTTTGCTTATTGCAGAATATTATTTAAATAGTAGGGTTGTGAAATGAAAAAAAAGTTTATCAACCGACGCTTTGTTAAACATAAACACAAAATATATATATATATAAAAAAAGTATTCATGTTTAGTACACTGTAAAAATATTCAAAAAAGTAATTTGAATTTGAATTGTTTAAGCTTTGTACGCTTCTACATGTTTTGACACTAACGATAAAGTTTTAGCTTTCTGCATCTTCGGGCATTCTTTCACACGAATGCCACAGAACTGACTGTCTTGTTGTTAGTGACAAAACGTGTGGAATCGTACAAAGCTTAAAAAATTCAAATTTCATGTTGAAATTCCATTAAACACTTTCAGTTGGTATCGTAAAATAAACGATATTTAATTTTATAACGGATTTTGAAAAAAAATATTTCCAAGTATATCATTTAATTACATTTTTATGCCTCAAATTTATACTATATATAACACAAATTTGAGAAATGATAAATTTAAAAAAAATCTGTACCTTCATATCGAAAAATAGTTGTAGATCAATTAATTTATTTTTATAAGTTCACCTCAGTGATACATATTAAGTTACCAGTTAAACATTTTTAACGTGTTTACTGTCACTTCTCGATGGAAAAGCATGATATTTTAAATAATAAAAACACGGTTTTTTAGAATTATTTCCACATTGTATTATATTTTACTAATTTCTGCCCGTAAACTGTTCCTTATCGTAAAATATTATATATTGGGGAAATAGTACTTAAAAGTGTTTTTTTTTATTATTTTAAATATTATTTATACTGATTTCAATTATTTGGAATGAATACAAAGAGCGTACGTCATTGTATATATGATATGTTCACATCAACTTTAATTCTCTAATATTTGAATGGTTTCATATCGCTAGGTTCAAAGTTATGATTAATTTCTATAGCCAAAAGTTTTCTCAGTGACTCTAAAATCTGTTTGATGGTTTCATTCACCGGTGAAATTTTTAATTTGAATACGCTATCTGCATTAGACGAGGCAGAGTGAGAAAAAAATCTCTTCCATTGTAATACAATGTGTATGGTCTACTCATTTTTTATTATTACATATCCTTAATGTGTTTTAAATGTCATTTTAATATTATATTTAAACACGCCTCTTTTTTCGTTGCTCAATAGTCCAATGTAAATTTAACTGTATTTTATATCATAGGAATTATTATGGCGTTCAGTATATAAGGGCATGCATCCATTGTGATGAGCTTTATCTACCGTGAATGCATCTGTATCAAAAGGGTTAAATAAAATCATATACATAATGAAGTGGGGATACAAAATTATTTTTTGCGTAGATCTATTAGGGTCTTATATTCAATTGAAGGTAACCCAAAAAAAAAACGAGTCCGGTAATATGGGGATAATTTAAAACCTTTATGACTTGACATAATATTTATATCATTATTCCTACAGGCAAGAGTTTTATTTATATATATATATGTATTAAATTATGTTTTCTATCTCCTTTAGTTTCACATTGTTTTTATGTTCTGAAAGTTGGTACATTATTTTATTGATATGAGATGAAATGCACATGTAAACTGGCGATTTTTTTTTTCATAACTAACCGCGTCTTGCTGTATATTATTGTAGAATTAGTAGGATCCTACTTTTATGCATCGCGAATATTTGTATACTATGTAATATTATTAAAATATGTGATATTATTTTTTTCATATTACAAGCGCGAATTTCCATCTGCCTTGTTATCCTGTTCCTATTCCTAACATACCCGGAGATGAGGAGCGCGCTCAAAGGCACAATAATTTTGTCCTTGTTGCAGAGTGCCATCTCAACGGCGTCGAACTCTCCACCTCCGGGAGTTGCTTCCGCCAATGTACCGCAAGGCGCGAGGTCCTCGTCGCCTCCCCCGCCGCCCCCCACCGGATCAGCTCCAAGATGCTGTGACACCGGGAGGCCGATCTTCCAGGATCCCATTACCGGGCAGACGGTCTGCTCTTGTCAGTACGAGTTGCTGAATTACCAAAGGCTAGCGTCGGCTGGTGTCCCACTGTCAATGTATAGCGCGCCGTATTCTGATGCTGCAGCCGCCGCCGGGATGGCTGCCTACTTTCCTGCGCTCGCAGGAGACCAAGCACCATTCTACACCAACACGGTAAGAAAAAATAATTCTATCACTCATAGTTACTAACATGAAAAATTTACTACACAAAAGTCATCAGTTTTAAGTAATATATCCCAAACTAAAACTGCGACATATCAAATCGTCAGGCACTAAACGTATTTAAATCTTAATTTAAATATTAGATTTTTTTTATTGATAAGCTTAAGCTTGGGGAGAGCTTCAGTATTTAAAAACCACTATACGCGTTTTATTTAAATAAAAAAATCGCGACTGGTTTCATCCTGTCAGTTAGCGTTTACTTGTGCGAGTTATTTCTTTATTATAAAAATAAATCAATCACAAAATGAAAATATGAACTCGTTTTATATTCAATCAATTTATTCCTAAAAGACGAATAAACACAAACATATACTGTGTGTTTATATTTTTATGGGAATTCCTTCGATAATTATGTTCGTATTTGAAGTAAATGTTATTTTAATTCTAATCCGAGAATAGGAAAGTCTTGGGTGTCCAAAACAAAATATTGCCGAAGTGTATTTACAAATACAATGAGATCTGATCGTTGGAAGTTAGATAATTCGATTTAAGTCAGTTTACTTTACAAGAGGATGTTGAATTCAATAATAGGTAATAAATATTCGAGAAACAGGTTTGGTTTCAACTATCGCATATTATTATAATAGTCGTTAAGTTCAATGTGTTATGTACAGTTATTAATATAACCTACCTCACACAGAATTATAATAAAGCTTATACAATTCATATTATAATACAATAAAGGAATAAGTAAATTTATTTACAAGAATAGATCGTTCATTTGCGATTAACGCAGTCATTTTCAGAATCAAAACGTGTTGGAATGTCATTCCTGATATTCTACAGAATTCACAGTTCACTAAAATTAATAATATGCTAGATGGATAATTAAAAAGTAAAAAAAAAAACACTCTTTATTCCATCTTTATTTGGGTATGAATATTTAGAATCCATTGAAATGATAATCTCCTTGAAAGAATCGTAGGATGTAGGAAGAGCCAAATAATTATTGATATATAGAAAACGTATCTTTTTCTAAATATTTAATTTTCTTTTCACTGCTAGTGTTTAGAATTAGTACATATTATTTACAAGACGATAAAAAAATAGCAATGTATTTTAGTTCTACAAAATTTATAAGATGTAGTCGGTAGCCGTTTCGATACGCCGTCGTCGATAAGTCTGATGGAGGCGTGAGCCGAAATAGCTATCAACCATATCTTATAAATTTTGTAGAACTAAAATACATTACTATTTTTTCATCGTGTTATAATGTAGTTCTACCAAGTAAATGCCAATTTAATCATTATATATTTACAAGTTTTAGGTATATGAAAAATTTACCAACAGTATTTTCTACACTTTATTTAAACGGGTGAATAATTTAATTAAATACGTCTAATTAAAAAAAAAAAAAAAAACAATTTTTAATTATGAGTATAGTTGTTTGTATTTCATTTGAGCTCATTAAATATATAGTGATAGCAATACTATTATAAAAATATACATAATTTTTTTTTACAATTGTATGGAAGTATTAAAAATAGTTTATGTATGTCGGCATCTTTCTTTACTAGGTAAAACTTTTGTAGTATTTTAGTGACATATTTTGTAACGAGAATTATTGAAATTTGAAAATGTTTCGTATTATAATATTTACGCGTTGGTATCGATAATATCTTGAATAAATTGAGCGGGATAGATGCAATATATATGTAAGTAGTATGGTTGTCATTTTTATCTTTACTGCACTCGTCTGAGGCGAAGTACTTGCACCGCGCCGCTTCATCCGTCGAAATTCGCAGACTTGAAAGTTGAGCGTTATCGAGATTAGGCAAGCAAAGGCCGCATTTCTGTATCAGGACAGGTGTGACAACGTTACGCTCTTATGCGAGCGGCACTCGAACAACTCCCCTGTCGAGAGTGGTTCGCTCGCTTTAATGTTGCACCAGGTACATAATCTGCCGTGGGCTTGGAAATAAGTGGTATACGTTTGTGTTTAACTAACTCTCTGTAACGAAATCGGCTATGTTTCAAGTTTCTCTTCTCTGCCCGAAACTATTTGAATCACTCACAACACTAGCACTGTGAAAATAGTTTCGGATTGCTAGTTTCAATGGTTTTTGATCGCTGAAAGCATAGTATAAAATTACAAACGGATTCAAATTAATATTAAT
Source organism: Himalopsyche japonica (assembly GCA_028555115.1). NCBI lineage: Eukaryota > Metazoa > Arthropoda > Insecta > Trichoptera > Rhyacophilidae > Himalopsyche > Himalopsyche japonica. The sequence continues at coordinate 486,284 of JAHFWJ010000015.1, forward strand.
TAATTTTAAATAGTAAACACACATTCTTTTAGTACTCATTTCTACAATATATTTTATAATCAGGACCGGTTTCACTCATCGACAATGCTCACGAACCTGATGAAAAAATATATCGTGGAAAAAATACTGAAACATGTATTGATTGAATTGACATTGACTTGGTAGAACTCCATCATAACACTGTGAAAAATGAAAAAAAAAAGCCCTAAAGAACTGTAGCCTTGTAGAACTAAAATGCTATTTTTTCAATGTGTTAATAATACAAACACTAAAAATGTGTTTTGTATTATTAAAAGCATCATACCTTTTCATCAGGGAGTGTCAGTTAACACCTTAAAAATAATTGCAATTAAGAAAATATATCTACAGTTAATTGATTAAATTGGCGTTTACTTAATAGAACTCGATTATTTTAATTAAATTTTTTGTAGAACAAAAATACATTGATATATTTTTTTTTCACCGTGTTATATCCACAGATTTTTTCTTACTTTTAATCCTATATTTATGATAGTTTTATAATCGGAAAATCACGTTTGATGTTTTCTTATTGTTTTTTTATATGCCATATGTAAATGGTATATAAAAAAAGAAACATGTTTAAAATTTGCTACTTATATGCTTAGTAACTGCATATTGCAGTTTTATTTCTTTATTTAATATAAAATCAGCAGTTAATAAATTAGTTTGCCATACAGGTTTCAGCTAGGAATTAAATAATGTCATGAAACGTATTGTCTGACTATGGTAATTTTTATTGGCTTTGATTTAAGTATTCAGCGCGTCAATTTCGCACACGCATACATCCGTACAAAGTTTGACTCACACAATTGTTGAAAGCTCTCACAAATTTACTCTTATCCACGTTCACCTGACAGGAAGAGAAGAAAGAACGAACATCTCCTTCCTGTTCCGGTGTGAGGATGAAAAACATCATTCACAATTTTCGACTGACAATGTTTTACATCTGTTATAAAATCTGTTCGGCGCGGTAATGTTTTCGAATCGCGATCAGAAAGCTTCGAATGATAATGGAACACATGTACTAGTCGAAGCACACCGTTACGGATCTAGCTTTTAGAAGCTTTTTGTCGAGTCATCTTCGAATTGTTTCAGTCGGCCTACGTATGAAAAATGGCATGTTTTGTTCGGTATCAATTTGAAGTTTTGAAAAATTACACAACAAATAAAATTATATCGCGATTGAAAATTTTACAGAAGCGAAAATCGAATAATTTAACAACGCAAGTATTACGGGTGTATTTAATTTTTTTTTTCAAAATGCTATCATATCCCGAAACACATTTTGTACATCTTACCTGGGATGTTGAAAACGCAGTAGTATTTTCGAAACTTCAAAAATACGTACTAAAAATATAAAAAAAGCAAAATGTCACATTTTAGACTTTATTAGCACAATATGAAACTAGGGTGTTAAAACAGAAAAGAAGATGTGTTGAGTACATTTTTTACACAGCTATATATAAATAGGTAAATGTATGTTTAAGCATAGTTCTGATGAAGGCGTACGCCGAAATAGCTATCAACTATACACCTTATAAATTTAGATCTAAAATTCATTGCTATTCTTTCACCGTGTAATAATAGAGTTATATCAAGGAAATGTCAATTCAATCAATAAACACTAAAAATCTGCCTTAATCGATGAAATAATATTGTATAAATATATTTTGTCTTAGGAAGAAATTGATTCAAATTTTATACACTGTACCTACAGAATTATAATAAGGATTATCTATTAAGTGTTTATAATAGTAGTTGAATATGGAAGCCAACATTCTTGAATAATTTATAATAAATTATTGTACAATTATTTGTAATCAAAATTTTATGAATTTTTAACACTCCGCCATTGGATTGCTGTCAATATCGGGCGGGATTAAAATAAATTAGATAGTTTCGACAAAATTAACCAAAAATAAATTTCCAGCCAGTGCAAACATCCATTAACAATATTTTTAACGTAAGTGCCTAATTTAAGAATGGTTTCGAGATTAAATCTTTTTAAGTATTCAGTAATGCGCCGATATTTCTTATCAGCACGACTCTGCATAGTTTATAGACGTATATTAATTATGCATGAAAGTTATAAGAGACTAGGAGCGCGTATTATACTCGAATCGGTGGATCAAAATAAATCTTTGGAAATTTTAAATTGAAATGATTATGTTTTACACTGAAACAAACTCTTAATTTGTGTAAACAGGTTATAAAAATTAATTTATTCAATGAGATTGTTGAATTACAAAAAGCTTTTAAGCTGGTTTTATTAAATTATATTTCGATGTTAAATATATTTCTAGAAATACGTTGCAAACATGCCTACTTTTAGTTCATGACGTGACGACGCTTTATCTATAACGTTTATTATAATTATATTTGCATAATACAAACAAATAACAAAACACCTACACAGATGAAAAATAAATAAAATCTAACATCCGGCACATTCATATAATGTTAAAACTTTTTTTGAACAATAACATCGATCAAATTCAAGATAATGTTTTGTAAAAATTATATTCGTATAATACCAACCATATTCAAATTCGGTAGAAATATATGAATACAAAATTAGCCGAAATCGTGCTGATAATAATCGATTAAAATATGAAACATCTCTTTTGAACGGGACTTTATTTTTATTAAATCTTAATAATAATAGTTGATAGCGATTTCGGCTTACCCTTCGTCAGAACTATGTTTAAACGTACATTTACTCATCTATATATAGCTGTGTAGAGTGCTCTTCTGTTTTAATACCATAGTTTCATATTGTGCTAGAAAATTCCTAAAAAGCATTTTAAAATTGTCAAAATTTTATTCATACTATGAAGTACTTTTCTAAGGATATCGCTTAACACGGCTAATGTTATTTTAAGTTTACTTTTATGATTGATACAATAGGAGTAAGGTTATTGTATTTTTCTTGTTCGTAATAGAAAAAAATTAAAGATATTTTGAATAGTTTGCAAGGATTATTTTTAATGTTTTCGTATACTAATCAGACTTCACCGTCCCATTATATAACAGTCAAACATTGACTAAAACAATCTAGACTTAATTAAAAATATTCTACGATGCCTTTAATCGGGCTTAAAAAAAACATCGACAACTTTCGTGTCACACTGTAGATTTGGACACAATCAAGAGATACTTAGTATTATTTTTCGATGTTCGCTGTAGGTAAGGTGTGTTTCAAATGTCAACTTATTTTTGGTTCGTCGACGAAATCCGTAACAAGCGAAGCACTCCATGTTATTGGATACTTATAGAATGATGACACCTTCTACTACATATTTAAAATACTGTGTATATATAAATATATATATCGGATTATATAATTGTAAAGTATGTGGCCCACTTGCTTGTAAATGTAAGATTGTCATACTCATATTGTATGCACAGTATAATATTCTTAATAATGCATACTATTTTTTATTTATATTATCATATAATTCAGTCTTCAATTAATTTATATATTTATAAATTAATTAGTCATCAATCAACACATTGTGTGATCGATTTATATATGATACTTATTAAAGATAAATGCTATTTTATTTTATTTTACATTGAAGCAGTGCGTAATAATTAAAACGTTTAGTTTATGATTTCGATTTATGATGATGAAATTGGAATATTTACAACTTTGTACGATTCCACAAATCCGTGTGATTGAATGCTTGATGATGCCGAACGGCGAAACCCGGGTCGTAAGTGAAATATAAATTTATTAGGTATATTTTTATTTTTAGTATCAAAGTAGCTAAGATATTTTTGGTATTTAAAATTTTACAACGAAAGCTAAGTTAAATATCATTCCTTTCCTAGGAGTCATTTTTCCTTATATTTGAATCCCATAAAAATGCTATCACAAACAAGTATCAAAAAAAAAAAATGTACCATTTTTCTGTATATAACTTTATTTTTAAAGTGATATAAAAAAAAAGTTTTGTATGTCTACAAGATTTACAAGAAAAATCGGATACATGACTTAGAGTACGGTATAATGAGTGTTGTACACAACGACACAACGACACATAATAACTTCTTACACTATAAATATTTCTTACAAAATCTATATAATGTTGTAGTTCATAAGGGCAGACCTTTTGAGGTTTCACTCTAGTTCGGACTAACAAAAGCTTAAGAGGATACTGGTGAGGTGCTGTGTCATCGAAACGAATTTGTTAACATTTCAAAGTAGAGCACCGAACAATACACGTTTTAGTATTAAATACTGTAACACAAATCGAATTAGCATTTCTTAAATACTGTCGCACTGCTTGGTCAAGTATGAAAATATGTGAATGGCATGTGTAGAAGGAACTCGACGAGAGTTTTTCAGTCAGCAAATTTACAAAAGTGTTTCTTCAAAAGCAAACACGTAGAGCTTTGAGTTTGTATTTATTTGACAACTATTAATATATAATCAAATTAAATTCATTTTGTGGTGTCAATTCTTATGATAACACTTTGAAGTTGTTAATTGTCACTTCTCGATGGAAAGGCATGATATTTTAAATAATAAAAACACATTTTTTGTTTTAGTGCATATTTCCACAGTGTATTTTTTGATCAGGACCGGTTTCGCTCATCGCGAGCATTATCAACCGATTCAATTCAGTTGATAATGCTCGCGATGAGCGAAACCGTATTAAAAAAATGTGCTTTTATTATTTAAAAAAAATCTTATGATAACAGTTTATTTTTGTTATAAAACTAGCGTTTATTTTAAATTCTTAGACAGTCGATAGTCTCAAAATATTTTAAAATACGATATCTAGCAACGTACGTATAAATATACATTTAATACGAGAAATATTGTAGAAATGGATTTACATTTCTTCTATCACTGTAAAAAATATTTTACTAATCTCATTGGGGAGCTGGTTTGTATTTGTTTTATATATATATTTTACTTCAGTTATTAGCCGTTCAAAAATTAGCTAGAACATTTATTCCGATAATCATGTACACATATACATCTGTTATATCTGGATAAATATTTAAATCATACAAAATACTTAAAAATACACAAAAATCTAATTTTAGTAACGTAATTCACTCAGTATTTTAGTAACGTTATCTAGCAATCTCAAGAAGACATAATATGTTCAGACTACATTGCAGTTTTTCGTGACGTCCTCAATAAAAGTTGTTCAATTCAAAAAAGCAATCTGCGAAATTAAATTATTTTTCTATGCAAATAACTAATGAAATCTTCATTATAATTTTATTTAAAATATTATATTATATAATATAAAGTCGAATGAGATCACACCGCTTACTAAATAATTAGGAAATATATATTATTTCAATCTCTAAGTTTTTGTTAAAATTTTAAATAAAAATATATACGGCTGATAAATTATTTTGGACGCATTAAATATGGTTACACTGTATCCTACAAAAGTTAGTTGAAAATTATTTCTGTCAAAAATATTTAGCATAAGATTACCAGCCATCAAAAAATATGTTAAAAAAATCTTTTGACTTGGGCCACCTTTTTTTGTTGTTCAGTGTACGACGTGATCTGGCTTGCTCTCTAACGGATTACCTTTGTTGATGCACGAAAACAAAATAATCCCATAGATATTATTTATTTATTTCCGTTTCGGACACACGGAAATCTCATTTTGACGTTGTCGGAATCTCATTGTCACATGTTTCGGATTTATTCTGGTTTTTTTTTCTATTTCACAGTCCTTTTTCCCTTTTCCGCAAACGGGTTACTTGGTGCAGGCTAATTTGTGAAAAGTGAATGACGTACGTCATATGGAACATTTAAATAATCCGTAGCATGTCATATTTGATAAATTTTTTTTTTTTATTTGTTCAAATACGTTAGAGCACATTTGCGCATCAACACACCTTTCTGAATACATCAGACTACGCATGATTAATAAGTTTTTTTTTTTTTTTATAAATTTCACACAAAATAAAGATAAAACAGTTTTAGCCAATGATATGAATACAATATATTTTTCTTCAAATTTAAGTAAATTCAATGCTCAAAAAAGCTGATCAAAAAATGTTTTGTGGAAGTAAATACTAAAATTGTGTTTTTATTATTTAAAATATCATGTCTTTTCATCAAGAAGTGACAGTTAATACCTTAAAGTGCTTAGATAAGCATTAAATGTATTTCTTACCGTTATTACATAGCAATATTGACATAATTTTATATTATATTACAATAAGGTAACTTGATTTCATATCCAGTTAAATTGCAAACAGGTTATTCGGGTTGTAGCATAACATTTTTTTTACGAAGATTATTCTTATATATATATATATGAATATACTACAATAATAAATATTATATATATTGATGCCCTCTTCTATTAAGGCTGATATACTTAAGAATATGACCAGAAAACGAATGTGAAATAAATTAAATACTAAACAGAAATAGTAAAATTCAGCGTTTAGCTATCAAACATTTGATAAATACTCCTAAGTCACTCCTACTAATTAAATCCACATCTCTAAATACTACTGTTTATCTGTGTTACACGTTTACAGAGAAACATTTGAATAAATAATATTTATTCAAATGTTTTGATATCTTCTATAGAAACCCTTATTTTTTTTATGATAACCATAATTCCAAAGTAAAGATTAAAATGACAAAAGTATTACCGCGTTAAAGGTGACGTATGATTATAATATTTTGCTCTCTGGCTTTGGTATCCGAGGACACACTGGTAAGTCCGATTCTTAATTGTATACAACATTGCGACCAGTGAGTTGCAAAGCCATATGGAAGGTCGAACACTCCTTACGTTTTTATTTGTAAAATGATTATATATAATATCTCAGTTGGGATAGTGGGGCTAATTGGTTACAAATTGACATAGTTATAACTTATACACCTAAAAAAGTTATTATGTATTTTTATTTTATTATAATATCTTCTATCACATAAATAAATGGTATATTCGTAGTAAATAAGTGAGGAGTAGAAGATTTTCGTTTAAGAACGTTGCATTCAGAAAACTATGAACTAACTTCAAAGTGATTCAATTTTTTTTTTAAATAAACGTAGACACTGGAATTTCAAATCATTATCAAGCGATTAACTGTAAAATAACCAAAATATTAAAATATGTTCTGCAATAATGTGCAACGAAATTGTGAAGCGAATCATTTTCTTTGTGTTAATGATATAATAATTGACTAATTGATTGCATTTTTTTCCGCCGTAGCTGTAAAATGAAAAAAAAATATATTTACAATTCGATTGATTTACCCCATGGAATAACTTATCCCGGTTGTACCCTACGTTTTCATATAATAATCTCCCTTAATGTTGCTCATACAACGAGGAGAACTGCTGACCACCAAAGAAGCTAAACAAATCTTTGAATTTATCGCTTTTGGCTTAAACGCCTCTGTTATAAATGAATGTTGTCGTGTTTGCATACATGCGACATAATCTGAGTTTATATCTTTATTCAAAATACCCATTCTATTCAAACAAAAATATTTCAAAACCATTTTTTTTAATTAAAAAAACTTCTCGCACCAGGCTGGTGGATAGATTTGTCGACAATTACTCATCATTACAGAATTATCTGTCATTTAAAATGCTCCACCAAAGATGTTGCCTTAAAAAAAGAATCCTTCTCTTCATAATATTATAAAGTATCAAAATATTTGGTGGATCATTGGGAATATTTTTTTATAAAATTGCATTTTTTTTTAAATATACAATAAGAGTATGAGTAGATTGTGGGTATTTTAAAGTAATTGTAAAGATGAAAATTTATATATATATATGAATTCCTCGCAGGAAATAATATTTCAATGTTAATACTTGATGTATAAAAAAGTTAGTTACAGGTAGCCAAAAGATGCTATTATTTGTATTATTTGAATATTAGTAAAAAAATACAGATTTAGATCACACGTTGTATGATTCTGAAACGTGATATTGTAACGAGCAATCACTATACAATGTTTCTCAGTATTGTGTTAAACAAAATAATATGTCTGTTAATATTATCTTTACGCAAGCAACACTTCATAGGAACTTATACAAGACGATATTCTTCAATCACTAATTAACAGTCTTGAAGAAATGTGTTTCTTTTTCAAACGAGATAAGTAACACGTTAAATATTTTAGAGCTGTAAAAAATCCTGCTCCATTAATGTTCGCCTTGAATCAAAAATAAATACACTAAAGTTTATGTAGGTAGATAATATAAAGATACAATACGTATGTTTATCAATTATTGAGAGATGAAAAAAGCTTACTTTTACTTGATAGAAGAGAGCCAATAGCAAGCAGTTGGTGATTTATCACAATTATTCGACAGCAATTCAAATGAACGTGGTTAGTAAATGGTTTAACATTATCAGGGTACCACCATATTAGTGTAGGCAGCTAAACCAGTCTTGAAAAGACATTGTGACTGCTTACCACATAATAGCATCAAATATTATTATTTCATTTTTTATGTCTCGTATATTTTCTTCACTGGACAAAAAAAATACTAATGGACTAACTGGATAAGCATTTTGAAGCGTCGGATTCAATATTAATTGAGCAGGCATTTACACTACAGTGGTAATAAACAAATGTGTATGATATATCAATTAAGTTTACAATTTAGTACTTTGTAAAAATAATCAGCTATTTGAAGTTACTATAAAACATAAAAACAAGCCTGATTTTCAAACGGCGTTCTTTTATATAAAGAGCAAATGATAAAAAAGTTTTAAAACTGCGTGAAGACTTAGTTCATTCTCATCCCTTGTTATTAATAATTCTATAAAAATATTACGCTTAATATTCGCCAACTATTACATAATAGATTTATTTGTCAACCCTAAAATTGAAGTATATTTATTTCACCCCTTTCCAACTGTTAAAGAGCATGTAATCATTACTAATATAACTGAGTAATATTAATATTGTTCAATTGGAAATTTCAGGTAAAAAAATTAAGCTGTTTAGAGTTTATTTCCACATAATATTTTATTATTAGGACCGGTTTCACTAATCGTGAGCATACATTTCTTTTGATAAATTACTTTAGTTCACGTAGTATCGTTATAAATATTCACCAAATTAATATATTCTAAATAAATATTTATTTAGTTCCAAACTGTGAATACTTTGTTTGCAATTTGCGCTCATTTTTCTGTATATTTTACTAATAAAATAATAATTTTCTTTACACTATGTTTAGTGTTAAATTGTAATACATATTTTCCAATGTTTCATATCGTTAACTATAGTGTTACTCGTCCATGGTGATACATTTTCTCCGCTAACACGGTTTATTATCAACAAAAAAATTTAATATAAATCAAAAGAGATAATGCAGTCTTACATTATAACACGTTTTGAAATTAGCGGTTTTAGTTTCATCATTTATAGCTAGTAAACAACGCGTAAGTGTGGTTACTAGATTTTCTTGTTTAACATAATTTGCAAATACATGGGTATCTTGTTTATAAAATAATACATTGGCATATGAACTCTCTCATTCATTCTGGTAAATTATCTTAATTAAAATATTATATATCGAAGTATTCTATCGTATTTATGCGTAGCCAGATTTCAATCGCGGATCGCAGTTTACTAACTAGTTAATACATTTTATAAGTAAAACGTATTACATGTTTCCCCGGAGAAACTATTCAACTAACACTTATGTTTACATAGTGTCAGAAATAACGTGAGAAATAAATTGAAATTTTCCACGAAAACTGGACAAAACAATAATATTTCTTCAGTGTTAATTTTCAACCTTAAAGAATTGATACCGCTTAATTCATTGTAAACAATTTAGATGTCGATAAAAAAATAGTTTAAAAAAGGCTACAGTAAAGAATTATGGTTTAGTAGGTTTTTATAAACATTATCAAATACACGTGTGGCAAAAAAATGTAAATTTTTATGCATTTCTAAGTATATAAATAAAAATCTTGTATATTTTTTATGCAATATTACACATATAATATTGTGAAAACATTGCAATTTATTGAAGCAATATTACCGTATTTACTTATAAAATTGTCGTAGATTTTAAAATCACTTTCATAACCAAATTAAAATATTTTCAGTTTTGAGTGGTTTCGTTTTAAAACTTTTCTGCTCAAGAAATATTATCAATTTTTTTGTTATCATAATTGCCCAAATATTTATCTGTTTATCATTTTATTTTCATTGTACAGTATAACTAATAGTAATAGTTTCTAATATTTTTTGTAGGCTGCTGGAATTGAGCTGAAAGAAAATCTTGCCGCCGGTGCCGCGTCATGGCCATATCCTTCAGTCTATCATCCATACGACACGGCGTTTGCCGGTTATCCGTTTAATGGGTGAGTAATTTTTATTTATTTCACAATAATTCAAATGAAAACTTATGTAGTTTTTATATTAAATATCTTTACAATATTAATTGTGGTGTTTTCTTAAAAAAATAACATTTAAACTATTTTTTTTTAATTTACTACAAAGCCTAGGTTAGCATAGGCAGGCGGATGATATTTATTCAATAAAAAATATAATGTTTTTGTACTTCTAGAATGTTGATTTGCTTCCCAAATTCATTAAAATATTCTAAATAAAATCAAAAAATACTCCGTAGATATGAAACATCAGATTTGTTCCAACTGTAATAAGATATTTCAATCAAAAAATTGATAAAACTTAAAGAAACAATTTTCGAAATTTGTTTAAGTTATATGGCTTGACAACTCCCAACGCTTCGTCTGAATTGTTTTCATTCAATATTGCATTCGCGTAGGAACGATGAGGTGTATATTTCTTCGATATTGTCAACACAAAATACTGGATCTATAATATTTGTATTCAAATAAAAAAGAGATTTTTTTTTTATATAAACATTATATTTATTATACTTAATACATATAATATTATTAATATTCTAAATTGAGTATCGTTTATAGGAGTAGTATTATATTATTTGGAGGGTATTGGAAATATGTGCCTCAAAATTAAGCACTGTTTATTCTATCTATATATAATATAATTATCGCTAGCTTTTTTTTTGCATTTTTTGGCCTGCGATTTTTTTGATCATTAGTTATTTGTTAAAAGATTGGAAGGGTTCTGAGTTATAAGTATTATAGCCAGTGAAAAACATTAGCTGTCTTATGATTTTATTTAGTTCAACAATATATTGTGTCGATAAATGACGAAAACAATGAGTTACGCTAATTATTCTACGTGAAGTACCCCGGATGTAAGATATTTTTTTTTATCAATTATGTATATTGTTTTTTAAGCATCGTACGTGTTTGAAAATTATTATAAGTGCTGCCTAAATCCTTTGACCAGAATCAATTAAAAATAAGCTGCCACTTCCACCTCATTTGAGTTCCGAGTTTGTCGCATTTAGCAAACATTTTCTGGCGAATTAAAATTTAAAATGTCCACGGTTACGCCTGCAAAATGTTAGGGATTTTTTTCCACCCTTTTTATAGCTCGACTATGGGGAGGAGTCTAGGATTCAATAAATTCCATCACCTTTTTTAGAGACCTAAACTTTGTCGAAATTTATATATTTATTATAAAAATAAAATTTAACACCATCACATAGCTGATACAACTGCGCCTAATTTTTCATGACTGTAATAAATCTATATATATGTAGTATCTAGTTGCCTACTTGCAAAAATGAATATTTCAGAAATATTTATCATTCAAATTTTGGAAAGAATTAACATAGAAACTCGAGGTATCATCGAAATTTGCAATAAACGAGTTCCCTTAAAAAAACTATTTTCATATTGTCTAGCAGTTAATAGAACGAGACAAAACAAATCCATCCGGTCACATAAATCCCGACTCCGTCCTTCTGACCGCCGAGGGCTCTTCCTCTCCTAAGTACTAAGGGTGGTTTTTCCTACCACGGTGCAGTCCCGGCCGCCACGAATTATTAATGGGACCAAAATGGGTGCCACCGGTTACCGGAGCCATAGTTGGCCAATGATCAAACCGCAACCCTTATAACGGCTTTCCACCAAAATTCCACCTTTCATTTTATTCCGCCTGGAATTCGACCGTAAATTCTGACAGTCATTTGATGTACATTTTAATGTCCTTTAAATTCAATTGAATTGTATTTACACCAGATGTCCAGGTACTTCACATGACCAACAAGAGTTTTTATTAAAAATATTTCAGTTGGTTGCCAGGAACGTTTCAGGGTAGACACCGATCCTTGTGATTTAAAAACAGTTCTAATTATATTTATTTCACAAATACGTTGTTAACTGTCGCAAACCTTCTAAAACTATTTGATTACCGCATTACATTATATATTATCACTATTATACATTATATAGTATTTCAAACCATGGATGGCTAACGCGTTTTTGTTAAATTTCGTGCTTTATATGTATGATAATTAATTGTCAGTTTTTAAAATTATATGAACACCACTTCTAATTTACTATACATTTCAACTGAAAAAAAATCAAAAATAGGCGTTAGATTTCATTCCTTAAAGTCACATTATTGCAATATTTTTTAACGATTAATTTACAATTTTATGACAAAAAAGATCCCTATCATAATTGTTAATAACAACCTTTGAAAGTATAATATAACCATCATTGATTATAAAGTATTGAAATAAGTAAAAAAATTGTCTATGATAAAAAAATGTATATTTTGTTATACTGTGTTGCCATATTATTTTGTTGCAATGTTTTGTAGACAACAAAAATTAATGCGTTATTATTAGTGAGAAGGTAAAATAAAGCAATGACACATCGGTATACCCGGTATTTGGTATCAATTATCAAAGTACTTCATCTTGACAAGCCAAAAATAAATTAAAAAGTATGTTAGTTAAAACAACATAAGCGCCGACATGTAAATATCGAACTGCTTTCACTTATCTAAAAGAATATCTGATTCTCCGATAAACGTCGGGGTTTCGGCTCCTCTGAAGAAAATATGTAGTTCAACTCATCAAATGTGTAAAGTTATTTCGGTGACCATTGATGTGGACACTTAAAAAAGGACACAGATTTTATTGATTTTATTTTATGCGGCAGCTTTCATTAGAGTCCAATAAAACAGTGGTGTCGTACAAAAGATATGTATTTCATTTTATTTGTGGCTTATTTTATAATATTTTATTGTATTATAATCAATCTAATTTATAATCAAATTTTACAGCTCCTCATTAATATTAATTTTAGAAATATTTAATATATATAATTAAATAATATTTTTAAAATAAAAAAAAACATTTGTTTTTAAGTATTTGTTGACTTTTCTCAGATAATTTTGATAAAAGCTCCAGCGTGGTGCACATATTAAAAACTGTAAGTTTCAATCTCTCACAAATTAAAACTATCGTATTTCTACAAATAATACGAATGCAAGTCGAATACATCTTTAAATAATCATAACATATGTATATTATATTTTAATATTCGCTATTAATTTTTACTTTAACGCGCACTTTTATAGCACGTTTATGTATAAAACAGCCTTAAAGTACAACAAAATTTTACCTTTAGGCATCTTCAGGCATTCTATCTGAGCGATACAATATAACTGGCAGCTATGCACTGTTTCAACAATTCAAATTTATTACAGAAAATCCATCATGCACTTCAGTCAATAGTGTAAATAATAAGCAATCATTTTTTTAAATATTGACACCTTTTTTTATCGATTCAAAAAAGCCTTCTGTAAATTATTTTTACTACTGCACTGTAATACATAAAAGTGCATAATATAGCCACATATTCTTATATGTCTTTAAATACCGATTTCATCTGTGTTAGTAGCAATGATAACAGTGGGACGCCAATAAAACACACGTTTATTACCACGAACACCACCACATCGTCAATCTTACTAACAAATACACCCACATTGCTTTTTTCACACAGGTAAAAATACTCAAAATCATATTATGCCGATGGTATTTATAGACCAATCTTATTTTATTTGTATTTGATACATTAATTGAAAACAGAATTATGTAATATGAATTCTAAACATAAATAGGATTCTTTTTTTTTATGTGTATGTTATTACTATATAAAAAATCAATACAATTTTAATATTATATAATGATTATATTATAAATTGAATGAAAACATATTAATATAGTTTAATAAATGAAATCATTTTCGCATATGCTGTTTAACTAACATATTAGCAGAATTTTACGCAATTATTTGAAAAGCTAGTGAGATTGCTTTTTCAAACAACGAATTTACAAGTCATTTAAATTATTTCGTAATTTTTTTTTTATAGAATTGTTTTTCTCCTAAAATACTTAATTTCCCTAGCTCAACTTAAATGTGATTAATGTGCTTGATGAAATTTCACTATCAAATTTGAATTGTAAAATATTTGTACACTTAATTACAGATGTTTTTTTTTTCTATCACACGGATGCAAAAGAACTGATTCATTATATGGAAACGTAGAAAGTTTCAAGAATTCAAATTTTCATGTGATTTTTTTTTTATGTTAATGTATTTCATAATATTGTAACGTAAATTTTCAATAGACTTTACAATTTGTTTGATATACGATAATCATATACGTAAGAAAAGTTTGTTTTAATACAATTATTTCTTTTAATTGAATAAATCAATTAAAAGCATTCATAGTAAATCAGTATGGTGTTCACTTTAATTTTGAATCCGATACATTTATTAACCAGCGAAGGACATGCCATTTTTCATTGTTCACACCTGTATGTCAATAGCGAAACATAGAAGCATTGAAATGTTGTTATTATATATTTCAGCATACCATTAACATTACGTGTCAACAGCGCTATGTTATACGACAGTAATTTTATTGAGTGAAATATTGAAATAATTTAGTAGAAATTAAAACGCGGCTCAGTTGAAAAGTTCACGTCAATTATTGGTAGTTTTTTTGGACGTCGAATTGTGATATGATCAAATTATAATGCATTAATACATCCCTCGTCAACATTGTCATTCGACCTGGTTTAAAGTTTACACTCATCCCTCGATTTACGCGGTAGATAGGTTCCAAGAGAGAACGCGTACATTGAAACCGCGTAAATCGAGACTTCGAGTTCATACAAAAACAGAAGATAGGTTCCAGAAAATAAAAATCCGCATAAATCGAGACTTCAAGTTCATATTAAGTAGGAGGATAGGTTCCAGAAAACCACCTAAAACGATGAAAAAATATATGCACATATATCTGCATAAAAAATGAGAATTTACTAAGAAACAAATTTAATAGCGCGATATAGGTAAATAACATGTTTATAGTTAAAAGCATTATAATAAAATTGCATTTTTAGTATTCCGTCTCCTCACTGCTATATTCTAATTCAATCATTTTTTTCTTTTTGGTTGGCTCGAAATCACTACTATCATCAGATTACAGTCCAGCAGCAGGCTTTTCTTCTCGTCTTATTAAATAGTCTGTAACTAGTTTTCGTGTTACGTTTTTTTTAAGCCATTGTAAATTATCTCTGAAGAGGTCTGGTCCTAGAAGTGGGAGTTATCTGATGTAACATACGCGTTTCTATGACGCTTGCTGCAAAATATGTTTAATTTAAAAAAAAATGTAATTTTTTTCTGACTGCGTAAAAATTAAACCGCGTAAAATGTGTACCGCGTTAATCGAGGGATGAGATCGAAAAAATCAACCTTTTCAATTAGCACAATTCAGAATATTTTTTGTCTTTTTTTACTGTGTTATCAAGAATGTATATCAAAGAGACGTATATTATTGTTATTTTATGAAAGCTTTTTTGGAATTATAATGAAAAATTCAAAGTGTTTTTTCGTTTCATAATTTCGTCTCGAGTTGTTCACAGTTTTACCTTGTCAGGCATTTCATGTGTCAACTTTTCGGATCCCATTTATGCGTTTTTTTTTCCACTGTATATTATTATCCCCTAGACGAGACATTAGCGGGTGAGAGGGCTGTAACGACGCAAGCCTCACTTTGGCTGCACCAGTCGCCGGTTTTCGCTGCGAAGTAGCGCAACGGATTGCCCTGTGCATGATTTATGCATTTTTAATTGCGAGGCGGGTATTGGTTGGACGGGCGACTGCCAACGCTCAGCGACGGGAAAAATAACAATATCTGCACTTTATGTTCTTATTTAAACTTATTCATAGTATTGTTTATAAATCGTGGCGACCACACTGACCAGCATATTACTCATATCACAATCAAAATTGCTAACACTAACATATCAACGATTGTATTTAATGCTAACACGTTTCAAAGTAGAAAACATCTTAGAGTAAATTTGAATTGTTACAACTTTGTACGATTCCACATGCCTTGTCACTAACGGCCCGGGTTTCGCCTTTCGGCATCTTCATGCATTCTATCATACGGCTGCAACATAACTCGGGTCGTTAGTGACAAAACATGTGGAATCGTACAAAGTTGTAACAATTTGATATTGAAATTCGATATCATATATTAAATCTTAGAGTATCAAGTATTTTACATGTTACTTACAATCATTTGAGAGCGCCAAGAAAAAAATTGATACAATTTTTCGAGAAATTCACAAATTTTGTTACTAAAAATTAAAATCATTAATACATTTTCTGTGGATAAGCGAAAGAAAAGTGGATAAAAAAAAACTTTTTGCGACCATATCTACTTCCTACATGCCCCATCATATGAAGTCTTAATGACGCTTTTCGAATTGTTTCTAACACTACCTTAACCATTTATTCTTTACAGTTTTGAATTTAAATCATTCAGTATAATTGTTTAATAATTTTACATAACAATTGCTTAACATTTTTTTTTATTATTTAAAATATCATGCTTTTCCATCAAGAAGAAGTGACAGTTAACACCTCATAATTGCTTAACAAACTATTCACCTTATAAATTTTGTAAAACTAACATAAATTGCTGTTTCCACCATGTTATAATGGAGTTCTACCAAATATAATATATTTTTTAAAAATTTTCTATCTCATATTCTTATGAATTGAGGCCAAAATTGAATGCGTTACACAGTAAAGAAAAAAAAACTTTAATGTGCTATTCATTCACGTTACGATATTGGAATCAAATTTAGCCATCGGATTATGCTGGAATGTTATAAGTTAGGAATGAAAAAAAAGTGCAGTGCAAAACAAACAAAAAAGTTTGCGCATGACTGATTAGCACGGTTAGATGGGTTTTAATGTGTGAACATACAGACAAAGCTCGAAATAAGAATTTTATGCTTCTTGTCATAACGCGATTTGCGACTATAAACGGTTGTCCAATGTATTTATTAATATTACGTTAAATTTTGCCTGTACTATAGCAATGATTGATTAAAATTTGTCGTATAATATTATTTTCATACCGTTTTTGAATTTTGAAAACTCTCGAAACGATGAATGATATCGGTCCTGATTATAAAACATTATGGAAATGAGTTCTTAAAAGATGTGTTTGTATTATTTGAAATATCATGCCTTTTAACACGGTGAAAAAATAGCAATGTATTTAAGTTCTATAAAACTTTTTTTTAAATAAGATATAGTTGATAGCCATTTAGTAGTTCTGACGATGGCATGAGCCGAAATGGCTATGAACTATATCTTATAAAAGAAAATTGTAGAACTAAAACACATTGCTATTTTTTCACCATGTTATAATTCAATTCTACCAAGTAAACGCCGAATCAATCAATATCATGCCTAATCATTACGAAGTGACTTTTAACACAAATTTTCTGGCGTATTTTGCTTGAAAACTCTGAATTTTACAAGGCGTTTTAAAACACGGCCAGCATTATGTATGCTTTATTATAAATGATATTTTTGAATATTGCTATGTAAAAAAAATGTTTGGTGTATATAAGTGACTTTGATTGATAAAATGTAATGTATACAATATGAAAAATTTCGAACTAGTAGCGAACTATTTATAATAATTTGAAAAAGAAATAAAAGTTTGTAATGACAATCGGCGGGTAATAAACTTATCTAACATCGGCTTATGCCGTTGCCACATTATCTTACATCGGCTTATGCCTTTACAACATTATCTTTAGAAAAGAGCATTCAAAATACACAAATGAGTTTTGTGTACAAGGGTTATGCGATGCTGCTTTTAATATCGGGAACTCCTAAGAGTTCTAGGGGACAAACAAAAAAAGCTACTCGCGGACATGTACTTTTCCCTTTTGCTTGGTGTGACAGTGTCATCAATCACATTTTTAACGCGCATCTGTTTTGAATGTGTCTTGTATTATTTTATTAATATTAAATAGATACAGCACAGTTAGCCCTTTATCTTATACAGCAACTGTGCACGTCTGAAACAGCTCCTGTTAATGACATCGGGCTGGAGCGTTTGTATTGAAAGTCATTTTAAATATACCCTAAGCAAAATATAAAATTCGACCCTCCCTCATTAGATATAACATAAGTAATTATTCAATATTCAACTGTATCAAACAATGTTACGAAAATAATAATAGCCGCCCATTGAGATCTTCCTTTTTTCAATAACACATCATGTAGAGTAAAAAATTTGTGATTTCATAATATTATCTCAATATTGCTTGTTCTAAACAATATGTTCAGAAGAATAAATATATCGTCCAAACTACACCCATTCCTCGATTTACACGGTAGATAGGTTCCTGAGAAAAACGTGTAAATCAAAATTGTTTATTTTTTAATATAAATCCATGTAATTCGCCGGTGTACACCAGTTATTCTCACATAAAAAAATACTGTGACCGCATTATAAACAGTAGCGGTTCGGCCCTATGAAAATTTATCCTGTATTTTTTATTTTGAGGTATAATAACATAGCAGTTGCTAAAAACTTGTAACTTGTTTACTAGAAAACTAAATCAACTTTTAATTTTATCAAATTTCAATTGCACGATTCCACATGTTTTGTTACTAACGTTTGACCTTTCGTTTCTTCTGACATTCTATCACAATGATTTAACAGAATTGATTAAAGTCAGTCTGTCAAATGTGAAATCGTACAAAGTTTCAACAATTCAAATTTGATATTGAAATTCCATCAAGCACTTATTGTACTCAATAAAAGACAATATTATCAAATTATTTATTTCCTTTTCTTAACTTTTTATCAACTATTTTCATTTGCACCAGATGGCCAGCGTGACCGCACATGAGAACCACTGCTTGATACCATAATTTTAATAATAACTCTAAACAAAAAAAAAATATATATGTATAAATATATTATATAAAAAAATGTGTTCAAGCAGCTCCTTGAGTCAATATTATGTTTGCAATATAAATGATTGAGATTCATATATGTTCATTCTTGTTAAATTCACATATTTTTTATACATCTAGTAAAAGACCATTTACACCATAGAAGTAAAATATTATAAAAAAAAATTGTTCGTATCTCGTTAAAACTCATACTTTATATGTCGTCTTGTAGGCTTAGTGTAAAATTAACCACTGGGTATAATACATCTACTGTACTAACATTTGTACAAAAAGTGAGCTATCAAACCTCTATTGATTTAATTTCAAATAAAAACATGAACGAAATTTCGAAGTGTAAATTGAAAATAATATTATACACATGGTGAGCTGAGTTATATCGCTGAAAAATATGTTATCACAACCGCGTGATAAAAATAATTGATTATAACTAAGTCGTTCCGCCGGAGTCGTTAAAAACGAGCGAATCTACCTACTTTTTCGTTGAGACGATTTTGAAGAATATATCAATGTAAATCAGAAATATAATAATTGGTTGGTAAATCTTTAATTTAATACTCATAAATAGGAAAACTTTTTAAAGTCGAATTCGTGTTGTTGGTCAATATCGGAATCGTTTTTTTTTTTTTATGATGACTTCACAATATATTATATCTACTATATTTTCCTAAAAATTATTTTTATATTTTTGTGTCTGTATTTAAGTGAATATTCATTGTTTCAATTCTTCATAGTAATTAGTTTTACTAAATTCTTTATCTGTTAAGTATTTCTTATTTATTTGATTTTGAAATTAAAATTTAATAATTAAAAATAGCTCTTGTTTCATGAATGGAACACTCTCATATTTAAGAAGCCATATAACTAATGTTTAAGTTTATTCATCACATTGGTTAATTAATTAAAGTGTAACCATAAATAATATTAAAAAAAACAGTTATTAACATCAAAGAATTATCACCGCCTTGTTAATTAATAATTACGCTCTTATAAGAAATATTTATATTTATAGTTAGCATAATAGGCAAGGAAGTGTAAATTTGAAATTTAAGAAATAAGCTTGCTCATACGAAATTCTACCGGTGGCAATTAAAACAATGCATCAATATGTACATCGTGAGTTATTTGATTATTAAACGAAGTAAGCAAATTATAGCTAGCAATGGAAATATAAAACCGAACCTTATAAATATTATTATTATAATTAAGAGTAAACAAACGATAAAAATCTTTATTGGTCTGCCATCCTTGAACAAGCTTCAACAATAAAGTTGAAAATAGAGTTTACATTCATTCTATCATATATATATTTAATCAATGTATTGGATTTTTTACTGTGTAAATTTAATTGCTTATAATAAAATCACGATTATCTTGTCATTTATTAATGGTTAAAAAAAACCTTTAATATTACACATGAAAAATGTATTTTAATGATCACAATGTGACATAATAATTAATTTACAATTATTTTAATTAGATTGTACCATCCGTCGTTTAATATTACCGTGCTTTGCCTTGAAAAACATTTATTTTGTTAAGAGAGATACAATGCCATCTATTTCATTAAATAAACTCGTGATGTTTGCCGTTATGAAATAAAATAAATAAATGATATCGACTGAAAGTGCTTGATGAAATTTCAATATCAAATTTGAATTGTTTAAACATTGTACTTATTTTATCACTAACGACAGTTCTGTTGCATCCGTGTGATATAATGCTTGAAGATGCCAAAAGTTAAAATCAGTCGTGGTGACAAATCATATGGAATCTTACAAAGTTTAAACAAATAAAATTTTAACAAATAATAATTCATTTTTGATTTTGATTTTTTTTTAGTTTTGTTACTTAAATCACCTTAGTTCTAATACTGTCATTTGAATGAATGCATTTTCAAGCGTGTATTGCGTAAGTGAATTTTTGAGGTTATAAAAGCGTGCCAGTAGTGTTTGATAAGCTATTAGCTAACTACGGACATATTCAAAATTTTAAATCGATTTATGGGAGTGTTATTTTCGTGATAATTATTTATTCAGATCCCATCGTCAATTTACTGCCGAACGATTGACAAAATTTCGAATATGGATTATAATGAATCTCAAATGATTTGGCGCATTTAATATGACTATGGTATTATGTAAGCGTTTGTAGACGGTAGTCAAAAATTGCAAGGAAACTTTACTCGCAACTCGACCTATTTCATAGGAACGAATCGTGCAGTAATGTACCGAATTTGCGTGTGCGAATATATATTAGGTATGCTAATCTTCAGCCATGCTATACGAGTTTTAAATACTATAATGTAACAGATGCAGTGTGGCTTACAGGTACATTGGGCGAAGGAATGCTGTGAATACAAATTGTATTACACACTCCATTCATTACAAATTATAATAGAAGCGTTGTATCAATAATTTTTAAGAAGTTAACTTCAACAGCGGCGATAATCCGATTTTTTAAAAATCTAATATTTCACTTTTGTGTTTATTAAAAAACAGTGACCCCGAGTTAATGTTTTGTAATAAATCAAAAATATTTTATTTAAATTTATGAAGAGCTTCTTAGAACGATTGACAGTAATCGGCATTATATTTATTTTTAATAAAAAAAAAAAAAAGAAATTAATCAATCATAAACCATACAAAGCTTACATAATCTATTGATAAGTGGTTATTAAAATGATATTCACAATCAATCGATATTAAAAATTTTAACTTAGCGAGTTGACTCTGTTTTATTTTTTATTTTACAACACTTTACAGTTAAAAACATACTTTTTATCAGTGCTGTGGAGTCGTTAAAAAACACGAATCTGACTGAAAAATAGTTTGTTTTTGTAAATTTTTTCCTACCTTTCATATTAACGAGCATTAAATCAAACATTAACCAACCAATCCGGTAATTATACATTGAGATATTCTTAAAAATTGCTTGTTTATCACGACTTCGACTTCGCAGTCCTGTTTTATATTGATCTACAAACAGTAACCACTACGTAATCATATTCATATGCATCGTTTGTATATACAACGACAACTTTGTTTCATATATGAAAAAAAAATATAGTAAAATAATAGTCGTTGGAATATTACCCAGAAGACGATACGTAGACACTTTAATTAATTTAGTTGTTGTCAACAATGTCTACCAGTGCCGTGGACTTGCGACTTAATTGTAAAAAAATATGACAATTAATAAAATATTACGGTATAACGGTTTATATTGATAGAAATAATTGCTTTTTGATAACAATGTGACATTTTAATATGTTTCAAAGTACATTCACAATCTTTGTATTATTGAAATTATGTCGATTTATCAAACAGTGATATACAGTAAAAAAACATACGTCCTACTTAGATTCAAAATATTACAATGGATACACATGAAGCAATGTCGGAAAACAAATAATTCAATTATTTAATGAGATAAAACAAAGCTTTAAATATTCGCTCCCAATATATATAATTAATAATTCATATCAACGAAATAGTTTAAAAATTGAAGAATGAATGATAGAGTTTGAAATTTGGCTGTGGATAATCGCTCTTATCAATTTCCGATTAAAAATCTTGAACGTGGAAAGTTGACTAATCGACTACAGTACCGGCTAGAATTACACAATTAACACGTTTACTGATAACGACACGCCTGGCGCATTTTTGTTTGCTAATTTTTTGACGCATAACACGACATGAGTGTTGTCATTATTTTGTCTAAATTAGTTTTATATGATTGACGTCATTCATACAGTGCACACCTGTATGAGCAAAGAGATTTCGTTGTTTTATTTGTCGCCTAAAGCCTGGGTTACACGAGCAAAAAAAAAAACGTATTCATATTTAAATAATACAATTTATTATATTGTTTTTTCTTTTGAAATTCTTTTCACACTTGACAATATAATTATCTATGATGATAGGTTTTATTCATAGGTTAGCATATTACGCATGTAAAAGGAAAATTTTAAAGTGACACAAAAAAAGCACACATAAGATACCTGCTTCATATAATGCTATTTAGTTCATTTCATTCATGTATAATTCACACAATAGAGCGAAGATATTATTGTTGACTAAACTATCCATATAAAATTTCTTACTTTATTGTTTATCATAATTCAAAAGATCATCAATCATATAATAAAAAAACCCACCAGAAGGTAAACAATAATAATGTTGTATACATAATTAATTTTAAAAAAATATTGCAATGAATATTTAGTGAGAATCCTGCTTTATGCAGTGAGTAACAATAGGTCATTATTAAATCTGGATTCACATTTCTCAAAAATATATATCATAATTTACAGTCCAAGAAAACATCAACGAGTTTGCTTTTACACCGCGTAATACGTATTGGTTAATTCGCATTATATATTGTAAAATAATGTCTTTATTACAATACATTAACATCAAAAGATATTAAAAAATAAGTAGCGTGATAAGTTTTTCTGACTTACTGTCAAAAAAATTCAAAAAAGTCGGCAATTTTAAATAAGCAAGGTGTTGAAAATAATCACTTTAATTTTGGCAGTGCACTCACGAACAACCGCTGCTCGTTTGTAGCACTATTTAAAAAATGAGATGGATAACTTTCATATTATTCCATCGCTAGAATTTATTTGTTTTTATAACAGATATTTAATGAAAATATTAAATAAAATAAACGGCAAATCGTTACGAGTGATAATGGTGTATATTGTAAAAATAAACAATTTATCTTAACATACAGCTATGTTCTAGCAGCGTACGCAATTTATCTGATTGTCGGTCTTACAAATTTTATTCATTACGGAAAAGTTTTTTTTAAATCCTACGTTTACTATCAGATTTTACTTTACTTAGTTGAGCCGTTATTGAGATCATGCACTCATTTGATTCTATCAGAATATCTACGTTTTTAAGACTTATATAAAAAGCTTGATAAAATAATACACATTGATATATGTGATGTTAAATTTCTCTCTCATTGGTTAACTACTTAACTCATAGTTATATCACTGTTCCTTCCACCAAGTATAATTATGTGTGTCTCTCTGAATAATAGAGATTTTTTAAAATAATAAAAAATATTTAGCGATATTTTCCCCCAAAAATTCTTATTCTTTACGTAAAAAATACTAATTAAATTTTAGACACTAACATAGATAATTGATTAAAAAATCGATCATGTTTTTTTGTGTGAACTTTACATTTAGTTAGCAGATCGCTTAAAAATTGCAAACTTGAATGGGCAAGTTGTGCGCCTACTTTTGCAAGATTTTCATCAACACACTGTCAAGTACGTGTACATGCAGGCGATACGTTTGCAAACTTTCCACACCAACGTAGAAACACACATGTTTGTTGTACGTGCCACGAAATTTGATCGCTGCAAAGTGAGGCAGGTGTATAAACTCTGAACAGATATGATTTTAGTATTTATCTACTAGTAGAGATGCTCATATATGGATATGAACCGGCTCTAACTATGTATTTGATGCAATTTGATGCAAGTCATTGATAAGAAGCTATTCGTAGCTTACACATAATAATCCTGTATCGCATTTTTTGATAATACTACTGTTTGCATATTTTATATTTATGTGCTTAATATATTGAAACTTTGATTTAATATTAAGAGTTTCATATGATAATAGTTTTTATAAAACCGAATTTATTCACAGATTTTTATTAAGTGAATTTCATCGCCTAAAAAGCGAGACAATTGATGGTTTTTGTAGGATAAATATTGTATATTTAAATATAGTTATAAAGCTCTAAAATACTTAAATGCACATGTTCCACTTCTCTTTTGGGACAACGAACGATTTTTCAGTGTAATTTGATTATTCTTATGTATTGGTAAAACTACTGCATAGCATATATATTTTTTTTAAAGTACAAATAAAAACTTTAAAAAAAAAGTAAGCCAATTTTCTAAAGTTACGCTAAAACACGACCTGATTGCAAAACTATAACGCAAATGATTCGATAAATATTGGCATAAAAAAAGCAAAAAAATATCGCTAAAGTTTGTACTGTAATTTAAAGACGCATATTTAATCTTAGGGACGTAAATTATTTTCATAAAAAAATGTTTGTGTGTAATTGCATCGTGTTATTCAATGATGCACTGTACATTTTCACGTGAACCGGTAGATAATGCATAGCGGGACATCATTGTTTATTTGGCGTGCGGCTTGGAAAACATCATGTAAAAGTAAAGTTGACGCGTGCATATTATCACGACCTCACTATTAGTGCGCAGTTCTTCATTGTCTAAGTAACGCATAGCGATTATTTCGACATCGATTAGTTCTATAAAATATTAAACAAATAGAAGCCATCTTGTAAGAGCACTGTAATTTTATATGCAGAAGCGGTATGCTGGCCTTTTTCATATTACATGTAGGTACGCATAACCGACAGTTTATCATTTCAAGATTACTTTATCAGTAAAATAACGAATTTTTATATATTTTTGAAATACTTGTAACGTTTAAATTAAAATAATTATGACACCAATTTTATCAGTATAGTGTCAGTTAAAAACCACGCAAATAAAAAAAAAATGTTTTATAATTTCTGTAACATTTTGTTTGATACAAAATTTATCATATAAATCACTTATTGCGTAATAGAGACAGTTGCTATTTTACTGAACAATTATTGTTCATTATTGAATTAAAAAAACTAAATGATTATGTTTCAATAAAACAAAATCAATAAATACCGTTCAATGCGTGACGAATTGTAGCGTTGATATATTTATTAGAGACAAAAAATCTTAGTAAAAGCAATTTGATGAAGACAAATTGTAATGATCGAATCCCCATATTTGAAATATATTTACATAACGATGTATGGGGGCAATACAGATTTCAAAACAAATTGTTCAGAACATTTAGGTCTCAAAAGATTTATTGCAAGTTTCAATTTTTCAAGAACAAATCGTTTTCGATTCAATTTACATTTAAATGCTGCGTTAAGCTTAATTTCCTCTGTCTAGCGACTTTAATTTTTTGCAGTAGCAAATAAAATAAGAAAATAAAACTTACATGTGAACAGTAGTTCTATCAAATGCATCACACTGACTATTTCCGTGAAGGCATGCGGTAGCAGTATAAACTTTGAAAAAAAATCATTATTCTTTTCTATGTTCTAAAAATATTTATGTTATAAAGAATCACGGATTTATCAGCAGAGTTTATTAATGCTTAAAATTAAATTGATGTGTTATTGAACGAATGATGTTTCAACTGTTCAAAGTTTGTACGATTTCACGTGTTTTGTTCTTTTACATGCATATGATAGAATGTCTGTAGATGCAGAAAGACGAAACCAAAAGAGACGAAAAAATCTCAACACATCAAATTTGATATTTAAAATACACCTTCAGTCGATATTATAAATTATTGCAACAAGCTATTTTTATGGTAAGTACCGGTAACATAATGTCTTAATATTTAAAAGCGTATATTTTTATTGCTTTCCAGCGTTATTAAAGAAAGTTTTTTAATTATTATTTTCTTATTTAATATAAAAAATAAATTGACAAATATTTCCTTCTACTGAAAAATATTTTATTGATTTATATCTATTTATTTCAGCAATATAGGATGACGTTTTAAAGCTTATAGTAAAATAATTGTATCATTCTAAATTAATTAAATATGATTTTAAAAGTGCAATCAAATATTACAACATCCGTTATTAATGTTACATTTCCAATTGTTAGATTATAACATATGAAAATATGAATATTATGTCAAATAGAAAATTATCGGCTCACTATAGAATTAGTGTTTTTTTAATATATAAATTTATTATGATATTTATATATCGACTTTATTATTGAGTATGTAACCAAATCGAAATTTTAATTGAACATTTAGTTTGTATCAATTTAAATTATACTCAGGATAATATTATTGCTATGCAAATATGTGACTTGTTATATTGATTTTGTTTTACAATATACTATGAGCATTGCCATTTGTGATTTTATATTGCATTAATGAGACGCTAATTTAAGTATCTAACTAACACATACATTAAAATATAGATGCTTTTTCAATCAATAAATATATTTTATATAATTAAGATAAGAGTGATCTTATGACCAGAGAAATCGTACAATTAAATACAATGTATTTATCAATTAAATATTAATTTATTGCAAGTATGTGCGAAAATTGAACAAAATAAGCGATAATTGTGAAGTAAATATAATTAAGTAAAATATTAATTACGTTTGACTTCTTGAAAATATTGACAAATTATATTTAATTGAAATATTATACATTAATGATGTATGGAGTAATAACCTGGTTTCACATGTAGATCGCAGGAAGTGGTTATTATAAATATTACATCTAAAAACTTAGATTTCACTTATTTTCTTTAATTTTTAACAATATTGGTGAACAATGTTTTCGCTTACTTGATCACGTTTAGTACTTTGACATTCATAAGGTGTTGAGCGAACGTTTCCTATTTCCGTTTAATTTTATTTTTTTGTTATAACGTGACTTCCACACTGTATAGGTACATTTTTTTTTTGTGAAATATGATTTAACCCATATGAGATGAACGACACTTAACTATTATTTCTATAATAAAATAATTTCATATCTCATGTTTTTTTTCTATCAACATTTACGTAAAAAACGATATATATATATATTTTTTAAATTGTCACACCACACGCCAACAATTATAAAAATACGAATGATTCACCATCGACGCCTTGGTTGACAATCAATTATTCTTTCATTGGTTTATGATATCGACTGAAGGTGCTTGATGAAATTTCTGTATTAATTACTTTATTTGCACTTTTTTTCTTTTTAATTGACATTATATATTGTTCATTATGTGTAGAATATCTATGTCCATTTATCATATTATTTCAACAAATAAATAATTATTTTGCTTTTCTATGATTCTTCTGATAGAAAAATAGGCCACGGCACACCTACCATCATCTGGCTGCACGTTAGTGTGCCGTGGCACACCAATTGTGGAGCACTGGTTTATTCCACCAACTTTTTTGTAAAATAATTATTGATAAGATAAAAACTCTAGCCCTAATCATAAAAAGGGAAATGTATAATTTTTATATTTTGTTATTCGCATATGTAAATTAACTGCTTTAATATTGAAATAATCGTCACGTCTAGGCTAAAAATCATACATTATTAAACAGTTTCAAGAGATAAAATACAACGCAACACAATTTTGATGCATTTTTTTATTTGATTTTATCGGTTTTCAATTGTAACGTAATAACGTTGAAGTCAAATCCATTTCTGTTGAAAACATCGCTCATTCTTTGAAAATAAGCCTTCCTTATGATGGATGTATAAAATACTCCTAAATAAGAATTTATTATTCCGTTGGCATCGCCGTTGTACACAAGATACAATTATTATTGA
Source organism: Himalopsyche japonica (assembly GCA_028555115.1). Classification (NCBI taxonomy): domain Eukaryota; kingdom Metazoa; phylum Arthropoda; class Insecta; order Trichoptera; family Rhyacophilidae; genus Himalopsyche; species Himalopsyche japonica. The sequence goes on from JAHFWJ010000015.1 coordinate 514,931, forward strand.
CAAATGTTTGGCATTTATCGTATTCAGTGGTAATCAGAATAAAGTCGACATCGATTAAATAATCAAAACCAGTAGTAATCGAAACATCCCGTTAATAATGACGGAAAAAATATTGTGAGATGTCCGTCATTAAAAAGATAACACACTTAAAAAAAGCGTAGGTATTTTTCAAATGGTAATTCACCAATTAAATATGCCTTTAAAGTTGTAAATGTTTAATTAAAGTATGAATGTAACAAGAAATATTTTAATACCGTGAAAAAAATAGCAATGTTTTTTAGTTCTACAAAATATTTTACAAGATATAGTTGATAGCTATTTCGGCTCACACCATCGTCAGAACTACTATAATTCTGACGATGGCGTGAGCCGAAATAGCTATCAACTATATCTTATAAAAATTTTGTAGAACTAAAATACATTGCACATTTTTCATCGTGTAATAATGGAGTTCTACCAAGTAAATGCCAATTCAATCATTAAGAAATATTTTGTTGAGAATATTTTTTTTAGCGTAACAAGTTGGAAATTAAAATCGAAACCACGCTTATCACGATGAAAAATATTAGAGGCACCGAAAAGGAATCCTTTTTTTTTTACATGAAACATGTTTATTAACATAAATCTTATATTGTATTTTACTTTTTACATTACAAAATATATATAAATCTCAGTACATATAAAGAAAAATATCGTTGCAAATTTTGAATATATAGCTTTTAAATCTATACCCAATTCATACAACATGAAAATCAACGTCTTTTTTTTGTTCTAAATGAAATGTTATGTGTAATGCGTAGTCATTTCGTTATTATATAACCTCTAATTGATCGATCGGATATATAAATTTTGCATAATAAAAAATTACACCTTTATACATGCATACTATTACATCATCGTTCATGTACGAGTAGTAGGTAAATTACCAATACGTTTAAAAGTTGTTTTAAAAGTATTGAATCGAGTGTAGCTTGTAACGATTAATTAATAGCAAGAATATGCGTGTTACATGCCCCATACACTAAATATTGGAAACGTGTGCCTGTGTGCGGATATCCTTTGACGTGTCGCTTCAACTCGAAACCTATAGCTCTGCAAACTAAATGTGAGCGGTACTTTCGTCAATCTATTAAATTATCATTTTAAGTGATTATTATTTGTTTGCCATCAATTCCATAATTTACTGTTCGTATTTGTTATCATTCAGCATTGCATTTTTAAATTTTGATTGTTACAACTTTGTACGATTCCACACATTTTGTCACTAACGACTCGGGTTTCGCCTTTTGTTATCTTCAGGCATTATCAAATGGATGCAACAGAACTGCGAAACTTCCGGGTCGTTAGTGACAAAACGTGTGGAATCGTACAAAGTTGTAACACTTCAAATTTGATATTGAAATTCTATCAAGCACTTTCTGTCGATATTATAAATTATTTTTAATTCATGATATTGACCGATAAATATGGACACGGTAAATGTATTATAAATTCGCACACATAGCACACAAGGTCAGCAAAATTAATTGTTCTTCTGTTGGTTTGATACCGTTTTTAGAAAATACCATCATATCGAAATTGTTGAATGAATTGCATTAATTTTTAATTATTTTTTTAATTAAAAAAATATAAAAATTGATTGATTGAATTGGTATTTACTTGGTAGAACTCCATTATACCACGAAGAAAAATGGTTCCGAAGATGGCGTGAGCCGAAATAGTTATCAACTGTATCTTGTAAAAAATTTTGCACAACTAAAATACATTGCTATTTTTTCACCGTGATATATGAAATATATTAAAAATGTCTTTGAGTATTGTTGTAAAAATATTTCATAACGATTTAATTTGTTTTTTCGATTTATATAAACAAGTCCGCCCGTGATACTTGTAATAAATAATTGAATTAATAGTCCACCTTTTGGAAATTGAGCGGATATACTTGATACTTGCTTGTGCTGGCCTGCGTAAGTTATTCACCTTTGTTGCTTGCTTTTGTTGAGTAAATCCAGAAAAAAACACCTGCCGCTATTTCAACCTCATAATAATAATTTATTAGGAATCGTTAGCCATTGAACATATCGAGAATTATTTGACTTATAAATGCTGCTTAATTTAATCCACATGGCAACATTGATTTAGCCTTTTATTTGTATTATTCAGGGGCGAAAATCGTAACTAAGAAATAATCGGCGGGTTGCAAGCCAGAAAACAGCTATTAATTTTTCTACGATCGCGTTGATAATCGAATTATTATAAGTGACAAAATCCAAACAAATCAATATTTATTATTGTCTTATAACTAACCGAGCTCACTAACGTTTGGTTGTGTAAAATGTAAAAAAAGTGTTAAAAAACTGCTGCCATATTTTGAGGTCATTTTTTATGTATTACACAATTTTATGACCAAAATCATCTGTTACAGGATGAAAAAGTTTAGTCGAGTTTTTGAGTTTGTCAATAAATTCGAACAAACAACTTTTTTTACTCTTGCTATGATCCAGTTAGTGAGCGGACATGGTAATTAAAAGCTAATGAGTATGTTGTATTAAACTTCCTTTGAAAATTTGTTTTATTAAGAAACGCTTATCATCAACTAACGTAACTTAAATTAAGTGGTTCAAATGAAATCCGACGGTCTTCAGAAAATATAAACACAATTGTAAAGTTCTGTCTATAAATTATATTAATTTATTTATTCAGAAAACCTTCATTAGCTCAACTCAAAAAGGTTTAAAAAAGTGCATAGTAAAATCGAAATTCAATTATATATACATTTATAAATATCTCCTCAATAGCGATTTATGAGTACATTTATGTAACATTTTTTAAAACAACAAAAACACATTGTCACATACGGTCTTGATTATAAATATATTAAATTATGGATTTGGTACAAAAAAATATGTTATTATTATTTAACATATAATGTCTTTACTCTAAAAAGTGGCAGTTAACACCTTAAAAGTAATTTACATAATAACTAACATTTTAATTTTAAATTATTGAAACTTTATACGATTCCACGTGTTTTGTAACTAACGACCCAGGCTTCGCCTTTTGGCATCTTCATACATTATATCACACGGATGCAACAGAACTGACATATAATACATACTACTCTTATGAAGTTTCAACAATTTAAATTTGATATTGAAAATCCATCAAGCACTTACAGTCGATATCGTGAGCAGATATTTTATATAATTGCGCCAATAGTATTGTCGTTTGAGTAAGCTGGAAATGACAATCATTTACACGGCAGCACTGCAAATGTTTGCATACGCGTTTTTATTTCTTGCGGTTTCATGCAGCGCCGCAGGAGCATTGCTCAGTCAATTGTTATTCATGTGGAGATTGTAGAGCTAAAAGCGCAACAGAATCTTTAAGCGCACAAGCGTAGCCGCCAGGAATATTTAGCATTATGGATTTAATTGAAACATTTTTTTGCTCCTTTCTATGTGTGTTTTTAGCTGTCGATAAATCCTGGGCACGTCATTGTAATCACTGGCTTACAATCAACAATGAGCGATGACGGATCATATTCGTCGGTCACGTTTTGCCAAAACCACCAAAAATGGTTGTTAAACGCGCCTGTAGCATCTCTGTTGACACGACACGAATGCGTAATTAATATACGTATTTAGGAGACCGGGAATACCAACCAATTGATCAAATGCAAGAATTCTTAACTAATCACTTACGGATCCTAAAAATTTTCATGCAATTAAATATTATTTCCTTCGTTTTAAAGAAGCCATTTGTCAATGTTTGTGAATACTAAAAATATAAAGAAACATCATTTTTACATTTGCTAGACTGTTATAGTTTACAGCGATACACCGATATATTTATTATACCTTTTAAATTTTTAGCTGTCATTTGTAGTTTGAAAGGGGTTATATTTTAAATCATAAAACACATTTTTTTGTAAATTACGACCGGTTTCGCTCATCGCGAGATTTATCAATTGATACAATACAAATTACAAACAAAGCGATTTGTATAAAATTTTAAGTCAAACATAGTTATTGAGTGAATTGGCATTTGATAACACGGTGAAAAAATAGCATCTTCTGTAGTAGTTCTGATGAAGGGGTAATTCGAAATATCTATCAACTGTGTATCTTATAAATTTTGTGGAACCAAATTTTTATCATGTTAAAATGGTAAGGACTACTTGATTACAAAATATTACTGAGAGGTCTTTTAAATTATTCGTAAACTGTTTTGCTTCTTTTAGATATGAATTGTATGATTTCCTTTTATAGTTCAAGTATGATGTAAAATTTGATAACAGTTTACACTCGTTGATGTCAAAAAAACACAATTCTTAATTGATTTCAATTTTGTAACACAAAACTGTAAACACACAATTATGATTATTGCTTTATTCAATTTCGTAAAATTTTAAATGTTAATTTATAAATTTGACATCAAGTGATAACCTCTATGTCACGATGTTCTTTACCTTACCCAAATGTGTGTGGTCCAGAATTATTATGTCAAATAAGACGTAATTAAACGATGTTTTTATGTAGCAGAATAAATATTACACCATTTACAGAACGACAGATAACTAACCTAGTTATAATTTTTGTTACTATGGCTTCCTCCAGAGTTGCCATTATAACAAAAATAAATATTTCTTGTTGACACTACAAAAAATTGATTAACTATTTTGCAATAAAATTAAAGTACGTACGTGATATATGTTACAATAATTTTTGCAGCGTTTTTTTTTATTCTTTCTTCATTCAGAATTCCGTTAATTTTCTTAGTATTATGGAGTCGATAAGTAATATTTTTTTATGATATGAGAGAATAATACATTATCTAATTAAATTATTATTGAAAACTGGTTGTTGCGTTTGCGAAAACATGTCAATTGCTTTGAAAAACAAATTTGTAATTAAAACAAATATCTATTTGTCATTAGCTTGTCAAACTTATGCTGATATAAGACGACGGTTGATTACAATAATTTATGTAGAGTTCCATTACGACAGGTCAAATAATTTTTGATCTCGTTGTTCATAATACTTATTAATGGCTAATAGATAAAAAAAACATTTAAAACAGAACTCAGAATGTCTGTGTACTTCTATTTCATCAGAAAGTAATACATCATAGTGCTGATAAAAATGTTTTGCTTAACTGAATGTCAAAAGTATCATTAAAATATAGCGAGTAATCGGTAAACGAAGATAATTTGTCCGACTTATTTTTAAACCTATCTTTGATTTACTATAGATTTTTATTGATCGTTTTAGTTCGTTCGAATACAAAAATCTTTCATGATAGTGTTCGTTGTTCTCACTGTACAACCTACATAAGATAGTAATAAGTTAATAAAGTTGTATAATGCCACCTGATATTTATCCTACAATGAAGATTTTACATCTAACATCTTTACATAAGTCTTATCAATCTTTTAAAAACACCACCGAAGAAGAATAAAAAATCACAATTCTTCTGATGATCGGTGTAAAGTATTGACACTTTAGAACAAAAATTTTTACATTTTTTTTTTAACAATTAATATTTTATTAAATGATTATATATTTACTGATAATACAATATTTTTATTTCAAATATGGTATGAGTAAAATTTTTGCAAATTCATAGAAAATCATAGTATTAACAATGTTGCTTTCAATGCTAGTACATAGTGTATACTTCTTGAATTTTTATATTAAAAGATTTTTAAAAAATGATTCATCAAACATGAATATGTAGGCTTATAAAATTGGTGTTTTTTTTTTACCTTATTTCAAAATATGAATGATTCTTGACGATATTCTCCATTCGTCAAGATAAAGTGCCATCGTGGGCGGTACATTTTTCGCGGTAGTTGGAACATTAATTTGTCCTCTGACGCTGACATAACAATTGTTATAAAAATATGTTTTTTATTGACTGTCCTTGAATTCTCATTATCTTAAAATTAATAAAATTTTATTAAAGTGTAACTGAACGGGGATTGGAAGTAGTCTCATACGTATTATTTTGACACTGAATAAAATTTATACATTATCAGATTTTTTTGTAATATGTTGCCAGAATGGTGGTATATTTGTGTATTCCGTATAACTCGTAGACAATTGAATGAAAGAGAAGAGGAAAATTTTAATGAAAATAGTTTTATGTGCAGAGCTTGGTCGGAAAACCGATGCCTATTAGTGGCGATGCCTAAATACTAGCGTAGAAGCCTTTTTGTCTCGCCGGTGTGCACTTAAAAATTTAAAAGAAGAGGAAAATCTCGCGTAGCATAAAAGTGTTGTGCTATGCATAACAGCAATATGCACGAATGCACTCATTCCATTCCCGCCCTGCGGCTGTTTTATTATTTCAATTTTAACTGTCAATAAAATCGAAGGAAAAAGGAGTTAGCGATTCAAATTTACATAAACTAACGACCATTTCAAGTGTAATAAAACAATCAATTACTTATAAATAAATATTTACTGTCTGTAAACCAGCAGTTTTACAAGAATATTTTATAAATTGGTTTGAATTATTAAAAATTCTTATATCTACTCGTTTGGGAGCTAACAATACTAACTACAGCCTGAATTAAAATTATTTAATTTTCGAATTGTTACAACTTTGTATGATTCCACATGTTTTGTCACTAACAACTCGGATTTCGCCTTTCGGCGTCTTCGGGCATTCTATCACACGGATCTAACAGAACGTCTGTTCCCGGGTCGTTAGTGACAAAACATTTGTAACAAAATAAAAAAATGTAACAATTCAAATTTGATATTATCAAGCACCTACAGTCGATATCATAAATTATATAAAATTATTTACTTTTGTCATCTACATTTTGGCACTGGGATGAATAAAATAATATCTGATTTTTGACATTTGGTCAAAAAATGTTAGTTTATTGCAACTATATTTGTTAAAAATAATTTTGTAGAACTAAAATACATTGCTATTTTTTCACCGTGTTAAAAAATATTAGTCTCAGATTGAGATTTGAACGATTGCTTATTAGATATATCCACATATAAAAATAAAATCTATCTGTGGTTGCGTTATCATGGGAAACGTTTCGTTTTAAAAACATTCACGAAATAAAAATGTAAGATTAATTATTTACCGTTTCGTTTCCCGGCGTGAATTGAAATATCATTTTTTTTTTTAAATAATTAACGTATCCAAAAAAGCTTTAATGCTTATAAAATATTTAATTTCACTATTCCGTATGCCTTTATGCTTTGCTCAAAAAGTTTGGAATTACATTCTTCCGTTGAAAAATAAAAGTTTTTCACGTCACTTTTTTAGTGCCTATAAATAAATATTCTAAGCTCATAATAGTTGTATATAAATAGCTTATGGTTTTCTAAGCTCAAATTGTTTTTTTAATCGACTTTTATAACATACATATTTTCTAGTCTTTCATAGTTCTAACGATGGCGTGAGCCGAAATAGCTATCAACTATTTTTTAAAAAATAATTCTGTAGAACTAAAATACATTGCTATTGTTTTTCACCGTGACACACTTTCTATTTTTTAATGTTTAATTCTTTGTTATGTATACCTTGCTGTTATTCGTTGTGACGTATCCAATGTTGTTATTCATCAAAAAAAACATTTCTGTCGCATCCGTCTGATAGAATGCCTGAAGATGCTGAACGGTGAAACCTATGTCGTTAGTGAGAAGACATGTAGAATCCTATAACGTTTTAACAATTCAAATTTTAAAAAGAAATCATTTATAATCAATAACTGTTAATAATTAAAAATACGAATGCAAGCCGCTCAAAAGTCTTAAACATGATAATATAATTAAAATTGACTTTATTTTTTTTTATATAAACTCTGAACATACACCTATGTACATTCTCACAACTATAAATATACACTTGAGTAAACAAAGCCTTCCTTTAATATGGAGGCGTCTATTGATGCTTGCTAGTCATTATGCCGAAAAAAGCATCTTAAAGCCTTAAAGTGTATTTTTAACCTCATTGTTTTTTCAAATGCTATGAATTTGAGGCGATCAAAGGTAGAGTCGCAGTCCTCTGCATATCATTCACTTTATTATACGCAATTTAATAATATAAAAGAATTTAACTCTCAGTATTAAATATAAAGCGATATTTCTAAAATATATAACATTATCCAATTTAAATGGATTATTATCTTTACTGATTTAACAAAAAATAAAAAAATAATTAAGAACAATAATTTAAATAAACATTTACAGTGTAACCCCGATCAAACGTTCCCGGATGGATCGTTCAATGTTAAATAATCCCGCATTAGCCGTTCCCCGATCGTTATCGATTTCCTCGATCTATCGTCTAAATACAATGGTCCCGTCTCAAATATTATCCCGATTGACCGGTTTTGATAGATAAATCTTTTTATTCAATACAATTTTGCAAAGAAATTATTTAATGACATATTTACGTCGCTCAAATATCTTGAGATTTTTTTTCAGTAGAAAGAATTTCACAAGAAGAAGTTTAAAATACTATTAGATTATTTCACTAATAAAACATTTAAAAAACCCTTTCATATTTATAAATTTTTTGTAAAACCCCATTTAATAAGATTTTACTTTTTTTGTTACTATTTAAAGCTTTCCCGTATTCCTCGTTTTTTCGTATTTTTATTGTCCCTTGAGAAACTTGGAATCGAGGTTTCTTACAAAAAAGTGTTATTGAAGAAAACGTTTTGAGATGCACACGTATCAGCTAATTTCTCATTGCTATTACGTGATAATGAAATTAATGTTTTTTGTAATTGTTTATTTTTATCTGAATTAAATAATCATCGCATGTTTATTGGTTGTAGCAGCATGGCGATTATATGTTTTTATTTTCAAAGGTCAATTTATGGAAGATCAGTTTTGACTCCTGATAAATATTATTACACCTCCTTCACTGCATATACGCATGACGAAATATTTTTTGTAAGGAATAATAGCCAATTACATTTTTTTTATTTGATATAAAAAAAACGCCTACACAACTAGTATCTCTAAGAAGATAAACTATAGTTATGTAATCGAATACAAATTAATGACTTCATATAGCGAATTGCACGGTCAATATGAATATCCCGTAGATAATAAAAAAAGCACTTTCAAATGCAATGATTGATTGTTTTAGTCGGATTATGATAAATAAAAAAAAAAACATCTGATACTAGTAATAAATATTTTTCTTTTCATTTTCAGTTGAGATCTTGTGTTTTTAGTATTGTTCCAATGTGTAGAAAAATGTTGAAATTAAATTCAACTTATAATATTCAAATCATATTGATTCTTTCATGGTGTTCAACACAACATAAAAACTTGTTAATTGCATATAATTTATGATCTCTACTCAGCTTTCTATAAGAGCTGTAAATTGATCTGGTAACCATCTTCACGGTATTAAATAATAGTGAATATTTTACTATCTTATGATATCGACTGAAGGTGCTTGATATAATTTCCATATCAAATTTGAATTGTTACAACTTTGTACGATTCCAGATGTCTTGTCACTAACGACCCGGGTTTCGCCTTTCGGCAACTTCAGGCATTCTATCACACGCCCGCAACAGGACGATATTTATACTCTTACATTATATTTTGCATACACTTACAATCGAAGGGCGTCCGTATTATTTTAATAATAAAACAAATTCAATTACTTTCTTTTATCAAATCATATTTTAATAATCAACGAGAAAAACTCTCTTATATAAATTTTGTGCATATTAGATAAGAATTTGATTTTTAATTTATGTAAGTGCGCAGTTCAATATTGGTAGTATTCATTCAATTTAAAACGGAGAGTGTAGCTATATCCTACAGAAACAATTCAAATTTGGTTATTGCAATTTTGAACAATTTATGGCTTCGGTGTTGACTATGAAAGTTATACTTTAAAGTTGTTTTGTTCTCAATTTTTGGTGTTGAATTTGTAAGTTTTTGTGGCTACAAGCTTCGCACTCAATAGTTCAATGTCTATAGTGTTTTTGGTTGTTCGTTATGATAAGTTGTATTGAAGTACTGAGTACAACTTTGTAAGTGATTGTGTTGGGTACCTCTGGCGTTAAGGGCTGTGCGCCGAGCGTTATACGAGGTGACATAAACGAGTCGTTGTTCGTTGAATCGTTAAAAAAAGGGGGAACCAAGATGGCGTCGATACATAGCAGTGGAAAGTGACATCGGCGGCACAATCGTTGCGCCCGTGACAAGGATGATCGCTATACGGCCTGACATCGTTACACGCCCTTTTTCGTTGAAACGCCGCGGTTGTCTCTCCTCATTCCATTAGCATATTATATGCCCGTTCGACTATCCTACAGGGTGCTTTGCGACCTGTCAATAATCACCTTGATGCAATGCGACAACCTCGCCGATACGTCAGTTGATCCTCTACCATCCACTATGCATTAGATATACGAATACCGCAACTACCACGCCGCCTTTAAATGCTTAAAAAAACCAAACTCGCATACACCCACTGCAGAGGAAAATAACCATTTTAACATCAACTAAAAGCAATATATTTTAATTCTACACTTTTTTAAAGATATAGGTAATAGTTCTTTCGGCTTACGCCATCGTCAGAAATATGCTTAAGCTCTGTTCTCAAAGTTCTGACGATGGATGAGCCGAAACAGTTATCAACTGTATCTTAACAAAAATTTTGTAGAACAAAAATGCATTGCTATTTTTTTCACCGTGTTATAATGGAGTTCTAGCAAGTGAATGCCAATTTAAGTAATATATTATAATTCCTTCAAAAATAAAAATATATTTTAACGGACAAAGCTAATTTATATTGGGAAAAAAATGAGTTTTAAATACAAAAATTAACATAATTTCTTAGTTGAAGGTAAACAAAATTAACAAAGGTTAATTAAGGGTATATGAAATTTGTAGAACTAAAATGAATTGCTATTTTTTCACCGCGTTATAATGGAGCTCTACCAAGTAAGTGTCAATTCAATCAATATATATATAACATTTATTAAAAAACTATCTTTGAAAAAAATATTTAAATAATTTATCGGTGATTAAATCACAAAAACAATATTTTTAATTTATTGTTTTTTTAATTTGTTTTACAAGGCGCCCTAAATTATTACGACAAAATGTTTGAGTTGTTTATTACATCATTGCTAACTAATCAATTTCACATTTTAAGAATTCACAAATTTAATAAATATCTAATTTGAACTGACTGTCAGTTCCTTTGCATCCGTGTGATAAAATGCCTGAATATGCCAAAAGGCAAAACCTAGATCGTTAGTGACAAAACATGTGCAATCGTACAAAATTATAGCAATTCAAATTTGATATTGAAATTCGATCAAGCACCTTCAGTCGATATTATAAATTTAAACTTAACTATAAAAAAAAAATACATCCAATACGTAAATATTTTACAGAATTGATTTAAGCTAGAATTTGTGTCGATTTCTTTTATATTAATTACTTTAGTCACAGAAAATTGTCATAACAATTCACCGCAATTGTTTCGGATCGAAGGCTTAGCTTATAATAATATTTTCTTCAGCAATTCGTCAATATAATCTATAATATAAAGCTTTCAAAATAATCTACGATTGTGCATTTGGGCATCTGTTTTAAGAGACTGTAGTAATTATTTTAGCATTTAATGATATAAAAAAAAAATGAAATGCGGAGACAACCTGTATTATCATTCCCTTTTATATTCACCGTTTCGAGCAGTCGCACTGCCGCGAATGAAGCGATTTGCAAAGGTAGGATGAGTGAATGGGGAGCGATTTTAGAGGGTACAGAATAGATGAAGGGGTTCGGATCTCTTTTCGGCTTGTTTAATTGGAAAATTTTAAATCCCTTCAGCATCAATAATAATATTAACGAGTGATCCCGGCCTTTGTTTTAACATCGTTTTCCGAGCAAATGAACCCGTCCCCATCGCAACCGAAAAGGTTTCATTCAAATCAGCGATTGGAAATTGGTTCGGCACAATTGAAATGAAATTTTACATCGCGCTTATTTTACGCATTTCTCGGAAAAAATTGCTTTGTGATCAATACTTAACTCGGTCTTATTATATTATATTGTAGTTCTCGATATAAAAATCTGTTTATTTCATCATTGAAGGTGCTCGATGGAATTTCGATATCAAATTTGAATTCTTACAACTTTGCACGATTCCAAATGTTTTGTCACTAACGACTCGGGTTTCGCCTTTCGGCATCTTCAGACGTTCTATCACACGGATGCAACAGAACTGACGATGCCGAAAGGCGAAACTCGGGTCGTTAGTGACAAAACATGTGAAATCGTACAAAGTCTTTACAATTCAAATTTTATATCTAAATTCCATCAAGCACTTCAGTCGATATCATAAATCTTACAACTTAAGTTGACGTAAAACAGTTAGCATCGTCTATATACCAAAGTTATTGATTACAGGAAAACACTTACCCCAAGGCAAGCAGTAAATTGCAATTAAAACAAATGTTATAATATTTAAGTTAATAACAATCAACTCAATTGCCTGTGATAATTTTCATTCAGGGTTTTACAACACAAGAGTATATTTTAATTTTAGTTGATTATTATTTGTTGTAAAAGCCTTTCAAGAATGACTCATTGTCAAAAATTGCTGTATGTAAATATATCTAGATTTAATTTTTTTGTTTGAAATTGTAAAAAAAAATAATGTTTTTAATGTCGTAAGAATACGTTATTTATTCATATGAAACAAATATATGAAAATATGATTGAAAAAATTTTAACCTGTTTTTTTTAATCTGAGATTACAATAAAAATCTTTGAGGAACATAATACATGTTACACGACTGCAACATATTCCAAATACAAATTTCAAAAACAAAAACAAAAAAAACAAGAAAAACAAACGAGAAAAGAAAACCTATTTCGTTTCTTTGTCTCTTGAAATGTTGTCAGAATGAAACATTAGTGAGTTAGTGACATTATCTAGTAAGTATACCTAGGTAGAGGTAATTTAAAAAAAATGTCTAACCCGTCGACAATGTTAACAAATAATATTGATATCGTATTTCAGAAATACATGCTTGACAAAATGTCGACAGTGTTATTTTTTCTGTCGCTCTTCCTTTGGCGAGTATTTTATTTCATGTCACTTGGAATAATACGAGAGGTTCCTGAGGTGAAACAGGAGAAAGGTCGTAGGGTTTTTATTAGTGACATTTTTGAAGTTTGCCTAGAAAATTAGGTTTTTACTGCGCCCATCCCACATCAATTCACACAAAAGACTTTTATATCACGGTTGTACCTAAACACAACAGAACACTTGCCTATAAATGGTTCAATTTAAAAGATCAATAGTTCAGCATAAAAATCAATATAAAAAAACAAGTTACTAATTATTCGCTTTTTTAGAACGTGTAAAGTTTCCGTCGAAATCACTTTAAAATTACTTATAAATCAACACGACAAAGACATTAAAACGTGTAACAAATATAATACAATTAATTGCGTTGGCATTTATTTGGTAGAAATCCTTTATAATACAGTCAATTTTAATTCTACAAAAAACGAAAGATATACATAATAGATAGCTATTTTTGCTTACTTCCCCGTCAGAACCATGCAATTTAAAAAAATATCCTTTATTATAAATGGATCACAAAGAGACAATAAATTTTAACACGCTTCGGATGATTCAATATACGATTGATAAATTTATAACGTTTATTAAAAATGACGGTTATAACTACAATACGTAGTAAATTATTTCAATAAAACTTCAATTATTTAACAGTAAATATCGTCGTATTTGTTGATAAACTACATTATGTTCAAATTCTATATATAAATTATGACTTAGAAAAAAGTCCGGTCTAATCATTCAGTGTTTCATTAATACAGATAGCGAATCAAAAAATGTACAACATGAAAATCTCGCATGAATTTTGAGACACTTTTTGGTTTTCAAAAAATTGGTTTATTAAATATTTTTGTTAGGTGCCTCCCAAGTGAATAATATACAACTGTTGTCGAAGTTAAAAAGATAATTCATTAACCGATATGCAAAAGCCAATAGAAAGTGTTTTGTTAATTTGCATACAATGCGAACGACAACAGAAATGCTATTTTAACGTTGAAATTGACATCAGTATTAAGGATGATCAATTTTTATTTACGAAATTTTAGATCGTCTTTTTGATGACTGAGAATTCAACGGACATAAATAAATATTTTTTTTTATATTTCCTGCGAAATTTTAATACCATATTCACTGTCTTTTATTGTATTACCGCTATCACGTGTGTATTGTTGAAATTACATACATATTATGAAAAGGACCATTTCGGTTTTGCAATGAACTTTTGCAAGTGAGGCGTTGCACATTGGTTACTTTACCCGGTCTAAGAATAATATTTATACAATTTTTTTTTAATACATAAGTATATAATGCAGATATATTAAAAAAAAATTGTGTGTTTATAAAAAGCCTTCACAATAAAATGTTTCGAAATTAAACCACCGTAAGAATTCTTGATAAACATGATGATGTCTGCCATGTTGTAATTCTTGCTATTGACTAACGTTTTTATGCCCTGGGACTTAAAACGTTACAAATAAGCTGTTTCATATTGAAAAAATAAAAAATGAAGTTATTTTACACGGTTTTCTACTGTAAAGTTTTGGCGCATATAATATTTCTACCAGTGTATTTATTATCCTTTTTTTTCATTGAATTACAATCTGTTTCACTGAGAAATGAAAAATCGTAAAAATAATCTAAGAATTGTCGTATTTCACGGTATTGTACTAAGTCACTTCTTGATGAAAAGGCATGATATTTCAAATATTAAAAACACATTTTTTAGTACTTTTTTTACAAAATGTATTTTTTGATTAGGACCGGTTTCACATATCGCAAGCATTATCAACTGGTTTTGATAAAAAAATATATTGTGTAAATTAGTACTAAGAATGTGTTTTTATTGTTTAAAATAAATTGTACTAAATATTTGAATGCAATTCAAATAGATAGATTTAGTCATTTAAAAAAATATTTTTTTTTGCAATATTTGGATGTAAAAGTGTTGATAGATTATAGACGTAAACGTTCCTATCAAGCCTACAGTGCGACGGTACTGACGCCGACCGGCTAACGAGACCACTTGAAAACAATATGCGGCGTCGTCGACAATGATAGCGGCCGTTATCGAAGCGCCGGCCGTCGTTATTGTCACGTGATGCTATCCTACAATAACGCTTTGTTAGCGAGGTACACGGTACCGGTCGCTATATGACGTTATTCTATTATCAAATCGATGCTTGTCCGTGATACTTGCAAATGGACACTTTGCATTTTTAATAGACTCATTACGAACGGCAATTGTGTGAAAACAAATGAAAACATCGGTGTTTAACGTGCAATTCGGTGGAAGCGTACATTTCAAAGTTTACTCCATACTTCAAATCAAATTTTTAACGGATTTAGTAATGATTTGTAAGTAACTGATTGCGAATGATGAAACAATAGTTGATTGATTTGGCATTTACTTGGCAGAACTCCATTATAACATGGTGAAAAAATAGCAATGTATTTTAGTTCTACAAACGTCATCGCCAGAACTATCCTTAAATGTTCGTTTAAGCATAGTTCTGACGATGGCATGAGCCGAAATAGCTATCAACTATATCTCATAAAAAAAAAATCGTAGAACTAAAATACATTGCTATTTTTTCTCCATGTTATGAAACAATAGTTTTTGATTAAGACGACATATATATGAAAATGATCTTGGACGCAAATAAAAAACAAGTGTTTACAGATTGCATGGAAAATTATTTAAGATATAGACCGATTAATATTATATTTGTAACATGATATTTTAAATAATAAAAACACATTTTTTTAGTACTTATTTCCACAATATATTTTTTGATCAGGACCGGTTTCGCGGTATCGCGAGCATTATCAAATGCTCGCGATGAGCGAAACCGGTCCTGATCAAAAAATATATTTTGGAAATAAATACTAAAAATATGTGTTTTTATTATTTAAAATATCATGCCTTTCCATCAAGAAGTGACAGTTAACACCTTAAAAGTGATTTGTAACATGCTTAAAAAACTTTTAATTTTTTCATTCAGAAGTATTGTTCATTGATGATATAATTTCAATTCTAATGAAAATGTAAGTAATGCGTCGGATTGGTTACCCAATTTTAAAATCTGGTGGCGTTTTTTAGGAATACCGTTTATTTGTAGTTTTATTGACAATCGGTGTTGTTCAAATTTTGGTGAAATCAATCTAAACAAAAATGAACTCAAGTTTGTATATTTTCTAATTTGTTATCGTGAAACAAAGGGAATTCGTCCATCTATACATAAATCTACAATCAGAATTTTTGACAATACTTGGTTATAAAATTTGACAGACGACTGGTTGATCAATTTAACCTTCTGACTGATGACGTCTCAACTGTTGAGACGGCTGATTTTTATATGTTAATAGTTGATACCCAAAAATATATGATTTAACAGTGGTTAAAACCTTCTTGTACTCGCTAAATTTTGAGTTGATGCATTGCTTGATCTGTCTTGACAAACTCTATGAGATTGTTTCAAACCAATATTACTCAATAATTTTTTGAAGTCTAGCTTCGGCTCAGCTGGGAATGAGTTAATGAGCACTGTGATAATATCACTTTAGTTTTATATAACTCCATTTTTTACTTTCATTAAAACCTTTACAATATACTGTAACGATTTTCAATATTGAAAAACATTTATACAATTCGTTTTGGTTTTAATTATATCGTTAGAAACAGTATATTTGTCAATAATTTATCACAAATTTTCATTTGAAATCAAATACTTGTATCGCTAATAAAATTTTGAAGCGCTGTAAATATATCACTATAATACACAAATCGAATATTCATGATATACTCACAAACTGACATTTTTACTGACGTTTAATATCATTATCGAAAATATAAATGATTATTTTCTGACAAAGGGATTAAACATTATCTACACGTTTCCAACTAAAGTAAAGAGAATCAATCACTTTTGAGTACAGAGCACACATTAAAATCAATCAATTCACCTCCCATATTTGCATGAAATTATATGAAATATGTATTTAATACGACACAAGGTTTTTGTATACGAGTACAATACGGATGAAAGTAATATTGATTTAATATGTATAATTAAAGGTTTTTAAAATTAATATTTACCAACAATACACTTGCACAGTTTTTGTGTCATTCTCAATAAATATGTTAAATGTAATTTAAAACATATTTACCAACCAACAAACTTTATTGCATGGAAAATACATAAACATTTGAATTTTAATAGACTATAATTACGATGAAATCTTCTTGGTAATTGTTTTGAGATGATTTTTAAAATCCTCAGAGAAAATTTTCAACACTTTACATTAAATAGTTTTTTTTCTTTTTATTTGTGAACAACAAAATTTTTATTTTTGTATAATATATAAACATTTAGCAATTACACTTAAAATATTTTGTCACTTTTTAAAATGTTAAAGTAATATCTTTTTATAACTCATTTCAATTGATTACGTAAAAAACTGCAACGCTATTATATACATCGCCTGGCTATACGACTATCATCCCTGATAACTTAGGGTTTCAGCATTATACAAGAATACTTAACATCATAACACATACACAGTTATATATAGATAGTCAAACGTGCGATTAGACATAGTTCCGACGATGGCGTGAGCCGAAATAACTATCAACTGTATCTCATAAAAATTTTGTAGAACTAAAATACATTTCTGTTTTTTAACCGTGTTATAATGGAGTTCTACCAAGTAAATGCCAATTCAATCAATGAATTTTATATCATCTTCTTAAAATCTATACTCTGTCAATTAATTTGATCGTAATGTTAGTAAATAACTGAATCAAACCATTTTTATTTGACACTCAAATAAAACCTAAAAAAAGTATAACATCGTAGTTTTAAATTATACAAAAATAAAATATGAATTTTGATCCCTTTGCTCCACAGATATTTACATTCAGTATACGTTGAATATACATTCAGTGTAATGGATAACTGTCAAAAAATAGTTCTTAATTCATTGTATCAAATGTTTTTGTTGTTTAGGATAAAGTAAGACACTGGCTTATCAATGTGTGATGTGCAAATATAGGTTTTATCAAAAAGCTCTTTATATCATCGTAATTATGCATCTACATTGTTGGTGATGGTGCCCGAATCAATTATTCAATGTCTTTTTGACTGGTATGCCGAAACCATTACGAGCTACCGTAGTTGTAGACATCTGCTAAGCAGTATTATATACCTACGATACTCGATTACCAGTCGCTATGGCAACGGCGTAGTACCTACCACCTTATCCACTAGGGCTGCGATCTCTCGTAGCACCGCTATATAACTGTGCTCATTTATGAATGTCTAACTCTACGCTTTTCATTGGTAGGAAAAAACGATAGGTATCTGTCATTTTAACGAAGGAATAAGAAACGTTTGTACGTTTTGAGATCGGAATGAAAATATGTAAACAAACTTATTATGTAATATAAGTTTAATAAAATACATTCAGAATTTATATGACATTTTTTGTTTGGCAAATCCTTTTCATGACAAAAATAAAAATACTTCGATAATGTCCTCAATAACTTTAATTGTAATTTCAAATATTACGATGATACAATTTTATAATTTGCTCAAAATTTTCATACGTATTTTTCTATTATAATATGCTTTATATTTCTTTTTAAGGATGTGTATTCAAACTATTAACATAGGTGCCTGTGTTCATTTTAGATCAATATTTTCTGTGCGGAATTTACATATTTATTCAATTTTCTAAAAGAGCAGTAAATTGATATGGTAGTTCTCCTAGCGATACTCGTAATATTAGTGAATATTTTACTAAACTGAACTCGACTGAAGGTGCTTGATGAAATTTCAATATCAAATTTGAATTGTTACAACTTTGTACGATTCCAGGACATGCCATGTCACTAACTACCCGGGTTTCGCATTTCGGCATCTTAAAATCTATAAGTAATCCATGTTTTGTATTTTAAAATTTAAAAAAATAATTTGATTGGATGATATACGTATTATTTTTTGTTATATAAAGGTTGTAATTTTGTAAAGAAAATCAAAATCCAAAATCATACAGACTTTGTTTCACAAAGAATTCAAAACAGTGGAAATTCTACCCAGTCAGCGTTGCCGGTTAATCCTATTCTACCTCTTTACCCCTTAATACGATAGGTGGAGATTGTGGCTCGTATTTAACTTATGATAAGTGCAGTTTACGGAAGTGATTTGTATCGCTCGGTTTCTTGTGTTCTTTAACAAAACGTCTCTTATATGCACACCAATAGAAAAGAAATGTTGACTCAACTATATGGCAACTGTAATGAAGAGAGAATAAATCGATCCTAAGCTTTCGACGCTACATTATATTGTAGGAATAGAAAAGCTTTAAATATATATTATATGCTAGGTATTGAATAAATATTTTAAGGAACACTATAAAACAAACGACACATGACGAAAGTTATCGTCGTTTATTTAAAAGGTCAATAAAGTGAAAATCATTATTAATGTTTATTGATTGAATTAACATTTACATGGTTGAACTCCATTAAAACGCGGTGAAAAATAGCAATGTATTTTAGTTGTACAATTTTTTTTCGGCCCACGCCATCGTCAGAACTATCGAAATAGCTATCAGCTATATCTTATTAGAAAAGAACTAAAATACATTGCTGTTTCTTCACCGTGTCATTATGTATGTTATGAAGAAGAAAAGCTCATTAATTATGATATCGACTGAAGGTGCATGATGAAATTTCAATATCGAATTTGAATTGTTACAACTTTGTACGATTCCACGCGTTTTGTCACTAACTCATTCCGCCGGCATCTTCAGGCATTCTATTACACGGATGCAACATTAGTTCTGTTGTATGACTGCACTGACGTCAGTTCTGTTGTTTCCGTGTAATAAAATTTGTGAAGATGCCGAAACGCGAAACCCCGGTCGTTATTGACAAAACATTTGGAATCGTACACAGTTGTAACAATCAAATTTTGATACTTATAAAAGTAAAAAAAAAGTGTCATAGCTTAATTTATAATACAATTTAAAATATTGACTGAGGGTGCCTTTGAACTGAATTTGAATCGTACAAACTAGAATTTGTACATTTTCACAAACTTTATCACTCACGATCAGGTTTCGCCTTTCTACATTCTTTCACACGAATATTACATCTATAATATTTCTTCATATAGTTAAATTTTGAAATGTTTGTGTATTTTTCTCATTAAAAGTGTTTTATCACTATTTTTTAAAAATATTTTACTGTGAATGTTTCAATTATTGTTAATTACGGATTTAATATTTCTTTTATAATAGAATTTATCTCTATTTACGAAAAAATAAAATGAAATTGAATCCATGTATATGTGTCTCGTGGATGACAGCATGCCTCGCAGGGTGTCATATCTCATTCACACCCGTCTATGTTCAGATTTCGAAATCCCTCGATTGACACAAGGGATGCTTTTTCACATATGGATGACGTTGGGTGTCCAACAGATTAGAGGGTCCATACTGCACCAGCCCTACGGCAAATGGATGCCGCCAAAATGACATTTCACGTATACATGACGAATTTATACGAATAAACTCAACATTTTCGACTTAATTTAAACACTATTTACTTTTTAAATCATAAATGATGCTAAAATTTAAGCAGTCAATAAATTTTACAAACAATTTCCTCGTTGATTATTAAAATATGATATAAATGATTTTGATAAAATAAAGGAAATCAATTTAATGATTGAATTGGCATTCACTTGGTAGAACTTTATTATAATACGGTGAAAAAAATAGCAATGTATTTTAGTTCTACAAAATTATTTGAAATAAATACAGTTTATAGCTATTTCGGCTCACGCCATCGTCAGAACTAGTTGTAGAACTAGTCTGTATAGTTTTGCTATTTTTTTCACCGTGTTGGAATTAAATTGGTTGATTGAATTGGCATTTATATGGTAGAGCTCCATTATAACACTGTGAAAATATAGCAATGTATTTTAGTTCTACAATTTTTTTTATAAGATAAAGTTGATAGCTATTTCAGCTCACGCCATCGTCGCAATATAGTTCCGACGATGGTGTAGGCCGAAATAGCTATCAACTATATCTTTTAAAAAAATATATAAAACTACAATTGAATTTGTTTTTATAATTAAAAATAATACGGATTCGATGCGACACAAAGTGTATACAAAATATAATATAATAGTAAAAAAATTGTCAGTTCTGATGCATCCTTGTGATAGAATGCATGAAGATGCCGAAAGGCGAAACCAGGGTCGTTAGTGATAAAGCATGTGGAATCGTACAAATTTGTAACAATTTAAATTTGATATTGAAATTCCTTCAAGCACCTTCAGTCGATATCATAAAATATAATACAATATAAAAAGATTTGGTTTTTCATTTGTTTCATTCTTCATTCATCTTAGATAAATTTTGTACTTGTTAATAAAGAATTTGATTTTTAATTTACGTAAGTGCTCAGTTCAATATTGGTGGTATTCATTAAATTTAAAACTGAGAGAGGAGCTATATCCTGCCGAAAACAAATGCAAAAAAAAACAGGACAGTTCTCTGATTTTGTGTTTTTTGAAGCGTTTGAGAGTATTTGAGGATGAACGATTCAGACACCCTCCGTTCGGCAGGCAGGCTGTCCATCTCCCGTGAGTGAACGCCAGAGCGCACAGAAGAGTACGTTTGACATAAATAAGCCCAATACCCCGTAAGCTCAACTCTCTCCAATTACAGAAGAGGAAAAGCTCTGAATTTTTTAGTTCCACAAAAAAAGAAATGATGAAATTACCATTAACGCAAGAGGATGAGTTCATTGTGTATAATGGACACGAGTGGCTTTAACTATAATTGGATTGACCATTACCCACCATTTTTACAAGTGCGTTCAGTCAACATATTATAAAAAATATTTCTTAAATATAATATAAATATAAAAAATGCATAGTTTTTTATTAAACATTGATAATCGAAGAGTCTTTATTAGGCCTACTATTATATACAAGTAAACTTAAAAACTTTATATACTGAAATTATTGTAAAAAATTAATTCATCAATTGTTTCATTCATAATTTACAATATCAACTGGAGGTGCTTGATAGAATTTCAATATCAAATTTAATTTGTTACAACTCTGTACGATTCCACATGTTTTGTCTCTAACGACCCAAAACTGACATTCTGTTGCATCCGTGTGATAGAATGCCTGAAAATGCCGAAAGGCGAAACCTGGCTCGTTAGTGACTACACATGTGGAATCGTACAAAGTTGTAACAATTCAATATTAAATAATTTTAATTTGGACTGTATATAAGATTTTTTAAAAATTCTAATTTAATTAATAAAATATTTTTGTAAAACTGCTCGTTTGCAGAGAGTAAGAATTTATTTATAAGTAATTGACTGTTTTATTTCACTTGAAATGGTCGTTAGTGTGCTTAAATTTGAAAACTCCCTTTTCCTTCGAACTTATTTTAGAGTTACCATTATTTTTCTAGCATTTTTATGAATCAAATATTTAGTGTGAACAGTTATGTTTTAATTAGCATGCTTGTGATCAATTTTCTTTCTCGATTTCTACAAGAAGGTGTTATAGAAATAAACTTGCTTCAGAAATATTTATTCAAAACGGTTTTCTAGTCACGAAATACGGAAAGTTTCGTCAGTGTTGTTATTTAATCAATCAGGTGCCAAGTCTTTTCTCTTTTTCGAGCTTTGCTTATTTTCTAGCAACCCTCTGCTCCACCCCAAAGCGAAAATAAGTGACAGTTTTATTAATTTCCCCCGCGGCGCTTACAGCAGTCACGTGTGACGATTTGACTGAAGGCTTTTTGCTGCATCATATTTTTTAAACGTTATGGCTCTGAGAAAGCCGTACGTCGAAAAGTAAATATTACAACAAGCTCAAAGATATTTATAATATATATTTTGTCCAAAAGACATAACCTATTGAATGCTGTGAAATGATAAGATTCAATATAAAATTGTACCACTGCTATAAACAACAATTAACATATTATTTATAAGTAATAAAGATTTTTATTTTTATTTGGAATATAGTGATGTTCTCCATAGTTTTGTTATCAATATTAAATTATATTGAAATAATGGGTTTTTGTCAATTTGTGAACGAGCGTTGTAAATTAAATGTTAATCAAATTTTAAAAATTATTATTATAAACCATAATTTACTGCTCGTATTTATTTTCATTCAGTATTTTATTTTTAAATTTGAATTGTTACAACTTTGTACGAATTAACATTTTTTGTCACAAACGACCCGGGTTTCGTCTGCAAATGCCGAAAGGCGAACCACGGGTCGTTCGTGACAAAAAAATTCAAATTTGATATTGAAATTCCATCAAGCACCTTCAGTCGATATCATAAATAATGGAATCGCTTTAACGGCTTATATTTCATATTTTCAATAATAATGCGTAGAAGACAATAATGTTTTCTTTAAACGCCATATTTCTCAGATTTTAAATGGTATAAAAAAAACAAATTTCAGTAAAAGTAATCTTACACAATTCACGGTCACTAAAAAGAAAATTATCTCTTAAATACACGACGAAATCTTCTTTCACCGCTTATAAAAGAGAGCTTAATCGCACGCGTTTGAGCTTAAAGCACCATAAAGTGTTCCACCCTCGGTGAGTAGGTAGCAGGCTGCAGTCAGTAGTCAGGACAGTGATAATGTCATCTCATGACGACAGATGTCCTCCGCCGGTTACAAAGTTAAGGAATCAATTTTATCTCGTTTTCCATTCACTTCCTCCTTTTCGCTTTTTGATCTTTTTTCATCTCTCTTGTATTATCCAAGGATGAGTTACTCACATTATCAGTTTGTTGACTTTATTTTAATATTAACAATCGATACGTCGCTATTTGTTTACTAGTTGTATGTAATATAACAGCTCACATCCTGTGGCGATTTCATTGGAAACTTTATTAAACATACTTAATTGAAAAAATCAATAAACATTCATTCGCGAGAAGTGTAATATAATATGTTGATTGAACTGGCATTCACTTGGTAGAACTCCATTATAACACGGTGAAAAAAATAGCAATGTATTTGAGTTCTACAAAATTATTTTTAAACAAACTCAGCGCCTAAATGTTTGCATCTTTGTAGTAAGGGTCGGAGAGTGACGGCTTGGTAACAGCTGGAAATCAATAGACACCAATTATCACAAAGGATTCTTAACGAACAAACTAACATAATAGTATCGCTTGTCCAGGCGTTGTACAAAGGGGTGGTCTGATTTGCTTCCATAATGACCACTTCCGTCCCACATATAATCTTATTGTCATATACACCTATTGTTTCAATTAGAAGTTTTGGAAATTTAGTGTCATTGTTTTAAAGTAACAAGCTATGCCGTTGGAACAGGAGAGAGGATGTGTTGTGTGCCATTTCTGCACAGCTATACAATTATCTGTAATGTAAGATTAATAATTGAATATATTTTAAATGAAGGCTACTATGAAATTATTGTGAATATTTTTAATAGGTGCTGACATTTCCAAAATGAAAGACTAATGATGTATTTAATTATTGTGTTAATACAAAAGTCAAAATCGTTACCCAAAAATGTGTACGTAACTTACGGAATTGAATATTTTGTATCTTTATTTTATTTGATTGACTTGATTGATTATTATTCCCTTCATAAAAAAATAGTTCTCTCACACAAATATGACATATAAAACAGATTATGGTATATGTATGTACACCGACAAAAACAAGTCGGTAATTTGAGTTCAGTAGCATAAGTAAAATCTCTTTTGAACACGTTTAGAGACAGATGCCACAGCGATGCTTAAAAAGGTGAATTGGACACGGGAAAATTATGACCTCTTTAAAAAAAGGGTCTTCCATAAGCTGTAGATAAAATCTAAGTGCCCATCCTATAGTAATGAGAGTCCCAGAAATCGTGGACCGCGTAGGTGTGCCGGTCCTTTCGATCGGAAATTGCTTTACGATAAAAGGAACATAGAAAAATATCCCTTTTCGGCGTTGCTTCCCCAATACTGTTACGGATAAAATGAAACATTTTTCTTTTGGTGTTTTTTCGCTTCGTGTCGGATAAAATTGATGAGGAGACTGTGCGCTTTTTATATAAAATTGTTTATATTTGAGCTTTTTGCTTATCTACTGCAGTCGATTATTATTGTAACTATTATCGTTACTACTAATTATGATATATAAAACTACTACTACTATGTTTTATTTGTCTTTGGTAAACAATGTGTGATAAATTTATATACTAAGCTTCATATTCAAATAAATGACCCCTAACAGTTGTGTTACGTGTTTTTTTTTTAAGCAAATTTAAAATATATTTTTTTTCGCAGTTATGGGATGGACTTAAATGGAGCGAGGCGGAAGAATGCCACGCGGGAGACAACCAGCACCCTCAAGGCATGGCTGAACGAACACAAAAAAAACCCTTACCCCACCAAAGGCGAAAAGATAATGCTGGCCATCATTACGAAGATGACGCTTACTCAGGTCTCGACGTGGTTTGCCAACGCTCGCCGAAGGTTGAAGAAAGAAAACAAGATGACGTGGGAACCAAGAAATCGGGTGGAAGACGATGACAATAATAATGATGACGATGACCACAAAAGTACCGATGGAAAAGATGTTTTAGGTATGCATTATTTCTATATATATTCACTAAATAAAAAAATTGCAAGATTACATGTATAAACTTTATTTTCGATAATTTGAAGATGGCTTAAATAATGGATTTATGTGTAAAATTTTGTTTTTAACGCAATGATTATTTCTTTCCAACAGATTCCAAGGATTCAGGAACAGGGTCGAGTGAAGACGGAGACCGAGGAACAGGAGGAAGCAGACTTGAAGCAAGAGGCGCGAGTGGATCGTGGTCAGGGTCACGGCCCGGCAGCGGCCCCGCCTCACCGGAGCCATATTTACCGGCCGCGTACTTACCGACCCGACGTCCTCCCCCGCCAGTGGTCACTAAGCCGAGGATCTGGTCTTTGGCGGACATGGCCAGCAAAGATTCAGACGGCCCCCCTTCAGTGGCGGCAGCGGCTGCAAGACTTCTACCCGCCCACCCGTACAGACCGGACTTATACAGACAGTTGTACGGTCCTCCACCGCCCCCACCTCCAGATATGGCCATTTTAGAAACGTATCAAAGACTGGGAGCTCAGCGTGGACCTTTATCTGTATTATCTCGGGCGGCGGCGGCAGCAGGCGGAGCACTCGGATTAGCTTCAGCGGGGTCCCTTCATACTCCGACGCCCGCGAG
Source organism: Himalopsyche japonica (assembly GCA_028555115.1). Taxonomy (NCBI): domain Eukaryota; kingdom Metazoa; phylum Arthropoda; class Insecta; order Trichoptera; family Rhyacophilidae; genus Himalopsyche; species Himalopsyche japonica. The sequence continues at coordinate 541,337 of JAHFWJ010000015.1, forward strand.
AGCTTCTCCTTCTTCGTCGTCGACGTCGTCGCTTTCGGAGCAGCCGCCTTCAATGCATAAGGCCTGACTGCCCCCGGCTAGGCCCTACCCGATGCTTCATTGAACTCAACAAATAAAAACTCAATGAACAAAACAAACAAAATAATGTACCCTCGTACGTAACGTACTATTATGAAATATAATTATATCGATCGTGATATAAGTGAGTGGAGTGGGAATTTCGGAGTGTATTCGGACAGTAAAGTGCCGGTGCCTTGGTGGCGCCGCGAACTATGGGAGTGGGCGTGGAGGGAGAATGTCGCAGATGACGGACAATAATACTATGTGATTTTTATAATATAATGATTAAGCGTAAACAATTATCGCATCAGGGTACCCATATGGCAAAAACCGATCGACATATTAAGTATTGCCCTTAACAAAAAATAGTTGTTGTTGTAAATTATAATTGTGATAAACACCACATTATTTCATTTTGACGGTTCCTTTATTTTTTAATTATTATTGTTGAGATGTCCGCGACCGCCGTCGTCCTCTTCGAGTGCGCGGCGTGAGCGGTCGTCGCTGTTGGGACGGCCGAGTTTTCGTCGGCGAAGCCCGACGGCCGGGAGAGACAATGGTTTTTGAAATCAACGAATTATATAAATATTTTATTGTTCATTTTTTATAGTTATCTTTGAAAAATATTTAAATTCTTAACATATATCCTGTATATAAATACATATATATTAAATAGACTTACTATTATTAATTACCGTAGAAACTGCGCGTAAGAAACCGAGTCAACTTCTTATTAAATGCAGTATAAAATTCATATACGTATCGTATATTGTATTGTATTTGTAGTAAATTGATAATTAATAACATATACATGTAAAAGAGTAGTAATGATGGAAAACACACACATGAACACCCACATAACTGTTATGGCTATCAATGTATTCTTATGGATGTATTAACCCTAAGAAATGTAACGAATCAATTGTAATTATTGTTCTATATTAGTCATGGAGTTTATGTAAAAATAAAATATGTTCTCATTAAAAATAAATGCAATATAAAAATAGCATTTTCACATAATTATGTTATGTTGACAGATTGCGTTTTTGTAGCGAATTTCAAAAGCTCATATTTTATTAATCGTATAGCGATTTCAAAACATAGTTTGTTCTTGCAATAAACCATACAAATCTTATAAGATACAGATTTTTTTTATTTATGTTTCAAATTGTTTATTAAAGTACAATTTTAAAAATATCTATAAACTGACTACATATCACAAAAAATCTATCGCTATTATTTAATATCGTTTTATATTTATATAAATAATACCTTCACACAACACATTGTACATGATTAATTTTATTCTGTTTCATCAGAGCTTACAAGACTAGGAGAATAATATTCAAGAAATCACTTTCCGTTCTTGTCATCTTCTTATTATCGTGTGTTACTAGTTGCAATAAATTGAAGATGATTAAAATCTAAAATATCTTTTTATTTTTTACTATATATTTAAGACAATATTACCCGTAAAAAATATATTTCCCTAATCCTCAAAAGAGTTCCCTACTGTAAAGATAAGGCAATGATTAAATTATTTAAATGATATGATATTTTTATATTACTTAAGGATAAACTGCGTGAAAGTATGTTCAAAGACAAAGTTGGCTTATCACTACCTAATATAAATTTATATGGTTAAATATTTAGATGGAATTTTTATTCCTTCTTTACGATAGTTATGATAAGAAAATTTAAAACATAACTGATGGATTATTTTTTTACAAAAAGTCACCAAAGGAAAAAAGGATTTGGAATCGAAAATTTGGGGTAAACTTTTTCTTTTTGAAAAAAATAAAAATATTATTGATTTAATTGGCATTTACTTGGTAGAACTCATTACAACATTTTATAAGATACAGTTGATAGCTATTTCGGATCACGGCTTCGTCAGAACTATGTTTGAAGGTATATTTACTTTAATGTGTTAAAACAGAAGAGAAGATATATTGTGTACCTTTTCTACACAGCTATATATACAATAGATAAGTAAATGTACTTTATATTTTAAATAATAAAAACACATTTTTTTAGTACTTATTTCCACAATATATTTTTTGATCAGGACCGGTTTCGCTCATCGCGAGCATTATCAACCGGTCCTGATCAAAAAATATATTGTGGAAATAAGTACTAAAAAAATGTGTTTTTATTATTTAAAATATAATGCCTTTCCATCAAGAAGTGACAGTTAACACCTTAAAAGTGAAATGTACTTTAAATACAGTTCTGATGAAGGTGTGAGCCGAAATAGCTATCAACTATATATCTCATTAATTTTGTAGAATCATAATACATTGCTATTTTTTTCACCGTGTCCATAAGGAAAAATCAGCAATTGTGTATAATATTTTTTTGGTTTTAAAAATATGACAGCTAGTGTACGATAGGAACTATCTGTTCTGTTCTGTTCTATAGTTCTGACGATCACTTGAGCCGAAAAAGCTATCAACTATATCTCACAAAAAAGATTGAATTTGAAAAATACAACAGTAAACAGTAAGTAAGTATTGACAGCATTAAAAATAAATAAACAATCAGTACTTTATTTTGTTGGTATTAATGTAACAAACAAAACTGTTTGAATTTAAAAATCATACACAGTATAAGTCTATTAGCAGCGTGATTGTTGTGTCAACATCGAAGCATTGCTGTATATGAAAGTTATGGTGTGCATTCATTAATTTATGAAGTGTCCTTTTAATAATGTAAATGCATCTCGAATTGAAAGAAAAACTTGGCCGGTACTAAATACTGTTAACTTGGAAGGTGATAAGTCTTGATCAATTGCGAAGACAGAATATGACATATGCAATCCTATAAACGGTTATACTTTAATGTAAAACTTACACCAGGTCTAATTAAAAGCATCATTAATAAAAAAAAATTAACGACATAAATTATGAGGCAATCGCGTTCAGTAAAATGTCACTGCCATATTTGTACATTTAGATCTGGGTAGAAATAACACTCGGGATTCGATATTCATGCAACACAAAAGAAGATCAGTCATTATGAATCACTTAGCTTGTCAACAAACCAGTTCGTTGTTTATAACAAACATGTAAGATGGATGTTGTCATGAGATTAACTCTTTCGTAAGGCAACCGCCTATATGACGTGCTCGGCATTAGTTACAAAGAGGGATAGACTTCTTACAATATCTTAGATATTTTTACCTTTTAATAAATAATAATTTGTGTTATTTACGTTATATTTCAACGACATGAAATACTGAAAAATTTCAGCATAATAAAATCCTATTATATACGTCTTTAATTTAGTTTTTTTTGACATACATTGAAAACTAAATTAAATAACAACCAAATATGACATTTAGATGTCTTCAAAATTTACCAATTTTATCACATTTCAAGTTGAAAAAATAGCAATGTATTTTAGTTCTACAAATTTTTTATAAGATATAGTTGATAGCAATTTCGGCATAAGCCATCACCAGAACTATGTTAAAACGTACATTTGCTTATCTATATATAGCTGTTACGTTTTCTACATAAAGCAAATGTACGTTTAAACATAATTCTGACGATGGTGTTAGCCGCAATAGCTAACCACTAGATACATTTAAATACGTGGCTATTTTTTCAATGTGTTATAATGGAGTTCTACCAAATAAGTGCCAATTCAATCAATCATTTGATAATATTTAGCAACTAAGTTTTTCTTTGTTTTCGAGATGCTTTTATGTATTAAAATAGATACTTAATAAATTAATTACTACCCATTATATTGGACTTTTTCCGACATATAAAAATTGAGTAAGTAAGGCGTTAAATAAATCTAATAGAACAATATTTTTAGCTTAGTTTTTAATGCAATCGATTTCATTCGCGAGTAGTTCAAAATCAACAATTGACAAAAGAAGACAAATAATATTTTTTTTACAAGTATAGCTTAAAACTAGTTACAGTTTATTTTATTTTCAAATCGATATACTTTTTATGTTTAATTTTGAATAAAGAAATATTCAAAAAATATTTCGGTTAAGAAAATTGTCGTATGATTATTCTCATTTTTTAAATTTATTTAAGATGCCAGTTTTAATTTTTTCTTGTAACCTTGATGGTCATTAATTACATAATATAAAACATATTGCATTTGATATTAATAACTATGTAAGCCACATCATTGTGCTATCACTTGCGGTTACAAACAGCACATAGATAATTTCTTATGACGCCGAAAAAAAGCATTATCAAACGTCATTATGTTGGTATTTCATAAGGAAAATGGAAATAAAAAGTGTAGAATACTTTTATTTGTACTACTAGTATTTTATTACACTTGCCATTATTAAACATCTTAGGCAAACGTATTTTAATTTGCATTAGGCTTGAGGGTTACGTAAAAATAATGGTGTTAGGAAAATATTTATTTTTATACCGCGCTTGTTGTGCTGTTTTAACCCTCTAACTGCTAACGTCTCAACTGTTGAGACTGCTGATTTTACTGTATTGATAGTTGATACCCAAAAATATATGAATTAACAGTGGTTAAAACCTTCTTGTACTCCCTAATTTTGAGTTAATGCATTGCTTGATTTGTCCTGACAAACTCAAGAAGATTATTTCAAACCAATATTATTCAATAAATTTTTGAATTCAAGGCGGTAGAATATCCTTTAAAATGCTCAGCAGGGGTAACGAGTTAATTATCAATCACCGAGAGGGTGCGAAGAAGCTATCGAAATATTTGTGTCATATGATTTCCTGACCACATGGAAAAAGCTCCAATATAAAAAAATCAATCTTTTTAAGCATTTAGTGAAAATTCAAAATTAAAGCTTCTTGTTAGTTTATTCTGCTATGAATAAGTCTAAATGACTAACTATATATTTCTCACATATAAAAATAGCGTTTAAGCGAAGTGAATTTTTGAGCAATAAACATGACTCGTATACCGTGTGTAGATTGCGCGCGGAAGCATAACGAGGCACACCGCGTGAAGAGTTTATTTTTCCGCGCTAGGCACAATATGACGCTGATCGATTCCTCGCGAGGCAGCAGCGTACATTCCGTGTATGGTGAGCATATAATTATTGTAGGTTCTGAATTCATTTAATAACTAGACACAAATTACGATACAAAGTATAAATGTCAACGATTGTGTCCTTTGCGGTGATCAGCAAAAATTGTTATTAAAATAAATAATGGATGACGTAAGGCGGTAGTTCGACAAAAGAAATATTTTATCACAAGTGCATGAGATGATTGTGTATACCAGAGCTGTGAGGTTGGAGTAGAAATCGGAATATTTGAGTGATTTCGATTGGATTATTTTGAAAAATATCTTTGTTGATGTTTAATATAATGTACAAAAATATGAAAGGTGCGAAAAAAAACCTGAAAAATTAAACTTTTTTAGTTTAGAGTCGTGTTTATTAATGACTCCACAGCCCTGGTAATTATTGTAATCATTTTATGAAAGCGTTCAATATGGTACTTGAGCATGCGAGCGACGTAACAGAAGCCAACGACGTTAACCATTTGACCAAGGATAGGTAATTTACTAACAACAAAAACTACTCAATTTCTAAAATTATTTTTCTAAAAGTTGCACATGCACTGGATTCATGTGGTATAATGTATTTTAAATAAAAAGTAAATCCAACCAAAGTAAACAAGAAAATTAAATATCTAGTTATTTATAGAATGATGATAATAATGATCTCAACATATTTTTTTTTTTAATTTCTACCTACTTCAAATTGAATCAATTTAACTGTATGTATGAACTCTTAGCATCAATCTATTACAAAATTATATTATCTAACGCCGACAAACGTTTCGTGATTAAACATGAAGTGCTTGTAACATCATACATTTCAAGATCTTTAAAAAGTTGTAGATAGATATAAAAATCTAAAATCTAGATTCTAGTTAAGCTAGTTTATTAAGAAAAAAACGTAGCGCCGTGTTTCCTGTATTGAATATTAATGCTGTCATGCATGTTCACATATTTTGCCAAGATGTATTATAAATGATAAGCGACGAATATTTCGCAAACTAAAATGCGTTTTCGAAATGTCTGCTGTTTGTTTCACTTCTGGATCATCCCTCCAGACCACCCATCCGCGTGAACAATAACAATGAATGTCCGATTCAATACATCTTCCAGTCACGTGGGACATGCAAACAGCAACAAGGAAACAAGCGGATGTCACAGAGAAATCATAGTCGTCATAATTATGAATTAAAATAATACATAGGCCTAACATTTTGATTGCACATTTTCAAATCAATTTTAAATAAATATTTTTGCACGTACTTTAAATCCGATGACATGTATATTTGTTATATTATAGTTTTACTATATTAATTCACGCTTTTCTGTCATGAAAATAAAACGGAAATAAAGTGATTAATTCAAAAAATTGTTATATTCTGTTTTTGGATGTATCTTTCACATTTTACATCACTATTTTTTTTTGGTTATTTCTATAATATTATACCAGGTCTTATATTATATATAACAATAATGTCTTAGAGAGCTTTTAGAAACACTGCATTAAGCCAAATATTGATATCAGTAACTTTCAGGCCACTATAATGTTCACTTTATTAAGTTTTAACACGGTGAAAAATAGCAATGTACTTTAGTTCTACATGTTTTTATAAGATATAGTTGATAGCTATTTCGGCTCAAGCCATCGTCAGAACTATTTTTTCACCGTTGTATAATGGAGTTCTACCAAGTAAATGCCATTTGTTAAGTTTATGTTATGCATTATATTATTATACGAAGAGCCAAAAAACATACGTCACGAAATATAATATCATAATTATTTAATGACTAATGCGTATTTTCTCTTAGTGTCACACTGTAAAAGCAATCAACGTCATAAATTTCAATGTACATTCTTGTGGTAGAATGAATTTTAAATCAAAAGGAAATAGAACCAAACCAAAAGCAGGACAATTTTATATTATAATTTACAATGACGTGAGTCTTAAACAATACCGATAGTTATTTTTTTTAGTTCCGTGTATTGCAAATTAAAGTAATTTCAGTCTATAGATAATATCTTAGCATCAATCTATTGTATATTATCAAATGAAAATTGTTTGTCAATTCTTGAAACACAGCCGAAAATACAAAATTATATTATCGAGCACCGACAAACGTTTTCGTGATTTAACATAAAATGCTTCTTACGCCATACACTCCAAGATCTTGTGAAAGTTAACAAATTTATGTTAAACTTTTCAACAGTAAAGCTTAGTAAGTCAAGCCCATAGACGAGCGAGTGATTAACGTTCTTTTTTTCAGCAGGAATACTTGCGGTCTAAAAATTCGATGCGATTGGAGCGTATTAAGACCGATTAACAAGATACTTGTCCTGATACCTTCATACTTATAACCTCACACTATTTGGAGAACAAGTAGTTATCCGACAACAAAGTCTTCTTCTTTTAAAAAGGAACGCTATAAATAACTGAAAATAACACGGTGAAAAAATATCAATGTATTTTAGTTCTACAAAATTTTATAAGATATAGTTGATAGTATTTCGGCTCACGCCATCGTCAGAACTAGTAAAACGTAGTTCTGACTAAAATACATTGCTATTTTTTCACCGTGTTATAATGGAGTTCTACCAAGTAAACTTCATTTCAATCAATATCCCTTTTAATGTGTTAACTGTCACTTCTTGATGGAAAGGCATGATATTAAATTTCCACAATATTTTTTTAAAGGGATCGGTTTTGCTTATCGCGAGCACTATCAACCGATCAATGAGTTGATAATGTTCGCGATTAGCGAAACCGGTCAGTCAATACATTAACTACAATAGAAATACACAAGTAAAACAATACTCTATCATTGGTATCAGGAATGTAATATGAATGGTAATGTAGTACAGAATAAGAATTCTCTCGAATTCTCAAAAACAAATAGTTTTGGAATCATTGATGCAACGAAATGAAAATGATTATTTTATAATATAATACACATTTATATAACAATTTCATACTTACACGTTTTTGCACATTTTTTTTCAAATTCAAATATCCTCATAAAAATCACTACTTCAACAGGTTTCAATCTAAATTAAAATATAAAACATAGGATTACGCACCTTTGACGTTGAGCTTTGATGATAGAGAATAGGCGAATATTCCAATGTTGCAACACTGTGCGAAAATTAACTAACATATTTTGGATTCTTGCCAGTTTAAAATAGTGCGCTTATTTATTTAAAAATTAAATTCGATATTTATGGTACGTGTTTGTTTGGTTATTTCGTATTTCTCCTGTGTTGATTCCATTATTCTAATTTCGATTTGTTCAAAGCGTGATTATTCTTATTTTAAAAAGACGAAAGCATATTGAAATTGATTTGACCTTATATGTCAACGAACATGTCATAAATTCAGTAGAATTTTTATTGTTTGGTATTCTAGTAATTTTATTTCTGTAGAGCTATTTGCTGTCTACACTGATTGCGTAAATTTATGAATCATGAAAAATTTTGAATAAAAATAATAACATTATTAATTATCCTGCATTTCAAAAGGATTTCATTAAATGACAGAAAAGAAGTCTGTAAGTCAGTAAGCTTTTTGAAAATTTCATAGTCACTTATGAGTCCTACCCCTGCAATCAAAAACAAATATATAATAATGGAATGTATAACAATGCATGACAGATATAAATATGAGTTCATATCAGATTTCATTTATATTATATATAAAAGATGATTGAAAATTTTTAAACAACTAAAAACCGTTATTGTATAGCTTACCGATCGTGTATAAGTTATTATTGGTATCGCAAAATGATTGGTCATGTAAGTACAAAGTTGAAGATAAACAAACTTACTTCCAAAAGGTCAGCCGAGGTTCAACAAATACTTTCCACTGATTCAAATTCACGATATTTTCATAAGCTTACGTACATACCCGATCCAAACTTGCTCATTTAATTTCTGGTAAAACTTTAAACAGCTTCATATGACTTAAAACGTATTTTTTTCTTAAATAAATTTGCAATTGCGATGCCTTTATTGTCAATATGTATAGAATCGTACTGTTTGCGCTGTGGAAAAAACGTTAAAAAAGAGACTATTCTTAAGGTGTAGCATTTAACAAGTCTTGGTGAATTTCTTTGGATTTGTGATAAAATTGTATCCAGTGTTCAATACCGGTTTCGCTTATTGTTGTCATTTTGAACTGGGAACATTTAGTTTAATAGTTTATAAATAACAAATAGCTGCTTAGCAACGAATAAATATCTTTAAATTTGAATATTATTCTTAAAAATCACTTGGTTAATTTTGTTATCCATAAAAAATGCGTTTTAGTGACAGTGGGTCATTCAAAAATGTATAATGTATAACAGAAATTTTTTATTTATCGATTTCGAAACATTTGTCGTGTCGATGACTACATATTTTTTTGCATGTCTTCGACATATAGTAACATAAAATTAGAATCAGATTGGATGGGGCGTATATTTCGAGTCCATGGCGCAGTGGCTAACGTCATTGATTTCAGTTGGCGCGAATCACGGGTTTTAATCCCAGTGTAAATGTTTGTGATGTCTTGAATTCGTTCCCACTCATTCAACCCTAAACGATGGGTCACAGCGAGAGCGAGTAGCTAAAAACTGGTTATGTGGTAGTGTTATTCTTATTTTGAAATTAAAAAAAGAGATTGGACAACAAAGTTGTATGTTGTTCTTGTATAGATATCTACCTATATTAGAAAATTATATACATCGCTTCCAGAGCGGACAAAGTTTAAAATACGGATATAAGCCGATTACACATACTATTAACTCAAAAATATATGTATTCAAGCGAGCTTATTCTTTTTGACTAACTACTACTGGAAAATATATTTTATATCCAAAGCACACAAACATTATGTTTTTGTATTAAATTTTTTTCCATAGTTCCATAGATGTTGATGCTTTTATTGTATGTGCGCAGAAGTATGTTCAAAGTTTGAAAAAGGAATTCCTAATATAAAATGTTTGATATAAGTCAAAATTGCAGTGGTGGCTTTTGTAATCGCTTTGAGAGAGAAAATTTATACCGTTTATGTTAACAATTAAAAAAAATAGCTAAAAGGTGTTAAAAAACACTTACTTTCTGTTACAGTTCCATTTACGTTCTTAATTTATTGATTGAATTGGCATTCACTTGGTAGAACTCCATTATAACACGGTGAAAAAATAGCAATGTATTTTAGTTCTACAAAATTGTGAATTTTGTAGAACTAAAATACATTGCTATTTTTTCACCGTGTTACGTTCTTAATGATTGATTTTGTTTATAGAACTAAATCTCACTTATTTTATTAAGTTCTTTGTACGTTTGGAAAAGCTAATAAAACTAATCGTTATCGATTACTATAGTTACAGATATTGTTAATCCATAGGTATTAAAAACCATTACTGCTGTCGAATGATCAACGTCATTACGAATACATGCAAATTTTCTTTGGTTGCTAATTTTTTTTTATTTGATTTGTGAATTTATGTTCGAAATAACATGTCATCTCTTCATTCTGTGTCACTTCCACCTGACCCTAGTAATCGATGGTTACAGAAACGATTAAGCTCCCAAAAATATTTCGCTTACATATCTAACAGCCAATTTATTCCTACTTTCGAAAAATAGAAGTTGAATAGCAATGTTATAAAATAACTCTTTTTAGAAGATTCCATATGATAGATATTGGAAGAGCACGAGTACAACTGAATATAAATTCATTTGTACTCTGTTGTAATTCAGTTGTACTTGTTCAGTTGTACAATCACATCATTTTTTTTTTTTTAATAACGCGTAACTGCCGAAGCTATCATGCAAACTAACCTGGATTTACAGACGTAAAAAATAATTGTTTTTTATTATTATATGCCAACTTGATACGAATATTTTATGTTCATTGTTTAGTCTATATATATCTTAAGTATCATTTATGCATAACAACAATGTACGATAAAACTCTCGAAGTAAATCATGGTGTGTAAACACCAAGCCAACCAGCCCAAGCGACATTAAAATACATTGTTTGATTCCTCGAACAATAGGCAACATTCCGAAAGTGGCGAAGTTATGGTTTGAAGTTATCGGCAATATCGCAGCAGAGTGTCAATTTCGCCGCCGCCACTGTCTTACACGACCGGACAGGCTAGAGAGTAAACGAGTCAGGAGTCGAGCTGTCGCAGCTCGTGTTGGCGTCTCCTGGGGCCAGAGGTCATGGGCGCCCGCGGCGGGGAGGGTCAGCCACGTTGTTGATAGTCACACTACACCACACAGTCATCATGTCATTTCGTGTGGGTGCTACTCAAAGATTATCGCGAGACTTGTTATTTTTATATTTCTTCAAGATGCATTCTTTGCTATTATATTTAGAGTTTATACGAGCTTTGTTTTAAAAATAAGGAAAAAAAATATCAAAGCTGGATACGTAATAAGGAATTCATTATGTATTAGTCGCGACGACTAAGTTTTATATGGAATCTTAACGTAGTTCATCTCAACAGAGTAATCGCTAAAACAAAGCTAGTTATAAACTTATCGATATCGCTATGCCCCGCTATAGTGTCGAAAAGATGAGAGGGAATTTAAAAATCTCGTACATCCATTCATCCGCAATCGTTGTAACGCTGGAAATTTTACTTTTTATATTGACAATGCAATAATCATCTTTCTTCTTTGCTCTCGACGTAGACTTTATTTAACTCATCAATGGCTTTCTTTCCATGCCAAGCTAGCGTTTGCAAATACTTTGAATTGATTATTTAGGCGATACACAGTCTCAAAATGGCATCCGTAGAAAGTGTGTCAGTCAAGTCCTCAATCATACCAGAAAGATTCATAGAGTATTAGTTTGTCTCCAGATTTCTTCCTAGATCAAAACTATTTTGTCGAAATATAAAATATACTTTGTGAAATGTCATGAGTTATTGTCATAAAACCATACTCGTAAAAAAAGTTATTCAATTTTAGAAAAAACCGGATCGTTTTCCAAACATTATACTACGACAAAATCAGTCATTCATTATAATAACTCCCTTTGTCGAAATATCATTACTGACAATCTTGATATTATTGTGGCCAAATGCTCGTTTCATTTTCAGTCATCGATGAATGAAACACACCGCTGGTTTCACAAAAAAATCTGTTCTGAAAAAGAGTATTGAAGACTCTCTATAATGATGTACATATTTTATAACGTTAGTAGGTTTTCAATAGCACATACTTTTATTGCAACTCTTTTTTAGAAATTGTATTCTTGTATTTTAAATTTCTGTCGATTACACAAAAAATACAAAACATGATATATTTAGAAGAAAAAACTGTATTATTTCAATTATAATAAAGTCGTTGAATTATAAAAACTAATTAAAAGTCTGAACACGTATCCATGCGAAACTTCGGAATTTGATTTTAATCCTCTGACTGCTAACATCTCAACTGTTGAGACGGCTGATTTTTCTGTGTTGATAGTTGATAGCCAAAAATATATTAATTAACAGTGGTTAAAACTTCTTGTATTCGCAAAATTTTGAGTTGATGAATTGCTTGATTTGTCCTGACAAACTCAATAAGATTGATTCAAACGAATATTTCTCAATAATTTTTTGAAGCCTAGGTGTTGGAATATCCTTTAAACGGTGCAGCAGTTAAAAAGATTAGGAAATAATTAATTCAAATAATATAACAGCAACGAACGAAAATAAAGCTTTGATAATAAGAAGCGAAAAGTATAATCAGTGTATATGTACATGGGCTTGCAACTAAGCCTTTATTGCTTTATGTATAGTAGAAGGTTTATATAGCATTTTGAATATGTATATGGAATATAGTCGCAAATCTCGCATTGGTACAAATTGAAATTGCGCGATCCAAAATCGATTGCGCCCGCTTTGTCGAGATCGATCTTATATTTATGTTACCGCGGGAGCACAGTCCGTGGACTCAAACACACAGCGACATCACCGAACAGTTAGATACCGACTCAAAGACTCGTGTATCGATTCAGATCGCACGAAGACTCGAAAGCATGCACTCTTGATTTAATAGCTCGAAGGGCCACCGCGGGGAGCAAGTTTGTGAAAACAATGCAGAGCGGCGCACACAGTACTGCAAATCAATATTTAACAGACACTTTCATATAAAGCACTTCTTGCAGGGATTATTTTAACAAATTTAATTTGAATTTTTAAACTTTGTACGATTCTACATGTTTTGTAACTAACGACCCGGGTTTCAAAAAAAACCCATTTATATTTTAATGTTAGTTGATTAATATTGTTGTAAAACCTTTTCAGTAATGACTCATTAACAAGATTGTTAATGAAAATGATCACAGACAATTGTATTAATTATTATTAGATTAATAATATTAAATTTGATTTAGCTGCAATTTACTGCTCGCCTTGGGGTAAGTGTTTTAGTGTAATTAATAATTTTGGTATATAGACGATGCTTATTGTTTATTTTACGCCAGTTCTGTCACTAACGACCCGGGTTTCGCCCTTCGGCATCTTCACGCATTCTATCACACCGATACAACACTACTAAAAGGTGTAACAATTAAAATTTGATTATGAAATTCCATCAAGCACCTTCGGTCGATATCATAGATTTCTTTTACACATAATCTTAATTGAAAAGTAGAATGTACTGGAACTTATATTTTATGAATAAAATTTTTACTGTATATTTTGCTTGGCTATTTTGCATGGAATCTACATAGAAAGTCTAATGGAAAATGAACTTACTAGCTAGGGCTGTGTATTTGTGGAATTGCTGTGTTTTGGCTGGAGCTGTGAAATCACGGTGCTATGTTCGGATTCGGAGTCGTGAAAAAGAGCGACACCGACATTTTTTTTTCGATTACATTAAAATCTTTCCTTTGAATACATAAGTCGATTATAAACATTATTATTGTAGGTTACACATTTATTTAAATAAAATAATGTATAAGAGATTTGATATATTAAGGATGCAAATAAAGTCGAGCTCGTTGGTAAAACAATAAATAATAATATATTTATTCCATTAAATTATCGTTTGGCTGACTGTGCAACTCAAACGCAATGTTACGTGCAGTTAGTTACGACCGGTGACGAGTATTGGAGATATCGTTTCAATACATATCAATTCAAATATTCATCTCACAGAGGTTACCTGCCAAACATTATCAAAATATTCATAACCCTCAGATGCATATTATTGTATGCACAATATTGTTCTATTTAGATATCGATACAAAAAAAATGATTTTATTATTAACGCAATATATTTTTCGTCAACTCGTTCCACCTTATTTAAAGTGTATTTTTTTAAAATTTTATTTTAACTATTCAAATAAATATGACAAAATCTTGACACAAATGAATGCTTACTATATTTTAATAATACTTGTTTTGATATGGGGTAAATTTAACTTTACTTTTTCGATATATTTTTTTTTAACCTTAAGCTTATATGAAAGTGTATTGCAAAATATTTATCTCAGTCAATTCTGTTGCATCCGTGTGATAGAATGTCTCAAGATGTCGAAACCCGGGTTGTTAGTGACAAAACATGTGGAATCATACAAAATGTAACAATTCGAACATAATTTATAATTTTATTGATTGACTCGGCATTTATTTGGTAGTTCTCTATTATAAAACGATGAAAAAATAGAATTTTAGAAAAATAGATTATGTGGAACTAAAATACATTGCTATTTTTTCACCGTGTTATAATTTATCATCATAAGTTTTCATAGTATCGAGTAAAATTGGCTTGTATCAAAATGTTAATGTTTTGTTATCTTATTTTAGGAATTAATTTAATCACATATTTACCTCATAAAATTTACCCATACAATTGGATATAGTATCGACTCGCATCCCAGACGTGGTAAACCTTTCGTCTAGGTCTAATAAAACAAAGGTGCCAATGACTTCTGCTCAGAGACCTGTCCAATAAAATAAATATAAAAAAAACCTTCTGTAACACGGTTTCGTGTTAAAGGTATTATAACATTTACAATTCATTATAAAGATGGCGCCAAGTCGTTTTGAAAGTAAATGAGCTTCAATGACATCGGTGACCAACCATTGGTGTAGTTACTCGCCTGAAAGTGAAATATGACGAAGTAACTTAAACGGAATACCTGCAAAGTCCATAATGCTTTTATATTCTGAAGATGTTGTGTTGTAAGGCGTTAAATCAACAATATTCTATACTTTAAATATGTCTTGTTGTGTAATGATGAAATATACTAGATATTTTTCAACAAATTATATGTAGTGCAATTTAAAATTATAAAAATCAGGATAGGTTGAGAATGCTCGCATTGAGTGAAACCCTTTTTTATCGTGATATTATAAAATAGTAAAAATCGTACTAAAAGTAATGTTTTATTTAATTAAATATTATACCTTTGCTAAGAAGTGACAGTTAACACGTTAAAAGTGAAGTAGATACTTGAAAAGCATATACCAAAATTTCATAGATACTTTTTGATTTTTGAATATATTCATTCATTGAAAGATTTCCATCATAAAAAGTTACTAGAAAAAATACACAAATTATTTTAGTGTGGCAATGATCAGTGTTATTGACTTTCGTGATAGAATTCACAGCTCACTACACTCCAAAAAGGGGTTTTTTTTCTATTTTTGACGATTCGACGTTTGGTGTTTGTTTATAATGTCTTAGAACTGTCTCACTTTTCAGTTGAATAATATGAAATATGTATATTATTTTTTTTGTCTACAAATATCATTTAGTCGTATTTCATATACATTATATATATATTCATATCATTGTAATTTCATTGTAGTTTAATGCTCTTCATTTCCTGGAAGCTCATTTTATCTCTGTTATTGTTAACTTTGATCGATTCTTTCGGTCAACGTATCATAATTAAGTTGGTGACATAAATAACAACAGTTAACGATATCACCAGGAATATGATATCTATTCTTATATTTTTAACCATGAGAGATATGTATTGAGTTATGAATATTATGACCCGATTGACAATCATACAATGTAATGACCAATCATACAAAATTGATAACAGTCAACAATATGGCTTTCGCGATTGTGAATAATTGTTTTTCAAATTTACGACGTTTATCATTCAAATTAACTGTATTTTATTATTGTGTATTAATTAAAGACATTGCAAATATCAATGACTTCAGACGAACACTGCAGCGATTGAAAAATGAATTTATATAACTGTCTATATTCGACCTATAAGCTTAGCAATCGAAGTCAAATAAGAAAAACGCCAGGTAAATATTATAGTATCACGTTCTAACAAAATTTTCTCAATCCGCATGATTCGCCAACTGAGAGAAATAGAGATAAATTGTTACTTTAAATGTATAAAGATAAATTAAGACGAATATTTTATCTTGAAATATACATTGAAAAAATCTCTAGTAAAAATATAATATTGAAAAAGATTCCTCATCTCTGAACAAAGAGAATATATCTCATCTATCATGTCTTTTTATTAATGTTTTCACAGATTGATGCTAAAATCTACAGAATGTTGATTTTGTATTATTACCCACACAGTTAAACGCCGGGTGGTAATTTTTATGTATTGTTGTTACATAAAAATAAGAGATATTTTTTTAAGAGGATAAGTTTTGGATAATTAATATTTGAAATCCAAAATCCATTCCTGTCATTCCGGTAAATAAATGATACATTTATTTTTATCTTAGATATATATATCAAAATTACTTCGAACAATTTTATTGGTTTATCTGTATTTATCACAATATTTAACATTTATAAATAAAAATAAGAAGATTTATGTTAATTATTATATTTTATAACAAATAAATAAATTTTATGATATCGACTGAAGGTGCTTGGTGTAACTTCAATTTCAAATTTGAATTGTTACTGCTTTGTACGATTCCACATATTTTGTCAGTTCTGTTGCATCCGTGTGATAGAATGCCTGAAGATGCCGAAAGGTTAAGCCCGGGTCAGTGACAAAGCATGTAGAATCGCACAGTTGTAACAATTCAAATTAAATAAATAAAAATTGTTTAACACGGTGAAAAATAGGAATGTATTTTAGTTCTACAAAATTATTTTTAACAAATATAGTTGATAGCTATTTCGGCTCACGCCATCGTCAGAATAGTTCTGTGTAATGTGTTTTGAATTTAAATCATTCAGTATAATTGTTCAATAATTTTACGTAACAATTGCTTAACATTTTTTTTTATTATTTAAAATATCATGCCTTTTCATCAAGAAGTGATAGTTAACACCTTAAAAGTAACTATTTATGTAAAAGCTGTTTTATTAGGCTATGTAAATTTCATTATTAATTAATCTAAGATATTCTAAAAAAAGTGTTTTCATTACTCAAAAAAAATAATTGATTAAATAATTATGTAATAAAATAATTAAAACACAAGTTGAAATCAATAAGAAATATCCGAGGTAAACTCTAGTAAAATTCAGGTATTATAATTATTCATAAAATTACTGACTGGTATTAAGTGAAAAAAAGCATTCATTGTATTTTCCGCGAAACACCATACACCTCGATAAAAGATGTTCTTATTCAGAAAAAAAGAATTATGTATTCATTAAATTTTTGAGATGTTTGAAATAAGTATCTTATACCAAAGTAGAATTTATTCTGAAACAATGAAGGCGGGGAAGAGCTTCGCGACATTTTGAAATAATATGATAAACGGAGTAATTTCTTCTTTACAGCCATTTTCGGTTTTCAACAAGCTTTACAATGTATACAGGCGGGCTTCATCAAAAGTTTTCCTAACCAAAAGACATAATACGAGGATTTTATCCTTGACAGGAATACCAAGACAAAGTTTTGCGTTTGCATGATAATATAATTTAATGGTTGCTTTCAAAAATGGCACAAAAATAAAAGTTCAATACAAAATTTTTTGATCGGAATATAAAGCTTTCTACAATACCAGGAAGAGGCTCAAAATTGCCGTTCAATAAAATCGTACTTTATTTTATATGGCTCAAATTTTTAAAAATATATTTAAAGAATGCTATTTCCCATAAAGATAAAAAAGATGCGAGGAAAAATCTTGTGTGTTAATTAATAAGACTTATTTGATAAAACTTTTCTATAATATAAACTTTTATTATAATTATGTACACAAGCTTTTTTCTATTAACGTTTTTTTTCAGATTTCATACAAACCTGCTGGTATAAATATAAGATTTATTCACACATTTAATTTTATGTTATTGTATCCTTTGTGAAACAGTGATTCGTTTCCATGCCAAGTGTTTATATCAAGCTAGTACTTCTTATGTAAAATTTAACGGGGAAGATATACTTAATAGATATATACATAAAAAATGTATTTTTCTACAAATATCATTTGTTAAAAGAAATATAATGATATCTCAAGCTAGTCTTTGTTAGATTTTTATTTTATTGAATTTATTTAAAAATGATTTTTTTAATACAAAATCTTCTTGCTGTTTTTAAATCAACACAAAAATCGGTAACTTTAAAATGATTTAAAAAAGCATTACAGGAAACATTTTGATTATTTCCATATGGTTAATGAAAAAAAATATTGAAAGTTGCTTTGACTGTCTTGTAAGCTTTATAAATTATACATACAAAAGTGCAATGATATTTGATGATACTTTTAGAAAAATTCCTAAGAAATGTTTTCAGCAAAACACCTCGCAATAACATTATACATAAAAGTTTTTGGGGTGGATTAATATTGAGATAAAGGGAAAGAAAACGAAACAAGAGGGCAGATTTCTTTGTTTCTCGACTAAGTCACAAAAACAGGCCAGAGATTATGCAGAATGAAAAATAAGGACCGAGTCGCAATCAAATTTAGTCCTCGGGTTGAATTTCACACTCCGGGGTATTGTTTTACTTAGATCCACTTAAATTCCAGAGATAATTTGCATTTGAAACGTCTTATGAGATATGATTATATTTCAAAGTCAACTCTTACATATTTATACAAGTATGCGTACAGAATAATTAGAGCAATTAAAACTTTTATAAACCAATTATAAGCTTTTAAAAGAAAAGCTCACACAAAAAAAAAACGTACATGATGGGAAAGTGTGAATTCAAATTTTAAAAAAACAACATGATTTTATGATATCCTAGACTTCAATGATTATTAAAGAATATTAAAAAAATATTTTCGAATGTAGGTTGTTTGGAAAGATAACATTTATTTAAAACTTAGCATAAGTCTATAACTTACTTTCTTTAGAATAAAAACTTAAGGCTCTAGTTTATAATTTATGATATCGACTGAAGGTTCTAGATGGAATTTCATTATCAAATTAGAATTGTTACAACTTAGTACGACTCCACACATTTTGTTACTAACGACCCGGGTTTCGCCTTTCGACATCTTCAGGCATTCAATAACACGGATGCAACAGAACTGACGTAAAATAAACGCATCGTATATATATTAAAGTTATTAATTACAGGAAAACACTTACCTCTAGGCAAGCAGTAGATTAAAGCTAAAACAAATTTAACAATATCAATCTAATTTTAATTAACATTTTTAATAACGATATTGCTAATGAGTTATTCTTGAAAGGAGGTTTTCAATAAATATCAATCAAGTAACATTAAAATATAAATGGTTTTTTTCATAATATCAGTTTATGCTGCTTGGAATTTGAGTCGAGTAATATTATAAATCAAATTAGATTGTGTTTTAGAAGATAGATTATATTTGCATTTATAACATATTTGAATAGGTCACCATGTCGAATGTTATCAAAAAACGGTAAACGATGACGAAGTCAAAAGATTATGGGAAGTTTACAAAATACCTGACACCTTTCATAAAATGTAAGAAAAAAAAACAAATCACGAAGTCCGAACAAATAACTATTCAAACACGTTCTTCTCGTTTTACAACAGTGTTTAGTATCAAACGATCAAATTGAATAATTTCATGCAAAATATGCAAGGAATAATAAATTGTAACTAATCACCGAAATGTCAAAAAGCTGTGAACCAAAAATTTCTTCATTGGCCGCAATTGATTTATTTATTTTTCAAAATAATTCAGGCTGTTTTCTTGAGTATTCAAATATTGAATACTTTGCATAAACTATGCTGAAATTTTCTTAGTGGGATCAAACTGTAAATACTTGAATGCATTCACGTATTTTTATTTACATGTATAATTTTGACATATAGTGGGTGATCGGTTAACGAACACAATTGATTCCAAGGTTATATTCGCTATCCGAATTGTTCGTTAACTGATAAACTAAGTTTTACATATCAAATATAATAAGAAGATTAAAAAATCATTTTAATTTGTTATAAGAATATATGCTCGTTGTCCGAACGCAAAAATCTTTCGTGATAGTGTCTGTTGTCCATTTTGTTCGCAGTCTGAACTGTTCGTTGACCGATCAACCGAATTCCGCAGATAGAATAAGTGGATTAAAAAGATATTTTGTGTTCGTTATCCGAACACAAAAATCACCCACTGTTCTCACGCAGCACTTAGAATGTCATGTAAAGAAAGTTTGGCTAATTAACTGCAATTATTAACTATTCTTGTCTCGTTATCACATTCTTTTATTCTCCGCAAATTAGAGCTTATCGACAAAACGAATATTAATTTCAATTTATGCTAGTTTATCAGGACTTTATATGCTCCATATGACGAGCGGCTGTGGTTAAAATTTCACATTTAAAACAAATTCGGCTTAAAATTTCTTTCGCGCCGTACAAAATCGGTCAGAAAACAATGTTTTATTCTTTATAAACATTTTAGATAGATATAAGGTAAGTCGCGTAGTCACTGCACATCAACAACCAGCTATCGTATTGAGGTATATTATTGTATTAATTAAATATGTTATTTTGTTTAAAATAATAAACTAAATCAAATTATTCGCTGGAACTTAACTAAAGAAATGTTTGACAACGCATTCCATGGGAATGCTATCAGCTATAAAGCACATTCCACACGAGATTATAATGCCATGAGTAGTTATCGTAAGTAAACTATATTAGCATCTTGACTCACAATAATAGTCTTAATTTTCATATTGGACATTCAATAACTGAGATTGACGAGTCCTCTCAACACTTTGACATCTCATTTCTTAATATCATCTACCGACCCATGGGCGTACATTTGTAATATACTCATTGTAGAATAATATTAACGTCTTCAGCGAGTGTCCGTCATCCACAAATTTGATTTCTTTTGGATTTGGATAAATAAAAGTAACGTTATCTTTCCACATCGCGTGTGACGTATTATTTTTAGGAGTATAAAACAAATGAAATAACATAAATTGATCACTTTTAATATGTTAACTTCCACTTCTTGACGGTAATGCATGATATTTTATATACATAAAAAAAATTTTTAGTACTTATTTCTACAAAATATTTTATGACAAGAGCCGATTGATAATGCTCGCGACGAGAGCAACCGGCCCTAATAAAATTATTGTGGAAATAAGTACAAAAAAATGTGTTTTTATTTTTTTAAATAACATAGGTCGGTCAAAAAGGGTTTGATTCTTATACCATAATAATAATAAACACTGAGAAAAATTCTGTATTAGACTCCGAAAAAATAAAAAAAGGAACAATTGGTCAAATTTTTTGGACGATTCTTAATTCATTGGGTGAATAAGACGATAAATTGTAGAAATATGTTTGAAAATTTCTATTTTATTGTATTTAAATAACTAAATTAAATTCTATTTTTAAATATCTATTTTATTATATTTAAATAACTACAAAAACAATTATCAAAATTTATGAAAAAAATTACAATACGTCGATATTACGATTTTATTTAAAATAATTGCGTTGTGAGTTGTGACTTAACAAGACTTTTGTCTAAATTATTTATACCTCTACAAAAATCCATGTATAATAATTTGATATTATTTATGTAAAAAAAATCGTGGCTTTTTCGTTTTGATTGCATCTACAATATATCAAAGATTGATCAACTTACATTTTAAACAAAAGCTTAATCCAAAATTAAATACGATATTTCTAAATGAAATGTTAAACTTTCACATTATCTAACTATGTAGAGATGATTTGCATTAATTTAAAATAAAATGAGGCCATTGATATATGCATAATTATACCAACATTAATAAATTATAACGCTCGTCAAGCGTTTGCCATTTTTTCTTCGATATTTATTTATAAAGTAAACTTAATTGCATGAAAAAATTGACTTGTTGAAACCATATTTTACATCTTAACATACGCCTTAAAAGTCAAAGCCATACACCAGCGGATTATCTGTGTAATCTAAAGCGTTTTTAATAAATAGAAAAATGTGTTAGCTATTTCGAATTTTATGTTTTTAATTAACATCTAGTAATATTAAATAAGACATGGGCATACACTTAATTTTGTCAGGACAAGTCAGTTCGTTTCGGCCATGATCCTTTCACTTAAAAGCCGGATAGTGGATGACGAAATGTAGGATACTGACCAAACAATATGAAATTGTCCTCTCTTGCCCGAAGAGCGAGAAGTATTGTTCAAGGCGGTCTGACCTGTTCTTGGACCTACGGGTCATTACGGTGAAATTTGGTGTATTTTGCAAATTTGAGACGTCTTGTTTCAAAACTACGTTCGCTATCCGAATTGTTCGTTTACCTATTATCGATTATCACATATAGAATAAGTGAATTAGAGATTGTTTAAGTTCGTTATCCAAATACGTGTTTGTTGTCCAATTTTTTCGCAGTCCGAACTGTTAGTTAACCGATCACCCATTGTATTTATAATTATATAAAAATAATAATGATTTAGTCTTAAGCGATCCTCTTTAAACTAAAATGTATGAACAACTGGGTCGTTCATCGAAATTTGAGTGTAGGTATTTTATTGCATAATGAGTTAACGATTGATAATAATATACTAATATGTTGACTCTTCGTTGGAATTATATGTAAGCGGAATGAAAATAATTAAAAAATTATTTCACTTTGCAATAAATCGAGAAAAAAACTGTTTAAATTCAGCCAAAATATAATTTTTATATTTTCAATTAACGGCATGAATTAATTTCATAGCAACACGATAGGAGTTTATATCAAACGAATTTATTCATTTCGATCGGACCGAATCCTTCATATCACTTCACACTACTTCACGCAAAATATTTAAATCTTCATACATACCAAACATAGCAGGTCATCGTTCAAAATTGTAACTGAATATTTTCGGTAGAGAAAAGTGAATAATGTAAACAGTTCTTTATATGATGAAAGTTTGTAATGCATTATAATACACGATAGCTATACAATTTGTAATGATAAAAAAAAAATTTACCGGTTATATTATAAAAATGCTTCTTTTATTAAGTATTTATTTGAATGTGTGGCTTATTTCATTGTCTGCCAATCGGTGGTCAACTGACGTGGCTTACGCTATGGTATTCAAAGTTCAATCCCTAGTCTTATTACTCTATATAATATATCAGACTATTTAAAGATTTTTGTAATCATGATTAAATTTTTCTCCCATTCGCTCTATCGTATTGAGAGTATCAACAAACTAATTGTTTTATCCTGCCAACCGATTAATGATAATTTTAGATTTTAATATGTTCATTTTTTAAATTGAATAGTTTAATAACAAGAATGGCTTCCAGAATACCAATTGATATGTGAAAATTTTTAAGTCACTGCTGTTCGCCGGTTGAGAGAATTTCTTGTGATGGACATACAGAGAGATTCATATATTCTTTTGCTTTATAGTATAAATATGTACTGCATGAAGAAATTAAATTTACTTTGAGTCACTATAGTGATAGGTGTAAAACACCTGCAACAAGTAAAGTCATCAAAATATGAAGGTTGTTCTCTCTGGTGCTGAGTTGAGTATGACGTTGACAGCTCTCGCATAACAAGACTACCTTGATTGCCGCAAGCCCTCTCACACTATTCTAAGGCTTACATCTACACTCCAGTTGTAAAAGTAGGCATACACCGTCCAAAAAAAAAAAAGAAAAATATTACTGACCGCTGAAATAAACAACATATATATATTTTTTTTGATAAAAAACAAATAAAATTCAAACAAAAAAAATATTTACACTACACGAAACATAAAAATGATAATGTAAAAATTTGGGTTTTATCTTACAATATTGATTTATTATAAACGTGAAATTGTTAAAAAGTTAGAACAAACTATGGTTTGAAAAGTTGTTTGGCATTGATATGGATACAATAAAATAAATATAACTTTATACAAGGAAAAATTATCCGAGAGTTAACCTATATAAAATTGATAACGAGCATATAAAAATTTGATATATAAACCTGTTTATATAACAGATTCTCATTTTGTATGATTCAAAAAATTATAATTTCTTCTTTGTTTCATTCATTAGGGACATTAGGCATTTATAAGTAAATATTAGTTGCCTTTTCTATTTAGTTTGATTTGTGTCATTAAGAATAAAATAAATATTTTTTTTATATTCAATATTAAAATGTTAGTTATTAAGCTCACATTTGTATCGCTATTTTCTAAAATGTTGTCTGAACTAATTCAAACGTATACGAAGGTGCTTGAAGGAGTTTTAATATCAAATTTGAATTGTTTAAGCTTTGTACGATTTCACTTGTTCACTAGTAAATTTTGTTGCATGCTTGTGATAGAACTCCTGAAGATGCCGAAAGGCGAAACCCTGCTTGTAAATGATTAAACATAATTAAATTTGATTTGTTGTTGCTGTCCCTTGATATGTGAAAAGTCTCATCGTGCATTGAGTCGACGAGCTATTTCACACCGTGAAAATCCGGCTTTACTGCAGTGCCACAATGACGCCTGTTCCACTGTCCAATTAGCCGTGGTCCATGGCCACAGTACCTGCACACGATTAACCCGGAATAAAGACGTGTTAGTCTATTGTGGATGTGTCCACGGTTAATCAGCATATTTTCGACGGTCATCATTTCAACTCTCTTCATTTCTGGGCCAATATACCCCGCGATGACATCGTAAATTATTATTGCTGTGTTTGGACACGCACACATTGATCTTCGACGCATACAGACACAACACGCTGAACTGGTGTTATTGTAGATGTGAATGTTGATATTGAATGACGATATGAATACGTTTATTGAAGATTTAAATTTGGAATAGGAAAAAAATCATCATGCTTATTGAGACACTACTATATTTTATATACCACGCAACATCAGTTCATAGATAATTACCATTGAAAAAAAATAAACTAAAAATTAAATTTTCTCATTTCAAAGACAATTATTTCACAGATCGTTGACACGAAACGGCATTAGTCTGGATGATACAAAATATTCATATAAATTATAATTAATGTAATAAATTAGAAGATGTAAACAATTTAATAAATAATTGTATCCTCTAACGTTATGAATGCGATTATCAACCTTGAGGGCTTGGTTAATTTCATTGAGAAATATATATTACCAAGCCAAGCCTGTTGTGACTTTGGATAATGTGGAATGACGACAGTAATGATTGGACTCGAAAACAAGTATGAATTATTATCTATTAATTATTTTCTCTACTTCTCAATATAATGTCAAGATACAGTTAAATAACTGGTCAAGAAATTAGGAGTCAAAATTTTGCTTACCTCCAAGCGTCACCTTATATTTGTAAAACAAAATAATATCTGCCTGCCCTTGTTAGAAACACCATAATTCTGCAAAATTCACATTGAAGCGTCTATCGAAGCATTTACATGAAATTTTATATGCCTGAAAAATTCAAGGATCGAGTCAAGGAAGTGGAAACAAAACCACACTCCTGCATAAGACCTTTTTGAAGCATCACAGTTGCGCCTCTCACTTGAATATGCAGGCCTAAAGCAGTGGCTCTCACGTGAAAATTCACTGTGGCCGCATTATGAATATTAGCTGTCGTATGGAAATGTCTCGTGGCCGCAACAAATGTGATAAAAATAGTTTCGATATTTATTTTTTATAAAGTGCATTACACTGAATGATCTTTCACAATATACAGTTGTAGATAAAATCGACAAAATTAATTAAGCAATTGTTGTTAATTCTTTATATTGACTTGATTCATGGTCAACGTATAACTTCGACCAAAATTTTTAAACAGTTTTATTATTAAAACGTGCCTTTACTTAAACTCGACTAAGTGATTGAAATTGAAAATTACATCGTTTTTACCAAGTGCTAACTACCAATGTAAATGGAGCTATAGGTGATTTTCAAAACTCTAGACTCCAGGCCCTAATTAATGCCTGCTAAGCTTTAGACTTGATAAATTCAAATGCAATACAATATTCTTTACGTGATAAAAAAAGAATAATTGAAAAAAATTGCGGATTGGCAATCGCTGGCCTACAGTTTCACTTCATTCATATTGACTGACTTCATTCGTATTTGAAGTCATTATGTATGTCCATAAATACGTCAAATTATTACGAATTATTCAAAACGTCAACTAAAGGTAGGCAGTTGGTCAATCAGTATTCATGTTGTATAGATTTTTTGTCATTATTATTTTTACAATAAAATGTTAGCGGATATATTCTGCTAACTAGGCATTGGAGTGTATGGTATGATAATTTTATTGACTCGATCTATCGACCGCGTCGAGCTTCTAACCTTCTTTGAAGTTGGCATATCTGCTTTATATTAAATATGGTACATAATGTTACATTGTTGTCTATCAGTCGAATGTAAATTAATGCTGAATATTTACACGACAATTGTTATTTTTAAAATTTACATAATTAAAACATTTTTTGTAGTATTTTTACAATGTGTATAATGATTAAGAACGGCTTTGTCCATCACAAGAATTATCAACAGATGATAAAATATATTGTGTAAATAGTACTAAAAACTGTATTTTTATTATTTAAAATATAATGCTTTTCATTGACTAAATTGTCACTTACTTAGAAGAACTCCTTTATAACACGGTGGAAAAATAGCTATGTATTTTATTTGTACAATATTTATAAAATGTATAGTTGATAGATATTTCGACAACCCCTTCATCAGAACAAGAAATAGCTATCAATTTTAGATCTTATAAATTTTGTAGAAGTAAAATACATTGCTATTTTTATATCGTGCTTTAATGCTTTTCCTCCAAGAATTCACATTAAACACCTTAAAAGTGATACATTGAAAAAATGACAATGTATTTCAGTTCTACAAAATTTATAAGATGTATAGTTGATAGCTATTTCGGCTTACACCTTCATCAGAACAAGAAATAGGTATCAATTTTGGATCTTATAATTTTTATAGAACTAAAATGCATTGCTATTTTTTTACCGTATTATATTGAAGTTCTACCAAGTAAATGCCAATTCAATCAATAATAGCTTAAAAGTGGACAATAATGAAATATTGTAGAATCAAATATTTTTAAAATAATATGATCGGAATAAAGAGAAACAAAAGATTAGGTCATATTTTTATAAATATTATATTATCATCTAGTTTCTTAGTTTCGCAAAGTATTGACTTACTTGAAATATGCTTTTTATGTTGACGTATTATTATCAAACAGCAAAACAGTTTACAAAACAAGCTAATTGGCTGGTATGTTGGTTTCAACTAATTTAATTATAGACATACAAAATATGGTTTAATTTTCTCTAGTTTTAGAATATTTCAGTACGCCGAATTCAATTTACCGGAATACATTTCAGCACTTTCAATAAAACCCTTCTTTTTTTGAAATCAGAAAAAAATATTGTGATTTTGAGTAGTTCATATAATACCTGCTAAGAAATTATTTCTTATGTAAATTAAGTTATAATATTCAGCTTGTTTTTTGTATTGTTTAAATCTGTCTGCGAAAAGATGTGTAATGGTATTTACTTCAATAATGAATTAAATGCGTAGAAATTACTTACTGGCTTCGACTGACATCATAGTTTAGTTTCAATCAATACCTAAGACAAGTGATGAAAACAAATGCATTAATCCATAACTCTAAATGTTCTAACAATGTTTATTTTGTCATCCGTCTTCGTTGGCGTGACGGGACGGAGTTTAGTAGAAACCATGTATCAATAATTCTAAATATATATTTTTATTAATTGCCTTACTATAATCATTAAAATGTATGCTTAATGATGAAGCTTTAAGTGAATAAACCAGATCTGTGAAGTTTGAGTTGGAAAGGTTTGAAAAACAATCGACTTGGACTACTTTCTTGAAAAATATTTCAATGAACACTTTGCCGGATTAATTGGTCGATCTTTAATTTAATTTACATGTCAAATTGGAATGGTAGAAAAAATACTGACAAAATTAAAAGTTTGAATAATTCAAATTTGATATTGAAATTCCAACAAACACCCTTAGTCGATATCGTAAATTAGTTTATGCTGCCTTTAAAAATATGTATCTTTAACCAATATTGTACGGCCGCCTTCTACAACGGTATCAATAAATTCATCTTGTTTCAATGACGGTACATACTGATCGGATCGAAACCAATCACGTGTCAAAAGACTTAAAAAAAATATATTTTTTAGTCATTTAATATAGCATTATCCATATAATAATACATTAATCTTGAAAAACTTACTACATGTGAATTTATAAATGTTAAATACAATCCGACAATCAGTCAAGTAGACGTCAGTAATGTTGAACCCGTGTGCCTGATAGAATGCCTGATGATTCCGGTAGTTGAAACCCGGATTGCTGGTGATAAATCATGTGATATTGTAAAAATTTTCAACAACTCAAATTTGATATTATAATATGATCAAGTCGATAACATGAATTTTATTTGACAATATTGTAGCTCATCAAAGTTAATTCGCTCATAGCCATCGCACTAAAGCATCCTGTGTTGTATTTAAATCATATAAAAGAATATGTTTGGATTGAAATATCGTTAAATAATCTACATCTCTCGTGCATCCATTACGGCTACGAAACATTTCAATTATACCTAAGTTATTGATATACCTGTCGCACAAAAACAAAGTATCGGATCGGTTGTGGCTGTAGGCAATTCATTAAGCAACATGGCACCAGAATAAACCGATGTGCATGTGTGTACACAACATGTTTCTTTGTTTGGACGTTATGCATAATTACTAATCTATAATATCTTTCATTATGCCGAACACAGTGCACTTAGGTCGCGGACTGCGTCTCTGGCATATCGACATGGCGTGGAGCATACGCAAGAACTATGTCGAACAAGAGTGGTTCGAAACAAGCCGACGACAGTACCGACCCTAGAAAAAAGAACGCCCAAACCAACGTGTCAAAAATTCAAACAAAATAGCCATAGTTCTGACAACAACAAAAAAAATGTAAAACTAAAATAAACTGCTATTTGTTCAACGTGTTATAATGAAGTTCTACCAAGTAAATACCAATTCAATCAACAAAATAGCTATTTTTATAAAAATGAAAAAAATATTTAGAAAATCGAAACGAATATATAAGAAATTAATACTGATTATTTATGACATCGACGGTGTTGTTTAAGCTTGTATGATTTCTGATGTTATGTCGCTAAAGACTCGGGTTTCAACTTTCGGCATCATCGGGCATTCTATCACACGGATGCAATGGAACTGATTAAGTTAGTCAAGCCCGTACAAAGTTTCTACAAGTTACGATACTGATCAGTTAACGTTCTTTTCTGACGCTTCGAAGACAAATATATACCAGTTATCATCAACGTTGTGGACATGACAATCCAGAATTGGCCCTAATTTTCATAAAGCATTTTTAGCTAAAATTATTTCATGAACTCTTCCACGAAATCTAAAGTAAATTTGAGATACTTTTGTAATTTTGATCAAAGTACATACATAAAAAAATATGTTCGTTCAATTTTATTCACTATCGTTTAAGATGATCCATATTGGATAGTTGCGAAAGATTTGATAACGTTCACTAGGCAGTCTATGAGAAATAATCTTAAAGTTTATGAAAGGATTTTTTCCGAAGCAACACTGATCCTTAGTATAATATAAATTTCATATATAAGAATTATTTTTCATTCAAAAAAGTCATGAGATTTCTACCGAATACTGATATTATCTTACACAATGATAATAAATTTGAATTCTTAAAAGTTTGTACGATTCCACATGTTTTGTCACTAACGATCCGGGATTCGCCTTTCGGCATCTTCAGGCATTCTATCATATGAATGCAATTAGGTCAGTTCTGTTGTATCCGTGTGATAGAATGCCTGAAGATGCCGAAAGGCGAAACCCGGGTCGTTTGTGACAAAACATGTGGAATCGTATAAAGTTGTAACAATTCAAATTTGATATTGAAATTCCATCGAGCACCTTCAGTCGATATCATAAATTATATAATGTGTTGTATAGAAATGCTAAATGGCCTAAGTTGTTAATGGGTAAATTTTGTTCGAACTATTTGCCGCTCCTTAAAACGTGGCGTCCGAGGAAGATGCACATAGTGCCGTTCCCGGGCGGGCCGGTACTGACCACAGCGCAGTTCCATTATTTGATGTCTTCATTATGTTGTCCGGCGCTACTTATAATGTGGGTGGTGGGCCGCATATGTCATCGGACTCAATATCTTTATGGTCCCCATATATGGGACATGGCGTAAACGTTTTGCCTCGCTATTCGAATCGCAGTATTTTTTGCCTCCGGTTGCCGTCGGCTGATAGAAAGGGAATGATATTCGACGGGCTTGTTTGTATCCTTATATCAAATATGAATAGTTGGCATACATTAGTCAAATATGATGACAGACAAAGAAACAAATCGATACAAAAAAGTCTATATTACATCAATATTTCGAACCACTTTATACACAGATATTCAAGACTTTTTTGAACTGTTAAATTTAATTTAATCTCTAAGAAAAACACATACTTTTATATGCAACATAAATGTTATTAATAAAATTAATGTGTTCTTGATTTTTACCAAATAATCGATAATAAATTTTAATGGAGCGCTTTCTGGTAATGTAGATAATTGACTTAAGCTCAAAAAGAAAATAACTTATAAACATCAAAGTATAAAAACCCTACAACTTACAATTGAATTGTTACGACTTTGTACGGGCATTCTATCACACGGATGCAACAGAACTGACGATGCCGAAAGGCGAAACCCAGGGTCGTTAGTGACAAAACATGTGAAATCGTACAAAATCTTTACAATTCAAATTTTACAGTGAAATTCCGTCAAGCACTTCAGTCGATATCATAAATCCTACAACTTAAATTGAAAGAAAAATACTAAATATTTGCAGATATAATTGTAACTGAAATCAATTATCAATTCGATTATGATACATGACTGATAAAGTTATATTTGAAGCGAATGCGCTATCATTGATTTTAATATGCACATACAATTATAAATAAACAAAAAAAAAAAAACAGAAATAATTTTAGGATCTGGTATTGTTGTTACACGAAATATTTATATTAAAAAGCACACACATACCAAATACACTCTAATTTATTCTTTATGTTAGCCCTGTTATCGTTAATTATTTAATTAAGAATTTCGTCATATTTCTTTCGCTTTGTAAAAGGCATTGTTAACTTTTTTTTGACTGTCAATCTCTGGCATTTCGAATTGTTGTATTAGCCGAGACATAATAATTAATCATATATTTATGAAATTATTATAGGGGTACTCGATTGAGAGTCTAAACAGGCGTGCAATCTCTCGGTGGTTTTGTTTGAAAACATATTTCACTTCCAAACTGTGTGGCCTATAAATATTATATAAACTATAATACACGACAATATTTTTTTATTATTATCATTTATAAAACAGATGTGTATACCGTTGTGAATATTGATATATTTACTTTGATATCACCTTAAATTTTTTGGTACAAAAAATATTCAAAGGCAACGCCAGATCCATAAGGAAATTGATTAAATTGACATTTACTTGATAGAACTACATTATAACACGGTGAATAAAACAGCAATGTATTTAAGCTCTACAAAATTTATAATATATATATTAAAGTTGATAGCAGTTTCGGCTCACGCCTTCGTCAGAACTGTGTTTAAAAGTACTTTTAGTTTTCTATATTTAGCTATGTAAAAAAGGAAGATAATGTGTTTAAACAGAAGAGAAGATGTAGTAGTAGATGTAGTTCTGACGAAAGCGTGACCCGAAATAGCTATCAAGCATATATCTTATAAATTTTGTAGAACTAAAATACATTGCTATTTTTTTCACCGTGTTATAATGGAGTTCTACCAAGTGAATGCCAATTCAATCAATAAAAACATAATATTTTGACGAAAAATAATTGAAAGAATTTTGGGTTACTATGCCACCGTCGAAAAGCTTTGTGACTTCAACGTAACTTGCTCGGTTATAACAACATTAAATATTTTATAATATATTATATTAAGAATGTGCACTATAATATTAGAGATATGCAAGCTTAATTCTATAGAAAACAGTTGAGATGATCAATCAGATATAAAAAGTTGGGCGAGGTAATTTTCGATCATCTTGTACGCAAAAGTTTTGGACAGCTGGTATACGAATTTGAATACATTACGTCAATAAAAATACGAATAAAAATTATAATTAGGTGGAAAATAAATGAAAATAATAATAGTTTTATTTGTAAGATTGAGAATGCTTTGTTGATCTGTTGTATAAATTATTGGTGTGATGATTGATTGACGACTTTTGTAATGGTATTTAAGAAAGCGCAGCTAAGAAATTAAGTTATTCATTTTGTCCAAACGGTTTTTTATACACTATACTAATATGTATGCGAGCATTCCACAGGATAATGATATCATAAAACGTTTTGCTCAGTATTTGAAATGAATACCTTTACAATAATCAATCGCTTATCAAAGCTCACACTCCACGATTAATGATGAATATTTATTACAAATATATTCAAAAGTTTAAAACTACATCACTAAATAAATAAATAAAAAACTGTTGAATTAAAAAAAAAATTCAATTGTATTAAGGTGTATTTTCAATTACTTTTTTTTTAATATTATAAATATATATATGTATATAAAGTAACACTTTATTAATTAAATCTCCAAATATTGTTCATACGGTATTAAAGTTTATTTGAATTGTTACAACTTTGTACGATTCCACATGTTTTGTCAATAAAAACCCGGGTTTTGCCTTTCGGCATCTTCAGGCATTCGATCACACGGATGCTACAGAACTGAAGTTAGTTCTGTCACCTTATCACTTATGTTGCATCCGTGTGATAGAATGCCTGAAGATGCCCAAAGGCGAATTCCAGGACGTTAATGACAAAACATGTGGAATTGTACAAAGTTGTAATAATTCGATTTTGATATTGAAAATCCATCAAGCACCTTCAGTCGATATCATAAATTAAACTTTTGATGTTACGAAAATAAAAGTCATAATATTGCAGTATTCATATTCGATATTGTAATTAGAATTGGATTTGTATAACCAAAATATTTATTTACTCTTTAAAATTATCAAATATTAAAACGATAATGTTTTAACAGATGTAAAAAAAAGCTTGTCGGTACGATGGTTTGTAGTGAAGCTTTTTAAAGTAGATTTGAATACAACATTTATAGCCATAGTGATATGATAAATGGACATCTTTTTATTGTGTTTCACCTCTTTGACTTGCACCGTGCACACTTAGAAGGATATGTTAGGAATTCACCTTGCCATGTTGTGTGATTCGAAGCAACTCTATAACGTAATATTTTGCTTATATATTATAAATATCATAGAAATTCAGTAAATCCACTAGAAAATAATGAATATTTACAGATTGATTTTTAAATCAAGCTATCGTCAGAATTAAAAGTTTTATTTCTAGAAGTAAGCATATTTTGAAAGTCATGGTTATAGAGCGAATTTCAATTTTTATTTTTGTACATCAGGCATGCCTTTTGCTTGACTAGTTGATTTGTATTTGAAAAAATATTAACATTCCTAGACGTTTGCGGACAATAAATGCGTTTGAGGACAATAAAAAGCATCTGATCCCTAAGCAATACATTATTACAACTTTTTTGAAAAATATCTCAATGAACAATTTGTCGGATGGTGGGTTAATTTTTAATTTCATGCACATAAATAGGAAGATTAGGAAAAAAACCTGGCAACATAAAACGTTTTTTAGTCGGAATTGTATTCTTAGTTAATTTTAGTATTTTAAAAAAAATCATAGTCGTGGTGCTAACACCTTCGTATTATACTTTTTTGTTTAAATTTCTTATAGAACGGATCGTGAATAACCGTCGGAATTGGATTTATAGACCGGAACACTCCGTTTAGCTACTGGTCTTGCAGACACATCTATACTTTTTTTGACACTTAAATCACTTCTTTGTAACAACGAGAATAAATAGTATCAAAATTTTCTGCAAGATAACTTTATTTCAAATATATCTCATAAAGCAGTCTTTGGAATGTTTTACAGACGATTAATATTTACTTTAACCGAATAAATCTCAAGTATGTAGCATATTGTTGATTTACAAATTCGTAATGCTTCAATTATTTATTTCGAATTCTTTCCTTGCAATATTATAAATGTGGTTTTTCAATTCATACTATAAGCCTTAAAGGGCATTAATCAAAAATCTGGCATTCATTTCGAATGAATACCGGACGTTTTTTGGAGGGTATAAAATTACCTTAATTATTTTTGTCTGCTTAAAATTGAAACATATCAATGTACAATATATGGAATGCAGTTTTGAAAGCCCGCTTCCCTTGATAAAGAATCGATTATGATGTTAAGAAATGTATTATTGAAATTTAATGCAGTGAGCGCTTCAAAAAAAAATCTAATTTTCGATTGTTGTTTTTTTAGCAGAGCGTAGATACTTAATTTTTGTAAATATTTTTATATGTCGTTTTAACATTTATAAATATAAATGCGCGAAGTTTAGCTGTAGATGTTTGACTCTAAAGAAATACTCAAGCATATGCTTAAGATGAATAAATTTTCTATTCCACTGTTAAACTAGTAAGTACCTTTTTCTTTGCTTTCGAAATCTTAAATCACAAGTTTTTATAAAATACTTTGTATTATATTTTGATGTAATGAAGCAATACATTAAACGTGATTTTTATTAACGTTATTCTGTTGACGTAATGACTGAAGAAAGCAACTTTTAAAAAATGACATCTTCATAGAGCTTGGATTAAGTTTTAAGGTTTATAGGTAAACACGGTGAAAAAATAGAAATAAATTTTAGTTCTACAAAATTAGTAGAATACATAGAACTGAAATATTAGAACTAGAACTAAAATAAGTAGAATTTTGTAGAACTAAAATATATTGCTATTTTTCACCGTCTTATAATGGAGTTCTACCAAGTAAATGCCAATTCAATCAATTAATAGCTTAATTTGTATTCGTTGAATAATACAGTGAGCTTAGCCGTACTCGCTTTAATGGCATGGGATAATTTTTTTAAATAATAAAAACACATTTTTTGTACTTATTTCTACAATATATTGTATGATCAGTACAAAAAAAAAGAGTTTTTATTATTTAAAATATCATGTCTTTCCACCAATAAGTGACAGTTAGTAGGTGGATTAATGTAGATCAATATTGTTTCTTATCTAGCAGCGCTCAAACTATTAAAATATTCCAATATTTCACTCTTTTGACGTTTGAGCAGAGAGGACGTTGTGATTATTGATGTCATATTAAAAAGTTGGATAGACATTCAGACATCGGTTTTCATAAATAAAACGAATGGCAGACATATTTTTTACAACATATCTTAATATTTACTATAATGCCCTCAGATTGCTCAACGGCCAAATACTAATCGAGCCGTAATGGACATATTTGGAATCGCGTATAATCGAATTCGCGTAAAAAAAAATTCGCTTAAAAAAAGGACTGGGTGTATTTTATCTTTAAAAATAGTAAAAAAAAGTGATACATCTTATAAATTTATTGCTTGCGAAGCTGGTTCCTCTGTATTGCTAGATCAGTGACTGACAACCACACGTAGCAGGAGATAAAAATTAATATAAAGTTGTTGTTTATCTCAAATTTATTTATGAAATTATCTGCACCAACCGCTATCCATTTTTATTTAAGCTGTAACGCATACTATCGATGAGCGAAACCGGTCCTGATCAAAAAGTATATGGAGGAAATAAAAACTGGAAAATTTATTTTTATTATTTAAAATATCATGCCTTTTCATCAAGAAGTGACACCTTAAAAGCAAACTATCGTATGCTAAACAACACAAAAAAGTAGATGGTCAAAGAATCCTACTTTTAGGACTTCTGCGTGAAGTCGCGATGTTATGACCGGAGTGGAAGTCGTGAAAAAGGAATGATTCCGACTATTTTTTCGATTACATGATTTTGAATAGTATCTCAATAAGCAATTTGTCGAATGGGTTGGTTAATTTTTAATTTAATGTGCATAAAAAAAGTAAAGGTAGCAAAAGAAAATTAGCAAAATTTAACTTTTTTGGTCGTGTTGGTCGATGACGAAGTCGGAGTTCCTGTCCTCCGGACTGTCCGGAGAACTCCACAGTCCTGCTTGTAACTAAAACATTGTAAAAACTATACTATTTTCTGCTTTACAACTATTTTTATAAATTTATAATAAAATATAAATATTGTATCATATCTTTGAGAGCCAATAAGTTCATATAACATATTTTTGAATGAACTTTCTGACAAACGTTTGTTCATAATTATAATATTTTCATAATAACCATACACTGTATATTGATTGACTTGGCATTTACTTGATTTCTCCATTATAATACGGTGAAAAATAGCAATGTATTTTATTTCTATTTTATTATAGTTAGTACACAGTTTACAGCTCACGCCATCGTCACAACTATTTTTTGACGTAGATTTGCTTATCTATATATACGTTTGAGCATAGTTCTGTCGATGGTAAGCCGAAATAGCTGTCAACTATATCGTTAAAAAAATTGTAGAACTAAAATACATTGCTATTTTTTCACCGTGTTAAACAAAGACTGCATCATGTTTAGTAGAGGGAAATTAAAATATTTTTTTTATAATATGTTTAACTTATTTGAGAGTCTAACAGTGGTGAAATTTTTTCGTTAACAATTTTTTTATTCATATTTAACACATAGTTATTTTCACGAAATAGCTACTTATTATGTAAATGTCATAAAAATATAGCCAGCTACATGCTGTAATTTTCCAAGGGTTAATTAATTACAAAACCGGATAAAGTTTACTCGGTGAACACCAACAATGCGTAACGGCCACAATTCAGTGTCGACGGTTTTGTAGTTTTAGACTATTTTAATAAAGCAATGTGCTTTAGAACCTTTTGACAAACCAAAAGTTCAATTAAACCAGCTAAAACCATTCTAATGAATATTTAACGTTTGGTTCACATAGACAGCGTGAGTATCCGTAATGGAATGTCTAATAGTAAACTTCCTTCTTACCTTAACACAATACAGTTTATGTTTTATATTTTTAAAAAAGCGTTACACATTTCATAAAATCGTAAAACACTTCAATTATTATTAACAAAACTAAATATTTTAGTACAGTTAACATTTAATATAATATATATCTGTATTTTCTGAACTTCTAAATATTTTATCATAAAAAACAATATATATCAGTCATATTAAATAACTTAAACCTTTATCGCTTAAGGCCAGTGAACAAGTGAGTTCTATCAAATTTTAAGGGAAGCTAAAAAATTTAAACTTGGAAAAACGAATTGTTCGAATAGTCGTCCGGAAAATTTATCGCGCATTATTGTCATTCAACAAGTTATCGCGAGTAATTAACCGCCGCGTCAATGATACTAAAACTATTTATGGATCATATTTTTGGAATTATATTATATAAGACAAGGTTTGACATAACTGATTTAAAACTTATTTTAGTTACGATTATGTTATATGTATTAAATTTGTACGTATTGCCTAATGGTAGATTTGGTAGCGAACATTTTGTAGAATATTATAGATTTGTGAGGCAATCGATTGAGTTGGCTGTGTTACAGCTACTGTAACAGCTAGCGATTAATTGCTTGCAAAAAAGCCTTATTAAAGAATGTTATATAGAGAATTTTTGCCTTAATTAGTTTTAACTTTTACCACAGAAAATTTGTATTGTGACAATGTTTTGTTTTACCAGTTAAAGTCAAGTGATTTGAATACTGGATACAATGTACAAAACCAGCGAACTTATTGATTGATTTGGCATCTACTTGGTAGAACTCCATTATAATACGGTGAAAAAATAGCAAAGTATTTTTGCTCTACATTTTTTTATAAGATATAGTTGATAGCTATTTCGGCTCACGCCATTGTCAGAACTAAGTTTAAACGTACATTTACTTATCTGTCTGTGTGTAGAAAAGGTACACAATACATCTTCTGTTCTGTTTTAACGATCTAGCTTATTTCCTGCTAGCAATAAAACTAAATAAAAATAAATTGTAAATGAAGCTAAACAGGCAGCATTTTCAATAAGCTTAAATATTGGAAGGGGATGGTTTTTTACGAGTAGGCAATAGCCTCTCGCAATGGTCTGAGGAGCGGCGACCGATCTATATTTTTTAGTTCATTTAAAATTTCGTGTGAAAATTGATACCTATTGATTTCCAGCCGTTCCAAAGCCGTCACCTTTCGACCGTTATTACAAAGATGTAAACAT
The DNA here is from genome assembly GCA_028555115.1 of Himalopsyche japonica. Taxonomy (NCBI): domain Eukaryota; kingdom Metazoa; phylum Arthropoda; class Insecta; order Trichoptera; family Rhyacophilidae; genus Himalopsyche; species Himalopsyche japonica. Next base: position 580,085 of record JAHFWJ010000015.1, read on the forward strand.
GTTGGCGCTGAGCTTAAATTTATATTATGCGATTCTTTTATAAAGTGATTTGTAAACTGTGAATCTGTTTTTTTTCTATTGGAAGATGTTACATATAATATATAGATAAGAAAATGTACGTTTAATCATTGTTCTGACGATGGCTTGAGCCGAAATCGTTATCAAATATATCTTATAAAACTTTTGTAGAACTTAAGTACATTGCTATTTTTTCACCGTGTTAAAACCAGTGAATCATAAAATTATTATTTTTAATAGATGGGTTCTCATTTTATACTACTTGGTCATAGGAACTAAAGCATACATCACCTGAATTGACACGGGTATGGGAACAGCCATCATGCATTTCAACGGACGGTGTACGGGTAGCGTTAGTAGCGTTGTCTTCTATTGACACTAGCTTCTAATTATTTGGCGGCTTTTTGTACTAGAAATGAGAAAAATCAAACAAAATAATGTGTCATTAGTAATAAATGACTGCTTCGGTAATCATCGAACATATGAGTAATTATCGCGAGGAGAAAAAAAAACACTGCATGTTATAATGGTTTTACGGGTCCGAACTGTATACTTCTAATTGAATACAAATTATTATTAATTAAGTATTTCAACATAAATAATGCTTGGAATTATATTTGTCCAAGAATTAAATATTCAACTTCAACTTTCACTTCATCGTTGTAATTTTATATATTTCTTTAAATAGTTTATTTATTTATTTATACGGTACAAAATTTACAAATTATAAATTCATTGCTTTTGCAACGAACATAAAATTTAACAAACACATAGCAAAACAATCAACAAGGATTGCAAAAAAGTCATCGTCATCAAAGTAAGCTCATGAAACATCTACTTTAACTAAAAAATAGTATTTGCCTGAACTTACTTTCATCCATATGGAATATGTCAACATCCGAAGCCAATACTGTTGAACATTGTTAATGTTCTTACCATTGGCAGACTGGTTCTACCCTTTAGAAGCAAAAAAAAATTATGTCCACGATTTCTTAAAAAAATATCCGGATCATACAAATTGATATTATTAAGGATGGTAGAATTCTTATTTTGGATCTGTCAAACTTTTAAAATTCAAATGTTAAAAGATTGACCCAGCGTTTACAATTATTCAAAATCGTAGCAGCTTTTCTGATCAACGGCCATTGTTAAATAATAAAATAATATCAGAAAACCTCAAAACCCAAATGAAAGAATGCCACAGTAGATAGAAGAAACATTTTCTAATAATCGAATGAAAAAAATGATTAAAAGGTTGCACTTGAAGACCTTGAAGATCGTAAGTTCCATTGTTCTGCTCAGTTTTATAAGTGCACAATGTAAACCAGCTAATTTCCTGTATTTTTAATTTCAAAAATCGAAAAAAGATATTAAGTACAATGCCTATATATATATGTTATATCAAAGCTCTGGATTCGGAGTCGTGAAAAACGAACGACTCGCACTACCTTTTTGATTAGACGATTTTCTAAAATATTTCAATGAAGTGACGTCATTTGATGGGTGTCTTTACAGAATTTTCACAACTTTCGTCTAAATTTGGAAAACACGCCCCGTGCCTGGCCCATTTTTCAATAAATGCTATATTTCTTAAATGTTTACTAAACGTTTTATAACTATAGTAATATTGGATGAATTCAAATGAACCCTTCCAAAATAGCTTGAAGCATTATAAAAATTAGCTCTAGAGTGATAAAATTGACAACATTTCCCCATATGAAAAGACACACTTCAATGTTTACACATATACCGAGTTTCATTTATTTTTTTGCCTACAGGGGTTATTTTTTCTGTAGCCGTTATAGGGGCCGAAAATATATTTTGCTATATCCCTGAACAATCTGTACTATAGATCTTCTAAATTTCTTGCTTGGAGTGAACTTGGGGCCACTTTTAGGTCGTCGCCAGGAGGGAGAATGTTAGTATCGTGTATTGCACGCGAAACGATTGAGATTTTAGATCGTGAAAATCAATACCTTCATAAACGATAATACTACATAGATTACTATTTTGAAATGTTTTAAGTCTTGACTATAAGAAAACAAAGATTTATGAGTATTTCTGCGATATATCGTAACTGATAAATCAATATTAATAATATTCAATTACTTTCTGATTAACTAATATGTTTGAGTAATTAAATAATTGACGAAACACTTAAAAACATATTTACATTAAAACGTGGATTTTAAAAGTAGTACGAAAGTGCTCTGTTCTCAAATCATACCACGGTATTTTTACCAAAATAATATCTATGTTTGGTAAATATTATTAAGCATAAGAACGTAAGCCGCTAATCCATCACTGTTTTTTTTCCACAAAAGCCAACGACATTAATGAGAAGTGATTCAAAAGGTAGTTGAGCGCAATGAACGTCTTGTATAACACAAAAGGTATACAAACAATATGCAAGAGAGATCAAAGACATTCGAGGCCGAAATATTTAGTTTTTCTACTACCGGTTCTAAAGTGTGTACTCCTTTACCTCAAGTTATTACTTATGATTTTAAACTAAAGATATTCCGAGACGCTTAAATAATTCTCGATACATATTTAGAGCTGCAATGGACACACTGGTTTACTTACGGACCTTGCTACTGAAAATAATAATAACATTACACTCTTAAAGGTAGAATAGATATGAGAAGTAGAATAAATAACTGATAGTCGAGAAATTTGTGTTCTGTAAGCATTCAATAACAGAATACATAATTAAGACACATTTTTACTACTATTTCAACAATATATTTAAGACTGATATAATTCAAATAACAAACAAGGCGATTTATCAGAGCTGGAGAGTCAGAGTCGTGAAAAACGAACTACTCTGACTACTCTTTCGATCAGACGATTTTGAAGAATATGTCAATGTACAATTGCCATATTTGTTGGTTTATCTTGAATTTAGTGCTCAAAAATAGGAAAGAAAAACCTAACAAAATTTACTTTTTTTTAATTGGATTCGTGTTTTTGGTTAATGTCGGAATCATTTTTTGACTGAAAAAATGATTTAAATATTTATAGGTGAATTTAAGAACAGATAATATAATAGTTTACAGGAAATCTAAATTTAATGATGAAAAATAATTTACAAATTAAATGTTAAGGATGTGTATGTGTTATAATATGTATTAATAAATTTTCAAAATAAATTTATTTTAAATAACGAAACACAATTTTACGTACTATTTTTACAATATGTTTCACGATCAAGGCAGGTTACGCTCACAGTGAGAATTAGCAACTGATATTAAAAGTACTAAAAATGTGTTTTTATTATTGAAAATATCATGCCTTTCAATCAACAAGAAGTGACAGTTAACACCATCAAGATCCGAAACAGTCTTGAAAACTTCTTTAGCAAGAGTGATGGGTTTTTTTAGAATCATCAGTCGTATTACTTGATAATGCTTGCGATGAAGAAAACCGGTCCCAATTATGTAAAATATTGTGGAATCAGTACATACGATACGTAGCAATCAATATTGAACGTTCAATTACAATAACAATTTAGTGCATAACATTATTTATTACAAACAGCTGATTTCAGTACACTCCAACTATAAATATTTTTGATTTGTGATGAAATTTTGAAATTCTGATTGAACACGTTTGATTGTTCATTCATCAGTATGTTCCTTCCATATAAGTGGATTAGAAACAAAAAATAACTGGTCCGTCACAGAACAAAAATATTACACATGTTCTTCTTAAAATTTTTGAAATAAATAAAACTTTTAAACTCTTGAGTTATAAATATAGGAATTCTAAAAATAAAACAAATTAAGTTTACAGTATGTAAAATTATATTCAATGTATGATGTACACTATACGATATTGAGCGCCGATGAACACATTACAATTTTCTTATCCGATACAATTCGTGTGAAGTGATTGAAACGGGTTAGCGAAATTGAATTATTCTGTGAATACTTTGTATTGAAACTGTTTTGAAAGGAAGATGAAATTCCCACAACATTCATTTCTGTTTTGTTCGATCGACACTAATGACACCAAGCTTCCGAATTTGTCACAAAAGCAAAGTCTATTATTGACTAAATACTAATTGCATAGTTTTTCGTATGACGGTTTCCATTGACCGTTTATTATTTATTGTATTTGAAGCAACGTCTTAACCATTAAAATTGTACGCTAGATACACATTATATCATCATCGTTGTGGCCAAATTTGATGTTATAAATAAAAGATTTACGAAACCTTTTGATAAAATTTATGCAGTCAACAATGTATATTTTAATTATCATAAAATAGCTGTAACAAAAATCAATGCGTTTTGATTCAATGATTATTTGTAAATGACCTGAAGCCACTAGTGAAAATCCCTTAATTTGACAATAATACTAGCATACACAATTACATAATAAAAAATATTTTTTTTAATACATCGTCTATTTTATACACATCAAATAAAATTACAAAAAAAATAGATTTTTTTCGTGTATGATTCCACACGTTTTTTCACTAACGACCATGGTTTCGTCTTTTAGTATCTTCGGACATTTTATCACATTGGTGCAACAACAGTTACGTCATAGAAAGAATTCTAAAATTGCTGAGAAAACTTGTGGAATTGTAAAAAGTTTCAAGAATTCAAATTTGACACTGAAATTCCATCAAGCAACTTCAGTCGAGATCATAAATTTCCTTAAATTAAGAACACATATATTATAATTCAAACAGAGAATATATTGAAACAGTGGACACATATTTTTGATCTGTTAACACACAGAGAAAACAGAATATCAATAACTTCTTTATTTGAAATTCATTAATGATCAATATAAAAAGATTCAATTTCAAAAAGAGAACAAAGATCTTTATTTTTGTTGTATCATTCTGTGATGTGTCACGTTAAAAATATATTTTAGTATTTCCTTGTATGAAATTATCTTTGCCACTAGTCTTCGGTCTGTTAAAAGCATACACTTGTCGTAGTTTTTACGATACCTTAACAAGGTTTCGTTAATTTTTCAAAGAAGAAACCAGCTGTTGTTGAGACTTACTGGAAAGATGTCAGACGACTTCTTCTTTTCAACTAATGATAAAAATTGCTTGAAGCGTACAATCTGAGTAACTTTGAACTCTGAGTAGTATTAAACAAAATTGAATTATTTCTTGTATAACCTATTATTTTTATAGTGAATAAAGCAAGTCTCAATATTGTTAGAAATTTTTATAAACACTCTTTATAAAAACCATCATACCACACAAAGTGAATCCTTTTCACTTTGTGTGATATGATGATGAGAATATATCTATATATATATAATATATCTACTGATGATAATGAGAATATATTCTGTATTGAAAATACAAAAATGTTAATCTTGCTTAATTTTGTATTTTATGTTTTTTCACACACGGTGAAAAAATAGCAATGTGTTTTAGTTCTACAAAATTTTTAAAAGATATAGTTGATAGCTGTTTCGACTCACGCCATCGTCGGAACAATGCTTAAACGTACATTTGCTTATCCATAAATAGCTGTGTAGAAAAGGTTGCTTCATTTACATTTTCAAAATTTTTAATTTCATTGCTAGCAGGAAAAAAGCTAGGTCGTTTAAACAGAAGAGAAGATGTATTGTGTACCTTTTCTACATAGCTATATATGGAAATGTACTTTTAAGCATAGTTCTGACGATGGCATGAGCCAAAATAGCTATCAAATGTCTTATAAAAACTTTGTATAACTAAAATACATTTGCTATTTTTTCACCGTGTTATAATGGAGTTCTAACAAGTAAATGCCAATTCAATCAATATATATAAGTTTTTTCAAGCCAGTGTTCAGAGAAATGCATACATACGTGCAGTGGCGACTCGTGCTTAAAATATCTCGGGGTGTTACGGTTAATTAAAAAAAAACTTTTAGATTGTCATATTTTACAATTAACATCAAAATTATTAAAATTAAAACATTATACGCGATGTTGTTTTATTTTAATTGATAATAATAAATTATATAAAATTAAATAATTCTGCTTACTTAGTTGTAAATTATTGCTGGATTGGCAATACCAGACCAAGTTTTTAGCTGCAACCCCTCAGTCCGCACATCTTCTTCGCCCAATCGAATATATTCCATCAAAAACGGCACGGCACAAAATCATAAAAATGAGTCACTTTCTGATATTAATTTCACAGTGTGATAATTATTGAATATATGAGTGTTTTAAAATTTATAATGGATGTGTTAAAATTTTTCTTTCTTAACAATTTGCTCGGGATTGCTGTACGTCTGGAAGAGCCGCCTATATACGTATATGAGAAGGAAAAATACTTGACAGATATACGTTCAAAGATTTTTTAATCTGTGAAAAGTTTACTCAATTATTTTATATATTTACACAAAATCATATCAAAACAATATTTTATCGTATTAACGGCCCACATGTAAACGCTATCCAACTTTCTATTTCATCACGATAGGATTATATTCTATAATATGATTTCATCGAAGACTTGAAATACGTGAGGTACAATATAATATCATATATAGTCGTTTGAAACAGAAAATGTGATCAATACTTGTCAGTAAACAAAAAAAAACGTATTGTAATTAAGTTAAAATTATAAAAGAAAATTTGATGAGTATAAAGAAAGATAATAAAAAGTAATAGTAATTGACCTCAATTGTATATTTAATCTATTTAGCATTCTTATATAACTACCTAAAAGGATGTCATCATCATCATCAGCCGGGGTCGATCCACTGCTGGATGAAGGCCTCCCCCTGTTTTTTTTTTTTTTGTTTTTTTTTCAGGGGTGTTTGGACATAGCAACACCACGCTGCCCAGGCGGATTGGTGTTCGGTTTTCTGTCTGGGTTTTCCTTCCCATAGCCAAGAGAACACGGCACTTGGTGTTCCCGAGCGGTCACCCATCCAAGCACTATCCGCGCCCAATGTTGCTTAACTTCGGTGATCGCACGAGAGCCGGCACTTACAACGTGGTACGGTCGTTGGCTAAAAGGATGTATTAAGATATTTTTTTTGAAAATAAATTGTATTTAGATATAAATAAAAGAAACACGAAGAAAATTCTATTTTTTTTTTATGTGTATTAAAATAAAGTTCAACCAACCAATCCGCCGAGTAGCCAAATTTTACCATATTGGGTCTCTAACGAGGGCGATTTATTTCTTCTTGTTCATTGAGATATTTTTCTATTATTCGCTTGTTGTTCACGACTACGAAACTGCAGCTCAGGTTTATGTCTTATTACGTGTTAGGTCACACCGTGAGTTTATCTTCTCTAATTACAAGATTTGCTTTGCATAAGTTGGCAAGGACTCTGTAATTTTTTATAAAATTAACGATCATGATTTACTACTCTTTAATGTTGGCGAACCGCGAAATTTCTTATTGTCGTTTGTGTTTGGCGTCATAATAGAGGACAAATAGTTCGGTGGATTTACCGATATGCCAACACTGCAAACGCAACTAACTAATCGTTTTGGAAGAATGTAAAAATTACTGCCAAAAAAGTTAAATTTAATTACGGTTTGCTACCTCGCTGCTATTTTAACTACTCAAATTAATTATGTAGATACGTCAAAAAATCACAAGTAAATTTTTTCATTTGTAATATTAGTTCAGGTATATATTGCAGTTTTTAAAAACACAACTTGAAAGTCCTAAAATTGCAGTAAAAGAAAATATTTACACTGGATGATCGCTTTATGAACTTAATCTGTTCCAAGTTCGTTATCCGAGTTTTTCGTTAACCGATCAGTATTATACCACAGATAGAATAAATGGATTAGAAAGATTGTTTTACTTCGTTATCTGAATATTTCTTCGTTGCCCGAATACAACAATCTTTTCTGTTTGTTGCCCGATTTGTCCGCAGTTTAAACTTTTCCTTAATCATTCACTGTACTATGAAAATTAATTTTTATTTTATTTAAAATAAACTGAACCCTGAATGAAAGTCGTTTTTATCAATAAAACGCAAATACAATTGTAAACCGGTCTATTTCAATATTTTTAATCTACAATAATTTTCAACACTTTCATGAAAAAACCAAAATAGCTTTCTTTAAAAATACTTTAAAAAATACACAGAATGTGGTGATAATTCCGTGAATATGCAAGAAGGAATAAAGCTATCCAATTTTATTGCCTTGTCAATGCAATAGAGTCGTAGAGTTGGTGACTTATATTTATACACCATTTGTTTTTGAATTCGTTACTTTTTAAAATTCAATTTATCATTATACATAATATAATGCATGCATTTTTTATAGGTTCTGTTGCTATTTTTCACGTGAAACTGCATCAACATTCTCTTCTATAATTCTAGGAGATTTTTATTTTATTTTATGTTACAACCAAAAATATGTATGCAAACATAAAACTGTTAAATGAATGCATATTACTTTTTTCATTGAAGACGGTCGTATTAATTATACTAATATTTTATTTAAATATATAAGTTATTACATCTTGTAATGTCATGCTCGTCGATAAGTTCATTGAATTAACATAACATATTTTTTATTATATTATATCGGTTGTTAATCTATAGGAAAATTATCTACTTTTAAGATTAAATTTAATAATACCAACCCTACTTTTACTGTGACATTCTCATAAAATTTAAGATTTATTGACTATTTTCTTAGTGTCTGCTTACTTGTATTAACTATATTCAATATAAAAAAAAATCTTGGATAACAAAATACGTGAAAGAGATACCAACACGCATATTTATTGGATATTTTTATCGCGTAAAAAATCTTTCCAGGCTCATGTTAGTAATAAAATAAATACTTAGAATGGTACGCAATAATTTTAAGAGGGGAACATCTATTAACACATAGTTTCCGGGACCATCAAAAGTAATGGCGGAAGTTTACAAAACACTAACTGAATATTTTTGACACAAATAATCGTAAATGCTCCTTTATTTAGAAAGTTTTTTGTATACACTCAATGAATTGTGGAGACTTAATATGTAAAATAATACGAAGCCGTTTCTTAAAACAATGTGTGGACTTCGAAAACTTTGTTCGAATAATGCATGTATTTAGACACTTTATCGGCTATTTTACGGTTTTATTTCACATCGAAGATATATATTTGAAGGTTTAATTACGTACTAAATTATTCTGTGTGTGAAATGAAAATTATATTTTTCTTATAAAACATATTCAATTCTTGAAAATTTCTTAATTGCCATTTTGTTGTCAAATCGGTTGAATTATTTGACAAAATATTCACATATAGCACAAACCAAACAGAAATCAAAATCTTACTATTTGCTCAACATAAATAAATACTTAAAAAGATTTACTTGAAATATTTAAACGGAAACATGATTAGCGTCATTTCCTCAGCAGCTGTTTTGTTAAATAATGATTTTCTATGTTGTGAAAATGGACATAATAATTTGATCGATAAATACGTCATTTATATCTGTAAATAATAAATATATTTTTTTGGAAGAAGCGGTGTAAGTCATACTTCAATTTGTATAGAAATCATTTTAATTAAATGCGGCACCAATATAAGATAAATATAACAAATCTTATATATTCAAGTAAATGTTTGTTTGTTTGTTTGTATGTCCTGCATGCGTTCCTATACCACTCATCAGACTGGGAAGTGGCTGGTTGTGAACACGCTCGCAATTTTTTTTTAACTAGAGTCTAGTTTAGTTACTAGTTACTATAATAACCATCAGATCAGTACCGGTTTCGCTCATCGCGAGCATTTATTCTGTCATCCGATTGTGATAAAAAGATTGAGCTGTTTTGCAAACCCTCGCGCATGTTTCTGAATGAGTACAACCATTAGATCAAGACCGGTTTCGGTCATCGCGTATTTTATCAACTGATAAACTGGACAATGTGGATATGCTTCTTACATGGATGCTTTATGTGGCCTGCTCACGCGCCGTAAAAACGTCTGATTTTATCCGTGTACGCAACAAACGATAATGCAAATGTACAGTGTATCCAAAAACATTTTTATTTTTTAATATGTACAGAGATGTGAGTGACGGATAATGATAACAATAAATTCACTATTTTATTTATGGCTTCAATAATATATATAAATGTATATATGCTTATCATAAAAAAATATATATCCCGTGTTGTAAACATACATGTCACATTTCATAACACTTCCTATTTTATGTTTTCAACAACTTTGTCAATAAACCTGTCTTCCATGGTTCATTAGGATGAATGTTCTCTAACAAACGTAGCGACATGTTTCAGTGGCACCTCGCGGAGGGTGAGCATATTTTTAATTATTAAATTAAAAAGTTTTATCAAATACTGTATCTTTTTGTTTTTTTGGTAAAGAATCGCATAATATTTTTGTCAACTACCAATAATACAATATTAAAGGATTCATTTTTTTAGCTAATAAGTACTGCAACAGAAATCATCGTTTGTGGTTGATCTAGGAAAATAAAAAATGTTAGACGTACAAATAATGAGCTTGTTTTAGTTGATTAATGTTCAACCAAAACAAGCTCATGAAACCCCTAAAAATATACCCTTAAACATGTAAAGGTATAAATAATGGTTTATCCATAATATTTGATCAATAATTACTATGTTTCTTTCGTAATATTAAGAAAATTGTTGAATCTAAAATGGTTTCCTTTCTATTCGAATATAAAAGAATACATTTTTTATATGATCTTGGGTGAGAAGCCAAATACCCGAATACTATACTTATAAAACCCAATGAAGAAGATTAAATATATGTACCATGTAACCCCCAATTACACTACTCCGATATATGCGCTGCCTTGAAATATTCACCGCAAATCGCCTAATCGCACGATCGCTTGGCTGGATACACACAGCCAGACGGCCGTCTGTGCGGTGCATACAGTCAAACGTTGGCTAGCGTCTGTGTATTAATCACGTGACAAGTTATACACGGACATCCGGGCGACTGCGTGCTGAATTTTCCGAGCACTATACATTTTATTACCTAGTAATTAAATATTTCATCCATATATTTTTAATTGCAAAATTAATAGTTATTTTTAGTTTTGCATTTTTCGCGAAGAAAAACCAAATCCCTAATTTTGTATGAGATTCACTACCCCAATTACACTACTTCAAATTACACGGTCTTGAGTGTAAATGGGGGTTTTAATGTATCACGGTTTTCCTTTGAGAGTATTATTTTTCAAAACACAAAAATCGGTTAAAAATTAAGAAATAGCTAAGTTAAAATTAATCGAGTTTTATAAAAATTTTGTGATTATGCAATTTTGAATTCAAAAAAGGTGTCTGTACTAAAAATGCGGTTTATAGTCTTCAAGATATATGTTTCATTGTTATTGTACGCCAATGAATTTGAAATTATGTAGGATATGGTTTTTTTGATGAGATGTGCCACAGTTTTAAAATGAAACCATCTGGCTCGGAAGATTTAGTGACGCCATTTGACAAAACGACATTTCTTGTTTACAACCCAACATTTTGCATCAAATGCGCTCTGCTCCAAATTGGCAGTGTAACATATAATAATACCTCATCTGGGCTGTGAAATTAGATGGTATATTGGACGTTTGATCATTTTCGCAAACTATTTCTAAGCTAATTAATGCAATATTCCAGCAAACAATTTCTAAGGAAACAGCCGAAAAATAAATGTAACATTTGTAGATTCCTACGTAATTGAGTAAAATATTAAATATTGTTTGAATCAAAGAAATTACTTGACGACTTTATTTGATTACATACAATGTGGTCTGTTATTAATGTTCTTATTTGAATTGCTACAACTTTGTGCGATTCCACATGTTTTGTCCCTGACAACCCGTGTTTCGCCTTTCGGCATCTTCAGGCATTCTATTACACGGATGCCACAGAACTGACGAAAAATAAACAGTAAGCATCGTCGATATACCAAAGCTATTTCAAGAATGACTCATTAATAGGATCGTTAATGGAAGTTATCACGGGCAATTGTGCTAATTATTATTGGATTAGTATTATTAAATTTGTTTTAGCTGCAATTTACTGCTTGCCTTGGGGTAAGTGTCTTCCTGTAATTAATAACTTTGGTATATAGACGACGCTAACTGTTTATTTTACGTCAGTTATTGAATGCCCGAAGATGCCGAAAAGCGAAACCCGGGTCGTTAGTGACAAAACATGGGGAATCGTACAAAGTTGTCCTTCAGTCGATATCATGAATTATATTGATGTACTGCAAATAATGAAAAGGTTACTAGAATTAGCGTAAGAAATAATGCAGCATAAGATTTCTTTTTTTTTGTTTTTGGCACTTTATTATGAATCAATTAAAAATCGTTCATTTTTGAGATTTTATTCTATGTATATTTTTATATTACACTGACATATAAACATACTTTATATTTGTTCAGTGTAAGACGCGAAATCACAAAACGCTTCTCTCTGCGAAATGCGCTCACTGATTAATTTATATCATTTTCATTTGATCTTCGAGGTATGTTTGATGTTTTCTGTCAAATTGGTCAAAGTAATCAAAGAAATAGAGGAAGCTAGGACGCCTCGTAAATTTTCTCGCACTCTGTCCATGGGAACAGAAATGGATTGTGGGCGAAAAACGATCGTTGCAAATTAGCACTAAAAATATCTATTCTCAAAATATCATTTTTGATTTCGAATCCCTTCTGAAGAATTGAAAGGTTGAATATTATGTGTTTATTTATAATTGGTTTTAATTTAAAAATGGAATTATTTTTTAAGCAAGAAATTTGTCAATGCTTTTTTTGTTATCGTTTATTACGTTCTCAACTTTGCGCTTGAAAGCCAATATATATTTTATTTTGTTTTGAAAATAAAAATTCTCACCAAATATTAATGACTTTATTTTGAAATATGCTTCTTTTATAATTAATGTTTACTAAAATTAAAAACTATTTTTGACAATGTTATGGAAAAGCTGCTTTATTTTTTTAAAATAAAATTAGTATTTTTCTTTGAATTGTTACAACTTTGAACGACTCCACATTTATTGTCACTAATGACCCGGATTTCGCCTTTCGGCATTTTCAGGCATTCTATCACACGGATGCAATAGAATTGACTGTCAGTTCTATTGCATCCGTGAGATAGAATGCTTGAATGTACCGAAAAGTGAATCGCGAATCGTTAGTGAAAAATCATGGGAAATCGTACAAAGTAATACGATTAAAATTTGATATAATAAAATTTCATCAAGCACCTTTAGTCGCTATGAAAAATTAGTGTTTTATCAATTTTTCTCTGAAAATTAAGCATAGTATTCGACTGGATTATCATTATAATCATTTCACAAAAAAGTTTATATTTGATCAATTTTACTCGTCCGATCCTGTTTCGCGTCATTCGTGACAACAGTCATAGCTAAAAGTTAAAAAAGCTAGTGATTTTGAGTTTATAATGACGAAGGAGGAAACTGTTCATTATATTTTGTGAGCCAATGTGACTAATGAATGCCACTGGACGGGACGTACCTAATTATTTCAAAAAGGTGAATAAAATACTTTCGTGACTGAAAAATATATCGATATAACTTAAAAATCTCAATCAAATCCAAATCATGTTCAATGTCTCACTTAATTGACAAAAGAATACAACTCTAATAGACCCAAATTAAAAAGCTCTAAGCAGTCTTAAAACTTTTTGTCTAGCTTTTAAATGAAACGATTTTTTAAGCAAGCAAAGAACTTTTTAATATCCCTTTTCCGGAGAGAAATGTAGATTTCTTGATTGTTTCTTAAACTGGTGGTACCCCAACTAGCTAATCGATGCCGATTAAAATATGGTAATTTAATCAAAGGGGGGCCTTTGCAGTCTTATTAAGAGACCGTTTAAAAAATCCGAAGCTTTGATCGTATTTCTACTGAAAGGATTCAGTTAGCATCAACATGCCATCAGAATAATTACGTAACATTTACATAAATGACAAAAAACTGTTCATAAAATCTTTGATTGAATTGGCATTTACTTGGTAGAACTCTATTATAAAACGGCGAAAAAATAACAATGTATTTTAGTTTTACAAATTTTTTATAAAATATATAAACGACCTTTATTACAAAGATGTAATGAAATTAAGGATTTGGATAAGCAAATGTATGTTTAAACATAGTTCTGACGATGCCGTGAGCCGAAATAGCAATCAACTATATCTTTTGTAGAACTATAATACATTGCTATTTTTTCACCGTGTTCAAAAAATCTCATAAATGGTATGATTTAATCCAAAGTTTCTCAATCGAAATTTTCTTCACATTTAAATTGAAATATTAACCACGAACAATGTAATCATCTATTACGATAATTAAGTGGTAATGTAGTTTTTGATATAAGTTATTATGATTTTGATATAAATTATTGTTATATAATTATTAAGGTTTGCCCAAATCCAGCGAAACCATTCTATTAGTGGCGTAGAGCTCCGTGTAACCATTACTGCTATCCTGTGAAACAAATCTAGCTACACAGGCTGGTACATTGGGTACAGACGGAAATAGGAAATGGAAGTAAAAACCCCAAGTTGAAATTTAATTAAGATATCGTCGACTAAGCTTTAAAGTAAAACTACAAACAACTTTTATTACGTACCTAAGCCGTCGAGCGTATTCTGCCGTACTGTGCTACAGTTTCCTCATTTAGAAAAGGAAATTTTCTATTACATTTTATTGTGCTTTACTTTTTTTTAATAAAAAAAATTTTTGAAGAAATATTTGAAGAAATATTTGTACAATGGGTAATCGGGGTAACATAATCTGTTCGAAGACTATGCTCGATTTCTGAATCAACTGAGTTTTACATATACAATAAGTGAATTATAAAGGTCGTTATAGTGTTCATTTTCCGATTTGTTCGCAGTCTAAATTGTTCGTTAAATGGCCAATCGAGTTTTACATTAACAATAAGTGAATTATAAAGATTGTTTAAGTTCATAATCCGAATATGTGTTCGTTATCTGAACACAGCAATCTATCGTTATAGTGTTCGTGATTCGTTTTGTTTTCAGTCTAAAGTGTTCGTTAAGCCAGCAATCGAGTTTTATAACATATATACAATGAGTGAATATTGAAATTCGTTTTAGTTTTTCAACCGTTGTCCGAACACAAAAATCTTTCGTTAAAATGATCGTAATTCGATTATTTTTCGGTCTGAACTGTTCGTTAAACCACCAACCGAGTTTTAAAGATAGTATTAATGGAGTATAAAGATCGTTTTAGCTTTTCGTCCGAATTAATGCTCGTTTTTTAAAAACAACAATCTTCCGTGATGGTGGTCGTTGGCCGATTTTTTCGTAGTTCAAACTGTTTGTTAACCGGCCAACCATATACAATTTGTGATCGCTTAACGAACAGTTCGGACTGCGAACAAATCGGACAACAAATACTACCACGATATATAGATTGACTTAGCAATTACTTGGTAGATCTCTATTATAGAACGGTGAAAAAATGGCATTGTATTTGTGTTCTAAGAATATGTTGTACTAAAATACATTGCTATTTTTTCACCGTGTTACTATTACGAAAGATTTTTGAGTTCGGATAACGAACCAAAACGATCATTCGAATCCATGATTATTAGCACATAGAAAATGAAACTATTAAATCGAAGAAAAATATTTTCAATAAACGTAATATGTTAAATGCGCTTCTTATAAACTGCTTTCAAAGGGATTTTGGGGTTTGGGATATAACTCACTGGAGCGATGTAGATAATGGCTACGATTGTAAGCGTGAACGAATAAAGAGCAAAACTCAAGATCGAAACTAAAAATGTATCTCTGTTTTACCGGAAATTCATAAAAAATAATCTTCTAGACTTTATTTTGAGTTGTTCATGTGGGTAGCGATAATCAATAATGAAATAAAAATTGATGAGAAATTTTATATTTCAACAAAATTTCCAGCCCCGGTCTATTGGTCAATGTCATTTCAATCGATTATTAGAGTTGTATTTTAATATACAGACTTATTTGATTTTTAATATTCCCTCCAACGAAATGTATGCAAAAAAATAAGAGTCGATTTAATTCAATCAATATAAAATGCAGGAGAAAATATTCATTAAAAGATGCAAAAATCACTTATAATCGTTCTCGTGAGTGTTGCATTGAATACAATTTAATTCATATTTTCTTATTATTTTTACAATATTTGTTAATTTTTGAGTGACGGTGCTTAAAATGATCTTTAAAACGATCATTTTAAATGAAAAGCTTATTTGTCTTTTCATAAGAATAAATATTGAATGTTTTCTGAAATATATTATAACAGTCGTAATCATTTCTTGGAATATTCAAAACAAGCGTATTTTAGTTATTAGGTTTAGTGACAATTTTCGCTTAACAATGTTAAAGCTCGCTGTAGATACAGAATTTAAACATCAAAGGATCGCTACAGGAAACATAGAAGTTTGCAAAAGCAATGCTTTATCCACTGTATTGCTTTCAAAGCAAAATAATAACGGATGTCAAACAAAAATTATCGCATAATAGTTTCAATTTCTATTAAAAACTTTTTTTTTTTAATTAAATTAATATTTCAAATAAAACGTAAGGAATCTATCAATTTGAAAGTATATATTAATTACTTGACCATTGCTATTAAAATTTTAGTACACACTTAATAAAGATGCATAGAAAACAGGTGCTTAATAATTTATTTTAGACGAGACAAGTCTGTTTGTTGAAATATTTTATTACACTAATTATAATTTCTTTTTGTTATCTAAATATTTCAAAGACTTTAATATTTAACATATTTTGATGGTTGTTATTTTTCTTTAAAAATTTCCGCAATCATAAATCAAATAAGTTTTTTTCTGCATTGAACCAAAGGAGTTTCAAGTCCTACTTGTGTCTTAGGTGGGATGTTAAACTCAATTTATTGAAAATCTTTGGTCCCCATTAATAAAACTTCATTGCAAAAATAACACAGACGTCTCTAAAGCTCGGACGCTTCACACACGAGATGAAAGATTTACAACGTCCACAGTAGTATAAACAGACTTCAAAATACAAACAGTGTGATATTATTTCAACTTTTAAAAAATTAATATGCTCGCTGATTCTTTGCAATATTTTTCTATTTTATATAAACTGAAATAATTGTAATTGATATATAAAAATTTTAAACATGAAGGAAGCCGAAAAATAAAATAGTTTTTTTTAAATCAGTTAATTTACTTGAGAAGTGATTTCTAATAACGAATTAATGGCGACGATGGTTGACTGAAACGTTTAATTTAAACATAAATCTGTTTCGCTTTATTTTCATAATCTTTGATGTAATTGATTTATGGCAAACAATAATTCATAAAAAAGATTATTTGTTTTATCCGTTTGATACAAAATGATCTTCTTGACATTCACATAAATATAAAGTGACTTCAAAACGACGAGCAAATATTTTAGAAATCAAAATTTATTTCGCCAAAATCAAAGCGTGTGTTAAAGTGTTGAAATCCATAAATGCTGAAAAATGCCTAATGAAATAGGTGAAGTTTCATACAAAAATAGCTAGTGCTAATACTCAAATACTTCTATGCGTATAAAATGGTATATATTGGTGACATTAAAAAGCTTAGAAAGCACTAATTAAGATTAAAATATTTTCGATTCTAATATAATTTATCATACATTCACAAACTTGTTTATCTGTAAGGAAATGTTCTGAATTAACAAAGTAAATACTTGGGCATTTGATGTTTTTTTTTCTATTGTAGAATTAAATGGGATATTTTGATTATTGTATATATCTGAGTGATATGTTATATAGGGGAAAATTTACGTAACCATTGGAAGTTTAAAATAAGTGTTTATAAAATTATAATTCTTTGAAAGCGTACAAAAAATATTTATTATTTTATAAGTAAGACTTATTTTTATTTTGTTTAAGGTTGAAAACCTTATAATTATTAAATTAAATTAAGATGATGATGGACCTTGAGTAGTGCAAGGAAAAAAGGACTGAAGGTTTGGCCCTTCGAACACATTTCTCAGCAAGTCCTTTGAGATCATCAAATAATACAGTACGTGCGATGAGTAAGTGAGTACAGTCGCTCGCCGATGATATATCGCCAATTGTGGGGTGACTTTACGCCACAAACTCTACCAACAATAGTCTGTGTCCACCCCTGTCATTTGCAGCTACCGTTAGGGTTACCAGATTCTCAATATGGATTATTGAAATTTTTAGAAAAAAAAAACGTTGGACATAGGCAAATTTATCGCAAGAAAATACATATTTTTTAATTTGATGATGAATCGAATTACTGAGTATTTAGGTACGTAGTTCGTATCCATAAACAAATTCTGATCTATTTCGTTAACCATTCAGCAACTATTTCGTCTTTTGATTCAAATTTATTATTGTTCATCATTCCAAAAATATTTGTAGAAATTCCCGCTCACTAAGAAAACTCAACACAAAAACTGTACACCTTTTTCATGATAAAATTTGAAATTTTTTGTGCATAAAGAAAGCTTCAGACTTATATGCTGTAGTAATAAGAATTTCGTAATCAAATTTGAATTGTTACAACTTTGTACGATTCCACATGTTTTGTTACTAACGACCCGTGCTTCGCCTTTCAGTTCTGTTGCGTCCGTGTGATAGAATGCCTGAAGATGCCGAAAGGCGAAACCCGGGCTGTTAGTGACAAGACGTGTGGAATCGTACGAATTCGTAACAATTCAAATTTGTTAATGGAACTCCATCAAGCACCTTCAGTCGATATCATAAATTTCATCATTTTTAAATCATTTAGCAATCATTATTCGGATACATATAGAATTCTCACAGTTTTACTAGTTTATTTGTGTTGTAGCATTGAATGTTACTCAATTAAAATAATTTTGAAAGTCCTAATCTGTCACGGATTTTTCAGTGTATGCCGAAATCGTGTGTGGTCATTCTGACTTGTGACCCCTAGGCAACCAAACAGGACACGCGACAAGTATGTGCATTTTATTGCCTCAAAAAACATGACAGACAAATAATATCGTCATCGGGTCGTGAATTATTTTATCAATATTATTAATTTTATCTATTTTCACGAACAGTGAAAAGTAGACGATGTTTTTTATATTGCACTATTACTGAAGTTAAAGTTCAGTGAGAAATATGTCACACATTTTGCGAATACACAAAATTTCAATGATAACTTTATAATTCTTACTAATAACAATCTAAAAATTATCGTTACACTAAAGAAAGGTCCAAAATGCTGTCCATCAAAACCAAGTGCCGGGTGTAGAACGTGATCATTAAACCGATAGTCATGTATGGATGTGAAACCTGGGGTTTAACAGAAAAACAAGAAAAGGCGCTCCAAGTATTTGAAAACAGAATCCTCCGGAGAATACTTGGACCCGTTAATGAAAACCACCGGTGGCGCATTCGTACGAACGCTGAGCTCTTCGACCGATACAAACCAAGAATCATTAATGTCTTGAGATCGAGAAGGCTCAGATGGGCGGGTCACATTGTACGATCTGAGAAGTCTAGAGCTCTTCATAAGACTTATGGAGGAACACCAGCTGGCACCCGACCTCTCGGTCGCCCTCAACGGAGATGGGCGGATAACATTCAAAAAGATGTTGAGAGGTTGGGGATAGTCAGCTGGAGAGAAATAGCGCTCGACAGAGATGCCTGGAGAGAGGTTGTACAGTCGGCCATGGACCTAAACGGCCCCTAGCGCCATTCTATAATATAAAATAATAATAACTAAAGAAAAGTGATCTCTAAACTCAATAAGGATGTGAGCTACTTTCAGAAATTGAAATTTCCTGGTGAGCTACCTATACATATTCCTTCTTTATAATTGGTGATACAAATCAGCGAGAGAGAGAGAGACAAAGTGTAAAATGCAGTTCGCATCAATCGTAATACATCTCTGACGGCTACTTTATCTCACTTCGTTGTGCGCACAAATTGTTATGCTAAAAAAATAATATTACAAAAGCAACCTTTCAAGCATTTCGTTGAAATTTAGCTCGATTCAATTTTATTTTTATTATTGGAGTTCAATAATAAAATTGTATAGGAAAATTTATAAATATGATAGAATATCCCACGCGAGCTACAAGGAACTCGCGAGAGGCTGTTTGGCGATCACTGCAATACAATAATATTCCGTGTAAATAATATATATTTTTTAATATCTCTAGTTTCGACTGTCAACCATATAAATTACATTCAACGGATACATTGATAAATTTCTCGAATATTATTTTTTATATATAATTAGTATTAATAGCTATCTAATGCCTGAAGATACCTAGAAACGCAAGCCGCGTTATTATTGACAAAACATATAAAATCGTTCAAAACTTCAATAAGGAATATTTAGGTCTTATTGTAAGAATTAAAAAATATATATATTGTAAAATTAATTAAGTACCTACTATAACGTTGCAATTATTTATTCTATAGCTTTCGTATTTAATCAATATTTATATATAATAAATAACCTCTCTCAATAAAACATTGAGATGGTGCTGCAAAATACATTTTTATGATAAAGTTTTATTTATTTTGTGCAAGCATTAAAAACAGTAGTAAATCATGCAAACGGTAATAAAATGTCGGAAGTAAACTGATCAATTACCATTACATTGACGCAACCCTAAAAGTGCTTTATTCAATAAAAAGATTTGACGCGACTGAATTGCTTTTAAAAGTTGCCAGTATCCGGTGGGTGAGAATTTGCGAGTGTGTCTATTCCAACAAAAGCTTCGCAAGATTTTCATCAACCTAGACAATTTATATATGTACATACAAATCGACGTATATGACTCGTCCAACTTATCCTTTCGGAATGTAAAGTTGCTATATTTGTTTGATTATTTGTTAAATAATTCGCTATTATATTACCTGACAATGTCTTCGCACATTTATTGATATGCTTGTGCTTATCAAAATCAAGCTGGGAAATATATCTTTTGGAACTGTCTTTGGACTAGAAAATCATTGAAATATCTGGAGACTGATGATAATAAAAAATACTTACAGTTGTATTCCATTATAAATTCACTAAGGTTACGAAATGTGACATACATTTTCTCATCATTGCACTTCAAACTATGTAAAAACAGTTGGTAACTAAAAGTACTAATATAAAAATACTTGATATATCAAATATGAATGATCCTTAAATTATAAGATGAATTATGAATTGAATAAGCTTAATAAGCTAAAGATCCGTACGTGCAAAAATCCTGCGTGGTATTAGAGTATACAAAATATATTTCACTTTTAAAGTGTCAACTGTCACTTCTTGATGGAAAGGCATGATATTTTAAATAATAAAAACACGTTTTTTAGTACCTGTTTCCACAATAAATTTTATGATCATGACCGGCATTATCAACTGATTCTCGAGATGGACGAAATCGGTCCTGATTATAAAATATATTGTGGAAATGCGTACATGAAAACGTGGTATTATTATTTAAAGAAAAATATAGTTGATAATCTAATTTATGTTCTTGTGGTGGTTCTTTTCGGTGTTGCAAGTAATTCTAGAGCACCGCTCTCATGTGCGGCCTCCAGAGGATTTTGCTGCGGCCACCAACAGTTTTATAGTAAATATTTATATTTGAAAAAAATGGGTTTTTACAAATGAATTTGTAAAGTTATTATTATTTTAAAATTGGTTGAATAAACCTGACTTATCCTTATTTTACTTAAAATCCGTATTAATAATGAAACTATCGAAACTATGTTTACCATATTTGGTGCGTTCACGACACATTACCATAGGACAGCTGATGCTTATAATGCGGCCACAGTAAAATTTCACGCGAGAACCACTGTTCTAGAGAATCTTATCTGAATGAAGAAAATATACCTTGTAGAGATTTAGTATTACTCAAACATACTTTTCACTCATTGAAAATGAGTGCTAAATAATGATTGTAGTGGAACAAAAATGTTTTAAAGTACTGATCAACAATTTATTCTAAATGTAATATTATTCATATTATTGGTTCAGTCTTATATATAATCAAAAGTTTTAATCAGTTGATGTTACTTCAAAATAATTTTGAAATAAGTTTCATATCCAAGTTCAAAGAACTTTAAATTTTGAAGTAATTTTAGCAACTGTCAAAGTTGGATAAAATTTGCTTTAAAATAATAGTAGTGAAGATGTGTCACCTCTTCTCACATACATCATTTACAGAGCTATGCAATTTTTAGTATCTCGCTTATTAAGCCCTTAAATTACACTACCAAAAATTAAAATACTTCCTGTAAATTTAATGTCCTTTTTTGGTTGAGCCGCAAATTGTGGGGATGGTGCGCCCCGCGGGTTGGTGCGACGCCAGCGCCTGCATCGCACCGGAAGGGAGCGAACGACCAAACAGGCAGTAGACAAACGGCTAGTCATCTATCATTGCGAGAGTGGAGAGCAGTAGTACTTCTCTTCTACAAATACTGAAGCCCACTATAATGTTATTATGCTGCACTGAGTGCACTTTACGATATGGGTAATCAAACAATAGTCTTAAACGATGCAGACTAGCACAAAATTATGAGTGATTTATGATGAATTTGAAAATGTCAAATGCGCTGTAATTTGTATGAACAATAATAACTCGATAACGATAAACGAAGCTCTTTGGAATTGCGCTTAAAATAGTTTATAGATGGATAAGCTATCTTACTTGTACAGACACTTCAATTCTTAGTCAGTATTTGAGAATCCATAATATATATTAATTGCGATCAACGATTGACGAAAAAGACAAAAATTAACGGTGACACAATCACAATTGCGCAAGCTTTAATAAACGGCAAAAATATTTTAAAAAATATGAATTCATGAGGATAGAAAAAAAACATAACATAAGACTTTTTTATGATATCGACTGAATGTGCTTTATGGAATTTCAATGTAAAATTTCGATCGTTACAACTTTGTACGGTTTCACATATGTAAATATTAATATTAGCAGTTATAATATTATATAATGTTTTAACTATTAAATTTGTTTTAGCTGCCATTTAATTCCTTTGGTATATAGACGATGCAATCTGTTTATTGTGCGTCAGTTCTGTTGCATTCGTGTGACAGAATGGCTGAAGATGCCGAAAGCTGTACCCGGGTTGTTAGTGACAAAATATTTGTAATCATACAAAGTTGTAACAAATTAAAATATGATAAAAGAATTTAATCACCTAGAAAACATAATTAGGAATCTTTAGTAATTCTGTAAAAAAATGCAAAAAATAACAAGGCTGCTTCTTACTAAGCACTTTCAAACAAATCTGGTTGCATTCCAGTTGTTCATAATGTGATGTATTGTGATTATTAATTGAAGCCAGCCAATACTTTTTTCACTTGTAGAATTTTCAAAATAGTTTTTCGGTGTACGGTAGACAGATTATAGCTTTCCCAGTATATAAAAAAACTATTTCTCTTACAATACATTATATGCTATGAAATTAATATATAATATGAATAAAGACGAGGGTTTCCGAAAAGCAATTAATAAGCCTTTAAAATCACTTTTTCGCGTGAATGTTTACTTGCTACTTGAAATTAAAAATAAGCGCAGCGAAATAAAATTTCAAAAAAATGTTTCATTAAAAATAAAAACAAGTCACATTGTGCGCGAACGCTGCAGACGATTTCGTCTTTTTGTACAAAATATCCTTTATTTTTCGTCAACTACTGACGCAGCATTTGGAGTTTTTTTGTTAGCTTTTTGTTTTGTTTTTGTTTTAGTGAAAACATCCATTTGTCAGTTTGTGACATAGCTGAAGTTTCTCCGGGTGTTTAGGTACTTTATGACTTAAGTAACATTATATTTGAAATGTATATTTGCTCTGATTTTTACAACATCGCACAAATAGCCTACACAATACTTTTTCTCAGCCAACTGACCTATTTTATAGCTCATCTTTATAGTGAACATTTATTAGAAGAGTTTGTACTATACGATAGATAATATATAGCATTTTTATCATTATATTAGTAGAACGATTTAGTATGCAGCGTTATACATTTAATATTTGAAGTTCTGATAATAAATTGTTCAATTAATTTTATAGTTTAATAATCCATTTCAGTTTATTAAAAAATGTGTATAAATCGACGTGTTAATAGTCGTTGATATTTGAAAAAAAAAACATTTATGTTATATAATTTATAATATCGACTGAAAACTTGGTGGAATTTTGGCGTAAAATTTAAATTGTTACAACTTTGTAGGATTCCACATGTTTTGTCACTAACGCCCCGGGTTTCGCCTTTCGGCATATTCAGGCATTTTATCACACGGATGCAACAGAACATAGTCATCAGTACTGTTACATCGGTGTGATAGAATGGCAGAAGATGTCGATAGTGACAAAATATGTGGAATCGTAAAAAGTTGGAAAAATTCAAACTTAAAAACACATTTTTAGCACTATTTTCACAATATCATGAAATTTATATATATTGCAGAAATAGAATTAAAAATGTGTTTTATTATTTATAATAATGACATAGTTGTTGTTTCTTTGTATGATTTTAAACGATGTAACAGATAGAATAGTTAGACAAAATTTTATATTATAAATACATTTTTAATCAACAGATTTTATCTCATGCCATTAAATGTAATGAACGAGTCCAGAAATGAAGAAACTTCAATGTTTGTCCTCTGACATTTGTTATCGAGATGTTGAATTGAAATGATTTTCTTATCATTTTTGAATTTCGAGTTCTCGCAACATTTTACACGTCCGTAGATAATTAGCTGTACAGAAATTGTACAGAGATGGAAAGAAATGTAACATAGTATACAGTTATAAAAAGGTAACACGTATGAGACAACCGACGACACCAATACAAATACATTTTGTTGAATGTCTTTCTCACTAAAGACTAAAGGAAACAAGAAACGATAAGTAAGTAAAGCACTCAGGTAGTTCAAATCATAAAGTATTTTTTTCACATGAAACACAATTTAATATTGTAAAACAATCAAAATATTAATTATTTTATTTTTGATATCGAATTCTAAGTTTTTATTTGCCGTGTTAACTGGTTTATATAAAATTAAACGATTTTTGATAAAAGTAAGACATTGACGTTAAACTATTATTTCATTTAGGCGTAGACATGAAAATTTGTAATAGATATTTCTTCAAATTTCTTAGATTTTGTCACTAGGTTTTGTGTCATTTTTTTATTATTATATTATTGGAATATTTTATTATAATAGGATATTAACAAGTGGCGAAACGCCTAACTTAACCTAACTTATCATGACCCAAGTTGATAGTTGATATTCAAACGATATCTCAAATAAATGTGATTGTATGTAACTCATGTTTGATTACGTGGTAAAATATGTATTAAAATGAACTACCACAAAGTTACCGCCGAAGCCATCGAAAATATTGTGGTAAAATATGTTTTTAGGGCTGATATCATAAATGTACTGTTAATTTATTACACATGTTATACTTTTGATATTCATATAATTTTATTCTCATTTTTATCAATTAAGATTTTGTGCTAATTGAATTGGCATATAAAATAAAACTCCGATGATTGTAACTGTCAAAATTGAATTAACTATTATATTTTTCCTCCGAGATAATATTCTTTGAGTTTTTCACTGTCGTGCTACCTACTTCTCGGCTTGTTAGTGAGGAATTTGCCTAATTGTTTTCCACTACTAATTATTGCGCTCTTAAAAAACGAAGAATTTATTTTGCCGGATTCCTTCTCTACTCTTCAAGCACCACTATTCATTAACTGTTTATGACTTTTATTGTCAGTGAACTTCGTTTATAATATAAGACACATCTTTTCATTCGTCAAACGAGCTCGTTAGAAAATAAAGTATGTGATTCTGACAGTCAGAAGTATTACCATAAAATAATTTGGACAAAGTTGTACAAAAATGCCAACAATTTAAACAGACTACATATCGGACTGGAATGGTAAAGATACAAACATAAAACACTACAAAATATTTACATTGTTTCAAATAAAAAACAACAAAATGTGCTTATTTTTTATATTATTTTTAATACATGTATTCCGTCATATGACGTGAAAAAAAAACAACTCTGAAATGTGAAGTAGTGCTAAAAATATATTTACACGTGCAACATATTCGTTTTAAAATATTTTTTTAAGTGTATTTGTCGACTCTTAAAGTAATAATAAAATAATGTTTATAATAAGAGCACAAGGTTTTGAGCAATTCAAAATATGTTCATTTATTTCAACAATGAGTTAATTCTAAAAAAAAAAAATTATAATTGGTTTCTTGTAACCGTTGCCAGTTGAAATGAATTAATTATATTTCGTCTATTAGCACAAGATTAAATATTATAATGTAAATAAATTCAATTTATATTGCAATAAAGGCATTTTATGTATTATGGCAGATGAAAATTAAGGTTTTCAGGGTTCTTGTCCTAAGTGGAATTAATTTGGATAAAAATTTCAAATAATGATGATGTTGAAAAGTTATGGACGTGAGAAAGAAAACGAAGATGGTGAAAAAAAGAATGGCATGTTTGATACCTGATTTGATTACGTATGCTTCTTAGATTAGATTAGATTTCTTAGTCGTTTACCAATTTCACATAATTAAGGTATTTTTTTATTTTTATGATATCGACTGAATGTTCTTGATATAATTTCAATACCAAATTTTTGTTATTTTTTAAATTTTGTTGCGATTCCACATGTTTTGTCACTAACGACCCGGGTTTCGTCTTTCGATATTTTCAGGCATTATAGCACATGGATGCTACATCATTGAATTCTACTTAACTGACTCCCAGTCAATCGAAATATCTCGATAATTTTTTTTGTAAATTATGTTACATTCATTCTGTCAAACAGAGTATAGTGACAAAGCACGTGGAATTGTACAATGTTTCAACAATTGAAATTTGATATAATTTTCAATTTTAATTCGTGATATATGTTACATGAATATAAAAAATGAACAGGTTTTTTTAAATATGTTTGAAATACTTAATATGCGAGTATATTATAATATGAAAATATAATGAAAAATCCGCTGAAGTTTTGCAGCTGGTACAAGGTGTAAAAACGCACTTCAAATAAACGTAGTGCATAGAATTATATGAATTTTTTGAAAATTCACTGGAGTATTTTCATAAACTTGTGCTTATTTTTAAACTGGCACCGACATAGAGTCAGCTACACTGCGAGTCTGTAATCTCTTCTCCAGATGAAAAGCGTTACAAAACTGCATCAGAAATAATATGCTTTCACACCAGAAGCTTTCGTATATTTGAAAATTTTCATATCAGCGTTTCGATTTGTAGAATCTTTATGAATTCAACTTAAATTGAATTCGTACAGTTTTATTATATAATATCTAGTAACTACAATATATTTAAAAAGAATACATATAGGCGATTTTTCTACGACATTTTTTTATTGAAAATAAAACCTTAATGATATTATATTTACATATTTTTTATATAAAAAAAATTCATAGAATGTGATGGAAAATATTTTGATTTTTATCAAACAATGTTCCTTCGGTTACTGTCTGTCATAAACCACATTAAATACAGGTATATTTTTTACGTATTTCTTTCCCTTGCCGTATTAAAAAAAAATATCTTAAAAATATCGACTTCGTTCATTGCGAGCATTATTATGAAAACTTAAGCGAAACCGGTATTGATCGTTGTATTTCAAAACTTGATAATACACATATCCCTCGATTAACACGGTATCAAGTTTCCTGAGAAATACATTTAAATCGAAAAGTACACAAAAAACGTATAATTTGATTGTTTTGTAAAATCCATAAAAAAAAAAACAAAATTGTTAAAAAGTTTAAGTTTTCATATTCTTTTATTGATTAAATACACATAAAGCATACATAGAGGAACAAAAAAATGAAATCCAAAAAATTCATAAAAAAATAATTGCAACGGTTGGTGGAGTTTTTATCATTCATCACTATCAGAAATCACTGTCAATCTCTTCTTCGTGACTGGTTCAAAGCCACTTTCATCACTCGAAATTACTTGTGCCAATTCGATGTTTGAAGTAGAAACATTTACACCTCGAGGAGATTTGGTAATAAAATCCGTTATTAACATTTGCCTCGATTTTCTTGTTAGATCTATATGGACCTATTCATATTGAGCCAAGCATTAATTAATATCACGTTGGAATCGGAGGACCCTTTTAACATTTCAGTCATTTTGAACAAAATGATTTCATATTTTTTTTCCAATTCGAGTCCTTCGTGGATGATTTTAGCTGTAAATGTAACTGGTTCGAATTATTTTTCAATCCTTGTCAAAGCGATAACGTGTAAAACAAGTACTATGTAAATCAAGGAATATGTGTAGTACTACACATAATGATAAAATATATAGATTTGATTGAATTGAATTGAAAACTATTCAAGCAAGAAACATTATTGAATAAAATTTGTGTTTAATCTTACATATTTTGAAATCCCTCTCCGAATGCTAGTTGAAAATTTATGTTGAAGAGACTTAATGTTATTGATTTGATCAATAAACCCAGAAGGCGACCTTTACTTGAATAACGCTAACTCATAATATCGTATGTGTAACAATGTATATAGAATGCGGAGCGGCCCCCACGCGGAGCATAATCTTTCGACTACATGTGTTGTTTCAACGCTTAACAATACTGCGTGTGTGTCACCCCGCTTGTTACCAGTTAAGAGAACACTATGAACTCCTTGTATATGCCTGCCTGGTATATACTAGGTACTCGTATAACGTCGAGCAGGATAATTAGCTCCAGACGGCGAATCCTCAAAGCACAAAGCCTTTTGGAGAGCTCAACTATTAATGCACGCCAAGACTCTACCCTGACAGTGGCGGGAAGGGAGTTGATACAGTGGGAGGAACCTTCCAAAAGGAACACAAAATTACACATCAACGAAAAATTACGACTTACAATATTTTTGTTCTGAAAAATATATATATTCAATTTTTAATTGTTACAACTTTTAAACAAAGGGGTTTACAACAAATAATAATTAACTATCATTAAAATAAATTATAACACGATGAAAAAATAAAAATGAATTTTAGTTCTACAAAATTTTAAAGATATAGTTGATAGCTATTTCAGCTCGCGCCATCGTCAGAACTATAGCCGAAATAGCTATCAAATATATCTTGTAAAATGTTGTAGAACTAAAATACATTGCTATTTTCTCACCGTGTTATGATGTATTTTTACCAAGTAAATGCCATATGATTTTATTGGAAGTTGTAGGCTTAAAACCGCTTTTAATAGTGTCTTTTCTTTATTGGTGATACTCGGTTAGGTTTTCTGAAATTTTAATGGTTAACTGGTTTACATTTTTTTTCTGAGTATTCAATATCGATCGGCGAATAGAGAGATTGATAAAATAAATACTATGATTTTCCTAGACGTGTTCTAATAAATGTATCCCTTTTAAAATAGACAGATTGAATAAGCAAGAGTTTCTGGTTTTATTATTGATTTTTACTTGCTCTAACAAAAGAGAGAACATACGACCGATTTTAATACAGTTTTATACTAGAAAAAGCTTAAATTTAATGTAAAGAAATTGTGCAAAACGATTACTTTTTATGAATCCTTACTTAATTTTAAACGTTCAAAAATATTTTTACGATTTTTAATTTCAAACAATGATACATTGATAAATATTGCTGAAATTCAATTCATAAAGTCATCAATAGCCACTCAAGTAAAAATTATTTAAATACACATATTTGTGTAATATTCATCAAATATTGACCTTTTGGAGCACACCACTGATCGCCACATGTAGTCACAATATTGAGACAAGGGTAAAATGAGGGTGGGTCTTTGAAGTAAAGCCTTATTTTAATTATTCCCAAACTTTTGTGTCAAAAACAAAATGATTACATGTATGAAGACATCAATTTGTCCAGTACTTATACTGTGTTTTTGATAATATGCAGTACTACACCGCGTTAGTATATTATACAAATTTGATTATTTCAATGATGGTAAATAACATTTTAGCCATACAAAAAATGTATAGTTTGTTGATAGCCATTTCGTTTACTACACTATCGTCCGAAATACATCACCGTATTGATATAAAATTTCTAACTAAATACTATATCATTTATTTTCTGTTAGTGTGAAATTAACCAAATAAATAGTAATTCAATAGATAAAATCTGTTTGTGATTATTTTATGTCTGTCAATCGAGTAATAATGTTTTCTATCTTTTTTCGTTATCTTCATAAATGAACAAAAGTTTTCTGTTTTTTTTTTATTTATTTATTTGTGCGTCAATTCTGTTGCATCCGTGTGATAGAATGCCTGAAGATTCCGTGAGGTGAAACCCAGGTCGTTAGTGACAAAACACGTGGAATCGTGGAAAGTTTTAATAATTAAAAATTTTATGGTTTTGTTCAGTATCTTCATATATTTTTATTTATGTTTATAAATGAAAAAAAAAAAAATGCAACATATTAAAAAAAACAGTTAAAACGAATGCATACACGTACATTTTGTTTAGTTGAATTACTTTGTCTATATCGAATTTGTCCATGTTATAATGGACGTATGTAGAAAAACTACGGTTTGTCTTGACATAGCTTCTTTGTTTGAAAGTAAATGAATTTTTGATAAATTAAACAATGTATTTATAATTGTTGGTGAATATTTGAGAAACTATATCAGTATTAAATACTCGCAGTTCAGTTTCCCTTTGAAATCCTAAGAAGCATTTGTTACACATGCTTATATGTAAATATAATGTAAGTTAAAATGCTTGAACAATATGAAAGCACCACAACTAATACTTAATTGAATACATAAATCATACACGAGCTTAGAACGATAGTAAATGTTTACTATTCTCGTTATATATCATATCTATGTTGAAATTAATCTATCTAATATAAATTTCACTAACAAAATAGCAAGCTTAGTTCCTAAACCGGCAAAAGAAGCAATTAGAAATACTTCTTAGTCAAACACTAGTGTATGTTTTGTTTTAACACAGTAATATTTCTTAAAAAATTTAACTGTTTTTATTTTATACAGTAGGACTTTATAGCATGATCTTAAAACTAATATTTATCAATATTGAATAAACTGTATTAACAGTCTAAGCTTAATTGTCTTTCAAATAATACTACATATTATATTATATACAAAACCAAGTCGGGTTAGTTACACCATTTGTCAAAACTAGAGAACGGCTATCCGATTTTTATGAAATTAGGTTTTTTGGATTTGTCTCCATTCCGAATAGCAGAGTGGCAGAAAAGCAAAATATGAAGAAAATTTAATTTGTCATGCATGTTGGATGGAATGAATTTTGATGATATCTTGAGAATTAATTGACTGATAATATGTGAGCTGCAGTGAGGTGATTTGGCGTATATTTTGATTGTTTATTTACTTACATCATTTCGAGTATTCATTTGAACATGATAAAAAAGCACTGAATTTAAAATATCCGATAAGTTAACACAACGTTTATTTCTGTCAGTTATTAAGCAAACTAGTGTTATAATAAAACCAATATCTCAATTCAGTTTGATTTTTACCTTTTCACTAGAAAAAAAATTATTAGAAATAAATGAAAGTTGTGTTACAAAAACATTAAATTATGCTCGTAATCTGACATTTTTGAACGTTTTTTTCTTCTTTTTTTTCACGAATTAACTTATCACAATTAGATTTTGTTTATTGGTATAGCGATCTTTTGGTTTTTATTCTGTGGTTGTTTTGAAAAACAGTATGATATCTGTCGACTCCAAAGTTTTAATACATTTAAATATTAACAAACAACTATTTCGACAATACCGTTATGAAATAAGAAACTGAGAAATGGCTTATCGTGTGTGAATTAAATTGAGAAAGATCTGGCTGTCATACTGGCTGTACCGTCAACTACTGTCTCACAGGGTGATATCAGAAATTCTTATGCTGGCACCACCTACATTCTGCATAGTCTAGTTGCGTCTCGGTTTAATATAACTGTTCAACTTTTTGTTCAATATCGCTATGAATCTGAATTAACTCAGGCAAGCTGTGCAAATCACACCTCCTCAATTTCATGAAAGATTTTCACATTAAATATACATTCTACGGTAACCTACGGTTCGAATATACCGTCATCTATAACAATATTTAAATATATGTCGAAGTTGTTAATATTAAAAGTAAATCTCGTATAAAAATATTTGTTCAGTACATTACGCGTAGAATTGAAACAATCAAACTTGATTCTCGCACAAATTATGACAAAATATTTATGGCTTGACACAATACACATTCCATTGAATTTACTGCACAATATACATATTATTTCTTTTTAAGTCGTTCAAACTATTACGTTTCCGTGGCACTTTTTCCGCATCTATCCAATTATACATAAACTTTAAGATGAAAAATAAATATAACTTCAAACTTAAGCATAACAAACTCGTTCAAAATATTTATATATATTTAAATATAACACAATTATCTAAAGCGTCTTGATTGTTAGATATTTTCCCAATATGTATTATTGATATTCATGTCTTGATATTATAAATAATTACATCACATTTTTAGGACTATATAAACTATTGATTTATGGTCATGTCCAGTTTCGCTCATTACCAGCATTAACGACTAATGAGTTAATCAGTTTATAATACTCGCTACATGATTTAAAAATGTGCTCTTTTTTTATTATCATACCTTTCTATCAAGAAGTGATAGTTAACAAATTAAAAATGAATGTGAATATAGTAAAGAGTTGTATTTTTATCAAATATAAATGTATGAAATATATTGATATTTAGTAAAAATTATATTAAATCGATTGGGTTATTCACTCGAGTTCAACTCTAGAAGGAAAAAAGTATTATAAAAATGAATGCTCCTCTGATGATTATAGCGTTTGATGAACATTTTTACCACTAGATCACAAATGATGACAATTCGAAAGAGTGTACAAAATTATATAGACAATATTAAATAATTTGAGAGATTTTGCTGAAGAATTCTTACTCACACGTCGGAATAACACTGCGCTTAACATTGTGGGACTGTGTTCGTACATGACGGGTGAATATATTCGGAGAGAAAATTGTTTTTTTGAGTGAAAAATTATATAGGCGCTCTTCCACACTATCTCCGTTCGAAGCGATTCAAGTGTCAGTCATTTTTTGATCGAGCATCTCACATGCACCAAGGCACTAACATTCAAGTAAAAATTTTCAAATACCAATGAAAATCTTCTACTTTTACATGTGGTCACATCCTTCGGTTACGCAAATTTATGTATATTCTAATCTTAATCTAGAGTATATCATTCGTGCCTGTATCCTATATAATGTAGTGCCCAACATATGTAATATTAGACAACAAAGAGAGCATTTGAATTTTATTCGAATTGAATAAACCGTATTATATCTATTTTATAATTGTACTGTTTCGTATAGTCATTTGGTGACTATAGAGAAAGTGCTTAACATTTTTAATGCCCCTGAATATAAGCATTGAAATAATTTAAGAATAATCATTTTGTAAAGATTAATTGTATATTAATTTACACATTTTACCTACAGCATAAATTAATCTTCCATTTTACAATACACTACTTTCGTCAGATTAATTCCATTTATTTATATATATGCATGCAGAGAAACAAAAACAATGTTCATTCAGAAAAAAGAATGATAAAATTTGAATCTAAGCAATGTAATAGTTCTGCAAAATTTCACTGAAAACAGATTACTAACTTGAAAAATAAATATACAGCACATTTGCGTTATGTAGATTGTTTTTTTTATATATAAAATGAGACCTGAGGAATAAGAGTCAAAAAAATATGGCTTCAACGATTCTAATGAAAAAATTGCAGTGAAAAGTAAAGCGAACCGATGCTAACAATGCAGTTAAAAAACACCAAGAATTCTGGATATCTTCAACAGTAAAGTACATGTTACTTACCCTAGAAAAATGATCCCCAAACGGTCGCTCGCGAGCTACCGGTAGCGCGAGTAGGATATTTTATCATATTTATAAATTTGCCCATAAAATTTTACTATTGAACTCAAAAAATGAATTGAGCAAAATTTCATCGAAATGCTTGAAAGGTTGCCGTTATAATATTATTTTTTTGGCATAACCATTTGTGAAGTAAAATAGAAAAGCGGTCATAGATGTATTTCGATTGATGAGAACTGCACTATACACTTTGTCACTCTCTCGTTTATTTGTATCGCACCTAAGCGGCGATGTGAATGACAGTCAGAATGACTTTGTTTATAAATAAATAAAAAATTTAAATACGCATTTCATGTTTTATTGAAAATATAATGTTACAATTTATTTTAAGTAATATAATAATATTATGTATGGTACAATAAATGACGATGATAAAAAAATATAAAGAAGGAATTTGTATAGGTAGATCACCAGAAAATTTCAATTTCTGAAAGTAGCTTACATCCTTATTGAGTTTGGAGATCACTGCCCTAAAAAAACACTTATCCAATTACGAAAAAAAGAATTCGAAGAATTTTCTATAATATCATAGCTGTCTGGGTTAAAAAAAAGCTTGTGTTTTTCTTGCCGGTAACTTTCCTTGTGTTTGTTGTCCATAACTTTAAACCGAGGACTTCTTTGGTGGGCCAATTTATTACGACAATGTTTCGTAGCTGCAAAGAATATAACTTTTCAACGCGGATCGAGACCTTTTCTTTTTCGTTGCTGTATAACGAATGCAAATCTTGTATCGTGAAATATGATTACGTTTTGACACGACACGATTGTTGCTTTTTGATTCCACTGG
This sequence comes from Himalopsyche japonica, assembly GCA_028555115.1. Taxonomy (NCBI): domain Eukaryota; kingdom Metazoa; phylum Arthropoda; class Insecta; order Trichoptera; family Rhyacophilidae; genus Himalopsyche; species Himalopsyche japonica. Next base: position 614,924 of record JAHFWJ010000015.1, read on the forward strand.
GCTTATATTTGAACGCATTATAAACTTAATCAACTGTTCATGAATTTTAAAAGTTCTCTTTGTTTACAGCATGTAATTTAACTACACAAATTTGAGTAATTAACATAAATAAGATTGTGTAGTCACACATACAGAAACGAATGTGTTTTAGATATCTTGCAATATAGTGTATAACTATTCAACATATAATACAATTATGTTGAGAGGATTGCAATTTGTCTCAATTTAATTGAGAATACATTAAAATATTTGTATACAAATAAATGAATAAAAGATGTCGTTGTCCTTTAGTTATAGACTATTAAATTACTGACAATAAGAAATACCGTTACTTAAATAAACAAAATATAGAATAAAATCAAAACATTAAAAAAATTGAATTGTCTTTGTACGATTTCATAATCTTCGTCGATAACGACCTGGGTTTCACTTTTTAGTATTTTCAGAAATTCTATCATACTGATGAAACAGAACATATTCAGCTTAAGTCAGTGATTAAAAATGTGGAGTCGTACAAAGTTTCAACAATTCAAATTCAATATTGATCAGCTAATATTCTTTTCAGACGTCTCGAAGACAAATATGGACTTCCGGTTATCATCAACATGACATTATGAACATGACAATCCAAAATATGTCTCCATTTTTAGCTAAAATTATTTTATTAATTGTACCACGAAATTGACACTCAATTTGAGATACTTTTGTAATTTTGATCAGCATACATACCTGAAGATGCTGAAAGGCGAAACACTGGTCGTTAGCGACCAAACATGTGGAGTTGTAAAAAGATTCAACAATTCAAATTTCATAATGCTTATTGATGTATCTGTAACAAATCATCTGGAAACGTTAAAAGCTTCAACAATTCAAATTTTATATAGAAAATTTCATCAAGCAATTGTAGTAAATTAATACGTTATTAATTAATTTAACTAAAAATTGTAAGGAGAATTGAAAAAAATATCAAATGATTTTAAGAAAAGTGTGTTTTTATAAGACTCTTTATGATATGGTTTAGTGAGTTTAGCGGTCAAAATTGACATTTAATTGAAACAAAACCATTATAGCCCATTAGCAGCAAAACTTTACAATCGTTTACAATATAGGGAATGTGTAAACCCAAGCCCCCAACTCATTAAAAACGCGTTCAAAAAGCTGATAAACAGTCACCAGACACGTATGACGTAGTATATGTGTATAATAATTATATGTGCATGTGTGACTCGAATCGATATCGGCATAGGGCTGGCACTTGATGACTTTTTTGCATATTAAATTAAATATTAATTTTAAATCGATTCTCACGTTAAAATTAATGTCGCCGTTCATTTAGTGGTGTATCCCAATTCTACACTCACCATTACGTCATCGATTGGAAGCAATCTTACATATCCTGTCAAACTTCATAGCAATTAAATCTGTTTGAATTTTTGATTGAAACAGTGTATGACTCCACACATTTTGTTACTAACGACTAGGATTTCACCTTTTGGCATCACCAAGGTATCTATCTATCATTCTGATAGTTAGTCAATTCAGCACAGCCAGTTCGTCAGTCCTGTTGCACTCGTGTGATATAATGCCTGAAGATGCCAAAAGGCGAAAGCCGGGTATTATGTGGCAAAACATTTGAATCGTACAATGTATAAACAATTAAAATTTAAAACTGATAATGGCTAAGGTTTTCAGTCACTTATTTAAATGCTTTTTTAATATCTGAAATTTTGTATTTCTATGGTTTATGGTGATTCTTTCTTCTGTTTAAACAATTACAGCCAATTTTGAATAATAAGAAATAAGTAAATCTGTGATCGAGAGCTTTTGTTAATTGCATTACGATTGCGGGCCATCCCTGAATTTTTACACAGCAAACTTTCGAATACTGGCAATAAAATGTGCCGATTCCGACGTCACCCGCAAAAAATAATAATTAAAAGTCGCAGAGCATGACACGCCGCGACAAACGAACAAATAAACAGCCAATGTGGAACCGCGACCGATTTCGGCGATGGAATGGGACACGCGTTCATTGTCATACTCTATTTGGCAAGTTAGCGCATTCGCGGTATTGCATACTTAACTTATCCTTTGCATGATGTTTAGCGAACAAGCGTTACTTCGATCACAGATTTTATGACGCAATAATTCGTGTCAAAAAAAGTACTTTCGAAGTTTTTTGGTTGAAGTTTTTATACTGCCATAAAATAAAATGTGACACTGATTAAATCAATATTTTTTTTAGTAAAATTCCATTACCGCACAAAAATTCCACAGGCTTAAAACTGCATGTAAAAATATATGTGGATCAATACTAAATTTGCATCATGATTCATTGAATTTTAATAGTTTGAAAAATCGAAGAGAAATGTATCTGGCCACATATTTCTTTCGACCAATTCGAAGCCCAAATGAGAATTTTGCCATCCTTAAATAATATCAATTTGACATGACTTGTTTTTTCTTCCAAAATTAAATGTAGAAGCAGTCTGCCAATGGGGATGCCAGTGGTAAGAGCATTAAAAAGGTTCCACATTATTGCTTCGGATGTCGACATATTCCATATAGACGAAAGCGAGCTTAGGCGATACTATTTTTCAGTTAGAGTAGATTTTTCATGAGCTTGCTTGGTTGACTTTCTTGCAATCCTTATTGTTTGTTTTGTTGTTTATTTGTTGAACTTCCAAAACTAAATTTTTAAATAATTTGATTTCGCAAAAGCAATGAATTTCTAATTTCTAATTTTTGTAACGTGTATGTATGCATATAAATTATTAAAATAAATGTTTCAAAGAGACACTAAAGTTTAATTTTTAAACCTTTTGTTTGATAGTCATATCCGACAAAAACTATTTAATTTGTCTTAGACAATATTACAATTACTTTGGGAAATAAATACGTTAGAACCGTACAAGGTTTTTATAATGTGTTATGTTTGTACAAAAAAGGTATAGAATTATTGATTTTTTTGTATTATACCATCATTAAGAATAACGTTTTGTTCTGATTTTTTTCAAACAAATTGATGATACAATTTATAATATCGGCTGAAGGCGCTTCATGAAATTTCAATATCAAATTTGAATTGTTACAACTTGAGCTGAGAATTGACAGTTCTGTTGCATCCATGTTATATAATGCCTGAATATGCCGAAAGGCGAAACCCGGGTCGTTAGCGATAAAACATGTGGAATCGTACAAAATTGTAACAATTCAAAAAAAAAATGAGCATATGTTTTGATATTAAATATAACAGTGAATAAAACAAAGACATGCTCAAATAATATTACGATTGTTAACTAAGAAATATTTAATTATGAATACTACTTCTTCAAAGTTTAATGTTTTTCATTGCGAATCGTCAATTTTTAATGTTTTCTTTGCCTAATACAGAGTCATGCCTTTGGAATACTTATTGTATTTCAAAGCTGTTGGAGCTATAAGACACTGGTAATTTATCGCCAGGTAAGGAACAAAGGAGGTGTTTATTTTATATCATTAATGGGTCCCTTAAATTAATATTCTTCCCAAGGCGTATACCATTTTTGGTGATCAATATTAGAGGATGGTTGTGTTATACGAACAGGCAGAAATAAACATATTTTTTCTGATCTATAATTACTTCAATAAGTACATAACATTTTGCAAGGATTTTGAATTTAATATTTGAGTAATAGTAAATCAAACAAGCCTTTAACAAAAATAATAATTTAAATCAGGGCTTTGTAATTGTTAAAAAAAGATACGAATCCGACATTGGCCAACAACACGACTTCGACCAAAAAAAAAGTTTAATTTTGTCAGATACCTACCATGCCTATTTTTTTACATTGATCGACCAATTGATCCAGCAAATAGCCAAATTTTGCTGTTATTTCAATCTTCTATGCATAACACTAATACAAATTCACATATACAAATCGATACAAGAATAAAAAAATTGAAATAAACAGTGCCATGATTTAAAAATACTTTACTTTGTATTAAATATTGGGTGATTTCAGCATCGCTTTAACGATAAAATAAATACATTTTTAAAGACTTCAAGAAACATAAAAATGTATATGCGAAGAATACTATCAAATTTCGTTTTTGATTTGTGTTGAGTTATGTGCAAGGCTGTGGGATCGTTAAAAACCGACATCAAAATTGACAAACAACACAACTCCGGCTAAATAAAGTTTAATTTTGTTAGTTTCTTTCTTATTTATGTATAGTACAGTGGAACCTCGATCAACCGTTCTCGCATAATACGTTTTCTCGGATGGAACGCTTATTTTTTATAGTCCCGTCAAACTCCCATAAGAAAAATGTTAAATAATCCCGCATTGACCGTTTCCCGATTCTCCGATTCCCCGATTTCCTCGATAAACCGTCTAAATATTTTGGTCCCGTCACAAATATTATCCCGATTGACTGTTTTTATTGCATATTTCTCCGAATCTCGGCAAGCAAGTTTGACACAGCCGAGTGCAGGTGTTATTTCTAGACACGTTGGAATCCGCTGTACATGTTAGATGTAACGCATTGGACGCATGTGCTATTTTTGAGCTGAAATCCACCACATGCGTATTATTGTTTATGATGCAAATGTAGAGTTGTTTAAAATTCATGGTAACAATGATTCCAGTACAGACAAACTTTTAGTCACAAATTTAGTAATAAGTCTTTGTTCCGATTAAAGTGCCAAATAACAAAGAAGCAAACTAACATAAAGGACTTTTTTAAAAAATAAATTTTATATACAGTATGTACAAGTAACTAACAAATAAATGTTTTTTACGATTTTACTTGTTTATTATTATTTGAAGCTTTCCCGCATTCACCGTTTCCCGCAATTACCGTTATTTTTTCAGGATCCTTAGAAAACGTGAAATCGAGGTTTCACTGTATATTGAAACTCAAACGAGGACGATTTATTTCTTTTTGTATTCATTGAGATATTTTTCATAATCGTCTAGTCGAAATACAATAGTAGTCGATGTCGCTCATATTCCATGACTCCGGACATTGCGACTTCATGACTCCCATTCCGATTGCACAGCCCTGATTAAAAGTGGTTAGTAATTGTGAGAAGTGTTTTGAAAAAAATTCTAATTATTGAGCACTATCAAATATTTATACCTTTTCTACGTTTGCGTCGGAACGAATCGTAGTAGAGAGAATGTCTTAGAGAGAGGAAGAATCTTACAACATTTGAGAAAATTTTGAAATGATCGATCTGTTTGTTGCAAATCGATATACGAATTCGTAATTATATCAAATCAGAATTGCTAAGCCTCGCGTCATTCAGGTTTATTGGTCCAACGATGATGGTAAAAGCTTCTTTTTCATCATTCACTTGTGACATCTCTTTTATGTTGATTTTGCTATTTTTCACAAAATGTCATAAACATAAATATGAACAAAAAATTAAGAACTGCATATTTTACTTTATCGACTGTGAATGCTTGATAGATTTCAAAATCAAATTTGAATAGTTGAAAATGTGTACATTTCTACATGTTTTTTTTCTTTTACTCCCGACCCGAGTATCATTTCGGCATCTTCATGCATTCTATCACACGGATGCAATAAATATGTCAATTTTATAACACCCCCGTGTGAAAATTTTCCTGAAGAAGTCGAACTACATTTTTTAATAATAAAAAAGAATGCTAAAAATGAAAAATAAAAATACGAAGTAAAAAGAACTAATACGTTAAAAATGTCAAATATTTTCCCATTGCTTTTAAGGAAATAATTCTAACTTTTTGGTGGAAAGTATAAGTATTAAAAAAAAAAAAACGCTTTTTTAGCACATTTTCCACAACTTATTTTTTATGTGTACTGTCATTTCTTAACGGAAAGACATTGTATTGACATTACATTTTTTTAACACGATTTTTATTATGTAATTTTAAGCAATACCGATTGGTTTTAATAACGCTTACGATGAGCGTAAATTTATTGTGGAAATAGTAGTAAATTTTTGTTTTCTTGACATTATTTTTTTATTATAACGTTAGTTGCATAATTTGTTGTTGATAAAACTATAATTTTAGAATGTTTACCATATTGCATCAACTTCCCCATCTCATGAGGTGTTTAGTCACCTATGTCCATATTTGTCTGGTTATTAGCACCGTCATATTATGGACTTACACCTAACAGTTAAGTATGGAGCTTGTATAACAATAATGTTAAGTATATTATATATAATAACATCAAGCCCGCTGGAATATAACAAGCAAAATAATTATTGTAGACAATTATTACGTCAATCGCCAATAATATAATCGAATATCTTTGATTAGTTGCTACAAAGTAAATATTATATATGCGATATATATAAATATATACCTATACACCGTTTTTTTCTGCTAATTGTAAAAAAATCATCCAACACTGTCTTAAAACGGAAAGGTCTTCATTTTACCATGTAGATTTAGGGCGCTTGATTTAATTTCAGTATAAAATTTGAATTGTTGAAACTTTAAACAATTCCAGATGTTTTTTCACTTACGATCCGTGTTTCTTCTTTCAATATCATTAGGCGTTCTTTCTTACGGATGCAATAGAACTGACACATGATATACGATTTGCATCGGCTATAACATATACAAGCGGAATTACATGGTAAATAACGGCATACCGTTAAGCTTGGATACTCATAGATATTTCGAATTGCTTTAATAGCTATGATTATTATAATGACGTATCATTTGTTCGAGTTTTTGATGAAAGGATTTTAGCACACATATTAAATAATGTCCATTAAAAAGCGATTAGGTAATTTTAAATATATTTTAAATCAACGGGTTATAATAGAATTAAACATCAGGTGACTAAGGTAGTAATAGTAATAAAATTTTTGATATTTTCGTCTCATTGAACTAATTTAACGCAAGGGATATATGAAAGGAAAATAACGAAAGTTCTTATGATCGTTGAGAATTAACTTTGAATTTATTAGATCTTTTTTTTTAAACATAAAAAACTAAAAAGCGAAATCCGTGTCGTGAGTGACAAAATATGTGGAATTGCATAAAGTTTCAAGATTTTTAATTTAACTCCTGTAAATTTTTTTTTTTTTCTTTCGTCATATTATTATTGTATTAGACATTAATTAATTTTCTTTATCTATATAATGTTATCTACTTTTCATAGTTAACATATTTCAGTAAACGTTGCTTGCAAACATTTTAAATAATATTTTTACTTAGCTAGCACAAAACAATGTCTAGCATTTTTTTCTTTGTATAGAATACATATAATTGCAGCTAAGAACAGAAACGAATATAATCTTAGCAAATGAAATAAATATTTTTGCTGGTCCATAAATGGAAACTGTAATGTTATTAGTATCGTAAACACAAAATAGTAGCTCTGAAATAATAAGATGACGTCAGTTGTATTGTATATTATTAATATTATAATTTAGAATGTAATTCTTCAACAATCTATTGACGGATGCAGATAACTTGGCTGAAACGGGTGTCCAGACTGAGGAACATCCGTGATTGGACGTGCGCTTAAATTGAGAAGCCGTTCCTGAGAATAAGCACTTAAAAAGAGTTAAATTACTCTAAAGCTCTAAAACAGAAATAAATTTTATTTACATTTTAGCTGATTGTCTTGAAAAATGTTTTTTATTTAAAAATAAATTTTGTTTAAGGTTGCCACAGCACAAAAATTTATATATTTTTTTCATTTAATTATCTATTTTTGTTACACAATCAAAATAAATCATTTCAGAAAATTCTACTTGTATATATTATACTTATACAACTATTTTCAAACATGTATTGCCTATTTGCGCTAAAACCTTTTTCGAATTAATTTCAAGTGGTCAAGTATCTAAATGGTAATATGTAACGTGTAGCAACCCTGGATCGACGCGTGTAGCACGCTTGAGAAAAACAAATATTTTTATCTAATATTATATAATATAATATCGTATTCAATATTAAAAAAAAAAAAAAAACTTCATTGACTCAGTACAGGAGAGAGGATGTGTTGTGTGCCTTTTCTGCACAGCTATATATAGATAGGCGAATGTTAGTTTAAGCATGGTTCTGACGATGGCGTAAGCCGAAATAGCTATCAACTATATTTGTAAAAATAATTTTGTAGAACTAAAATACATTGCTATTTTTTCACCGTGTTCTAATGGAGTTCTACCAAGTGAATGCACAATTCAATCAATATATTATTTATGTATTTTCTGGTATAAAGTAGAAATGAAATAAATATTCCAACAACTCACTTAGTCTATTTGTGCTTATTTCGTTTGTTTTGTTTATGGACATGCGACTCTAAAATAAAGTTCGACTAGAGAAACGTAATGATTAATTACTTTTTCTTGAAATAGATCCAAATAATATCGATTTCGTAGTTTCTACAATATAGAAGAGAAGGTTAAACCCTTACGACATATCAGCCCTGAAGGGATGACCGACCACTCGAATATAAAATTAAACCATAAAATAATTTATTCTCAATAAACCCACATAGACTGAGAATTCTGTATTTTTTTATTATCTACCAAAAAAATTAAAGTTTGTTTCAAATACAAGAATATAAGAAGTTAAAATCAGTAGATTGCTAATATTGAAAAAAACCCATTTATATTTTAACATTAGTTGTTTGATATTTGTTGAAAAACCCTTTCAAGAATGACTCATCAACATGATCGTTAATGAAAATTATCATATGCAATTGTGTTATGTATTATTAGATTAATATTATTAAAATTGTTTTAGCTGTAATTTATTGCTTGCTCAGGGGTAAGTGTTTACCTATACTTAATAAATTAGGTATACAGACGATGCTAACTGTTTATTTTACGTCAGTTCTGTTGGATCCGTGTGATAGAATGCCTGAAGATGCCGAAAAGCGAAACCCGGGACGTTAGTGACAAAACTTGTGGAATCGTACAAAGTTGTAACAATTCATATTAGATATTGAAATTCCATCAAATACCTTCAATCGATATCATAAATTACATTTAAATGCATTGAAATCTTTACGATATATTATCGTTAAATGCTTTATTTTACAATATTACTTATCTTTATTGATGGTTCATTCGTTACATCGTGTATGCGGCATTAATAAATGCCGCAGCAATATTTTAAACGAACAAATTAAAAATAATTGTTTTTTAATTGAACCAACCCTCATAGACAACGAGTTGACGCGGTTAAATTAGCTGCAAAGTACAGCCGCGCTTTGGGTGCACCATACAAAAATACACAATGGCTACCAAATGTCAATCTGAAATAAAATAAATGGCCAATGTAAGGCAATATCTTTGATCGCGGGCTATGGCGCCACTAGTGTGACATCTTGCCACGATTTTATTCCTCTCAAGCGAGTCGGCAGAATATTCACCATGGGTTCTATCTATAGGTAAAGGATACGCTACTTGACAATATTAAGATGCGATACTAATTTAATTGTTTTTCAGTGAATAAAAAAGCGAAAATAGTAACTCGACCACATGTATCATTGGTTATAAAACATAAAATTTGTTCGAACGGAAAATGATTATTTACAACAAAAGCAAAATACTTTATTACTTTATTACTTGGTAGAACTCCATTATAACATGGTGAAAAAATAGCAATGTATTTTAGTTCTACAATTTTTTTAAAGATATAGTTGATAGCTATTTCTCTTAGCTTCTATAGCTGTGTGGAAAAGGTACAAAACACATCATTTCTTCTGTTTTAACGACCTAGCTTATTTCCTGCTTGCAATAAAACTAAATAAAGATAAATTGTAAATGAAACTTAACAGGCGGCAATTTCAATAAGCTTAAATATTGAAAGGAGATAGTTTATTACGGATAGGCATTTGCCCCTCGCAATGGTCGGAGGAGCGGCGACCGATTTATAGAATAATATAGTTCAGATAGTTCTAACGATGGATGAGCCGAAATAGCTATCAACTATATCTTTAAAAAAAATTGTAGAACTAAAATTCATTGCTATTTTTTTACCGTGTTAAAATACTTTATATGCTAATCTTATAACCTGAAACTGCGTTTTTTTCCTCCCGTGGCTTGCCAACATTATTTTGTTCAATCAAATACATCATGTGGATTGTTTAATGAAAGAAAAATATTAAACCAATTCATAATTTGACAATGATTGTATTTCGTACGTAAAATTTTACTTAAAACCAGGTCATTAAAAAAAACACGACTCCGACTGAAAAAGTTTAGTTTTATCAAGTTTTTTCCTACCTTTCTTATATATGAGCATTAAATTGAAGAATAACCAACTAATCCGGCAATTAAACATTGAAATATTGTTAAAAATCGTCTAATAGAAAATGCAGTTAGAGTCGCTCATTTTTCACGACTTCAACTCCGCAACTTCACAGCCCTGCTTAATACACATCGTGAAATGATATTTTAAATTATCTTATTTTACTAAAATTTAGCTTTTTGAACTCGTTGCTATAAGAATTCCGATGCTTCTTACTCGTACATCTTTGCCGTATCCGTGCTTTAATACTCTCCTTCCTTCTTCACCCACAAGGAGCATAAAATATACAAGGATGTAAGAATCTTTGCGACCCTTAATTGTCTACGTCATTAAAATAAGGATTTTTATTTCCCATATTATATTCTGTCATCGTGTATTAATTGTTTCAGCAGGAAAATAAGTTAGCAACAAAAACAATTGAAGAATTGAGTGTTTTTAATTAGAGAGACATTTTTAAGACATAATTTTTTCAACCAACGCTGACTAATACGGTTTATTGATATCCGTAAAGCATTCTTTGAGCCTTGAGTAAATTTAAAGGATTTAACGAATGTATCATATGCTGATTTGCAATTAATTAACAATAAAGAATAATATAAACGTTTATACTTTGACACTTTTATGAGAACCTGGTGTTGAATAAAGACGACAAAATAATTAAAAAAATAAAATTGTAAAACTCCAAAAAAATAATTATGCTTGTATCATTTTCTTTTTAATAATAAAAACACATATTTTAGTACTTATTTCCACAATATATTTTTTGACCAGGGCAGGGAGCATTTTTAATTGATTGAATACAACTTATAAGCAATTCTATTTGTACAAAATTTTGAGTTAAAAGTAACAGTTCAACATCAACCATAGGTTCAAGATATAAGAAAACAATTTACAAATCATACAATGTTAATAACCACTTTTAAACTACTACACTAAATAATTTTCAAACAAAATTAAGGTAAATCCATTAAGAGCTCTGAAAAATCACAAATAACGCATTAGGAAAAATAACGAGTGGGAAATTTTTATAAACAAAATAACCTGCATTAAAATGTAGTATGTATGTACATACTACATTTTAATAGTAGTCAAGTAGGTCAGTGACAGTTATCACCATTAATGGGCTAATGTGTCAATACGGAAAAAGTGTGTGAAGTGTTATGTGAAATTTTTATATCATAAGATGTTTCATAATCATTGTCACTCAGCAATTTCATCAATATAAAAAAATTGATCTGACGATGGCGTGAGCCGAAATAGCTATCAACTATATTTGTTAAAAATTATTTTGTAGAACTAAAATACATTGCTATTTTTTCATTAGGTGCATACATTTTCTTTTTTAGAGTGTTTTTTTTTTGCCTGATTGAAATACTTATTATCCAAAAGTGGGTTGGCAGTAAATCGCTGTTGAGTACAGTGTTTCTCATAACCATGCAAAGTTTTTCATTCATATTTCACTAAAAATGTGAACAGTTTAAGTGCGTCCGTCGAATATTTAGCTAAGGATATTTGAAAGAAACTTTAAGTTGAAATAATAAAGGGAAGATCCAAAAAAATTACAAGCCATAGTTTTAAACCATTTGTCGGCATTGTGAAATCAAAAAGAGGGCATCTCTCGAAGGTATTTTAAGTATTGGCATTTTCATTTTAGGGCCGTTTACACGATGCGCTAAGTTGTCAGTTGAATGGGAATGAAAAGAATCACAATAAAATTTAAATAAATGTCTCTACAAGCTATGTCTTTCTCCGACAGTTTATTACCTAATTCGATTAGAAAAAACCTTTCGCTTATTGTAGGTAGCATTTTGGTTTAAAAAATACAAATGCTCCTAATTACATTCGGTATTAAATAATATTTAAATTTATAATTACGACTGAGGCCGTTTAATAGAATTTCGATATCAAATTTGAACTAGCACGATGAAGAAAATAGCAATGCATTTTACTTCCACAAAATTATTAACATTTCGGCTCATGCCTTCATCAGTGTTATACATAGTTCTGATGAAGGCGGGAACCGAAAAAGCTATCAACTTTATATCATATAAATTTTGTAGAACTAATATGAATTGCTATTTTTTCAACGTGTTATAATGGAGTTTTACCAAGTAAATACCAACCAAATCAACAAATTTTAATTTTGAAACTTTGTACGATTCCACATGTTTTGTGACTATTGTCCAGGGTTTCGCCTTTTGGCATCTTGTTGCTGATTGACAGTCAGTTCTGTTGCCGAAATGCTCGCTCAGAATTTTTTCCTGTGGAAAATTATATTTTTTTTATTTGAAGTACGACAGTTGAATTAGCTAATATATACAGCAAAACCAAATCAATAGTTATTTTATGAAAAAATGTGTTTTGTAACAATACTTTGTTATGAGTCTGGGTAGAAATTATTAAATATAGTTTTCCGTCAAGCATAGTAAATATAATCATTGAAATACGTAACAATATTTGATTTAAAAAGATATTATGACATGTTTTGTATACAGAAGAACAAGTAAATTGTAATACTGTATTAACAACATTAAATAATGGCTTTTAAAGTGAACACATTTTTACCGATTTAAATTAATTTTTTCCCCAGCTCTTATCACAACAAATTGAAATTTAAGTAACTAGAATTTTAATTATTTTATTATTCAACTGATACTTGGTCAGCCTACACAATATAAATTAAAAATTCATTAGTGTTTCAAATGATGGATTTTATTCAAATTAGAAATATAATATCTATCTACCATTATATGAATATAATAATAAATATTTCATAGAAAATTGTAAGATAAAATTAAGCGTGTAACGCATAATATACGTTTATTTCATAAAGCTTCTTATAGTGACGGTCTTAATAAAATTCGACATTTAAGCAAAGCTGCACTCACAGGAAAGGAGTGAAAAGGTTAAAAAGTTAATTTAAGATTCGGTCTTTCGGGCTATCTCAAATACGATCTAATGTTTTTACAAAGCGATGAGTTGACTATAAAAAGAATTAGGAATTCCCATTCGGATGTTATTGCAATCAGAAATAATTTGAACCAAAGTATTTTCGGTTATATGAGGAATTTTATGGACCAAAATACATTAATTTACAAATAAAACTTTGTCGGTAAAAAATAAATTCAAATTACGTACTCAAGGATTTGTCATAAATTTAAGCCTCAAATTTCATTTTCATTATGTACTTATCATTAAATTGTGTATATAATTTGTATTATGTGATAAACGTTTTTCGTTTATATTCATTAAAATTCAATACCCACGTACGTAAACATAACGTAAAGAATAATTTATGTTTTCTTTTGAGATGAATATATTATGTAAGTGTTTATTTTCTTTTCAATTTATACCATCTTACAAATCATAAATTTTAGAATTTTGAAATTTTAAGTAAATAAAAAATTATTTTCAATCATAAACTTCATAGTAGATATATATATAATGCATGAATTTAACAAGAGGGTGAAATAATGTATGCTACGTATTTTAGAAGGTATCGATTAAATATGTAATATTTTTATATAATAAGCTTTGAACCAATAGAAAAATCGACAAAATCAAAAGAAATGTATTGACAGAAAACAATAATGAGTTAAGTTCTTAAGTGATTTAATACTTTGTTTGATTGTTTCTCGAAATACAAATTTTCCTACAGCACAAAAATAATAAAAACAATTTATTTAGTACTTATTTACACAATATATTTTGTATAATTAATACCGGTGTCGCTCGTTGTGAGCATTATCAACTGATACAAATTAAACGCAATTTCAAGTTAAATTTAGCAGGTATGCAAAGCAAAAGGTTCAAGAGCATAGAAAACAATTTACTTAAATTTTGTATAAAGAGGCTTGCTTGAAATCAGTTGATAACGATCACGATGAGTAGAAATAATTGCTAAACAATATGTTTTTATAATTTAAAATGTCATACATTTCCATCAAGAAGTGACAGGTATCACCTTAAAAGTGAATGAAGAAAAAATTATATACATGTTTTGCTTTGGATAGTTAAAAAATATATATATAAATATTCTGCGATGTCTGAATTAAATCGAAAAACATTTCAATTGCATTTTCGTTCGCAGTTGTAGAATTGTTTTAAAAATCGGATTTGGATACTCATTAAATCAGTACTTAGTAAATGTTATAAATAAAAGACAAAATTAAAGGCTTTTTTTCTCATTATGAGCAGTCAATCGACTCTGAGGCTCAATTAAACGACCGAGAAATGAATATTTAATGGAATTTGCAGTGTCGTACTTAACAACCTTATCGTATAAACATAGAGTAATACTTCCAAAAATCCATTTAATAAATATAAAATCAATCGTTCGTAGAGTCAACTTTTTTCTCTCCAAGTTCATAATAAGTGAATTATTTTTAAAAACAAAAACATATTTTTAATACTATTTCTATAATATATCAGGACCGATTTTGCTTATCCTGAGTATTATCAATTGACGAGGAATACTGGTCCTGGTAATAAAATATTATATATTTTGGGCATATTACTAAAAACATTTTTTTTATTATATAAAATAATAGGCCTTTTCATCAAGAAGTGTCAGTTTACACCTTAAAAGTGTATTGAATAACCATGTACTTTTTTTTATTCAAAATTGTTGAATTGATTTTAACAACGAACAATCTATTTCGCTAATGAGCAAATCGTCTAAAGATCTTAAGAAGAAGGTAATGTTGTGTTAAGGCTTTTCGTTTGAAAATAAAAATATGCTAGTTTGCAAAAGTGTTTTTAAGCTCAAAAATTTTATCAAATGTGAATTCAAAGTTACATTTTAAATGTTAATATGAACAAATAAGCTAAATTTATACTTGGGACGACACTGAAAGCTATAACAAGATGATTAAAGATTTTATTCTGAATGTTTTAGTACCATTATTTATTTTAAATAATAAAAACACATTTTTTTAGTACTTATTTCCACAATATATTTTTTGACCAGGACCGGTTTCGCTCATCGCGAGCATTATCAACTGAGTTTGAATTAAGTTTTTTGTTATACTCTTTAGTATAATAATAGTAATATAATATCTAGTTGTTTACACAATAAATTATAAACATTTGCTATGTTAAATCTGAAATTTTTATTAATTCTTTTCTCAAAAAAACGTTGTTTAATCATGTTTCTTTCACAATATTTTTCAAAATAATACATATGAATAATTATATAAGATTAAAAAATTGGTCTGGATGTCATTTAACGATCAAACCATTGCAATAGTGTCATTTTGACGACCTAGGAGTAATAAAAAAAAAATCGTTTAATACTTTCATTTCTATATGTGTCATTACGAAATCAATAACAATTTACTATATTGGAAAACGCCAAATTATACCTACCACTGTCCTCGTTGTAAGACCTGTGACCACACAAACACTCTTTGGAAATTTGCATAAATTTATCCGAATATGCAAACTAGAACTCGTTGTAGCAAAGTCTCTTACAACAACGTAAAGACCAAATAAAAACATGGTGTATAGGAACTTCTAAGTATTATTTATTTTAACTAGGTACATTTTTATATATATATTATAATCCAACACGCCCTTTATAAGCAAGCACAACAAGAGAAAATTTTCAAGAGAGCAGGCTTTGATTGGAGTATTCTTCAATTATTCACCAGAAAATGCAATAAGACAAAAATATTTTTTTTTTATACGAGACAAATACACCAAAAAATGTTACTTCTTTGACTCTGCAATATTTGAATTAAGAATTGTAGGCATATAAAAAAACACACACTAAATAAACGATACAACTACAAAGATATAAGAAAGTATTTTCAGTTAAGAAAAAATGATTTTTAGATGTTATTCTTTAAAACAATGACAATAATGAATAAATCCAATAAAACTGACGAGCTTGCTAAAAATAATTATTTTAGAAATGCATGTTTATGCGATTGTAGGTATAATATGGTGGGAAATAAATGCAATGCATGTGGTCTCCGCGTGAACCAGATTCACTGTTATATGCTCAGCTCTGCAGCGAATTAAGTCTCTCAAGAATGACATAACATTTATACAACCTAATAAATCTTTATATAAGAAATGAAGGAGACTTAAAGAGCTTTGATGCTTCACGTCATAGATCTTAACGCTCCATCAATTGAATATCGTATATTGCAAGTCCCTCTCAAGGTATTACAATATTAATCTTTAAAATTAAAAATTAAAATGTAATTTTATATCACTTTCACTGTATTCGAACGATAGAATGCCTGATATCGAAAGGCAAAATTATATGTTCTCATATAAACAAAATGTTTTAATAATTTTCTAAAAATATTGCAGTTATTTGGCTTAAATTATTGATAGGAATTTAGATTATTGATAGGATTACTTAAACTAATAATAAAAATTAATAATAAACTGAAAAATATCGTCTAAAGAAGCATAAGTAAGGACCACCTGTAAAAGATATATGTCTTTATTTGATGTATGTACACAAAAGTTATACTTCCAAATTCGTTTGTCGTCTAAATGCACAGTTTTTTTTTTCAAATTTCAAAACACCTTTGTTAAGAAACCGTACATAAATTCAAAAGTAAACTAAAAAATCATATTTCATATAAATGTTTTAAAACAAAACACTGCAGTAATTTAATAGTTATTAGGATTGCTTTGCGACTCATTGTTTCTTGCGTGATAAAATTGCTATCGACTAAATTTATTTACGAACGGAATTTTAAATTAAAAGTAAAGAAAGTAAAGGTGATTATTGATTGAATATAATATAATAGGTCTTGATATCTTTACGTATTATCGAACTGTTTCTTAATTCTTGATTTTGTGTATTAAGACTTTACAGGCAATAAATTGCAACAAATAATGCATATTTGCTTTCATATAAAACTCATACATTATTATATTACTCAGGGCTGTTGAAGTGTTTCGTTCTTCACGACAACTTATTCAATTAGACGATTTTGAAGAGTATCTCAATGAACAGTTTGCCGAAATGGTTAGTTAATCTTTAATTTAATGAACATAAATGGAAGAGGTAGTTAACAACCTAATAAGTCGGAATCGGAGTCGTATTTCTGGTGGATGACAGTCTTGGCATTTTTTAATGACTCTTCAGAAGTGTTTGTGTTTGTATTATCTAGATATGAAGATAGTAGACAAAAAATAATGTTAACTATTTTTTTAGTCATATTTCCACAATATATTTTACGCTTAGGACCTGTTTCGTCAATCCTATTGGAAATTAACTCAGTCATACGTCGAATCTTAAATGTCAGTTATGTTGCATCCGTGTGATAGAATGCCTGAAGTTGCCGAAAGGCGGAACCGGCGTCGTTAGTGACAAAACATGTGGAATCTTACAAAGTTGTAACAATTCCAATTTGACATTGAAATTCTATCAAGCACCTTCAGCCGATGTCATAAGTTATTGATTTATACTACATAATTATTTTCTTGAGTGATAAAAAAATCAATATCACGGGTCGATTGATAAAATATTGCCAGTCGCAACATGTGGAGCCGAGTATTATAATTCCATATGCAGGCACATAAAATCGAGTTAGTATGTTCGGCCAAGGCATTATTAGATCGTGTAATCCCGGCATTTGTTTTTATTTTTGTTTGTTAGCGTGTAGGTGGCGAGAGATTTTTATTCAGACACCTCGCAGAGTCTGCAGGTTTATCAATGACCCACCGAAGCTCGGCTGACCACGCATTGTGATTACTTGGCAATAAGGATTCGCTTTTGAATTTCGGCCATATATAATATTATAGAACAGTGGTCCTCGCGTGAAATTTCACTGTGGCCGCATTATAAACATCGGCTGTCCTATGGAAATGTCTCGTGGCCGCAACAAATGTGATAAAATAGTTTCGATATTTATTTTTTATATAGTGCATTACACTGAATGATCTTTCACAATATACAGTTGTAGGTAAAAATCGAAAAAAATAATAAAGCAATTGTTGTTAATTCTTTATATTGACTTGATTCACGGTCATCGTATAACATCGACCAAAAGTTTTGAACAGTTTTTTACTTAAACTCGACTAAATGTTGGGTACAAATAATGATAAAGCTCAAATCTTAGTGAAAAGCACCTATAACAATTATTAAATAAGTAAAATACACGTACAAAAATTTTGTACAGTATAATTGTATGTTTAGAACCGATTCCACAAGTATTCAAGATTTTGAGTTCTAATTATGGTTTCTATTGTACAACCCAATGCAAATAAGCTCTATTTATTCCAGTCGTAGGTGCGTGGTGCCCCTAATTTTATTTTAATTAAGCCCTGATCTTTTATTGTCTTTTGAACTTTTATTCAAATCTAATTTGTTACTTTTTAAAAAGTATAAGCGAGATCTGTAAAAAAGCGCACCACCTCCTTTTCAATAATGACAGTTTGAAATTTGGATTTTTAAGCATATCAAAACAACGCGCTGGACAAGTCACAAGTTTTCTTATGTCACTTTTAAAGTGTAACAGTCACTTATTTTTATTAATAAAAAAAATATTTTAGTACTATTTCTACAATATATTTTAAGATTATGACCCATTTCTTATGTAATCTACAATATTATATTATAAAAAGTAGTTTTAATCATCTACCTGGTTTATCAGTATCATTGAAACCTCGATCGATTATTTAAAATTCCAGATTATGTTGATAAACAACAAATTTTATGTTTTTTCTATATGTGTATATACATTTTCATAAAGATGTAATTTTTGCTTCAGAATATTGATGACACATGAAAATATCATATTTGCCACCTCTTTATATCTGCACCTTGTTAATGTTAATATTTCAAATATTTTTAATAGCTGACTTTTTTAAATGTTATTCCCGTCGCATACAATTATTAAAATGCCACTACGTTTAATACTTATTTGATCAATAGTCAATTATCTAATTTATGTCCTTAAAGCTTGGTCACTTATAAGAACGATGTTCATTCACTGAATCTTACCGTTTTCCTTTCGTAGTAACATGTTCCTGCATATTATTTCCAACGAGGCGATAACTGCTGTTTATTTATTTTGTAACACAGCATCGAACATACGAAATAAATCAATTTTTAATTGTGTGCCTTCGCTCGAATAAGCCAGTTTTCATTGTTTGGGCATTAACTGCATGGTTTATTTCTTTAGTTTAATATAAAAATATTAACAGAAGCTTATAGATTCCTTAGTTGTTCACGCTCCTTGCATATGGACCTGAAAAAGTTATAGAACATATTTATTAAAAACAAATTATGACTAAAAAAAGGTAATAAACACAATCCAATTCAATATTTAATTGTTACAAGCAACCTAATTAAAAATATGTTTATATTCAATTAAAATCATTACCCACTTTTAAGGTGTTAACTGTTACTTCTTGATGGAAAGGCATGATATTTTAAATAATAAAAACACATTTTTTAGTAGTTATTTCCACAATATATTTTTGATCAGGACAGGTTTCGCTCATCGCGAGCATTATCAACTGATAGAATACAATTTACAAACAAGTCTATTAAATTAGCAAGAACTTAATATATAAAAATTTAAAAGCATCTTAATGATGATTATGTCTAAATATTACATACAGTTTTTAAAATTCGTATATTTAAAATACTTTTAATTTACGATATCGACTGTAGGTGCTATATGGAAATTCAAAATAAAATATTAATTTTCGAAACTATATACGATTTTACATGTTTTATCATTACGATGACTGACGTCATTACTGTTGTATCCGTGTGATGGAATACCCGACGATTCCAAAAGGCTAAAACCGGATCTTTATAGATAAAACACGTGAATTCGTTCAAAATAACGCTTTTCATATGACATTAGTATTATTGTGTGACGTAATTTTGCTTCGAATTAGGCTTTGAATTAACACGGTGAAAAATAGCAATGTATTTTAGGTTTAAAAAGTTTTATCATATATATTTGATAGCTATTTTGGCTCACGCCTTCGTCAGAATTATTATTACTAGTACTATATTAATTCTGACGAAGGCGTGAGCCGAAATAGCTATCAACTATATCTTATACATTTTTGAAGAACTAAAATACATTGCTTGAATTTTTTAGATATTTTTTTCTAATCTAACGAGCTTTATTGTTTAAGCTGCTGTAGACTTGTGACGTATATGTATTTTATTTGGAATCATAAACACTAATGAATCATCTTTATAGATTTTTTATTCCTGGAACTAATCGATAGTTCGCAGTACAGCCTCTTACTTGGGAGGTTATTCTTTAATCTAATTTGACACATAAAAAAAACAATGGATTTGATAGGTATCATCGAAGATGAATATTTATTTCGAGCGACCATTATTGATCGTGTATCGTATTTTGAGTAAACACTTTGACTGTAAATTATAAAAGTGTCGAACAAGGTTATTTCCTGTCCATGAGAGGATGTGGAGTATTCGGGTGGACCGCAAAAGGAGAAAAAAGAGGTGTTGTGCGCGGGACCGTGCATCTGTCACCGACTTAATTGATAACGTCAGATATTATCGCAGCACCTCCCGGTTCTTAATTGTACACCGGCACACTGATGCGTTCTTTACTAGCCTCGATGCATAGTGGATAAAATAAAACACTCGCAGGCAAAAATAAATGTATACTGAAAAATGTTTCCTCGTGATTTTATTTCGTTTTGAAGCTTTGGTCGTTACGCGGTTGAATGCAAAAACACGTTAACATTTCATATTAAAACATTTTTCATACAACGGCGATGTAGAAATCCTTTACAGTTATGGTTAAATGTTTTTAAACGTTTCTTTGTCAGTTCCGTTGCATCTGTGTGATAGAATGTCTGAAAATGCGTAAAAAGTTGTAGCAATTCAAGTTTCTTAACAATATCAGTGCGTGTCCTGTCAAAGAATCATTATAAAATAATGAATATTCTTGGATGAAAATGCGCTTAAAAATATTGACGAGTTATCTCGTCTCGGGTAGCCATCCGGTAAAAGGCAAAACACAGATCTTGAATGACGTTACATACAAAAACATACAAAAATTATACAGTTTTTTTTTATTATTTTTCACTATAAATCAAAAATTTGAATCGATTTTTACCAAAGAACTTACGTCCAAAACCTGAAGTATTTTGAGAAACTTTTATAACGGTGTCGAGTGTTTTTTTTAAATTTATTTTGCATTTTAATCAAAGCTTCGCGTTTTGTCCTCTCTCTAGGAAAAGTCTCTATTTTGCGCTTGCCTGCATTTTGCGCTGATGCAACTTTGTTGAAAAAGCATAATTTTGTTATACGACTTTTTTGGCCGACGTGAAAATGATTCTCTCGAAGGACTGCAAATCCGTACTGCCTTCTCTTTCTCGCTCTCACTCCCTCCTGTGTCGTTGTGTACCACATGACTATGTACATATAACATAAATACGTACAGCGCAGAACAAGGAGGTAAATCCAATTAAATTAAATTTATTTGTATTTTGTACGTTCTGTTCGCACGCAGTTTGCTACTTCTGCTAACTTGATAACGTTTTAAATTTAAACTTTCTCAGTGAGATGGTCTTGGCATAATATTTCGTATGTATCATCAGTTAACACCGGGACTGTAGAGTCGGAGTCGATGCCGTGTAGTCGAGTGAACTACTTTTTCGATTAGACGATTTTAAAAAACATCTCAATTAAAAATTTTCCGGATTGGTTGGCTGATTTTTAATTAAATGCATATAAATATGAGAGGTCAGAAAAAATGTGACAAAATTAGATTTTTTTGGTCGGAATCGTGTTTTTGTTCAATTTTGGAGTCGGAGTCGTGTTTTTTTATTTTTTTGACGTTGAGACAGCCTTAGTAAACAATTAATCTGTAATGCTAATTTATAGTATATAATTATTGACTATTTACGGTCTCTTCGTGTACAGTCAAAAATATTATGAAAACAATTAATTTTCTGCTGTGGCTGATTCCGAAGTGCTAAGTACAGAATTCCAACGAATAACCACTTTATTTCAACACAGTCTGAATTATTTATTTAATAAGCATTTACTTGGTAGAAATCCATTAGATCACTGTGAAATAATATCAATGTATTTCAGTTCTATAAAAAATATAGCTGTCTTTTATTTTTATAGAATTAAAATATAATAGATTGCTATTTTTCTATATATGTTAGTTCATATTAAATCAATGTATGCATTGCTTTCACATATTTCATCGTATCTTCGGTAAAAGAATTTAAATAATTAATATTTACAGCTAATTTTCGATGAACATACCTTCCTTTTATTAAAATTGTTTCACATCTTTAACAAGGAAGCCATATAATAGTAATATTGCTTATAAGAAACAAGAGAATTGGAAAGATAAAAAATGACAGTTTTTACACAGATTGTAGTTTGTCAAACATAAACATTTTTTTCAACTACTTTTAATACAGTAAAATATATAACGTATAAATTTAAATTATCAAGTATTTTGAAGACCTCTTCGTTTGGAAATGGCAAACAAGCCAATTCACGGCTGTTGTTTTCACGGTGTTGATCGATAAAAAGAAGGATTTATTTTCATTTTGTTTTTTTTTAATATTTCAAAGTATTTTCAACATAAATGGTTTATCGGTAGAAGATAATCATACGGTTATGTCATTTATGTACAAAAAAATGTACAGTACTTATCCAAGTGAAACCTTGTGAAATGTAATATTAACTTTATTGTGAGGTAGCATAAGAAATTTTGTCAAAAATATTATGTCTTTTGTTAATACATTAAAAGTAAATAAATCCTTCGATGATGTATTAAAAAATAAATAAAATTTCCTTCTGAGTAAAGAAGACAAACAACGATTATTCCGTAAGTAATAAATAAGAAGTATGCCTAGTGCATGACATTTATGCGAAATTTATACCAGTGATAACATCGAATTTAAGCAAGTCTTTGTTTATAATTTGATTACCAATCGCAAGCTGTAGTAGGAAAAGAATAAAGGTTTTAGTTGAATGCATTGTCTTACTAATTGTTGCATGTTTGTTTATGCACTATCGCGCCTGTTCGCTTAACTGTGCGGCCCTCACCTGAAAAAGTGTTCAACAATTCACCACCGTAAATATATAAAAAATAATAATTTTGTCGATAGACATTCCAGCATTATGTCGTCTTTTAAAATAGTAACATTTAACCATTGTTCTATGATTTTAATCTGATTAATAATAAAATAAATCAATTCAGTCTTAGCGTATAACTTCAACTTGATTTGTTACAACTTTGTATGATTCCACATGTTTTGTCATAAACGACCCGGGTTTCACCTTTCAGCATCTTCAGGCATTATATCACACGGATGTAACAGAATTTTAAAGTGAATAATAAAAGCGATAACTTTTCCTTAAATTATGTTTTATGTCATTTATTCAAGTATTTTTCGAAACCTTTTGTGTTATAGTCATCAAAATCTACAAAAAATAGTCTACATACCCCATGAACAGAAAAAAAAAACGTTAACACGGTGGACAAATATCCACGTATTTTAGTTCCACAAAATTTATAACATATATTGTTGATAGCTATTTTGGCTTGCGCCTTCTGGTTCTGACGAAGCCAAAATAGCTGTCGACAATATATCATATAAATTTTATCGAACTAAGACGCATTGTTTTTTTTCACGGTGTAATAATGGAGTTCTACCAATTAACTACCAATTCAATAAATTTTTAAATTTAAAAAATGAAAAAATGCAGCCCCTAGTTTGAAAATCACTGATCTGTACTGTAGCTTATTTAATATAGATAAGAGACGACAACATAGTGGTCATACTATTTTTAATTAAATAATATAAATTGAAAAATCAATACATATTGACTTTAAAACGATTCCGAAGCTCTAGTTATATTATGAATTATAAATGATTTCATGATAATATTTTTTGTTGAAGATTTTTTTATTTAACGAGAGAAATATCTTTTTTTTAATTGACAAAAAAAACTTTTATTTATGTGACACGTTATTTTCTATTTACACTTACGTTGAGAATTAATCTTTTTATTAATCAAAAATATATTTCGTTTAGCACACTATTTGATGTTTGAAGCAGAGAAAAAAATTAGCACAATATTCGATTTTAAATAACAATTATGTCTCACGACGAATTGTTAGTGAATATACAAAAGACTATAAACACTTACATTAATCACAATAAATTTCCTCTCTGGACTTGCTAAGTAAACAACAATTTAGCTACGTATTAAATCATCATCATCATCATCATCAGCAGCAGGGTAATCCACTGCTGGATGAAGGCCTCCCCCTGTTTTTTTTTCCAGGCGGGTTGTTTGTACATAGCAACACCACGCTGCCCAGGCGAGTTGGTGTTCGGTTTTCTGTCTGGGTTTTCCTTCCCATAGCCAAGAGAACACGGCACGCGGTGTTCCCGAGCGGTCACCCATCCAAGCACTATCCGCGTCCAATGCTGCTTAACTTCGGTGATCGCACGAGAGCCGGTGCTTTCAATGTGGTATGGTCGTTGGCACTTATTAAATAGTTGACGTCAATTTTCCATTCTATAATGCATCTTCAAGTGAAGCTTTATACCCGATATTTTATGTATAAACATTTCATTTTTTTTTATTATTTTAAAACACCAAAATGTCTTTCTATCTACATTATTTACTACAAAAAAAATCGAATGAATGCATCTGAGCCTCGTATAGCACTGTTATATGGTTGCACAAATCCTCGTGTAATATAATTCTGTGCTATACAAAATTAAGGCTTGCGTTAAAAAACACTGACAATAGTTTATATAAAAATGTACTTTATTTGTTTCATAATAAATAAACAAATATGCATATACACATTAATTGAAAGAAACCTTAAAAACATAATATACCATTCATTCATCATCGCTATCACTTAGAATTCTTTATTTTATTACTCTTTTTCGAGATCTATTGTGAGTTTTCATCATTGAAGTAATTTGAATTTTTTGAGGTTTTAGCTATAAAAAATCCTTAAAAAGCGACTGTCTGCTTTTTAAGAAATAATCTTTTCTTTTTTCCTTATAAGGTTCCAAAATATTTAGTAATTCCCTCTTGAATTTCAAACTGCTTTCTCTATTACAGGGTCATTATTATGATATAATAATGATTATTATGGTATCGACTGAAGGTGCTTGATGGAATTTCAATAACGAATTTGAATTGTTACAACTCTGTACGACTCGACATGTTTTGTCACTAACAACCCGGGGTCAATTCTGTTGCGTTCGTATGATAGAATGTCTGAAGATGCCGAAACGCGAAACTCGGGTCGTTTAACAATTTTAATTTATTCTTATTTATTCCAAGCTAATTCACAGCCATTTTAATATAATTTTTGAGTTGTATAAAAATATTTCACAATTTACACATTCGTTTTGTAAAAAACCGTGTAATATAAAGTCTAGGTATATTTCGTTCGAAATACCAGTGAAGCTTAACAATTGTGCATATAGACATTAGTGTATGTAATATTTTTGATATTCAATATAAGCCCTTATTGTAAGTATCAATAAAACATTTCACAAGCATACCATTATTCAAACGAATATCTAAGTGACTATTATAACGTACATGCTATTTGAAATATTGTAGATATTCATTTCGAATTACTTTGTTTTTACAAAGCGCTCGATTTGTCATCGAAGACTTTTTTGTATTAAATAATTTTATTTTTATCTCGCCGTGGTAGAAACGACTGGCATTATTTGAAATAAAATTTCTTTTGTGATATAAGGCATAGATTGTGAATACGCCCACTAGTACAAATGTCCGCTCAAATAGACGTTTACAAATCGACTACCATTCCCGAATACGTATTTCTATTAATGTCATTAACCCTCGCTACGCTATGTTAAATCCAATTCATATCTTTTAACTTTAGCTGAATTGTTTAATCGACAATTTTGAAATGCCTTTTCCATAGAAAAATTTAAAACAACAGAATTCTCGATATTCGAAAATATTTGTTTCTATTTCGTTATTCGGATATTCAAAAAATGACGTAGTTATTTGAATATTCCTTACAAAAATTAAAAACTCTTGATATCAAAATTTAAATCTAATAATATAATTTATATTTTTCGTATTGTATGTAATTCTTTCATCATGTAACAAAAACTGAAAAATGTCATACGAGCTCAGAATAAAAATATTATAATATATCTGGGTTGCGAACGGGTTTTATTTGTCCACATATTAGCTAATAACATCCGAAATTAAAGGGTTAATGTCATTAATGAAATCAAAATGTTTTTATATGACTAAATGTTAAAACCCGCTTGAGAGCATTGCGTGGAAGCTCTGCCCATAAAAAAACCAACACGGATAAGAGCAAGTGTCTAGATTTTAGTTATTCATTTTTTATCAGATTTTGATGCATTGTCACACGAATCGTTGTCTCAAAAATGACTTTACATGCTGGGTGTTAGTGTTTCGACCGAGTAATTTGTTATTGGGACAGCACTGGTGTCATTTTGATCTCAGATATCAAACAACACATCGTGGAAGTTACGCATATTTGCATCAAAATAATATACAATATAAAACTTTGAGAGGCTTTTGTGTAATCATAAATTTCCCCTGACAGGAAACCAACGTATGAAATATTCAAGTATTCTCATTCAATTAACAGCCTTGTTAGGGTATTGACTAATGGCCTTCACTCAAATAGTTTAAATATTAATTTTTTACTATCACGAAAGCAAATTTATTTCCATATTGCGTATATCAAACCAAAAATTTAGTTTTACAAATATAATATAACGTTAACACAAAATTATAACTGTTGAAACTTTCACGAACATTGAAAATTGAACAATTTCACGTATTTTCTCACTAACGACCCGGGTTTCGCCTTTTGGCATCCTCAGGTATTTGAATACACGGATGGCATCAGTGAGTTCTGTTGTATCCGTGTGACAGTAATCATAAATATGCCGAGAAACAAAATCCATGTCGCTATTGACAAAACATATGGAATCTCCTTCAAACAATCTGGAAATTACATCCAAAGACTTTCAGTCGATATCATAAAAAATTATGCATATTTTTTAGCAATGTAAAATATTAAAAAGTTAATCCCTTATCTGAAGTCAAATAGACGTTTATTGTTGTAAAAAAATATGCCTTATAATTTACGATATCGACCGATGGTGCTTGTTAGAATTTCAAAATCAAATATGAATTGTTGGAACCTTCATAAACATAAACATCTTCAGTTCCGTGTAAAAGATTGCCTGAAGATGCGAATAGCTGAAATACGGGTCGTTAGTGACAAAACATATAGAATCTAACAAAGTTCTCACAATTCAAATTTAATATGCCTTATTGATAGATTTTTCGTAGTTTTCGTTTTCGTTCGATAATTAACCTATTTAATCAAAACTTATTGTTATTTAATTTAAAAACTTGTCGTTTTTTGAATTATCCTGAAAACAATTTATTCGTTGAGATATATGTATTAAACAAAATTAATATTTGTTCATATATTATTTATGTTAATGACTATAATATTTCTTTAACAGAATTTCGATATAACAAGCGTCGGCATTATAAATCTCTTTAGAATGCACAGTTGGTATGTAATATTTTTAACGACTTCCACGTATAAAACTTTAATAAATTACTACCCCTTTTGCGGGAACAATATCTGTCATGAACATTACGTCTTAGTTTTTACATCTAGCTGCACCGTTTAACGGGTATGCCGGTGCGAAAGGACCCTGTTAAACGAAAGTAGAGGGTATTCTCAAAGGTGTTTTGTTATACATTCAAGTGTTCGTATAATATTTACTGATTATATTTTCCTTACCCGGCCAAAAATAACAAAACTCAAAGCATACAATACTGTTATATAATATTACGTTTGATAAAATACAAAGCAAAAAGCCAGTATGTGAGCGGCAGATCGAACGATGAATGATATTGTGAGAATTTTATCGAGTTGTTTACATTACCTTAAATGACTCGCGAACCTTTTTTTAAAATTAATTCAACTGTCAAATTTGAATTGTTAAGCCTTTTTACGATAACATAAGTTTTGTCACTAACCTCATCTTTCGGCATCTTCAGGCATTCTATCATACGGATGCAACAGAACTAACGATTATAACAATTCAAATCTGATATTGAAATTCCATTCCAAGCACCTTCAGTCGATATCATAAATTAATCTGTCAACTGTCATTTAAATCACATCTCATAATAAAAATTTCATGCGGATATGAGTTATTTCTATAAGAACGCTGATACTTATAATGCGGCCACAGTTTAGTTTAATTAAGAACCACTAATATAAAAACAATTCATGTGTTGAAATGTATGTTAATTTATCCTGGTAATCAAAAAGTAAGTTTAAAATAAAGATTACTTTTTTAATTTTGAAATATTAATTGTTCAAATATCCTTTATGTGACTCAGAAGGTATCTGGTCAAATTAAAAATCAACTTCACAAAACAGATTTTAGTTTTAATATAAATAAATGTAATGAAAAGCAGTGTTTGCCAATCTTTTTAGTTTTTATGTAATTACATATAATATTTATAAAATATCGATTATTATTAGCTCTGTTCATTTCTGTGAAATTTAAATAGTGATAATACGATCCAGCAGCGGTAAAAGATAATGTATTTTTACTAAAGCTAATAAAAGAGTAAACTATTAATAACATTAAAAGAAACTAAATTATTGAAACTTTGTAAGATTCCATAGGTTTTGGTCCATTCTATCAGACGGATGTAACAGGACTGAAGATATCTGTGTTTGTGAAAGTTCCAACAATTCATATTTGATCTTGAAATTCCGTCAAGCACCTTCAGTCGATATCATAAATCATAGTATATAATACATTATTTTAATATGTAATGTTAAATTCCAATTCTTCATTTAGTGCGAAGTATTGAATGTAAATAGTCTTAGTTTATTTGAAAATACATTTGGTCCGACTATAAAATCTGATTAAGTTCAAATTGTTTCAATACATTTATATAATACTTTCAATTTAAGATTCTCATTGACTGCTTTTCTCTGCGACTAGTTTTAAATATTGGGGAAGTTACGCTTCTAAAGCAACGTAAATATAATATAATATTAAAAAGACAAACGTAATTTATATGTATAAAAAAACAACAACATTTTTCTTTGTCATCAATAAGCGACGAATACATATGTGTGAACAAACTTAATATGCGTTCAGTGAAATGTAAAATGCGTTTTGGACTTTTTAGTGTTTTTTTTATTAAGTAAAGTGATGACAAATTAAATTGCCCTGGAACGAAGAAAAACATCGAATTTCGTTTGATCATTTCATCAAGGCATAGGGGAAAGACATTAAAATAACGATAAAACAACACTATCCTATTTTTTATTAGCAAATCGTTGTCAGACCTTGCCACTAACATCGTCCAACTAACATTACTTCCGTCACACCAAGACGAAAACAAATATAACATATTGCGTAATGTAAGATTGTGTTAAAACATGATTTTTTTTATTATTTATAAAACAATCATTTGTGAATTTTGTGTTGTTGTTAAAAGATTTACTTTTTAAATATTTTACTTAAATCTTTTGATAAAACGTAAAATGTGTTGATATGTTTTATTTTGATTTCAAGCTCAGCTGTAAACAAATATTATTCAATACTGAACCCGAAATTAATGCTGAAAAAATATTTTGATCAACTCGTTATATTTAGTGAGGAGTTTTCCTTATGACGGCAAGTAAATTTTTGTCAAAAGTATTTCAGTCAAATGATAAATAATTTAACCATAATATTGTTATAAATGGATAATTTTCTTCGCATAAAATGATTACTTAGTACTTAAAAATTTTGAATTGAAAATAGACGTTAAGAAAAAAGCTAGTGTTAGAATCTCGACTTTTTTATTTTTGGTAACAAAACCCAATGACTTAAAATCTAAGAATTGAAAGATTATAAAATTGATTTTTCTGATCGATTTAACAATATCTTTTTATATGTTTGATTGTTAGAAATGCCTGAAAATTTTTTCCTAACGATTCGATAGCGGTCCATTATTCATAATCTCATTGAAAAAAATATATAGAGTACTTGAGAACTACGTGTTTCATACACATTTATTACATATAATGATAATAAAAAGTCTACTTGATCACTGTGAAATATTTATCATTGGTTCTTAAATTATATTTTCTAGTACCCATTATTCTATTACGTCGTTATTTGTTGAAGTAAACTTTTTCGTATAGCCAAAAAAAGTATTATTTAATAAAATTTCATTGTTACTATTATAGATTGATATGTAAACAATATAAAAAAATGAATTCGGAAATATTTGAAGAAAATAAAGAATACATTTTCTTTAAAATAAATTGATACATCTTGGTACAATCTCTCGAATCAGCAGTTATATAGATCATACATAATATGTATCAGTTATTTCTAAGTCAATCCTATGTGCACGACTTTGGGAACTTTTATTTGTAATAAGTACAATTTTATTGAACGAATCAACTAATTCATTTGTTGTTAATACACATTAATGTTTAGATTTTTCTTGATTTTTTATATTTTAAAAATTTTCGTAGCGCTGTTGAAATTTGATTGCGGAATTAAATCATTGCTTTTATATAGTGAAACAAACCATCGTTGTCATTTCTTGTATTACGAATAGGTATTGTGCATTTCACCTGTTTCTGTTGGATGTATGTTTTAAAAACAGCAAAAGCTTAAAATTTCGTTTAGACTTTACCCTTTGAGTAGTGAATTGTGTTGAAGCAAAAGCACAAAAGCTTCATGAAGGAACATAAGTCACATACTAAATTTTGGTTTTGGTAATATTTTTGTCATCCGATTTTATTACAACGTTAAATACGTTTGAGTAATTTTGTTAACGGGTTACTGATAGCATACTTTGGGTATCACAGGCTTATATTATGCCGATTTGGTATAGATACTTAAGCCTGGATGGTACGGACAACTGGTACTGACTTGGTGTGAATTACATCCCACGTTATGTTGAGCATTTACCAGTTCTTTCTTGCCGCGGCAATTAGAACGTGGTGAAACTGCGGATTTAATGAATGTATTCTACGAGTGGTCCAGGCCAGACGAGATAATTTTTAATGTATAGTTCGGAGGGTCTAACGTCCCAAACGCGGTCGGGTTCATATTAAAAAGACTAAGAGGCACCCGTACAATAAAAAGGAGGGATCTAGCGTCATCTGGATTGAACATAATTAAAACGCAAATATTCTCGGAGTACTTGGACGATAGAATTGTTTTATCTACTACCTACCCCGGTGACATCCGTTTTCGGTCGGCCATTCTGATGTTCTACGAACGGGCTTTAGCTGTTAGGGATAATCTTTTCAATTGCTTAAATCGTACGCTCTTTAAACAACTTTTACTTGAATTTTTTATATATTATAATAAAAAGGTTAATTTCGTCCTTATCTTTTAAAATATATTAGTAATATACATTTGCTAGAGGTATGACACATCAAGTTATAGATAAAATATGTTCTTTAAATGCTTTATAAAAATTGAAAGAATAAAAAACGATACACTTCATTGAAATAACATAAAACGTCAATAAAGTCAACTACCAGTGAAAAAGAGTGTATTTTTAGATTTATTGTGTAAAATATGTAATATTATTCAGTAAACCATTAATTTTTAAACACGGTGAAAAAATAGCAACATATTTTAGTTTTACAAAATTTTTAAGATTTATAGCTTACACGCTCATCAGAATTATATACAGAGATAGTTCTGATGAAGGCGTGCGCCGAAATAGCTTTCAATTATACATCTTATAATTTTTGTGTTCCACCTAGTAAATGTCAATTCAGACAATCAGTCATCAAATTAACATAATAATTTTTAAGGAGTCGATGTCGGGCTTCACTGATGATGTCACTTTTTGGCATTATATCACCACAAATATTAAAAATACATTTTGTAGGTTCCGTTTGGATTTTTGTAGTGAAACTGTGTCAGAATAAATTCCCACAAATGCTGTTTTAAAGGGAAGGCTTATCCTATAATTTCCAGCTAACCGAAACGAAAAATTTTCTAGCGAAACAAAGATTAAATATTATTCCTACAAAAATAAATGAAACACGTCTTTTTTGAATGATAGCCTGAACAGACTACTGTCAAAAATACTTATTTCAAAGAAGTCTTATCCCTCAAAGTCCTTCACAGTATATATTTTCTTAAATTTATGTACATTGATAATATCACTATATACATAAATTGAAATTTCTCTCTGAAAATAATTAAAAACAAAACATTTACACCCTCGTTTTAGCAATCCTTAACATTAATTTATATATTTGAATATGGAGGTTTCACAATTAATACGGTATATATTATAAATACTATGCTAAGAATACAAAATAATTAATCAATATTGAATAAAAGATTATCAGCAAACAATGGTTTTCATTAACTCTGGACAATTCGGTAGAGCTACCTTGAATAAATTATTAAAAAAATTAAGGATAATTGCAGGAAAGAAACTTATTCAAAAATTACTTTTACAATACAATTTAACAAAGTTACCAAGTAAAGTTCTGAGGCTACGAATAATTTTAATACACTAGTCATTTCAAAGTTTGCTTAGGTATTCTGTAAACAATTAACAAGGGTCTCAGAGAGTACCATTGTCAAGCGGAATGAATAAACTTTTGTCTTCATAATTAAGGTAATGTCTTCTTAAATATTTGTGCAACATTAGACAATAACGTAGGTCAAAATGTGACATAAATTCACTTAATATTTGTATCATTTTAAACCAATTTTCTACAGTCAAAGAAAAAGGTCTTATTCAATTTAGGTGTATAATCATTTTATTTGAAATTATCATATTTTAAAAACGATAGCGTTTTTATATTATTTATAGATATAAATATGACACGGTGAAAAAAATAGCAATGTATTTTAGTTCTAAATTTTTTTCTCAAATATAGTTGATAGCTATTTCGGCTCACGCCATCGTCAGAACTATGCTTAAACTAACATTCGATTATCTATATACAGCTGTGCAGAAAAGGCACACAACACATCCTCTCTCCTGTTTTAAAGGCCTAGCTTGTTATTTTCACACAATAAAACTAAATTTTCAAAAATTCTAAATGAAACAATAGGTGGCTATGACAACAAGTTTACATATGGTACGGAAGTGGTCATTACGGAAGCAAATCAGACCACCCCCTTGTAATAGAGTTGGAATAGTGGGGATACTATTATATTAGTTTGTTCGTTAAGAATTCTTTGTGATAATTGATCTCTATTTCTAGGAGTAGGAGTTCTACCAAGTGAATGCCAATTCAATCAATAGATATAAATATGTTTTATTTGTATAACAAATATAGTATTTTTTTAGTTATGATTTCATAAGAGGTTTCATAAACGAACATTTGTTTTGCTATATAGATTCGGAAATTTTATTTTCGTTGTTTGTTTAAAAACGCAAGCGAAATTAATTAACATTCTGTCACTTTTAAGGTGTTGAATCTCACTTCTTGATGGAAAGGCATGATGTTTTAAATAATAATAGCACATTTTTAGTGCTTATTTCTAAAATATATTAAATGACCACGACCGGTTTCATCAGTTGATAATGCTCGCTACGAACGTAACCGGTCCTGATCATAATATACATTGTGGAAATAAGTACTAAAAGTGTGTTTTTATTAAATTTGAATTATTACAACTTCGTACGATTCCACTTGTTTTGTCACTAACGACGCGGATTTCGCCTTTTGGCATCTTCAGGGATCTTCTCACACGGATGCAACTGAACTGACACACAATAAGCAGTTAGCATCGTCTATATACCAAAGGTATTAATCGACTGAAAACAGACTAAGTGACAGCTAAGATAAATTCAAAAATTGATCTTATTATAATTAACACAATTGCCTGTGAAAAGTTTCATCTATCTATATATATAAAAATGAATGTCTGTCTGTCTATCCTTTATTAACTTCTACACCATTAATCCGATTACGATAAAACTTCGATCGAATTATTGCTTAGACTACCGGACAAAAAATATATAAAAATAGTGTATGACACAATCATGAATGCAATTACAAGTCAAAGAGGTAGATTTTATTTCATAGATGCACCCGGAGGCACAGGTAAAACCTTTCTCATTTCACTCATTTTGGCAGTCACACAATCACGAAAAAACATTGCACTAGCAATCACATCATCTGGAGTTGCAGCTACTCTTTTGGATGGTGGTCGAACAGCGCATTCAGCACTGAAAC
Organism: Himalopsyche japonica; assembly: GCA_028555115.1. NCBI lineage: Eukaryota > Metazoa > Arthropoda > Insecta > Trichoptera > Rhyacophilidae > Himalopsyche > Himalopsyche japonica. The sequence goes on from JAHFWJ010000015.1 coordinate 649,446, forward strand.
TGCCATTGAATATGCAAATAATTGAGACACCAACATGCAATATCAACAAAAATTCTTAAACGGGCAAACTATTCACATCATGTAAAATCATTGTATGCGATGAATGTACTATGGCATACAAAAAATCATTAGAAGCACTTCTTTTCTTCACAACTTTTCGGTGGCGCACTGATTTTATTGTCTGGTGATTTTCGAAAACCTCTACCTGTTATATCACATTCAACAGTGGCCGATGAACTTAATGCATGTTACGAATCATCCGTTTTATGAAGATTCGTACATAGATTCACTTTGAAGACCAATATGCGTGTACAACTACAACATGATGCATCCGCTGAACGTTTCGTAAAACAATTGTTGGATATAGGAAATGGGAAAATGGCAATAGAGGAATCCACACAATGTATCACATTGCCAGCGAATTTCTGTAAAATAACCGCAACCATAGACGAATTGATTCACAAAGTTTTTCCAAATATTGCAAACAATCATAAAAGTCATCAATGGCTGAGTGCACGTGTTATATTAGCAGCCAAAAACAAGGATATCAATGCAATAAATTTCGGCATATTAAATGAAATACCAGGAGAAGCGACAACGTTTAAGTCAATCGATACTATACCGAATCAAGACGAAGTGGTCAATTATCCAACAGAATTCTCGAATTCACTTGATTTGCCAGGCATGCCGCCGCATGTTTTAACATTGAAAATTGGCGTCCCCATCATTCTTCTCCGAAACATAAATTCCTCACGACTTTGCGACGTTACTTTAGGCTTCCGGTAAGAAAAATGATGAATTATTGAAGCTACAATTTTAAATGGAAAATTCAAAGAAGAAGAAGCACTATTGCCACGCATCCCAATGATTCCGACAGATATGCCATTTGAATTTAAACGTCTGTAGTTTCCACTGCGAGTCGCCTTTGCAATGACCATCAATAAGGCACAAGGACAATCGTTAGAAGTGTGTGGACTAAATTTAGAATATCCATGCCTCTCACATGGACAACTGTATATGGCCTGCTCATGTGTTGGAAAACCTTCTGATTTATTTATGTACGCACCAGATAGAAAAATATCAAAAAAAATTGTGTATCCAAAAGCATTCCAATAAATTAAAACACATATGGCCGCCACTGTCAAATTTAGGTAAGAAAAACATAACCTCAGCTTTTCGCTTCTAATTGGCTCCGGCCTCGCCTCAAATTCGACTTATCCAATTGGAAGGTGAGATGCTCCCGACTAGACGCTTCCATAAACTCGCGGTTTCTTTTTTTTGAGTGACATTGCAACGCATGCCGGGTACACGCTAGTTGGCAATAAATTTTGTTAATGAGTCATTCTGTTTTTCGATTATTTAAAAAGTTTTGTCAATAATAAAGAAATTTCAAAATCCACTTCACATTTCAATTGCTCTGCTTGGTTCATGTAGTAGTTATTCAAATTACATATTGATTTGTTATAAATATTATTATGTTTTTTCTTAAATTATTTTTCAAAACAACGCCTATTGTCTGTTTGATGTCTACTACGTTTATACTCGTAAGAATGTCAAAGTGAGATAACGATTTTATTTTACATCACATTTATATTACATATTATACAACTATGGTAATGTTATATGTTCCAAATACCGAGTATTAATCACAAAAAGTCTTATTAATAGAATTCGGGTGACATAAAAACACAACACTGCCGATTTGTGGTTTTTCGATTCGCTTTTGATGCCTACGGAATAAACTCGCATTACTCTGGGATTTTACGCACAAAAACATCTTAAATCTGGACCGTATATGATATCTCAACAAAATTTGACATGATTGATACAATGTGTCAAAAATGTAAAGCTTCGATAAATGCGAGAAGAGAAAATACATTTCGACACGTTGTAAAAGAAGGCTATCTCCGAACGAGCCGTTTTCCACTCTCAAAGAGTATCAAATACCAACTATCACAACAGAGGTAACGGAACGAAGTTTTTTCTAAGTATAAATTATTTTTTTTCTAAATATGATACAACATTCCTTATTCATTAAACTTATTGCGTAAACGATTTGGTAAAGAACGCATTTTTTAATATGAAATTAAATGATTTTATATAGTAATTGGTGTACAATATTATATTCACTTGCAATTTAGGAAAATCGTTGAGGTAAAAATGTTAAAGTTTAATTTCGTTTTGGGAAACAGTCGATACAATGACAAATTAAGTGACACGATGAAAAAGTAGCAATGTATTTTAGTTCTATAAAGATTTATAATTTTTTTTTTTTTATTTTAAATAATAAAAACACATTTTTTAATACTTATTTCCACAATATATTTTTTGATCAGGACCGGTTTCTTTCATCGCGAGCATTATCAACTGATAACTGCTCGCGATGAGCGAAACCGGTGCTGATCAAAAAATATATCGTGGAAATAAGTACTAAAAAATGTGTTTTTATTATTTAAAATATAATGCCTTCCCATCAAGAAGTGACAGTTAACACCTTAAAAGTGAAAAATTTATAAGATGTAGTTAATAGCTATTTCGGCCCAAGATGGTGTGAGCCGAAATAGCTATCAACTATATCTTTTAAATTTTGTAGAATTAAATAAATTGCTATTTTTTCGCCGTGTTATAATGGAGTTCTACCAAGCAAATGCCAATTCAATCAACCAACAAATTAACTGATTCATTATTATATTTAATATTTTTACATATTTTATTCATAAATAAAATCACGTTTTATTTTTTATCTGCTTTGATAAATCAATGCTCGGATGTGTTATTTTTTTTACACTTAATTTGTACCATCTAATTACATTTTTCTGAGGACTTGTTTTTACAACTTGAATTATAAGATTAATTTTATTTATTAGTAGAAAACTATTTACTATTCAAACAGTGAGTATTATATTGGTTTATTATGACGTAAATTAAATACATTTCACACAAATTATATAACAGTATCGACATATTATACAAATTTACTTTTGTGGAACAAGTAAAAAATCATTTGAACTTTTATTTTAATAAAAAAACCGGCCGAATTTTTTGAAACAGGCATTAAAAAGCTACACGTTCTGTGGAAGAGGATTATAAATTATAAGGGAAATTATTTAATTGATTAATGTTGTACAGTTTTCTTAAAAATATTTTTTTATCCAAATGAAGAAAATTTACATTTCTTTTGACTTTATCTTCATTAATGTTCATGTTATGACGTATGAAAAGTTACTCCATTTGAAATCACAATTTTAATGTTTCTACTTATGTGGTTTCAGAGAGAATTGAATTTTTTTTTCGTGATCGTTGAATTTGATTTACAATCGGCTCTCAAGCCAACAGTATGACACGGCTGTTCAAACGAACAAATGTAAACAATCTTTGTGAGTTGGCTTCTCTGTCGCAATATCCCAGTTGGTGGAATGTTTACTTTCGTGTGATTTATAGGCTTGTGCGGATTTGCCGTCAATGGACAGATGCTTTTCTCATGCTTCGCTACACCACATCACACCACACCATCCTTAATATCTACAATCAAATATCATTTAATAAAGGTGAGCGCTGATATAGTCTTAATACAAATTTCAATCCAGACTTATCTTATGCTATAACAACAAAAAAAAAATTTATTGAATGAATTGGCATTTACTTTGTAGAACTCCATTATAACACGTTGAAAAAATAGCAATGTATTTCAGTTGTACAATTTTTTTTATAAGATATAGTTGATTCGAGCGAGTCGACAGAATATTCACCATGGGTCTATCTACAGGTTAAGAGATAAGGTACTGGACAATATTAAGATGCGTTGATTATTTAATTGTCTTTCCTTAACTACAAAAGCGAAAATAGTAACTCGACGACAGGTATAATTGGTTATAATACATAAAATTTGTTCGAACGGAAAATGATTATTTACAACAAAAGCAAAATACTTGATTGATTGAATTGGCATTTACTTGGTAGAACTCCACTGTAACTCGGTGAAAAAACAGCAATGTATTTTACTTCTGCAATTTTTTTTATTCTTTATATTTGATAGCTGTTTCGGCTCACGCCATTGTCAGAACTATGCTTAAACGAACATTTGCTTATCAATATAAAGCTGTGTAGAAAAGATATACAATACATCTTCTGTCCTGTTTCAACGACCTAGTTCATTCCTTCTAGCAATAAATCTAAAAAAATTAAAAAATTGTACATGAAACTAAAAAGGTGGGTATATCAATAAGCTTACATATTGCACGGAAATGGTTTATTGGATTGGAATGGTTTATTACGGAAACGACTCAACCCTTAGTAATGGCTTCAGGAGCGGCGAAGGATATATATTAGTATTTTTTCACCGTGTTATAATGAGGTCTACCAAGTAAATGCCAATTCAATATTCAAATTTATCTTATGTTATAAAAATAAACATATTTTTTTTTACAATCTGTGATTTTTAGTCAAAAGACAATGTGGTAAGACACATTGAATCAAATTCATTGATCATAATTTAGTATCGATACATTCATTAAATTGACGATAAGCATTGATAATATTAAGCTCGGCTTAGAAATGCCGGATACATCTCGAATCAGTGGCACCTGTTAGAAGAAAAGACAAACACAAAAAATAATCAAATATATTGTAAAATTCTTCTTGTATTTATTTAAATTTCTGTTTCTTTTTAAAAATACGTTTTATACAAATATATCACATTTGCATATCCTTTTAAACCATTGGTCGTTGCACTACTTCTCCCGTTTAGCAATGTTTTCATCAGATCTTATTTCAATAATTATTGAAGTTATAGCTTTAGCAGTTTATTAAGAATACAATTTGATTTGTTGAAACTTTGTATGATTCCACATGTTTTGTATCACGATTAACAAGAACTATCAATTATGTTGCATCCGTGTGATAGAATGCATGAATATGCCAAAAGGTGAAACCCGAATAATTAATGACGAATGTTTAGATAATTAAAATTTGATGTTGACATTCCGTCAAGCATTTTCAGTCGATATCATTAATTATGTAGAATCATTGGAAACCAATTTGACTTGTTTAGCCCCTAATACAATGAGGGAAAACTATACAATACTATGCAATAAAGTGTCTAGCTATTTCTGTATCACGTCATCGTCGGATATGTCAGATATGTGTACAATACAAATAGGCCAACGAACACTATCATGAAAAAATTTGATGGTCGGTCAAGAACAAGTATTCGGATAACGAATTAAAACGATCTTTATAATCCACTTATTCAATCTATAAAGCTAATTGCCGTGATCGATGACTGGATGACGAATAATTTGGACTGCGAAAAAAACGGATAACAAACACTATCATGAAAGATTTTTGTGTTAGGACAACAAACACATATTCGAATAACGGACTAAAACGATTTTTCTAATCCACATATTCCATCTATAAAACCCGGTTGATCGATTAACGAATAGCGAACGGATAGCGAGCATATTCTTTGAACTGTATTTTTGTCTCTTTCAAATCGTTTTTTTTTTAAATGACAATAACGATTATTTTAATAGCAACAATACATTATCTCTTTACTTCACTGTTTCTCATACAAAACTTATAATCAGTCACCTTTTGAAAATTCTTATATCTATTGTTGAAATAAGCTGTTGTTACCGATAACAGTATCGAATTCTCTTCCTGACAGGAATACCACAACTAAAGTCCTTTAATTTCGGACACTTCCGATATTTTTGCAACCACAGAATGTTGGTGCACATAATTCACGAAAACAATAATAAAAAAGACAGAATCGTACAAAGTTTCAACAGTTCAAATTTGGTATTGAAATTCTTTCAAGCAGTTTTAGTCGATATCATACATTAATACAGTATTAAATAATTTAAATGAAATTTGCAATGAGAATTCATAAAAAATCTCAATTGATTTTTGTAAAAGTGTTTTTTAAACACTTTTATGATATAGTTTAATGAGTCTAGCGGTCAAAAGTGAAACATAATTGAAACAAAACCATTATTACCCATTAGTAACAAAACTTTACAATCGCGTACAATACAGGGAATGTGTAAAACAAAAATCCCATTTTTTATAAATGCTATTTTTTTATTTTCAGAGTCAAGCTTAAACAGTTGACGATACAAGTACATTTAATTTTTTCATTTATTAGACTGAAATCCAAAAAAAATATAATTAATGATATAAGCTAAAGGTGCTTGATGGAATATTAATACAAATTTGAATAGTCAAAAATTTGTACGGTACTACGTGTTTTGTCACTAACGACCCAGGTTTTGCCTTTCAGCATCTTCATGTATTTAATCATTCGGATGCAGTATAACTGATAGTCAGTCAATTCATCAGTTCTATTGCATCCGTGTGATAGAATTCATAAAGATGCCAAAAGCGAAACCTGGGTCGTTAGCGACGAAACAAGCTTCAGCAACTCAAATTCAAATGTATTTTGTGAGACTTGAAATATTTTAAGAAGTCTTAAAAATATAATTGAATTTAATATTTATTCCATAAAAATTCTAAAAATATGTATGTGTGTGAAATTTCAAAACAATATATTTTATGTTTTTATTTTGGAATTTGGTATTTTTTTAGCGAAACATTTACATATAAACAAAAACTTGCCTGCATTGTAAGTATTTTGAGTGCTTTTATTCTTACACAGAAATATTTAATATCTAATATCATAAATAATGGCTTGTTAATTCAAAAAAAAAAAAACTCTATGTGTAATAGGGCCGGAATTTTCTATCGATAAGTAGTTTTGGGTAATACATACTGTACTCATATATTACATATATATACTCTAAGGTTCCTAAATAAACATTTACACACGTCATTATAAATGATAATGGAGAGAAGAATGGTTAGCGGTATTGATACAAAAGTATTGCCCTATGCGTGAACCCTTAATGTAATTTTGAACCAAAGTATTTACGCATCAAGGATATTTGGATATTTACATGATCAGTAACGTAACTTTAAATATATATTCATTTCTTGCGAGAGCAGAAAACGAGATATATTTATCAGGAATGCAAAATCATAGTCGGTATTTTGAAAAATATTTCAATGAGCAATTAACCGTATTCGTTGATTAATTAAATGCACATACATAAGAAAGGTATAAAGAAACTGACAAAATTAAACTTTTCATGTCGTTGGTCACTGTCAGACTTAGAGTCACAATCGTGTTTTTTTATCGACTTCAAAGCCTTGATATTTCATAAAATATACATCATGAAACAATTGTACAATTGAATGAATAAATTTTACAGAAAATTTTTCGAATGTTAAAAAATTTACTTTAATTCGAAGCATTTTTGTTCGTGTGTACTAAGGAAATAATTAGAATTTTTTAATATCAAAAATTTTGTAAGGAGCTAGAAATCGGTTTTTCTCATCGTGAGCGTTATTAAAAAAATGTTAGTAATACAAAACATATACATCTTATTTTTTTTTTTAATAAAAAAAAGTTCCATCAATTTTTAGGTGCTTACTATTACATTCCTTCATGAAAAGGCAAAACATTTAAAATAATTAATAACTTGAATTTGAATTGTTACATTTTGTACGACCCCACATATTTTGGCACTAACGACCCTAGTTTCGCCTTTCGGCATCTTTCATCGGTTCTGTTGCATCCATGTGATAGAATCCGTGAAAATGCCGAAAGGCGAAACCGGAGTCGTAAGTGACAAAACATGAAGAATCGTACAAAGTTGTAAGAATTCAAATTTGACATTGAAATTCCATCAAGTACCTTCAGTCGATATCATAAATTAATTGATAACTTTTTTCTGTATTATTTATTTTATGATTAACATCAGTTTCAGTCATTGCGAGCATTAATCTCTTGATAAATTAATAAAAATGTTTTTGTAATTTAAAATAAATTTAATCATTTGTATAGATATATTTCCTTTTAAGGTGTTAACTGTCACTTCTTGATGGAAAGGCATTATATTTTAAATAATAAAAACACATTTTTTTAGTACTTATTTCCACAATATATTTTTTGATCAGGACCGGTTTCGCTCATCGCGAGCATTATCAACTGATAATGCTCGCGATGATAATGCTCGCGATGAGCGAAACCGGTCCTGATCAAAAAATATATTGTGGAAATAAGTACTAAAAAAATGTGTTTTTATTATTTAAAAAAAAAAAAAAAAAAGATATATTTCCATTGAATATTTCCATTGAACACAAAGTAGAATATTTCTCAATATTATTTTTAAATCAGAGTATACTCGCCTTTGAAAAATAGAACAGACCCATTTTTACGGCATGCTAGTTGATATGTTGACAATAATGATTCGCATTTGCACCTCATGTTTGAGTTTCTTTACAGCACCCAATACAAAGTAAACACAAAATCAAAGAGGTGCAGAATAATATCCCCGCACACAATCACATCGACACGTACGTCACCTGTGGAAAAAGATTTTCTCCCGACTAAAGTTGTTTTTTTACACTAAACAAATGTGCAAAAAAATGTAATCCCGTTATTGTGTTCCCGACAACGCGCTGGTGTTTGCATATGTGATAAGTCGTAACTGTTAAAAGCATGATATCTATACTTTCGGATTGTCTTGGGTTACTAAGAAAATCTTTTTATATTTCACTTATCAAGCACTAAAACTAAAAATATATTTGGTCTTACGTCAGTTATATCATTATCAGGGCTGAGGAGTCATTAAGAAAAACACGACTCCGGTTTTTTCTTACCTCTCCTATTAATGTTCATAAAATTAAATATCAGTCAATCAATCCGGCAAATTGTTTATTAAGACATTCTTCAAAATCGTCATATCGAAAAAATAGTCGTAGCCGCTCGTCCTTCACGTCTCCGGCTCTACAGCTCTGATATTTATACATGTTTATTCTTAGCAATAGTTAAACTTATTGAATTAATTGGTGTTTACTTGGTAGAACACCATTTTAACATTTCTGATGAAGACGTGAGCCGAAATAACTATCAACTATACGTCTTATAAATTTTCTAGAACTAAAACACATTGCTGTTTTTTCACATTGTAATAGTTAAACTATTTATGATGTCACTTTAAAAACTCTAGAACACTTGTTTATTATGAAGAGGATTACTAGTTTATTAAGAATATAAAACGGTAGAAATTTTAAAATATTGTAACATTAATTGAAATAAGGTACGCAGTTAAATATTTCTTAGCGAATGAATATTTCAAGGATTAAATTTACATTGTTTGAATTGGCATTTACTTGGTAATACTCCATCATAAAGCAGTGACGAAATAGCAATTTATTTTAGTTCTACAAAATTCATACGATAGTACTAATTTGTAAGTAATTAGTAAGATTGTTCTGATGAAGGTGTAAGCCTAAATAGCCATCAACTGTATATCTTATAAAATTTTTAGAACTAAATTGCATAGTTTTTTTTGTCTAAGTATCAAATTTGCATTTTGTATTACGGTACAGTTAACATATTTGATATAACGTATTTTATATACTTTAGATTATTCCATGACGTTAAAAATGCATTTTTTGCCGTACTGGCTATTTTAATAGTTTTGATAGATTCGGTGCTCACTTTGTGGAAGTTGATTTTAGTATAAAAAAAATATGTTAGTAATTTTATTTCTTTTTATATAAAAATGAACTTCGAAAAAATTACCGCTGTGTCCACTGAGAGTGATATATCTGATTTAAAAAATTTCTAAAGTCTAAAAGTCTCAAAGTAAAAATTTACCAGCTTTCTACAACTTTTTTCTACAGTATCAAAAATTAAGACATTGAGATAATAAAAATCTGTTGGCTTATCCAATTCAGCTTGCAATTGTATAATATAATATTTAAAATTTCACTTACAATTTTATAAAGTTAAAAAATTAACCATTTGATTCGTTAGTTACAAAACCTGGTACGAACATTACAATATTCTTTGTTTTACAAAAATTTACCTGTGTTTTACTTGAAACATCTGTTGTATGTGTATACATTATGATGTACATCATAAACCACTTTAAAAATGGTTCCATCCTTATTTGATATTGGCTAAATCCTGTTCAAATAAAGCGAGCATACAATATTAAATATTTATTTTGGAAAATAAATAAGTTTACACGGGTAGCTTAAGGTTCATTCAATCGTGGATATTTATGAAATTTATCTTTATTTTGGGGTGGTTAGGCAATAAATATACTAAACAATAATACACAGTGGTCTATCGGTTAACTAAAATAATCAGTTATATAAACTATGTTCGCTATCCGATTTGTTCATTAACCTATCTTCGCCCTGGAAATGACATCACGGACCGTGTCAAAATTGCGTCGTTATTAAAATTTTGTCAAATTTAAAAAGTTATTATATTAGTTAATATTAGTTTTACGAATATAAAAAGTGAATTAAAAATATCGTTTTAGCTCGTTATTCAAATATATGTTCGTTGTTCGAACACAAAAATCCCTCGTGATAGTGTTTGTTGTTCGATTTTTTCACAGTCCCAACTTTTACTTAACCGATCAACCGAGTTTTACATATAGAGTAATTGGATTAGAAAGGTCATTTTAGTTCATTATCCGAATATGTGTTCGTTATCCGAACACAAAAATCTTTCGTGATAGTGTCTTTTGTTCGATTTTTTCGTAGTCCAAACCTTTCGTTAACCGATCACCCACTGTAGTTATCATCAGTTCAAAAACATTAAAATTATAAGGATTCTGCGTTAACCTTACTAAATTATTTTTTGTCCAAAATAACTACTATCATTATTAAGGGGATGTAATTTTTGTCAATTTTCCATATGACTTGTACAATATGGTTAGCTCGATTGATTGAATCAAAATTTGCACCAACGTCTAACCGAATTTACCAACTCAAATTTTGAAAATATATGGGATAATAAATTATGACTGGAAAAGCATGACTGAATATAAACCACAAAAGCTTTGACAATCCTGTATAAACAAAGTTTTGTAGTTTTGTGTACACCAAACGAACACAATTTTGAGCATGAAAAAAAAAGGGTGAGCTGTTACTATTTTCTTCTACCCATTGTTACAAAAACGAAAAAATAAATTCTAACTTGTAAACTATTGAAAATGTATAATATTATATTTTATGTATAAATAATGATTATTCACTATGAATTTGTTTTTGAATTAAATGCTTTTGAAACCTAGGAAAGTAATTATAAATAAAAGTCGAAAATTAAACATTTTTTAAGGTTTAAATTTAATTTTTATTATGCATTAGAAATATGGTTATAGTTCGTTATCCGAATATATGTTCGTTGTACGAACATAAAAAAAATCGAGATAATGTTCATTACCCGATTCTCGGAGTCCAAATTGTTCGTCAACTGATCATCCACTGTATACGAATATTTATAAAAATAGCATCATTTGTAAAGTTTAAATCAATAGAGGTATTTATATATAATACTTTGAATGCGCATATTTATATATTCTCATTTTCTGATGTATTATACATATTGTAAAAAATAGTTTAACTATTATGATTTAGCCCATCTTCTATCCGAAATTAAAATTATTGAAATGGTTTTATCACTCACGCATTGTCGAATACTGTATGTCTACACCTCTGTTTGGTATCAAATTTAGCGGTTAATGGAAGATAAAAATATAATACATTTGTATGTTTGCAATATAAACATTAATACTTTGATTTATGGGCTGTAATACTTTTTCTTTTATGTAATATTTAAAATAATAAGTTTCCATTTGAACTGTAGCGTTTGAGCTTTTTGATGTAGCAGGCAACCTTTTTACGTTAAGTCTAAAAACTGCTTAAAATAAAATCTTTAAGATAAGTTTTTTTCCCATCAAACGTGTCAAAACGATCCGAGAAACAAAAATTTGTGACTATTCGAACCAAACATCATTAAGCTAAATATATATAACAAAGTATAGAAAAAAATATTTTACTAATCCGTTGAATAGTATATAAACTTCTTGCATATATGTTTATTAATTTAAATATACAAAATCAAAACTCAATTTGAATTGTTACAACTTTGTTCAATTCCACATGTTTTGTCACTAACGACCCGGGTTTCGCCTTTCGGCATCTTCAGGCAATCTATCACACGGATGCAACAGAACAGCCAGTTCTGTTGCATATGTGATAGAATCCGGGTCGTAATTGACAAAACATGTGGAACCGTACAAAGTTGTAACAATATAAATTTGATATTGAAATTCCACCAAGCACCTTCAGTCGATATCATAAATCAAAACTTAATTCTTCAATACTATTATTATTACTATTTTAAGTATATTTTTTATCTTGATTATAGAAATGATATCTGATAGAACGAGTACGTACGTTGTTAGTTTAAGATATATAAAAAAAATATGTTAAGTTTATTTTTTATTTAAAATAAAAATTAAGGCTGCAGAAATTGATTTGTCTCATTATTGGTGTTTATTTTATTAAGATCAAATTTTAAATGTAAGAACTTTTTGCTCTAAAATATGTGTATTTTTTTTATTCAGTCTTTTGTAGAGTGCAAAGCAAATTACAAAGAAATCGTTTTTTTTTTTTATAATATTCCAATTGTAGAAAAAGTCGATATATCTATGTATAATACATAATTTAATCTTTATACATTAACTATCTCTGGTATATTCAGTGTGAGAAAATAATACCCTATAGATTCATATTTTATGCGCTCATCATATTGATATTATATATGAGTCTAATGTAGCATGTGCTATGTTTGGGTACACATTCAATATTTTGTGTTGTGTACACACCCAGGGACATTAAAAATTCGTTGCGCAATGCGGATTAAGGAAACAAAACCGGTGATTGTTTGCATTTGGTGCATTAAATAACATCGAGGGCGATGTTGCAGACACCAAACATCAAATAACCAGTATCTTGTTTTGCATTACTCATATAAAAATATTTTCATGCAGCGAATGCATAACACGAAACACTGTGACACGTTATGAGTTTTATTGTTTTATCGGTCAGCTGAAAATGTATTTAGTTATGGCTTCGGTCGCTGAATATTTATGTAATACTTGTCCATAGAGCGTCGATCGTATTTTCAATTTTTATCATTACTGAAAAAGAAAAAATAAAAACAAAAAGACTGATTAAAAAACATTAAATGAGAAATAAATGTAAATAAATAAGTAATATTCACTATTGTTTTGTAGCCGCTCACCACGATCATTATTAGCAGACAACATAATACTCGCGTTAAGCAAAACAAACCCAACTCTTTATTTCACAATATTTTTGACATGTCATGAAACAATATGTTTTATTCATTTATATATAATGCATTTTCAAAAATAAGTGACATTTATCACATCAATGGTTGAAAATCCATATGATAATTTAAGCCAATCACTGTATAACTGGATAGATATACATATAAAGTAAAATAGTTGTTTATGGATCAGTTACTAGACAGATATGCTAAAATATAAAATAATAAATGCACATTTATTTTAAACATATACTCAAAATTGACCTTAGTTAACGCTTATTTGTCTTATTTAAGAGTATAAATTCTAAAGCTAAAATATTTTTTGTATTCATTTGATTGCAGTCATAACGTTATTGTGATGCGTTAAATATTGTTGTTATTAATGTGAAGTTATTTTTTTGATACAAGTAATAACGCTTTTTAATTAACTTAATCACTTGCTAACTAGCCCACTCACATAAACACTCACCCACTCAATACCTCATTCAATCTATCAATCATTCACTCTGTTACTCACTCTTTTATTTGCTCACTCACCCTCTCAATATCTTATTCAAAATCTTATTCATTCACTATCTCACTATTTTACTCTCAATCGCTCATTCACGAGCTCACTCACGCACTCAACGTCTCGATCACATTCTCTCTCATTCAATCTCTTACTCATTATCTTACTCACTTTTTTACTCACTCATTCACTCTCACTCATCCATTCAATATTTCATTCACTATCTTACGCACTTTCTGACACACGTTCGCTCACTTATGCCCTTATTCACTCACTCACTCATTCTCACACTCACTCACCCACCCAATATCTCTTTCACTATCTTACTCACTCTCTCACTCGCTGATTCACTCACTATTCCCTTACTCACTCACTCTCGCTCACTCATTCCCATACTCACTAACCCACTCAATATCTCATTTAACATCTTACTCGCTCTCTCCTTCACTCACTCATTCACTCAATATTCTCTTACTCACTCACTCATTCCCTTACTCACTCTCAGTATCTCATTCAGTATCTAAATCACTCTCTCACACGCTTGTTCACTCACTATTCCCTTGCTCACTCACCCTCACTCACTCGCCCAGTCAATATTTCATTCACTATCTAACTCACTCTCTCACTCACTCAATCGATATCTAATTTTCTATCTTACTTACTATCTCACTCAATATTCCTTTACTCACTCTTTCTCGATCACTCACTCACTATTCACTTACTCACTCACTCTCACTCACTCACTCACTATAACTCACTCATTATCTTACTCAATCACTCACTCAGCATCTCGTTCACTATCTTACTCACTCTCTTACTCGCTCACTCACTCTCGATCACTTATCCCCTGACTTACTCACCCACTCAATATCTCATTTACCATCATACTCACTCTTTCACTCAATATTCCTTTACTCACTCACTTATTCTCTTACTCACGCACCCACTCAGTGTCTCATTCACTATCTTACTAACTCTCTCACTCGCTCACTTACTCATTATTATTTTAGTCACTCACATTCGCTCACTTATTCCTTTACTCACTCACCCACCTAATGTCTCATTTACTATGTAACTTTCTCCTTCACTCAATCAATATTCCCTTACTCACTCACGTTCACCCACTCATTCACTATTCCCTAACTCACTCACTCTCACTCACTCATTGTCATACTCACTCACCCACTCAATATCTTACTCACTCACCCACTCTGTATCTCATTCACAATCTAACTCACTTTCTCAGTCACTCGTTTACTCACTCACTCTCGCTCACTCACTATCTTACTCAATCACCCACTCAATATCTCATTCACTATCTTATTCACTCTCTCACTCGCTTACTCAATCACAATTACCTTACTCACTCACTCTCGCTTACTAATTCCCTTACTCACTCACCTTCACTCTCTCATTCTCATAATCACTCACCCACTCAATATCTCATTTACTATCTAACTCACTCTCTCACTCTCTCACTCACTCACTATTCCCTTACTCACTCACCCCCACTCACTCATTTTTATACTCACTGACCCACTCTATATCTCATTTACTATCTTACTCACTCTCTCACGCTGTCACTCATTATTGCTTTACTCACTCACTCTCGCTCACTAATTACTTTACTTACTCGACCACTCAATGTCTCATTTAAAATGTTACCCTCTCCTTCAATCACTCTTAATTCCTTCATTTATTCTGTATTCCCTTCCTCACTCACGTTCACCCACTCACTCACAATTCCCTTACTCACTCACCATCACTCACTCATTCTTATACTCACGCACCCACTCAATATCATACTCACTCACTCACAATTCCCTTACTCACTCACTCACTCTCACTAATTTTTGTACTCACTCACCTTCACTCACTCATTCTAATATTCACTCACCCACTTAATGTCTCATTTACTATCTTACACACTATCTCACTCAATATTCCTTTACTCACTCACTCTCGGTCACTCACTCACTATTCTCTTACTCACTCATTCACTCTTACTCACACATTCAACATCTCATTCACTATCTTATTCACTCTCTAACATGCTTACTCACTCATAATTCCCTTATTTTCTCACTCTCGCTCACTTATTCCCTTACTCACTCATTTTCATACTCACGTACCCAATCAATATTCATTTCTATCTTACTTAATATCTAATTTCTATCTTACTCACGCTCTCAGTCGGTCACCAACTCACTATTCCTTTACTCGCTCACTCAATGTCTCATTTACTATTTTACACTATCATTCAGTCACTCAATATTTCCTTACTCACTCACGTTTGCCCGCTCATTCACTATTCTCTTACTCACTCACTCACTCTTACTCACTCATTCTCATACTCACTCAGAATTCCTAACTCACTCACTCACTCTCACTCACTCATTCCCTTACTCACTCACCCTCACTCATTCATTATCAATCACCCTCTCAATATCTCATTCACTATCTTACTCACTCTCTCCTTCACTCACTCACTCTCACTCACTCACCCTCACTCACTCATTCTCTTAGTCACTTATCTACTTAGAATCTCATTCACTTTCTTACTCACTCTCTCACGCGCTCACTCACTCACTATTCCCTTACTCACTCACTCTCGCTCACTCATTCCCATACTCACTCACTCACTCAATATCTCATTCACCATCTTACTCGCTCTCTCACTCGCTCTCTCACTCGCTCACTCACTCACTATTCCCTTACTCACTCACTCTCGCTCACTCATTCCTTTACTCACTTACCCACCCAACATCTCATTCATTATCTCTTTCACTCTCACTTTCACTCAATATATTCCTCGTTGTGATCTGCCTTCGCTATAGACTTATCTAGGACAGTACTGATATATTTTTGTTCAAGACCCATAATAGTTTATGTATTATAAAAATAGTATTTTTTATATACACACAAATAGCTTAAATACAATATATTTAGCTTCAATAATAGATTTTTAGTATTGTGTGTAGATTGTACAAGAACGCGTGTTTTACAATAAACAAAATCAATTTTAACAATAGGTTATTACACAAATTATAATCTACTCGATACATTTCTTAGAAATATTGATTTAAATCTTTTAATACTTGAGACGTTAAAAAAGTTTTAAAGCTTTAACCATTGAATTAATCAGGCAAATAATGTTCTAGGAAAATAAATGACCGGTATTAAACTATATTTATGGTATAAATTATGAACCGTCTCGGTTACTGCAGTAATTGAAACCAAGTCAGAGCTATGTTTTATTAACAATCCAAATCAAAGCAAGAAATAAATAAAATAACTAATTTGTCGCGGCTTGTAACACAATTCTTTGACAGTTGCATACACATCCAATAGAGCATGTTCCACTTTATTGAAACGCATCGCCACTGTTGTATATTTTTCATTGAGTTCAATGTTGACCGATGCTTTGAATTGAGGTCAATATTCAAGAAATATTTCTGGAAGAAAAAATAATCAAACAAAAGGTTGTCACTTCTCTTATTGGAGTAAACGATTTTATACAATACTTGATCAGTCAACTCTTGCAACTTTCATATTAAAGTAGTGTTTAATTATTTGATTAAGTGTTTTGGAGTCCTTCTGCATATAATACTAATTTGACATTGTGAGTGAATTTTAACGTTTTAGTTAACGGTTTTTTTTACTTTATGCTAGTCAAAAAATTTTTACTGTTAGAATGGTTTTTTAATGAGTTGCTTCACTTCTCTGTCAAGAAGAGATTGTAAATATAAACACAAGGGTACAGATACACTAATTGTAAGGTAGTGCCGCTCGCTTTAATACGTTTTTTTAATCAGCTTGGAGACAGTTAAGTAAGCGATTAGTTTACCAACAATACTGCTTTAGTCTTTTTTCTATCCATCATTTCTCCGAGAGATATAGCGAGAATATTTATTAAAAAACAGTTTTCATTAAACACTAAACGATTTTTGGCAACGATTTATATGTTATATTTTTTACGTTTCGTTTTATTATATATATACAAAGTAAGTGATTTCTGAGAAAAGTAAAACTATTTATTTTTATCTATCGTTTATTATCAAAACTAGTTAGAATTATCCGATAAATACATATTGAATCTGCAAATTAATTCTACGGGTAATGAATGTATCGCAGTTGATACCAACTTGCTTTTAATTAGAGATAAGTTAGAAGTGCTGTACTCGGACGTATTTAAAATTTATGTTAGTAAAATATTTATATACAATAATGATAATAGCAGAATTCTTATTGAGAGTCGTAAAACTAAATAATATTCACAGAACACTTTTTTGATCTTTCTTAAATAATAATTGTTAGATTCTTTACATTTATAATACAATATGAAAAGTTTTATATAGTATTTGTGGTTCACGAATAATTGGATTCAATAAAAAATACTAAGCATATACTAAAAATATTCATTTAACACAAAAAACAAAACGGTTCAATATATATTTTTTGAAATAATAAAAATACATTTTTTTATAATATATTAATGATCAGGAACGGTTTCAACTATATAGTTATCGATGAAATAGCTATCAACTATATTTTATAAAAAAAAATTGTAGAACTTAAATACATTGCTATTTTTTCACCGTGTCAATTCTAATTTTATCGGTAAAAATAGCTACTAAAATCTTTAGACAACCTTTTAAAGTGCTGCTTAGATAAATATCTAATTCTGCCATCTACAAACAGCAATCGATTAATCAATTGTAGTTATTTTTGTACTGACTGTAATTGTTGGTCTAGTTAATTACTTTAAAAAAAATGTTGTTTCAAAATTAATAAAGTTCCGTGATGTGTTTTGCTGATTACTTTTATAATAAATCTTTGGCCGTTTCATTAATTTTCTTAACCCATAAATACTAACTAATACGTCTCTGGCTGTCCCTGTCAGACAAACTCTCGTTATTTAGCCTCCCTCTCTCCCCCTCTCCTGTGACGTAATAAAAATCGTTTACTCATCATGGCGGCCGTCTCCACTTGTTTGCCAAACACTGTGGACGGAATGAAATGATAACCGGTCTTTAACATAGACGCCGAGTGCTGTGCAAATAGTGGGAATCTAATTGAAATCTCAGTCCGCGAAACACTCGGACAGATGTACATACCACTTACAGGGTCACCATTATATTCCAGAAAATGGGTCATCTTTTATAAAGACGATATCGACTCATTACTCGTTTGTTATTCGTTACACATTTTGTACCGATACGATTTAAACATCAAAAACTATAAGATGTATTGTGTACCTTTTCTACACAGCTATATATTCAATAGTAAAGCAAATGTTCGTTTATGCATAGTAATTATATCTAAAAAAAATTGTAGAACTATAATACATTGCTATTTTTTCACCGCGTTATAATGGAGTTCTACTGAATGAATGCCAATTCAATCAATTGAGAATATTTGATAATTTAAATACGATCAATTATATTAAATAGTTTTATACACGATTTATCGATTAGTGCCCGAATGAATAAAAAAAATTGTAGAACTTAAATACATTGATATTTTTTCACCGTGTTATAATGGGGTTCTACCAAGCGAATGCCAATTCAATCAATAAATTATCATAGAGGTTTCAAAATATTTGCATCAACATCGAACGTATGCACCACTGGTAGAGACCATTCATGTCAACGGAAGCTATTAAATGTTACTCGCTTATTATTTTTCCTAGAGACTAGGACATGGCTTGTATATTATATTATATAAGGATTGATTGATATTGCGGATTATCGATATTCATTCTGGCACTAATCCATAAATCGTGTATAAAACCGTTTAATATAGATGATCGTATTCAAACTATAAAATATTCTTAATTGATTGAATTGGCATTTACTTGGTAGAATTCCATTATAACGTGGCGAAAAAATAGCAAAGTATTTTAAAACATTTTTAAATCTGGCTTAAGCCAAATGTATTATAAATATAAATTTTTAATTTATGTAACGATATTATCAGATTTCAGAGACAAGTTTTAAAATCCGTTTTACAAGACAACCAATCTACATCATAGATTTTCACGTAAAATTTTACTATGACCGCATTATGATCCTATTGAAACATCTCGTGGCCGCACCATTTTTTTCGAGATATGATAAAAGTAATAGTCACATTTACTAAAAAAATAAATGAAATTATTACTTTTTATTTGAAAAATCAAAATTTTGAACATATTGGCATTTATTTATTTTAAAACAATGCAAAAGAAAATTGTTTACGATAGTTTTCTCTTCCAATGCAAACTGTTCGTAGTGAATCATTGATCACATGTAATACTAAAAAAAGATTAGCAATGTATTTTAGTTCTACAAAATTATTTTTAACAAATATAGTTGATAGCTATTTCGGCTCACGCCATCGTCAGAACTATCTACGTAGTTCTGACGATGGCGTGAGCCGAAATAGCTATCAACTATATTTGTTAAAAATAATTTTGTAGAACTAAAATGCATTGCTATTTTTTCACCGTGGTATAATGGAGTTCTACCAAGTGAATGCCAATTCAATCAATAAAAAAAGATTCTTTATTAATTACTGTTTTTTTATTCCGTGATATTATTTCTGAGTAAAATATTCTTATGTATTACTATATTTTCTTATCCAAATCGCATTTAAAATAACGTTTTGACAATATTTCATGGTAACACTATTAAAAAGTTCTGAAGCGAGCTTTAGCTTTTTGTAGCAATAATGCTACAAAAATAATGCATCAATTGTAATGTATATATAAAATACACGAAACGTTCTCATTTACAAATAGTTAACAAAATACGCTCTATTATTATATTAACAAACGGTTATTGTAGGATTTTAATGAAAAGGTACAACAAAGTTTGCTTTTTCAATATTAGCGAAAAAATCAACGCAATTACACAGTTATATACAAGTGCAGGGAGCTTTCAAAAGCTTGCGTAAACACTTCAATACTAAATCAACATCCACGAATAATGCGTTCAATCATGTATACTTATAAACTTGGTATATAATTAAAACTTTTTTTATAATTATTTGTAATTATTCTAAAACAATGATTGTTACTTTCTTACAATGAGGATTGTTACAACAGTTTTTTTATAATTACAAATTGCGTTTGTTTATTAATTTTAAATATACAACTTAATAACAGTAAAATATACCACGACCAAATACATACGAATTTAAAGAGTAAATAGTTTTCTAAAAATCGATGATATTCTAAATGCTAAAACAATGTATTTTTATTTTGAACATTGTTTGAGTCACCCTACTTTCTGAGAGGTTCTTTTTAAATCTGTCAGTCACATATCGAAAGCCAACCTTAAAATTTGTATGCAATAAATTTTTTAGATGTTTTACTCGATGAATTAAAAAAATGGCCTTAACATCAAGATATTTTCTCTGATATATATAGATACATATAACAGTTATAATTAATATAAATGTAATGTTTTTACTCATATAACTATAATATTATGTAAGTAATATTTAACATCCAACACATACAAGTTTATAAATTCGTTCTTACGTACGTATCTGTACAAATTAATTATTGCAATACTTAGCCTTAGGTTTGATATATATAATTTTTTTTTATTTTATTATACATAACACGTTAATGTTAATAAAGTAATAGACACTAATGTTGCCATGAATCTTATGTTATATTGAAACATTTCATCAATTTATTAGTTTGCTAACGGTTACGATTTATGGGTACTAAATGTATTTGAGTCATAAAATAAAGCTGACATTCAGACAAGGAATGATTAAATAAATTCAGATAATTTCACTAGTACTTTGACGTATAAATACGTATTAAATAAAAATAGTTTTTATTAGGTTCTTATTGAATAATGTAATCGTCCAGATTTTGGAAAAAATATCGTATTATCTTAGAAAAAAGTTTGTTCGTAGGACGAAACGGTTTTTGTAATCAAAATAAATTTAGAATTTTTTTTTTATACATGATAAAAAAAGGTTAGTTTGCTCGAAAATTATTATTGGTTAGTAAAAATAAATTTAGGTAAGGTAAAAAAAAATCATTATAGGTTATGAAGCATAGTCTAATAGTTACTTGCAATTTTGTAAATGTACATAATTTGACTTTTAAGTTTAAATATATCATTAAATATTTTTGGTTCTGTTATCATAAATTTTACCATAGAATGATAGATCTTAAAACGAACAAACTGACTAATAAACATTTACTTGATTTGGTGGAGTCAATAAGCTGATTTCATTTATAATATCGACTGAAGATGCCTGATGAAATTTGAATTGCCACAAATTTATACTATTCCAAGTGTTCTGTCACTAACGATCCGGGTTTCGCTTTTCGGTATCTTCAGGTATTCCATCACACGGATGTAATAGAACTGTCAGTGAACATGTGTAATTGTACAAAGTTGTAACAATTAAATTTGATTTAAACTGATTTCAGTTATAAAATATTGAAATAATCAAATCACCACGAACGCTAAATGAAAATGAAGAAGAATGAAGTTTTGTAGCTAATTGCCTATGAATTCATCAGTTATACTCATAATTTAATTGATCATTATCTAACTTATCGATATCGACTTGATTCTTTTTAATGAATATATATTTTTTGTATCAACATGTGGTCCATAACGATGGATATTTTTTTGAGTGAAAGCAAGTGTCGAAAAATCATAGCGTTATTTATATAACACGGTGTTTTCTGAGAATCCAGTAAATGTTGAACAAAAGAAAACATATGCATTTACCGTGTCGATTTATGTTTTATTTTTGTATTGTTAGTCACCAACAATGAATGAATGAGAACTATAGTACAACATAGCCCATTTTTTCTTGTTTTTAGAACGCATCGCCAAACAGATTAGTCAAATACGAATAATTTCTCAATAGAAATGTCGATTTGGATAGTTCACGCGTCGACAGCTCTGTGGTGAAATAACAATTAAAAAGGAAAAGAGTTAAAAGAATAGATTGCCGAGGAACAATGACGCAAGATTCTCAATGCTAATTTGTCAGTAAATAATTCCCAAACCCATTCATGCTTGTTTAATGAGGCGTGATTTTATTTTGTATGCTCGAATAACTTTTGAGAAAAGATCATGTTATTCAATGACCCCCTCGCTTAGACTTATGGTTTTTATTTTAATAATATAAACAGATTTTAGCAGCCTGCAGTTAATTGCTAACTACAGTTTTTAAAATAAATTAAGACCACAACAGTGCCTTTATGAAAAAAGTTCAAACAATAATTTAACAGCATTGTAGTATTTGATTTAATGGTTTTTAATTCTTCTTGGAAACTCGGTGAACCGTTTCTTATCTACGGGTTGATTGTGGCAAGAAAGGACAATATTAAATTCGTGTTGACATTCTTTGTATAATATATTTACAAATTTCAAATCCATTCAATGTGGAGACGATAGATTTCAAACTAATTTTGATTTATCACATCGACTGAAGATGCTTGATGGAATTTCAATATCAAATTTGAATTGCAAAAACTTTGTGCAATTCCACATGTTTTGTTATTAACTACCCGGGTTTCACCTTTTGGCATCTTCAAGCATTCTATCGCATTGTAAAGTTAACATAACTAACGTTAAATATAATTAAAGGAATACTATTTATGTAACACTTCTTCGTCATTACGTTGTAAGTTATGTAACAATTAAAGTTTTTACAAATTTTGGTCTTTCTATAAATTTAAGTATTTAATTTTCTCGTGTTAATTGTCACTTCTTTAGTAATATTTGCACAATATATTTTACGATTGAAACCGATTTCGTTCATTGCGAGCATGATTATTAGTTGATAATTCTCGTAATGTGAATGAAGCTGGTACTGTTTATAAAATATATTCTGGAAATAGTACTAAAAATTTATCAAAGTATATTTATATAAAACTTTGCGTTCACATAATATGTACGGTATAATTGTTCGTATTTTTATTATTTTGGAGAATTATTTAGTTATATATATAATTTTATCTCAGCGTTAATGCAATGTCTTCGCGTGTATCATTAATAAAATAAAAATATACTGCCGTTGTAAATGACAATCGCAGATGTATGCAGTTAAAGTTGTCTAGGAAGGAAAAATTAACAATGCTGAATCAAAGTGTAATACGAAGGGGTACAAAATGTGTCTGCAAATAATTGCTAACTCGTGTCGCAAGAAGATAATCATAATATTTTATCACTTATTACTCGCATGAACAAAACAATCGAAATAATATGGGGTAAAAAATAGGGGTTGAATCATTGCAGAGCTCGCGATTGAGGCGAGCTAAAGTATTATATATTTGAACCACACAAACAATTGTGTACGTTCTGATGTAGTTACTGTAGGTTAAATTTAAATATACACATAAGTTTTGTTTTTGTTTTGAATGTATACATTGTCTTTTTATCAAAACGTAAACAAAGATGCATCAACATTTACCAGCCATCTGTTATATGAAAACTAATAATTTAAAGTTGATGATAGTGTTAAATTATTGGATCATAAATGAAGAAATTTTAGAAATAAACAGAAGTCAATTAAATTTAACTTATATTCTTAGCAATCAACTAAATCTCCCCAATTCACTTTTGTTATATCCCTTACGTGAAATTAGTTCAATGAGCCGACAATCTCATAAATTGTATTCCTATATTACGTCACCTGATGTTTGATTTGAACGTTACCCACCAAATTGAAATAAATAAGCATCTCTAAGTAAAAAAGTATCGAATTGTATTTTAATGATTATTATTTATTGTAGAATCCCTTTATCAAAGAGTCGTCAACTGCATTTAAGATTAATAAAAATTGTTATATAGCAATAAAGTTTCATAATCATCAAATTAATCGTTTTGAAAGCTACTTTAGGTGTATTTTTGTATCCTAGGATAATGGGTTTTCTTTTGTAATTAATTATTCTTGTATATAACCGATGCAAAATGTTTATTGTATATCAGTTCTGTTACATCCGTGTGATAAAACGTGTCGAATTATACAAAGTTCCAACAATTCCAATTTAGTACAATTGTGTTTAAAGTATGTATGTATGCATAATATTTCTTTCGTAGATTATAAAAGAATATATATGAATGGAGTAAAGCTCTAATGTACAATATATATTCGTGCACTTATTGCCAATTATGTAAAACTCTTTCAAGCTAATTTCAATGTTTTTTGATAGTAATCGATAAAATATTAAAAAGTTTGGTTCCGTAGCCAACATATAGTAACATGGTAATATTATGGTTTTCATAGCAATAGCCAAAAATACTGTGTTATAGAATAAAAAAAGACATATTTACAAAATAAAACAAATCATTCAATTATTTTTTAATTATGAGTGGTCCTTTCATTTAATTGGATTACCGGCAAAAAAATGCTATAAATACTGTAATAAAAGTCCAATTGACTATTGGCTTTGTGAAATGAATGTTATTTGAATATGTGAAAATAATCACGATTCGTAATAATACGCCTGTCTACCATATTTTAAGCCACACACGTAAATATTTTCCATTATATTTTTTTAACTCTTATTTTCTTGAATTTGATTAGTTGAAATTTTGTGCGATTCTAAATACCCGGGTTTAGCCCTGCGACATCTTAAGGCATTCTATGACACGGATGCACGGCTTTTTTGTTAATAAATACTTTTTATAATGTCTTTTGAATTATTTTATTTGAGAACTGTTTGTTATAGCGTCGATAAATCTGGCCTATGTGCTTATATAATTTGATTTAATACTTCCTAAAAACAAATTGTAAAAAATAATTAGAATATTTTTCTATATTTTAAAATCAGATGGTTTGTTTTCTTAAATTGTTTTTTTTTTTTTATTTTACACAGTGACCAATTCTCGCAATGTAAGTCTGCTTAAAATTAATTTGATTGGCGTATAATAATAATGATTACTTTTCATAGTAGATATTGTGTAGATTTACTAAGACCAGAAAAATATATTTATGGCTGAAGAAATTTTTAGTGGGACCGAATTCCACAAATTTCCCAGTAAAGTATGCCGGTTATTGATGTATAATGATTCTGCGAAAATGGGGCATTTGCCGTCATAACCATGTTTTTGATTTTAATTGGTATCAATGACGTGTTTATGGGCGAGCGATATAATGGCTATTGATTTAAAGCGGTGCGCTATTATTTCTGAAACGTAGAGTAACAGCTCTTTGTTTTCGACCAATACCAACCGCCACCCCGCGACGCATTCTGTATTGAATTTGATTCGGGGCGTTCACTGTTTCAGTCATTACGAACTCCACTAACAATACCAACATCGATATTCTAATCAAAATGCAATTTATTGTTTTTTTCCTCTTCTGTTCATTATTATAAACATCGACATAAAAGGGAATCAATTTTACACATGGCTAACGGTGGAATTTCATGACAACATACAACGCAAACACATAACTCTATTTTTGAAATAAAATACGTAAATTTTAAAATGATTTATGTATGCTATTGCGGAAACAATCTCAATTATATTTTATCGAAATATCTTAATCAAGGTTCCGTAACCGGATGAAAGTTCAAACTTCTGAAATGAACATATTCCTTCAAAAGTTCTTATATTTAAACGTAATGTTTTAATTGTATACAACAACAAAAAATGTGAAGAGAGTGATTAAAAAGCTTGTAAGTGTATCAAAAGTAATTATCCTCGTCGCTATGGAACCATTTTCGTGTGACGTTTTATATTCAAATATTTAATATTTATTGAAAATGTAATAATGTAATATTTTATTTTATCCATTGCTTATTACAGCGAAATGAAAGTATGTTGGTATACGCATTTGCGAATTAAAAATAATATTACCAGGAATATTTACACAGTTTTTATAAACAGTGAGTTCAATTAATTATTCAGTAGTAAAACATCAAATGTTCTTAATTAAAATATAATATATAAATGTAAATTTTGGATGTGTTTAGAATTGTAAACGCCTTATCGTTTTGAAAAAGTATATTATATAATATTACAATAAAAAAATTATCAGAATTTATAGGTATCCAAAATATTTTTTGATGTTGAAACAAAACATATAATCTACTAATTGGTTGATTTTAAAAGACTTTGTACCTTCAATAAGCAATCAAAAGCTACATTTAAAGTATTTTAATGAATTAATGCCTATTAAAGACCTTCTACTCGAGATCTTAAATTTAACTTCTTTCTATTTTTAGAAAATATTTAGCCCATTTTCAATACACTGGACCGAGATAAAAAAAAAAACATAATTAATTTAATTTATAATAAACAAAAATAATTTTTCATATATTTTTCATTGTCTGTGTTGTGACTTAGTCGATGTTTCTGTACAATTTATTTTGTTATTGCGTTACGGAAGGCAGCCGTGAAACCCTTGCTGTTTATTTATAGAAGGTGAAGGTGGGATATCTATCTTTAGTGTTAGTTTAGTTTAGGTCATAATTGACCGATACCATAATATTTGACACTCCATTGTTTGATATCATCCTGATTAATTTATGTTGAAGCACTTTCGACCTTTTGACAGTGGTGTGCTCACCTACTACGAATTCGGGGTATAAATAATATAACAAAAAACTTTCCAGACGCATTATAAGTTAATTAATTTAACATTACTTTAATACGCACAATACAGAGCGTACTTGTTCATTTATAAATAAAATAATTTGATAGTTTACACAACACCTTTTTCAAAGTGTAAATTCCAAAGTTATCATCATCAATGCGTAATAAAGATCTTATGCATTTAATAAACAGGGACTATCAATTTTATCAGTAATGTTGTCTAACATAACAATACGCTTTAATTAAATAATGCTATTTGAGATGATACTAAAAAAATGAGACTGTTAACAGTGTTTTTTTTTTTATTATTATTTTTGTAATAAAAGTTATAATACGTTTTTTTTAAATCATTCTTAGAAACTCTTTTATAAGTCCAGTAAGAAACGATTTAAGTTTCTACCATTCTTTTGCATCATTCACATTGTTTTTCGAATCACTCATTATTCCTTATCTATTGTTTTGGCTCTTTGTATGTTTTATCGCTAGATCAAAAAAAAAACACCCACTCCTTTTAGTAACTTGCAGAGAGTGTTGCCAGAGAAAACCAGGGCTCATTTTACAAACCAAGGATTTAAATTACGATAAACATTTTAAATTATATTTTAATTGATTTATACGTCTCCAAAAACGAAATAAAAATGTTTATTCGTCAGGCTTATAAATAATAGAAATAAAAATTTTATTACTCTTTCCGCAATATATTTATAGCCTGATCGACTGATCCACTACAAATAACATTATGAAGCACGGTGAAAAAATAGCAATGTATTTTAGTTGTACAAAATTTTTAAGATATAGTTCACAGCTATTTCGGCTCATAGAACACAAAATACAAACAAGCATTATTTAACACTGTGAAAAAATAGCAATGTATTTTAGATCTACAAAATTTTAAAAATACAGTTGATAGCTATTTCGGCTCACGTCATCGTCACAACTATATTTAAATGTATATTTGCTTATCTATATATAGATGTGTAAAAAAGGTACTCAATACATCTTCTCTTCTGTTTTAACGATCTAGCTTATTTCCTGCTAGCAATAAAACTAAAAAATTGAATTTAAATGAAATTAATAGGTAATTAAACTAAACAGGCGGCAATTTCAATGAGCTTAAATATTGGCCGTGATGGTTGTTATGACTTATTAGGGGTAGGCAACAGCCCCTCGCAATGGTCTGAGAAGCGGCGCGAGCCGAAATAGCTATCAACTGTATCTTATAAACATTTTGTAGAACTAAAACACATTGTAATTTTTTCACCGTGTAATAATTGAGATCTACCAAGTAAATGCCATTTCAATCAATGAGCATTATTTATACAAAAATGTATTTTTTTTAACGTTTAGAACCAGGGGAATTGACCAACATTTTTCAGTTCTGACGATGGCGTGAGCCGAAATAGCTATCAACTATACATTACAAATTTTGTACAACTAGTAAATGCTAATTCAATCAATAACATTTTTAAATTAAAAAAATGATAATTAATATCTAAATAGTCTCTGAGCTTGAATGCCCCCGTCACTAGATATCAAGGGTGGTTTACCTATGCATGGAGAGTAAATGGGCAAGCCCACCATCCAACGTACGTTAAGTAGTGTTCCCTGTAATAAACAAACTTGTTGTCTAGCGCCTTACCGTAAGATTTGGTGTGCTCAGGTAATGTTCAAAAGCTTAAGCGGCGTCTACCATAATGCACCTTACTTACAGCCAAATTGTCGGCGGTCCACACTCACCCCGGCGACTATATCTAGATTTCAGGGCTATGTACACTTTGCTAAGTCTCGTTAGGGCGTATGGAAATTCTGGAGTTTAGCCAACCTGGAGCATTTGGTGTAGACTATTATAATCGGTGAGCGTATTGCAGGATTATCACGACAACCACTTATGAGTGAATATTTAAAGACAAGACTACTACTTAGGTAATCATCATTATTTTAGGAAGTCGTTTTGCTATGTTCTTAACGGTATTTTATATTAATTATATCTGTGCTTGATGGAATTTCAATATTAAATTTGAATTTTTACAACTTTGTACGATTCCACATGCTTTGTCACGAACGACTCCGTTTTGCCTTTCGGCATCTTCGGGCATTCTATTACGCGGATGCAACAGAACTGACATAAAATAAACAGATAGCATCGTCTATATGCCACAGTTATTAATTACAGGAAAACACTAATCCGAACCCTGATATTTCAATTCATCGTGAGTAAATTTTTTAATATAATATATGATAAGTCATAATATATAAAAAATATCGATATTTTGTGATTGTTTTCGTATTAATAAATTCAGTCATGGTTATACGCAGCGGTTAATTACATATCGCTAAGCTTTTTATTATTTCGTTTTTATCCGATTTAGTGTCTCTGTTTTTGTTAAGAGTGGTGCTTTAGAACAGCGGTAGTAAACCTTTTTATTTCTACAGCCTACTTTTGTGTCTGTGTCAGAAGCAATATTTTCTAACTGCCCATTTAATCCACATTCATTGTGATTTATATAGTAGGAAAACAGCTTTTCTTAATGTTTTTAAAACCTCTACTGCCCACCGTGAAAGCTGGAGCGTCCACTATCAGGCGGTAGGGACCAGGGGGTTGACTACCACTGTTTTAGAGTTATAGTAAAAATCTTTAGCAAATTTAAATACATATATAAAGTCACCTTATGCATAGGTATAGTATATTACCTTCGCGATTCTTTTTGTATTCTGTTTTTAAGAAGTTTTTAAATCTCAAAGTCAAATTGGTTCATATCTTTTAGATGAATTTCTTTACGGGTCTATTATCTTACTGTAAATCCTGCCTTTAATATTTTTGACATGAATTTGATATTTCAGAATATCTCTTCATTCTCATAAAAATGCTTGGCTTACAGATAATTTTTCATTTATTACATTTCTTGATCAATTATTCAATTTGATGATAATAACACAATCTATGCATATATATCAATGACACGATAATAACACAATCCATGCATATACTCATGATATGCTCCACTATAATCAAAGTAAATCAAACGTTTAAAAGAATGGTATAATCGAAAGATTTCGTCGCTTGCATATATGATGTTCCATGTTGCATTTTGAAATATGAGAACTATGGAAAGTCATTAATCAATAAGTCAATCGTCGCTTCTCGGTATAAGACCTAATTTGCAAATATATTTGCTTGTTTATTTTTCATCATGGCTTAAAACTTGGCGCCACATCATCGCGTTAATAATACCGATGATTGATTAACATTTGAAAAATGATATTTACTAACAAATATGTAATATATTTAAAAATATATTTTTTTTCTCCCGTGAGATTTGTCAAATACACAAAAATAATTTTAGTTATTGACAAAACGAGTCAAAGTGTCATATCAGAACGGCAAACAGTAATGCTGTGAAATATTTTTTTTATGATATCGAATGAAGATGCTTGGTGGAACTTAGACAAGAAATTTGAATTGTTAAAACTTTGTACGATTCCACATGTTTTGTCACTAACAACCCATGATCAGCTCAACATTCCCAACTCCCCCGTGTAGTATCCTTTACGTTAGATCTGTTCAATGAATCAACACTCTCGTGAAGTAAATTCTTATATTGGCATCACTAGATGTTTAATCGTTACTTGCCAAATTGAAATAAGTAGGTATTTCTTTAAAAAAACCTAATTATATTTTCATGATAGTTGTTTTTTTTTTTGTATTTTTTGTTCCCTTTCAAGAATGACTCATTAACAAGATTAGTCTGTGTTTTCCTTTAATTAATACCTTTGGTAACGATGATAACTGTTTATTATGCGTCAGTTCTGTTGCATCCGTGTGATAGAATGCCTGAAGATGCCGAAAGGCGAAACCCGGGTCGTTAATGACAAATTATGTGGAATCTTTTACAAAGATTTAATACATAAAATTTGTCGTGAAATGTGTCTAAGAAACTGTACGATTTACGCAGGAATCAGACTACTTTATTTAGAACATTATAATACTATTTAAGATTTTGGCAACCCTTATATATAATAATTAAGCATTGGGGGAAAATACCAGTTGGGAATATTAATTCGTACATCATATTTTTGCGATTTATATGCAATATTTTTAAAATTGGGGTTATGCACTTCAAATTAGTTTATATATATATATATAATATGTAAATTATGGGTATTGTAATTGTTTATATGACAAAGAAGTTAAGAGAATTAAGCGGTAGCCAACGAAGTACTGTTCACTAACAATGCTGATACAGTAATATGATTGGATAAAAATCTATGAAATTACTTAAAACATACCGCATTAAATGTTAACTGTCACTTCTAATGTTATACTATGATAATTAATGAGAATGAACAAATAATGAACGAAAATCATCATGCTTGTAGCTGTTCTGAGAAAAAAATAATCAATTCGACTATGAAATCAAACATTGTAATCACTTAAAAGGTGTCAACTATCACTTCTTAATGGAAAGGCATTATATTTTAAACAATAAAAACACATCAGGACCGGTATCGCTGATCGCGAGCATTATCATCATTATAAGTTTATTTTTGGGACGTCCGAAAGATACAAAGTCATTATTTATAGAGTTAATATACAACTATCGTTATAGTGTTTACATTACATACTTATGAGAAAAGATTATAAAATTTAATTATGTTTATATATTGCATTATATTATTTTTTTCCTAGACAGAATATCTTACCGATTGATTTAATATCAGTTATTTATTTTTAATATTAATTATGTATCGTATTCGTTTATATTTCTCAATAACAGATAACGGACCCATTCATTTATTTAGATGCAGACACATCAATATCTTTTCATACACTAATTATTATTAACAGCGGATATTTGCAAGCTTATTCAACACATGAAATGCGATAAGCAAGTTCATCATTCATCGCATTATTAAATTATATTTTTATTATCAGTCTAGGAAAATATTGAGCCAATGTTTATATAACATAATAAACAAAAAATTAATAAACATTGCGTGTGTTATAAATCAGCAACAGTGTAGTGATATTATTTTTTTATCAGACGAATTTGATCCGAGTTATAAACAAAAAAAACATTGTATACGTCAGTCTAAGAAATACTTTACACACACACGCGCGAAT
The DNA here is from genome assembly GCA_028555115.1 of Himalopsyche japonica. Taxonomy (NCBI): domain Eukaryota; kingdom Metazoa; phylum Arthropoda; class Insecta; order Trichoptera; family Rhyacophilidae; genus Himalopsyche; species Himalopsyche japonica. The sequence goes on from JAHFWJ010000015.1 coordinate 681,872, forward strand.
TAAAAATTATGTATGTGATTTGTGATTCAAATAAGCTTAAATTATTTTGATTGATTTGGTTTCAAAATTAACATATTATGTGAAAATTATTTTTCTTAAATGTTAACTGTAATATTGATTAGTGTTGACTAATTTGATATTGAAATTCCGTCAAGCATATTAAGTCGATATCATAAATTGAAATTTATTAATAAAAAATAAAAACACGGTGAAAAAATAGCAGAGATAGATAGATAGTATAGAAGATAGTTCTGACGATGGCGTGAGCCGAAATAGCCATCAACTATATTTGTTAAAAATAATTTTGTAGAACTAAAATACATTGCTATTTTTTCACCGTGTTATAATGGAGTTCTACCAAGTGAATGCCAATTCAATCAATAAATTGAAAGTAGCCGATATGGCTACCCAGGCAATTCTTTACAAACGACTAAAACTTAGACATAAAACAACTGTGCAAAATAGGTGGTTTAATTTACAGTGTATAAAGTGTAAAGAGGTAGTTCTGACGTTGGCGTGAGCCGAAATAGCCATCAACTATATTTGTTAAAAATAATTTTGTAGAACTAAAATACATTGCTATTTTTTCACCGTGTTATAATGGAGTTCTACCAAGTGAATGCCAATTCAATCAATAAAAAATTCAAAATTCAAAACTTTGTACGATTCCACATGTTTTGTCACTCACGACCCGGCCTACGACTTTCGATATCATCAACCATTCTATCAAACAGCACTGACAAATTTGGTGTTGAAATTCCACTAAGCGATATCGCAAATTAAAAAAATTGTTTATTTTTAAAAACATTAATTCTTGAAACTTTGTACGATTACACATTTTTTGTCACTAACAACCCGGGTTTCGACTTTTGGCATCTTCAGACATCTTTCATTAGACGGATGCTACAGAACTGACTCAGTTGGTTTGTGACAAAACATTTGGAATCGTACAATGTTTTAACAATTGAAATTTGATATCGAAACTTCATCAAGCACCTGCAGTCGATATCGTAAATTGAAAGTTGTAATTTGAAAAAAAAAATGAATTGTTGAAACTTTTTAATATTTCACATGTTTTGTCACTCGGGATTTGCCTTTCGGTATCGTCAGGCATTTTTAATCAAATGGATGTTACAGAAGTTTTCATATTTTTGTCAAAACCTTAATTAATTTATGATATCGACTGAAGGTGCTTGATGGAATTTCATTATCAATTTTGAATTGCTACAACTTTGTACGATTCCACGTGTTTTGTCAGTTTTGTTGCATACGTGTGATAAGAGTGCCTGACAAAACATGTGGAATCGTACAAAGTTGTAACAATTCAAAATCTTAATTGTTAATAAAAGTTATCTATTATCTGGTACAAATTTGTCAATAAAGAATATTTAAAAACTCTATTGCACTCGTAATAAGATGAAAAAAAACGATTATATTGTTTGAAGTGTGTGGTGTCAATTCTTTGTTAACTGTTCGATAACACATTGCGAGCCATGATTGACAGCAGTTCATATCAATATTAGTAGATAGATATCCATACTAGCTAACATTATTAGTAGATAACTCAAGTGGCGGTGGAGAGTCAAGTGAGAGTCAAGTGGTCGGATGGGATGAGCAGCTTAGTTAATGAATCATTTTTCAACTGATATACGATAATATCAAGTATTACTACGTAACTGTTGGCTTTACGCTCGTTAAATGGCGTAGATACTATGGATGCTTTATTATAAACAATCGTTAGTTTAACATACGCAATAAAGATTGTTTTACTACATGACAAACACAAGTTGTAAAAAATAATTATAAATAATAATGACAAGTTGAAAATACAGTGGGTTATCGGTTAACGAGCAATTCGGATTGCGAGTAAATTGGAAAACGAACACTATCACGAAAGATTTTTTATTAACAAATATTCGGATATCGAACTAAAATGATATATTGCATCTCATTCATAATAAAAATAGTTGTTCGGTTAAAGAGCAATTGGGATAGCGAACTTAGTCTTGGAACAGATTATATTCGTTAACTATTCACCAACTGTATAGTTGAAAAATAAAAAAAAATAAAAAAATTATATTTCTCCGTTGTTCAGCTGTTTAGAAAATGTTATCGGGTAACGAACACATATTCGGATAACAAACCAAATATTTGATCAAGAAATTTATAATTTATGATATTGACTGAAGGTTGCATTCGTGTGATAGGGTTTCTGAAGACGCCGAAAGCAGAAACCCGGGTCGTTAGTGATTACAAAGTTTCAACAATCCAAATTCAATCAAAAACATTCAATCTCGACTTAGCAAAGTTTAACCTTATCACTGAATACATACAATTTATCAAACATGCTCACAATACGATGTTTATATTTAATATGTGGAATCATACAATTAGTAAATTATGTAATATTTTACCTAATTATTTTCTATATTCTTGGGCATTAAAATATTTGGTAGAGCAAAAATTCTGATTAAAATTATTGTAAAAATAAGCTAAGTATGTCCTTTGTTTTCGATTATTTTTTATCAAAAATATAACAGTATTCAAAACAATCACAATTTGTTACTGTATCAATGCATCATTGAACCCTATGATTGTTTCATTAGTATCCAATTCGATGCGTATCGTTATCCAAACATTACAAATACCCCTTACCCGCCTCGGTACCTAATTCGCTTGCCAACTAGAAAATTACGAATTTATTTATTTATTTTCCAAGTCAACGGACACCCTCCTATTATACAGTCACAGGAGGCTGATTGCCTGTATTTGTTTGGAGCCGAGAGGCGCAGCGCCCGACGCCCTACGCCCTACGCGCCCCCTCCGGCCGCCGCCGCAAAATAACCATCGGGATAAACATTCTTTAGTTTCGCTTTATATATTTTGTTGCTGCGAGCGAAATAATGAAAACGACTCGCACATGACTGCGTGTCGAATAAAACTGCGTGTAATTTGTATCGCAAACTCCCTCATTTCGACTTCTTTTACCCCCAATAGGCCACCAGTAATCACCACCATCGCGAATTGGGTTTCGGATCTTTGCCAGGGAAAATCACAGCGCTCGAATTTTTCCCATTTTTTTTCTCTCACAGAAGGTGGCTCATTACTTCAAACGGAAACACTTAACGATAATTGTGTTTATGCGTCGACCTAAAGTAACTCCCTTGTAATTACTAAAAGGCCCATTGGAATTTATCTGTTTCAGATTATCTTTGTTTATGTTCGTATTAATTTCCAAAATTATTTATTTAATCGCGAACTAAAAATATATACAAGTGATCAAATTTACTCTTGATTAATGTATTGATTTATTTTATACCTTTTAAAGTCCACACAAAAATATAATAGTTAATTTGTCAACTTCTTAGTTAATAATTATCTATTAGTACAACCATTTTAATTTTCATGTCGTAACAATAATAATTAGATATAAATCATGTTGATTCGGATATTATAATTTATTATTTAGCAGTATTTACGTAAAGAATTGCAATGAAGACTGACATAATACATAAAAGTAGTCAGTTTTTATTAAAAGGTTAAACCCGACCGTAGAATCACGTTCATAAAACAAGCCTGCATGTTCTGTGTGTGAAAAAATTACACAAAGCTCGTAAATTGACTTGATGAAATTCACGTGGAATAAAGTTTCATTTCGTGAACTTTTATGGACACGCATTTACGAGCATGATGCATGTGAGAGATACATTCCTAGTAGAAGGAAGAGGCTCGAAGAGTGATCGTTCCGAATGCAAATCTCCTCATATTCTTTCGTTCCCCGCCCTCGTGCACTCGAGTCTATAAAGTGAGGAACATTTACGAGCGGTAACCGCACAAGTTACCCCACATAACTTTATTAGTTACGTCAAAAATGTGGAGTCGTAGCTTTTCTGCATTTTCCGATACAATCGCGTTACACAAAATACCGTATCTTTCATTGCAAATGGAGAAATGGTAAGTATCAGGGTTTTTTGAGCGCGCTAGATTTTATGTTAGTACTGGCCGAGTTGATACTGATAAAATACTGCAGGGTTAAATCAACACTATTGATTGAAAACATCACATACACATAAAATTAATTGAATATTACCTAAAAAAATAAAAATCGAAATTTTCGAGTAGTGTTGCCTTTTCATCGCAAAGAATATTTGTTTTTATTAAAATATGTAACTTGAACACACATAAATAACAAGATGATTTTTGATATCAACTGAAGGCGCTTGGTGGAATTTAAATATAAATTTGAATTGTTGAAAATTTTTACGAATCAACATATTTTGTTATTAGCGACCCGGGTTTCGCTTTTCCCTTAGATCCCATCCTGGATCATAGTCTGATAATGAAGTTGTCAAATAAATTCTTCAGTGACATGAAGAACCATCCCAACACAGCGATCCACTCCATACTAAATGATTATGATGAAAACACGCCGGCAGGCTTCAACAGACAGCTTCTTTAACTTTCTTAGATAAATAAATTCCAATTACCTCTCAATACCACTCCCTTCATTTACAGAATACCTGGCCATTGTACAAGTGTATCGGAACCAGCAGAAGAAAGAAGAAGACGACTAAACGACTCCAAAAAGAGAACTTCAATACCATCTGGGGATTTGAACGTTTGACCTTCTCTCGAGAGTAAAAAACAAAAAAAGGCTTCCAAAGAATATATATATAATATATTAACAACACAACACGACAGCCAAACCGTTCACAACAAAAAAAACTCATTGCTCGAGGTTATTGCATCAACGATCAAAGTCATCTCCATCAAGAGAATTCTACACACCAAGGATCTCACGGGAAACCATCCACACATCAAAATCCTTAACTCGAAGCGCATAAACTGGCCACCGCCCGGGTACTGCATAAAAATGAAAAAGTCACCAAGCAGCTATTAAATAAACACACCGTATTACGATAGAGCAGTGGTTCTCATGTGTGGCCACTAACAATTTTATAGTAAATAGTGTGTTCTTACAAATGAATTTGTAAAATTATTCTAATTTTAAAATTGATTGAAAAAACCTGGCCAGTCCAGAATTTAGTTGAGATTAAGTAAACCACCGTTTTAATAATGAAACTGTTCAAAAAAATTGGTCGGAGTTATACGTTGACCATAAATTATATCAGTATAAAGAATTAACAACAATTGCTTTATTAATTTTATTGATTTTACTACAACTGTATATTGTGAAGGATCATTCAGTGTAAGGCATTTTATAAAAAATAAATACCGAAAATATGTTTATCACATTTGGTGCGGCCACGAGACATTTCCATAGTACAGCTGATGTTTATAATGCGGCCACAATAAGAACCACTGCGATAGAGTCGTTTTTATAAAGTATTGATATATTACAAAAGGTTGTATTTCCAACTTGAAGCTATAAAACATTGCCGATATGAATCATAAGAGGCATGTTACTCGGTTGCAGTGTATGTATGTATTTAGTTAAATACATAAATGTATAATAATTTTGCAGAAAAGCTACACACTTTACTTTGTCTGGTGTAGCTTGTTAAAATTATGCATCCTTTTGTTTACTCTACTACGCAGAAGTTTTCAAAGTCTGCTGTACTTCGTTAATTAATTGCAGATTCTTGCGTCATTTTGACACTTAAACAAGAATATAAATGCAAATTGTTTGAGGAAAATTCACTTAGAACTACAAATATTATTTCAAATCATGGAAGTTAATTTTTTCTTACTGCCAACGTGTTTAAACATTAAACACGATGTTGAGTTTATTTAAATGTGTTCATTATTTTTTTTAACATTGTTTGTTTACGTATATGTAGATAAGATAATTATTTTTACGATATTATTTGTAATACACAAATAAGTGGATTTAGACAATTTCGAAAATTATTTCATTGAATAATTTGTCGGATTGGTTGGTTGACCTTTAATTTATGCACATAAATAGGAAAAGTAGGAAAAAAACCTAATGAAATAAAACATCTTTTAGTCACAGTCGTGTTACCGACTGAATTGGTATTTAATTGGTAGAACTCCATATAACACAGTGAAAAAATAGCAATATATTTGAGTTCTACAAAATTTATAAGGTATTTAGTTGATAGCTATTTCGGCTCACGCCATCGTCAAAACTTGGTCAATGTAGGACCGGTGTTTTTTTAACGACTCCATAGCCCTTGTAATAAATTAAAAAAATAATGTACAAATAATGTGTGTTTGAATCTTGTGTTTTATCAGTTGATAATGCTCGCAATGTGAGAATCTAGTCCTGATCAAAAAATATATTGCGGAAATAGGAAAAAAAAAATGTTATTTTTATAATTAAAAATTCATGCCTTTCCATCAAAAAGTGACATTTAACACTTTAAAGTGAAGTATTCATTATTTTCAGACATATAGAAATTTCAACAACAGTTATAATATAAAAGAAAATAATTCTATTTTATTGTATTTTTCCATAAATGTGAGTTTAAATGATTCCACTATTTTGTAAAGAGTAAATAGTTATTTCTATAGCATATAATAAACCAAAATGTATAGTGTATTCAAATCCAGAGTCGAAATTATTTCAACCAATTCATTCAATTTGCTTAAAAAATTATTCGCTAATTGTGCTTTACACTGCAAAACATTTTTTGAATTAGTTTATTATATATATCTATAATTTTTGTGTTTAAAGTGTTATCAATTTAAAACTGACGTGAAGTATGAACATTTTTTGATATACAATATATTAAAAAAACAGCTGATCTAGGGATTGCATTACCGGTAAATGGCCCAAAATGCACCAGCAGCAATTAAAAATTTACCGGTTTTTACCGGAAATATTTTTACCGTGAATTAATGCCAGATACAGGCATATAATAACGAATTTTTATTATGATATATGCATGAGGGAGTGAGAAACTTTTTTTCAATTCCGGCAACATTGATAAAAAGTTTTTTACTTGTCACACTGGTGTCATCTCTCATCGCAATCGTAATCGCAGTCACCGTGATGCCCACTGCATGCTGCAGCTGATTCTAGTTTTTATGAGACAGACAGCGAAGTAAATTCGTATTAAGGTACATATTCAACTTGTTTTCATTATACCAAAGAAAATAACTACTTATTTGAAAACTCTATAATCCAATACATTGTTTTTTTTTAAATTATGAATTTATATTAATAGGTTCAAATTATGCATACATGTATAAAATATATATATACTACATCAATTAAATGATGGATTAACTAATAGTATATACATAAACTTCTTACAGGTAGGTAAACCAAACATTACATTTAAATCAAAAATAAAAAAAAAATATCTGATTTACTTAAAAAAGTACATTTAAAACATACACATATTCACCTGAAACATATTTAAAGTAAATTTTATGACATTAATGTTCACCTGAAATGTATTTTAAATTATTATGTTTCAATCCAGGATACCATTTTTAGTGAAAGTAGCCACGTACAGTTATACTTTAATGATATAATCCACGTCTATTTGTTTTTTCATTTACCGGTAAATTACCGGTAAGAGGTGAAATTATTTACCGTTTACCGGTTGTTGAAATTTGACGGTAAATTGCAATCCCTATGCTGATTACTATAATTTAAAATCATATTCTTTTGTAAATAAAAAAATCTCTTCTATGTGTTTAAATCTAAACGATATGCACTTTATTGCAGTGCGCAAAATAACGATTACCCCTAACACAACCGCGTTTTAACAATTCCCAAGTATACAAAAATAAATGGTAAAAAAAAACATTGCTGGCAACACTACAAAAAGATGACACTGCCACCCCACTTCCCCGCCAATGCTTTTGCGTATGATATAAAGAATTAAAGCAGACATTTCGAAAAGCAAAAAAATGAATCATTTGTTCGAGATCCCTTTGAAATGAAATTCATAAATCTCTACAAACGGACGCTGCGAACACTGGCAGTACTACTCGTTCGCTTTCTCCCATTATTTCATTTTTTCAATGCGACGCTGTAGTAACATCGAGTTCAGGATGTAAAGTACACGCGAAGTATTGGGGATATATAGGGGTTCGCGAGTCTCAATATTCGTTTAAAACATGTATTCGAAATCGAACATCAGAACTCGTAATGGACATTCGAAAAAAATACAAACGACTAATGTAGTCTGTCATTTAAGTTCTACAAAAATTTTATAAGATACAGTTGACGGCCACGCTTTCGTCAGAACTATTCTGACGATGGCGTGAGCCGAAAAAAATGTTTGTAGAACTATAAAAACATTGCTATTTTTTCACCGTGTTATAATGGAGTTCTACCAAGTAAATCTCAATTTCCATAGTTTTTTTATAATTAGTTGTTAGCACACGCTAATTGTGTCTATCATGTGTATAAAAAAAATATAATCGAGAGACCTATTTTATTATCACAGTATATCTTGAATCTAACTGTCAAAATATATATTCGACAGTAATACCTAGCCATGCTTTAAAGACATAATTTCTCATTTGTGGCCACTAACAGCTTCAAAGAAAATATAGATATTTGAAAAAAAAAATTATATGTACCGGTGCGGCCACAAGACACTTCTATAGACTGCTGATGTTTATAATGCGACCACAGTAAAAATTTAGGACGCGAATGACATGAATTATTATCCGAGGTACTACTATCGATATCATTACTATTTATGTTTGCTTCCTGAATTTAATTCAATTTAATACTCCAACTTGGCGGATTAATTAATAAATTTTGTTTTCATTAAGCTATAAAGATGGAAGAATATAATGTCGAAGCCATATAACGTAAACAATTAAATTCATTCTGGGTACAAATAACATCACTAAAAAAACTGTTTTTCAATTGATGTTAGCATTTTTTGAGGTTTTTACTTCCCAAATTTATTTCAAGTGTTTCAGGTCCCTTTTTCTTTATGAAGCGAATTTTTAACTATTTTATGTAGAAGCAATTTTTTAAATTGCTTTTCGTTTATTTAGCTTATTTTGTTTCATCACATTCTGTACCCAATAGTCTCATTCGTTTTTTGGAATAATTTATATGAGCACTTTTTTTACAAACAGCTTTTTAAGTCATTAACTGTTTTTGTTAGAGTTTGATCTTGGCAAAATTTAAATCGATATCTCATCCCCTGACAGCTTACTTTGATCATCCCAATCCTAAAATACCTACTGATGAAAATTTCGGCTCGCATCCCTAATATATGGTACGTTGTACGTCATGGCGGATGACGAGACCATGGGGGGGCTTCTGCTTCGAACAATGCTTTCCATACAACGACCCTGTCACTATTCGACCATTGTCGCGTTAAATTAATACGAATATTACGATACAATTGTATCTGTTACATCTGTAAAATGTACGCACTCTGATTCAGAATTTTTTTTTCAGTGGCGTCGGATAATGGATTTTCCTTTACGTCGTTACTGATTTTTTCACAACTACATATCCGCAAACTTAAATGAGCAATTTTTTTCATTCAATTTTAAAAAAAATATGTGACCATCAAATATTTCAGAATGCCCAATTTGAGATCGATTTAATTGCAGTTTTTCTAAAACAGAATTGTTTTTTTTTTTCAATATGGACAGCACTACTATTAGAAAAGCCTTAAGCAAGTTGGTGGGTATCAATATAATTATCCTTGGGAATAAATAACAATTTCTTCACTGAATTATAAAAAAATAGAAAGTTTGCAAAACATAAGGAAACGTAACCGTATAGAATGTTTTTATCAACTTTACCTGATTTGATAATACACTATTAAAAATAGAGATATAAAGAAGAATTCATTTATTGTGACGTATGCTATAATTGCTTTCTTATTTGATGTATGTTTCAATTAATTGTATGATAATTTCAAGGAAAAATATTGAAGCCTTAAAAATACTCAAATATGTTTATATTCTTACCTTATTTTCATTGTAATTATGACCACATGACAATCATGCTACACTATAAAATTTGTAAATGAATGCCATTGCATTTATTTCTTTGAAACTCATATATTTTATTATTATAAAATGGCGCTAGAGGGCGTTCAGGTCCATGGCCGACTGCACAACCTCTCTCCAGGCATCTTTGTCGAGCGCTCTTTCTCTCCAGTTGACTATCCCCAGCCTCTCATCATCCTTTTGAATGTTATCAGCCCATCTCCGTCGAGGGCGACCGAAAGGTCGGGTGCCAGCTGGTGTTCCTTCATAAGTCTTATGGAGAGCTCTAGACTTCTCAGATCGTACAACGTGACCCGCCCATCTGAGCCTTCTCGATCTCAAGACATTAGTGATTCTTGGTTTGTATCGGTCGAAGAGCTCAGCGTTCGTACGAATGCGCCACCGGTGGTTCTCATTAACGGTTCCAAGTATTCTCCGGAGGATTCTGTTTTCAAATACTTGGAGGGCCTTTTCTTGTTTTTCTGTTAAGCCCCAGGTTTCACATCCATACATGACTATCGGTTTAATGATCACGTTGTACACCCGGCACATGGTTTTGATGGACAGCATTTTGGACCTAAACAGACTATTTAGCGCGAAGTACGCTGCATTTCCACTTCTCAGTCGGTCAGCAAGCTCCAAAGTCATCTCATTCCTAGAGGAAATATTAGAGCCCAAGTACTTGAAAAGAGAGGTTCTCTCGAACGAGGAGTTTCTTATTACAATGTCTCCAGAGGGTTCGTTGCCTCTTGTCATTTTCAAATACTTAGTCTTTCTCACATTTACTCGTAGATTTAACCTTCTTGCTGTGTCCTCCAAAGGAGTGAAAATATCTTTTATTTCGTCTTCAGATTCTCCGAGCACCACTAGATCATCCGCGTAGCCCAATATTTTGCGGGACCCATTCAGTATACTCCACCTTCTGCTTTCATTGCCTCTCTTACGGCTTTCTCTAAAGCTAGGTTGAATAGCATAGGAGATAAGGAGTCTCCTTGTTTTAGTCCTGCTGTCACCTCAAAAGACTCTGATAGACTACCCTGCATATGAATTCTGTTCTTGGATCCATCCATACATACTTTTATTATATTTATAAGTTTTGATGGTATTTGGAATTCCTTCAATATATTCCAGAGAGCTTCTCTATCTATAGAGTCATATGCAGTTTTAAAATCCACAAAGAGACAATGAACATCTTGGGCGTATTCCCATTTCTTCTTCTCAAATATTTGGCGCAGTGTAAAGATCTGATCGGTGGTGCTGCGGTTTCTTCTAAAGCCGCATTGGTAGTCACCAAGAATGTTTTCGGCGTACGGCAGAACTTTTTTGAGAATAATGTTTGACAGAACTTTGTATGCAGTAGGAAGAAGAGAGATGCCACGGTAGTTTGCACCGTTGAGTTTGTCTCCTTTCTTGAAGATAGGACAAACCAGTGACTCTTTCCACTCTTCAGGGATCTTTTCTTCCTCCCATATTTCTTGCAGTAATTCAAGCATGGCGTTAAGAAGGGTTTCTCCTCCATACTTGAGTAGCTCTGATGGAATATTAGCATTGCCAGCCGCTTTGTTATTCTTTAAATAACTAAGTGCTCCCCTTAACTCTGCCTTACTTGGTGGTGGTATTAGAGGTTCTGTGTAGCGATGTCTGGCGATTCCAAAGGTTCATCTGGTGCGAAGCGTTTAAGTAAACTTTCAAAGTGGGACTTCCATATGTTAATCACTTGCTCATTGTTTGCCACTATCTGACCTTGTAGGTCTTTGATTTGTAGCGTGCAAGGCTGAAAGCCTCTGTTTTCGATATTCACTTTCGAGAAGAATGACCGGGTTTTATTCTGTTTTGCTTCTTCTTCCATCTGCTCAAAACTGCTTTTGATGAAACTTCGTTTGCACTTTCTCAGATGCTTTCGGACCTTTTTGCATGTCTCGCTTCTTTTCTGTGCTTCTTCGCTTTGAGTGTTTTGCAGATGGATCGCACGTTCTACTCTTCTTTCCTCCACCATTTTTCGGCAGGTGTCGTCGTACCATGGGCACTTAACATTCTTGGGTGCCAATCCTATCAAGGCTTCCACAGCTTTGACTTTACCTTCCTTTAATGTTTTCCACCTCTCATCGATAATAAAAGCTTCTCCTTCAGTGGGTTCTACCATATTTTGAATTTGACTGTTCAATTCATTTATGTAGTTTTCTCTTCCTTTTGGAGGTTTTAGCTTTTCCAAATGGTACTTCACTCTCGTCTTCGCGTTTTTGCGTACTGTCTTTTTGAGTTTTTCCCTAAATGTTGCTATCGATAAATTGTGGTCCGTATCACAGTCAGCGCATCTGTAGCTTTGAATATCTTCGATAGCTTGCTGGTGTCTTCTATCAATTAGAAAATGGTCAATATGGTTGAATGTCTTTCCATCCCTTGAGTTCCAAGTCATTTTGTGAATGTTTTTATGAGGGAAAGTTAGCTCTCTTTTCCAATAAAGGGTCTGAACACAGCTTCCTTTCCTACTTTAGCGTTGAAGTCTCCCAGCACAAATTTGATATCGTGTCCCGGCATTCTATCAAAGGTTGCCTCAAGGAGAGGCTCTGTCGGAGCATGTACATTCACAAGTGATATATTGAACCATCTTCCTTTGATTCCGAGAACACATATGCGCTCTCTTACGGGTTCAAAGGAAAGTATAGCATCAGCTACTTCCCTAGCAACAACAAAGCCTGTCCCGAATATATTTTTTCCATCTGTGTTTCCGCTGTAGTAGATAACATGTTGTCCAACTGTCATTTCTCCGCTATCCGGCCAACGGATTTCCTGGATGACGGTGATTTGAACTTTATATTTTGACAGTTCATCCACAAGGTTTTGAGCTGCTCCTGCTCAATGGAGACTGAGCACGTTCCAAAATCCGATTCGTAGTCCATTTTTCGTTCCGGGTCGTCGAAGTTTGGTTATCCTGTGTCCGAGGCGTTGTACGGTGTTCGTAACAAGTTTGTGTTTTTATGGGAGAGGGTGGTTAGCCCTTTGCCCAACCCCCAACCTGGAGGGCCAGATCTGTTGGTCCGCGATAGATACTTAATTTCTCTCCTACCCTTCAATGCCTGAAGAATGTTCCCCAATCCGCCACCTGGAGACACGCTCTCTACCGGTTACAGACTCCCCCGAGAGTTGAAACCCATATAGAATAAATATTTTTACTATTACATATATCATGTACATAAAGCAATTACCCTCTTAAATATTAATGTTCAAGTTATGTGTAACCAACAGAAGACTTAAAATCCCCGTTGCACGTTAATATGATAGTATGAATATAAAACACACCCTGACAATTTCCAAATTGAAACATTTTGTAAACGCGTTTTATTTTCTCCTTTGTTGCTTTCAACCAGTCACTGATATCCAAATAAGTATAATATTGATCAGAGATAGTCAACTAGGAAATCAAAACCATTAAATAACTTTATTTAAAATAACGTAATTGTTTATTAAACGTTTCCGACTAATATATTGAATAATTTGGCAATCAACGACTGAGTTCGGTTTAAATAACTAATAGTCGGTTTGTCGCAATTTTAAATCGCAAAGTATAAACACATTTTATGTTACCCCTTGGTCAATTGATAAGATCATCAATATTTGACAAGGCTTTTTTTGTTTATTTATTTTTATTTATATTTAATTGGCTGCATCTATATCTGTTTAGATTATATTGAAATGTTTAAGTCGGCCTGTCATTCTGAGTTTTTGTTTTTCTACATTCTGTCGGATTATAGCATTAAATTTTTTGACGGTATATTTAAAAATTTTTGGTTATTTAATATTAGATATTTTGTACCAAAATGACTCATTGAAAAGTATCTGAACTCATTGAAAAGTAGTGATGATATAATTATCGAAAACGTTTGAAAAGATTTGAGCCACATTTATCGCTATCGACATTGTTATTACGACATTTATCAATGTATTAGTGTATTTTTAAGCCACGTAATATCCGAATGAAGTGTATGGATATAATATTTTCAATTTCGTTCACCGTTACTCCTTCGGTCGACTTAAGAATTACGCCATGGCAGAAAGTTTGGTAATGACTGAATAATCATAATAGGGGTTCGATCAGACGTAGGTCTTTGATACAAGCTACAAACAGGCAGTCTTTTATTCGACGCTTCACAATTTTCACGTACGATTCACATTGTGAGCATTTTGGTTGAATGGCGCCACGGGGTGCCACATTAATCTAAATAATGGTATAGCTAATGAAATAATGTTTGTAAAAGATGTCACACTAATACGGTACACAATTATTCGTTAAAAAATATATTTCATAACAATATTATATAAAGCAGACGATAGTATTATATTTATAATCAGCGGCGTACCTCATAACATATCAATTTTAACATTAGCATATTATTAACATTCAAATACAACGCATTTTTTCAGTCGCTATTATTTATTTATATAAAAAATTTAATAGCCGAAATCAATATTGTATTCCAAATAAAAATAATCAATACGCCTAATCACGAAACTAAAGTTGATAATAAAATTATTTACCACGTTAACGAGTAGATGAAAGCTTGACTGTATTAACAGAGTCTTTTTGGCTATTGATTAATTTACAAATAAAAAATTCTTCTTGATTTTATTTGTGTGTGCGTTAAGTTCACGCTATGTATGAACACTTCTTGACATGTGAACAAATGTGACATTTAAGATTTATTCTAAGTAATTAACATAAATTTCTGACGTTGTACTTAAATTATAACACCATCAAATTCGTTAAAAAAATATTGATTTAAACCATTGTTAAAATTTTACTATAAGTCTGAAAGCAGCCGTTATGAACTATAGAAATGTCATGGTATACAGTCACGGTAAATATTTAAAAAAAGCCTATCTGCTTTGCATTGTTAGTTTTACAAAATTTATAAGGAATATAGTTGATAACTATTTCGGCTTACGCCCTCAATAGAAATATTAAATTTGCTTATTCTGATGAGGAGTAAACCAAAATAGCTTTCAACCGTATGCCTTATAATTTTTATAGAACTAAATTACATTAATATTTTTTCACCGTGTAATAATGGAGCTCTAAGTAGTAAATGCCAATTCAATCAATTCTTAGTTATAGTTCAAGTGTTTGTTTTAATTAATAACGATGCATCTATTAGGCAGTCACCATTTTTTTACAATATATACAAGCTTAATTAAATTAGACAAATCGGTTTGAATTTATTTGTTTCTGCCTTGTGATTTTTGTCTCATGTAAGAGAGTTTTTATATTTCTTTATTTTTTGTATATTCACATTGGGTTTTGCATGACATGTACTATTTTTTATACGGTTTTAATAAGTTATGAAAATATCACTTTAGGTGCTTTATTTTTGAATGATCTCAATATTTATAAACAGTGGTTATATATGTGCGCCACTGATTGTAGTGTCACAAAAACCTATCTGTGAATTTTCAATGTGGTTGGTACACAGCTCCCTGCAAACGAGGATTAAACACAGACATATATGCCAATGTGCGTTTAGTGAAATTATATGCCATAAGTTAACATGTCACTTTAATGTGACGTGATGGAAACAGTTTTATTAGAGAAGATTTTTATCGGTGGCTGTTAGGATTTAGCTTTTTTTAACACAATGGGTATTTTTCCGAGAGTAATCGGTTTTTTTGACTGCCGTGCAGTAATTTATGTTCGTGTTAATATTCACATTTTTTTAAATGCCGCGCTTTGGCAATCCGAATTCAAAGAATGTTTTTTTTAAATATATTTCATCACACAATATATAATAATATAAACAGATGTATTATAGGTCGGAAGTTACATTCTTTGAGAAAAATTTGCAAAGGGTTGTCATACTGGAAAAATATATCAATAACATTCTATAATATTCAAAATAATAATTCTACATTCCGCTGAATTTCATTGTTTGCTTTAGGGTTGTAGAGTAAGAGTCAGAGTCGATAAAAACGAGCAATTCCAACTATTTTTTCTATTAGACGATTTTGAAAAATATCTCAATAAACAAGAAGAAATAAATCGTCCTCATTTGAATCCAAATATAGTCAACTATTCAAAATTTAAAAAAAATAATTTATTTTACAATGCATTGAAAAAAGTGGGAAAAAATTCAAACCTATAATTAAAATGTTAATATTGCAATACAGAGTTTATTACTGACCTTTACAGCATTGCTGTTAGCCTGAGAATCTATAGAGGTGCTTTTTACGCCCTTAAAATTCTTAATTATGATTTGAGAGCTTTTACGAATGCAGATTTAATATAAACAATATCACATTTTAAAGGGTAAAGTCAAATAAAAAATGTGTGATTTTTTTTATGTATGCCTATCACATGTATAATATAATATGAATATTTTGGATTATTTGAATGATCTCTAACATCTGGTAAAATTAATTAAACTTGTTTAGTTGTAATCGTGTTTTTGGTCAATGTCTAATTGTAGCAGTGTTTTTTTAACGTCTCCACAGCTCTGTTTTCTTTGTCTATATTTTTTCTCGCGAAACATTTTACACTAAAAATGTACGGTGGGCACTTGAATCAATATTATATATGACCGTCAAAGAACAGGTATTTTAAATTCTCATTGAAATGTGTAAGATAATGTATGCAAGTATTTTTGAGTCTCGCATAGTAAACTTTTACATCCACACTCGCTCGGCAATCTTCTTCTCATCAATAGATAACAATATATTCGAAGTCATCACTCGGCTCGGTATATTGAAATTTTCTGACAAAATGAAGAAAAGAGAGCGTCACCCACCGGAAAACAATTTGGTGCCACTTTTTCGTCACAAAACAAACTTCAAGCGGCTGAATGAAATCTCTCAAAGTACCTTTACTTACAGAGTGATTGCATATTGATTGCTGCTCGTGGAATATTTCAATATATATAAAACAAAAAAGTAAATATTTAGTCTAGTATTTTTTAATCGATTTATGTTTAAACATGATGTCAGAATTCATTCCCAAACGTTCGGTTATAATAATAAGTTAAAATAAGCCCGACGAGTTAAACACTTGCCCTGTCAAATGACCATAATAAATTTCTATCTTTTATGGTAATAGAAAAAAATTTCAACATGAAAACCTGCGTAAATGAGTGAAAAGCTATTATTATTTTAATAAAGGGTTTAGATTAGTTTCTTTATTAGTCGGCATACGTTACCCTGCTTGCGGACATCAAAAAATTCTATCGTTATATAAAACTCAACATATAACATAATTTATTACAGTTTATGGTATTATATAATCAAGACTATGGTACACTTTCGTTTAATGAGTAAAGATCCTATAAACTTTTAAAATAAGACATATATTTGTTGATTACAAATTTTAGCCAAGGATGGTTAAGTTAATATCTCTCAATATGTCAATTATCCTTTCCTTTCAATGTTGTTTGACTTATTAAT
Source organism: Himalopsyche japonica (assembly GCA_028555115.1). Taxonomy (NCBI): domain Eukaryota; kingdom Metazoa; phylum Arthropoda; class Insecta; order Trichoptera; family Rhyacophilidae; genus Himalopsyche; species Himalopsyche japonica. The sequence continues at coordinate 699,206 of JAHFWJ010000015.1, forward strand.
ATTTAAAACAGTTGTTTTTGTCCAAATAATATTTAATTACAAAATAGTGTTTTTAAAATACTACGCTATTACGTGATAAGTTATATGTTATAAACAGTAGAGTTACGTGAAATCTATTAATTCAGTAACATTGTTTTATTGAATCTAAGTTTGAAATGAAATAGTTTTTTAAATTATTATAAATTTACCAATTCCACGTCTTTCGGCACCTTCAGGCATCCTATCACACGGATGCAAACAGAACTGACCATCTTTTCCATCAAGTACCTTCAGTTGATATCATAAAAAAAGAAATAGTTTTTGCTTATTAGCAATCGTATTTTAAGTTTTTTTGTCTTAACAAAAGTTTATTAATCTAGTTCATAAGTCTATTATTAAATTCCAATATAAAACCGTGGCCAGCCTGTATTTTCCACCTTTCATTTCCCCCCACGCTCTTACCTTCGAGAAGAGGAGAGATATAAGTTTATTCTTTCTCCGAGTGTATGCGATGGTTTTCCCGGGTAAGTAAAAACCTTACATTATTGCTTCTAGACTAAATTACATTTATTTTGCATACTGCTATCCACACCCAAATAGATGAGTTTATCTTCTTCTTTTCAGAAGCAAAGTTATCAAGAAAGCGTATACTCTATGCAATACCGGTTCAAACCATCTTGGCAAAGTTAATTTTCATTTTTTAAACTGTATTTATTTTTCCGTCAAAAAAGTTATTTTCGTTGACGATGGTTCTTTGTTAGGAATAGAATTTCCGTGACAAGAGCAAATTATTTCAAATAATATAAATAGATTTATTTTTAAATTCGTACATTTTTCAAGTATTCTATTTTTATAAGCAAATAAAATATTTTGAGAAATGTTTACAATATTTTATTGGAATAAAATGGTTATTCTGTGAAACGAAATTAATACTTAATGATATATATTACTATTGATAGAATTTTATTTCACTTAAGCAGAGATGCTCAAACGTATCCGTGATAATCACAATGAATGCCTCGCACGTTAATTCATTTCACTTGTATGTTGAATGTTTTCGACTCTTTTCATGGTTTTATTATAACATAATAGTAAATAAAAAATAATTTTGTAACTTAAATTTTGAAATATTTCAATTAAAACTACTCTTATGAAACCTAAAAATCAAATTAAAAAAAGATACGAAAAATATGCATGTCTTTAGTTCACTAAGATTTGATTTAAAGGAATTTGAATACAATATTCGTACTGTTACCGAATATTAAAATAAAGTTTTTTTTTAAATTTAAATTTCGAATTTAAAAAAAGAAAACGAATTTCGTGCCAATAATTTGTGTCGAACTTTAGTTTGAGTGAAAATACACGGTGCACTCAAATGCAATACAATGCGACGTGGATAAAAATCATAAAACACGAAAATGTTCTTGTAAAAATTGCATTCAAATTTATTTATCAATGTTTAACGAACATCAACAAAAAAATATCATGTAAAAATCCATTTTCAATCACAAAGCAAGCACTTCAATGAATACTACATGATGCAATAACAGTTTTTGGAACCAAATATTATAAATAGTAATCATTCAAAAATTTGATTATTTCTTTTTAATATGTTTGTTTAATCATTTTGTTCAATCACATTTCAATTAGTTTTCTCAATATTCAAACGTTTTAAGTGAAAAAAAAGCAAACCAAACACATTATCATACAGATCTGTTCTAGTGGTGAATTAAATAAATACCAATATATCTTTAATATTACCTATTTTTATTTTTTTTGTTGCTTTTGATGAGCCGGATATATCGTATGGTTAGTTTTTTGATTAAATTGGCATTTACTTGGTAGAATTCCATTATAACACGGTGCGAAAATAGCAATGCATTTTAATTCTACAATTTTTTTTATAAGATGTAGTTGATAGCTATTTTTGCTCACGCCAGTGAGTTTTTTTCATTTTTGCTAGTAGGAATAGCTATCAACTATATCTTTAAAAAAATTATAGAACTAAAATACATTGCTATTTTTCACCGTTTTCTTATGGTTAGTCATCATCAGATCACCAAGAAGGCAATATACATTCTAGTAAACAGCTCTAGATTTCGTTTCAAGCAACTGTTTCTTAATGAAGGTTGCCATCTGATAAATCTGACCCACCAGAATCCATACATAGTATTTGAAGTATTAATATTCTGATGATGTATTTGAGTTAATCTTATTATGTCGAGTGCAATTTTTTTCTGTATTTGTTTTCCGGATATCAAAATATTTTGTAATTTAAAAGCATGATCAATAAGTTTTTTATCGCACTGTAGATCAATCTTATACGTTGCCTATTGAATGGGATTTTCAAATATTTGCAAGTCGAACTGGATAAAACATATCATTTGGGTTTTCCTCTAGCCTATACGTCTTCCAGACGCGATTGTTGTACATTTCGATATAACCATTTGCAAAATGTTGAGACATAAGCAAGCCTTTTCGTCTTATTGCAACTTCTTTCGTCTACTTTCTATTCGACCTATGTACAAAGTGCAAACGTATTTTTGCCAAAATTTTTCATATAAGTTATATGAGTATATTTTTTTATTACATACATAATATTTATTTAATGTAACTATTTTTGTTTTGATTACTTAAAATATTTAATGAAAGACATTAAAAGATTCACCCTAGTAACTGTATACATACTTATCGATATAAAAAAAATACTTTATTAATGTTAAAAAAAAAATTATTTACTTTAGCAAAAAAAATATTCCATTCATGTTGCTGACTTATATTCTTACCAACTAAGCAAGATCATTTTTTTTTTGATCAAGATTAATTTCGCTCATCGCGAGCATTATCAACTGATGACAATCATAAATATATTGTGGAAAAAAGTACTAAAAAATGTGTTATTATTATTTAAAAGATCATACCTTTCCACCAAGAAGTGACAGTTAACACCTTAAAAGTAATACTTTGAGTCAATAAATTAAAAATACTCTATAAATTATCATTTGTCATCATTTCGAATGAATAATATTTTCATAAAAATAAACGATACTATTCAAACAATTTTCACGCTTAATTTTACTTTATATACATAATGGTGTGTTTGTATTCAACATTTGAAACTATTTTGTTATTCGGCGCTTTACTATACGATGACCGGCGATAAGTGACCCATGAAAAAGGCGGATAAAAATAATACTAGTAACATTGAATAAAATAAACAGAAACATAAATGTTTATGCCTTAAGGAGTAATGCTGTATTTTCTTGTCAACTCAAATTGCCGTCGTTTATTATTGCAATGTGTTACTTAACCAAAACATTTCAATTATGGCTTTTCACTCTACTTCTTACGGGAGTACTTTTTATAAGATTAAAACTATTTCATCAACTTTGCACAGATTAACAATAAATGTAATTACTGTTGACAACAATTCATCGCTGAAATCATGAGATATGAGCAATTGTATAATAATGACAACAATCCCATTACATTTGAGAAAAAAACCAAAATATATATTATAGTTCATCACTGAATATTTTTTTCTTGCAAGAGAATACAGTGACTAGTATAATATGTTTTTAAAACTATTATGATATATTATCATGATGTTAATTCAACTAAGGAATAGGTCAGCTTTACACAAATCGGTCGATAAATTTACAACAATTTATACAGCTTATTGATCGAATTGGTTTTTACTTGGTAAAATTCCATTATAGTACGGTAAAAAATATTAATGTATTTTAGTTATACAAAATTTATAAGATATATAGTTGATAGCTATTTCGGCATATCTCCATCAGAACTAATTCTGATGATTTCAGAAGTAGTAAACTAACGTAAATGCTATTTTTTTTCACCGTGTCGTAATATAAAAAGGCTTTAAGTCTATTGATTGAATTTGCATTTACTTTGAAGAAATAGCGATGTATTTTAGTTCTACAATTTTTTTATATGATATAGTTGATGACGTGAGCCGAAATAGCTATCAACTTTATCTTATAAAAAAAAATGTAGAACTAAAACAAAATGCAATTTTTTCACCTTGTTAACTGTATTCGTGTTTAAATTATCTTATTGGAACTGATTTTATTGTATGATTTTTAACTAAATGATAAAAACACGCATCACGTTAGTCTCTATGTCTTTACGATTCCTAATCATGAGTGAAATATCTGATAGATTGTTTCTTATATTATAAAAGTAATAATGGATAAGGTCAATATATGTTTAATTCATTAATATTAAAAAAATAATTTATCGAATACTACGTTTAGACTTGTAAGTTGGTTCGTATAATACTATGGGGTGATTTAGGCACTTATGTGGCGCGGTTTTCGCAATTGAAAATATCTTTATCTCCGTCGGTGGATTCACCCCATGCTACCATGCAAAGCCTTTCGGAAGCCTTCAGTCAAACCGATTGGGGTCGTACTTCGCGGATTTATTAGGCGAGTAGGAGGTCGCGCTTTGAGTCTTACGTAAATGTTGAAAGCGAGTCAACAGAAAGAGAGATGTGAATACGTAAGTAATGGTTGCATCGTCAGTTATTCAAAGGCGCATTTTGTTAGAAGATGGGGGATCGTTTAATATCGCGATTTATTCCGTTCAATGTATTTACCTATGTGTAACGAGTGAACCGAAAATACTGAAATGCTGTTATAAAGGACGATATTTTAACGACACGAAAAAAATAAAATAAAAAAACCTTATATAATATTGAATAGAAATTGATGGTTTCACAATTTTTCAGCATTTAAGCTTATATTTTACGACACGGTCAAAAAATAGCAATGTATTTAGTTTATGTATTTTAGTTCTTCAATTTAAGATATAATTGATAGCTATTTCGGCTCACCATCGTCAGAACTAGCATTTAAATAGTACTGACGATGGCGTGAGCCGAAATATATCTTAACAAAAAAAAATTGTAGAACTGAAATACATCGCTATTTTTCACCGTAGTAAATGCCAATTCAATCAATATATAATTTTTTACGCGTATTTGTATTTTAAATTCCATTCCTCCAATTCCAATTCAATTCACTCATCAGAAATAACTATACTATAATTCTGATGAGGGGGTAAGCCGAAATAGCTATCAACTATATACCTTATAAGCGCTGTAAAATTAAAACACATTTCTATTTTTTCAGCGTTTTATTATGGAGTTCTACCAAGTAAATGCCAATTCAATAAATAAAACCTTATAACACTGGAAAATGTGTAACATTTCAATCACAATATCAAGAATGTAAAGCAAAGTGCGGGGTTATGTTTAAATCTAATTTTCGAGAGATTAAATATTTCTTATATAACTATAATAAATTCCGCTCAAACCAAATTTATAAGTATAACAGTTAAATTCGTATTAGGGGAAAATGAATATTGATAAGTTTGGTTAAATTATTTTGATTGCTAATTTTGTTTTGAGAAAACTTTTATCATTTTTCGGGAAAAAATAAATAAACATGATGAAAAACTTCATATAACACATACTGCTGACAATTATTAAAATTTTGAACAATTGCTTTATATTAAATTAAATTATTTGTGTTGGTATATTGAAAATACTTTATATGCACAAGTTGAAAGTTTAAATCGGCAATACGAAGAGAAAACATTTTTTTAATCATTTAATTGTTCTATTTTATGATATCAAGTGAAGGTGTTTGAAAAAATTTCAACATAAACATTGAATTGTTGGAACATTGTACGATTACACATGTTCGGTCATTAAGGACCGGGTTTTCACATCCGTGCAATATGTCTGAAGATGCTGAAAAGTGAAGCCAAGTTTGTTAGTTACAAAACCTGTCGAATATTCCAAAGCTTTAATAATTCAAATTAAATCAAAGAACACAGTTAATACAACTTAGATTTTTTTATTTATATTATATAAATTAAACTTTATTTGATGCAAAACGTTTGAATCGTCTAAAACCATTTATCAACAAAAACAAAACATTTTATTATTCAAATAAACTGTTATACATGAGTAAAATTTACTGTAGTCAAATTGCCGTGCCCCAAGAGAGATGTGTCCAAAAATAAATATAGTTTTTTCGCACTAACTTGATATAAATATTCAAACTATAATACATCAACTAGCACAACTGAAATTTTAAAAGTTTTTTTTTTTATTGTACAAAAATAATATATTTACTTAAAATAAGAATACTTTGCAGTTCATCTTTTATTTTTTAAACGAATGCTTTTGATATAATTTATGGTATCGAATGAAGGTGCTTGATTGAATTTCAATACCTAATTTGAATTGTTACAACTTTGTACGACTCCACATGTTTTACCACTAACGACCCGGGGTTCGCCTTTCGGCATCTTCAGGCATTCTATCACACGGATGCAACAGAACTGACAATGCAATTCATGCTTTTTATGTCAGCATTTAATCACATTTAAAAAATATTGTATAGCGTAGTGGACTATAGATATCTTTTTCTACTTTTTATAGTTATTGATTGCTCTTTGATAGATGGTGTTTTATTTTTTAGGTCAAATTTGTATTTTACCGCATTATTTATCTTCAGTTATAATCTTCCTTCGTAGACGATGTTGATATACCCTCGTGATTATACACATTAAAACACGATTTTGAATATTGTCACTAGCAACATTGACTAAGATTGAAGATTGTCATCCAAAACGTACACACCGATAACTAATGTTAAAGCCGCGCTTCAGTAACTAAGTACTTCGCTGGTACCAGTATCATATCAAAAGATGCGAAGGGGGGCGGAGAGTGCCAGAGAAACAAAGACCAAAGAGGATCGGGAGGGAATGAGCTATCAGGGGGAAAGGTGTCGCCGGCGGTTGCGCCTTTCTGGAAGCAGCGGGAGAAAACTTGTAATTAATCTTCCAACCCACGCCTTAGTTTCCGACATGCCAAGACGAAGTTTTTATGAGTAGCGCTACATTGCTATCCTGCTACAGAGTGTGGGTACCTAAGACGAGGAGGTGTCTCTGTGTTGGCCGTCGCATCATGATGTGTACTCACGGCTACCGTCTTTTATCTACTTAACGGGGTGATTCAAATTAGCCTCGTCGAAAATGTCGCACAATCTATGCATGTTGATAACCATAGCAGATATCCTGTCATTAAAAGTACTCACATAACTAACCCAATAATGAAATCAGAGTATTTTTGATTGTATGAACAATACGATTGTTTCTATATCAAAAGGAAACACGAAAAAAATTCGTGCTATATTGGAAAGTCGTCAATTATTTAATTTGAAATATGTTTTATGTATCAAGTAAATTCAGCTATACTCAAGAAAGATTTCAATTTACAATCAATACTATTATTAAAAAATTCATTGGAACTATAACTAATATTTATTATTATCGTAAATAATACTTTTATTCGTAACGGATTTTTGAAAAGACGACCTTTTTTTATTTCACAATTTTTTGTGGCTTACTCAAACATAAAACACCAACTTAAGCCCAGAGTAATAATTAAATTTAAAATTTGAATTTTACTATCTTAAAATACTACGAAGAAATATCATACAATAATCCATGTCATACAATACAATTACCAAATATTCACTTATAAATTTTGAATCGACCATATTTTGTTTTTTTTTCGGATGTAGTGCATAACGACGTAGTATTTACTTTTCTTTAAAATTGATAAGAAAAAGTATATACATATATATGTGTGTATATATATATATAAGCAGTTAATCAAAGAGCTAAATTGATAATGATTTTATATAATATATGAACAACGAAAACTAATTACTTAGTTTCGTTTCGATATCATAAATATATCAGATAGAACGCATGAATATTCCGAAAGACAAAACATGAGTATCACTAAATATGAACGATTCGTATTTGTTATGAAATAATTATTTTCACATTATATTTTTTTTTATTGATTTGATTTTAATGTCTTTTTGAATAGACGAGTGTCAAAAAATGAATATTTGAGATTGTCTTGTGTGTGTAAAAGGAATATTTTAGTCGTAAAATTGAACTGCCTTCAAGTCATAAGCATAACCCAATAAAAAGTTGACAAGTCGAGATGAATCTATGGCTTATATTATACTTTTGCTTGCATACTTATTATTCTTACAACTTTCTTTATCTTTCTTACAAAACGACATTTACTGGCATTATTAAAATGTATAAATTATTCTATATTTTAGAATAAAGTCTAATGCAAATATTTTCATCCATTAAATTTAATAAACACTTTTATATATAATGGTATCGACCATACATTTAAAGATTAACTCTTTCGAATTCGTAATTTTTAAAAATAGCACTTTATACTACTTTGTCATATTGCTTCGATTACCCAAATTGTGAAACTGTGGCCGTTGTACTGTTACCGAGGATCAAAACATCAGATTCAAAATGACTTTTTAAATATTATTTCTTTTAAAATTGTGTTGATTATAACATTATAGTCGTCAATAAGTGATAAAGGTTATTAAATACAACTATTTATTGCATATATCTAATTAAAACACAGTCATCCTTAATGTGTTTTTTACGTATTTCTAAAACTCACGTAAAACAAATATATTCCATGGTGAAAAAATAGAACAGAAAGTGTAAACCGAAATAGCTATCAATTATATATCTTATAAATTTTGTAGAAGTAAAATACATTGCTTTTTTTCACCGTAATATAACGGAGTTCTACTAAGTAAACGCCAATTCAATTAACAAATACATTCCATTTTAATTTCTAATCGAATTCTAATAAAAATGAAATTAACATTTTTTTATCTGGTCTGAGCAATATGGGTATGTTAAAATATATGTTAATTTTACTTCCAATTTATAATAATTTATTTTATCAAATATTTGTGTTTTTTTTTTGACCATCCCTAAAAGGGTTTGTAACACGTTATATTTGCGTTGTATCTACAAATTCGGTATTTTCTATTGAAAATTGGTCTTGAATTAAGATTAAAATAATTGTAAACGTAGTATTCATTTATAATAATAATGCTTTCTTACAATAATGAATTTGATTAATTTGTGAATATTCTTCACATCTTATTGCTAAAAAGTAACAATATCTCTAAGGGCACTCCGAGTATTCAAAGCACACCCTAGGAAGGTTTATCAATTACTTGAAAACTTAGATCCATATCATAATGGACTTTTGTTCATTTCTCTTCATTGCAAATCTCATTTCTTATTAGATTACAGAAGACGCAAAATGGAGCCGATTTCTACAAAGACCCATTAATATCACTTTACCTCAGCACAGTCGCAAATGTCGCAAAGCGGGAAAAGCAGACAAAAAGTACATAAAAGCCACTTGAATACTTCAGGTTTCAAGAAATCTCATGACTCGGTTGTTGCTTATTATCAACCCTTGTTTCATATACTTAGCACTGTATCTTTTTGCCTCAGAATGTCTTACCTCTATAATGGTGAAGAGTATCGATTTGTTGTTTATTTTTTCTGTAAAAAATGGTAAAATTTACAAAGAATCGTATATTTGTTAACAGAATATTAAAATAAGATTGATTTCGTACAATTTAACACATTCATGTAAGTATTACGAAAGCTCATTTAATTTACGTGTTTAGGTTGTAACTCGGTTATGAAATTTGAAATGAAATGACTGGTTTTAATTACGGATCTTTCATCTTTAATACACATATATATATGCTATTGTAGTGAAATTAGGAAATTAGTTTTTGATGTGTATATATACACTAAGAGTGCTTATATATTTTCTTGTCAAATATACTGGATAGTACATCCTGTTTTGTGATTTCACGACATCAAAAAAATCCAAAATATGATCGTTTCAAATTTTATAAGTGAAGACCTATCAAGTCGATGGACATGGATTATTAAATAATATTTTTTATTGCTGAACAATAATTGATTCAATTATTTTTCCTAGTATATTAAGACATTATAATTAAATCAAATATTATTATTATACTAATCAAATGAATGCTTTCCAAATAAATGTCATAATTTTGATCGTTGTGTAACATTTTATTAATATCACCAATATTTTCCCATCATATACTATAAAATTGAAACAATATTAAATTAAAATACAAATTCATCATATCTATTTAAAATTAATACTATTTTTTTTCATGAGAATAAAAAAAATAAAAAAGAAATTTATTTAGTTGAGTACGATTTCAGATAAAGTTCGAATGACGAAAGATATATTTATTAACCTTTCGAATATGCAAAGAATAGGAATAGGTCGAATAACCGTATAAGTCAAATTAGTTGGGAAAGATATTCGTAGTGATATTTGAATAAAATCACAAATATTTGATGTGAAAGGTAATTTTTATAATTCATCACTCAACCGAAATTCTTCATACACATTTTTCATAAATTCATTTGCATCGTTGGGCAAAAAAAAAACCAGAAAGTCTGCCCAAAACAATCAGTCATCGAGACATGTGCCTAGCAATTAGTCACCGAAGATTTTTTCATCGACAGAGAGTCAGGACAAAGTGACACTGGCTCGGTCATTAAAAAATACATAAAAATCACATGCGCACACAGTTGATTGACATTGGGATGTGACAAGTCACGGTATTAATTTAAGAAAAAAGTCTAACACAGCTTCTTAGCGTAGCGGTCAAGTGTCAACATCAAACCGTCGCGTCATCTATATCAGTGCTCCGCAACCAGTGTGCCACGGCACACCAATGTGCCACCAGACGATGCTAGGTGTGCCGCGGCCCATTTTTCTATCAGGCTCACAGGCGAGCAGACATAATTATTTCTTCATTGATCTAATATGTAATATATTCATAGATATTATTTACGCAATGAACAATATATAATACGAGTTTTTAAGAAAAATAGTGTAAATATAATAAAGTAAAGAACAAATAAAGAATAATTCATTGATCATGACCAAGGGGTCGATGGCGAATCATTCGCATTGTTATAAATATTCACTTGTGGTGTGTCCTGAAATTTAATAATAAACGTTGGTGTGCCGTAGAAGACAAAAGGTTATGCAGCACTGATCTATATGTCACTTCAAAAAAAAATACTCCCTAACAAATTATTAGTATCCACCAAAATATTTTACGCAAGATTTAATTAACTATTGCCAAATTACTAATGTTTTTTTTTTTGTATTTCCAAATATTCAAAAAATAACTTAAAAAAATATTTTTGGAATACCCAGGTCATTCCCAATTAAATATCATTTTGGATGTTATTAAGACATTAAAAAAAAAGAAAATAGTAAATTAATGGTGTAACACATTACATGTATATCTCACTCGTGCTATATTGTATTTAATATATAAAAATATATATTAACGATTACAATTATTGTTAAAAAATTTGAAACCAGAATCTTCCTGTTGAATTACATAGAAAGAAGGATTTTCAAATGTTTTTATTTTTATTTTTTAATTGACAGTGACAAAATGTATAGCGTCTCTAAATATGGTACGCACATTTTATTGCCGCAGCAAATTAAATCTAACATAAAAACAATTTAGTCTTGCCGTATCTATAGATATTATGTAATGAGTAAAATTATGAATATAAGTAGATTTTTGGATACTTTACGCTAGTTACAAAATAAAAAAAATCTTATGCTAAAACTCATTACTGAGACTACAATTATAAAACGATGCAGATTTTATATAAAAATGATAAAATTATTCGTCTATTTAACTAATTTATACAAATCTCACAAATTAAAAGTTAATTAAAAAAATGGATCCATTGGTACAAGCATGCTTATGAGACAAAAATAAAAATTATTAAAAATGTTAACGTATTAAAACCGTAATCACTGAAAAATAATTTTGCTTTTAAACGTTTATTTCTGCAACACTGAACAAGCAATTTTTTTTGGACACCACCCAATAGTTTTTATGTATTAATATATATATATCCTAAAAAAATCGCTGTAAAGGGAACAGCAATTTACTATTTTAAAAATTATTTTTTGTCTGCAACATTGTAAAAATAATTTCTCTTATATTATATATTGCAAGGAATTACCGTCGCATGTTATTGTGTACGATGCGGTTCTCTGTTTTGAGTAAATATTCACTTCCTAATATCTCACACCTTTTGAGGATGATGATATACTACGAAGAGCGTAGCATCCATCAACTATGGCCTCAGGGGAATCCACCCGTATCCCGTCCTCTAATGCCTTTCAGATAACTTAACACAAATGTTATACGGTGGGGGATTACAAAATCTTGATACAAACACTAAATATGTATTCAATAACACTCACCGTGCTTTTTATTTTATATGTAATAAAAACTATCATATGTTTTGTATAAGTTCACTAAAGTTTATGAGAATTGTGTAAAGATTACTATAAAAATCCTGATTAATAATTTAAATTGTTTTTATGTTAGTCCCAAAGATATTTTCAAATAGATTCTCTTCGAAATAAAATAAATTTTATATGGCACAGAGACAGTAATTTAGAATTTCAAAAGAAGAAAAAAAAATTGGAAAGATATTAATTGCATTAGCATTTACGTTGGCAAAGCTTCATCATTATATGGTAAAAAACGGCAATTTATTTTATAATTTTATTTATAATAATTTTTTAATGCCTATAATTGATATAGTACTGGCAAGAGCGTAAGCAAAAAAAAGCTATCAATAATATATCATATAAATTTTGCAGATCTAAAATACGTTGCAATTTTTTCAACATATTAAAACAGAAATAAATTCAGTTTTGAAGAGTAACTTCACTGATTTAATTTATTACTTAAGATTTGTGAAGTAGATGATTATTTGGGCTAAAAATTTTATTTTATTAATCAGATAAATTGAAAAATATTTATATGAATATCCATACAGTAAACGTAGTTTTCACCTTCGAGGTTTATAAAATACGTATATAAATTTTAGTTCACTTATTTTTTGTGACTTAACCCCTTACGTCTAACGTCTCAATTGTTAAGACGGCTGATTTTTCTGTGTTGATAGTTGATACCCAAAAATATATGAATTAACAGTGGTTAAAACCTTCTAGTACTCGCTAAATTTTGAATTGATGCATTGATTGATTTCTCCTGACAAACTCAATAAAAATGTTTCAAACCAGTATTATTTAATAAATGTGTGAATCACTGATTATGTTTTTACTCAAACAGTAAAAAAAAAATTGGTATTATAAAATACGAAAAGCACCTAATGTCGAGCTTAATTCAAAAAATTCTACATACATCATAAATATTATCAATTATCAAGTCCACAGATATATTTTTATTGAATAAATTTCTGTTTAATTACTGTTATTTAAATTCTGTTCAATTAACTTGAAGCTCTACAAGAAATATTAAAATAATATGTTAAAAAAAGATTTTATAAGAAAACTATTGCAATATTTCGGTAAGAAACATTTTAATACAACACATGTTAAAGTGGTCATTTTGGAAATCATGATGTGACCAATCCTTTTCTTTTTTATTGAAGCCTAACATAAAACATCAAATTAAAAGAAACTTTGTTTAGAATAAATATCTTATACTCAAAACAAAAATAGTTATTAAGATTTGGATATGAAATGTTAAAAAATATTGAAATACGGTGTTGGTATTTTATTTTTAATTTAATCAAAATGAATGTGGTGTAAATTTAAAAAAAATCCTGATAGAGCTTTCATTTAATAAAATGATATTCTTTGTACCCAAAATGAAATTTGCAAATATATTTTGCTACATTGTTGGTTGAATACCTTCATTATGATTACATTAAAGTGTTCTTATCTTTGTTCATTTATTCACCAACCTTCTGTCCAACTTCATCGATCGCCCAATTTCCCCAAACGCCGTATTATCATTATCAAGGGTGAGAAGTAAACGAGCAGTTTACTTGTGTCGAAGATAGAGTCCAGATAGAGAAAGCCACCTCTTTCAGGACATCATTAATAATGATTTATTTTCGGACACCCATTACGGGATGGTACGATGGAAGCGGTCAGTCTTAGGGCAAAACCCTTGTACGCCGTATTTAGAGACAAAACACCGCTTCAGCTTAAACTGTGAAAATCATTCTGTCTTGGTCATTTCTTTAAGGCCAGATGAAGATGCAAATATTTTCTTCGTCTTATTAAATTTGTATGTTGAGTATCGTCTGTTGGTATTGATATATGATGTCAAAGAGTACACGTAAATCCTTTTCCAAGATTTGAATTGATTCGCTGAGACGGTGAGATAGGGATGTTTTGGTGTTAGGGGTGAAATTACTTATTGTAATTTGTTTCATCTAAATAAAATAATTTTAGTTATATTTTTATGTATGCCAATAATCGCAATACGTCGTCGTACGTGAGTCGGGCTCATAATGAATAATTGCATTCCTATTTACATGTAGATAAACTAAACTCAAAATTTTCAATTAATCCTCTGACTACTAGCGTATCAATTGTTAAGACGGCTGATTTCACCGTGTTTATAGTTAATAGCCGAACATATATGAATTTACAGTGGAGAAAACTATTTTTTGAGTTAATGCATTGCTTGATTTGTCCTGAAAAATTCAATAAGATTGTTTCAAACCAATATTATTCAATAAATTTTTGAAGTCCAGGTATTGGAATATCCTTTAAAATGCTCAGCAAGGAACGAGTGAAGAATCGTTTTTTTGTATAAAAATAAATTTTCATAAAATTTATTTTGCAGTTAAATTAACTCAAAATTTTAAAAAGTCTTGAATATTAATATATTTTTAATATATACGAAAATTCTAAATATGAAGCATTCTTTGGCAGGCCTATAATCGAATGAGCGACAGCCTTTCCGTTTACCAGGTTTACGAGTTTGATCCATATTATTTTTTAATCAGTTTTTTTAAGAATGTGATGCATATGACTTAAAATTGTCATAAACATCTTGGACCCAAAACGGAATATATTGAGGGTGATTATTTATTTCAATCTCTACTGACTAATCACTAAATGAAATTCGAAAGTCGCCCAAAAAAGAGAGATTCAATTAATGATTAGCAAACCGCTCTATTGGAAGTTGATATAATTTATGATATCGACTGAAGGTGCTTGATGGAATTCCAATAAATTCCAACAATCAAATTTGAATTGTTATAACTTTTTACGATTAGGGTAAGTTGATTAGCATAAGTGTTTTCCTGTAATTAATTGAGTATATACACGATGCTAACTGTTTATTTTATGTCAATTCTGTAACATCCGTGTGATAGAATGCCCGAAGATGCCGAAAGGCGAAACCCAGGTCGTTAATGACAAAACATATGTAATCGTACAAAGTTGTAACAATTTAAATTTGGAAGTTGATATGTTTCTCATTGGGAAAGAGCATGCTAAAGTACATATGTTTTTCTGATTACTTAGTATGATATTTATATTGTAGCATGAGTCAAGTTAAGGAAGGTAAATGTATATCTATGGAAGTGAAATATACGTATTGGGGGTTTGGGGGTGTTTGGTGGTGTTTGGGAGTGTCAAGGGGTGGACGGTCAGTGTCCGATCAGATCGGGCTGCCCCGGCGTCAGGTTTCGGAATTAAGCCGGCCGAAGGGCTCATTAATATCAATAGTGTGTGAGACGGCTGCGGTATTTCAGGCGGGCTCTGCGGACACCCGCTCCGCACTTCCGGGCCCCGGACGGGCTCCCCAGGGAAAACACAGGGAAACAGAATGTTCTCGTCGGTGGGATTGCGTAACAGGTTTCGCCAACGTTCCTTCTTTATGCATCATCACTTCTGATCATAAAATAAGATTTGGTTTGGCTTAAAAAAATATCCTCGCATTTTTCATGTTTCGAACAGATTTACAAAAGATCCTCGCATCTGTACTATCGTGCATATGTATGTTTTAGTATCAAAAGAGATGGTAATGGTGTACGAGAAATAGATTTAGCTATTATATTTTGTTGCTGAAATCACTGCATACATAACAAAATTTAAACTCTAAACCAGTGATTCTCATGTGCACTCAAAAAAGTATTTTACTGCAAAAACAGCTTAATAGCAAACATTTTTTTTTTTCAAATTAATTTCTACCGTTACGGTAACGGCTCATTTTCATAAAACCTCTTATGTATATATTGCGGCCACAGTAAAATTTTACGTGAGAACAACAGTAAAGAGCATTATAACACAAAAAATGCTATGACGTAAATATAATATCAACTGATGAATATTGGTGGAAATAGTATTAAATGTATTTTTATTATATAAAATATAATTTATGATATCGACTGAAGGTGTACGATGGAATTTCAATATCAAATTTGAATTGTTACAACTTTGTACGATTCCACATGTTTTGTGACTAACGACCCGGGTTTCGCCTTTCGGCATCTTTATGCAACAGATCTCTTCTGTTGCATCCGTGTAAGAGAATGCCTGAAGATGCCGAAAGGCGAAACCCGGCTCGTTAGTGACAAGACATGTGGAATCGTACAAAGTTGTAATATATAATTCAAATTTGATGTAAATATTGTTTTTTTGGTTCTTAAATGTACAAAAAACACTTGATATATATTGTACTAATTCATGTATAAAAAAGTAAAAATTCTCACGCTTTACATTGCCTTACACTTCCCTGAAGCCTCTTTGGCGGCTATCATAACCAACAAGTAACAAAAATAAAATTCCATTATGTATTACACTTTCATTATATAATATTATCTGTTTTTAAATACGAATATATTTTTGATAATTAAACGTGGTTGACTTTTTTTATTAATTCTCGTAACGTCATCTTTACTACTAAAAATATATTTACAAAAAGAGTTGCAGTAATAGTGAGTCTTTGTTAGTTTCATTCCATTATGCTCAATGGAATGTTCAATATGAAAGAGTTTAAAATGATCAACTCATAATTTTCCGTAGCAAAAGTCACTTCAGACAATTCGCTAAACTTCCTCGACACGTAAGTGAACTTCTCCCACACTTGCAAAGCGGTCTGATTGAGAATCTCTATGAAGTCGTACCATTAACTTCTCTCGCTTTTTTACCTTATCCGGACGGAAAAAACCGCGCACCGATTGGTACAGCAAGTATTTCTAAGCCCCGGAGGGGTTCGGCTGTAAAACGAGCAGAGAAACCGGGTAACTTTTTCCTTTGTGCAAGGAAAAAACGTGTTTTGGGAATTCGTATCAATGACAGCTTCTATTACGAGTAGAGATGTGCAACATTCTTAACATTAGGCTCTGACGATGGTGAGTCAAAATAGCTATCAACTAAATCTTATAAAAAAATTATAGAACTAAGATATATTTCTATTTTTTCAACGTGTTAAATTCAACGTCGCTTAGCAGTAAAATTTCTTTCTTTCTATACGTTATCTAAAGATCTGGATGTTAGTCTTTAAGGATTTATTGAAGAAATTACTGATAAAATCGGATAAGATCGTTTTGTCACC
Organism: Himalopsyche japonica; assembly: GCA_028555115.1. Classification (NCBI taxonomy): domain Eukaryota; kingdom Metazoa; phylum Arthropoda; class Insecta; order Trichoptera; family Rhyacophilidae; genus Himalopsyche; species Himalopsyche japonica. The sequence continues at coordinate 716,569 of JAHFWJ010000015.1, forward strand.
TAATAATTCATAAGTAAATTTGAAGTGTTACAACTTTGTACGATTCCATATGTTTTGTCACTAACGACCCGGGTTTCGTATTTCGGCATCTTCAGGCATCCCATCTCACTGATGAGTCAGTTCTGTTGCATCCGCGTATTGCAATCCGTATTGAAATTCCATCAAGCACCTTCAGTCGATATCATAAATTATATTATTAACGATTATAAAATTAATAATGAAGCACTTATGTGATATTATTCAAAAGCTTGATAATCAAATTAAACGAAGATTAAACTTTATGAAATACGATCATCATTTCACTGAAAAAAAAATTAAAATTTGTCAAAAAATATTTCTTTACCATCGATGAAGTTTGCTTGGTATTTTCGGGTGGGTTTATGTTAGTCTATTTGAGAAAAAATCGTAATATCAGTGACCGATTTAACAAGAGGATCCAAGGATCTATTTGTTGCCGATACTGGCACATCACTAATTACGAATGCAGAGAAAGCATCGGGAAGCAATTAAATTGGGAGTTCTTTCTAGGCGTAAATGTTTTTGTATTCCTATGGTCTATTTATATTTTATTCGAGCGATTTCCGCGTCGGGGCTTTACGGCGTGCCTACGTTTTGTGGCAGTTCTTTTGTCAATTTGACGTCAGTTCTCATGTATCGCACGCGAAGAAATATCATCAATTTGTAAACGAAAAGTCACGTCTGTAAGGGAGAGACGCTTCATGCTATTATACTGAAAGGTACTTACCCAAAACATCTGTAAATAATAGAAAAAGTACTTACGCATAAAAATAGAAAATATATATATAAATAAATGCAGTCATATTATTATTCATATGGCCGAATCATTCAGCGGGTTCAGTTACTATAATAAAGAATTAGTCGTATCGTTATTGCGACCATTATCACTTGATAATGCTCGCGATGAGAGAAACCAGTCTTATATTAATAAAATGTATGTTTATTAAATTAATTAAAAAAGAATAATATAACCTATTTACAAAGTCACTTTTAATGTGTTAACTGTCACTTCTTGATGGAAAGGCATGATATTTTAAATAATAAAAAACACATTTTTGAGAACTTATTTCCACAATATATATTTTTTTATCAGGACCGGTTTCGCTCATCGCGAGCACTATCATCAGTTGATAATGATCGCGATGAGCGACACCGGTCCTGATCAAAAAAAAATAATTACAACGTATTTTTAATCGAATCATGGCTTTAAGTCAATCACTCAATTATATATTATTTTTATCATTTAATAAGTGTGACGCATTTTTCCCCCTGAGAAAAAAGATTAATAATTTTAAGTCTTAAAATTAAGAATTCAGATTGGGGGTGATTATTTACTTTCAAAGAATGCTGAGAAGGAGTTAGAGACAAAAAATTCAACTAATTTCCATGGTACTTAATATTACAAAAATAACCATGGAGGTGAAAATCAAAATCAAATCAAAAAAATAAGAAAACCATGGTAGTGGAACACTTGTGTGACAAATTGGTGGGTGCAATGTTATTGTTAGCAATTCATTACTTTTCCTCTATAAATTACACGGTGGACTGTTTCCGCGTTATTATTATTGTGCTTATTTATAAATACTAGTGAAACATTTTTTCTATTCACACATCGTTCTCATAGATTTTATTTTATTCGAATACTGCAATTTCTACCCTTTTGCCTGACACGAGAAATTAAAATGTCTTCACATAAAATGTAACATCATACAATCTTCTAAAATAATTTTATAATTCTTGGAACCATTTAATTAAGCTTGATCGAAATTTAAAAAAAATTATCAGCAAAAAAAAACAATTGATTAATATGCTCTTTTTTGTCATTTTTGTTGCATCCGTGATATTTAATACCTGAAGATATCAAAAGGTGAAATCAGGGTATGTAGTGGAATCGTACAAAGTGTCAACAATAAAAAAATTCAAAATCACTTGCTAAGATGGTGGAATGTTAATGTGGAATATTTGATTCTTAATAGGATACTAAAATATTTATTACATAAAAATTGTATAAGGGAATTCAAGTCTTTTATTTTAAACTGACTTAAGTATTTCAGTGAGAAATTCAATAAAAATGATGACGTAATCAAAATAAGTGATTAATTCCTTTTCAAATGGATCTTTTGACGATTTAACGACGAAAACTGTTCTTGTTATAACAATCATATAATATGAGTATATACGACAATATAATATGAGTAATGTGCTCTGTATGGCGCTTCTAACAGCGTCCTGGCGGATGTGGTATCAACTATAAACACTCGGGAAACAACTAGTGATTGTGTAATTAGCATGTCAACGACACTACCCGTGTTCAACGAAGGTACATAGTAGATACCGACCAGCAAGAGCCGCCTTTTAATTGAGGTACAGACATAATTAACCCTTTGCTGAGTGAGCTATTTATGGCTTTATTTGATTTTTTTTACATATTGATTGATTTTTTTTTAAGCCACATAAAAATACAAAAACATTTTTTTTCGTCATAAATTGATCTTAAAATATTAACTTTTATCAAAAAATTAACCTATTTTACAACATTTGATATTTTTATTTTAAAATTTCAATAAAATAATTCGCAATAATGAATGAATGAACATTTATAAGATATTAATATGATAGCTATATCGGTATCAGAACTACGCAGCCGAAATAGCTAAACTAAAATATATTGCTATTTTTGCACCGTGTTATAATGAAGATCTATATAGGTAAATGCCAATTTAATATATCTTTCAAATAACTATCTAGATGATTTTGCTTGTGATTCGACCGTAGAATACTATTTTAGTCGCTTGTTATTTCGTTTTTCTTTATAATCGATGATGGTCAATTTCACATGGCTTTCAAACTATTTTCAAATATGAACATTTTTACACAATCAATTTCAAGCAAATAACAAATATAAGTTTACTATTAAAAATTATCAATTTAAATGTATACTATCCATTTCTGAATAAATTAAAAGAACAACATAATATGTCTCCGGAGTGGTACGGCAATACTCCTCAAAGGGTTAGAGAACGATAAATCCGAAAATTCTTTGAAAGAAAATGGTTATTTTTTACAAAACCAATGCAAAAAAAAAGCTATTCAAATAACAACAATTAGTGTCTAATAGGAAAAATAACGATATAACATTTTTTCACCTCTTGTTCAATCCGTTTTATGTTACTTTCGACGCGATTATCTATCACAACAATAAATATTGAAAAACATGTTAGGATCTTTATATTACATTCAGCTTGATAAAAATGCCATTCTATTCATTTGAACGTATTAATACGGGTATAATAAATTTACTTTGATATATATAAAATCATTAAAAATCAGATTATACAATATATCAGAATCTACTTCCACGTTAAAGCTTAAATTTTCCATCGAAAACCAACTCAGAATTATTTAAAAAACAGATCGATACATTATAGAAAACTTGGTCCTTTTTTACCAAGAATTCAAAGTTAAGACATTGACGTTATCATGAAAATATTCTAACAAATACGAAAAACAATTTTCAAACAACCCACTGCTTGGTATTGGATGATTTATAAAAAAGTAAGAGTGGGCAGTTATTTTCTACAAACAACCGAGAGTCGTTGAAAACCCTTCTCTTTTTTGTAACGAATATATTTTATCAATTACTATTTATAGGAATTTGTACCCGATTCTAAAAAAATGTTTGAATTTTTCTACTAATATAATTTACTGAGACGAATATGCTAAGTATAGAAATAACATTTTATCAAAAAAGCATACAATCAAAATAAAGTTTTCAAAGTGATTTTTGATTATCTATTGACCAAAAAAATCACCGCTATAAAATTAGTTCCAAAAATATATCATTGATATGTTCTATCAAATATCAAAACAAATCGTAATATTTTGTTCGATTTAGTATTTACAAACGTGGATGTTCTTTCGGTTTCCCCAAAATGTCACAAAAAATATCTGAGCAAAAAGATCTTTTTTTTTTGTTTTTCTCCCTTAAGGCAAAAATTCTAGTGATAGTATGTATTAAGGTAAGTATACAATCCCAATTTGTATACGGATGGATATTCAATACATGCAAAGAATCGCATCTATTTTGGATAATTTACGAAACGTGAGTAACTTTAAAAATTTCAAGATAAAAACAAAATTGTATGTAAATATTTTATTATTTTAATGTATTTGAACAAATACTATATTTTTCAAGATCTGTATTTGTAACAATAAGAAAAATAGTATCCTGACTAAAAAAGAAAAAAACCTTTGATATGTCATTATTTTTTTAGTTGTCTGTAAAGTTGATGAAACGTATCATTTTTTTTTTTTTTGAAATGGCAGGTATAAAATTGTAGTATTGTTGAAATTTTAATATTTTGATAATTCTTCAGCGACATATAATTTTTTATCATAATTTTATTTTATTGTAATAAAGAAACATGAAGGAATATGTTAAATGTGAAATATGTGATTATTAATTACTCGGTGAAAAAATAGCAATGTATTTAAGTTCTACATAATTTATAAGATATATAGTTGATAGCTATTTCGGTTCACACCTTCATCAGAATTATGTTTGAACGTACATTTACATATCTATATATAGCTGTGTAGAAAAGGTGCTAATTACATCTTCTTCATCTATACCTTTTCTACATAGTTTTTTATATATATATTTTATATATTTATAGATAAGTAAATGTAATTTTAAGGTGCTTACTGTTACTTCTTAATGGAAAGGCATGAAATTTTAAATAATAAAAACACATTTTTAGTACTTATTTCCACAATATATTTCCATCAGTTGATAATGCTCGCGATGAGCGAAACCGGTCCCGATGAAAAAATATATTGTTGAAATAAGTACTAAAATGTGTTTTTATTATTAAAAAAACAAGTAAATATGCGTTCTAATGAAGACGTGAGCCGAAATAGCTATCAACTATATAACTTATAAATTTTTTAGAACTTAAATAAATTGCTATTTTTGCGCCGTGTTATAATGGAGTTCTACCAAATAAATGTCAATTCAATAATTGATTATTAATTGTTTGCATATACCAGAGTCCATCTCTCGTGAATTTATTATCAAGGAAACTGTATTCACTATTATCCTGCCACCCTACTAACACAAGCAAACTGCGAGAGGATAATATTTTTGTCAAGTCATGCATAAAATTCGTATTAAACCATCTGGTGTGAAATTGATGTTTGGATTGGAAAGAATTGTAATGAATATCAAATTCTATTTCCTCTATACTAACTTACACACGCAGTTGAGGTTTATTAATCACTTTTGGGATTTATTCAATACAAACTGCATACATTTATGAATACAAATGTGTAGGTAACGATAAATAACCTTTGGAATATTATCAATTATTCATTTCTCAATTGATGTGAGATAAACACTATTTGCATATTAATTTGATACTTTGCTTTTAGAAGCTATTATTTCATATGGATAATACATACGCCTGATTGGAAATTAAATTGTCTAAGACAACAATAGCGTAAGACGTTCAATGAGAATGAGGGCGTTGTAGAGGTTATTGTCGATAAAATATAAAATATATTATTAATTTAAGGCATATATCAATATATTGAACTGAACAATGAAATTCAATTGACTGTTTAATAATAGATATTGTGTTGCTTGAACAAAATTGTAATAATATTTATTGTTAGCATCATGATACTTTAGAACAATTTTAATGATAAATATTTTTAGTAGAAAAATAGTATTTTTCTTCAAAGTGATATTTTCTTATATCTATATAATTTCATCAATTACACATTAATTTAATGTTCAGAAATAATCATCGATTTACACGGTACTTGTTTTACATGTTTTCGCTTTTACACGGATTGAAAAAGAATTTGAACCAGTTACATTTACAGCTAAAATCATCCACGTAGGACTCAAATTGAGAAGAAAATTACGTAGTCATTTTGTACAAAATGACTCAAATGCTGAACGGGCCCTTCGATTCCATCGTGAGATTAATCAATTCTTGGCTCAATATGATGAGATCCATAAAGATCTAACAAGAAATTCGAAGCAAATGTTAAATAACGGATTTTACTACCAAATCTCCTCGAGATGTAAATGTTTCTACTTCAAACATTGAATTAGCACAAGTAATTTCGAGTGATGACTCGCTATCGATATCGAAGTGACTTTGAACCAGTCACGAAGAAGAGATTGACATTGATTTGTGATAGTGATGAATGATAAAAACTCTTCCAACCGTTGCAGTAATTTTTTTGATGAATCTTTTGGATTTTATTTTTTTGTTCCTCTTTGTAAGCTTTATACGTATTTAATTAATAAAGGAATTTGTATATTTATACTTTTTATTTATGTATTTTAGAAAACAACAATTATATATATATTTTAGTTTTTTACTAATAAGTTTTCAAAACCAAAAGGGTTAATTATTACTAAAAAAATTGGATAAACAACCTTCAATTAGTTGATAATGCCGACAATGAGTGAAACCAGTCCTTATTATAAAATATACTAAAAATGTTTTTTTTATTATTTTAAATACAATGCTTTTTGAGAAGTGGTATTTAACACCTAAATTAAAGCTTAGCAATCATGAAATTTAATTAGAATTTAAAAAAAGTTAATTAGAGCGGGTTTATCGTCTATCTATTCAGCGACGTTCGAATAATATGAAAATCTTAAATTTAATTAAGGAGTTGGTGCAACGCTTTTTTATTTTTTTTTTGCAGAGTGCAAAGGGTTGAACGGGTTCATTGTTATTAGTTCAAATTGAAAATTTTTCGAAAAAATTCAATCATATTTGGCAATCTTTGAGCTGAAAATATCGTCGGCAGTTTATGTTTTGTTAAGATTTTTTCCAGTCTCTATACCCTTGCCTTATGGTCCTTTTTATCCTCCCCCGCAACTGCATGAAATAATAATATATTGTTCGCTTTATGTTTTATGTGGCGGGGGGCATGCTCCTTGTAAATGTACAAAAACTGTCGACGAAGCTTAGCGGATTGGTGATAGATGGTCCTTAGCATGCGACTGGATGCCTGCTCTTCTTCTCTGCGTCTTCTTATTTTGGAACGAGCCGCGTATTTCATTTAAATGAAAACATTTTATTTCGTTTCCAGGGAAGACTCTTGGACAAACAAGCCTCTAAAATCTCAAGCAATTCTTTCTGACGTTTCGTATTACATCGCGATGTCTTAGCATCTATAATTTTCAGTTTTTTGTGCACAATACACCAATTGGCACGGCGGATAGCGTTATATTATCAATTGTGTAAAGAAACTGTATTTTTTTAAGAATCAAAAATATAAGACGGTGAAAACATAGCAATGTATTTTAGATCTACAAATTTTTTATAAGATATTGTTGATAACTATTTCGGCTCACGCCATCGTCAGAACTAACTAGTTCTATGGTTAGGTTCTAGTGTTATAATGGAGTTCTACCAAGTAAATTCCAATTCAATCAATAAATCCACAATATGTTTTTCCACATATTGTTAAATTTATCCTTGGATTTAATAATATGGAAAAGTGGTCTGTTTTTCGATTGCTTTTTCTTTAACTTACAAATAAAGCTTAACATTGACTAAATAATTATTTTCAGATCGCATAATGGTATATTCAATGTGCAACTAACAACTGTAAAACTGGATATTTTATCAAATCTACAGTGATTCTAATTGTATGAAATTCAATGTATTTTCACAATTACACCTTAAAAAAGTTAGCATTTTTTAATATTTTTTGAATTTTATAGATTAAAATATGAGAGATATTTAAGACATTTTTGCTATGCGTATTTATGTATATAACATAAAGCTAACATAAAAAGAAAAAAATCAAAGTCATATCATAATACTTTAATTTATAAAAATGACACTAGGATTTCTTGTACTGACTAGAATCGATGAGTTATTTATTATTCCTGAAAATTAACCCACGCGGAAATTATTTTTTCGAACAGTAAAACATTATTGAAACGTCTTTTATAAGGTTCCCCTCTTTCATTATCGGTATTTTATTTTCACAACTGGAAAAATTCCCCGCGGTTTCTGCGCCATTGTTGAACACTTTTTATATTTGAAATCAATTTACCAGTAAAGAAAATAATAAAAATAAGCAAGTGCGTAAAGGCCTTCTTTGGTAGAAGGATGGTGGAAGTGAATTGAAAGTGTGTATTTTTTATAGTGACATGTTCAAGAATAAAATCAGTAGCGGGTGTTATCTTAAAAAAAAGTGTTCAATATAGAATAACATCGTTAGCATTGTTCTAACTTCTCGAACGATTATGGGATTGAAATTTGAGAGTCGACAGCTGCAAATGCTTCAGAATACACATGCTTGCGAAATGAAACTTACTAAATGCTTGCATGCCGATAATACTTCTTTACCGACATGAGTGGTGCTTCACAAGTATAGAAGGTAACTGTAATAAAGATTTTTGAGTTGAATACTAATGCTGTTTGAGTTTGCCAGAGTATCAGAGTTTAGAGAGTGGGTAATCAGCCCCACAGAAGTTCACGTGACATGGCTATACCAGAAGTTTCTGAATCATGCCTATCTCATATTCGAATTGGATGAATTCCGTTGCTTTCTATTGGTACTAAAAACGTTTCTAATTGTGACTTAGTGTAGCTGAGGGAAGATATGATGACTTAGGTTGAAAGATAGAATCTTGAAAATACTGAGTGCGTCAATCAATGAGTTTGTATGTTTAATGGTTAGATTAAACTGAATCATTTTGAATTATTTCAACTTTGTACGATTCCACATGTTTTGTCACTAACGACCCGGGTTTCGCCTTTCGCTAAGGAACATGTAAGATCATTCAACAGTACACAACTCGCTAATCACGTTATTAAGGAATCACATAATATAAATTCAAACTCAGCGCCTAAATGTTTGCATCTTTGTAGTAAGGGTCGCAGAATGACGGCTTTGGAACAGTTGGAAATCAAGACATCAATTATCACAAAGGAATCTTAACGAACAAACTAATATTGTAAAATAGTATCCCTATTAATCCAACCTATTACTGAGGTGTGGTCTGATTTGCTTCCGTAATGACCACTTCCGTCCCACATGTAAACTTATTGTCATAGCCGCCTTTTGTTTCATTTAAAAATTTTGAAAATTTAGTTTTATTGTGAGAAAGCAACAAGCTAGGCCGTTAAAACAGGAGAGAAGATGTATTGTGTACCTTTTCTACACAGCTATATATAGATAAGCAAATGTTATTTTCAGCATAGTTCTGACGATGGTGTAAGCCGAAACAGCTATCAACTATATTTTTTTAAAAATAATTTTGTAGAACTAAAATACATTACTATTTTTTTCACCGTGTTAAAGTGTTAATGTTTATCACATACAACAGTTGGTATATTCGCTTACATTAGCAAGTTACCTAAGCGTTTTCCAGCCATAAGGTTGTCGATTGCGACACGCATAGACACACGAAAGCGAACCTCCTGTTACTAAAAAAAAACCTTCACTATTCCCTTTATTTGAGGATTTTTTTTAACATTGTAAACCACACATGAAATATGTCAAAAAACCGGACAAAGACCAAAAAATGGCAAATACTTGAATAAGTCACGAATTTTTTGGCATCTTTCGACTGCACGCCTCTGGATACGATTGGATTCGCCGTGGCAAATGTTTTTATGCCTCTTACACAAGCGCTCCATGGCGTCGTAACGCGGCAAGTAGGCAGTAAAAATGGTAAAACACAGAACCAAACCATTGTATTTTGAGTAGTTATGTCCATCCAAAGTAACACTCTATCTTTTGTTAGGTCTAAACCTTTATAAGTGTTACTTATTTTTCCTTGTTGTGTACAGCTAGGACGAAGATTTTCGTGTCGGAAAATTATAGTTTGTTCGAAACTATTTTAGATTTCTCTTCATATATATATTATACTGCCACTGTGTCCACTGAATATAAATCGAATGCTTATTTCTTAATGGTTACAATATAATAATTGTCAACGATAAACTGATTATTATATTTTTTTTTTTTTATAAAAACAATATTTTTTTGATCAGGACCGGTTTCGCTTATCGCAAGCATTATCAACTGTACGATACATACACATTATCAACAAGCCTATTTATATATATATATATATTGTTAATGATTATTAGGCATTCAGCAAATTTTAAAAAAACAATTTAGCAAAATAATTTAAAGCCATATTTAAAATATCTTAACTTTCTATTATTCAAAGATGTGACAGTAAATACATTTAAAGTGGGATTAATTATGATCTTAAATACACATCAGTTACTGTTTAATTTTGCACCATTAGTAGATCCATAATATTATATTGCAATAATTTAAAATAATGTAAAATGGCAATCGTAATAAGAAGATTTTTTCATTTTTTTTTTTTAACTATTTTAGAGCTGCAATAAATTATTCAAAAACGTCTTTAATGAATCTTATATGATAATTGTAGGTCTCACAATTTGATCAATATTATCACAATTAATATAGACATTACATCATTAAGATTCATAAATTAAGAATAAGTGTTCTAGGTTTATTAAGGATAAGCAAATACCGTGCCAAATGAGCAGCATAATTTACAATCGTCATCATGGTTCGATCAATCGAAAACATCGACCCAATATATGAAACTAGTTTTTATATTTTCTTATGGAATTTTTCAATAGCATAATCCGAAATACTATATTTAGAACACATTTTGACTTCGAATCAGAAAATATTTATTTAACATTATGTTGAAAATAAGACGATCAAAATAAAATCGTTGCCTCGTCACTGTCGGCCGCAAAGTTCCAACAAAATATTTACGTTTTGCAAAACATGACCTTTTGAAAGAAAATTCGCGCCCAAAAAAAATAATAACAGCCCAACGCAGAAAACATACGTATCCTCGGCGCTACTTTGTCATCGTTTTCTTGTACACTTCCTTTCGACCCGACGCATTTCGGCTTTTCATTGCGGTCAACGATGGTCCGTGAAAGAAACCCCCCCACACCCCGAACAAGTTCACCCCCCGTCCCCACCCCTCTGACACGCCGGTGTCGTGACGTGAAATGATAACGTCCCTACAAGAAATGGGCGGACTTGCAATGAAGTCCTGGTAACACTTTGTGTTCAGTTGTCCCCTTTTATGCCGGAACAAGTACGAGATAGGGCCGGCCTCTGTTGGTGTTGTGTGAACACTAACACATGCAAACATACGGTTACGCATACACGTGCGTAAAAGCAAACCTCCGTCCAGGGCTGCAGTTTATATTATAGATTTTCCCGATTTTCCGCATTTATTTTAATGCTACAGAGCAAATTGTAAGCGATTAATTTCTTTTTTTACGTAATTAAGTAAAGGATCAATTATCGTTCACTACTTGTGGTTTTGTTTTTTAACTATGTCCGCACTCCTAACGAAAGATTATTTTAGCGAGAACCGATGACAGTAAATCGTTGATCAAACTGAATGTTGAATATTAATCGCCTAAATGTAAAAAAAATATATATATATGTAATTCAAATTGTTACTAATTAAACGAACAGGCAATGTTACTATGTGAAACTTGGGACTAACCTCTTCGTGGAATTCAGGAAGAATTCATTAACTTCAATTATCCTATTTTTCTTTCTTGTTTCAAACTTGAATTGTTATAACTTTGTACTATTCCACATGTTTTATCACTAACGACCCGGCGTTTCCTCTTTCGGCATCTGCAGTCACTCTATCACACGGATGCAACAGAACTGACGATAAAGACATAGTTCGTTATCTGAATATGAATGCACTCAAAAATCTTTCGTGATAGTGTTCGTTCCCCGATTCATTCGCAGTCCGAACTGTTCGTTAATCGATAAGCCACTGTATTTTAAATTTGAATTGTTACACCTGGGATTAGCCGTTCGTAGTCAGTTCTGTTGCATCCATGTGAGTTGCATCCACAATTCAAATTTGATATTGAAATTCCATCAAGCACATTCGGCTGATATTATAAATTTCTTGTTTCAATTTCGCATTGAGAATCAATCAAGTTTTTATCGGATATGAATAAAAGCATTGCAAAGTATAGCTTTGAAGATGAAAACTCAAGACCTTACCTAAGAGACTCCTTTGCGAGGAGAGCTTAAATAAGATAGAAACAACGCAGCTAAAATTAATCGTCAACGATTTTTTTCACTTTTTTTGTGAAATTCATCATTAATAATTACAAAATCATTTCCTGAATACAACCCTGACTGTCTTTCAAGATAGTGCAGGACTTAGTTTTCCCTGTAACACATATTTGACATTGGTAGCTAAAAGTTGCGATACAAGGATCATCATAGAAAGCTTTTTACAGAAATAATGATTGGTAGTCCATTTTTACAGATATCGAATTGAAATAATGGTTTCTAACGCCTTGTTTTTTTTTTATACAATCATAAGGGTGTTTCTGTAAGGAATTATATATACGTATGGTTTGATTGCTGTGTGATAGATAGTGGCAACACTGTTAAATCTCGGTTAAACAGTTTTAATCCCGGTACCAAAATATTTTTCCGGGATGAAAACTCTAATCGAGATTTTCATACACCAATGACAAATATATGACACCAATGTGTCATATATTTGTCTTCACTCTACAAAATATAAATATTAGTAAATAATGTAATTTTTTATCGATTAACACGAGGCGTTAAAATTAATAGACAACTAAAGTCATGTTCGGGCCGTTGTGTATAATTACATCACCATTAAAGTGTTAATTACCACTTCTCGATGTAAACGTACTTAATTTTCAATATCAAAACACATTTTAGTATTTATAAATATTTGTTATAGTATTTAGTACTGTTTTATTAATTTAAATATGTATTATGAGAACCGGTTTCACCTATCTTGACTATTCTTAACTGATACAATTCAAATTACATGATGATTACATGATTACATTATGAATGAAAAATTTTGAGTTAAAAAATAACAGAAGAAAATTATTTTACTCTTGGATTTAGCCTTTCGTAGTCAGTTCTGTTGCATCCGTGTGATAGAATGCCTGAAAATGCCTAAAGGCAAAACCCGGGTCGTTAGTGACAAAACATGTGGAATCCTACAAAGTTGTAACAATTTAAATTTGTAGTAATTTGTAATCAACTCAATAGCAAAAATAACGGCTGAACAATTAATTTCACTTATGATGTTGACTGAAGGTGCTTGATAGAAATTCAAATCGGATTTGAATTGTCGAAACTTTGCACGAAGGAAACCCGGGTCATAAGTGACAAAAAAACGTGTAATCGTACAAAATTTCAATAATTTAAATTACGAATGTTATTTGGTAGATAAAGCAATGCAAAGTAATTGTCAGTCTGTCTCAGTACCATACAAAATTGGCAATATTAATTGTGTGATCATTTAAATGATTTAATTTGGCAAAAATTTGTGGAGATATGAAGACGTGTATTTTTTTATTTTGACAACTAATTTTAAGAAAATTATTATCTATCAATTCCAATCAACAACGCCATAAACGTGCTCTTCCTAATTTGTTGAAAAAGCGCTTGTAAATGCCTTCGTGCTGAAGTATATTATCAGTAGATTATAATGACGACTAATATTGAAAACATGTTCACGATCGTTTGATGACATGATTATATTGTATTATACAGAACAAAATTTGAAACGTTTTGCTTTCATTGTATGGCAAGAAAAAATATTTTAATAATACAAACGAATAAATGCGAGTCATTCTATCATTTATGTTTGCTGATGAAAATAAACTAAATCATTATGTTGACTTGAAAGTCGATTTATAACAATCTTGAAAAGCGTGTATCAGAAAGATTTAATGCTGTCTCAACGACGACATTCTTTGTTCATTTAACATACTTAATAATATAAAAATCAAAAGATTGGAAAAGTCATTCACCTATTGTATTGAATTTTGATGAATTCCAATGGGATGTGTTCATTCAAAACTGTGGATACATTGTACATGTTGAAGAATATGTAACTATTTTTTTACTATTCATTCATCGACGTGTATTGTTGTCATAAATACTATTTTTTTTTATTTTGACTTAAATACCTTTTAAATAAAAAGTTTTTAAGTGCGTGTACTTAGTAAAGTGACGATACAAAAATCGTAATATTTCTTTTATTATTTAATTTCTTTTAAAGTTGTTTACATATTATGTTGAATATTTTGTGTGGACCGTCAGTACAGTTTATCAATAGTAACGAAATAAACATTAAAAAAATATGACATGATTGGCGATTTAATTGTAGGTATATAAAATTGTGAGTTTTAATACAACTGGCAATGGTATTGAAAATAAAAATATCTTAAAAAATAATAACACATTTTTGTACTATTTATACAATATATTTTATGATCAGGACCGGTTTCTTTCATCGTAACTATTATCAACTGATGAATATTGGTGGAAATAGTATTAAATGTATTTTTATTATATAAAATATAATTTATGATATCGACTGAAGGTGCTTGATGGGGTTTCAATATCAAATTTGAATTGTGACAACTTTGTACGATTCCACATGTTTTGTCACTAACGACCCGGGTATCGCCTTTCGGCATCTTCAGGCATTCTATCACACGGATGCAACAGAACTGACCTCCGGTCTGACTGTTTAATTAAACTTCTAGTATTATATATACCAATTAATTATACGGAGAATAGCAGTTAATAAGTGAGTATATTTTTTTCAATTTATGTACATGAAAATTGACCTTTTACCGTTAATTATTAGCTGAGCGAATGTCATAAGTTATCGAAATATCATAAAAGATAATAATTTATTAATGACTGAAACGAGTATATTTTTAAAAGCTACTATAAATGATTGCAAAGTAAAAAAATCTACGAACTTTTATAAAGTGATATCATTGAGGCATTGTAAACAAATCCAATATTCTCAATAAAAGCTCTTGTTGAAAATAAAAATGTCAATACAAAACAAGGAACTGTCTCGCGCAAATGAAAACATATGATGCTACACCTTTTTTACAAAATTATTTATTAAACTTTATTCTCAGATGTCGCGTACCTGAAAAACACATTTTTTCACTTTTTTACATAGAGGGCTATTTTTGTAAAATATTCCATTACGTATTCAATCTATTTAAATTGCGAACCGATGTCAGTATATTTTTCTTCTCGTCTTAATATTTGATAATGATTGGAAATATATTTTATGATTGTTATATATGTTAACTTATAAAGTAACTTTTGATTTCAGATTCAACATTTAGGAGATTTTGTTTTCGTAGGGTAAAATTTTCTTTGTTAATTTTATTACTTTTAGCTCTATTTTTAAAATAGGGCATTGGGGCAGAAATAAGATTATTAACAATATTTTTCTAAGATTGTTACAACCACAAAAAAAATATTCATTTTTGAATCGTTAAATTCCGTCTTCATCCTTGTTTAAGTATGCTTGAATATGCCAATAGGCAAAATCCACACCATGAGTGTAAAAAACATAAACAAATAAAGATAGTTTTCGAAATTGATATTTTAAACACACGTATACATTTTTACTGCATATCTTTAAATGTACTAATCATTAATTTGTGAAATAATTCTCACCCGTAAACACCACAATCCAATAATAAAACAGCATAAAATCGTTAGCCACTTAGTTTATGATATTGACTGAAGGTGCTTGATGGAATTTCAATATCGAATTTGAATTGTAACAACTTTGTCAGTTCTGTTTCATCCGTGGAATAGTATGCCTGAAGATGCCGAAAGGCAACACCCGGGTCGTTAGTGACAAAACATGTGGAATCGTACAAAATTGTAACAATTCAAAGTTAACCACTTAACTAAACGACAAGCATATTGCAAAAAACTCTCCTTTTAACTGCATATAAAGTTCGTTTGTTATATGGTCAAAGACAACCGATATGATTGCACAATTTTGCTCGTTTTCCAGATCAATTTATAGATATAATATGTTAATTTTGCATTATTTATCTAACGTAAAAATATGTATAAATGTATATGTATTTGATAAACTTATAAACTACTCACGTCTTTCCTTTCAGTAGTCAAAATCCTGCACGCTAACTCGATAAACTATAAAATAGATAAAGTAAGACAAATATTACTTCGCAGCTCCCCGAAAAATATAAATATGAATAACTGATCAGAAACATGTATACCAGCATATTTATTTTTATTAAAAGATATGGCACAAAGAGTAAGCCGTGTGGCATTTTTTTCGGCGTACTCTAGCATACACTACTTCCAAAACCTTAAACATTTTTTTTTTATAATTCTTGTTATAGTTTTTTTACGCTTTTTTAGAAAGTAGACCAAAAATCAATCACTACATATTTAAACATTACTAACATTGAATTAAAAAGTTCAGTTCAAAATATTTAAACAAGTTTACGAGACATATGGGATAC
The DNA here is from genome assembly GCA_028555115.1 of Himalopsyche japonica. Lineage (NCBI taxonomy): Eukaryota > Metazoa > Arthropoda > Insecta > Trichoptera > Rhyacophilidae > Himalopsyche > Himalopsyche japonica. The sequence continues at coordinate 732,996 of JAHFWJ010000015.1, forward strand.
CATTCACAATGGCTGTCTAACTTATTAATGTATTGATTTAAGCTCACCACTAACTTTTTCCTCAGCTAAAATTTAATAATCCATTCCGAATAATAAAGATAAAATATTTCAATAATAACTCATTAAAAATGTATTTTTCTCAAATACTTCTCTCATTGGCGTCAAATATATAGTATATTGCAAAGCTTTGTCCTTTTTTGACAATAAATACATATTGCTAGCGATGGTGGTTTATAACAAGATTATAAAACAGTGGTATAAGGAAAATAATAAGTCAATAAAATATATAAATATCGTGATATTGTTTCCCAGTGCCTTGCGGGATATTATGCGAGAAGGGTTGAGCAAAACAAAATAAATGCAAACATAATGTATATAAAAATATACCCTGCGAGACTTGCTGTGATACGTTCCCATTCATACCATCTCGTAAATTTAAAAAATAATAAATTTCTTACCCTGTTTTGGATGGGTATATAGTAAGGTAGGTATTTCTCAAGTGGCTTCTTTATTTCCAGCCGTAATCTATTATTTATTTTCTATTGTTAGATATCCTCTTTGCCTTTTCCCGGTCGTGTTTTTCCCTCTCTGGAAACGTTCGTCTCAAGACGGCGGGTCCTGGTCCATTGCAATCGAATTATTTGTATTGATTTTTATTCATTCAATCGACAACTAATAATATTATGAGTGACATCTTCCATAAAAATATTTAAAAAATAATTCGTTTTTTTTTTTTATATAAATTGAAAAATAACTTTATTAGTTGATTTAATTGGCATTTGCCTGGTAGAACTCCATTATAACACGGTGAAAAAACAGCAATGTATTTTAGTTCTACAAAAATTTTTATGAGGTAAATTTGATAGTTATTTCGGCTCACGCCATCGTTTCGATAGTTCCGACGATTTAACGTAGATTCGATTAAACGAACGATAAACGATTCGACGTAGAACTGAAACACATTGCTATTTTTTCACCGTGTTAACTGTATTTGTGGTTATTTAAATTATTTGCACTGATTTTATTGTATAATTTTTAGCTAAATAATGAAAACACGCGCCACATTATTACAGATTTTAATTCATCAAAAGATATATAAAAAATATATTTTTCAATTAATAGAAAAACTTTTGTATCGCGCCTAGTTCACAATTTTCATTTCTGGACGATAGACGATACAAGCAAATGCATTCTAGCAGTGTAGTACTAACTAGTTAGAAATATTATTCATTTTAATAATTAATTTGTAATGCTGTATTATAAACTGTCTTTCAATATGAGTTTTTGCTTGGGAGGTCCATTTTTCAATGACTTCGTCGCATAAATCTTGCTGAATCTGTTGGACAGCGTCTGTTATGTTGACTTTAAGGATGTCAAGTGGCTTAAAATAGCACGAAAGGAAGAAGTTAAAAGGCGTTAAATCTCACGACCTCACTGACCAGTTCTATGCCCTTAAATCACTTGTGGAGAATGTCCACCCAAAATTGATGTTTTGCACATGTTGTTGAACGCTTAAACTTTCCATAATGATTTTCCGTATTCTATTAAAAATGACAATAAATTTGACAGATGTCACTTTAATAACAAAGCTGATATAACCTCAAAAATTTATTGATTGAATTGGCATTCACTTGGTAAAACTCCATTATAACACGGTAAAAAAAATAGCAAAGTATTATTATAAGTTCTACAAAATAATTTTGTAGAACTAAAATACATTTGCTATTTTTTTCACCGTGATAACAAATTTAAATCATTCCTATTGAAAGACTATATATATAAATACTTTTTCTTAATTTTGTCGTGATTGTAAAACAAAACCTATTAAGACAATGCACTTTTTTAATCATATAAGCTGTAACGTTTTTATAGTTTGTTGTCAAGCTAAACAAGTCATTTAATTTAGATTTTGAAACTAAAATAAATGAAAGATGATGTACATTATTTGCTACAAAATTTATTGCAAAAATGAGTTAATACGCTTTTTTGCATTCGTTTTCGTCAAACAAATACATCTTTTCTGGCGTTGCTTCAGAGGTAAGGTTTTAAGATTAAGTTTTGGCAGTTCAATCAAACGCATGAAAAATTGTACGAAATATTTAATACGGTAGCCATATTCTTATTTTTACTACAAAGAATTTTAAAATTGAAGTGTAAAAAATCATGTCATTGTAAAACATGGATCATTTTTCTTCACAAAATTTATCCGGTTAGGTGTGCTATAATTTGATTGGCAGTTTATTATACGCTGCATAATTTGTCAAAGGACCAAATACTTACAGATCTTTTCGAGACATGTTGAAAGCTGATTTAGAATAGCTTTATTGAAGTAGCGTTAAATCGGATTTGTAACTAGCCGTGGAATGTCTTATTCATAATAATACCATCGTACCCATAACATGCAAGGTGTTCAGAAACAAATTACCAAATCTGTCATTAATTAATCACCTTGATTTTTTTACCAACTCGTAATACAAAAAAAATTGCCAGATTGGTTTGTTGATCTTTTATTTAATGCACATAAATAGAGAAGGTAGGAAATATATATATGTATATATATAATCTCAAATAATTGAATGAAAACACAAACAAATTGTAATATAATACCTACCCTTGTTTATTAGTTATCACGAACACAAATATCCACTTTTATTTAAAAATAATTTCATTCAATTTTTCTGATTTAATAACCTTTTTTTCATATTTATAAATTTTAAATTTGAATTGTTACAACTTTATACAACACCTTTCGGCATCTTCGTGCATTCTATCACACTGACAGTTATGTTGCATCCGTGTGATAGAATGCCTGAAGATGCCGAAAGGTGAAACCCGGGTCGTTAGTGACAAAAATGTGGAGTTGTATAAAGTTGTAACAATTCAAATTTGATATTGAAATTCCACCAAGCACCTTCAGTTGATATAAATTATAAATTTTATATTGAAAATATGTTTTTAAAAATTAACTGTTTCAAGATTCGTACAACAACTTTATAGCTATCCTATATTGTTATATATAGGATAAAAGCATATTTTTTTTTGGGTAAGGATTTGCTTGAAATAAAATAGTTGTGACTTTTTCTAAGGATCAAAGGTGTCCTGTCTCACACGCCCCCACACTGGGCGGTGCGGGTGAGAAGGACAGGCTACTTGTCTTTGTGGAACAGGAGAAATATGAAATGTCAATCCGACTTGTACACAATTGCTTGAATGAAAATCTCTATCCAACTAACTGACACCTTATTCGAGAAAAAAAGTAAAAGTTGGGGGACCCTCGTGTATTCTAGAAATAATCACCTTATTACAGAAACGGACAGCTTTTGGAATATGAATTTATTCAAAAATGATTGCTTTTTGATATTTTTTTCCTTACAAATACTTATTTCAAAATTTAAACATTGTAATTATTAAATTCAAGTCTCGGAATAAAATCTTCATTTAATCGATATATGGATAATTTTTCAAAATCTTGATGAATACCTGAAATCTTTTTGTAACTTATAATCTATCGCTTATCCTTCCCTCAGAAAAAGAAATAATTAGTCAGTATGTACTCATTGTATTAATTATTCCTTCTTTCTTATCAAAATGCAAAGCTATAGATAAAATAAAATAATGTCTGACAATAAGTTCTCTAAATAATTCATATTTTTCCTATTTATAACTGAAATGAATTAAAATACAGTCGGTGATTGGTTAACGAAAAATTCGTAATGCGAACAAATTGGACAACAAATACTTTCACGGAAGATTTTTGTGTGCATTCATATTCTGATAACGAACTAAAAACATCTTTGTAATCCACTTATTACATCTGTAGAACTTGGTTAATCGGTTGACGAACAATTCGGATAGCGAACATAATCTGGGAACAAATTATGTTCGTTAACCGATCACACACTGTTTATGAAATGTATTAATATCTAAATCCGTTTTATCGTGTTTTGAATTATTTCATAGTGACTTTGAGGCTATTCATTATCAAAAAAAAGAAGCGTATAATTCTCAGTGTTGAACTTAAATTTATACACTATATGTTGTTGCTCTAATTATTTCATTGAAAAGTTGTGAAAACGACTTCTTCTCATATTTCGTTCAAATTTGGATGAACGTACTTCATTTACTAAATATAAGTTAAATAATAACAAAGCAATGAATACTTTTACAAAAAAATCTGTAACATATAATTTCTTTATTATTTATTGATTGAATTGGCATTTACTTGGTAGAACTCCGTTATAACACGGTGAAAAAATACCAATTTATCTTAGTTCTAAAAATTTTTGAAGATATAGTCGATAGCTATTTTGGCTCACGCTATCCTCAGAACTATGTTTAAACGTACATTTGCTAATCTATATAGAATCTTATCTGTGTAGAAAATGCACACAATGCAGCTTCTTTTCTGTTTTAACAACCTAGCTTATAATGTCATGCTAGCAAAAAAATTAAAAACTTTATTATTATTTTAAAATACCGATGCAATTGTTCCGGCTAATATTATATTTCAGGTAGAGTTTAAAATGGATTGCTCAATTCATAAACATTATGATTGCCGGCACCTGCCCTTCACGGAACACGAGAGAGTCTAAGAAGTGGGTAATAAGGCTGATCCGAATGGTTACTGTATGGGAAGCGTCCGTCGCCAACCCCTCGAAAATTCTACACACTAAACAGCATATAGCTTTGGCTTTGTTCCGTTTGACACCTCTGCCTTGGCTAAAATAAGTTGTTTATCCGGGTAAACCCGCCGATCTACCGCACTGCCTTTATATTCATTCACAATTTTACGCTTATAACAATATTTTTATTTACGAGTGTTTCCTTTTCTCTTTTGCAGTGCGGGGTGGCATATGGAAACACTCGAACTCAAACAGTTCGCCGCAGACGAATAAATCGATTCAGCTTAATTAATCGATCTAAATTTTTCATTGATACACTTCGAAATTTAAAATTTTAATCGAACCTAATAAATAATATTTTGACAGAATATTGCAGTTTATATTTTGTTAATATTATGAATCTTGGTTTACCAATTCAATAAAAACTCATTTGAAACTATTTTATATCCGATCTTTTACTTGACGCTAATGGCTACCACATATTAGATATATGTAATATCATCAGACGCATACTCAATACAAGATTACTTAAAAATCTCAGGGTAAAAATAGCAATGAATTACAGTTCTAATTTTTTTTTTCATAAGATATAGTTGATAGCTATTTCGGTTCACTACGATGACGTGAGCCAAAAGAGCTATCAACTATAACTTATAAAAAAAAATGTAAAACTAAAATACATTGCTATTTTTTCACCTTGTTATAATGGAGTTCTACCAACTAAATGCCAATTCTATCAATAATATATATAATATTTTTTTTTAATAAATAAATTGTTTTCAAAATAAATTAAAAACAGGGAAAATACAATGAAAGACTGTGTCAGTTGAAAATAATTGGTTTGATTTAATGTAATTAATTCATTTATACTGACGACATAAAAAACAATATGACACGTATTAGTAAAAATTCAATTAACTATTTAAAAATAAAAATTATGTTATAAGGTTTAAAATGATAACTCAAAACAGAAATGTTTTAAGCCATTTTGGTCGTAACTCAATAAAATGAATTGATGAGCGTTGACTACTTGTTTATGAATTCGCAAAACGTATAAATGATTCCTAGCGTATTGGCCCCTTCCATATGTCATTTATATCTCCAAAAATAATAGATCACTGACCAAACGCATGATCTACAAAAAAAAATATGCATAATTTAATATTTCCGTAGATGAACTGTGTGTGTGTGTTCCTGGTTGACACACAATCGCCACAGTCGCAATAATGAAAACGTGGACACCCGCTATGTGTTTATCATGTTCCTGGGATAACTATGTCTCAATGGATATCATGGTGTGAAATATTTAGCTGGGCAAGATATTTTATATTTAAACATAGTTGTTCATTTATGGGAAACGCTTTTGAAATACGGACGTTGGACGACGGATCTTGCGAATTATTAAGTGGGCAGTAGTGGAGCTACCTTCTCGCAAGAAAATTCAAAGTGGTAAATACAAGTTAGATATAAGGGATACATGAATAAAAAAAAATAGTAGTTATTAAAAAGAGAACTTTACACATATTTCTGCAACAGCGATAAGATGTATTTTGAATAAAATTGAGAAACAAATCTATGATGTAGTGTCACTTCTTGATGGAAAGACATGATATTTTAAATAATAAAAGCCTATTTTCTAGCACTAGTTTCCACAATATATTTTATGATCAGAACCGGTTTCGCTCATAAAATATATTGTAAAAATAAGAACTAAAAAATGTGTATTTATTTTATAAAACGAGTGTTAACTGTCACTTCTTGATGGAAAGGCATGATATTTTTAATAATAAAAACACATTTTTTAGTAATTTATGACATCATCTGAAGGTGCTTGATAGAATTTCAATATCAAATTTGAATTGTTTCAACTCTGTACGATTCCACGTGCTTAAGTTATGTCCAGTTCTGTTGCATCGGTGTGATAGAATGACTGAAGATGCCGAAAGGCGACGACCGGGTCGTTATTGACAAAACGTGTGGAGTCGTACAAAGTTGTAACAGTTTGAATTTTACATTTTTAGTACGTATTTTCATAATATACTCTTTGATCAAGACCTATTTCGCTCATCGCTAGCATTATCAACTGATAAAAAAGTGTTTTGAATACACTTAGAGTCTACAATATTTTTTATATTATATACGTATTATCGAGTCAGTTTTGCTAACACGACTTGCTCGAAAGTAGATTATTGGCTGATACGACCATTGGTTCTTACCACTTGACTTAACTGATATATTTCCAGCGAGTACTTAATGTGTAAAAAGTAATTGACGGATTTTGAGACTTAAATTTCCTCTAAAATTTTCGTATTTTAACACGACATTGTCAACTAGCAATATCATAAAAAAAAACAAAACAAAAACAATGCACGAAAGTTTTGATTAATAGAATCGAACCCTTGACTATGATAATACTTATTGTTTCTATAAATTGTGTTGTAAATTTTATGTCTTTACTACAAAATATTATGACAAAAAAGAAAATTAATAAATTTAAATAGTACGTGTTGAATCATATATTTTGTAATAATAACGTCTTTATAATAAAAATAATAAATAAATATTAATCGTAATTCAAACAATATTTGAAATATTTTTCTCTTAATGTTATGTTAATATTATGCGATACAGCTACCGAATATTATTGAAATGTCTCTACTAAATTATACTAAAGCAGTTTCACTCCTAAGCCGTATGATATATCAATTTTAGGCTCCAAATGGAATTCCCATTCAACAATAATAACGAGATTCAAATGAAATGTTTCATTATTGTGTAGAACTAGTTTGGTTCCATTCTCGACAAAATATTTTCTTGTTCCCGATTTCGGGTGGCAAGCATCGTATGTCGAGTTTTCAATCTTGAATTATTACTTTCGTCCACTATATTCGAATATTGCTTTTATTACCACCTATTTTTCGAATCATCATAAATTATCAAAAGATAAGAATGTGTCAATTTTATTTTATTCAAAAATCCGTTCTGATAATATATGGAAGTTTACACATTGTTGAACAAGTGGCTTAAGGAATTTATTCATAGCCATACAATTTCCTAAGCATAATAAAATTGATTTACTCTTTCTTGGACCGGGCTACCGTTTAAGCCGCCTGTTGTTTTATAATATATTTGTGGTTTTACCAAGATTAATATTTATATTTTCGAAAAGAATGCATACCATTGAATATTTTCGATTTATTGGGTGTTTACTTAAATACTTATCCGTATTTTATTAACCAATAATACTTCTCAAATTTTCGTTTAAATAATGTATAATCTCTACACGGCAGACAACTTAGTTATATTTCAATCTTTATATGTTGGTGCAAATTACATAAATACAAATCATTTTACATTATCTTATCGCGTGGAACCAATAAAAAGGTTAGTAAGTAAATGAATATCATTATTTTAGACTGATTGTAATTTTAAGTATACATATCTATATTCTTCTACACATCTTCTCCTATTTCCATTCTTATGTCGCTTATTTATATCATTCCAAATCCATTCTGGTGAAATTTAAATGAATTTCTGTTTTTATTTTTAATATTTTGATTTCATTTTGCCATAAACTTTAAATAAATTAAAGGTATCAGCGACTGAAAAGGCATCTTTCATATATATCAAAAGTCTCCGTTTTTTAGTAAAAGACAAAAAAGTAGACAGTAAAAACATCAAATTTGAATTGTTACAACTTAATACGATTCTACATGTTTTGTCACTAACGACCTGGGCGGATCTTTAGGCATTCACACGGATGCAATATAATTGACGCACAATAAACAATACTCATCGTCTATGTACCAAAGGTATTAATTACAGGTAAACACACACCCCAAGGCAAAAACTAAATGGCACCTTAACCAAATTTAATAATATTGATGCCGAAAGACGAAACCCGGGTCGCTAGTTACAAAACATGTGGAATCGTAAAAAGTTGTAACAAATTAAATTCGATTTTAAAATTCCATTAAGCACCTTTGGTCGATATCATAAATTATAACAATAACCAAATTATACCTTTTTTTAAAGTCTTGTATGCTACAGTCTACGTCTATCATTGTAACAAATACACACATTTTTAAGTGTCTCTTTCACGCAACGTTTATTATTTTATATAATGTAAAATAATATTTATTGATTGAATTGGCATTCACTTGGTAGAACTCCATTATAACACGGTGAAAAAAGAGCAATGTATTTTAGTTCTACAAAATTATTTTTAACAAATATAGTTGATAGCTATTTCGGCATCGGATAGTTCTGATGATGGCGTGAGCCGAAATAACTGTCAACTATATTTGTTAAAAATAATTTTGTAGAACTAAAATACATTACTATTTTTTCACCGTGTTAAAATATTATAATACAAAGAAAATTTTAAAACTAATTTGTATTTAATACATCTTAATGAAGAAGTAACGATCCGTCAACTTATGGCCACTTTTTTTTTAAATTCTCACTACATGATTATCTTTTTAGTTTCAAACATTTTAAAAGAACCAAATATCTGCAATAATTATTTAATCTGTGCGAGTTAAGATTTTTGCTCGTCCGGTAAAGATCCCTTTTGGTTTAATTTAAGTATACAAACAATAAGCATATTATTTGTTTTGAAAACCATTTTACTAAGCCTGCTTTATTTAAATGAATGTTATTTTGTAAGTAAACTAGCTCGACAGTTGTTTTGAGAAAGCACAATAACCTAGCTGACCCACCGCTGCTCCATTGCTGAATAACCTACGTCAGTGGCTCTAAAACTTTACGCATTAAAACGCATTAAAAAAAATACACGTGATGTATTCAAATTGAAAAGAAATTTTATATAAATCAATTTTTTTTTTAAATTTATGGTCTTTGACATAAAAAATAATCTTTCTAATTTATTGCTAAAAGGTTTATAATTTATTCAGATTGTAAAATAAATTAGCGACTTTTCATTTGAACTTTCAAAAAAAAAAGTATGGAAATATATGATGAGATCAAAATTGTCAATAAAAAGATTATTAATTGTAAAATAGTTATGATATAAACTATTATATTATTAATGTAAGTAATATGATTGTCTTCGTGTTCTTGTGACCAGATTTCTTTGTCATTTGCGAATTTTGAATTAATTATTTGAAATCAAATAAATATATGTATAAAAGACTTTAAGTATAAATAAAATTATTTTTCACCTAACACTCTTATATTCTAACTTTAATTTATGTCATTCAAAGGAATAAACAATACCTTAATAATAATATACGTTTAATATATTCATCGCTGAAGAATAGCCTTAACTTCTTTTATTCCACATGCTTTACCATTTACTACCTGGGCTAGCTTTTCGGCATCTTCAGGCATTCTATCACACGAATACATCAGAGCTGACAATATGATCGAGTACAAAATTTCAGCAATTCAAATTTAATATAGAAATAATATCAAGCACTCGTCATATATTACAAATTAATAATGGAATCATAATGATCGCGATGAGTGAATCCCGTATATCATAAAATATATTGTCGAAATCATACAATATATAGTCGACATAGCATAATTTTTTTTGAAGTATTTTTGAAAAATTATTAATTTTAATGTAATATTAAACTCTAATAAATAGATATGTATTCTGTACAGCAAATGATGTAGCTCTGTTTTCAGGTCGAATTATAATCCCACAGTCCCACAGATTGAAAGCTCTTGCATATATTGTAAATGTCATAGCTGAAAATAGGATTTGCTAATAAATCAAGGGACATGGTTTTATTTGTGTTGGCTACTACAACCTTTTGCTCCACATATTGAAAATAATTCTCGTATTATATTGTATCAGTAGTATTATAAGCAGGCAACATATTATATTTTGTCAGGACGAGCATGGGTGGGCGACAGGACACATTTTTATTGCAGCGACCATTCTTAAGCCTATATCACACACTTAAAAGTTTCAGGTAGCATTTGAATGGTCATTTTATTTCGTTCTCTTATACTTGACGATAGTAGAGATACAGTCATACATTGTATTACATAATATATATATAAAAAAAAACGTTTGTTTGTGCTTTTAATATATGTTTGCATAGCAATTAACTTCCATCTTATTAAACAAACATAATCGAGATGGTTCTTACTTTCCAAAACGCACTCATTGCTAAAAATTGTTATAAAATATATTTATGGGTATAAAGTCGTATGGAGCTGTTTTTTAATGAGAAATTAAAAATTATACTGGTACAAAATTAGTGGTTTATTAATCTCTTTTCGCATGTGTTACTTTTTGAATCATTCATGACTATTTAATAATTTGAAAAGAAACCCATAAATATGATTGAAACATCAGTTTATAAAATTTTCTCTACTGGGATTCAAACCCGTAAATAACTCAACCTTAATCAATGATACTGATGACAGGCGATTAATCAATTACGATGTTATAAACTTACATTATAAATAGTTTTTTTTTTTTAATAAAAACAAAAACGGATTATATATTAATATATCTATAATATATATTGTGATCAGATCCGGTTTTGTTAAAATATATTGTGGAAATAGTATTAAATAATGTGTTTTGACTACAAGCTATCCTTAATTTTATTAAGTAAATTTTGAGACCGAATCAAATTTTCTTTTTCTTTAAATCGTGGGCGATAGCTGTTTGAACGGATCAAATTTTGCACGTGGTGACTTCATTACCAGGAGAATGACGATTGAAAAGGAGCATTTTGTGCCAAATCTATTAAGATAAAAAAGATATTTCGTGTTTGGATATATTTATTGAAATGCATGTAGAAATTAAGATTAATGACCCATTGATGTCACAATAGATGGGTGGAAGCATTCAACTGGAGTCCAGTGTTTGAAGTTAGAATTTTCTTTACCATTCACTTTTGACTTTTGGTTTAGAATCAAGAACTTTTGTCCACAACATAAAAAGAAACCTACCCATTCAAGAAATTTTAGGGTATTTAAGCACATTTTAATGATACCCTTAGATGACTTTATTCAATTTCAACACAAAAGTGCAGTAGTCTAATCTTATTGGATATTATAAAGAATATCCAAAGATTGAAATGTTACTTTTGTATTTTGTAAATTCCAAACTAAATAAATCTTTTAAACAACAAAACAGTTTTGTTAACGTGCTATGAAAATGATATGAGAAATATAACGAAGGCAGCAATTTCATATCGAAATTAAGAGATTTTTTATTATCATTACAGAATTTGTGTTTCGTAATATACGAATGAGAATGACGTTAAAATTAATACTCAAATATTATTTATGATGTCAACTGAAGGTGCTTCATGAAACTTCAATACGAAATTTGAATTGTTGAAACTCTATGAAATAGTACAAAGTGTCAACAATTCAAACCCAAATATTCATAAAATTTCTCCAAAAAATATTGACTATGCAAATAGGGTTAAAAATAATTTAAATAATTATCTTGTTCAAAAAACATTTAGTTTGAATTATTCAATTCTATACATTTTTTCCGAGCAAAAAAATGCATTAATTTTTTTCAGGTACAAAATTATCTGTAAATATATATTAAATGAATGTTTGTTTTTTGAATGTCTTGTGTGTAGGAACTCATATGAGACGCGCGATTGAGATGAATTTTAGTGGCTGTCATTAAGACGCCGGCATTTTTTTTATATTAGTACAACCAGGACGGGTTTCGCTTATCGCGAACACTATCAACTGATACTATTTAAACATACTCCTCACATGGGTAGTTTATGTGGCCCGCTCACGCGTCGTAAAGAAATCCGATATGTTCGTGTACACAACAGACGGAAAAATTAATAAATCGTGTATCCAAAAGCACTCCAGTGAACAGAATTAAATCATAAGCACTTTCCTGAAATAAATAATCAGAACTTGCTAGTAGGTAGTTTGTTTTGTGTTATGTGTATATGAACGATTAATCCAACGATCATTTTGTCTTGAATGAATATTTAGAATGACCATATTTGGCTCATAATAAAAAAAAGCATTGATCATAAAGAATATTATGTTTTAGTTTATACTTTATTGGTTGCCACCCAATGAAGTCGCTTCGAGAATTGCAAATACGGCCAGAACTTTTGTTTACCGCAACACAAAATATTTGTTTTACGTTCATTTCCTGTTCCACTTATAAAAATAAAATTTAAAACGGGTGACCGTAAACAAATTGGTCATTCCCTAAACGAATAATAATCGTCACTATACAATGAAGAATAAAATAAATCAGGACATACATAGACAGACATATTCGTATTGTTATATTATTAAATTTTTCTATGAAAGAAATTTATATTGCTATTAAAACATATGCAGGTGTGTCGATAAAATTATATGTGTCCCTTTCATATGCATTGGTTTTTATTCACGATGGTCGCACCAAGTTTTTTTGTGTTGTATCTCTGATATGAAGCCATAATTCACCATTTGAATTAATATATTTATGTTAAATTTAATAAAAGAAATACCATGCATATGGAGGGTATTTACAATTTAGTCGCTGACACATTGTGCGGAGCAACGGATGAGCAGCAAGAAATGACTATTTAATCCAATGACGGAGAGTGATTAAAATATAATACTTTTCATATTTTTTATGCATATAGTCTTTCATTGATCACATGTAAACAAATAACTTCATTAAAATTACAATCGCTCAATATAAAAAAAACTTTTTTTAATCTGTTAATTGTCACTTCTTGATGGAAAGGCATGATATTTTAAGTAATAAAAATATTATCTTTAGTAGTAAAATGGTGAAAAAATAGCATATTTTTTTTAGATATTATATATAGTTGATATCTATTTCGGCTTATTCTATCATCAGAACTATGTTTAAACGTACATTTACCTATCTATATATAGCGGTGCAGAATAGGTACAAGGTTCATCTTCTCTTCTAACCAAATAATTTTATATTTTGATAATAAAATCTTATTTTTTACCGTGTTACAATGGAATTCTACCAGATAAATTCCCATTCAATCAATACATTCTTTAGTACTATTTTCACCATTTATTTTGGAATGAGCGAAACCGGCCCTTATTATAAAATTAATTGTGGAAATACAATCAAAAACTTGTTTGTATTGATAAAAATAAATAAAAATATTGTCTATTAATAAAAACTACCTGATTATTAAGATACGATGGGACATATACACACATAAGTTAATATATTTGAAAGCAGGAACATCTTCAAAACAACTGATTGACATTCAACAAATAAACCAGAATTTGACTCACAGTAAGTTTTCTGTAAATGGCTAATACCTCATAAAATTTAATATATTATAACAGTGTTTATTTGTATCACTTCACGATACCTTCTAACTTACGGCGTATCGTTCACATTACCATTATTTTTGGGGCAACAGTGAATTATAAAACTTCTGTGTATTATTGCAATATTGGAATTATTGTGTATAATATAACGTGCCGCCACTGCGCGTAACCTTTCCCAATCTCCGTTTTATCCAAAAGATTCTAAAGGAAATAATAAAACCGGACATAGTGTATGTCATGATGGGTTCAAATCTTTTTTTTGTTGTCGGAAATTATTGATGTCTCGAGTTTTATACCTGAAAGTTATTGAATGAAATTTTAGAAAGTATTTTTTGCCATATGAGAAAGGAAGTCGTCAATGACACTTATCCCTGTATTTTATTTGGAAATGGCTGCAAATCGCTCAAATTAATACAAAAGTGATTTTAATTTTTATCTAATTATTTTAGTAAAATCAATGCGCATGATAACCGCATGATAATAGTTTTGTCTTTTTTATTCACATGATAAATATAAATGCGTGTTGTATATATTTTTAAGAAACACAACAATTTTCGTTTATATGTACATAAATACTGCTCAAAAAGAGTTGAAAGGGTAAATTGTTTCGAAATATCTTTCAAAATATTTATTTCCAAATTAATACAATACTCACACAGGCATTGATACACAATTAAACACAAGAATTTGAATATTTTTTATTCACTGTGTCATGATTTTAAAGACAAATTCAGAAACTAAGAAACAAAATATTTTTGAATCTTTCCAATGTATTATCAAATAGAAGTATACAAAACTTAGAACGTTACTATTCAGCTCAAATGAATTTTAATATAACATTAAAAGCTTTTCTAACTTCAATGTTGTCAGATTTTGAAATCAAAAAGTCTAGTTCCCAAAGCTCAGAAATCAAAATGGATAGAAAAAATAGAAAAATATTGCATAATTTTGGCTTAATTCTTCATTTTAAATCTTCCACACTTTCCAGTTCGATTTATATTGAAAAAAAAAAGTAGTATGCGAATCATTTCCAATTGGATTCTCAGTGAATCTTTTATCTTTATGTTGATTGCAAAGATGTGAAAGAATTGGAAAGCAAGTAATCAATGACAAATCTAATATTCACATGTAGGCGAACGAGCGTGATTTTTTAATTGTTAAAACAATTGTATTTATCATCGATATGATATTAATTGGTCACTGAAAGATCAGACCGAGGATAATTACGTCTGTGTTTTAATAGATACCACAAAAATTCCGATTTATTTTCTCCTGATTGCTTTTGCTACTGTTCTTTTATTCACAGATAGTAAGTTTATTTTGAAAAAATGTTTGGTTTATAATCTCATTTTTTGCATACAAAAAACATTTACTGCTACCATTAATCAAATATACCAGTAAATAATCAATCCAGTAATAGGTGGGTAATAAAATTTGTAAAAAATCTAATAAGCATTCTGTTTGATTACATTTTAACACCCATTGGGCAGCCCAGCCCATTTTCAGGAATTTTATTTGTTTATGTAAAAGAATGTGTATACCAGAAGAAAAAATGCCGCTCGGCCATAAAATGTCAAATAATTGTTATTAAACAGTACATAATAGCTATAATAATCGTATGAAGGTGGGCAAACCGACTGCAGTAATGGCTGTCGTCTATAATTTTACCATACGCTTAACATAGTCCCCTTTCAAGGTGTGAATTTTGGACAGGACAGAATCGAGATTTACCGAGCCCGAATAAAAAATAATTTTAGTTTCGATAATGTTATTATTTCAAAAATATTTTTAACCTCGATATCTTTTTGTTAAATATATTTATATTTAAAGTCAATAAGATTTATTCATCTTTTCGACTCAATTAATTGTAAATTTATAGAATTTTCTTTAAGTTAATATTTTTCTTGTTAAATTTAATCAATATACAATATATTAATCACAAATAAAAATTTTCTATAATAATTTTTATAATCATATAAGACAAGCTATATTATCTCAAACTCTTGTCTGTATTTGTAACACAGTGCTCCCTATAAACCTTTCGGCGAAGGCATAATATATTTATTCAATCATACGATAATTAAATCAAAATATTTAGTGCAGACCTAAGTTAAATTGCTATCGATACTTAATGAAAACTTCATGAATAATGTAAAAGAAATACAATTATCTAACAATACGTCAGTTTAATTAAGTAATTAATTTGTTTTTACTTGTAGACGATTAGTATTCTTGTTGACTGTTATTATATAACGATAAAAGACAATTTTTTATTTCACAATCAAACTAAACCAATTGATATATATTCATGGTTACAATATGAATGATTTTACTCTCTGTTATCTAACATCTATCTGTTGTGACGGTTGATTGCAGTGTGTTGATAGTTATAAATAAAATATGTATATAAAAAAAATTTGCACAAAAAAAAAATTCTAGGAGCTAATTTTTGTACTAAAATATAGTCTGCTTGTTTTGATAATATCCATACGCTTGATCAACGCAACACTTCTCAATTTTTTTTAATATTCGATTGTAGAAGATGTTACATTATTTGAGTTTTATTTTATTAAATGATTTATTACATTTTTGATGTAACTAAGTTAAAAAATTTACTGATAACATTGACTTAAAATACATATTATGTGAAACATGAGCATGTGTTGGAAAATAGTCTGGTTGTAATAATAAGTATAGAATATATGACAATAAACTTTTATGATATTAAATTTTTTTTTTATATATTTTTTTTTTATGATAGGTAATTCGAAATTACTTGATTCGGTTCTGCTTTAAATAAGTTTGTGATATATCAAAGCAGCCATCATGAAAACAGTCACGCAATATAATATTTTCATTTTAGCATATTCCTAATACCTACGACAAACTACCGTTAGGTATTCCATCTATATTAATTAATGAGAAAATATTACATCTATTAGATATTGTATCATATATGTACAAAATATAAGGCATTAAATATTATAGAAGAGATTTTTTATTTGGCTTAATATAGAACAAGACTCGTGTTATTCAATGTTTTACTGTCAACTAACCCAAATCGCAAATTAATTTGTCTTCAACAATAGTCAATGTACCATTTCTTATATGTAAAACTCAATTTTTATTGCGTGTAACTCCTGTATCTCCAAACACATACGTATAATGTCAAACTATACTAATATAACATCAGTCAGTCATTCCATTTCCTTTGAAATCAAACTCCTAAAACGTATAAAATATTTTTTTTTTTTTTTAAATAATAAAAACACATTTTTTTAGTACTTATTTCCACAATATATTTTTTGATCAGGACCGGTTTCGCTCATCGCGAGCATTATCAACTGAAATACACTGAAACTGTATAAAATAAACCTCCCAAAAATCTCTTTTGTCGGTCATTTAAAGTAGGCTAAGAAAATTGTTAATCAATTGTTCATGGAGATTTTTTCAATGTGATTTAGTCGGTCTAGTTGATTTGCTATATAAGCTGTTATTTTGCTTCCCTTCGTATCACGGAATGAACTTGATCTGAACATTTGCACTTTCAACCAAAAATTTTAGAGCGGAATTTTCGAAAAAAATATGAATATATTATACCAGGGCTGTGGAATCGGATTCGGAATTGTGGAGTCACGGTGTTTTATCCGGGGTCGGAGTGAAAGTCGGTGTTATGATCGGAGCCGTGAAAACGAGCGACACCGGCTACTTTTCTGATTCGAGACGATTCAAAAAAATATCTCAATGCAAACCGTGCATTACCTAATAGATGTAATATTTTCTCATTAATTAATATAGATGGAATACCTAACGGTAGTTTGTCGTAGGTATTAGGAATATGCTAAAATGAAAATATTATATTGCGTGACTGTTTTCATGATGGCTGCTTTGATATATCACAAACTTATTTAAAGCAGAACCGAATCAAGTATTTCCGAATTACCTATCATAAAAAAAAATATATAAAAAAAAAATTTAATATCATAAAAGTTTATTGTCATATATTCCCACAATGATATCTCGTTTTCGATGCATATCATTCGACAAATAATTATTGTTATGACCGCATATTTATTCAAATGAGATGGTTTTAATATGCGCAAGGCACAGGAAAACGTAGTTCGAAAAAGTATGTTTATGTCTGTCTAGTGAGATATTTACGTATTTAAAATAACATAAAATACGTCCCATAATTACTTAAAAAACACATGATGCGTGTTATCTGGAAATATCAAATCCGTTTTATGAATAATTTACAGTCCTTAACGAGATAAATCTATTACAGGATATATGATGGAGAAAAAAGAAATGACAAATAATGCCCGCACATCGCACGGTAGCAGAATTTAACCCATCAAATGCGACTAAAAATATTTGTTTACTTTTTTAACATGATTATAGAAAAAATATTTTTAAATTTGAATTGTTGCAACTTTGTACGATTCCATATGTCTTGTCACAAACGACCCGGGTTTCGCCCTTCGGCATCTTCAGGTATTCCATCGCACGGATGCAACAGAACTGAGTTTAACTAGGTTTGTGACAAGACATATGGAATCGTACAATGTTGCAACAATTCAAATTTAATATTAAAGTTCCATCAACCACCTTCAGTCTATATCATAAAAAAATATTTTTAAAATTAATTTGTTTTATAACGTTATCATTCTTGTCTCTAGTCAGATATTTAGTCTATCTTTTGGTTTTAAAAAGCTTCTTAATTATGAGAAAATGATCAAGTATAAATTGGTACTGATACACTGTATAATTATTTTAGATTGCAAAAAAACACTCGGGTACAAAATCATAAATCTAGCAAGTTAATCAATGAATGATGATTATTTGTCGTCTTTAATTACTATCATGATAATGTGTAGAAAAACATTCTACAACTCAGAACAATGTATGTTTATTTTATTGTCAGATCGGAGTCAATTTAAAGTTTAATTCAAAATACAATATTTTGAACGATTTTATTTTACTTTTAATACCAAAAATGTATTGTTTATCATTTTTTGTTGCATTGCCCACGTATGTTTTGGTGCACAGCTGATAATAGCATAATTATATTCTACTAAATAGCGTCTAAATTTTTTAAATTATCAATATAAACAATAAATAATTATTTTAATAGAAAAAAGAAAAATAAAATTTCTGGTAGAGTAATCATTTTTATTTTATGTATATGTTTTTTTCATTTTGTTTGTTTATTCAAATATTTAGTTCTACTGGAAAATCAATAATAAACGTTATGTTTTATCATACTTGCATATATGACTTATAATTTTTCACTTATTATTTATTGAAACATCAAAACATTCTAGCGTCTATGATCATTTAAGGCATTGCTTGGTTAAATTTATCACTTCATTCCAATCGAAAGCAGACCTTCTAAGAAAAACACCCATCTCATTCATTCACAACTGTACAATTCAGAGAATGTAGAGATAGGTTGGAGCGGTGTCGAGTGGATATTTAAACCGGTAGCAGGCTCATTATGATGTATCTGACCGAAGATCTGTAATTGCTGAGACCTCCTCTACGGTAGATCTTGTCTCGTTCAAATAATACGATGCCTTGTTAGCTCTATGTTCCCAAACTTTGATCAACGATATCGACAATAATTTATTGTGTTTTTTTTACTATGTTTCGTTCCTTTCAATGTTGTGATAACCATCCAGCCTTGATGAATGCTCACAGTAAAGTGAAACGTGTATCATTCCTGGCTTATTTGTCATAATAAGCGAGAGAAATATTATTCACGATTTAGTACCGAGTTAACCGCTCACAGTACGAAATACATTGTTGCTTTAAAATAGTTTTTAAATTCATTTGTTAGAATGATTTGTATCAAATTAATAGCTATCGCGTTGAGAATTTGTTATACAAAAATATAGTTTCCGAAAGAAGTCGGATATAGAAAAAATTGGGTTAATAAATAACTTATTTGAACTGTTATAACTTAGTACAATTCTACATGTTTTGTCACTAACGACCCGTGTTTCGCCTTTCGGCATCTTGAGGCATTCTGTCATACGGATGCAACAGAATTGACGCACAATAAACAGTTAGCATCGTCTATATACCGAAGTTATTAATTAAAGGAAAACACAGATCCCAAGGCGAGCACTAAGTGGCAGCTAAAAAAATGATAATATTAATCTAATTGCCTGTGAATAAAAAATAATTTAATGTAAGTTCTGGTTAATACATGCAACAATTTAACCATTGCCGTTTTTATATGATTGTAGTGTGAAAAGACAGTAAAAAAAATAAAAAAATATTTTCTTCTGCTTTAAACAAGGTTTTAAGATTTTCGTGTAAACCATTTTTAATAAAATGTTTCTCTGTTTATATTTATTATGCTTGTATATCTTCTGTTGTACATCAATCATTTACTCAACAGATAAATATTATAAATTGAAATCGTATGTGGAAATGTAAACATTGATTTATTGATAACTGCAATCGAAATGTCACGGTGGTTAACTCTGGATACATAGTAATTTATTATAAAAAACAGGAATCATTCATTTCAAAAAATATATATCAAGATACAATATATCCTATTATATCAAATTTCAGACTCCTTACGGACCTTATACCCTGCAACTTTTGTTTTTCATCGTTTTTATAATATTTTTGTCCTTAGTTACTCGTTTAAAAACCATAACATGCGTTTTTTTTTAAAGTTTATGTTACTATCTTCTGTCCACTAAGGCCTAAGACAACTATCGTTCAAATAGTCAAGTTAACTCTAAGGTAACATTTGACGTCTTAACATACGTATGTAGTGCTTCTGTGATATCTATTTTTATTTGCAATAATTTACAAATATCTAGGGCGTAAATATTCAGTTAAAAAAATAATAATGAATTCGAAAGACTAGATCCAAACATATCTTGATCAATTTCTCGAAGTTTTTTGTTATGCAGTATATTTTTGACATGTGGGTATTTAAATAGTAGTATTATAACATGCCTTTCCACCAAGAGTTGACAGTTTACACCTAAAAAGTCACCACCAAAATATTGTATTTTGTATTCGGTATACATTTCCTTCGTATTTTTATAGATATATACCAAAGTTATTAATTACAGGAAAACACTCACCCCAATGCAAGCAGTAAATTACAGGTAAAACAAATTCAATAATATTAATGTAATAATAATTACCACGATTGCCTGTGTGCCATAATTTTTATTAACGATCTTTTTAATGAGTGATTCTTGAATGGGTATTTTTGAGTCGTTCTTGAAATATAAATGGGTATTTTTTATATATAACAATATAGATACCTACTATCAAACATCTAGTGATGAAATATAAGAATTCGATAATCCGAATGATGCGAAGATGCCGAAAGGCAAAACCTGAATCGTTACTGACAAAACATGTGAAATCGTACAAAGTTGCAACAATTCAAATTTAATACTGAAATCCCATCAAGAACCTTCAGTCGATATCATAAATTATACAAACTTATTATTATTTTCATTTACAATATGGTCACCGCGTATATCCATGATCCCGGCTTACCCACGGGATGTTGACTCTGTGTGCAGAGTACTTATAACTTGACTCGGGTCGGATATAAGTGGTACAGGTCCAGAACAGACAGGGTTACGTTAATACTTTCTTTGTGGATCACTACGAGTGCTTGATATGTTTACCTCTTTCTAATTTATTATCCACTCAAATAAAGCTATTCATTTTAACGGCAGCTTTTATTACAAAATACATCATTATTATAATAATAATCGTACAATCAATAGATCTTAATTATAAGCACCCGTCAAACTAGGCATACATATTTTATTATACGTGAATATCTTATGATAAATATGAATTTTGTGTCAGTATTTATGATTTCTTAATGGAATTGGTATATAGTTTGTAGAACTCTATTATAACACAGTGAAAAAAATGCATTGTACTTTATTTCTACAAAATTAATAAAATATACATTTCTGATGAAAGCGTATGCCAAAATAACTGTCAACTATATATCTTATAAATTTGGAAAACACTAAAATACATTGCTATCTTTTCACAATCTAATTTATGATTTCAATAAAAAAAGTTAACGTATATGCGTTAAAGTCCGGGTTAATTCAATATACTACTGTTTGTGTCATTCATTATCTAATAGTTGGATTAAAGACATGATTATATGTGATATACTTTATCGCAACCACCTTTTTATTTGAAGAAAATATTTTTATAATATTATCAACATATGTAGTATGAAATATTTGTTCTCATCTGTTTTATAAACAATAATTTTATTTATTCATTTAATTGGTAGAAACTTGGTAGAAATGAATAGAAGTGAATAAATAGTGATGTATATTAGTTTTACAAAAAATATTAAATAACTATCAACTACACATTTAACATTTTTGTATAAAAATAAAATACATTGCTATTTTTTAAGAATGATAATTATTTATTCTCCGAATAAAATTGTTACGTAAGTGATTTAGCTGTAGTTAAATAGTTGCTATAATTTTGAGCTGGGTCTTACTATTGAAGTGTTATAAATATATATAACATATAATAAATTACACAAAAAAGATATTAATAAATCATTTGATTTAGGGTTGGTGTTGAATTGAACGTATTTATTGATTATTATTGACCAGAAAACTTACATCGATATTGAACCCCGTCTTTGATTCATTTAATTAATATCGTTTGATATAATTTCGAAGTAAAATAACAAATGAAATAATCGAACCAAAGTATGATTGATGGTGAGCGGGCCATAAATTTTTCTGTTGACAAGAATGTTTTTATTTGAGGGCAATATTTTGATTGACTTGTCTATCGAATCAGCGGGCCGAAATAACAACTTGATTTATATTTAAAATAGGCCTAGTCTCACACATTATTAATCAACGGAATATACTGTTCGCCACTCAATGAACAGTTTTTCTGTCAAATAATGATTGATGCTGTTAGAGTGTAAAAAGCAACCCAAATCATTGATCTTCCAAAACTATTACTATGCACATTCCAAAACTTTGACCAGAACTATTTTTATTAAATCATAAACACTTAAGAATTATTAAAATATGTCACTTTTTTTGAATATTCATCTTTTTTTTTTTGACACATACTCCAAAAAAATACGTATTTGCATCAGACCAGATATTTTAAATAACACATTTTTTACAACTTATTTCCAGGATTACTTCGATAATGCAAAACCTGTCCAGATCATGTTTTTTTATTTTAAATGTCATGTCTTTCCATCAAGAAGTGACAGTTAACACAATAAGAATGTAAAAAGCTGCACAATATTTTCAATTAAGTTTGATAATTGAATTGTTGAGACTTTGTACGATTCCACATACTTTGTTACTAACGACCTGGGTTTAGCCTCTTGTAATCAGTTCTGTTGCATCCGTGTGATAGAAAGCCTGAAGATGCCGAAAGGCGAAACCCTTTCCGTTAATGACAAAAGATGTGTAATCGTAAAACGTTTCAACAGATTCATATTTGATATTGAATTTCCATCATGCACCTTTATTTGATATCATAAATAAAATAAGTTTGAGTTGCTATAACTTTGTAAATTTCTTTTGACACTAATAATCCGGGTTTCACATTTTTGCCATCTTCAAGCGTATGCGACAATTTTTCTGTAGATGACAAAGGGCGTCAACCGGGTTGTGAGAGAGAAAACATGTGTAAATATTAACGTAAGGTTGAAAATATATCGCAATTTTATTGTGTTTGATATTATAAATGAACGCATTTTTCTATGCAAAGTAACTAATTCGATGTTGAGATTCGATCACGTTGTTATTGTAAATTGAATAAAGAGTTTTTAAAATTGAATACCCTTGAACAAAGCATTTGAAGACCCTGAATGGAGTTGCAACTTTGTTTCAGCGGGATGTGTACATAATCTTGGAACCAAATGCATTTTCCAAGTGACAATTCTGTTGATTTCAAAGCTTCGGCGGGGGGATGTGAAAGAGGAGGTTGATTGCATTGGCTGCCCGCGGCGGCATTGCGAGAATATTGAGTGGGAAAATATTAGTATTGACTTATCGTTGATTTGCCGGCGTGCCAACCCCTACCACCGTAAATTTATACCTCATAGACTGCTACTGCTCACGTAGAGTGTAAACCTATGATCACGAGTAGTCTTTGGCGGGTGAAAAAGTATTAACTTATTGAATCCCGGAACCGTGTTTTAACGTGATACAAGATCCAACGCTCGAGCCCCGGAACCGTGTTTTGACGTGATAGACCGGCCCGTCGAAAAAAGACAAATTAGGGACATTAAACAAAGTATTTGACAGAGAATTAAAAATTTTTCTGATTGCCAAGACTCATTCAATTAGTTTTATCGCTCATGAAATTATCGGTTTACACAATCGTTTCACGCGCAATACACGACACCAACATTCCCTCTCCTGTAGACGATACATAAGTGGCACCGAGTCCATTCCGAGGAAAATTTTTGTAATATTCATAAAACAGATTTTGATTCCTTTACCGGCAACACAAAAAAAATAGTCCCTATAGGGCTTGCGAAGTGTGTGCAAACCAACAAAATAAGTGAGGCTCGGTACATGTGTAAACAACGAAGTATGGCTCTACATATGGGGAAGTGTTGACAATTTAACCAATCTTGGGGTAATTTTCATAATGTTGTTAAGCATCTCAGAAAATTTCATTTGATTATATCCAATATTAAGATTAATATAACACTTTTAATAAACACGCCGGGCATAGGGGCTAGGCTTGCAAAATTTTGGCCGGGACTGATAGTGTTAAATGAACTATGAGCAGGTTTTTGAACGAAACTTTTACATAGCCTTCGCACTTCCATTATAAGGGAAATTTTCTTTTTTTTTGCAATTTCTATGCACATTTTTTCATTAAGCAAAGTTATAAGCTTTTTGATGTACTTTGAATGACTTTTATTACACAAACCAATTTAATATTCGTATTTTTTTTTTGATGTAAGCTCGAGTTGTGAGCGTTATCTCAAAATATACTTTTCTAACATATTTGTGCTTTTCGTTCGAACAAAACGTCACAAACTAACTATACTTAATCCAAATAAGTAGTATTAATATAACACGGTGAAAAACTAGCAATGTATTTTAGTTCTACAAAATTTTACTAACGCCTGTTGATCACGATGAGCGGAAATAGCTATTAACTATATCTTAGATAAAAATAACACGTTGAAAAAATAGCAATGTATTTTAGTTCTACAAAATTATTTTTAACAAATATACAACAGAACTAGTTCTGACGATGGCGTGAGCCGAAATAGCTATCAACTATATTTGTTAAAAATAATTTTGTAGAACTAAAATATATTGCTATTTTTTCACCGTGTAATAATGGAGTTCTACCAAGGAAATGTAAATTCAATCAATAAATTATTAACATAAGTTGTATTCAACAATTATTGTATAACGTTTATTACGAGTTGTTATAAAATGGGTCAGAGAAGTTGCTATAGAAATATTCCGAGAATCGAATATGAAATATTTAGCTTTTTCATTTATGTTGGCTTAATTCCAATGCGTTCGAGTATTAAAATGTCTGAAGATGCTAAAATGTGAAATATAGGTTGTGAGTGATATGATGAATTCTTATTTTAAAATAATAGTAAATATTAGATTTCGAATCTCATGGCGTAAGATTTGATCTTAAAACAGACTTTTTTCCCTTTGTTCGAATTAACAACTAGCTAAAACATCAGCAAATACACAACTTTCATTTTTAAAAAATCATTTGTTTGGTTGGGTTAGTTTTAGTTCCTCATTACATTTTATGTGGGACACGTATAATTGCGGGTTTTCCAAATAATATAGAAAATTAAATCATACACAGTTGCCGTAATTGATTAATCGAAAGAAAACCGTGAAAAGTTGTGTTAATATACATTTAATAAATTTGTTTACAGCTATAATATCTTCTCAGAACCTCATTGCATTCTTTACGCAATATTGTAATTTGATTCTAACTTAATCATGTGTGAATATTATAGAATTTAACTGTTAAAACCGATCATTAATTATATTTAAAAAATCTATTGATTGTAATAAATCTGGGGAAATTAAAACAATAATAATGCGCCTTAAATGTTCAATGTAGTTAAGACGTACCTTGGTCGGTTACAGGCACCCTATTGTTCTGAGTCGCTTATAAGACGGGGTAATTAGATCGGACCGGACGGATGTTAGAAGCGAAGTTTCTCAAGGAGCTACTTCCCCGTTAAGGACGAGCGGGGTATCCCGTGCTCTTTATCTAATGATGTGTTGGTTTGTTTGTTTATCGGCTACTTTTGAACGATATCTATTCCTTGCTTCGTCTTCTCTTTTAGAGGGGTTCTTTCAAGATTAATTAGTACAAGACTCCAATTGAAAGATGGCGTAGTGATCAAGTCATCGAGGATCATTTGATATTTTTATTTACTGAAATTAATAATCAAAAAATGTTCCGCAATAGAAATTTCTGAAAATCTAAATTGTACATTTTTATCAACTTAGATATGATCCCATAATTAATTTCGTGCACTGTAATATATAGCGTACGAATTTGATTGTGAACTATAACAACTACAAATGTCATTTTATAAACACGGTAAAATAACTATGTATTTTAGTTCTACAATTTTTTTTATGAGATATAGTTAATAGCTATTTCGGCTCACACCATCGTCAGAACTATGCTTAAACGTACATTTGCTTATCTTTATATAATTAAGCTTATTGAAAATGCCGCCTGTATAGTTAAGTTTAATTGAAACTATTTTTTTTGCTAACACGATATAAACGGGGTTTTTAAACAAAAAGAGAAAATGTATTGTGTACCTTTTCCATACAGCTATATATAGATAAGCAAATGTACGTTTAAGCACAGTTCTGAAGATGGCTTAAAGCGAAATATCTATCAACTATATCTTATAAAAAAAATTGTAAAACTAAAATATATTGATATTTTTTCACAGTGTTATAATTGAATTCTACCAAGTAAATTCTAATTCAATCAAATTTTTATTTTTCGAATATTATTTACATCTAGAATCAATTAAATGTGCCATTTTCAATTACTTAAAATAGCAAAAATGCTTTATGGAATGTAGTAATTTTTAGATTTACTTAAATGTGTGATAAAACAATACAACATAAAATAAAAAAAATATTTATACAGAGAGTTTCCAGAATAAGATTCTTAGATATTGTAAGATTAGATTTATTGATGAAATTCATCTATAAATCTAATCTTACAATAAAACGGTTACATGAATAGTAAAAACAAGAACGTCGTGCAATATTCTATAAAATAATATTACACCGACGTAAAGGAATAAATTTTAAGTGTTCGTTGCCATCTTTTGCAGAATTTATAATTATTGCTGATAGCTTATTGTGTATCTTCTAGATAATTTTAATTGACCATTAAGAACCTTTATCCACTCAACTGTCAGTTAAACTAACGTCAAAACGCTAAACTTAACATCATAATTGAGACGAGACGGTAACATTGTTCAATAATTTGTCGAAGTGTTTCGATTGATTCGTCCGGCAACACTTTAAATATCAGTGTAATTGTAGCATTATTTATTTTACAGAGAATAATTTTAAGCTATTAATGAGACACGGAAACCGTTTAATTGATGAAGCATTTAGCTCAAACTATAGGAAATACTAAAACAAAATATGTTTTAGGCTGTTAGCTGCTGTCTGTCCTCATACGGGTCTCATTGGCAACTTACTCAACGTAGGCCAACTTTAGATGTATGATAAATTAACAACATCTATTGTGAGACGAAGAACTCTTGCTTCAAAGCAGAGTTCATTAAACTCTCCTGACATGGTGGATTCTCAATACGCAAATACGAAGAATCCTTAAAATCAATTTAACTAAGTAGTTAAGTCACATTTGTTCTTATTCGTTGTCATTGGTTTATAGACCAGACCCTTTCAGCCCTTTATCGGGCCAAGAAAACAATAATAAAAATATTTTTTTAAATCGACATTGCGTTATGATAAGTAGTCATGAAATATGGGCTGAATATACTGGGACAATCAACTTATCGTTAGAAGAAAAAATTTACTTCTTGGATATCAGAATTTTTTAATAACTAAATATAATATATCTTTAAAACAAACTACAGTTGGCCGTTTATTTTGAATAATAAAAACACATTTTTTTAGTTCTTATTTCCTCATTATACTTCATGACCAGGACCGTTTTCGCTCATTGTGAGCATTATCAACTGATCCTTGTGTAAATCGTTTGTTCAAATATATTTTGTTAGCTTAAAGAATTTTCGAATTTTTTCTAGTTAATTTATTATATTACAATTTAATTCTGTTATAATATTGAAATTCGACTCAAAAATCCCATATAGGTGATAAAAAAGTAGTTTCTTTTTTAGTACAATTCTAAAGGATTGCTTCAAAATACGTTTTTAAAACCATATCATTTTCCGTTTTGTAGCACATTGTCACCATACGGCACTGTTAGATTATCTGTTCCCCACCAGAATCTTTGTATCTTTTCAGTTCATCTCGTTCCATATCTCTGTAGACTACGTCATATTATCAGTTGACAGTAGAGACAGATACTTTTCAGCTTTCTAGTAACTGTTAATATACAAAATCTCAAATAAATTGCACGGCCAGTGATGGTTGAACCAATGCGGTTAACTAAATATATTGACATATCATCTTCACGCCAAAATACCGAAGCTGGGGCATAAAAATATACCACAGTGGTGAATCCACCACAATCGCAAATAAAATAACATGACGTTGGAAAATCGGCAACGGCGCTAGCGTCAGTTTTGCGTCACGATACCGCGTATCCGTGTTGACAGAGTTATTATGACACGACGGCACAACCTATGAATACAAAGTGGATGCTTTATAAAAATGTTCGGAATAACCTTATCCCAGTGGCGTACAGAAGATTTTACATACATTGTAAATACATCACAGGAATTATATCGTTTAAAGAATCACTTATTTCAAATTGACTTACTACATGTGTATCATATAATTTTCTGAAGTCTACATGGTTAATTTTTTTATTGATTTTTTTCTTTGATACATATATGTTACAAATGATATGGTTTTTGCTTTTGTAAAGTAAAAAGGATTTATATATGATAATTTTTTTTTGAATTTTTACAACGTTGTACGATTCCACATGTCTTGTCACTAACGACCCGGGCTTCGTAAACTGACGTAAAATAAACAGTTAGCATCGTCTATATACCAAATTTTGGTATTGGAATCTTCAGGCACTCTATCACACTGACGAGTCGGTTCTGTTCCATTCGTGTGATGGAAAGCCTGAAGATGACGAAAGGTGAAATCCGGGTCGTTAGTGAAAAAACATATGGAATCGTACAAAGTTGTAACAATTCAAATTTCATATTCCATCATGATCCATGAAGCACCTTCATTCGATATCATAAATTATACCAGAATATGTGCCATACCAAATAGAATAAAACTATTGTGACAAGATTGCTCAATGTGACGACTTTTTACTTACTTCTGTTATATTTATCACAGTGGTTAAAGAATGAATTTGATATTGAGAGCTTTTTTACCCACATGGCATGGACGCTACTGACACATACCCTCCTCTGCATCATCATTCTGATTTCCACAACCCTGACCAGGGGCGGAATGGGAAAGTGGTGGCACGTACGCGGCACCCTGCGGTATTTCTCGGAGATCGCTGGAGAGTCTCCGAAGGAGAACTTTGTCATCTTTCATCGTTGTAGGGAGGACATTGATAACTGAATTTGATTTTATGATGACATTGCAGAAACAACTCAAGATTTATTAGTTTGGTCAACATAGGAATATGAATACGATGAAAAATACTTTTCGATCCTTTACTACGTGGGTAAAAACTTAAAACAATGGGTTTACAATGATATACGCGAATGACATTGGATTGAAAAAAAACCGTGATTTTCCTCTCTACATTTTATTATTTTGTATCCGAGAACTGTAGTATAAAAAAATGAATTTGAATCCACTGCACGATGTGTTTTTTAAAAAAATATTTATACCACCATAAAAAGCTTCATTATATCATAATAAAGCCAATTTTATTCTATTAAATTTAATATATTACCATTTTAGCACTTTTAACATGGTGCAGAAAAATTTACGACTTTCAAAACTCAAAGCTGATTGATAGGCGTAAACGTTATCTGATATCGGATGACTTACCAAGGATTATTGAAGATTTTGTAATTTCCGTGTAGAGAAAAAAGTAAAATGAATGACATTACGAAATTTATCCAAAATCTGTTAACGGTAAAAATTGTTTTTAAACTACAAACAGATTTTACTCTACGTTAAAACTTTAATGATTTTATAGTTTTATTGTCGATCTACTATAAAGTTTTATTATAATACATACAAAAAAGATTCCGGAATATATAGCAAAGCTTAGAGTGTATTTTTTTAAAACGTTAAAAATATAATATTTGAATGGTTGAATCTTGGTACAATTCCACATGTCTTGTGAATAACGACCCGTGTTTCGCATAACGGCATCTGCAGGCATTCTATAACACAGATGTAACAGAACTGACAGTTTTTTCACACAGTTTCAAAAAACGAAATTTTTTCGTTATTCTGTGTCCGT
Source organism: Himalopsyche japonica (assembly GCA_028555115.1). Lineage (NCBI taxonomy): Eukaryota > Metazoa > Arthropoda > Insecta > Trichoptera > Rhyacophilidae > Himalopsyche > Himalopsyche japonica. Next base: position 763,568 of record JAHFWJ010000015.1, read on the forward strand.
ATGATAGAATGCATTAGAATACCGAATTGGTGAAAACTGGATCGTTGATGACAAAACACGCGATATCGTACAAAGCTTCGAGTCAATATCATAAATTGATAAAAGAAAAATGGGTTTTTTACAAAAACTCACTTCATTTGAACGTGGGAAAGAAGTGTATTTATCAACCGAAACAATGGAGCATTAAATGATTAATTGTAAGCTTATATGCATTTATTTCACTATACATAGATATAAATATTTTATTAATTATAATAAAAGATTATTAATTATTTTAAATAAACACTTTCCAGCGAAAAAAGTCTTTAAATATACTGAAACAAAACGAACAATGGGAAAGAATAAAATGCGACACGTCTAATAGCAGCCAACCTCTTTCACTCCACACAAAATGTTATAAAAGCTCGCCTTTCTGGTGACCCTATAGATATATATTAAGAAAATATCTCTTCTACTGATTGCAACACGTAGAATCTTAACACCCTTTGATACGGCTTCTATCCATTCTTACAGTGGACAGCCCTATAAGTTAGTTGTGTATCTGAAACATATGGGCGTAAGCAATTAAAAATACATTTTTTAAATAGTTTTCCTCGCTCTATTCATTTTTGTTTCGTACCTAATGCTAAGACTACAGGTACTGTATAAAATACTGTTTTGTCATTTATAAAAACATCGTCGTAATAATTACACAAAAAGAAGTCAAGTTTCAATCGATAGTTTAAAAGTGAAATGTTTCAATTAATTCAAATACTACACGGGTCTTTTCTCTTCACACAGTTTGTGCTTAGTAAAACTCTAATTGTATTAATTGATGCGATTTAGAAACTTCATTCATGTGTAAATATCACGGCTTACATTTCAATTCGTATCAATTATTACTTCAATTGGAATAAATATGTAATTTTTTATTCTGATTTGGAGTATTTAATATAGTTTAAAAACCAACAAGACGTTTACAATGGAATGAAAAAAACATGCATTTTGAAATGAAAATATTTTCTTGATTGATTGAAATTAATGTTTTAGTAATTTGAACAGTTCTGATGAGGGTACGCCGAAATAGCTATCAATTGTATGCCTTATAAATTTTGTATAACTAAAATACATTGCTATTTTATCACTGTGTTATAATAGAGTCCTATCAAGTAAATGACAATTCAATTAATGAGAGATTCCTCATGTTTTGTCACTACCCGGGTTTCGTCTTTCGGTATCTTTTGACATTCTACCACAAGGATACGCCATAGCTGACAGTTTGTAAGCACACTTAAAAACGTTAAGACACTTTTTTGTGGAAATAACAATTTTCCTTCAATTTTCAAAACCTAACTTACACCCAAATGGTTTTGCTAAGTGTATGTTAGCCTCGCCCGACCGCTTTCGAGGCGTAACACGGACAAACACAGAGCCCTTATACTACACACAATAATAGGAAAACCCCTGATCTTTCTAGAACGTGTACACAATATTGTCACAAAATGGAATCTTTTTGTCCGGTCGAATGTATATAAAATAGCGGTCGACAACTATTCAATGTAATATATATTTCATCAAAATAATTATTAAAAAAAAAAAAAACTTGAAACCGGTTGCCGCTTATCTAACAGTTTTTTTTCCTCCAAGTGTTATCAACGTGACGAACATGGTAAATAAATAGCAATGTATTTTAGCTCTGTAAAATTTTAAAGATATGGCCGATAGCTATTTCGGCTCAAATTGGTCTGACGATGCGTGAGCCGAAATAGCTATCAACTATGGAGTTCTACCAAGTAAATGCCAATTCAATCAGTGGAATATCAGCTTTAGCAAAATAGACGATGAAGAAGTGACGATTTTCTTCAACAAATTTATGATAAAAACTATACATAGAGAAATTCATAATCGAATTATATTTTAATATATTTTATACACTTTCCCAGAGAGGAATCAAGTGTGTGAATTGAATTTTCACTAGAGAATTATTTTAGTAAAAAATAACTGGTAAAAATATTACATTTTGAAACTGTCTATTGTTAATGTAAATTATATTTAAATTAGTAGAACGAGTTTTGTCCAGTTCTAGGATTGCTTTAACTTTCTTATTTAATGTTTACAATAAAATCAAATTTTATATGTTACTAAATTCAAACATCGTAAAATATGATGAAAAGTATGTTATATCAGTTATTGATTGAATTGGCATTTACTTGGTAGAACTCCATTATAACACGGTAAAAAAATAGCAATGTATTTTAGTACTATTTTTTCCCCGTGTTAAGTTACTTTTTTTAATTTGAATTGAAGTTCATTTTTTCAAATAGCAAAAACAGTCATAATAGCCCTAAAGCATTAATTATCCATGCCCATGCATAGTATATTTCAAAATATTTTTGAATTGTTTTTAATAAATCAAATGAATTTATAGTAGTTAAAAATTCGCATGTAATATACGTTGTTTTCTATAAAAAAAAACAGTTGTACTAAAATCTTACTGGAAAGTTGAATTTAGCAATACATTCCTCACAAATAATCAAATTAGGGTTGGCACAATGATTTGTTATATTTTAAAAACAATTTCTCCTAAATAAACTTTTTATTTGTTTCCTACTCCACAAACCGTAAAGTGCGAGGAGTTAATATTACTTCACGCTATACATGGCTCAAACAGCCTACGGGATGCATGTCCATCCCTTTCCAGCTCACCGTCTCAGATCGTCCTCCATCCCTGTCGGAAAAATCACTGGCGAAAAGCTCCTTCTCACTTGCCTCTTTCGTTCAACACAATCGGACATCGTATGTAACACACGCTCGGATCTAGTCCACTTTCTGCGGTCGGCAAATGAAGTCTCTCTTTTGCTGGAAAAACGTTCCCTGCTGTAGCGACGGCGAAACTTGTAACTAGTTGTTTGGCTTTTCAAGTTTCCCCCAAGGTACATAAATGATTCAGTAATCGATCGGCGACGAAACTTGTGTGAAGTTTTGTTACAATGTGTCGCCGTTTGCCTTACATGGTGTGGTATCTTTACAAGTGCAGATTGTTACAGAAAATACTTACATATATATATATATATCACTACATACACCTTTTCGGCTTATATTGGATTGAAATATATTTTGTTTTATGATAATATAAAAATATGATTTAGGCTCAAATTATAAATAAGGAAAAAAATATATCATAGTTGAGACACAAACATACATACATGTGTACATACCATTTGTTTAAGCTACTGTTATCGAAAATTTGAAAATTATCATCGATTTCATAAAATTTTATTTTCTGTTCATTATTAGACATTTATTGTTCAGTATTTTATAATTCAACATAAAAAAAACAAATTATGAATACAGAATCAAAGATTTTAGTCAATTTAAAAATGCTAACTCTTAAACAATGACTAAGCATAAACTTTTTTGAGCAATGACATCATTTCAAATTTCTTGATAAAAGATTCTTTTACTTTTAATGTGTTTACTTCATTCTTGATGGAAAGGCATGATATTTTAAACAATAAAAACACATTTTTTACTACTTATTTCCACAATATATTTTATGATCAGGACCAGTTTCGCTCATCGCGGGCATTATAATTTGATGAGCGAAACCGGTCCTGATCATAAAATACATTTTGGAAATAAGTACTAAAACTGTGTTTTTTATTATTTAAAAGAGTTTTTTGTAAACTTTTTCGAGATGAGGAAGCAAATTATTTTCCTTATTGACTTCTTTGCTTTTAAAAATCCATGAAATAACATATTATATAAAGCATTAAATAAATATACAAAAAAAAATTAAGATATTAAATATTATTCGTAAAATTATAAAAAAGTTCGCACCCATTAAATAATTTAAAAAAATATAAAAGTCTCTATAGAATTCGAAACGTTTTATATAATAGTGTATTTCGTGTAATTATCTTAGAAACGTATTAAAAAGTAATACATGTTGTCGACTAACTAACTAAACTAACTCTAGTTTAAGCGTATCGAAGTAATATATTATGCATCAGGCTAGTTTGCTAATTATTCGTCCGACCGAGGTTTCAATCTGTTAATTAATTGACTTAGAGCCTCTGTTGAAACTGGAGTCCTAATATACAGCGCACAATTTTGTCAGTTTTTTTTTCTCTTTAGAAATCAAAATAAATCAAAGAATCAAAAAAGGAAAAAAACAGGTAATAATTAGAGTATCATAAATAAATTTAATCAATTTTGGATTTGTAAAATTGTATAATATCTTTAAAGGATCGAAGATAAAAAATACTTATAAAAAAAATAGGAAGGTGAAAGAATCATAACTATATATAAAAGGATATTGTTGTATATGTATTGGCAAACATTACTAAAATAATAATGTGACAGATGCCCGTTTCGTCTTGGGGTGCGTATTCCCAACAACACAACCTTCTTCATAATGCATCGTCTGACCAGTCTCCAACAGAGTGACCACTTACCTTCCTCTCTTCAGATCTGGCAAATAACTGTCAACGCAGGCCAGGGGTTGGAAATTTAAGCAATCAACAAACCCTCTTGCCCTTTAGTCTCACTCAAATTACACAAATTAAAATTCAATTTGCAATGGTTCTTTGCTCATCAGTGCGTATACAACCCTTTTTAATAGATCCCTCAAAAGTAAAATATGTCTCAAAATAATATGATTTGCAATATTACATTACTAAAGCAAACGTTAGTACTGTAATATTTTAATATTAGTTTAATTTAAAGACAATATTAAAATAGCGCAAGTCTCATATATTTTGACAGTATTTTCAATGTTTGATGAACTATACATTTACTAGAAAAAAAATATTATTGAAGCGTCTAAAAGCTGTTATGAAGTTTCACTTTTTTTCAGATGCTGCAAATTATAGACAATATCATATTATGTGGAATAATTTTAAATTATGTTGGTTTTTTTGATTTGAATTGGTGAATTGTTATCAATTTGTTTAATATGCATAAGAAATATACAGTATTTTTACAACATTCCATCGTCAGATTAACTACTATTATTGAGGCAAAACACAATAGAAACTGATATTTTATCTTGTTTCTCGTTTACGGAATAGTTGTGAAACGGCATATAACGATTAAAACTATAAATTTGAATTGTTAACGACCCGGATTTTGCCTTTCGGTATCTTTAGGCATTATACTACACGGATGCAACAGAACTGACAGTGACAAAACATGTGGAATCGTACAAAGTTTGAATAATGTAAATTCGATATTTAAATTCCATCAAATACCATCAGTCGACATCATAGATTAAAATTTGATAACAATATTTTTAATTCCCTTGGATTTACATTTTTTTTAATGAATTTTTAATAATCTTATAATTTAATGCCTAATACTTTTTTTTACTTTCATTAATACTTTTCCAACCATTTTTTTGTCATTGTTTGACTTATTGTCGACCAATGATATTTTTGTATATAAGAAAAAGACTCTGAGATGGAAAACTTTCTAGCCTTTTAAATATGTATGTTTTGTTTCGATGGACATTTTCTCCACTATCTTAGTAAGAAATAAATAAGTTATAAAACATACGTTATCCATAAAAAGTTTTTTTCTAATACATATCAAATTTTGTTATATTCATATTACAATTGTTTTATTAATTCTTAAAAATCATAATAAACATGTCAAACTATTTGACAGTAAATAAATAGTAACTATAATAAAAAAATGATGTGATGTATTTTTCATTAAATCAAATAAAAAAAAAAATATTTTCATTGAAAACAAGGCGATATTGACAGCTATCTCCAGCTGTCAGCTAAAAAAATTTGGTATCTGAGATAAATATATATTTGAAATAAAATAAATACTCCCTAATTTTTTTATGATGATATTCAAATTTGAAAATGTAATCTTATAACTTTTCCCCAATTATTAATATTTAATTCAAGAAAGTTTTAATCTAGTCTTCCGATTTCTTTGAAATATGAATTTGCTCATAGAATCGAAGTAAGTAAATGAGTTAAATAGTTTCACCTTTACGGTATTAACTGTCTCTTCTTGATGGAAATGCATGAAAATTTAAATAATAAAAACGCATTGTTTTCGTACTATTTCCACAATATAGATTTCGCTTATCGCGAGAATTATCAATTGATAATTCAGTTCTTACTGCTCTTAATCATTAAATATATTGTGTAAATAGTATTTAAAATGATAAAGAATACCATATACGTAACGGTACTGATAAATTACATTTATTCTATTATTTAATTAATAAGAATATTTTCTATGTAGCATATGTTTTTTAAATAATTTGACTTCACCCCATCTCTATAACTATTAGTTGAGTATTGTCAACATAACTTTCAATTTAAAAAAAGTTATTCTTCATTTCATTTTTTTTCGAAAATTTTAGGCAAAGTGACGCTTGCAGTTATTATAAATACCATAGAGAAATTTTTTTAATACACAACTCAAAGCTCCATACAATTATTCAATCTTGCACATTCGTATGTAATCATTAATTTTCTGCCATCATTTTTTTGTCAAACAAGAGCTCAGCCTATCGCAGGCATAACCTTATGGTAGTTATTTATTTCTTTTCGATGCTGACCTCTCACTCTTCACAAAAGATAATACGAGAATACACCTTGGCCAGAAATGTTAGACCTAAAATTAAGCCCTGCATGTATTTCACTATATATATATTTAAGTATTATTATATATCATCTGTGACGTATTATTGCAAAATAAAATGATAAAAATATGAATTGGATACGAATTGAATGAATATTCATTATTCACTTTTGATGGAAAGGCATGATATTTTAAATAATTAAAACACAATATAAGTACTGATTTCCGCAATATATTTATGATCATACCGGTTTTGCTCATTGCGAGCATTATCAAGTGGTGAAATGAAATGTCCTGATGATGAAATATGTTTTTTTTTTCTATTTAAAATAATATGCATCCCAATAGACATAAAAAACAAAAAACGAGTTTGTTCACTATTTTTGATTTTTTAAAAATAAGTGATTTATCACTTACGCTTTTTTGGCCTGTTAAAGACGGTATATTTATTACACATAATACATAGTAAATGGAATTAAGGAAAAGGATTAGACAATTCATTGGCGAAAATTTTTTTAATACATATAATCACAACTGCTTAGTAGTAGAGCTTAGAGCAGTGGTTATCACGTGAAATTTCACTGTAGCCGCATTATAAACGTCAACTGTCATATGGAAATGTCTCTTGGCCACAACAAATGTGATAAAAATAGTTTCGATGTTTATTTTTTATATAGCGCAACACACTGAATGATTTTTCACAATATATATTTGTAGGTATAATCGACAAAATTAATAAAGCAATTGTTGTTAATTCTTTATATTCATGGTCATTTGATTCATGGTCAACGTATAACTTCAACTAAAATTTTTGAACAGTCTTATTATTAAAACGGTCCTTTACTTAAGCTCGACTAAATGCTGGATAAGTCAGTTTTATTCAAACAATTTTAAAATAATAATAACTGTACAAATTCTTTCGTAAAAACATCTTTTTTAAATACCAATGTTAACTATAAAACTATGGGTGGCCACAGCCAAATCCTCTGGTGGCCACACATGAGAAACACTAGCTTAGAGGTAATATCAGAATTTTTACTTGAACATTAATAGATGTACGTGTTTGTGTAACTTTCCGGTCACGATGTACAGCATCTGTAAAAGAAAACATGGGGGAAACTGTCATAAGATTTGGCAGGACCACTAAGTCGCCTAAATCGACCACTGTCCACCATATTGTGCTTATAAGGGCCGTAAAAAAACGAAGCGCACAATGTCATTGTCCCTTGTTATGTGAGGCTTAAAAACTTTGATGATGTTGGGAGTTGGTAGTGAGGCTCTCTTTATGGCCTATTACGCCATCTGCCAATTCACATTATGGGGAAACTAACAATCTGCGAGTGAAATAAAAATGAACTGCCGACTTTGTATTTTTAGTGATCTTACTGCTTATATTGGCAATATATTGTATTATGCCATGTAAAGGCTTAAATGGTACCTTAATTTTTCTTGTATTATGCCGTATTTTAAAATAGTTATAATATAATAGTCAATGTTTGAGAGAAGCTTAAATCTTGGAGCAAGAGCTTTCAATTGTGGAGCAATAACCTTATTCAGAGCAGGATGACAACCGCCAAAAAAATATTGAAAAATGTAAAGAAAATAATAAAGTTTATCATAAAATTAAAAATGTAATTGATTGAATTGGCATTTACTTGGTAGAACTCCGTTATAACACGGTAAAAAAATATCAACGTATTTTAGTTCTACAATTTTTATTGATATAGTTGATAGCTTAAGATAAGTTAGCCAAATTAAAATAATATATTGAATGAATTGGAATTTACTTGGTAGGATTTCATTAAAATATGGTGGAAAAAAAGCAATGTATTTTAGTTCTACAAAATTTATAACAAGTTTATAAAAATTTAAATAAATTTAATAAAGCATATAGTTGATAGCTATTTCAGCTAACCTGTCATCAGAACTATCTTATATGGTTGTATAAAAATGTTCATTTTTTAAACGAACAGATCAATATAAGTCTTTCGCCGCTCCTCAGACCATTGCGAAAGGCTAATGCATTTCTGAAATAAATCATCTCCGAGCAGTATTTAAGCTAGAGCCGCCTGTTTAGTTTATTATATGTTTTTAATTTTAGTTTTATTGCTGGCACAATATAAACTAGGTTGTTAGGACAAATGAGAAGTATTGTGTACCTTTTCTACACAGCTATATAAAGAAAAGTAAATGTACGTTTTAACATAGTTCTGACGAAGGCGTGAGCCGAAATAGCTATCAACTATATCTTATAAAAAAATTGTATAACTCAAATACATTGCTATTTTTTCATCGTGTTATAATGGAATTCTACCAAGTAAACGTCAATTCAATCAATAAAACTTTCATTGCTTTAAACATTGTTGTAATTAAAATAATATTTGTAAAAAAAATCATAAAAATGTAATCGTTTACAACATACCGATGTATAAAAACAATGGAAGTAAAACAAGTACTATTTAAAATATAAGTCAAACTCAATCTTTAGCTTTGATATCCCACTAGATTCACTTTATTAACCGTATACAAGATAAATGTAAAATGTATATATGCATAAAACGAACACTGTAATAAAAAGACTTCCTGTTTTAATTATCTTTCTTTTTCGAAATACAAAGAAAATTTGTAGCGGAGACTTGACATGTCTGACAAAAAGAGATATATCGTAATCCTGATTCATTAATAGATCGCCAAGTCCTCGCGCGTGTCTCTTTTAATACTGTCATATCACTAAACAAACAGTACAATCACAATTCGCATTCGTCCCTTTCTGACGGATACTTACCACTTTTCATTAATATTATATGTAAATGAAAACATTTAATCAACACACAGCGGTGACACGAAAAACTGTGAGTTGAGCCATAATACTCAGCATGTTATGTTTGCCAAAGGGAAATTTTCACACGGTGTTTCAGAATGCAGTATACATACATATTTTAAAAACAATTGAAACTTTTTTGATTGAATTGGCATTTACTTGGCAGAACTCCATTGTAACACGGTGAAAAAATGGCAATGTATTTTAGTTCTATAAAATTTTGTAGGTTTGATAGCCGTTTCGGCACACGCCATCGTCAGAACTATAGTTTTCACCGTTTTACAATTGACACTTGTAATTGATTTCTATTATTAAATTTTAGGTTGATAAAAAATATTAAAAAAAAACTAAGTTTTTTTAAATGTATTCTAAAATAACGTAAAGTAACATAAATATTTAATTAGAAAACTGTTGCATATAATCAAATTAATGTTGCTATTCAAAAAAATTGATATCGATATATTTTTTAATATTTTCTTATCTAAACGCTACGATTTAAAACTGTTTTTTTAATTACTAAAAGTACTCGACGTTATATCCACTACCACCCGCTACAGCTTCTTAAGTGTATCCCACAACGTTATGTATATTTCAAATTTCGCTACCAATGTCGTGGAAAAATTCTTCAAGACTTGATTGTATTCACTTAAATTTGCAAAAAAGTAAAGAAATAATAAAATAAGTAATTTGTTGTTTTTAAACACTTAATCTTTTAAGGATTAACTTCCATATGTTTTCCATAGAATCCAACGAATTAGTCTGAACAAATTAATAAATTTTACCTAATAAATCCCATATCAATGTTTCCCATTACCAGCCGTTGTGTTTATAAAGCAAATATTTCATGGCCACCTGTCACAGCAAATCAGGTGAAATTATCATGTGTATAAACCGCATACTGAGAACGCCTCATCTGAGATGAGTTTATTGACTCGTGTAACAAATCAAGGGTAAAATATTTAGTCGACAAGAGCTGAACCACCCGGTGTAATCAATAAACCTCCCCTCGGAAGTGCGTGTTGATATAGTTGTCTAATAACCATTATGAAAATCCAGCAATATGAAGATACACCGTCAAGAGGGGAGGTGAATCGTGTATGAGAAAGTCGATATGCAAAAAGGGCGAGTGATTTACGAATGGCCATGCACAGATAAATAGTGATGTACATAATTAATGAAAGTAAACATTATTTATTATCTACAACTAACAGACCAGGTTATGTAAAAAAGAGAAACATATCATTCGATTTCCACTTGTCGTACATTTGTATAAGAGCAATTATTAGTCCAAATTAATTATCAAAAACAGATTCTTACATGTAAAGAATACGAAAATAAAAGGTTTCTGATAAAAGAATAAATTATGGTTAATACAGTCATGTTGGTTATCTTAAACAATAACACGGTGAAAAAATAGCAATGTGTCTACAATTTTTTTTATAGTTCTAACGATGGCGTGAGCCGAAATAGCTATCAACTATACCTTATAAAAATTTTGTAGAAGTAAAATACTATTTTTCACCGTATTATAATGGAGTTCTACCAAGTAAATTCCAATTCAATCAATAAATCGAAAGCAATACTGAAACCTCTAGTCGAACCCATACAACTTAAACAGAAAAAGGACTACTCATAACAAAAAAGACATGAATATCTTAAAAACATACAGTCGTAGTTCGACATTAATTGTTAAAATCTCAAATATACTAGATGTGATAAAGAAAGAAAACCTTTTTAATAATAGTCTAATACCTTGTGCTTATCGAGATGTTTATGCATATTTTTAAAATCGATAAAATATCAATCTTATAATCGTATAACTCGTAATCAATATCAATCAACCTTTCACCGATTTTCCTATAGTTCAATATTTAAAATTGTTTGACTCGTATATCAATATATTGATTATCTAGCGGAACCGATATCCGTGTTAAGCGAGGGCGTCGATCATTAGATATTTTCTTCATATGCTCATCAATAATTATGAGTCAATACAACTTAGTAATTACAAAAATATGTGTTTTTTTAATATTTAAATTATAACAATTCTAAAAGAAATTTAGTCTTAGAAGATGTAAATTTTTTAATACTGCATACATTTTTATTATAAGCGTGTATTCTGTCAATTTAATGATACATTTATTAAAGTGTAGCAAACAATATCCCATGCTTTGTAAACAGCAATGAACTGTTGTAATTTTCATAAATAGCTTTCAGCTTCAGTGTTACATTTTAAACAATGCGAGTTTCTACAATTCATTCAATTCTGTGTGCTTCTAATGAACCACACGTGCAGGGTATGCTAACATTGTTTTGGAGTAGGTGCATGCCACGTGGCGAACTTATTTGCAAAACAACTCTTCACACATTTCATTGTTTGTTTGAATAAATGATCATCAGAATGAAATACAGTCATGTTACCCTGCCTTGATTACAAAAAATCAATATAACATTTTTATTTCTAAGCTTTTGCATGCATGATATTAAGAAATAATTTCAAAAAATCAATGATTCTTCTTAATTAAATACTGTTAACTATTGTATCTTGGCGTGCGATATTAAAAGAAGCAGTAAAACAACATCGTTTTTAGCACATTTTATTGAATATCCATCACAACCTGAAAAGTGCTCAGAATTTAAATTCAACACTAAAATCATCAATTCTATGAATATTACGATAATTGCAAACCAATTACATAATTTCTTTGCGTTTTAAATAAAAGCATACTGCTGAGTAATAAAATATCATTGAACAAGAATTGTAAAAAGTTTTGTTGTAATTAAAAATATATATAAATTATTTTTTTTAGTTTTTACAAACATTTTAGTCAATTAAGTTCATAAACAAATTACTCATATATCAGTTTGATAATGCTTGCAATGGAAGAAACTGCTCATTATTATAAAAATATGGAAGTGCGGATATAATACTAGAAATTTTGCCCAAAATATAATGAGTGAGAGTTGACACTTTAATAGGTACTACTATCTTGTTTTTGTATGAATAAAGACGTTTTATTTTATCACAATGTTTTATACACATTGAAATAAGTTTTTTTTTTACTTTCCATGGTTGTCGATCGAGCTACGGTTATATCGGTTGATTAATTTTTTAAAATTAACATATGTTTAAATTTTAACAACGATTTGCCTAAAATTATTGTTTCTGGAATCTGTCGTGGTATGGCATCGTATTTATCGAAAAAATGATTTTGAGCTGTTATATTAAATTCAATTAAGTCAAATTATTATACGTGATAATTTAATAAAAATATCGGTCCAAACAAAATTATTGTATTTTGGATCGTAACTGAAATAAATTAAATACTTATTACTTACGTGCTTAAACCGTTAAATAAATAAATTAATTTTAATCTGCGATTGGCCATTCATTGGTCAGGTAAATTAATTAACGTAACATTTTCTTTTTGAATAAATAATATTTTTAAAGGTAAAAGCAGACTTGTATCTGTATAATTTTGTGGTAATCGTGCAGCGTTTTTATTTTGATCAATGAAATATTTCAAGATGTAGCCATCACTTAAGAAAGAAGTCGATGTATCAAGTGAAAGAAGAAGTCCATTGTCCGTCAGATGCGACATTAAATACCAAAGCATTGGCAGATAGCCAATCAGCATTGAGAAGTTCAAACAATTACTCCGAAGTGTTCTTATATCCGCCCTTTCCGTGCTCGCTGTGTTAAGCCCTTATCTGGAGTTTGAATTAAAATAAGGTTGGCAATATAGTAGTAGACTATATGTGGATGAGTAGATAGATCGCCCTGACAATTCTTTCAGAGCTTACTTACTCTAGTCATCCGCCCTTGCCCGCCTACCCTGTCCGCCTTACGTTTTTTAAGCCCCATTTTAAGAATGAGTCTATTGATGAGGAGATATCAATTGGACGATTGTAGAACACCGCGGAAAAGATTAGCAACAACGAAATTAGCTAAAAATGTATTATACAATAGTGTCGATAGGCTATTAACATTTCAATTTCGTAATATGTATAAAAATCTATTAAATCAAACAACTTATTAAATAACATACAACCGACAGTAAAAAATCGGTATAAGGATGTTGAACGATTTATTATACGTCTACAGGATATTGGATTTTTTTCTTAAAATCGAAGTTATTAAAAGAAAATCTAATTGCAACACCGTTATTAATAAATTTTCTTTTTGCTGATAGCTATAGAATTCAGCTGCATTTCGACAGTGTGACAACAGTAACGCAGAAGAACTGAAATATCACACAAGTATCTCAATGCTGATAACACTAAAAAATACAATAAAGTTTTTTAGTTATGAAAAATTTATTGTTTGAATTGGCATTAACTCTATTATAACGCAGTGAAAAAGAAGCGATGTACAGTTCTACAAAGTTTATTACGAGAAATGCATAAAATCAATGGGCCACATTTTAAAATTTATTAACACAATATGAAACGGGAGTTTAAAAACAGAATATAAGATATATTGTGTACTTTTTTTACATAGCTATATATATAGATAGGGAAAAGTACGTTTATACATAGTTCTGATGAAGGCGTACGCCGAAATAGTTATGAACTATATATCTCATAAATTTTGTAGATTTAAAACGTGTTGCTATTTGTTCATCGTTCTGATATTATGTGTTTATGAACATTTTGTTTTATTACCCGTTTTATCATATATATGAATCAGATATATTTTAGAATTAAAATATGAGCTAAAAATTACCATATACGTGTATATTACTAAAAAAATATCTATTTTTTTACTTTGTTAAAGAAGTTTTTCTTTTCAGAAAAACCATCTTTAGTGGAGTGAGCTATGCGATCAGGGTTGAGGGTAATTATACGGTAGCAGTTCGGGAGTAAGTAAGTCCGTTAATTGAACGAAAAAAGCAAACGTACAACGATTTAACTTGGATTCGAGGGGAGCTTGGAAATTGGTATTCTGTTTGTTCATCTCACTCACACTATCTGAAATTAATAGAGAACAAAGAGAGACGGTAGTATTTCTTACGCAGGGCTGCCACATGTTTATTTCTTAGAGTGATATAAATTAATATACTTTTCTTTCTACCAAAATAATAGTATGATTTGAAAATATGGCAGACAATTAGAAATTATTCAACATAGCAAACCTTAATAATGGTAAATATATGTATTGATTGAATTAGCATTTACTTTAAGAAATAGCACTGTATTTTTGTTCTACAAAATTTACAAGGTAATTACAGTTGAAAGCCATTTCGCATCACGCCTAGAAAGTTATAATAAAAGCGTGAGACGAAGTGGCTATCAACTGTATATCTTGTAAATTTTGTAGAACTAAAATACATCGCTATTTTTTCACTGTGGAATATGTATGCGTGTATGATGTATGAATGTGTTTGTGAGAGAGTGTTGATATAATAATACAAATGCCATATGAATTTGAAAAAAAAACAATTTTTTAAAGAACAGTTATAAACGTAATGTCTATCTAGTTGATAAAAAGCCACTTTTTAAAGATTTTTTTTTCTTCATTGAAAAATAATGTAGTAATAAAATAATATAACTCCATGTGTTATGAGACTTAAATTATATTTCGTACGAAAATTAGTGGAATAAGATTGAGATCGTTCTTAATTTATAAAAAAAGTTATGTGATCGAAGTGCCCACTATTAGAAAACTTTTTCAATAAAACTCACAATATATTATATGACCATTATAAAAACCATGTTAATAATTCCTAAAGAATATTCTAAAGAAAATAAACTATTCATGGCAATCAAATTTTTCATTATTTATATTTGGTTTATTATATAAACTTTAGCAACCCTAATCCTAAACGAAGTGACTGTCGGCGGTTTCTTTTGCTATATCAGATTAAATCGAAAGACAATCACGATTTGCATTCAAAAACATTTTCAATGGGACATAGCTACTTTTTTCATTACAAAAGGAGCTGCTTTTCGATTTGTCTCACTTTACGAGATGAATGCTACAAATCCAAACCCTACTTAAGAAACAATAATACTTTTTAACGCAATTAAAATGTACATTTTAGGAAAAAAATATTTCTGCAATTGTTTTATAAATACAATTATTTACTCGACAATCAATTAGCTTTACAATAATTTAGATAATTAGTAAAGCAGAAAAACTTAACAGTGTATTTCCGCATTAAGAATATATATTTAATTTTGAATGAGATAAATAAGATATGTACACTATGTGACTGAAATGCCAATATATATTATTATGGTAAATTGAAAAATTCAAAGGTTTTTCTTTTGTAATAAATTTCAATCATTTAAATAGTTTGAATTCGTTTTGAAGTAACGGTTTTCTTTTTTATCAAATACAATTTTTTTGATAAAAGATAAGTTTGTATATATTTTAAAAGTAAAGATGTTTTATTGATTGAATTGGCATTTACTCGGTAGAACTCCATTATAACAAGGTGAAAAAATAGCAATGTACTTTAGTTCTACAAAATTTTAAGCGATATAGTTGATAGGTATTTCGGCTCAAGTCTTCGTCAGAACTATTGTTTCAGTTCTGACGATAGCGTGAGCCGAAATACCTATCAACTATATCTTATACAATTTTGTAGAACTAAAATACATTGATATTTTTTCACCATGTTAAAGATTTCTTGCTTCGTTAAGAGTTAAGTGAGTTAGGACATAACAGCTTTTTCCCGAAGTCACGTTTGTCATCTGAACTGTGCTGATTGCTTTCGAAGAAAATCGTTATCTCGTTATGTAAGTACTTCAAGTACGTACAGTACTCGCGAATACTCAGTACTCAGTAGTCAATACTTCCTTTGAGAAACAATAGGATCGCGCGTTTATTCAAACACATCTCAGAGCACGTTCTTACAAATGCGTATTTCATTTAAATGATATCCACCTTGGAATTAAATAACAAATCAAATATTTGTTCATTTTTTCATTATACTATCCAGAAACTGAAAAAAAAACAAGTAACATCCAACATCATTACGAAAAAATTTCATAATATAGCCTCAAAGACTGTTTATCCACTTTTAGGTTAAATCAAAACGAGCAATCAAAAGTTATCATAAAACATTGATTTGTTTGTTTTGTTCAAGTAACTATTTGTATATTACTTAAGTGTAGACATACAATATGAGATTTTTTGATGTGTTAAGTTATTTAAAAAATTCCGCCTTAAAAGGAAGTAATCACTTAGAAGAATTCACAGACAATTTTTGTTTTTAGATCTATCTAAGAAAAAATGTATCCGAGTATAGAAAACCATTTTTTTTCACAGTTACATTCATAAAAGTTTAAATAAGTAATGTATTTATGTAACTTAAACGTATTAATTTAATTGACATTTACTTAAAAGAACTCTATTATAAGTTGGTGGAAAAATAGCAATGTATTTTAGTACTACAAAATCTATGAGAAAATTAGTTCTGATGAAGGCGTACGTCGAAATAGTTATCAGCTATATCTTATAAATTTTGTAAAATAACACATTGTTATTTTTTCACTGTGGTAGTTTCAGTATACAATTAAAACAATATTGATTGTTTAAATTATTATTAGAGGGAAAATTTTAAATTTTAATGATTATTTTAGAAATTAGCATTACGATGTATCTAATACATACATTAATAGATGTGTATTCAACTAAATAGCCGAAATATGAATATAAAATATACTTTTAAAGTTTAAATAAAATGTTAATTGCATGCACTCATAAAACATATCGCATTCGGTCCTAAAAAGAATCCCTGTCTACCGTTTTCCGAAAAATTCAAGCATGTCCAAATACCTAACTGTTTTTTTACAACTTTACGTGAAAACAATGTATTGTATGTGGCGCCACAATCGACCAAGAAACAATAAAATTTACTAAGGCAACCGAATCAATAAAAATAAAAACACCTCGAATAAGCGCCCTTAACCCTTTTTTGATGGTGATTTATACAAAAGTGCCTATACGAAAATAGTTCATTATTTCAATAGCACGTTGGGCGTTTTTGTTGTACACATGGCAAAAAAAATTTTGAGGAAAAAATAAAGATATCACACGTTTAATATAATCGCAAGTTTTCTTAAGCGCGTAATTATCATTGCTTACGAAGAATGTAACAACAAACATACGAAACATTATCGAATGAATTATTAAAAAGCTATAAATATTGTGTTATTAATCAAATTGATTCTGATATATTATATATCACACAGTATTGGTCAGAATTAGACAGTCATAAGGTTAAAATGTTGGTTTTATTTTAGTGCAAGTCTATATTGAAAATGTTTGCGTAAAATGGAATTACTATTGTTAAATTATTTTTAATACTTTTGAAATTTGAAAATTGCTTATCTGACCAATTATTTCAAATTTCAAGTCGCTACTCTCTCTACACAGATTAATAAAAAAATCAATGAATAAAATTATACATAAATAATATTTTTTGCTGTTTAATAGTGATATATTTCTGTCATAATAATAATGTATTTATCTTACTGATTGGATTATAAATCTATAATAACTATAATTTTTATTCGCAAATTGCTGTTTGTATGAAGGTTTTTAATTTTTATTCTCTTCTGGGGACGTCAGAATTTTTCTTTCAAGAAGTTTTTTTTTTTTTGTTTCAGAAAATATAAATTTGTTTAATCATTTGTATATTTTACATGGCTAATCTCATTGAATTACGATTAATTAAGTGTAACAATTAAGAATATTTGTTTTTAATATGTTAACTCAGTTAATGACTTTTTCAAGGAATTCATGATATTTTAAATATTAAAAACAGATTGCTTAGTACTATTTTCACAACATATTTTATGATCTTCTGATCATTAAAAAAATTATAAATTTTTTTGAATGTAAGAATATAATTTTTAAAATGAATAAATATTTGTTTAATTAAAATAAATATATATTTGACTTGCACATTTTTTTGAATGTTCACTTAATCTGTTAATATCATTTGAAAGCTTGCATGTCAGTAAAAAGATTTTTAAACATTATATTTTTTTGACACTCAACTAACAAAACAAAAATATATAGTCTTTATTCCCAATTTAATTTATTTATAGTTATGATGATGCTAAATGTTTGGTTTCTCTGAATAAATATTTAAGATTTCATCAAGTGAAATTAATTAATTAACCGTATTTTCTCATACGAAATTATTCAACTCTTAGCTATAAAAGCAAAGTCGTCCAATTCAAGCACTTCTTCGAATCAAAATTCAAACATCAAACGATTCCGTTTATTGGGCGGGTAGCATTTTCACATTCTGGTGCAAAGAAAATAAGCATTGAAAAGTTTATTATTGGGCAATAATCACGCTTCTACGATAACTTTACTGACAGTTAGGCGATAAAGTAACAACTTTCGTTCAAAGATAACATTGACACCCTTTGGGTTAATGAACTTTATAAAAGAGATGAAACAAACTGCTATATAGATCGGTCATTCGTCGATTGCGGTAACTAGTATAAAGCTCTCTTATTACCATTGAAAGCTCTTTGAAAAGTATAGTAAACGAATATTTATATCTTTGACAACGGGTATTACCATAAATAACACATTTTTCCGATCATTTGATGGAATTTTAAAATCGAATTTCAATCATTCAATTTTTCACTCATTGCATACGTTTTGTCAGTGAAATTTTTTGGAATCTTCCGGTATTTAAATACATATTATAATAATTGATTGAATTGGCTTTCTCTTCCTAATTTGTATAATTCCTTATTAAAAATGTTATAACAGATCCATCATTAATCAAATTATTTTGATTAATGATGGATCATTTTTCTTCAAATTCTGCAATATCGATTATTATGGGGTTTAAGGTATATGGGTTGGCTTTCATCACGGATTTCACGGGTTTGAGTATCAATACAAATAGTTAATTCAATACATCTATGTATTTTTCAACGTTGCGGTGCCTAAAAAATCTGTATTACCCATTCGATCTCAAAATACGCGTTGCAAGAGCGATTAGGTAACCCACTAAACCTGTTTTATACAATAATCAAATTAAAAAAAGGTTAATAATAAGCAATTTATCTGGAAAAGCTCTACATTTACAGTAGACTTGAATAAAAATATATTTTATTTTATGTGTATATGCATATATTATATATCACTGGCTTTATTTGTTACAAAATAGGTTTTAACATTTTTCTGTATAAACGTTTTAATTTTACGTACTTTAATCGGATACCATTTGCATGAATATGAATTATATTTTTTTTTCTAAATTTAAAAACCCAATTTTAAACATTGTAAACTTTGTTTGAAATGGAGGAATAAAAAAAAGAAAATCATCATTTTTTTTTATGTTACGTTGGCAACACAAAATTCAACTCATTTCCTAATACTTTTTGCAGCAAAAGGTGTTAAAATGAATAAATAAAATACAGTGTGTCGGTAACAAATAAATGCCTACCAAATGTCAGACGACGTGACAGTGCCAACGAAATTATTTAAAAAAAAAAAAAACACAAAAAATCCATTTTATCTGAAAAAAACTCAACAACAGTGTATCTGCCTGTTTTTGATTTTCCCTTCGAAACGCGTGCGCTATTTTTATTTATCTACCCACAATCAGAAAGTGTCAAAACTTTGGACGTACAAAGCCACGCGCCTAGGCACTAATTAGGCAGGATATATCGCGAGACAGATCCATTGGGTCCCTGATGTACACGACCCACATGTTGTGAACATTACCAAATCGTCTGTCATGCCCTACTATGTCATTTAGAATTACCTACCCCGATACTCGAGTACTTGTTAAGGGGCAGAAATGAAAGTGTTACCTATTCGAAAATAAAATACTTTTTAGTGACAAACAAATTCTAAAAATTTATTTTTTCACATGCTGATTTGACTTGTAGTGGCAACACAGTGATGCTACGTTTCTGATACCAGTGTAGAGTAAACGAAATATTAATGAATAAACATTATTTTAAATAATAAAAACACATTTTTTTAGTACTTATTTCCACAATATATTTTTTGATCAGGACCGGTTTCGCTCATCGCGAGGATTATCAACTGATCGATTACTTATTCCAAAATCAAGTTTAGTTCATGAACGATGTACTGTATGTCAAATGTCATTCTCAAAGTGTGACACTTTTGGCTGTTTCGTAAGTGTTATTTATATGGATAAAAAACGTTTCAGATGTGTTGTTACGTGGTTTTAGTAATCCAAAAACCTTCAAGAGCATGAAAATAAGATGTTTTGAATGTTTTTACCATTTCCTATTCTCAATTAAGCAATACACAAAGGACATACATATAAACGAACGTTCATTTTTTAAAACATATCTTTTACTAATTATTTACACAATATATTTTAGGATCAGGACCGGTTTCACTCATCGCGAGCATGAACAACTTTTTCAGTTTATAGAGATATTATTTATATTTAGAAACTCGACCTTATCTTAAAATATGTTTTGTAAATAAATACTTTGAGAATGTTTTTTTAGTATTAAAAATATCATGCCTATCCGCCAAGAAATGACAGTTAACATCTTAAATGTAATATACACTATATTTAACTCTACTCGGTAAAAGCTAGTTTGACTACCATGCTAAGTTTAAAAAATAATTTTATTCAAATATTCGCGTCTTTATTATTCACGGTAAAACAATTTGAAAGAAAATATTAGTTCATACATGGAGTGCGGGTGTGTTAATCTTGTAATTTCAAATATAGTTAAATTTATTCACGAAGTTTCCAACATGGCGTCGAAATAATATTAATAATTACCATTATCACAATACGTCGAGTGTGGGGCGATATAATGTGTCAACATTGTCAAGTAACACCACAAGGCCTCATCAAATCCCTTGTTTATCCAACGTAAGCAGCGTTTAAAATAACTGTTTTTTTCTTATTCCAGCTCTGAAGAAAGGTGTCGACACTCGCGTGAGATTTAGTAAACCAAAATATTTTTTCACTACTTTAGATTCAAACGGACGCAAGTATAAATAATAAGACATTCAAGAATACTCCTTAATTTAATGACTTATAATAATAAATAGTACAATATAAACTTAATTGATTTAAACTAGCAGAAAGCTCTTTACGCGTTTTATTATTGAATCAATTTATTATTTGTCAATATTGAATATTTTTTGTTGTCATATATTAAATTCATTTCTAGCCGTTAAATGTTCATTTAAACAGCTATAAATGTATAAAATTGTAAGAAAGCGACACACCGGTGGGTGGGTGGGCTTTATACAGGCTAAAAAGCTCAAAAAGTAGACAAACACGATTTCTTGTAATTAAGTCTTTCATATTTTTCTTGTAATATAAGTAAATGAGTGTATATAATTTTTTTAAGCAAAACTGAATTAAAAGATTCAATTAACGGTTCCCTTATTTCTTTGTGAATGTTTTTAGGATTTAGGAATAGGATTTGGTGCTTTTTCGTTTTGGCTTTTCAGGACCAATAGAGACGAATGTTGAAAGCTCTGAATTTTAGACTTGCATCGTTTCGCTTCGTCGTAATCGACTTTAAGTCGGCATTTGCGTGTGAAATGTGAAGTGTGAGCTTGCGGTGACTATTTCAGTCTGGCAGTATGTAAACAAAACTAAAATACTGACAAAGATTATAATGCCATTAGTTACATTTAGTAGTTAAATGACACGCAGAGTATTTCGTCAACAAAAACTATTCTGTTTTACCAACAAACACTTTGATATATTAACATACATCTGAATTACAGATAAGTAATAATGCTGATAATAAATACTGTGCTTTTACGACCTGTATTACACGATTATGCTTATAAATCGGTTATATTTCACGAAAAATGTTATCAACGATTGTTTCAAAAAGACTTACCCGGATAATATCATTTAAACTTAGTCAAATTTAAAAAATTACAGAACAATTTTCAAATATTTTTATCTAAAAAAAGATATTTGACATTAATATTTACACAGTCCTCTGTAATATTAAAATTCTTAACAAGTAATATGCTTCACTAAGACACAATATTCGTCATATTTTAAAGTAATTTTGAAACGCTGTAGTGAAACCTGATATGCCTTTGAATCAACAAAGTGACACTAATGACTTCTAATACTAATGCATATTTTCTACCTGACTAAAGATTACAATCTACTGGTGAGTAGCTTTTCTATTATTTTACTTATTTCTAGCTGTAAGACGTTTAAGTAAAGAAAGCTGTATGATACATGATGCATTTGCCGATAGAATTGATGACATAATACAAGATTTTAGTGATTGTGATTAACAATCATTGTGAATATATCTGTAGGGGCTGGTTGCTCCTTCTACACTCGTTTTCTGTACACAGCCGCTGTTTTATTGCCGTCTTCCATAACCTAATACTGACATAAAGCAATAAATATACTCAACATATTTTTGACCCAGTACAAAGTTGCACGGAAGCTAACAGAAAGACAAAGCTAAAATAATATAATATGTGATGTGTATCTTCGTAAAATGTTAATGTAATAGCTTAATCAAAAACTTTCAGGCCATGTATGTCCCGTTTATGTAGTAGCTTTTTATATTTAATCGTTTTATCACACGTTAATATTAAATATATAAATATATACAAATCAGTGTATGTGTGTGTTCACCATTCATCCGATCGATATAAAACTTTAGAAATTTCTTGAGTACTCTCCCGCAAATGTTTCTATGATACCATTCCCTTCACAACTCCGCAATAATAGTGGATAAATAGAATTAAAACGACATTATTAACAATTGAATTATTTGTTATCACAAAGAGTTTCCTTGAATTTCCATACTCTGAGATCGCAACGCGCGACGGGTTAACTAATAGTGATAATTATTATTGTTTGAGCTTTCCAAAAGAGCTACAATACAAATATCAATGCGGTGGTGATAAAAAGGTGTGTCATTTAAAATAAACAATTAAAAAAACAATGAAAACTGAAAATCGCAACCCTCTACAGTTGTTTAGCGGTAATAATTATTCCTAGTGCATTCCCTTGCCGCTTTAATGCCGGTTAATGATCGTTTATGTGTGCGTGTCTTAAGAGGCAATAATTTCGGTATTCCTTTGGACTGCTTCAAACTCCAGTAAGTGAGGATATAAAATATCTTGAACCGCACATTAAACTAAGCAATTGGCGATAATTACTTTTGTGGAATTTTTGGTTAAGTTTTATTGCAAAGGAGAAATTCTTTCTGGGTGTCTGCCAGGCATACATTACAATCCCATTTATAAGTGCGTTCATGTTTCCGCTAAAGGATAAATGTCATCCTTAAAATATTTTCAAAACAATATATTTGATTTATTTACCATTTAAACGCAAAAAAAATAAATATTAAGAGCTGTTCACACGCTAAAAAAGAAATACCGAAAAAACACTTCACAAAGATTCAATATAACTGGTTTTGATGATCAAAAATACTTGAATATTTGGATGGACTTGATGGAGTTTCAGCAAATTAAATTTATTGTTGAAATTCCATCAAGCACCTTCAGTCGATATCATAAATAAAATGAACAAATATATATTTATCCTATGAACTTCAAGTCAAAGTTATTGATGTGTGAATGAATTTTGTATATTTACTATTGAATTTAATATGCCCACAAAATTATTTAAAGATAATAAAGGGTTTTGTTAATATCCACACTTTTGTTATTTTGAGTCATTTTAGTTTAGCTAATATACATTTTTATATGAGTTGAAAAACATTTTTACCTACAAATATCACTTAATCTATTTATGTTCGTTTTCAATTTTACTTAAAACTATCAATTTTTTTTTATGGGCCAATGCGTGTTGTGAAATAAATCAGTTTATAAAAAAAGTCCTTATAGTCTTCTAAATATAGTTTTTTATATGCCTAAAACGAATATTTTCAATACTTATTCTGTATGATACAACTTATAATATCGACTGAAGGTGCTTGATTAAATTTCAATATCAATTTGTAAATTATTAAAAATGAGTCTATTCTATGCCACTTGTATGATAGATAGATTGGCTGAATATGCCAAAAGATTTGCTTGCAAGTGACAAAATATGTGAAATCGTACACAGCGCCAAAAAAAATTTTTTTTTATATCATATTTCTCACTACACATAATTATTCCGGTGCCTTTCATTACTAGACGAATGTTTTAATATACGTTGTAGTTTATCAAAAATGGATCATTTGATTAATTAGTATGAACCTTTTCAAATTAACGCGGATAAAATTATGACGTATTTCGATAGGAACGAAAGGAAGATTTTACTCAGCCTTCTTATTATTTTTCATTCTTCACCATTTACATTAAAAATTATGAGTCAACTATAGATCATGCATTACTAGATTCTAAATATTTCTGCACGTCTTTGTGATAGCAAAAATATTTATACAAATGCAATAAAGCGAGAATGATGGTAAAAAAGAAACACTTTGTGATCATAAGTATGCATTTATTTTAATAATCATGTTTCATACATTCATATCTTTATTATTATTCGAACTTACTTATTAACAAGTTGGAAAAGCTTATTATGTTAAAGCTGTCATACCAACACAGTTGCAAACATTTTAACTGAGGCCATTTTATATGTAATGAGGCTGATAAGTGATCAGAAATATTACTACGAAATAGCAATCAAATAAAACGTTCAGATTTACGTAAAGGCTGGTTTACTCGAATATAATTTTAAAATCTGAAAAGTCTACTAAGTAAAATATGTATTTCATTTCACAAGCATTGTCAAATATTCTTGACATTTTTTTCGGTATCACGTTGTTTTCAGAAACATCTCAGTGAGTTCAAAAGTAGTTTTTTTTATATAAGCTCATTAATTAAATTACCATATAAATACAATACCTATGCTTAGCAAATCATTTTTTTTTTGATTGTTATTATTTTATCAATACGAAGATGTTAAATTTTATTAAAAAAAAATAACATAAATTGTGTCATCGATGTCAAAAGATTTTCAGTTAAAAAATATTTTATGATATCGACTAAAGGAGCTTGATGGAATTTCAAATTTACTTCCCTCACTTCCTATAAGTTTCACAAAAAACTCCTTTAAATAATAAAAACACATTTTTGGTACTTATTATATACTATATAGTTAATATATTTCATGATCTGGACCGGTTTCTCTCATCGCGAGCATTATCAATTGATGAGCGAAACCGGTCTTGATCATAAAATTTATTGTGGAAATAAGGACTAAAAATGTGAATTGTTACAAATTTATACGATTCCACATGTTTTGTCACTAACGACGCGGATGTCGTCTTTCGGCATCTTCAGGCATTATATCACGCGGATGCAACAGAAGAGACAGTCAGTTCAGCTAAGTATGTCTGTTCTGTTACATCCGTGTGATAGAATGCCTGAAGATGCTGAAAGTCGAAACCCGGGTCGTTAGTGACAAATCATGTGGAGTCGCAGAAAGTTGCAAACAATTCTAATTTAAAAAATATTTACTTGATTCATTCATTTATTGGTTTAATTTTATCAACATTCTTTTTGTTGTACAATAGTTATAATTTCTTTTATCGTATTTTCATGCTTTGCCGTTGTTGTGCAATATCAAATGTCGTTTTAAAAATTCATTGTATGTTAATAGTAGTTCATGATTTTTTTTATTTTACTTCTAAGCCGGCCTTAACACAGACAATCATTTTACACATTCAAACAAACAGGTTGACAACCGTTATCTGAACGCAAGCGGTGCGCATGTCGCCTATCTCAGTATTCAAATGAAAAGAAATGGCATTTCTTGTTTTAATAAGCATCGCCGTAATGAATGCGTTCAGCCGACCTCTATGTTCAGCTTTGTATCCCCGATAAGAAGAACCTTAATAGCCAATAATTAAGTGTAGCTTTGTAGAAGAGATAGCGCTCTACCTAACACAATTTATGGCCAAAGAAGTGAAAGACTGTATCCCCGATGTACGAGTAAGATCACCGACGACTCGAGCATGTTAAACGGTATGCGGGAATAGTGCATACAAGCTTAAACAAATAACCCTTTTATAAATATTATTACAGCGAACCTTCACGAGAAATTGGATTGAATAATTTCATATGTGTAATTTTTATAAGATGTTGCGAAGAAACAAAGAAGGATTTTCAAAAGTCTTGAAATTATTCATAAACACAAATGCGCTTAAGCATATTGTAATTAAATTAAGACCAAATGAAGTAATAATCAAATTTGAATTGTTATAACTTTGTACGATTCCACATGTTTCGTCACAAACGACCCGGGTTTCGCCTTTCGGCATCTTCAGGCATTATCAGTCAGTTCTGTTGTATCCGTGTGATAGAATGCCTGAATATGCCGAAAGGCGGAACCCGGGTTGTTAGTGACAGAACACGTGGAATCGTACAAAGTTGAAACAGTTCAAATCAAATAAATTTACTTTAAAAAAATCAAAAATATGTTATGCTAAATTTACATTAAACAATTTATGATATCGACTGAAGGAGCTTGATGGAATTTCAATATCAAATTTTTATTTTTTGAACCTTTGTAAGCGTTTCGACATTTTCAGGCATTATATTACACTTCAGTTAATCTGTGTGAGAGAATGCTTCAACATACCAGAAAACATGTAAAACCGTACAAAGATTGAACAATTCAAATTTGATATACTTGATTTATTTAAAATACACTTTAGGTATCTATACTTTGGAATATATAGACTAAAATAAAGTTGATTATTACGGAAATCATATTAAACCAAATACTTGTTTGATAAAATGTTATTTTTTTTTAATATTCATTTGTGAATATGTTATAATTTTGCAATTAAATTAAATTTAAAGATCATATTCTTCATACATCAAAATATAAATGAATCATGCTTATCCATTGCATTCGATTTGAAGTAACATATGAATGAATAAGATAACATTTTGGTTAAATAATTTATTTTAAAATGGTCGGCTTGTTAAAAAATGTGATGTGTCATAAATCAAAAAAAAGAACACTTTTGTTCGAGATTTTTTTTTAAATAAGGCCAAGAACCTTGATTTATTGTAATATGGAATGATGATCAGTTATAACAATATGCTTTTAGTATGCTAATAATCTTCGATACTGGATGGGTTAAGCAGTAATAATATACAAGAATAATGCAAACTATATAGCCGAACTTAGTCACATTTATAAACACGGTTGCACACAAAGGGGTATTACCTCGGCTACAGGACGCCAATGGACATACGTAAGAGTCGAGTTTTCGCAGAAGTATCGTTTCGGTCGGTACGCGCATACAAAGTGGTTTTTGCTTAAATTATTTTTCTTACCGAGCGCGTTTAATTATTTTACACATCGAATAATTACTGTTTTTTTGTTCGCTTTGGTGCGAAAACTTTTAGTGTGTTTACTTATGTAGGATTTAATTTAATCCAACTTCTGTTATGCATACTTTAATTGCTGGCAATAATTGCGACGCAGCGCCTATTAATATACATATTGAGAGCAATTAAAACCGCTGTATTCTTTGAGTGATATATTATTCTGTGTCCACACTGATAATTGCATTATTACCGCCGGGAATTGTTTATTTTACTGTATTTATACATCGTAAAAAATATAATTCAACATTAAAAAAAATACATCGCCGGCATTATAAAAATGAATTAAATGTTTGTAAGAACATACATGTTTATACTTGATCAAAAACGAAACGTAATAATTATTGCATTGACGTCTAATTCAGCCTAATAGTTCTTTACTATATCATATTTTATTGAATATATAAAAAAAAATATAAACAGAAAAGTCTGAAAGTTTCCTATTTTTTATACTATTGGGTATATTCTATAGAGTATGAGTATAAAATCATCGTCATAGTTTTAAAAATCGACATTCCCTCGGTCTTAAAATGACTTCGAAAATGATTATTTTTAGTCAATATTTGCATTCATATAGAATAAATCAATATTGAAATAATTCGATTTTAATATATTAAATGTATTTTTTCCATTGAAAAACATTATATTTTAAATAATAAAAATAAAATGATGATCAGTTGATAATGCTTACGATGAACGAAATCGGTCCTGATCATAAATATATTGTCAATGTAGACTTATACATTAATTAAAATAATATATGACATTACAGAAAATTCTTTATCTCGTTTATTATTAATGGATTATCCTTTTTATTAGATGGAACATTCTCAACATAACATTAATATTATTGCAAATTTTAAATGAATGAACACAATTTTGCTACTCGTATTAATTTTAATTATTCTAAATACATTTAAATCATCGATAGTAAATCAAAAGCATTCAAAAATTTACGAGCAAAAGAATAATGCACAGGTATCTTACAAACGATAACGTTTATTTTAATTGCCGAGAACGGCGATCAGGTAATTGTTTTAGCAAGTAAGCAAATTAAATATCTTAATTGCATTTATTCACACAAATAATGTTGAAAAGATTAAACCAAAGCGTTTTGGGATAAAAGGCAGGTATATAGAATAAACAGCCGCGGATTTCGTGTTCCTGAACACATCGACAGGTAGGTAAATAAAAGGGCATAAGTGGTTGTTATCAAGTTTGTCGGCAGCATTATTCGTTTGTAATCGCGTGGCATATTTTCGCCGACTTTTAGACTGATCATTTTATTGCAGTCAAGAAAATAAATTGCGTATAACTCTCATTCTTCAAAGGAGCAATTTTGAGCTTCTATCTCATTTTGTACTTATGTTAAATATACCGAAAAAAGTAATAGCAAAGTACGTGCTACACAATCACAATCGTGTGGTGTTTGTGTAGACAAACTTAATTGAAAATCTATTCAATCAGCTCATAAAAACCAAATGATACATACAAACGACACAATTTTTAGTAAAATATCCGATAGAACTGTACTGTTTTTTTTTAAATCAAACAATTTAATCTATACCTAAAAGCACGTGCTAACGCCAATATGAAAAATAATGAATTTAAACAATTTTTTTTTTGGCATTTTTCTGAAATATTTTTGTGTTGAATAAACTGCAATCGATAAATGTGAACGAGAATATACCTGCGTTTGATACAAATTCTCTGTAGTACTAGAATCAAGGAATGTAATTTTCAGTATATTATGGAGGAGTAAAGGTGCCATGGGCTTACACGAATAAGCCAGTGCAACAATTGACAAATATATGCTTCCTTGAAAATCATATTTTATCAATTTCTTCGAGTCCGTGCTGAAATCGTTCATGGTTCAGAACTTATAACAAAAGCAAAGCAAAGAACTATATTTCTTGATTTAACTGGCATTTACTTGATAGAACTCCATTATAACACGGTGAAAAAATAGGAATGTATTTTAGTTCTACAAAATTTTTATAAGATGTAGTTGATAGCTATTTCGGCACACGTCATCGTCAGAACTATGGCGTGAGCTATAAGCTATCAACTATATATATCTTATAAAAAAAAATCGAACTAAAATACATTGCTTTTATTTCACCTTCTCTTCATTGGCATTGTATAAAAATTATTTATTTATACACCAACATTATATGTATTAAAATAAAAAACAATCTCTATATGACAACATGATGTGTGAATACTTAATACAAATAGTTTTCGATTCAGTTTTCCAATAGGCAGCACCGTGACTCAGCGACGCGAACGCATGCTGACGGTGGCGGCGAGCACATGTGTCCGCGATAAAGGAAAACACGTTTTACACGGGCAGCCATGATGGGCGGCGGCGGCCATCTTGGCCAGCCCTGGCCTCTCCCATAGGCCATTAGCCGCGTGGGCTGGGCAACGCCTATCGTATCATTTTATTTACATTTCATAATATTAAATATTCAACCCTGCGGTGACAGGTGAGCGGCACGCAGCGACAACACGAAAAAATTGACCCCCCTCGCCGGCCAACTCGCCGCCGTCACTCATTGCACCTGATTGATAATGCAACCTGATATGTCTAGGGCGACCAACTAAGGGGGTTCCAGCCGCAAAATGGCCAAACTTACATCAAATAATCAAGCAAAAACATCCACATTTTAAATAGTTAGTTACTCACTCACCCGACAACTTAATGTGTAATGACAGGGCTTACTCTTTTATGAAAGGTTGCAGGGCTGGTCAACTCGTTTTGTGCTGCGGTGAACGTTTACATCTGCCTACCTACCTTTGTAGTCAGATCAACATTTTTACATGAGAAATATACTCATCTCAAACTTTTGAATTAACAATTAATCAACGACTAATAAGAATTTATTGATTGAATTGGCATTTACTTGGTAGAACTCCATTATAACAGTGAAAAAATAGCAATGTATTTTACTTCTACAAATTTTTTATAAGGTATAGTTGATAGCTATTTCGGCTCACGCCATCGTCGGAACTATAGTTATTATAGTTATTAGTTCCGACGATGTACTCAATACATGTTTTCTTCTGTTTTAACAACCTCGCTTATATCGTGGTAGCAAAAAATATATATTTAAATCAAACTAAGCTATACAGGCAGCATTTTCAATAAGCTTAAATACTGTATATAGATAAGCAAATGTACGTTTAAACATGGTTTTGACGATGGTGTGAGCCGAAATAGCTATTAACTCTATCATATATACATTGCTATTTTTTCACCGTGACTAATTAGAGCATCATATATCTCGAACAATTTACAAATCAGTTCCAAAATAACACAGTTTTTTTTATTGATTGAATTGGCATTCACTTGGTAGAACTCCATTATAACACGGTGAAAAAATATCAATGTATTTTAGTTCTACAGAATTATTTTTAACAAATATAGTTACTATAGAACTATACTAGTTCTGACGATGGCGTGAGCCGAAAAAGCTATCAACTATATTTGTTAAAAATAATTCTGTAGAACTAAAATACATTGCTATTTTTTCACCGTGTAACACAGTTTTTACCAAAAATTGCGTTGTTTTGTAATCGTGGGTTTTATTTATAAAATAATTCGGATAGTAGAGATTTAGTAGGGCCATGTATATTTTTTCCATTACATGATGAGTATATTCAATGGAAATTAAATAAATTTGATATACTAACTCAGTAGATCTACAATCTTTGAATGGTTAAATTGAAAGCGTTTGTTTAACTATATTAAGAGCATATTATGAAGGCTATGTGTAGAAAATTATATTAATACTTACATGTCATATTTTCTTTTTTTATACTTATATATATGCATGTATTGAAACTTCACTCAAAAGATTAGATAAATAAAAAAAACAAATATTCGTAAACTCCCACAAAACAATCGTTAATACTTGGATGTGTTATTATTTTATAATACAATATGAGATAAGATAGCTTAAAAATAGATTTATAAAAAAATATTTAATTTTTGTTAGCGTATACGATTACGCAAATACACCAATAGTTTTTAAATGGCAGATTATTTCAAAAAATGATAGTCACAAATGGAAACATAGTTTACGAAATTTTCTATGTTTTCCTGAAAAATTTGTAACATTTTACGATGGTAATATTGTTTTTTTTTTACAAATTTAAATACACAAACCATACTCGAATATTTTCCTTTATTCAACATGATAAAACCAGGGCTGTGGAGTCGTTAAAAACATGACTCCGATATTGACTAACAACACGTCTACATAAAAAAAAATAGTATTATCTTGTCAGGCTTTTTTTTTATTACCTCTCCTATTTTTGTGCAAAAAATTAAAGATGAACCAACCAATTGAACAAATTGTTCTTAAATCTTAAAAATTGTCTAATCGAAAAAATATTCGAAGTCGCTCTTTTTTTACGTCTCCGTCTCCGACTTCATAGCCATGATTAAAACACATAAAAAAATATCATTGCTAGTGAAATTTCACATAATGTTGTTTTCATACACAATACATTCTAACTCTTATTGTAATATTTATTTTTCCGAAGATAAATACAAAAAGATGATTTTTTCAGATATAAATTTTTCAATTAACTTCTAATTACAGTGTACTCTTTTTATTCTTAATCTTCTTTAGATTTTATTGCTTTAGTAACTTTACTAAAAATAATTATATTATTTTAAAATTTATGTTTGTCTAATGAGTGAATACATACAACGCGTGTTCGCATGAGCATGCAATGTGATGTATTGACTCAGATGAAAGTTATTGCCGGAAGTCATACCTCATTATGATACATATTATATATATACCATTTATGCAGCAGGAAACTTCTGAATGTATTTTTATCGATATTCCAAATTTAAAAAAGATATCGTTTTTAAATTCCAAATGATATGCACCGGTAAATAACGTGTCTCCATACCTATTTCAATAACGGTTACAATTATTTTTTTAAATTTATGATATCGACTGAAGGTGGCTTGATGGAATTTCAATATCAAATTTAACTTGGTCAGTTCTATATTTTTCTGCTTAATATTTATTCATATATAAAAAAAAACATAAAATATTCTTAAATATAATACTGCTGGTTTCGCTCATCGTTGAATATTTAGAAAGTGATAGAATGTTTCCGCGTTATTTGAGTTATCATTTAATTAACTTATTTTAAAGAATATATTTATTTATTGAAGAATTTATAATTAAAGCAGATTAACATTCATTGCTTGTTGATTTTACCTATTTTAAAAATATAAAACAGAAAAAAGTCTTCAACACAAAAAAAAAAAAAAGTAATCTTTGTTCTAAAAATGAAGTTATTTATATAGAGTCAAGTATTTGAGATGTAGTTGGATGGAATATTGATATTTTATCAAAATTTCAATTATCAGGTTTGTTACAAGTAAGTGTTTCCTAATGAAATTTAGTTGTGTAATCAATGGAACCATGCACCAGTAACATCACTTCAAACCACATTCATATCACCAAGACCTCTCAAATG
This sequence comes from Himalopsyche japonica, assembly GCA_028555115.1. Classification (NCBI taxonomy): domain Eukaryota; kingdom Metazoa; phylum Arthropoda; class Insecta; order Trichoptera; family Rhyacophilidae; genus Himalopsyche; species Himalopsyche japonica. The sequence continues at coordinate 796,819 of JAHFWJ010000015.1, forward strand.
TTAATCACGCCACTTCACTCGATAACCGCTTCCGCTCCGAAGAAGCTTTTAAAAAAATGTTTCTATTCATTCACAGATAAACCATATACGAAATCAGATGAATTGAACATGCCCAACGTACCTTAGGTCGATTGTTAACGTACCCAAATGACACGGGCTCTGTTTATACGCGGTGACCAATTAAGAAACACCAATTAAAACAGTTGATATAGCTGGGGCGGGCGTTTACCAGACCGATTATATAAAAATTTTAGAAAACGCGGCATATTAAAGAAAAAGGTGTGGTCTTTTTGTCGGCATTCACAAAGCCACATTGGCATTTATTTTATAGCATACGATCGATCGACTTAAAGGACAATCTTCGTCCTCTAATTTTCTTCCAAGACTTAGACAGGTGAGTTCCCAACAGGTTTAACAGCAGAGCTTATTCATAACCTATCACCAGGACATCTTTTAATTCGATATGAATATGCATTCGAGCAATCACCGCTGTCAATGTGTAAGCTTTTTTCGTTCGATAATATATTTTTTTCGCTACACCCGAACTGAATAAAAGATTTGACATCATTGAATGAATTTATCCTTTTCATAATAATAATTGTCCGTTTATAGAAAATAACTTAGTATAAGCTCTGGTAAATTCATATAACAATAGATCATTTATATATGATCATATTTTGGGATATATTATGTTACATTATAGAAAACTCTTAATGTATGTGATTTTTTCTACGAAATGAATTTCTTACGTAGAAAAAATAATTCTTAATTTATTAATACAAAACAATTGAAAAAAAGAGCACTTTGGTGAAGTCTATGTGAAAAATTAAACGTACACATTTAAAAAGACTAAGACGTTTGTCATATTATTAAGTATTAAAATAGACAATTGAATAAAATATTTAAGGAAAACCACAAAATAACCTTCCAAAAACGTGAATGAGAAATTTCTTTCTTATATTTGTAGTAACAAAACATATTTAAATAACATACAAATTATATCAAAATCTGACTGTTATGAAATTGACTGGGACTGTCATGTTTTGAAATATTGGTTCTTGTATCCAGGATAATTTGTCGTTCTGTGCCGGTTATTTAGAAAAAGCTCTGAATACACTGGATATTAAATTTGCTTTCTCGAAAAATGGATTTAAACCAAATAATCCGAATGACACTGATCTTGTGTGCAACTTCGCAAAATTCCACATTAACGATTTCATCATCGTTATTTTTTTCAAATTAATATAAATAATATCCCTGTTGAGCTCAGTCTTGCCAACTGAAATTTTTAGATATTTTATGTATTCTGAAATACTGTCTAATAATTTCTGTTTATTTTAAACTCCTCTATTATTTTTATAACCGAAAGTACATTTTTATTTTGTCACCGTGACAGAATTATTTTATTAAAAATTACCTTTAATTTATTGAAAAAATTTCTCCCGTTTGGTTAAATTATAAAAAAGCGTTTTATTTTACATTATTTGTTCAACACACCCATAACTATGTATGTATGTAACATTAAATTGAATAGTTGACATAAATATTGGTTTATATTATATAAAAAGATAATTGAAAAAAAAGCTTTTCTTTCAGTAAACAATAATATTTTTCGTATTCCTTATATAAAATATGAATTTTTTAAATATCTAATATTCTTATTTCTTCATATGTATATATTAAAAAAAAAAAAAAACATAAATATTATACTTTCGTTGTTTATATTATTTGTTATATGGTCACGTTTTAGGTTTTTGAGTATTGCGTTTTGAGCTTAATTTAAAATTATCGCTTTAATTAATTTTTAAAAGCATTCTTTTTACGAAACATCTTTTGCTTAGCTAACTTTCTTTCTCCCATTTTAAAATGATCAAATTTATTATTATACATGGCTATTTTCTTTCGAAAGAAAAGTACGTAAGTAGTCTGGAAAGATTTAAGGTTTCGTTAACGATTCAAAATTTTTGGCCGGCGGGTGAAATTGAACAGATTTTTCCAATTGTAACTCGCTCAAACTTCCAGCGGGAATAATAAGTTTACAATTAATTACTTAATAGGCGGTATCAATTATCCATTTACCCTAAGTGTGAAAAAAGTTTTTAGTCGAATCGAAGGATTAATACAAAAAGCATTGGCTATAGTATTTATATATTATATATACGAAAATCTAAAAGAGTTAAACCGTTTTCTACTTTACATTTATTGTAATAAATTAATTGAACTATTCAAAAAAAAAAAAAATAATTTCTATGATAAAACGATACACAATTACGGATATCCAAATTTTTGTATTCATTCGGTAATATGTATTTTTTGAGTAAAGTTTTTAAATGAAACTTTTTAATATTTTTTATATATTGAAATAATATTTGTAATACAATAAAATGATTCATTGATGTCTGAACAATGATAACATTAAAAAGGTTGTATAGTGAACTAAATTTTATTTTTCGAAACATTGTTCGATTCCACATGTTTCATCACTAATGACTTTTATTTCGCCTTTCGTCATCTTCAGGCATTTTATAGAAATCTTCAGTCGATATCGTAAATTAAATTTATATTTTTATTTCAATTGAGTTTTATTTTGTCGATTACTCTATGTTACTTTTTTTTAAAACTCTTTAATAAATGAGTATTTTTTAATTAATTATTTATTTTATTATACTATTTTTTCACTGCCTAATATATCTGTGCGTGATGTATCTTTAATATTATACAATTTGTGATCAATATTTTTTAAGAATTTAAAAAGTATATTTCAAAAATTTAATTGAAAACTTTATCGTTACTTTTTAATTTTTATCAAGAAACGTAATTGCTGAGAAATGTGATTCTATATTGACGATTGGTCCTAGAAACGGGGTATAAAAACCTATTTTGTCCATTTGAAACAGATTATAGAAATAAATTGATTATCAAACCAATTCTTATAAATAAATATGTATAAGATCGATATGTTAAGGAATTTTTAATAATTAAATAGAAAATATAAGAACTACAATATAAAAGATAATCGAAGACACAATTCTTAGACAGAACTGTACTTGCATACCATTTAAAACGCAGTCGATTGAAAATAATTAAGCTAATTTTGCAACGGGTATGCATTAACCAGTCAATTAATAATGGCATTTTTAGTCGGATTAAAATGTTAAACAAGTACCTAGTTATGAACATTAAAACACTTTTCAAATGTGGCAAATGACATTTACTTGAGGCAAGATGGTTAACAATTTTTATTTTTTACTAAATGAATACAAATATAATAATGGTTTAAATAATAACGCGATATTTTGTATAATATTCACTGATTTATATTTTTACAATCAAAACCAGTTTTGTCCATCGTTAGCATTATCAACTCATTGTTATTTTATTTTTTAAATGTAATGCCTTTTGAACAGTAATTAATACATTAAACGTGAAAATAATTCTTTTTGATAGCTATTTCAGATTACGACATCGTCAGAAAGAGATCAAATGCTAAAATGAGTAGAACTACATATTTTCTTTTTCTTAGTTTTTATTTAGAGTTTATTAAGATAAATTTAATTTATGTTTAATCATAGTCCTATTGTTGGCAAAAGCCAAAATACTTAATGACGTTAAGCTGAATACCTGTTTTTATGTTATTATAATAGGTTCTGCCAAGTAAATCCCAACTCAATGAATGGATTGCAAATCTTGTTAACCTTCTTTAGTTCTTAATGCTATGTAATCGCTCATGCAAATTTGATAATGGAATAAAGATACAAACAACACTTGGTAAAAAAAGACTGAAATAAAAATCATTTAAAATGTTTTCCTGCTGTTTCTTCAATAACATAAGAAGTATGTATATTCATTTTTTGGTAAACTTTTATGAAGAATTTTTTTAAATATCGATCTGTCAAAGTTTGTAAATGGTAAAATTTTAAAAATCCATCCAAACAATAAAACAATAAACAAAAATCCATTGGACACTAAGCCCAAGTAATTAATGAATACGCGTAAATGTAAAATAATTATTATAAATGATTCTATTGAGATAAAATCTGACCAAAAATATATGAAACTTGAAATATAATAGATGCAAACCCTTTTAAATTCACAATGGAAATATCGTTTACCATAAATACATTTATCTGGTTTCAATAAATACTCTTCAATTAAATTTCTGAGCTTAGCCAAAACTCTGTTATCTTTTGTAACAAAAAAGAAACCAGATGAATGAAAAAGGGCATCCCAAATTGAATGAAAGAATCAAAAGAGTGCACGATTTGTGTCTGATACATCTCTTCCACATTCAAATGATCAGGGAAACCATTTCACTATTCCACTAATTCTACACGTTATACCAAGAAATGGTCATTTGTCCTTGTCTAACTATATCCTGGGAACATGTACACATTTTATGAATGGACGAAATATGTTCCCCGCTTCCATATCCACCTTCGGACATTGGGTGGTTCAAAATAAAAAGCTACTAAACTACCTACTTATAAAATTAAAACTAAATTAAATATATCGAAACAAATTAAACGTTTTCTATAGCCTTTACCCATTGATGCATATAATAAATATAAATTCCCTGATAATAAAGCTTACGGTGTTATGTAGGTTAATTAGTAAAGTGATGTTAGTGACAATTAACATTGATTATGTTAATTAATGTTGAATTTATTTTATTAACCAATATATCTATATATATTTGTCTGATTATAATTTATGATATCGACTGAAGGTGCTTGATGGAACTTAAATATCAAATTCGAATTGTTACAATTTTGTACGGTTCCACATGTTTTGTCACTAACAATCCGGGTTTCGCTTTTCGGCATCTTCAGGTATTCTCAGTAAGTTCTGTTGCATACGTATGATAGAATGCCTGAACGAAATTTCAAACGAACAGTCAAATATAAGTCTTTCGCCGCTCCTCAGACCATTGCGAGGGGCTAAAGCGTTTCGGTAATAAATCATCACCAGGGTAGTAGTTAAACTTATTGTAAGTGCCGCCTATTTTGCCTATTTTAAATTTACATTTAGTTAACTTACCAAAGGGAAGATGTATTGTGCATCTATTCTACACAGCTATATATATATATTATAGATAAGCAAATGTACGTTTAAACATAGTTCCAACCATGGCGTGAGCCGAAACAGCTATCAACTATATCTTATAAAAAAATTTTAGGACTAAAATAATTTGTTATCCTTAATAATTAATAATTTTTATTCTTTAGTTAACAACGTTTTTAGTTTCCATGTCGATAAGTGGCGGTTGTTTCAGGTACCACTTCTCTAAAGAAGTAAAGAAGAGAAAGTAAATTATTTTACATCGAAAAAAGCTAAATGTATTTTATAAATATAATATTTCATTAATATTCACTTGTAAACTAGTGGCTCGTTATATTTTGAACAACTCCTTCTCTCGCGAGCGACACCCCATTGTCTCCAAAAGACTATGTTTAGTTTTGGAAGCTATTTTGGTTTTGGATTTTCGGGTTGACTTGTACAGTTTTTGCCTCATTTTTTCATCGCCGACACTAAACGTATAATTAATTATCTGGCGGTAGGATCTGATGCAGGTTCCTGAGGTGGGACGAAAAGGGGATCGCTAGAGACGAAATACATCAGCATCTCTCAAAATTTTGTTCCGACACCCATTCAGTGATTCTACATCTCACAATTTTCCTTCTTAGATATTCATATTTCTTAGACTTAAGAAAAAAAATTTTTAAAGTTTATTTACGCGTCGTCGTAATATTACTACATATATTTAAAAAAAAACTATCAAAAAATTAGATGAAAACTACATATTTATCAAAATTTTGATGCCGCCACCTTGCATTTAAATTTATCTTAGTCAACTTTTGAACAGATCTGAGTAATTTTTTTTTTTTTTGATTTTAAAATGTTCAAATATTATTCATGCGTATATGCTCGGAATTTTAAGCTGTATTTAAAACCAAGAATTTCGTTTGTAAAGGGAATCACGCGTATTTATCTTAGTCAACTTTTGAACAGATCTGATTTACTTATTTTTTTTATAATTTGAACTGTTTAGTAATCACATGATTGCTTCATTGTAATCGTTAAGTTCATGTTTTGATTTTATTTAAATAATGGTCGTGTTTATATTGTATAATCTATAGAATCTCTCAAAAGCACAAAAAATGCTTTTCATTTGAATAGTTACAACTTTAAACGATTCCACATGTTTTGTTTCGGATTTCGCCTTTCGGCATCTTCAGGCGTTCTCAGTCAGTTCTGTTTCATCCGTATGATAGAATATCTGAAGATGCCGAAAGGCGAAACCCGGATCGTTAGTGACAATACATGTAGAATCGTACAAAGCTGTAAAAATTTAAATTTGATATTGAAATTCCATCAAGCACCTTCAGTCGATATCATAAAAAATACTTTTAATGATAACTGACAGGAACATTTCCACAATAAATAATATCCTGTACGTATATGATTACTTTTCTCATGAATTAAAAGGGATACAAATATTTTTTTTTGCTAAATCACTTGCATAAAATCGATACTGATAATTACTGTTTAAACTGTTTGCGGCTTATTTCAAATAATATTTTGCCGTCATTATTATAAGAACAAATAAATCTGGAGGTTCTCACAAAAAAATCTTTTAGAAATATGTGATTAAGCGACATTTGTGATGTGGCTATCATCGCCTTTTGGTATTGTGATCCCGCGGTTTCAGATCCAAATCTTTTTGGCCTATAAAATATAATGGAAGCGCGACACAGGAGTGTATCCTGTTAAGGAAAACCTCAAAACGATTATTTGAACAAAGTAAACAAGAAAAGCAGAAAAAAAAAATATAATTTATCAAATATTGTGAATACGTAAGCAACACAATCAAAATTTACAATGTATCAAAATAAGATTCAATCTTCTAAATGATGGCTATTCAATATTGCCTTTAAATGTCTCAATAAAGAAAATATCTTAATAATCCAGATCAAATACGATATAGATTACAGCAAAAACGATACAAAGAAACGAAGATTTTAGATCACAAGACCATAATACGTACAAAAAAAATTCTTGATATATCAATCTTAAATAAATCACATATTGTCGTTATACGTAAACGAGTATTAGAGTAAATGAGTATTAAAATTTTTCTAATATCATATACTGCTTCCCAGTGATTTTTTTTGCTGCAATCTGGTAATACTACGTAAATATTAAAAGCATGTTTTATTTGATTTTAAAAGGTTCAAATATTATTCATGCGTATATGTTTGGAATTTTAAGGCGTATTTAAAATCAAGAATTTCGCTTGTAAAGGGAATCACGCGTATTTGCGTGATCGTCCAAATCATACTTTTTTCACGCATATTTGCGTGATTTTCGGTAAAGTGGTTATTGTTATCAAAAAACTAGTTTAATAACCAAATGTTTATTTAAATCAATAATGCAAAAACAAAACAATGATAAAGTATTTAACATTATTTATGCATTGCATAAATATTTTTTTTGTTAAAGCACTTTTATATTATATGTTCCTGTAAAAGAAATTAATAACTAAAATGAAATATGTTGGCAATGAATGGATGTTCATTAATCGGTAAAACAAAGAGTCTTCGTCCACCCATGCTAGCGGAAGAAGTAGTTGTTGTATATTTGGGAGTGTAAAAACCGGAGGCGTCTAGTCTCGACCGCCTGACGCCACTTGCGACGCGGACAACACAGCCTTCACCAACGAAGCCTTAAAAACATGGCTTTTCAAACTTTTTACCAAGTACCTTCACCAATTTGAAATTCTAATTGGCGCCAAATATATCATATGCTTTACAGAAACGTCAAGTAAAACGTAAAGTATTGTAAAAACATTTTACAATATACTATTTGATAAAAATAATATTTTTTTACATAATAATAGTTATTAAAAATGTATACACGCTGAAATGTACTCAGTGATTTTGTCAATACACAATTAACACATTAATAATGATAATATAAACAGATCTTTTTTTACGTTTTGTTATGTTTTAAGGAATACTTTTCTTTGACAGTGTTTAAAATATAATTTATGATATCGGCTCAAGGTGATTGATGAAATTTGAATTGTTACAACTTTGTACGATTCCACATGTTTTGTCATTAACGACCCGGGTTTCGCTTTTAGGCATCTTCAGGCATTCTATCCCACGGATGGAACAGAACTGACTGAGAATCAAATTTGTCTTTAAAATACTTTATTCACAACATATTTATATTTTTTAAGTATTAGGTATAATGAAGTTATTCATTCACTATTAAATATATAAATATTTGGCATTGAGGTCTATGGACTATACGACAATTACAGAATTCAATTCAATGATGTTGATCAACTTTTTACACTTTTGTAAGGCATTTTCGTTAATGGTGTATCGTTAAGAAATGAACACAAAAATATTTGATAGGTGTTAATATTTTGTGAAACACTGATCATTTTAACAATAAGGACTGCACACGCCGCCCCTTAAAACAATACCTTTGATCCTGCAGGGATTTTTTATACTGATACATGTAACTGCCATCATAAATGAATATAAAAAAAAACAACAACAGGAAAACTCTGGTGTTAATTTCTTATACAACCTAATTTAATGAGCCCAAGGGTTTTTTCATACTTAAGTTTTTTTTTTCATATAATAATCTAAGATTGATTAATACAACTGTTATGTTACAGAAAGTTAGGTATTATTCGAATCAGTGCTCACCAAACTTTTTCATATCACGCCGCGTAGTCTGAAAAAAATAATCTACAGCACGGTGAAAAAATAGCAATGTATTTTAGTTCTACAAAATTTTTCATAAGATATAGTTGATAGCTGTTTCGGCTCACGCCATTATATTATAGATAGGTCTGACGATAGGTGAGTCGAAATAGCTATCAACTATATCTTATATAAAAAAATGTAGAACTAAAATACATTTCTTTTTTTCACCGTGTTATAATGGAGTTCTACCAAGTAAATGCCAATTCAATCAATAATAATCTACGGCTTAGCTGAACAAAAAACATGTTGAAAATTATTTTTTTTGCGGCTAATTCAGAGAAAGATGGAATTAATTAAGAAAAACATCAGTAGTTTTCTAGCTAAAAAGCTTTCAAATGAAATTTGAAATATAAAAAATAAAATTACACTCCAATACAAATTTATCAATCATATCATCGTACTAAAAATATAGGTGAATTAAAAATATCTTTGATTGAAATGGCATTTACTTGGTAGAACTCCATTATAACACGGTGAAAAAAAATGTATTTTAGCTCTACAAAATTCTGTAGAGCATTTTGTAGAGCAAAAATACATTGCTATTTTTTCACCGTGTTAAAAAATATCCCTTACATTTTGGATCGCAAGACGCATATTACATTATATGATCCATATTAAACACTAAGATCGTTTAATATTAAACATCTTTAAGGGAATTTAAGGATTTAAGGAAGGTTTAAATGTATTGTAACAAATGAAAAATATTTTATTAGATAATTGTTTAAAAAACATGTATAAAATATATGCTAAATGAAATTATTACATCAATTTTATGATAAAAAAGCGTTATACTTTTGCAAAACAAAATAATATTCAAAAAAAATCCTATACATTTAAGGAGAAGTAGTATGATTACCTATTTTTAAGTTTTGTGATCAATATTTCTCCAATTACAATTTTATAATTATTCACTCATTTTTCGTGATTTTGGATTATATGTTTGAGAGCAATTATAAAGAATCCAGTTTCGTGTAGATTCTAAAATGTGAAATTCCCGGAATTAATTTTTCAATTGGTCGCGACACAGTATCCTCATTATACATTTACAATATAAAATAATTTTAATTTCAACTTATTTAATATTTTGTATGAATCAATAAATGTACATTCACAAGTACATATTCAAAAATAGTATTTCGTTTCACAGAGCTTTATTTGTAATTTAATAACGTTGTGTTTTGTATATGATTAATACGGTTTTTCAAAAGTTAAAAATATAAGATACATTTCAAAACCTTCTTTTTTTTTATTCAAATGTACAGCAAAAAACTCATCGGCTCTTCTTTTCTAACGTAGACTTAAAAAAACTTTTAATGTATGTGTTATATATAGAATGTTTAAAAGAATATTCAGGTTATAGGAATATTAAGTTAGTGAAGCGCAAATAGGGAAAGATATCCCAAAGAAGTAACAAAATACCAAATTAGTGTTTTGTACTTTGTATAATATCTACTTATCGTGTACCTTTTTGGGGTTATTATCTATTTGTATTGCATTCTCCATCTCATTCGATCGTTAAGTGCCTTCTGCGATATAAACTTTTTTTACGATATTTGTCAACGCATTATTTTACGTGAGCTTCTTTAAATTTCGGTTTACCGGGTGTTCCTACGATTTTTTCACCTAAATCGTCATCATTAAATAATGAATATGGAAAAAGTTTGACAGTGAAATCGTCGTTCTTGATATAGATATCTGATATATACATATTTTTTAATTACATTATAAACTTTTAAAGTGTTAAATGTCACTTCTTGATGGAGAGGCATGATATTTTAAATAATAATGAGCGAAACCGGTCCTGATCAAAAATATATTGTGGAAATAAGTACAAAAAAAAAATTGTTTTTATTATTTAAAATACATTATATACATTAAATATATTATAAATATCATAATATTAGAATCTATTTAACAGTGCGAGATAAAAATGCTCGCTTATAAAATATGTATACACATCACACAATAGAAACAAATGTTTTTAAAGATAATTAGGAATCTTTTGATTTAATTGGAATTTACTTGGTAGAACTTTATTATAGCACAGTGAAAAAATAGCAATGTATTTTAGTTCTACATAATTTATAAGATATATTATATAGGCGTGAGCCGAAATAGCTATCAACTATATCTTATAAATTTTGTAGAACTAAAATACATTGCTATTTTTTCACTGTGCTATAATTAGAAATCATAATTTAAAACTAGGTCGCTAATTATTTTATCTACATCGAATATAACTAAAAGAATAAAACAATAATATACAGTTATAATAATAAATTAAATATAAGAATACTTGGTACACTATGTTATTTAATATATATTTTTTAAATTAAATACGTATCTGTATTGAAAATAAATAATATTATTATAATAATAATATATTAGTAGATTGTTACATCGGAAAAAATAAATAGTGTATAAACAATATGGGAAATTAAATATGCATTGACGATCGGACATAAAGTCCCTACCATGACACATTTTCTTAATTCCCTGTAAAAATGCACCTATAATACATAATATAATAATAATATAATACATCTATACAGAGTTGCCTGTCACTCTAGAAGACAACCCTTTGTCGGCACGAGGTTTTTTTTGTCGCCAGTTTGTGCCGCGCTAAATCTCACGGCTTTAGGTTGCCCCTTGTTGGTCATTCTGTGCCCCTGTTACCGATATTTTCTGTAATATTATTATTAGTTATACTATTACGCCCCGTATATTATAGATAACGCGCCCTGATAGATAAGCAATCTTAAGAAAAGGCTAAACAGTGGTGTCTCTAAAATCTAGCTAGAAATATATTTTTCGTACAAAAAGTTTTCTTACCTTAAAAATATATTGACGACGAGATATTGTACAGAATGATTGTCTCTATCTGACGTTTGTGTGATATTGAAATAAAAATTAGTTATATTACATAATTTTTCTGTAAGCTTATAACGACGTCTGTTTAAATGAACTTTAATTCAGGCTCAGAATCCAATAATAAAACATCCCGGAGACTTCAATATGAAAATTCTTAGAATTGAGATCTCGCAAATAATATCTATGCTCATCGAGTAAATAATTAGTGAATTTGTAAAAAGTTATCTTAAGTAACTAAACGTACAGCGTTACAGAAGTAATTTATACACAGTGGGTGATCGGTTAACGAACAGTTCGGTCTGCGAACAAATCGGAAAACGAACACTATTACAAAAGATTTTTGTGTTTGGAAACAAGCACGTATTCGGATAATGAACTAAAACGATCTTTCTAACATGGTTTTGGAGTTGTTAAAAAAATATATCTCCGACTCCGATATTGACCAACACGAATCTAACTAAAATAAGATTATTTTTGTCAGGTTTTTTCCCAGCTTCATTATTTATGAGCTTTAAATTAAAGATTAACCAACCAAACTGGCAATTGTAAATTGAGATATTCTTCAAAATCGTATAATCATAAAAGTAGTCAAATTCGCTCTTCTTTCACGACTACGGCTAAAACACTGTGCTTCTTTCTAATCCACTCATTTTATCTGTTATATACTAACAATCGGTTAACGAAAAATTCGATAGTGTTGCAACATAGTCATATATACAATATCAATTTGTATGTTCCGGATATATTTTTAAGAAATCGTGGACATAATTTGTTTGTTCTTCCAAAGTGTAGGACCAGTCTGCCAATGGGCATGCCATTGGTAAGAGCATTGACAATTTTCAACAGTATTACTTCGGATGTTAACATATTCCACGTGGACGAAAGTGAGTTCAGGCGAATATTATTTTTCAGTTAAAGTAAATGTTTCATGAGCTAACTTGGTTGATTGTTTTGCTGTGTATTTGTTAAATTTTATTTTCAAATGTGTTAACGTTGCAAAAGTAATGAATTTATAATTTGTGTATTTTGTACTGTATAATAATAAATAAATAAATAATAAAAAATGGTGTTGTAACAAATTATTGTTTTCACTAACTGGTCACCCGCTGTATTCCTGAATTTTTAATTTATACAAAAATACGCAATTAAATGTATCGCTGCCTCTGGAATTCATTGACGCAAACTAAGAAGAGATCCGACAGGTATCAGAGTTGAATACTTGAGTTGAAGATTTATAGATTAACCTTACGATAATCTTTCCATGTCGATCGCATGTTGACAGATTTATCGCATGCTGCATATTAATAAAAGTACTCTTAAACAGTAAAATGGCTTTGTAACTTGGCCTACAGCATATTCAAGTTTTTATAACAAAGGCGACAGACAATGATGAGTGTCCAACATAGGTATACTAAGTAGATCGCGTCAATTAAATTTAACATCGACATTATGTGTATTGTTTTAATAAATTGACGATCAAGTACAAAATCGATTACCATTACAGGCACTGCTATTCGTATTCAAATGGTTTGTGTGAGTGCCAATCAATAAGTACAAATAAATATTGATGTGAAAAAAAAGTGTCACGGATATTCAAATAATAATATTCACGGCTATGAAGTCGTTATACAAACTCCAACTCCGACATGTAGTAAATCTTCATTTTAAGGTGTCAACCGTGGTGGAAAGGCATGATATTTTAAATAACAAAAACACATTTTCTAGTACTAATTTCGACAATGTATTTTGTGATTTTAATTTTGTGAGTCGATGTAGCTATCAACTATATCTAAAAAAAGTAATTCTGTAGAACTAAGATACATTGCTATTTTTTTCAACGTGCTAATTTACATTATTTGTATGAATATTGTATGATTTCCTGTGTATTCTTTCTTAGTTCTTGAGCCCATGGTATTGTACACCTGCTATAATCGCGAGCATTATCAGTTGATAATGCTCGCGATGAGCTAAACCGGTCCTAATCAAGAAATACACTGTGGAAATAATTACTAAAAATGTGTTTTTCATTACAAGTAATGTATTTATTTATCTACTTTAATAAAAACATATTTTTTACACAAATCAAACACCAAATTTTATGCGTATAAAAATACATTTATGTTCCTATAGTTAAGAGCAATTTATATCGTATCCTATTCAAATTCATTTCATTTTTTCTGCAATAATTAGTCATACATGGTATACTAAAATATTTATATATAGTGATTTCTTTAAATAATAAAAACACATTTTTTTTAGTACTTATTTCCATAATATATTTATTGATGAGCGAAACCGGTACTGATCAAAAAATATATTGTGGAAATAAGTACTAAAAAAACGTGCTTTTATTATTTAAAATATCATGCCTTTCCATCAAGAAGTGACAGTTAACACCTAAAAAGTGGCATATATAGTGAAGTCAGGACTGTAGAGTCGTTAAAAAAAAGCACGATTTTGACTAAAATAAGTTCGATTTTGTGAAATTTTTTCACACATTTCCGATTGCAATAAATTGAAGAACAACCAGCGAATCCGGCTAATTGTTTATTGAGACATTTTTCAAAATCCTTAAAAAATCTAGTCGGAGTTACTCTACGACTTTACATCCTATAACATTACTCGAACATATTCTAAAAATGTAAATTCATAAATGAAATTTTTTGTTGGATTTCAAACCGCCAAAGTTTAAAACTTTTTGATATGTGCACTTAAAATCTTCCAGTAAATTATTCATAAATCCAATTGAATATCTCTGTCATGAAATAAATAAATCAATTATGATAACAATAAAATATGGACGAATAAACATATTTATAAAATATACAGTTTAAGGACAAACATATTGTATACAACAGTTTTTTTTTGTGGTATAAAGATAATCCGGTCTTTTTTACATGTCCCAACCCTTTTCCGCAAATCTATACAACTGTCATATTAACAATATTTGGTTAAAATGGATTTCATTTAATTCAATAACATTCATTTTTTTCATGCACTAAACATGAGTATTGTATCAGTTATATTGAATACAACGGGAAGAGTTCTTATACAGTGCTATGAATTACTTTTGTGTTTAAGGCGCTTTAACAAATAGTCATTGATATAATATATAATATAAGAATATTCGTATTGTTAGAGACATGGGCAATTATGAGTGGACAATATTCCACTGTTGGTTAATCTTTTGAATGCAATATAATCCCTAATTTGACAGGTGATCATACACCTGAATATTTTCTAGCACAGACTAATCGTCTTAGTAAACTACTTCCAACACCTGCTTTAAAACATTCAATCAACGTGTAACATTAAAACGTATTTTATTTATACTTAGTTTTTAGTCGGTTAATTTATCACGTTTAATTATACTTAAAAAAATATCAATGACTTCTTTTTAACACGGTGAAAAAATAGCAATGTATTTTTGTCCTACAAAATTATTTTTTTATTTGGCGTGACCCGAAATAGCTATCAACTATAAATCTAATGAATTTTGTAGAACTAAATATCATTACTATTTTTTGGGAGTGTTATAATGAAGTTCTATCAAGAAAATGCCAATTCAATAAATTATTGAAACTTTGTACGATACCACATGTTTTATCATCAACGCGTTGAATTCGTGTGATAGAATACCTGGAGATGCCGAAATGCGAATTTGAAGTGAGAAAACACGTTGAATCGTATATATAATCCTTTCAACACTTAACAGTTCAAATTTGTTAATTACTTATAAAAAAACGTACTTAATTTGACATTACGTGATATCACAAACATTTCAATATGTTGAACTCGTTAAAACATTTTTGTATGTAATTACATAGAACACCTACAATATTAATTTGAATTCATTTTTAAGACTGAAATATATTAGAAAGATTCAGCACTTGCCGATATTCATTTACAGTGTTTTAATGACAATCAATAAATTAAATGCATAATGATAATACAAGTGTTTGGTTTCGTTGAGAAGCATCCTAACAATAAATGTATCGGAAAAAGTATATCTGTATTGGATATTGATTTAAATATTTTCATAATTGAATCTATTAGGAAATTTCAGCTCATAGCTTTGCAAATATGACGAAGAAGTTGCATTATATATTTGGCAAAAATAAATCAATTCCATATATCAAATGCTTATATTATACGCTATTTTTTTTTCACTTTTAAGGTGTTAACTGTCTCTTCTTGATGGAAAGGCATGATATTTTAAATAATAAAAACACATTTTTTTTAGTACTTATTTCCACAATATATTTTTTGATCAGGACCGGTTTCGCTCGTCGCGAGCATTATCAACTGATAGAATACAATTACAAACAAGTCTATTTATAGAAAACAAAAAAATAATTTCAGTTAAAGGTAGCAGGTGTACAAAACCATGGGTTCAATCATACAATATTGATACAAATAAAGTAAATTAGTATAAAAATTAAATGTTCACAATCACTTATTAAGAATTACAATTACAATTATGGTAAATCAATAATCCATTGGGAGCTCTGAACAATCAATTCGTCATTAAAATTTCCCATTCTTTACTTCCTTATTGATTGTTCAGAGCTTCTAATGGATTATTGATTTACCATAATTGTAATTGTAATTCTTAATAAGTGATGAACATTTAATTTTATACTAATTTACTTTATTTGTATCAATATTGTATGATTTTATGTAAATTGTTTCCTAGTTCTTGAACCCATGGTTTTGAACACCTGCTACCTTAACTCAAATTAATTTTTTGTTTTGTATAAATAGACTTGTTTGTAAATTGTATTCTATCAGTTGATAATGCTCGCGATGAGCGAAACCGGTCCTGATCAAAAAATATATTGTGGAAATAAGTACTAAAAAAAAAATGTGTTTTTATTATTTAAAATATTATACGCTACAGTATATATTTTTTTGAAGGGATATTTTGACGTAATTTTGTTTATACGGATTAAGTGTAATTTATAGATATATAAATAGTGGAATTGTTGTTGAAAATAGTTTTCTAAGACATGAACGACGTCTACAATTTGCTTGTGAAATGAAATCCAAGTAGTATGCATTTCACTATTGTTTCCCTTTGTATGCAGAAGTTTTTTAATCAATCTGCATGCAAGTATGGGTTCCTAGTGGGCTATGTTTCCAGGCGTATTGTAGCGTCAGTAGTCTCGGAAAGAAAACAAGTAATACAAGTTTCGTAAGACGTAGGTATTTTAAGTTTCAAGAATGCACCGCGCAAAATTACAAAAACCAACGCATAACTCGGAGGCGTATGTTCCTTCAGTGTAATCCCGTTGCAACTTGCAATGCTTTGCGAGTAGGAAGACGATGCAACTATTTTACAAAATGAAAAAATATTCATATTTTTCATCATTCTATTTCTCATATTAAAGCTGAGCTTACCGTCTCATTTATTGATGGAAACAAACTTCTTTATCTTAGTGTCCCTTTCTCGCATTTATCATAACAACACTATATAATTTAAACGATTGTTATACTATAGAACTAGTTTTATTTTCATAAATGTATAGAACTTCAATGGTATAGAATCTGACGCTTTTGTATAACACTGCAACGAAAATTAACAACAGCAACAACGCTTCAACACTTGGTAATTTATGCAGTAATCTAACTAAGTCAAAGTCAGTTTATTAGTTCTGTTGCATCCGTGTGATAGAATGCCTGAAGATACCGAAAGGCGAAACCTGGGTCGTTAGTAACAAAACATATGGAATCGTAAAAAAGTAACGATTCAAATTTAAGACAAAGTTGTGTAAATAGCAGTAAACTTTGTTAAATTTAAATTGTTGAAACTTTGTCACTAACGATCCGACTTTCGTCTTTCAGCATCTTTTACTTTTTATATTTTACGTCTAATTGCTGAGTTCATTGACCAATAATCATTCCAGATTGTAATATTAAATCGTAAGGACAACAAAGGAAATGAATAAGAATTGTACCACTGTAAAATTGAAAGCATATAAAGTTAAAATTGAAATTTGATTAATGCTCTTCTTATGGTAATTGAGTTAAGTTACTGTTATCACAAAAAAAATGTAACTTTTCTCAAGCCAATATTTAAAGTTAGTTTTTCTTTGTCCACTAAACAGATCATTTTCGAATAATATAATTTATATTGACTGATTTCAGAACACACTTTTTCATGTGATAGGCGTTTCCGGGAAAAGTTTTCTGGTTTTGGCCACATGAATGTGCAGCAAACTGATGCACCACCACCTAGTTTTGTTTCTTCGTCATGTGGCGTAGCTTTCTCCTCAGGGTTCGTGAAACAACATGGCTGCGGATGAAGCTCATAAACAGAGTGCGCGCTTGATATGCAAATTACGTAAAACAATATATCCCGCTTAGCAGAGAACGACAACTGAAAAATGCGAAATTAGCAACAAAAAAAAACACCATCGATAAAACTTACTTGTACAATAGTTTCCAAAGACATTTGAGTGAAATTTGAATTGTTACAACTTTGTACACTTCCACATGTTTTGCCACTAACGACCCGGGTTTCGCCTTTCGGCATCTTCAGTCATTCTATCACATGAATGCAACAGAACTGACGTAAAATAAACAGTTAGCATCGTATATATAATAAAGTTATTGATAAAAGGAAAACACTTACGCCAAGGCAAGCAGTAAATTGCAGCTTAAACATATTTAATAATAATTATCTCATAATACTTGTAAACCATTCCCTGTGATAATTTTCAGTAACGATCTTGTTAATGTGTCATTCTTGAAAAGATTCGACAGCAAATATTTATCAACTTATATTAAAATATAACCAATGAAACAACTGATGTCAGTTCTGTTGCATCCATGTGATAGAATGCCTGAAGATGCCGGAAGGCGAAACTCGGGTCGTTAGTGACAAAACATGTGGAATCGTAGAAACTTCTAGCAATTCGTATTTGATATTGAAATTCCATTAAGCCACCTTTAGTCGATATCAGAAATTTTGAATGGCAGTTTACTCTGGAACAATATAACCGTGTCTTAATATTTCGTATGCAGCTTCTAATGATTTATTTACGATGGATGACATATTACACAATATAAATTATTATTAAAGTAAATTTTCATATTTTTAAAATAGATCTTATCAATTCTTATTACAAAAATCAATGAATAAATATATGGTATATATTTTTTAATTGTTCAAAAAATTATAAAACCGTTGAATCAATTACGTTCAACTTCGTAGGGAGGTAAGTATTGTTTTACTTAAAAACTGTTATATAGATGTGTTTTATAAAAAAAATATTTACATTTTGAAATATATTTGAAATATATTATATTAACCAAGCAAGATTCTTCACAAAATATTGTCTTCTATTGATTCTATTCCAATTTAAAGGTGTAAGTTATCAATTCTTGATGGAAAGGCATGATATTTTAAATAATAAAAAAACATTTCCTAGTACTTATTTCCACAATATTTTTTTTGTTCAGGACCGGTTTCATGATCAGTTGATAATTCTCGCGAGTAGTGAAACCGATCATGATCAAAAATTATATTGTGGAAATAAGCACTAAAAAATGTATATTCAATTTTTTATTTCAATTGGTAAAAGAATCTCTAAATGCTTATTTTTGAGTGTTTTTCGCGCTTAATTAATAATACTGGATGCGAATAACATAACTTACGTCACATGTATCATACGAAGAATTGAAATAATTAGGTAGATGTAGATCACATTATGCAACCATCCTCGTTGAGCGCATTCGCAATTGATATGCATTTATTCAGGGAAAGGTTTATTACGCCATTCCAAGGAACACTCATACACTTTTATAGTGGCAAATAATAGTGTGCATTACGAGTCCGCCGGTTCAAAACTAACGAAAGTTACACGCTGAACACTGCAACGCAAGGACTTTATGTGTTAAGAGTATGTACACCTTTCTTTTATTATACCGTAATATATATAATAATATGAAACACCTCGCTTTTTTACATAATACCTACATTTTATCTGACTCTCTTGTATACATACTATGATTATTATGTTCACAAAACAGTAACTCGGCAAAAACAGTAACTCTTTAACGATACATAAAAAATATGACACCGGCGTATAAAAACTCTGCAGTGACGATGAAAAGAAGTACACCCAGTCCTTTTTTTATGCGATACATTGGTTCCAGAAAAAGGCACGTAAAAAAAATCGCGTAAAAAAAAATATTTCACGCAATTGCATTATATTTCTTTACACACCTTAAAACATAAATTTGTATAATATCCGATACATTTGTCAACATTTGGCAAATGTATGTGTATTTAAAAAAATGGAATGCAATACAAAATCAAGTTTTAAGAATACACATTTTTTTTATTTAAAAAAATGATGGAACGTACATGCCTAGCATTGTATATAAATGTCTTCTTTGGAACAAATTTGGGGAAAAAATTGCGTAAAAACGAGTGAAGCGCGTAAAAAATGTAGCGCTGCCGTCAAAAAAATCACGTATAATCGAATTCGCGTAAAAAAAGGACTGGGTGTATAACGATTACCCAGCAGAATTTTTATATACACCTTTCCTTCGATTTACACGGTAGATAGGTTCCTATAGAATATAAGATAAAAACGTGTAAATCGAAAATGTATATTTTTTATTGTAAAACCGTGTAAATTGAAAAGTATACAAAAAACGTATAATTTTGCTGATTTATTAAATATATAAATGAAACAAAATTGTTAAAAAGTTTAAAAATACACATTATTTTAATAATTAAATACACATAAATCATATATAGAGGAACAAAAAAATAAAATCCTAAAAATTCATAAAAAAATTATTGCAACGGTTGGTGAAGTTTCTATCATTCATCACTCTCAATCTCTTTTTTGTGACTGTTTCAAAGTGGTTAAGGATAAACCCCAAATGGCGGGAGGAGACATACGTGCAGTGGAATGCATACAGTTGGATTCGCCGATAAATGGACTCGCCCATATCGGGTGCACAAACAAAATCAATTGGCGAGAACATTGTCTCTGTTGATCAAAGCTAGTTGTTTTCAACATTTATTTTAATCCGTGTAAAAGTGAATACATGTGGAACAAGTACCGCGTAAATCGAGGGATTGGTGAAGTTGAAAGTTTGTGACACTCAAAAGTTTTTTATGATTCAAAAATCAATAAAAAATACTGGGTGAACATTATAAATAAATTAAGTCGCCGCCAAACTAAGCAAGGAAAATAAAGACATTTAGTTCTAATTGAATCACCCAATTCCCATTGGTTTTCTTACTAAACTTGTAATTGAAAAGTTGTGTGAGTGGAAGAGGAATTGGTTCAGGATAATTTTAATGCCTCAACAGAACACGAGTGAAATTTATTTACCAAAAAGACTTTGTCGATTGAATTCGTTTATAGAACATTAATGTATTTTTTCTGCAGGTATTTAAGACTTATCAATAAATAAGCGGTGCATACAAAATGTTAAATTAATCTTGCTTAAAGAATGGCTCTAAATAATTTTATCAACAGACTTTCAAACCTAATCCGAAATATTCACCGCTTAGAATGCAATTCCTAATAAATACAAAAGTAATGATACAAAGAATTCAATTTTATAAATCTGGCTACCATGGCATCAGAAAAAAATGTATATATCTGGTTGCTATGGCAACGGTAAAAATAAAGTTCAATTTCTCAAATCTGGGTGTCATGGCAACGGAAAAATAAAAGTTCAATTACATATTTCGGGTAACCATAGCAACGGAAAATAAAAGATCAATTTTATAAATCTGGTGACCATGGCAACGGAAAAATTAAATTCTTATTTAATAATAATGGTTGCAATGGCAACGGACAAATAAGAGTTAAGTTTCATAAAACTAGTAGCTATGGCAATGGAAAAATAAAAGTACAATTTCATAAATCTGGTTGCTATGGCAACGAAAAAATAAGAATAATTTCTAAAATCTGGTTACAATGGCAATGGAAAAGGAAGTTCAATCTAATAAATTTGGTTACCATAGCAACGGAAAAATAAATGATCAATTTCATAATTCTGGCAACCATGGCAACGATAAAATAAAAAAACATTTTATAAATTTGGTTGCCATTGCAACGGAAAATACATTTTATTGATTGAATTTGCATTCACTTGCTAGAACTCCATCATAACACGGTGAAAACATAGCAATGTATTTTAGTTCTACAAAACTATTTTTAACAAATATAGTTGATAGCTATTTCGGCTCACGCCATCGTCAGAACTATGCTTAAACTAACATTTGCTTAATCCATAGCCCATAATAATGGTTATGAGATAACAACGATAAATAATTTATTACATAAAAACAATTAAATCTAGCTAGAAAACTCATTTACCCGAACCCAATACAAGATAACCGCTTCTATAAATCTATTAACTACCTAGGTAGCATTAGCGAAAAAATTCATCGGGAGATTAAAAACTCAATAAACGTAGCTTTCAAGGTCAACAAT
The DNA here is from genome assembly GCA_028555115.1 of Himalopsyche japonica. Classification (NCBI taxonomy): domain Eukaryota; kingdom Metazoa; phylum Arthropoda; class Insecta; order Trichoptera; family Rhyacophilidae; genus Himalopsyche; species Himalopsyche japonica. The sequence continues at coordinate 818,942 of JAHFWJ010000015.1, forward strand.
AATTTAGGCAGACATCTTAAAAATAGTAAAGATAAAATCAATAAACTAGACAGAAGCGGTATTTTTAAAATGTCCTGTGGCTCATGTTTATCCGTTTATATCGGACAGACAGGTAGAAGTATATCTACTCGAGCTAAGGAGCATGTAAGATCATTCAACAATAAAAAAATAGATTCACAATTCGCTAATCACGTTATTAATGAATCCCATAATATAAATTCAGTCTCAGCCAATCAGCAATGTTTGCATCTTTGTAGTAAGGGTCGGAGAATGACGGCTTTAGAACAGCTAGAAATCAATAGACACCAATTATCACAAAGGATTCTTAACGACCAAACTAACATAATAGTATCGCTACTTGTCCAGCCGTTGCACAAAGGGGTGGTCTGATTTACTTCCAGAAGGATCACTTCCGTCCCACATATAATCTTATTGTCATAGACACCTATTGTTTCATTTAGAATTTTGAAAATTTAGTGTCATTGTGTTAAAGTAACAAGCTAGGCCGTTGGAACAGGAGAGAGGATGTGTTGTGTGCCTTTTCTGCACAGCTATATATAGATAATCAAATGTTAGTTTAAGCATAGTTCTGACGATGGCGTGAGCCGAAATAGCTATCAACTATATTTGTTAAAAATAATTTTGTAGAACTAAAATACATTGCTTTTTTATCACCGTGGAAAAATACATGTTTATTTCATAAATCTGGTAAACACGGCAACGTAAAAATAAAAGCTCAATTTCATAAATCTGGTTGCTATGGCAACGGAAAAAGAAGAGTTTTATTTCTTAATTCTGGTAAAGAATTGAGTCTTACAAAAAAAAAATATTATTTGTTGCCATGATATTATATAATATATTGATAAAATCAGATGAAAGTAGACTGCTTGTACATTATTGATTTTTACATCACTGTGAAACGTCATCTCGACTTGGGTTTCGCCTTTTGGCATCTTAAAGCATTTTATCAGACGGATGCAACAAACTGACGGCGAAACCCGGGTCGTTAGTGACAAAAAATATGGAGTCATACAAAGTTGTAATAATTCAAATTTGATATTGAAATCTCATCAAGCACATTCAGTGGATATCATTAATTATAAAACTTTTCACTTACTTAATATTTGTACATTTAAAGTGATTTATTCCTCTATTCGAAGAGAAAAAGACATGTTTATTTTAAATTAAAAAATAAACCGATAATAGTTATAACCATCAAGGTGTCAATACAAAATGATTTAAACTATACTTTATCCTCCTCTAGTCTCATAATTTAAATATATTAAATATTGTATTACGACTCAATAACTGTTGTTATCTCTTCAATACTGAATGGAAAATTATTAAAAGAAACACCACAAGCCAATAAACATATAGTAAAATATAGTTATAATAACGTCAAATTAAAACATTTTGAACCATAAACGTCGCGCAGGAAAACGTTTTGCAACCTAATAGTTAGTTCTCAGGATGGATAGCCATTTTCACGCTACATATCCCTGGCGTGTAATACATTTTCATGTGTGCGCCACTGTAATGTTATAGGTCTAGAAAACAACGCGAAATGAAAAAAATCCTCCACAATGAAAACAAAAGGAGACAATAAAAAGAAGTCTCGTTGCTTTACATAAATGTTCGCGACGCATAACGTTTTTATTGTATGATACCCATGTAGAAAACTCGGATCAAAATTTCATATTTCTTGACTCTTGCGTAACACGTGCAAAATATTTACATCTCTAAACTAGGGTCCTACAAGGCTACCAAATAGTACACTGCTTACAATATATGATCGTCGCAAAAGCTGTTTGCTTAATTTGAAAAAAAGATTTTTACAATTTTGTACTATGTGCGAGAGTTTTGAGTGTTTTAAGTTATATAAGCGTGTTCTCATAGCAACGTTAATATTATATAACAATATAACAGCGAGAGATGACGGTAGAGATCAGTTAATTCAAATACCCTTTATGCAATGCTTTTATTCTAGCATCGCTACTTATTTATTGATTGATTTGGCATTTACTTGGTAGAACTTCATTATAACACGGTGAAAAAATAGCAATGTGATAGAAAAATAGCGACATTTTAAACGAACAGACAAACACATGTCCTTCACCGCTCCTCAGACCATTGCGAAAAGCTAATGCATTTCTGAAATAAATCATCTCCGAGCCGTATTTAAGCTTACTGCAAGTGCCGCCAAAAGTTTATTTTATATTTTCAGTTTTTTTTTGCAACACGATATAAACTAGGAGACTAAAATACATTGCTATTTTTTTCACGGTGTTATAATAGAGTTCTACCAAGTGAATGCCAATTCAATCAATATATGGTGGATAGGTGTTACGGCTTACGCTCTCATTAGAGCTGTTAGAATTACTAAAACATTTATTTCAATCAATCAAGGGAATATTCCCATTATAAAATGCATTTTTTTACTCGATTGTTAAAGTCTTGCTGGTCATCAAAATATATGAAACATTCCAATTCAACATAAAAAATAAAGAGCAAGTGACCGACTTTTCATGCATATCATGCCAAGAACAATATAATATCAAATTTAGTACGGTGAAACAAATAGCAACGTATTTCAGTTCAACAAAATTATATGGTATATAGTTGATAGCAATTTCGGTTAACATCAGAATCAGAACATCAGAACTACAGAGAGCGTAAGCCGAAATAACAGAAAGAATATTTTCAACGTGTTATAACGGAACTCTACCAGTAATTGCCAGTTTAATCAATTACGTTAATACCACTTATCTCTTCCAACACAACAGACTTCACCACTTATGATAACATTAGAACTTAAGAATGACTTGGACTTGAACTTGACAGCCAAAATTTTGGATAGAAGATCATGGTCATCTATCTATATATATTAAGGAAAAAATGCAAAATAAGTCCCATATTTCAGTTATTTAAAACACAATTGTGTTTTTCAATTATTATTACTGGATTAAAGTTTTCATGCATTTATTTATAAAGGTTTATTATATGGACAAATTTTTTAAAGCAATCTACTTGTGATACTGTTCAAAAATTAACTTAATTAAATTATTGTTATAGTTTAATTCAAAAAACCGTTTAATTATTTCAAATTCTGTTGTGTGTATCATTAATTTAAATTTCTTAAATAGGTATACAGAATAATAATGTTGACTTAAAAAAATATCGATTGGCGTTATAAAATAATATTGAGAGCTTCTGCAAATACAATTAAACGTATTAAAACTAATAAATAATAAAACGAAGTGTCTGAACAAAGCTTTTATGATTGATATCAATTCACAGGATCATTTATAAAATAAAATAAAAATTTTATAAAGCTGAATCATAATGTTTTTTATTGCAAACAATTGCAGAGTATTTCATAATGTTGCATATCCAATTCTTTAAAAAAAAACCTGAAAAAACTACATATTATTTTTTGTACATAAAATATTCATGTCTCTTAGCTCACATGGTTTATATTGCCTGATGATTTATTAATTTTCACAATTCTTTATAAAAAATATTTTAATAAATGAATCGTCCATTTCGGTATTTTATTTGACAAGTTTTTATGCGCATCGTGAAAATGCATAGTTTCCTAAAAGACCTTGAAAACAATTATTTAAATATGATAGCAAAACAGCTACAAACACAGTTAATTTATTTGTCAATTCTTAGTAAAAAGGTAACATATTATTTTTACCAAAACGACGAAACATGTGGAATCGTACAAAGTTGTAACAGTTCAAACGTTAGAAGGATTAACGTCGAATACACTTCACTAAGTGGAACCAGGAACTACAAAATATATTTCAATAAGTTCCTCAATTGCTGCTCTTCTGAAAATTTGCTCAAAACCGACAGACTGATCAGTCGAATATACATTTTTTATTGTATGGATTTACATAAATTGAATAGGACACGATATGGATTAAGGATAATTCATTCCCATAATTTTATGGGCAAGGCTTTGAACAATCGTTGCTCTACATAAAACACGTAGCCGCTAAAGAAATTTCACGGTTGAGTGTTAACTTTGAATAGGGCAATAACCATTTCACGTATAATACGTTGCTTTGCATTTCCAGCATTACTTTATGGCTTTATTACAAGTGCATATTGCATTTATCGACGCATGCTGCACATTGCACGATCAAAAATGCTGCTCTGTTAATAGCGCTTCAGATGTACAATAAAATAAATTTTCAATTCATCTCAAATGTACAAACTTATGCGTAACGCCATTTGCAATACATTTTTTTGTTGCCATCTAAGACTATTTTTTAATACTCTATTTGATTAAAAATTGTATGAACAAAATAATAAAATATATTAATAATGTAATATTATAGATGTCTGCCTTTTTACATAATCGCGATTAAATTATATAATATATTTTTGTTTGTTTTTTTTTATCTAATTGTTTTTAATCGGATTCGATATAATTTTGACGTCGTAAATAAACTGCTCTACAATTCCATAACAGAAAATTGGTTAAAACTTTTATCGACCACAAGTAAAATTTTATGAAAGGAAAATTTTGTGTAAAAAAATAAAAATAAACTACTTACAATACTTTTATGATCTAATTCAAATTCTGATTTCTGTTGTATTGTATATATTTCATTTGCACAAGCAACTTTAACTAAAAAAACTTACATTCAAGATTTGTATCGTACAAAATGGTGCCTTTATTTTTAGTCAGTCGACAGGTTACGGTCTAATAAGCTTATAAAGGACATGAAAATATCTAATACAAAGCAACAAAAATTTTACGCATTCCCTGCTGAGCCGTCTAAAGCATATTCCAACACATAGACTTAAATTTATTGAATAATATTGGTTTGAAATAATCTTATTGAGTTTGTCAGGACAAATCAAGCAATTGCATTAGCTCAAAAATTAGCGAATACAAGAAGGTTTATACCACTGTTAATTCATATATTTTCGGGTATCAACTATCAACGCAGTAAAATCAGTCGTCTCAACAGTTGAGACGTTAGAAGTCAGCAGGTTAATTATGATCAAATATTTGGTAAAAAAATGACTAACTTCAAATAGTACGAATGGTTATGTATTTATAACGTCGCTATGAAAATTTATTTAAACTGTATCTTTAATGATAAACTACTCCCCAAAATATAAACTGCCGTTAACCTAATATTTTATTAACCACAATTCACTGTCATATAAAAATTTGAAAAGTATTAATTCAACATTTACAGATATTCAATTATCAAAAATAGTCTTCATGAGTAATAAGTTATATGTAGTAATATGAGTAAATAGTATCGTAAGTTTTTTCTTTGAATAAAATCATGTGATAAAATTGACTATAAACATGTATAATTTTATACTACATACCTTGCTAACATAAGTTTATTTCTCACATAAAACTAAACGAACCGTACTATCCAACTCAACAAGTACCTGCTTGGTTGAAGTTCCTCATGAAACCATATGTCAATTGTAATGTAGAATTTTCTTTCACATACAATTTTTCCTAGATGTATTTTTATCAATTTTATTCATTAATCGGGAGCGAATTGTTGAATTAGGTTCATAGTGGGTGTGGTGAAAATGGGGAGATGTGTTTCCACTCACAACAACTCGTCGCTTGCAATGTTGCGATACAATAATATCTTACTTGACACCTCCGTCACGTGCAGGGTTGTAGTCAATAATATATTTCCTAATAAAACGTTAATTAAAAGATTAATACAAAAACTTGATTAGAAATAATGTTTAATTTCCACATCACAATATACGCGAACTTTTATTGACAATTATAATTCTCTCTTCGGTTCAAATTTTTAATCACAAACCACGCTTGGAATCAATCTCTCTAGTCAAAATCATAGCATAAACCAAAACTCATCGGAAAACGGCAATTAAAAATAAAAAGAATCGATCAATGCATTGATTTTGTATAAATGACCTTAAATTCTATCGACTCCGTGGTGTTGTAGTAAACTTTACCGGCTTCAGTTAAGGATATCACAGGTTCAAACCTATCGCTTCCTGCTCAAAGGCAGGGGTCTTTTTAGTACGTTAAGTCCCATTCACCCATAAAAATGAGATATATAAGTTTTTCAGATTTGTCAATTATTATTGGGAAAATAATAGACCAATATCTGATATCTAAGGTTGAACTACTAGATGAATCTATACATTTACTTTTGTCTGTCAATCGTTGGGAACTAGTACTTACAATGATTTCTTTGCTAAATGAAGTGACAAAACTTATCGTTGGAAGACATGCATTTTCTGGTGTTGCATTCACAACTGCCGAAGGTTATGATATGTTTATTGATTGAAAAGGCATTTACTTGGTAGAACTCCATTATAACACGGTGAAAAAATATCAATGTATTTTAGTTGTACAAAATTTTATAAGATGTAATTGATAGCTATTTCGACTTTTTTTTTGAGTAGTTCTGACAATGGCGTGAGCCGAAATAGCTATCAACTCTAGCTATCTCATGAAAAAAAATGTAGAATTAAAATACATTGCTATTTTTTCATTGATAGATGTTTGTTTTTAAGCGTGGAGTAACATAAAATCAATTGCTTAAACATAAGTACTGTTCCAGCATGATCCTTTCTCTGACCACTATCTTCGATGAAAAGAGAAGCTTGCTAATATTAAGAGAAATCCAGACTAGACGAAATGACAGTATTTTACTAAGCAACGGAAAAAGTGACGACACATTTAATTTGAATTGTTACAATTTTGTACGATTCCACATGTTTTATCACTATCGACCCGGGTTTCGCATTTCGGCATCGTCGGTCATTCTATCACACGGATGCAACAGAACTGACTGAGTCACCGTCAGTCGATATCATGAATGAGACGATATATTTGTCAAGTCTATGAGCTCTGTGTTGATTGCAAGAATATGTTGGAAAAAAATATGACATAACGTAAAAAAAATATAATTACTTTGAAAAAATAACTCTGGCCTCGCTCCACCCTAAGATGAAGAAGCGTCTCCCGCTCCGACAAGGCGTAAAAGGGAAAAGGATGGCGGAAAACAAAATGAAAATTCTGTCACTCTCAAGACTTGTTTTACTTCATCCAACGATTCTTTTTGTCCCTAGCCCCATTTCACCCCCTTCTCCTTCGGAGCTCACCCTTCCTATCTTCTGCTTCTGTGACATCTTGTTAAGGGGATGCAAAATCAGCAACAGAAAATTCACTCACTTATATTATTAAATCATAATAAATATACCTATAACGCCGTCTATCCGTTTGTAGCTCATAAGCAAAGTTATCGATGAGTATAATCGTCAAAATGACTAATTCCTTCTACCAATAGCACAGTAGTAATAATGTTACGATTTAACTTTATTGATTGAATTGGCATTTATTTGGTAGAACTCCAATATAGCACGGTGATGATGTTGACTGTCTGATGTTCTTATAGTTCTGACCATGGCGTGAACAGAAATATTCATCAACTATATCTTATAAAAATTTTGTAGAACTAAAATACATTGCTATTTTTTCACCGTGCTAATTTTCCTTAAGTTAACTTACGTAATAATTTACAAATAAAACTCGAATTAGTATAATGAAAGATTATATAGAAAGTTTAAAAATATCTTAGTGAATAAAATGATATACAAAGATTGTTTTAAACGAGATTCATTTCCTAACAGTTGGGTTTCTTAAACAAATCTTTTTGACTAAAATATTTTATTCTATAATTTATGATATCGACTGAAGGTGCTTGATGGAACTTCAATATAAAATTTGAATTGTTACAACTTTGTACGATTTCACATGTTTTGTCACTACCGACTTGGGTTTCGCCTTTCGGCATCTTCAAACATTCTCAGTCAGTTTTCTTGCATACGTGTGATAGACTGCCTGAAGATGCCCAATGGTGAAACCCGGATCATTAGTGACAAAACGTGTGGAATTGTACAAAGTTATAACAATTCAAAAATTTTAATTCTTATTGATTAAAATTATTCGATTATTATTCCAAAAATTTGCGTACAAAAACAATTTACCTGTGTGATTAGGTGTTGAATTTCACGTATTATTTTAAATAATAAAAACAAATTATAAGTAATATTTTCACTATGTATTTTATTATCAGGGCCGTTTTTGCGATCAGTTGATAATGCTCGCGATGAGCTTAAATTCCGGTATTGATCATGAAATATATTGTGGCAATATTACTACATAAAAAATGTGTTGCTATTTTTTAATATACTGTACATAATCAATGAACTATTACGGTAAATTATTGCTGCTTAATAAAATTTTGTCACAAATTGTAATGTTTGATAAACTATACTAAAATCAACCACATTTTGAAAACTTTATCGCGTAGAGAATATACACTTCTAACTTTTATAGCTATTAAATAATCTTTCAACAGTAAATAAATTTTGCATCTAGATCTTGCAAGCTACTGTAAATTTTACATGGCTACTATTTGACTTTGTTATATCTATGAAGTTATAGTTGGAATAGGAACGTCAGCGTGTCAGTATTCAGTAAGGACTTGTGTTTTCACTAAGATATCATAGTGAATTAAAGCTCTTTGTGTTAAAAGCTTATGTCTTAGAGACGAGCTTAATTACTGCTTCTACACTGCTGCATATTCAATCTTACAATTTAGCTTCTGAATTATCAATTGTCCATTATTTTATCACAATTTACTTAGTTAATCCCAACAGATAAATGTGTATTTTTTCATTCAACCAAACGCATTGTAGGTTTATATTTTTAACGGTTTTTTGTGTGACTTTGTATAAAAAAAATCAAGTTCACTTTTATGAAAAGCGATTCGTTTTTTCATTACATATCATATACAATTTCATAAAAGCTATGTTAACAATAAGAAGAAAATAAAAACACTATTAAATATGGCTTTATATATAAGTCATATGCAATTACAAGAGCAAGTGATTGATTTTTCATGGAAGTGATGTCAAGAACAATTTGATATATTGTTAACATGACCATTGGTATTGATTGAATTGGAATTTATTCGGTATAACTCCATTATAGCAGGGTGAAAAAAATTGCAATGTATTTTAGTTCTAAAAAATTAATAAAATATATAGTTGATAGCTATTTCGGCTTACGCCTTCATCAAAATAGTAAATGACATAATACCAATGCCAAGCGTCAAAAAACTTAATCGAAAACTTGGAAACAATGTAGGAGTTAAGATAGAATTTGAAGATTTTCTTGAACATTCTAAAAAAATGCGCTTTCTATATACTAGTGATGACGAACCAGTGACCTGCGAGTCGGACATTGGTACACACAGGCATTATAGATAAACATATTTTCTATATCGTTAAAGAAAGAACAGAAAATAGTGAGGAAAAGTGGTCAAATACAAAAGAAAAGTAAACGTTTTCTCATGATTTAAAAAATGATAACCAAAACATAAAACTAGTTTTTAACCATCCATCATTTAAGCATAAATCTCACATTATAAGACAAGCCACAGACTCGTGAGTAAGTATTAATAAAAATAATGAACAAAATTTTACCCAATTTTCAAAAATGACAAACATTACAGCGAAAAAAGTAGTTTTTAACCATCTTTACACCCACTTCTCCGAAGGACAACACGGATCAATCCATAAATAAAATAGTTTTATACAACACTCTGAATTCAACACAATTGCAAAATGATGAAATATATATGTATATATGACAACCGTAGTTTTAACATATGAAATTAAAAATCCTGTTTAATAATCTAATAAAATGGAATATGTACTTAACGTGAAAAGACATGAATATGATAGTGTGAACAAGTGAGTAACTAGAAATCATAGTCGAATAGAACAATGCTGAAGGAAACATCTGCTGAGAGGGCGACGTTCTACAATCATATTAATTACCACAGCCCGCTTGTAATTGATATGAATTACTTCGTGTTACATACAGGATATAATAATATGTATAACGCCAAGTTTGCCGGTTGAATATAATTGAGTGAATACCATTCTTATTAATGAAACATAACCAGTTACTAATTAAAAATGCGACCATGAAATAGAAAATAAACAGTGGAGTTTGCGTATGTTATTAACGAAAGAATGCCATTATTATGATCATTAGAGACTTAAACTTTAATAATTTACTAAAACAAAATACATAGTTTTGAATGTTCTTTAATGTGTCTTTATATTATATATATTTGTCTAATTTGAACATTTCTTTTAAATAATTAAACTAAACATTTTAGTACAATTTTTGCAATATATTTAAGGATTATGACCTTTTCCGCTTATCGCAAGCGTTATCAACTGATAAAAATTACAAAATTCTATTTATACAAAAGTTTGTTTTGAATTTTTAGTAAGCAGGTATATAAATCCAAACGTTCAAGAAAAAGAAAATAATTTGCAGGAAATTATGCAGTATAAATTCAATTAAAAATGAAATCTTAATAATTTTTTTTTTTTTTTTAATTAAATACACATTTTTTAGTACTTATTTCCACAATATATTTTTTGATCATGACCGGTTTCGCTCATCACGAGCATTATCAACTGAAAAAATTTTTTTTTAGTAATTTTGCAAACAAAATAAAGAAAAATCAACAATGCATAACAGTTAAAAACAATCGGAAAATAATCGTTAACAAAAATACACATACCAAACAAAGCTATTTGTACAATATTATGAGTTAAAATTGTTAAAAGATATGTTTCAATTATTTAAAATACAATATATTGCCACAAAGTAGAAACTTTAGTCATGCTTTTAACTAAAATATTTATAATGTTCAATTAACTATTTTATGTTAGTTGTATGATGAACCGAAAACAATTTACATTATACATGCATACATACTTATTTAAGACCACATTTCGTTTCAATATAAATAAATATTAACATTTTTACAGATTTTTACAAGCTAATTAAATTAATTAAATTAATGTACATTTTGATTCTATAGAAGAATATATCTAACACTTCGTCGATTGATTCTCAGCCAATCTATAAATTAACATAGTATATAAAAGCGTATTTAGTATTCGACTTAGAGTTCAATAATTAGATAAAAATAACACGGTTAAAAAATAGCAATGTATTTTAGTTCTACAAAATTATTTTTAACAAATATAGTTGATAGCTATTTCGTATCACGCCATCGTCAGAACTATTCTTCACTATACTATACTATAGTACTATTACTATACTAGTAGTACTATAGTTCTGACGATGGCATGAGCCGAAATAGCTATCAACTATATTTGTTAAAAATAATTTTGTAGAACTAAAATACATTGCTATTTTTTCACCGTGTTACAATGTATTTTAGCTCTACAAAATTATTTTTAACAAATATACAACAGAACTATATAACAGAACTAGTTCTGACGATGGCGTGAGCCGAAATAGCTATCAACTATATTTGTTAAAAATAATTTTGAAGAACTAAAATACATTGATATTTTTTCACCGTGTTATAATGGAGTTCTACCAAGTGAATGCCAATTCAATCAATATATAAAAATATATATTAAACGCATTATTTAATAACGGTATTGGTTATATTGTCAAAAGAAACGTTCTCATAAGTGAAACATATGACATATATGATAAAATAGTGCCTTACTATATTATTTATCTTTTTTAGACATCAAGTAAGGAATTATGAGTGAATACTTTCCCGGATGAATTCATAATAATATACAATAAAAAAAAACATTAACATCAAACTTTCTCGTACATATGATAAGCTTTTGAATAGGAAAATAAATATAAAATCTTTTCGAACAATTGAAGTCCTGGTATGCGCTTAGTTGTAAAGTTAATATTCTATTGTGATTCTTAAAAACGACAAATTAGAAAGAATCTGTTATTTGTTTAATTACTTACAATTAAATTTGTTTACTCGTTTTTATCATCTAAGAAGAGAATAATCGTTACGGTTCTGATTTTCGCTGCAGCCTGCTTGAACCCATTAATTTTGAGAAAATTTTGGTGGAAAACAGATAAGAATATTCTATCACAGAAGTTCATTAAATGACAATGCAAATACTTGAGATACTTGGTTCTAATGACGATAAAATAAAGTTCAGATAAAAACCTCTGCTTCATACAAATTTTATTTTTAAACATAAAAAGATTAGAATTATTATAACTCAAATTTCAACGATACAATACATACGATGCTGCTCAAAATAACCGTTTTCTCTCATTTTATTATTGTACAGTTAGAATTTAAAAATTATGACTGTCATTAAAAAATCTATTAACCATATATTTTCCCTCTAATGACTAACTGGTAAAAAAGTAGAAGAATATTACACACAGAAACACTAAATGAATTTATGTTAATTATACTATGGAAAATCTTCCATTCCAAGCTAGAATGTATTGATAGCGAAAAATTTTTTTTATACGCCCTACGTGAAATTATTTCAATAAGCTGACAATCTCACAAATTTAATTCCTATAATACATCACCATATACTTAATTCCCACCGTTGAGTAGTTAATAAGTAGATGTCTCTATATTAAAAATTACCCAATTACACTGTAAAGATAGTTGATTATTCATTAACAATATTTTATGTTAATAAAACTTATCACAGAAAAAATTGTTCATTATTTTTAAATCAATAGATAATAATTTAAAGTTATTTAAGTTGTTTGTTTGGATCCTAGCGTCTTCTGGTATATTATCGATGCTAGCTATTTATTGTGTATCAGTTCTAATGCATCCATGTGATATAATGTCTGAATATACAGGAAGGAGGATCTCAGATCGCTCATGAGAAAACGTATAGAAAAGTTTTAACAATTTCAATTTGAAAGTGATAATGACTAAGATTTTCAGTTTTTTATTCAGATAAGAAAATATAATAGTGAAAATTCCCAACGTGATTGACAAATATTTCTATAAATTTCATACGATAGAAATTCTGATATATTATATTTCATTTGCATTGTCATATATCGTCATGGTTGGTTGTTGTCCGGGTCGTTGAAGCGAGTTAAAAATTCTTAATTCAATACCAATCAAGAAAAGACTGCCTGATTTTCATTAAACTTCCTCTTTGACAATGATAAATCCGTATTTCACATTAATAATAATAAAATAAAACATTTGTAAACTTCAAACAGGTTTTGAAAATTGCCACTCTCGTGTCAGTTAATAGTTTGAATTTTTAGTAGACAATGAAAAAAAATATACCTACATATGAACTTAGCTGCAATATACTATCTCTAGTGTTTCGTTCGCTGTATGCGTATTATTCTATTTATTAGATTTGTCATTATAACAAGTAAATCAAATGTCATTCGAGATTCTATTTAGAAGTAACATATTTCAGTGATTGCAAGAGAGATGTAGTCGCTCTCCTTGGACATACCGACAGAATACTTGAGCGCAACTCACAAAAGGCGGCTATGTATCAGCAATTCAACAAATGTCAACAAATCACCTCGTCGTGTCACGCCTCAACACTCAGCTATGCGAAAAAATATTTCAGTGTGATTAACTGCACTTGAAATAGTCGGGGCGGGGCGACGCTGACGCTCCGTCGCCTCAGACGCCTCTTGACTCTAGGAATCCACCTGAAATTGTGACCTTAACCCTACCGACGTCACGATATGAACGATACATATTTTTAATAAAAAAAAATACTAAATTAAATTGATATCTCAATGATTATAACATAATGAATCTTACATATCTCTTATATTGACCGACTACTATTACTTCTTGGTGGAAAGGCGTGATATTTAAAATAATAAGACATGTTTTTTTAGTACTTATTAACTTTATTATCGAGACAGGTATCGCTCATCGCAAGCATTATCAACTGATTTTTGAGTGGATGGTAAGCAGGTATATAAAACTAAAGGTTCAATAACTGATAAAACAGTATTCAAAAAATTATGCAATACACAATCAATTAAAGTAAATTAATTTAAAAATGAAATCTGAATCATTTTTTATTAATAATTTTGTAAACAAAGTAAAATCAAATCAATAATCCATTAAGAGTTCGGAAAAGTCAAGAAAGATTCATTAGAGAAAATATTGAATGTAATTTGTTTTAAGCATGATAACCTGCACTTAAATATTATACTTAATGGAACATAATGTATATGATATTTTAATGGTAGTCAAATAGGATGAGAAGAAATGGTCTATCAGGGGGATTCCAATACGAATGTAACTTTTTTTTTTTTAATAATAAAAACACATTTTTTTAATACTTATTTCCACAATAAATTTTTTGATCAGGACCGGTTTCGCTCATCGCGAGCAATATCAGCTGATCAATGAGCGTTATCAAATGCTCGCGATGTGCGAAACCGGTCCTGATCAAAAAATATATTGTGGAAATAAGTATTAAAAAAATGTGTTTTTATTATTTAATATATCATGCCTTTCCATCAAGAGGTGACAGTTAACACCTTAAAAGTGACGAATTTTACTATTGACTTTCAATATTATGTAATAAATGCAGTCATATATGTTATATGTACTTGAATTTCGCAGGAAGTGAATGTAGAAGACACTGAATCTTATAAGCATCATATAATAGTCAGATATTTTGAACAAGAATTAGATATAACCGGAGAAGAAAAGAAGATGGTCAGACCTTTATGAAAAAGTTTCTTTGGTATTATTCTATCTGGAATTGAATAAAAGTTTAAAATCTGATTTTTTTTTTTACATTTAAGTAATTATTCATGCAATTTTTTCAATTCACCAAAGTGACGTTCATAAAAGATATTTCGCAATCACAGCAATGTTATCACTCTTCGTGTATTTATATATTATACTATAATTATTCAAATATTTTGGGCACGCCAAAAGAATGCAGTAGCCAAGACAGGCGTCGGATTTCCACGACGCTCGAGGGACAGGCGTCGACGTGTTAACACGACAAGATACACGCTCACATTAGTGCTACATAGAGCAATCCGTATCGACACATTCGCCACCGGCCGCACACTGGCGCAATGTTGGCTACGCGAATACAGGACCGGTGCAATGGACAGTTGAAACATGTGTCGTCTCAATAATTTCACAGTCATTGCATAATATCTTAAACATGAGAATCTCAAGGAGTATTAGGAATTGTATACATGTAAAAATTGACACAATCATTTTTTTGTCATGATTATTACCTGTTCAATCTTTGTTTAATGATTCTAATATAGAAAATAAGCGATGCTATTTTTTGAGCTGCGTAGGGTATTTATTCAAATCAGCTAAGGCAGAACCAAAAACATGTAACAAATAACAATTGAAGGGTGTGAAACGGTTTTTTTCAAAACTCTTTTGAAATTTGGTGATTTCAGAATTTCTTTTTGATAAACTTTTAAGTTTAGTTAACCGGATGGCTGCCTGAGACGAGATATCTCGTCAATATCTTTAAACGTATTTTCCTCCAAAAATATTCATTCTTTTAAAAAATGGTTCTTTAACAGGACACACACTTATATCTATAAGAAACATTTAAAAACATTTTACTATAGCTGTAAAGGATTTCTATGTCGATGTTTTGCGATTTCTTCGAGTGATCGAAGTGTCACTTGACAGATGTCAATAGTTCCAGAGTTACCAAAATCGATTTTCTTCAAAATTCTCGTACCGTCGATTAAATTCGCGACACTAGTTATAAAGTGATTAATTATTTAACTCTTTTTCATAAGTCATTATTTCTAACTGCTTCCACGAAGACGGCCACTAAGAAGTTATCTAGGTATTTTTGGTAGCTTTATAAAATTCTCATACCAAAACATTACAGATAAAGGTTGTCCTAATCTTTTCAATTAAATTATTGATATTTTGTAATGTATGTAATTTTCATTCAGTCATTTTTTACCGGTATTTAGTAAGATAACTAAAAGTTTCTTTTTTTTAAATTGCATAAATAATTAATCGTTACAAAAATATTTCGAATTAAAAAAATAATTATACGTATATCGAGTTATGAAAATAATTTAAGGGCGTGTTTAATATGCCTGTACAAATATTTACGTACAATAGTGTAACGTTTTTAATATTTACTAATGTTTTATGCTAATTGGAACGTTTTTGAACTATTTAGACAAGAGCTTTTAAAAATCAGAAAGTCACCCTTGGTAATGGATAAATTTTGTGCGCCTATTCAAAATGGATTGAGTACTGAAGGTACCCGTCCGAACGGAATAGAGAATGCAATCAGTGTCAGACAACGCCAACTCTGTGGCTTTAATGCAGTCGTAGGTTGATCTCTCTGCTGCAGCTTGAACTGCATCATGCATATTAATGCAGCTTACTTGCTAAATAGCTTTTGATCCGATTGAACATAATGAATCAAATGTGTTTTATTTTAAAATAAAATTATTCTTATTTTCGACATCGACTTGATGCTTGATGGAAATTCAATATCAATTTTGAATCGTTATAACTTTGTGCGATTCCATATGTTTTGTCACTAACGACCAGGACTCTCAACTAATCTCATGACGAATATTCTTCAATGAACACTATCGCATGCAATTGTTTTAATTATTATTAGATTAATCTGTTATATTTGTTTTAGATGCAATTAACTGCTTGCTTTGGGGTAAGTGTTTTCCTGTAATTAATAACTTTGTTGTATAGACGATGGTAACTGTTTATTGTATTTCAGTTCTGTTGCATCACATGATAAAACATATAGAATCGTACACAGTTGTAACACTTCAATTTAGTTTTTAAAGTTGTTTAAAATATTTGTTTAGCTCTTAGTCTTATGTTCTACATTTTTCCCGCTTGTATATAACCAATGCAAGACGTTCACTTGGGTCAGTTTTTTAGCATCCGTGTAATAGAATGCCTAAGGATGACTAAAGACAAAATACATAAAACATTTGTTAATGGAGAGCGATTAATCAATTCAAAAATTTTACTGAAATTCCATTATTATCAGTTGATAATGCTCGCGATGAGCGAAACCGGCCGTGATCATAAAATTTGTTGTAGAAATAAGTATCAAAAATGTAAATGTATTTAAGTTTTACAATTTTTTTTAAAGATATAGTTGATAGCTATTTTGATTCATGCCATCGTCACGATAACGTGAGTCGAAAGAGCAGTCAACTATATCTTATAAAAATATTGTCTAACTTAAATACATTGCTATTTTTTCATCGTGTTTTACTCCACCTCCACCACGAAGCGACGTAATCTTAAAAGTTGGGTCATGCCATCGTCACGATGACGTGAGTCGAAAGAGCAGTCAACTATATCTTATAAAAATATTGTCTAACTTAAATACATTGCTATTTTTTCATCGTGTTTTACTCCACCTCCACCACGAAGCGACGTAATCTTAAAAGTGGGTCAATATCGTAAATTAATTGTACAGTAGACATATTTCTTCTTCTCTCAAAATAATCATTTAGTTCGACAAAAGGTTCTAAGCTAGGAGCAATATTATTTGTAATTTTTTTCATAAAGTCGTCTACGAACATCAGAAATGAATACTCTATTAACCGGTAACCGTTGAATACAAGTGTATCTCACTCGTTTACATTAAACTCACTAACAAGTTGATACACATTGTTTCCAGTTGCGACAACTAGTTAACAGCTAAATTGTACATAGTTTACACAAAACAGTGTATCAAGTAGCAATATTGTAATCTAAATCTGCCCCCTTCGCCCCACACCAACTCCGCTGGGGCCCTATCAATTCGCTTAATTAGTCCAACTGGGTGTAACGCCAACAAAGCTCGCTTAATTCATAGATAAATGATGCACCAGAACATAAAATACAAATACACTTGTTCCCAAAACTGGCCAGTAAAACGGTAGTTAATATTGTAGTGGCAATTATTTCGCTGATTGAGCGATTGTAAATCATTATTACCGGTGTGATTTAGTTGTTATTTTGAGAAATTCATTGGTTTATGTATTATCTAAGCATGTGGTTCTCATGTGCAGCCACCAATTGATTTTGATGTGGCCATCAACAGTTTTATAGTAAAAATTGATATTTCAAAAATGTGTTGTTATAATTTTAAAATTGATTGAGTAAACCTGACTTATCCAGCATTTGATCGAGCTTAACTAAAGGACCTTTTTAATAATAAAACTGTTCAATTTTTTTTTATCAAACTTATACGTTGACCACGAATCAAGTCAGCATAAAGAATTAACACTTATTGCTTTATTAATTTTGTCGATTTTACCTACAACTGTATAATATGAAAGATCATTCAGTGTAATGCACTACATAAAAAAAGTTAACTATTTTTATCACATTTGGTGCAACCACGATATATTTGCATAGGACAGCTGGTGTTTATAATGCGGCCACAGAGAAATTTCACGTAAGAGCCACTGATCTAAGCTGTATACTATAATCTACTATAAGCAATATATAAAGCCCTACTATAAATGATCGTTATAGGAACAATTTTAGCGTTCGAATGAAAGGCCTGAATGAATTAATATTAGAAACCGCAAATGTTTAAGAAAAACTTTTTGTCAGTTTTTTTTGTATTGTATTTTGTGATTTATTCATATTATATATATTAATATTAATTTTGTTAATTATTATAAGATTAATATTATTAAATTTACTTTAGCTACAATTTATTGCTTGCCTTAGGGTAAGTGTTTTCCTGTAATTAATAAATTCTTATATAGACGATGCTCATTGTTTATTTTACGTCAGTTATGTTGCATCCGCGTGATAAAATACCTGAAGATTCCGAAAGGCGAAACCCGTGTCGTTAGTGACAAAACATGTGGAATCGTACGAAGTTGTAACAATTTAAATTTCTTTAGTCGATATCATAAATTATTTATACTGTCGGTGTACAATACAAAAACTCGTAGTAGTACTCGTAGAGTGACGTAAATATTAATTTCGCAGATAAAATTATTAGAAATTTTCTGAATTCAAGTGTTGCGTTATGAGATACAAGCTTTGAATTCTTGCTCGACGATGTATTATAAGTGCAAAATATATTTTATAATTGTTGATTGTTGGCGGACAATTTATTGACGCCTCGAAATAGTTTGCGACAGCGCAATGTTGTTCAGTAACTCTAAATATTCGTTGACCCTCCTAAAGCGAATGCAAGCCGACGCCCAGTCGTTTAAAAGAGACAAAGAGCTATGCCACTCTAAGACAGACGAATTTAGTCCATCAAATAAATCAATACATTATTACATTAAGAATACAACATTTTTAATATAACAAAAAAATCATATCATGAAACAAAAACATCATATTTCACGTGATCGCTGTCAATTCTTCATATAAAATTATTTTATGTTACAATTGTTATAACTTTGTACGATTCCACATATTTTGTCACTAAAGACCCGGGTTTCGCCCTTCGGCATCTTCAGGCATTCTATCACACGGATGCAACAGAATTCAGTATTCAGTATATTAAAAAAAATCAAGATCACAGTCGGGTTAATACGTCGCGTATAATAAAAATACATTTGAATATGTCGATTGAATTGGCGGTTACTTGGTAGAACTCCATCAAAGCACGGTGAAAAAGTTTAGTTTGTGCTTACGCTTTCAAGATTGTCCTGATGAAGGCGTAAGCCGAAATAGCTATCAAGTAAATCTTATAAAATTTTGTAGAGCTAAATAAAATATTATACATTTCTATTTTTTCATCGTAAGACATTTGAATATGTTGAAAAACAGTTCTCAAATATTTCAAATAACGATACAGGTAGTCCTCGACTTGCGACGGTTCGACTTACGACCATTCGCACTTACGACAAAAAAATAGCATTTTTTTAAATATAGCATTACGCTGCAATAGACAAGGATAAGAAACAAAAAACAACTCAATTAAATTGTATATGTTTTTTTAAGAAGATTACTACTGCTTCTTCTCCCACTACTGATGATGAGCCAATGGATTGCACTTATATAAGTACAGATGACGAAAGATTTTGAATATTAATGAAGTTAATATTTTATTTTGAATTAATAAAAAAATATAAATAATTACACATGTTTTGTTTTAACATGTAAGTACATAAATATTTTGTATAAAATTCGACTTACAACCAAAGTCCAGGTCGTAAGTTGAGGATTTCCTCTTCAGTATATCAGAAAACTAACACACTAAGAGCATACTTTTTTAATAATTAATGAGTTTTTTCCTCTTCAGTATATCAGAAAACTAACACACTAAGAGCATACTTTTTTAATAATTAATGTGGTTTTTAAAATTCGAATCAATGATATATAATATATCTAAAGTAATAAAGACAGCTTAGCAACAAACAATTCGTTCGACTTAATAATTGATTCATAAAAATATCCTTTTGAATCGATGAAAAATATTCAAGAATTTAATGTATGCAACCTTTAGTTGATGATATCCCCCAATACTCTTCGCCAAAGTCATTTATGATTAAAAATGGCATCGAATTAAAATCGTTAATCCCTTTAAGCTGCATGTCATTTGTACCGCGGTGTCTCTAACCCGTCAGCATGCCAACTACCTACTAGGCCTTGTTTCCGTTCCATTGGTTTCCGCTTAAGGTGCCTCCTTGGTGAAAAGCTGGTAAGCACAAGTTTTGTATACCCACCGCGATAATCCTTTGGATTTTCCAGTCTATCTCTGACCTTAAAATCTGCTGACAATAGAGATGACTTTAAGTTTATATAAACTATATTTTTTAAGCACGGTAAAAAAATAGCAATGTATTTTAGTACTAAGATATATTTGAAAGCTATTTCGGCTCACGCCATCGCCAGAACAATGCTTAAACGAACATTTGCTTCACTTTTACGGTGTTAACTGGCAGTTCTTGATGGAAAGGCATGATATTTTAAATAATAAAAACACATCGTTTAGTACTTATTTCTACAATATATTTTATTTATCAGAACCGGTTTCGCTCATCGTGAGCATTATCATTATATTATTATTATTAAAAATATTTTTTTATTATTTAAAATATCAAACCAACGGTGATTCTTTTAATAAACCTAAAAGGTGGAAATACTTCATTAAGTTAATAAAAGGGGTTTAAAAAATGATTCTATAAACAGCTATCAATTAAAAGTAATCAAAGCTTTAAATAGAACACCCGACTCAACACTTTTGAATATATTTCTCTTGTGATATTTTCCTCCAAGCACGATGAAGTAATAATTATGTTATTGGTGGTAACATTATATTAATAAATTAAATTTTTGCTTGATTTTAACCCATTCCTACGTACAGTAATAAAAGAAAAGTCTCACACACTCTTCATTTTTATGTTAGTGTTTACTTACATTCATTTTATTAACTTACATCATAAATATCCTTAAAGGATACCGTTAAACTGAAGATGTTCTTGAAAAATTGAACCACGTGTCATATCTTATAACATACTGAACTGAAAAATAAAGCATCAATAAAATCACTTTTAATGCATGAACTTCAACAAAGCAACCAAATAATTATATATACACTATAAGTAATTGACTTATATTCACAATTCATAATCTGGTCACCGTGTCTTTTCTTCTCTCCTTGGGAAAAATTCTCCCAAAAGTGTAAAAAAAATCTTAGTTTTAACTTATATTATCTACTTGCTAATTTCCTTTTTCTGTTTTTAATGCCACTACCGCAGGTGTAGCACGCCTGGCTATACTGCCTTGCTTATTTATGTCCGCAACAGAATAACAACTGTCATACGCTAGTTTTACTTTTTTGACATGTAAGTTTAGCAGCGGTTTTCAAATAATTCAAAAAAACTTACTAATGAAAATTGAACTAAAATTTTTAACATTTAAATTTTGTATCGTTTTTGAATAATAACATATATCATGTATTACATGATCAATTTAGGACAGGAGAGAGATGAAATATCACAATATTTGGAAGCTTATTACTCAAACATCTCAGAACATTGCGGAAACTTAATGCATTTTTGTAATAAATCATCTCAGTACAATACTTATTCACAATTTACGTTTATTCTTTAAAAAAAAATCAGATTAAGTGTCACTTCGAGATATGCATAAAATCAATGTGCTACATTTTATTTTAGCACAATATGAAGTATTTTAACAAAAGAGAAGATATTATTGTGTACTTTTTATGCTTTTATGTGTAGCTATGTATAGATAGGTGAATGTACGTTTAAAAATAGTTCTGATTCAAATTCGTAGAACTAAAATACATTGCTATTTTTTCACCGTTCTATAAACTTTAAATTATATTTATATTCACGATTTTACAAACATGATGTACATAAAGGCAACTGCTTTTTCTAATCATTTTCTGTCCAATATTTGTGACGACTTATTCATAAGTTTTCGTTAAAGTTTTTGTTGAAACCCATAATTGATATTATTATTTTTTTAAATAATAAAAACACATTTTTTAGTACTTATTTCCACAATATATTTTTTTGATCAGGACCGGTTTCGCTCATCGCGAGCATTATCAACTGATAGAATACAATTTACAAACAAGTCTATTTATACAAAACAAAAAAATAATTTGAGTTAATGGTAAAGTTTCCTAGTTCTTGTACCCATGGTTTTGTACACCTGCTACCATTAACTCAAATTAATTTTTTGTTTTGTATAAATAGACTTGTTTGTAAATTGTATTCTATCAGTTGATAATGCTCGCGATGAGCGAAACCGGTCCTGAGTGGAAATAAGTACTAAAAAAAATGTGTTTTTATTATTTAAAATATAATGCCTTTCCATCAAGAAGTGACAGTTAACACCTTAAAAAAAAAAAAAAAAGATATTATTATTAAGTCATCATTAAAAGGTAGTACGATAAAAACAATTTCTATCTATTTTAAAATCTCGTGTATTACGAGAATAAAACAAATCAGTCTAGAGTCTTACCCTAACAACAAACCCCTCACCACGTAAACCGTGTAATAAGCAAAAATAAATTAAGGGAAGTAAAAATAATGTAAAATACGTACAGAAAGCACGAAATCCATTAAAAAGTGTTATTCGTTTCCCTAATTCCATTTCCATTGTGAAATCCTAGCCATTCCGTTAGCCGCGTTTCTCTTATTAATAAAATTGCACCTAAATAAACCTACTTTAGACGAGTAATAAGGAACTCTTCAACCCTAAATCCCGTTTTTACTGTTTATTATTACCGAACGATAAGCGCTTGGATGTGCCGGCCACTTTCTTGTAAATCCCGAATTTTATTTATACTGTTAGGTTTTTTGTGGTTTTGCTAAAATCTAGGGGATCTTTTACGATTCAATTTACCACCACCCAAATTACTCAGTTTTTTATAAGGGCGATAAATTTTCTTAACTAAGTATTAACCAGGGTGTTAAGTTTTGCAACGAAATTTGATTAAATTAGAAAAATGTAGTTTCACTAACAATATTTATTAAAACGTTTACTAAATATTTAATTCGTCATAATTATACGAATATAACATAACATATTCTTCAATAATTTCATATTTAACAAAAAAGAAACAGCAAAATTTTGTTTAAAAAAATTATTCAAATGACATTATGTTTTTCATGAAAACATCGGATAAGGAAGTTTTGCGACAAAGCTGGTGTTATTTTGTTAGACATGATTTTTTACAAAGGAAAACTGTTAATAATAAAGACTTTGTTATTTGAAAATCATGATGATTCGGCAAAAAATATTGCTTATCTCAATGACATACTTTTATTTTGACGAGAAGTATGTTAATAAGTAATTTTTACATTACACCAGGCTGAAAATATTTCGCTGAATTTTTTAGGTAAAGTGTTTTATGAAGAATATAATAATTATTACAAGTTTGTATGATACCATTGAATGATTAGAATCTTATTATGATTGTTTTCAAATATTATCTACTATTTACCAAAAAGTTTTAATACAAACACATATTTCCAGATTAGTTATAAAAAGAAAATGATTCAGCTACATAAACTAAGCGAGCTAAAACACCCTTTTTTTATAAAAAGTTTGTTACAAAAATAAAGTTATATGAAGTGTAACTATTGTATATCTTAAGTGGTATTTATCTAAGAAATTGATACAATATCGTTTGAAATAATTTTATTAATTGAATTGGAATTTACTTGGTAGAACTCCATTATAACACGGTGAAAAAAAGCAACGGTATTTAGGTCCACAAAATACACTGCTATTTTTTTCACTTATTAGTTTAAAATAATTTAATTAGCTATACATTTGCAATCATAATATAATATATAGATAAATAGTTTAAATTGTATTTTTTTGTTAACATAACTTGTGGTAATCATTTTACAATTCAAACATAACTATTACCGTTTTGGCTCAAAAAAAATTTTCAGCTTAAAATTTTGCATTGCAAATAAAAATTATATATACAAATGAGAGCATAAGCTTTCGAAAGACTACTGTTCAAGACTTGAACATGTGAGATCTATGACGGAAGCCATCGACGTTGATCACTGTGCGAAAGATCCGAAACATACAGCTTTGTGGCTTATTTAATTCCAAAAACTTTCGTTTATAATAAAACAATACATCCATTTCAAAGGTGCTTATTACCACTTATTGATAAAACGGCATGATATTTTTAATAATAAAAATCCATTTCAAAGTATTTTTTATGCTCAGGACCGGTTTCGCACATCACGAGAATTATCAACTGATCAATCGACAATGCTCGCGATGATCGAAACCGGTGCAGATCATTAAATATTTTGTGTAAATAAGTACTACAAAATATGTTTTTATTATTTTAAACAAAATATTTTTAAAAAATCTATTCGTAATTGAATTGATGCCTGTCAGATAAGCAGTTACCGTGAAAGCTTCTGTTTTTTTATAAATGGAACGGCTGTTCTAAATTTATTTAAATTAGCAGAAGTATTATTGTAATGAAATCTGTAATGTAATAATGTTAAAACCGCGGTTTTTCCCGCGCTCAGAGAAAAGCTCAATAAAAATTAAGCCTCTGAATTTCATTTCCAGTTTCTTTTAGTGCACATAATTTTTTTTAAGCAGGGATCGAATCGCATTACCCACCTTCACACTGGCGCAGCATAACGTTTTTCTTCGTCTTTCACTTTTATTATTTTCTCACTCAAATTTCATAAGACGGCTTACGAGAGTTTTAATCAAGACCTACTCGCTTGTTTTCTGCTCAAACAAATAAATGCGACATTGAAAGAATACCGAGACATTTTTTGATATATTATATTTTTATTTTGCTTATAATTTGGCAAAAGTTACACATTATCACGACGATCAGTAAACAAAATCAAAATTGAATACAACGTATGTGTAACTTACGATATCGACTGATTGATTAAATTTCAATATCAAATTTGAATTGCTACAACTTTGTGTGATTCCCCTGGTCGATCGTTCCAAGTCGAAAACAAGGCATTTTTAGCTTATAATGATTAAGATTATGCAACGAAACTAGACCATATCATTTGATATAAGATTGTGCAAAAATGTATTTTATTTCAATATACCCTATGACTTTCCAACATGATACGATTGTTTTATTTTTTTCAAATGGAGTTTAACATTTTTTCATCATACAGCACTTATGTGCATATAATGCAAACATTTCGTTATTTGTTACCGAATTTCATAAGCTCATTTAGTTGTCATTGTCAAATACGTTTAACGTGACTGAATTCATTTATTGGTGATTCGGATATTTTGCTATTTTAAATGAATTAATTGTCTTTTTTTTTGCGCTAACAAATATTCAGTAAAAGCGTTCAAGCGTGTATTTTTAATAAAATCAATTACGTTGGGAAGCAGTGTTTTGAATTTGTACGATATAATAAAGAATAATTTAAAATAGATTACAGGGAGACGGTAAAATCCCCGCGATGGCAATTTTCCACGAGATCACCGTGATTCATGTGCATCCGGTAAGATAAACATGGCGGACGTTTTTCGCGCGTTCCAAAACGTGTTAGGTACAACAAAAATATTCCTCGGAGGGCTGTCACGAGGAGGGCAATCTAGAATTCTCCTCCCCACTGCAGCAGCTAGTACCCACTCGTACTTACATAGGTACACATTTATTATATAAAGAACCACCTTCTTTTACTTACTTAATGCTCAAGTATTAAGCGGCGAGAAGGAGCCGGATTTCTACCCTCCCCTTTCCATTTTTAAAAACCGAGTCGTCAGGGGTGTTTTTAGCCTTTTTCCGCCGAGATCCATACAATTCGTAAATTAAGAAACAAATTACTTTATTAGTATATTTTATCATAATGTTTTCATGGTGAAAGTATCAAGAAACACGGCATATATTCAAGTTGTAACCTAGAAACTCTAGTGGTTAACACTTACATAACTGTACAACAAAATAAAAACACTGATTTATTGCAAAATGAGCAATAACTAAAGTTTGAAATATACTTTTAATCTGTGTCCGTTCAACATGTTTTTTTGGGGATAGCTGCATGGTCGCTCCACCTATATTTTGTTTCAAAGAGAGTAAGGATGGAAAATATAATATATGAAATTTGAATTGTTACAACTTTGTACGATTCCACATGTTTTGTCACTAACGACCCGGGCGTATTCTTTCGGCATCTTCAGGCATTCTATCACACGGATGCAAAATGAGAACACTGGTTAGATATTTACTCTAACTTAGTTTCGTTTTTTTAGGATTATATGTATAGGAGGAAATTTAAAAAAATCATAAACGTCCATGCTTACGAACATATATGTCTTTTAAAAACCAGTTGTGTTGGTTTCTTTTGATATCCGTAACAGAAACCAGCCCCTCGATCACAAGCTCGCAAGCTCTCAAATTTTCCTAATGTTGAATTTTCTCTAATTTCCATTTCATGCAATATTTCTTTTTTTGGTATTCTTAGAAACAATAGTGTCTTAGAATTTTGGATTGGCTGGATGTTCACATCAAACCAAAATGCTGTTATTTTATAATTGCTATAAGAAATTATAATATTATCACAACTTAACAACTCAAATTAACTAATTGAATTGGTATTCACTTGGTAGAACTCCATTCTAACACGGTGAAAAAATAGCATTGTATTTTAGTTCTAAAATTTTTATAAGATACAGTTGATAGCTATTTCGGGTCACACTATCGTCAGAACTGTAGAAATAATAGTTATGACAATGACCTGAGCCGAAATAGCTATCAACCATATCTTATAAAAAATTTGTAGATCTGAAATACATTGCTATTTTTTCACCGTGTTAGATCAAATTAAATCATGAATTATCCAATAATGATATCGTTTACTTTTGTGTTACCGGTGAAGATTTGTGAGTGAATAATTTTACCACCCTTAACAGCCATACTCTCAAGTTATTATCCGCAGTCTTACACCCTAAGAAACCACCCCAACCCCTACGACGTCCTTACCCCCGCGAATATCCCCCCATACTTGCTCACTCACGGCCACAAACCCTATTATACTTTCCGCTCGTTGTTAATCTTCGAAAGTTTAAGTTGGGTACATAGACGGTGAATGTATATTTTATACGTACATTTTAATACAGTGTAAAATTGGGAAAAAGTGAGTTCATGATTTCGCTTTATAAGTCCATTGATAACACTCTTTCAATTTTGCTTGGTTGATCAATGAACTTTAAATTAGCCATATTGTTTCTACTTTTGACGACAATAGACTAAATTACGTTTTAATATTTCTCAACGTTACTATGAGAGTGGATTATGTGACATATCAATGTATTTTATGCATTAAAGTAAACTAATAGAAGATTTTTGACGAAAATTGGCTTTACGTAAGTCGCTAAACTTGTATTTTTCGAAAGTAAGAACATAAAAATTGTATTAGCAAGAGATTAACGATCTCATTCATTCACTCGGATAAAAATTAAATACGAACACGGTGAAAAAAAAAGCAATGTATTTTTGCTCTAAAATTTTTTTATAAGATATGGTTGATAGCTATTTCGGCTCACGCCATCGTCAGAACTATGCTTAAACGAGCATTTGCATATCTATATATGCGTGGGCCGAAATAGCTATCAACTATATCTTATAAAAAATTTGTAGAACTAATATTTTACTTATCAGAAATTCAAAAGATCGGTTTAATTGTTAATAATTAATTACCATTAATGTATACAAATCAAATTCGAACATTCACAATTTTGTTACGACTTTCGTCGGTATTGTTGCATCCGTGTGATGGAATGCCTGAAGATGCCGAAAGATGAAACCCGGTCTTTAGTGAAAAAACATGTGGGATCATATAAAGTTGTAACAATTCAAATTTGACATTGTAATTCCATCAAGCACCTTCAATCGATATCATTTTTTTTTTTGAGAGTGGTACCCATTTAAATTTGATTGTTAAATTAGTGTATACCTTTCAAATTAAATGCCCTAAAAAAGATATTCAGGCATTTTTTTTAAGTAAACTTTGTGTTAATTTACGTCATTAAGAATGAAAAATTAAATCGGAAATTGATAATAAAAATTGCTTAAAAAAATATACCGCCAGTATGGTAGTATAATTTTGCCGATAAACCACGAGTCTTCTTTTTTATCTACCCATTTCATAACCCTGTGGCGACGTCTCTTTTACTATGACACGAAACGCAATTTTGGTTTGATAAAGCAGCGAGACTTCACCAATTCGGATAATCGAACCGCCAAGCGATCGTCCTTTCTTTCTGTGTATGACATGGCAGACTCTCTGAACATCTCTGCACTCCCTTTAAGAATCTGCATACAACATTTGCGTGATTTTTCATATTGTAACATTAGTGAATCTGGATGCAAATTTGGCAAATCATTCAGTACAGATTGAAGACCTAATTTAATAGTTACATTTAAATCGGGTTCCACAGGCATATTCTTTATTTTAAGCACATCTCTTAAAAATTGCATGCATCGTTATCGTCGATTTTTTTTCGTATAAGCTACCTTTGGTGAGGTTTTTGTTTTAGCAACGTAATTAGAGCCAATAAACTATTGGAAACATATACAATAAGCGAAACAACAATTTCAATTTTTTTTCTTAGCAACTTTACTTCATTACAATTTCATAATGAAAAACACAAGCTATGTAATCATTGCTTAAAAAAAATGTTTTTATAATTTTATAACCTTAGAAAATCTTAGTTTATTTATTTGTAATGTCTATACGATTGGCGATGACTAATTAAATGGATATAAATCCAGTGATTCTCAAACCGTTTTTGCCATGGACCTCTGGAAAAAAATATTTGAAAATAAAAAAAATTGGTGCCCCTAATTTTTTAAACGCTGATAAATACTAATTTTTAGTTTTCAAAAAATATCGTTATTCAACTACGATTACTAGTTACGTTATAAATGATTCAACCAACAGATAAATATTATATTTAATATATAATTATAGGAAATTTAATACTCATTTTTTTTATTATCATGAGACCACAGTTTATTAAAATCTGATATGCATTATGTATATCAAAAATTATTTACACTTAATACCTTTATTATGTAATAGAATTTTTGTTCAAAGTAAAAAAGTTTTTTACCACATTAAAATTAAGCAAATTCCTTTTAGCAAATCACCAAACCATGTCATTGAAAAAGGGCCACTTTTAATATAAACTTTTTCTCTGATCAAAAAAAAAAAGTCATGATACAACACACTTAAAAATGTTTCACGCTTAAAAGAAACCATCATAATTATGAGTTTATACGTACAGATTATTTCAAGCTGTTTGTACCTTAAAATAAACCGTATTTTAAGCTAATGGCGAATTGAAAGCGGGGTGGTTTTTAAAGCCTATATACATAAAATATACAACTTATAATAGCAATAAGAAAATAGGAGGGCAAAACTTGGGCGTAGAAAGTCTAAGTTGACATTATTATGTAAAAAAGTTAAGAAAGTTAAGTATTGTATATGAAAATTTATGTAATATACTAAGACTAGGGCGCCGGAGTGTTGTTTTAGCACATTTTATATTATACATAAAGAAGATAAATATTTTATGCATTATAAGGGAGCATAACTTTCTTCGTTAACTTCTTAACATTAAATCTAGTACAATAGTAATAAAACAAAAGATTTATTAGAACGAGAAAATTATGATATAATGCCTGTAAGGCTCTCGCCGCTAAAAATGTTCGCAGGTATTTATGACGAAAGAAAGCTCCAACTTTGTGGCTAAAATTTTTCATTATTAATTATTTACTTTTTATAGCATTTTGATGCATAAACGGTGCTTTACGGAGCAAACTCTTGTATTAATAAGGATTTTATTAAACTTATAATTCTACTCGGGTTGTTTTTCATATAAAAGGCTAAGTATTTTTCGTGAAAGTAAAGTACACGGATTCTTTAAAACATAAAAATGTTTAATTAAAATTTATATTAAATACATCAAAAAAAAATATACCTCGACCAACAGTGAAAGTGCTATTTTTTCACTTAAAGCTTAGTATAACGTTAAAATTATTTTTCAGTGGTTATACACCGTTAAACGAATGTCTCCGCAATCTTTTTTATACACATCACCTTTTTAATAAGACTAAAAATATTTGAATTTATAAAAATAATAATGTATCAAAACAGCTTCATTTATTATTTAATTCTAGTTTTGTTTAAATTTTTATATTTATTTAAAAAAGCCAAATTTTTGTGAAATAAAAACACATTTTTTAGTACTTATTTCCACAATATGCCCACATATGCCTGATCAAAAAATATATTGTGGAAACAAGTATTTTAAATAATAAAGACACATTTGTTAGTACTTATTCCCACAATATATTTTTTTATCAGGACCGGTTTCGCTCATCAATAAATATATTATGGAAATAAGTACTAAAAAAAATTTGTTTTTATTATTTAAAGAAATCACTATATATAAATATTTTAGTATACCATCTATGACTAATTATTGCAGAAAAAATGAAATGAATTTGAATAGGATACGATATAAATTGCTCTTAACCATAGGAACATAAATGTATTTTTATACGCATAAAATTTGGTGTTTGATTTGTGTAAAAAATATGTTTTTATTAAAGTTTTTATTTGGATTAGTTGATAATGCTCGCGATGAGCGAAACCGGTCCTGATCAAAAAATGTATTGTGGAAATAAGTACTAAACAATTTGTTTTTATTATTTAAAATATCATGCCTTTCCATCAAAAAGTGATAGTTAACACCTTAAATGTGGATATAAGTACTAAAAAATATGTTTTATTATTAAAAATATCATGCTTTTACATAGAGAAGTGACAGTTAACACCTTAAAATGCATTACTTATGTTTGGAATGTAAAAATAATTTTTTTAATGAAAGTTTGAGTACAATGCATGTTTACGCTGCATTTTTAACTCAAATTAATATTGAATATTATCGTCAGCTCTTTTGTATTCGTCTTCTCGTTGGAGCTCTCTTTTTTATGCCTAAAGATGTAAAAAGGCGAAACCAGGTCGTTTGTGACAAAACATGTGGAGTCGTAAAAATAATCAAAAATTCAAATTTGATATTGAAATTTCATTAAGCAACTTCTAACATCATGAAATGAATATATATATGATTGAAAACTTTTTCAAGAAAGTCGCTCCTTAATGCATCGCCGGTATTTCCAAAGACAATACATTAAAATCTATTAAGTGCCATCTTAAAATGTATGTTGTTTAAGAGTTAATAGACTAAGAAGAAACAACTGGGCCATTCTGTACGACTCGAAAGACTTTTATGAATGAAATTCCTGCTCTAATCTGAACTAACCGGATATCAACATCAACCAATCGCTAAACAAAATTCAAATTGTTTTACCTCTCCCTTTATCTCCGTATCATTTTGACTAAGTGAAATACCCTCCACATTGCACTTGTTAATTTATCCCAGTTCGTGATCCCAGTTTACACTGCTCTTTTTTATTTTAATTTTTAATTAATTATTATTTCACAACTAACACATTAAAAAAAAACCGTGAACATCATACAGTTTTTAATGCATTGCTTCATTCCTACATAAGATGAATATTGTATATTACATTTCAATTCAAATTGCAATCTATATGACGAAACAAAAAAAAGTACTAACATAAATCTGTTGATTAAAAAATTTCGTTTAACCTAATAAAATTAAATAATAAAACACAATTTTTAGTACTTATTTCCACAATATATTTTTTGATCAGAACCGCTTTTGCTCATCGCAAGCATTATCAACTGATCAAAAAATATATTGTGGAAATAAGTACTAAAAAATGTGTTTTTATTATTTAAAATATCATGCTTTTCTATCAAGAAGTAACAGTTAACACCTTAAAAAAGTTAATTTTTTAATTCTTTCAAACCTTATTTTGCTTAACCTATAATTGTTCTATATTACAAAGCCGTATTCCGTGAGGCATTATGATATTCAATAACCGCAATGAAAAGTTTTGCGATGTAATGATATACCGATATTTTTCCATAACTCTTTTGAATGAGACTTTATTCTATAGTATACAAAAACTTTCAAATGCCGCAAACACAAATTGTAGCACTAAAACTACTACAGTTACTCGGTTGCAGAACTACACCTAAAAATTTACTTAAAAATAGTCGACATAAATATTGATTGAAACAACAAAACTATGCAATATAATATGATTGACGTATGGTATAGATATGTATGTTTACTTTATAATGAAATATATCCTCTTTAGTATTAAAAAATAAAAATAAAAACGTTTTATTCAAGCTAAATTTAAAAACAAATCGACATTTCTATAGTAAGATATTTTTTAATTTTTTAATATCTTCTGTCAGTTCTGTCGCATCCGTGTGATGGAGTGCCTGAAGATGTTGAAAGGCGAAACCCGGGTCGTTAGTGACAAAACATGTGGAATCGTACAAAGTTGTAACAATTCAAATTTGACATTGAAATTCCGTGAAGCACCTTCAGTCGATATCATAAATTACATTACCTACTTGATGTGGAGATGAAAGCAAATTGAAAAACTTAATCGGAATTTAATGTAACCAATATAGCGTACTGTATTGTTTTCGCTGCGAATATATATTTTATTCTTTGCATTTAAAATATTTTGGAAAGAATTCTTAGATATTCCGAATAGAATTTGAGCCCGCCAGGCACGAAACAGGGAACGTGTAAACAAGGATTAATTCAAGCAGAATGCCTCGTTCGAATTTGGTGTTTATTTAATTTATAGTGCCTTTTGATTGAACCGCCGGGAGATGAGATGAGATGCCGCTACCCATTAGGGCTATTATCCTACTGTAAATCTATACGCAGGCGCTGTATCCTTTTCTTTTCTCAAAAGCAGATATACTCAACCCTTGGCACTCGTCTCACACCTGTTCATGTTTTTATTAGCAATAGACTCAATTATAATGTGATTAATTATGAAAGAATTGGCATTATCTCAGAAAGAGCTAATCAACGCATTTTAGTCTCAGCAATTTACTGATATGATTTGAGGAACATATTCTTGTTTATTAATAAATTATTTTTAAATACATTCACAAGGAATGCACTTTTAAATTACAAAGCAGCAAAATCTCAAAAGTAGATGTATTAAAACAACAAAAAAGTGACTTTAAATTCTGAAAACTGTTATTCGATTTTTATGTAACACTTAACATTGTTTATTATCTTTTTAGATAAATTTAAAGAAAAGTTTATAAAAATAAAATCTGTCAAATACAAGTCACTTGTAAGGTATAAACTGTCACTTTTTGATGGAGTGTCATGATACATCAAATAATAAAAACACATTTTTTACTTCTTATTTCCACAACATATTTTTTGATCAGGACCTGTTTCGCTCATCACGAGCATTATTAACTGATGTACATATTCGATCATTCAGTTGATAATGCTCAGGAATGAGTGAAACCGGTTCTGATCAAAAAATATGTTGTGGATATAAGTACTAAAAATGTGATTTTATTATTTAACATATCAAATACACGTGTCAGAGATCATTATTCAATTGTTTAAGCCGTTTCTACATTAAAATTAATTCCAAAACACCATTGTAAGGTATAAGTAATTTATTTTTACATTTTGATACAGATATACTCGCGTATTAACTGAATCGCCGTAACCATTCTCTAATCGCTTTTTCGCAATTTTGACTCCTTAATATAATTGAACTAGAAATCGTCCAATAATATTTTTTTAGGAAAAATATGCAAAACGCAACAAACAAAAGGTTGGATATAACTTTATTTGAAGTCGTTTGCTATAAAACACGGGGGCGTCGCGTGAGAATCGTTTCTTCTTCTCACAAAAAGGCTTAAATTTTCGACATCAACAAAAAAAAATAAATATAAAACTGTAATTTTATAAAACAGTCTTTTTCATGAAAAACAATCGCAAAATTCTTACGGTGAAGACATGGATGATAGGCATATATTCTTTTATAGTTTGGCTGTGATTAAAATCGTTAATCAGCAGTTTATTGTTTTATAATTTATGCATTGATTCATTATTTTTGTTTTTTAAATATTAATTTATATTTACTCACACCCATTGGAGTGTCATAGTATGAATGGTGTAAGTTTCTCCAAATTGGGCATCATGAGGACTTTTTTCATCAATTAAAGCATATGTATTTTTGATATTAAGCATATGATAGCATCAAATTTGTCTCATTGAGTATTGAGAGAGAATGTTATTTTATAAGACTAAAATAGAATAGCAAATATAAGTTTCGACAACAATTTTAAAAAATATATCACAACTTCAGATAAGAATAAAGATAAATATAATGTAATATATTCTAACCATAGAATGATTATTATTAATAAATTATTAAGAAGATCGAATCAACTGACTTTATTGTTAATGCTGCAAAAATTCAAACAAATTAATTGCTTTGTAGCACAATCAAGATCTTTATATATAATCAAGTTTGCAGTGTAATTATTCATAGAAGTGATATCATTCATATAAATAAAATCATTTTCTGTAATCGCATTAATTTGGATCTGATTTTTATAACCTATTTTCAAATTTACATTCAACAACATATAAACTTATTAACAAGCCTTTGATGTCGCTCTCATTGTAGTAAGTTACGGTAACCGTGTATCAATTGAAAAATTTGTCTATCCATTCTAGGATTCAAGCCGTTAACCGAGCAAACGAATGAGATGAAACTTCAACAGTTTGATCATTAGATTACATGGTAAGAAAAAAAAATACTAATGAACTAAATTAATATGTAGTAACTGTTTATATTTCTAGTGTTTATTTAAGGAGAAAAAATGCATTTTTCCGCCACAGAAAAAAAATCATGTCCCTGTAGCTAGTTTTTTTTCTATAGCTTCAATCTATATTAAAATAAACATCGAGCACTATTTAATTTGACACTGGTCCTCTTAATGCAAAGAAAAGTCTAAAAACTTCAAAACATAAAAAATAAAGAAAAAATAATTAAATGTTTATTTTCCTGAGAGTGACGTCACTGATGCAACGTCATTACGATTTTATCATTTTGTTTCATTCATTGGAGTATTATTTTATCTCTTGTAGTTATTCTGTTGTAGTATTAGTTTTTTTTGTAGTGTAAGTGAGTGTATGCTGACAGGTAGATTTTTTGACCTGTATCGAATAATGTCCCTTTAAATGTCGTCGCCATTTCTACTTATTTTTTATATCGACGATCTGTGTTGCCTACATGAGGCATGCCTAAAAAATTATTCATTTGCTCAGCAAAAATTTATTTAATATTTTACCTTCCTTTTCATTAAATTGAATGCATCGTATTGAAAAAAGATCATATTTTTTCGTCACACATCCATATGTGTTTGTCAAATATTATATCTGACGATGGTGAGCCGAAATAGCTATCAACTATATCTTATAAAAAAAATTAAAACTAAAATACATTGCTATTTTTTCACCGTGTTAAAATACAGTTCTACCAATCAAATGTCAATTCAATCAATGAATATAATACAGTTTATCTAAATGGTAAATCTCAAATGTTTTTGATGAAGAAACATCGCATAAACTATATTCTTTTTTTTACGCGATTTATTCGCTACAGTGAATAACGCGTATAACATAACACGTAACAAACTACTAATTCTCAAATTATTAAATAAATTGTTTCGCTGCTATCACTGTCGGCTTGCAAATATTTATGATTGTTTACGATTTTTTGAAAAAACGTATTGAAAATTTATCTTGGTCATTTTTTCTAAAAGAAATCAAGTATCAACGAAAATATAAAAATTCCAGAAAATCAGATTTTTTTATTAAATAGACATAAATAAATATAAATTTATTTATCAATTGTAATACACACTGAGGTAATTATATATATTTTTTAAAACTAGTAAGTAGTGAGATTTAAAAAGATACACACGGTGAAAAAATAACAATGTCAGAACTAGATATATAGATACTTCTGACGATGGCGTGAGCCGAAATAGCTATCAACTATATCTTATGCATAAAAAAAATGTGGAACTTAAATACATTGCTATTTTTTCACCGTGTTATAATGAAGTTTTACCAAACAAATGCCAATTCAATCAATAAAAAGAAACAATTTATAGACAAAATCTTAAAGCTATTAAATCGTTGACTACGAAATATTTTACTTGGTGTCTTATCAGAGCAATCTTATTGCGATAAAATTTGTATTTTTTTTAAGTAGAGAGACGATAGACTATTTAAAAAAGATATGTCACCAGAGTTTTTGGGACACCTAATATGCTAGAAAACCCCAATGTACTTTCCATGTTATTTCTTATCTGAGATCGATAATCACCCAAACGAAATCTGATAGATCAAGACGAGCGTTTAAAAGCAGTTTGGCGACGCTTTTGTTTTTATATCGGTTTGTTTTTTATTTTCAAAATTTTTCTTTTTATGGAACATAAATTTTGTTGTATATATAAAAAACACACTATTAAGTGCTTGCTATAAATTTGTATTTCATAATTGATTTACATCCCATAAAAACGAACGGTTTACTGTTAAAAAAATATGTAATAAAAATACACAATCCTTCTCAGCAAATCTTAAATTGGAAACAAAATATATATATATATATATGGTGTTTTCCGCTATAATTTGGCGGATTCTGTCACTTCTTGGTTATCAATATTAACACGAACGTAATATTAACGACAAAAATATCACATTTGAATTATTGAATTTTTGTACGATTCTAAATATTTTTCCACTTATGATCCGGGGTTCGCCTTTCGGCATCTCCAGGCATTCTATCACACGGATGCAAAAGAAGTTACACAATTTATTGACAAAGCCAAAATAGTTTATCAATATTGTAAATGTCATTATTGATCTTGTAGGGTAAAACAATCGATTTAACAAACAGTGTTTTGTATTAAAAAGACGTTAATGCGTTGAATATTATTAAAGTCGAATCAATAATTATGATAATTATTTCATATATATATATTTGGATCATAGCTTTATGGCGTATGTTTTTCATGCGTAGTTCCTCTTGTTCTGCTTATAACGGATGTACACGATTTATTCGGTATAAGTTCTATGCATCCGTGTGATAGAATGCCTGAAGATGCCAAAGTGTGAAACCTGGGTCGTTAATAAAAAATGTATCGAACCGTACAAAGATTCATCAATTCAAATTTGATATTGAAATTGTATCAAACTCCCTCAGTCGACATTATAAATTGATCGTAGAATAGTCGATAAAATAATTTGATATTTACAAGCAGACAAAATAGATTGTATTTTTGCGTATTTTATTTAAAAAAAAATATTTTAAGAAGCATATTAAAATAATTTAAATTATAAACAAAATTATACATTGATAAGATATGGGTACATAATAACATACATTTTATTCATCGTATAGATCGCACTAAATTAATCTTACAGGTAAAAGTCCTTCGTGGACACATTCATGTCGTCCTTATCTGCGTCTGTATATTTTTCTAGCCGCTTTTTTGTGTTACCTGTGTCAAAGCTTTTGTCACAAAAATGTCACCAATCGGTGAAAAAAATCTTTTATCTTATATTGTCGGATAGAATTGCACATCGATGTCAGTTTTTTTTCAATCTAGATCGACTAACATATAAGTAGGTATTTTTGTCAATGTGTTTTTTTGTTATAGATAAAGATGCTTTCATTATTTTTAAAAATTGTAGATTACAAACTAAAATATTGCAATTAGAAATGTTTCAATAAATACAATCATACATTAACGATCTTTTTCACTTGTTATGTGTTGACTGTCACTTTTTCGTGGAAAGGTATATTATTTTAAATAATAACAAAACATCTTTAGGCACTATTTCTACGTATTAATTAATGATCAGGACAAGTTTAGCTCATCGCGAGTTTTATCAACTGATTGATTATCATTGTTTGTTTATTGAATAGAGCTATAGCAACTCAATTAATCATTTTTAATCAGCTCATCAATTTTCAGCGCACATGTTTTTATTCAGAATATAAGTAATTATGTTTTTTAGTCGGTCACCCCCTGAATGAAATGGACTACAAAAATATTGTAATAAGAAATCAAGAAATGCTAAATTTCTACGATTATCAGCCTGCTTTTGAAAAGTTGATAATTATTGAATTTCCCAATATTAAATTAACCTTTGTAAAAAAATATTTTGACTATTTTTAATAAGTAAATTATCATTATCAAGTCTATATGTCTAGTCATATATGTCAGTATGTATAGTTATATACGTCAGTTCTGTTGCATCCGTGTGAAAGAATGCATGAAGATTCCGATAGGCGAAACCTGGGTCGTTAGTGACAAAACATGTGGAAT
The DNA here is from genome assembly GCA_028555115.1 of Himalopsyche japonica. Taxonomy (NCBI): domain Eukaryota; kingdom Metazoa; phylum Arthropoda; class Insecta; order Trichoptera; family Rhyacophilidae; genus Himalopsyche; species Himalopsyche japonica. Next base: position 857,631 of record JAHFWJ010000015.1, read on the forward strand.
CGTATAAAGTTGTAATAATTCAAATTTGATATTGAAATTTTATCAAGCACTTTCAACCGACATCATAATAATAGTACGAAAAATGTGTTTTTATAACATTATTTAAAATGTCAAGTCTTTCTATCGAGAAGTGATAATTTACACATTAAAAGTGAATAAGGTATAGTACACTTATCGCTTATTCAGATTTGCTGAATAAAATAATATCTTGCCACAGCTGAAAAATAGTTCAAATCGAGTGAAATAATCCACTGGGAAAAATAGATGAAAAAATAAATATTGTAATGATAATAACTATCAGCTAGTAATATATGAGAACAATATTTGAATATAGAAATGCTTTTCGTGTTACGTTTTGTTCAATAATAAATATTACCAAATGTTGTAAAGTCTTTCCATTAATAACATTAAAAAAGGTTATAAAAAAGATTCGGTTACCTCATTAGACCAACTGTATTTCTTTAAAAAATGATAACCTCAAATTTTGCGGTCCACGATGCCGTGCTTGTCGTGTATTTATTTATTTCGGATACAGACCGCCCACTCCTTGTTTTGCAGTGTCCGCAATCCGTTATCTACAAATATAATATGTTTCTAAAACATTTTAAGCCCGTCACCTCAAAAATTATTAATGAATTAGTAAATGTATGTTTTTCGTAATTTAAAAATTGATTTTAACTACTATAGTGTAGCAATAACATTCAAATGATCACGTGGTATTGTGTGTTAATTTCAAGTGAATCTGACAGTCAGTTTGAACGTATCCGTGAATTATGCTGATCGAAGACGCCAAAAGGCGACATCCAGTAGTAAAAGTGAAAAAAAATAGAAATTTGCAAAGTTTTAGCGATTTAAATTTGATATTGAAATTCCATCAACTTTTATTTTTTCATTCGTTAATTCATGTTCACTCTTAATATCGATAGGTATATGGCGTCTTCTTAGAATTATATAAACAGAAAAATGTTGATTACTACTTTGCTCAACCTTTTTTACGGAGAAAGTAGCAAAACAATAGATCTAGTGGTAAAGTAATCTGCTCTTGCTACGTTCTGTTTTAGGATTGTCAAGAGGAAATTTTAATGTGTCATAAGCACGCTTTCGGATAGAATGGATAAATCGATTGAAAGAAACATTGCTCTGAATTGAAATCAGTGAGATCCCCCATGGATTCTCAATCAAAATCTTACATTTGGGATTTTTTAATAGGTCAGAAATAAAGCCAATATTACAAGAGTACATATGAGGAAAAACCCTCCTTCGTATCTTTCAAATCATGCTAGTAAATAAACATTCTATAATCTCCAATGAAAATTAATTATTAAACATATATATATATATAATACAGTCATAAAATTTTCGAGTGCCAGTTACTATTGAAACTATATTGGAATCCATCGTGAACTAGAAATGAGCAAACTCATTAAAATTCAGTAAGCTAAGGGTCAATCAAATTTAGAGATTGTTCGTGAAAATTATTAGAAACAAGGTAGTCACTCTATCGAGATTGAGATACAATTTTTTGGCATTGGATAGAGTGACGACAAATAATATGGAAACAAATCGATACGTCTATAAAACTGATTTGAGATGTCATATGTCAAACGCGTAATATAAGATTTTTCATGTGTTACTTTGAAGTCTAATTATGTATCTATTATCTATGTAATTATTATCCAAATGTAGGATTGCTGATTATTAGTATTATAAAGTTATTTTTTCATCGCTTAGTTATTTTTAACAAAAACGAGTATTGCTTTAATACTTGATGTATTTCATATTATTTTCCTGTAAATTAATGTACAGAAGATGGGAGAACACTTTACTATAATTTGATTTATTCGAATAATTAATAAAGTCATCTGCAAAAATATTATTAAAACATAAAATTTAGTATGAAAATTCATCAATGTAAAAATTAATAATTATATTTAATTGAACGAAAAACTGTTAAAAAATAATATATCGACATTTGTGTAAGTAATAAATAAATTAAATAAAATGACTAATTGAAAAGGTTTTATATTATACAATAAGTAAAACATTTCAAGTGAAAATTTTTGAGAATCGCTAATCTAATGGAATGTCAGTAGCTTTGTATTCCTTTCAGCTTAACCTTCGTTAACACTAATGGATTAGTAAGCAATACAAACCAGTATTTGAATAAATGATAAAGAACCGAGTAACATTAATTTAAATTATCGAATTATAAAAAACTCTCTACACATGTTTGTTTTAAATGGCCAATGTTTCAATGTAGAATGATCACCATTCTACGCCGCTGACTGTGACTTCTAGAAGATTATTAATATTTTCGATAATTGTTTGAATGCCAAATCATTATTGGCTACATTTTTTATCGATTGCGGTCGCGAATAAATTAATTGGTCAAAGAAAAACTCGCCAAAAGAATTGGACAGATTCAATGGCGTGCTTAAAATATAAAAACTATTACATACATATAATATTGCCAGATAACACAATGAACCAATTTTTTTTTTATTTGTTATTTACATTCATTAAAACATATTTTTAGAATTATTTTAATTGTATTGCTTAGTAACCTGATTTCAAAATTAAGTATATATTAACACTATCACGTTTCATTAATGATATCAACTGAAGGTACTTGATGGAATTTGAATACCAAAATAAAATTGTTGAATCTTTAAACATTTATACACCTAGGTCTTACCTTTTAATATCTTTCGCATTTCAATTGTAATTTTATTTAACGGTAAGATATACAGTAAGCTAATTTTACTTGCATCATACATCTGACAATTTAGCATTACAATAATCTGAGATACGTTGCAAAAAATAATGAAAAGGCAAAAATTTATGTTTTTAATTATCTGGTTTGAAAACAGTTCATACGAATACTATTAAATAAAAATGGTATCAAAATTATCGAATTCGTTTTTCCTTTCCTATTTTTAGCATAATGACACTTTGTTGGCTTTCCTCTACAAACATTATACTGGTATTCTCAGGGATTATCAAAATCGTATTACTGTAATACTTTTTTTCTGGTTCAAATTTTTTGCACGCCACTGATCATCATCCACATTAAAACAGTCAATTACTCTAAAGTGAATCGCCTTCAACGACCACTTCTTTTTCCTCGCGATCAATTTAATTTTAATTAATCGCATGTTATTCAAATTATTTGAAATATTTTTATCACACAACGCAAAGTATGGTAAAAAAAAAATCAATTTCGTGAAGTCGTAATGCTAATTATTATTTAACCGGTCATCGATTTATGAAATGAATCTTTTCACGTTAATATTAAAACACGTCTAACAATTAAATCATTTACTAAGACAATTCAGAAAACACCTGGGAGTTATTTTTTCCGGATAACGGTTTTAAAAAATTAATTATAAAAAAATCTCGTCAGTATCTTTAGATGACATAGTATTTTGTATTTTCAATACGACGATACAATACAAATTCCAAATTATTTTAAAATGTTATCAAATTAGAAGTTTCATTTAAACAAATATTGATGTGCGTCTCATTATAGTCTAATTAATATTTTCATAGAATTTTTTTTTAAACTAATATTTGTATGCTAGCTTTAGGGTATATGTTCTCCTTTGTAATTAATTCTTTTTGTTTATATCCGATACGATCTGTTTATTGTGAGTCATTTCTGTTGGAAACATGTAATAGAATGCCTGTAGATGCTGAAATGCAAAACCCAGGTCGTTAGTGACAAAACATGTGAAATCCTACAATTCAAATTACTTTTTAGATAAAAAAAAAGCGTTTTAATTTAGTTTTGAAAGATGTATGTCCAAAAAAATGATATTTAAATTTAAAAAATACGTCAATCCAAGGCGGTTGTCAAATTTGACAGTAGAATCACGAAAGACTTGTTTCGTCAAAAAAAAAAACATTCATTTTACGAACGTGGTTAAAATATTGTTATCTTTACGAACACCATATCTTGTAACTATATTCAGTTTCGAGCTAATGTATCTCCACAGTATCACTGTCATTAGTAATTTATTATATTAATATTATTAGTTATGACCAAATAGTTATATAATAAATAAACAGATGGACTAATGATATTTCGTTAAATCAACTCCACTTTTTTATTAACATGCTACAAACATCATTTCTAGGCATACTAATAAATGTCAAAATTTAAATGTCTAATCAATCATACAGCTTAGAAACTGGTTATTGTTATTAACATGATAAGAAATTTACATATATGATATTTAACTATTTTGTTTCTACGATAAAAATAATATCCAATATTTATGGTAGAATTTTTGGGCGCGTAATTTCATCCAATTCGATGTTATTTAACCATGTAAATATTATACATGTTTGAGTAATTGACATTCGTTTCCCCTTATTATTTAATGTTACTCAAATTAACATCAAGCGTGAAAACAATTATTCATTTGATAACTTATTTACTATCAAAGGTCTTCTAGTAGCATAGACACTGAAAATCAGGTACATTTTGTTTTTACACAAAAATCACATAAATATATACTATTTGTAGGATGGTATCAATATGGTATAACTAAATTCTATTTTGTCATGTATTTCTTAAATTGTTTTCCAGTAAAATTTACGCACTCTGATGTCATATTAGAAACCGTGATTTTACTGTTTAAATTTTTCAAACAAATATTTGCTAAGCAACTAGAAGACATTTGTTTATTTATCAATGTGTCATCCGTCACTTCTTGGTTGAAATACATGTTATTTTAAATATGATAATAAAAAAACATTTTACCACATATACATTTAACAACATAGTACCATTTTACAATATATTCGATGATCAGGACCAGTAACGCTCATCGCGAAAATTACTACGACGTAGGCACGAAATAAGCATTCTATAATAAAAACTTTATTTTAACCAGCATTAAATTTACTTATAAGTTATGCGATCTCTTTTTGAAACTGTATACATTTGTACACCATTGTGATGCGATAATTTAAATTCGGGATTTCCCTGCCGCCTTACTAAGCCTAACAATAATATGATTTGAATAGACAACCTCTGTGTCGCAAAATATTTGAGTAAGCTTAAATGTGGTTGTTTTGTCAATTTGTTTTTAAAGGACTATAATATGAAAACACTAAGCCAATGGTTGTCAAATGAATAAGAAATCTTTTACAATAAATTTTCAGTACAACTATGCAAGTATCTAAATGTCGACGACATAAAAACAATAGCGTTAGAATAGAAATTTGATAACTATACAACAAAAGAAACTCGGTGAAAAAATAGTAATATATTTAAATTCCGCAAAATTTAAAAGATATATAGTTGATATAAGAATAGTTCTGATAAGGGCGTGAGCTGAAATAGCTTTCAACTATATATATCGTAGAAATTTTGTAGAAATAAAATACATTGCTATTTTTTCAGCGTGTTATAATGGAGTCTACAAAGTAAACACCAATGCAAGCATTTTTTTTATTTCTATGACATATAGAAGAAAAAACCGACAACCTGCATTCATGGCTACTAATTTGTAAAATGTGGCACATGATTTTTTGCTTTTGGGGCGAAAATTTGACCGTTAAAATTTGTATCTCTCTTAAAAACTCATATAAAACAGAATTAAATTTTATTGATTTGAGGAATTTTCAAAGAGCTTTGTTTTTGCAATGAGTAAAAGCAACTTTGAAATTAATACAAAATAGTGCTTTTTTAATTAATATTTTTATACTTGTTGAAAGTTAATACCTTTGAAATGAATTGAAAATTATATATTTAATATTACATTGGTTTTTACATGCATTTCTTAGTGAAAATATAATATTTATCATACAACATATATAGAACAGTTTTCGCACAGGCGTATTTTTATTATCATTTTCATGTATAAATCCATTCGAATTCATTGTATAACATAAACAAAAGAAAAACTATATTCAAACAATATCTATCGACATTAAAATCTTTCTTGAAATATTTTCGAATTGACACATTTATTCTAATGTTAAAATCAACCTAAATTTATTATTTTATATTTTCGGACTAAGCTCAACTATGAATAAAAGCCGTATAAAATTTATGTAGCTATTGAATTATTGTATTGTGATATTGATAGCTTAATATTTTTAACGTACAATTTTTGTGCTTAACTTTATTTACACAATCATACATTTATAAACAGACGTTTGTCATACGGGCGCATTTTATAATATAACTCATTAGCCAACAAAAAAAAACTAATACGTGTATCCTTAACACAAATTTCTTAAGAATTCTTCTTCTAACTGATGAAAAATTATTTCTTTAAACAACAGAAATTTTAAAAATATGAATAATTTAAATCAGGTAAAGATGAAGACAAATTGGAATCAAAGAATATATATAAGTTGTCTTTTATATTTATTAAAAAAGTTTTCCATCGGATTCGGAGACACTGAACTTGGCCACCTTCGTAGTTAGCACAGGGTAGGCGGCAGTCGATGGGCGGCGATAGGCGGGGCGCTCGCAGGCGGGGTGCAGGCGTGGGCGGTGGAGCAGTATGAGCGGTGCCTAAGTCGGTTGTATGTTGGGTTTAAGCGGACACACGTAACATGGTATTGTCAGACCGCGCACGCACATAATAAACTACGAGCTTATAAATTTTAGGACGACACTTGCGCCCAACTACCTATTACGTGTGAATAGACTATACTCACTACGCGTATAAAGTTCATAGTAACAGCTACCACGAATTGATGTACGGAGAATTCTAGTCACTTCAAGTAGGAGGTGACAAGTGATAACATTCGAAATATCTTTTTAAAATACCTACAATACCCTCACATACGAAATTATATTATAATTTACGATATCAACTGAAGGTGCTTTAAGGAATTTCAGCATCCTCAGGCATTCTATGACACGGATGCAACAGAATAGAACGCCTGAAGATGCCGAAAGGCGAAACCCGGGTCGTTAGTGACAAAACACGTGGAATCGTACAAAGTTGTAGCAATTCAAATTTGAAATCATATTAATTTTTGACCGTAACCAATATTAAAATACCACAAACAAAAAGTATTCATGTATTTTTATTTTTTTTTAAATAAAAAAAAAAAATTACTTTTATGATGTTAACTGTCACTTCTTGATGGAAAGGCATGATATTTTAAATAATAAAAACACATTTTTTAAGAACTTATTTCCACAATATATTTATTTACTCAGTTAATAATGATCACGATGAGCAAAACCGGTCCTGGTCAAAAAATATATTGTTGAAATTAGTACTAAGAAAATTTTGTTTTAATTATTTCAAATTTAACTTATTGAAATTTATACATCCAAATGTTATGTCATTCGCTAACAAACATAATATATGATTCAGTTTATCAATAAGACAATTATTAGTTAAATGAGCACAAAAGTATCGTTTATTTAAAATAGTCTTAGCACTGTTTTTAATTTTATTTTCCTACCATTATCTCAACTCTTTTATAATATTGTATTGACAAAATGTACACATTACAGAAATGCCGTAGTTAAGCATAATACTTCTTGTGGAAACCCAAATTTGATATCTTCATTACATACCAACCGACATATTTTAATCCCCTGAAAGTATCCCACGAAATTTATATTAATTTAAAGCAGCGTCCAGGGTTTGTATCAAATACCAACCTACAAGCCTGGATGTACGCCAACGTCGAGTACACCCCAAAAGTCCACCAGCAATCAAATCATTTAAGCAGAGGGTTGTTACACCAAAGATTTGAAAAACTATTCCGCTCAATGTGTATATAATAATCACTTTACCTCTTTTAAATACACGAAGTTCCAAATGTCCACAAATATGAAGTTGTACAAATGATCGATTACATTTAAAATTATAAGTAACGGTGACCAAAAAGTTATATTTATTGCTAAATGGAAATCAAGTAACGACTTAATATAGTCTTTTCCTGAAATTGATAACCACGATCAAAAAATAAAACTGTATTTTGTATAAAAAAATCAAATGAAATAAATATTCTTCAATTTATTGATTGAATTGGCATTTACTTGGTAGAACTAGTTCTGATGACGGCGTGAGCCGAAATAGCTATCTACTATATACCTTATAATTTTTTTGGAACTAAAATACATTGCTATTTTGTTCTACAAGTGTTATCTGTTACTTCTTGAAGGAAAGGCATGATATTTAAAATAATAAAAAAACTACATTTTTCGGTACTTACTTTCACAATTTATTTTAGGGCTAGGACCGGTTTCGTTCATCGCGAGGAATCAATCATCTGATTGTTCAAACTATTTGATTATTAATGAAATCAACATGTATGTCTTAATCAACAATTTCATTGAAGTACACTTTTAACGAATAAATTTTCAAAGAAATAATTGAATATTCCAAATGCTACAAAATTTAAAGCAAAGCGTATTTACCATATATTTCTATTTAATAATCAAAACAGCAGTCGTATTTTGAAAAAATCCCTGAGTTATTTCGATCTTTCAAATGATGAGGGTCTTGTCATAAAAACGAAGGGAATTCGGGTACAATTCACTAATGATCGCACTAAAGACCAAAGGTGGCCTCAGAATAAAAATAATTTCATACAGAATCACTTCGAGCAAAACGTTGCAGGCTATATTCCCGGCCAGGCCAAATACCTATACATATTGATTAAATTGGCATTTACTTGGTAGAACTCCATTATAACACGGTGAAAAAATAGCAACGTATTTTAGTTCTACAAAATATTTCTGACTATGGCATGAGCCGAAATAGCTATCAACTATATCTTATAAAAAAAATTGTAGAACTAAAATTTATCGCTATTTTTCCGACCTATACATATATTTTTAATCCAGTATTTTAGTAATAAATCTGTGTTAATTATAAATAAACGTCTCTGCGATACCATACATTATTATATTCGCAGTATAAATCATGCACACTTGAAAACTAATTACGTATTTAATAACCAATTACTTAAAATATGAAACACGTTTTCACGCAATACACCAGAAAGAAAAACGCCGCAGAATTTAATTATTATAGTGTATACTTCTGGTGACAGCTCTCCGCGTGGAATATGGACACAGTTCTAAGTAGGCAGCGAGATAGTGTTAGTGGGTATTAAAAGGTATGTTACACTTAGTTAACGCGCAAGGGTTACGTTGGGGCTAAGTTAACAAGCAAGGCATGATATGGGCAATCCCCACCTTCACCCACACCACCATTAACAGCTCTGTAGGGGGGTGGACTATTTAGTTACCCTATTGTCTGACCAGTAGCGTTACTTGGAAGTTTACAATTTTACTCGCTTTCGCCCCCTCTTTTTAGCATAAAATAATTGCCTGTTGAAAGCAAATAAACTCAGGTGCTGTACTGAAATTATTAATTTTTTAAATAGTTCATATTGTTGGAATTTCAATATCAAATTTGAATTGTTACAACTTTGAACGATTTCACGTGCTTAGTCACTAGCGACCCGCGTTTCGCCTTTCGGCACCTTCGGGCGTTCTATCACACGGATGTAACGGAACTGACCGTGTCAGATACGTGTGATAGAATGTCTGAAGATGCCGAAAGGCGAAACCCGGGTCGTTGGTGACAAAACGTGTGGAATCGTACAAAGCTGTAACAATTCAAAGTTCTTATTGTGGTGAGGTTATTTTTTGCTGGGAAAAGTGTTTTTTTGTGGTAGTGCCGCTAAACTCGAAAGCTATCTGCGTCCGGAGACCAATTTTCTGCAGTCAATTCAATCGAAATCCAGTCAAATACATCCAATTTAAACTTCACTTTTCTGCACTTAAACATCTCATACGTTATCTGCAAAAATGCATTATATTTTACAGCTTAGATTAAATCATCGATTCTGAGAATGCAATAAAAACAACCAAGGCTGTGGAGACGTTTAAAATAACACAACTCCGACCATAAAAAACTATTTTTTCAAATAATTTTCCTACTTTTCTTATTTGGGTGCAATAAATTAAAAATCAACCAGCAAATCCGGCAAATTGTTCATTGATAAATTTTTCAAAACAGTCTAATCGAAAAATTATTGTCTCTCGTTTTTCACAACTCCACAGCCCAGCTATTTTGATCTAAAGATCAAAACATAAGTTAACTTTGAAAAAAATAATGTAGTGAATTTAATAAATTGGTAAAATTGATATAAACGTTTAAAAAATATTGTAGATTTCGAGTATGTTAGGTTTTGACGAAAATAACTTAATTAAAACTATAACATATGTACATAACAGTAAGATACACAGCCAAAAAAACAACTCTATTTGTATATTGTATACATTACAAACGTATTATATATGAGTCTGCATTTCTTTTTCTATTTTTCCAATACTATTTAAAAAAAAAATAACAAATTATTCAGTATGTTTTTTACCCTGTCAGATGTAGGAGAAATTAACGAGAGAGCTTAAACCAGCTTCTAATGTTCCTCAGTTCTGGCAATCTTCATTTTTCAGAGTATATCCTTTATTGATGCAATGCAAAGGCATCAAGAACAGAGAATAATCGTGTGATCTGAAAAATAAATGTAGAATTAATTGATTGATTTTAAGCCTGAAACGAATTGTAATCGTTATTTATATCGCTACCTATGTTAACACCCTAACAGAATTTTTCAAACACAACCCCTTCACAGGGATTGCTGCAAATAGGTACCTACCACAGTAATATCTGCCATAGTATAATGTTCTCTTCATCTTCTGAATACCAGTGCGATCTCTGAGTAGTACATTAGCCTCGTAAAGCCGTACTAAGGCCATATATTAATTTGAAAACCTCGTGGGATTGGTCACTGTAGCCGCTTTCGTAATAATTCTACCCGGTGATAAATATACGCTATACGAAATGTTACTTCGACCCCGGTGACGATCTAACGTCATAAGCATACTATAGCATGGGATTAAGGGATACATGTTTGCATGTGTAACATAATTAAGGGCTTATTTCAACCGTGAAAACCGTTAGAGTCTTAAATAAAATGTACACAAAAATCCAATTCAAAATAGTAGCTATATTTAAAGTGGATAGATTTCGTAACCCTAAACGACCATTGATGATTTTAATGTAAAATTCTTGGTAAAGCTACAATTTGACGTGAGAGGAAGTAACAAAACTTGTAAGGGCAAGAATCTTAAGAAACAGACACAAATTGATTGTTACATCTCCACCCATTATGTGTTTTCAGCCGCTGTTACACGACCGGCTTTCATAACGCAATACTGAAAAAAAAGAATCGATTTACTGATCATAATCTTGGCCCGGTACAGAGCTGCACGGAACGATCGTTAAACTATGCACTATTGTGCTTGAAAGAAAAGAAAAATAAAATGTGACCTGATCACCCACTTAACTTACGTGACATAAAGTATCCTGTGTATATTCATATTGAAAATTTCCGTGATGAATCTAAAGACGAATCGAGAATATCTCGTTCCCCGTATGATCCTGCAAATTTATCGAATGCCTTAAAGTTTGCCTTGGTTGATACTAAGTCAACGTGGCCTATTGGGTCCGTATGAGGACGGACCGCAGCAAACAGTTCTATTCGTTCGGTATCCATCTTGGGGCAGTCCCACAGCACATGATTAGTGTCCTGATGTTAAGAAACAGATTTGGAAAACAAAGACAAATAGTGTCCACTATTATTACCACAAATGAATTTTCAAGTCTGTTTGTTTTAATTCACTTCGCATTAACTTCAATTCGTATCAATATTGAACTATCAAAGGGTTTAAATATTGTGCATATAATTAATAGTATACTAAAAATAAATTAGCAATAATTAGATAGGCTTAACCTGTATTTATTAAAATACAAAACAACATGTTGTGTTCAAACAATATAAAATAGCAATTGAAGAGAAGCCGTATTTCTTCCCAAATCGACTAGTAACACTTAAATATTTTTAACTTTTTGGCATCACTCTACGGTTGAATCCGCCTGAGATCGCCTAAAACTTGATTTGCTTCGTCATGAGATTTTTATATACCAAACAATCTAGCATAAAATTTTTTAACTAATAGCATTGCTATTTATGTTAAAAATAAATTTCCATAAAACCACTGTTGAATCCATCGAAATAATCATAATTTTAGTTTTATTTATAAAGCGGCAGAGACAAGATAAATCGTTGATAATGGGTTCTGACATTACAGTCGCATCCTTATTTCGTCAGTTCTATTTATGTGAAAACCGCGGATGTGAACTGAGAATTCAATAAATATTTTGGCATCTCTACCGAGTATTGACTTTAGTCCCAGATAATTGATATTAGCTGAGTTTAAAATAGTTTACCTTAATTATACAGATATTCTGGTAGAGTTGGATCAACATACGACTGCCGTACAATCACAGTTTCCCGTTAATTCAATACATACCACCGCTAGAGATTGAAATAGTAAAATCAAACGTGTTAAAAGGGCATAGACTTGCTATAATGTTCAGTCAAACATTATTCGTTTGAAAAGTTACACGTTTTGTCAAATCGTGATAAGAAAAAGTGATTTTATTGATTTTTTTGAAATGCAGAAAACTGGCACAGGGAGCGATCGGTTAAAGAACAGTTCGGAAGATTTTTGATTGATAACGAACACATATTCGGATAACGAGTGTTCGTCATGAAATGTTTTATGTTTGGATAACGAGCACATATACAGATAACGAACTAAAACGACCTTTCTAATCCATTTTTTCTATCTAACATATAAAACTAATCAAATCTAATTTTTATGATCGCTACAAGCTATTATATAAAGCTATGACGCTAAAACAATTCGGATACCGACTATAGTCTTGGAACACATTATTTAAGTTAACCGATTACCCACAGGACTACACATTTTTTGCTGGACACGTAAAATAAACATTAAATTGACTTTAATTACATGAATAAATAAAAATGCCTACAAATATTGAAAGATTAAATATTATATTCTTGCAAACTTATAAGATTCTAAAAAATTCAAGAAATTTTAATCATAGAGAAATGATACATAAGTTGTCAACTCTCTGACTGTTTAAGTCTCAACAATTGAGACAGTGATACTCAAAAATATAATCGTGTAACAGTATCAAAACTTTTGCGTAAAACTATTTTTTATGCCAAAACTTGCCTTGACATATCCTGGAAATTATCCGAAGTTATCACTGTTGGATTATCGTTTACACAACACAGCCCGGCATGGAATGAGTTAGTATTAAGTAAATCTATACCAAATCATAACGCCATTGTGTAAAACAATTAAAGAAACTTTCATAACTTTATAATCTGATATAATTCTCATGCTCTGACAATATTTGGTGAAGAAATCAGATGGATTTAATCAAATCAAATTATTTCAAATAACATTCGGATTAAGGAACAACAAAAGTAAAATGTGGCTACCTCATCAGATGCCTCTTAAACTATTCTTATGAGGATAAACCAATCACCGTGACATGGGTACAATAAAACGGATAACTATAGATATGTAGTTTGCTCTCCGTGTATACCTTTCATCTGTCACTTAGCATTAAAAATGTCTCTACCGTGTCTAAAAATCATGTGTGTAATCACTTATACGAAGAATGTATCTACGTATTTAAATGCAAGGTGTACCAAAATGTTTAAGCAGAATTTTTTATAAACTTTAAACTGATATTAATAAGTACGTTTTAAGCGGCTAAAAAACTTGCACATATCTTAATTAACACTGATTAATGCAGTCCATTAATGCCCAACGTCACCATCGGGACCGAAAATAATGTAATTAGTAATGGCAGGGACAAATATATTTTTTTGATATCTGATGTGCGGTTTCCGCGGAAAACCTTATCGATAAAGCAGGTGAAAGCGTTTTCTGACGTAACGTAATAATGGTGAGGATTGTCGCATCATCAATCAATCCCAAATACTTAACTATCTACTGATCACATATTTTTGATTGAATTATATATAAAAATAGTTTATAAATTTCATATTAAATTTATTGTTATTTCTCAAGCATATTGAACAATTAAAATCAAATTCAATTCTCCTATCTTAGATATATTTAACCCAACTTTTAAGGTATTAACTGTCACTTATTAATGGAAAGTCGATATTTCAAATAATTAAAACACATTCATTGTACACCTATCCCTCGATTTACAGGGTAGATAGGATCCTGAGAAAAGTGTGTAAATCGAGATTGAATTTATTTTAATTTAAAACCGTGTAAATCGAAAAGTACACAAAAAACGCTTGTTGAAAGTCACTTTCATCGTTCTAAATTATTTGTGCTAATTCGATGTATGAAGTAGAAACACTTATACCTCGAAGATATTTGGTAATAAATTCATTACTAACATTTGCTTCGAGTTTCTTGTTAGATCCTTATGGACCTCATCATATTGAGCCAAGTATTGATTAATATCAAGTTGGAATCGAAGGACCCATTCAACGTTTGAATTATTTTGTACAAAATGATTACCTTATTTTCTTCCCAATTCGAGTTCTTCATGGATGATTTTCGCTGTAAATGTAACTGGTTCAAATTCTTTTTCAATCCGTGTAAAACAAATACCGTGTAAATTGAGGGATAGGTGTACTTATTTCCATGATATATTTTATGATCAAGACCGACTTCGCTATCAACTGATAATTCTTGCGATTGTCGAAACCGGTTCTAATTAAAGAACGTATTGTGGATATAAATATTTAAAAAAATGTGTTTTTATGTAAAACTTATATTAACATTGCAACAAAATACCTTTATATGACGATTTAAAAGAAGATTTACTTGTTCAATTTAAATATAGGATTGCAGATAAAACAGTTTTCTTCTTATATAATATAAACACTATCTATGAATAATGCATGTTATTTAATTAAATATTTGATTCTAATTTTTAATTTGTTCAAGAACTCAAAAAGAAAAATTGTTTGAAATGAGCGAGAATATAATTAAGACACATTAAAACAGCTTCTTGTATTTACGTATTTTTTAAAATTAATAATACCGCGTTAATTTGGGGGCGTGGTGTACATGAAAACAGAGAAGTAAATTTATTCTATACAATTTAATTAATAACCTATCCACCAACACCTACTCATATTAAAAACATGACCCGCTTCGCTGCAAAATGTAACTAGTTTTACATACATACACATGCAAACCTAATTAACTATAGAATATACATTAAATTTTTATGTATATACTACAGTATCACACGAAAAAATAATGCCATTCTCTAACGAGTTCTCTAATTTGTTGTGCATAGATATTATTTTCTAATTGTCTATTTTCTGACATTATTGCCTTAACTGATTTTATTTGCATGAATAATTTTATAAATATCCAACCGTCACTTATAACAAATAAAGATTTTTTTGAATTGTTACAACTTTGTACGATTCCACATGTTTTGTCACTAATGACCCGGATTTCGCCTTTCGGTATCTTCAGGCATTTCATCACACGGATGCAACGGTACTGACGTACAATAAACAGATAGCATCGTCTATATACCAACAGTATTAATCACAGGAAAACACTTACCCCAAGGCAAGCAATAAATAGTAGCTAAAACAAATTTTAAAATAATAATTGACATTATTGCTTGTGATAATTTTCATTAACGATCTTATTAATGAGTCATTCTTGTAAAGGTTATACAACAAAAATATTTATGGAATAAATGATTTTAGTTAAATATTTGTTTTTAAATAACCTGTATACACCCAGTCCTTTTTTTACGCGAATTCGATTATACGCGATTTTTTTGGACGGCACCGCTACATTTTTTTACGCGCTTCACTCGTTTTTACGCAATTTTTCCCCAAATTTGTTTTAAAGAAGACATTTATATATGATGCTAGGCATGTACGTTTCATTATTTTTTTAAATAAAAAAAATATGTGTATTTTTAAAACTTAATTTTGTAAGGCATTCCATTTTTTCAAATACACATACAATTGCCAAATGTTAACAAGTGTATCGGATAATATGCGAATTTATGTTTTAGGGTATGTAAAGAAATATAATGCAATTGCGTGAAATCATTTTTTTACGCGATTTTTTTTACGCGCCTTTTTCTGGAACCAATGTATCGCGTAAAAAAAGGACTGGGTGTATGTAACTAATTATTTTCCACTTGAAGACTCCGATTTTTCATATATCCCGCGTATATTTCAATAACATTAATTAGTGACTGACTATATTTTCATAATCATAATAACGTCATACTACGAAAACGGTTGCTTTTCAAAAGGCTACTCTTACAGACTCCAACGGCGCTATCAGCAATACAATAGATGCTTAAAATGGTCTTATATCATAGATTGACCCATACGATTTATTGAACATATATCTCAGATTAACGCACCACATGAAGAGCCACGTTCGAGTTCATTATTTGACCATCAAAAGTTTTCAACCTAAATTACTTGCTTTTAAACTCTGATTCATGAAAAAATCAAATAAAGTATGCGTAAAAATGGATTGAAAAATCTAAAATCACATATCTCCAATTAACAGATATTGATGTAAGTAACAAAAATTTGAATAAATATAAAAATATGAATACACTTATCCCTCGATTTACGCGGTACCCATATTACGCAGTTTCACTTTTATGCGGTCAGAAAAAAATACATTTTTTTTAAATCAAACATATTTTATGGCACGCGTCACACAAACAAGTATGTTGTGTTTCTGAAATTTTATAATATCGAGCCATCAAATTTGTTTCTTAATAAAATTATCTTTTTTTATGCAGATATTGTATATGTGTATATATAATACAGTGTACTCGTTTTAAATGGAAGTCTGAAAGCTATACCCCTACTTTGAATAAACTTTAAGTCTCGATTTACGCGGTTTCGATTTACACGTTCTCTATTGGAATGTATCTACCGCGTAAATCGAGGGATGAGTGTATATAATAGATATGCATATTTTTTTTAGTTTTTTCTTCATATAGACTTCTAATAAAATACCGTTTATTAAAGATTTTTGTTACTAAATTATTCGAATATATTCTATTGAAATTCATTTTGTAAGAAGTAGGTACAGTTCCATTCGCAGTTTTTACTGCATATATTTAAATCGCTGATTTCTTAGTTGCATAGTTTCTTCACAATATTAATAATAGAATGTCAGTTATCCTATATATTGTTAGCCAAAATTTCATGACTGTCATATTACACTTAGATACAGATTTATCAGTTTGCTTAAGTCATCCAGTGAACCTGGTGAATTGGTTACCAGAAAATTTGTGAACTAATCATCTTATACACATATACGTACAGAATATTTCCCACAAAACGTTTGTATCCAAAATAACAACCCTACTGTTCGTTGTAAGAGTTGTTTTTGTAAAAGGTGGTAGCTGCTTTTGAAAGTAGACAGCTGGTATGACGTGCGCAGGAAAGATGTTATTTATACCATCAGTAGCGACAAACGTACACACGTATAGATAAATAAAAAAAAGTTGAGCATAAACTTACAAACTATATATAAATCAATATTTCAACATTTGTTGCAATCTCCAATTTTCGTTTACATATGATGAATAAAACATTTTTTGAAAAATAATTTGCATTGGCTCATGAAAAGGTTAAAGGTTTAGTTATTGGTTCTTTTGATACTTAAGCTTGTGTATTTTTTTTCTTACATTACAACTTTATCAAAAAAATGATTTCCTTTTATTCGTGCTTACAAAATGTTTGTTTTATAATAAATATGTGTATTCAAAAATAATATTTATTTAATTAGCAATGCATTCTGTTTTAATTATTTAAATAGCAAAACGATTAACTTCAACATATTTGCATCATTTTGGATAAAATTCGATTTGAATGAAGCCGGTCCTTTTAGAATATTATTAAAAATTGTTCACACGATGAAAAAATAGCAATGTATTTTAGTTCTGCAAATTTTTTATATAGAATATAGTTGATAGCTATTTCGGCTAACGCCATCGTCGTTCTGACAATGGCGTGAGCCGAAATAGCAACTATATATTGTATGAAAAAATTGTAGAAGTAAAATACATTGCTATTTTTTCATCGTGTTATAATGGAGTTCTACAAAGTAAATGCCAATTCAATCTATAAAAAATTTGTTCATTTTTGAGCTATTTTCGGTAATGGTTGTCTTAAATTATTCATACTAGGAATAACCACTTAAAACATAAGTGTAGAATATCATTTATTTATTTCAACATTCATATTTTCTGATGAGATTGTTAATCGAACGATTGATTTTAACAGTACACACACAGTTGTTTTTTTAGTAAGAGTTAATAACAACTAATATGAATAATATCGTTCAAGTTTGGCGGCCGAAACTATACGCATTAATATGACTACCATAAAATGTTATCCAATTAAAAGCATACCATAGCGTTACACTTACAAGCAAATAATTACTTAGTATTTTAATTTATTTGAACTCTTCGCACCGCACAGCATACATGAATATCCATAAGAAATATTGTTCTCATACGCGAATGGCATGAAATCATTTCAAGCACTTTTTCAATGACATTCCGTGATGAAAATCAGATAATGTTGTTTGATCGTTCAGTCTTCCGTATGAGCGCGCTTTAACAATAATCATAAATAAATAATTCGGTGCATTTATGAAGTTAATCATTTGACATGTTTAAGAGTGTACGTTAACAATTTTGGCGTTCTTATAACAACTGCAGAGCATGAAAAAATGTGCATGTTTGTTTGTTTGACTTGAGGAAATCGATAAATATACAACATTTATTAGTGTCTGTAAAAATTGATAAAAATGTATGGAAGTTGTGTACTCTTCAAACTTTTTATTTTATATAGCTTAATATATTATTTTTATAACATACGTTTTTATCTTCAAACAAATGCTGTTTTGAGCTCGTGACTGCATTCAATGAGACATAAGCTATCAAATGAGATATTATTTTGAAATGATTTTCTTGTCTTGTCTTGTCTTGAAATTGACAATATTTGCTGCTGAAACTGTTACTTATTTTGAACGAAAATAATAAAATTATAATTTTTTTTATTTCAAACGAGACGTGTTTCAACAATTCAGCTAATCAAAAGAAAAACATACTGATATTTCTTGGTTTAGTTCTAAAATTGAAATCGTTGTTTGTGTTGTAAATAATATCATATATTTATTTTCAGATTGTTGAACCGACGACTGGTTACTTTTATTCGTGGAAATTTGTTGGTATAAAAAAGCATTTATAAAATACAGATATCTGGATTAAGAAAAAACAAAACGTTTAACGCATGTGCGGTTAGAAAAAAAATAATATCGCACAAATAAATGAATCAAAATTTCATTCTACAATATCGATATCTGACATCTGATGATGAAAATGGAAACAAAAACGTTTAAATAAAAATTGTCAAGCTTTAACACTAAAATATACACATACAAAAAGAGAGTATGTTTATGCGATTGACAATTTCATCCCCCAGTGGAGTAGTGTGGTAATCGCCCAGCCACGCGAACTCACAAAATATACACTCAACAAGGCCGTGTAATTTCAAAACGTTTCGGTGTTAATAAAACCAACGATGACACAGTTAAATCTCATGGTTTGCGCTACTCGCAGCCAAAAACCACAATTACGACACTAATAATAACAGTTTTAGTAGTACCAGGGCCGGACCACATGGGAAATTGTTATTAAAAAATTAAAAAATAAACAACTGAACAATGGCATTTAATAACTGATTGTTTTAAAAAGAATTACATTTAACATTATTGCTGGATTAGTTGCTATTGACATAATAATACATCAATTTTCAATTGTTAAAGCATTGTGCGATTCCACATGTTACGATACTAACGACCCGGGTTTCATCTTTTGGTGTTTTTAGACATTCTATCACACGGATGCAACAGGACTATCACACAATATACAGTAAGCATCAGTTATATAGCCGAAGGGTTAACTATAAAGGAAATCCGGGTCATTAATAACAAAACATGTGGAATCTTACAAAGATTCAACAGTTAAAATTTGATATTGAAATACCATTGAGAATCTTCAGACGATATCATAAAATACAAAAGGATACATTAAAAATAATAGCCATCCATAAAAAATCTTTTCATAAATGCAATATAAAATGTTTCCGCCGTATAGTCTAGACTGCAATTCAACGAAAGAAACTGCTCAGTTCTTATTATAAAATCAAATGTCAAATTTAATTATAATATTTCAAAAAATATTATTACATAACGAATCTTGTTCAAAAACGATTATATGTATAAAATTAAAATACATTTTTTTTGTGAAATATTCCAGTTTCATTCTTCGTAATTATTATGTACTGAATAATATATTTACTAAGTAAAATAATATTAACCGCCCCCCGTATTCACATTTTAAATTTCTATGAGCAGAATCACCGTCGACTATATTTATTGTATAATTGAATGAAAAATTGTCTCTTTGGTGATTGATTAACTCTATTTAAATAATATAGCTATAAATCTATGGGGAGTAAGTTTTACATTTGTTTTTAATTTAATATTCTTTTTAAGAAATAAATTTATAGAATTTTTGCATATATATGTAAATTATTTTTCAAACATGTTAATTTTTTGATAGTTAACTAAAATTTGTACAAATCGTGTCAATTACATTACGATACTCAATGCTTTGATATCCACCCAGGGTGTGGATATAATAAATAGGTTGAATTTTTGAAAGTTACCTAATGCGGATCTGTTGGAATGAGCTAAACACAGTTATACTAATAGTAATAACCATATTGCAGGATGTGCTGAGTGTCCGTTATCAATAGAAACCAGACTGCGCTGGTGAATGGCTATCAACCACTGTTGCCTTTGGTTAGCAAATTTCTGTTCCATCCAAGTCAATTTGCCTATGCATTAATTAGAGCTTTTTCGACTAAACTTAATGTTCGCTGTAACATAAACTGACGGACTTTATTAAAACCAGAAATAGTAACTAAATACGACGTTAGAATACTACTGATGTTTATATTAATGAAAATATATTGAAATTTTAAAAAATGTAAAAATCATAGACAAAAAAAGCATTTTTATTTCGTTATGTATTATATTTTTGCACAATAACTGTGGTCATTGTAGTATGTCGACACAATCTGTCTAACTTTTCCCTGCAAGATTTCCTCTGGGACTCGACATAACTGATGATGTTCACAGTTGGTGTCGCTAGCGACTTATGTGGTCGTACTCCCTTAAATTGTACATTTTTGTAATGCATTCTTTACTTGAAACTTCTTACAAAATTATGAACTAATAGTTTTAAGTCGTTACGAAAAAATTGCAGAAAATCTACGATTCGATGACGAAACAGGATTCAACTCATCATAAAAATTTGATAATTAATACTCTATTATTATGTTCTATCTATTAAAATGTTCATAATGCATAATTCATTCAGATCTTAACACTGTTTTAGTTTAATCGAGCTGTTCACGGGAAATGGTAAATCAATTGATTGAAAATATTCAATTCAACTTCGTATTATATATAATGATGGATAAAAATTTTTTTTTGAATTTTTGATTCACTCACTTTTCCTATTCTTCAAAATATTTTTCTAAAACAAAGTCAATAAAACTAATTTTCGCATTTTACACCGAAAAATTCTATTTTATGACAAAAATACATTTTTTGGTGAAGTTCTTTAATTGTAGGCAACTAAATACGAACTTCCCAAAAAAAAAATCATTATCTCTACATTATATAAATCGCTTCGATCGTAATAACGAATACATTTGAAAAATAATTTAACAAAACTTCTTCTAAAAACAGAAATTTCACACCAAACACTTACCCAAAATTGACATATCATAAATGTTAATAGTGTTAAAAAAACTGGCATTAAGTCGGATCGATTAATTTACTTTATTTATTTCAATCTATTAACCGTTTTCAAACCATCTGTTTCGAGATAAAAAAATCAGTAAGACACAAATGCGATAAATTAATCGTTCGAGTTGAGGATAAGGCTCGTTGTATTTCAAGCTGTTAGTGTTATTTTTTTATGTTATTCTTGTATTTTTCAAATGTAAAAACGGGACATACATCTGACAAAACCTCAAAAGTTAAAATGCTGGCAAGATGTAACTAAACGATTTCATTTTATTTGTCCCGGACTACAAAAACCTGGGTATCGAGAATTTTATGCATCCCTTCTTATCTTTATTACAGTACTAACGTAATTATGTGTATTTTTATACAAGGCCTAAAACACGGCATCATTAATCGAGGCGATAATGCAACAATGGCGCCAACTCAAGTTGGGACTTTTTCCTACATTTTTTTTTTGCTTTGTTATGCACTGGACAACTTTTTGTTGGCAACATTTGCTCATCATTAACTTAAGCTAGGTATTTAGGTAAAGGTAGAATATGAAAAGGTGAATTCAATCATATATTATATTTCGTTTTTAATTGAATTAATATATACTGTTTGTCATAATCAGGGAGAATAATAATTTGAAAATAATTCCTAATACATTTTTATCATGTTTTAAATATCGACGTGATATATAATATTTTTTCATTATAAAAACATATTTGTAGTGCTTATTTCTACAATATATTTTATGATCCGGACTGGTTTTTCTCATCGCGAGATTCATCGCCTCACATATTCATAAAATATATTGTGGAAACTAGTATTAAAAAATAAGTTTTCATTATTTAAAATGTCATGCCTTTCCATCAAGAAGTGACAGTTAATACCTTCAAATTAACATTTTTTCAAGGAGTTCAATAATTTTACAATTCGATTTATTCGCCTTCCAGTACAAATAAACTTCTAAACTCTACATTGAAAAATTAAAATATCGTATAAAAACACAGTTCATCAAATAATAACAAATAATGTTAATTTTTGAATAATTTGCTCGAAATTAACAGACGATAGATAATTCATCGACGTGTTCAATTTTTAATACGAAGAATTCCCTTTGCATAAACTAAGCCTCGTAGGCAATCTTCCTCATATGACTGAATTAAAAACCTCGATCAAAATCGTATCGTATCAAAAAATACTATATAAAATTGCCGAATTCAAAATTTTTAAATAAGTCACCACTCATCTTCGCTTGAGTGACGTAAATAATTCTTTCCTACTTGATTCCGCTAATAAAAAACAAAAGTCGATGATACGTCGGCGACCCAAAAAATTCTACACTTGTATTTTATATTTTAGAGATAAGGGAGTAACAGTTTGTCCGTTCAGAGGGATTAAATTATTTTTCAAATGATCGTTAACATAAATAACAACTCGAGAAATATTTTATTCAAAGAATATTCAGACGATATCTGCGAGTTTCGAAAATTAAACAACCAGATAAGGCAGACACTCGTAAAAGAAGAAACTATCGAAGAACAAAAATTTCCCAGATCATTAGGTGAAATTAAGAATGGTAAATAATACCTACGTCTTACTGTATATCAACATAATATAACTCATTTGCTTAGAACATTACAAAATATCAAAATATTTTCAATGTTTATATGTTATTTTTTTCATAGATTTAACCCAGATGAATATCGAATTTGAACTGTTACAACTTTGTACCATTTCACATGTTTTGTCACTAACAACCCGGGGTTCGCCTTTCGGCATCTTCAGGCATTCTATCACACGGATGCAACAAAACTGGCGTACAATAAACAGTTAGCATCGTCTATATACCTAAGGCCTTTATTAAGAATGACTCATTAACGAGATCGTTATAGAAAATTATCATAGGCAATTGCATTAATTATTATTAAATTTGTTTTAGCTGACATTTACCGCTTGCCTTGGGGTTTGTGTTTTCCTGTAATTAATACCTAAGGTATATAGACGATGCTTAGTGTTGATTATACGTCAGTTCTGTTGCATCCGTGTGATAGAATGCCTGAAGATGCCGAAAGGCGAAACCCAGTTCGTTAGCGACAAAGCATGTGGAATCGTACAAAGTTGTAATGTTCACATTTGATATTGAAATTTCATCAAGCACCTTGAATCGGTATCATAAAAAAAACCACATGAATATATTTTTTATCCGGTAAATTTTACTAATCCAAAAAGTATATCCTCCCTTCGAATTAAAATTCTATATAATTTCAAAAATACCTTATTTAGTGTTTCCATCATAAAAAGGAAAAAAATGAAGTCTGAGCTAAATGAGTATATTGATACGGTTTCTAAGCATATATAAGAAGACAGAAATATTTGATTTATTAAAAAAAATCAAAGAAAAATTTGCTTTTTGGTCTTTTATCGCTCAAAATAATATTCAATTCATTACAACAAGTACATCATGCAGTGACGTTTGACTTATTTAATAATAGTAATAAAAAAATACAATTAAATATGAACCACACTGTATAACCAGAACAACAGGAATGTCTAAAATGACAGTGTTTTTTGAGAACTGTTTGTCATATCTTAAAATGGATTCACAACGACCATGTTTAATATGGCCAAAGTCAAAAGGTATCGGTCATTGTATACGGCGCATTAATGTTGTAAGCGAAAGAAATGTGTCATTCATTTAACGTCAGGCGCTTAAAAATCATGAGTAACGATTATAATTACGAATTAAATACTAAAATATTTTTCAATTTTATTTAAGATTTTGCTGTGGAAAATTTTGATTCAATCCATGTTGAATTTTCTTGTATTCAATCGCACACAATCAATTGGAATCGCATAAATAAAAACTGTCAAGCTATAAATGCGTGTCCACACATTTAATAAATTCAAATATATGCGATATTTCAGACGAATATTTTATTATAAACAAAAAATTCAACTGTTTCAACGGAGATAACTAAACGTTTAGCAATATTTTTCGTTTGATAAAAAACTGACTCTTAAAATAAATATTTTCTTATTTTTGAATTGCAATATATTGATTGTATTGAGAAATGAATTATTAATATGGAAAATCAATATATTTTTATTATGATACCAAGCAACTGTATCATAGCTGATGATATATACAGTGAGACAATTTTATCTTTTAATGTTGTTTTTCGATAAAATATAATTAATATTATATCATTTATAGCTTTATTTATTCAATTGAAAATACTGGCGATTAACGAAACCGATTATGATCTTAAAATATATTGTGGAAATAGTACTAAAAATTTATTTTTGTTATTTAAATAAATATGCTAAACAACCTCTTCCCCTATGCATATTTACACAAGTAATACAGGCATAATACACCAAAGGTGTTTGAATTCAAAGAAATTATGACTTTTTTAATAATCCAGTATTTTTTCTCTTTTTGTTCTGTCTTTGATTTGCTGTAATTAATTATATTGGCCTAAGTTCGTGACTTATTTTTAATCGTCATATGATTAATACCAATCGTTATGTTCATCACAAATTCCGAAAATATTAAGAAATAACATAAATGTATATTTAATAAAGCCTTTTCGAAAATTTGGATAATGTACAAAAAACATGCACCCAGTCATTAAAAAAAACTCGTTTTATTACCACACAAGTTGTAGATGGTACAAATTAGAAACTACGCTAGGCAGGCGTTTATGATATACATTTTTTTTTCTTGGTGTCATAAAAGTGAATATTAATTGGCACCTTGGGTGGGCCTCCGACATGCGAAATCATAACTTGTACGTATTGAAATTTTTATGTTTCGCAAAACTGACGAAAGCATATTAATTTAACAACATGCAGTAAAGTTTCATTTGGAAATCATCGACTCGATTTATGAAGTAGCATTTATACACGAGTAATATTTAACATTACAGCATATCAAAAATTTCCAAGGTGTATAAGTGTTGAATATTTTGAGGAGAATAATTACTTCAAATAATTTCGACGGGGAATAAAAATTGCGATAACTTTAATTAGATAGGTGTATTCTTCTTTCTTCTTCTCTTCTGAATAAACGTATTAAAAGTTTTAGCATAAAATTAACAGCTTTTCTACGCTCTATGTCCCCTATCTTTAAGATGCATTTTTAAACATCTTTAGATATTGTATTAAAACCAAGAGAGTCCAAAAATACTACTTTAATTTTGACAGATTTTTTTCTACCTTAACTATTTACATGCATTAAATTGAATGTAAATCAACCAATCTGGCAAATTGTTCATTGAGATAGTCTTCAAAATCATATAGTCGATTTTTTCGACTCAGATCATAACAACGCGACTTTGCTTTCATTATTTTACAATTCGTAATTGACTTTCAGAAATTTTATTAAATGAGATTTTAATGATTTGAAAATTTATATTCAGATTAAAAAACAATAGAAACTTTACCTATCTACGTTAGAATATAATAATTCTGTATATAAAATTTATGGTTTGCTTGTATATAAACAAATAAATGTACAAAAATATTTGGTTCATTAACACTTATCGTTTCTCATTCAAATTATCTTTACATACATAATTATACACATACCCGAGTGAAAGAAATAAAAATAATCTATAATAATAAATTTGTATAAAAACACCAAGTGCAATTAATTGTATACTTGTATATACCACTCTATTTCAATTAATAGTTTAAAGGAATGTTAAAGAAAAATATAACTTGTTTATTATTTTCAACATTGTGTCCAATACTACGGAGAATCATCATATTTTTAAAACAATAATGCACGCTTTTTTAGTAACGATCTTCTTAGACACATTAGATATTACACAGGATTCCATAATTCGGTTGTCTTAGAAAATATATGCATGCTAAGATAGTCTAGTATTACTAAATAAATCTAATCATTATTATTATCTGATGGGTGAATTAATTTAAATTGATTTGATCGGATTTTTACACTGCAAATTTCATTCGTTATAAATTGATAAAAAAGGAATTTATTATTTTTTATCGTTTATCATAAGATTGTGGGTTAGTAAATAGGATAGATTTAGTTTGAATTCTTTTATTTACGTACATATCCGTCGAAGTGATGTGGCGCCACATCGAAACTGATCCCAGAAATAAAACCGTTGGCGCGGCATTGAGCTAATTAGTCTAACGTGCTTCTATTAAACTATATAACAACGGCCCTAAATAATAAATATTTGGACCAAAAACTACACAAGGTAATAAACCTTAAAGCAAAACAGCCTGTCTCCGCAGGGTTCGTGTCTGCCGACCGTCAGATCTCGTCGCCGTGATGCCCCGAACGACAATTTTACAACTCTTTCCTACAGCACAGAAATAATCTTCTATGAAGCTAGTTGTACGTGTCGACTAAACAGAACTCTACGGAATCGTTAAAATGAAGGAATATAGATTAAATGCTATGCCTGAATGTCGTCTTCATCACCAGAGTAAAAAATCAATCCGACTAAATCATTGTCGATAAACCTTAATACACAATTGTGACAATTTCACATCGGGTTACCGATTCATTTGTCATTGTCAATTCATTGTCAAAAGCACACAAAAAATAACGAATAAGAGATTAATGATAATGTATTTTCTATCACTTCTTGAATAAAAGAACGTTTTTAAAACTGCTTAAACCATAATTTGATAACCAGTTCACTCTTGCATCAATACGTTTAAGTTTTAGTATGGTAACTAAGAAAAATGCATTAACAAAAAACAGTCGCAGTGAGCGAAACCGGACATGATCATAAAATACATTGTAGAAGTAGTACCAAGAATGTGTTGAAAAATAAGAGATGATCTGAAAACCGTCAAATTAGTACGTAAAAATGATTAACGCCACTTTTACGTTTCACTTTAACCTTAACTGCTAACGTATCAACTGTTGAGACGGCTAATTTTTCTGTGTTGATAGGTGATTCCCAAAAATGAATGATTTTAACAGTGTTTAAAACCTTCATGTACTCGCTAATTTTTGAGTTAATGCATTGCTTGATTTGTCCTGACAAACTCAATAAGATTGTTTCAAACCAAAAGTTTAAAAAAAAGTCTAGGTGTTGGAATATCCTTTAAACGGCTCAGCAGGGAATTAGTTTATATAAAAACAGGCACTGTTTGGCAATTAAAAATTATCAAAACTTCAAAAAATTACTTTTAAGGTGTTAACTGTCACTTCATGATGGAAAGGCATGATATTTTAAATAATAAAAACACATCTTTTTAGTACTTATTTCCACAATATATTTTTTGATCAGGACCGGTTTCGCTCATCGTGAGCATTGTCAACCGATAATGCTAGCGAAACCGGTCCTGATCAAAAAATATATTGTGGAAATAAGTACTAAAAAGATGTGTTTTTATTATTTAAAATATCATGCCTTTCCATCATGAAGTGACAGTTAACACCTTAAAAGTAATTTTTTGAAGTGTAGTGAGTGTAAAATTTATACGTTATACATAGTTTCGCTTTATTTTTTCAAATTGAAAAAGCATTATTAATAATTGTTTATCTATGCACTACAAAGGCATATACAAAATTGTGTGACAACATTGGAAATGTCATAACTTTTTATCGATTAAATATAACATGAGTTTTATTTTTATAACATCAATGTCAATGAATGTTTGTGCTTTTCATGTCTAATTCCTCTTGTATTATATATATATAGCCGATGTAAACCAATTATTTTGCATCAGTTTTATCGCATACGTCTTATGGAATGCCTAAAGATTCCAATCAATTTATCATATCGACTAAAACAAACTTGATGGAATTTCAATATTAAATTTAAATTGTATAAACTTTGTATGATTTCACACGTTTTGTTGCTTACGATGCGGTTCACGCCTTTCAGCATCTTCAGGCATTATATCACACGTATGCAACGGAACTGAACATGTGATAGAACGACTGAAGATGCTGAAAGACGTCTAAAAGGAGTACAAAATATGTGGAATTGTACAAAGCTATAACAATTCAATTTTATATTGAAATTACATTGAGTTATCGTCAGTCGATATTGCAAATATATCCAATTGTTTAAGCACAAAAACTATGATTTCTGTAACATTATATTTCAATGTAGATAATTTCTAATCTAAAGGTCAGATATAATCAAATCTAATGTGCTTAAGAGAGGGAGAGAAAAGAATTAAAATCGTGGAAACTGCTTTATAACATTACTTATAACAGTAGATTGTTGAAATTTATAAAACGTATAAATTCATCTATCTATTTACGAGCCCGTTTAAACGTTGATTATTTCAAATGATATCCCGTAAGCATATTTTTTGCGTTTTCTTTTCGATTGCAGCGAGTTAGTAAATATAATTAAAATTAATTTATTGTTGGCTTGTGTTTTACCTTTTTACAAAGGCTAGACTTAAAAAACCAAATAGCTCATTAACAGCTACTCGAGCATCTAATAAAACCCAAACAATAAAATTCCATGAAAAAACACTTGTGACCTCGTGTCGTGTGAAAACCTTTTCGGCGATGGCAATCTCTTAACATGGTTCTTTAAATATATTTTCATTAAGCGGCTGAATCATTATCCTCTGCCGTGCTTTATGGGTCAAAGTTTTAAAAACAAAGATGCGCCGCTGTAAGTTATGGTAATTTTGACGATTAAACATCTTTGAAAACTACGTTCACCAAACATATCAATTCATGTATAAACTCTGTATAATCCAATAGGAAAATATTTTTTTTATCATGAAATAATAACAACGTAAAATAAGTAATGTATTTTGGTATTGCAAAAATTATAAGGTATATATTTGATAGCTATTTTGACTTACGCCCTCGTCAGACCTGTAGTTATGTTAGTTCAAAAATAGTTTTGGTAAAGACGTTAGCCAAAATAGATAAAAAAGTAAACCTTTGTAGAACTAAAATACATTGCTATTTTTGTCAACGTATTACAATAGAGTTCTAAAAATTAATTCCAATTCAATTGATAAGTAAAATAATACATTTGAGTTGAAATTTAAGACATACCTACAGTCGTAATTATGAAAGATTTGTCGGTCTTAATGAAATTTAACTAATCTTTAAAAATATTTGAAATTAACGCAAACTTATTTCGTTTGTAACGTTAAGTTAATTGTGAAAAAATCAATATTACCTCTTTATGACTATAGGCTATTCTAGACAATTTTATATTTATGATTTGGTTGCGATAAATGTATTATTAAGGAAGTTTTTTTGTTAAATCCAATTTGTTATCACTGTACTTTTCTTAGTGATATTATTTCGAAATTTATGATATCGACTGAAGGTGCTTGATGGAATTTCAATATCAAATTTGAATTGTTACAACTTTGCAGGATTCCAGTGTGATAGAATGCCTGAAGATGCCGAAAGGCTTAACCCGGGTCGTTAGTGACAAAACATGTGGAATCGTACAAAGTTGTAAGAATTAAAATTTGATATTATTTCGCTTTTGTTGGCGATTAAAACGGTAAAATCTATAAAGTAAAATAGGTCTGACGATGGCGTGAGCCGAAATAGCTATAAACTGTATCTTTTAAAATTTTGTAGAACTAAAATAAATTGTTATTTTTTCAATAAAAATAACAAATCGTTTTTTTACTGATGTGGATTATTTATGTTATTAGGAAAGTGGTACTCACTGTAACGTTATTTTAAGTGATGTGATTTGGTGTGTTAATGATATTCATATACTTCCAACTTTGCGCCGATTTTTGAAATGACTTCAAGCGGACTTAAGAGGGCTGAAATAACACCTCATCTACAATATAATACCTCGTCGGCCGAAACACACAAAATTTAGGAACGATAAAAAATTCCCCCTCCTCGTGGAGTCCAGCGGCGGCACAATTAGACGGTGCGCCCCTCCCCTCCTGGGGCGCCCCCCTCCCGCACCGCACGCCCGGCGCTAAGTGCAGAACCGTGTCGCGGGCCGGCCGCGGCGATAGCGATTCTGACTGATGGGACGCTACAAATGACAGCTGACCAATGTGAGTCGGTTGGTGACGGTGTACGACGGCGCAACGTTGTTTCGCCGTCATTGGAAACCATCAAGTGCCGTTTATTTTCAAAAACAGAACTGTTCTGAGCATGGAGCAAATGGACTAAGGAATTAAATTAGGATAATTAAAAATATATTTTTTAACACGGTGAAAAAATAGCAATGTATTTTAGTTCTACATTTTTTTTATAAAATATAGTTGATAGCTATTTCGGCTCACGCCATCGTCAGAACTAGTTCTCGCAGTTTTTTAGAACTTTGTAGAAAAAATTGTAGAGCTGAAATACATTGCTATTTTTCACCGTGTTATAACTGAGTTCTACCAAGTTAATGCCAATTCAATCAATACATTTTTAAAATTTTAATCGAGTCTAAGATAGATCGATTTGATAAAATCAATTAATTATGTTTATATTAATGAAACATGAAATACACATTGACAGAATAAATTCAATGATATATTGTTTTTTTTCAGAAATAAGAAATATATCGAATTGCACGGTCCTTAGATAATTCAAGCTTGTTCTAACTAGTAATTTTGAGCCAAAAATGTACTGTCATTAACATCTTTAAAAATCGGTAGAATAATCTATTGGTAAACCCTTCACTACACAATCCAGTAAAACAACATTCAACACTATTAACATTTGGCTATCGGATTGAGATCGATTTTCCATACGCGCACAGCAAGCATCCAAATCATCAATTTTTCTTATTTTTTTAGTAGTTATACCATAACATTCAGAATATAATTCACAGCAGACTGCAAGCCATCATTTGGTATTCATATTATTTAACAAAACTTTATTTTATAGAAGTAAAAATTTTTACAAAAGTTACGCACCCCTTTTTTCTTATAGATTTTACAAAAAATACCATAGCAATTTGAAGAAAACAATACTGTAGACGAGAAATATTTTTGTTTTTTTTTTTGAGAAATATTTATACAAGTATTTTTGGTGAAAGTTTTACAAAACGAATTTTCGTACGTTTTGGGTTATGGATGTAAAGTGATTGATATATTTCTAAATCTAATTAAAGAGTTTTCCAAATTCCTTAAAACTATCATAGTCAGAATTCGGTAGATTGAAAATTTTCTCTAGTTTGATCACACTGGAATTTAAGTGATATTTTTACATTTACAATTATACAATCTTGTCAGTTCTGTTGCAACCGTGTGATAGAATGTCGAAAGGCGAAACCCGGATCGTTAGCGACAAAACATGTGGAATCGTACAAAGTTGTAACAATTCAAATATAATCTTGTTTTTAAATGCGATCCAATGTATGTATGTAATAATTATTGTATGTTAAAACATTATTTTATATTATATACAACCTCTAAGCCGTAAAATATTTTTTTTCGTATCGCCAGAATGAAACTTTTTATTTTATACAATAACGTTGATGCAACGTTGCACCATGCCATCAAGGTTGTGATCTCTGACAAAACTGCCTCAGATACAACGAACCGTGGCTCTTTGGAGGTTAGCTAAGAGAGAAAACACTTCTAGGTAGTTGTTGGATTATCGATGAACAAGACGACCAAGTGCAGAGTGGATATCTCATCAGCTCCCGTTTCAACAAAGATACTTCGCACACCTTTCTTCTGCGTTCTGGATTGTGATATCACTATCGCTTTACACTTTCTTTAACTCCTTATTGCTGAATATTTCTTTGTTACCCACGGCAAATCAGACTATTTATTTTCATTATTATGCATTCGATTGCTTTTCCGTTATTTTTCCGACCATTTATACATAATTTATGATACCGGCTAAGGATTTTTGAAATTCTTGAAATTCAAATTTGAAATGTTGAAAACATGTATGATTCCACAAGATTATTAATTCACGCACGTGGTCTCGTCTTTCGGCGTCATCATACATTCTATCACACAAATTCAATAAAACTGACATCTAATCGGTGGACTTTTGATATCGATATATATTTGAATTGTTGAAACTTTGTACTGTTCCACGTTTTTTCTCACTAACGATCCGGGTTTCGCTTTTCGACATCTACAAGCAAGCTATCATCGTATATGACACTGATATCATAATCCTTAATTTGTCCTGTCAGTTATCTTGCATCCGTGTGATAGAATGCCTAACGATACTGAAAGGCAAAACCCGGGTCGCTAATGACATAACATGTGGAATAAAAGAGTTTTAAAAAAAATCAGATTTGATATTGAAATTCCATCAAGTCGTCTTGTTATGACTAGTTGTAATATGTCAGGTATTTTGAAGTTTTGAAACCACTGTAAGACTATTTTTCTAGTTTTGATTAGATACTGTTTAAATCGTGTCAAATATTCCTCAAATATATATACATGTATCCTATATGATTGTTTTATCATTACTCTATACAGAATAACAACAAAAATCCAATATATTATATAATAGATGGAATCCATGTGATTATTTTTTTTGTTATATTTTCTTCAAAATACACTTTACATTAACCCCCCATGTATTAGCAACATAAGAAACATGCGTTAAAAATAAACTGCCAACAGTTTATAGAAAATTTAAATTAAAATCAGTACTCACAAGTCATTGAGAGTTTTTTTTTACGAAATTTTAGTATTTTATTTCGTTAAAAATTAGTTTTAAGCGTACTTAAAATATGGCATCGAAAATAGGATTATCTTTTTCATTTGATCGTAAATATAAAGCCAACAATCGTATGTACCCTAACTTCTATTAAAAGTAAAAAAATCGAATCGTATTGGATATGGAAATTTATTAAGAAAATAAATTAATACAATGCGTGCTATGCATTTTAAATATAAATTTTTGATAGCGTATTAATAAAGTACTAATTTAAAATCAGCTTTGTGTAATATCGATAATTTTTTTACAATCTATAACGAATTAACCCGTAGTCAGAAACTAACTTTGAAAATATCAAAGCGACAGTCATAAAGTGTAGGATCGTTAATATTGGCAAAGAGCTATTTACCAATAGAACCCCAAGTACCCTATGAAAATGGAATAGTTTATCGTACCTCATTTTCAGTCACAGACTATGGGTGTTATTTGCTAACTGCTATAAGATTCATGAGGGATTGGCTGCCTTAGTTATACAAACCGTTTTACATTGGCATTTCACACCGGAGTAATTATTGTTTCGACCGACGGTGAATTGAAGGCAACCCCATTTACTTATACCCCCAACAAGTTGATATCAACTTAGTCTACGCACCCAAAGGGACGGAATTGTGCTTTATTACATATAATTTGATTTCGTAAGCTTGATACTTTTGTATATAATCCAGAAAGGATCCAGTTTTCGGCTGTTATTAAAAAAATGATCAATTCTTAATAAAGCGTCTATATACGTCATTATCAAGACAAAACAGCGTTAGTCACAAATCGCTAATACCCAAGAGAACAAAAATGTTTTCTTATCATTTCTTTCGAAATATATACTGGAATATACATTTCCAAGTATAATATATACCCTCTTTTTGCTCTCCTGAATATTAGCAATTGTCACTAACGCTCTTTTGGTATAGTAAGGACGTATATAGACGTCTTATCAAGGATGTACTATTATATAATGTTTTCTTTCCATTCATATATATATATATATACATTCGATCATAAAATTTGAATGTCAATCAGATAGTTAAATTTAATAATATTAATTTCACTTCATTCAAAATTATCGAAAATCGTTTTTTCTCAATTTTCAGCAAAAAAATAAATAGTAGATATCAACGTGAAAATATGTTAAATAAAATTTAAAAGTGGTATTTTTATCGCAACTGACTCCTTCGGTAGATATAAACATCATTTACGATATGATCTGAGAGTTCTTAATGGAACTTCAATATGAATTAATGGCACAATATTGTCTAATCATTTGTACGAAAAAACATAGGTACCATTGACTGGATATTAAATTCAATATTTCTCAAATCAATTATTAAACTACATTATAAATACGATGTATTACATATTTCAATAATACGTCACGTTTTGTAAGAATTTGCAAGAACGTATTTTTACGACTGTCATTGACATTTACAACATAATACAATCAATGATATCGACTGAAGATGCTTGATGGAATTTCAATATCAAATTTGAATTGTTAAAACTTATATATTGTATGATTCCACAAGTTTTGTCACTGTCTGAAGATGCCAAAAGGCTAAGCCCGGGTCGTTAGTGATAAAACATGTGGACATTTTAACAATTCAAATTTAATAGTTTGTAAATATTCGTGTGGCGTATCGGAATCATTTTTTTTTATTGCTATTTTATGCTGTCATAGAATTTGATGATACGGCGAATTATACGGATAAGAATGCTTAAACAAATATTGTAAAACAATAAAAAAACATATATTTATTTTGAATTCAATTGAATGCATATCAAACAAAATACGCTCTAATTCAGAGCAATGATTATGTTTCCATCTCTTTCCGCAAGTTCTTCGGATCCGAGACAGAAACACCCAATTGAAATAGTTTCACTTTCTGTGATGAATATTAGGCTTAAAGTTCGTGGTTTCGCATTTGGATTAAATAGAGTAGGGTAAAATGTTTACCGTACACAAATATAATACTGATGGGACTCAAGACGTACAAGGGTGAAATGGTTATTAAATGTCAATGATAAATAAGACTTTGTCAGATTGATAGGCGCCATAAAAATTAAATATACATCAATAAAATTCAAATATGTAGATACACAAAAGACCTCAACATAATTTACGTATAAATATTTTTTTAAATAAAATAAAAACGATTTACATCAATTAAAAATTTCCAAAACTACACGAAAAACTTCTCTCAATTTTTTTCAATATTTTGAAAAAGTAATTTCAAGCTATCGCATAGATTTTCATAAATTAAATTAAAAATCAAATTCAAAGTATCTTACGACTTGATTCAATTGATTGACTGGCATTTTGGCACTTGGTAGAACTTCATTTTAACGCAGTGGAAAGAATAGCATCGTACTATACATTTTATAAATTTTGTAGAGCTAAAATATATTACTATGTTTTTCACCGTGATTTGATTTGAGCTGTTAGAAAATAAATTGATAAACTATATAGTGTTGTAAATAAAATACTTAAGAACAGGAGAATGCTAATTTTGGATGAATACATAACATTTTTGTGTATTATGTTTAAGAGGTAATGGTGTTAATAATGTATCTTGTCAATACAATGTAGATATCTATTGTTTTTTTAATTAATAAAACTTTGTACGTAGATAACTATTGTTTTTTTAATTAATAAAACTTTGTACGATTCCACATGTTTTGTCATTAACGTCCCGGGTTTCGCCTTTCGGCATTTTCAGGTATTCTGTCACACGAATGCAACAGAGCTGATAGAACTGAAAGTGAACTATTGTTAATGACAAAACATGTGGAATCGTACATAGTTTTAGCGATTCAAATTTGATATTAGATTTCCATCAAGCACCTTCAGTCAAAATCATAAACTGTTGATATCAATATTATTGGCGTGTTTTAAATATTTTTTATTCCTACCGACAAAAATAAATATCAAAATTATTTCGGTATGTTTATCGGCTAGGATCCGGAAATGTTCGGATATTAATTAATTTAAGCATAGAATTTTTAAGCTTTTATTGAGGGACTTCTTGTTGTTACTTACGTGGAGTGAGTGGTCTATTCATATAAATGAATTGTGTAATAACTGCATAAAAATAAGATCAACTTTATTATTACGCATATTTCCTTAATTCACTTTTGCAAAATCGTTTACCTCGCCATAGGCGGGAATTCATGGAAACAATATTTATTTTATATGTATTAAAATATGAATATATGTATATGTGTCACAAAAGTCAAGTTAGCGGAGTGACCACCAAGGTAGTCGTCGGTATCAATGTTATTACGTAACGAAGACTTACGGCAGAGTGTCAGTGAAACAGGGAAATCGAAATGCTGAGCACGTTCAGCAAATAAGGCCTTCCCATTTAGAGTTTCGGTTTAATTAATATTGCTCGGTGTAGGTAGAAGGAGGAAGAATGGAGAGTGAATTGTAAATGTTACAGGAGTATCCGGTGTAAGTGACAGGGCGGAGGGCTCGGGGGTCACACACCCCTGGAGGTGAGGGGAAATCTCACGACGGAGGTGGAGATCAGGCCTAACCAAAGAAGTGAAGAAAGAAAGGCAAAATTTTCCTTATTAGTTGAAATATATTTTTGACATTATATCGGAACTGCTAAGCCAAAAGAGGAGTGATCTAGTTAAAAATCGCTTATATTCAGTAGAGCAATAACAACTAAGAAATATCGTGTCAATGAGAACAATTATAAAGCGTCCATATAACATATGTCCTTATGTCCTACCAAGCCAAATTAATGATAAATCGATTGTATTCGGGAGAGCAAAAAGAAGATGTATTATTCGTATGTATAATACATTCCAGTATATGGAAACAATTGATAATGAAACAAAATTTTTCTCATTATTTATGATATCGACTGAAGGTTCTTGATGGAATTTATATATCAAATTTGAACTTGCACCTTCAGTCGATATCATAAATTATAAAGTGTATTGTTAAAATTTGGTTGAAATTATTAAAGAGGCTTACTAATTAATATAAAAGGATAGTTATGATTTCAAACACTGACTCTTTCCAAAATACCGTCAGAAATTGAATATAGTTTTGAATTGAATTGAATAATTGAATATTCATATTGAGGATAATGAAATAAGTAGGAATATAACAGATGTGATATTCAAACCGTACCGGTGCAAATCTTCATGGTGTTCAAGTTTTGCAATCAATCCAGAAAATCAAATAATATTAATCTACTTATTTGAATGATAGTAATGTTGTAATTGACACTATTCGAATGCACTAAATTGAAATTCCGTCCGCGAGCGGTGTGTTTATAATGTTAAGACCGGGTCTACATTGAATCTAAGAAATGTGACAGTCAATGACATTCGCCAACGCCGTGCGGATGGAATTGTGATTGTCGCATTCAATTTATGCACAAACTGTCTAAAACAACTTTTCTCTGAGACCGGATTGAAAATTACTTTCCCAAAGTTATGAAAATGAAAATGTCTCGCAGATATTTTTTCATACTAATAAAATCAATATGTATTATTTAATCAATCTTCGACTTATTTTTACTGGAATTTTAGTTACTATAAATATTTAAAATTCACAAACATATCCATGCTCCCATTTAAGATAAGCAATATCCATAAAATAAAATTTGAATTGTTGCATCTTTGTACGATCCCACATGTTGTGTCACTAACGACCCGGGATTCGCCTTTCGGTATCTTCAGGCATTCTAAACAGTGTTAGTTCAGTGACAGACTAGTGAAGTTCTGTTGCCTCCCTGTGATAGAATGCCTGAAGATGTGGAAAGACGAAACCGGGTCGTCAGTGACTTAACACATGGAATCGTAAAAAGTTGAAACAATTTAAATTTGATATTCAAATTTTATCAAGCACTTTCAGTCGATATCATAAAATAATCAAAAATACTTTTTTAGATTTTTCATTCAAGTATGCCAACTTAAAACCCTACAAAGCAAAAATACTAATACCTTATATTATTTACCACTCGTCCACGGCGATTATTTTTCTTTTTATACAGTAGTTAATGTATTTTTTGGACTACTACTTCGATGTTCATTGTTGATTTAAGTGTTAATAATTTGAATTTTCGTGTTTTCTCGACAGTTAATTTTTGTCGAAAACATGCAACACGCTACTAAATTTAAATGCTCATTTGCTGATCGAAATCATTCATGATTAGTGCTATATTTATACTATAATAAACAGATTTTTATTCATTGAAAATATAATACAATAAAAGAAATAATCAACAGAAGATCTAATGAGACATAGACGACATAAAGGTCATTCGAATAACGCTTGCTTTCTAAATGTTGGGTGGGCCGTTAATAAATCAGCTTCTGTATGAAATCTTCGAAGTAATTATTCAATTTTAAACAATCTTGCTTTTACGGTACCAAACAACGATAACAATAGCGAACAAAATGGATGCTTTATAAAAGAGAGGAAAGACAAGAATAACATGCAGTCAGTTAATGATTAATGGTAAGTGAGTCAGTTCCTATTGCTTTAATTTATACAGGTTCAAACGCCAGTGGTTAATTCTATTTAATTCAATTATCAGAGAAGCCTTCCACACAGAATAGAATTAACAAAAGACTTCAAATCCGAGCGGTAAACGCTCTCGAGTTGTCATCTCACTCGATGACGGTTTAACCCCCTGAACGTATCACTTCTAAAATTATTTTTACAATCGATTTACGACACGTTGTGTACGTGTGTTAATTGTACATTAAATATTAATGTACTTAGCCACTATTCAAAATTGAGCTTGGACTGTTAAGAGAATTACGTATTACTTTTTATCTTAATCGTGTTTTTTGGAAACTGTACAAAACGCATTTCTGCAATTGTTAAATGAAACGAAAATGAAAACTACACTTCCTGAAAATTTTTTCAATCTATTTTTGTGCCATAAATATTTGAAGATAGATATTAACTCTTGTATTCAAACGAAACAAAGATGTTGTTTGTCTTTAAGATTATGTTTTTCAATTAAATCCAACTTTCCTAATGTGGAGTAGTTTTTTTATTGCTTACATTTTTTCAATGCTTCAATAGCATACACACATAAAAAATATTCGTATTACGTTTGTATTTAGGTACTCTGAAGATGTTTTTTAAGACCTTACTAATTTTTTTAAAAAAAGGCGATTTAACGTTTTTTAACGTTTTAGATAAACACGATTGAATAACAAATAATACTTTTCACGAAATGAGGGAAAATGGTTCGTATTCAAAAAATATCGAAACAAGGAAATAATAAATATACATTCTTACTATCATCATATTTTTCATTTTAATTAAGTCTAAGATTTTGAACTTAAGCTTAGTTTGATTCCACACGCAGTGTCACTAAAGAACTGTCATTTCTATTGCATCCGTGTGATATAATGTTTAAAGATGCCTAAAGATGAAACCCAGGTCATTCGTGACAAAAAATATCGAATCGTACAAAATTTCAACTTTTATATTAAAAATTCCAACATCTTCAGTCGATATCCGAATGCCTGAAAATGCCGAAAAGCGAAACCCGGGTTAATGATAAAACATGCGGAAATGTACAATGTTTGAACGATTTAAATTTGATTTAGAAATTCCGTACCATAAATTAATCTGAGATGTTTTGAATGAAACTTATACAAAAATCTGTTAACGAAAAAAGATTGAATTGAACATTCGAATTTATTTTTTTGAAATTACAATATAGGAACACATAAATTTGAGTTGGTGATAGATATCATGTTACAGCATTGTAATGATTACATGGTTTTTTTAATTTTTTTTTTTTATATATAATGACACTTAGCTTGCTTAGTAGATTGAGGATTGATTATGTCATTCAAGTTACTTGACGCTTACGTTTTTTACCAGGCACTGTTCGTCATCGGTAATTCTTATACTTGTAATGTAAATTATAATAGTAATTTCGCAATGACGGCGGTTATATTTACTGTAGCAGACATAATGAGCGGTAGTCAAGTGTATTCAAGTCTAAACATGATTACACAAAACACTCAGTCTATTTGACGATATAATGGAAGGGAGTATTTAAGTCCTAGATACCATGAGATTGTCACGATTGCCAACGAGAATACGACGCGACGTGTGTTTGACTAAACAATCACCAATTGTGCTTAGAGTAAATGCCAATAATACCGTTTGACGCGACACATTGGTTGCGAATAGACGCTAAAAGTTCTCGACTATCTTCGTTCCTGCTAAGTCAAGACAGACTATTCTTTTCGCAATATTTGAACCTCGAGAAATAAATATTTACTCTTTAACGTCAATAAATTCGTCGAAAATAATTATGAAATATCATTTTTTATCTATATTTGTGGTTCAAAATACATACATTATTTAATAATATACCAATTTGATTTGTTACATCTTTGTACCATTCCACATGTTTTGTCACTAACGACCCGGGTTTCGCCTTTCGACATCTTCAGACATTCTATCACACGGATGCAACAGTCAGTTCTGTTACATCCGTGTGATAGAATGCCTGAAGATTCCGAAAGGCGAAACCCGGGTCGTTAATGACATTACGTGTGGAATAGTATAAAGTTAACACACAAGTAACAATTCAAATTTCATCAAGCACCTTCAGTCGAATCATAAATTATAATAATATTCTGTTCAACCCTAATCAACATTTTTATTTAAGTACATTCCTGATAATATTAACAAATCAAAATGGATTTTATGTATTTAATGCTTTACCTACTGTCTTCGTTACTGGTAAGTCACGACACACGTTTGTTTTCGGAATATTTGCTCTTCTAGAATTAAAGATTTATTTTCTAACACCAATAAATTAGTCGAAAATAATAATGAATATATCATTTTTTATTGATAGTTGTGGCTAAAAATTCATTCATTACTTAATAATATACTGTTCAACCCTAATCAACATTTTTATTTAAGTATATTCCTGATTATATAAACAAATAAAAATGGATTTTATGTATATAATTCATTCTTATAAATGTTTAGTCCGCCAATAAAAGACTGACATATATATCATACTTTAACGTAATTTTTATATAATTCATAAAGTTAAACAAACATAATCTAAAGCCCTGATAAAATCTTTAAAAAAATACGTTTTTAATATGTCATAGTTAAAATTTAAAAAAATATTTCGTTTTCCAACAATTTCTGTTGAAATTTGAGTTGTTCTGTTAATAGGATATAGTTTTTTAAATATCAGATTCACATTGTGTACATCACGGTACAATGATTATTGGCAAAAATATAAACCACAATAAAAGATTAAAATGTCTCTATTTGATGGAAAGGTGTGATATTTTATACAATAAAGACTCGTTGTTTAGTACTATTTTCACAATACATTTTATTATCAGGGTCGGTTTCGCGTATAATGCTCGCGATGAGCGAAACGGAATATTTATAATTAAAAACAAATCTATACCGTCATCATAAAATTGTCTTATTATTTACAATTTGTATGGTCGAAAAGAATTTCTTAA
The DNA here is from genome assembly GCA_028555115.1 of Himalopsyche japonica. NCBI lineage: Eukaryota > Metazoa > Arthropoda > Insecta > Trichoptera > Rhyacophilidae > Himalopsyche > Himalopsyche japonica. The sequence continues at coordinate 899,576 of JAHFWJ010000015.1, forward strand.
AATTCAATTTAAAAGGAAAGAAAAATTGTTACATCGTTGTTATACTAAAATTGGTAATGCAAAATTACGCCAGTCAAATTTTAGTGAGAAAATATATTATTGTCATCTTGAAATGGTATATCGTTCAATGATCCTCGAATGCGAGCAATTATCGACGGAACGTGATCTGTAGGGTACGCCGGTGATTTCTTTTAATTTTCCCCTGTAAACTTTACTTTTCAAACAATCAACAATGATGTCATAGTCTTAGTCTTCATGGGATGGAATTATCCAATATATTTTTATTAAATGTCGATTACACTAATAGATTGATTGAATTGGCATTCACTTGGTAGAACTCCATTATAACACGGTGAAAAAATAGCAATTTATTTTACATTGCTATTTTTTCACCGTGTTACACTAATAGACTCTATCAATAATTACGATATTGGGTTGTAACAACACTGTGAAAATTAATTGCGGTGGAAATAAGACACATTGAAGCGATCACTGAAACATGTATGTTAATTATCCTTTTTTAACGACAACAACATTATTCTTTTGAGATTTGTTAGATTATATTCTTAATTCAAAAAGATTAAAGTCAAGTGAAATGATAGTCTAAAGATAACATTGGAAAAGAGTGATCGAATACTATGTGGAATTAACAGCCAAACGTTGCTGTAATCTACAAGTGCAATAGAATTTCAATAATATATATATGTATATATATATATATATATATATATATATATATACTGGGTTAGTATAATCATTCAACAATATTGGATGTGATTAAAATATACATACAATGCACACACTTTTATTGTATTCAATAACACTACGCAAATAAAATTTGACAAAAGACAAAAAAATCTCTTTAACTGAAATCGTCATATTATGTTATTAATACTACGTTTTTTAGTAAAACAAAAACAACAAAAAATTTAAATATTTTCATAATATTATTTTTATACTAAAAATTATAAAAACACGTTTTAATTTTAAATCTACAATATATTATATGATCATAATCGGTTTTGCTCATCGCGAGCGTGTTGATCAGCAGGTATTATAAATATATATATAAAATAAAAAAATATATGAAAGTTCAAGAACGAAGTAAACAATTAGTAGGAATTCGTACATATACATTCAAATAAAATAAATTAATTTAGAAATATTAACAATCTCTTATTAATAATTTTCAAAAAAAAAATACGTCAATAATCCATTAGCAAGATTAATTTGAAGGAAATTTTTATTACCTAAATAACCTGAACTTAAATATATTAAAGAATATAATATATTTAATAAACGAAACTCTAATTCTAATTAATGACGATGAGCGAAACCGATTCTGATCATAAAATATATTGTAGAAATAAGTACTAAAAATGAGTTTTTTTTATATCATGCTTTTCTATCAAGAAGCTGTGAAGAAGTGATCTTAAAAGTGATCATTCTATCACACGAATGCAATGGAACTGAGGAAATTAGTTACATTACATCCGTGTGATATGATGCCTGAAGATGCCGAAAGGTAAAACCGGGGACGTGATTGACCAAATACGTGTAAATTTATAACAATTTGAATTTTGGTGTTGAAATTTTATCATGCACTCTCAGTCGATATCAATAAGTTATTTTTGTTCATTTCAAACCGATTCAACAGTCATAATTGATAATTGAAAGTTGCATGAGAATTGTAGCTTGTCGAATTTGTAATGTTTTTTTAAGAGCTGAGTTGCTTGGATAAAATCAATCAGATTAATATATATCGAATTCAATTCTTCAAATCACTGTTGGATGTGTGAGAATAGCACCCATAATGCAAACGTAACCCGAATGCCCTTCGACGTGATAAAACACTAAAGCCGATACCGCCAAGTGACTGCATGTAGATTATAACAACCTCTGCTTATACACTGAATGAATACTAATGCATAAATCATTTTAGGCCCCACTCAAATACGTAGTACATAGCCCTCTCAAACAAACGCAAATAATACGCTTAAACCGAACCCATTTCGTACATTCAATTCCAGAGTAGTACATTTTATCCTTGCACGAGTGAAACGCAGTGGCTTCCATCCAATAACTTGAAAATTTCATAAGCTAAGATAAGTAAATAGTTTAAGAAAACAATATAACAAAATGTATATCCAAAAAATATATTAAGGTAACAGAGTGAAAAAATAGCAATGTATTTTAAGTTCTAAAATTTTTTTTAAGATATAGTTGATAGCTATTTCGACTCACGCCATTGTCAGAACTATGATTAAACTTACATTTGATAAGATACACAATATTTCGTGCTGGTCATAAAACTAAAATTTAAAATAAACTAAAACTAAGCCGGCAGCATTTTCAATAAGCTTCAATACTGGCCTGAGATGATTTATTGCAGAAAAGCATTAGCCCTTTGCAATGGTCTGATAATATTGAGGTTACTTATTAAAACTGATGAATTCTTTTCGGTATTCGAACGATTTGTCAGTACCGTATCCGAAATAATGATGTTGTTTACTGCAACGATTCTCTTTTTAATATTAGCATATAAAACAATACTAGCCTTAATTTCTATACAAAAAAATAAGTACTGAGCTAAGATAAACCACGTTTAATATAGTAAATAAATTAGTACAAATAAATGTAGTATATTCAAAACTTTTATTTGTCATCCTTTAAAATGACCAATTTTAGTTTTTAATACTGTCAGCACTGTTACCTGTCACTTCTAGTCGGAAAATCATTATGTTGTAAATACAAAAGCACATTTCTACTAATATTTCCACAATTTTATACATGTATGATCAGGACCGGTTTCGCTGATCGCGAGCATTATCAAACAATACAATACAACATAAGTTATTATCTTAAATTAAATATTATTCATGACTGTCATCAATAATTAATTATTGAATATTATATTTACTCAAAGTGGATATTCTACAATATTTTGACTAACTTCTCAAGTTTCTTAAAAAATATTTCAGGTTAAAAATATATCATAAATTTATATTGATTGAATTGGCATTTACTTGGTAGAACTCCATTATAACACGGTGAAAAAATAGCAATGTATTTTAGTTGTACAAATTTTTATAAGGTATAGTTGATAGCTATTTCGGCTCACACCGTCTTCAGAAACTATGTGTATTAGTCCTGACGATGGCGTGAGCCGAAAAAGCTATCAACTTTACCTTATAAAAAAAAATGTGGAACGAAAATACATTGCTATTTTTTCACCGTGTTATCATTTATACTTCACGTGGCAGGTATCTATTAGAAATATAAAAAAAAGATTTTTATTTTTTGTTAATAATTATTTTTTCGTACAAATTTTTATGCTTCCTTTTTGTGAACACTATTATGTATTAGGAACAATCAAGATTTCGAGCGTACAGCATAAATATCAAGTTAATATGACCGACAAAAAGTGTTAATTTTAACAATCTAATATACCTCCCTTTCACCCTTTTGTACACTTCACTGCCATCACTAAACTTCCATGTGCGTACAGTATCACATACGAATGTAATTTAATTAAAACCTAATGAGTCATATAATATTATCAAATCAATTTATTTATCGAGTAAACACTCCGCACGTACAGTGTATAGTGTACCGCCTGTACAAGAGTACAGTCAACCCAACGAAACACATGTGAAGTTCCCTCGTGTCTTCTTGCGGGTAGGAGAGCAGTACACCCCGCCAACGTGGCAGCGTCAATTTATCATTCCGTCAGCTCGACTTGGATTAATTTCGAATAAAATATTTCTATGTGCTTTTGTCAGGGGTTGAAAATTCCGCGCGAGTTTCGGCCGTCAAAAATGTGACGCGACCATTAGGAAAATATTAAGTGACAGCCAGCCCTGTTGACCCTCTGGAGGAAATATTTAAATATATATTAGAAAATATTCATTTTGAACACGGGGCCACCAAATGGTGTCCCAAAATGGACTTCATTTGATGTATTATTTCAAAATTTTACCCAGTAGATATACAATATATAAAATCAGTTATATGTATGGTGAAAAATTCGTAATCATACATGAAAATAGCAACGTATTTTAGTTCTACATTTTTTTTATTGGATATAGTTGATAGCTGTTTCGGCTCACGCCATCGTCAGAACTATTGAGCCGAAATAGCTACCAACTATGTCTTGTAAACAAAATTGTAGAACTAAAACACATTGATATTTTTTCACCGTGTTATAATGGAGTTCTACCAAGTGAATGCCAATTCAATCAATATGGGAAAATATTCAGCAAAATATTTTAGTCTCAAATCAAAAAACGAGTGCACCTCACTACGCGTACGTGCATTCTAAAATTATAGACAAAATACCAAAAAATAGTCGTGTTAATGTAGCGACAATTTTCAATTTAATAATTTCTGTATGTTTATTACAATAAATATATTTTGACGTGCAAAACTCACAACATTGAAGAGTTATTAATTTTAGGAGGAATTTCAAGATTGTTTTCAAAATAAATTAGAAATATTTCATATTAATATTGTTTTGCTTCGAATCAGTTTTTGTCATGTCCTCTAGTCATGTGGGTTATACAAACTGACCGGAATATAATTTAAGCTATTTAGAATACCGCTAAAATTAAAAATTGTAACACAATTGAATAGAAACTCGACTTAAACTTTAACCATCAACACCAATTATATTACACATATTTGTTGGGCTACCTGTCAATAATCACGGTGTCTTTCTTTTTTGCAAGTATTTTCAAAACATTTTACACAATTACAAAAAAAATCGGATCAAATATAATATGTGCTAAAAATCCTTTATGAATCACACATTCTAAGTGACTTTACTATAATGGAAGATAGACTCTGAAGTCTCAAAAATATGGCGGAATAAAAAAATTTGAAGATCAATTTAAATATAGATTTTTTTGTTACATATTAAATTTCATTCAATTCAAAAATACAAAATTTTGTAGAACTAAAATACATTGCTATTTTTTCACCGTGTTATAATGGAGTTCTACCAAGTGAATGCCAATTCAATCAATACACTGCATACTATTTGTGAGAGTAAACAACTCATGTAGGGATTGCAATATCTTGGTCTCTCTAACCTGGATACCGGTAAATAAAAATTGACGGTATTTCAGTATATATATATATATATGTACCAATTCTTGTATAAGTTTTCGGCAACTGTCCCAACAATCCAATAAAGCTCAAATTTAGGAAGATTTTTTTTTCTGTAACCTGACTTATAATTTATTCGTGAAAAGAAACAATAATTTATATTTAAAAAATACGCTATTTTGGGCTTATATAATGTTACACGGTGAAAAAATAGCAATGTATTTTAGTTCTACAAAATTTTATAAGATATAGTTGATAGCTATTTCGGCTCACGCCATCGTGTTCTGACGATTTTTTTCACTGTGCTATAATGCAGTTCTACCGAGCAAATGCCAATTCAATCAATTAATAATATAATGTTTATAAAATGTCGGTGTTAAATTGATCATATTGATTTTTTTACTTGGTAATGTAATCCCACTTGCCTATTTTTATGCGTTAGTGCTTATATTATAAAACCGGTATTTGACGTGAATACCGGTGTTGATATATTAAAAAAGCCCTAAACCCACGCCTTTCCCAACCTACGTTATTTTCCCTTTTGACCCAAGCCTGGCGATGCCCTTCGAGAGATTGTATTTTTACATTTTATCAAACCAATGAACGAATGTAGCAAAATATCTACCGTTGTTGGCTTAGCCACGAATAATAGCTTCTCAACCTTTTCGCAAGAAAAATACGCTCAAGATTAATCGATATTCAAACATGTATTTATAGATACCAATACTATGCCGTGACGTTGAGCTTTAATTCATTCGTTTCGCGTAAATTTCATACTTCTAAAATATAACCAGACGATTTTAATGCGTTGAAATTGTTTGGACCATTACAGCTGATATTTTCAAAACCATTTAGTAATTTATGATTTCGACTGACGGTTCTTGATGGAATTTCAATATTAAATTTGAATTGTTACAGCTTTGTACGATTCCACATGTTTTGTCACTAACGACCTGGATATCGCCTTTCGGCATATTCGGGCATTCCATCTCACGGATGCAACAGAACTGACGTACAATAAACATTTCAAATAAGAAAAAACAAATGTGAAAGGAAAATGCTGCAATTATTTACAGAACTTTCTCTCTATCAAAACTATTGTCTTGCCCTAAAAATATATATGACATTATACAGTGACAGTATGTGCAATATTCTTTTTACAGTTTTTTTAATTAAACTACCAGGAATGCTTCAACTGTCCAACATGTAATAAGTTATGCATTATTAGTTGATAATACTCGCGATGAGCAAAACCGGTTTTGATCATAAAATGTATGGTGGAAATAAGCACATTTTTTTTTTGCTTAAAACATCGTGCCCTTACATCAAGAAGTGACAGTTAATACATTAAAAGTCCATCAAGCACCTTTAGCCGATATTATAAATTATATTAGTATTTAGTTAGACAATTTGAGTCAATATTTACTCTTTTAGTTTCGTCGGAGATGAAGTGATCGTGGCATTCTATCACACGAATGCAACATAACTGGCAAAGAACTGAAAAAAACTGTGTTTCATCCGAGTTAGTGATAAAACTCGTGGAATCGAACAAAGTTGTAATAATTCAAATTTGATATTGAAATTAAATCAAATCAACCTTCAGCCGGTCTCATTTATTTATATATATTTAATTTATAACAAAATCTGCAAAGTTTGACAATCAGCGGTCGATTGTATCAATCTTCGACAAGAAGGTACATTAGTAAGCTCATCACTGAAATACTACGAGAGTGGTGCTTACCGCTCTCTGGCAGTTGGATAATGAGAGGGTCATTCGAAAGTGAGCAAAGGCGAAAAATAAATAAACACTCAGTAGTCATAGGGTTGACTTCAATCTCTCCCCTCCCCTCTCACCCACTCTCTCTCATTACTCGCGATGTGAGAATTAAGATAAGACAACTCTTCCGATGTATCGATTTTTGTATTTAGTTATCGGCTCTCCGATATCGAAATGGACTATCGTAACCTTGATAGTTATCTCAGACCGCTAACACTTCGTCTCCGGCGAAACTAAAAAAAGTAAACATGGACTCAAATACTCCTAGTAAATAGAAACGTAAGTAGAATATTTAAACGTAAATATATATTGATTGAATTGGCATTTAATTTGTAGAACTCCATTATAACGTATTTGTATAAAAAGGCTTGCTTGAAAATTGTATTCTATTAGATGATTATACTCACGATGAGCGAAACCGGTCCTGATCAAAATCTATATTGTGAAAATAAGTACGATTTTTTTTTATCATTGTATAAAATATCATGCCTTACCATCAAGAAGTGACATTTAACACCTTACTAGTGAAATATATCGAAGACAAAATTATCAATTACGTTTTAAGCCTTTCAATGTGATTTAATAACGACAATCTATTAAGTGAGTTTTCAAATATGAAATTTATAAATTATTTACTTTTAACACGGTGAAAAAATAGCAATGTATTTTAGTTCTAATTTTTTATTTTATAAGATATAGTTGATTGTTATTTCGGCTCACGCATCCTCAGAACTAGCTTAATTAGTTTAGTTCTGACGATGGTGAACCGAAATAGCTATTAACTACATCTTATAAAAAAAAATGTAGAACTAAAATACATTGCTATTTTTTCATCGTGTAGTGAAAATGAATTTGAAAAAATATATACCGCTAAATGTGTTGAAGAAAAATAAACTCATTGATTGTTGGAATTGGCATTTAATTGGCAAAACTCCATTATAACACAGTGAAAAAATAAAATGTTGTTTAGTTCAATAAAATGTAGTTTAGTGGGAAAAATAAACTCTTTTAAAAAAAATTATCTATATTATATAGAAATATTTATAGTTCTTGTGTGCTTTTTTTTAACATTTAACACTTATGGTGAATTGTTGTGGAATGACTCACTTCACCTTTTCTGTTTGTTTTACGGTGCCTTCGTCTCTTCTGCCCCGGAAACATATTTTTTTCAATCGCTTAAGTGAGAAGCCTTAACGCAACTGATGATTATCATTATGATGGGGAAATATCAACGCTCCCTGTTTTAGCCATCTCTAAATGCTTTTTTAAATATCTCAACAAACTTAAAATAAAATTAACAATAAGAAACGTGTAAGAATCCTCAGATGTTATATTTTGATATGATGTCGGAAGCTAAAAGCTTTTCAATACTTCCTTTTACTTTGTAATTATCGCTATATCCAGCAAAATTTTTATGATAAATATATTTTGAAACTCAGTTAAATTAAATCTGAGGTCAAATAATGAAATACAAAGTAAACGTCTGCAATAAAAGATAAATATGTAAACACTCTGCTATATCTTTAACATGATGGCAACAGATTTATGAGTCTATGTTGAATCTATCAACAGAAAAATTATGATGGTTATTGGCTGGAATACACTCAACAAAGTAAAAATAACGACTTAACATAAGAAATATCAAATCAATGTATAAAATGTATAAATATATTGCATTAAAATTGATAACTTTGTTCAGTCTACAGATGCTTCGGAAAAAGTCAGTATGGAAAAAGAAAATTATATATTTTTATTTGATAAACAACATGTTAACATCGAAAATTTGTATATTTTTAGTTCACGCTTCTGCATAGGATGACAATTAATTATTTTAAAAAAAGCTTTCCATTTGAAGACTTGATCCATCTGTATACCGTCTCTCGATAATATAAAAAAATCTTTTTATTATATTAGCATTGTATTTGAAAATAAATATATGTATGTATAACAACGAAATGTTCATCCTTAATTGTTGTATTATATACATCACCTGCAGACTTTCCGATAGCACTTCAGTAGTAGAAGACAGAGTTCATATGAACGCATTCATTTTTATTATGTTAATAAGTGGTTTAGAATTCGTGCAATAAACCTTTGCAGAATTTATTGCTTGCTCTGACTCTTGCTATTCCTTATAATTTTTGTAGAACTAAAATACATTGCTATTTTTTCACCGTGCTTACAGATTTTCTTTGTACACAATCGTATATTTAAATATAATATATGTATACTACCGGATTTTATGCCTTCTTACTTTTACATGTCATTCGTTTTCTTTATAAGTAGATATAAACTCAGTGCATGAGTATCAACCACCACCTTTCACTTTATCAACCCTCAACCCCACAAAACTGAATTCGCTTACATCTGAATAATTTGCTTTTTTGGCGACTCTATCGAAAATGCATCCTGAATTACGCCTCAGTGACGCACGTTGATAAAAATAATGTTCAATACGGGTACACTTATTGGCGTATTATCATTTTAAAGATAAACACGCCACTGCTAAGATGCATACAAATATTTTTTATCTAAGCTATTGAGAAGATATTGATTGAATTGGCATTCACTTGGTAGAACTCCATTATAACACGGTGAAAAAATAGCAATGTATTTTAGTTCTATTTTTTTTTATTATTATAAGTTATAGTTGATTGTTATTTCGGCACACGCCATCGTCAGAACTACGTTTAAACGTTCATTTGCTTATCTATATATAGCTGTATAAAAAAGTTATCTGTTTAATTTTTAATGTAATTATCCTCTTTATATTCTCTAAATAGATAATCTACAAATAGATGTTAAAAATGAACAATGAAACGAAGCGAATTTCTAAAATCTCTATTAACAATACCTTCCTATACATAAAAGTTCATTCAATATTTGGCCTTTTGATTTATAAATACTTAATCATCTGCAATACACAAACTGCTTTATTGAATAATGTTTTTATTAACAATACTGTAATAGTACATTATGATTCAATATATAATATATTATAATATAACTCTTCAATTAAATAAGACAATTCAATCTATCCTGACCTAAACGGTTGCATATATAACAAAAAAGTAATCTCTTATCTTCGTGATAACTATTTTGAATTATTAAGACAAATAAAGATATCATTATTTTCATCTGAAACGGTTGTTTGCTAACCGACTCTGATATTGATAAGCATCAATTTTATCTACTCCACTGCCTCGCCTTCATCACCTACCGACCCTCGTGCCAATCTCACACTCGAATTGCATCCCTTAAAAATGTCTACACATTAGGCTGTATACATCTGCCCCGCTTGCTTAATAACATCTCCCCTACGTTTAGATGTCTCTGGGGGCCGAAATGGAGCCCATTATCGCGCCCCTGGTGCCACCTAACTCCTTACCACCTTTGGATTACTACCCATCCTAAACTGAGACAAAACTTTCGACTCGGTTACTTATACCACATTTCAACTAAATAGAATGTAGGTAGGTCTATAAGAAAGAAGATATTCTGAAAAAAACTCAGTTTACAAAATAATAATCTACATATACGGAAATTATTTAACATTTTTTTCTTTTTTTTAAGCCCATAATGGCTTACAACAACGTGTACAAAGCCACTACGAGACACTTTTAGGTTTACGCATCACTTATTCTATTATTATGTATATTATATTATTCTATCAAGTAAATGACATATATGTCACAAGATGACGGCTTTGGAACAGCTGAAAGTCAATAGGTATCAATTGTCACACGAAATTTTAAATGAACAAACAAATATAAACCGGTCGCCGCTCTTCAGGCCATTGCAAGAGGCTATTTACCTTCCCGTAATAAACAATATTCTTCCAATATTAAAAATTATTCATATTACCGCCTGTTTAGTTTCATTTACATTTTTTTTTTCGTTTTATTGCTAACAGGAAATAAGCTAGGTCGTTAAAACAGAAGAGAAGATGTACTGTATAAATCTTTTACTAAGCTATATAAAGATAAGCAAATTTAACGTTAAAACATAGTTCTGACGATGGCGTGAGCCGATTTAGCAATCAACTATAACTTATAAAAAAAAAATTTAACTTAAATACGTTGCTATTTTTGCACCTTGTTATAATAGAGCTCTTATAAGTAAATGCCAATTCAATCAATGACATATGCAAGGTACAGATTATCATTAACCATTTTTAAAGGTGCCTGGCTTAATTTTAAAAGATCAAAACGTTTGACTTAGCTGAGAGTTGCTTCAAGCGACCTTATTCACTGCAGCAGTTCCAAAGAAACAAATTACTTTATCTAGTATCCATTATTTAATAAGCACAACATAAAGTATTCATAATATTTTTTGATAATTCAATTATACTAGGACATTACTAAGGCGTTTGATATGAAAATATATATTCAATAGGTACAGATATCGTAGATTGTAATCAACAAGTCGAATAACGAGTATGATATTAGTTACACTTCACTATGATGATAAAGAAAGAAAAGTTGATCGAATAGAAGCCAATTAGTAATTGAAAAGTAGAGTGAACCTAGTTGATTCAACTCAATATTTTAATCGAATGATATGGAAATAGACAAACCGAGTTAAGTATCAAGCACGATTGATTTCCACATGAAAGACTTATACTGCGTGACTAGAAGTTGTGAACAATGCTAATCTTTTGTTTTTTGCTTTCAAATAAACTATTTGACAAAATAGCAATATACTATAGTTCCACATTTTTTTTTAGATACATTTGATAGCTATTTCGGCTCATGTCATCGTCAGAACTATGCTTAAACGAACATTTGCTTTTCTATATATAGCTGTGTAAAAAAGGTACACAATACATATTTTCTCTTATTTTAGCGACCTAGCTTATTTCTTGCTCGCAATAAAACTATTATTATTTTTTAAATTTTCAAACGAAACTAAAAAGGTGCCTATATCAATTAGCTTACATATGGCACGAAAATGGTCTATTACGGAAACGGAACAGCCCCCTGTAATTGGTTGAGCATTGGCGACTAACATATATTAGTTATTCGTTAAGAATCCTTTGTGATAGTTGATATCTATTGATTTCCAGCTGTTCTAAAGCCGTCATCTTACGACCTTTATTGCAAAGATGCAAACACTTAGGCGCTGCCATAGCATGCTATAAATAAGCAATTGTTCGTTTAAACATAGTTCTAACGATAGCGTGAGCCTAAATAGCTATCAACTATATCTAAAAAAAATCATAGAACTTATGTTAAATACATTGTTATTTTTTCACCGTGTTAAAATGAAATATATAAAAATGAAAGCTCCGTTCACAAAAAAAATATTTACGAATACGTTGAGGTTATCGCATATAAAATATAAATATTTTATTTTATTATTCATTACATTGTCGTAATGTTCACTCTCATTTTAAATGTGCATTGTCTTTATTCAGCCTACCTTTAGTGGCTTCAGTCTCTGCGTTTCACACATAGATCTCTAAGTAACATTAAATTCGCTCTATTGGCAAACAAACAACGATGTTCGTGTCATTTTACCATTCATGGACGCACGCCACACTGTCAACTACTCACTGAATGATTAATCCAGCAGCGTACAAGGAAGCTCTAATTATAATTAAAAATATATTTAAAAAAATCAATTGGGATGTGAACGGTTGAGAGCTTAACAACGTTAACCAGAAAAAAAACAATTCACTCGGAGCTTTGGAAGCATTTGTTTTAATTCAATGATCGAGCATTTTATGAAACTATATCAAGTCTGTGGAGTCGTTAAAAAATACTACTCCGACATTAACCAACAATTTTAACACCACTCTGACTTAAAAATATTAATTTTGTCAGATAAACCAATCAATCCAGCAAATTTTTCCTTAGGATACTCTTCAAAATCGTCTAATCGAAAATGACTCCGACTCTGACATAGACTGAAAACACGACTCCGGCTCTATAGCCCTGAATTATATGATCCATTGTTTTAATATTTCATAACACACCAAACATTATAAACGTAGAAATCCTTATATAATATTTTCTTTTTATATAAAAATATGTTGTATTTACATACGCATTATTCTGTTAATATATCTGCGTACGTGTATCTATTTTAGTGCGTGTACTTCGATAAAGACGTTCCAATGCTTTAACATACAAATATATAATTTATGATATCGACTGAAGATGTTTGATGAAATTTCAATATTAAGGTAGGATTCTTGAAACTTGATAAGATTCCACATGTGTTGTCACTTACGACTTGGGTTTCGCCTTTCGGCATCTTCAGATATTCTATCACACGGATGCAACAAAGCTGACTGTTCTGTTCTGTTCACAAATATAAATTCTTACATATTGCGATAGTTGATTTGATTATATGTATAGCTCTTAGGTGGGATTTCATCCGATACATGTTTAATGCGTTAACAATATTTCATTGTTTTTTTATATCGATAATTTTAAAACATCCAGCAGTGAACGGTTTTTCAGTGATTACGGTCCCGATGAAGGCATAACAATTGAAAAAAACGTGAATTGATGAGTCAATTTAATTATTATGGGCATTTGTGTATCATTTACCGTATATAAATTCAATTAAAAATTACAATAACGTGTTAATTACAACAATGAATTATAAATCTAATAAAATAAATCTGTAAAAATAAAACATCAAAAGAATATATTCAACAAAAATATATAGGCTAGTCGTAAAAAAGTTTTTTCATTTAAATTATATATTTATTTTTGCATTCGTTTGCATTTGTTCATGAAATACGCCGCCTCTGAATAAATTTGCTATCAGTTACGTTCTTAAAATAGTAAACTAGAAATCTCGTATGTCATTTTACTAACTTAAGTGTCAGGATAATTATACGCATATCTCACTCCATCGTATAAACATACAATGAAACGACTAAAACAATGTCGGGCTTTGAATGATATTAAGCTCATTAAGGTAAGTTCGCGTGATTTTTTAAACTTTCTGTATGTTTAGTTCATTTAGTCACCTGATTCTTGTCAGCGTTGAAAGAGTTAATGCAATTATTCAGTATTAAGCTAACTTATTCATATATTTTAATAAGAATGCATTAACTAGGTAATGCAATAATGATTGTTTAATTTATTGATTAATTTTTTTTAAATATTAATTAACCGAACAATTATTTCCCTCTCTTACACTGTCTCTTAATACAAGTCAAAGTAAGAAAAAAATGACACGAGAAGAATGTTATTAAAATTGTATTGTCAGTCATTTGCGTTTGTTTGACAGCAATTCGATATAGGTAAACGAGTGAGTATTTTAGAGCTCATTTCTTCAATTATCATCGACGCTTATGATCCTCAAATACTCCTATTAAACGTAAATCGAAATACAGTGGGTGATTGGTCAATGAACAGTTCCGATTGCAAGCAAATCGTACAATAGATCATGGAAGATTTTAGTGTTTGGACAACGATCACATATTCGGATAAGGATTTAAGCGATTTCCACAAAAATCTGTAGTAAATCGATGAACAATTCTGATAGCGAACATAATCTTGGAACAGATTATATTCGTTAACCGATCATCCACTGTATGTCTATGAAAAAAATAAGAAGTTAAACTTTCAACGCACTAGCAAGATTTTTCACGCTGCGTGTATTTACAGATTGACTTTGCTAGATTTGTGTTTCAACGAGGAAATACTCAACTGGCTTTCTAAAAAAAAAGATATTTTAGTTAAGATTGTCTCAAAAAGCTCTTCATAAACTTAATATTGAGAGTATAATTGTGGTAATGAGAAGAGGAAAAGATATGTATTGAAAAAACTTGAAAAGGATGTGTAACAATTTGTTGAAATGTTGAAAATTGGATATTTGAAATTAACCAAATAATTATGAGTAATATGAAACCGCTTTGCCTAAAGAGATATTTTAAGAAATGAACTGTTTTTCCATACCTTTTTTTTTTCATATTTATTTATTTGATTTACATTTTAAAAAAACTGTCTGTTATATTTGTAAAATGTAAGTCAAATTGAAGTTAGCTATAATATTATACAAATTTATTTCATTTCAAAATAAAAATAAACACAATTCCTTTGAATTAATTCATCCAACAGCTATTTTTATGATATCGAATAAATTATATGTGATCAACAAATCTTAACAGTTTATTATTGTTTCAGGCAATTTTATTACAGAACTAACTTGATGCATTTGTATTGTTTATAAATTATTAACTAGCTAACGATAAGAAATATGTTTAAAAAAGTCTTTGTATAGATTTTTTAGATCAACAATGTGCTCGACAGAAGGTTCATTGAACAATCGTATTGAAAGCTTAAAGCTTCCGTGAAAACGTTAAGTGATAAGATATATTCATTTTTAATAAATTCAAGTCGTATAAACGTATCATTTATGAATGATTTTTGTGTCCATATAAAAAATATATCGTTCATGGAGTTACACGCTACGATACAAATTTGTGATAGGCAATAGCTGTCAACTCGTAAGAAGATGCTTCCCGTTCGGCTCGTCGTCCGAAAATGGTATTGTCGGTTACCATAATGCGCTTGCGTTTATAAAAGACAGGGCCGAAACAAACTTTCTTCGAGATAAATGACTACACTTAACAATATTACAATCGATGTAATTTTTTTTCAATAATTCATTTAAAATTTGGAGTATTTTATTAGCTTAATCATTTTAAATGCAAGTAGCAAGAAACGCAAACCTTATCAACGATATATTTCATAATAATTGTACGATAATAATTTCTATTCGATGCTTGTTCAATCTACTATATTTCGTGAAATATTATACAATATATACATTTTGCTTGTTATGTTTTTGGGTTCCTTTTTTCTTTGAAATAAAAAGCCACCAAAATGCGAAATAATTTTACGTTCTATAGTCTAAATTCACGTCTCTGTGTTCATCAAACAAATATACAATGTGTATTATAATAATAAATATAATGAAAAAACGGAACATGACTTAAAAAATACTCAAGCATATAAAAACGGAAGCATGGTAGATCGCTCTCAATAGTTGGAACATTTTACTACCATAATCATAATATACTGTAATCAAAAATTGTCTTTGATTCAAAGATTCAAAATAATACTGTATATTTGAATTATAATATATTATGTACCGTTTATATTATCTGTACGTGTCTGATAATATAATATATAATGATTATGCTTAAGAAACAACGAAAATAATGCATATTGACTGTAAAATCTTCAATTAAATTAATCATTTTAATTAGAATAAAAATTTGTTTAATGGCATTTAGTTTCTTTATGAAAAAAACATATTTTGCGAAATTGATCATGATAATATATGTATAAAACTATATCTAGTATAACAAAGATTCATTTTAAAAATTATAAATATTGTATTGTATTTGTACTTCAGCCAACGACCATACCACGTTGTAAACACCGGCTCTCGTGCGATCACCGAAGTTAAGCAACATTGGGCGCGGATAGTGCTTGGATGGGTGACCGCTCGGGAACGCAGAGTGCCGTGTTCTCTTGGCTATGGGAAGGAAAACCCAGACAGAAAACCGAACACCAACCCGCCTGGGCAGCGTGGTGTTGCTATGTCCAAACCCCCCCTGAAAAAAAAAAGCAGGGGGAGGCCTTCATCCAGCAGTGGATCGACCCCGGCTGATGATGATGATGATGATGATGATTTGTACTTCAAAACGAATTATCCTCTTATTTTTAGTCACTTAAAAACATTATAACTAGGTCAAGATGTATACATATAAATGAAAATATAAAATGTTTGTAATTGTAATATATATTTTACGGATTTTTTTTAATGGTATTTATTATAGGTGTTTTAAAGGTTATTATTGGTTTGACCCCTCAAGTTGTACTAAACGGATTTTCCCTCAGTCATTCACTGCATGCCCTTGCACCGGGCCTGCGGGTAGGCGTTACCATTGACTTCGATGGGAGGATTTTTATATCCGCCACACTGGTTCTCGACCCCTCCCCCACCTACCATGCCAAGCCGGGAATCAATTATTCGAGAGCGTGTCACCATCTGTTGGTGGAGTTGTGAAACAAGGCGCTCGGGGCGCGATCTCGCGGCCACCGACCCAACCTACGATTGTTTTCCTTTTGTTCCGTGTGCCGCCGGCCAACTTATTTTCTCAGACCCTTTTCGGTTAGCAAAAAAATCGCATAAAATCTTCCTCGGTATTTTTGGTAGGATTTTCTTTTTCCTTTTTCGTTTGAGACTGCTTTTTTCTACAAACCTTTGCTCATTGTACTAGAGCTATTGTTTAAACTTTTCAAGTAAAAGTAAGTTGGTTAGCTTAGTGCTAATTATTGAAATTCCCACAGAAATAGCACTTTTTTATTTTGTATACTGTATAACCAAGTGAAATTTCGTAAACGAAGAAAAAAACTTTAGTTTATTTTTTATATCGAAAATTTCACTAAATCAACTAAAATGTTCATAGCGGATAAAAAAAAATATTAAAGAAAAAATGACCACGTCTTGTAATTTATAAATAAAAAAAATAATACTTTGTGTTATACGATATTTAATATAATATAATTTTTAAACATAATCGGCCAATATTAAGCGTCACCATCCTGTACATTGAACATCGATTTGAGACACTTAAACATTTCTAGAAAAATAATCTCGTGGCATCCCAACAATTGGTTTTCGTTAAATTTTAAACATTAATTGTATTAGACGTCATTGTGTCTTATAACTGACTAATCTTGCTAATTACCTAGTAAATAATGGTTCAATTTACTCATAGAAAATATTAACAATAGTATTATATTAACAAAAAAAAAAGAATACTTACCGGGGTATCAATTCTTTACACAGTTTATATATTTTTAAATTCACAGTATTTTTGATCAACTATCGACTGAAGGTGCTTGATGGAATTTCAATATCAAATTTGAATTGTTACAAATTTAAACTGTTTTTTTTTTGTATTTATTTTCATTGACTTGACCAGCGTTAATTCGCGTCAGCGTTAAACAGCGTTTCTATATTGAAGACAATAGATCCATTGCTTATCGCTAATACAAGCTACGTATATATATCATATTATCGGTGACGTTACTACGCGATACTTACTATTACAGAAAATAAATGAATATACAGAAATGGAATTCAAGAATAATGTTTTAGTTAAAATCTATTTGTTTTATTTAAAAATGTAATGTCAACGGTTAGGGCGCCGGGCGGAACTGGATTTAAAGGGCCTATTGAAGTGTATATCGACCTTTTCTCCTTGTCGATAGGGCATACTAACACAATGTTTGTGCCTAAACATTTTTCTTTCGGATAAAGCAGTTTGTCAATAGATAAACAAACCAAAGTCGATTTTTGTTTGTTCAATGTACAGCTACATACCTATACTCTTAATATTTGAAAAATGATCACACGCACCGACATTTTTTTATTAAGTATTGAACAAAATTGTATACAACACACAACTAATATTATTATACGTACGTACATATGCTTATCGTGTGATTTTTAATAAATAAATACATCAATCGAATTTACTGATACGAAAATCATGAAACTATGGAAAAAAAACACATTTGTACTAGTACGTCTTTCTTATTCTATGCAACGAACAGCAAGATCGGCCATGCTCATCGCAAGCATTATCAAATATAAAAATGAATTATTTTAGCACTAACAACTCGAGGGTCACCTTTGGGTGGGTATCAGTTCGTTTACATCGGTGTGATAGTATGCATGAAGATGCCGAAAGGCGAAACCCAGCTGTTAGTGACAAAACATGTGGAACTGTACGAAGTTTCAACAAATAAAATTTTATCAAGAAACTTCAGTTGATATCATAAATTATTATCGAATACGACCATAAACGAAAAAAAACCCGTGAGAATTTATATAGCAGAGGTTTCTGGTAAGCGTGACAGAAACAGGAAAAAAGTTGAACGTTATAGGCCATTCTCGTTATGAGTGAAACCAGTTCTGATCATTAAATAGATTTTTCACTATCCGAATTGCCGATCATCGATTTACCACCGATAGAATCAATTGACTAAAAGACTGTTTAGATTCCGAACTATCCGAATACATGTTCGTTATCCAGACACAAAAATCATTCGCTATAGTGTTCATTTTTCGATTTGTTCGCAATCCGAACTGTTCGTTAATCGATCACTCACTGTACAATTCACCATATCCGGAAAAACAGACTGACTACTAAATATTCATAAAAAAGTATATAAGTTAAAATTATGAATACGTATAAGTATATTTTTTTAGAACATAATAAAAATATAAAAACCGATTTTATCACATAACCCTTATGGCTTAAGTGGTAAGGTATGTTACTAGCTTAAGAACCTATGTACTTAACGTTATAAAATCCCAAAATAATTAAAATTTATACATAGATTAACTTCGATTGAGAACCGTTCACGAAAATGAAAAAACGCGCTTAGAAAATCGAACAATACACGAGGCCATATATTTGATGGCTTACTTTGTCATAAACCCAAAATAAAAATTCATGATTTCGATGTTTTATTAAAAAAATAATTTTTAATTACCACCGTAAATTTTAACTATCAAGCAGGTTTTATGAAAACTCAAATTAGGTATTATTGTTTTTTTTATTATCTTATTCCACGTCAATATATAAAGTGAAAGTGATAGTACAATATTATAAGTTTTCGTATACAATAAAATCGTTGACAAAAATATTTTTCTCTGTTATTTTTTTTAGGAATACGTTATAGCAGGTAAACAGTGTATCCAAAAAACTGTCAAAAAATTGTAATCCAAGAATTTTTTATACTAAAAAAACACAAAGCGTAGAGAAATAATTTAAAGGCACGATTTTAACGATTATCATTCTAAAGTCATATTTTTTCTAGTTTATTTAATTTAAAACATTGAACATGCCCGATGTTTCACTTATTATCGTTTAATTTTACTGATTATTGATCTAAGGCTTGCAATTGAATTATTGATCAACTAAATAAATAATAATTTTCTTTTAATGTCTTATAGAAAAATAATGTTTAAAATATGCAAGAATGTATATTTTACAACCCTTCGAAAATGTATAGGAAAATTTTGTTTTAATATTTTAATTTGTTCATATTCGTTAATTTGCTTTACAGTCGAATTATATTAGCCTCATTCAGCAATTAAATGTCTCAAAATATCTTGGGTTGTTAAAATTTAAGACTCTAACTTGTAAAATTGCGACCCTTAATTTGTCACACACTTTTAGAGTTTTTTTTTTTGGTTCTAAGTCCGATTGTCTTTTTTTTTTAAATATTCCTTTAATTTTTACTTCTTTCATAAACAAACCCTATCTTTGATTTATACCATTCGGTTTATGAACGGAAATAAATAAATTATTCAAAATCACGGTGCACTCATAAAGAAAGTGATTAGCTTTTCAAATAAACACGGCTTTTGACTAGTTCCTTTAGCATTATGAAACAGGCGACATTGTCGTTGAAAATTTTTGGTACGAAATTTATTGTATTAGAAAATATTTTTGAATACAATACAAAATACGAGGTTTTTTATTTTACCCGCAAGTATGTTAATAAAATGGATTTCTGTTTTGTTTATCAATGCTTTCCTTCACATTAAACGACTTTTTAAAATACCAAACGCCAATAGTCGATTATCACGCAATATTTTTTTAATAGTCATCAAAGAGAGCATATAATACCTAACGTACATAATATACTACCTTAAGGTAGGCGTTACCCAATGAAAAATAAATTATTGATATTAGTAATTCCACCCTTAATGAGTCAATTAATATTTAAAATTTTTAAATACGATTATAATTCTTCTAATGCCTTAATAAGAGTATATTGTGTTATATTCGTTTCATATGTAAATTTTTAAATGTTTTGGTTAGCAGGATAATAATTATTTTGTTACGATATTTTTTGCGACGTATACAAAATAAAAATAATTCGAGAAGTAAATTTGATTGAACAGACAGTAATCTTCGTTGCATCTATTTGTATCTTGCATGTACCTACATGAGAATGATGTGAAATTGCTTAAAACGGATGCATTACATATTGATTTGATTAAATGAATGCGTTTATTATTAATAAGTCTTTTAATTACTTTATTATTGCTAATAATAATCACAAGAAATTATTTTTTTAAGCGTCAAACATTTGAGACTTCTCAACATGAATTATTCGTATGTTTTCATTAGGTTTTTATATCAGTATTAAGAAACAGATAGAGAATAAATGAGACAAATAAATTTATAAATGCACCAATTTCCTTTGAAATAATACGATGTTACAAAGAAAACAACAAGTACACATACATTATGTTAATATGAAACAGTTATTACTGTAAATTCTTTGGTTTTTATTACATAATTAATTACGATTTGTTACAGTATATAAGGAAGGTAAACTATTGTACATACATATCAATGCGTAAGGAGAGGAGTATACACCGAAATAGTTATGATGGCGTGTTTCGCGATCATTCAGGTCAAAGCCACGTCATTGGTTATTTCGTTCCTATCTAGATTAACCATTTTCCCCAAAAAAAGAAAAAACATAACGAGGAATTCGCTCCGCATGTAAAGCCCGTGTTTTGAGGTTTTCTTAACAATAATTTCCTAAATAACTTCCAAAACTACATTATAGTTTCAAAAGAATTCCGGCCGCAGTGAACACATGAGAATATCATAAAAATAAATTACCTGGCTGAATTGGAAAAGGCATTTTAAAAATAGACCATTACGATAGGGTTGCCAAAATTCTTGCATAATCACTGATCGCAGCTCACACTGGCATGTGATAATCTTGTGATAACGTTAGCAATCAAGATAATATTTAATTAAATATTGCTTTATCAATTTATTTTATTACATCGTAAAACCAATATAATAAACAAGTGAAATATGAACGCTTCTTTCAGCAAAATAAACAAATATGTTCGTTGATATCTCTCACACATCTCAAAGTAAGATTACACATGTACTTCGAATACTTAAAATAAAATAACGATTTATTTATTATGAATCCCAACAATGCAAAAATTTTGATTGATTCACTCAAAAAGTTTTAAAATTTCTGCGACAAAAGCAATTTCTACCAAGATAAAAAATAAAATCTACACAAATTGTATTCTGGAACTCATCTCTTTATCACTATTTAGGTGTTAACTGTCACATCTTGATGGAAAGGCAAATGTTTTAAATAATAAAAACTCACTTCACCTTTACAATATATTTAATTATCAGAACCAGTTTCGCTCATCGCGAGTATTATCGTACGAACCTGATCATAAATTATATTGTGAAAATAGTGCTAATATGTGATTTTATTATCGAAAAATATTAACTATCACACTGTTGATGAAAAAGTGTTATATTTTGAATACCTTTGTATAATAGTATAGTTTCTACAGTATATTTGCGTGTTTGCTCATCGCTAGTTTTCAAAGGTCACGAAATATTCTACATAAATATAATATAATATACAGTCAAATGAAGAACAGCTATAGAATAACCTAAAATTCGTATTGTATTCAAATATGCTCAGTGGCTATTTGGTTATTGATATATATATTCGACAGCCCTGCTTCTAAGCCACATCGTTGGAAAAGTTTTACAAAACAAAGCTAGAAAATTCTCCGAATTGTTGCATACAAATTACAAACGAATTTACTAATGTTCAAACAAAATTATAAGTACGAATAAATATTTTCGAACAATGATTGTGTCAACCGGCAAAACTTAGGCAGTAAAAATGAAAATTAATGAAAAGTAATATAATTAAATCCGCATTGCTTTTTATGCTACCGCCTTTTTGGACTGTTTTTTTTTTGTCAGAATCGTTAAATAAAATATTTCATTAAATTAACTGTCGACCATTTCACATTTTATCCAGTAGCTGTTTCCGAAAACCTTTTTGGTTAACGCCAGTTTTCTATAATTGGAATATGTTTAAATAATCATCAAATTGTATTTAAGTATTTTTTTGAATTTTTACATGACTTGTGTATATTTTATATTATATTTGATATGCAGTAGTGTATTTATACGTTGTGATACGCTGGTTGTCATAGAATTGTGAAACATATTATTGATTTAATTTGCATTTACTTGATAGCGCTCCATTACAACACAGTGAAAAAATAGCAATGTATTGTATTGATTGAATTGGCATTCACTTGGTAGAACTCCATTATAACACGGTGAAAAAAATAGCAATGTGTTTTGGTTCTACAAAATTATTTTTTATTTTTTAAAATATAGTTGATACATATTTCGGCTCACGCCGTAGTTATAGTTCTGACGATGGCGTGAGCCGATATAGCTATCTTATAAGAAATTTTGTAGAACTAAAATATATTGCTGTTTTTTCAACGTGTTAATAATAATAAACACGTCATTTTTTACCGTTTTGGAAATTGTTATTCAATATCCCTTGCATTTATTGACGACTGTTTTTCCATAGACAAAATTATAGATGAAGTAAGCCATTATTCAACGTTCTTTGTTCACGATGCCCTTAAGTCGAATTCCAGAGCAGATATTTGCATAATTCATGACAATCTATTTTTATAAAAATTCCCACTTAAAAATCAAATCAATATATAGTGGAACCTCGATCAACCGTTCTCGCATAATACGTTTTCTCGGCTGGAACGCTTGTTTTTACAGTCCCGTCAAACTTCCATAAGAACAATGTTAAATAATCCCGCATTGACCGTTTCCCGATTCCCCGATTCCCCGATTTCCTCGATAAACCGTTTTAATATTTTGATCCCGTCACAAATATTATCCATATAGACCGTTTTAATTGCAAATTTTCTCCGTGTCTCGGCAAGCAAGTTTGACACAGCCGAGTGCAAATGTTATGTCTTGACACGTTAGAATCCGCTGCACATGTTAGATGTAACGCATTGGACGCATGTGCTATTATATGGGTTGAAATCCACCACACGCGTATTATTGTTTATGATGCAAATGTAGAGTTGCTTAAAATTCATGGTAATAATGATTCCTGTACATACAAACATTTAGTCACAAGCTTAGTAACAAGTCTTTGTTCCGATTAAAGTGCCAAATAACAAAGAAGCAAACTAACATAAAGGACTAAATTTTATATTCAGTATGTACAAGTAACTAATAAATAAATGTTTTTTACGATTCTACTTGTTTATTATTATTGGAAGCTTTCCCGCATTCACCGTTTCCCGCAATTACCGTTATTTTATCAGGGTCCCTTGGAAAACGTAAAATCGAGGTTTCACTGCAACACGGAATATTAATAATGTTGAGCTACATTTTACTCTTGTCTGTCCTTTTCAACCAACACTCATCAAAATGAAATATTGCTCTCAAATAACGAGCAATTATCGATAATCAACTGGAGTTAGGAAAATTTCAAAACCCCTCTATCTATCACATCTGAAATTGAACTATCAGACTTTGTTACGGTGATAAGTACTTAAGCGTAATGACATGACGTAAGCAATATTGTTTTCAAAAGGTAATAAAATACAGGAAACAATATTTTCTGAAGTCTTATTCGGGTGCCTAGCCAGGGAACTTCATCGTTCTCTCACACTAATCATAATACAATAAAATTCTATTCCGAAAATATTGAAATGCTATCCTTCATAATGGTGTATAGCAAGAGGTTTCTTTTTTTGTATAAAAATATTTAGACGATAATTACGTTTAGAAACAATAAAATAATTTTGCTTGCTCACACAGAAGAAAACGAAATATTTATTTTGTGTTTTAAAATTGCTACGTAAAAAACTGATAAAATGTTTAGAATTCCAAACAAATGAAATCCGAATGTTGAAATAGAGTGTAGCAATATTTTGTTCATACAAACATGCAAAAAATTAAGAAAATATCTTTCATTTTAAATGGGTATATAAACTTGATTTCAAATTCAAACAAAAAATTACTAATATTGTCAAATAAAGTAATTGTGAGTAGCAACGCAATATGTGTCAAATTTGTTACTTTTTTTCGCTCATTTTATTCATATTATCAAATGTAAACTTTTTCTTGGTTAAACGATACATGTCTCACAATATTTATCACATGAAGTGCAAATTGAGTGAAAGCGTCAATATAAATAAATAAATAAAATCCAAGTAAAAATATGCTTTTAAAAGTAAAATTTCGCAATTCCTGGGAGCACCTAACAAGGGGCGGACTCGGCACTAAGAAAGGAAGTTAGGGCAAAAACCTCGGCATCGATATCGGGCGTCAGAAGGAGCAAGGCGCGGGAATGACGTCAGTTGGGGGTTATTTTTAGCTGACAACATAATTGCTATTTCCTTCCACTACTTATACTCCGATACAAAATGTGTTCTTTATGACGTCCACACCAACAAACAAGGACGCAAAGAGTATTTAAACATCAAATACATTTATTATTTCATAAATATATTTTAATTTAATACATAACCTCAATTAAAAAATCAACACTATATTTTAGACTTTTTTTTCTTGTCCTTCATTAAATAAATTAATTAATGTGATTTTAAATACAAACTACAATACAAATACGAAACCGCTACAATACAATCATTTTTTTAAAAGAAAATTAATGTGCAGGTGCCACATGTAATATTATTTGAGAATCGTAGATTTTATTATCTAGCATTAGAGCACAAATACACTTAAAATTTTGGATCGTATACTACGCAAAACGATTAAAAACCTCGCTGTTTTAAATATTTAATTTTCTAAAATATGTATTAAGCCATTCCTAATTTTTTCTTTCATACCAAATTCGTCTTCTTTTCAGCCATTTTCTAGGTAAATATATTACGACAGTTGATCAGAATATGTAATTAGTAGCCTGAAACAATATGTTTAAAAAAATAATATCTACCTAATTTTCTACAAACTTAT
Organism: Himalopsyche japonica; assembly: GCA_028555115.1. Taxonomy (NCBI): domain Eukaryota; kingdom Metazoa; phylum Arthropoda; class Insecta; order Trichoptera; family Rhyacophilidae; genus Himalopsyche; species Himalopsyche japonica. The sequence continues at coordinate 925,342 of JAHFWJ010000015.1, forward strand.
TCAAAATAAATTTTATCATTGAACGCTACGTAGAAGTAATGTATGATTTGTTCATTGCAGTTTGCACTGATTAATAATGATTAAATTGTGGTAACCCTAAATATAAAACGTATTATTTAGCTTAACAGGGTTTCGTTTAATTGGCAAACTGCTTTATTTTATTGATCGATAAGTGGGAACGAGAATATTAAAGTGACTAGCAGTTTATAAACAAGAAAATAAAAACAGTTCGTAACCAGAATAGTAAACGTCAATCCAATGACTCCTCTCAATCTGTTCATAAAAAATAACTGTTTTCATTCTGTTCACGACAAACATATCATAACGTTGTCACTCGCCTTATTTTGTACAGCCTAACCTTAAGATACCGATGACATCAAATATAATGCTTATTTTGACATCATCATTCATTTTAATGAAAAATAGAATAACAATTAATTATCATTAACCCAGTACTATTAACATGATCAGGATAAAAAAAATACATTCGCGCCTGTAGCCGAGTACTTAACATTCTTACAAAATCACAACGCGTCTAATAAATATTTTTTCTTAAACTTATACATTAAAAATGTTCATGATTTTTTAAAGAATCAACTACTTTTTACATTAATTTTGAAATAATTATTTTTAATATACATATCTGAGAAAGAGGATAAGAGGATTTTAAGGAACTCTAGTTTATCACATTTTAAATTTGTTCTGGTGGCGAATTGTTATGAAAGGGAAATTGAATCGTTAACCATACATTTGGTACTGTCGAATTCTCATTAAGTGTATGTTAACATAGGTGTAAGTTTGGCTGTCGAACAAAACGCACCTTTAAATTATCGGTTATTTACTATTTCGAACACGATAATTCATTAGTATTGGCGTTAACAAAACAATTTCGTGTAAAATTGGTGGGGATGATACAGTATAAGTACCGATCACCTGTAACTGCTTGTAAAAGATACAGGTTAATAATTACAAGGATTTATGCAGGTTACTGGCATTTACAAAAAGTTGAACGTTAAATATACATCTGCAATTTACAATTTAAATACAATTATTTAACCGGTTCGAAATTATTACGACTAGCAAATTCAGCCCTGATCATTTTTTCAAAAATAAAGCCTTTTCACGAATAATTATTTTAAAAAATAATACGTCATAAGTGACTTAGTATTTTTATTGAATAAATTGCAAAAAATAAATATTTATACAGAGTGTTCGGCGGTAAATATACTTATTTATTTGGTTCCCATTTTTGAACCATAAATTTCAACACGGTGGAAAAAATAGCAATGTATATTAGTTCTGCAATTTTTTTTAGAACTTAATTACATTTCTATTTTTTCATCGTGTTATAATGGAATTCTACCAAGTGAATGCCAATTCATAAATTTCAACCTTTCATATTTGGCTGTTGTGACGTATAGACGTGACATAATTATTATGAGAAAATATTCAACAAATCAACGTATATTAACCGTAAAAACATTCTATCAAAGTCAATAATTCATCAAGTGACGAGAACAAAATAATGTGCAATCAAAACCCTCTATTTATCATTTGGTGAATGATTTTGGAAAAAAAATACTCTGTAACAGATAAACACAAGATTCTACCACAACGTGCTGAAAGATCAGTTCAAAACAATCCATTAACCTCAACAACGTAACTGTGCTAAAAAGTGTACTTATGATAACAGTTTTGTGGAAAATTATACATAAAGATTTACATTTGTTTGATTTAAATTTCAATCAACAAAAAAGCTTTACAACGAAAACCATTTACACATGTCAGTAAGAATTTACAACTCGATCATGATAAACATTTTTTTTTTATCAAGTAATCACAACGAGTGACAGTATAGTGCGCTTTGGAGTCTGCATTGAATTAAAAATCATAGCCTAACAAAGCATGTGTTGTATTTTACAATCAACAAATTTCGTACATTTTTCAGTCAGCTATGTAATAAATAATTTGTTGATTAATTTTGATAATATTATATATTCAAGAAAATACAAAAAAATTTATAAAACGATATTTTTTAAATATTTAAATGTGTTAAACTGAAAGGTCAATATAGTTGAACCAGAAATATTTTTTATTGAAATCAGTAGCAAATGCCATTCAAGGAGACACCCCATAAATAACACCCTTTCTAATATAAAATGTAGTGTCTCGTATCAAGAACCTGCGTAAGATTCGCTTTGCACTAACGCTAATGAATTGTCACAACTTTTGAATGATCATTTTATTTTATAACACGGTGAAAAAAAAAAATAGCAATTTATTTTAGTTCTACAAAATATTTTTTTTAAATATAGTTGATAGCGATTTCGGCTCACGCCATCGTCAGAACTATAATTTTTTTAAAAATTATTTGTAGAACTAAAATACTTTGCTATTTTTTTTCACCGTGTTATAATGGAGTTCTACCAAGTGAATGCCAATTCAATCAATTTTATTTTATTAAATACATCACACATTTATTGTCGGGCTTATTGAAAATGGTGAGCATAGTTTTATATTACATTTATAATTATCTATAATAAGTACGTTATTGATTGGGTTGGCATTTACTTTGAAGAATTCTAATATAACTAAATGAAAAAATAGTGTACATAGTGCTTGATGGAATTTCAATATCAAATTCGACTTGTTTAAGCTTTGTAAGATTCCACTTGTTTTTTCACTAATGTCAGTTCTATTGCATCCGTGTGATAGAACGCCTGAAGATGCCAAAAGCGAAACCCAAGTCGTTAGTAGCAAAACATGTGGAATTGTGCAAATTTTTAACAATTCAAATTTATATATGTAATAGTTGATCGCTATTTCGACTTACATTTTTATCCGAACTATGTTAAAACGCACATTTACTTATCTAATATATATATATATAGCGGTGTAGAAAAGTGGTGTACATAATAAATCTTGTGTTCTGTTCTATAATATATAATATAATATAAAACTAGGATGTAAAAACGGAATGGAAGATATATTGTATACTTGTTTTACCACTATATATATATAAAATCAAATGTACATTTGAACGTAGTTCTGATGAGGGACCCAGACAAAATAGCTATCAACCATATACCAAACATTTTTTTACAACTTAATACATTTCTATTTTCACTGTGTTACAATTCGTGTATTTTTCAAACAAAAATTTACGTTGCGTTTTAAAAACCACCGTAGACCATAGTACATAAAATACAATCCATCAATCACTTATAAATTTATTAAAGTTTCAAGTATAACGCAGCACACACAAAACATAGCCCATTAACGAAATGATTTTTGAATTTCGAACGTTGGAAAAAGCACACTCTACCTAGTAATGGAAGGCAGAATGACACACGGCTAATGAATTTTAGTGACATACGGACAGATGTATACTTGTATTTTAAGTACATCAATACTGTATTTTTTATACAAGTAGTTTAAAGCAAATATTTTAAGTATACATTCCAAGGGGTATATTCTCAGTCCAAAACGAAAATAAGCATTCTTCAGTTTTTTTTTCCAAAATTATTACTGAAAAATATATATATTATGATTAAAAACTTAAATATAACAAGTTTTAAGGAATTTCTACAAAAAGTCAGTGAATATTTTAATATGTTAAAACGATCTTAATTTTCTTTTTTCATTCTTAAATGCTTCGTCTATTTTTTAAAGGTATAAGATTTAATGAAAATTTTAGAGTTTACCAATTAATAGCTGATTAAAATTAGAAGGAGGTCTTGTGACAGACATACTTGTAGATTTATAGATTGTCTTTTTGATGTATACTAGAAATACTATTATTGAGGTTATATTATAGATTTTTTTTAAGCATTAACGTATTCTCATGATAAAAATGGATCTAGTTCCTTACTAAATTTGACTTTGTTTTTTCTGACTTTCTAAATGAAGCACTTCATATTTTTTGTCACATGTTTATTGTTACTTTGACATATAGAACTCACTTCTACTATTATTAACTATTTCATAGAAATCCTTAAAAAATCTGAATATATTTCAATATTTAACACACATATTAATGAAAGTTTATTTGAACATGAATATTCAATTTTATGAAAAAAAAACTGCCTTCTGGAGGACGATAGAAAAATCGGTTTGCAGTCAATCATATTTCTTAAATTAGCGATTTAATTCTTTCAGATTCTAATTTTAGTTAATGTGTTTGTGTATGCACGTGTGCGAGTATAAGATTTTTATTCGTAGTTTTGTAAAAAAAAAATAATATTAAATATGACTGTTATTTTTTTAGGTGTGTAAGTTGTATATAAAGGGTGCGATATTTCCGGGATATCTTACATGAGTGAATTTAAAATAAAAGGTTTGCTGTATAGGGAGCCGGTGTTATAGACATGATATTACAAGCGTTTCTAACGCGTACGTCACTGGAATAATGTATGGCAAATATCAGAATGCAATTTCGTAGTATAGTTGAATACGCGAAACCTGGGTGTCTTAGAAACATCAATTTTAAGCGTTTATGAAAAAGTACAATGAGTAATTCACTATAAAAACATACTACAATTAGCTAAGTAAAACTTGACAGATTTTGTATTGAAATTTTGAAAAACATTTTATCAGAAGCAATAAACCTTTGTTTTTAAGATGTATTTAATGAGTTTCTTAAGATTTTTTTAAATTATGACACAATGACAATTGTACATTGCATTTAATAAAACACAGTGATAAACATAACTTAAAAATGTCGAATACCATCTGTACAAGTAATTTTAAGGACTTTTAATGTGTTAACTGTCACTTCTTGATGGAAAGGCATGATATTTTAAATAATAAAAACACAATTTTTTATACTTATTTCCACAATGTATTTTTTGATAAGGACCAGTTACACTCATCGCGAGATTCAGTTAACACGTTATAACAGTTAATAGTTAGTACTTAAAAAAAAATTTAATTAATTTTTTTAAGCAGGTAATGAGAATGAAATTGAGCAGTATCTATCTATCTTATTGTCACGTTTTTTTTTTTTTTGTATTATAGTTTTTTTTTCTATCAAATTAAATTTTTACTGAGACACTTAACAAAAATACACTATAAATGACTATATTACGAAAAACGTCCAATATAAATTGATAAACATTAATATTACGCAAAATAAAATCTGTATTTATATATATATATATATATCATTATTGTGATTGAATGAATACGTTCATTTTTCCTAGTTATAAAAAATATTGCATGTAATCTTTAAAGTGATACGGTTTATACTATATGTATGTGAAATAAAATAAAAATTCTCTCACTTTCGGTTTCAAACGCATGTGTATTATTCGATCCGATAAAAAATGGATATCAATTAACGGTCGAAAGATTCAAATAATTGCCTTATCAATTTCTGGTATACAACACTATTAATTATCAAGCCCCAATAATGCAAGTATCAGCTTTAACAATCGCCCAGTTTTGATAACATCAAAAAGCTAATATAATTAAAATTAGTGCAAATATAACGATATAGTATAAAACGAAACGTTAAACAGCAAACGCATTATCAGATAGGTTAGTTGCTTATTTTTTTAATGAATAAAACAAACGATATAAAATTGAAAGTAAAATGATTGTCTTTGGAAACGAGACTATTTTATAAAGAAAAACAAAACACTATGTTTGAATGTAAATCATTTATGTATCTATATGCTATATGTAGGACAGTAATTTCCATTGTTTACGAAGATGATGGGTGTATCCAATCAATGGTTTTAAATAATAAAATACTGCTAGATTACGCGATAGAACCAATGAAAAATTGTACGATCAAAATATAAAATGTAAAGACATAATAATTCCATTTACACCATATTTGCTAGAGTATATCTTAGTATTTCAACTTTTCAAAAACGACGTTTTGGTTTTTTTTAAATATTTTTTACAAATATTCATAAATCTTAAAACTTGAGTAAGCTAAGTGGATCAATACACTCATTATAAACAAAAAATTCAATGCATTTTTTTTTGATAAAATATTTAAAATTTAACACAATCAAAAAAACAAAATTCGAAATTACGAACAGGGTTTTGAAGTTAAATGCTATTTTTTGTTGTGTTCATCAAATTTGTTATATTATATTCTGATAGTGGATTTTGTTGATCACTTGACTATGACAAAATGTATACATTATTTTAGAAAAAATTTACTTCATTTAAAATAAAAAAATATTCTTTTAAAGGAAGAAGAAACTAAAATATAAACACTTTTGAATTATACATTTAGATTTGTCATTTTTCTAACCGAACTCAAATATCATTCATACTCTTTGTATAACACGATAACTATAGTACAAATCAAGACCCAGGAATTATAGCGTAGTAGTTTTGTCGCCATAAAATGGAATACCTTGCATCAAACCGGATTATGGTTTATTTTCCATCGCGTGTCAAACATTTAAACGTTTTCACTACCGGGTTTCAATTTGTTCATTTATATCAATACATTAAAAAACAAAAAAATAATAAAAATTCAGCGAGAATTCGTTACTTGACTATATTTTTTATAATTTTTTTGAATGCTAGGATAATTGGAATACAGTGGGTGATCAGTTAATGAATAGTTTGGACTGCGAACAAATCAGATAACGAACACTATTACAACAGATTATTGAGTCCGAACAACGATCTAAAACTCTCTTTCTAATCTACTTAAATTTTCTTGAATAGTTAATGAACAATTCGGATAGCGAACATAGTATTGAAATAGATTATATTCGCTAACCGATCACCTACTATATTGTAAAACGTGATTTTATATTCGTTTATATAATATTATGCAGAAAAAAACATAGTATCATTAGCATTTAATTTTGAATGTTAGAAGATTTCTTTCTTCTTCAAATATTTATTTAACCATTTTCAAATGAGTGTTATAGGTTTACTACAGAGGATATATATATATTATAATACATAATTGTACTGAATATAATATTGTAATATATATTTTATTATAGAATATAAATTTCATAATTAAAAAAAGAGCCTTGCATTGCAAAACGTCATAGTATCAACTGTATTACTATACATCTCTAAGTGTTAATTCTCGAATGTGACATGTTTGAAATGTTCACACAAAAATGTCACTGATATTTCAAACGTGAATTCAAAAAAGCAAAAAAAAAAAACATGAAGCTGGCGCTATAAAGTGAATAATGTAACACGTGCAATCGCACGCACGACAGAAATGGAACTCGTGATTTACAACCACGAGAACACTGAATAATATTATACTATTAAATTTTTCTTATTCTATTTGAAAGACGTTTTCCCTATGAGTACAAGTGGAGATCGTTTCATTTCTTATTTCTAAATGATACTATATGTCGTTCTTTTCACTTTTAAAAAAAGAAAATTAAGCGTATATCCACAAGTGTAAAATATTTAGAATAATTAAATCCCGAAAGATTGTTACCACTGCAGTTATTTCACATCAAAAAAACATAACAATTAAGAAATCAAATATTTATTTTAGAGACTTTTCAGACTGTGAAATCTACTTAACTAATTTTAAACTATTTTATATAACCGTTAGGTTTACTTATTTACATGATTTTAAATTGATTAGTTGAATTCTTAGATATTAAATAATATTCTGTTCAATCTTATCTACTTTAATATTACTGATTGAACTGTCATTTACTTGGCAGAACTCCATTGTAATACGGTAAAAAATAGCAATTTATTTTAGTTCTACAAAATTTATAAGATATATAGTTCATGGCTATTTCGGCTTACGCCTTCATCAGAACTATAATATTAAATCTGAATATTCTTAAAATCAAAGAGTAATTAATTAAATTCTTTTCTGCCTCAATTAACATGAATTTAAATTTAACGATCTTTCTAAATCGATCATTTTGAGACACCAAGTTGATAATAAAAAAAGCTCATTGATTTTTTAAAATAAATAATTTTATATTATCTGTTCTTGTTAAATGAAAATTTCCAGGATTCATAACAAATCTGTCACTATGATTTATGATATCGACTGAAGGTGCTTGATGGATTTTCAATGTCAAATTTGAATTGTAAAATTTTTGTACGATTCCATATGTACGTGTGATAGAATGCCTGAAGATGTTGAAAGGCATAACCCGAGATTTTAGTGACAAAACATGTAGAATCGTACAATGTTTTAACAATTCAAATTTAAATCTGTTTCTGTTTGAAATATATACAATATTATAGTTTTTACGATTATATTTTTAAGAATCAGTCTTAACTATAAATCGAGAGTTTTCTGTAGAAATTAATATAGTAAAACTATCAAACATTAGGAAAGGTTTGTTTAATTTCTAAACGAGTTATACAAATTGACATTGGTTGTGTTGTGATTTGTTTAAAGCGATTACAAATCGATACTCGTAATGTATCGATTTTAATCTTTAGATTATTTACAAACTGAACATTAAGTCGTTCGCAGAGTTAACAAAATTTACCAACATGCAATCGATAACATAAACGAACTGTTATTATTCCGAAACACGAGTTCACATACATTAAATACAAAAATATTCATCGCTGCTTCACTTGGGCTAAGAAAATTGTTACACTACAACTTAACCTTAATTTTGTTTGACGTATAAAAATTCGTTTATCTACAGAGCGTTTCGCAATAATTAACAACATATTCATATTTTTAGTTGCGTCGGAAGTATTCAATTAATATAGACATTACTGTAAATCTGTCGGATTTTTTTAACTTATTAATATTATACAATAATTTCAATATGGATAGATCTGTTTGTTAGTAAATCTTGATGGTATGCAAAAAACATATGCACTCTTATCAATTGGATTAAATTGGTTGCTTGTGGCGATCAATATGTACAGTAAAATTTATTTTTTTATGACTAATTGAAATGTTTCAAATACGTAAAATTATTTAAAGTTCTACGAGCAAATTTATTTCATAGATCAGTGTGCTCGGCAACCTTTTTTCATTCTTCATCTGTTAAAACTCATTCTTTCTGTATTGTTTAATGTATGTATTACAAATTTTGTTACTACTAAATTTACGTTTTATATTGTAGATCGTTTGTGTAATATTTGTGAACTTATAACATATAATTCCTACGAAAAAATAATAATTTTTGCTTCCTTGTAATTACATTTTTACAAAATATTCTATAGTGTAGATGCGTTATATGATTTTTCGTCTATTAGAAAAATTCGCTGCGGTACACCAACCATCTTTTAGCGGCACACCGGTTGCGTAGCACTGATACACACCATTCTAATTGTGATCCCAAAATCATTCTTTGCTTTCATCATTCACAATCGAGAAATATAGAATCCAATGCAAATTTTATGGGTTACATTTTTGTATCCACCGTGTATGTTCAATCATGTTCATAAATTGTTTATATAAAAATCACCTACCTACAAGTTTTTGGCGCTAATATGCTTTAATTAGAACCCATATTAACACGATTAATAGCATAAAAAGAATCAAATATTTACTCCTACGATACTTAAATAACCAGTAATAGCCTTTCGTAATAGGTTTGATACACAAAATCGCATGATTGCACACCAAAACTACAAAGAAACAGAGTTTGTCAATAAATATTATTATTTAATTATTTTTTATCATTGACAATTACGTACGATTTTTCATTTAGGCGATGATTTTTTCACCTTATATCTAGACAATATTTGTTAAGAATTGGGCATCTCTTAAAAAATGTTTCGTAATAAAAAATATCATTTTTTTTTATTGAACTTATTAATTTCTATGGCAACATTTATCATCAATCATTTTGATTTAAGATCAGCTCAAATAGTTATTATTCAATATGATTCTGAATAACGGTATTTTGAAAACTTTTGCTAACGCCTTTATGAGAATTAGAATTGTGATAGAAACTGTTTTTAAGTATTTTAGTTGAAACACTATGAATTCTTAATTCATTTTTAAATAAAAAATAATAATTAAATATAGACGTTCGATATCGATAATTTTATCAACTATAAGTAAATAAGTCTATCTGTGTATCCTTTTTTCATTTTCATTCACAAAATTGAATGCACAATATTTTGGAATATGATTAATTACACATATTATATTTTGCTTATTTGCAAAGTATCTTACATGTCAAGTCTTCTCGATAAGTCACACTTGGCAACACAATTAGAATTATGAGGAAATTATCAATTTTAATAAAATATTAAAATTTATTTTTTATTAGGTCAACACTAGGGATTGCATTATCGGTTTACCGGTTAGCCGGTAAATGGCCCAAAATGCACCAACGGTAATTACCGGTAAATTAAAAATTTACCGGTTTTTACCGGAAATGTTTTTATCGTGCATTAATGCCAGCTATAGGCATATTATAACGAATTTTTATTATGATATATGCATGAGGGTGTGAGAAGTTTTTTTTCATCTCCGGCAACATTGATAAAAAGTATTTTACGTGTCACACTGGAGTCATCTGTCATCACAATCGCAATCGCGGTCACCGTGATTTCTACTGTAGGCTGCGGCTGATTCTAATTTTTATGGGACAGATCGCGAAGAAAATTCGTATTTAGGTACAAATTCAACTACTTTTTCATTATGCCAAAGAAAATAACCATTTATTTATAAACTCTATAATCCAACACATTGTTTTTTTTCATTATGAATTTATATTAATAGAAACAAATTATGCATACATGTATAAAATATTTATATACTACATCAATAAGTTAATGGATAAACTAATTGTTTAGCGAATGAACTTCTAAGTTGGTAAGTGGTGAAATTATTTACCGTTTACCGGTTATTGAAATTTGACGGTAAATTGCAATCCCTAGTCAACACCGAATCGATTGAGTTATTTAGAACATCTGAATGTTAAGCGAAGTATAGCCAGACTGTTTATTTCTACAACATCGCTTAAAATCAAACAGAAAGTTTGGACTAAAGTAGTATATATACTATCTTCCCGATTGTATTCGTTTCCTCTAATTTTGTATGTTTGACTGCCTCTGATGTGGGGCGATTTCATTTGTTTCGAAATTTTCTGCCTCTGGGCTTTTATCCGGTTCACTGAAACGTTGACTTAATCGCAAAAATATATAATATCATGGCATTAGCTCTGAGTATCTGATTATTGAACGCAGGTACATAAACACCTGAGCTTCGGTAAAACGCCTTATCGCAAAGAAATATCGCTAGCGGGTTCCAAATAGTTGCGGCCGCCACTTATGTTCGTATACAAACAAAAAGGCTGTTTTAAAATTCCAAACTAAGAATTTTATGTTTAAGCCGAAAAAATAAAATGTGATAAACTATTTTTTTTCAATCACTATTAGTAAATTCTTTTAAATTAACAGCCTGCAAAATATCACCGCACTGCTTTAGTAATCATATTTAATTTGTCTGGCAACCATGAAATATATATATTTATATAAAGTTTTTCCATATAAAATAACAAGAGCTTCTATGTTTATTGAAGAAGAACTATAATTTAATAAATTAAATTGAATTTAACCGGTTCATGATTCAGTTAAAATATCTTAAATAAAAAACTGATAAATTGTGTATGAAACTAGTGGCTCAAAGATGATTTGGCTTAACTCAAAAATGCTATGACTTATTTTTATGTATTCCTAGAATAAAGATTCAATCTCTTAATTGTTCATTTTCAACCCTTATTTCTAAGACGTTTAGCAACCAATTCATGCATCTCTCATAATGATTTCATTATTAAGTCACATATCGTTATATTTATAGTCATGCTAAAATTAAGTAACTTTCGTAAAGTATATCTGATTGGAAAAAGAATTATGGAGCTTTCAGATTATTCTTAAGCCACGATCATTTATTTTCAAAAAGTTCTGCCTAGTGATCTGTACGTTCTTAGATCAATTAAATTAACTGGGATATAAATGTACATAATCGAAAAAATGGAATCTCTGCGTGTCTTTTACGGTATTCATGCAAATCTCCACTGAGTCATACAATTTTATAATTAAAACTAAAAACATTTAACTTATGGTACCTAGTATATGTAATTCATGATATCCACTGAAGATGCTTGATAGAATTTCAATATCAAATATGAATTGTCAAAACTTTGTACGATTCGACAAGTCTTGTCACTCACGACTCGGGTTTCGCCTTTCGGCATCTTCAGGCGTTCTATCACACGGATGCAGCAGAACTGATGCACAATAAACAATTAGCATCGTCTATATAACAAAAGTATTAATTGAAGGAAAACACAGATCCCAAGGCAAAAACGTAATGGCACCTAAAATGAATTCAATAATATTTATCTCATAATAGTTAACACAATTGCCTGTCATAAGTTTCATTAACGATAAATACTGTTAATGAATAATAATTGAAAGGATTTTACAACAAATAATAAACAACTATCATTAATGTAAAATTGGATTATTTTTTGTTAAGAAATAGATTTGATATAATTATAAAATGCCTGAAGATGCCGAAAGACGAAACCCGGGTCGTTAATGACAAAACATATGGAATCACAGTATTTTTTAATAAATCAAATTTCATGTCTAATTGTCATAATATTTATTTAATGTGTACTTTCTGAAAGTTTAAATATTTATTGGTTCTTCATACCCATCAATGATTTCAAGTCATAATATATAAATATATTTTTTAACTTGTGTTATAACTGGAAAGGGGGCTTTTTTCACTACCCGGTCGTAAAGATTATTGTATAGTTAGCATGTAATTGAAAATAAAACATATTGAATGTAAGTTGTATTCTTACAAACATAATTATGGAGCTCTACTAATAAATGATGTATTACACGAACTAGCATTTCTTAAAGGGCTTTTGTTTGACATGTTTTAACCGTTCATGTCAAAATGAATGCTTGGCGAGTTTTAAATTCTATGTTTATTATTAGCTCGTGCATTTATTTACTGCAAGAATGCATTTAGGTTTTGCCACAACAGTGACGGGAAACGCCAGGTATTACGAAAAATTCATAAATACTATTTGTACAAATTTGAATTGTTAAAACTTTGTACAATTCCTCGTGTTTTGTCACTAACGACTTAGTCAACTAGTCAATTCTGTTGCATCCGTGTGATGGAATGCCCGAATATTCCAAAAGATGAAACTCGGGTCGTTGATGACAAAACATGTGGAATCGTACAAAATTTGAACAATTTAAATTTGATATTAAAATTCCATCAAGTACCTTTAGTCGATATCATAAACTACTTAATATAACAATTTATTGTGAAATTTATGACAAAATATGTCACCCCATTGATTAAACTGTCTTACATTTTCAAACATAATGTCCAACATTGATTTTCATGTAATGCTTTTTTTAATGTATTTTTTTCCTTGATTTGATTGTCATTTACTCGGTGAACTACATTATAACACGATGTTTGGTTAGGTTAGATGATAGGTTTGCAATGTATTTTAGTTATACAAAATTTATAACATATAATATATAGTTGATAGCTATTTCAGCTCACGCCTTCATCATAACTTTTAATTGATTAAAAAAAAAATTACTTAATTAACCTTATTTTTTTCTGATATTTATAACTCCCATTTTGGCACAGACCTTTATCCTATGATATGTCACCTCTTTCTTCTTGAAAAAAAAGCATCATAGATAAAAAGCTTTTTAAGAGTCTTAAAAAAGAACATTACGTTACATTTGTGTTATGTCATATTTCCGTGCTATCAATAACTCTAAATAAAACTCTACCAGCAGTATTGACTCGATAACATCTGATATAGAATAATTTAACAATTTACTATATAGTAAAGTTTTAATTTTCTCATTGCCAAAAAAAAGAAATATAATTGAGCTTATTAAAACAAGTCACATCAATGTTAAGAACATGCCATATTATTATCTAAAAAACGACATTGTTTAACACGGTGAAAAAATAGCAATGAATACAATAGTTCTGATGAATTCGTTTGCCAAAATAGCTATCAACTACAAATCTTATAAATTTTGCAGAGCTTAAACACCTTGCTATTTTTTCATCGTATTATAATAGAGGTCTACTAAGTAAATGTCAATTCAATAAAAAAAAATATTTAGCCAACTCATAAGTAATTGTATAACAATAAGTTTGACATCACAAAAGCTAACCCTTTTTCAATAAAAGATATTTTTAAAAGAAAGATTTTTAAATTAAATTAAAAAAATAAAGAACGTGAATATTCTATAACGGTTTTTATCCTATATTTTCGAATTACTAGAACTAAGCAACATATTTATTTCACATTTGGTGTACTGTTAACAATATATGAAAATTGGCTTTTAATACGACATTGCAAAAAGTTTTCTCATCCCTGTCATGTGCCACATACATTGTGATTTATGATTTATTATACAAATGAAAAGAGTTAATTAGTAGAACATATAATTAATTACCTATTATTTATTGCAATTGAAAAGTAACAGTGCTCATAAATTTATAATAATTGGTAAGAATTTGTATGTAAGTCTTCTAACCGCACCCTTTCATAGTAGCAGTCCGTTCAAGCGTACAAAGTTACGAATATTTCATCAAATTACATTTTCAATAAGTTTATTTATAGTTTATGAGTGAATTTATATTTTAACTATGATTTATCAGTAAGTATGATGACATAAATGAATAAATAATGACGAATTAAACTAATTGAATAAAAAGAGAGAAAAGAAATAAAAATAACTTATGAATGATGTTTATCATTCAAAGTTTATATTTTATATTAGACAGTAAATATAAGTAAATGGCTATTTTATGGCTATCGTGTGTAAGTCTAAAATAGGTCATTTTAAAAATCAGTTTTATAATTGTAAAAATATGTTTTTTTTTTTGCAAAAATACATTCTCAATTTACATTTGGACTCTTTTTCATCGCCTTGGACGTTACCCAAAGCGGTCGCTAGACAAATTAATGTTTAAAAAGATTTTTTTCAATAATAAAAAGACATTTTAAGTACTTATTTCCATCATATATTTTATGATCAGGACCGGTTTCGGTCATCGAAAGCATTATCAACTGATGAAATGCTTGCGATGAGCGACACCGGTCCTGATCAAAATATACATTGTGGATATACGTACTAAAAATGTGTTTTTATTATTTAAAATATCATGGCTTTCCATCAAGAAGTGACAGTTTACACATTAAAATTGATTAAGCAAAATAATATGATTATTACATACTAATACATCACAAATACGTAGCTAATACAATCAATTGAATAATTACATAAATACATTCAATTTATTATATTTAAAAGAAAAAATAAACATATTTTTGCTCAGATATGCAAAGTAGCTTGGTATGTTATCAAAAATTAATGGTATTTAAATGAACTCTGTACTTTTTTTTTTATCAAAATCTGTTCTTTTATAAAAAATTGTTCGTAATACATTTTTTAAAATAGTGATATTTCATTTTTCTTTTCATTTATAGTGCAAATGTTCGCAAGGCGGAAGGATTATCTAATTTGAAATATTTGTCGTAACTTACAACGAAAACGAAAAGGGTTTCGCTTTTTCAATATCTTCAGGTATTCTATTACACAGATGCAACAGAACTAACACACAATAAACAGTTAGCATCGTTTATATACCGATGGAGTTAATTAATAGAAAAACATAGATCCCAGATCCAAGATCCCAAGCAACAATAAAATGACAGCCTAAATAAATTTCAACAATATAGATCTAATAATAATGACACACAATTGCCTGTGATAAGTTTTATTAACGATAAATACTGTTAATGAGACATACATGAAAGGATTTTACAACAAATCATAACAAACTATCATAAAATTTAATTTCAAAATTATTAAATTGGATGTACTTTTTAATCGATTTACTTATTTAAAATAATGCTCATTTTAAATTATATGTGTCACATCGTTATCTGCTTAAATAAATTTTCATATATCATTATTATGAATCGATAAAGACTTCCTCGAGGCATTTACCGTTGGTATTTTGCGCATACCTTCCGCAAAAGTTGACTTTCAGATTAATGTTTATGTCGCTTTACGAAAAATATCTCCAACTCAAAAGAAAGCATGTGCCGCAGTTGGATATTTTACTCAAATGTGTACATTGCACACAATAATGCAATGCCTTTGGAAGTTTTGTTAAGTGGATAAGCCGCAAGTAATACCCGCTATCCGGTCACGTAAACTAAAATGTCAACTTCAAGTTGTTTTTGGAGACGCTACATCCGCAGACATTCTACCATTAAAATGGATATAGTTAATACCTTTCAATATTATAATTATCGTTACACAATAAAAAGATATTCTCACGTAAAATTCTCTACGAAATGGGTAAGTTAAGAGCCTTTTAAGTTTTAATTCGGAACAATATCTTTACCGAGTAATTTAAAACAATGTTATCGCGGTTGAAATTTTGACATTAATTCTCATACATTTTTCCCGTTTACTGAACGTCAAGAATTAGTATTATATATCATCTAATTTGGTCGCATATTTCACAGTATCAACTATGCACCATTCATAGAAAGAGTTATTAACAAGTATTTGTACAGTATCGTCGCTCATTTAGCAAAAAAGCGCAAGTACAAAAATTGAGTTGTTAGAAAACAAATTTGAAGTGTTTTAGTATGAAAAAAGCTCGAATCGAAATAATATCTTAGTATTTTTAAAAGAACATTACATCATTGGTGACACATTAGAGATGACACACTCGAAGATTTTTAAGTTATTTTCAATTGAAAATAGGTTTAGTCAAAGTTCATTTACTTTTAAGCATATATTTTTACTTACGAAATCTTTTGAATTAAAAATCAAATATTAATATATTAGTATAGATGTTTTCTTCTACATTATTTTAATTAACTCATTCCCTGCTGAGCCGTTTAAAGGATATTCTAACACCTAGACTTCAAAAATTCATCGAGTAATATTGGTTTGAAACAATCTTATTGAGTTTGTCAGGACAAATCAAGCAATGCATTGACTCAAAATTTAGCAAGTACAAGAAGATTTTAACCACTGTTAATTCATATATTCGTCTCAACAATTGAGACGTTAGCAGTCAGAGGGTTTAAATAAATATACATTATCAGTTTATGAAAATATGAATTACCCGAATTTTTTCTTACATTATTTTTTCATAAGTTTTTTTTAAGTGTATTTTTGTATATAACGCAGAGAAACAAATACGAATAAAATTTTATAAGTGCAATTTTAAGACTATAAAAAGTCACATGTATCTGTTTGTGAATTAGGTTGACAATATTTTCATTCAAAAAAAAAAAATTATGTTGGTTAAGCAAATTATTATCATTTTTTTGTGTAATTAAATATTTTCTTGTTCTTCAAAAATTTGGTAAAAATGTGTTAAAAAGTGTATTTAACGTCACGCTACTGATACCAATGCAATTAAATTAAATGATAATAATACCACCATTGTAACCCATAGCAGTGGATGCATTAAAGTTTTAAAAAGTTAATTCTCTTATTCCGCTGTGATCCTTCCATTATATTTTCAGTTACCCTCATCCAAAGAAGGGTTCTCCGAGGCCCGACCCTCGCAGGGCATCACCCCCTCGGAGAGGGTAGGGAACGTCAGTTAACCTACTCACCCGAGCTAATAAACATTCACAACACATAAATTAAATAAAAATACAATCCACAACACGTGACTTGCTTTTATTAATCCATAATCGAAATATCAAAAGCAGGCAGCGAAAAGGGCACTGTGAGTAGCTAGCTGGATACGTTCTTGTCGCAGTGTGATAATACGCTTTTGTTTATAACTACTGCGAAGGGAGCTTACATTTACGCGTTTCAGCCGTTCGTTTCAAAACAGTTCGCAAGTATCACTCACAAAAAAATGTTTTAAACACATTGAAAAACTACGTAATAAAATATTGTACCTTTATTAACGTTTTCCGAAATGGGCGGTATTCGGCGAACGATGAGTAAAACTAAAATAAAAAAGTCGCTTATTTAAAAACATAAAATTGTGATGAAAATTTAATTTCTTTATTGTTAGGCATATTGTTAATGAGTGCAGTGACGGTGCCAAAATAACGTCAAGCGCTGTGACACTTTGGATAGATAGGTCCATTTCCGCTCCGTGATTGCACAGCAAAAAATAATACAAACAAAAGATATAACAATATAAAAAGATCGAAAAATAATGAATGGTAGTCACTATTTGACATTTGAGTTTAAAATGTGTACACAACATGTTTTGATGGTCTGTAAATTTTCCATTCCACATATTGCTCATTTATTAACAAGATTAACTGGATACATTTTAGAATTACATATTTTACACGTTACTTAGTTGCGAACTTTTTAAAAAAGATTTCATATTTTTTCCATTAACGCTTAAGCGTCACATTAAAAATAAAGATATATGAAACTTTTAGAAAAATATCATAAATCATTTTTTTCTGAGAATCAATGTAACCCCACGATTAATCTTAATTGAAAATATAATCTAAGTCTAATTACCATATGTTTTTATTATATTTGATATATTTAATTTAATCCAGTGGACGCCAATTATATACGGCAAGTGCTAGCTTTAAATGAGTCGGAGGTCAATTGTTGGGTAGCCGTTCAATTTCCATTACTTTCGCGTTGATTTGACAGGGGGTAAAAACAGAAATTATGAAAATATTCAAACGCGTTCAACTTCAAGGCGTTGGTAATTTTATGATGTTTATTTGGAAGTAAAAAATATTTAATTTCGAAATAAAAAGACAAATTTCGAGAATTTAGATTTTTATGCGAAAAACGTACCGAACGTTATTGGGCTTAATGAATAATGGAACCAGTTAACTTTTAAATGCTTTTAAGTAATTGAGGCTTAAATCACGTTATTGTTAGCAAAAGGAGCAATATTTTTTCGTAATTGATGAAGCGAATAAGGCTCGCAATTAAAATCTGAAGAACTATCGCTATGACGTTATTTCAGCAAATAGTCATAATTATTTTTTTTCACTGAATAATACTTAGAATTTATCTTGCATTTAAGTCAGGAAATTTTCTATTAGTCTTGCTAATTACACACAACATATTACTGATTACCATTATCATATAAAAATGAGTGAATTGATGCAAACATGATTGAATCGTCAATTTATTAACGAATAAGATTTTTATATGCTTCATATAATATTCAAATTCATACAAATAGCGTTCTTGGAGAAAGATCTGCCATTAAGAATATTATAGTTACATTTTTCTTGAATCTGTTATAACGATGGTACATA
Source organism: Himalopsyche japonica (assembly GCA_028555115.1). NCBI lineage: Eukaryota > Metazoa > Arthropoda > Insecta > Trichoptera > Rhyacophilidae > Himalopsyche > Himalopsyche japonica. Next base: position 944,595 of record JAHFWJ010000015.1, read on the forward strand.
TCTTTTCGCATCAAATTTCAGTATATTTTTACCAGTATAAATATCCGTTTGCTAGTGAAAATATATTTTGGCATATACTTATATTTAGAACTTTCATTAAAACCAAATTGTTTTAATCACATTCAAATCAATTTTCACTACATTTTCACTAGCATAAATATCCGTTTACCAGTGAAAATACATTTTAGCAGATACTTATATTTAGAGCTGTCATTTTAACTGTATTCTTTCATCCTCATTCACATAAAATGTAACTACATTTTCAGCAGTATAAATATCCAATTTACAGTGAAAATATATTTTAGTATATACTTATATTTAGAAAATTCATTAAAACCGAATTCTTCTCACAACATTCATATCAAATTTTATAACATTTTCACCAGCATAAATATTCTTTCACCAGTGAAAATGTATTTTCACAGATACTTATATTTATAACTGTCATTATAACCAAATTCTTCTTCCAATCACATTCACATCAAATTTGACTGCATTTTTACCAGTATAAATATCCGTTTACCAGTAAAAATATATTATCACAGATATTTACAGTATAGCCAAATTTTATATACCAATCGAATTATACCTTTATTGTTGATAACATCGTATATAAAAATATTTTTTCACAAAAAAAAAATGCTGTAACATATAGATATTATGGGTATTTAAAAATTGCCCTTCATCATATATAGTGTTCTGGATAGCTGAAAGATATTAGAAACCGAAATTTTATTGGTTGACAATCAAACCTCCAGGCCAGTAATGACTGGATAATAGATTTCTTTACACATGTATGAAATTGGTCAATATTTTAAAAACTTATAAACCGAACAAATAAAACCGCTTTTAATAGTGTAAAATATCCACAGATTACTATTGTCAACTAATGCTTTATCCAATACTGATTATTATGACTTGTTACATTTCGGAACTGAGATATCGATACATTCATATTGTGTTATTGAAAAATATTCTGGTACACCAGTGCAGTACTTGCGACAGTTAGTACTGGGAAAGTATCAACCGCTCACAATTGCACGTTATTTGCATAAGGAGTCGAGAACAGATAATAATATGTTAAATTCGCACAGGGACGGCGACGGAGGGTGGGGTTATTGCGTCGCTTTGTATTGAAGCAACGTCGGCGACCGCTCTATCTTTTGACAGCGCACGCGCGTTTGTTTACCGATACAGAAGCCAATATATTTGACAGAAATGATAAGCCTTCCACGGTTTCGACTTGTAAGCAATTCCAGTGGGGTGCGACAGACAAATAAAATAAGTCAATGAAGCAAGATTTTGTGAGATTTTTTCTTTTCGCATAGAAATTAAATCTATAAAATTTCAAATATCTTTTTCAGTCTGACTTCAAATTAGGCATATTTCGTTATTTAGAAAAGAATATTTAAACTTTGATTCAACTACAGTAAATTAAAATAGTCATGATGAGGGATTAAGCTGAAATAACTATCAATTATATATGTCTTATACATTTTGTAGAATTCATTTGAATGCATTTGCATTGCTATTTTTTCCACCGTGTAATAATGGATTTATACGAGGTAAATGCCAATTCAAACAAAAACATTTAAACTGGTTACATTACAAGTATTTGAAATATTTATAATATATAAAAACTTGTTCTATAGTTTAAATTATCGTGGGGAGAGATTGGTTTCTTGAATCACTTTATCAAGTATATTATTACACGAAAGTACGATTATCATGCGATGGTTTATTTTCCATTCACTTTAGTCTAATCTTAATAAAGATGCTTAGAGACAAAAAGAATGAAATTCACATTTTAAGTTGATACCCCTTTATGCTCTTGATATTTACGTAACCCGTTTGGATTATTTCAACAAATACTGGAATTAGTTTATAAAAAAGCTAAATATGTTTAAATCCTTTAAAAAATATTTGATGCTACTGAAACAATGTCATTCTTGAGAGATATTATTGGCCGATAAGAAATTGGTAAAAAAGTCAAGCTTCTAAACTAAGTTAAGCGTTAAAATATACAGAATGTAATGTATTATTAAATTTTTTTTGTTGTTTTTCTTTAATGTTCTCATTTTACTATTTGCAAGCTCTATTTGACAAATTGGGATGATTTTAAATTAGGTAAGCTTTTACATATTTTTTGTTGTATTTGATTTTTACAATCACATTGTTACAATCGGAGTTAAGTATTTTTTGGGTAGGAAAAAAATAGAGTGTAAAGTATATATTTGTAAAAAGAAACTGTTTTTACTTCATATAAATATATTGTAGAACTTATTGATTGAATTGGCATTCACTTGGTAGAACTCCATTATGACACGGTGAAAAAATAGCAATGTATTTTAGTTCTACAAAATTGTTCTTAACAAATATAGTTGATAGCAATTTCGGCTCACGCCATCGTCAGAACTAACGTTCTACTAACTAACTAATAGTTCTGACGATGGCGTGAGCCGAAATAGCTATCGACTATATTTGTTAAAAATAATTTTGTAGAACTAAAATACATTGCTATTTTTTCACCGTGCTATATTGTAGAACATTTGTTTTTGATTTGATCTATTAGGGATCTGTATTATGTTCCAAATCGGTAGCGAATGTGGTTGATAACATAACAGAAAATAGATTTCATCAGTAATAAATTTCACAATGGCTTCCAAATATTCTGGCCGTGTAAATATTATACACAAACAATACATGCATTTCCGTCATCAATCAACCAGATTATGAAATTGAAATGGCAGTGTGGATTCCCACACGGTTCCTCCCATGTGATCGCTCCGTGGCAATAAATGATCATCTCAGAAGCGTGCCCCGGCTTATAGCTTTATTGCCTAGCCCACCCGACCCCCGCGCACACACTTTTCTAGCTCGATAGTGATTTGCTGGGCATTGCACACACTTATTCGTCCAAACACACGATCACAGTGCAATGTCAATTATTAATAATAACAAATTTAATTTGACACGACGCATGACTACGTGAAAACATAAATTACCCGAAATCTCCGGATTTTTTTTTTCGGAACGTTCAATTCCCATTAACAGCACTTCGAACGAGGATTCGTTACATTTTATCTATATTTTTATACACCCAGTCCTTTTTCTACGCGATTTTTTTACGCGAATTCGATTATACACGATTTTTTTGGACGGAACCGCTACTTTTTTTTACGCGCTTCACTCGTTTTTACGCAATTTTTCCCCAAATTTATTTTAAAGAAGACACTTATATATGATAGGCATGTACGTTTCATTATTTTTTTAAATAAAAAAAAATATGTGTATTTTTAAAACTTAATTTTGTATAGCATTCAATTTTTTTTAAATACACATACGATTGCCAAATGTTGACAAGTGTATCGGATTTTATGCGAATTTATGTTTTAGGGTGTGTAAAGCGATGCGATTTTTTTTTCGCGCCTTTTTCTGGAACCAATGTATCGCGTAAAAAAAGGACTGGGTGTATTTACATTATTACATAACTTTTACATTTTATGTATAACTTACTAGTAACAATGTTTTCACATTCAAAATGAGTAAGAAACCCAAAATTAAATACATTTCATCACAAGCCGATTTTCTCTACATATTATTCTATTTTTTTGTAGAAAATTTATCGTCTCAATTACTACAAACAAAATCTTAATACGCAATATAATAATGATAGAATGCCTCAATATAAATGTTATAATCAGGGAACTATTACAAAAATATCTCACATCCTAAAATAACAAACGCAGAAATTATTATACTATCTACGGGAAATCATCAGCCAGTTAATAAATAATATATTTTAATTAATTAAATAAATAAATATCAGGCATCCTATCACACGAATGCAACAGAAGTTGTAACAATTCAAATTTGATATTTAAATTCCATCAAGCACCTTCAGTCGATATCATAAATAATATATAACTGTTTTAAAGTGTTTATTTGTTTGCTCTGTTTACGCTGAAAGCTAGATTGTGATATAATATACTTGAGTATTTTCGTTTCCATATTTGACTTTAAAGTAACACTTAAAAAAAAAGCACCAAGCAGTGCTTTCTACTATGATTATAAATTTAGAACAATGATTATTATTAGTGTTGCTTTAACGAATTCTGAACAAAAATAACAAACAAATCACTTTAGTATATCTTTTTTTTTTTGCTTAGGAAGCATGGCCTCTGTAAGGTTGAATTAAAAATGTGCGCTATGTAGACGGCGCTAGAGGGCACGCTGAAGTATTTATTCATTGCAACAAAAGTGTGCAGGAAAAAAGTGCGCATAGTTATGGCCGCCAAAAAGTGGCGATTCATTCGGCGACGAACGCGCGGGATGTGTTTTTCGCAAAGTGGCCGGCGCGAACCTCCGCCACGGACTGCATACGTGAGAGACACATTGCTCGCCGGAGCGTTCAAGATGTTTCATTAAACATTTTATCATATTAAATAATTATTTTTAATTTAAATTAATCTTTCTTCAAACATATATATAATACATTCACACAATCTTTATTTCATGGGAGTTGGGCAAACATGGTACTTTTCAATTTTGTCTAAATATTCAAGCCAGTGCGTTAATGGATAATTGTGTATTCCCTTAGTTCCCAAAATGATGTCGTTTAACCTGAAAATTTTATGAATCATAAAAAACAAATATTTAAATAAAATCTACATTCAATTTGAATTATTACAACTTTGTACGATTCCACATGTTTTGTCACTAACGACCCGGGTTTCGCCTTTCAGCATCTTCGAGCATTCCATCACACGGATGCAACAGAACATGAAGATGTCGAATGGTGAAACCAGGGTCGTTAGAGACAAAACGTTTGGAACCGGATAAAATAAAACCGTAAAAGTCAATCAAGTAAATGCCAATTCAATCAAGAAAAAATTACGTCACAAAAAAGCATTTCATAAAAATCAATGTTGGACACTATATTTGAAAATAGAAGACACCCAAACCAATGGGGTGAAAAATTTTGTCAAAAATTTTACAATAAATTGCTGTCAAATTTGAATTGTTACAATTTCGTACAAAACATGTGGAATCGTACGAAGTTGTAAATAATTAATGCTTAATAAAATTGTGTGATGGAATGCCTGAAAACACCGAAAGACGAAACCCGGGTCGGTAGTGACAAAACAAGTGGATTCGTACAAAGTTGTAACAATTCAAATTTGGTATTCAAATTCCATCACGCACTTTCAGTCGATACCATTAATTGATTTCCTGCTACATAAATCGGGAAAAAATCATGATAGGAAATATCTGTATGGTGATATATAATATGATTCTGCAATACAACACCGTGAACCTAGTATCGTCACTCTCCCACGAGGAGCAGGTTTAAATTAATGATGTGTGCGTAAGTCAAAATAAAGTGTAAAAAAGTAGAGGCCGCAAATTCACGAAATGCACGCGGGAGATTGATGGCGCGACAGTCGATCACTGTGCCCCTACAAGGGAAGCTCTACTTGCTCATCCCTCTGTCTCCCACATGTACCAGAGAAATAAAATGGAAGAAGATCCACAGCTAAAGCGGCCGTCTGCCATGCAATTGTGTAAGACTGGTGAAAATCTCGCTAGCGCTATTCTTTAATGATACATACACGAATATAAACGTATTTTATGTATCCCTCTATGATATATCTTAGTGATTTCATTTAGCCAATGTTAATATTGTTTTGAGATTTTATTTACGTATGAAACTTACTGTTCGATAACATAATATAATATAACATAATGTAGTTAATGTAGTTCGATAACATAATAATATAACACAAGGCAAGTCCCGTTGCGTACAATGGTAGAGATCACCTTATAGACATTTCATACTATGACTTTTTAAACGATGTATATAATACAACATCAATTTATGATATCGACTGAAGGTTCTTGATAAAATTTTACTTGTTGAAGCTTTGTACGATTATACTTGTTCGATCTGTTCGGTTACATCGATAGAACACCAGTTTTTGTCAGTTCTGTTGAATTCGTGTGATATAATGCCTATTGCCGAAAGACGAAACCCGTGGAATTAGACAAATTTTCAACGATTCAAAACTAATTAGACATTGTACAAATCATCACGAATGTGGGCAATATGCATATAATTCTAACCTTTTAACTGATCGTGAAAATTGGATGTAGACAAAAGCAATAGAATTATCTTTACGTTCATTCTAAACATGACTTTTCTGAAACAATAACAACATATTATATTTTTAGTACTATTTCCACGATATAAATATTTATTAAACGATCTTTATTAACTAATAGAATAAAAATTACAAACAAATCAATTTATACAAAATTTTAAATAAATAACTAGCAATTGTACATATTGGTATATATGGTTTTGTATATCTGTTAAATATTAAATCAAAATTTTGTATAAGCAGGCTTGTTTTGAATTTTGTATTTTATTAGTTGATAATTCGCGTAACAAACAAAATAAGCCCTGATCATTGAATATATTATAAAAACTGTACTAAAAATGTGTTGTTATTAACCTCAACACAGGAAGAATTCTCTTCTTTTATATCATAAATACTTCATATATTGTGCATCGACGTTTTCAATGTCGTGCTAAGTACCAACATCATAAATATTTTTGAATGTTACATAGCTTTGACTAACGTGAGTTCCGTGTTGTTTCTTCTCATTGTATAATACAATTTTAACTTGTTCCACTTAGTGCCAGAGTTATTGAAATGCAAACCAAATACCGACCAATTCTAAAGAAAATAAAATTTTAACTAATTTAAATTTACACTTGAACTATGTTACTTATACAAAGGTGATTAAACATATCTGTTAAAAAATGCATCATCTCTGTATACTTCAATGCACTTTTGGAGCATGTGTGTATTGAATTACATAAAAAAATGAAAATATATATATTCATATTATAATTTCAGTATCCGAAACCCTTTTCTTACAACTATCATTATAACTAACTTCCAAAATTATATTTAAAAACTTAAAAAGTTGTGGATCACATAGTCTAAGCGCTACCGGTCATTTCCGGATGTAACAATAATAACGGCGTAACGAGTAACGGCGCTAGCATTTGTTTCTCGCTGGCGTTGCGTTATGTTGCTAAAGTAAGTTATAACGACTTCCGAATTTTCTATTGGGATGGCAAACCCATACAGTTATTACAGAAATGATTTATTTGAAATAGGAATATATTTTTTCACGTAAAATTTCAAACATATTTAAAATCTTATCGCATAAATTTTGTTACCCTCTTGCTATGTATCTTTCACCAGTTCTAACACATTGTAAAACTTTTGAATACATAAAATATGGTATTAAATTTTTCTAAGCGACAAGAGGATACTATAAAGAACTTAGCATTGTTTTTCTTACAACACACAATTATTCGAGTACATTATTTTCCAACGTTTTTAGTTTTTAATTTAAATTTCATAAATTGGGTACAACTATCAATTCAAAAAACAAATATTCTTTTCGATAAAATAAAGAATATTTTACGATTATTGATTGGTACCCAATAAGTTTTACTTTACTTTATGCTCTATATTATTAATATATATTGACATTGTATACAGTACTTAAAAACACAAAAAATCCATAGGTATATTTGCAAATATTTTTTAAAATAATCAAGTGGTCTGACTGACTGACTTAGGTGACAAAACATGTGAATTTTGATATTGAAATTGTATAAAGCACCTTCAGTCGATATCATAAATTATATATTTTATAGTTAGAACGGTTTCGCTTATCGCGAGCATCATCAACTGATATGATTGACATGTTTTCTAGTGCTTTTCTAGCACGCAATTGACACATCAAAAGTGACCATTATTTGAAGAATTATACGATAAGCCCTTTTGGTCAATTTCCACCATGAATAATATTATTTTTGCTCTCTCGTATCACTCAGTAAAAAGTGATCCTTAATCTCAAGTATCCTTTCTATCCGACAAGTTAGGCACGTTTTCCATAATTTGATGACCGCTGCAGTGCCTCTCCAAGAAGCTTTGCAATAAATTAGCCCCGGGCTAATGTTATTATTTGCGACCGGGGCAGTGCATTACCGGTCAGTTTATTCATGGGCGGCGGGTGGCCGGTGGTCAATAGTCAGCGGTCAGCGGTCAAGCGGTCGAGTAATAGACTTCTCCGGCATCGTAACGTTTATATCGTTTCATATTAGTCTCTTTGTTTTGGGAGAAGGGTATGAACAACATTAATCTCTTCGCACGACTGCTTCCGGGTAAATCATTATAGCGGTCAGGAATAACCCTACATAAAATTCGCTGTTATTCATAATTTCTTATTATTACCTATTTAATTTGTTGCTCTGCAATAAAGCACCTCAACGAAGCTAAGCAAAAATTGATACACGTATATCCTAACAAATAAAACAAAATTTTAATTACCATTTCCACTGCAATATTTTACAAAAATCAGGACTTGTTTCGCTTTAATCGAGCGATTGAACTTGTGTATATATGATATTATATAGTATATACACTTACCTTTTGTTTAAAAACCCTTTCAAGAATGACTCATTAACAAGATCGTTAATGAAAATTATCATGAGCAATTATGTTAACTATTATTAGATTAATATTATTGAAATTAATTTAGCTGCAATTAACCGCTTGCATTGAGGTAAGTGTTTTCCTGTAATTAATAACTTTGGTATATAGACGATGCTGACTGTTTATTTTACATCAGTTCTGTTGCATCCGTGTGACAGAGTGTCTGAAGATTCCAAAAGGCAAAACCCGGGTCGTTAGTGAAAAAACATGTCGAATCGTACAAAGCTGTAAAAATTCAAATTCGATATGGAAATTTCATCAAGCACTTTCAGTCGATATCATTTTTAATTTTTTTGAGAGTGGTACCCAATTAAATATAATTGTTAAATTAGTGTTTACCTTTATATCATAAAATATATTTTCAATTTAAGTTGTTCAAATTTTATAATATTCCACATGTTTATCACTGGTTTCCCCTTTCGGCATCTTCAGGCATTCTATCACACGCATGTAACAGAACTGATCTACAAAGTACAAAGTTTTAAAAATTCAAAGTTGATATTGAAATTCCATCAATAACCCTCAGTCGATATCAATAAATTAGTTCTGCAAATTTTATAAAACATACAGTTGATAGCTATTTCATCAGAAGTATATAGTTAATAATTAGTACATTGTGCTTAATTTTTACATTTAGAGTTTATATGAATTTGTTTTCAATTTTTACTAAATTGAAAGTGTATTTTTTACTAATTGAAACGTGTTTTTAATTTATTCCGAAGTAGTTTAAATAATTTAGATGGATTCAAAGTACTATTGTTTCTCCTCCCGGATACAAGATTCAGAATTTTAAAAATAAGTGCATTGCATTGTACGTTATACGTAATTATATAAGCAGTCAGGTTTATAATTGAGTTAAAACAAGTTGTATAATAATGATATGCTTATTAAGTTGTGCTGGGTAAACATGTGATTATCATGAACTAATTAAAGCGGCTCTTCTTACCTCTCAGTTCGTTGACATGCAAGTAAATGGAATCAACTTTTGAGACAGGTGTAAAGATATACTTAAAAATACAAGTTATAACGGAAAACATAACAAATTAATACTCACCTACTTGAAGTGGACGACCAGCAATCACAATAAATCTGCCGGTTTTTTATTGTATTTATTGTGTACAATTCCCGGTAAAATAAGACCGAATTTTAAATGTCAAATTAATTTTTTCTTGATTAATTTTTACAACCCTTACTGACAATAATACACAGATGGATTAATTACAACAATCTTTGTAAAACAACAATTAATTTGTAATTTTATAAGAAGGTATAAATAAAAATATTACAAGCGTTATATATAAAATGTATTGTATCCAAATTCATTTTAATTTATGATCGACTGAAGGTGCTTGATGGAATTTCAATATCAAAATTGAATTGATACAACTTTGTACCATTCCACATGTTTTGTCACTAACAACAAGGGTTTCACTTTTCGGCATCTTCAGGCATTCTATCACACGGATGCAACAGAACTGACTGTATCGAAATTCACTATTACACGATAAAAACACACAATAAAGAAAATTTGAATTGTTACAACTTTGTACGATTGTTTTGTTTTGTCAATGTTTGTAGCCGGGCTTCGCCTTTCGGCATATTCAGGCTCTCTATTACACGGATGGGATGATGCCGAAAGGCAAATAAATTTTATATTGAAATTTCATCAAGCACCTTCAGTCGATATTTTAAATTACAATTATCATTTATTCAGAGATTTGAAGGTGCGACGGCGTAACCAAAATGGACGGCAGCATAAGAACTTTTGTCACGTGATTACGTGATTTGATACTTAAATTTTTTTTATAATTTTCCCGACAAAATATTGATCGAGAATATTTATTATTTAGTGTTTAGCAGATAAAATAATGATCGCATTGTGCCGACGGCATTCATTGATCGTTCAAGACATTCCGTATTGGTCATTGAATCAAAACATTTTTAGCTCAAATTGCATTCAGTTACGTTTAATGAATAGTGCATAAATTTGTAGCGCATATTTCGCTTAGCCCAAGAACACGTGTAATAATATCTACGGACAGACAATTCACCAAGTCTCATTTGTTACATTAAGTGGTTCGGTCAAGCAACTTCCGTCGCCCGACCTTACTCGTAAATTGCATTAAATTTCTCCGTCTATATCTTTACTATTACTATATGCAACTAAGAACGCGGTGTCTAGAAATATGGGGTGACTACGAGCCGTGTGATTGTAGAAAAACTGTAGGCAATTTATACCATAGTTCATGAAGTAGAATCATAAAATAAACACAGATTCATGAGTTTTTATTTGTAGGGGAATCTTATTGAAACATCAGTTTTTTTCCACTCAACGAAGATAAGTTAAGTTTACGTTAGAAGATTTATTTCTACTATAGACTTGAACTCGATCTTTTCGTGACGTTTAAAATTATTTATTTATGAAGTTGAAATTTCAAACAATCATTTTGTGAATGATAGTTTAAAAATGATGATTATTTGCTTGTTTTTTGACATCACTCAATTTTTAATTACAAAGCTAATTTTTATTTTTATAAACTAGAAATACTTTCATTGAATTGAATTATCTTATATTGAAGAAAATTTCAAATTGTAATATTCCAAAATTACTCACCGTTCTCCTCTAAGACACTTATCTCACCAGTTGAAAAAAAGCTCAATGATCTTCGGCGAGATCCACAGTATGTGAATCAGCTAGTTTATTTGTCAGGTGCCATAATTTGCTTCCGTGGAGAAGCATTGTTAAGATAAAAGCATTGAACTATCTTCATTGAATTTTTATATCGTTGCTGATACATATAAATATATAATGAGATTTATTCGCACTCATATATATATATATATTAACGCTTAACATTCGTGCTTAATGAAATATGGATATTAATTTAAGATTATTTATTTTGTTCAGTATATATGACATATATGTTTAACAAATATTAGAGAATTGTGTTTATCTATGTGAACAAAACTGTATTATATAATGCAATTACCAATAGCGATGCAATCCACTTCCGGCCGTCATAATTTTTCACAGTATACTTAGAGGTTTTATCTAATTTATTTTTACCTAATTATAGACTCCCTCTTTTTTACTTCCATCGCTCAGATTCAGTTGATGTTAACTATGCCAGAAATATCTTCATAAGTCTTTAAACTAATTCAATAAATCATTTTATATTATATGAAATTTTTAATATTGAAACATTGTACGATTTTAGATGTTTTATCACTAGCGACTAAAAGTCAGTTAAGTTTGCATCCGTGAGATAAAATGACTGAATATGCCGAAAGGCGAAACGCGCATCGTTAGTGAGAAAACATGTGGAAACGTGCAAAGTTTCAACAGTTCAAACTTCGATATCATAAATAATAATACATTAATGTAATGTGGTAACGTTTTTTATATGTAACTCAATCTGAAACCGTTTAAAGTACATTATTCAATATTAATTGCAATAAAATAAATTATATTCCAGCCCTACGACCGAGAGAATCGTTCTACTCGGTTGCACGGTTGCTTGTAATCGAAGTTTTACTATCATAAACAATGCGTGTTTTAATACTTCAATTTATCGATGTTAATAGTAAAGACTCATTATTCAGGGGGTAACATATTCAATAGTCTGCTAGTGAGAAAATTTAGATTGAAAACCAATTCAAGAAAGATTAACTAAATATTAATTTATTCACAAAGTAAATAAAATAAATATTATTATAGAATTGCACAGAACATTGAACGAGTGATACTTCTGAAATTATTGAAAAGATCGCTATAAATCTAATACAATTATTTTTAAGGAAATTCGAAATATATTCCCAGGCCTAATCATATATTTCCGTTACCACAGAATAGTACTAATAAAAGTAGTATAAATATATTAAAAGAATTTTGTATGAATTTTATTTTTCTCTTTTTATCTGTATTTTATTTACCATTTGCTGTTTTTCGGTATTTAAATGAATGACCCAATGCCTATAACTACGATCAGTAATAATAATAGATTAACCCTTGGTTAAGAGCCCCTGTTCGAATACGTTAAAAGTGACATCTGTTTTTCGTCTCGTTAACTTTGTATTGATAAATAATGTCATTTATAGTAAACGGTTTTTTGTGTTCCTTTATTCACGCTAATAAATTTCGTATGGGCACACGCATTAGTCAATTGACTTTAACAGTCTAGTCTGCCCTATCTTTCATGAACTTTCTTAGACATGTTTGTCTATTTACAGATAAATATACAATCATCCCTCAATTAGCGCGGTATATGAGATCAAAGTGAATTTCGCGTAGACCAAAGCTGTAAAAAATCATTATTATATTACAAATAATTTCATACACAACAGGAAAATTATGTTTTCCACATTTTCAATATTACTCTGTGCACACCAATATATCGTAACCCAACTATGCAAGCAATTAAAATATGCCATATTGCTGCTTTTTATATTGAATTATACTTAATATCACATACTAGAAATCGATTGTAAGATCTGAACAAAATAAAATCTTGAAAAAAGACCGATTTGTATTATATTATTTTGATTTAATTAAAGATGATTTTTTGCAGAACTACAAGAAATTGTTCTAGATCAGAGGTTCAAAAGCTTTTTAGGTTTCCAATACCCTTAAAATATCAGATTTTTTTGCGGTGCTTCAAATCAAAACATTGGTTATCTCATGACAAACATTATGTTAATATTTTTTTTTGCTAATTTTTCTTCATTTCCAATTAAAAAACTTATTGCTTTATCTGTATCTCTAATGTTGCCTACAATTTTAATTAATAAATAATCAAAACACCTGATTTTTCTTGAAAAATTGAAATATTTACCCTTTGAAAAATGACTATTTCACGGCGCCCCAATAGAACACGAGGCGGTGCATAGTTTGGGTAACTCGGTTCTGAATGAAGAAATGTTAGTTAAATAAACAACGTGTATATTTACGAACACTTGTATTTAATCGTTTGCAAAATCTAACTTAGATTTATTGCAAGATAGACATTTCAGCAAAATGTAAAAAAAAAATGACTCAGAAAATGGTAAAATTAGTAATTTTACACGTAACTACCATCGTCTAGTATCTGTCAATAAAAATATTTGCTGTTGATAAAATTCTGTGAATATCGAACACAGTAGATCAACGAAAACAGTTACTATAAATAAATTCCGTGACGTGGTAATGTTTAAGAGACACTGGAAAATCTTATAATTATTTAAAATCTTCGTTCGGTCAAATTTTGTATCACCGATGATAAAAACAATATATTCTTTGAAATGGAGAAATGTCAACTGTATACAATTTCGAATTATTATTATCAATATGATTTGTTTGCCTTTCCCATGGATTACAATTTAGCTGAAAACACCCTACTACAATTATTGTTTAATAAAAGAGTTTGCTATGTCCACATGGGGTCGCATATAAGTAAGTGTTTGCCATTCATACAAAACAAATATGACATAAAAGGATCGCGAGTGCAAAATAATCATAATCCACTAATACGCTATGGTTATCCCGTGGAAATACCAGAGGCGCCCACAAGAAGGAAATCTTTCGTTAAAAAAATATCGTAAATTTTATTTCGGCCAATCGTTTTAATTAACTATCATTAGATGTGATTTTTGAAGAGTCAATACTTCAATGTCATCTAATTGTATATACCACCACAAAGCATTCGGATACTAAAATTCTTTCATTATTCATTTCTATAATATTGTATGATTTTTTTTATGGAAAAACTGTTAAAATCAAGTGTTAAAAAATGTCTTTTTTAACACTTGATTTTTTTTAATTCTGCGGTAAAGTAAATTTAAAAAAAATTAACTGTGCACAATATTCTTGCCCCTAATTAATTCAAATTTAATTATGTGTATAGATATATTTAAATATCGCTTTGACAACTTTTAACTGTCTTAAATATGCATATACATTTTTTTATATCAACAATATTTGAATCTTATCTTAGCACTTCTGAAAAAACTTCAAAACAGTCACATATTGAAGTTGTGATCTTCTTATGACATTTTGCAAGCCATCGATTGTAATGAGTAGTAAATTTTTTGTAGTGCATAGCTTTTCCCTGCTGAACGTTTTTAAAAATATACAAACACCTAATATTTTAAAAAGAGTTCAATTAAATTTACGAGACAAATCAAGACTACAGTTAATACAAAAAAAGGTTCATTGAAAGAGGTTTTAACATGGCTTGTAGTCTAATATTTTTAAATATAGACAATCAATATTATGTGGTCAGCTATCACAACAGTTAAGGTTTAGCAACCAATGAGTTATTAATCATAAGCTATGTGGTATAATTAAAAAATAAATGACTAATAAGATCGATCAGTAAGCGACATAGACTTATTTTTAAGCCCCCATAGACAGAGCATTTTTTCAGTCACAGTTAATCACTTATGTGTCCATGATAAATTAATGTTAACTCCTTCTTTATGTATGCCACTGGCAGATTTGTACTATGTGACTGAGTCCACAACTAACCAGTGCCGTTGACAGTTTGCGCTACCGTCAATCATTTGTATTCTCATCAATTGGAATACATTTGGAATTATACATATAATGTTTATTCAGAACGCACGCTCATGGTTACAAACATGATTAATACAATAGACAAAGCGTAAAAAATCTAGACTTGTGCTTTCGATCGAGGAAAATAACATTTTATTTTAAAAGAAATCGCTTTAATCGTATGAATTTAATGTTATAATACCATTTAACATTAGCACAGCCTATCCGATTTAGTTACTAAAACATTGGCAATCTTTTGACTGAATTGGCATTTACTTGGTCGAACTCCATTATAACACTGTGAAAAAATAGCAGAACTATGCTTCTGAGGATGGCGTGAGCCGACATAACTATCAACTATATCTAAAATAAATAATTTTGTAGAACTAAAATACATTGCTATTTTTTTCACATTCAATTGTGTTTATTATTATTAGATCAATATTATTAAACTTGTTTTAGCTGCCATTTAGTTCTTGCCTTGAGGTCTGTAATTTCAAACGTCGTTTTTCAAAGACTTTGACGTTATCGTTGACATATTAATATCTTGTTGTTAAACCATCGATTTGCATACAAGTTGAAAGAACGTGAAGAAGAATCTAGAAAGAACGAAAAGATACTACATGTATGTTTTTAACGGAAATTCTTTAATATAGAAATGACCTGAAGCGTATTTTATTTTTGTTAAGATTCTAGAATATATAGAATACAAAAATATTAGCTACAAGCAGTATGGCTAGATTACTACTAAAAGCTATTCAAAATGAAGATAAATAAATTATTTATTATCGTTGGATATATTCACACTAATTTAAAAACGACGCCATAATGTGTTTCTTATCGCTCTACTAATTCGGCCATTTTTATAAGGCAATACATTCATGTTCCCATAGGCAAGCTCCCTTTCCCTAGCAGTAGCATAAATCCTTTAATAAATCTATATCTGAGCTATAAAATTATTTTATCAATAAATGGAAAGTGAATTGGCCAATAAATCATGGGGGAGCGTTAGACCGGATCGAAAGGGAGAGAGAGGTAAAACAGTTGGCGTACCTACCACTTACCACTTATTCAATTTACGCATGTACCTATTGCATACAGTTGTGTGTGTGCAATTTAACTACAATAAAGTGAGCTATGAACAAATATTTTAGGTAAATTTATAATGAAGCAATTAATGATATCGACTTGATGGAATTTCAATATCAAATTTGAATTGTTGAAATCTTGTACGATTTCACACGTTTTGCCACTAACGACCCGGGTTTCGCCCTTCGGTATCTTCAGGCATTCTATCACACGGATGCAACAGAACTGAAGTTCAACAGAAGTTCTGTTGCATCCGTGTGATAGAATGCCTGAAGATGCCGAAAGGCGAAACCCGGGTCGTTAGTGGCAAAACGTGTGGAATCGTAGAAAATTGTAAAAATTCAAATTTTCAAATTTGAACTGTTGAAACTTTGTACGATTCCACATGTTTTGTTTCTCTAACGACACGGGTTTCGCCTTTCGGTATCTGAAGGCATTCTATCGAAAGTGTGATAGAATGACTGAAGATGCCGAAAGGTGAAACCGGAGCTGTTAGTGACGAAACACGCGGAATCGTACAAAGTTTCAAAAATTTAAATTATGTAATGAATCATTGAACAAGTGATGGTGAAGATTGTTTTAAGAACCATTACCAACGATCGATCAATTCAACGTAGAAAATATTTGTACATTAAAGATGACAGATAAACGAAACCTAATACTGTAAATAGTATTTGAGAAATTTTAATAATGAAACCTTGATTTTGAAATTTGAACCTTTGAAATATACTTTTAAAAAAATATACTTTTTTTATTTATAAAAAATAAATATACGATGTTTTTGCGTTTTTTTTTTTTTGACAGATTACGTTGAAGAAATGTCTGAATCCTTGCTTACTGCGGCGCTGAAAATATTATATGGAAATTGATAATTATTGCGAAAATGAAATTTTTCCAACGACGGAAAGATATCAAAGAAAGAAAATACTGATAACTATCACACATCTTTCTTGAAATAAACTATCGTATGTATGTACACGTGTCACACACGTATAACATAGTGTCTTTGTCTTGCTCTGTAACCACGATCAATATGGCCACTCAATAGGGAAAGGTGGGTCAGTTTACTCATTCAATAATTAAATTATTGATAAGAATGTTTATTCGATTGTGGATAATATCTTTTTGCCAAAGGGGATATAAAAACGTTTATTATATATAATATAAAACGTAAAACAATAATTATATTTTTTGCAGTTTTTGAATTGTCAATTTAATTCTTCGAAAAAGTCTGGTCTTTTTTTTTGAGTCTTGTCATAAACTCATATTGCTGTATATAAACAAAATAATGATATATTATTCACATACAATGTAAAGAAAAATACAGCAATCTAGTAACTTCTAGTAAATATTTATATGAAATCTTAAGTAGAACTTTTTAGATGTACAGTGGAGCCACGAATTAAAATACTCCAAACTATGCGTTGGCTTGAACTATTTGCCGCAAATCCCCCAATTGCACGATCGTTTGGCTCCACACACACAGTTGTATAATCAAATGCTGGCTTACGTATGTTTATTCAAGGCTATACACGCACAACCGGGTGTCTGTGTGTTGGATTTTTCATTTCATCACCCAGCTACTAAGTATTTTAACGATAATTTTGTTTATACAAAACTGAGAATAGTTTCGTGGAAAAAAAATTAAATTCCAAATTTTGTATGAGATTCAATCCCTCAATTAGACGGTCTGGATTTAAATGTAAATGAATGTTTTACTGTAATTATAAACGATCGTTCATTACTTCCATCGAAACTACAGTACGTTTATTATAAAAAGCTTATAAAAACATTTTATTGACTGAATTGGCATTTACTCGATAGAACTGCATTGTAACATTAATGAAGGCGTAAGTCAAAATAGCTATCAACTTTATATCCTATAATTTTTTTAGAACTTAAATACAATGCTATTTTTTCACCGCCTTATAAAAACAATTAACAGGGTGCAATTTGGTCAAACGAAAAGTGGTACAATCAGCTTAGAAAATGTATTAAAAAAAGATTTTTATAAAAACACATGTTTTGATTCAATTAGCATTATTAGGTATGTACTATTAAAATATATATATAGATACGTATAATCATAACTTGTTTAACTGTGAGCAGATGCAAAAACATTTCGTCACCCAAATCGTGCAAAGTCGGCGGAGGCGCAAACTCACGCGATAAGTGTTAAATCATAGTTATTCCGGATAAGCGTATATTGTACAACAAAAGCTTTTGTGTCAATGACGGTGTCGTACGTGTCGATACAATGTTTGCTTGTGTTACGAATAACCCTGAACAGCAGTAAATTTAATCACCGAAAGCGAACTATAATCAGCCAAATCTGAAATAACAACCACTGCGGTTTATTACCGAATGCCATTATTCAATTTTACCCGTGTTATGCACAGTGAACTAAAAATTTAAAGGACAATACAATATTGACTTTATCTCACTGACTTTCTTTTAGGTATGCTCACTTTTAATAGTTTGAAACGTATCAAGCCGCATATTTCTATCGACTAGAGCATTCATAATTTGTAACAGTATTGCTTCGGATGTCGACATATTCCATGTGGACGAAAGTGAGTTCAGGCGAATACTATTTTATAATGTGTTCTAGTAGATTTTTCATGAGCTCGGTTAGTTGACTTTCTTGTTATCCTTATTATTTTTTTTTTGTTAATTTCTTGATTTTCTAACATTAAATGTTTAAATATTTTGACGTTGCAAGACCAATGAATTTGTAATTTTTGTAACGTGTATATATAAAGAAATAAATACAACTTCCGAAATATCAATTTTGTGCCTTACAATTTTTTTAAATGTAAATATATTGCAATTTTTCACTGCGTTGTGTTAATTGGCATTTATTTGGTAGAAATACGGTCTAAAATGGTGACAAATTAGCCATATATTTGTGTTAGTTGCTCTCAACTATATACCTTATAATTTCTGTAAAATACTAAAACACATTGCAATTTTTTCACCGTTTTATAATGTAGTTCCTAAGTAAATGCCCATTCACACAACACGGTGAAACAAATTTATTTTACTTCTACAAAATTTATAAGGCATATAGTTGATAGCTAGTTTTCACGAGAAATATAGATTTTTTATTTTAAAAGAAAAAATGACGATACATTCATATAAATATAAAGCTTTCACTTCTAAACTTTTGTATGGAATATATAGAACTAATATTCAATAAAAGGTTGGGTGCTTCGAATGCCGTAATGAAGAACCCTCCTAAGGGGGTAAAAATCTTTTAAAATACTTGTAACAGCGGCGAAAAATATCAATGTTAAAACTTTAAAATGGATAAAACAAAACGGAGGAAGTATGATAGGTACAGCCCTCCACGTTTCACTTATTTTTTTATTGAAAAGTTTTTAATTGAACCCTTGCCCTAGGGGGATGAAAGAATATTGCAAAAGTGTCCCTGCATCTCTGATGGTTTAATTTTAAAGGGTTGCAAACAGTGGTGTGCACAGTTTAAAAATCGAATGAAGAAATCTAATCAAAATAACAATTTGAAAAGAATAGTAAAATTAACAAACTAGAGAGTACCCCGCATACATTGCAATACCACTCAAATAAATTGAACTATTAAAACTACTCGTCACAATCGATGGCTTACAAAATATCATTAGAAAATCACAACTTCAAAGTGTTTTGACAGTTCAAGACAGTTTTGCAAAAACGGTACCTAGGTATCTATTTAAAGTATCAATAGCTCTTGAAAGAAGGAAAGTGGAAAGTTGAAAAAGTTGAAAGTTGATATTTTGATTGATTCAAAAATTTCTTATTCTTAATATAGCAATACATACATACAAAAAAATAATATATATATATATTACATTTAACGCATAATTTCATTATCATAATATTCTATTTTAGTAACATATAAAATATTAAACAATGTTTATTATGGACTAGAATTAATTAAGTATCAGTTTTATTTATGAATGTTTGTGGATTGGGACCATTCATGGTTAAATTTATATATATAATATTTACGGTATTAGAAAATTGCTTTTTTCTAAATGTTAAAAATTTTCTAATTTCTATCACAAATAATGCTCGAATACAACAATTACTTCAAAGAACTTGGACTTGAATTAAGTAATTGGACAATATATATATAAAAAGTCGTTATAATTAAGAAATTATCTTATCAAAACTTGTGGAACAAAAATAAACAGCGCAATGAAGTAATTATGCTCAAAACATTAAAAATGTTATCGAAATAAAATATTTATATAAATTATTATGCTAAAATTTGGCGTTGCACTGGGATATATCTTATTTGAATTAAATAAGTAAAAAGATGAAAGCGAGGTCTGGTCATTTTCACATGCACTGCGGGATGTCCTCTTTGGTTTGTATTGCCTACTTTGCGGTAGATACAATTTATATACAATACGTACTAGCAAATATTAAAGTATATTGCAACTAATAATCATTAATCTCACCTACCGTATATTAAAATATTTATTAAATTAGAGACATACAAGACTCTTTTGTTACAATACATGTCAATGTAGTATTTACTTCGCTGCTTTTCACTGAATATCGTGTCTACTTATAAAATCATTGTTATTGTTAATAAATCCAAATTTGATGATTTATTTTTTGTAATACTGTATATAATTTATATATATATATGTCATGTGTAATGTAATATTGATTGCTGGAGCAACCTTTTTTAAGATAAAAGAATACGTGTATGAATATTTTAAAATCCAACATCCAATAAAACAATCGCGCACTTAATAATCTTATCAGTGAGTAAATATACCAACGATTTTAAAAAAAATCAAAATGGAACACATTGTTCAGTGCTTATTTCTACAATTTATGATATCGACTTAAGGTACTTGATGGAATTTCAAAATCAAATTTGTACGCGTTCACATGTATTTTATCACTAACGACCCGGGTTTCGCCTTTCGGCATCTTCAGGCATTCCATCACACGCAAGCAACAGAACTCACTAAAGACTAAAAAAGAATGTGGAATCGTACAAAGTTGTAACAATTCAAACTTATGTCTACAGTGCATTTATGATCAGGACCGGTTTCGCTCATTGCGCGTATTATCAACTGATAAACCGGTCCTGATTATAAATACATTGTATAAAAAAGTACTGAAAAATGTGTTTTTATTATTTAACATATTATGCCTTCCCATCAAGGAGTGATAATTAACACCTTAAAAGGTATTCACAATTGAAAACTCTACATACACTTGTGAAATTTGATTCAAACTATTAATCCTTACGAACATCTTATCCAGATAAATGAATTCAATAATATTTTTATTTATTTACTATTCAATTAGAATTGGTGCTGTAGGATGTTCACTATTCCTTAAAGGTACATATCGTAAAAGTAACGATACTATTGCGCAAGTCGTTACAACAGGTTATCAATACATTTTGAGAGAGTAGTTACTTTGAGATACAGAGTTTCTCAAAGTAAATGCCAATTCATTCAATTAACAAATATTCATCTTTGAAATCAACAATACATTTTAAATTCCGATATATTTTATTTGCATCGCTTAGTAAAATTAATTAAAAATTAATTGATTCTGTTTTTCATACGGATAAAAGACAAATTTAAGTATTATTCTGTTTTTGGAAAGCGAGATCTGTATCATACCATTAAAAATTAACATAAAGCCATGTGAATCCGACACGGTGGCTTTATTTCAATCGCGAGTGTGATACAAAAAGTGGCGTTATATGTCAGTAAAAATAGTTAAAGTAATAGTCGTGTTATCTGTAATAATTATTCCACTCGAAGTGTTTTTCTTTGCTTTTGGAACGTTTTTTTACAACGGGTACAACCAATAACATTGTTCTTAAAATTCTCACAGAGATTTGACGTACACCAACCTTTTACTGAAATTTAGAAACATTTATATTCGACCTCATATTTTTGTTAAAACGCTGTTTTTTTCTGAAAGCGATTGTCAATAATAAGAATCATTAGCATATTTTTGTTAAATTACATGAAAATTGATAGTGTGCTTTTACTTTATCTCAAATCACAATCAAAAAACTTCAGCACGTATTAATAGTCGATTGCTTAAATCAGTGGTAGTCAACATAGTACCTACCGCCAACTAATAATTAAGTAAAAAATTTACATTCAGTATAGTTAATTCTCTACTTTATAAATTACAATTACTGTGAAACAAATAGGCGGTTAGAAAAATTTACTCATAACAGATATAAAAACATAGGTTGTAATTATTATATAAAAAGATTCACTTTCCTTGGCCTATTTACATCAACATTTCTTGGATTTCAACTAAAACAAAATTTAGGTTTTCCTACAAATATCATCTTTCATTTCCATCTTAATTTAATATGATATCTACAAAAAAAATGCTAGAGAGGGTGTATTTTATTTGCAAGAAGAAAATGATGTTTATATATTATTGGCATATTTTAAGAATGTTTATAAATTATTGGGCTTCAAATGTGATTATATTCGGTCAAAAAGGGAAGGTTAAAATTTTGGACGCAATATAATAAATACAAAATATTTCAAAAATATAGTGGAAACATCAGATTTATCCAAAAAATACATTTAACTAATGTCCCTTATCAGTATCAAATTAATTAACATTCATTAAATTATATTAATAGATAAGTAATTAATGTTTTTTATTTATATATATATAACTATTTATAAATCAGCAGTCAAATATTAATTGTGTTATAATTAAATATCTTAAGATTGCAATTTTTTTTATCCTTATTCATTATAATCGAAGAAAAATGTGCCAAGTATATTTCTTCTGAAATAATGTGTTGTTTCGAAATTATGTTAAAGACGACGACTACAGAGAGAATACTTATTATTACTTCAATCATGACCAAACAAATGTCGTAAAAAATATTTTTATACGCTTAATGTAACATAAGATACTTTCTGTGACTTTTGCAGTGGTATGGCATAAATTCAATAGTATATAATCTATGTTATAGAAGTATATTAAAACAATTGGTGAAAATTTACTGCAAATATACGATTTCATAGAAGATTCATTAAACATTCCTAATTTTACAGTTCAAACTGTTAGCTGAACTTGCATCACGGTGACATCTGGTGAGAGAAATAATCAAGTTTAGCGGTCGCAAAAAGTCGCCAATTTCTGTTTCCTCCCCCGAAACACCAAAATGTCGGCACTTTATAGGCGGAGCAAAATCTTAAAAGCAAATCAGAAATGTGTTTAAGTTTAATAAGTCGGAATATTCTTGAGGATGTTGGAAATTATTGTTTATTTATGAGTTGAGTTTGTACCGGCAGTTTGTTCTTCCCCTCTTTGCAAAGTTCTACCTAGTCTCCCCGTGCCTCCCTTTTCTTCCCTTACTCCCTCTTATAGAAACTTTGAAAGATTTGTTTTCAAACTGAAACGAGCCTTGTTTTCATAATCGACGCAAAGGAATACCAGAATATTCAAGTTTTGGCAAGATACATCAGATTAATTTTGTTTAGGAAGGAGAACAATCAAACTGTATGTGATTTACATAAATTTCAACACATTATACCACAATGATTTCGTGTCGCAGTAGATAAAGCGTTTATTATTTGATAATTTCAAAATTATTTGTTTTATTTTACAGAGGTTAGTTGACTTTAATTTAAGACGCCATTACAAATCAGTCTTTATTTTACGACCAAGATAACTCCAGTATCTAAACTGATCTGGACATAGACTAATAATTAGTTAATAAATAAAAATATTAATAACAAAATAAGCAGATATAATTTCATTAAAAAGTCGTCCAAATAAACTCCAAAGTGGGAATCAAACTTAATTAAAAAAAAAACTAATGAATAAATGTCTCTTTATAGTTCAATACAATATTGTAGCACAACAATGTAATTATACTTTTTTTTAATATACACACAGATAATTCCTTATTTGTCGTAATGAAAATGCATTCATATTATACTTCATTAGAAGTTGAAATTTGGCTTTTTTAGTTATCTACATTACTTCTATTTTTCCGTAAAAAAGTAATCAATGCTCAATGATTTTTGCTTAACTATATAATAATACTACGGGCTTGACATTTTGCTTGATTTTTGCATTTGAGGATACATTTGATAAATGCTTCTTTTGAGAACTTCAATTGTTAAAACTTCGTACGATTCCACATGTTTTGTCACTAACGACCCGGGTTTCACTATTCGGCATCTTCAGGCATTCTATAACACAGATGCAACAGAACTGAGAAAACTTTGTTGCATCCGAGTTAGTGACAAAACATGTGGAATCGTACAAAGTTTTAGCATTTCAAATTTGATAATAAAATTCCAAGTGGAGCAAATGGTTTAATATTTATTTTTGAATTTTAAATAAATTCTGTTGAGTTACTTCATAAGTCTATATCTAGGACACAAGTAAAATCTTTATACTAGTAATGTGGTTTAGACGTTTTTTTTTTAAATTTTACGTTCAATAAAGTATTGAATTAGTTTCAAATTATAGACAATTACAATAAACAATCCCAGTATATTTCCAACCCTCTAGCTCTAGAGGTGTCGGCCATAGTGTTAATATTATAAAGAGTGAGTGCAAAGTAAGTACCCGATCAACCCCCGGGCCATTTAATATGTAACAGATGGTTTGATAGTCGAGTAATAAAGGCAGTGTCTCTCTTTTACTAAAAGGGTAATGGCATTTTAAACGCGGCGTGCCAATGTGAAACGCTTTTTAAGTTGATGCCCGTTTTGACAGCGAGTTACTTTTTCGGCCGAAATTTATTCAAATTAAATATTCAATTATATTATTAAAATACATTTGCATCGGACTTTATATTTATTTGAACCTCCCTTCTTCCCCTAACGTTAAGTTAATTGATTGCATTGGTATTCAATAAATTCGTTATGCACTTATTTCGAACGATGTCCGCTCCTAGTGCGGAGCATAATATTAATAATATATTTAGGGCTGACAAGCAGAACGTTACAAACGTGAAATTGTCATAATTGTAATATAATGATATAATCTATAAAAAAAACGACTCAAATAGCGCTGGAATTATTGATTGAGATCAAAAATACTGTAAATAATTAAAGTATTTTATGCAAAATGAAAAATGGGGCAAACAAATTTGGACTTACCGCACTATTTACAGATTTATTGATAGAATATTAATATCATTACATAATCGACAAAACAAAACAAAAAAGTGCGTTCAACATTTTCTGCCTCCGAGTTCCAAATAATATTTAATTCTATTGAAACATTTTGACAAATGTAATGTTTAATATTTTTTCTTTAATTAGTTAAAATTTATAAAATTACTCGGCAAGAAGAGGACTGATTGTAAGATGTGCGCTCTTTTTTGCCCGTTTAAGAATCACTAAGTGGTCGAAAATATAAACATTTTAAATGTCAAAACATTTGAACAGAAGTCATTAAATATAAGCTTGGTGGATCAGAACTATATATTGAATAACATCAACACATTTTTTTGTTTTATTTTAACAATTTAAAATATTTTTAATCAGGACCGATTACAATATATCCAGTTTAAGTATTCAAAACCAAAGATTAATTAACTTTAAATTTCTTGATAATTACAATATTATATATATAAATATATATATAAATGAAGTAAAATAGTTAACAAATTAAATTGTAAGGATCTCTCATTAATAGTTTGTTAAAAAAAAAATTATTAATAGTTCAGAAACAAACAATTATTGCGATGTCTCTGACTGACTACTTTTTCGCATCGTTAAAACTTATTATTTTCTGTATTAATCTAAAATATTTAATAACATTTTAGATAGGTATAGAAAACAGAATGTTTATTTATAACTTTTTAATTTTTTTTAATTACAATCACAAATCTCCATGATAAGAAACTTAACTTTACAAAATAAAGTGAACAACCGACGATAATTTAATGCGCAAGTATAATATTAGAGTCGGAGATACCAACTTATTTCAAATTGGTGGGTAACGGTGGAATTAAACATTACATATTATTGTTGACGTCACAATATATAACCGACAAATAAGCAATTTTAATTGTTTTTGGGTGTCGTTGCTGTTGCACCCGTGTGATATAATGCCTGTAGATACTGAGAGTTTTAAAATTTTTAATTTGGTATCGAAATTATATTAAGAACCTTCAATCGATATCATAAATTAATTTTGAATGCGCTTCATAATTCTATGTTGAAAATAGAACAATCAATTAACGCCAACTGCATTATGCAATCGATGGAACAAATTGTGTCGCAATTAATAATATGTCGTCTTTTCGAACTGCATTTATTTCTGCGCTCACGAAACAAAAGAAAATCAATTTCAGAATTAATCCGTAATCTCAGCTTGCACTCCAACAAAGAGCAATTCTGCCAACGCAACATATTTGTTTACATTTTCAATCTGCTTGCTTAGTTATTTCAACATTTTGTTTTATTTATCAAATTATCTATTAGAGCATACAAGTGACCTACTTACTTCAAATACTAAAATAGACTCTTTACCGCAATCAATCGAAATGTGATTTTAAGCTCCATATATAAAATAATCGAATTATTTTTTGATTGATTGAATTGACATTTCTTGGCAGAACTCCATTATGATGCGGTAAAATACTAGCAAAGCATTTTAACTGTACAAAATTTATATATAAGTATAAAGTTGATAGCCATTTCGACTAACGTCCTCTATTACTATAGTTCTGATGACAGCGTCCGCCGAAATAGCTATCAACTAAATAAGTTGCTATTTTTTCATAACATTTGTTAATGTTTTAAAAGCACAGCTAATTTTTTATTCGTACGTGACTGTAACAATACTTTTATGTAACATTTTTGACGTCATACCGACCAGATTTCCTGAACGATTTTCAAAATTTATGACATCGACTGAAGGTGCTTGATGGAGTTTCGATGATCAATTTCAATGTCATTTACGTTGCATACATGTGATGGAATGCCAGACGATGCCGAAAGGCGAAGCCAGGGTAGTGAGTGACTAAACATGTGGAATCATATATTGTCGCATTAAATCAAAAATAACTTAAAATAATAAAAAAATGTTACCAAACAACCAATCGAGATCATAAAATATATTGTGGAAAAAGTAATAAAAAATGTGTTTAAAATAAATTTAATAGCTTTTAGAATACATTAAACGTTTTTTATTTCAAGGTAATGTTTTACTTGACCGTGTAAACGTTTCTTTTTGGTATTCTATATAATATACAGTTTTTGTTTTTTGTTATTGAACTCCTATTGTATTTATACACTTTTTTATCCTATTTTATTTGATAATGCTCCAATAATATGTCCATTTAAATTTACGAAATACATAGATACTGTTACGAAGTGATAATTTCAAACTTAAATTTTCTGGCAACAAAGTTATGTTCTTGATTGTTGTTTCCTTCCTCAAATTGGGTGTGTTTTCAGTTTGTTTTGATAATGTATGAACCCTTTCATGTATTTCTACATTTAAATATTTTTTGAAGTATCATTCTCGATATCTAACATAAAACGAAGAAAAGATCATTGAATCAACTAAGCCGTTAAAAAGCACAAAGTTTCTTCAACAAACATAACGATATTTCAGCAAATAATACGAACATACAATTCATTGTGCACTTTTCATTTGTGCAGAGTGTAATCTGAAAAGAGATTGCGTTATCCAATCGTACAAATGCGATGACGTATAAAAGGGAAAAATCAATGTCACTAAGTACTTCGGTCCGCTGCAATAACAATGTCACAACTCTCATAAGCTTTTGGCGTCAAAGATTAGTGTCAGACAACGAATACATTTCGTCAAACCCGAGTAGATGTAACAGTAGTTGTTGAACAGAAAGAGAGAGTGCCAGGATGTCGAGATTATCGGATGGTCTTTTCGAACAAAAGCAATTGACACAATAAAATAAATTCTGAATAAACACTGTTTAAATTCATTTTATCACTGTAATCGAGTTATTACGGTACAAAGCTTTCACCCTCCCCAATAGCACGGTCACATGGCAATTTAATTATCTTATTAATCAATGAATTTATTTTAAGCACATTTTTTAGTCTTATTTCCAGAATATATTTTATGATCAGTAGCGGCTCCTTTAACTGAATCATTCGATATTAAAATCAGTTGATAATACCTGCGACGATCGAAACCGATTCTGGCAATAACATATATTTTAAAGATAGAATTAAAAATGTGTTTTTACTTTGTTATTTTTCATGCCTTTCAGATTGATTAAATAATTCATATCCAGCGCCATCAAACGTACAAAAACAATGATTCTATGACTACATATCCTTCTTTACTCACCTTGTACGAATAGATAAACTCTCAACACACCTTCACAGGTAAGTTATAAACGATAATCTCTCAAAAGTAAAAAGCATGTTTCATCATTGATTGATTTGGCATTTACTTGGTAGAGCTCCATTATAATGCGGTGAAATAAATAGCAATCTTTTAAAGTTCTGCAAAATTTATAAGATATATCAGATTTAAAATGAGGGCGTAAACCGAAATAGATATTTATTATATTTACACATACAAAAATCGATGTATGTGTGTGTGTTTGTCCTTTATGCATTACTACACCATTCATCCGATCGATATGAAACTTTACAAAATTTATTGTGTACACTCCCGCAAATGATTATAGTATACCAAAAATAATAAATAAATAGAATTAAAACAATACTATTAACAATTATATTTTTTGTTATGATAACGAGTTTCACTGTATTTTCTTACACTGAGATTGCAGTAACGCGCGACGAGTCAGCTAATATTTTACATAATAATTTTTTTAAGACTAAAATACGTTTGCTATCTTTTCACCGTGTTATATTATACGATTCTAACTTTAAACTCAGCGCCTACGTGTTTACATCTTTGTAATAAGGGTCGCGAGATGGCGACTTTGGAACAGCTGGAAATCAATAGATATCAATTGTCACATGAAATTTTAAATGAACAAAAAAAGTCGGTCGCCATTCCCCAGACCATTGCGAGGGGCTTATGCCTTCCCGTAATAAACCACTTCCATCTAATATTTAACCTTATTGATATTGTCGCCTGTTTTGTTTCATTTACATTTTAAAAATCTTTTAGTTTCATTGCTAGCAGGAAATAAGCTAGGTCGTTAAAACAGAAGAAGAGATTTATTGTGTTCCTTTTCTATACAGCTTTATATAGATAAGCAAATGTAAGTTTAAACATAGTTCTGACGATGGCGTGAGCCGAAATAGCTATCAACTATATCTTATAAAAAATTTGTAGAACTAAAATACATTGTTTTTTCACCGTATTATAATGGATCTACCAAGTAAATGCCAATAAAATAGTGAAATGTTTTCCAACGATTATCAGCCTTCCCAATAAACTGTTGTAAGATTGTAGCATTAAAATGTCATAAAACAATATCCGAAAAAAGAATACGATTTGTTTCGTACCACAGCAAATATTTGTTCAAATAGATGTTTTTACGAAATTGAAATATTTTGGAACACTTTATGCAATTGTCACTTATATTGACGGCGTTGAACAAACCAATCGTATATTATTATGTTGACGAGGGGCACCTTAGCAACTCAATGGTCACGATGTGTACGATTTTGATTGACGTGTGTTATTTTCAGGCTTTACGCCACTTTGCACAAGTTCTAGTCGGATTACGCGCCCCAATTCCACCCTACTACAATTTTACTACCACCACAAAAGTATGAAACGACCACGATAAGTCGATATATTATATATTTGTAATAAAAAAATAGTCCGACAATACTATATCTATATAAAAACATGTTCAAAGCTATATATACATTATCAATACATTGATATTTAAATTTATCATTTGATATCAGTCAATCCATTCCTGTACTGTCAATATTAAATACACTATTGTGGCTATCTTTTTTTAAACTTTCATCACAATTGGTAATAACAATTTTTCTAAAAATAAAGTACAATAAACAAACATTTGGTTTTACTAACAAAATTATTACATATCTTTTGTTAAGAATTATTTTATTGACAGACAAAATAAATTTTACTGAAAACTTATTCAAATCTAAAATAACTTGTAACGACGGTTAACGTTGTAACCTGTCAAATATATATATTTTATAAATACTTCAATATTAAATTTGAATTGTTACGACTATGTACGTCATTTCTGTTGCATTTGTGTGATAGAATGCCCGAAGATGCCAAAAGGCGAAACCCGGGTCGTTAGTGACAAAACATGTGGAGTCGTACAAAGCCGTAACAATTTAAACTTGATTATAAGCTAATTATTTGATTCGGTAAAAAAGCGACTGAATAAAAACCAAACCATTTTTCGTCCACGTCCTGATATTTTCACCAATGATCAATCTACATTGGTTGGACTACACAATGTTCTTCAATCACAATAATATCTTTTTGTCAATATGTCGGCGATGCGAGAGAATTAATTCAAAGCGTTGTGTGTACATTTTTTTGTATGACAGGACCACGACTTGTTTTTCCAAAAGACACCTTTTCAGCTTTGTCTGTCGAACATCAATATACAAATTTTATTTCATTTGTTGTTTTTCGCATGTTTTTTTTTTCTTTTCAGATTATAAATGCTGCGTAAATGGTTGACAGGATAATACTTACAGTTCATTGAAAGTAGCAAGTTTATACAAATTTTGAAACGTATATCGACTTACTGTACAAATTGATTGTCAAAAATACCTGAAATTTTATTTTACTTTAAGACAGAAACAAATTTAAAATAAACTTTAACATTGGAACCGTCTAAATGAAATGAAGAACCTTGCAATATTATTTTTTAAGTATTTACATATTATTACATAGTTCTACCGGAAATTATTTTTTTTCTACCATTCTGTATTTACTTATATATTACTATCGATCACCAACAATTTTTGTATGGCAGTATATATTTTTTTTAATCGAACACATTTTTAACTAACCCACTTTCATATTTTCTCACAATGTTCGGGACCGAATTCAGGCATTAACTATTGATAAAATTTAAGTCGTCATAAAATTATTTAATACTTAAAATTATTCACTTTCAAGGTGTTAACTGTCACTTCTTGATGGAAACACATTTTTTAATACTTATTTCAATCAAACTTGATCATTGTTGATTGTTTACTCATTATTATAAAATGATTAAAATTATATTGATTGAATTGGAATTTACTTGATATAACTCCATTAGATCACGGTGAAAAAATACCAATGTATTATATTTTAATTCTACAAAAATAAAAGTATATCTTACGCTTAGTTAACTATTATAGTTCCAACAAGGGCGTTTATGTTTATGGGCGTTAGTCAAAACCATGGCCGTAGCGAATAAATAAAATAAAACCTTGGACAACTTGACCATATAGCTGATGTCTCTTTTTACGCTCTTAAAAATTGTTTTATTGAGCTACAAACTTGGCATACGAGGAAAACTATCGTTCATAATGAGACTTTAATTAGTCAAAACTTCATTTATGACAATTTTTTCAATTTATGCCAAATGATAAACAAACTCTGCAATAGATTATAATTTATTTATTTATTTACAATTATACGGTACACAATTTACAAGCTATAAATCCATTGCTTTTCCAACGTTAACATAAAGTGTTGGAAATTTAACAAATACATGGCAAAACATTCAACAAGGATTGCAAAAAAGTCAACCAAATAAGCTCATGAAACATCTACTATTAACTGAAAAATAGTATTCGCTGTTCCTATGAAAATAGATTGTGATGAATATTTTTCAAATTTTAATTCAGTAATACTTTTAAATCGTTAAAATCCCGTTATAAAAACACAATAAACACGAGGGATAGAGGTATTTTTATCTGAAATGAATTAATTAACACACGTACAACAAAGCATTAATACCTTTTTGTATCTCGGGTATGTAAACTCTGCATGTATGTAAGTACCTACCCCCTTGTTCGTGTTGAGACACGATAAGACTATTATATCATCCCCGTTAAAGTCTATTGTATTGGAGTGTCAAAAAGGGACTATATAGTCTGTAAGCCCGCAGTAAGCCCTGTGAGTCAGTCCTTGAGGGAATATGAGTTGATCCTGTTTTAATACAAAAAACGTTCAGCCATATGTGACGAAAAGATGTCTACAATGAATGAGATTTAAGCTAACACCTCTTCACCGACCACGCCAATCTCACAACGTTTTTACATCACAATTACAACTACAAACAAGAAATTTTTTTTTTACTTTGTTTATTTAAAATATCGACTGGAATTTCAATACCAAATTATAACTATTGAAACATTGCAAATTTCCACATATTTCGTTATCCAATCTCTGGACTTCACCGTTTGATATCATCAGGCATTCAATCACATGGATAAAATACAACTGAGAAAACCAATATTCTTACTGAATTTTCAGTTCTATAGCATGTGTGTGAAAAAATGGTGTAAGTGATAAAACATGTCAAAATGTAAAAATTTGCTGTAATTGAAATAACTTATGTAATTAATTAATAAAAATTTATAATAGTAACTAAATTACAACCTAATTGTTTTAAAAATAGTTTTTTTTTCAAGCAAACATGCCATCAGCAAAATCATAATGTATTTCTTTATGTGATCATTTAATAATTGTCTCAAATCAACAGAACACATTTATTTAAGATGGTCGATTTTTATTGATCAAATTGGCATTTACTTGGTAGAACTCCATTATATAACAGTGAAAAAATAGCATTGTATTTTAGTTACACAAAATTTTGATAGAACTAAAATTTATTGTTATTTTTTTCACCGTGTTGGGATCGATTTATTTCAAATTTTAATGGTAGCGATTAGCGAAACTAGTCAAAATCATTATATATTTTTGTTACAATTATAGCACATTTCTTGGAACATAGCGCTTAGCATTTATAATGTTCGTCTGCTGTAACTACCGATTGAAATCAACGTACGATTTTTTTGATATTTTATTTTATGAATTTGTATCCAAACGTATTGATGACTGTAATAACCTTGCTCATTACTGTTTAAACAAAACTTGAGACGAGACAAAACGATGGTGATCAGCTATCCAATTATTCATATATATATATATATATATATATATATATATCATATATCACAAGTTTTTTTTAAACTCTCTCATAAAAACTGACATTGAACGTCTAAATAACAATCATATCTCAGATATCAGATGTTGTTAATGTATTTTATTATTAATACATATTCCACACATTGTGAGAGATATAGTAAAATAAATTTCATATATATTCATTCTTTTTGAACAATATTGATTTCGTAGATAAATAGTCATTTTTTGGTTAGATGTTTGTAACAGTAAAACAGAACTCTCTTTTTGATAACAAAATCTTTTACTATAAAATCGAAAGAATTAAACTTTCCAGTTACTTTCTTCGCCCTTAGGACGACAGTATAGTAATTCAGGTAATTATAAAGTATTGTGATGGGCAATTATGTGTTATTTCGCGCATTTTTCCGGTATTACGACACCGCCATTAATCCTCTATATAACAGCTCGTAATGCGATTATCAAATCATAATTAAACGGTGACTTTGAGTGAATTAATTACACCCCCACCCTCGCCCTCTTGCGCCGTTTATATAGTCATCGGGATCCCTCCCGCAATATTTCCCTGTCTTAATTTCGAATAACCCGAAGTCAAAGTCAATCCACCCTCGCTTGGTCCTCAAAATTAGGGTTGATGCGATTTTCGCGAACATTAAAAGCATTCGCGACGTATCGCACCCCCTGTCATTTCACTTATACCTCGGCGGGTCTGGGGGTGTACATACATTTGAGGGTGCAGTAAAAACGCGAATTAATACTAAAGTAATTAGTTTTGGTTTACTTTAGCTTTAAGATCTATTTGACTTGCGTTAAACTAAACCACCAAAAATCTATAAAAAATAAACATTGTGTTTTGTTTGCCAATTTTTAATTTGTAATCTCTTACTAAATTAATATTTATTTGTTATTTATTGCACATTTTATCGTTCTTATTAGAGCCGGTTTCACTGAACAGTTGGCATCGTCTATATACCAGAGGTTATAATTACAGGAAATCACAGATCTCAAGGCAAGAACTAAATGGCAGCTAAAACAAATTTAATAATATTGATCTAATAATAATAAACACAATTGACTGTGAAAAAAATAGCAATGTATTTTAGTTCTACAAAATTATTTTTTTAAGATATAGTTGACAGCTATTTTGGCTCACGCCATCCTCAGAAGCATAGTTCTGCTATTTTTTCACCGTGTTATAATGGAGTTCTACCAAGTGAATGCCAATTCAATAAATAAACAATTGACGGTGATAAGTTTGATTAACGTTTAATCTTGTTAAGTCATTCTCGAAAGGGGTTTCCTTTCAAAATAAACACAATTTCACGTCTTTTCATTTTTTCAATACAATAAAGATTGTATTAATAAAACTTCTTTAAGTTATTCCATATCATGGACAGTTAAAAAATGTATTAGTTTGTGGTTCGGTGATATGAAATTCTTCTTCCGCGCTTAATATTTAGTTGTTTAATGTCCTCTTTATATAAAATCAAAAGTGCTTTTTGAAATCACAATAATTTTATCATATTCATTATCATAATAAAACGTCAATGTTTTATTAAAATATTAGAAACAATTTTCAAACTCCATCCCTTTAAGGCATGATTTGAATACGTTTGTACTCTTGTTTACAAATACACTCAGGCGTTTGCTAATAGCTTAACGGGGAAATTATTCTGAAGAGAATTTTAATGAAATGCATCTTGATGCCAATCATTTAATATTACACTTTGAAATAAAACTCAACATATATATAGTGTATTTAACATTACATACCATGCAAATACTTAAAAATAATTATATACATATTTAATTTAAATTTACATAACGTGAGTATATTTTGATTCAATATATTATATTAATTAAATATTTATTTAACTTATTCTATCATTTTACATAACGCTAAATACTGACTTCTTATACGGTGAAAAAATAGCAATGTATTTTAGTTCGACGAAATTCATAAGATAAATAGTCGATAGCTATTTCGTTGCGGTGAACTGTACATCTTATGAATTTTGTAGAGCTAAAATACATTGCTATTTTTTCGCCGTGTTATAATGTAAAGTTCTACCAAGTAAATGCCAATTCAATCAATACAATTTCAACTAGATTAAATGCGTTCTACTGGTTGAAAATATTCCCAGTGAAACAATTATTCCATAAAAACGTAAATGTATGACAAAATAAAACGATTATTTTTTAACAGTAATAATGAATTAAATAACTGAAATTTTGTATGATTTCACATGCTTTTTCACTTACGAATCATATTTCGTCTTTCGACATCTTCAGGCATTCTATCACTCGGATGCAAAAGAACTGAGTCAGTTGCGCTTGTATAATGTAATATATAATTAATTCGTTTATATTGTGTGCATTCTATCGCATACGTGTGATAAAACCTGGTTGTTAATGACAAAACATATGGAATCATAAAAAGTTTCAACAATACAAAATTAATAAGTTTATTTCTTTACGGTGTGGATTTACAAAAGACAACATTGTAGATTAAAATAAAAAAATAACAAAGGTAGTAAACATAATACAATATTTAAAAAAAAACAATTTTTTTTATTAAAATTCCACCAAAAACCATCGATTGATTAGATAAAAGACGCACAAAACAGTAACAATTGCTTTTATATTTTATTATCATAATATACAGTACTGCAATAGAATCCTGAATTCCGATCGAAAGCAAGTGGTTTTAAAGTGCGACATGTTGCAATCCTTTTATTAAGGATTGAAAATTTATTATTTTTAATTTTAAGAAGCTGACAAGCTGTTGTGAGTTGCCATATCAAATTTCCCCTACACTAAAAATGATTGACGTTTTACTTACAAAATATAAAACTGATGCTAGATATTATTGTACTACAATGAATGGGGAGGATAGGAGGTATTTTGACACTTTAATACTGTATCTTTGTATACATACATTCTATATCTAATTGAAATTTTTAAAAATATTTTTTTTATTACTTATATGTCATTGAGAGGTTGAAGTATGTCATGCCAATCAAAATATTTTGACATTGATAATGCATAATTATTTGTCATAGCTATTGGTACATTTGAAGCTCAGTGTTAAGTTCATTTGTTTTACATATCAGTTTTATAAGTATGTTAACTTCCAGTATGCTCATGTATGAATCATTTTTTACGAGAACAGGTTGTACATTACTGCTAAATGCGTCTCTCAAAAAAGTCCTTGAATTAAGAACGAAGAAAAAATGTAATACGGCTTCAAATTTGAACTGTTACAACTTTGTACGATTCAACATGTTTTGTCACTAACGACGCGGGCTTTGCCTTCCGGCATTCTCAGGCATTCTATCACATGGATGCAACAGAACTGACGTACGATATACAGATAGCATCGTCTATATACCAAAGGTATAAATTACAGGAAAATACAAGCCCCAAGGCAAGCACTAAATGGCAGCTAAAACAAATTTAATAATATAAATCTGGTAATAATGATCTATTGTGTTCAGTTCTGTTGTACCCGTGTGATAGAATGCCTGAAGATGCCGAAAGGCGAAACCTAGGTCCTTAACGACAAAAAATATGGAATCATTCAAAGTCATTACAGTTCAAATTTGATATTGGAATTCCATCAAATACCTTCAGTCGATATAATAAATTATACTACTAAAGAGTTTAATATTTACTTCAATAGTTTTTTTTTATTGTTATGAAAACGTCACTGGTGTGCATTAAGATAAATATGTATATATTTTGTTTAATAAATTTTTGTATGTTAAGAATCAGGGATTGTCTTGTATGAAGATATTTACAAATAATGCCACTCTTCTCTTAAAAGAGAGTTTGGGTAACAAAATAAAACATAGCTCAAGTAGGAAAACTTCTGTTGAAATAAACTCCACTACCACGTGATATTAAAAAATACAACCAAATTTGATTCAATGAATGTAAAAATATAATTTTGTATCAGCTGTTCCTAGCTAATTGTTCTTAAATCTCAATTTATAAGTGACAATGTGTATAAAAATTAGCAAACAAATTGGCTTGGAAACGGATATAATTTATAAAAATACACCCACAAAGGAACTAATCTGATTTGAAGGCGGGTATCCTAACATACAAAAAGTTGCAAACACTAATAAATCCATATACAAAAAAAACATAATTTATATATAAAACCACTATCATTATCTGTCAATAAATACAGTAGTGAGGCGAAGTGTTCAATTTACCACTTAGTTGATCTTGCAATCAAGATAATTCAGGACGGGCTCTCAATGACTGATGGATCCACTCACCCATCAGACCACTAAAGCAATAGGTACTGGCCTCCAAAGGTGATTCCTTCGACAGGTGTTTGACTTAATCGGGGGTTGACCAGAAACACGTTCAGGTGTTTCAAACTTTCCAGAGCCAAATAAATGTGTTTTGTTTATCAATAAAACCATTTTTTAAATAATGGAAACACATTTTTAGTACTTATTTCCACAACATATTTTTGATCAAGACTGGTTTTGTTCATCGCGAGCATTATCAACTGATAGAATACAATTTACAAACAAGTCTTTTTATACAAAATATTTGAGTTAAAGGTAGCCGGTACACAAAACATAATAAATATATAGTTTTGTATACCTGCAAATCAGACCCGGTTTTGCCTTTCGGCATCTTCAGGGATTCTATCACACGGATGCAACAGAACTGACAGATGCCGAAAGGCGAAACCCGGGTCGTTATGACATGTGGAATCGCACTAAGTTGTAACAATTCAAATTTGATATTGAAATTCTATCAAACACCTTCAGTCGATATCATAAATCATTAAATATCATGCCTTTCCACCAAGAAGTGACAGTTAACACCTTAAAAGTAAATAAACCATTACTAATAATTCACTAGAAAACCGTATTTCTCTAATAATAAATGGCTTATAAGCACTAAATGTTCTCGAAATAATATACTTAGGTTCGCATTACAAACCTGTAATTTTTAATTTTATCGAAATAGTTTGCAAGAATGCATTTAAAAGTGAAAACAAATTATTTACATTCTTGCAGCCAGAAATGACTAATATCGATCGCATAAAATATAATTTAACCAATTGCTGTCTTTGAATACAACACGGTGAAAAAATAGCAATGTATTTTAGTTCTACAAAATTTAACTTAACTTAACTTAAGATATAACTGTAGCTATTTCGGCTCACACCTTCGTGAGAACTATCTCTAGTAGCTATCTAATAGTTCTGACGAAGGCGTGAGCCGTAATAGCTATCAACTATGTCTTATAAAATTTTGTGACACTAAAATACATTGCTATTTTTTCATCGTGTTATAATGGAGTTCCACCAATTACATGCCAATTCAATCAATGTCTTTAAATATGTTTTATCTGATCAATGCAGCCTTTCTATTTAATATTTATTTATACTTACTTTATAATACATCTAATTTAAACTCAATATTAAATGTAATAGTGCTATATTTGTTTGCGACCTTTCGATTGACTATCAAAACCTGTGATCGTTTACAACTAATAGATGGTTTTGCACTAGCGGCGAAGGCAGGAATGGATAAATATTTTAATGCTAGGGTCAATTACAAAATAATGGCCTCTTTATGAACCGCGGAAAAAAGGCAGGTTAGAATAAAATTAGATTGACATGATAACAAATACTTTATAAACAGGCATAAAATAAATACATAGTTTTTTTTCCTACTTTTTTTATCTCTTTCGAAAATCAATAAAATGTTTAACGGTAATACAATACTTCATGACGGTTTTCTTTCTATTTTTTTAAAATCTGTTTGAGTCAATCAAATCATTTTTTTTAGTAATACAATATATTGTGGAAATAGTACAAAAAATGTGTTTTTATTATATATAATACCGTGTCTTTTCATCAAAAAAATACAGCTAAACTTTTTAAAGTTACATCCAAAATTGAATTCACCATTTAGTATACAATACAGGTAATGAATAATATTTTATATCACGTAACCAAGATTTTTATAATATGTAATAAATAATTGTAACGCGATAATTTATTACTAATATTTATAATTATAACAAATTGTGGGGAGGTTTGTTTATAATTGCAAGCATTCGGCATGGTCGAGCGAATATATTTATATGAACTGTTAGTCTGTAAGTAGATAGGTGCCCCCGAAATAATTATTTTTAATATATGTATTTCTATACGAAGAATTATTCGTAAAATTAATTCAACACGATTGAAGTAAAAGATATAATAACACGTCCGTCAAAAAGCATCTGGATCATACAAAGACGTTACACACCGCTCAAAATGAAACCTATTGTTATCGAAAAAACATATACTTATGTTTCTTAATTTATTACTAATCCCGTTTATTGTTTTTTGACTTTTCGATGGCATCGTTTTTATGAAATTTACTTGCTTAGAAAAGTTCGTCAGTGGTTGCAAACTAGCGGGATGCGATTCAAGAAGATATATAATCAATATTCCACTTTTAATTATTGAAACTTTGTACGATTCCACAATTTTTTTTCACTAACGACACTGGTTTTTCTTTTCGGCATCTTCAGATATTCTATCACAAAAATGCAATAGAACTGTCAATTCATGCAATATGTTATTGCGTAAGAAAATATTTATAAAATCTAATTCAGAAAAGACGATTGATAACAATATTGAATAATATCATTTAAATTTTTTTTTAAATTAAAACACGATTTATCCGTCTATATGTTGCAATACAAATTTTCTTTTTCTGTCAATCTCATTTCACTAAACATAATGGACGGGATTATTTTATTAACACTAGTCGTTAGTGACAAAATATGTGGAATCGTAATAAGTTTCAACAATTTAAATTTGATATTGAAATTCAATAGAGCACCTTCAGTTAATGTCACAAATTAAATAGATACTTATTGAGGAAACTCATATATTTATTTATAAATTCATTACAGCGCGGTATAAGCGATTTATATTTTTCCTTTCAATCTGACTTATATCTTACATAATAAATTGACAAATTGTAAAATTGATGATCAAAACTTTGTGCTATAATATTCTTAATGTAGAAAAATAAAAAAATTAATATTTTATAATAAAAATATTTAAATTTGAATTGTTACAACTTTGTACGATTCCATATGTCTTATCACAAACGACCCGGGTTGAACGGGGGAACGGTCAGTTCTGTTGCATCCGTGCGATGGAATACCTGAAGATGCCGAAGGGAAAATCGTACAAAGTTGTAACAATTCAAATTTAATATTGAAGTTCCATCACGCACCTTCAGTCGATATCATAAATTATAAAAATATTTGTTAAGACCTTTCAGCGATTAATAAGTGACGTAGAATAACCAGGAAAACTTTCATGTAATTCCCAATTACTGTTGTCACTATTTTATAATATTTTTATAAATTTTTGATAAAACAGTATTAATTTTAATGATATCGGTATTTAGAACGATGTGATTAAAAAATCTTTATAATAGAATCGTCTAAGGTTTTTTTTATACGTTCCATACCATTCATTATTTAAAATTTGCAAAGAGTTTATAATGTTTTATTAAATCTCTCAATTAAGCACAACATAAATAAATTTTTCAGTTCATTGCTTTTAATATTCCGTGAAACGAATATAATGAGTGAATTACTGACTCAACATTCATTGCAACGTTAGATTCGTGCTGACTTGAGATACAAAAGGTTCGCAACAACCGGTAAACTTGATGTAAGTGGGATTCTTATAATGGATGGTACGTAACAACTAAGTAATTGGCCGAAATGATTGTAATTTATGAGCCGTTAGGAGATAGCACTATCCGCACCTTTAGGGTTTGGTGAATTGTGGGACTTCTGTTAGACATGAGAATGTTTGTATCAGTTACATACGCAAGATATTTCAGATACTGGTTCAATCTCATACAAAAATAGTTAATCTATTGAACAAGAGAAAAGAAATATCTAGCTAATCAAAAGAGACCGCGCTGCTATTATGTAAATTGGACTTTGTTGTTTTTTTTTTTGCATTGCAGGAGTTTCTCTATCAAAATAATAATAAGTGTGGGAAAGATGTCGAATTCTAAACCAAGTAATACTCAAAATTATACATTTGCCCAAAATTGTACCAATAAATTTTATCAAAAAAAATTCATAACTTCAGAATATGAGCATCATGGCGAAATCATTTTTTTCTTGTGGTGTGCTCTCGTCATGTCAAATCGGGATTTCACAGAATATGTCTGCAATCATAACCTGCTATTCCAACTTAATATAATTTATTTAAAACCAGGCATAAAAATATCTTTATAATTGATAATTGAGTATAGCTAACAATACCAATACTTTTTTATTTTTACCTAATTCATTAATTGGAATTTGGGATTTGTTTTAATAAATCAATGAAATACAAATTGGTGATGACAATTGTATTTTGTTTATAACTTCATATGCATATATATATATTTATATAGTCTCACTTGGTATGAATTCGATTTAAAAAAATACCATCATCAACCATATATATACTGGCATTTCTATTTCAACAACATCAGCTGTTGTAGCGCCATTTTTTAATCTTAAATAAACAATTTTTAAGAGCAAATCAGTTGAATTTAAAAAATATGAATGTTAATAATTCATCTAACTTATGATATCGACTGAAGGTGCTTGATGGAATTTCAATATCAAATATTATTTTTTACAATTTGTACAATTCCATATGTTTTGTCACTTACGACCCGGGTATCACCTTTAAGCATCTTCAGGCATTCCATCACACGGAATATAATAATCAACTATCATTAATATTCAATTGGGTTAAAATTTGTTGTAAAACCGTTTCAAAAATGACTCATTGACATGGTTAATCGTCAATGAAAATTATTACAGGCAGTTTTGTTAATTAATATTAGATTAATATTATTAAATTTAGTGTTTTAGCCAATTACTGCTCGCTATGGGGTCTGTGTTTTCCTGTAATTAATACCTTTATTACATAGACGATGCTAACTGTTTATATACGTCAGTTGTGTTACATCCGTGTGGTGGAATACCTGAAGATGCCAAAAGGCGAAACCCGAGTCGTTAGTGATAAAACATGTGGTATCGTACAAAATTGTAACAATACAAATACAATTATTTATGATTGCTATATTAAGATAACTTTAAAAACATTGTCACACAAGTTGTTGTATCCAAAATAGTAACTACTTAGAGTCTTTTTAAAACACACATCTCCCAATTTAAGCGACACGTAAAAAATCGATCGCCCGAAGCGCATCCCTGTTTGTTATGCCAGTGGCGGTTCGTCCAAGTGGGCATCTCCAAAATTTTCCTTTTGTATCCACTTCATTAGCCGCACTGCTTTTAGTAAAAAACTCGGAATTTCTGTATTTGTAGTTCGTCAGTGAGTCTCTCCATCAATCGTATAAATAATACTGAGGCAAATAACGGCAACCTATAGGTACACACTATATATATATGGTGAACGAATACGTGGCCAATGTAGCAAATTACTTTCCACTAAATTAGGATGTCGAAGAATAAGGCTTTGGAAAACCAAACCAACTTTCATAAAAAAAATAAAACAAATTGATTTTCAACACAAACGACTATGTTCTATCACTGAACTAGTTTAAAAATGTTTTCATCTTTCTTCTGAGCATATAAAACCTGTACATACCCAGTCCTTTTTTTACGCGAATTCGATTATACGCGATTTTTTTGGACGACACGGTTACATTTTTTTACGCGCTTCACTCGTTTTTACGCGATTTTTTCCCAAAATCTGAAAAAAAATGTACATGACGCTAGTAAGTTCATTATTTTTTAAAATAAAAAAAAAATATGTGTATTTTTAAAACTTAATTTTTTTTTACAAAACTTAAACTTGAATTATGCAAAGTTCAATACTTTCGTTCAAAAAATCGAAAACGATTACATTTCGCAACCGAGAGTAACAGCAGAGAATAATTCATATAAGTGAATAAAATTATATTTTTATAGTCTCGTTATATTTTTATAAGCAATAA
This sequence comes from Himalopsyche japonica, assembly GCA_028555115.1. NCBI lineage: Eukaryota > Metazoa > Arthropoda > Insecta > Trichoptera > Rhyacophilidae > Himalopsyche > Himalopsyche japonica. The sequence goes on from JAHFWJ010000015.1 coordinate 987,917, forward strand.
GACATGAAAATATATATATTTTTTTGCACGAATTTTAAAGAGCAAATTTTGGTTTTTCATACGTTTCTGGTACTTTTTTACGCGATATTTTAATTTTTGGAACCAATTTATCAAATAATATGAAAGTTGTGATTTTTTTACGCGCTTTTTTCTGGAACTAATGTATCGCCTCAAAAAAGTACTGGGTGTATTCATATATTTATTTGTATTTTCGTTACAATACGGTGAAAAAAGAGCAATGTTTTTTTTAGTTCCACAATGTTTTTCATGTCATCGTCAGAACTATGTCAGGACGATGGCGTGAGCCGAAACAGCTATCGACTATACCTTTTATTTATTTATTATAGCTATTTTTTCACCGTGTTGTAATTCAGTTCTACCAAGTAAATGCCAATTCAATCAATATATTTTCGTTGTTTTTTTACCTGTATTTCGGTATGTGTAATATAATTTAATTTTCAATACAAATACAATGTAAGAATTTTTTTCATGTTTATCGGATCAGTTTTATTGCATCCGTGTGATTGAACGCATGAATCTGCCAAAAGACGAAACCCGGGTCAATGGTGGCAAGACAAAAGGAAGAGTACCAAGTATATACAATTCAAGATTGATTGCGCCAACGACCATACCACGTTGTAAGCACCGGCTCTCGTGCGATCACCGAAGTTAAGCAACATTGGGCGCGGATAGTGCTTGGATGGGTGACCGCTCGGAACACCGAGTGCCGTGTTCTCTTGGCTATGGGAAGGAAAACCCAGACAGAAAACCGAACACCAACCCGCCTGGGCAGCGTGGTGTTGCTATGTCCAAACCCCCCCCTGAAAAAAAAAAAAAAAAAAAGCAGGGGGAGGCCTTCATCCAGCAGTGGATCGACCCCGGCTGATGATGATGATGATATATATAAATATAGGTCAACGGTGATTGATTGCTTGTTATATTTTAAGTTTTCAAATATTTTGTTTAAAATTACATTACATTGTAGCGCTAAAAATTATATCACTTGACTTTTCAATTTCAAAAAATATCAATATAATACCTCAGAAATATTTTCAACAATGTATTGGATAGTACAGTTATATAATCACAGATAGCAATCTTTATATTCTTTTACATTCTGATAATGAAAATTATTTATTTGAAAGCAAATTACTTATAAAATAAATACCGACAAATTTGTCGCTGCATGCATCGATAATCTGTTAAATTAAGATCCGTTTTAAGAAATCTATGCTATGGGATGAGGTTAAAAAATCCACTTTGGCTTTGAATACAAATCAAATAACACAAATTACATTCGAGTCCAAACTTCAAAGCATGTTTCTGTATGTATATACTTCTATTTTTTATTTCCTTAGCTTTAGCCAAAACGGTTTGACAAGTTTCACTGACACAAACCAGCAGAAGTTTACATGAATTAAAACAGTAAAAATCATAAGATATTATTAACGAAATCAAACTGAGTGCACTTGATGAAACTTCAAAATCAAATTTTAATTGTTGAAACTTTGTTCAATGCCATATATTTTTTCGCTCACGGGTCAACCGATGCAGTCGTATGATATAATGCGTGAAGATTTTGTAAGGATTTTTTTCATTCAAATTTGATGAAGGTTATGAAAATGAAATTTTAAATAATATGTTATGGAACTCTGCTTAATAAACGCGATACAAATACGCAAAACATTGTACTTAAATTAATTTAAAATTTAAAACAGAAAGTTCCTTACATGTTTATTATATGATAGTCCAAAAACGAATTTAAGCTAGCAGCTTTGATGACCTTTTACAAATATTTATTATCAATATATATATATTAAACTGTATAATTTAAGTTTTAAAATAACTCACTTACGTCTTGATAATTAATTAATTTATTTATAAAACAGGTTTGGAAGATTAAATTACTTAGATCACGCTTAAAAATCCTTTGGAATTCGTTAAACGTCATCCGCCATTGCACCTGTTTTATTGTTTCCGACGGTTTTACTTTTTATATAAAATACTTCTTAGTCGAAACAGGTTTTGTATGAAAACGAAATTATAAATAGATGTTTTTTTCAATTAATTTAATTTATAAAATTTGGCTTGTTTTCTGTGAAGAGGCATTTAAATTTATTCTTATGTTTATATAGTTTTGTGCACCTACTTACTTTCTTTATCAATAATAATTATTTACTTAACTTAAACTTGTTTACAGACGTTTAATTGTTTTTTTTTGTGTTTAATAAATACAATATTTTTGATACCGGCGCCATTTACCATACAGTGTATAAAATAAGCTCTATATAAATTATCCTAATCTATTTAAATAAAAATAAATGTTTGTTTGTATGTATGTCTTTTGTGTATTGCTATATTAGGGACAGCAAATGTTTGAAGCTTAAATATATTCTCTCCACCCTCGCAAAGGTCTCTAGATTAATACAACCATATAATAACAAATCTCAAAAGATTTTTTACTATAGAAAACCTCTTGCGAAAAACTATTGTATATTGCACATTGAGAATAATATGTTTCATAGTGTATTGACGTACATCAACTGAATTTGATTTTGGAATAAGCTTTTCACTAAATGAAAACTTTTTAAAAAAACACTCTCCCAATTCGTTTACTTTGAATTTAATCAAGAGCTGTTGGAATTGTAAATGGGTACCTTTGTGAAACTGTCACACTTTGAGGCTATGAATTATTAATGACATTTTACAAACCATCGATTGTAGCGAGTAGTTTCAATAGTTCAATTTATTTGAGTGGCATTGCAATGTATACAAGGCACTCGCTTGTGCAATATGTACAAATAAAACGTTTTTGTCATTGGACAATGTTTTCTTCATGCCTTCTGTAATATACAACATAAAAACACGAAAACTCTCATTTGTGTAATATCACGTAAAAATACAAATATTCGATTAAAATTTTTATTGTCTATCCTATGGTTTAGTGCAGTGGTCAGCAACTTTGAGAGAGACTGGGTAAAATAATAATTATTTTTGTAAATTATATTTGCATTGTTATATTGCATAAAATATTTTTCGTAACAAATTTATTTTGAATAAATTATATTTATATTAATATAATACATAAGTAAACAAAAAATTACCCTCAGTCACTAACTTAAAAGTGATAAATTTTTTTTTATTTTTTACAAATTTTCAATAAATAAATAAATTTACGAAATAAATGATTTGTTAAAAAAAATTTCATATTAACCCAAAATATTGTAGTGGATAATTCAATTACACCCAGGTAGTAGGTTGGCGACCACTGGTCTAGTGCGTTTTTCTGTAATGTTACAATTATTAAAATAAGGTGCAGATAAATTGTTTGATTACCAACTGGTCATCCTTCTTATTATGTTGAAATATTTACTTGTAACAATTTCATTTAAAATCTATTTTAATCAACGAAGTGAAGTGCATAACAGTTGGACCAGTAGTGAATGTAGATTTTTAAAACATTGAAAGTCTTATATGTCATCAAAAAGTTTTAAAATGTTTTTTTTTTTTTTTGAATAAAAAAAAACATTCGTTATAATTGTTTTTTTTTTCAATGCTAAGTGCTCGTTCCCAATTACCTGACAAATTTTTTTCACTGAAAAATGCTAAAAGAAATTGACTCACATAATATATTATATTATACACAAAGCGACAAGTTTACCCTTGAAAGGATGCTACAAAATGCATTCATGGCGACAACAAAATGATTGACAGTAAAACTGGGTGGACACCTTTAAGCGAGGAAGTAGCCACAACCATTCCACGAGAGTTGAATAAAAACTGATTTTAAAATCATAAATGTATTCTTTTTTTTAAATATCCGTTGGCTTCGACAAAAACTATAAAATTGTATTTTTACACCAATATTATTTTGTGAAAGATAAAATTTCTGATACGCTAAGACTTGGATGTATTTTTTTTTTGCTAAAAAAATTGAGGGTGTGGATTGGCCTTATAATTTTTTTTACCAAGAACATAGTGTACTGATGAAAGATACTCAATATCATTGCTGTCATTTCGTATGAATATATCGTAAAAAATTAAAAAATTTGCGTTATGGAAGGCGGCCGTGTAACAACGGCTGCATACACATAACGGGTGAAGGTGGGACAACCAACTATATAAAATTAAAATTGAGATATTAATAAAAATAGTTTGCACGACTGTAATATAAGAACGTGTTCGTTTCACGAGTTGTATTCCTTTATATTATAAAAAAAAAACTACCCAAAAATACTCAATTAATTAGATTTCTGTGGTTATTTATTTTAATAATTAACACTTACATTATAATATTGTTGTATTGTGCGTTTTGTTCATCGAAATGGGCACGATAGATAGAGAAATAATGTTGTAACAAAAAGTGCGTTTTCAATTGAATTATTCAATATCGTTATCTATCGCCTTTCCTGAATATGATTATATAAATATTCCCTTGTCCAATTATATAATGCATACATTGCGCGCAAATATGTTGTTTATTGAAAAGTTACTATTCTTATGCAGCTGTTTCCAACAATCGTAACATGTGTCGAATTGTCAAATGGTTTTTCCCAAGCCATACTATTTAATTTCATCTAGACAACTTGAAATCATTACGGATAGAATACAATTTTTACTAAAGCTTTGTTGGAATCGTCCAATTATTTTTTCTACGTTTATATCAAAGCGCATTTATGAGTGTCAATCTTTATGTATGCTATTTTTTATAAAACTAATATTTTATTCTCGTAGATGCAACGATACAATTTTAAACAGCAAACACAAATAAACTGCAACGTTTTCAAAAACACGTTTCCTAATTCACTGAGAGATCGTTACAGGTCAAAATTTGACATGACAATCTATTTTTTAAAACGTTGAAACACGTTCAAGCCATTTTCACTGTATTCGAGTACATCCAGTCCTTTTTTTTACGCGAATTCGATTATACGCGATTTTTTTGGACGGCACCGCTACATTTTTTTACGCGCTTCACTCGCTTTTACGCAATTTTTTCCCCAAAATTGTTTTAAAGAAGACATTTATATATCACGGTGAAAAAATAGCAATGTATTTTAGTTCTACAAAATTATTTTTAACAAATATAGTTGATAGCTATTTCGGCTCACGCCATCGTCAGAACTATTCGTAGTTCTATATCTATATCAACTATATTTGTTAAAAATAATTTTGTAGAACTAAAATACATTGCTATTTTTTCACTGTGTTATAATGGAGTTCTACCAAGTGAATGCCAATTCAATCAATACATTTATATATGATTCTAGGCATGTACGTTTCATTATTTTTTAAATAAAAAAATATCTGTATTTTTAAAACTTAATTTTGTAAAGCATTCCATTTTTTTAAATACACATACAATCGCCAAATGTCAACAAGTGTATCGGATATTATGCGAATTTATGTTTTAGGGTGTGTAAAGAAATATAATGCAATTGCGTGAAATCATTTTTTACGCGATTTTTTACGCGCCTTTTTCTGGAACCAATGTATCGCGTAAAAAAAGGACTGGGTCTACTCTGTTTATTTAGTAATGGAAAAAATATTATTTAAGCAAAATCTTTATTAATATGAGACACATAACCTGTATAATAATCTATATTATCGAAGAGTCGTGTTTCAAATCATAATTTTACAATTTCGCCATTCCGTCAACTATAAAAAAAAAAATTCCTTTTACTGTTATGTTATTAATTTCGGACTTTTTGAATGAGCTACTCTTGTAGAATACTCTTGCCCAATAATAAATATCTTTTGAGTAACTGTAATAACAAAATGATCCGTTTACAAGTCGCGAATAGCTATTTTGTATGCAGTACGCGACGGTTCCATTATTATACAATATTTTATACATCTGAAGATCATGAATTGTGAATTGTGTAAATATGTTGACGGGCAAAAAAAATCAGAGCCGACACTGGCGTAGATCACATTTAATAAAGATTTAATTAAATTTAAGCGATAAAAAAAACTTCGAAGAATACTAACACAAACGTCAGTATTTTATGAATTTTACTTCATACAATATAAAACTACAAATCTTTAAGTATATTTTTTTGGGGGCTCTGGAGTAGAAAAAACAACGACTTCAACTCCGACATCGACAATATACAGAACTTCGACTAATAAAAGTTTAATTTTGTAATTTTTTTCCTACCTTTCTTGCTAATGGGCAATTAATTAAATATCAACCAACCAATCACGCAAATTGTTCATAGAAATATTTTTTTGAATCCTCTAATCGAAAATAGTCGGAGTTGTTCGTTTTCCACAACTAAACAACCCTAGTGTTTTTTTTTTTATTTTGTCAATCAGTAATAAAAACAAAGCTTTTTGAAGAAATCAATATTGTTATGAAATGTTAAGTGTGTGCTGTCAATTCTTGGTGGAAAGCATTATATATTAAATAAATAAACACAATTTTTTGTAATCATTATAATAGATTTTACTTATTAAGATGATTACAGAAATACCATATTTCATTATTTGTGTAATTAACTCGTCCTCATATTGTACCAAAATATGTAAACGAAGACCAGCTCTCCAATTGTTTTAAAAACTCCCAAATTGACACAGTTCACAAAAACATTTCATTATTTGAACACCTTTCGAAGTTTCTTTGCTAGTTTTTGTAATCTGCCTTATAGTGTTTCCTCACTGTCAGTTCTTATGACAATTAAAGATTAATTTCACTTTCGATTAGTATTTTTAAAAGTACTGCCATCTAGATACATACATCAAAGTAACAAACGTGAATAATAATAATCCAGATTGTTTAGTATTGAAATTCTACTAAAAATTAATTTTAAATATATCAAAAACCACAGCACTTTGGCTGTAAATCAAATTCAATAAATTTTCTCATGAATATATCGCTAATTATAAATTGCGTATATTCTTTTCTAATTTTGTATAAAACATTGGACGTTTAAAATGTGACATGAGGTCTGCATTGATTACCGTTCGCCTACTTACATCCTATCCCAAGCAAAATATATTATGCAGGGCTCAATTTAGTCAATCACTTTTACGTTGAAATTCTAGAAAGGTAGGCTGTAACGATAACGTATTTAAATTGAATGCATGCATAATTTAAATCTCTTGAAATGCGAAAAGTGTAGTTCTACTAATATAATTCTCCACGCAATCGTGCCGTGTTTTCAATTCCATACGTTTTTACGTAAATGAATAGATCTTGCAATTAATGATGTTCAATATCGGACAATTATCACGGTATCAAAGCTTATCTTTCTCAACGTATCCGCTTCAATATACTCACAGTACAACTATAAGGGCAAAAAATCTTTCTTCGAGCGAGTAAATACGTTGATCGCCGACGTATGGTGAGGAGAGCATGATGGATAGGTGGTAAGAAACATGATGACATGCCCGTTCGTTCAGACCGTAATGTTATGCAATGTCAGACATATATCCGTACATTTCGATAAATAATAATTTAGCAATCATGAGAGTAAATTGCGCGGTCGATAAAACAATTATTGTTTGAATCGCTTAGTTTATTATCAATTTATTCATAAAGTTTATATTAAGTCTTAAAGCTATACCATCAAACAAACGTACAAAGCAATGACAAACACTTTTATATCATTTTAAGCTTCAATAATGAAGTTTAACTTCGTACAACACGAGCTATGCAAAATATTTCTACATACACCAAATAAAAATCTTTAAATACTAAGACTTAACAAATTATATAATATGGATGTGTATTTAATTTAGTCAATACAATTTTGTAAGCTAACTTCAAAGTCTTTTCTTCTAAATTCCATTCTCTTATTTATATTACAAATGTAAAAATATTTAATCATATGAAATAATTCGCATTTCGGAATATCTTCAATATAATGAGACACTACATATTATGGCTTAAAATACAATCCATTAACACGGTGAAAAAATAGCAACGTATTTTATTTCTACAAAATTTTGTGAGATATAATTGATAGCCACTTCGGCTCACGCCTTCGTCAGAACTATGGTTATAATGTTATAATGGAGTTCTACCAAGTAAATGCCAATTCAATCAATAACACTTCATTAATGTTTATTTTTCAAGTAAGAAGACAGATTTAATTTTTTAAATCTTTCGCGATTGAATGTTGTGCATTGTTATATGTTAACTAGTAGTAAGGAATATAAAATTACTTTCAATGTTAAACCTTAATTGGCATTAAACGACACGAGGATGCATTCCACTCATCATGCAAAGAAATTATAAACATTTACAGTGAAAGCCACTTTGAGGCTGAAAACCATGATCCATACAAAATAGTCTATAAGAGAATCTAGTGTAAGTGAACTAGCCAAGAATATAACATTATAATTTTGAAAACTACATTGGTCGGAAAAAATCGTATGTGTATTGAACAATGCATATCGATAGACTTTATAAAAACACTTGAATTTTAGGAAAACCTTATTTTTATATGTCTGTTTGCATATAAAATGTGTTTTTAACACCGACAATAATTTTAAAATGTTATTTCCGATGTGGCCGACGGCAGTCTTGTTAAAATTAGCACTTATTACCACAATGTATTTTATTTAAGTGACCGGTTTCACTCATTGGAAGCATTATCAACTGATGGATAATGCTCCCTAATACTCCCTAATGAACTATAATAATCAGTTGAAAATTTTTATTTATGTTTGGAATTATGTAGTTCGTTAAAGATTACCTGCAATGCCAAGTAAACGTTTCATTTTTTTGTATGTTTTCTATGTCTAATTGATTGAATTGGAATACACTTTGTAGAACTTCATTATAACACGGTGAATTATCAATGAAATACATTGCTATTTTTTAATATTATATATAACTATCGATTGAATTGGCTTTATAGCTTTATATTTCTTTTAAACCAGCAGATTGCTTTTTTCAAAATAAATAAATTGTGTAACAATAAAAATTTAATGTGTTCGGTTAGATAAAAAACTTATGAATCAAAAAATATGTAGACGTGTAGGAAAACAGAATAAAAGAAAACCCCAAATGGTTTGACAGTTATTCAGAGGGGTAACGCGGTTTTGCCAAATTCAAGCTTTATAAAGTCTGTTAAAAAGCAATGTATCGATGAAGCTTCCTAACAAATAATATACCGCTTTGCCGCATTGGGGTGAAATTTCTTTATTTTGTTTTCCCTCGTCCGCCCCTGAACTTTCACTTCTTATTATTTTCAATCAAGATTTATCTGGCGTCTAAAACGTGTTTTAAAAGAAGTAAATTTTTGGAGCAGAAACGACACAATGGAAGACTTGTTCTTTTTTCGAACAACAAACGTAAATTTGTTCAATGCTTTTGAGAACAGGGAAGATTTTATGAACAGTGAGAATTTTTCCGTTGCTTCGTGCCCTTTTTCACATTGATCCAGTTCCCGGCACTTTCTTGCAATAATTTTTCAGGATTTTATTTTAAAATCCACCGCATTATCTATGGTATTTTCGTGTTTAAATTTGAAATAAATTTTTATAATTTTATCATTTTTAACGTGTTAAATGCCAATTCTTTTGACGAAGACATTATATTTAATCAGCACAACAAAATTTTATCACTATTTCCAAAATCTTACAATGAATTTTTTTTAAATAATAAAAATACGTTTTTCAGTTTTTAATGCAGACTTTGCCATTATCGTTTAATCAAAAACAATTTTTAAAAAAACATTTCATGTAGCATTTAATGTTTTAATAAAAAGTCTGCTTGGCAAATCAAAATGGTTACCAATTAACTTTTACTACTACGTGTTCAGATGAAGGTGATTACTAATCATGCAAGAACTTGCTTAAGTAAACACTTCTTTATATTTCTTTATGTACCATTTATTGATTGTACCGAGATTTTTTTACTGAACGCGCCTGTCGTTTTAAAATTTCCCCTAATTTGTATACTATTAAAGAATAACGACATAGAATATAATATAGACAAAAAAATATTCATATGCTAACATAGCTAATATACAGCATATTTATAGCTGATATTAATTTATTGTTTTCTACGATGTATATTTCATAGTGTAGTTATTATAAATGATGTGCTACGTGCATTTTCGCAAGAATTTAAAAGGTCAAATACGTTTATTTTATAAAATCTATGATTTTAGATCAATACAGTGAATCTAAGATATGTAGTATATTTTCTTTATTCACTTTATAATTTATTAAATATTTAATAAAGATGCAAGATTATTAACAATATGAAGATGAAACTCGTAGGTTTTAAATATTTAAAATAGTACCATAATAATCTCATATCGATTTTATATTATTTTTGCAAATTAAATATACATAAAATATTCGTTGGCAATATTCTACTCGCTTCGATCATAATTTAACAAATATTTTAATATCATTAAAATGTGAAATAAACTTTCAATTTTAAAAAGTTTTGATCAATTTACACAGGTCAAACCAAGTGTATCCCTGAAATGTTATATCATTATCAAAATCATGGTTTTGCATGTTGAGCCTTTCATATTCAAATACAATTTAGTGCACTTGAATGTTGCTTAATATATTCGTAACCCATGAAAACTTTCGAATATCCCATTCATAATTTGGTTTTTAATAAGTTGTATCGACTATGCATAATAACTGATTAGATTTATATATGTTTTTGTTGGAGCCTCAAATACAGCAAGTCTATACATAATCTATCACAACTATCGCAAACATGGACTTGACCATCTTGTCACATATCCTCAGATTGATGACATCATTAGATCCGACGCTAAGCTTGATTCATAGAGTCATTAAAATTTAATTCGAACTAATCATTCCTTGTTTGGCCGCCGGAACAACTACACATGTCAATAAATAATAATATTATATGCCAATCGCTTCACATGAGCGTTTTTTGTTAAATGTTATTCGTAACAATCGGTAAAATTTATAATCATTTAAAAAACAAATAAAACCCACCACGCATTAGACACTGTATATATTAATTTCTATAACATAGTCTTCTTCAAGAAATATATTTTGTACTCGCAGACTGGTTTAAAGATGTAGTCACAATGTCATTTGAAATGTTCGGATCGCTGTTAATTACTTTACATTGTATTGTGTTCATGGTAATTATGGAAATAAGGCAAATAGTACAACAATAATTGCTTAATATTCATCAAAAGCAAGAAATTTACGAGTTTTTCAAATAATGCGCCGTAAAATAGTTGAAATGATTTTCAAAGGAAGTTTCGAGCCAATTAAAATATTTTTGCATCGGTAGTTAATTTTTACGACGAGTTACATAAATAACATGGGAACCGTTGAATTATTGGGGTTTTTATTATCATAACTATTTTTAATAAATTTGTAATACTGATTTGGTAAATAACTTATACCATTGTCGTATTCCTCGTCCTTTTGTAGATCGCATATTACAACCAGTTTTGAATAAATCCTATCATTTCTTTTATATTTTTATACTTCATATTTATATGGACAGTAATACATATATTCCATCAGAAGGCTTACAAAAATTCATCGCCTTATAAAAGCATCATTCAGAGAAAAATAATAAATTATTTTTTTCTCTACCTATGAATAAGACTATTTATTGATTGTATTGGCATTCACTTGGTAGAACTCCATTATAACACGGTGAAAAAAACAGCAATGTAATTTAGTTCTGCAAAATTATTTTTTTAAATATACTTGAATAAAAAGGCGGCTATAACAATAAGTTTACATGTGGCACGGAAATGATCTATTACGGAAGCAAATCAGACAAGTGGAGAGGGTTAATTAATGGAGAAGATAATATATTAGTTTAATCGTTAAGAATCCTTTGTGATAGTTGATGTCTATTGATTTCCAGCTGTTCCAAAGCCTTCATCCTGCGACCCTTTAGATAAGCAAATGTTAGTTTAAGCAGATTTCTGACAATGGCGTGAGCAGAAATATTTGGTATAAATATTAAATGTGTCTTATATTAAGTAACATCAATTTTATCACCAATGTGACATTACCGCAATAAAATAATTATTTTTACATTATTTAAGCTTAATAATAGTCTTTAAAGTAATTAAGATAAACTTAAACTTTTAAACTTAAAGATTAACATAAAATTCTGAAAATAGTTTATTTATCGAAAATATAGGTAAATCAAAAGTTAACAAGTTTAAATACGTTAACATCCTTGTTATCTGGCAGTCGTTTGTAATTTTTACGAATTCTCAATATTAGTTTTCTTTGTATCACCCCTGTAATAATATTGAATAACGTTTCCCAAGAAATTTTATAGATGCTCATTTTAAAACGCATTTTAGGGGAGGTTTGATATATTGTAGAAATTCGAAAAAAAAATGAATCGATCGAGGCGAAACACAGATATAATATACCAAACAGTTCATTCGCATCACATAAAACACACGTGTCACATTCAAAAGTAAAATTATATTATGTTCTAAAAGCTTATAAAGAATGCACACTTTTTCAATTCCTCAAATATTTGCGTCGAACTTTTTCGGCATTTCCTGTCAAATTACCTGCCTTCATTATTCACAGCTATTTCGAGACAATATTATTTAGATTCGAGCGCATGTGATCTATAGATAAGGTAGAAGTATCTTTATGTATTCTTTCAGAGAAATTTTATACAAAGCAGATAGGATCTAGTATTTTAACGAAATCATTTATTTGTCGGTAGATAAGTAGTTATAAATTCTTCCGACTTACTTCCAGTTTTCGGCTATCTAAAAAAACTCCTTATAGACAAACACACACGCAAAGATTTTTGTTATTAAAACGTTTTTATCATAGCACTCCGAGTATTTTCTTAAATTTTAATTATTTAGAATAAGTATACAATAAAACCGTTCTAAAAAAAATCTTTCTAAAAAAAATTCTAGACCTTTGTCTTAAAGGTCAACATCATTGGCAAAATAGATCGACCACGTTACTTATGCGCGTGAAAACGTAGCACTGTGTACATTTCCGGTCTGATACAATAGTTGCTAGAATTCGAAAATTTTTAATTCCCTACTATTCCATAAATACATTTTACGTAAAAACGTTTACCTACAATAGGTTTCAATTTCAATGTTCATAAATACCGTGGCTTCTTACTTGTCATTTTTGCGGTTTGTTCATTCGTTTTATCCAGGGGGTTTCAAATTTAGTTTCATCATCCGCCGCATTTCCGGGCGCACTGTTATATTGGTCGGTCAGTAGTCAAAATGCTTGTAATTCTGTAACGTACTTAATTTTCATAAATTTATCTCACTATTGATTTTAGGCTGGATTTGGATATGCTTTAAAGATTATACGACTGTAATGCATTATATAAAATTCTCTACCGACTGTCTGACATAAAAAAATTGCTTTGCAATAAAACATTAGTGTTGCACTGTATATATATTTTTTCTCATTCTCTCTAAAGAAAGATAGATTATAAACTACCACCAGTTTACAAAAAAAAATATATTTATGAATTGAGTTAAGCTCTATTAGGAGACATAAAAAATGCATCGATACCGAATGTTTTGTATATATTTGTGTACAAGGCGAAACATTTTCATAAATATTAATATAGGTTTGATGAGATGATTTTGGAGACATGTCTACCCATTTATATAATTAATTTTATCATTATCTTGGAAATGATGAATATAAAACTTTCTTGTCCAATTTTTCATTATAACAAAAAAAATATATTTACTTTGAAAAAATAATAAATCCTAGACAGCCAACCAATTAATGTTTTAGCTTGAAACAATATCAGTCAGGTTACATAAAAACAACATATTTCATACGAATTATAATTTTTGCTTAACTCATTTCCTGCAGAGCATTTTAAAGAATATTCCAACCTAGACTTCAATAATTTATTGAATAATATTGGTTTGAAACAATCTTATTGAGTTTGTCAGGACAAATCAAGCAATGCATAAACTCAAAAATTGGCGAGTATAAGAAGGTTTTAACCACTGTTGATTCATACATTTTCGGGTATCAACCATCAATAAAATCAGCCATCAGCAGTCAAAGGGTTAAGATAGACATATTAGTTTTGACCATTCCCTGGAAGATAATAAGTTTAACCGTGCGTATAACTAGATAAACAAGGCGTAATAAATTTTCATTAATAGTTTGACTTAGTTATAATTCTATGACAATTTTGGCTTTTTATAGAAGAAATAATTGAAATCATGCATATATTTCTTTTCATTATTGATTAATGTGTGTGTTTTTGAGACCAATCCCAACGAAAAATCTTTAATCGTATAGCCCAATCTTATATCATAACATGTCAAGTTAAGTTTTCTATCCAACGATCTAACAATAGCATGACGTAGAAGTGAGCCTTATAAACGCATTATGTTAGCCAAGTAACATATTCGAAGTTCTACAAAATAACAATAAATTATTATTTAAATGTATTCACAAGGTAGTGCCTCTCAGTCTTGCACTAAACGAACACGTGTAGGGATATTCAAAATATAATAATTTAAATGTTAACCTCACATATATCTAATTCTATCGAACATTTCATGTCATCGGGGCAATAAATATACAAAGCCATATTTTTTACGGCACGGAAAAATGCTTTTTATTGTTTTATAAAAAAGGGGAGTTGTTCAACTTTATATGGCACACTGAAATGAGCAATCATATATTTTTATAATTTTTTTATTGACATTGATGATCTATCCAGTGCCGTTGAGCTAATGTTTTTGTTAATAATAATCTACGTTCTACAAATACAGTTATAAATAACGACTGAAAAATCCTTGTGGCTTCATCAATAAAAAATTATCATATTATAACGTGGATGCCACAGTAAAAATATAGCATTTTCCCAATTCCAAAAATCGACCCCGGTTTCGCCTTTCCGCATCAGGCACTATATCACACAGATGCAAAGAACTGACAGTCAATAGACAGTGTGCATCAATTATATACAACAGAAATATCTAACAAAAAAAAAATCTAACAGAACCTATGGGTAGAAGCTAAAAATATATATGAAACAATTTGAATACATCAATTCTTTTGCATGTGTGTGAAAATACCTTACGGCGAAACCCAAGTAAGTGACAAATCTTTTGTAATTGACCATAGCTTGAACGATTTAAATTAGATGTTAAAATTTCTTCAAACACGCTCAGTAGATTTCGAATTGTGTTTTGAATTTATTTTATTTTTATCAACTGCTTACATTTTAGAGATAACTAACAAAAATTATTCCTTTCACGTGTAAGATAAATGTACACGTTAATTGATTAATTCGCTTCATCAAAAAAAGTTCATAATTTTCAGAGCGCATTTCTAGCACGAAAACTTCAATATATTGATTAAATTGGCATTTACTTGGTAGACCTCCATTATAACACGGTGAAAAAATAGCAATGTATTTTAGTTCTACAAATTTTCATAAGATATAAATGATGTCTATTTCGTCTCCCTCCTTCGTCAGAACTATTCTACAACTAGTATCCCTTAATAAAACCTCAATACTATTTTTACGATTTTTCTTGCAATCAATCAAAAAAAAAATACCGATCCTCTTCAATTTGCTTAAGAAACTTAATGTATTCGTGGAATATTATAGAAATCCAAAGAAACCAATACAGTAACATTCAAACAAATTATTAAAACGTGATATATTGTAGGACCTATGTTCAATCATTTAATTCGTGTGCGTAGTTCCATACTATATTCGATTGACATTTATACTCATTCTTTCATTAATAGAAACAATTTTGAATGTGCGTACAGTGACAGCATTATTTTAATTTTGCAATTGAGTTTTATACTTTCTTTCAAGATCAAGATAGAAATTTAACAAAATTTCGTTATTTAGTGAGGTATTTGTAGTAAATTAAATAATTTGACGTTTTGATTTAATTTTGCACTTTTTTACCCGCCAAAATTAATTGCAAGTCCGATATCTTTTATCGAAACTGTCATCTAAATATATTTACTTTGTCGGTGTGGCGTTAAATATGGAACGGATATAAGCAGGTAAGAGCGCGGCGGCACCGTGTTATCGCCGATTAGACCCCACCTGAGCGTCAATTATTTTCGAATTTCTCCTCTAATCGAAGGTAATTTGACCGTTTCGGATGACTCCGGAAGAGGGCAGATGTGTCAGCAGCGACACCTATGCTTGCCGCCTTTAATAAAGCATCATTGGAGGCGGTTTTATCTGATGAACACGCGACCAGCGCACCTGCTTTACCTGTCCTCGCTTCTGCGCCACCTAGTATTCGATACGTAAATAAGTTAAATAATTTTTAATTTCAACAATCTTCTAAAAGTATAACTCTAATATTCCTTCAACAACTGACGTAAATTATTGATTGAATTGGCGTTTACTTGGTAGAACTCCATTATAACACGTTGAAAAAATAGCAATGTATTTTAGTTCTACAATTTTTTATAAGTTGATAGCTATTTCGGCTCATGCCGTCGTCAGAACTATGTTTAATCTTTCGCCGCTCCTCAGACCATTGCGAGGGTCTAATTTGTTTAGGTAATAAATCATCTCTGGGTAGTAATTAAGCTTATTATAAGTGCCGCCTGTTTGCCTATTTTAAATTTTAATTTAGTTAATTTTTTGCTTGCATGATATAAGCTAGACTGTCAAAATAGAAGAGATGATGTTTTGCGGACTTTGTCTACACAGCTAAATATAGATAACCAAATTTATGATTAAACATAGTTCTGACGACGGCGTGAGCCGAAATAGATATCAACTATATCTTTAAAAAAAATTGTAGAACTAAAATACATTGCTATTTTTTCACCGTGCTAACTCGCGTAATATTATATTTTTCCAAATTACTTATGACATTATCATATTTACGTAGACTTGTTTTTTGGATTTTTGATTTTTTTTTTAAATAACAAACCAATTCCAAATTTCATTCCAAAACGTGTAAAAAGCCTTATAAAACAAAAGTGTTTTGAGAAGAACTTCTCGTAACTATGTAGCTCAACCTCTCTTATTTTCTGAGAGAGTAAGAATAGGGAGACTCGACTAGACAAATAGCGATATTTTAAGCCACTAGCGTCCAATGTCACATTTCGTCACAAAGTTTTGTACCCCTTTTTATAAAAAAGCTTGTAAAGAAAAAAATAATAATGAAATATTATATCCCCACCCCATCTTTAGAATCATTATTGATTACTACTAACAACTATTTTACATACTCTCCACCCCCATAAGGCGTGACGTCATATATGGGCAACCCCTAACGAAAATTACAATTATCTTTGTTTTAGACTGAACTGAGTGTTCGTCATAAATTAATCCGATGAAATAAAAAATTTCACATATTTTTTGACTATTTATTAATTTATAGTTTATTAATAACAGCTGACTAATTTTCGATTAATATAATAACATGTGCCACAAATAGTGTTATTTCAGTTCTGTTGCATCCGTATGATGTAATGATAATAACCAATTCTTACTTGATAGCATATCTATTTAATCGAAAGTAATAATTGTTGAAAGATATTTATACCGTCAAATTTGAATTGTTACAACTTTGTACGATTCCACATGTTTTGTTACCAACTGTCCGGGTTTCGCCTTTCGGCAACTTCAGGCATTTTATCACATGTATGCAACAGAACTGACATAAAATAAACTTTCAAGAATGACTCACTATCAAGATCGATAATGAAAATTATCACTGGTAATTGTGTTAATTATTATTAGATTAATATTATTGAATTTGTTTTAGCTGCAATTTACTGCTTGCCTTGGGGTAAGTGTTTTCCTGTAATTAATAACTTTGATATATAGACGATGCTAACTGTTTATTTTACGTCAGTTCTGTTGCATCCGTGTGATCTAATGCCTGAAGATGGTGAAAAGCGAAATCCGGATCGTTAGTGACAAAACATGTGGAATCGTTCAATGTTGTAACAATAAAAATTATTATTAATGTATATATCAATAACCGATAAGTTATAAATATCTTTTGAGTGATTCCTAAAAAGCAATCATGATTTCAAGTAGAGATGTACATGCAATGGTCGTATCTATAATACAATATAAACACAGTTGTTTTTTTACGCGGTTTTTGAACGGCACCGTTACTTTTTTATGCGCCTTACTCATTGTTATGTGATTTTTACAGAAATTTTGTCGCATTTAAATGAAATAATTGACTCAGAGCAAAACTCTAGTAAAAGCAGCATTTCATTAAATTAGTCCGAATAAAATTCAGTACGTTAGTTTAAAAAATCGATTATATTAGCAAACCAATAGTAACAACCGTAAATAACTCCTATGTTTCTCATTGTATTTTTATAATCAATAATGACAAAAAATTCGCGATGATTTGATTTTTGGAGCCGATTTATCAAATTATATGAAAGCGATTTTTTACGCGATTTTTCAATGCACCACTTTTTTGAATCAATAAATCGCGTAAAAAAAGGTCGAGTGTATTTAAAAACAAATACACTGCCCATTTCTTCATTAAAATATATCCTTTATTATTCTGTCATTTTTTATTTGCTTGCGCGTTTACCTTTAGTATATGTTGCAAAATAGATTTAGTATTCATTAGTTAATTATTTTGACTATTCTTAGCTCAGTAATTACCATCAAAGTATAAAAATTATGTGTTAATTAAATTAATAAGAGAAACCTCCCAAAAACAGTTTCTGTCGAACATTAAAAACACATTAATATGTTTTTATTTGTTGTTTTGAATAAATTATTCGGCTGAGTCGTAAATCAAAGGCAAATTATCTCATAATTGAAAATTAGAACATTGTTAACATATATTCACATTTCCTTTGTCTATTTTTTGGTGTGCTGCCTCGTATGTTGGTTGTTACATTTTCTTTATGTTCTTTTGTTTTTTTGGTTGAGTGACTTTACACATATATTATGGGTCTGTTAATATTACTTGAGGGTCACAAGACATGGGGAAATATTTCAGACTTCAAACGTATCGAAATTAAATTCTTTACCTTATTTATAATACCAAAGACGTTCAACCTTCACATTTGGCAAACTAACCACAGTACATATGATAATTTTACTAATAAACAAATCTGGGTTATTAGCATATAGTGTACGGGTATATTTGTTTAAAAAATATGCTATGTTGCGCGTGAGATTACAACACAATCCGCGTTGATTACTTAACCTATTTTTAGCCATATTATGATTTAGTGAAAAAACGATACAATAATTGGAAGAATTATCTATTTAACACTTGTTTATTATGTATAATGTTGAACACACCAAAATTCACACCGTGGCAACAGAAGGTTTCTGAAACGCACAAATTTATGCGCACCGTAAACAATGTGTTAAAATGGGGGACTATTTTAAAATCAGGCTAACAAATGAAAAAATAAAGAACTACACTAGATGTCAGACGACAACTATGACATTATTAGTTTGTCATATTGTCTATGAAAAAAATCTAATTTCTTCATTTAAAATTATCCTAGTATTTCTTTTTTGTTCTTTCTAAAGGAAAAACAATAGTATGTAAATCAAAGTACAGCATATTAAAAACAATAAAAACTTTTAATTTGAATGAAATTTGTGTTCGTTATTAATACCCATTTTATAATGAAAATATCAAATCTAAAAAAGTTACATACTGAAGAAAAAAAAAGATTGAGTTTATAATGATAAATGAATTAATAGATTTCTTCTTTTAAAATGTTTAATTGTACTTCAAAATTACTTCTGCATAATTTAAGTGATTGCTCAAACTTCAGGTATATTATAAAAAACCGTTTAAGTTAAGGTAAGGATTGGCAGATTGGTTAAGATCACCATTCAAATATTCAATGTGATTCTGAAAGCAAGTATTTTAAATGTAACTTACTTTTATATAATAACAAATTTGGAATACCAATTCTACACAATACACTGTACAAATTAAAATACCACTCTATAGTAGTCAAACTGAAAAAAAGTATAAGTTTGTATTTTGGAAAGAACACATATTTTTAGTTAATGATCAATTTTTGCTTAAACCGTTAAAAACAGTTGACACTACCATATATAACATAATATTAAAAAAATGTAAGGAGTATTTCGTGGCTCGTAGCATCACGCAAGCTTTTAACTGTATCTCTGCAAGTTTTCGATTTCTTTAAATATTGTTTATTTCGGACTGCCAACGACCAGAAACAATATAAAATGACACAATTTGCGTCGTTCTGATCACAGATGTCACACATATAGAATCGATAAAGTATTTGCACTGAGATAAGGTAATTGGTAATACAAATTTAGATGTGATAGCCTGTGTTAGGGAAAGTAACGTGGGATTAGTATAATGTGAATGTTTTTTGTAGAAAATTACGATTTCATTACAAAAAAATATATATATATTGATTGAATGGGCATTTACTTGGAAGAACTCCATTATAACACTGTGAAAAAATAATAAATGTATTTTAGTTCTACAACATTTTCTAAGATATAGTTGATAGCTATTTCGTGTCTATGTCGTCAGAACTAATCTGTTTAGACTAGATATGACGAAGGCGTGAGCCGAAATAGCTATCAACTATATCTTAGAAAATTTTGTAAAACTTAACTAAAATACATCGCTATTTTTTCACTGTGTTATATAAAAAATATTTAAAATTTCTTTTCCAAGGAACATATCCCCAACTCTTCCGTCTGTGTTCATAAAATTTAAGCAATTACAATGAAAAAAAATCATTTACCTTTGATTAGATTTCCCAGAAAAAAAGAACAAATATATTTAGTGATTTTTTATTATATTGACTAAAAAATATGTTTCACGAGCCACCGTTTGAAGCCCGCGGTGGGTGGCAGTACCAGGGTATTGTCAATCGCCCCCCGGTTGCTTATTTTACAAGAGAACCGCTTGTACTCGCTGTAAAAAGCCCTTTGAGTCATTGCATTATGTAATGGATCATTAATACACGCCCCGCGGCCAGCTCTGACAACATCCTTCTTGTAGGCTCTTGTTCCTCGCGTTGTAACTTGTAACTTTGCCTGCTATTCCACCCCATTCCGCGCCTTTCACCATATTCGGTCGGATGACCAGAGCCGCATCCATCACCAAATAATACGTGATATCAAATTCAGGATTGAAGTCATCACATATTAGCATTATTTTAGAGACTATACCACAATGTCTACTTCAGTAAATTTGCGATTCCATGACTTAAAGTTCGGCACATCTTTCGTCAACATTTTTTGGCAGTAATTTATTTTAAATAATAAAAACACATTTCACAACTGATCAGTTGATAATGCTCGCGATGAGCGAAACCGGTCCTGATCAAAAAATATATTGTGGAAATAAGTACTAAAAAATGTGTTTTTATCATTTAAAATATCATGCCTTTCCATCAAGAAGTGACAGTTAACACCTTAAAAGTAATTTATTTATTTGAATATATAGTTATGTAATTTTATACATATATTTTTTGCATTATATAATGGAATTATTATTTGTCAGATTAAATATAGTTAATGCTGTAACGGAGTGGTAGATGTGTTGACTTCCGTGGCAGAATTCATGGATTTAATTCAACTTACTCAATTAACTGTTACAATCATTTTTCGAAAAAGATCTATTTTTAAGATAAGGTACCGATAGTAAACCATCAGAAGTAAAAATTTAGTTTCCTAAAACACTAAAGGTAATAAATAGACAACTACTGAAACAAGAGATTAAGCAATCATCAAATGGTTCATCCAGTAATCCTTCTATTTCTTTTTTAAATTAAATTCGCGCATTGATCCATATACTATTTCAAAGACAACGATTTTAGCAATTAGTATTTCAAAATACAGTAAGTAATCGATTAACGGACAGTTCGGACTGCGAAAAAATCGGACAACGAACACTATCACGAAAGATTTTTATGTTCGGACAACGAACACATATTCGGATAGCGAACTTATTCTATCTTTAAAACCTTGATGATCGGCTAACAAACAATTCGGATAGCGAACATATTATTAGAACAGACTTTTTTCGCCCTCAGAAACATTAGTCGTGGTACAACTTCGTGCATTGATCTATATACTATTATACATAAAATAATTTTAGCAATAAGTATTTTAAAATACAGTGGCTAACCGGTTATCGAATATTTTGGACTACGAACAAATCATACATCAAACACATATTCGAATAACGAACTAGAAAGATCTTTTTAATCCACTTATTCTATCTATAAAATCTTGATGATCGGTTAACAAACAATTCGGATAGCGAACAAAATCTTGGAATCGATTATGTTCGTTAAAAGATCACCCACTGTATATGAAAAATATAAAAATTATGATTATTATTGTGATTTTGTTTTTTAATAAAAAAATAAGATGTCTAATCTATACGAAAATGGTGAAAAATACAACTAGTATAAGTGTATCTTTCAAATATCATATTCAACAGTTATATAAAAATATATATTAACTAAATTATAGATTGGTCTTGGTTTTTTTTGAAAGTCTGGTAATTTTTAACTACAATTTTGTTTAATTAGTATTGAAGCAGTCAAAACTAGTCCTTATCTTTAAAATATAAAATTGTTAAAATGGTACTGAAATTGCATTTCATAAATCGTAAGTTGTGATAGTTGGAATTGTATTGTTTTGTGAAGTATAACCCGATTTTATTTTTGTTTATTATTTGTGTTATGTCTGGTTCCTGAAAATATTTGTTAATACCACCCAGCGGTGGGTCTGGAAATTGATTTCGCGTCCACAGTGTAAATTCAATATTTCAAATTTCATAAAGGCCCTCTCAAATATCCGATACAATAGAGTAACAGTATATCCGACATGAGTGAAGTTGCTTTCCGATGTCGACCGAAAACGATGTGATGTTGGTCACGTGATGTTATATGAGAGTATTATGACATACGATCGAATCAATTCGAAATTTGAAAACCAACATAGTTAATATCATAAAGAAAAAATGAAAAAAAAATACAGTACACTTTCTGTTTGTTTATTTCTCATTACGGAAATATTTTTAAATAAGACTGACATTTCCCTTTTTAAGGAGATAAATATTTTTAACCGAGCCGAAATAGCTATCAACTATATTTGTTAAAAATAATTTTGTAGAACTAAAATACATTGCTATTTTTTCACCGTGTTATAATGGAGTTCTACCAAGTGAATGCCAATTCAATCAATAAATATGTTTGTTCTTAACATATAATACATATAATTGAAATCATACTATAATATATGCAACATTACAATACTGAAATTCGCAACAGTAAAATTGACTTTATTTGATTTAATAAAGTATATTAACTTGTTAAAAAAAATTGTTATCACTTTTAAGGTGTTAACTGTCACTTCTTGATGGAAAGGCAAGATATTTTAAATAATAAAAACTATTTTTTAGTACTTATTTCCACAATATATTTTTGATCAGGACCGTTTTCGCTCACCGCTAGTATTATCAACTAATAGAATACAATTTATAATACAAGCATTATTTGTGTTTATATTAAATGATTTCCTGTAAATTGTTTCTTAGTTCTTAAGCCCATTGTTTTGTATACCTGCTACTTTTAACTCAAAATTTTTGTATAAATAGACTTGCTTGTAAATTGTATTCTATCAGTTGATAATGCTTGCAATGAGCGAAACCGGTCCTGATCAAAAAATATACTGTGAAAGTAGGTACTAAAAAAAATATTTTTATTATAAAAAATTGTAAGTTGATTGAATTGGTATTTGATTTGTAGAACTCCAAAAAATATCGATCTATTTTAGTTCTACAAAAATATGTGTTATTTTTTTACTGTGTTAAATTTTGTAAGCATTTTAACAACATAGTGTGAATTATGATATGATAATGTCCGTGATGAGCGAAAGCTGGACCGATATAACGAAACAATTACTATTTACTTTATTTTTGACTGATAACAAAGTGAAATATTTTAAAAAAATCTTAAATTGTCATTAATCTTTATTTTTACACTATTCTTCCGACATTCGAAAAACAAATTGATACATAAGATGGCGCGCTTAATGTATTACAAAATACTCACAATTTATTTAACATTTGGAATAACAACAAATTAAATTTTTTAGAGCTTGGAATAAATAGACACGGTGTATAAACATCAGGTCATTGGTGTATTCTTTCAATGTTAACAGCCTAAAACAATATTAACAAAATTGTTGCACGCCATATATATGGCAAATTATAAGTTATGGTGAACATAAAACCGTACTGCATTGATCGCGAGACCCGATAAAATTAACGTCTTTTTTTGTCGCCGTTAATGGCACGTATAACCTTTATACAGGATTGAGGTTTTATTGCGTCAGAAAATGCAAGAAATGTAAACTGCAATAAACGACACCCAAGCCTAAGCATTTCGTCGTGGAAAATTGCCCGTGAAAACAAACTTATAAAACATGAGTAAGTGTTACACATATTTTTTTAATTTCCGCTCACAACATGAAGTATATGGACTCTGGACAGTGTGAACCGTTATAGCAGATTTGTTACGAGAAATGCTTTAACTCAATGCTTAAATCCTTTTTTGTACGACAGTATACATCGAATGGTAGGACAACAGGAATAATAATAGATAGCTAGTTAATTGCTCTACGTTTTCAAGGATAAGATCCACGTTGAATCCACGTTTTTTTACAAGGCTTGTAAAAAAATATATTGATTGAATTTGCACTTACTTGGTAGAACTCCATTACAATACGGTGAAAAAATAGCAATGTATTTTAGTTCTACATTTTTTTATAAGATATAGTTGATAACTGTTTCGGCTCACACTATCGTCCATAGTTCTGATGATTAAGTATCAACTATATCTTATAAAAAAATCGTAGAACATAAATATATTGCTATTTTTTCACCGTGTTAAAAATATTATATTTTACTTGATCAGTAAAAAAAATATGTTCTTTAAAATTTCTTGTTTGATCAGTGATGAAATGTATTAAATTTTTATAGTAAAGATATTTTTAAATGTCATTGAAATATTGACGAATAAAATTTATTATATCGACTTAAGATGTTTAATAGAATTTCAATATAAAATTTAAACTGTTAATACTTTGTATGATTCTACAAGTTTTGTTGCTAATAACCCATGTTTTGCCTTTTGATATCACACGGATGCAACAGAACTTCTGTTGAAAAAACTACTTATTAAAAAAAATATTTTATGAACATCATTTATAAAAACGTTAGTTATCATGTCTCATGAATCGATGCATGATTGTATGCACATTACGTTGGCAATGCCTTACGGTTATTGCTCCAATATTTGGGCTAATAAAACAAATTGGTTATAAAAATAAATTGAAATGAACTCGTCCTTGTCGGCAGGAGAAAAATATTCTTTATTCAAAATCGTATCCTGATTCAAAGGGTAGTAAGTAAATCTTTTGTAATATTTTTATTGTGGCAAAAATAATACCCTTTATATACAGTATAACTAATTTTCCGGCGAGATATGCGTTCGTAGATTTAGTAATATCATTTTTATTAAAAGCTCTGTTTTTACTTTTCAAAAGTTCGTTATCTGTGATTAATTTTACACGAGATAACCATAGAGAAGAGAATTGAAGCTTTATCTTAAATAATTTGGCGTTTTAAACTTTTCTCTCAAATATAAGGTTTGCGTATCAATATGATATTATTCAAGCTATTCTTATATTTTATACTTTTTATACAGTAGAAGTAATGAAACTACAATCATATCACTGCATTATGTATACAGTATGTAAATTTAATCAAGAAATTGAAAACATTGCTTGTTTTTTATGCCAATTTTTTAAAAATATTAAATAAGTAAAGTTCATGTTTTTTTAGTAAACAATAATGAAAACGTTATTTTTTTATATTCAGCTCAAGTCTCACTTCGGATAATAATTATCTAATTTATACAATTTGACGCAAATAGAGAATTGGGCGTCAGGTGCATGACGTATTAAAAATCGTTAACAAAATATGTAAAACATCGACAGGTGAACGAAAAAGACTCGTCGAAGATTGTTGGCATAACTTGTTTTTAACAAATATTTGGTTTTTCTATTACAATCCTTTCCAAATACAGTATGTATATAATACATTTATTATTAATATGACTAATTAATGTGTGTGATTGAATATAAAATTAGTAATGGAAAATTTATATAATTTATGATGCCGACTAAAAGTGCTTGATTCTTTTCAATGTCAAAATCGCTAGCTCTTTTTGTTAGTGTTAGTTTTGTTTAGTGAACCCGGTTCTGATAGTAAAATACATAGTGGAAAAAATATTAAAAAATGTTTTTATTTTTATTATTTAAAATATCTTACCTTTCTATAACGAAGTGACAATTAACATATAAAAAGCGATCGTCAGTGATAGGATGCCAGATGATGCCGAAAGACGAAAACTGTGTCGTTAATGACAAAACATGATGGATTGTACAAAATTAAGTTTGGAGTTTGAATAACATTTCGAGGTATAAATCACTACGCGGTAAATTCTTCGCGCTCAATTGTTCGGTTGTATAATAAATATATTTTGTTTATAATTTACACATTGAGTGTTTTCGACAGACGGCATGAATACGTGGGAAAAAAACATTGTATACCAAAAATTTGGTATTTTTTTCGCTCATTTTATAATGCATCCTCTAACTGTACTTCAAATTGCAATTGTAACATTAATATTTACATTTTTTGTCCTGTTGACTATTTGCTGATTAACAAAATATATATTTCAACATACAGTATATTTAGCTGCATTTGAAATATCCAATTTAACACAATGATTATATAATTGATAGTTTATGGACACAAATGTATGTTCTTACCTATGTATGTAGGGTTATTTATGTGTACGTTTTTTTTTGGATTATGATGGGTGAAAAATGTTTTTCTGGAATTCGATTCAATATTCTTGGTGTCATAAAGTTATATGAGTGTCTGGATGATTGTACGTGTAGCCTGTAGACAGTCACGTGTCTTGTTTGATGGGCCGCCTATTATAATTTTTCATTTGCCACAGGTAACAAACTCTGTCCGTTACAGTTGATCGTTAGACGTTTTTGTATAATTTGTATGTCTTCAATATAAACAGTATAATAAAAACAAATACTAAAATATATCATGTACAGCATGAACTATTGAACAAATCTAGTTTTATTTTATTATTCACTGTTTATCTTTGGAAGGTTGCGATATAATAAGGAACGCTGAAAAGCCCTAGTAGGGGGCAAAACGACTGAAAAACGTAAGCATAAGAAGCAAAAGTCATTATGTATGTATTTTAAATATAAATTAAATAATATTGGCGATAATTTCAGTCAATCTCTTTTGTTGTATTTCTGAACAGATAAATGTATTGTCACTTTATAATATTCTTGTTTTAGAATTTATTTCTAAAATAGCGAGTAAAAATGGGTTTATTTTAATCAAGCTTAAAACCATGACTGATTTATGTACCTTCACTTTCTATACGACAGCACGTATTATAAACATAACACTATTTTCAACTACAGGATGTATTTTTATTTGAGATATCATCGTCATTATTCCAGAGAAATTGTATAAAAATATGTATATTATATATAGTATAAAAAAACTCTTTTGGGGCGTAAGAAAATTGAAATGAAATGTGTTATATTATTGAATAAATATCACTTACAATCTAGTTTTAACGTAACCATCTTTAAATTATTGTGACAAAATACAGTCGCAATTTAGTACTGGCGATATACCGTAATGCATTCAAAATAGTATGGCATTTAAATGTAACGGTACCAAGTAATTATTAGTCATATTTGTATATAATTAATTGTATTTATTTGACTCACACAGTAAAAAATTGCATATTTTTATACGAATGCGTCGCCCACTGGATTTAGTTTTCAACAAAAAAAAAATGTTAAATTATTTTTTATTATGGTTTTGAAATTTATTACCAACCCACTTATTTTTATTACAAGATTATCTAAATCTACTAAATAGCGGCTACTTTCTAGCTTCATCTCTCCGTATATACATTGCTATAAGCATATACAATACTAGACGAGATTTGGTATTATAATCGCTGTTCAAAATCTGTTTCATAAAATCATTTTGCAATAATACATAATACATGAATGTCTGTGATACTTACAGCAGTCCTGCCCTAATCTTTTTATTGCTATCTTTTCAAAAACATCGTTTTTAAATCTACTACATAACAAACATTTCTCTCAACAAAATATTAATTGTTTATAAGTGTTTCATTAGTATCAGTATAGTCGAAGCTAAAAATATAACAATTTTTTGAACATTTTTTTCATTCCTGAGACATAGCTCCCCTTACGTTAATTCTTTTAAAAACCACTAGTGGGATATAAATTAGTGTTGTTGTGGATCTAATTATGGTGATCTTATTTGTTGAAGCAGTGAACGATGATGCTTGTAACCCACAGTTGTAAAACATCTCACCCGGTGGTCCTCGCTTCTTCAACTTTCCGATATTTTGATTGATATGAGCACCGTTCCCATACTGCATAGAAATATTTTGTGACAATATTTTCTTGATCGTACAGTTATCGACTAGTTTACATTTTGTTTAAAAAAATAAATAATTTAATCATTTATTTGGTTACGTTACACGTTACAAAATAGAAAATCCAAATTATAATTTTATTGCTTTTGCAACGTCAAAATATTAAAAATATTAATTTTGAAAACTAAAGAAATAAATAATAAGGAAAAAGGAAATCAACCAAGCAAAGCTATGTAAAATCTACTGTAAAAAATTAAAGAACAGTATTCGCCTGACGCACTCTCGTCTACATGGAATATGTCGTCACCCGAAGCAAACTGTTGAGCATTAGTAATGTTGTTGCCATTGGCATCCCTATTGACAGACTGGTTTTACACTTTGGAAGAAAAAACAATTCTTGTCCAAGATTTCATACAGTTTAATATGATCAAGGGTAGCAGAATTATTCTCATTTTGGCATCGTATGAGCCGAAAGAAATATGTGTCGAAATACATTTTCGAGTTTTCAAACGATTTAAAGTGAGCTTACCTAAAAGAAAGGTAGTTCGATAAAGCCATGGTATATATCCATATGTCCTCAAGTAAAGAAGTCTTAAAAAATTATTTTGAATCTTTTACATCATAAGGGTATATTTCAATTTAAATTAAATTTAAAGAAATTTTTCAGCGATACGAAGGACTATCCCAACACAACAATCCAATAACTTCTAAATGATTATGACGAAAACACGCCGACAGACTTCTAAAGACCTATGAGAATTTTACTTCTTAAACCTTCTTAGATAAACACTAATACTAAAAACCCCTTCCCTAAAAGTCCATTCTTTTTCACTTACAGGATATCTGACCGATGTACAAGCATATCGGAACAAGCAGAAGAAAGATGAAAACTACTACGCGACCTCGAAGAGAGAGCTTCAAGGCTATATGATAATAAAAAACGTTTGGCAAACAAAAGATAATTATTAGCGACACGGCAAGACAGCTACGCCATTTGCAACAAAAACACTCACAATTTGAGGTTAATGCATCAACTACCAATGTCACCACCGACCAGAGGACAAGTCCAAGGTCCAAAGACCCCACAAGAAATCATCCACTCATCAAAAACCTTAAGATGAAGCACACAATCAGACCAGGCATGAGTACCGCACGAAAATCCAAGATCCAAGACTTGGTGTCATAAAATTAAATTTTAACTTAGCAAGTGCACTATATTTTAAAGTAATTGTGTTTCACATGGCGTCAATATTAAAATTGTAACTATTTTTTTAATATAAAATTCATACAATAAAACTCGAAATCAAATTTGTAATTGATTCTGACAAATACTTATTTGAAAGAGATTAATTTTAGGAATATAATCAGTGATATTTTTCTTTCCAATCAGAATTTTGTTTCAGTTTAGCGGTTAATTAAAAATGTTTAAACTATCCTTCTCTTACTTATGTGATTAATGTTACTTCTTGATAGAAAAGCATGATATTTTTAAATACAATAAAACATTTTCAATACTATTTACATAATATATTTTATGATCAGGACCAGTTTCGTTCACTGCGATAAGACACAAATTACAAACACACATATTCATACAAAAAAATCATTACATCAATTTAGAAAAAAAAATGTTTTTTTTTTCGTTGAACTGGCAAAATCTCAAGATAAATTGTGTCCTACGAGTTTTTTTATTATGTAAATAATTTAGTAATATAAGAAAACACTGATTGCATACTGCAAACTTTTACCGATTGCAAATCGCATGCAATATTAGTGAAACCGTTGGAAGAAAAAAAAAAGAAAATGGATATTGAATTTTCATTCAAAGAATTACCTATTTACAAAATTTAAATACCAGTTAAACTTAGTTTTCTATGAATAGATATATATATATATATATATATATATTTTGGTGTTTCAATTTAAATGTAGAGTTCACCTCTCAATCATAATTTTTCGAACTTAATTGAATTGAAAAAATAACCAAAGTCCTGTTCTCAAAATTTTGGTATATAAAAATTATTCGTAAACGATGTAGGAATAAAATTGTATTATTAACATAATAAGAACCTATTCCCGTTAACATTAACGTTGCATGCAGAAAAACAATTTTTAGCAAGCAACATAAGCAAATTAGCTTCAAAGATTTTTGTACTCATTAGCAAGAATACTTTTTCAAGTGTGTTCGGTTATGACTTGTTCAATATACATATTGTTCCAAATATCCCTTGGCTTTTTAAAAGTAACATTTGTTTTGACATGGCAGAAATGATCGTGTTGTGAAGCATTTCAGAATTGTTTTAGCGTCCCTTCTCTCCGCCCCCTTTCACTGGCGCACCAATGAACACTCACTTTATATCAACCGCTTCGTTATGCCTCTGTTAACATAGAGAGCTTTTGAAACTTTTCATAAAAATATTTTAAAAACATACCAAGTAATATTTCCTACCGTCACTTTCATCAACGTAAAATCTTCATTTAATTATTACGATATATAACACTTTCAAAACCAACTTAATGATTCTCCAAATTTGTATAGTATATTTATAAAACTTTTTTAATTTCATAAACTCACGATTGATGTCTTTTGAAGTTGAAATTAATAGATTTTATTTGATTCAATAACAATATGTAATGTTAACACATTAAAGTCGGAAATTATATTTTTTTTCATTCTAGAATCTTCATTCAATGAGTTAATAAACTATAACCTTTATAAGGATTAGGTATATGTAAAATTATATGGACGTTAATATTTTTAGTATAATTTTTCACTAAAATAATAAACAACGGAAATTAGGAATGGATTGTATTATTAATTATTTTTACAATAACATTTCTAAAATTAGCTACACACATTAACTCATAGAAAACGATAGAGATAGAAGTAATATATAATAAAAAAAAATACGGTATATTGACTAAATTTAATATGAAGTTATTTATAATAGCTCCATGCATAAGCCAAAACATATATGTATAATATAAATTGTTTTGAGCTTGCAATCCTTTTAAGCAATAAAATAGTATTTACAGTAGAATAAAAACATTCGACAATAAGCCATCAAATGATAAAAATCGTTAAAAATGCATATTATAATATAATAGAATCGTGATCAATTATGTATGAAACTGGTAATGATCATAAAATCGTATAAACATTCACTGAAGCCAATATTTTTGTGAAACTTTCAAAATATTACCATAAAGGTTTTTTTTTCAAATAAACACTGTTGTTTTATTTTTTTGTGAGATGTTGTTTCGAATAGCTGTAATAATTACCAGACATTATTAATTTTTCTAACAATATTTTACAGGAACCACCGTTTGAGAAATAACGAAGAGTGGTCATTACATGGCTGATACCGATTTTACCATGCAAGCCACTCATTCGATTCAATTAGTCTCATAATGATTCTCACCAATAAACGATATTGTGATCACATCAAAAAATATACCTGTCTGCATAAAAAGACGCTGTTATTACTTCAATAACAACAAAACTGAATGCACCGCTTTATTTATTATATATGACTTTGAACTAGAGCTCTAGAGTCGGAGCCACGAAGTGGTGATGTTATGAGCGAAGTCGGATTCGGAGTGTATAAAAACTCCGACTACTTTTTCAATCAGACAGTTTTGAAAAGTATCTCACTGAACAATTTGCTTGATTGGTTAGTTGATCTTTAATTGAATGCAAATTAATAGGAATGATAAGAAAAACAACAAGTCAAAAAATATATTTTGGAAATAATTACTAAATAGTGTGGTTCATCATTGAATTTATAAATTATTACAGTCATTAAATAACAGAAGTCGAAACAAAAAAAATCTTCAAAGTATAACAGTATGATTTAAAAATTCTACAGCGAACTCGATATCAAATACGTGAGTCGCAGATGTTCGTTTAGTTAGGCTAAGTTATTTATGTAAAATAAATATGAACCAAAACCAAAGTGTTAGAGCTGATAATTACTACAACATGAAGTAAGACACTTTTTTACTGTACCGAATCATGTTACTTACCTATCACACAACCTTTAATCTAAAAATAATTATATTCGCATAATATGGCAATTCGATCAAATAGAGTATGTTTGCAGTTCATAATCGATGTTTATTTGTTAGCACTCTTTATTGAACCAACTGCATAACAAAAGTATGCTCGACAACTCAAAAATGACGGTCGTTTCCCAATAATATGCGAAGAACTTCACAGACTCCTTAAATTTGTTTTCAACAAATATATTACAACTATCGCGTTAGTTAAATAAGAAATCATGACAGTAATATTGAATGAAAAAAATTATTTCTTTTTTTACGTTATGAAATATAAAGAAAATTTTTAGATTCTAGATTTCATTTTATTCAAATTACACTACGCCATATTTTTTACGACCTTTTTTTATTATTCGGACATATTTTTAACGTTTTATGATTTTATGACACCATTAAAATAATTTTGAGTAAATAATTATAATAGGAAGTAACATTAAATGTTGATATTTACTGTATTTTACAATAGGTTTTGTATTCAAGCCATAAATTACTGCATCGTATTTATCGAACTATGTTTACTGGGTGAACATATTAAATATGAAAGTAAAAGTTAAGGCACTTATTAGACACCGGCTTAATGATTAATTTTTCTATGCGGTACGTCAGTATTGATTATTTCCATCCCTTTGGATGATCCATTTATCATACAAGATAGTATTATTTTTTGCTGGCTGCTCACAGAAAAATTGAATGACAGCAAATTTATTCTACTTTACACCGTCGAATCGCGAAACCGGTACTTACCATATTTTTATAAAAATAAGTAAGCGTATATCGGTCTCTTAGACAAAATTCTCAAACGGTGAGTCCTCATGTCAAATAATTAATTTAATTAAATAATAAAATTTGAGAATATATCGTGTTTTAAAAATCCAAATGAATGTTGTTACAATACATTCACTTTCGAGCTTTGAATCTATAGTCGTAGACAGCCAATAAATAAAGCTAGTTAATTGTAAAATTGTCGAAAAGCTACCACCAGCATAGTGTATATTTTTTCATCAAAATTAAATGTATGAATATGTTTATAGATTTTTTTTTAATTGCTTAATCTCGTTTCGTAAATGAATAGAAAAACATTGAATTCCACGTCTAAGAAGATAGCAAATAGGTTACGTTCATAATAATCTTTTTGATAAAAAAAACTTCTTTTTTTTTTTAAATAATAAAACCACATTTATTTAGTACTTATTTCCACAATATATTTTTTGATCAAGACCGGTTTCGCTCATCGTGAGCATTATGTTGATCGCGAGCATTATGTTGATCGCGAGCATCAGTTGATAATGCTCGCGATGAGCGAACCCGGTCCTGATCAAAATATATATTGTGAAAATAAGTACTAAAAAAATGTGTTTTTATTATTTAAAATTTCATGCCTTTCCATCAAGAAGTGACAGTTAACACATTAAAATTGATAAAAAATACTTTGTATTATATTATAAAATATGGTTATTAAAGAATTGTTTGTAAGATGCGTCTAAAAAGAACGACCGAGAAATCGTTTTAAGTCATTTCACACAATTCTTTATACAATAAAAGTAAATAAAAATACTGTAAAATCGTAATAAATTCAAAATTTACCCGAGAGCGTCGGCATGTGAAAACGAATTGAAAAAATCTAAGAAAAATATGGATACTGCTCTTATTGGAAATAAAATACGTTTAAAATATGAACTAATGTCAAAGCATATAATTTAGCACATCAAATAAAACGCCATTTAATTATTAAATGGATATGTCACCTTTTACTTTGAGTCACCTCGTATGATATAATATCTCTAATTTTTGGGAAGCAATCGATGATTATGATCGCTATTTATTTAATATCATACAACGTTAGCAGGTGGCGAAGAAGAAGGCACATGCCTCGGAATTTCAGTAGTTTTGCCAATTAAAAAATTGCCCTTGAATATATGTAAATAGTACTGCGATCGAATCAATTAAACAAAACAAATGACATTAAATCCCTCATACGAGGAACGCATCCGATAATTCTCGATTTATCGCTGATTCCATGTTATATCAATTTGAAAAGCATTGCAATGTGGTATTTTAATCGATTGACGACTATACTTTTATATTTTTACAATAATAACACTAATTATTATTTTATTGAAAGTTTATTTATCAAAATTATTTACAAAGCGTTTTAAAAACTCTTCAGAATCCTTTATTCGATATGCTTTTGTGATTTCGACATAATTTTTATTTAGAACATTTTTGAATATCTCAGTTAAGTTAGGAATATAATGTAAAATATAAAATGTAATCAAAAGTATGTTGTTTTATTTAAAGAATATTTCAATAAATAAATAAATCACATTTTTTGATGTAATCAGATATAAAAAAATCATAATGCCACTTATCTGCATTAATCAAAATATATGAAGAAACCATATTTTTAGTTAGCACAAATCTTCGAAACATTAAATTCTTAATCCATAATAATAATTTAGGTAAATAACATTTCGTTATTTAACTATCGTAATATACACGTGTAGCTATATTTTTTGTTTTAAAAACCCTTTTTTTATACGCTTTCCATATAGACAAATACGACATGATTTTAAGTATTCAACAGTTGTAAAGATTTTACGTTTCGAACTTTCCAAAGTCGTATACATATATTATTTTATTTAAGGCATGCCTGAAAAATTGTTCTAATATTAAGCGTTTAGAAAGTGTCGACCTGTATTTTTGTAAAATGGTCTAAAAACTAACGTCTTACAAACTTTATTGTTTTATAAATTAGACGTTATTGAAATGTTTTTAACTCTTTCTTTAATGTTTTCAGATGATCTTCTCGTGTGTAACGGAAAGGTATTATCTTCCCTGAGAACAAAAAAAAACTTTCTTATTGTCTCATATATTCAGTAGTAATTTTAAATATTATTGACAACAAAAAACCATCAAAGATCGATGTTATTTAATAATCCTTTTACTGAGAATGTAAAACATCTTATTATTAGACAGTGTTGATTGATTTTAAGCCTTAGATTAGTTGGTGATAATTTTCTAAGCGTGTATTCAATAATGTATAAGTGATATATCAAATGGATGAATGTCTCATTTTCTAGAAGTAATGTAATTTTAGAAATCATTATTGATGAATAAATAGTGGTAATTAAAAACGTTTTACCTATTCTGCCCATACCAATCGGGATGTTACCCGACGAGTATCGTATCAATTTCTATAATGGATGGAGCAAAAATATTCTAAAAATTTATTAATTAACTATATATTGATACACAAAACAAAGAAATTTGTGTAGTTTTAAATAATAACGGATATCAGTAAGTGTTATAAAAATAAGACATTTTGAAATTATATATAACATCATCAACTTCAATCCGTTGTTAATCCTAAATTAATATCACAAGAGTCATTATAGCACACTACTATTAAAACAAGAAAAAATTATTAGATCTTAAATACAACCGATGCCTGTCTTATTAAAGTTATAGAAACTATTGGCAAATTTTATAACAGTATTGTTTACTTTTTTTTCGTTTTAGAAGCTGGTCCGTTCATGTGTATCTTTAATTTGTTAATATCCATTGTACATTTTAAATAATAAAAACATGTTTTTTATTTATTATTTTCAAAATATATTGTATTTTTTATAGTCTGGACCGTTTTCGCTAGTGCTCAAATCATCACAAAAAAAAAAATATTATTGTATTTAAAATCAGGGCCGCAGAGTCGTAAGACGCGAGCTTTTTTTCGAATATATATTATTCGACACTTTTTCGAATAGACGATTTCGAAGAATATCTCAATAAACAATTTTCTGAATTGGTTGGTTTACCTTTAACTTAATGCACATCGATAGGAGAGGTGGAAATAATCCTGATAAAAATAAACTTTTTTTAAACGGAATATTGTTGTTAGTCGATATCGACTTTACAGCCCTGTTTAAAATGTCATACATTTCCACTAAGAAGTGACATTTAACGCCATAAAAGTGATTCACTATACAATCAAAATGTCTTAAGTAAATTACTCTCGTTTGCCAAATTTAATATTTATTTTAAGTAAAATTTTTGCGACTTGCAGTTAAATTGAAAAATAAAAGTTTTTATAAAATTAATAAAATTATTTGAGTGAAATTAAAATATTTCCAAAATAAATTAGAATATGCTTACTCGAGTATATTTTAGGTAGCGTATATCTAAAATCTAATAAATAATTTTCCATTTAAGCTATTCTTTGAAATATTTCTGTGAATCAAAAATATTTCCATGAATTGTAATTGGTTTTCGATAACTATGTGAGCAAAAAACGGGAAAGACTTGAAAAATATTTAAGAGTCGTATTTGATTATATTTGAAACCGAATGAGCACAATATAACTGATTACAATAAACGGAGCATGAAAATTTGATGGTAACAAATTATGGAAATTCTTGTTCGGAGCGTATAAACTATTCGGAAAAGCTGAACACTTTGCACGCTAAAGCCATTTGTGATAAGCGTATAAATTTGAACATTGCACATACAAATCCAGCAGTGTATCATTTGACTCTCTTACAATATTTCACTTCCAAAGTAGGTTTACGAGTCTCAAATAAATTCCTATGCTCCGCTCTAATGGCTAATATAAAATATTATAGCTTCGTATTAGAACAAGAAATTTACGTGACTTGTACTGGTAAGGAACGAATTGTGTTGCCAAAGCTATGAAATAGTGACCTGCACGGGTGACATTTTATAAAATTACCCAATCCAATCCCGACCATTAAAACCCAGTCGGCCCTAAGCTCAAGATTTATTTTCAAATGTATTTCCAGAACATTATTACACATTTTATATCACTATTATATCAAATATTACTATTCTTCCTGATCATGAATATTTTTTCATTGTGTTCTTTTGAAAGTAGCAACGAACTCTTATATAAACGAAATAGTTAATAAAAACTAATAAGCAAGTTTGAATCGTTACAAATTTTTACGATTCCATATGTTCTGTCACTAACGACCCGGGTTTCGCCTTTCGGCATCTTCAGGCATTATATCACACGGAGGCAACAAAACTTACGTAAGCGTTGTAAAACCCTTTCAAGCCAGCGTAACGATTCAATTTGATATTGAAATTCCATCATGGACTTTCAGACCATATTATAAATTATAATTATCTAGTCTTTTATTTAAATAGAATACATCATATAATACATTTTTTATCTGAACTCATCTCCGACAAATTATTAAAGTAATTGACTAGCTTGTAGTCCCGTGCAGACCTCTTCTATGAATACTCGTGAATTAGGCTATATACAGAAATTCCCATACAAAAGTTAAAATAAACATAAGAAATTTTAACGACAGAAACTTTTGAAGTTTATATTTAAAGCATATCATTATTGAAGGAGGTCCAGTAAAATAACGACAAAAGAAATCGTTTTTACTCACTAAGCAACACTATCTGAATTTGCTAATTCAATTTGTTGCAGGCTTCTAGGTAATCTGAAAATCTTCTGTTTTCCTGATACTCAACTGGTAATACCTGTATCAATTAGGAGTAGTTTTTTTGTTTGATTTACGTCTTTAAACGCCTTGTGACACGTTTTTAGCAGTTACCATTGCTGCCGGTATTCTTGTCGAAATTCAACATTTTTTGCACTACATTATATTTTTATCTAGTCATAATAAACTCAATTTTTCAAATTAATTTTTATTCCCTTTTATAGCAGGACATTTAATCTAAAGTTTTAACAAAAAAATTACTTTACTACTGCTTTCAAATTTTTAAATATATAATTGTTAATGTCTTCAAATGTCAAAGCTTTTTAAAAAGTTTTAAAAAAAATCATATACCTCAAGTATTTTTTAAGAAATCCGTGTTATATTAAGTGAGCTTCATTACATTTTTTAAGAAATATTTTATCCAAAATAAAGTTGTTAAGTTAATTTGCAATTATTTTACATATATTGTATGATAAATGTAAACTATAGTTGCTCTCTTTACGTACTTATGTTACTGAAACGCCGCAAGGCACATCGTTATGGGCATAATGTAACAACGCCTCCCCTCTCACTATTGTGAAGCCTTTCTTGCTGTCAAACTCCTCATTAAGTCAGTGGAAATCGCTACTTTATTTTTGTAGCTTCAAACAATAATTATTCAAAACAAACATGTTTTAAAGTTTCGTATGAAATTTTAATTACAAAGATCATTAGTTTTTCATACCAATACAGTGACGCACTCATTACCAAAACACGCACCTAGATAATCCCATGTTGCCATGATCAAAACATTTTATAACTACAAAATGTGAGTATATCTATTGATTGAATTGATACCTACTTGGTAGAACTCCATTATATCACAGTGAAAAAATAGCAATGTATTCTAGTTTCTACAAAATTTTTATAAGATATTGTTGATAGCTACTTCGGCTCACCCATCGTCAGAACTATGTTTAAGCGTACATTTGCTTATCTATATAGCTGTATAGAAACGGTACACAATACATCTTCTCTTCTGTTTTAACGACCTAGCTTATTTCCTGCTAGCAATAAAACAGAAAAAAATGTAAATGAAACTAAACAGGTGGCAATTTCAATATACTTAAATATTGGAAGGAGATGATAAATTACGGGAAGGTAATAGCCCCTCGCAATGGTCTGAGAAGCGACGACCGATTTATATTTGTTTGTTCATTCAAAATTTCGTGTGACAATTAATATCTATTGATTTTCAGCGGTTCGTATATCTCTTTTTATAACAGAGTGTACAATTAAAGCATTTTAAGCGATTTTTTCACCGTATTAAAAAATATAATCATTTATTACGAATTAAAAATGCACAATATCACTACAACACTTTATTTATGTTATTTAATTACACAAATCAATAATCATCGATTTAATGTGAATGTTCATACTGTTTAGTTTGTTGTGTAGTAGGAAAAGTTCACTATATATTATATAATTTATATTATTATAAATAATAAGCTGCTTTCGTTCAACCATTCTCAAATTTTTTGTCCTTTGATCAGCAGGAAGCCTTCAAATTTTGACATAGTTTTTCGATGTATATTCAACACTATAAAAAAAGCAGTGAAAACATGCCATTAACAATCAGAAAGATATTTTTTCTTTTTTGTGATTTAAGTGAATACATAAGTTTTATTTCAACAATCGACCAAGTATTTATAAAGATTGTGGATAGATCCTAACGAACTGATAATAGTTTGTTACTTTCACTACGTCTGCCTCCTTCTAGAGCACCGTGAGCGAATCCCTGTTGAAGAAACGGAACCTGCTACGGAAGCACGTAATTACTGTAAAGCACTCGGCGTCTGGTGTGAATAAGTACTGCACAATATGCGGCAGACAACAATTTGCCCAAATTTACGAGTAAACTATATGATATGCAGCCGGAACATCGTCTCTATATATCATTTTTTTAATTTTAAATCTTTCAAAACATCAATACCTAAATTGCTTGTACGTAAATCAATGATACAGAGTAGGTGATCGGTTAACGATCATAATCTGCTCCAAGACTATGTTCGCAATCAATCCGAATTATTCGTAAACAGACCATTATTATATAACAGATAAAAATGGAAATTTTGAATTTTTACAACTTTGTACGACTCCACATGTTTTGTCACTAACGGCCTAGGTTTCGCCTTTCGGCATCTTCAGGAATTCTATCACACGGATGCAACAGGACTGTCAGTTCTGTTATAACTATTAATCTGGCAATAATGATAAGATTAATTTTCATTAATGATGTTAAGATCGTTAATGTTCTGTTCATTTCTGTTGCATCCGTGTTATAGAATCCATGAAGATGCCGAAATGCGAAACCCGGGTCATTGGTGACAAAAAAATGTGGAATCGTACAAAGTTGTAATAATTCAAATTTGATATTGAAATTCCATCAAGCACCTTCAGTTTATATCATAAATTAGATAAAAATGGATTAAAAGATCGTTTTTTCTCAACAAAGATCGGGTGGGTAATAATACATAATTTTTGACACCACAAATATCCATGACTTCTTATAAAAATTCTAACAATTACTGAATATATTTTTTCCGAACTGGGACTAAAATCCGTGAACACATAAACTGACACTAACGGACTACGGACACTTGCTCAACTTTTTCTGACTATAATATTTGTTTTTTTTTTTAATATTTATTAAAATTTTAAATAATAAAAACACTTTTATTAGTACCTATTTCCACAATATATAATTCGATCAGGACCGGTTTCGCTCATCGCGAGCATCATCAGCTGATTGTATTTTATCAGTTGATAATGCACGCGACGAGCGAAACCGGTCCTGATCAAAAAGTATGTTGTGAAACTAATCACTAAAAAAATTGTTTGTTTTATTTAAAATGTCATACCTTTTCATGAAGAAGTGACAGTTATCACCTTAAAAGTGATTTATTAAAATAATTTTTAACTATTTTTTTTTAATACACACCTTGAATGCACTTGCTTTTCCTTGAAGTATTTATTATCAGCGAATACGCCATCATAATAACAGAGCCATCACGTAGTCGAGGGAGGGTAGTCTTTTTCATAATCATATCTCAATGCATGCAATTGCCGTATTGTGAGAACTGACAACATACTAAATGCACCCTCAGGCATTCCTACCTTCAATGAGTAAGTACTGAAAAAAGCGAGTGTGAATATACACAAATTCAAATGAAAAACCTGAATTGATGTGGCATACAAATTGAAACAATCCACACGTCATCTTTTAGAATTATATTCCATCAATTAATAAAACAATGATTTATATTATACTGTTTAATCAAACAGGAAATAAATTGTAATATTTTTTAAAAATAGTGAAAACGAAACTATTAGTTGTGTAATGTAATCATTGAAGTAATATTTTGTCTTAATATTAAACAGAAAACATGTATGTCTGTCTTTCACAAAAATTAGTATTATACGGTGAACAGGAAGTATATGTGTGCCATTTCCTAGCCAATTTGTACTTTTTTTTTAAATTTCAACGTTCAATATTAACTTACATAAAACATGAATTTGAATACATTCTTGATAATAAATACACGTATTTAAAGTTTATTGTCCTTTTAAGATTATTTTGAAGTTTTATTTATATAAATTAAAAAAAAAAAAATTCAAACTAAGAGGCTCAGTAATTAGGTTATAATCCTAATCGCTTTCAAAATTTTTGATGTATATGCACAATATTTTGACATGCTATAGCATCGACCAAAAATAATACGTTAAAACATAAAATCCTAATTAATGAGTATCCGGCATGCGTTGCAATGCCACTCAAACAAATTGAACTACTAAAACTGAATTACTCACTACAATCGATGGCTTGCAAAATGTCATAAGATATTCATAACCTTAAAGTGTGGCAGCTTTGCAAAAGTGGTACTTATTTATTTTTATAAAATACCAAGAATTTTGTATTAGATTCAAATTAATCGAATTGGGTAAGTACTTTTTAAAAACGTCTTCATTGAGTGAAAAGTTTATTCCAAATTCAAATTTAGCTTATAAATAATTGACAGTATACAAAATGTTATTCTCAAAGTGCGACATGGTTGACAGATTTGTAAGAGTGTTTGTAAGAAACCTTCGCGAGGGTGAAAAGAAAATATATTAAAAATTTTCTTTCCTTATTATAGCAATACATAATAGATATACATACAAACAAAAAATCACATATCCTGATATTACAAACTTCAATAAAAAATTATATAAAGCTTAAAATTTTCATAACGATTGTGTTCGTATGTTGCAAGTTTAAA
The DNA here is from genome assembly GCA_028555115.1 of Himalopsyche japonica. NCBI lineage: Eukaryota > Metazoa > Arthropoda > Insecta > Trichoptera > Rhyacophilidae > Himalopsyche > Himalopsyche japonica. Next base: position 1,030,233 of record JAHFWJ010000015.1, read on the forward strand.
AATCCGAAACCCTCTTGAAAAACTCATAGAAAGATTTTATAAATAAATCTCGACTTTTCGAATATATGCATAGAAAAAAAAATAATATCTTAGAATAATGATTCTCATAGAGATATAAAATAAATCCTCCAAATTATTATTAACGAATGATATTCAGAAGTAGTATTAGAAATACTAGCGTGTAAATGGTCCACTTCAACTCATAATTCAAAAGTGTATTTTATAAAACACCTGTCAAATAAAAAGTGGTCCGAATTAATGCCTCGTTTAAGGTATCAATTTAATATTTACACCGTGGCAACCCGGTAATTACCATTTCACTCAATCCATTCGTCTGATATATTATTTTGAGTGATACCATCCCAATAACAACAACTACTTTTAACAGTGTGACTATGATTTTTTTCTTGCTATAAATTAATATTGAACTTAAACAGATGCATATCACAAATAGACAAATAATTGATTAAGAGTATTTTCTCTGCGAATATACTGACGGATATTAGAGGGACTGGTGTATAATATAAAATATATTTTAATCTATAAACACTACTGATAGGTAGAATGCAAAGATGGGAGCGATTTTTCAGTATCATATGAACATAATTACATACATCAATTGAATACTATACATTTTAAACTCGTAGTATTACTAAATTTCTTGGTTAAAGTATTTACTAAAAATGGTTTTCTATCTAATTCTACTGAAATGATCAATATACCAATATATATTTATATATATATATATATTCAAATTCACTGAATAAAAAATTATTCACACTTTTAACTATAATATCATACGTGTTATACATGATCACAGTTGATTTTTTTATTCGTTGTTTTCGATAAGAAATCAATATGACAAGCCACAAATAGATATTTAAAACAATCAACTTAAAAAAGTACTTTTAATGTGTTAACTGTCAGTTTTTGATGGAAAGGCATGATATTTTTAATAATAAAAACACATTTTTTAGTACTTATTTGCACAATATATTTTATAATCAGGACCGGCTTCGCTCATCGACGATTATTGATAAGTAATTGTTAACATTAAATTTTTTAATAAATTTACATTATTGTATTATTTCCTGTAAATTGTTCTCTTAGTTTATGAACTCATGGTTTTGCAAACCTGCTATGTTTAAGTCAAAATTATGTATAAATAGACTAGATTGTAAATTGTATTCTATCAGTTGATAATGCTCGCGATGAGCGAAATCGGTCCTGATCGTAAAATGTATTGTAAAAATGAGTACTAAAAATGTGTTTTTATTATTTAAAATATCATACCTTTCCATCAAGAAGTGACAGTTAACACCTTAAAAGTACTTTTTTATGTTGATTGTTTTAAATATCTATTTGCGATATAAAAATCAAATGTGATAATAATACATAACAAAATTTATGTATAAAATATTTGATATAAATTAAAAATTATTTCCAATGTAACGTTTTTGGTTTTCTGAGAAAAATATTTTATGTGAATCTAAAATATGCAATATCGAAAGCTGAAATAACATCCGCCTTAATAATTCGAAATACATCCATCGTCTTTCAAACACGAATCATCGATAATATATTCAGACCACCTCAAATACGAATTTGCATATAAGGTAGAGTTGTTAACACATCAAAAATATCACATAGCCCAATTTTTTTAAAACTCTAATTGTAGCAAATTCATAATGCTTTAATAAGTATGTAGGCGAATGACGAATAGGCCATTAATCATCCTAATTACAGGGTGTAATTTCACTGTTAATAGCAACAACAACAGATAATTTATGACAATTATAGAACATTCACAAGTGTAAGTAATTAACGGGTGTGACTCGAATACATAATAAGCGCCGCTTGTTTTTTTGTATAGCCGGCCTCCTTTATAAATAATCTTGGACAAAAATTCGTATTATTATTATGAATAATGTATACTTGTCACGGGGTCCAGAAATAGCGGTTAACTATCATAATAATATCAAACATAATATACATAGTTTTTATGAGATATAAAAATGAGATTATCCTCACATTCCACTTCAATCCTTCTTGATAGTGCAGTCACAAATTTGATTAACTGAATCTAAGCATTGTTAGATTGAATTTTCGGTAAATTTATAACAAATAAAAATGAACGAACGGATGTTATCAAATTTGTTTAATCAACATTTGCAACACACTACGATCACGAAAACCCAACATAGAAAAAACCCATGAACTTTCAATATCTTCTAAAATCCTACTTATTTTCCTATATTTATTTTGATAACTTTCAAGACACAATATTTTGATATGTATTAAATTTGTTATGAAATAACCGTACGCAAACTTTGATACAATTTGAACATTTTTTTCAAAATGCAGCTGGATCCAATAAAAATAAAGACATAATTCATAAGATAAGAAATGCAAAATAACTCATTTGCTCTAGGTTTTGAACAATGATTTCTTATTTTAACAATTAATTCATTATATATTTGACTACCTTTTTAGCATACGATTAAATAATATCAATAACACAATACATTGTAATTAACAGTAAATATAATATCATATAACATGTAATAAAATATGTTAAAATTCTGTGACTATCTCTCCCTTTTATCAATGAAGAGACTTTTATGATATCGACTGAAGGTGCTTGATGAAATTTCAATATCAAGTTCGAATTATTGAAACTTTGTACAGTTCTGTGAGATAGAATGCCTGAAGATGCCAAATGGCAAAATCCGGGTCTTTGGTGACAAAGCATTTAGAATCGCACCAAGTTTCGACAATGAAAAGTTGAGGTTCTCTTTATTGTTTTATGTTTTTAGTTTGACTTATTAAAAAAGCCGTTCATGTCGCAAACTATAGTTTCTCAAATAGTGGTCCGCAAATTTTCGGGTGATCTAAAAGAAGCAACCTTTTAAAAATATTTTTTTTTGTTACTGTCTGTTTCAATATACTTAAATAGTATTATATTAGCATATGGTGTTGCAAAATTAAATGTTTTGAATAAAAAATCAATAATATAAATATTCATTATTTTATTCCAATGTTGACGGTCCGCAAAACATTTTTGGACTTTTTGGTGATCTGCGGATATGAAAAAGTTGAGAAACTATGTAGTAAACGGTTTTCTCAATAAAACTTACTGAAAACATAAAATTTTACAAAAATCTCTTTGTTAGCGAGAGAGTAAAGGAATTTTAAAACAAAATGAACGCATTTAGCAAAACTTAATTACTCATTTACATTAAAAAAGCAAAGACGTCGACAAGAAAGTAAGTAGCCATCTATTATTGAGTAAACTCTTTTTAGTATAGGGCTGTTTCACACATCTGCCCACTAATTTATACCTGGGAGGGGCCAATTAAAATAATAGGCAGAGTTTTAATCCGACCGGCCGATGTTTAACCCTTTCTTGATACACTGTATCTATACTTACTGTTGACTAAATTGGGCAGGCTGTATTCGCAGTCTTCTTGACAAAAAAGAAAGCGAACGTTAACATTCTGACATAAAAATATATTTAGTTTTCGAAACATTTTTAATGTATCGCACTGTGAATGTAAAACCAACGCATTTGCAAATAATCTAGTTTGGAGATATTAGGGATTGACGATTTCTTTTTTTCAGGAAGAAACATAAATAAATAATAAAAACATATTTTTTGATCAGGACCGGTTGATCAGTTATGCTTGCGATGAGCGAAACTGGTCCTGATCAAAAAATATTTTTTGGAAATATGTACCAAAAAATGTGTTTTTTATTTTAATTTAAAATATCATGCCTTTCCATGAAGAAGTCACATTTAACACCTTAAAAATGATTAATTGTTTATATATTATTATATGAATAATACCGACAGAATATTGTTTTATAATAACTATGCGTGCAAATCTTGTCATTTTAAAATTAAATTATCAGTCTTTTTTGTGAATTCTTTGAGTTTCCAGTTCTTTCGCGTTAACATTATCAAGCTTATTACCTTTGCAGTTGTTTCACATTAAAATCGAACAGTTTATACTTACTTTCGTTTTACACTCGCGTTGTAATATGTGCAAGAAAATATTCAAGATATTTTGTATATTATAGAATAGAATAATGTAATTTATTCCGACATCAAAATAATTATTTTATTAACACAATATTTAGTACACTGAGAAATTCCAGGTGAATATATATATATATATATTGTCGTAAAAAATTTGAGATGAGTTTATTATTTTTACGGATGGATTTGAGAAATAGCGAATATTAAGTTACTATAGATTTTTTGTAAGAATTAACATTTATTTTTACAATGATAAATACGAATGAATAAAAGAACATTAATAAAAAACTTAATACGCATACAAATGACAATGAACGATGAAAAAACAAACATTATTGTATTGTATTGTTCAATTAAATACAATCGACGTGGACCATTTTTTATTATCGATGAGTCACAAGGCTTAATTTATTATATTTGATAATAATTATTGCATTACTGTCATTCTAGTTGACTCAACATAAAAAAATATAGACAGGAAAAGATATAATTCAATTTTTTTTCAAATAATACACAACATAATTTATAAATTTAGTGTTGACGAAAAACAAAAGATTCAATAATTAACATAAGAAAAAAACACAAAATTCATAAGCCCTTGTGACAAAGTAAAAACAAACATACAGACGGTAGCTGTGCAGGAATACTGTGCTAGATAGGTCATGTGACTTTTAGAAATAACTGACGTAGGGGTTTATGAACGAGATAAGAAATTGGCATAATAATGATTTTTAAAACAAGTAAAGCAGACCGTATTTTAAATAACAATTGACTTGACTGTACGCTCGGTGTTTATACAATAAAAAAAATGGGGAGGTATACTTGGATTTTAATAAGTACCTTCATAACAACGATTGATATCAAAACCAACCACACAATTACGATAAAATTACCATTTGCATTTCTTCTGCAAATTCAAACAACATTTATGAAATTTTAAGCAACCTGATAATTATTATTTGCTTAATGCTTGTATGCAATATTTTTTCAAAACAACTTGTAGCATATTTATTTGATATATTTTGTATCATTTAACGTTCACTAGCTTTTTATTAACATCGACTTCTTGTTTATGTTATTTTAAATAATAAAACAACATCAATTTGATAATACTCGTGATGAGCGAAACCGGTTTTGATTAAAAGATATATTGTGTTTATAGTAATAAAAAAATATTTTAGTTATTAAAATATCTTGCGTTTCCATCAATAAGTGACAGTTAATACATTAAAAGTGATCAATACATATATATTCTGTAAAAGTTATCAGTCAGAGATTCGTTTTTCAGAATTCAACGTCAAAAACATATTAATTTTTTCGTCTATAAAAAAGCTATTCGAGCAAAAAATAGACTAGAATATTAAAGCTCGCTTCAAAAGTGCTGTACAGTTTCAGAATTTAAGTAAACAATACAATCAATCATAGCTTACAGACTGTTTGTTCGAGCTCATCCGTAAGAGTAGTATCGATCAGCTAGTAAATAATTGAACGTATTCATACGTATCCTTACTAATTCCAAATCATCATCAACTAGTTACGTATGTGATTTTAGACCGTATCGTTTCGTTGACTTTCTTTTTATATGCTGTAGCCATAGTGAACCATTTCTTAGCGTATTATAGAACGCCCTCTATTATTCCGGTAGTACTCTGGCTTGTAACATATGAGACCAATTTCACCTGCAGAATAAGGGTGACCATAAATCCCTCCCGACACCTTTTTCACATCAATAGCGGACTCAACGGAAACTTTTCGCTCAATATATATATATATATAGGGTAACCAAAATTCAACAACAGAATTCATAGTAAAACACCGATTTCAAGGTTATTGAAATATTTATATTTTCAAAACACTGTCTTTGCTTATAGAAAACGACTTTTTGGTACGGATTGTAAAACAAAAACTGAGGATGAAATTAAATTTAAAACGTAAAAAAATTAAAATCGTTCAAACTCAGTTGTTGTATACATTTTTTAATTGTTATACATCAAATTAGTTAAATATTTTATAATCTAATTGTCAATAAATATTTTGATTATTGCGAGCATTATCAAAATGATTGTGGCACATTTTTAGCCATAATGAACTTCCACCAAAAAGAGTCAGCTAACACATAAAGAGTAACTGTTTTTACTGGGTTAATATTGGATGTCGAAGATAAAATAAATATTTTTTTTTCAATTATTCGAAAGTTGAATTCATTTTACGTTCGAGTTATGTACATTTTGAACAAGATTGCTTTCGTTGCTGCGTCAAATAACCTTCTGTGCAAGATTTTTTACTAATTAAAAAATACATTGTCGTTTTATTTGGAACAATCTCACTATTAAATGACTATTTGTAGAGAGTTTTGTATAAAACACCTTTTTTTACCGCAAAAAATAAAACTTTTTCCTGCGGATGTCATAAAAAATTGTTTATGAAAACTTTTAATTTGCTTTTTTGTAATAGAAACATAATTTCTGATAGAATTTATAATGTGATAATTAAAAAGGTTTGCCAAGTAAAGATTGCTGTATAGTATCTTTTTCTTTGGCAAAAAATCCAATCTATTGTAAGAACTTCTTTGAATCAAAAAACTACATCTTATCGTCTACGACTTGCGATCATTTTCTCGTTTCTTATGTACTTCGATAACTGTTTTATGGCGGTTTTAGTGAGCTAATTCTTTTAATGATTTCTTTAAAGATCGCTACTTTGAGTTGTATCAGTGTAGAAACCCTGTAGTACAACCCGATCGTAGTAGAGTGTAGCTCTGTGGGCTGACACGTATTCGATTTGTCCCGTGGTGCTGCTACACTTAACCGCTTGTCGACGTTACGTTATGTTGTAGACCCGCAAGGGATCTACGACTGTACATACCTCGGCTTCGAAGAACGTATAGGGCGGCACCGCAAGAAGCATTTACGAACTGATGCCGTACTCCTCAGAAAATCACTTTTACGACGCACGTGAGGTTCTTTTGTGTATCGATCAAATGTATTTTTCGCTATCTCACCCGCTTTATCAACGTCACATATCACAGCAATAGAGCAAAGGATATGCTAAGGTTTTCTTACAAAAGTTCATTTATCATACTATCCGTCTTATCATACATTACAGTTACATTACAGGAGTAAACTAAATATTTATCGATTTCGCAAAGTATGCCTGCAAATTCACTGGTTATATTTCAATATTATGTAACATATATCAGCTTACTTACACGTGCTTGCTAAATTTAATTTAAACATAAACAAAACCAGATCTGTGGAGTTAGAATCTTAAAAAGCAATTGACTGCAAATATATTTTCTTTTAGACAATTTTGAAAAATGTTTCAAGGAACATTTTGCCCGATTGGTTTGTTGATCTTAAATTTAATACAGATAAACAGGAAAAGTAGGAAAAACACCACAAAATTAAACTTTTTTAAGTCGGAGTCGTGTTTTTAAACGACCCTACAGCCCTGCAAAAAACACATCAAGTTTGTCATACTCGTGTAAAAATAATTTTCTTCTTCAATTAAAAAGGTGCTTCATACCTGCTCGAAGTTTGGTTAATACAGCTTGAGTCATGTCTTGTATCATCAGAACTTTTTCTAAAAAAAATTTTTTATACTTAGTTCTACAGCCAACACTCACCTTCAAACAGAAAGCCATCAGGCGATTTAAAAAATCTTTATTAAGTCTTTCTCACTGATATCCGATCCCTTGGACATCGTAATCGAAGCAAACGATGTTGATCATTGCACTACGAATCTAACAAGCTTAGAAATATCAATTTATTTACGGAATTTAACCATCAATAAAGCTACAAGTAAATCGACCATCGCAGATGTCACGATGGTATTTTTTTACATTTTTGACAGCTTACGTAGTGATTGATTAAATTTCCATGCACGTGGTGCATTTTGCATCAATTAGTGCAACTTGGTGCACTAATCGATGCTGACGAAAATTACGAACAACGATGGTCGCGAGAAGAGCTTTTGCTGACATGTTAAGAATTGTTGTTGTAATATCCGGCAATCGCGTTAATAGACCAAAACATTTTTAACGGCTATTATTTTGAATAAAAATATCTATTACATCAATATAAATAAATAAACAGGATCATTATAATACTATTTTATTACAATCGGTATCAAATGTTTTAATAATATAGTTTTATTTTTAAGTGACATATTTTGTATGCAATGAGGACAATTAAATCATCATTTAAACATTTCTACATTGATACAATTTAAGCCTGAATATTTTATGTCATTAAATTTCATTTTTAGAAATTGGAAAAGTTATGCAATAGTAGAACGTTTCTTCAACTTCAAGAACATTAGTTTTGAAACAGTCTTCTATACCTCAAATTACGAGGATAATATATTTTACAACAATCGCTTTTACAATGCGTATTATATTTTCAAAATTATTAGATCCTGGATTATGATAGACAAAATATTTTTAAAAACGTCACAAAATGATTTCTATTTTTAATTTTTCAATCAATCAAAGCAATTGATATTTTAGTCGGTGACTGAAAATTAATTATTTGTTTATTTATAATAAAAATATTTTTTGAACAAAAGCCAATAACAGCTATTTATTTTTCTTTATTAAAGAAAATTGTCGATTTGAAGACAAATTTCATTTTTTAATTCACAAATTATGTAATTATATTAATTTGGTTGTTCAACAATAAAACTTCGTATTTGATTTATAAATAATTGAATTTTCGACAATAATTTATATTTTTTTTATGAAAACGGGAACTAGTTAGGACTCAGATAAAACCAGCGATTTTCAATTTATTATTAATGTGGATATCCCATTAATAAATATGATCAAAAAATATATATATATAAATTTATCTTGTTAATAATAACATTCGATTTTATACAGTCCTGGTTGAAAGCGAAAAATATCTTTTGAGGAGAATTTGTGTCCGAAGATCGAATTCAAGACGCCTTCTAGCAAAGCACAACGTTAACACCGTGTCGATGCCTACCTTTGGATGACCCTAATGCGTTTTTCGTGTTTTAGCAAACTGTTGCAACATGTGTATCAGTTGTATGGACACATAGTCAGCCTACGTACAAGGATCGCCGCTTTTTCGTCAGGTGACCACTCATTCTCACTTTGCTCGGAAAACCGTACTCGAACATTATTTGAAAATATATACTAAAACGAAGAATAACGACATTACAACTGTTTAAACAAAAAAAAACATACTTAGATTTTTACACAGAAACAATTTTACTATATACATATATTTATTTCGTAAACGAACTCCGTTTATAGCATTATTTAACGGCTCAAACAACTATTAAAAAAAAATCTTAGAGTGATATCGTAGTTATCGAATATTTGTGTTTCGAATTTGAATTGTTACAACTTTGTACGATTCCACATGTTTTGTCACTAACGACCCGGGTGTCGCCTTTCGGCATCTTCAGGCATACACCGATGTAACAGAATTGATTTGTATTTCGATTTAGAATTTTCTTTGTCTATTTTTTATAGACAATTATTATATTTCGTTAAATATTGTATATTTAAGCAATATTGTAACATTTACTCGTGACGTGTTATGACCATTATACTAAAAAAGGTTAGTAACAGTTTCGATTTAATCATTTAAGTTCTCAACAGGTTTGTGTATATATTTAGCTAATATATTGATTTTCAATTATAATGTGTTAACTGCCAATTCTCGGGCGAAAAGCATTATATTTATAAAAAAAAAATATATTTTTAACCAACTAATACAACGATGTAATAGATTAATTTTGACTCGTCAAAAATGTTGGTGACGCCAATAATTTCGTCATATTGTGAGATATCTATAGAATATAAGTATCTATGTTTCTTGTAGTATATTTTTTATATTGGCTTCTATAAAAAAGAATTGTATTTGTTGTGTTGTAAGTTAAATATAAAAGTAAGAAATATATAAGAAAATAAGAAATCACATGAGATTGCTGTCAACGTAAATTTGAGTAAATATCAAAAATTTTGTAAAAATCTAATTAAATTTTATTTGGGTCATAAATATTTTATTAACAGCTGTTATAAGTAAAAGATTTTACGTCCGAGTTGAAAAAAAATCTTGTGCACCCTATTACAATTTCTATGGATTTTGCACATAAATTACGATCGCACCCACCTGCTAGATCGAAGCGGAATGTTCGAAAAATCAAAATTAGGTTATAAAATTTTCGGCATATTTTGGTGTCATCGGAAGTTTCTCCAAACAATTGCGTGAAATTCAGAAGATGGCCCCATATCAAGACGGAAGAATTCCAACGTTACTCATAATCATTGTTCCTGATAGCGAGTCTCCATTCCCCCTTACTATACGTGCCCAAATTGTCTAATCAGACAGACATTGCAAACCATATATACGCGTAATTGTACAAAAAATGACAGTGAATTTGTTCCAACAATAATTAAATGTAAAATTATAGCTGATAGTATTTTTAATCCGCTTTGTATATGTATATTTATACAAATGACTCGTGTCTTGCTATTTAAAAATCCATAATTAGACCTCAGAGAAACAAAACTAACGTAATTCCGACTAATGCGTGCAGTGCAATAACATAGGAAAACATAAATTTTAACTTTTAATTCGTACTATACATCGACAATGTTATGACCAAATCAATCAAAAATGAAAAAGAATTTGGCATTTACTTGGTAGAACTACATTATAACACGGTGAAAAAACATCTTTGTAAAAAAAGATCGCAAGATGGCGGCTTTAGAACAGCTGGAAATCAGTAGATATCAATTGTCACTCAAAATTTTAAGCGAACAGACAAATATAAGTCTTTCGCCGCTCCTCAGACCATTGCGAGGGGCTCTATAACAAATCATCTACAACTAATATTTAAGCGTATTAAAATTGCCGACTGTTTAGTTTCATTTAAATTTAAATTTTTAGTTTTATTGCTAACAGGAAATAAGCTAAGTTGTTAAAAACAGAAGAGATGATGTATTGTGTACCTTTTCTACACAACTATATATAGATAAATAAAAGTACGTTTAAACATACTTCTGACGCTGGCGTGAGCCGAAATTGCTATCAAGTCTATCTTATAAAAAATTCTATAACTAAAATACATTGCTATTTTTCCACAGTGTTGAAAAAGAATTTCGTCAATCTACAATCAGCTTCTCGCTAACGTCAGTACTATAATTAAACTTAATTTATCTAAGATGTATACAGTGCTTTAGAATAAAGACAATATACCAAATCATACAATTAAATGTGATAAATTTAATCTATAAAGTAAATACTCAATAAAATAATTGTATTTTAAGTCGTTTTAGGAAAAGGAACATAAATCAGATGAAAGTCGGAATGTACCGCGTAACAAAAACTAGACGAGTTACATTTATACAAAAATACAGTATTTTGAAATGTTATTCCGTAAAAGGTTGTGTACAACATGAAATAGGGTCGAGGGCGGAAGGCGTTATTATTAATCTCACTTCGCGAATGTCGGCTCCATTCTTGAGACGAATCATTCGGCACCTTTGTTTAGGACGCGTCGACGTCGCATGCCATACCGACGCCGACGCCAGCGACGCCTACTCTCCTTCAGAATTTCAATATGTGGATTCCGACGTTGACTTTCCACTTGTCTTAATCCCACTCACGATTCGTAAACTACTGCCATGATTATGATCGAGGACACGAAGAACCCCTTAAAAAAATATCTTTGAATAATTTATTAACATTCAAATAAACACTAAATTTTCATGACATGTCATGTTATGTTAATTTACCCAATAAGAAAAGGTTGCGTTCATTATTTACTTTAAACTCTTTACTTATTCAAAGAAATACATAATTTAAAAAAATTATTTGACATCATTACATAATAAATTGATATTTATATAAACTCAAATTATTGATAAATAGAATAACTATACTGAACAATAAAAGGTATTGACCGACCGCTATAACGGTGCGCCCGGAAATGCGGCGGATGATGAAACTAAATTTGAAAGCCCTGGATAAAACGAATGAACAGACCGCAAAAATAACAAGTAAGAAGCCACGGTATTTATGAACATTAAAACCTATTCTAGATAAATAGTTTTTATGTAAAATGTATTTATGGAATAGTAGGGAATTTAAAATTTTCGAACTCTAACTTTTATGTCAGACCAGAAATGCACACAGCGCTACGTTTCCACGCGCATAAGTAACGTGGTCGATCTATATTGCTTGGTTCTAATACCATATGATTAATGACGCCAATAACGGTACGAATATAAATAGTCTAGGGACAATATATTTTATTGATTAATAAAAATATTAAAAATCAATCATTTCATGTCACTTAAAAATTATTTATTAAAATGTTCTTAAAGTATAAAACATAGTGTTGTTCTCACCGTTATTTAAAATATTATGACAAACACTTAACAAACCCAAAACAAACAGCACGCACGACGTGCATTTAATGTAGCTCCAAAGTCTCTTCTCTTATAACGTCCACTTAATTTTCTTCGTGACGAATTCGATCATCTCGCTAGCAGAGTTTCCATTATAGCAGGATCATCGTATCGCGCCAGCACGTGGACACGTGCTTCAAAGCGTCGCGGCGCATGCCAGCACACGTGTCTCAGTCTCTCTCAGACAACAAATAATGGTAACAATAACACTTTTAAGTACCGCACTTTAGTACTTTATGTCGTTATGTGTCGTTTCAGAGAGACAGAAAATGTATACACGAGTTTGTGTGTTTCTACAATGTATCCATGAATAATTGTTGACATATACCATATACCTATTCAAACTTGGGATCTAAGGGAGTATACCCTTCATATGTATATATGAACATACATATTGAATATAAAGTCTGTTGCAAAAAACATAGGGTGCTGCTTCCTTTGCTGAAAATCATATGGGGGTCTTTTGCTTATACATATGTACAGATCCACACTTATAAAAACCTTAAGACGACGCGTAAGATCAGGCCAAAGCCCGGGTACCGCATAAAAACCCCCAATCAACATTTGTGCATATAACCAACTGACAGTTTTGAATATATGTTTTTTTTCTTTTTTGCAACTTTTTTTCCTAAAAATATTTTTTGCAAAATCTAATAGAATCGAAAAAAATGTATTTTCTTTTTAATCAAACGACTCGCACGTTTTGATTATTTTCAAGTCAAACACTGATTTCATTTATTTGCTTAAATTTTTATTGACTTCCAGATTTATTGATGAAATCATTCGAACCTCTCCACCCAAATTGGTAAATAGAACTTAAGAAAAATAGAGCAAATGAAAAACTATGAGTTCTAGTAAAAAACTCTTTCAGATACTCCATCACGTTATGGTTAAACAATATATTACTTTGTATATCAAAACACTTGGTATAAAAACGAATTACGTTTATTTTTTACTATTACTCAAATAATTAAGAACGTTAATTGTAATTATAAAACAGGTTCGAACGCTGATTAAAACAATAATATTAAATTTCATTCGGTCTAACACTTAAAATAAAATTAATTCGGCAATATCTACAGCTTTCTTCAGCGAGATCATAATATCGAGCAAACAGTCAATCTACAATATTTATTCTGACTTTAAATATTTTTTTATATATTTCGGCGCAAGTGTCGTATTTTATGTATAGCTATTCGCAGAGTATATGTAATTTGTCGTTTGGTTGGTAAACACCATAACGCATGCGATTTAGCACAAAACAGCCAAAACTAGACACAATAATAAATTAAATATTCGACTCGTGTGACTACGACCGCTGGATTTTAACATGTCCAGAATGTTTAAAGTCGCTATTTGCATTTTGTGGTTTAAATGCTAAATTAATATTTGCAAAGCTTTCGTCACAGTGGGCTTCACCTAAAAATACCCATTGTGGTGCATTAAAACATTTCCATTTTTTTTTTCTAAGTAAATTTTATTCTTTACAACCAACTCTGAAATAAATATATTGATTGGATTGGCATTTACTTGGTAGAACTCCATTATAACACGGTGGAAAAATTGCAATGTCTTCTACTTCTACAAAATTTTGTAGAACTAAAATAACACGGTGAAAAAATAGTACTAGTTAGTTCCGACGATGGCGTGAGCCGAAGTAGCTATCAACTACATCTTATAAAAAAAATTTGGAACTAAAATACATTGCTATTTTTTCACCGTGCTGAAATAAATACTTATCAATTAACAAACTAATTTATGGCAATAATATTACATCGTGTTAATTGAAATGACTAACGTCATTATTTTTGTTCGATTCAAAATGAATTGATTTACTAAACATCTATAATAGTAATGTGTCAAAATTATTTTTTACGTCAAATGAATGTAGCCTGTTACGCTCACAGTTACATTGCAAAAACCAGAATGCTACATAAAAATCTCATATTCTCCATTACGGTAGTGTGTACGTTTTGAAAAACATAACTGTAATAATAAAGTTTCACGGATAATCCATGTGCTTATATTTTTCGTCGTCTTTTTAAAAAGGTTTGCATATTGCGAGCAACAATTAAAGAGAGCTTTTTTAGTCGTCCTGCTACTGGGCGGTTCTACGCAGGGCCAGTTAATACATCGCGAATCATCATTTTTGGAGATTTCCACCACCCTCTCGTCCTACTCCATCCGCCCACCGTCCGCCCAACAAGCTCTGTGTAAAAATTAATTACAAACTCGCCCGAGCCGTACCGCGAGGGACGAATATGAAAAAGCACTTCATTTTTAATTGGAAACGGTATAAGCTGAGAGAATTTTAATTGATATTTCCATTTTTTTACCGACGACAGCAGATTTTCCGAACTTTTTTATGAACTTAACCGGGAATGCGATACGGCAAATGTACCAGATAAGTAGATATTATACCCACCGCACAAACTGTGGATGCTTGGAAACCCCGTTGGATTGCCATTTCGCATTTTTTTCTATTTTTTCCCCGTGGCAATACCATTACTTAAGCCCGTCTTAGACTCATTTTAATATTGAAAAATTCAAATACACGTTACCACTATCTTCAGTAGTACAGGCTATTCTATCAGTGCGAATGAAAATCTAATCTAACAAATTATATTTTTTTATTAATACACTTACATGCATCACAATATTTAAGTAAATATATATGACTTGGTGAAAAAATAGCAATGTATTTTAGTTCTATAAAATTTATTAGACGTCTATAATTCTTTTGGAGACGTAAGCCGGAATAGCTATCAACTTTATATCTTATAAATTTTACTATTTTTCCACCGTGTTATAATGAAGTTCTACCAAGTAAATGCCAATTCAATCAATAAATATAGGTGTTTTATACCCGTATTTAGCATGTATGCATTTAAAATCATTAAATATCACGATTTTTTAAAAACGTTATATAATTTCTGAATATGTAGATAGTTTTAAAAACAAATGATTTTTATTGAATAAGCGTCTATCGGATTTTTTTTGTTTTAAATATGGCTTAAAAAGTTGCTGAATTTAAAAATATGGCAAATGATTAATGACATTATAATTTGTATGTACAACCATACAAACATGATATCGACTTTACATACAATTTTATACCTGGGGTTATTTTGGAAAAAAATAATATTTTGCTAGCGTTATTTTCCTTGGTGAATTTATCGATTTCTTATTAAAAATGATTAAACCATATTAATTAAATTAATTGGTTCTGTGTCGCAGAGGTCAACATCGTTCACTTTGGTTACAGACCTCACTGGTTGGAATCCCAAATCGGACATAATCATAAATAGATTTTTCAACAGAATTATGAATTTCTGTTTGAAAATATTGATGTTTGCGACGCCTAAAATCATCTCTCATTCATTCGATCTTAGATGTGATGTGGCAAGAGCGATTAGCTAAGCACTGAGCTATCTCAGCCTTATCCTAACTCCATCTTTGTATCTTGGCACTCTTACACTGGCAGCTACGACAAGTAAATAACAAGCAGTTTTCGTACAAAAACTTCTGTTGAGATACTACTGACAAAAGTTAAAAACTTGCAATCATTTACAAAACATTTTTAACAAAAAAACGTACTTTTGTAATATTTCCACAATTTAATATATTTGTGTTCAGAACCAGTTTCGCTCATCGCAAGAAATATCAACTGATACAACTTATGAATGAAATCGGTACTGATTATATTTATATAAAATTTTCTTAATATTACCAAGAAGTCAGTTGAAACCTTAAAAGTGAAATATAAAATACTTCAATAAAATCGGATTATAATATATATATATTAATAAATATTTTCTTAGAATAAAAAGAATTGAATATGCAGATTATATACGTAAATTACTATCTAGGAATACAAGCTTGATTTTGCGACAAGGAAGTTAAAACGTTCACCATTAAACAGAATTTTGTTGATCAAACAAACACAACATAAAGCTTGTCAAAAATTACGCTATTAATCGATTGAAAACATCTGATCACAATCCGAAAATGCGTAAAAACGATTCTCGCGTCTACGACCGGCTTAATTACTGCTGAAACGATTAAATCCCGGGATAAAAATATTTGCATTTTCTTCCCGGCCGAAATCACACGGCGTAATACTACCACCAACCGAATATCGTCATTTTCGCACAATACAAGGCCCTGTAGCTGAAATTGTATGACAAAGTAACGTCATAAATATTCATTTTTGATTAGTATTATCAACGCTGCTTTTATTTTTGCCTGTCGTCACTCTATGATTACTTTGGCGTTTGAATAATTAATTCGAGAGAATTATTTACACGTTTGCGCGTATAAGAATTGCTAATTTTTGTTACATTTCCATGTAATTACCACAGTAAACAAAATGTGGTTGTACATTTTATTTCGTAAAGGTATAATACATCTCATGATATAATTATCACGACACTTCATCATATGAACAGTTAGAAAGCAAAGGCAATCTAACCTCAAAAATGAACCAAGTAATTATTTTCCAAATTTACCAAACGTTATTATTTTCTTCGTTCAATAGTAAAATATAAAATGTAATACATAATTCAGGATTTTAAAACAAAATATTTTAGCTAAAGTTTTAGTGTGTATAGTGTATTTTCCATTTTTTTAATAAGTGTATCAGTATAAACATGCAAGACATAAAACCAAAGCTTTGGAGTTGTAGAGTCGCGTTATTATGTCCGGAGTCGTGAAAAACAAACGACTCCGAATACGTTTTAAATTACACGATTATGAACAATATCTCAATGAACAAAAATTAATAAATCGTCTTCGTTTGAGTCCCAATATAGTAATATTTGGTTAATCTTTATTTTAATGCACATGAATAGAAAAGCTAGAAAAAAAACCTGACAATTTAAAACTTTATTTAATATTGTACAAGTACCTTCAGTCAATATCATAGATATTGGACTATTGTTTTAGAAGATTTCACAGCCCTTAAAAACTACTAAGCCATAATTTTCATGAATGTATGCTACCAAATTTACAATAAAAAAGATAGCATATTCAAATTATAAAAACATAATACTATTTCGTCCGTTTTAAATGTATAACCAGGACTAGTTTCGCTCATCGCGAGCATTATTAATTGGTGTTTCCTACAATAAAATGAATACATTTATAACGTTTTTTTTTTGAAAATTTTAAAAATAACGTCACGAAAACCATTGTAACTAACTAGTAAGCTAATAATCAGATTGTCATGAAATTTTGACATTATCGTTTAAATGTTGGTACTATCTTAAATTCATATCAGAATTTGTCGATAGTGGCGCCATCTATATGTAATACTACGAACTTATTCAGTGGTGTGTTATATTGTATACGATAAACAATGTTGAATACTGAGGCTGTCATAAATAAAATATAATTCATTATTCTAATATTTAATTGGATGTTGTAAAAACCTCTGGCCACCGTCCAAAATAATTGAAGCTATCGCTGTATTTGTAAATCTGACCACTATTCGAGTAATTCTGAAATTCTGTTCCCTTGACTTAATTTCGTTCAAATCTTGCATCTAAAACGCAGTTTTTAATTCTAATACAAACAATGAACGACCAACGAATGATTTTCATAGCATTGTTGATATAAAAGATGTCTTGTGATAAGGCTTTCATATGCCAGCCACATTTTATCCCTAAACCAAAAACATGAGTTTAAAACTATTACTATTTGACCGTTCGTTAATCTTCTAATTATTCTAGAGCAATAGTTAAAAACTCACTTAAAAATTTACTGTAGCCGCATCACAAATATCAACGGCTTATTTAAATGTCTCGTGGCCGCAACGGTTTAACGGTATCAATATTTACTATAAAACTGTTGGTGACCGCAGCAAAATCTCCTAGTGGCCGCACACGAGAACCATTGTTTTAGAAGTAGAGTTATCGAATATCATATCGATAGCGACAAATTAAAAACCATTTAGTTTTGTGAAATTGTGTCGTTTTTGACTTGGTGTTTTAGAAATTTATTATGTCTATTGGCACTATAAATCAATTAGTGTATTATTAAATAATATATTTTGATAAAGCAAGTTAATTATATTTGCAGTTTTTTTTAATAATTTTAATTTGGACTGCGGTAAGGTGTAGCCTCGGATTAATTCAACGCGTAGCCGAAAAGAACGAAAATGCATTGCTTACTTTAATTTTATTAATTTAATAGTTCTAACAATGTTGAAATAATTTTTAATATAGATTAATTACAGGCGACAACTCATCACATATAATGATAAGTGATAGGCACTTGTGCAAAGCACCTACACATTACTTCACCATTAAATACTCACGCCAACTCTGCTTATTGTAGGTGTATTTTATTTTTATATATTAAGTTTGAACAGCAACCCAAACAAAAAAATCTTAGGGGATTTATTAGGCATACATCTTAAAACCATCGCTAATGATCAATAAACAAATGACCGCAATAAAAATTTCTTCCCTTCCGACGTTCGCGAAGGCACTGCGGCAGGATATTTCGGAATTCTCAAAGGCAAGAATGAAATTCCAAAGTAAACAAGGCCCAACTAGCGGCGAGAATCGTGTCAATAGGCCTTTTTTAATGTTTATTAATCGAGAGCCGCAAACCTAAAAGGTCAAAACATTGAAACGAATTTCATATCACTTATAGAAATAAAACATTTCAAAGTTATGACAAAACATTATTAAAATAATGCAATAATTATTATAGTAAAGTAGTGCATCAAGTTTTTTTCTCAAAAGTGACATTTATTTGTATTTTCCATATCGTTAAAATATCATATATTTTATTTCCCATAAATAATTTCTTTATTTCCGGCGGTCAACATAAAAAATAATAAAACTATATTTTTCACACAGTTTTAATGATTTTTTTTGTTGTTTTAAAATGCATTTTGATTGGACATTTAATATGAATTGTGGCTTTATTCTTCTATTAGCTAAATTTCTGTTGACTTGTTATAATCTTATGACATTGAATTTTGGAATAAAAATATCGATTTTTTTATTACATTTGCATAATATGTTCATATTCTAATCCAAAAAATCTCAGTTTTAATTTGTAAACCATGACTGCTTGAAGGAAAGGCATGATCAGTTGATTATGCTCGCGATTAGCAAAACCGGTCCTGATCATAAAGCATATTTTTGAAATACACCCAGTCCTTTTTTTACGCGAATTCGATTATACGCGATTTTTTTGGACCGCAGCGCTACATTTTTTTACGCGCTTCACTCTATTTTACGCAATTTTTTCCCCAAATTTGTTGTAAAGAAGACATTTATATACGATGCTAGGCATGTAAGATTAATTATTTTTTTAAATTAAAAAAATGTGTATTTTTAAAACTTGATTTTGTAAAGCATTCCATTTTTTTAAATACACATACAATTGCCAAATGTTGACAAGCGTATCGGATATTATGCGAATTCATGTTTTAGGGTGTGTAAAGAAATATAATGCAATTGTGTGAAATCATTTTTTTTACGCGCCTTTTTCTGGAACCAATGTATCGCGTAAAAAAAGGACTGGGTGTAGTACTAAAAAATATATTCCCATTATTAAAAAAAAAACAATACTTCTTTTAAGCACTAATATGATAAGCGACGTAAAAAAAGCTGTAAGAAAAAAAAAAACAAATTGACTTTCAAAAGCTTTTTGCTAACAACAATCATAAAATTAAGAATCATTGTTGTGTAATAAACCTGTTTATTGCATTTTATTGAATGTTATTATGTTTTCTTGGGTGGTCTGTTCAATTATAACAGACCCATTTTGCAAAACGTTGTGGTCAGCCGACACTGTCTTTAACTATACATATATTATACATAGCTTCGGTGTGAAGATTGTTAATATTTTCATAAAGTACGAATACTTTTGCTTTATTGGCGCAGAGATGACTGCATTTTCGGGATTATTACTTCTTGCTCGAGAACTGAAAATGAGTCAAATGAAATGTAACAAACAATAACATGGGTATAGGGTAGAGCATGGATGGACAACCTTTTTGAGGTTAAAGACAACTTTTAATTAGATTTTTCATTGCAATCGACTTCCAATCAAAATCGTGTAAAAAAAATTCTTTCTGCTTCTCTTAAGATTCTGAAAAATAAATAAAAACAACTTTGTACGATTCCACATGTGTTGTCACTAACGACCCGGATTTCGTCTTCCGACATCTTCAGGCATTCCATCACATCAAATTGTACGTTCAGATATTTTTGTATTTGATATGATTGGAACATTCAATTTGATATTTGATAGAATGCCTGAAGATGTCAAAAGGCGAAACCCGGGTATTTGGTGACAAAACATGTGGAATCGCACAAACTTGTAACAATTCAAATTTGATACTGAAATTCCATCAAGCGCCTTCAGTCGATATCATAAAAAGAAAAAAAAAATTACGTTCAAAATGTTTTTAAATATAAATTTTTATTATTTGCATATTTGTTTACCATAGTTTTAAATTGAAAATTCGATAATTTACAAAATAAAAATTAAATAAATTGACTAAACTTTGCTTTGCAATCAACCGGTTGCTCATTTGGAATAAGGAATGTGACATCATAAAAACAACAACAATTACATTTCTTTAATTAACCCTTTATTATCCAGATAATCAATGTCAATAGATGAAGGTACTACACCAAAGTACTAAAAAATGTAGAACATTCCATTCACCATTACGGTGAGCAATAATACAACAGGCAGACATAGTCTACCGCTGTTTCTCAAAAAATAATCAAGGAAGTCTTACTGTTGAATATGAAAGCAGCGTCATAAATTTTAATATACAGAGCATGAGACAAAAAAAATGTTTCCAAGTACTGAATTTGTGATATGAACGATCCTGGATTTCAAATTTCGAATGAGGAGGAAATATTTGATGACATATATGTCTCACATGAGCCATATCGAGAAGATGAAGTCGTATGGTATGATTATTTTTAGACAGTGTTAAAAGACAGGCACCAAAAATTTCAAAGACCCATAGTGATTACAAGTTACTGTATAGCATGTGAGATATTATTCAAAAAATCAGGTGCACAAAAGACATGTTTAATAATAGCTGTGTCCGTACACAGTGAGCGCATCCATAGAGAAATAATTTTCAAATAGTATAATTGGCCTTAACCTCCAAATGAAATATTAATAATGGATAATTTTAAATCTATATCATTATTGGTAACAGAATTAGTTGGAGCATGTTTTGATACAAATTTAAATATTGTCGTATAGCTTCAGCGCTTCGCGACTAAACACAACACATTAAAAAGTTTTCAGCCGTTAAACGTTGTCAAAAGACATTTATCATCACGTTTGGTTTCATACGAATTAGAATTTTACCTACATTCACAAGAGTTCAGCATTCATTTCAGTCTAAATCTTTTTTATAAGGTAGTCTACTTTATATATTGTAAGACATATTTTGATGATAAAGATAATGAAATTAATAGAAATTATACATAATGCAATCTTTGTCAGAACCTGACAAACAAAACTGTTACGACAAACATATTAACTCAACAAAATAAAAAGAAAGGGTGTGTAATATTGTGTAATATACTTCACTGTTATATATACAGTGTTTATCTATGTCTCTGCCACAAGAACTCTTCGTCAATGGTAAACAGTAACCAGATACAGTGTTACACTTACAAATTGTCATTTCAGTTTTTCCCAGTTTAATAACATAAATCATTGAATAACTCTTCTAGTATCTGAACACTATTGTTGCTAGATTGGACAAAAACATCAAATCATCTTCTTGTAACAATACTTCAAAACTAAGATGAAGTTATAATTTTTTTCGATAGTTGTATTTTAAAGAAAACAATCACACTGTTATATTGGGTACAATTTGGTATTGAAGGTTACATTGACTAGATCTTGAAACACACAACAGTGAAACCCCATAGATACTATTAAAGTGGTTTTATATATATTTTTTTTTAATCTTAAATATCTCATTGGACAACCTGGGTCGATTTTTGTTTTATCAATTATTTTAACTAAAAATTTGGTATCTGTCATACTGTAGTCCGCTTTAATTGATTAATGAAAAATGATTTTTGGAGCTTAGCTTTCAGGTATTGCTGCTGCATTTATAATTTTCAACAGGATTTAACAACATTATTCCAATTACGATGATGATGAATTACCATTCACCATCTTAACACTTTTTTGTATTGCTGTTTCTTAACCCTCTGACTGCTAACATCTCGACTGTTCAGACGGCTAATTTTTCTGTGTTGATAGTTGACACCCAAAAACATATGAATTAACAGTGGTTAAAACATTCTTGTACTCGCTAAATTTTGAGTTGATTTGTCCTGACAAACTCAATACCATTGCTTCAAACCAATATTACTCAATAAATTTTTGAAGTCTAGGTGTTGGAATATCCTTTAAATGGCTCAGCAGGGAATGTGTTGTCTTAAGAAGTCCCTTAGAACCAATCTACTGCTCTATACAGTTGTCTATTATAGAGAATGTCATAAATATAAATAGTATTGTACATTAAAAACTTCAAGCGAATCAGGGCTATGAGACTTAATGATTGCGTTATAAAAATTGAATCTTTTTTCGAAGGTTGAATTGAAATGCTTCAATTATCAAAATATGAAAAAATTGCTGTCATTAAGCAATGCCAATATTCATGGCAAGTAAGAATGTAGCGTTTTATAAATACAGTCTAATGAAAATGTCAAAAATATAAGAGAAAATATTTTCTAAGATATCTAAGAATATATAGATAAAAAGCCTTCAGACTGATTAAAACAAATATTGCAACAAATATACTAAGTTAAATACTTAATATTGATATTATATAATATCTTTCATGATAAAAATATTTTGTGATGCTTTTATTATTGGCATTTAATGATTAAAGATTTTCTTAGACTAGAATTATTGATGGCTTCTTTTGATTGGGGAAATATAGTGTTTTCTATTGTATTTACTAGTGATAAAATTTAATATGGTAACTCAGTGCGACGAAAATGAATAAAAACACAAGAAACATTTGTTTTTTATTATTCTAGATCAAAATAGAGCTAACTAGAAACATGTTCGGTCTTTCAACCATAAATACTCATATTATAAGCAATATTTTGTGTGGTTAAAAAACTTTGGCAGTGTTGGCCTTGTCTTGGGTTTATGATTTACCGTTACATTACCTGAATCTTCATCAAAGTGAAAATGAATCAAATGGTGTTGCTTTAATATTCAGTGAAACCACAATTTCAAAATGTATTTCATCGAATGAAAAACAGTATATTACCATAAAATAAAAAGCAAAATATACAATTGGTGCACAGAATAATAGTCATATTAATACATTTTGTTTTTTTGTATAATAAATATTACATTATTTCTTCTACTAAATTATAATATATACAGTGGTACCTCGAGATATAACCTTGCTCGGATATCAATTTGCTTTTATGTGAAAGTAATCTTTCCCTTTTAAATTAATTGAAAGGCCATTAAACCATTCCAGCCCCTAAAATTCCACCCCCATTGTTCTTGTTATGTGTTTTCGAATAAGAAAAATGTATTTATAAATGATAAATATTGCATAAAAATATAATAAAAGAGAATGTAAAGAAATAAACTGGTTTTATGTTGCGTATTTAGACACAACTGAAATGCTACTGTAAGGTTAATTTTAGTCACTGTTTTTCTCTTCACCAAAATCCTGACAAGGAGGTTTTTTTCTTCCATCCTTTCAGAATGTTGCGGAAATGAGTTAGGCAAATATCATTAAATTTAATTAAGTGTCATTAATAGCCAATGCATGACAAGTTGCAATTTTTTCGGGGTGCTTCTTTTCCACAAACTGTGAAACTCCCTCCAATTTTCTTCGTACCTCAAATGTTGCTCATATTTCAGAGCAAAACTTCACTCAATTGACAGCTTGTATCTCAAATATCTCGTATGTTAGGTCACTCGTATTTCGAGTTACTACTGTAAATATGAAATTTTATTTTACTCTTATTATTTGGATGTGATACATCTATATTATTATAAAGACCAATGAAATCCTAACCAATATTATACAAATTTTACTCACCCACCGCACATCTAAGCAGTCATAAATTCAATTTGATTAAAACGTAAATGTTTTCCAAAGTTTACAGTGATGCATCATTTATATAGAGGAAAATTTTTGTTTAATATACAAGACAAATGAATTTATATTTCTCACAACCACTGATGTACTGAATGTGAAAAACTTATGCTATATTCAAAATATTAACATCATTTTTTAAATATTTCTTTCGCAATATTACATATATGAACACATATTTATATTTTTACATGAATTTTTATATAAAATATAATGGTATAAATTAAAAATTAACCAAATAGTGACAGTTACTACATTAAAAGTGATTATACCATTACTGTTTACAATTAATATTATATAAGCAACCAAATGGCTTAAATACTTTTCTGATTCAAAATTTTTTTTCTCGTTTTCGATGCATCGCACCAAAATACACTGGTTAAAAAGTGCTGATTTAAACAATATTGTGTCTACACATGTTTTCCTGAGCATTGATATGTCAACTGCATTCCTAACCAAAGTATATTAATTTTTGCAAATCTTTATTGTTTGCTGTGTTTTATCTCGATGAAAATTTCATCAATGAAATAATTAAGCATAAAAAATCAAAAATTCAAATTACTGCCCTTTTTTTAGTGTTCAGAATGTCACGTCTTTTTACTGTATAAATCCATAGTTTTCATTTGTAAAATAATTGTCTCATATTATTTATATCCAGGGCTTTTTTTTTCAAGCAACACTTAGAAACGGCGTTGTAGCACCTTTTTTCATGGGTTTTTTTTTGTGCTCCTTGTGGTATATTAAAAGATGCTTTAAATTTCATTTAAATGATATTTGGATGTCATTTTATTTACGACATGAAGCGAGTTCCGGCACCTTTTTTTGAAAAAACCCTGCATGTATCCTTAAAAAATTAGTCATTTTGCAGAAAACACTGCATAAACATAAATACTAAAATAGTTACTTATGCTTATCCATTGTAGTATTTACAAAAAAAAAAAAAAAATCAATCAATATTATAAAAGTATTAAACATTTATTAAATACAAGCAAAACTAAATTTTTTTATCTGTGAATATATAATCAGTATAACTCATGTGACAAAAATCAATAAGCCAAGATAAATGCAAAAAAAAAATATTCAATTTGATATAGTAATCACAATATACGTAAAAAACGGTAGATATTTGGAATATATATTTTTTATTCAAGGAAGATGAATGGTGTAGCCAACTAAAATAATAATTTTCCTTATAAATAATCTCTTTCGCATGTCTAATGCAGGTACATACGTGCTATAAAAAACAAGATATTTCTTATAGTAAATTTTAATACTTTTCTTCGTTCAAATGTTTTTCATTCATCTGATATTCAAAATATGAATGATTTCTATTGTAAACATTCAAATAAAATGTTCATCATTTTTTTATCAATTTGTTTGCCTTGAAATTTTTCTTTTAGTTTTAATGAAATAATATTTAACATGGTAGAATTTTAATTATGTTATACAGTCAACACTCCTATAACGTAGAAATAGAGATCACGCTATGATGCTATGGAGAGTTCTTTATAGGAATATATATATATATACAATATTTGAGGTTAGGTCATTTTATTTAAAGTGTTTAACGAAATTACCATATCAAACATTTTTAAATTTTAAATTATGAAATTAATAATGAATTAAATTAATATCTGTAGTACAACCTATTTACCAAAAATTCAATTTGGCCCTGAAAATTTTGTTTTGTAGAAAATTCGATATAGAAGGGACCTCAATACGAAAAATTGACGCATTCAATATAAAACAAACCGGTATTGAATAGTATTCCGTAATAGGATTAATTGTATAACGCTGAATTTTTTTATCTCCGATTAATATTTTTAAGAACAAAAACTAAAATTTTAAAATATATTTGAAAACATTGCATGCACACTTGAAATATTTTTATTTATTTTGAGAATCACGAAGAAAGTGTAAAAAAATAGTTTTTGTTTGTATCATTTTTTCGTTCTTATAATAAAATTTAATTGTGTTTGATTGACTTAGAAATTTTGTTGTGTTCAAAGGATTTAATCAAATAAAATTTGACTTTTCCTTCCATTTTTAGAATATCTATTTTTCAATTCCTTTAGGTAACATGTAAAAGTACTTGCTGATCATCTGGCAACTTTTATTGCTGTATGACATTTGAAATTATGAAATCTACAATTGACTAATGTTAAGCAGTACTTTTGATAGAACAGCTAAATAAATCATTCATTGACACGAGTTGATTGTAAATATATGAATGTCATATTCACCAGGTATTGTTGTACTTGGTATGTTAAATTTTATGGTAATACTCGCTCTGATTTCTACAACCGTATCTATTCCTGCTCGAAGCGTATAGCCATCACACTGTGTCTCCGAGATTCTTTCACGCATCAGCCTCTTTGCATCTATACAAAAAATCCCGTAGTGCCGTAGCTGCGAAAAATACATCCGATGGACGACCATCAACTACCTGGGCGACGGAATCCATTTACCCCAAATGAAATTTTGTGATTTTTTTCGCTGTGTTTCAAGAATGAGTGTGAAATTAATACGTGAATAGGCAAACTTCATGTATATAATGAGAAAGTTGATGCTTTACAAATATGATAGTTAAATTTCAAATAAAAATCTGATATGATGAGAGGTAATACTCAATCCTGTGGCTCATGTTTATCCGTTTACATCGGACAGACAGGTAGGAGTATATCTACTCGAGCCAAGGAACATATACGATCATTCAATAGTAAAAAAACAGATTCTCAATTCGCTAATCACGTTATAAAGGAATCACATAATATAAATCCAAACTCAGAGCCTAATTGTTTGCATCTTTGCAGTAAGGGTCGTAGGATGACCCCTTTGGAGCAGCTGAAAATCAATAGACATCAAATATCACAAAGGATTCTAAACGAACAAACTAATATATTAGTTAGCCCATTGATTAAGGCGCTCTACGGGGGGAAAAGTGTCTGACTTGCTTCCGGAATGGACCATTTCCGTGCCACATGTAAACTTATTGTCATAGACGCATTTTTTAGTTTCATTTACAATTTTTGAAAAAATTTAATTTTGCTGCGAGAAAGAAACAAGCTAGGCCGTTAAAATAGGAGAGAAGATGTATTGTGTACCTTTTCTACACAGCTAAATATAGATAAGCAAATGTTAGTTTAAGCATAGTTCTGACGATGGCATGAGCCGAAATAGCTATCAACTATATTTTTTTTTAAATAATTTTGTAGAACTAAAATACATTGCTATTTTTTTCACCGTTTTATAATGGAGTTCTACCAAGTGAATAATAATAAAAATCAAAATAATAATTGAATGGTTAATATGGCAAACAAGCGATAAAAGACCAAACAAATTATCATAAAATTTTGTGAAATGCATGTGAATATCTATTGGGGGCTACAAACTTTTTGTCACAATGCATCTGCACAAATGTAAATTTTGTCACTGATGCAAAACTGATAACATGGCGATGAGAATTTACTAAAAGAATTTTGGTGTACCTGATATTCATAAATCTATTTTAACATTCTTGGTTAAAGTTCATTTATTAAAAGTGAAAAAAAGTAAAAGGCATACAGAGTATTATATTATTTATTTATTACAAATATTAATTACTAACATAGTTGAAAAAAATACTAGTCGACGCATTTGATTTGAGATTCTGAATGTTTTATATGAGACCAAAATCTAAGCACCGAAAGAAAAAGAGAAGACATTTATCTCCGCATGAATCTTCCTCTTCAGCTGCCGGTACTGGACGAGCCGTGGCTTTTTCTGGCGGTGGTTTTCGTAAGTATACCGAGTCAATATTATCACCATCTTGTTCCTTACTTTCATTTACCGATTCTGGTATATCACGATTAATCTTATTTGAACTAGTCTGTGCCTCGTCAATCTGAAACAGAACATACTTTTTAGATAGGAAATTTATTTAACTGGCTAACCTTAAAATGCAAATTTACATAATTATAATTTAAAATTGCCATTTAAAAATTTCAGAATAGTGTTAGCAATTTTAATATTACGTTTTTTTTTTAACCCTTTTACGCCGAAGCAGCGTGGTCAGGCTGCTTGGTACTTGTGCGAAATCGACGGGCAAGCGCTATCACGCTGCGAAAACCATGTTCCACTCAATCGTAACTCGAAGTGTTTTAACACATGTTTTATTAAAATTTATGAATGATGTGGATCATGTAAGTTCTTAGGATTGACAAAATCGAATCCACCAATTTATTGACCCAAAAATATTTTTTTTAATGATAAAACAAAAGTGTGAACATATGTTAGTGACGCGCTCATATTTCACCGAGTATTTATTGAATAACAGATATTTAATGGAATCTTATAATATTTCATGTCCAATCGGGCATAGAAATAGAATATACTTCTTAGAAAAAATCTTTTTTTTGTTATCATGGATTCAAGAAATATGGAGGGCACTTGCGAACAATAGGAAACGGCACAAATATCTACCCTTTTTAAAATTCCATTCATCACTTTTTCAACAAAAAGATCATAAAATTCCTTACACTTGTATACACAATTTTATTATTATTTGCTCAACACATGTCAGCGTCAATAGAAAAAAAAAAACTCTTGCATACAGTGGCAGCTCGTCCATTGAAATTCTTGATTTACTTCACTCCCTGAATGAAAAAAACTTTTATATTTATAAAAAAATATTTTTATCAATAATTTCTTCATCATAAATAAATCACCTGTGTTTTATGCGAAATTGATTGGAAATTTCGTAGGTTATTTTGTTTTTCTAAAGATACTATAAGTTTGAAGTTCGTATGGATAACCCGCCACTGGACATATGTATTTACTGGAATTACTTTTCAGTTATGTATACACGATATTTATTCTTCAGTTTACTTTGGGCGGTTGTTGAATGATCATCGCAGTAATCATTTATCAGCAATCAAAGACTTTTTGTGGTGTTTTATCGGTTGTGCAAATTTGATTATACAATGGGTGAGAATAGTTCTAATAGTGATTATACGGATTTACCTTCTTCGGATAATGATGGTGATGCCATAATTGGACTAAGAAGGCAGAGACCAGTTTTACCCCTAAATTCAGACAGTGATAGTGGCAATAATAGCGATGAGTGTTTTCGAGAAATTCCGGAAAGCAGTGTTGTTCCATCTAAAATTTCAATTCCGTTTTTGGAAACCCTGGGAATCAAACATGGACCGCCAGCAGGATCGAAACCAATTATTTACTTTAATATGTTTTTTAATTCTTTTTTGCTGAATTTAATTGTCACAGAACCCAATCGATATGCCAATGCATTTTTTAATTCTACGCCAACATCAACAGCAAAATGGAAGTCTGTGACTGTTGGAGAAATGCGTGCTTTCATTGCCGTAATTTTTGAAATGGAAATAACGCGACGACCAACTATGCATTCTTATTGGGCGAATAATTCGAGAAAAATATCATGGTTTGGTATGATGTTCTCAAGAGATAGGTTTTTGATAATTTTGAAATTTTTTCACCTAGTGAACAACAACAAACTTTTTCCTACAAATCATCTCAAATATGATCCGATTGTGCAGCATGCAAACCGAATTTTCCGACATCATTATATTCCCGAGAAACATCTAAGTGTTGATGAATCACTTGTAGGAACCAAAAGTTATTCTGCAATATCTCAATATTTGAGAAACAAGAAGCACCACAAGTGGGGAATCAAGTTCTGGATGATTTGTGACGCTGTAACAAATTACTGCTTGGCATTTTTTTGTTATCATGGTAAAAAAAATAATGCAGCAGCTGTAAAAAAATGGACTGGCTCATGTCGTTGTAACAACATTGCTAAAAATCGAAAGTTACCTTAATAAAGGTTATCATGTAGTCGCAGACAATTTATTTACAAGCATCCCTTTGCTCAATTATTTGATATCAAATGATACATATTACACCGGTACGGTTAGACGCAATAGAAAAGGAATGCCACCAGACTTACTAAAAACAAAATTTAAAATTGATGAAGCGAAATATTATACAAAAAAAGGTGCAATTATCTGCGGATACCGTGAAAAAAAGTCACAAAAACAACCGGTGATACTTGCATCTTCCTACGCATCGACTAAAAGAATGACTGCAATAAATAGACGTAATCGGGAGACAAATAAACCGGATGTAATAAATATATGGGAGGAGTTGATACTTCAGGTCAAATGTTATATACATACCTGGATGAAAGACGTACATTGAAATATTGGGAAAAGGTGACTTTTCATATTTTTGGAAGAATGATGGTAAACGCATTCATTATTTACACAAGAAATACGCCTGGTAAAAAGATGACAAGATTAGAATTTACATCAACCATAATTTAGGCAATAGAAGATGAATGGAGACCTAAAGAAAATCCAGCCCAAAGAACATCTAGTACGAGATTGGAGAATCTGGAGGTTTTAAAAAAATTACCAGGACGAAATCTCAGAGAATACGTTGTATGCAGCAAAAAAGGAGGGCCTATTAGAAGATCAAATCTAATTTGTACAAAGTGTGAAAAGGGTCTTCACCCATTATGTATCGGAAAACACAAGTGTTGACTTTTTATTATTTTTAGTTTATTAGACTATAAAAATACGTATCGAATAATTAAACTTTTTACTGATAGACGATAGTTCGAAAAAATATTCTGCATCAAAATTATGTGAAATATTTTACAAAAAATACCTCTTTTTTTATCACAAAATTAAAAATTTTGTGCAAATTATTGCAAATTTCATGTTTCTTATTTTTTTAGGTCGACCGTGTAAACTCATTGATTATTTTTATAATTGTTTTATTTAAACTGTAATATATCAAATGCAAAACAAGAAAAAACAGAAATAAATCCTTAAAAACTAGATATTTACAAATTTTTTTTTAAACACACAAAAAACTCCTTAAAAGGCTAGGCGTAAAAGGGTTAATAATCTTCAAACTGATATAATATATCCTCTTATTTATTAAGCCCTATAAAAATATTTTTTTTTTCTGCAAACTATTGGCTACATGGCTATTTCGATAGAGAACATAACTATTATCAATTGACTGCTATTCTGTTTTCTTTTGACAAAATTGCTATGACAGATTATGTAAATAGACAATTTAAAAATCACAAAGAATATATTGTGTAGTTCATATTATATACTGTCATCTTACGTTTTGATATTGTGTACAAAAGCAGTGTCATAACACAGATCGATATGAATATAGATAATTTTTAATGAGTTCTATTTTGATTTATAAATATTGCAATAGCAAAACTTACACAAAAAATGGCAACAATGACTTTGAACCGTAGTTCCTTAGCATGCGTTGCTTGATAGAAAATTTCAAAAGAATTCATGTAATAATTATCAAATTTATTTACTACTTTGATACTCTATATTGTCGGTAGTAAAGACAATCTACAATTAACCAGACATACATTTATAGAAAATTTCCTAACCTTTTCAATGCTTGGGTTCACATCTTTTTCAATGGAATGATTCACATCTATCAATGGTATTTCAGCCATTTTGGGTATGTCGCGTGATTTATCTACATGGATGGAAATATTTTCAGAACTTCCAACACGGTGTTCCCCAGGTATACTGAAAAATAAATCGCATATTGCTATCAAGATCTGCAATGAAAATTTATGATAGAATGCTATTTTGCAAATAATTCGTAATTTAAAAAAAATATGAGAGGACATTGCACTGGTAAACAATAAATTAATATAAATAACAAACTAGGAATAATTCAAGAAGCGCAATCTAGATTAAAAGTAATCAGTATGAAATATTCTTATTTTGTAATAGTTCATTTATAGTAAATACTGTAGAAAACTCACAAAGGAATTCCCTGGTGTCTGGGATGGCTTGACCCAGACGGAAAAGCAGATGCTTTAGGGCGTTTTTCTTCAGTTTTATGATTACCATGGCCGTGGTGCTTCTTCTTCCTTGGTATCCATAATACACTCAATCCTCCTTTTTTCTTGCCTCCCATTTTTTTAATATTTTGGCTATATTTCTCTGAAAATGAAACATGATTCAAGTAACAATCTGATAGTTGGTAGAAGTTATATAAAATTTATAGTACCCAAAATTTGTTTTCCTATAACACCTAATAGCAATGAGTACTTACTTTTTCAATATAGAAAAGGCCAGATCTGTTCAATAACATTTGAGAAAAGCAATCAGCTATTCAAAATAATTATGTTTGAATTGCAAATAATTTACTACCAAGATTAAGGATTTCAATTCAATATTTTTAATACTTACCAGGGTATTATTATAAACACAAATTTTAGGTTCTTTTGATGAGTTTTTTTTAATATCAATTATTCAGGAAGCTTACATTTATTCAATTAAGCCCAAGGAACTAAAATTATAACAATGGTACAGTAGGTACTTCTCTCTGGCTAAAATTTTTGACAAGACGTTGTTGAGTGAAAAACATCCCACAACTATTTAGCACATAAGATTTTTGATTCAACCAAATTTGACAATTTAAGCAATGACGTCATACTTACATTATTAAAAATTGTTTTACCCAGCAATTTTACAAATACGTATTAATTTACAATTTTTCAATATTGTAAGTCGAAAAAAGAAGAGTACAATATATACGATAAATGAGATGATTGAATTTTGAATTCCTTCTGGTGGATACAGGATTAAAATTACAGGTAACAGAATCAGGTTCCTTGAAACAATCATGACACTATATTCAGGTAGAAATAATAAGTTATCGGTATTACTTACGAGATATTAAACTTTGGCATCCAATAATTTCATTGAATACATGAACAGCCGTAGAAAATATTGTGCCAGTTATTACAATCAAACATCACCATTATACTAATAACTTAACTCTTCACAAATCCGTAAAACTTGTAAACAAAACAAAGTTTGCTTTTGGAACTAATTCATACGTCACCGAACAAGGATACTTCAAACGTTGCCATTGTAAGTAAATAGTTTCCTTTTGTTTAAGGAAAACTTGATTAATATTTTTGTTTCATATTCTTTTATATAACAAAAATATTAAATCTAAGCCAACTTTAAAATAAAGCCCTCGTAAAAACTATATCAATATAAAATTGAATAGTGGTTGTAGTAAATATACATGACCACTAAATAATTATTAAGCATGGCAGCACAAAAATATACATTCTTTTCACAAACGTCAAAACTTTAAACCAAAATTACACTCTGAACTTGCGATAGTGATGTGTTGCCAGTGCATTCAGTATTTCTGATATTTTTTTTTGTATTAGCAACCTTTCACTAAATTAAAGACAATTAAAAATAATTAGCTCCTAGGACGCCATCTAGTATATAATCTGTGGCCACCATCTCATCATATTGGAACAATACACACACGAAAAATCATTGAATACATTGTTTTTATTGGCTTTAATAGGAAAGTTTGAAAAATCAAGTTAATTTTTTTAAAGCTGCATACAAACATAAAAAAATACATAATTTATAAGTGAAAAATACTATATGTGAATTTTATCGTTTTTATGAAGGTTTTGCTCAACATATTTGATGTAATACATATATATAGATTTTACATCTACTTAAATAGTTCGACAATGAAAAAATATATTGGCAAAATATTATAGAATAACGCGAAAATGGTTCAAATTTTGAAAAATACTAAAATCACTTAAAATTGTATAGATTACCCTGATTTAAATTTCGTTTAATATATATATTTATATATATATATACAATATTTTGATAAATCTTCTTATGGCGGCGTTTACATGTCCGCACATTATGACAACTAACTAACTAACATTTAGCATTCAGTGAGTTAATTCAGTGTTCTAGTGAATAATCCTAGGACTTATATTTGTGATACAACAATTAAAAATGTCTTCTTTTTAAATATATATTATTATAATAAATCATTGACAAATAGCATGTTGACGATAAATCATTAAAAGTAATTGAACATAAATATATGTATGTAATTATTTTAAAATATTTCTCACCATATGACCAGTATCACTTACATTCTGAATGTAGAGATTAATTTAATTCTAAATCATTTTAAAACTTTTTGACATTTCACAGAAATTATTATATTTATCTATATTACTTTTTCATTCACCATTTAACAGTTTATAGATATTTGGAATTGAAATTTCTAAAAAGTCAACAATGTTTATCATGATAGATCATGAATAGATTTGAACCTAGCTCAAACTTTTTCACGCCAATTTAGCCCCAAAAAACAGAAATCTAACGTAGTCA
Source organism: Himalopsyche japonica (assembly GCA_028555115.1). Classification (NCBI taxonomy): domain Eukaryota; kingdom Metazoa; phylum Arthropoda; class Insecta; order Trichoptera; family Rhyacophilidae; genus Himalopsyche; species Himalopsyche japonica. The sequence continues at coordinate 1,065,107 of JAHFWJ010000015.1, forward strand.
TGTAAACATAGCAAATTGTCTAACAATAGTCCAGAAAAAAATGTTCAACTGCTGCTGCTTACTTGCTGTCAAAACACTGCTAAATAAAAAGTTGTTTATAGTTATTAATTTTCTTGCTAGTTTTTGGAAAATTCAAACAGCTCACCAAAAGCTAGACATACTATTTAAAATTAATTAATTATTACTTTTCCACAAAATATGAACTGGTCAATTGTCTTGGGCATTTGTTATAGCACTGAATATTTCAAAACTTCAATCAGCATTGAACTTAATTATATACCAGAGTAAGCTTGTATCTAATAGTCATTTTAACACTTGACGCTTTTTTTGTGTATATGGACTATCAAACACATTACCAATTGATATTCAACAGTCGATACATTAAAAGTTAGTGAGTTAACTACTAATTATTCCTTCTGAACTTATTTTATCTGAAAAAGAACGATTGAATAACTTCCAATTCTTTTGAGATACTCCATTAGGAATCCTCAAAAGCACACATATATATGTATATAGCAGATGGCGAGGAGTTGAAAATAATTGTATTACACCAATAAACATAAAACTTTATTCGTACAGTATACAACCTTGATTACCTAGACTAATTTTTCAAGATGAACAAATTAAAATAAAAATACTTTTCTTTCTCGCTCAATTTTCATTGTGAAGGAGGAGAGAACCTGATTGAACTACATTTATTATCAATGCTTCTTTATATATATTATATGTACATACATATAAACATATCACACACTCAGAAGTTCACTGTGGCAAGTTGAAATTGAAAAAAAGTCAGGAGAGCAGAAATAAATTATTTAAGCCTTGCTAATATAAAATAAAACATTTCTTCATCCAAACAATGAAAAGCTTCAGATGACATTTATAGGAAGACTTCAGATATTTTTAAAGTACTTAGGATTCTTCAACTTTCCAAAGAGAAACAGTGGTAGATTTATTCATTGTTCTTTTTATTCAATTAGTACCATTCTCCGTTCTGCACAAATATTTCTCACACACCTGTAAAATTGTTTGCTAAAAGTGTATCAGCGGATAGCTCTTCTCTGTGATGCAGTTCTCTTACTAATTTTGTATAGTCTGAAACCTATTAAAATATTCAAAAATCCAGATAATCAAGGTTTTACTGTATTGTAATTTTAATTTAAATAAATATTCATGATTGAAATAAAAGTTCACTTGCGTCTAGATTTCGGGGAAGATATCTCAGTATCCTTTAAAGTACCACTGTACAAACCCCATTTGGGGCAAGAAAACACTGAATGTGGGAACGATGGATTGGGGTTTCACTGTTGTAATATAAATGGTAAGTATGTAAAAACCTTTTTAAAATTGGTATATATTTTGAAACACTTCATAGTAACAACTCAAACACATATATTTATTAGTCATTGTATGATAATCAATATTTACAATAGTTTTAATTAACACTTTAAATATGAAATATTGCATTTTAAGTTAACTATTGATGATGCACACAATTTTGAGGGTATTAGACGCACTTTTCCCCCAAGAGCCACTTTTCACGATAAAATCATTAACCCCTTCACTAAACTAGATCCCACATTTGAAATAATCTCTATGAAAGTTTATTAACAACTTTTTATAATTCACAAAGCTTTTTCCATAAAATCATAATATTTATGATGATTCATATATTCCTATGGATAATTAGACTGTTTTGTACTTTACTTAAATGCTCCGTAATATTTCTTTTCAATTGCACTAAGTTACTGATGTATTTTAACTAATTATTCAAAAACTCTTAACATCTAGAATTATTGAATACTATTCTGAAATGTACAAAAGTGACATATATTGTATTTCAAATGTTCATATTATGCAAAGGTGTAAATTAGCAGTTAAAAGAAAAAGACACTAAATAAACTTTACGCTTTTTATTTACCTTCCAATAGTCTGTAATTCAGACTCCAGAATTCAAAAATTATAATGAAATCTGAAGCAACTTTTATTATAACAACACCTCAATGAGTTTGTGAAAAAATATGTGGGGAACATATTTACAAAAGTTCCATAATGAACAAATATTTTACATGAGAATAAAACACGAATTCAAGGGATACAATATTTACTACTATTTGTTGGTCACTAACTTTTTTGTAGCACCAACACTCCGTTAATCGTTAAACATTTACTGAGGATTTTTATCAATTAATACTTTTTATTGAATATTATCAGTTTAGTTAATAATAATATAAGTATAGTTTAAAATAAAAGTTTCATTGTATTGTCAAGAAAATATGGCAAACAAATGAAACTTCCATATTTATTTGTTGGTAAATTAGCTTGTTCAACTTGACATAATAACAAAAATTTCTCTTTAACATGTGGCATGACAATATGAAAATATCAATAAATTAATCTGAATCGAATGGTTGTTGTATAAAAGTGGATGTGTTTGATGGTGTAATACAAAATGGTGGCGGATGTGACCAAAAGCCGGTTTCGGTGCAGACAATTGAAGCTTCACCGTGCAAGCTGTGGGATGGTTGGCACGTGTACTGCACCAAATCTCCTACACAGTACATACCATTTTTTGGAACATTCACCCAATCCGCTAGTTTACCATTTACTGGCAATAGAGGAGGTGGGCATTGAATTGCTAAAAAAATAAAAATTCTTATCATTGCATAAATTGAGAAAAAAATATTTAAATAAATTAATTAATTAATTAACTAACACCAGAATGTATGCAAATGTAGGGATTTCAAAGTATATACAGCTAGAATTTTCAATTTTTATAAGTTTTCATTCTGGGGTTCGAACTTTCGAACAAAGCTACAGAAAATGTTGACTACTTGGCCATAGGTTATAATACTATAATTAAATTATTGTATATCATTGAAATATCAAACCTAGGCATGTTGGTGGGGGTCCAGTCCAGTTACCATCTTGATTGCACTCAATGCCTGGAGGACCTGTGAGACGGTAGCCCCAAGCACAACGGAAAACCGCTCTTCCTCCGTAACTCGCATTATGTTCCACTAGAGATAATTGCGGACTTGGCCATGTTAATCGTGGGCATAGAATTTGCACACAATTCGGGATATCTGCAGACCATCGACCTTGAAAACATATAGAGTGGAATGATTCATCTACCTATAAAATAAATGAAGCAATCGAATGATAATTATTTTTTTAAATGCGATAGTCTACGCGCTGCTGCAATCACATCAGTATAATTTCAATGGGTGTATAAATAAAATATGTTATGTGCGCAATACAGTCCATAAACAAAAATTTCATATACTACGCTGGCAATTCTTGAAGAAAATCTTAAATATTATTTCGTTCAGCAGTAGTTTAAGCAGTAAGTCTTGCTCGATATAGTTGTTTTCTTTTAAGGCTTTAAAATTTTATTTTGTAGGAATCTGAGCTTATCACATTTTAAAGAAGTATGCAATTTTGGAATCGAATAAATCACTACTAAAAATGATGCACGCAGAAATTTTAAAACATAATATAATTTTTATTTAAATTATCTTTTTTATTTGTTTTTTTAGTACTCCGTCAATAATTATTATTTACCAGATCCTTGACATGTAATATTTGCAGTGCCATTAAGACGAAATCCAATAGGACATGAAAATCTCATCGCCTGTCCTAAGTTACTGCCTTCCATCCAATGTGTCAAATATGGTTCATTCACATCAAGAGGCTCACAATGTTGAGCTGAAAAATAAACTGGTAATTTAGAAATAATAAAAGGAAGATAGCATAGATAATAATACATAGAATACAATAAACTTTTATTCAATTAATAAGGGTGTTATTACAGTAAATGTTGAAGATAAATTAAAATCATCATGTGAAAGTGGCATTTAAAAACTGTAATTGGAAACTGTTAATAATGCGCAGATACGTAAAAACATAGCTTGAAAATGATCTTAGCCATAAGTGAATTTGTAATGTACTGAGATGATTTGTTACAAATATATATTAACCTTCTATAATGGTCTGAGAAGCGGTGAAAGATTTATATTTGTTTGTTCATAAAGAATGACATTGGATTCGATATTTATGTTTACTCCCCAAAAAACCCAGATTAACTCTCATTTTGTGAAATGCATAAAATCAATGTGCCACATTTTAGAATTTATTAGCACAATATGAAACTAGAGTGTTAAAACAGAAGTGTAGATGTATTGTGTACATTTTCTATATAGCTATATATAGATAGGTAATTTTACGTTTAAACATAGTATTGACGATGGCGTGAGCCGAAATAGCTATCAGCTATATATCTTATAAAATTTGATAGATCTAAAACACTTTGCTTTTTTTCACTGTGTTATAATGGAGTTCTACTACTTATTCCAATAGCATTCAATATAATACCTTTATATTTTACGATATCAACCTAATGGATTTCAATATCAAATTTGAATTTTTGTATATTTCCATATGTTTTGTTACTCACAATCAGACATTCTATCACTTGGATACAACAGAACTAACACAAAAAAAAAAACAGTTTGCTTCTGTTATATACAAGAGGAATTACAAAGAAGAAATATAAACATAGGAGATAAATATATATATATCTGAAATAGTTTTAAAAACTTACTGACTTGATTATATTGACATTCAATTTTGAAAATGACAATTGACACACAAAATATTATATACTGAGTAAAAAAATAGTTGATGTAACGACTCACTAACAACATGTATGGTAATACTGTTGGTGATTCCATGGGAGGTGGCGCATGTATATATTCCCGAATCATGGGCATTCATGTGATCTAAAATGAGTCTATAATGTGAATCTTTTTCCATCAGTTCTTGGGACCAATCTTGAAAAGAAAAACATATAATTTATTTAACTTTAGTCAAATTGATTTATCCATATTAGTTTTGTTTCAATATTTTCATTACCGATAATGTGATGTTGAAAATTAGTAGTTGATGACCATTCAGGATTTCCAGCTCGTCGGACTACAATGCAATCTAAGTGAACTGTGGAGTCAGGATACACGAAAAGTTCACCAGCAGGTTCCACTGATGCTGAGCCAGATGGCACATTAATCAAAATTGTAGGGGGAGCATCTTCTGTGTATCAAAAAGTATTAATTGATTATCAAAAAATGTACTTTTTGTTTTTTTTGTTTGAAACTTTTTTATTTTTATATAATCATTTGTTACCTGTAAAATTTGTCAGAATAGATGTTGGTATACATGTTGGGAATTTCGAGCTCCATTCTCCATTACTGCATAGAATAGAACTTTCTCCTAATAATTTATATGTTCCCAATTCTTTACAACGTGCTTGTATTGTTGATCCATGAGCGAAATTTATACCTGGCTATAAACACTTTCACTCAATTATTCCAATGTCAGTGATTAAAGGCATTAGTTAAAAAAATAAGTAACAATTTCAACAATCTTTTTCACCCTTATATCATGCCAACTACTACTAAGTATCTCTATCGTTATTCATTAAAAAATGATTTGATGTAAGCAAATTGACCAACATTCTATGATAACAGTGGAAGAGAAGATAAATTGGGGTAAAACTTTCATATCAACAAATGTTTGTACTTAAGAAACCAATAGTTCTAGTTTCAAGTATAGCAAAATCGAGTTGAAAATAAATGATACATTATTCTGAACTCAAAAATCTATGGAGATTAATAATTTTTTAGATTATAATAGTTGCTTATAGTTAAGCCCCATTTCAAATGTGTCATGTTACAATTTATATGGCGCTATCTGGACATAGGTTAGATTTTATATTCAAGTAAATATAATATATAAAGGTATATATTCCTTTGAGGAATATTTGCCTCGATAATTAAAAGAAGAATTTAAGGAATATTTTTTTGAAATCATTCAAATGAAGCTTGTATTCAAGGCAAGGCAACCATTTTGAAATTAAAAGTTACATTTAAAATATGGACTATGAGCTTCTCAGGTACAGTTATGTATTCAATAAGGCAATCAAAATTTCATAGAATATCATACCTTTATACTTGCATTTCGAAATGTAAGAAAGAGATGTGGATAATCCAAATGTAAAGTGCACTCTCTTAAAATTGGTTGAAAACGTCCATCTAGAATGTTTAAAACAAAATTTATCTGATTGTAAATTTTAGATTCTAAACAAATGGCAGTAGAAATTAAAAAAGCTGCTTGTTACAACATATAGATGTGACACGGTGAAAAAATAGCAATGTATTTAAGTTCTAAAAAAATTTTTATAAGATATAATTGATAGCTACTTCGGCTCACGCTATCGTCAGAACTATCTTTTTAAAAATTTTGTAGAACTAAAATACATTGCTATTTTTTCACCGTGTTATAATGGAGTTCTCAATCAATCAATAGATTGAATTGGCATTCACTTGGTAGAACTCCATTATAACACGGTGAAAAAATAGCAATGTATTTTAGTTCTACAATTTTTTTTTTTTTTTTTTCAATTCAATCAATCAATATATAGCTGTGAACCTTTAAACTCCACAATGAAGTTCGTAAAGACAAAATGTCATTGGTAGTTGAGTAATCAACATCTTACAGCAGTGCTGCAAACAGTTTTAACAAAAATTAAGCCAGATTTGAAAGATTTCATGAAAAAATCTTTTTAATTTGTGTATTATTGCTATGTAAATATGGCGTTTCTCTTTACGATATATGAAAAACCTGAATGTGATTCCCATTGGCCCCATGTGTGGTTTATATTATTACTGAATGATATAACTACACTCTATCAAATGTTGAATTCACTTTATTTATTGATTCGTAAGAAATTGTAAATACCTTCATTAATTGCACACAATGGTCCAACCCATTGTCCATCGATGCATTTTATTTTGCAAATAAGGCGCTCTTGAAGTGGTCCAACAAGCCCAGGAAACTTTACCTAAATTAAATATATTATTAAAGTTCACTGTATTCAGACAAAAGAAAAATATTTGAAAAGATATAGTTTAATTTGTGTATTATTGCAATTGGATTATTTTCAGTCTAAAATGTTCATTGAACATTATATACCTCTGCGACCCATGAATAATCGGATTGATAAAGAGATTTATCTAAATCGGTTCCGTTGACTGCAATTTCCGGAAGTGAACATTTGAAATGATCTGAAAAATTAAAATTTATCAATGATACATATTATCTTGTTATCCATCTTAACTGAATGGATCCTTATATATTTAAAAACAATGAATATTCATGCTATTGTTGTATAATGAGATAAAAATTTAATTACGTAATATAAATCAAACTACTATCGATGACATTGCAGAAACTTTTTAAAACTGTAAATGTCATCACTTAATAAAAATATTTAAATTTGAATTGTTGAAACTTTGTACGTTTCTACTTCTTCTGTCACTCACAACCTGAACACAACGATGATATCAAATTATTACACCAAAATACGGTGGATCGTAAATTATTTCATCAAAAAATTTTAGATACAAAAAGAGCTCAATTAAACTCAATGTTTATATTAAACGACCAACGAAACCTCTTTTTATAACCTCAGTAAACCACCAATTTAAAATTTGTAGGTATCCCTAATTATCATTTAAACAATGACATTTTAATAGAGGTGAATTATTGAAAAAACCTGTCATCATATTGTGTGCCAATTATCATTTCAAAAATTGAATGCCATTATAATCAAATCAGTAGTTATTAAAATTATTTCAGGCATATATTTAGATAATTAACTATTTATTGTTTATCAGTTATATTGCATCCATGTAAATGTCCGAAGATACCGTAAGACGAAACACGGGTCGTGAGTGACAATACATGTGGAAATTTACAAAGATTCTAAAATTATAAATTGAAATTAAAATATCTCATCAAGCACCCACAGTCGATCTCGTAAAATAGTATTTAATTTACAAAGTAGGAAAAAAATTAATATATAAATGAATTTCAAAAAAATGGTCTTGTAAAGTAGTATCGTTAATAATAAGGAAAAAACAACCTTTACGGTACGTAATTTACGTATTGTACGTATTTCTTATAACCTCATTTACGTAGATAATGCAGGTAGCTCCCTTGTCAAAGTAAAATGATTTATGAATGATTAACATTTTATTAAAGTAACGGGTCATTTTTATGGATAAAAAATAATAAGATATTGTGCAATACCTAAAATCAAATTTTAATAGAAGGTGAATTAGTGTTGCAAAATAACTTTACTATAGTTCAACGAAAAATATGAATCAAAATGAAAAATAAAATACAACATGGGTGTACCTTGCTCAGTAGTTGAATATTCTTCAGCAATTGGAGACGAGGATGTGCTACCCTCATTTGTGTCTGATCCAGTAATAGAAACAATCATGCAATAGATCAAGATAATTTGATTCAATAACAACATTTCACAGTATTTTCAATAATATCGAAAGGGAATTTATGTCACCGCAGTGTTTTTAAAATTAGGTTATATGTTGTTTAATTTGAGACGAATTCGCAATCGTTGAGCGTGATAAGATAATTGTTAAATTAATTTCTTATGTAAATTTTCTGAAACGTCGTTGTTTTTAAGCGTGCACTAACTCTCGAAAATAACAGCTGGGCAATGTCAAATATTGATAACATAGCTTACGTCAAAGGGCGCATTTTCAATAGGCTTTCAGGAAAATCTGGAAGCTTTTTCCCTATAAATGTTGTATAATAAAATTCAAAGATGTCATTAGACGCGCTCTCAATGTTGTTTTATTGAAGAAAAACGTAAATTCAAATTTTTTCGACGTTAAATTATTGTATATACATTATGTGAAAAATTTTAAATACAACTGTAGTTACTATTCAATAAACACACCAGTATTATTGATGAAACGAGAAACTTTCCTTTCGCGGCAAAATTGTAATTCACCATAACTGTATCCTATGTTGGAAAATGTTTTTCAAATTCTATCCGTCGAAAAAGAATGACAAACTTTTTTTTATCATAACCACATGTACGTGTTTTTCTGATTGTAAAATATTAAAATAATAGTATTATCATGATTAATTTTGAACCGAATTGAAAATATGTTAATTGATGTAATCTTCGTAAGTTTATAAATATATGTTTTTTTCAATTGATGGACAGTTATCAAAATTTCAATGACTTGAAAATAAATTCAGCTTAAATTTTTATCCAACAATAAAAGTAATGTTAATTATGCTAATTATTAATATTAATATATTAATAATATATATATATTAATAATTTATGTATTAATATATATTAATAATGTTAATTAATATTAATATATTAATAATATATATATATTAATAATTTATGTATTAATATATATTAATAATGTTAATTATTATTATTATAATTAACATTAGTTTCATTTTCTATGTGTCAACCGATTTCTTGTGTGAGATGTTTGTCGAGAGCATGCTGTAAATCGATGTGTTTCGGTTTTAAGATACGTAAGGAATATGATTCAGGCTTTAAATGAATTCGTTTTTTCGTAATATTACGTATTGTAATCGAAATTGGGTAAACTAAAGGAGTGAAGAAAGTAGGGACGGTGAAAGATTATTTTGAATTTTGTTGTGAATAAATGAATTCATAAAGTTTTATTTTTTAAGCGTATTGTAGTCGCGTCGTGATATTAATGGCGCTCGTAGATTAAGAATCCATATTTTTCGTAATTATTCTTATATATAAATTAATTATTGACTTCTGACTGAGTTCGAAAGCACCCTTATATTAGAATGCATAAAAACCCCAAATGGCGAAACCTTGGCCGTGAATAACAAAACATGTTGAAAACCCTGCTGAGATTGAATGTTTCATTTTTTTTAACAAATTTAGGGTAAAGAGTGGTGACTTATTTTTTTGGTGGTTGGCTTAGTGCAGTAATGGCGAACCTCTGACCCGCGCATGCTTTTGAAACGACCCAAGAGTTGATATTTATATAAAAAGAAAGTGACGGTTGTCCTCAACTTACGACCGAGATACTTTCCTGGACTTAGGTTGTAAGCCGAATTGGTCGTAAGTCGAATTTCATACAAAATATGTATGTACTTACGTGTGTATTTATTTATATTTTATTATTGTTAAATTTATACTTATTTATTAATACAAACTAAAATATTTCCTTCATTAATATTTAAAATCTTTCGTCATCTGTGTTTATACAAGTACAATCCGTTGGCTCATCATCAGTAGTGGAAGAAGAAGCAGTAGTAGTGTTTTTAAAATCATTTCCAATTTTAGTTGAGTTGTGTGCTGTTTTTCTCCCTGTATATTTCTTTGTTACAAGCAAGATCTTCCTGAATGCGGCGGTTTATATTCAAAAATCTTTGATTATCCGAATCCATTTTTGCAAATTTTTGCATTACTTGGTCAATTTGAAGGAATTATATTCTATATTTTTTTTGATCGTAAGTGCGAATGGTCGGAAGTCGAAGACTACCTGTACATGATAAAATAGAGAATAGACAATCAAAATATTGAAAAAAAAGTATTTCACTAGTTAAAGTAAAAAAAAAGGAAACGTAAACTCTTTACAGTATTTTAAGCGCGAGATCTAAAAAAGTAGTTTTTAGCCAATCTCCCCTCTCTCTTTCCAAGTGACGCCACTGATTTGAGTGAACTAAGAACTAATGCTAAAAAAAATTGACTCACTCCTCAAAAAAGTTCACCATCAATTGTCTAGTGCTTAGTATCTTTCTTTAGAAAGACAGTCGCCGTCGCTCATACGAAATGCATAACTATAGATTTTTACCAATATATTGACTGGAATTAGAATACTTACTGTTATTTCTTTTGTAAAAATGCATCATATGAAAAAAAATCATATATTGTATCTATATATTAATTTTATTTCTTTCTAGTCGTGAAAAATGAGCGAATGTGACTACTTTTTCAAATAGGAGATTTTGTAAAAATATCCCATTAAATAAATTGCTGGACTGTTTAGTTGATCTATGATTTAATGCACATAAATAGGAAAGATAGAAAAAAGCTGTTTTTGATCGATTTTTATCGAGTTGGAGTTTCTGTCCTGTATTTTTACGGCTCCATATTTTTGATAACTTTATATTTCATATAAATATAATGCACAAGTAAGAAAAAAATGACCTTCAGTTACTTATTAAAAGGTAAAAATTTCGATTTTCAGATAGGTTCAATAAACAAACAAGTAAACAAAATAAATCATTTTATGAAAAATAACATATATCTTCGACGGGTAACTCAAAATGTTAAAGTGGGCAATTCAATTACTCACGGGTTGTCGATCACTGATTTAAATAATTAAAACAATAAGGTTGAGGAAATTGATAAAAATTTATTATCAAAATAGAAAGAAGTACAATACTAATATTAGTAGAATAAATGAGACATCTTAATTACAAAAATATTTAAAAAAAAAAATAAACAAGATTTTTTTATTATTAATATCCATTATGTTAACACAAAAATAATAAGTTTTATATAAGATTTAATAGGTGGGTATTTATATATTTAATGTAGGTTTTATTGATAAAATATTTTTTGTATAGATTTCGGCTTTCGATATAATTTTATGTATACTTTTTTACTATATGGCAATGAAATCATTATTTCAATATTTATACTAAATCATGACAAAATGTTGTATATGGCGACACAAAGAAAAACTTATCAATAAAAGAATAAATTCCCAAAATTTAATTAATTATTTGAGTAAAAATATATTAAACGTAAGTACTAATAAAATTCCTGTCCGGAAAAAGCGAATTTCATCATAATTAACTTTAAAAATAGCATAAAACATTTACTGTTATATTAAAATATGCTAGTATTTTCATCCCGGAAAATATAGTAAATGCCAATGTATCATAAATGGGAAACAAAGAAACTGTTAAATTACGTAAAATACGTACAAAATATCAGTTCAATTTGTCAAGTGATCGTTCATAAAACAAACCACAGAGAAACGTTCAACGAATTGCGTCTCACATAAATTAGCGTGTGCTTAATTTAATTATTTAAAAAAAATCCGATTCGTGATTAAATTTCGATCATAATTATCTAGTATTTTGCCGGCATAAAAACATGCTACATTTATGTCGTTTTCATCAATCGTTTAAAATTGTCAAGTACGTTTAAATATTTTTAACGTACTTGGCAATTTAATATAAATTCTAAAATTTTTGGAATGTCAATTAATCATTTTTCGCAGGATTGAAGCAATTGCACAGAATAATGAATAGCCATTATATGTTGAGTCATATAGGAAAAATTTATCAAGAAAAAAATATAAAAAAGTTAAGTATTTTGAAAACATAATTCATTATTGAATTTTATGGTAAAGATATAATTGACAGGTTGCGGTTTGCGGTTATTTTTCCACGTATTTTTAGGTGGTATGCCATACCACCTAAAGTCACGGATAATGTAAGCACTTCTTAAAATTATGATTAGGAATTTTTTAGGATACATAACCTTAAATATTGACTAAAAAATATTGTAATAAACATTTGTTACATCAAATATTTGAAGATTTAATATTACCTTATTTTATCTTAAGAATAGTACAAATATCAAAAATAAATGCAAAATAGATTTAGGTTCGGCAATGGTAACACATATTGTATTATTGATTAAATAAAACACACAAAACACGTCTTATGACAGTACAATACTCTAAAAATATAAATTTATTTGGAAATATACATATTTTCTCTATTTGGTCACTAATATGATATTGTAATATGGAAGTATTAATTTCTCATTTCTTCAAAGACAGCGGATGAGTTTGTAAAAAAAATTTATATAAGCAGTTTGAAATTATTGATTCGTGTTTGATATACTGTGTTTCTTCGATTGGAAGATATGCTTTTACATATTCATGACATATTTGAATTCAAAGTGCCGTAAAAAGTAAAATATTTTCAAAGAATCGTCAGATAACAATCGATCGGACTCAGAATCTGGTATATTTCAGAACGGTGACAAGAGAGAACGCGCACAAAAAATGATGACTACATTGTTTAAAAAAAGCTTTTGTTACGCTTTCATTGTTTATAACTAAAAATAAGAGTGTGTTTTATAATATACGATGTCTTGTAAACCAGTGCTCCGCAACCTTTTGTCTTCTGTGGCACACCAACGCTTTTACAAAATTTCGCGGCACATTACAAGTCAATATTTTTATATAAAAAAAACGGAATATAGAACATCGACTTTGTTAAAATCTATTCCTACTGCATTGTTTACTTTATATACGTACAATTTTGTGATTTATAAATTTACGTTTTATATTGTAGATCGTGTGTATAATGAAAAAATAATTAATTCTGTTTACATGTGATTACATATCCCCAAAATATTTTACAGTGTAGACCAGTGATAGCCAACCTTTTTATAATTATCGACCACTTTTGAGTCTCTATAAGTAGTAAATTTTTCTGACTGCCATTGGTTTTATAGTAATTGTGATTTATATAGCAAGGAAGGAGTTTTTTTATTTTTTTTAAACCTCTACCGTCCACTAGTGGGCGTTAGGGACCAGGTTGACTACCCCCGGTGTAGACGAATTATATGACTTTTGGTCTGATACAAAAATGCGCTGCGGCACACGAAGTAACGTCTGGCGACACATCGATGTCTCGCGGCACAACGGTTGCGGAGCTCTGTTGTAGACGATGAAGAATGGGTTAAGATAATTATTTTAGATGTTAAATTGTTATGTTAAATGAAACAATTTTAGTTATGGCGGTTATAGATCATCCCTGTAATTTGTAACAGGAGCTCTTGCGGAGTCTTCTGTATCACTGACATATCCTTGCTCTCCAGTGTAATGCGTCGGGTAAATCAGGAGTGGAGAGGCTGACAGAGCTACGAGATCTCTTTGCTCAAAATATTTACTCCAAGCTAACCTAAAAGTGAAATAAAATATGTATTTTAACATCATCTTATTTAAAATACCTCATAAGTGGCGATTAATATTATGTGACGTAATAACATGATTTGACATCATTTATATTCAATCATAATGTAAACTTTTTTTTCGTTTCCGCAAAAAATTTTGATTTACAATTTATTTCTTTTTATCATGAAATTTAAAACGGAAAACTCTTTGATTGTTACATATAAAAGAAATACAAAATCTGTAAAATAATGTGTAAAACAGAGTGTTTAAAATTTTTATAATATTATTTCAAATAATATACATTATATATACAATGAAACCTCGATTCCACGTTTTTCAAGGATCTTTAAAAAATAAACGAAAAAAGCGGGGTACGACGAATGCGGGAAAGCCCAAAATAATTCAAAATCAAAATTATAATAAAAAAGTAAAACCTTATTTAATGTAATAAACGAATAGTGTTTAAACTTCTTCTTGTAAAATTCTTTATTAAAGAAAGTCACAAGAAATTTGAGCGAAGTATATATTTCATCATTGATTGATATATAATACAAGATTTAATGTGATCAAACTCACGAATTGTATTGAATAGAAAGATTTATCTACCAAAGCCGGTCAATCGGGATAATATTTGAGATGTGACCATAATATTTCGATATCGATAAATCGATAAAATTAAAACAGTTAATGCGTAATTATTTAACATTGTTTTTATGGGTGTTTGACGGGTCCATAAAAAATGAACGATCCATCCGGAAAAACGTATTATGCGAGAACGGTTGATCGGGGTTCCACTGTATATGTATATAATATATCGCACTCTCACTAAAATGGAGTCGTGTTTTTAAATTATCATCAGTGCCTAGTGACGACTCTATATTTATAAAATATGTCCACATTAAGAAATAAAATATGTAGTGCAAACCAATGATTCAACATGTCACTAGACTGCCGATAGCATTGTAGTTTGAAGATGTAAAAATATATACCAAAGAGGAATGTAAAAAATTGTCTCATTATTTATTTATCGATGGATTTTGTGTGAGCCTATAGCAGGGCTAAGCCTAACAACTATCGATAACGGTTATCGCCTGAAAATATAGAAAAGTGTTACTATGTGATAACCGACGTATCGTGAGAACTTGATTCAAGATTAGGCACGCTAACCGTGAGGGTTGATTTCTTAACTATAAAAACCGTGCAATCTATAACTTTAAAGTTATTTTTCTATATACCATTGCAACTGTTATTTAAGTAAGCTAGAAATCTTTAAAATGCAACCAAAACATCTGCTAAGAAAACCGTTGTAATTTATTAAAATGTCGTATTTTGTGTTAATCTACAGCAAATATTATAGAGATAACTTGACTATTATTTATTATTCCGGACAACCATCATGGTCTCTCCATAACTTATAATCATAAAGTCTTCTATCGTGAATTACATGAATTATTAAATCTTTTTCATCTAAACTTAAGTGATAACACTACATAAAGAGTTATATTAAAATAACGTTTAATTCATTTACAAAAAATTCATTTTGTAAAATTGAGTAATTAAAGTTCGAAATTCAAAAAAGGTAAACACGATATAGAAATAGTTCTTTTTTTGTCTTGTCTATTTTTGTGTAAATTAAAAAAAAGAACAAAAGTTTGAAAATAGAACTATTCAATAATTTTAAAAAACGAATATCTTATTAAACTTATATATAACATATATGCATAAACTGTAATAAAACAAAACGATGAATTGTACTTACTTGGGATGCTTGTCGAACATTATGGGAAGATACTCATCAACTGGAAGTAGTTTGAGAAGAGGTTGAGCACGAAGGAGTTTATTAGCACCAGCTTGACTAAGAAGATATCCCAAGGTCCAATAAGAGTAACTAGCACGTACTAGAGCATCAGATACAGTAGGCTCATCAACTTCTTGGAGACGTTTGCGACCAAGATAACTGCCATAAAAAATAATCAATCTAACACGGTGAAAAAAATAGCAATGTATAATATTTTAGTTCAACAATTTTTTTTTTAATATAGTTGATAGCTATTTTGGCTCACGCCATCGTCAGAACTATCTGTTATATCTTCTATCTGTGTTATCTGTAGATAGTTCTGACGATGGCGTGAGCCGAAATAGCTATCAACTATATTAAAAAAAAAAAAATTGTAGAGCTAAAATACATTGCTATTTTTTTCACCGTGTTATAATGGAGTTCTACCAAGTGAAATAATCAATCCTTTTAAAACTAACTATTTTTCAGAAAAAAACCGCAGTTTTTGAGTCGAGTATCGACATTTAGTTGAATGTAAAAGCGGTAATAAGTTAAATAAAAAAGTATTTTTGAAAATTTATACAAACGAAATATTTAACAAATCTATTTCAATATTTTTAATATTGCAGATGAGAAATAATTATGCATCGCAAGCATTTTTTTTTGTCACGACAAAATACATGTTTGAGTATAAACTATATACACATGTGATATTGGTGGACATTTTTGCCAGTTTTTATATTCTGATAATTTTGAGATAAAATAAAAAAAAAACACTTAAATTTTACAAAAAATATATTTGTCTCTTACATGAGATCCCACTCAATTTTGTGATGTTCTACGTCTTCCAGAACGATTTCAAGTTTACGTCGAAAGTATGGTTCAAATCTTATGTCATCTTCTAAAATCATTACCTTTTCAAGTCCATTATCGACCACCTGTTAAAAAGTAACATTTAAAATTTGATCACTTTTATTTGTCTATTTGAGTATTACGTAAATATGTACTATCACTGTATTGTATTCACATTATAAATTCTCGAGACTTTTCTCTCATAAAATTTAACGAGTAATTAAGCATATTTTCTCATTCCGAGCTTAAATGACCGAATAAGAGATCAAAAATTTCGAGGCCCTCTCTCAGAAGTTACTTAAATAATTTAATAGCTCCCTTTGATTTATAAATGACTAAAATACAAAAATGCGAGTCACTAATATATTAGATTAAAAAACATTTTATGTAAACTTTGTTTTGATTATTATTTTTGAATACACATTTAAATTTGAGTTCAACAACCTTATACTCTTTTTTATGTTAGATAAGTATTTTTTTTTCAGTAGTACAGCTAAGACTTTTGCCTTGTCCAATTTTTTTCCACTTGAAATAAATAACTTGAAGGAATTAGAAAAAAATACAATGTGATGTAATAAATTATGCGAGAAAAATCTTAATTCTTCATTAACACATCACAATATGTAACTTCTTTTACATAATCACGTGCTTTTTTACTCTTTGAATTAGACAACTTTTCGATGAAGTTTTTTAGAGTGGAAAAAATGATTACTGTAGTAATTGTGTTCAAATTCGGTGACAAACAGCCACTGGTAATATTAATAATCGTGTTGAGATTATACAAAATAATCTCTCGTGATAATATTGATGATAAAGTGTTTTCAATTGACTATCAAACAAAATTTCACACGGAATAAATGAATAGCTTTGATGGAGCATAAACAACATGCACGACGCAAAAAATAAATGCAAAATGATTCGTATGAATACAAACACTATCAAATTGATCACAAATACAAATTTAAATCGAAATTAACGCAAGTAACAAAAAGTTTATTGAAAATTTATAATATGGCACAAATGTTTTTATTTTGTAATTTTTGATATTGGAAAAGCATGATGGTATGAAAATATACTGTGTACGGTTATTATTATTCATCGGTGTAAGCGTGGTGGAAAGATATTTATTGATAAAATAATAAATAAAAAAATATTTAAAATAATTTAAATTATTCAAAAGTGAGCAGTGCTTCAAATAAATCATGGGTAATATTTCTTACAATGAAAATAAATCAACAATTCACTTTTAAGGTGTTAACTGTCACTTCTTGATGGAAAGGCATGATATTTTAAATAATAAAAACACATTTTTTTAGTACTTATTTCCACAACATATTTTTTGATCAGGACCGGTTTCGCTCATCGCGAGCATTATCAACTGGTGATAATGATCAGTTGATAATGCTCGCGATGAGCGAAACCGGTCCCGATCAAAAAATATATTGTGGAAATAAGTACTAAAAAAATGTGTTTTTATTATTTAAAAAAAATCAACAATTATTGGCATCTTGAATTTAATACTGTATAAAATAATTTCAAAATGACAACATATGTTTTATTGAAGACATATTCTGAACTACTGTGGTTCACACAAACGTATTTTTTTATTCATTGATTTGTGAAATAAATAAATAAAAAGAAGCCGAATAGCTAGAATTGAAAAAATAACAAATTTTTATTATCTAATAATTTATGTTGTGATATAAGTTTTATTTTCACTCACATAACATAGCATAGAAAATCTTCGTTCCAACATTTTTTTGCCATCTTGCAATACGTATAAATATATAAATGAATTCTTAAAGCTACTCACGTCTTTCCATATTACGTAATGACTTAAAAAGCATCCGATCTCTCCAAAGGTCATCGGTCTGTAAGCAAACATAATTGGGTAATAACATACAACGTGGGTAAAAAATGGGAAGTGGGATTTTGATTAATATTATCAAAGCGTGCAAAGTTTAAAAAAGTGTTAGTTATACATTCAATGTAAACAAAATATCTAATTATTTCGATAAAAAATATACTTATTATAGGTGTTTTTTCAACGAAAATAATAAATATTGTATAACAAGACATACAGTGAAAACCCGTTTTTACATCTGTGAAAGAGCTTATAATAAAAATACGTATTTAGCGGGAAAATGTAGATTTAGGGTTCGAAAATAAGTTAAATTATTTTTTATTTAGATAATCACACAAATTGGTCTCGTGCATTTTTGTGCTGGTTTACAATTCTTTCAATTTTATAAATCGATAAGAAAGTTTCGTTTGGTACGTTTTCAATGCTTGAAAAGAAGCTTTTACGGCTATCAAAATGTCTCACAGCATTTTCTTTTGTTGGAATTGGATGGATGAAATTTACCTCTCCTTCTGCAGGGAATTCTTGGTCGGATATTTTTTTATAAATGTGACTGTCCACTATATATAATTGAAATCCATAATTTCAGATGTAATCATGTTAATATCGACTTCGATGTAATTTTGTAATGTTTCGGTTGATATGTTTTGAAAACTGATTTGAATTTTGAATTGTTAATGAGTCATTCTTGACTGGGCTTTACAACAAATATTAATCAACTAACATTAAAATTGACAATGTTTGCGATGAGCAAAACCGGTCCTGATCGAAAAATATATTGTGGAAATAAGCACTTAAAATGTTTTTTTATTATTATTTAAAATATCGTGCCTTTCCACCAAGAAGTGAAAGTTAACGCCTTAAAAGTGAATTTTAAATATTTCAAAAGTTAATTGTGGGAAATAGAAACTTGAAAGCGAATACAAAATATATTAAAATAAAACGGGATTATGAAAACAGGGTTTCACGAGAGTTCAAATTGAAAATGCTTCAATATCAGATTGCCGATAGAAATTACTAAGGCGATTCTTTAGCGGAAATAATCGAAATATTATGTGCACAGTTGACATCCAGTGCTAAATATTATATATAATTATTCTCAATACATTTCACTACCTCGAAAAGTAAAAAAAAATGTTTTGTAAAATAGCATGAATATAAATGTTAATATGTACCAGCGCTGCGTAACCTTTTGTCACCCACGGCACAATACATATAAAAAAAAATGTGTGAATTTCTAAAATAAATTTCATTTACGATCACTTTTGCTCAACCATTTAATTTTTATTTGATGTGTATAATTTATAAAGTTACCATTTTCATCATTAACAATTTAACTCTTTTACTACGCAAAATATTCAAATCGTATTATATATATTAAGTTATCGAAAATACTCGCAAATATGTTACAATTATTGCAACGTCACTTATACATGTTTACACACATATATATATAATAGAAATTACTACGATAAATTACTCTAGATCATAGGTTCCCAACCTTTTCCGGTTGGCGATAACTTTTCATAAAACCATGTGACCCGCGACCCCCCATACAACCCAAATTATAAAATCAAAAGTATAAGCTGGCGACCCCACAGGTTGGGAGCCTATGGTCTAGATGCTTTCTGGGCACTTCTTTCGATCATTTTTAAAGTAAAATTATTTTTATTACTGTATCGGAAAGAGGTCCCAAAAGAATTTCCAAATATATTTAAGATATTAGGATGTGAATTGATTAAATTTATTAAATGCATTGTGCCACGGCACACCTAGGGTCAACGCGTGGTAGACTGGTTGCGGAGCACTGATATATACCATACCTGTCGTGGTAAGGATCTTTGTATCCGGGCAAAAAATTGATTCCCCATTTTGCCAGTGCGTCATCATCAAGTTCTCTGTAACAAAAAAATAATAAAAAAATGTTTATTTTGCTTTAATAATCTTTTACTGCAAAATAGAAAAATACAGTTATATGTTTTCCTGTATACGTGCGATACGTAAGTAGAAAACGATTGTTAATGCACATGTCAAACATGAGTCACGTTGAATCACCATCGATGCTCGTCGAAGGTGACGAATGACGGATGGTGGCGAATTGACATATTTTTTTATTATTATAACTGCGTAGGTAGGTTTACAAAGTTGTATGTTTTGTAACAATATTGGAGTAAGTTCAAAAAAATAAATATTCTCAGAAAGTTAATTAAAAAAATAATAATTTATAGCGGTCTTGACTTGCTTTGTCGCTTTAAACTTAATTAATCATTTTCATCAACAATAACACCACAATTCGTATTTTAATTACAGGCTTCCCATTTTGATATTGCAGGGAAACAATTAAAAGTTTAACCAGAAAATGTGAAAAATACGATGTTTGGCTTCTGCGAACTTAAACAATTGAAA
The DNA here is from genome assembly GCA_028555115.1 of Himalopsyche japonica. Taxonomy (NCBI): domain Eukaryota; kingdom Metazoa; phylum Arthropoda; class Insecta; order Trichoptera; family Rhyacophilidae; genus Himalopsyche; species Himalopsyche japonica. The sequence goes on from JAHFWJ010000015.1 coordinate 1,085,868, forward strand.
CTTTTTCTCTTATATCGTTATAAATGAATTTTTTGCGCATTCAACAAGGTGGTGACGCAAATTAATCTAACGGGTAGAAAACTCATTAACTTATAATAATATTAATTTACTTTTCATTCAAATGTATAATTTGGTTTCAACAATGCTATAGAAACGTCTAATTGGGAAAAACAGTAACGTGTAGATTGATGCTCTATATTATTTGATACAATATATTAATTGAATTAATTATTATTTCTCAATGCTTAAAGGCAATAAAATTGTCAAGCTTTGTTATTCCATTGTATACGAAATCGACTGAAAATGATTACAAAATGAAAATATAAAATTTAAAATGTTGAACCATTGTATGATTCCATATATTTTGTCACTAACAGCCCAGGTTTCTATAAAATCATCAATTCAGGCATTCTATAAAACGTTAGTTTTGTTGCATCCGTGTGGTAAAATGCTCGAAGATACCGAATGAAGAAAACCTGCTCGTTAGTAACAAAACATGTGGAGATTTACAAAGTTTCAACAATTCAAATTTGTTATTCCAATTGGCAATTGTGACACATATTTAAACTAATCGAATTTTTTGCAAACTTTAAAATTAATAGTGGTGGGGACATAACGTCGACCAAATAATTGGGGTATCCAAATGAATAGCTTAGTGTTATTAGAAATTAATTGAAGTCAATTATTAGTAAATTTTATTGAAGCAAACGGCTCACCATTATTATATGATTTTCACTTTTAAAGTGAGTAATAAATATGTAATTAGCAGTGTTATGACACCAGGTGCTATTATCGTTTAATTCTAAGTCCCTTTCCAAGTCCATTAAAAAGGGGAAAGTGCCCTTCACTCTTAATTTTAAAGTTAATAACTGAGTTTACTGCTAAATGAATAACCTTAAGATAAACGTAGTTATGCTTCGCAAAAATGAACTTCCGCAAAGTCCCCAGCAAATCCACAGAAAAAAGAATTATGTTTTTTTTCTGCGCTTAATGGTCTCTACAATTTAATTTGTCTTGTATTATCTTCAAATCTTATTCATTGGAAACGTAAATAACCGATTTTTTTATTATAAGTGGATAAAGCCGTTACCTATGTCAAAGATCTTTAGTCATCCAGATGGTACACAATTCTGAATTAAAATTTTATTCATTTGGTAGAACTCATTAAGGCACGGTGAAAAAAAGCAATGTATTTTAGTTCGACTCGTCTTTTGATAATTTTTTAAAGTTCTTCTTTGCTAGATTTAGGATGACTCTCGGTATCTAGTTTAACATTTTCAAATAGTTTTTTGAGTTTACAGCATTTTGTTTTTGGAATTTAAGAAAAATAGTACGGTTGATTTCTTCTCTTATTGTGGCATATAATACATTAAATCCGATGTATTAGTTGCATCAACAAGATAAGATATAATTTAAAGCCAATTTCAATACGAAGGACCTAATTATAATGTAAAAGATTTCCTCGTCTTCTTATACCTTCACAAATTTCTTAAAAAATCTTTTTCGTATTGTCAAGTGCGAATTGATCAGCCACTGTAGTGGATTTGGCCTCGATTTGTATATAAAATAATTTGGCGTCACCTTACACTTTATACACTATAAATTAAGCCAAGCATTTTGCACAGTTGTTTTATGTCTATGTTTTAATCGTTTAAAAAGAATTGCTTGAGGGACCGTGTCGACTACTTCTTGGAGGATCGTTTTCGGAGTTTTGAACATTCTCTTTGAAGCAAAAATTTTACCACAGAAATCCAGCTCAGAAATCATTTGGATGCCTTTTTTGTTTCCAAGGGGCTTGAATTTTATAAAAGAGGCATATAAAAGTGGCCCAAACTATGGAGTGACATCATTAGTGGTGTAGTTTTATTATCAAGGCTAAGACCTTCGTCTGCATATGATGCCACGGGGAGGGTTAGACTGTGGCTATCAAAGACAACACATACATAATTACAGTAAAAAGTGACTGTTTTTCGGAATCCAGAGACATCGTCCTAACACCAGTCTACTCTCTCTTGGGAACCCAAGTGCACCAGCTACGAGACATATGTTAAGTTTATACGCCTGATCCTTTTTTTACGCGATCCAATGGTTCCAAAATTAATGAGCATAAAAAAATCGCGTTTAAGTCTAACTTGTATATATTTTGATCAAATGGTTCAGAAATTCAAAATATTGCATGTAAAAAACGTATTTAAAATGTATGAAAAAAAAATCTTATTTTTTTTATTGATTGTAAAAATTCAATGAAAAATTGATACATGTATAACTATTCATTGAATTGACATTTACTTGGTATATATTATAACATGGTATACAGTTCTGACGATGGCGTGAGCCGAATTAGCTATAGAACTATATCTTATAAATAAAATTGTAGAACTAAAATACATTGCTATTTTTTCATCGTGTTACACGTATAATTGTGTTCTCTTATAGGTGTAATTCAATGTTGTCAATATTGGTTTGCAATTAAAACCAACGATTAAATCGCATAAAAAAAGTAACGGTGCCGTCCAAATAATCGCGTAAAATGAGGACTATGTCTTACTGACTTACGTCTAGAAAATAAATTATTTACAAAATTCATTTTATTACAATCTCGGCTGTATTAATAGGCCCAATTTTGACGGAAATATGATAAAAAATAAACCGTCGAAAGCATAGGAAAGGATAGCAAGACTTTCTTTTTAAAGACTGATGTGATTTCGTGAGGGAATTGAAATATGATGAAAATTTTAAGCTCTTGGGAATTTTTGTAGCCCTTTTCGCTGCCATGGAATTGTACATTAGCGTATGAAGTATAAATGTAGTTTATCTCAACAGAAATTCTTCTATAATAACTGTTTGTTACTCAGTTTTGCTTAATCTCTCTTCTTTCATAGCTAGGACATCTATAACCATAATGAAAGACATATTCTTCGACTGTCCGTACTGAGATTCCAATCCGTGAACTAAATGACCGGAAACCTTTGAATCTAAAGATCTATCGGTATTATAAGATGTAAAAATGATTAAAACATGTAATAGTATATTATAATAAAAAAAATACACCAACACAAACAAAAAGATCGCTACGTAGGCTACATAACCCAAGCATAAAATAAGAATTGAAATATATTAGTACTAATGAAATGTAGAATGGACAAATGCAATTTATTTATAGCTGATAATGAATGCAGTTTTGAAAAACGTTTGTATTGCGTTTCATTGCGGAGCATTGGGAAAAAACTACTCCCTTAAAGCTACCTATGCATGAATAATTCAGTGTTATTGTAGGTAAGTTAAGTAAATTTTTAATATTACTAATTACGACAAAAGTAAACGTAATTGTAAAAAAATCGCCTCATGCTTTAAAACGAATTGTCTTTCTAATTATATTAAGATTCAATAAAAAAAATTGAAAGATATGTTGAGTATCATGTTATGTACATCGTGATTTTCATTTGTATACGAAAAAAAAATCTTTTTGATAGATTGATTCAATAAGGTGTATTTAAATTATTCAGCAATCAATATCACTTATTTTTAATACAAAATCACAACTAGACGACAAATGAACTTTTTTGAACATTCTATTCTTAACTGAAATACAGAATGTTCGCTGGGAATATAAATTGCTTTATTTTTTGTCAATATAGTTAAATAAAAAACACAGTATTTTATTAAATACGTAAAGAATGTTTTATCGAATTGCATTTTATCATCAACATTATCATTTTTAAATATGCCCGAAAAAAAAATGAAGTTACAAAATCCGGCGATCGTGGAAGCCAATTGATATCATCGTATTTTGAAATAATTGGCTTTGGAAACAGATTGTCTTATATTTATTAGAAAACATTTTTAACAAACATAAAGTTCGTAAATAAAACAGAGTCACACTTTTTATGGAGTAAGTAAAATAAATCGAGGTTTTATAGTAGATAACTGTAGTAAAATGTATAAGAATAATCTCGAAAACATTTGATTATAGTAAATAGAGGAAAAATGTTACAGTATATGTGAAAATTATCCACGAAATTTGTTGGAGAAACAACATGAAACAGCTTATTAAAAGTAATGATTTCAAATCCGATCATGTTCTAAAATAATAGAGAAACTTTTTCAGATAAAAGATTTTCCCTCAGCTAGTGAATGATATTACAAAAATTCTGCATGTTTTAAATAATAAAAACACATTTTTTAGTACTTATTTCCACAATATATTTTTTGATCAGGACCGGTTTCGCTCATCGCGAGCATTATCAACTGATAGAATACAATTTACAAACAAGTCTATTTATACAAAACAAAAAAAATAATTTGAGTTAATGGTAGCAGGTGTACAAAACCATGGGTACAAGAACTAGGAAACGATTTACATAAAATCATACAATATTGATACAAATAAAGTAAATTAGTATAAAAATTAAATGTTCACAATCACTTATTAAGAATTACAATTACAATTATGGTAAATCAATAATCCATTAGGAGCTCTAAACAATCAATAAGGAAGTAAGGAGTGGGAAATTTTTTAATGACGAAAATAACCCACAATCACTACTTAATGGAACAAAATAAATTAATACATGAGAAGTCGATTAAAGATGAATCGATGAGATGGGAAGATATGGTCAGTCAGGGGCGTTCCAATATTTTCTGTAAAAAATTAAGTAAAGGGAGGCAATATCATTTTTCAAAATTTTCCGAGTTTCTGAAAACATATCCAAGAAGTTAGACAAAAAACTTTTTAATGTAACTTTTTATAACAATCATAATCTTAGTCGAATGTTAGTTAACACGAAAGACAAAATTAATATTTTAAGCCAAAGTGGTATTTATCTTCTAAAATGTGATTCCTGTGAGGCTAGGTATATTGGTCAAACAGGAAGATCCTTTCATACTAGATTTAAGGAACATTTAGCTTGTGCCAAAAAAGGCGATGAGATTTCTACTTTTGGAAACCATTTGTTTCAAAATAAACATTCATGTGATTTTTCTATAAACTACAAAATCCTGCATTTCAATAACAAATCACTGAAATTAGATAAACAAGAAATCCTTGAAATTAATCGATATAAAATTTTTGCCTAATTCTAACCTTATAAATGAACAAACTACTTTTGCGTCGTCACCATTGTTATACTCATTAAATTAGATTAATAAATATATATTTCAAATAAATATTTTTTTTTTTTTTGAAAAATGATATTGCCTCCTTTTACTTAATTTTTTTACAGAAAATATTGGAACGCCCCTGACTGACCATATCTTCCCATCTCATCGATTCATCTTTAATCGACTTCTCATGTATTAATTTATTTTGTTCCATTAAGTAGTGATTGTGGTTATTTTCGTTATTGATTGTTTAGAGCTCCTAATGGATTATTGATTTACCATAATTGTAATTGTAATTCTTAATAAGTGATTGTGAACATTTAATTTTTATACTAATTTACTTTATTTGTATCAATATTGTATGATTTTATGTAAATTGTTTCCTAGTTCTTGTACCCATGGTTTTGTACACCTGCTACCTTTAACTCAAATTATTTTTTGTTTTGTATAAATAGACTTGTTTGTAAATTGTATTCTATCAGTTGATAATGCTCGCGATGAGCGAAACCGGTCCTGATCAAAAAATATATTGTGGAAATAAGTACTAAAAAAATGTGTTTTTATTATTTAAATATAATGCCTTTCCATCAAGAAGTGACAGTTAACACCTTAAAAGTGAATTCTGCATGTTTCTAAATAAGACATTGAATGATTTAACAATAAAAATGAGCAGATGCGAACAAATGATATCTCACTTTTCAGGCTCTCGTGTCTAATTTCCTATTCAAGTCGTCACGATGGATGCCTACAAAATTGGGTTGAAAAGACATTAATTTTTGGCAACACAATGCCGTGCTGAAGTCAAATCGGTGATTTCTTCAATGTTCTCATTATCGATATAATTTATGATTTCGTGTGAAGGTGCTTGATGGAATTTCAACATCAAATTTGGATTTTTACACCTTTTTACGATTCCACATGTTTTGTCACTAACAACCCGGGTTTCACCTTTCGGCATCTTCAGGTATCTCTACATAAAAAAGCAAATAAACCATTTATATTTTAATGTTGTTTTAAATAATAAAAACACATTTTTTAGTACTTATTTCTACAATATTTCCTTTGATCAGGAACAGTTTCGCTCATCGCAAGCATTGACAATTTTAATGTTAGTCGAGTTAGTATTAGTTTAAAGTCCCTGTCAAGAATGATTCATTAACAATATCGTTATTCATAATAATCAAAGGCAATTGTGTTAATTATTATTAGATTAATATTTTGAAATTTATTTTTGCTTTTGTTTGCTGCAATTTACTGCTTGCCTTGGGGTAAGTGTTTTTGCTGTAATGAATAACTTTGGTATATAGACGATACTACCTGTTTATTTTACGTCAGTTCTGTTGCATAAGTGTGATAGAATGCCTACATATGCCGAAAGGCGAAACCCGGGACGTTAGTGACAAAACATGTGGAATCGTACAAAGTTGTAACAATTCAAATTTCAGTTTTCATTATCAGTTAACTTGCGAGGCTAAGTCGGAAAAAAATGTTTAATTGAAGCAAAAGAATTATCATAGAGTGATAAAAAAATTACCTGAAAAATGTATTAAATTGTTTGAAATATTTCTATATAATATAAGCGTTTCGTTGATCTAAATATTAAATTAAGTATTTATTGTCTAGATAGAAAACTCCGAAACATTGGATAAGTGAATCTGATATATGTTAATATACAATGCGTAGTTCACTATATTATTCATAGGCTATTATCATCATCATCATCACCAGCCGGGGTCGATCCACTGCTGGATGAAGGCCTCCCCCTGCTCTTCTTTTTCCAGGGGGGTTGTTTGGACATAGCAACACCACGCTGCCCAGGCGGGTTGGTGTTCGGTTTTCCGTCTGGGTTTTCCTTCCCATAGCCAAGAGAACACGGCACGCGGTGTTCCCGAGCGGTCACCCATCCAAGCACTATCCGCGTCCAATGCTGCTTAACTTCGGTGATCGCACGAGAGCCGGTGCATTCAACGTGGTATGGTCATAGGCTATTAATTTGATTATATTTATAATTTAATAATGATATCGCCTGAAGGTGCTTGATGGAAATTCAATATCAAATTCGAATTGTTATAAATTTAAACAAGGTATATTTAAATGCGAATTGTGGTATTTTCACATTTTGTAATAGCCTCACAATGTTTAGCCCGGGAGTTTTATCACGCGGTATACAAATAAGCATCTATAATATTACCGTGATCCAAAAAACAAAGAAAAAAACTTCGCCGAAAATTATATCAGATTTTTCACATACTTTTTTTAAATAACCTATCCCATTTCATTTTATAACATTTTTTAAGCAATGACGTACCTGTTACGCTATATTGCTGAACATGACTTTTGATACTTATATTTGACAGACGTTTCAAATTTTACGTGGAAAATCGATTGTTTATCGTTAAGTGAATGATTTTAAAAAATTGACTTTGTAGCAGATATGTATATACAGACAAGCCCGGGCCAAAACGTACGATCAGCTAAAATACTGCTGTCAAAGAAAGTTTTCAAAATAATTTATCAACCACAATATTCGACACCATGCTTGAGAAATTGGACTTCGAACAACAAATTTGAAGAAAGTTATGCAAAAAAAATATTTTCTATCTATTGACATAAGAGTATTTATTTTTAATGTATCATACATATTACTTTTAATGTGTTAAATGTCACTTCTTAATTTCAAAGGCATGATATTTTTAATAATAAAAACACATTTTTTACTACTTATTAACAAAATAATTTTTTGATCGGGACCGGTTTCGCTCATCGCGAGCATTATCAACCGATCATCAGTTTTTATTATTATTTAAAGTATTATAAATGAGCCAATAAAAATTTTCAGCTTGTCTACGATAATTCTAATATTCATGGTTATATCAAAATCAGTGATGGGGCCATATTTAATTCCCAAACATTCAATAAAACTAGCATTAAATCATTTTGGTGTCATTTTACATAAAGTTATCCAAAAATAAAGTAATAAACTTAACCGGTAACCACCGTGTCTATGAAACACAATATCAATTAAACGAACTTAATTTAAATGTGTTAGTTAAATAATTTATTTATAATTAAGCTTGTGTTAATACATTCATTAATCACACGTGTGATAAATTATATATAATTATATATTTGCGATCTCTTCGTAACCCAGGAAAAATCCGATTCAGTAAAAAAATACGAGACGTTTGTGACATAATGTGTAATGACAGCATACAACACTTCCTGTGGTATAAACTATATTATTTGTAATAGTAATATATTGATTGCAATATTGTTCTATCAACTCATTCCCACGTTCGTGCTTATTTCCATTATTGACTGATTGAAGTAATATGTCACGGGAATAGTGCAATTGATTGAAATGAAACATTATAAAGTAATTCATATGTCGATATGCAATGAAAGCTAATCGGATCACGAGCTTTGAGTTTGCTTAGTGACCGCTAGAAACGAGCAGGTGGCTTATTTGCTACGACAGTGCCCTCTGTCGACTACATTTGTTGGCTACAGATGGTAAATAGTCGACAATATCGCGTAAACTGAATAAATAATGATGCGTTCACAGCATTCACTGAAATTTCAAACCGATACGTTGAATTGATAGCCACATGGTAAGTGGGTGTAACTTTTGAGATAAAATTATTATTTTTGTCGAATCGATGTACACGTTACAGACTACAACAGGCATGTTTTTTATGCAATATTAACACACGAACTTGGCATCTGAAAATGACTTTATTTAGTTAACTTTCTCAAGTATTGTATGTGAATATTTATTTGGTTATGTATCTGCATTTATTTTATAAAATTTATGGGGAGCTATATGATAGAGGATAATGAAAAATAATGAAATTAGTATAAAGATTTAAGTTGACTTTCTATATAGAAGTGGTTTACCTATATAGCCACTAAAACCCAGTTCGATAGTGAATATTGATATTTGAAAAAGGTATTTTTACAAATTATTTTGCTATTTGTACGTATGCGTGTGTACATATAGTGTGTGGGGAGATAAAAATAATTATAGTGCACATACTGTCGAAGTGAACCAGATTCACTGTGGATTACTCAGGTCCGCAGCGACTAACTTTTGTAAGCAACGGCAGAAAAAAACCCAACAAATAAATCAATACAGAAGTGATGAAGGAAACTTAAAGAAATATGATGCTAGCGAGTTATAGATCTAAACAATACATCAATTCAAAATGTGTACACCCTCACGTATTTTTTAAAATAAAAACATCATTTTTTATACAACTTTAGCTCATTGTGAGCATTGTGAAATTATACAATAAAAATATAAAATAAAACATTTTTCAAAAGTGATTTTATATTACCAAACATATATAGATTTTATCCGTTTGTTAAAATTTGTGCTATAAAAAGTTTCTAGCATTTCAGCAAGTCTACGATTAAAATTAATAAATTTGAATTTTATAATTTAACAAAAATGTAATCAGAAAAAAAAGTTGAATATATACATTATGATATATAGATTATGAATTGAAAACAAATTTCAAAACTGCGAGAAACAAAAACGGTTCAGTGAATTTGTGCTGAGAGAAAATAAAACAGAAAAGTAGTACTGTTACAAAAATCTCTTACAATACTTGGCTGTAATATTATTTAATTTATTCAAACTGTGAATAGAATTATCGACAAAAGCATCTGCTAGTTACCTTTGTCAATTTTAATCATGTATACAAAAGTTGTGAAACAAAATGCTAGAACAAAATATTGACAAAATTACTCATTATGAAGTTCGCTTTTTTATGATGACTTGCTTGATTAGCTGAATGAACTTTTCTCAACAATGTTATATCACGTTCATTATAACTCCTCTGTCGAAATAGTTCATATCGGATAGTCTCGTGTCAATATTAGAATACTAACGTAAAATTTTAGTTGTTTAAAATTGAGCCGGTTCACCGTGTTGGAAATTAAAAAAAAATATTGATCAAAATAAAGCTTTAAAATAAAAAATAATGAAAATAGAATTTCACCGTGAGATTTGCACGCGATGTGTCAACCATCTTTGATTGACTAAGAAAAATGATTTTTCTTAAAATAAATTTCTTGAATTTCGCGTTTTTTATACTACTTGGATAAAATTTGAATTGTTACAAATTTGTACGATTCCACATGTTTTATCACTAACGACCCTAGTTTCGCCTTTCGGCATCGTCAGTCATTCTATCACACGGATGCAACAGAGCTGACATGAATAAATTTCTTGACTAAAATATTCGCGTTTTTTTATAATACTTAAAAATAATTAAAAAAATAAAAAAATAAAATTTTAATGCAACAGAACTGACGTGAACGTGACGTGTGTTAGAAAGCCTATCGATACCGAAAGGCGAAACCCGGGTCGTTAATGGCAAAACATGTGGAATCTCACAAAATTATAACAATCCTAATTTGATATTGAAATTCCATCAAACACCTTTAGTCGATATCATAAATTACTACTTGCTTTTAATGGAATGAAACATGTCAAACAACTTTCGTTATTAACAAATATTGTATAATATTATACACAAGTGAGTGTTTATAGCATGCCAAAATAACGGATTGTAAATATTATTATTTCATAATTTATATAAAGTACCCTTTTGGTGTTGACGGTTTAACAAAGGGTGAGCATTTTGAAGACGGGTTAAGCCATCTCTAGAGTCAGGGGATAACAATTTGATTTCTGTTGGCTGTTTAGGATGCACGATCGTCTAAATCAAGTAATTGGCATGAAGATAAATATACAATATGGTCATTTTTGATATACGTTAGTTTTTACTAAGCATAAACGCATCATAAACCTGTGTCGCAATTGATGATGCATGTCAAATTGTATCCAATTAAAAAAATCGGAAACTAAACAATTATTAAGATTGAATGTATATAATGAATCAATAAAAATATTTCGTCAATAATACAGTATTGTTTTGCGAATGTAAATTACAAAACAAATATTTATATTAAAAACAAAACAAAAATAAATAATCGTTAATTTTGGATAGCACAAAGAAAATATTATTTATACGTAGATAAATAAATATGTGCTTGGAAAACTGTGTATTGGATGGGCACGGTTTTCATTAGTATCTATTGAACTGGGTTAGGTTTACTGAGAATAGACATTGAAAATTCTTTGAACTATGGATCATAACTTAAAACTATTTTTATGATAGCATCACAGTTTTATTACCAAAGTCGTGTTTGGTTACCGACATCTGTTTTTTTTCAAATTCATTTATCAACAAATTAAGTTACTGAAAAATAAAGTCTTCCGTTGTGAGACACATTTACACATAATTTAATATTTCATGTGTTGGATACAAAAAGCCAGTATGAAGAGTATGTAACTATTAAATAAAGCGTGCAAAAAATTGTATACATTTATTTAAATTTCAATAGCGGATATCTTAGCAAACTGAGTGATAATGTAGTGAAAAAATGGTCTTTGGTTGTCAATAGTAATAATCGCAATCGTTTGTTATTGATTATGGTATTGTATGAATATATCACAAAAGTGTATTTGTATGTAAATTTAATCTACAACCGAAATATAATTCAATTATAAGATAATTTATGAAATTGGCTGAAGGTGCTTGATGAAATTTCAATATAAAATTTAAATTGTCAAAACTTTGTACGATTCCACATATTTTTCTTACTAATGACCCGGGTTTCGCTTTTCGGAATCGTCAGGCATTCTATCACATGTATGCAACAGAACTGACGAAAACATGTGGAATTGTATAAAGTTGTAACAATTCAAATACAATTAATACTATGAAAGATTATTAATTTTACATAAAAATTACGTCAACAATCTGATGATAACCAGGCAGCGAGTTTTAAAAGAGATAGCTTTGGTATACATATTTAAAAAAAGCATTTTTGAAAGACTATGAATTTTTGATATACTCAACACTTCAGTTAACAAAAAGAACATTTTATTATTAATATTCTAAGCGAAGCTTTCAGCTTTTTTGTTGCCAGCGATAAATAACGTTGAATATTCCGATAGGTCAATGGGTATATAAAACTCAAAACGCAATCAGTTAGAAAATTGAAAATCTCACAACCTTGAGTAGAAGAAATTGAAGGTGTTTTAAAAATTGAATAACAACAATTATTTGAACTGTTAACAGATGTTGCGTTAAACGACTTGAAATCCGTTTTCGTAAACATTCGTTAATTTACTGCTGAAATGCGCATTTACGAAAGATTTAGATGTCTCTAAAAATTAACATAACATGTACGGGTTTGAAATTAAAAATATGAGAAAATATTTTTATTTCGTAATGGGAAAGACTAAATTTAAAAAAAAATGCAATTTAAAACGACATAACAAAATTTCATATAAAACAAATTGCAGGATATTAATTTTTATTCAAGCGTTATTTGTCACTTTTTAGTGGAAAGCCAATACGTTTAAATAAACAAAAAAACAATTTTAAAATACAATGATGTATTAAACTCTTGTAATAAAACCAGTTGTTGATCGACCAATAATGTTATTTTGTATCGCGTATACTTTTTAATCGAAATTAAATTGGATAGTTTTAAAATAGGCTTTGGTTGAAACATCTAACCAACGCAGATGAGAGTAGTTGTTGATTACAATACATGCATGGTGTAATTTTAAGCCTTTGAACTAAGCTCAGTATACCGGACTGAGAATTTCTCTGCCCAACGTTTTGAAACTAATTTGAGGTCGGCGTTTCTGGGGATTGGTTTAGTAATGCAGTTTACATGGGGATTAAATTTTCCGATGAATAGCAAATTTATTTCACTTATGCTAGAGGGATAAATCCACTAATTAATTTATACAGTATTGGGTAAAGCGAATATTGTAGCACGTATTCATTTAAATGAAAGAAAGTTTTTTATTGGAATATAATAAGTTTGTAGAACTAAAATACATTGCAATTTTTTTCTCCGTGTTATAATGGAATTCTACCAAGTGAATACCAATTCAATCAATTAATTGAAAGTAGCCGATATGGCTACACAGGCAATTCTTTTCAAATGACTAAAACTTAGACATAAAACAACTGTGCAAAATGTGTGGTTAAATTTACAGTGTATAAAGTGTAAAGTGACGCCAAGTTATATACAAATCAAGACCAAATCTTCTACACCAGCGGGACAATTCGATTATTACCGCTATGCTAAGTAAACGGTATCTTGATTTGTTGGCAATGCACGAATAGACAGATAAATTTCTACAGAAAGCTAACTCTATACATAGTAATATTAAATTCACACTAGATAGATAAGCAAATGTTCGTTTAAGCATAGTTCTGACGATGGCGTGAGCCGAAACAGCTATCAACTATATCTTAAAACATTATAATTTTGTAGAATTAAAATAAATTGCTATTTTTTCACGGTGTTAAAATATGATGAATATTAGCCCCAAAGGTTAAAAATCAAAAAATATATAATTTAATTTATGATATCGACTGAAAGTGCTTGATGAAATTTTAATTTCAAATTTGAATTGTTGAAACTTTGTACGAATCCACATGTTTTGTCACTAATGACCCGAGTTTCACACGAATGCAACAGAACTAACACACAATAAACAGCTAGAATCGGTTTTATACCAAGTAAGTTAATACCAAAGGAAAAAAAACAGCCCTAAAGCTACGAACAGAAAACTGAAATATCACACGGTGAAAAAATAGCAATGTATTTTAGTTCTACAAAATTCAATTAATTTGTAGAACTAAAATACATTGCTATTTTTTCACCGTGTTATAATGGAGTTCTATCAAGTGAATGCCAATACAATCAATAAACTGAAATATCATTCAATTCTATTGATTCAACAATAATGTTAGTTAATTGCCTGTGATAAGTTTTATCAAAACTCAATACTGTTAATGAGTCTTTGATGAAAAGATTTAATTAAAAATCAATTCATGGGATGTTATTCTCAATTGTTAATATTGTGTGAACGTGATCGTAAAAAAACACTTGGTTGAAGATTGTAATACAATTACAAATACAGGATCCTCACTGGGAAGGTTAACTGTTTTTAGTTGTTCCATTGTAACATCGGCTGTATGTAAAGTTTCGCCTTCTTGTTGGAACCACAAGTTAATCAAGCCAGCAGTATCCAGTTTTAGTGTCAAAAAGTAATCAATGTTATGATAAAGCTATCCATCGATGTTCTTTTGTTGTTTAACGCATCCATTTAAATAAAAATGAACTTCATTACAAATTTTCACGAAAATTAAAGTTATCACGAGCAAGTTGTAAGATCTTATTAGCATATGTATAGCATCGTAAATGGCCCAAATGGGACAAATGTAAATTTGTATGCATAATTTTTCATAAAGATCGTCGGATTGTTGTAAACACCCTCGGGAAGCAGCAATGTTTTTAGCTGATCGTCTCGTATGTCGTGTCCCAGACATGTATATATCTGACACAAAGCATCTTTATTCAAAATCATTCAACAAACGAAAAAAAATGGATTTTGATGACACATTTTTTGTACCAAAAATTACAAGTTATGTCATAATCGAAACAATAATCGATGATCGACAAAACGTCACACCATGAAAAAGTAGCAATGTATTTTAGTGTATCTAAAAATGTGTTTTTATTAAAAAAAAAAAAAAGGTAACGAACAAACGTAATATTATACAAGCAGAGTTTTTTTAACGCTAAGTAAGTCCTGGCTAGATGTGTATTCCGTCACAAAATAATCACCATGCTCCAATGTCGGACAGCGCAAACATTGTTTTTAACCGTTTCAGTACCGCGAGGACATATGTTTCCTCTAGGTGGGGACGACGCGAATACCGTAGGGACATATGTGTCCACATACATTTAAAAATACGTATAAAACATTCCAATTAGAAATATCGTGTTATTTTTTCACATATTGCTAGCGACATCTATCTATTATCATGGAGAAAAAAAATGTGTCATTCCTGTAAGTAATATTACATAAACATTAAAATTCAATAAAAGTCAACGAAGAGAGATTGCTAGGGGTGCCACTTTCGGTGTAATCCATACAATTGAAGCGTGAATAATTATGAATCTTAAATAATTGAGAAGCGAAATAATGCAAGTCTAAATGTATCCCTAGGCCAACTTTCACCATTTGGGTAATTTTTTTATACTTGAACTCCAGAAATATGTCCATATTCTATGTTTTGCTGTTTACTTGGATCAGATTTCTTGTGATTTTGCTCGAACGTACACGTTCACGAACACAATTATTTCAGTTGTCAATATCCTGTTCATATTATTCAAACTAATATTTACTTTTAATTAATGTTTTATAAAATATTATTAATGCTATTGACAACCCTTAAAAAAAGTAGAAATTTGGACTCTTTGATATTCAAAATTCAAACAATATACGTCAATTTATAAATATATTAGTAATATATAATAATATTATTCATAAATTCGATAAGTTTATTTTTTTAAAATAAAAGAAAACTCGCGGTATATGAATGTCACCTAGCTTAAAATATCGCGGTACTCAAGCAGTTAAACACCTTACCAAACATCACTGTTATCACATACGAGAAGTTTTTACTGGATTTTATTCCAATCACGCTCACAGTTTTTCGTTATGCTATTTTTGCATCATGCACATGCATTATATATCTGAGCAATCCACATTAAATAAGCTAGTAAATATAAGCATAATAAAACAATGTTTTTAATGTGAATATTTTACGCTGTGCTGTGGCCTTTAGTTGAATACGAATTTGCAAATGATTTCGTGTTTTTAAGGACTACGTATTAAGTCTCTTATAGTTAACATATTAAACTAAAATTTGGATAAAAATAAGTCCATATTTCTCTAATATTCAATTCATAAAATTTAGGGAATGCGAAGAGCTTTTCATTTTCTATTAGAATCTTATTATTTAGGAATTAGACTTAAATTTTACGAAATTTTCTTCTCAACTTTCGTTAGACCAGTGCTTCCTAAATTTTAATTTTAAGAAAAATAGCACCGAATAAAAAAAATGCAGAAAATGAAAAATTTTGCGGCCCCCGCTGAAAACCTATGACTATAACCTTGGGAGGCACAATTGAAAAGTATAAAAGATGACACCGATTAAGGAATACACTACGAGATAAAAAATACGTTTCAATGCATAATATTATTGAAAATATAATTTTCAAGTATTTTTAGCAAGTGAAGAGGGTAGAAGTGATTTCAAAAAAGCTGTGTTCTGAATTTTATTTCATATAATGATAAAGCATCATAAATTATGTTTAACTCCACTTGCAAACATATACGAATATTTCTCTGAGAAAGTCAAATGGGCTTGTTTTTGTTTTTACTACACGATTGTTAAATTTAAAGTGTACTTAACGTTGTTCCTGCCACAACTCGCTACGGATCTAGGCGTTTCCGGTTACACATGAACGCTAAGTATTTTGGAATGATTGCCTGGAGAAATTACATAAGTTAGACACAATATCAACGTTTTCGCTAGTTACCGCGATTCAAAATTGAAGTGTGAAAGTATCATTTTTTAACAAGCAAAAATGAGACAAATATGTTAAAAATAAGGTGTTGTGTGTATGTATTGAAAAAAAAAGACTTATTTTTTTGTGATATCAAATCACCGAAGCGTTGAGATCTCTTCAGCTATCCTTAATATATTATGTGTAGATTTTTTGTTGTATAATTGTTGTGTCACGTGGACACCGCACGTATAATAAGAATATTTATCTCCCCACGTTTGAACGAGACAAAAAAATATATTAATGTATTTAGATATCTACGGAGTTATTCATCAAACATTAATATTGTTTTTTAAACACTTAAAACACAAAAATAAAAACACATTTTTTAGTACTTATTTCCACAAAATATTTTTTGATCAGGACCGGTTTCACAACTGATCAGTTGATAATGCTCGCGATGAGTGAAACCAGTCCTGATCAAAAAATACATTATGGAAATAAGTACTAAAAAATGTG
This sequence comes from Himalopsyche japonica, assembly GCA_028555115.1. NCBI lineage: Eukaryota > Metazoa > Arthropoda > Insecta > Trichoptera > Rhyacophilidae > Himalopsyche > Himalopsyche japonica. Next base: position 1,102,947 of record JAHFWJ010000015.1, read on the forward strand.
TTTTTATTATTTAAAATATCATGTCTTTCCATCAAGAAGTGACAGTTAACACCTTAAAAGTGACTTAAAACAAACTTTAAATACTATTTCCACTGAATACTTTATGAGTTGATAATGCTCGAGAAGAGAAAAACCGGTCCTGCTCATAAAATATGTTGTGTAATTAGTATTAAAAATGTGATTTTATTATTTAAAACATTATGCCTTTATATTAAGTTGTGACAATTAACACCTTAATAGTTATTAATTTAATTTTTAAAATATTCGGTACATATATTACAACAAATGTTAATAAAATTCCATCAAGCACCCTCAGTCGACATCATGATTTGATGAACACTTTTATTAATAATTTTAATTAATCAAAATAAAAAAAAGTACCTGTTTCGATAATATATTCTATGATCAGGACCGCTTTCACTTATCACGAGCATTATCAACCAATCTAATGAATGAATAATGCGTTTTAATTATTTAAAATACCATGCCTTTCCATTACGAAGTGACAGTGAACACATTAAAAGTTAAAAGATTTTTTACCTAAAAAAATAAAAAATTAAAAAAGAAAAACCACAATTATATAAACTGTCAATCTTTGTGTTTAATGAGACAGCAGAATTTTTATAAAGATGTTTTTATTTTTTCGCATAATTGGTATCCAATAAGTAATTTTTGACGATTCTAATGTATATAATTTTACATCGTACGTAAAACTTTCACGTATGCTTTGAAAATGACAGAAATATAATTTGAATATTGAAGTTGTTTTCAATAGAGATATGAGATATTTCAGTTGTTGAACTCGAGTTATTAATAATACTTCGTTGACAGAACACACAATTTAAACAAAAGTTTTATTAAGTAGAATTAGGATAGATGTAATACAAACCAAAATGAACATGTAAAACTAATTATTGAACATAGCCTGAAATGGCTAAAATCTTATTGACATTTCTGTTTTGTCGATTAATTTAGAGCTATATTAAAACGCTATTCTATTCATTTTAAATGACTTTAAACTATCGCAATACAGTACAGTAATTTATTCTGCTGACTTTGATAAAAAAAACTTTTTAATGGTTCTGAGCTATTAAGCGTTCGTATTGTTTAAAATTCGCAAAGTTTAATGTGATGAAAAAAAGACTTAATCGTAAATGCCCTTGTAAAAGAAAACTTGTGTGTATTATTGATATTGCAATTTTTAAAGGTATATTGTTATTGTTTAAAAAAAAATACTGAGACAGAGAGTTTGGAAGGGAGAAGTATTTATTTTACGTAAAATTTTATATAAAGTGTTGTATTTATTGTTTGAAAAATATAGGTTTTTGTATATTCATGATATAAAAGATTAATGAAAACTACATATTTTCCATTTGTTTAAAGTACAAAAATATCGACTTGAAGAATAAGCCTAAGAGAATAATGCATTATTAATAAAATTTTATACGTAAGATAATATTTTATCACAAAAAGGTTACTAAGTGGAATGGGACGCATCGAGCTGAAAGGCCGACTTTGATAGTCGATTGAATTTCAAAATATCGGGTTGGTAACAGGCAAAATGCATACGAACGCATCGAAAAGCAGAAGAGGAAAACGCTAGCCAATAGGGGATGATACCCCCTCCGCTTCGACGCCAGGCCCGGCCGAGCTGAGGGTATAAAAGGGGCCGTGAGCCCGGAAAAGCTTTGTCTTTCCTTTAAATTCAAGTCGTACGGTCGCGTTTTCATCTCGTCCCGACACCTGTGAAACTTTTTGTGAATAATTTATATGAATACATAAATCATTTATGCAGCTGTAAAATATCATTTTAGATGCATTTCTTTACTTTCAAATAAAAAAAACCGTCAGTTGAGTTGCATTGTTACGTTTTAACTTGTTGATTGAAGTTTAGAAAGTTTTCGTATTTCGCTACAGATCTCTGTTACAAGAGATTTGAAATATTTCTTATTTATTGATTGAATTTGCTATCAACTATATTTGTAGAAAATAATTTTGTAGAACTAAAATACACTGCTATTTTTTCATCGTGTTGAAATATTTCGTTTCATACCAGTAAAACTTGTTCGGATAAAGTTTAATTTAATAAAATTTTAAATGAAAAGTACTTTAATATGTTAAAGAGCGAAGTTATTATAGCATATCTTTGATCAAGAGGAGTTTGATATTTTAACTTCAAGTGAAAAGGAAACATTGTTAAGTAAAGTAGGGAATCCTTTTGTAAAGTGACTTTGTTGCTGACAATTCTGAATACCTGCAGGCAGTCTATCTTCTTATCCAAAAGGTAATATATTTTCTATGTATTTTCTTATTATGTTAAAATTATAATTTCAGCAAAATATAGACAGTTATTCTTTACGAGCCGTGTATTATTTCGATATAAATAATACAGCATGTGAACGGGCGCTGAAAAAGAAATTATCGTCATCGAATTAATCAAGAAATTTTGAAGAAAATTTATCGATTTAAAAAGAATAACACAACATAAATAGATAAGACAATAAAAATATAAAAAGGTGGCTTAAAAATCGTCAACTTTTGAATTATTTATATTTTTATATAAAAAAATATATTGTCAAAAAAATTAATAGCCCTAAAGTTGGAAATGCTAAATTTATTTTATTTTCACCGCTGTTCTTTTTGAATAATGTTTTTATTTTATATTTCATCTACAAAGAAAACATTATTCAATTTTTAAAAAGACTTTTAATGTCGCAAATTTATTTAAAATAATAATCAAAAAACTTTTTCAGTGGCTTCTTTCATAATGAAGTCGAATTTTCCGTAATGTATTTCAGGCAAAAAAAACACATTTTATCCAGAGGAAAACTTTTTATGCATAAATGTATAATGGCATATGAAATATTAAACAATGGCTTGGCAAAATTCATAGCTCATAAATATAAATCACCAATGATTAATATATATATATATTTTTGCATCATTGTGAAAAGTATAATGTATTATACACGGCTCGTGGGAAATTTAGGATTTCTAAGCATAGTAAGTCATTAGGAAAAAGAAGAATAGGTAGTATTAGGGAAAAATAACGATTATTTCTGTCTGTACGCTTGGCTTAGCAATCAACAAAATGTATGACTATGATAAAACGCTTACAAGACTCTGAATGTTTCAATAGATGATAGTTATTAATAATTCTTAAGAAATTCGGTTTATATTATCAAGGGTCCGAGAAAAAAAGATAAGTAATACTAAAATTAGCAGCGTATCTAGATACAGTATGAAAAGTTATTTGTAAGAATAATTTATACAGTAAGAATACGTGAAGGGCTGTTCATTTATCAGCAGAAGAGTGTGAAAGGGTTGCATTGACAAAAAAAATGATTGTGTTTTTGGCAGTTTATAAAGAGATCTTATAAATAAAAAAACGTCTTGTTTTCTGCGACCTAAATCTTAATCAAAACAATGTGGGTAAGCAACTCGAAATGTATAAAACTAATGTAAAAGAGCGTAGACAGGATGTCATGTGATATTTTGGACAACACGAGTAGTAAGTTTTTTGACATCAATATAAATTAATTTTGAGATATTTTTGCAGAAATTCAGAGCGGAGCTTATTGTCAATGATTATTTGCCAGGTTCACTTTTATTGAGTAGGATTGAGGAAAGATACTGAAGAATCAATTTAGATATTTATTTTTTATCATTATAATACAAATTAATATATTCTTACGATAACATATTTAAATAAGAAAATTGATTTTAGACTTTTACGAAAATTACATATATGCATTATATTGATTGAATTGGCATTCACTTGGTAGAACTCCTTTATAATCCGAGGATGGCGTGAGCCGAAATAGCTATCAAGTATATTTGTTAAAAATAATTTTGTAGAACTAAAATACATTGCTATTTTTTCAGCGTGTTACAAATATGCATGTTTAAGTAAACATTTTATAACAACATTATTGACGGTATTAATGGGTCCGCCAAATAACTTTTTTTTTTGAAAATGCTATAAAAAAAAAAACTACTAATATTTTCTCAAATTTCTTTTTTATTTGAAAGTACAATCCTCCGGTTAATAATGGAAAATAACTTCATTCAAATGGCTGCCTCGGCTGGCCATGCAGTAGCCTACACGATCGGTCCAATTTTTAAGCACATTATCGATTGTGTGCAGCTGTATTTCACCAATGGCTTCACGAATATTGTCCTTAAAGCGTCAACTGTCTCTGGCTTGTCGGCGTAACACTTATCTTTGAGGGCACCCCACAAATAATAGTCCAACGGTGTCAAATCGCAGCTCCGAGGTGGCCAAACGACATCAGCTCTGCGGCTGATAATGCGATCTTCAAAAACAGGGCGCAAAACATCGAGTGTAGCTTCGGCTGTGTGGCACGTAGCGCCGTCCTGTTGAAACCAAATGTTGCCAATATCCTCCTCTTCAATTTTTGTGAACAAAAATTCGTTCAGCATGGTCCGATAACGATCGCCATTGACTGTAACGGCCACTCCTTGCTCATTTTCGAAGAAAAATGGCCCAATTATGCCTCTGGACCAAAATCCGCACCAAACAGTGACTCGTTTTGGGTGTACCGGCTTTTCAATGTATGCGTGCGGGTTTTCTGTGCCCCAAATGCGACAATTTTGCTTGTTTACATACCCGCCAAGATCAAAATGAGCTTCATCCGAAAAGATGATTTTTTTGGCAAAATCGGCATCTTCTGTAAGTCGATCGCAGGCCCACTCAGCGAAGCGAAAACGCATTGGATGGTCAGTTGGCTTCAACTCCTGAACCAATTGGACTTTGTATGGCGTCATACCAAGGTCTTTATGCAAAATTCGTCTCATTGATGTCTCCGAAATGTTCAATTGTTGAGAACGACGGTGAATTGATGTTGATGGCGCTTCACGCACACTTTCTGCCACAGCATCAATATTCTCGGGTGTACGCACTGTTTTTGGCTTTTCACGCTTTGGTTTATCGATGAGGATGCCAGTTTCTTTCACTTTTTCACAAGATAACGAACATACGGAGCTGACGGTGCTTCTCTTCTTCCAAAATCCGTACGCAATTTTCGCACACATTCTGCAACATTACCATGATTTTCAAAGTAATGTCGCAATATTTCCCAGCGTTGTTCAAGCGTATACACAACCACATTCGTTCAGCGGAAGGATAAAACTAATTATCTGTCAAATCAGACATGAGCTAAGTGTTACCATTCACGAAATAAGCACTAGTTGAAAAAAAAAACTTTAGATGGCGGACCCTTTACTATTCCATATGTTTTGTCACTAACAAGTTTCGCCTTTCAGCATCTTTAAGCATTATGTCGATGTAACAGAACTGACTAAACATTTTGAGTTGTACTAAGTTTCAACAATTCAAATTTTATATTGAAATTCCATCGATCGCCTTAAATTATTGACAGTTATTGACCGGTTGTAAAAAATATATTTTATTACGAATTAATAAAATTTTTTTCTCATTTACATAGCAGTTACAAAATGTTAGCCAGCAATACGGCGAACAACGGTTCGTGACCCAGTCTTCGATATTTCAATCAATATATAATTTTTTTCTGTGACGTCACATTTCCTTTCACATGCACGATGAGCTGACAACCAACCTTTTTGTATTACTTTTTACTCAAAATCTAGGGAAACAAAACGAGGTCGAGTGACTGAGTAAAATAATCAAAAGTATTCTTAAGAAATCTTCATTCGGTAAAAGAACAATCCTACAGATTTTTATAATATATATTCTTAATTTTTCTTATTGGTAACAACTGAACGACGAACTTAATATTCTTATCTTATACACTGTGTTCCATTTGTTATAGTTTTATCTCACTGCCTTATGTAATCTATATTTATAAGATAAATATGTTTTGGATACACATAATGTGTACATAAGGTATTATAAATATTAGACGAAGTATTTTAGTTACAGAATACAAAGCCATATATCAATGGTTAAAATAGAGGTACGTGAAAGTTTTGTTGAAAATAAATACTAAGCAATAATAAGATAAGTACCGAACTTTGACATTTTTTAAAAATCTAATAGAGCATATGGAATTCTTATGAAGAATCTCAGAATCTCAAACACTTCGTCTGTCTCTTCGGTGAGAGTAAATAAGAATTAGAATAACAAAATGTTTGCTCTTTTTGTGGACGGGAAGTATGTTAGAAATTGGCAGTGGAAAATCAATGTCATAAAAATTCTATTCAGCTATGCGAGCTCGGAAAATTTTAAGTGTATGTAATTGAATTCGAATTGTTACAACTTTGTAAGATTTCACATGTTTTTTTCCAATAACGACCCGGATTTCGCCTTCCGGCATCTTCGAGTATTCATCTTCGTGCATACGTTTGAGGGATTGCTTGAAGATGACGAAAGCCGAAACCTGCGTCGTTAGAGACAAAACATGTAGAGTCGTAAAATGTTTGTTTAGTTACAATTTGTGATATCGACTGAACGTGCTTGATGGAATTTCAGTATCAAATTTGAATTGTTACAACTTTGTACGATTCCACATGTTTTGTCACTAACGAGTTCTGTTGCATCGCGTCAGCTCTGTTGCATCCGTGTGATAGAATGCCTGAAGATGCCGAAGGGTGAATCCTGGGTCGTTAGTGACAAAACATGTGGAATCGTACACAGTTTCGACAATTCAAATTTGATATTGAAATTCCATCACGGACCTTCAGTCGATCTTGAAAAATGAATTTTATTGAAGTTTTTTGGATTGGGTCTTGCAAGATGAACTGCATGAAAATTTTCTTCGCCTCAAAATAAATACTACGTAAAAAATAGTTTATAACCAATGGTGGCAGAGAAGGAAATCTTTAATGAATTGTTTAATATCATTCTTTGACTCATCAATATAAGAAATTTATATGCAAAGCCAGCGACAAAAGAAAATAAAATGAAATTGGATTCAACGCAAATCACATCATGGAAATTACTCAAAAGTGGAAAGCATCAAATAAAATCCAGCTTCTTGCGAACGCTAATCTTTGAAATGGGCACTGGAATTTAATCGATCTTTGTATTTAAATGGACGGAGTAGACTTCAGGCAATTGGATAAATTCAATTGAGCGTAGCCAAGGCAATAAAAGGACCTCTAGAAAACTATTCACCACTACCGCTTAAGTTAAAAATAAATAATCCTTGAATCACAAATTTCAACCGCAGGAATTCCGAACTACTATAATCTCAAACTAATGTTGGAGCAGTGGCCGTTGTGGTTACGACGGAAAACCTTAGCTCTAACGAACAGATGGTTCCGTACTGAAATTCACAAATCATTTTTTTTTAACTTACTTTAAAGTTGGGAACTTGTCGGCTTCAGGATATATTTTTTTAATATATATAATTTGATTGACATTTTTGTGAGATCAAAGCTGACAGAAAATAATTTAGGTGAAATATTTTCACCTTAGTTTATAAAATGAGCGACTAATGAAGATACGAAACTACGAATGAAGATTGACGGACCTACTGCGTCTCAGAGTGTACATTTGTATTTGAACGAGAAATTTTATAAATTTGGGTAAAATAATTGTTTTTTGAAATGTAATACTTTTAAGCAAAGAGTGATTCGGATAGTGATAGAAAACTCTTCATGAAGGCGAACGTACATTGGGCGATTTGACCCTTTGATCAACCAACCCAAAAAACCTTTACGTTACTTGCGTCGTAATATTTCTCACGGCGTATATTTTTTTGCTTAAAATGGGAATGAAATTTCTTGAATAGTGTTAATATCTTTCGTAGGGATCGATTATGCTAACTTCTCTAATATCCTCTCAATTACGCATTTTTTCGTATTCATATGTTTTGTTTGCAATAAAAAAGCATAGAAAACATGTTCATAATATAATATGTTGAGATTCTTAGAGTCTTGAATAGTTATATCGCCGACAATTCAGGTGGCACTAAAACAAGGGTTGTCGCGAAGCACAAATTAATGAAATATCTTACAATGTAAAGCAATATGGATGGATAATCTATTCAATTTGGCTACACACAATCCCTTTCCGTCAATATTTTTAGAAAATGATTGATGGAATTGTAAAACAGCAGCTATGTTTAATTGATGTTAATCTTTAAGGGATTAACAAAGTAAAGGTAATTTTTAAAGAATTTATGTTGAATAACATTAAAAAACGATTTAAATTCTACAAACTTATGCAGCACCAAATATTCTCTGTATATTATATAAACCAATACGTGAACTCAACAAATTTTAATTTTAAAAAGATTTTACCGGATCTCTTAGATAGATATTACATTGCAACGAAGAAACGAACTGTGATTTATATCGTAACATTATTATTTATAATTTTTAATGCCATAATAGTTGGATAAGGTAACGCTAAATAAACATGGGTCGAAAAATATGTTAGAGCCCAATTTTACAGACGGTAGAACTTTTTAATAAAATGTGTTAAGTACTCACTCAAGTTGAATTTCAATATCAAGGAAGAATATTCTGCCTACCGCTCGCAACGCACCCCGAGAGCTATTTATTGTATTATAATGACAGTCGACGAACGACTTACCAAAGAGTCTTAAACACGAACGCAAATTGGATTGTGTGCCTAGTGAATTCATTCTTTGACAGGAAATATTGACAATGTAATTATTAAGAATCGGTCATCATAATTGTTCTATAAAATCATTTCTGAAAAATACTTCGGCATTTAATACGCATTTTAACAATCTTTTCCTGACCTCCAACTCTGATATGCAATGATAGTAAAAGTCTACTGAGTCCTATCTACGACATCTATAATACAGAAGATAAAAAAATTCTATAACGCACAAACATATTTCTTACTAATAACCGATAAAAAAAGCAAAACGTTACATCCTAACAGGCGAGTACCACTGCCGGTATTTAATATTAAATTATATAATATTATACACAATAACAATCAATTGATTTGTAAAAATTCTACATCCTAACTATACAAACATAAAAAAGCAGTTGATTATTGTAAATAGCTTAAATGGTCTCTTTAATTCGATATATTTCATAAGATCATCACAAAAATCATGTCATACAGAACAACGTTACATATAATAAGCAATAAATCACAATATTCTGTAAATAGGTAGTGAATTCATTACCAAATTCATCAAGCACCTTCAAATGATATCACAAATTATAACAAATCAAATTTGATGTTGAAATTCCATCCAACATCTTTCAGTCGATATCATAAAATGAAGTCATTATGTTAAAATAAAAAAATTGTAAAACATAATTTTTTTTTTCATTTTCAAATTACGAGGTTCTTTGCTGAAAAAAAAACAGTCGAACTATTTTGAGATTATCTACGATACTTACAGATGATTGCTAAAATGAATCCAAAGATTAAAAAATAAAACTGTAAATGCGTGTAAAGCGATTTGCAAATTGCGAATCTGTTTTTTTTATTATTGAATGATCTTATACGCTCCTTAGATCGAGAGTATATGCTTCTGCCTATATGTCCGATATATACGGATAAACATGAGCCACAGGACATTTTATAAATACCGCTTCTGTCAAGTTTATTAATTTTATCTTTACTATTTTCAATACGTCTGCCTAAATTGTTATTGACTCTGTCAATATTATATAGTATATTCAAAATAATGTTATATTTGTTTATATTTCTGTAATGCATTTTTTTTTAAACACATGCTAGTAAATACGAATTTCTTATAAAGCATACTAACAAATGGTGTCGAGTTTCTGTTAACAAAAAGCTGGAAGTAAGCTTACCCATTACAGAATATAACAAGACGGCTTGGAAGACTAGCCGTAAGCTTATCGCTTTTCTTTGCATTATTTGTTTTCATGAAAAAAAAGATTTGTGAAAATTGAAAAAATATTAAAATACACACTCTGCACACAATTACCAATGCACGCAAATTGGGGGGGTTTTTTAAAGATCAAATTGATGAAGCGCTAAGATCTATGACGCGTTAGCATTAGAGCTGTTCAAGTCTCCTTCATCTCTTATGTATACACTTACTAGTCGGTGTCGTTGTTGATACACGTAAGTCACTGCAGAGCTGAGCAATTCACAGTAAATCCAGTTCACGTAAACACTACAAGAACATTATAATTATATTTATATCCCCATATATTATACCCACACACGAATATATATGCATACACAATACGTAAGGAAATGAATTAGAAACGTCATTTTCTAGATGCCGTGGTTATGTATTTTGAGATTATTATTTGTAATAAAAAAATCTATGAGGTATCGTCTAGCAAAACCGCTTTCGGCCTTAAACGATTTTTAGGCACTGTTTTATCAAAATTATGTAGTTGATCGTAGTGTTATAATGTTTGCCTAGTTTTTGAGAAATCTAACGAACGAACTCTCAAATTGTAGGCACTTTTAGGTCTCTATGTATCACCATTGGGTAGAATAGTATAAAAAAATTCACTTAGCTACGGTAATTGTTAAATAACCCAGATATTTATTATAAATAAAAAAACAAAGAAAATTCTCTCCCACTGTTACATCTTATTGTTGATTAGACAATTAATTAATCAAATCAAAAACGTTCCTGACAGATAGACTTTGTTGATTGAAGAATATTGTAATTCATGTAAAATAATAGTAACGAAGTAAAGGAAAGAAGAATTTAATTTGAAAGGCAAATTATTTAAAAACCAATGGAAAAAAACTGAAAGCTAGGAAATAAATTTATTTATTTAAATAACAGATATTTTTTAATGTAAATCGATGTTATAAACACACTTTGACAGACAGATCCATCGTACATAATTTCGAAATCTCAAACTCTGAGAACTTTCATGGTTTGGATACTACTCGAGCTATATATTATCTTACTTTAGTAGCTGACTTGGGTCAAGAATAAATAAAAGTAAACCGCAATTGTTTTCGTGTATAAAATAGAAAAACTACGATATTGAAAAAAGTTTTACTAAGGCCAATTTCCGTAGAGATAATATCGATACTTTGTATTATACGAACTTATTGAAAATAAATGTTCTATTTTTAAAATTAAACACAGCCAATATTACAGATACAACGGCGAAATATTGTATTGATCAGCAATTCTTTACACTGGATCAGCACTTAAAAGATGAGGGTTACGCTAAAAATGAATCAATAATTATATATATATATACCTCATAATGAAGAGAATAATATTTTACACTATTCGCGCAAAAAGTATTTTATAAAGACTTTATTCACGATATCGACCGAAGGTGCTTGATGGAATTTCAATATAAAATTTGAATCGTTACAACTTTGTACGATTCCACATGTTTTGTCACTAACAGGTTTCGGCTTTCGGCATCTTCAGGCATTCTATCGCACGTTCTATTCTAGTTCTGTTGCATCCGTGTGATAGAATCCCTGAAGATGCCGAAAGGCAAAACTCAGATCAATAGTGACATAACATGTGTAATCTTACAAAGTTGTAACAATTCAAATTTGATATTGAAATTCCATCAAGCACATTCAGTCGATATCATAAATTGTGTGAACTAAGATCAATAAGTCCTAACAATTCAATTTTTCAAAGACATTTTTCTTTGTAATAAACTAACGAACGATATTTACTTATAATATATTGTTACAATATTCCCCTGAAGTTATTTGTCACATACATCAATGTAGCTCCGATAATTAAGTATTGACAAAATGTCTTAACAAAAACAAGATTTTGTATTGTACAGAAAATCGATAGTTGAAAATACGTATTTGAACTTACAAGAACAGAAAACAAACACTATAGAAAAGAATAGTGTTTGACACAAGCTCATTTCAGAAGTGAAATTGTTTTACACTTCAGTAGAATAGAAAGCAATTTAATAACGGCAAATAAATGCAATAAACTTAATTATCTAATCTAAGGGGTGAGAACTGAATTTTTCACACGGGAAAGTCTTGTTTATTTTGAATGACGGTTTTATACTAGACGAATGTATCTTTATAAGTATTTAATTTGAATTATCGATAATTCAAATATTTTATAAAAAAACACCTCGACCAACGCCAGTTTTTATACCCGCCCAAATGTAAAAGAATTTTGTTAATTTACGAACTTTATGACTTTATTATACTATTGAAATTGTTGGAACCAGTTACTTCAGATCATATCTTCGCGCAAATGATTCCGGCTGCGAAAAGAGCTAGAAGAAGAGTCTATAATTAGTGCAATATGTATAATTATTACTGTGAATATATGCTACACGTATACCAGTAGTTTCTAAATACTAGTATTTCGATTTCAAAGATCCAAGGTGAAGTAATTCACTGTTATAGATATGATTTTAAAACAAACGAAACAATAAAAAAAACAGTTAATGATTGTAGATAACCGCGTTAATGCCGATACGGAATTTAGGACTGCCTGACATTTGATAGAGGTTTATGAAATTATATTAAAAAATCTATTATGATGTCATTCATTCTTACTCTAGCTAATATTGGTCAAAATCGGTATTCTTCTGTCATAAGCCATGTATCATTTATTACTGGATTCATAAAACGAGTTAATATGTTCCAATCTGTCAATAAAGTATCATGACGGACGTTAGTAAGTCAACAGAAATAATGGAAGAACGATGAATAAATCGTTATTTCTTTTTTGTCATTGTTTTTTCGTTGAAGCATTTTACAATGACGAGTTTCTATATTCACTATCGTTTCTATTATTTGCCTTAAGTCATAGGTCGGCAGTTTGTCAAGTGAGAAGAGCCAAATTGTCGTGGAAACATGATATAAAGGTACAATAGTGCCGTATATATGTAATATGATTTTTAGTGGAAAAAGTTTGAGAGGATTTATTTCAAAAATCTATTAGAGAGGTTATCCGTTTATATCGGACAGACAAGTAAAAGCATATCCACTCGAGCTAAGGAACATGTAAGATCATTCAATATTAAAAAAAAAACAGATTCAAAATGTGCAAATCACTTTATAAAAGAGTCGCAAAATATAAATTTAAGCTCAGCACCTACGTGTTTATATCTTTGTAATAAAAGTCGCAAGATGACGATTTTTTGTAACAGCTGGAAATCAATAGATATAAATCATCACACGAAATCTTAAATGAAAAAAAACATAAGTCGGTCGCCGCTTTTCAGATCAACAAACAAATAGAAAATCAGATAACAACAATCCTGGTCAATAGTTAAATTCATTGAGATAGCCGCCTCTTTAGTTTCATTTACATTTTAAAGATTTTGTTTTATTACTAACGGGAAATAAGGTCGTTAAAACAGGAGAGAAGATGTATTGTGTACCTGTTCTACACAGCTATATATAAGCGAATGTACGTTATACGCATAGTTCCGACGATGGCGTGAGCCGAAATAGCTATCAACAATACTTTATAAAAAAAATTGTAGAACTAAAATACATTGCTATTTTTTCACCGTGTTATAATGGAGTTCAAGTAATTGCCAATTCAATCAATATATTAGAAAGGTGTTTATGAAAATATAAGTTTGTTGAAAGCTATATTTGGAAAATAGCTACTTATTTTAAATTCAAGTTTTCATCCTTTATTATGGCTTTAACGCGAATGTGGTCATGTGTGGATAGGTTAGAGATCAATTGAGAGAACGAACCGTTCAAGGCGAAGTTTGTTCGCCAGCTATATCTCATAAACTCACAAGTTATGAAGTAACTTGAGATGAGGTGAAATTGGAGTTTATGTCCGAATATATTCGCAAACGTCTATACAAAGAACAGCTCCTACCGACTCCTGTCTTAAGTGAATCTTTTCACGTAGTTGCTTAGGCAGAAGATTTTACAATATTTAATCCCACATCTTGGAATAATTTCGGTTAAATTATATTAAATTTATCCTGGAAACGTAAAATTGGTATAATCTTTTAACAATCAAAACATCCGGTTCTTTGTTAGAATTTAAAACAATAATTAAAACTGGGACATTTGCCGTTACAAAATAAAATAAACTGCTACTTCCCCTTTTAAAGTATTGATATATTGTTTCTTTGTTACAAGAAAATGGATTTTAAAACATAAAGCATCTACGAAACAACGAAAACACAATTACAAGGCATACTAAATATAATTTAAATTCTTGTTACCATTTTAACTTAACATATTTTGATTAAAATGAAGAAATATATTTAGAACTAGCAAAACGATAAAAGTCTGCCAAGAAGGCAGACATAATAAATAAAACGTTATTTATAAAATAAAATAAAATACACCCATTCAATTATTTAAGCTAAACCTAGCCCACCGGTTATATTTATTGGTCAAATCAAGTAAAGAGTAATAATGTATTAATCATGCACAGCCCCAAAATTTTTAAATAATACCAAGCAAAGACGTTATTTAATAAGCGGGCTCGGAATATAGAAATAAAAATTATAGGCCACAAAAAAGCTTAAAATAAAAATAGAACTTGATTTCCTGTTCCGTAATTATTGTTATAAAGAACGTCCGCCAAAACACTTGACGTTTGATGACATTTTGAAATTATTATACTTTGACGTTAAGCTGATTGTTAAAAGAAATCAACAGACGATAGGGTTATAGAATTTTTTTCAAATGGAAAATTAATCGAGTTAACAAATAAACACAAATGTATTCAAAGAAATATAAAGCTTTATTTTGATTTTACCTCCCTAAAAAAAGCAGTATTTTGCAAAGAAAAACTACTTCAAAGAGAATGTCATCCAGTTTTTCCTTATAACATGTCACTCAACGTGTTTGAGAAATATTGCGTTTTGTTTTACAATATTTATTACTTAGGCAGCCTTTAACATAATAGTTTGAAAACGGATTTTTTAAAGTTTGAAAGAATTAAAAAATATTCGCATTTATCATAAACATAGGTTTTCTTAAAAACTAAAATATTTTAAATAAAAATAAAACAGTTCTGTCGAGTGTGTAAGCCGAAATAGCTATCAACTACATTATAATTTTTGTAGAACTAAAATACATCTCTGTTACAAAGAAAACACTATGTAATAATTCCTGACAACTGTATTAGACATATGTAAATGTCAAAAAATAATTGTAGGCGTTATGATTATTCTTTTGTACATTAGAATAACTATCAACAAATAAAGTATGAAAGCCCACACTAAATTATTAAATAATTGGATAAATAATAAGTTTCTGATTTTTCATTTAAAATTATTGTTTTTTATTTTCAAGTAATATACAACGGCAATTTTCTTTGTTACAAAAATAGAATTATTATTTTAAAACATTCAAAATGAATTTAAATTCAACAGCACGATGGAAGTATGAAATATACATTTAAGGATAAGGTTTTAGTATGAAATTTAAATATTATATTGTACTGTTTAACAATTTCGATAAAAGCTTAATAGAGACAATGTAGAAAGACCTATTCACCTACATTGAAGTTTAAAAATTGTTTGAAGGGTATTAAAACTATAAGAGTTGGATGCAAGTGACATGTAAATTCGGATTAAAACTGGGGATCGATTGAAAAAGTTGGCTCGCCACTGTTTTCAATAAAGCGCTCGTTAAATGGTCAACCGATACAGCGGTGAACACTCGCGGTTTGTGAGCTGTCTATAAAATTTAATTACGGTAACTATATCTCATTATGAGTGAATATTTTCGCAGATATCACGTAATGGCGCTAATTAAATGGATATTTAAATTCTTTATAAAACAAGATAGATTTTCAAATATGTGGTGTGAAAAAATATACATTCGTATTTAAAATGTTCGGTCTTTGAGGTGACCAACAGGTTGTGTAAAAATTCAATATTTTGGGAATGAAATTTTTAATTTATGATATCGACTGAACGGTCTCGATGGAATTTCAACATCAAAATTGAATTGTTACAGCTTTGTACGATTCCAATGTTTTGTTACTAACGACCCGGGTTTCGACTATCGGCATCTTCAGGCATTCTATTACACGAATGCAACAGAACTGACAAACTATGAACTGTCGGTTCTGATGTATCAGTCAACTCTCTGACAGGTCAGTTCTGTTGCATCCGTGCCGTGAAGATGCTGAAAGACGAAACCCGGGTTGTTAGTGACACAAAATGTGGAATCGTACAAAGTTGTAACAATTCATGTTTGAAATTTTTAATGTTTTTATAATAATAAAAAAAAGCTGCCTTTAAAAGGCCAACCAAAGGAGGTTTTTTTATTATTTAGTAATGGTAATAAGATCACTAGTGACGTCTATATTTAAAAAAATTGGTTGTCTGTAAAGTCGGTTTACGGACGATAGTTTAACGTGACAACGTCATAAGAAAACATTGATGAAATGATTGCATACTTTTATGAATAAAATGGAATCATTTTTATTGAATTATCATTATTTTGTATGGATACGAAGAAGGAGTGAAATGAAATCTACAATTTTTTATTGATATATTTTATTCGCACGCGACAAACGGGACAATGAGTCATGTTTTTTCGTGCGTGCAGCGGGCATTCATCGATTTATAAGACGTTGTCACGTCAAAAATATATATAAATATAAAAATAATTCATTAATATATATAAAATTTTAATGTACATTCTGGAAATATTTTTAAATTTTATAAAACAGTGTTCCAGAAGTAAATTGAATGGTAAATTGAATTTTCAAAATATATATTTCCTGAAAAGAATTCATTAAAAAAAAATGTTTAATGTTTTCTTTCGCCAATATTGTTTTGCTATCATACGGAGAAAAAAAAACAAGATTGTATTAATAACTACAAACTGTCAACATGTCACAGGTCCTTTTCTTTTTTAGGTGAAGTTAATATTACATTTAAAGACTGACATTGAAATGAATAGTAAACTTTGTAAAAATAAAGAAAAAATAAATAGCATTTATAAGCAGTAATATATTTTAAAACGGTCTAATAATTTTATATACTGCAAGCTAATTTGCAGTACTTCAGTATTCAAATCAACCGTTTCACTAACACACCATTTAACAATGTAGAAAAAAGAATAATTCATCGTATAAAGCTGACAATATAAACACATTCAATTATTTCTTATATTAAGAAAAAAATAAACAAAAATTCTGAATTTACTTAACATTATAACAATGTTAATCCTTCGTAGAGAAGATTTAAGCAAACTTGATAAATATTTGATAATGTTTTATTATTATAACGACGTTACGTTTAACATTTATTTTGATAAATTGTTCTTTAAATGAATTATAAATTCAGTTAAATAAACGTGCAAGAATGATAATTATAGTAAGGAAAAATGTTTGCCGCGAAAAAACAATGTTGTCACTTTTAAGGAGATAACTGTCACTTCTTGGTGGAAAGGCATGATATTTTAAATAATAAAAAAAAACAGTTCTGTGGCATCCGTGTGATACAATGCCTGAATATACCAACAGGCGAAACCCTTGTCGTTAATTACAAAAGATGTGGAATCGAAGTCTGAACAATTCAAATTTGATATTGAAATTACATCATTACATCATTTTAATGTTCAAAAAGAAGACTATATTATTAATGAGATACTAAGTACGTCATTCGTTCGAATACAAGATAATCAAAAAATGTCTGAATTTTTGAAGTTGTCAGATTAATTCATAAATGTTAATAAAATAAAACGACCTGGGTCTCAATAGTAAGAGAACAGTTTTTATCGTTTTTTTAATGTGAAACGAAATTACAAAAATTACATTATACTTCGGATTTTATTGATAGTAAAATCATTTCAATAACTATTTGATTGTTATTAAACATTATCTACAGACAATATTGACATAAAAAAAAATAATGTTGAAAGTTTCTTAAGAGCTTGCTGTTTAGAAATACAATTGAATAATAATTGAGAAAGTGATTGTAGTAAGTGAAAATAAAATATCATATCGATTTGACGTGGTGCGTTTTTATCTGTATGATAAATAATATAATATATATTACTAGGTTTATACGATGGTGTACTTTTGGCGTTATTGTTTTATTGTGTTTGGATGTAGTAAAACGGCAAACGGTAAATCGCTTGGAAAAACGTTGTAATTTTGCAAATAGATATAATTGTCAGACGGAAGCGATGTCAGAAGGGACCAGAATACTGGATTATATGCCAGAAAGAAGGGGGATAAAAACAATTATAAGAAATATATTAATATCTACCCACCAAGATAGCGAATTGTGTTTGATATTTATAGCTGCCCCAGTGGCTTGGAAAACTTTTAATGTCTTAAACATTATATGCTATCACCACAAAAAGGGTAAATTTAGTTCATACAATTTGAATTCAACAAATACATATCGGAAAATACTGAATCTATTTCAAGCTAAATGAAGCATAAACTAAATCGAGAAAAAATAAACAAACAATGATTATTTGACGAAATTTATTATATATTAAAGTATTTTTGTCAATTAAGATTTATACTTTTATTTTCTTGGACATTGCATAAATAATGAAAGATATGGTCATAATTACCACCAATTTTAATTCTTTTCACAGAGACTTTATACATTTTATGTATTATTTTACATCAAAATACATTTTTGATACGGATTTTCAAATTTTATTTAATGATTAGACCTACCATCACTCGTGGTGAGCTGTTAATAGTAAGTTTTAATTTTTGCAATAAGGAGAAAAAATACGGTATATTTTTCTTTAATGGAAATTCCAAAAACAATTCATGTTAACGATTCAATAAAAATACATTTTGAGGTAAGATTTTCAATGAACCTGTAATATAATTTATGATATCGACTGAAGATGCTTGATGGAACTTCAATATCAAATTTGAATTGTTACAACTTTGTATGATTCCACGTGTTTTATCACTAACGACCCGGGTTTCGCCCCTCGGCATCCTCAGGCATTCCATCACACGGATTATACGCAATTACACGAAAATACACACCCCAAGGCAAGCACTAAATGACATCTGATTTTTTTATAATATTAATCTAATAATAATTAGCACAATCGCCTATGAAAATTTACATTACATCTTGTTAATGAGTCATTTTTGACCTGTAATATATGTTAACAGTCAATTTCAACGCACAAGCTTTCATCCCTCAACGTTCAATTTTATGAAGTTGTAAAGAAGGTTACGGTCTATTTAGTTTCTTAGCGTTTATAGAACAAAGCATAGTATTAAAATTTATTATATTATTATTATTCGTATATGTATGTATAAACGAACTAATCAGTAACGAAATCAACAGTAAGACTACAAAATATGAATTGTTAAAAACTCAAGAAAATCACACGTATTGATGTTGATAAATTCAGCAAAATCTGTGATATAATTAAAAACCCATTCAAGACAGCCTTGTATAAAACTTCAATAGCATTAAATTTCTTTATTTGAAAAAAAAATTCACGAGTATTGCCATACGTTTATACGCAAAACAAAAACGCAGGTTATTGAAAACAAAATCCCTTTGACATACAACACTGCAACACGGTTTAAAAACAGCGGAAGGGGAATAATGTCCAATTCACTCTCTATTCCAAATTGAAACATTAGCTTTCTTATTATGTATAAAGGTATTGCTAAGCCAATAAGAAATAAGTCAAAAAAAGAATCAAATTTCATAACTTTAAAACATAAAACAATGCATATATAAATTTAATTAAAAATTAAGTCGTTCTATAGTCATTTATTTAAAACAAAATAGTTAATAGAGCTTCTTTCCTGTTTCGACATCTACAAACATTCGTTGAGATGATTGCGAAGAAACTGATTTAGAAGACTCCGGTTAATATGCCTAAAGGTACTGAAAGACAAACCTAGGCCGTTAGTGACAAAACATCTAAAATCGTACAAAATTTCAACAAGTCAAATTTGATATTGAATTTTTATGTTTACTTTACAATATGCTAGTATATTATTTTCTGATTGAGTTATTTGGATAAAAGTTAAAACCTTCTTGTTTCCACATGTTTTGTCACTAACGACACGCCTTTCGCCTTTCGGCACACAATTCGGTAACAATTCAAATTTGATACTGAAATTCCACCAAGCACCTTCAGTTGATATCATAAATATGTTTGACCAAAAATCAGTTTAACAATTACGATAATTTATTTCAAGTCAAATTAAATAATATTTAGCTAAGAGTCTATAATTTATAACATTTTATCTTTGAAAATAAGCTAATTCACAAATCTATAAAATGTATATTTTGAATATTTCAATCAGCAATAAAAATTACCATAGAAAAATTAATTAATTAATATAATATAATTAATATATATCTGTATCAAGTGAGATTGGCAGGACGTTTCAATTGTTACCGATATCAACTAAAATCATGCATATAGATATTTCAAGCAAATGTAGCGATACAACCGTTTAACAGGATCCTGATAGGTTTCTTTATTATAAAAATATTATTTTCGAATACATGTAACACAGATAAAAATAAAACGAAACAAAATATAGCCTGTGTCAAAGAGTGAATTTTTTAAAAATAAAATGGTAATGTCAGTACTGTGAAAAAGAATTGTACTAAGATTTAAATTGCGATCTACATAGTTCAGAAATTCCCGGATCAAAATTAGTTCAGAGGACAAACATAAATAAACTAATCCACAGTTGGTCAAATAAATTTACTATCTTTGCTTAACACACAGAACAAATAGAGGTAAATTAAAATTGTTTAGAAGAACACTCGCTTCAAAATAAAACGAGTAAATTTCAATGATACTACGCTTGTAAAGGAAAATAAGGCTTTTTCTGAGTATTTCATACGAGCTTTTTTCTACCATCACTTTGTTTTTCGACACAGAGGCTTTAATTAAAATAACCTAGCAATCACAAAATGCACGTAAGTTGAATGAAAGAAAACATTTATATGTATATCAATGTTCGAGACAATATTCGATATATTTTATTTTATCATTTGATTATCAAATGATATATAATATAACTCGTTTTTGGAAGAATTCTGTATGTGAGTATCGTTTGATTTATACATGAAGATTGTAGAGAAAACCGGAAATATTACATAATTAAAATCAAGTAAATGTAATGAATTCACGTTAATGATACGACACATATTTAACAACGCTTTTATAAAAAATAGCATAATTAATAATGAGCTTATATCAACGTTACTTTGTAAAGAATGAACAGAAATAGACCGGGTTACGTTAGCTGTAGTGTTGTCAACGAAGTTTTTTTAGCTTTTAATTTAAAAATAAATACGAGACGTAGGTATTAAAAGTGACATCGGGGAAACACCCTACGCTTTTGCATTACCAATCGAATCCTTTTCGCGGTCCATTTCCCATTCATTGAACAATGCATATCGTGTGAATAGCAGTCTTTTTTATACGTGAAAACAATAAATGGAATCCTATTCTTCATATTTAGCAAAAATATTATAGCTGATAGAACATTTATACAATACAAGTGGAAAGAAGAGATTGTGGTCCTTTATGACAGTAGTGAAAACATTATATTTATTTGTAATTGCTTCATAACGGGAGTCAACTCCATTTATTAACTTAATATTATACTTTATGATATCACCTGAAGGGGCTTGATGGAATTTCAATAACATGTACAATAACTTTGTACGATTATTGTCGATGTTGTACACTTTACATGAGATCGGTTCAATGGATCGACAATCTCATGACGTGAATTCTTATGACACGGTGAAAAAAATAGCAATGTATAATATTTTAGTTCTACAAAATTATTAAAAAAAAATATAGTTGATAGCTATTTCGGCTCACCATCGTCAGAACTATGCTTTAACTAACATTCGCTTATCTATATATAGCTGTGCAGAAAAGGCACACAACACATCCTCTCTCCTGTTCCAACGGCCTAGCTTGTTACTTTCACACAATGATATTAAATTTTCAAAAATTCTAAATGAAACAATAGGTGTGGCTATGATAATAAGTTTACGTGTGGGACGGAAGTGGTCATTACGGAAACAAATCAGACCACCCCTTTGTATAGGGTTGGACTAGTGGCGATACTATTATATCAGTTTTGTTCGGTAAGAATCCTTTGTGATAATTGATGTCTATTGATTTCCAGCTGTTCCAAAGCCGTCATTCTGTGACCCTTACTACAAAGATGCAAACATTTAGGTGCTGAATTTGAATTTATATTATTTGATTCCTTAATAACGTGATTAGCGAATTGTGAATCTGTTTTTTACTGTTGAATGATCTTACATGTTCCTTAGCTCGAGTGGATATACTTCTACCTGTCTGTCCGATAAAAACTGATAAACATGAGCCACAGGACATTTTTTTTTGTTAACAATTTTGTAGAACTAAAGTACATTGCTATTTTTTTCACCGTGTTATAATGGAGTTCTACCAAGTGAATGCCAATTCAATCAATAAATTCTTATGTTTCATCGCTAGATGTTTGATAGTAGGTATCTCTATATGAAAGAAAAAAAACATTTATATTTTAATGTTAGTTTATTAACATTTGTTGAAAAACCCTTTCGAGAATGACTCATTAACAAGAAAATTAATAAAAATATCATAGGCAATTATGTTAATTATTCTTAGATTATTATTTATTAAATTTGTTTTAGCTTCAATTTACTGCTTGCATTGGGGTAAGTGTTTTCCTGTAATTAAGAACTTTGGTGTATAGACGATGCTAACTGTTTATTGTACGTCAGTTCTGTTGCATCCGTGTGATAGAATGCCTGAAGATGTCGAAAGGCAAAACCTGGGTCGTTAGTGACAAAACATGTGGAATGTACAAAGATGTAAAAATTCAAATTTGATATCATACGTCTTATCTTTCAAAAAATATGAACATGCTGACAAAATTTTGGCAATTTAACAAATTGAATTTGAATGTACGTATATGATATTGACGGAAGGTATTTGACAGAATTCCAATATCAAATTTGTATTGTTGAAACTTTGTACGATTCCACATGTTGTTTGTCAGTTCTGTTGCATCCGTGTTATATAACAGAATGCCTGAATATGCCGAAAGGCGAATCTTAGATCGGTACTGACAAAACATGTGGAATCGTACAAAGGTTCTACAATTTAAATGTAAATATTTTTCAAAACTCGAATTTGGTTCTATGGTTTAACCTTGCAAATATATACGGACAAATTTATAAAATCGAGAACAAATCGAATGACTCGATTAAATTGGCATTCACTTGGTGGAACTCCATTATTATTATGTAATATTTTTTCATCGTGTTAAATCGAATGACATTCATTAGTATTTTCTTTGATTAGTTTATTTTAATAAATTTTGAATGAAATAAGTGAAAAATAGTTCGATATTACTCACAAAAGGAATTTTGAATGATTAACTAACGCGGAATTGTCTTTTCAGTGAAACAAATCGTTTCTCAAGGGTGTTCAGTCAAGAGAAGTGAGTTCCATCGTCACAAGTCTTGTTTGCTCTATTTTTAACGTTGTCTTTGACCCTATGTGTCATATTTTTATTTATATTAAATAATATTGTACATACAGTCAAAGTCAAATCAATGACGATTGATATTTTTTATGAATATTTAATATCATAGATAAAAAATAAAATCAAAAGAAAACTTAAGATTTAAACAATTTTAATTCAAAAAGAATTTAATTCGGCAAATTTTAAATGTGTTTTGATTTAATTAAAATTTATAAATATTTTATTACAGATAAATAAAGTATTTAATGGTAATAAACAAGTTAACGACCTTTTGAAATATGTAGGCTTAACTCGATAAATCGAACTAAACTTTAAAAGTGAAAAGAGGAGGTTGGGAAACAAGCCGATGTTATTTATAACTGATTCCTGAATATTATACAAATAATTGACATGAGATTGAAGCTACTTATTAGTTTCAGCGTTCTTTGATGGGCCTGTAACTTTAGACACCTGTCAAAAACTATGAACAGTTAGTTTATGTAATTATAAAGAATTAAATCATCGTGAAAATATTTTGTTACCAACTTATGTATACTGGTAACAATTTTTAAATACGCTGTATATTTTGGAAAATTATTTCGAGTACAAATTTGATATACGTAAACATAAAAGGTATTTCACTTCATTGAAAAACATTTTTAGGCAATATTTACTATTTTATTTTGATCTAAAACGTATATTTAACTACGACTCAAAAAACATGACCATACATTGAAAACAAGCTACCCGCCAGTTTTGTTTTAGACGTGTGTTCGATACATGCGGCTGGGAAGTTATTCTGCAAAAATTTATGAGCGCTGCCATTACGCTGTATAAAAAAAGAAACATTTCAAAGTTTGTATTCTTTTTTTTTATTTGAATTAAAAGTTTACATACATGGGAATACGATATTTCATATTTCATTTGAAGCATTGCAACGAAACTGTGAAATTAAATATAAGCCGTACGCAAAAATTTCTTCGGCAAGTATATAACATCGACACTGAATGGCAAATATCTCAGTGGTGTTATATCCATCTACGACGTTCAAAGCAGTTCTACGCGGGTGACAATACAATATGTCGTAGTCGTTATTATGTTCGGCGTAGTATATACAGGCCATTCCACTTTAAATAAAATCTGACATCCACTTGTATCATGACCAATTTATTTGAGGAAACACATTATTCGCTCTTAAAGAAAATGTCTACTAGCAAATTTTCTTTCTTGAAAATTACAAACATACGTATAAATAAATGACAGCAGGTTTATAACATTCACTTATATTTGACAATTTATATCGATATACAAACAGGAATATTTATTTATTTAATGGATTTTATATTAAATCACGAATAATTGACAATTCACATAAGTAAAGTATATAGAATTCACCAATTAATTTATGTTATCGACTGAAGGTGCTTGATGGAATTTCATTATCATATTTTAATTGTTACAACTTTGTACGATTTCAAATGTTTTGTCACTAACGACCCGGGTTTCGCCTTTCGGCATCTTCAGGAATTCCATCACACGGATGCAACAGAATATTAATCAACTAACATTACCTAACGATACCTACTATCAAACATCTCTAGAAAAAAAACCAATTTATATTTTGATATTACTTGACTGATAATTGTTGAAAACCCTTTTCAAGAATGACTCATTAACAAGATCGTTAATGAAAATTATCACAGGCAATTGTTTTAATTAATATTATAAAAAATATTTTAGCTGCAATTTACTGGTTGCCTTGGGGTAAGTGTATTTCTGTAATTAATACCTTTGGTATATAGACGATGCTAACTGTGTATTTTAACTGTACATTTTACTGTCAGTTCTGTTACATCCGTGTGATCGAAGGCCTGAAGATGCCGAAAGGCGAAAATCGGGTCGTTAGTGACAAAACATGTGGAATCGTACAAAGTTGCAACAATTAATATTACATATACATATAAAAATGAATTTATGTTTGTATTTGTGTCCTGTAATCGTTCCTATTCTATTCATCCAATTGAAATGAAATTTTAGTGGGTTGCAATAATAACGAATTTTGAATTAAAAAAAAAAAATAATTGATTTTTCTTGGAGAAATATACCGACGTATTTTTTATCAAACCAGCATTTATGGATACACTTATCAGCCAGCATTTACCTTAACTCGATTAAAAGTAATTCAACCCGATTCATTCAGGATTGTAATCGGCTAAACGATTTTTAACCAAAAAATATGCCGCGAACATTCAGTGTGAAAATAGATAGATCTTTGTCGGATTTTTTCGAATAATACTTTCTCGATTGAGAATGTTTTTATTCAAATTCCTTTACTGGATTTGCTTTAGCATTAATATACATACTATTATCGTGAATAAAATTCTCAACGTTTCTCTACGTTTCCGATAGTATTTTAAAATTATCAATAGTTACATTAAAAATATGCGTAGAGATTAATTTATCGAAAATTATTACTAAATTATGTGTTTAGAATTATATTTTTTTATAAATAATAAAGCAACGTAACGAATAAAATATCACGTCAAATAAATTTACAGGATATGAGAATGAAAAGCAATTTGAGCTTAAGATTAAAATCAATATTCATAAACGTCGACGCAAATCACAACGCCCCGTCGTTGTTTTGTCAGGAAAATCTAATATAAGACGATTCTCTGCCGATCGAAAATGAAGCTGTAAGCAGATTTTATTCCATATAAATTGAAATTGAAAATGAATAAAAAAAAACAGATCTGTTCGCTATCGCCCCTATTCATGACGTGCCTCACATTTAGAATGATGTACCAACAGTATATACAATAGATGGAGTGGGCAAGTTCAGTATTTTCGTAAAAGCTTAGCTCACTATTGTTGAGACATATATTGTAAATTAAATATTTACAAATAGTTGTTTTAATACACATTTTATTTAGCATTGATCCATTGATTCATTCTTAACTAGTCCATATTTAAAAAAAAAAAAAAAATCCAAATTTCTCATTAAAACAGAAAACGAGTAAGGAAGTCATATTTGATAAACATTTTAATGTCTTATGTTTAAACGACAAAAGAAATTTTATTAAGATGTCACACACTAAGTTAAGTTTGTAAGAAAATTTTCCTAATCTTAATAGGTATAAGTTTAATCTTTTGATGTCTTCAATGTATGACGTAGATTTTTGAGTCATAGTGAGTAATAAATTTGAGATTCTACCATATTGAATTACAATAAATTTATAACGAATTATTAAAAACAATTAAAAAAATACTTTTGTAAATTTAAAAAACCCATAACTTATTCGTAAGGATTTTCTGTTATTTGATATCATTCAGAATAATCTAACATTAATAGGCTGTATTTTTAATAATATAATTTTTTATAGTATGCTAAAGCAAGTAAATATATTACATCGTAAAAATAATTGCAATAATCAAGAATATTTGCTTTCAGAATATTGAACAGTTTAATATTCATTAATTTATATTTTATGAAACACCTAAATACAATAATATAACGGTTTTATTTAGTGTTATAATAATATAATAAGCATAACATGGAAATGAAACAGTTACTGGAGATCGCAAATTGAAAAACGAACTGTATTTTTTTTCTTTTGAGCCATAAAAATGAGCGACGATATTTAATCGAAATAAACGCATTTGACACGGACCAATTCGTGAAATGTTGCACTGTGCAGCGACATTGTATTTCAAGGTGCCAAACAGATGTATCAGAGTGAAATTGCAATTTGTAAAGTGCAAACATCACTGAGAATCTTATCTCATCAAATAACATGAAGATTGCAAAACTTTTTGCTTTATGATCTGTATTAATATACTTTGAAAACAAGAGAGCAGACTATTTCCTATTGATTGAATTGGCATTCACTTGGTAGAACTCCATTATAACACGGTGAAAAAATAGCAATGTATTTTAGTTCTACACAATTATTTTTAACAAATATAGTTGATAGCTATTTCGGCTCACGCCATCTTCTGTTCACCATAGTTCTGACGATGGCGTGAGCCGAAATAGCTAGCAACTATATTTGTCAAAAATAATTTTGTAGAACTAAAATACATTGCTATTTTTTCACCGCGTCAGACTATTTCCATTGAATATCAAAAAACGTTTAAGAAAAAATTTGCAAGTCAAATTCAAGGTGATAAAATCACATGACATAATAATCATTGTTTTCAACATTCAAATATTTCTCAAGTTTTTTACAACTGTAAGCTGAACTTTGATATTGTTTATTAAATATTGTACAATGCAAATTGTAGTAATTTATCAAAAAACAAAGAACGTCTACAATAGTTTTATCACAATAAAGATTTTATTGTCTTGAATTGAACGATTTGGCGATTTCAAAAAATAAATTTCTGACCAGAATTTTATTCAAATATCCAATGTTATGACCTTTGAAGACAACTCATATATTTCGGAAAACCATAAAACCGTAAGTCCAAGGGTACCATTTTTTTTCGGATTCCGGCATCCTTAAAATATTATAATTTTTTCGTAAAAACTTTGGTTATCTTATGGCGAGCTTAAGTTTTATAAAGTAAAAATATCAGTAATATTTTATAAAGGAAAGTTTTCACGGCGCCCCGATATCGCAGCCATGGGGTGAAGCGGCACATACATTATTATGGATATTTACATCAATAAACTCATAATCGTAAAACGTATACAATACTGGACAGCTGATTTTTTTAATTATATGTAATATAATTTATGTTATCGACTGAAGGTGCTTGATGAAATTTCAATATCAAATTTGAATTAAAAACATGTGGAATCGTACAAAGCTTTGACAATTTAAATTTTATATGGAATATGTTTGAATATAATATAAAGACAAAATTTCACATACATTTAAAGAAATGATGATTATACAATAGAACCTCTCATAACGAGCACCTCTAGTAACGAGAAATTCACATTAACAGCAAAAACAATTGTGTAATAAATAACGTGCAACATTTTGACTTAAGAGTAGCACAGAAAGGGGAAGTCCCATCATCACGTCACTCACTTGTGAGCCGGGACTCCCGTGCCAGTGCGTTAAACACTCGTTCCGCAAGCACGTTGATGCCGCATGTGACCACACTTTGTTCCAAACTTATGCAAAGCTCAATAACATTTGCAAAAATGTCCCTGAAGAAAAAGCCATAAAAGAATAAAATTAACCAAAGAAACGTAAAACAAATGATAGTCATTGAATGCATTGTTGGATTTGTTTTACATGGAAAAATTGTTTCACTTAACGAGTAAGATTCTAGAACGAATTAATCTTGTTATGAGAGGTTTCATCATATATAATGATTGATCGTTAAATGCCGAAAAATTAAAACCAAACAAGGGAGTGCCTTAGTTAAGAAACACTGAGTAATAAAGGTTCAATACGGTACATAAAGTTAGTCCAAATTTGTTAAAATGATTAAATGCTAACACTAAACTTTAAACGAAATTGTTCGTAAGTTTCAGGGGTAATGGCTCTAGCGCGATTCTAATGGTCACTTTCACAAAACTTCGAAAGCATCATTCTTGACCAGATACCCCAATTATGTGGGGTTTACCTTATATTACCAAATTATTTTTCTCCGTGAAAATCCTCCTAGTCAAGACAAGTAAAGTGTTTTTGGCGTTCAGTAACCCGTAATTTGAATGTTTTATTATTTGACACTAAAACCTCTAAAGTGTGCGACGTTCATTTGATAATAATAAATAGCCAACGGCGGCTGTAACCCTGTAAAATATATTTATCGTGATCACCGTTCATTATTATTTTGTACAAGATGTCTTTACGCACTGAAAATTTGTAAAAATATTTTGTCAGTACTTAGATCACATTATTTTACGAAAAGCACGTGAAATCATTAACGACTAAACAAATATTTTTCAAATAGTATACACGTAAAAGCCAAAATTATGTTGGTAGTGTCGGTTACGTTGATATTTACTGTAACAATATTAATAAATCAACGCAAATAGGGTTCCCAACATGTATACAGAAAAAGGCGCATATAATTTGCGTATAGTAATACTATTAAAATTAAGTTACTTGTAATAAAAAAGAAAAAACAAAACAGTGTCTTTCAAATCTTTTAAAAACGGGCTATGGAGTCGCGTGTTTTGGCCGTAGTCTAATTCATGAAGAAAAAGCGAATTCGATTACCTTTTCAAATTAAATGATTTTGAAGAATATTTTTATTGACAATTTGCCGGATTGGTTGGTTGATTTTGAATTTAATGCACATAGATAGAAACGATGGGAAAAAACCTGACAAAAAAAAAACTTTTTTTACCCGGAGTTGCGTTTTTGTCGTGTTTTTTTAACGACTCGACGGCCTTGATTAAAAACACTTTTTTTTAATTTTTATAAAAAACGTTAAGGAAAAAATATCTTTAGTTATCTTTATATATCGTTTTGATTTTTCAAATTAAAATAAAAAATAAGTGAACAACCATAACGAGTCACTTATATTCAGTTATATTTAGCCAAATTCGTATTTCTACACTTGACGACGTTTTTTCAGAACGAAGACGATTTCATCTCAAATATTAATTACATCTAATTTTTGGTCACTGCTTTAATTTAGAATGATAAAGGACGGTTTCAAAGATAAACAGTTCTTAGACAATTAAGATAAATCTAGCTTTGAAATGTTTATTTTATACTATTGTAAAATCAAATCCTTTGTAAAACATAGATACAATAAAACTGACAAATGATTCAACAGACATCTGCTTGTACCAATTGTAAAGAGAAGGGAAGAATACAGTTTTATTTAAGATATAATATTTAACCATTTTTTCGTCTTTTAAACTGCTTATATACTTTGAATTCAAACTAGGTAGTGACAAAACCTCAATTTTAATTTAAAAGTAAGACGATAAAAGTTATCTCAGAAGCAACAAATATACGAATATATTTTTTTTTTGCTAGGATTTTTTTGACGCTATGACGGTGTTTAAATTAAAATTCTTATTAAAAGAAAGTTTTCCAGGCCGATTCAATTAAAAAAGTCTACCGAAAAACTTTTCTGCGTACCGGCTTACCGTATATTAAATCGACAGTGACATTAACTACACAGCGTAATATATATATCAGCGAACATTTTCGCCATCATATAATATTTCAAAACAAAAAATAACTTTTGGTATTGTTTTATGGTGTGGTGAATTAAAGAATGAAATTTGGATACATTTGAATTTGTTAGTGTGTGACATAACCTTAAGGCATTCTTACAGAGAACGATACTAATTCGAAATTCAGAAAGTAATATATTATATATGTATATAATTAAGGGGTTTAAATTCAAAATGGCAACCGTACTTACGGACATACAGAGCATACCATCCGCCATCACTGTTGTTAAATCGTGACACTGTTCTTACTTAAATTAAAATGACGGCAGATGAATTTCAAGTGAAGTTCTAATAGTATAGCATAAAATAGTTATTGTTAAATAAGTAAAAGTGTTACGTAATTTTGCGTTCATAACTCAAAACCATATTTTTTATGAGAATAGCCGAATAGCTTTCAATGAAATTTACAATTACTATAAAATATAATTTATTGCTTGATGGAATTTCAATATCAAATTTGAGTTGTTCAGAAACTTTGAACGATTTCACAAATTTTGTAACTTACGACCCGGGTTTCAGCTTATAATATATTCAGTTAATAACTTTGGTATATAGACGATGCTAACTGTTCATTGTACGTCAGCTCTGTTGCATCCATGTGATAGAATGCCTGAAGATACCGAAAGTCGAACCCCGATTCGTTAGTGACAAAACATGTGGAATGGTACACATTTGTAACAATTAGTTTGTTTTACATTTTTTTTTTTTTATAAATACACACACACATATAAATATACATATATGTTTTCGCATGTAAAATATGTTGCTAATTGGTAATTATTTTTTTAATACCATATTTTAAACTTTTACAGATGTAACATAAAACTAAAAAATAAAATGCGATACAAAGAAACAAAAATATAAAAGATTATTGCCAATTTCGAAATAACCAAAACACAATGAAAAAATTTAAGCGATGCACAAAACTTTGTCATATATTTAATGCGCTTATTAGTTTCGAAAATTTAATTGCCAAACTTTACCAAGCAAATAGCTTCGCAAACATAAATTTTGGAATTATTCGATGAGTTCATTGGGCTTGAAAACAAGGCTAGTTACCGGGGTGTTTGGTAGTATTTCAGAGGCTCAAAACTTTATTGCAAACACCGATTGCTGTGGTAGCCGATTGTATGGAACGACAAATGGTCATATGTTGTGAATGGCCTGTCAAACAATCACGTATTCAAATTTGTCGTGTAGCCTCTACGACGCAGTATTCATCGTGTGCTTACTGCCGTCTACAATAATTATTATTCCACTCTCTACGCTACGTTATTGGTATATGCTATGGCCTTGTTATCAGTGCCGATTTCCAATACTAATTTAAATTTCAGCTCAACCGGGTCGTAGAAAGTTCTACGGAGAAGAGTTCAAATCTGCCACAAGCGGGTTTTGTTTAAAATATGCAGTACGCCAAGAACGCGATAATTAAAAAAATATATTAATCAAAAAACTTAACGTTTTTAAAAACAGAGATTAATTAACTGAAAAAAAAACGTATATACGAAACTTCTAATAGTTTTCCAGTTTTTTTTGTCCACCATTTCTAACTCTTCGTGCATAATTTACGATATTGACTGAAGGTGCTTGATGGAATTTCAATATAAAATTTGAACTGTTGAAAAATTGTACAATTCCACATGCTTTTTCACTAACGACAAGGGTTTCGTCTTTCCGCTTCTTCAGGCATTTTATCAGTTTACTAGTTATGTTATAAAAAGAATAAGGATTTATACAATGAAATGATTATTTATATTTTTTGAATTTTAATAATTCAAGCTCTGTTTTATCACTAACGATCTGGACTTCGCTCTTGGTATCTCCAGGTATTATATTACATGGATGCAACATAACATGTGTCTGAAGAAGCTGAAAGGTGAAACCCTAGTTATTAGTAACAAAACATATGAAATCGTATAAAGTTTTTAAAAGTACTGATTTTACGGTAGTTTTCTTTAAAGCAATATAAATGAATTTAGAAATCGATTCCAAAAATAAATGAACAAAATAATCACAATTATTACATGTTATTTAATAAATTTATTTACACGGATTATCTTTTTTTAAAAATATGATTTAATTTGAATATTATTTTAATTTTCTATAAAAGTAAAAAATATAATTTCCAAAAAAATATATAATTTCCATTTGTTAGCAGACTAAGTATTTGAAAATTTGAAAATGACAAGAGGCAACGAACCCTCTGGAGACATTGGAATAAGAAACTCCTCGTTCGAGAGAACCTCTCTTTTCAAGTACTTGGGCTCTAATATTTCCTCTAGGAATGAGATGACTTTGGAGCTTGCTGACCGACTGAGAAGTGGAAATGCAGCGTACTTCGCGCTAAATAGTCTGGTTATGTCCAAAATGCTGTCCATCAAAACCAAGTGCCGGGTGTACAACGTGATCATTAAACCGATAGTCATGTATGGATGTGAAACCTGGGGTTTAACAGATAAACAAGAAAAGGCTCTCCAAGTATTTGAAATCAGAATCCTCCGGAGAATACTTGGACCCGTTAATGAGGACCACCGGTGGCGCATTCGTACGAACGCTGAGCTCTTCGACCGATACAAACCAAGAATCATTAATGTCTTGAGATCGAGAAGGCTCAGATGGGGGTCACGTTGTACGATCTGAGAAGTCTAGAGCTCTCCATAAGACATGAAGGAACACCAGCTGGCACCCGACCGCTCGGTCGCCCTCGACGGAGATGGGCGGATAAC
This sequence comes from Himalopsyche japonica, assembly GCA_028555115.1. NCBI lineage: Eukaryota > Metazoa > Arthropoda > Insecta > Trichoptera > Rhyacophilidae > Himalopsyche > Himalopsyche japonica. The sequence continues at coordinate 1,136,180 of JAHFWJ010000015.1, forward strand.
ATTCAAAAGGATGTTGAGAGGCTGGGGATAGTCAACTGGAGAGAAAAAGCGCTCGACAGAGATGCCTGGAGAGAGGTTGTGCAGTCGGCCATGGACCTGAACGGCTCCTAGCGCCATTTTATAATAATAATAATAATAATATTTTTTAAGCATTATAACGCGCATAAGATATTTTCGCGTCTCTTAAAAATGAGGTCAACGCGAAACGGAATTTCGAATAGCGTTGGATATGACGATAATGGAATTTGAGAAATAAATTAAACAATAGACTATAAATTGAAACAATCGGATGATTTAATGAATTTTTTTTCTAAATAATTATTCAACGATTGCTATCAATTAATTAAATTTACTGTAGATTTTCGGTAAATGGCAAGGAAAAATGAAATAGGTCGATTCATAATTTTGTATTGGACTTATTAAATGTTTATTTTTATTAATGTATACTTTCAACTTATAATGGATCGTTCAAAATCAAAACAATAAAAAATACAGCTATGTCGTTTGTCAAGTAGTTTAAATTTCTAAAGTATAATAACTTGTCTACAGAATTAGGACCAGCCATCCAAAACCAATACAATAGAGACACTTTTATGGCATATAAGGTCTTGGAGTTGGGTTAAAATCTCATATACAAATATATGGCCTTCAGTCTCAAGGACGCTTTCTTCCTTTCAATTAATTCATTGTCTTGTCATGATATTCAGTGTCCAATTGTTTTAAAGACACAAATTCCGTAATGATATAAACTCATGTTATAACGTTATATTTAATATAGACAAATTCCGTTAGAATTATGTTTGTGGTAGGTTATAACTGCTCACTGATTGAAGTTTTTTAATATAAAAAATAATATTCGGATTATATATTATATAATGCCAGTGAAATCGAAGCGTTTTACAACGAGTTCTTATTTCATGCATCCCGAAGCTCATTTTTTCATTAAATATGAAGCAAATACACAATACATTTAGTTTACTAATCATTATACAAAATATTTGAGATAGCTATTTCGGCGTCACGACATTTTCAAAATACACATATCCCTCGATTTACACGGTACTTTTTTTTTTATAAATATTTTCGCTTTTACACGAATTAAAAAAATGAACCAGTAACATTCACAGCTAAAATCGTCCACGAAGGACTCGAATTGGGAAGAAAATTAGGTAATCATTACAAAATGAGTCAAATATTCAACGGGTTCTTCGATTCCTTCGGGCCCTTGACTCAATATGACGAGGTCCATAAAGATCTAAAAAGAAATTCGAACAAAATGTTAATAACTGATTTTACTACGAAGTCTCCTCAAGGTGGAAATGTTTCTACTTAAACATCGAATTGGCACACATAATTTCGAGTGATGAAAGAGACTTTGAACCAGTCACGAAGAAGAGATTGACAGTGATTTGTGATAGTGGAGAATGATAAAAACTGCACCAACCGTTGCAATAATTTTTTAATGAAACTTTTAGGTTTAATTTTTTTGTTCCTCTATATACGCTTTATGTGTATTTAATTAATAAAAGAATAGGCATATTTATACTTTTTAATAATTTTGTTTTTTTTTATGTAGTTTAGAAAACAACCAAATAATGCGTTTTTGTGTACTTTTCGATTTGCATGATTTTACAATAAAAAATATACAATTTTCTATTTACTCGTTTTTCTCAGGATCCTATCTACCGTGTAAATCGAGGGATAGGTGTAATTTACTTCCACGTTGATAAAATGCTTTGTTAAATATTTTATTATATATCAACGATTATCCTGACAATCCATCCGTCATTTTCTTCAGTTCACATTAGAAATAGTTCATCAAAAATGTATATACTATGATAGATTAAGTAAAAAATATTATACAATTTGAATGGCAGAAAATTGCTGCAATGTGACTGTTAACACGACGTTGAGAAGATAACTCAATAAGCACGCGCACTCTAAACTTGCAAATTTTGTAAGTTCAAGGAGGAAGTTTTTGTTAATGCCCTTATTACAAGATGAAAAGGGGAGAATTCTAATGAATCATCTATTTTAAACATCTATCACTTGTACGTTTTAAAATTTTCAAAATCGATATCTTCACCACTAATAAGACAGGCATTTTCCAGGAAACAGTGACACTATTTATAACTAATAAAACAATTAACTAAAAATAGCTTTATAAAATTACTTCTCGAAGCCAGCTGCTGTCGACGTGATTCTTGCTGAATCAAAGTGAAAATATTGAATGTTATTGAAACAAAAATACTAAATAAATAATGGAAGGTAAAATATATTTGTGCCGAAATAAAGCCACCTACTCGAGCGTGAAAATAAGAAATTACTTAAAGATTTTACAGTAAAAAGCTATTTGCGACAGGGCTTAGAAATCTATTGTCGATGAAATTAATTAAATACCTTACGGAAACATATGTACCTTACTATGGAAGGTTTTCTTCGGAGGATGGTCCAGTTAAACGGTAGCGTTAACCATTTGATTTCAAATAAAATATTAAATAAACATTCTACATGACTGACTTTTAATCGTAGTATTTGAATTATGTCAGGTAGTTATCCCTTTAAACGCCAAACCAATTCAATGGATTGTTGCTATACGCCACCATTTTCAATCATCGATTTTTCCACGAAAATTCCACGTAACATATCAGAAAACTCATTTTAAACTCGAGTTATTATTGATTTTCATAGAAAAGTGATTTTATAATAAACTATATATAGTTTAAAAACGGCGCAAAATACTTCCAGGGTTGCCACAAATAAAATGTTTGCAGAAAAACACAATAAATAATTGTCACCCACCGCGTCTACCGGTCTTATTAGCAGGAACAATCGATGGAACTACTATTTATTTTTTGTTTTATGTATAATGTTCAAAACACTCTTTTAGTATGATAAATTTAAAAATACGGCACAGCAAAAAACGGTATATATATAACATTGTTTGCAAAAGTATTATACTTTGTCTCCTTTCTTGTTTTTTTTATTCTTTCTGGTGTTAGCACATACATGGCATCTCTTTTGTATTTTTTTTCGGGTGGTTTAGTGGTGGATCTATCAACCGAGCGATCTTAACGATAATAAGGTGCCATCCCTGGTTAACTCAACTTAACATAAAACGAAAACGGTTCAACATATTGATATTTTAACAATCATATTGCCTCCAAAGGGTGTTTCTGCATTAGAATGAATTTAAAATATTATATTTATTCATAAATTAACTCGTAATCATGTTTGCGTGCCTGCACGCCGTGTCGTCTGACCAGTTAAAATACAATAATCAACATATTCAAATATACGATTTTATATTGAATATTGTTTTTCATTATATAAAATATTTTTACAGTATCTCAGTATATAATGAACAATTGTGCTTTAATATAGCATTAAAATTTACGATGATGTGATTTACTTATTTTGACTACCAATTCAATGGGATTCTCTCTAATTAAGCCGATTATGAACTCAAACCGTAAAATTTTGTGCTTAAAATACAAATTTCATAAAATTATCGTTTTATGTGTTATCAAAATATTAGCAATATTTACCCAAAGTTATATAACGTAATTTTAGATTGCTCAATTAATTAAGTAATTAAAATGAATTGGATTCGCAATAGGCTTAATATGAACATTAGACGTAAAAGTGTTTTGATTTTTTGTTCAGCTAATTTTCATGATTTTCCAACCCATCAGAGTATGAAATAATTAAGAGATCCCAAATGAGCTTTATACCATTATCTATATTATCATTATCAAGTACCAGGAATGCACGACATGTATCCTCGTCAACAAAGTGACACTCTATATATTACAAGTAAATTGGTATGTAAAATGTTTTGTATGGTATACGGGGAATAGAGTACAATAGATCCGGAACTCGCCTAGCAAACATGTGATCGAAAGTGGTCGTAAAACCGACACCTCAAAGGGATGTCTATCCAAGACCACAACTTATTATGGTATTTTTTTCTTTACAAAGATTTCTTTTATAGTACTCCCGAACACCTTTCATATATATTATGTCACCGATACGACACGGGCATTACGAAGTGTCGTCTTCACACAAAAGAAAACAATATATACATTATACGCTCAGTTTTACTTCCGGGTATAAGTTATAGCTACTAAGTTAATTAAATAAAACATATAATGGTGTTATAATCAAACACATCCATAATAAAAACATCGCTAATCGCTAAACTTTTTTATACATGTAACGTTTTGTGGTTAATAAACATGGCTTTAAAAGAACTAGTTGTTAGTTATTCGATCTCAGTTAAAGAAAATAAAGTATCATAAACTGTATAATAACACATTAAATCAATGTATTCCATGTATCAATTTAATGTATTATAATACAGTTTATGTTATCGACTGAAGGTGTTTGATGAAATTTCAATATCAAATTAGAATTGTTGAAACTTTGTAGGATTTCACATGTTTTATTACTAACGACCTGGGTTTCGCCTTTCGGCATCTCCAGACAATCTCCCAACGGACGGCAACAGAACTAAAACACACAAAAAACAGTTAGCATCGGTTATATACAATAGGAGTTAATTGCAAAAGAAAAACACAGACCCCAAAGCTAATATTAAAGCAAACAACTGAAATAAATTTCAATATTATTGATTTAATAACAACGACACTCAACTGACTGTTTAATTAACACTTGATACTGTAAATCTTGTGTTTTTTCTTGTTAATCAACTCCTCTGGTATATAATCGATGCTAACTGTATACTGTAAATTAGTTGTGTTGCATCCATGTGAATTGCCTGAAGATGCCAAAACGAAAACCCGGATCGTTATCGACAAAACACGCGGTGTAGAACATAGTTTCTAAAAGTAAAATGTTATGGAGTGTAAAAATAACGATTTCTGGTATCATGTAACCCAGTGAGAATAGCTCGAAAAAGCTTTTAACACTCAGCTTTATGTCGGGTTGTCGAAAATTAAGCAGGTTCAATTTAAAGGGCAACGTATGATATTTATTCTAAATTAAAAGCTTTCGGCTCCGCAGTGGTCGACTTTGCTGGCTTCCGTTAAGAATTGGCGTAAAAAATGCGTCCATTAAAAACGACGAGTTTATCACCTGTTCTTTCTTAGCATATTCCTTTCCATCCAAACTCTATTTGAAAAGAGATGCGTAGAATAACTTTATAAGAAGAAGTCTTTTCTGTCTAAAAATATTTATACTTCAAACTGGAATAAAACAAATATAACAATAATGGTTTCAAAATATACTTGAATTTCCGTATCACAAACAGAAGTTATTATGAAACGTCAAGCAAGAAAATTAAAATTAATTATTGAAAGTTTTCACATCACAACTCAAACGGATGATTCATTTGACTTTGCGTAAAGTAATGGGTAGTAATATCTATTAATAATGTAATTTACTTATAGTCTGTATGCTTAACTTTACCATGTATTTATTGTTTATAAACCCAAGGGCATCTATAAAGAAATATTCTTGATATAAATATTAATATAAATATTTTAATCCGGTTTATAAAAACCGGATTAAAATAATCGCCATTTTTAAGGTAATTGCGAGTTTGCTAAACTGCTTATATTAAAATGTAAAAATAATTCTTGATTATGATCATATTAAAGGATTTTTTAAGCTGTTGTGAAGCTTTTTATACATTTCAAATTATGATAATTTTAGCAAGGAAACAATAATCGCATTTTAATTAGATTTAATTAAATATAATATAATCTTAGTTTGCGTACGTAATATTATATTCTCTATTCAATTAGATAATTTTTAAAAAATGTTACGCTTTCTTCAAAAATTTGTTTTTTTATATTGTATTTGACAATATATTTTGGGTCTTGATAAAAGCCCCTTAATTGACTTTAATACCTAAATACTTCAAAACTAGAGTTGTATAATTTAATAAAGCATTTTATGATTACAAGATACATACTCGATAATATGATTTTTTAAATTTTAAAATTTACGGTCTACGTATCGCATAATGAACGTAAAACTATAGCATATATTATATAAGTGCATATTTTTAAATTTTTCAATTTTGGCGTAAAACAACTACAAATGAAATGAACTTGATAATATAAATGGAAACTCAAATTTTTTTAATAAAAAAAGACAGATAGTTTAGTTTTGGAATGAAAAGATTTCTATGCATTGTTAATTTAAAAAAAGAGTGCTCATAATTCTGTTTTACAATATAATGTAGGTTTTATTAATTTATTTATTAGAAATAAATTAACGTTGTAAGTGATGGTGGGATTGTATAAAATAATTTTAAGGTTAACATTAGTATTAATGCAGTCCATCTTCACCTTAGTCAATTTTAGACTTGAATGAGATAACATTCAAATACATTTTCTTAATATCATGGAAAAGACGTCAAAGGCATTCGATGAAAAGGAATAGATTACAAAACATTATTTGAATTAAATTCCGACAAGAATATGAGACAGGCAAAGGAAAACAATTTTGAAGAAAACTTCGGTTATCAAATGATGACTAAAAATACAAAACAAGATGGTGATTCGGAATTCAGGGAAAAAGAGAAAATTGCAAGGATAAATTTTCAATGCGACGGAAAATTTGTAGCAAACAGTAAATAGCAAAAACAGCTTTGTTACTCGTTTCTCTTTGTGAGTCTTCTTCAGATAGAAAACCCTGAAAATCGTCCGCAAATGCAACCGAATTAAATTAATATATATGTTTATTGAAAGGGATACTAGTCTACGAATTTGTATTGCATCCTGCATTCAATTGTTTTAATGAATAATAATTTCAAGTGGGAACAATTGTTTATGTTATGAATGAAACTAACATATATGTAGACTTGTCGGAAGGTAATGCACTCTTATTAATTATGAAAACTAAAGAATAACTAAAAAACTCCACAACTTATTAAGTCAATAAACAATGTCGTAAGAAATAGTGAATGATATTGCCAATAAATTATTATTATTCATCTAAAATTTTATACCACTGCGTTATAATCTTTCGTACTGAAATTATTTAGTCATGGTTCAAAAGTTGTAACATTTTTTTTAGAAATATAACCTGTCGGAAATCTGAAAAAAAGTTGGTCAACAACAAATAATTGAAACCAACGAATTTCTGCTTCAAACCTCATTATAAATTTGAATAAAAAACTATGATGGTACACTCGCCATACGAAATCATTAAAAATGAAATTCAGAAGTAACTTTTACTTACACTGTTTATATATTCTAACCCTTTATAAAAAATGATCGGGCAACCTGCTTGCGAGACAGGAACCTTTGTTTTTTTTAATAAATAGGCTTATTTTGTAATTTGTATCTCTGATCAGTTGATAATGATAGCGATGAGCGAAATCGGTCCTGATTATCAAAAATATTGTAAAAATAGTTATAAAAATGTGATCTTTTCATACCTAATGTATTCTTTTTTAAGACGATAATTAAACATGGCACTTATTCGGTATACAAAAAAAGAGGATTGAATGAATAATTTTCAAGGAAAGGTAAGAATTTTCGACGTGTTTTACGAGCACGCTCTCTACATACAATATATTATATATATATATTATCTATAACCCAAATCTGGTTGATTTAAAATAAGTAAAGCATTGAACATAATATACAAGTGCCCATTATAGGATAGCGATACAATAAAAGTATTACTATTATATTTCCGGATCATCTACTGTGCGATCATAATAATCAAAGCATTTGTAGTCTCTCTTCGCTACGTAGTCGAACCATTAATTTGTATGACGTATGAGATTTACGGAGCTAACGTGTAAGCAGGCAGCGTTTTTCGTTAAAATTACCCAGGGTTTCTATATATTAAATCTTTTCGATCTTCACGCTACAGATTTCCTAATATATACAAATACCTTCCGTATAAAATACTTCAATCTTTTTTGTTGGTGGTATTTAATTAAAATTGTAAGGGATCGTTAATATTTTATACAAGCTCGTGATCGTAATTTTCTTTTTATTGTACCGAGTAAAACATAAAAATCACGGAAATTTGTACATTGACGAATACTTCTTAAAAACGATTTTGCACGATCATGAATAAATGGATTTATTTGATTCTTAATAAGCCTTTTTTTGTTTGCAGAATATTAATAAAAAAATTACATACACTTTATTTCTAAAATAATTTGAAACAAATTTGTATTGTATTAATTCCAGAAAATTGTATTCTCAGTTCTTGAGCCTATGGTTTTATACACCTGCTTACCATCAACTCGAACTTTTTGTAACAAATAGACTTGTTTGATATTTGTAGCTTATTAGTTGATAATGCTCGCGATGAGTGAAACCGGTCATGATGATAAAACACATTGGGGAAATAGTACTAAAGATGTGTTTTTATCATTTAAAATATCACGACTTTCCACTAAGAAGTGATGGTTAACTCATATAAAGTAATAAACGTCTCACTCTGATTGACAAAAGTAAATTGTCAAAATTTATATTGACTAAAATGGCGGCCAAAAAAGTAGTAAACTTCCGTGGCGGAGAGACGACACATTTACTCTTTATCTTATGCATACACAAAGTGACTTATTTTAAAAATGATATTTTTTAAATTGCTGGTGTTCATCATGACTTATGAAAGAAATAACTTACCTTATATTTTTCAACTGAATTTCAACTTTAGTTAACTTCCAAAATATTCGGTAGCTATTAATTCTACAATTTTTCAGCGAATTTGTATTTTCAATTACTTAAATAAACATAATAAAACAAATTTCACGCCGTTCACTGTCAAATATCAAACATCACACACATTGTAAGCCAGACATTTTTATAATTAAAATAAATGTGTATTAAATATTTTAGCGCTATGAATATATTTAAATAATATGAACTTTCAATGATTCTAGTATAGCAAGGTGTATTTCGTGATGCAAGCACTAATCGAATCTATCTAGACGAAATGTGACTAAAGGTCATATAGCGATATATCGTCGCAACAAAACATCAAATTATTCATAGCCTCAATCAAACATGGTCAGATTACATTTTGAGACGATAATGTGTGGAATAAATTCTTAGTATCAGGCTTATTGGTATATAGCTGGTAGGTCACTGTTAACGAGCCATCAAATTGCAACTGTGAAAATTATACTTCTGTCAAATGCATCATTATTTGCATATAAATCATTTGCCATTTTCTTCAAGGTGAAATTCAAACCGATTGTATATTAATTACCTCAAATCCATTATAATCATTTTAAAATGTAATTGCATGAGAACCTTGCATGAGAAAATTTCAATCAATCAAACTTCACAAGAAAACTTTAACAAACAAAAAAGCTCGAATAAAAGCTTTTGGTTAATATACAAACAATGTATGATATTTTAGTGCCTAAATCTCTTTATGCAATGATCATTTTTGAGATTAGCTGAAACTTAATCGAATACAAATAAACTTTAAGCGATGTGAAATTGGAGTGAAAAGTTTTTTTTTTGTGATGGAATATAATAATTTAAGAGTTTTATTAATTATGCAAAACAGGAATACAACAAATTGAAAAACGAATCCATTGTGATGGCGTGCTTCATTCAAATGGATTCCACCTGAACAATGCTTTCTTTTACAGCTTTGATTGGCAATAAATTATATTAGAGTGCCGGTATAATTGAGTGGATACAAGGACGCCAGTTCGAAAGCATTGTCGATAAAGCTACAAACGACGATCGGGAAAATGTAGCCGATGCCACAAGGCGATTTGTAATAACGACAACATAAATCTGCTAGAATGAAAATCGACGAATCGAATCGTTTTATTTTTACAGCGTGAAAATGAATGTGTTACATATTTCAACGAATACTGCATGGTTTTTTTTACCTAGCTTTGATTGGTTTAATGAAAGCTTTTTAATCAACTAAATGAAAAAAAAATATTATGCATACATAACAAAACTCCCTGTTTGATCGCCATTTAAGAAAATATAAATTTTATCAGTTTATTTTGGGCAATGGTGAAGAATAGAAGTGAGATATTTACTACTTTTACGGTTTTAACTGTCACTCCTTGATGGAAAGGCATGATATTTTAAATAATAAAAACGCATTTTTTAATAATCTTTCTACATTTTATTTTGTAATGAATACCGGTTTTGAGTATCGCAAGCATTATAAACTGAGAAATTTATAATTTATGATATTGACTGAAGGTACTTGAAGAAATATCAATATAAAATTTGAATTGTTTCAACTTGGTACGATTCCACATGTGCGATAGAATTTGGTAAATTTATTATGGAAAAATACTCGATAAGCCAGCGTGTTTAGATCAGTGGTACTCACGTGAAATTTCACTGTTGCCATGTTACAAACATCAGCTGTCATATGGAAATATCTCGTAGCCGCACCAAATGTGATAAAAATGGTTTCGATATTTATTTTTTATATAGTGCATTACACTGAATGATCCTTGACAATATACAACTGTAGGTTAAGCCAACCAAATTATAATAAAGCAATTGTTGTTCATTCTTTATATTGACTTGATTCATGGTCAACGTATAACTTCGACTAAAATTTTTGAATAGTTTTATTATTAAAACGGTCCTTTACTTAAACTCAATTAAATGCTGGATAATTCCGGTTTATTTATTCAATTGAAAAATATATAATTAATTTACAAATTCATTTGTTGAAACACATTTTTTTAAATATCAATATTTACTATACAACTATTGGTGGTCGCAGCGAAATCTTCTAGTGGCCGCAAATGAGAACGACTGGTTCAGATTGTAAAATAACTATGTTATAATTGATAATCAGTTTATCTGACTATTAGAAAAATACATATATTTTGAAGTATTTATTCCATTTACTGATTATCTTTGTTGAGTGTAGACTTACAACATGAAAAATTTAATAATAACAAAATGCTAATTTGATGACAAGATGAGAAATAAACTAACTTACTGAAGCATAGAGTTTCTGTAACATTGTACTCAATTGGCTTAAAGAAACGGATACAAGAAATGAGAACTGCCAGCAGCTTTAGAAAGTTGATAGGAACTGTAAAGAAAAGCTTGCTAAAGGCAAGAAAAGCTCAGCCCAAACTATTACAGTCGCTTTATGAAAGGTTTACTAATTTACGTCAATTAAATTGTATTATACTAGTCATTTTTTATACGTGACTATCTACTTCGTTTATATTATAAATAAATAACATTGTGAGAAAATATGGTCATCATTAATCTACCAAAGAAATTTTCCTTCTGTCGTTCAGCGAAGGCACTTGTTTGAATTGCAAGCAGGAAATCCACTTATTCAGTCGATTGATTTTAAAGTAATCACTTCCGGTTATATTGATTTCAATTTGTTTCCTTTTCCGGTGAAAGATTTTCGCCCGACATCTTTCTGAAAACGCCCCGTAAGCCGCTGAACGCTGATTGTTTACAGAAAAATCTTAATTTTCAATTGGGAAATACTGTAGTATTGTCATAGATTCACTTTAGAAAAGTCAATTCCGAAAATATTCATGAGAATTCTTTTTTGATTTATAAAAAATATGCAAAAACACAGTAATTATCATTGTGTGGTATGAAGGGTTATTATTTATAAAATAATGTTTTTTATGTATCTTTTCAATCGATTTATGAATTATCACGTGTTTATACTCAAGGATAAACATACGTGATTAAAACAGATCGAAGATTAATACTTCTATCAATACCATCATTAAAAAGCAGAGCGTACGTAAATGGCTTAATATTAATGAATGAAATATTATAAACAGTAAACTGAAAAAAAATATCAAGAAAATATATAATTAAACTCAAATTTCCTGGTGTAAATGTATTGGTAAAATTTACTTTGAAAAAAATTAAGCATTCATTAAGTAGAGCGGTGGAATGTATTTATTGCCTAATGTTTGACAGAGTTCAGTCGATACCATATATCAATAAGAGTTCCAAATTTCCATTTATATCAATGTGGGTTTAAAATGGTCATTTAATTCACCGCCAAAAAGGACCTTTTTTATATAATCTTTATTCGCATACACATGAACCATCCTACTGCCAACGCGCAGACATGTATAAATTGAAAACAATAAATTCGATTCCATACTGTCCGTTTGTTTATACTGGAAAACAAATGATATTACGGGTTTAGAGACTCTTCGAGAAGATTAACACTTTGCTTAAAAAAAGCTAAAAGAAACTTTCGTTAGCCTTGTATTAAACTACCAATCGAAATTTAGTGCGTGTCATAAGTAACAGGGCAACCTTGAAGGATTATCGTGTGAAGAGTATTTAGAAATATTTATTAATATAGACATAAGTTAAGGAAAGCTTAAAAATAATTATAATCCATTATGAGAGTCAGTTTGTGCGTAAACATATTAAAACCGAAAGTTTCCTTCACAATAGTTAGAAATCTCGCATACATGGATAAAGTTGTAGCTAGAAGGTCAATTTAAGACGATGATTTCGTGAGCGCTGAGTATGTGAGGAAAATAATCATTTGTCATTTACAATATCTATTATTTTGTCTATGAGAAAGCCCATATTTCAGTAGTACAGACACTGCGCAATGAAGAATTATTCAACCGAAAAAGTTGACCAAAGAGAATTAAAGCCCATTACAATGAGCAAATCAGTTCTAAGGATTAAAAATATAACAATGTAATGTGTTATGATAATTGAACTAAAAAATAATGAATAATATAGTGAATTCAATTGACTTAACATAATGTTTAAATTACAAAATATGCAACTCGTCTCTTGCTAAAAGCACATCTTTAACATAATATAAATATATCTGAATTATGATTAACATTTACTTAGTCTTATACTAAGTGTACATGATGGAATTTAAACATCAAATTTGAATTGTTGAAACTTTGTACGTTTAGACATGTTTTTGGAGAAGCTCGTTTATGTACAAAGTTTCAACATATAAAATTTTGATTACGACTGTTCCCAAAATTCTACCACAAAGAAATCATTATATATATTAGAACGATATATATTAATGCGTAAGTGATATACGAAAAAGTATTCTAATTGTAGGTACACCTATCCCCTCGATTTACACGGTACTTGTTTCAAACGTTTTCGTTTTTAGACGGATTAATTTTGATGAAAAACAATTTAAACCAATTAATTTAACAGCTAAAATTATCCACGAAGGACTCGAATCGGGAAGAAAATTAGGTAATCATTTTGTACTCAAATGTTGAACGGGCCCTTCGATTCCAACGTGATATTAACCAATGCTTGGCCCAATATGATGAGGACCATAAAGATCTAACAAGAAATTCGAAGCAAATGTTAATAACAGATTTTATTATCAAATCTTCTCGAGATGTAAATGTTTCTACTTCAAACATCGAATTATTTCAAATAATTTCGAGTGATGAAAGTGACATTGAACAAGTCACGAAGAAGAGATTGACCGTGATTTGTGATCCACCAACCGTTGCAATAATTTTTTTATGAAATTTTTGGATATAATTTTTTTTGTTCCTCTATATATGCTTTATATGTATTTAATTAATAAAAGAATAGGTACATTTATACTTTAAAATAATTTGGTTTTATTTATGTATTTCAGAAAACAATCAAATTATGCGTTTTTGTGTACTTTTCGATTTACACAGTTTTACATCAAAAAATATAAAATTTCGATGCACACGTTTTTCTCAGGAACATATCTACCGTGTAAATTTAAGGATAGGTGTATATGATTTATTTGTTGACTAAATGACGTTTCGTGTATTATTTTTGTTGTCTAATCCAGAGAAATATTTCATTTCAAAGGCTACGAGGGTTGAAAAACTTATTGTTGAATTTCAAAATTTTTGCTCGTACAATACAATAATTTGTGTTTCAAGCCGTAGATGAATTTAAAATTTGCTAAATATCTGGATATTTGTATTCTTAATTCTACGCAACTATGTTCAGTGAATCGTAAATAGATTAATTGAAAAGCTGTATTTTCTGATAACCACTCCGGACGTTATTCACACAGCGTGAATTCGGTTTTAAATAAAGCGAACATTTTGTATCGTGCCATTAAATCCTGTTGATAAATCATTTATTTTTGCATCAGGAATACTATTCATTGCCGGGATTTTATGGAAAAATTGTTATTAATTCATGTTTATTTACTCAATCTTATAAGGTAAATTTCGGATAAAGTTATTAGAACATATTTTTTTTGTTTAATTAAAGTACTTTGTATATTGGTACACCTGAATTTTGATTGTTCCTTTAATTTCATAACAAAGACTTAATTATATATATTTATATATTTCAAAATCCCAATAACTATTTAATTTACATTCGCGGTTATTTTAACAAGAAATCATGATATCAATGGAAAAATGCATCAAATAATAATCTAATTTGAATTGCTACAACTTTGTACAATTCCACATGTTATGTGACTAACGACCCGGGTTTCGCCTTTCGGCATCTTCAGGCATTCTATCACACGGATGCAACAGAACTGACAGTTGTTTAAACATTGAAATTCCATCAAGCACCTTCAGTCGATATTATAAATAATAATCTTTTTATCAAAGACGTCATTAACGGTATTTATTATTTATAAAAATTATCACTTGAAAATAAAGTGTTACCATAATTAAATCATTAATTTTGATAACTTTTTAACATGTATATTATTTTTTTGTATGTGTTCTTCATTTTTAATTAATTTCTCTTGTATATAAAGGATGCAAACTATTTATTGTGTGTCAGTTGTATTGCATCTATGTGATATAATGACTAAAGAATAATTATGGCAATGTTGATAGAAGAGCTTTGGAACAGATTTTCGTGGTAGATTCTCTAAACTCTTGTCTTACTTTGAAAAGTATATTTTAATATTGCCTGAATGAAAAATCAATGACTGAATTTTCAACATATTTCTAACGAATTTTATAAAATTTATAGTTTTTGAGCACAGAAGATCGAAACTGTTCTCTTTTGCAAGATAGATATTATCATTTTTCACAGAAACTTTTGTTGTAAAGTTTAATGGGTAGTGACGGTTTTACTAAAATATTCCTTGCTGTAATATAGTATAAAGATAGCGAGCGAAATATTTTTCACTGCCTTCAAAGTTAACTCAAAAAATACGAACAATAATCCGAGTTTAATGTTTTGAAAAAATAATAATAAATCATAACGCAAATAATCAATATCTCGTTAATGTTTGCGGATAAAGTAATTAATTTCGTCAAATGTTGTGATACGGGAAATGTAAATTCAACTGTTTTAGAAGATTCGGCTTCATACAAATTAAAACATGTTTATTTGTAATGGTTAATTACTAAGCTGATTGTCACAACCGGATGTAGTATTCAATTTCGTTTCATTACTATTTATTTCGAAATTAATTGGGCATAAATATTTTTTTACTATTTAAAGTGAGTGTCCGAATAAAATAGCTCAACTGTGAAGAAAGCATAAGTCGAAAAAATAATCCAATTTTTCATTCATTTCATTTTCAACGTTCTTAAATACAGCAATTTTCTAATACATATTAATGAATATAATATTCATTTAATCATATACATATATAAGAGGCAATGGCGTATTAAGCACTTGGGTGTCCATAAGCGCAATATAATTTAACAGCCCTTTCTATTCGATACACTAATATTTAAAATTAACTTTTTTTGAGCATTTTATGATTACAAATGAGATTTTGATAAAAACTTTAATTATAAAAGAATAAATTTTAATGTGTTAATTGTCACTTCTTGTATGAAAGGCATTATATTTCAATTAATAAACACATGTTCCACTATTAAATACTTTTATGATCAGAACCAGTATCGCTCATCACGATCATAAAAATATCATATTCTAGAAATGGGACTAAAGCATGTTTTTATTATTCAAAATAAAGACGAATTTACTGCTTATTTCGTACGTTTATAGCGACATTATTTTCATTTCATAGTTTTTTGACTGAATAAAAATTAAGTAGATAATTATTATATTCAATTACATTAAATCCTGAATGGCTTGAATAGCATATGTTTTACAATTCTAAATTAATTATGATTTCTTTTTAATATATTTGCATCGTATACCGAAATAATTTTTTTATTTGATGTGACATTATAAAAACAAATAAAGGATAAAAAGTGGGAACTTACAAACGATGATTTCAAAAGTGTTAAATTGCAACTAGCTATTGCTGAATTACTTCATTACGAATATGAAAAAATGGATGATTGAATCTATGAATTACATAGATTGGGAAAAGATTTATGCTTTGTATAATCCAGAGGACTAAATAATAAATATTTCAAACCGAAAAGTAGAGTCATCAATTATTTTTAACATTATATATAAATAAATATTCACAGCAAAACAGTTGAAAATATTAATATCGTAGACTTTTAAGGCTTTACAAGAAAACGATTTGAAAAATCAATTTAAAAAACTATAGATTTAAAAATACAGTACCGTACCTTAAAAGCCACGTTCGGCGAAAGCCTTAAAAATAACCAGAACAACCTGTATTATATTTCATATTAAAACTTTACGTGAAATTATGAAAACTCTTCATTGCCAACGAGTTTCGAATATTTCAATGCGAGCTCCGACGAGCTATTATTTTCTAACCCTCTCGATTAAAGTGAACAATTTTTTCCTCGAAATATTTAATTGCTCTATCGACGATTCAAACTTTGCAATAAATTACCGTAAAATAAATTCAGTAGTATATTGATTGAATTGGCATTCACTTGGTAGCACTCCATTATAACACGGTGAAAAAATAGCAATGTATTTTAGTTCTACAAAATTATTTTTAACAAATATAGTTGATAGCTATTTCGGCTCACGCCATCGTCAGAACTATGCTTAAACTAACATTTGCTTATCTATATATATAGCTGTGCAGAAAAGGTACACAACATCTCCTCTCTCCTTTTCCAATGGCCTAGCTTGTTATTTAAACACAATGACACTAAACTTTCAAAATTCCAAATGAAACAATAGGTGTCTATGGCAATAAGATTATGTGTGTGGGACGGAAGTGGTCCTTCAGGAAGCAAATTATACCAGCCCTTTGTGCAACGGCTTGACAAGTGGCGATATTATTATGTTAGTTTGATCGTTAAGAATCCTTTGTGATAATTGGTGTCTATTGATCTCCAGCTGTTCCAAAGCCGTCATTCTTCGACCCTTACTACAAAGATGCAAACATTTAGGAGCTGAGTTTGAATTTATATTATGTGATTCATTAATAACGTGATTAGCGAATTGTGAATCTGTTTTTTTATTATTGAATAATCTTAGTAAATCTTAAAAAATCTTAAAAATGATCAGTAGTATAGTTGCATTAAAAAAGACGTTAAACATGAGATGACTTAATATTTTAATTTTAAGCATAATTTATGATATCGACTGAAGGTAGTTGATGCAATTTCAATATCAAATTTGAATTAATTTTGATTTCACATGTTTTGTCACAACAAAGCACGTCAAAGTTACATGGATACAACAAATGTGATAGAGTTTCTGAAAGTGCCAAAAAGCGGAATCCGTGTCGTTAGTGAAAAAACAAAGTTTCTACAATTCAAATTTGAATTATAAACGTCCGCTCCGAAATATTTTCAATCATATATAATCATATATAATATCATCGAAGCAAACGGCGATGAGTAAAATTGTATTTATGTTTCAAATTATTAATTTTATCTCTCGAAAGTTACGAAACACAACGTGCATACGAAATAATATGAAAACTCATAATATCAAACAAGATTTAATTTCCATTCGCTCAAAACCAGATGCAAAGTCGGTGTTTATTACAACGAGAAATATTATGACAGGACCAACAAGTTTTAATAAAAAAGAGATTTGGTACTATGTATGCAAAATATTGTATTAACATTGTAAAATGGTATTATTTACGAGGATAATCCAGAACTTTCAAGCATAATTACCCCAGACTATTTTAAGGTTTCCTTTATAAAAAAAGAGTTCAAATACTGTTCAAAATAAATCATCACAGCTGATGGTTTGTTTTTATCAGTTTTTCTCACGTGGTGATCAGCAAAATTGTACGTCACTCCACAACTAGTAAGTGCTGATTTTTGGATTTCCAGAAAAAAATATGATTTAAAACCGTACGGAATGACATTTTTTTAAAATAATAAAAACACATTTTTAATACTTATTTTTACAATACATTTTATGATCAAGACCGGTTTCGCTCATTGCGAGCATTGTCAACTGATGAATCTGAACCTGATCATAGAATATATTGTGAAAATAAGTACTTTAAAATGTATTGATTGAATTGGTATTTACTTGGTAGAACTCTATTATTACACGGTGAAAAAATATCAATGTATTTTAGTTCTACAAAGTTCTACAGAATTTTATAGAATTAAAATACA
The DNA here is from genome assembly GCA_028555115.1 of Himalopsyche japonica. Lineage (NCBI taxonomy): Eukaryota > Metazoa > Arthropoda > Insecta > Trichoptera > Rhyacophilidae > Himalopsyche > Himalopsyche japonica. The sequence goes on from JAHFWJ010000015.1 coordinate 1,154,571, forward strand.
TTGCTATTTTGTCCACCGTGTTACTTTAAAACATAGCCTCCCAACCTTTTTCGGGTGGCGACTCCTTTTCATAAAATTCATATGACCCGCGACCCCCAATACAATCCAAAAGCATATAAAAAAAAATATTTTTTTAGTTGACCGCATAAGTTGGCGACCCCCAGGATTGGAGCCTATACTTTAAAATGTGTTTTTATTATTTAAAATATCATGCTTTTCCACCAAGAAGCGAGTCAGCGCCTTAAAAGTAATTATAGAAATTTGTTATTCTTCGATTAGCTTAAAATGTAACTACAATTTATAGAGAACCGCAAAATGTGTATCCTAAGAAACAAACACGGATGTAGAATATAATTTGTAAGATATCCTAAAACGACAAAAGTACACTTGTCCCTCGCTTAGCACGGGTAACCAGTTGCGATTAATAGATGTCGCACGAAGCGTGATTGGCAAATATAATATATGAAAGAGAAGGAAGTAAAATTGAAAGACGCTATAATATAAAGATATAAACGTATCACTAATGCTACTTTTATTTCAACTTCAATGTGCTATAAAAATTATATCACTAATCTTATAATAATAAGTTCGTATGATGACGTGTAGATGGCAAATTTATATGATTTTTACAATATGGTCATGTTCAAATTTCTTGATATTTCGATCATTTTTTTAGCGAAGCCAATTTTGTTATTTTCAAAACAATGAAAAAATCTGAATTGCGTGTATTGATAAAGCATTGCTTTTTGATGGGGTAAAATACCGTGCAAGCAAAGCCACACAAGTGTTATTCGTACAATGCTCTATCGCGAAAAGTGGTGGAGAAGTGGTTTGCTGATTTTAAGCGCGGCCGCACAAACACCAATGATGCTGAACACAATGGTCACCAAAATTCGTCAGTTGTTTATAAAACATAAATACAACACAAAATCGTTTTGGATGACCGCAAAGTGAATTTGAGTGATATATGTTATACTTCAACCGAATATTTCAGTCAATAATTTATTTAAAAATCATCAATATGTTTATTTCAATTGACATTTTACTCCCACTATTTTCGATTTTGATACCTTGATATTAAAGATTCCCTTAACTCAATGGCATTATATAGCGAGAATATTTCAATACCTCTCGATTTCGAGTTCAATGAAAGATTTATTTTACAGTAAATAATAATTATTGATACAATTGTTCATGGACTCAATTCATCGTAATTTTTAAAGTTTTTCAAAACATTGATATTTTATTGAAATTAAAAATTAATTATTCTCCATTTTATAGAATAATTTTTGAAAAGTGATATAATTTTCCTTGTATAATATAAATAAATGATTCTATATTCTTGGGTTAGAATCGATGATTTCTTGTAAGAAGTCATGAAATTTGATTTTTTAGAGCTGAAAGATTTCAATGATTTTAATGCCGGTCCAATTTTAACGAGATAAGAGTGAAGTTATTGAATTTGACGCACGATATGATTAAATTAAATTCGATGAAATTTATGACATAATTCTTTTGAAAGCAAATAAATTTCTTACATATACTTATAAACGTGTTCGTCTCCAATATAAAATCTCTTTCATGTATAGTACAATAGTATTTCCACGAAGCATGGTTAGATAGACTTGTAGTTCGCTTATTACTTTCTTATATACTTTTATAGCACTTTTAATATCAAGTAGGATACGAATGATAAATATTATAAGCACCTCCACCAATCATGTCTTTGAAAACGAATATAATTTAAAAATATGCAATACTTGTCTGCCCCGACAAAGGTATAAAATATGACGTAAGTCATAATGACAATGCTTCCAATTTTATAATGATGGCGTTAATTAATTTATTCACAGATGGATGGCTTCTTACATAAAATATGCATACTTATCTCAATTGGTAGTATAATATGACGGAAAAAGTAACCTGGCATTACTAACATTAAAAAAAAAACAAATCGGCTTTTGCTCGAATAATAACTAAGTTTTTTTCATCGATAGTAATTCTATTCAGAACATTTTCTAAAAAGATAATGAAACAGATTCGCAGCCAAAAGTGTTCTTTACTAAAATATGTATAACCTCGACTATTTCGACTACTCGACAATTTAAAATTTCCTAGATATCCAAAGTATACTCTAACCAATACTTGTATTGTAATGTGTAAAATTTACTAAGCATGTTATGAAATTTTAAATGTTTCAATTAAATATATGTAACAAACACGTTTGCATCTTGAAATTTAATGTATAATAACGATGAAACACCGCAATTGTGAATGTTGAAATAACATTATAATGGTTCGATAACCAAAGCGCGGCGTAGCTTACTGTATTAATACAAAACATACTTCGCAAAGCGTTGCCGTTTCCGCAAAATATTATTAACCTCTTATATGAAGTAGCTACGAGAAAGTAAAATAAGTGGAATTTGGAATTTGTCAGGAGACATTGAAATACGATTATCGTTTTAGTTTATAACGAGTCTGCTATAAGGCGAGTATGTATTAAATATATTATATAGTAATAAAAAGGTTTTCTGGAAAATTGTAAGTTTCAATGTATATATGAGATAATACATGAGAATGCTTTAACTGCATACATAAAATATATTAATTAATTCAATGCGACATTTTTGCATTTTCTAGACCTTATTCTAGGGCTGTGAAGTCGTCAAAAAAATAGCACAATTACGACATCGACCAAAAACACTCCGACTCCAAGAGTGACCAATAACACGAATCCGACTAAAAAATGTATTTTTTGTTAGGTTTTGCCTACTTATCCTATTTATGAGAATTGAATTAAAGTTCATCGAGATATTCTTCAAAATTGTTTAATCGAAAGAGTAATCGGATTCGTTCGTTTTTCACGACTCAAACTACGATATTGTTCAAAAACACGACTGCGACGCCAACTTCCACAGCCCTGCTTTATTCCATAGTAGTGGATAAAATATCAAGGAAATCATTTCAAAATTAATTAAAGTAAATTATATTTGAAAGCCATTTAAATTTACGAGACACAACATTAATCATAAAAATTGCATTTAGTTACGGTTTATAAACTTGAGAGGCGCCATGTGCAGTTCTAACACCCTTTCCAATCCCTAGACTTTGAATTGAAAAATTATTAAAATTATTTTTTATTAATTTTATTTAAATTAAAAAACCTCAAAAAAAATATAAACAAGAAATGAAAATTAGATTTAAATACATATTAGATTGATTGACTTACCATTCACTTGGTAGAACTCCAATATAACACGGTGAAAAAGCGGTATTTATAAAATGTCCTGTGGCTCATTTTTATCCGTTTATATCGGACTGACAGGTAGAAGTATATCCACACGAGCTAAGGAACACGTAAGCTCATTCAACGGTAAAAAAAACACATACACAATTTGGTAATCACGTTACAAAGGAATCGCATATTATAAATTCAAGCTCAGCGCCTAAGTGTTTGTATCTTTGTAATAAAGGCCGCAAGATGACAGGTTTAGAACAGCTGGAAATCAATAGATATCAACTATCACAAAGGATTCTTAACGAACAAACAAATCTATGTCGGTTGCCATTGTTCAACCCACTACAGGGGGCTGTTTTGTTTCCGTAATATACCGTTTCCGCGCCATATGTAAACTTATTGATATAGCCGCCTTTTTAGTTTCATTTACAATTCTTGAAAATTTTTAGTTTTATTGCGAGCAAGAAACAAGCTAGGTCGTTAAAACAGGAGAAAAGAGGTATTGTGTACCTTTTTTACACACCTATATATAGATGAGCAAATGTTCTATTAAGCATAGTCTGATGATGGAGTGAGCCGAGCTATACATATCTTAAGAAAAAAATATTTGTAGAACTAAAATATATTGCTATTTTTTTCACCGTGTAATACATATTAAGTTTAACAACTCAGGTAATTACTATTGTATTATATTTTTAAGTAGAAGAGCCTAGTGTCCTATAGTTTTACAATTCTCGAAGTTATTTGCTTAGTGCTGGAGAAATCACGATACGTATCTCGTACCTTATTGTATGTTATAACACATTCAATGACATACATAGGTAAGACAGAAAAATAAAAAAAGAAGAAATGATTCGGAAATCGTTTTAATATAGAAATTTGGTTATTGAATGTATTTAGTGTATGCGAGAATCTTTATATGTATTAAAACACGCTCGCTACTTTGTACTAAATTTAGAATAAATAGCCTAAAGCAGCGGAACACTAAAACCGGTGATAAAAAAAACACCGTTCTTTTGACAAAAGAGATATTGGACGACACTTGAAGAAATCTGGACACATCGAATCTTTATTTTTTCCTCAATAGATCTTTAGGAGTTTTCGTGTAACAAAGCAAGAGAAGATATTATCGCACATTCGCCTCCGATCTGAATAATATAACTTGGAAAATCTAGACACGTTTTTCTCACTTCTTTCTTGTGGACACCTCAACTATCGTCAGGTAGTAATTTATTTGATACAAAATAAAAACACGACGAGATATAGACTAGAGATAAGAAACAATCACCAAAGATACTGGTTGTCAATTTTTATTCGTCCACATTTAAGGTGTAGAAAATAGGACGAAATAACTAAATATTTTTGAAAAAAAAAACAATAAATATACATTGATTGAATTGGAATTTACTTGGTAGAACTCCATTAAAACACGGTGAAAAAATTGCAATGTATTTTAATTCTACAATTTTTTTAATAAGATATAACCGATAGCTATTTCAGCTCACGCCATCGTCAGAACTATCAGAACTAACAGAATACTAGCTATCAACTATTTCTTAACTATTATATATCTCAACTAAAATACATTACTATTTTTTCATCGTGTACTATATTATATATGCATTATAAAACAGCTACAAAACAGTTCATATCAAATATCACTATGGACAATTTACCATAGATAAAGTCCCATATAATGTAAAATATATTTTAAGTACGACTATAAATATTAATTAGAATCACAAATTTTAGTGGTGCTTTTTATGTCGATTGTTTTTTTGGTGTGGCCAAACTTTAAAATCACTAGGGAAGACCAACTTTTAAAATTACTGGCGGCGGTCTACCAACACTAAAAGTAATATCTTAAATTTATTGATTGAATTGGCATTCACCTGGTAGAACTCCATTATAGCACGGTGAAAAAATAGATATGTATTACTGTGTACTAAATGTATACTAGTAGTTCTGACGATGGGGTGAGCCGAAATAGCTATCAACTATATTTGTTGAAATAATTTTGTAGAACTAAAATACATTGCTATTTTTTCACCGTGTTATATTTTAAAGCCGAAAAGATACTAACTTTCAAACTAAACACAAACATATACATATACAAAACGATATTATTTTATAACAGCAATGTGTGATGACTTCGCACAGTATTTTGCAGTGTTAACTGTCACATATTGAAGGAAAGGCATGATATTTTTTTTGGTACTTACAAAATTTGCTTGCGATGAGCGAAACCAGTACCGATCAAAATATATATTATAGATAATTTATGATATCGACTGAAAGTGCTTGATGGAATTTCAACATAACTTTTCTGTTGCATCCGTGCGATAGAATGCCTGAAGATGCCGAAAGGCGAAACCTCGTTAGTGACAAAACATGTGGAATCGTACAAAGTTGTAACAATTAAAATTTGATATATTGAGGAAATGAATACTAAAAAATGTGTTTTTATTATTTAAAATACCATGCCTTTCCATCAAGAAGTGACAGTTAACACCTTAAAAGTATAATGTTTAACTAATAAATGGAGTTGACTCCCGTTATGAAGCAATTATAAATAAATATGATGTTTTCAATGCTGTTATAAAGGATAACAATCGTTTCTTCTCATTTGTATTTTATAATATAAATGTTCCATTGACTGTAATATTTTTGCTAGATATGAGGCGATCGTATCAAAGCGAAACAATATAATATACTATAAAAAATATTAAAAAGAACTCGTTTCGAATCATCAGATAGGCGACACTTTGACAGCCCCTGGTTTATATTCATACCCATATAAATGTCAACATAATCATAAATACAGCGTTTATGAATCATTTACAATAATATTTTTTCTGATTTTTCCTTGGAAGATTCCTTTTATGGTGCTGTTGTAGCTTATATTAGGTGTAGTAAAAAGTCCTGACGTTTTTTTCAAACGCGTGTCTTAAAATCGGTCGGCTTCGGACCTTTGGTTAAATAAGATGTCATAATATTTGTTTTCGTGTTGTGTGACATCTCAAGTTACGTTTCGTATAGAAAAAAAATTTGTTCATTCGCCTCAACCAGAATGACCGACCTCTGCCCTTCATAAGAACATCAGCGCGGTTGCATGCTTTTTCAATAAAACTCCAAGAACATTGCAGTCGTCGTCACAAAAATCATTTGCGACATTTATGGAGACGCGTTAAAGGTTCGAAAATGTCAGAGATGGTTTGCAAAATTTAAGTCTGGCAATTTAACCATTGAAAATTACCCTCGAAGTGCACGACCTCAAACAGTGGATGAAGTTGCCCTGAAAGCTGAAATCTAAAATAATCCTATGCTAACAAAAAAGGAATTGTCCAATATAGTCAGTACTAAATGGTCCATAACACAGAAGTACCTGAAAAGGCTGGGAAAAATTCAAAAAGTAGGAATTTGGGTGCCACACGCGTTGAGCGATCGGAACAAGGCGTAGCGACTAAGCGCGTGCAAATTGCTGCAAAAAAAACACACTTTACGACCATTTTTTCTAAGCCTGATTATCGGAGATTAAAATTGGGTGTTATATACGAATATATCGAAGAAAAAACAAAATCTAAATCGTCGACAACAACCAATTCCGACCCCTCGAACTGGTTTACACCCAAAAAAATCTTACTTTGTGTTTGGAGGGATTTCAAATGAATAATTCATTATGAAGTGTTAAAATATGGTGAAACTGTGACGGCACAAGTATACTGTGACCAATTAAACAAATTAAGTGCAGCTTTGACAAGAAAGAGGCCGGGCAGGATGAATAGACGTTACATATCCCTACAAAACGATAACGCGCGACCGCATGCGGCGAATATGACCTGGGAAAAAATCCAGGAGTTGGGTTGGACAACTTTATTGCATTCATTTTATTTACTAGATCTAGCACACTCGGATTACCATTTATTCCGTTTAATATAAAAAAAAAATAGGAATAAAATATTTTAAACAGAAAATGAAGTGAAAAACGCTATTTCCGACTATTTTAATTCCAAAAGAGTTTTTTACTAAAGGGATTTTAGACTTTTTTAACAGGTAGCAGAAGGTTATAGAAAGACAGGGAGATTACTTTTTATAAATAAAAATAAAAAAAAATACTAAAAAAATCACTTTGAGTTTCTTTTAAAAAAAAAAACGTCAGGATTTTTTACTTCACCTAATATAATTTAGTACTGAAAAAAAAACATATGTGTTTATCATTGCTTATATACGTAGCAAAAGATTTATAAAAAATTGTTTATTAAATACGTTCTTCAAACTAGTATACATAAATCTTGTTTTTTAATAGATAGAATACAAACCCGTCACAAATGACAACTGACAGTTATCCTAAACGGAAGGGTTTGTTTTGACAATTAATTGACATGTGCCATTACGGACTTTCTAGAGTGAGGTTGAAAGAATAAATTTTAGTTTAAGTTGCTCGGTATTATTTACGTTTACTTACTGAATTTTAAGACAAAAATTATGATAAAAAGAAACTTATGAAATCGTTTTCCCAAAGCAAATATGAGTATATGTTTAAATAAAATGAAATGTTTCCTCACGATTGAAAGCGTGCCGATTTATTTGGAGATCTTATACTGTTAGCCCTTTTATTGAGTTTATTGGTTTATTTTTTATGATTAAGCTTTCTATTGATATGTATTTTTTGGGTTAAAGATTATATTATTCGATGGCTAAAAAGAAAATCTAAATAATTTTTGTTGATAGTGTGATAATTTTTTAAAGCAACATTTTAAATTCATTTCTAATTATACAGATTGTTTATGATTTAAATGTGTTGTAAGAAAGCCAAACTTTAAAAGTTTAGATGCATCCGTGTGATAATATGCCTGATGATGCCTAAAGGCGAAATCCGGTGACAAAATATGTGGAATTGTACAAAGTTCCAATAATTCATATTTGTTTTAAATTGTTGAAACTTTCTACAATTCCATGTGTTTTGTCAATAACGACCCGGGTTTCGCCTTTCTGCATCTTCAGGCATTCTATCACACGGATGCAATAGAACTGAGTCAGTTATGTCTGTCTTAGAATGCCTGAAGATGCTGAAAGGCAAAACCCGGGTCGTTAGTGACAAAACATGCGGAATGGTACAAAGTTAAATACACTATTAATGCGCCAAATATTTTGAATTTTTAAGCCATTCGCTGTCAATTCAAGAAGAAACAAAATCACGGAAACCCGTGTCCAATATATCAAGTGTATTTGAATATAATATATTATATTAATCTACCAAGGAGCCCAAAAGTCACTGGGATAAAAACACTAACTGTTCGATCACAGAAGCCAAATGTCTATGCTATAGACAAAATGAAAATATCGCTATGTTTAAGAACCACCCGGTTCAAAAACACAATAAGTGTTTCCTTGTTATGTCAATCTCGAACAAATAAACGAATGGGAACTTGTTATTTTCTTGTTCGGATATTTTATTTCGAAGTTTATTGAAAATTTTGAGACTCGCTTTGTAAATTATTAAAAGATGACGGAAGAAGATAATTAAAGATATGTTTGTGTTGCTTAATGCTTTCAATCAACAAATTTCAATTGTCAGTTTCAATGAAAGTAATTGGTAGATAAAGTGATTCGTAGAAAAGAATGTTCGTATGCTTGATAAATCTACAAAAAAGTTGTCATATCAAATTCGTATACATGACATATAACAAAATTTTCAGTCATTAATCGTATTTTTTTTAAATAACTTCAATGACATTACAGGATTTAAAACGACAAGTGGTTAATAGCAAATCTATAACAACGAGAATTGGTATTTATTAATTACCAGTGTTTAATCTGTGCGTTTCATAGTATCACGTTGTATTATTAAATAACTAAAATCAATCTTGGTTGGGAGCAAAAATTGACGTCATAGAATTTCATAATATACAATAATAGACATATGAAATGACAATATAAGATCATTTGTGTGGGGTACAATAAAAATTTACATTAGATGTTTGATCATTACTTTGGTTGTATATTTTTTTTTTGCAAGACGAAACTCAAAACACGAAAATGATTTTTTTACGCATACATACAAATGAACTATTTTTTATTACATCGGGCTGGAACTTTGCGAAAATCAATTATTAGTAAATAACCCAAATTTTGACACGTGTTTAGCCTTGATTGATCAAGTTTTTTTCACAACTTAGATCAATTATCAAATGGTTAAAATAAGATAACAAAAAAATATTGAATATGAAAAAATACAAAGATGGGTAATAAAACTATGCTTAACTTAATGATGCAAATAATACCAAACAAACGTTTAAATTTGTTGCATAAAAAAAATGATAAATAAAATTTATCATGTCTACTGTAGGTGCTTAATGGAATATCAATATGAAATTTGAAAATTGTTCAAACCGGTTTTCGCTTTTCGGCATCTTCAGGCATTCTATCACACATACACAAAAGAACTTACAATGCCTGAAGATGCAAAAAGGCTACACCCAGATCGTTGGCGACAAAACATGTGGAATCCTACAAAGTTTTAACGATTCAAATTTGATAAATAAAAGCATAATATTAAGTAATCAAATTTGAAGTGCTGAAACTTTATACGATACCAAATTTTTTGTCAGTAACGATCTGGGTTTCGTCTTTCGGCATCTTCATTAAATCACAGCTAAACTCCAAGCCCAAGAAATGAGGAATCGAACAAAATTTCTAAAATTCAAATTTGATATTGAAATTCCGTCAACCACCTTCAGTTGTTATCATAAATAAATTAAATAATCATTGAAAATAGTACAAATGGAGAGTCATAAAAATAAAGTTGAAAAAGAAAATCGAATTTACGTTAATTGAAACTCCAGCGACAGCGAAAAGTCGAATAACAAATTAAGAAAATTCTTGCGGAAACAAATATTCGACTAGTGAAACTTGTTTTGATCCATTTCGCTGATTAAAAAATTTTGGTACAATTTTCAGTGTAAATTTAAACAACAACAAAAAGAAACCGGTTGTTAATAAGTAAGTATATCCATTAGGTTATTATTTTCCGATTCAAATAATTTTGGTTCTCGCAGAAAAGTTACTCGTAATATTTAGCGTACAAGGGATTAAAGTAATCAATAGAAAATATTTTTTTTCTTTCCGATAATACTGCTTGCCTCAATTATTAGCGCCTAACGGTGCACGATGCCAGCAGTTTTATACTAGAAAAAAAAAACAATGAAATCTATTGGTGATGGAATTTAATGTATAACGATGACTCAAAAGGAAATCAGTTAATAACGTTTGATGTGGGATTAAGTTTGTAGCAATCGCAGTTTATACGCTTTCAAATATCTCGTTAATGGTATTTTATATAGGTTTTTTAAGATCGCGTTGCCGTGTTTGTAATAAAACTGTAAAGAAGAATTCGTTTTTTTCTGAGCAACATAAATTCCTCGAGTTCAAATTACAGATAATGTTTGATTATTTGACATACCTTGGTGCCAATGTTGATGAGGTTTTCATTCATGGCAATAATTAATGAATCAGACTCTAATTTCGGGGATATAAGAGTGTTAATTTTTGTGGTTATATCATAATAAAAATTAAATCATTTTTGTAAAACAACGAAGTCAGTTCTTTTGAATATAAATGTATATATATATGATTAAGGGGTTAAATAAGAGGATGATATATTTTGATGTTATATCATAACACATCATAGAGCTTGCATTCAGGATTGAAAGACCCGAAAATGTGTGTTCAATTCAAACACATTTTAATAAAGTCTTGATTCTTTATGCTTCAAACGCATTGATTGAATTGGCATTTACTTGGTAGAGCTCCATTATAACACGGTAAAAAAGTGCAAAGTATTTTAACACGGTGAAAAAATTAGCAATGTAAAATACATTCGACAAAATTATTTTTAAAATATAGTTGATAGCTATTTCGGCTCACGTCAGAACTATGCTTAAACGAACATTTGCTCATCTATATATAGCTGTGTAGAAAAAGTACACAATACATCTTCTCTCCTGTTTTAGCGACCGAGCTTGTTTCTTGCTAGCAAAAAAACTAAAAATTTTCAATAATTGTAAATGAAACTAAAAAGGCGGCTATATCAATAAGTTTACATATGGCACCGGATTGGTCTATTACAGAAACAAAGAAGCACCGCGCAAAGGGTTAAGCAATGGCGATAGACATATCTCAGTTTGTTCATCAAGAATCTTTTGTGATAGTTGATGTCTATTGATTTCCAGCTGTTCCAAAGCCGTCATCCTACCTTAGGCGCTGAGTTTGAATTTATATTATGTGATTCATTTATAACGTGATTAGCGAATTGTAAATCTGTTTTTTTTTATGGTTGAATGATCTTACGTGTTCCTTAGCTATACAGGATATACTTCTACCTGCCCGTCCGATATAAACGGATAAACTTGAGCCACAGTACATTTTATAAATACCGCTTTTTCATCTGGTTATAATGGAGTTCTACCAAGTGAAACAGTAAAAAAACAGATTCACAATTCGCTAATCACGTTATAAAGGAATCACATAATATAAATTCAAAATCAGCGCCTGAGTGTTTACATCTTTGTAGTAAAGGTCGTAGGATGACGGCTTTGGAACAGTTGGAAATCAATAGACATCAACTATCACAAAGGTTTCTTAACGAACAAACTAAGATATGTCTATCGAACAGATTCGAATTTTCACGAAGAAAAAATGAGTTGATTAGTTATAATGGATATATTTTTTGTTTATTAAATAGTGACAAATGTTCGTGTCGCGGTTTATTTTCAACGCATTATTAATAAACTAAAATAAAATTCGAATAAAATTGTTGTGAATTAAAAAATAATTTTTGATCTATCCCAGACCCAATCAAAATCACAAATAAAGTAGCATATTATTACTTTAAAGCTAACGCCCCAAGCACGCTTCATTTGTATTGTAGAAACGGCTTTTAAATAACGAAACTAATCTCGATTTTAAAGTTTTCGAGTTGGAAGTCATAATGTTCCAGAGCTTAATATCCCAAAATAAGTTTGACAGTAGTTACAGATCCAGATCATAAGACAACATTGTGATAATTAAATACAATATATCTCATAACGGCTTTTTATTTATATCTCAAAGATTTTTTGATACATAAGTATATAAATCAAATGAAAAAGACTTCTTTATTTTTGCTGTAAACAGCGAAAAAACATTATAGTCACCGTATTTTAAGTAATAAAATCCAATTATTTAGTTATATAATATTTCCACAATGTATTTATCATTAGGAAAAATTTCGCGAAAAATTACTAGGATTTTCAACCGATCACAAATTTATTATGGAAAAAGCACTTAAGAATGTATCACGGTGAAAAAATAGCAATGTATTTTGGTTCTACAAAAAAATTTAAAAGATATAGTTGATGGCGTGTACAATGGCGTGAGCCGAAATAGCTGTCAGCTATATCTTTTAAAAAACCTTTTATAATATAAAGCTAGTTATCAACTACGTCTTTAAAAAACTTTTTTTCACCGTGATATAATGGAGTCCTACCAAGTAAATGCCAATTCAATAAATAAAAAATGTATTTTTATTATTTGAATTTTACACCTAAGAGGTGATATATGTCATTATTTTGCTTAAATTCAAAAAATGAGAATACCGCGATACACAAAAAGTAAATATTATCACAGAGACTTAGTACCCATTAAGCGCATCGTATTGTAAGCTTATTGCCGCATTAATTTCATACAAACTTTCAAAAAGACATAATAAAAGTTCACGATATTTCGTTGAAAGTTTTCGAGATAAAAGCTTCACATATTAAAAATTATTAAATTTCATTTTTACAAAGTTTAGAGTATGGGCAATATTTCACAGTTTGTTGAGGTGAGTTTATTTATATTGTATTTTTATATAATAGTAAAATAGAGTCCCTTAAAGTAAACGGAAAAAGTTTGTGAAAAATCCTTTATCAGTATGCATATTCAACACTCAATTTTCATAATTTATGATATCGACTGAAGGTCTATGGAACTTCAATATCAAATTTGAATTGTTACAACGTTGTACGATTCCACATGTTTTGTAACTAACGACCCGGGTTTCGCCTTTCGGCATCTTCATGCATTCTATCACGCGGATGCAACATAACTGACGTAAAATAAACAGTTAGCATCGTCTATATACTAAAGTCATAAATTACAGGAAAACACTTACTCCAAGGCAAGCGGTAAATTGCATTAAAAACAAATATAAATCAACTAACAGTAAAGTGTAAATGGTTTTTTAAATATAAAACATGTGAAATCGTACACAGTTGTAACAATTCAAACTCATTTTTTCATTGAAAAAAAGCATTGTGAGAAAATTAGATGCAATTTCTAAATGAGCGAGAAGTAAAAATATATTTACGTTACCAGCTTCCCAATTCATCTTCAATTATAAAATAAACTACTGTAAATTTTGCAGGATAATGAAGTTTTAGCAAAATATAAACCAAATTTTGTCTATTTTTTGGCATTTACATTTTTTCCTGCAAACAGCGAACAATGTCCTAAAGTAATAAATTGTCTTTTTTTCGTTTTACGTGAGGTTAGTAGGTTAAGTAGGAAAATTCTTCAAACGAATGTTTAGTTCTGATTTCAAATATTTTTCACACGTACTCTTGATTGTCGAAGAATTGATGCGTGGTTGGAGCGGCCGGGGTAATTCGAGCAAAAGAATGTCGGTAGACACAGCAAACTAGGAATTCTCTCATATTAAGAGGAAGAAAGAAAGGAAGGAAGGAAGAAAGCTTACAAAACCGATCCAATTCGATCGACCTTACAAAGGATTTTGATCGGGAAGCGCTATTGTAAGCCACCTACAAACGACATCACACACATTCTAAATTGCAGTTCATCTGATTATCACAAAATTATCTTACGCGAAATAAACTCGGCAAATTATTAAATTTGAATTGCTACAACTTCAACATCCACTTGTTTTATCGCTAACAACCTGGGTTTCGCCTTTCGACATCTTCAGGTATTCTATCATGTGGAATCGTACAAAGTTGTAGCGGTTCAAATTTGATATTGAAATTCCATCAAGCACCTTCGGTCGATTTCATAAATTATTCGAGCATTTATTTCAACACGGCAATGTATTTTATTACTAATAATTTTCAAATAATTAAAACATCAAATAACACGAAGAAAAAAAATTGTAACACCAAATTATAAATCATCAATAAAATAATATTTTTTTTATGACGTGATAAATTAATGAGAACTTTGTACACTTGTCCTACGCCGTACATTTTATATTTGGATTGTTACAACTTTGAACGATTTCATATGTTTTGTCATTGACGACTTGGGTTTCGCCTTTCGGCATCTTCGGAGAAAAGAAGGCGAAACCCGGGTCGTTAATGGCAAAAAATTTGGAATTATACAAAGTTGTAGCAATTCAAATTTGATATTGAAATTTCATCAAGCACCCTCAGTCGATATCATAAATTATACTTTTAGTAATTATTCAATAAGTAAGTAGTTATTAACTAATATTAAAGTTTTTATAACTTTCATTGTTGTTTTACCAGTGAATTATAAATTGACGAATAAGATAAATCATTTGACAATTTTTAGCGGCACTCATGTTTATATGTTGTAAGAAAATTCCGGAAAGGTTATTTACATTTATTTTTATAATTATTTAAATGATTTAATTAAAATAAAAAAAGATGAAAGAAAACGTGAGCTTAGTACAGTATATTCACATGCATCAAATTCACCAATACTATTTTTTGCTAGTATGACTAAACCAAGTTTATAGAAATTTGTAAACAGTGATATTTTTTTTTTATTTAAATAAAACATTTTTATAATTTACTCGCGTATGTAAGATACGAATGAAAATGTTGAAGAAGCAATGATTTGGTTTCAGCACGGCGAAAGGTACTCAAAAAGTTATGTCTTTTATTAAAAATTATTAAAACCTAAGAATATGGTTTCTAATCTAGAAGACAGGAGGATTTCTGGTGAAATCAAGTGGAAATCGATTTCAGTCATAAAGAAGATTTTTTTGAGCAGCAGCTCGATTCCATGAAGTTAGCTAGCTGATAAAGTGAGTGTAAATGAGTAAAGATAAAATCAATAAACTGGACAGAAGCGGTATTTATAAAATGTCCTGTGGCTCATGTTTATCCGTTTATATCGGACAGACAGGTAGAAGTATATCTACTCGAGCTAAGGAACATGTAAGATCATTCAACAATAAAAAAACAGATTCACAATTCGCTAATTACGTTATCAATGAATCACATAATATAAATTCAAACTCAGCCCCTAAATGTTTGCATCTTTGTAGTAAGGGTCGGAGAATGACGGCTTTAGAACAGCTAGAAATCAATAGACACCAATTATCACAAACGATTCTTAACGACCAAACTAACATAATAGTATCGCCACTTGTCCAGCCGTTGCACAAAGGGGTGGTCTGATTTACTTCCAGAAGGATCACTTCCGTCCCACATATAATCTTATTGTCATAGACACCTATTCTTTCATTTAGAATTTTGAAAATTTAGTGTTATTGTGTTAAGTAACAAGCTAGGCCGTTGGAACAGGAGAGAGGATGTGTTGTGTGCCTTTTCTGTACAGCTATATATAGATAAGCAAATGTTAGTTTAAGCATAGTTCTGACGATGGCGTGAGCCGAAATAGCTATCAACTATATTTGTTAAAAATAATTTTGTAGAACTAAAATACATTGCTATTTTTTCACCGTGTTAGCTAGCTGACTTGACATAATCGCATTTGTTTCAGCTCAATAAATATCAAACGTAATAGGTAGCTTGTTTAACGTATTCTATACATACAATATATAAACGGTAAAATAATATAAAAAAAAACAATACGGAATGTTGAAATATTTGAACAATATCGATACATTTTCTTAAAGTGACAAATCAATGATAAATTCATGAATTAAAAAAAAAAAAATAATAAAATTATTGGAATTTTGTAAGATTCAGTGTGTTTTATCACTAACCACCCGGGTATCGCCTTTCGGCATCTTCAGGCATTTTATCACACAGCTGCAACTGAATTGACACACGATAAACAGTACGCATCGGCAAAACTGACCCTTTGGTTTGGATCCAAATAAACAACTGAAATAACCTCAATAATACTGATTAAATAATGACACCTAATTGCCTATGATTTTTTATTAACACAAAATATTGTTAATTAGTATTAGATGAAAGGATTCTACAAAAAACAATAATCAACTATTATTAGAATGTAATTTGGGATTTTTTTTTTACTTAGAAATGCCTACTTTTGTCAAATTGGTGGGTAACGATGAGAATAGATAGTATTGGATGACGTAATATAGAAATATAATTTAGATTTTAGAAATTTAAGTTTTCGACTCATTGTTATATCCGTTTCGTGAGATTAGTTCTCACGTAACGGATATAACAGAGAGGAATTGGGAAGATTAAGCAGGTCGTTATGAATATTACATAAATCTAATAGTAATTGACTGTTTATTTCTAAAATTTTCTGACAAAAAAATTTATAATCCCGCGTGTTTTGATTCAATAATTGAACACCTTTGTTCACGTTGAATGAATGTTTTTATCATAAACGATTCATTATAATTTCTTCATATTTTGAAAATTGCTATAAAAAAGACAACATACACACTAGCTCCAATAATAATGTGCTTACTGCTTTTTGCCAGCAATGATTTATTAAAAAATAGTTGTACGACTTGATTAATCATTGCATTTAAACGCTATCGTGTTCCGCGGTATATTTTCAAAGAATAAAAATAAGTCTTAGGTTAGCAATTTTATTGATGAATGCTAATTATAATTAGTCTAGTGATAACTGTAAAATAAAGGAATATATTTTATATATAAACTTTGATCAGTCGGTTAAAATTATAAACGTTCAGTTGTATATTTTTATGTATAAAACAACATTGCTCCATTTTTGAAAAACGTATTCGTCTTAATTAAAAAAATATATATGACAAATACAAGATTCTATAAATGATATTATAGAAATGAAAAAATATACATATTAAGAAACATAAATTTTGTTTTTCAGTGGTAACTTAAGCTATGTGACATCCAAAAAAAAGTTGACATTAAAAACTTTTGAGATTTTTACCTTCAACCACCAAAAGTTAATGAAGAAAGCTTTTATCTTCATTAGTAACAACGCTCTTTATTCATTACTGTTAATTGAAGCAAACACGTTCAACGGATATTTACGATGGCTTCGACATTAAAAAAGGAGTTTGAATTCAAATATTGAGGACAAAATTACCTATAGATTTAGTATTATTAAAAGCTCTATTTCAAGCATAAAACACAGATAACATTTTAATAACAAAACAATTGAAAAGTAACTAAAAATAAAAATTTACGTCAGTTTATGGATGCATCTTTGCAAGTATAGGCGATATATATATTAAACATATTCACATATAATATTATATAAGATTAACCAACACTGTCACGAAAAAAATGGCTCGAAAGGTTTTATATACCAAATTTATTTACAAATGGTAAAAAAAATCATTTTACAATGAAAACAACTTATAAATTTTAAAATTGTACGCTATTATTGACAGACTGAGATTACAGATTGCAATTTGTTTATATAAGAATAAAACGAAACCTATTTTTCTATTTTCAGATTGATTTATAAGTTTTCTCCAGTCGTTTCATTTATATTGTAGTTTTTGAAAAAAAAGTAAAATTAATATTAAAACTTTATTTTTCAAAGGGAATTTCTGAAGCACACTTTTCAAATAATTTCCAATATTTTAAGGCCACACCGCATATTTAATTTAAACAAACGTATATTTTTCAAATTACTTAATGCACTTTGTATACTAGTGTATCCTTTTTAATTATTAAATATAATTTTACGGATGAATTGTAAACGAAAATTGTAATTAATGATTTACAGAAATATACTTCAGTGCGTTAACATTAAACGGTTGGTTTATCCAACCATGCGACTCATGAGAACGGAGATTTTAATTAATACTATGGAATACAATTTAGATGACATATCGGAAATCGATATAAGAACATAACGATATTGATTCTAGGAAGCAGTCTTGCAACTATTCATAACATTAGAAATTTCAAAACAAAAAGGTAACATTACATGATATTGCTGTCGGCATTTGAAAAAAAATATATGATACAAATATGAAATTAAAAAAACTCTCTTAAGTAATATTTTTAAAAGAAAACCTCTACCGCTGAATATATGTGCAGTTCTCTAGGCAATTACGTAATCAGCTGGAAAAATCAACGACGGAAAGTATAAGTTCCAAGAAGAAAAAAAAAGATCATAGTTTCGCCTCTGTCAAACATCTATACATACATAAAAAAAAACAGGTAAATAGAAAAATTTATAAAATCATTCATAAAAATTTAAAACCATGTTTTACAACTTTTTAATGCTTTTTTTATCAAAATTAACACAAGTTTTTTATACTGTATCCACTCAAGTCATTGGTTATTTAATTATTTCACATCATTGGACACGCATGTACCCATACATTGAACGAAATAAAAGTTGGGAAATTTATAATTAATTTTTAATAGACAACATTCATTGTACACCACATTAAAAATAAAACATTAATTTTGAAATTTGTGTTTGATCTGAAGTGAAAAGTAAAACGCTTTTCTAGTGAACAGAAGTTTGAACGACATCTCTCGAGACGTTATCACTATGCAAAAAACCAGAATGTTAACCTAAAAGAGAATGCCTCCTTGATAAAAATCTCTTTTTATAAATATGACATACCTACATCATTTTATTACAATGTCATCACAAAGAGATTAATTCTGTTTCATGAATAAAGTTAATTTATATATAAGAAAATTAAACTTTTTTGGTTAAATTTCACTTGCAGTATTCTGACAAACAATACAGATTCGAAGGCTGTACGGATTCATACTGAATGAAATTTAAACAATGTAAGTCACTAAGTAATTATTTTTTCTTTTTCATTTCCGATTTAGCACATTGTTTCAATTTCAATCATGTATCATGAATTATATAACATAATAATTTTTATCTGATGCTGGTATAAAAAAAGAATAACGGTTATTGCACAGAGACCTTGCGAAAATCACGGCGAGATACAGCGATAAATTTTAACCGAAAAAAGGTTTTTGTTATAAAATTGTTAGCACTCAATTTAACTTGATACAGCATTTGACAGTACGAAAAGTATTACTTTTTAGATTATTTGTGTCATCTTGATATTTTCGTTTGGAAAATATTATCAGATAATAAAAGGAATTGTCGATACTTTTGCGAATAATAAAAAGGCCTTCATTAACTAATTTGAATTTAATTTTTTTACAAAGTAGATATCGTTCACAAATTTATTAAAAGTTTGGTATCGTTTTAATGATTTTTTTAGTTTTTTTTTTTATTATTTTTATATTTGAATAAGACAAAATAACAAATTAATAGTTTTAACAAAGGTTGTAGAGTCGGAGCGGCTTCGACTACTTTTACGATTAGGCGATTTTGAAAAATATCTCAATGAACAATTTTTTAAATTATAAAAACACATTTTCTAGCTCTTATTTCCACGCCAAATTTTTAGATCACTACAGGTTTCGCTCATTGCGAGCATTATAAACTGATAGAATACAATTTACAAGCAAATCTATTTAAACAAAAAAAAATGATTTAAAGGTAGCATAGGTATACAAAACCATGGGTTCAAGAATTAAGAAACAATTTACAGGAAATCATATAATATATAATATGATACAAATTTGTATTAACTAAACCGGTCCTGATCAAAAAATATATTGTGGAAATACATACTAAAAAACGTGTTTTTATTACATAAAATATCGTGCCTTTCCATCAAGAAGTGACAGTTAACACCTTAAAAGTGATCAATGAACAATTTGCCACAGTGGTTTTGATTTTTAATTTAATACACATAAATAGGAAAGTTAGGGGGAAAAAACCTGAAAAACGTTAAACTTTTTTTAGTCATAGTCGTGTTTTTCTTAACGTTTCAACAGCACTGTTTTTAGATTTAATGGCATATTGTAAAAATATACGAGGGGAAGAAAAATAGATTTTTGATTTTGTATTAGTTTTCCCTTAGATAGCTAGTCGGTTTTCAATAAATAATACTTCAATATATTATCAATGGCATATTTACTGTGTCTTGAATATATTTCAAGTATTAAACAACGACGAAAATTTCAGAAATAAATCACAATCTTCTAGAAATATTCTAGTGGAAAGTTTTTAATGCAATCGTATTGATATTTTTTTATTGTTAAAATGGGTTTGACAATAGAAAGCAGATGGTTAATAAAATTGTAGGTTTATAAAATCAACTGAATCAGTACATTGGAATTTTTCACATTTTATTTTATCTCAAACAGTTCAGTTAAACAATTCTAACTTAACTTAACGTTTCAGTGGCTTGCAAAATTGTCAAACAAAAAGTATGACCTGTACCGACTCTTTGATTTTCATTAAATTAGTTTACTTCAATGAGAGTTTTTGTAGAGCAACCCAAAAAGACAAATTGAATCGATCCTAAAAGCTTTGAAGTGAAATAAACATTGAAACTATGTGACAAGAATACCAATTGCTAAAGAAAAGGATTCTGCAATTGATTGCTGTGAACAAATACATTTTCTTGATTGAATTGGCATTCCATTGGTAGAACTCCATTATAACACGGTGAAAAAAATAGCAATGTATTTTATTTCTACAAAATTATTTTAACAAATATAGTTGATAGCTATTTCTGCTCACGCCATCGTCAGAACTATGCTTAAACTAACATACGATTATCTATATATAGCTGTGCAGAAAAGGCACACAACACATCCTCTCTCCTGTTCCAACGGTCTAGCTTGTTACTTTAACACAATGACACTAAATTTTCAAAATTCTAAATGAAACAATAGGTGTCTATGACAATAAGATTATATGTGGGACGGAAGTGGTCCTTCTGGAAGCAAATCAGACCACACCTTTGTACAACGGCTAAACAAGTGGCGATACTGTTAGTTTGTTCGTTAAGAATCCTTTGTGATAATTGGTGTCTATTGATTTCCAGCTGTTCCAAAGCCTTCATTCTCCGACCCTTACTACAAAGATGCAAACATTTAGGTGCTGAGTTTGAATTTATATTATGTGATTCATTAATAACGTGATTAGCATTAGTGATACATTTTCACCATTTGATACAAGTTTATTGAACAGTTATTATCTTTGTCAAATGTTCTATATAATGATCATTAAAAACTTAAGGTCTTTATAACAATTAATATTTCAAAAACATATTATAACAAAACTTGGTATATTTTTAGAATTGAAAACGATACGACAAATATAAATCGTTTCGTTAAAGTGAGTCGTTTCGGATAAGAAATTAGTAAAAGTATTTTAGATTAAGTAAAAGTATTTTAGATTAAGTAAAAGCTCAACAATGAAAAGCTTTCAAAAGAATATTTCTGCTTTTATCGGCTAAGTATATTATACTATTATTTATATTGTACACATATCTGTTATTATTATCTGTGTATTATTTATTATCTGTGTATTATTTATTATCTGTGTATTATGGCACATTAAATTATTAGCTCATCATAAAACCAGTAAAATTTATTCATTTTAACCAAGCATTTTTAAAATTATAACAGGTTTTCCGTTATTCAACTATCAGAACTAGTTTCACGGATAGTAAGAATTTCAATATTTTATGTATATCACGTTGCGTATTATTAAATGACTCACTTTTGAGGTGTAAACTGTCACTTCTTGATGGAAAGGCATGATATTTTAAATAATAAACATTTTATAGCTATTATTTCCACAATATACATCTTGATAAGGACCGGTTTCACTCATCACGAGCTTTAGTCATCATCAGTTGATAATGATCGTGATGAGCGAAACCGGTCCTGATCAACAAACATATTGCGGAAATACGATCTAAAAAATTTGTTTTTATTATTTAAAATATTATATGACTGCAAAGCTTTTTCGTTTTTACATTATATTAGTCTTTTACTCAACAAGTGAAAACAAATTACGAATCCAATTCGAAAACCGTGAATATTTCCAAATTTTAAGTGCCTTCCATGAGGGCTGTTTTAGGTTTAGTTGTCATCTTATGTGCCTGTAATTGTAATAGTTTTTCATAAAAATAAGAATTTTAAAAAATTGCAAAACCCAATCTTCAAACATAAATTAGAAAATCTTCTTAAAGATTAATTCGCAATGTTAAATATTCGATTTTAATTTACCTCCACGTTGAACCGATTGCAGCTTATATAATATATAATACATTTTTGAGTTTTATATTGTTTTTTTTTTATTCACATAAAAAATATTAATCCCATTAAAACCTAATTAGTTTTGTGCTGGTAAATTATAAATTATCTATAAAAATACTCTTAGTAACAGAGCAGCTATTCATTTTAATGTAGTCCCTATTTACACCATCCAAAGCCGGGAGATTTCAAAGCGATCGCAAGACAAATAGACAGTTCGCCCCCATAACACTGCGTCAAATTTATTATTAATCAAGTTGAAAATATTATAAAACGACCAGGCTGTCATTGTCACGTGCCTTTTGATTAAGTATTATGAATAGAGTGAATCTAATATCTAGATGAAGCTTTCAAAAGATTCCTGTATTCACGATTATTGTGCTTTAAAACTCATAAATCTTCAGCTACGGTGTACTTATGGTGTACTTATATATCTCGGTGAAAAAAATAGTACTGTATTTGAGTTAGATATAGTTAAGAGCTATTTTAGTTTTAAAAAGAAATGTAAAACTAAAATACAGTACTATTTTTTTCACCGTGTTATAATGGAGTTATCAAGTAAATGCTAAATCAATCAATACAATATATCTGTTATTGAAAAGTGAAAAGAAATTCAGAAAAAAACAGTAAAAGCTCTATATATATATATATGTATATTTACATTAGTGATTAAATAATAGTATTGCTACTATTGTATTGTACAGGGCTGTAAAGTTGGATCCGTGAAACATGAACGAATCCGACAACTTTTTTCTATATAATGCATTTTTTAAATTACGCTATAATAAATGAAATTTAAATTGTCACAACTTTGTACGATTCCACATGTTTTTTCACTAACGACCCGGGTTTCGGCACCTTCAGGCATTCTATCACACGGATGCAACAGAACTGACGTAAAATAAACAGTTAGCATCGTCTATATACCAAAGTAATTAATTACAGCAAAACACTTAATTAAACAAGCAATAAATTGCATATTTAATAATATTAATTTAATAATAATTAACACAATTGCCTGTGACAGTTTTCATTAACGATTTTTCGAAGGTTTTTTCAACAAATATCAATCAACTAACATTAAAATATAAATGGGTGTTTTTTTCATCTATATTTTAACATAAAAACTCGGCGAAACTCGGGTCGTTAGTGACAAAACATGTGGAATCGTACAAATTTGTAACAATTCATATTTGATATTGAAATTCCATCAAGCACCTTCAGTCGATATCATAAATTATAATAATAAATGCGTATAGCTAATGAATATTCCTTACTGGAATCAGGGGTGATCCCATAGCTCAATCCAAATTGACTAAAGAACAAATCAAAAAAGCTATAAACGTTCAGTTTGAATGAACCGTTCGAGTGGGAAACGAGACAACAGTCAACTCTGGTAAATCAAATCACGAGTTATCATCAACCACATTCCACACCGCGGAATCTGAAAATTATCTCAATCAAAGGAAAAACGCCGTCGCTTGAGTCCCAAGTTGTGATAGTAGAAGAAGGAGACTCTATTTCAAAATCAAAAGAAAATGAGTTTTCTGAAGCATTGAAAATAGTAGAAAAAAGAATGACCGAGCTTATCATTTGAATGTTGAAATGGCAATACAACGGTATGCAGAACTCATAAAAGATTCAGCATTGAGCGCTATAACATTACTGCCAACCGACGTTTGAACGTTTAATTTTATTTATGCTTACAGCAGGTTTAATATGAAACAAAATGGTATTTGTCAGACCGGTTGGTTGATCTTTAATATAATACATGTAAATAGGAATGGAACGGAAAAAACTTGACAAAATTAAACTTTTTTTAGTCAGTGTCGTGTTATCGGTTAATGTCGGGGTCGTTTTTTTTAACGACTCCGCATCTCTGACATATAACTATACATTTATTTCCAGAAAAAGTAAAACTGGGTAAAAAAAAGTGTCGATTTTTTTACTAATAACTTCTTTTAAAGCTCATTTTTAGGATCAGTTTTCGTAAGTTCAATTTCGTAAAAAAAATATATTCGTTCATTTCATACTAAAATAATACTTTTCGACGTTACTATTATAAAAATATATAATAACATATCAACAAAATTTAAATATTTTCATTTAACTAGGTATGTCAAAAGCAATTGAGTGTCGTTAAATTGATGAAATTTCTGCACCTTGTCAATTCTATAATGGTCCTAGGAAATTGAAAATCAGAAAAGTCTAAAACCATGAAAAAAGCTTCACTTAAAAATAGTATTACAATTAAATAAATACCCCCTAAAATAACGTAATTAAATTTAGAAATGTGGAATAAATATCCATTTATATATATATATATATTATATAAATTAGACAAAGAAATCACAAAGAAATTAAAATTTTAAGCAGGAAGCGTTTATAACGCTGACTGATATAATGAGAGATTTATTTTACGAGAAATATTTCCGACTAAATTGTATTCATCAAAAATAATATTACAAAGCTTAATTTTCTCTAAAAGGCAAAAATTATGAATCATAATTTGAGATTGATAATATCGTGTTACCTGAAATATAATGAATTAATGGCAAATTAATATATTGAAATTAAAACAGACGATCGAAACCGCCGGTAGATGTATCAAATTTCAAAGCGATGTCTTTTTTGGATCTGATTTTTTACAAAATACTCACAGAGTATTAAACGAGTTTTATGAATTTAACAACGCTTTATTTTATAAAAATAAGCTAACATTATTGAGAAAATTTTGTTTCAAAATTTATACGCAAAACTATTCAACTATTTAAAATGTTAATCTATATGCAAAAAAGGACAAATTAATGAAACTAACCCATTACTAATAGATTTTTTCTAATTATAAATGATGACATCATATTTCTAATGCATCTCTATCAAAAATACTTGCGATAGAGCGAGTTTAGTCTTTAATAAAAGAATTAGGACAAGAAAAAAATGGCTTGATTTGCAAAATTATAAATTGTGTGGTAAAAAGAATGACGATGTAACATATATTAAACAATGAAATTGATATTAATAAATTTTAGAATTTCATTGGTTCGTACTATGAGTTATCATTAACCATCCGGAAATCACCTTTCGACATCTTCATATATTCTACTACATAGATACATTCGCACTGAGAGTATATATATAAATATATAATTAATGATATCGACTAAAGGTGTTTGATGGATTTTCAATATCAAATTTAAATTGTTGAAACTTTGTACGATTTTGCATGTTTTGTCACTAGCGACTCGGGTTTCGCCTCTCGACAGCTTCAAGCATTTTACACGGATGCTGTATCAGTTCTGTTACATCCTGCGATAAAATGCGTGAAGATGTCGAATGGCGAAACCAAGGTCGTTATTGACAGTACATGTGGAATCGTACAAAGTTTCAAAAATTCAATATGTATTTATGTACACAAGAAAAATTTTATGGGTTGGAGTAAATTTTCAAGCATAAAAAATACCCATAATTTCGCACAGACGAGATTTGAGCCGATGAGATCCGTTACGGTAGACATCGACGTTGACCACTGCACTAACCCGTGATCAACTAGATTATTTAGATGCACCTGCATTTAATAATTGTTCTATATAGTAGATTCAATTTATTTCTAATAGTGCTAGTTTTACGATAATATATATTTCCACCAAGTACACAAAAAACACGGAAATGGATAAAAAATTAAGTCTGTTTCCTCTAAAATTATTCTAACGCAAGAATCCAAGGTATAATAAAACTGCTTTTACGTGAAACATGTTTGAGCCTCGTGTATAATTATTTAATTAAAATATGCGTGTGACAACCAAGCTACAGAAAGTAACAAAATAAAGGGCCTACCTATCTCATAAAAATGTATATTAGAAGAGCATATTTGTGTACACCATCATCTTTCTTTCGTAAATTTTATATGCTCAAATGCAACATTTCTGGCAGAAATTGTTCAAGCCATTTAATTAAATATACAAAAAATCTTTTTTAAAAATTGTAGAACTAAAATACATTGCTATTTTTACATTTTATTAAGTTTACCGAACGAGAAGACACGTTTTATTAAAATATATTATATACTAAAAAAATCGAATACAAATATATTGGTCTAATTTACGTGGAAAATATGTCTTGAGTAACATAATAAACAAGGCACAACACGAGTTAAAGATTGTGAATAAATGTAATTGAATAAATGTTTTACGTCCATATGATAATTGATGTTTTTCAAGTTCCGTTCGTAGCATTAAATAATAACGAAAAAAATAAACATAACGCTTTACTATAAAATTTGATTTGTTGAAACTTTGAATGACACGGGATTCGCCTTTTGGCATCATCATAATTGAAACACAATAAACAGTAAGCATCGGTTCTATACTAGGGGAGTTAATAACGCGGGGGGAAAGACATACCTTAAGGCTTCAATGCTATCGATTTAATAATAATAACACTCAATTGCTTGTGATAATTTTATTTAACACTAAATACTGTTGACGAGTTTTGGTGTTAGACGATTAAAAGTCAATCGGGTAATTTTAAGCTTATAAACACCTACTTATTTCAAATTGGTGGGTAACGGAAGGAATTAAACACCAGGTGACGTAATATAGGTACTTCTTTTATGTGATCCTTTTGTTTGATTTTTCTTTGGAATATTCATTGTATCGCGCAGAAATCAGCTTAAATAATTTTAGCGCTGAAAAACATATTTACATGTATCATTCCTTATATACTTAATTATTTATTTAAAAGTGTTAGGCACCTATGAGTGTTTACCCCATTAAAGCTTGCCGTAATAAATAATTAGTTGTATCATAATATGTATTTGCTAAAGGCTGAAATGAAAATGGATAATTTGCTTATTTTTGTATCGAATAAGTTCCAAAATCATTTATAATTATCGTGAAATGAATACGAAATTGAACTCGTGTACAAATAATAATATTGAATAACGAAAACTTAAGTAAATATACAAATAATTCTACAAACATTCTAAACTCTTAATTAAACCAACATGTGACTAATCGAATAATATTATACCATTTAGAACATTCTATAAAATAAATAATACTTTAATTTTTGCGGGTGAAAATAATTAAGTAATTTTAAACAATAGCAAACATTCGTTAAATAATAGAGTAAAATATAGCTCAAAAATATTTATAGTTATTAACCCTTTTACGCCTAGCCTTTTTTTGGGGACTTGCTAAAAGCACTAAGGAGTTTTTGAAGTTTTTTGTGTGTTTAAAAAAAAAATTGTAAATATCTAGTTTTTAAGTCAGATATCATATTATGGGGTAACAAATTGAAAATGTATAGTGGATTAATGAAAACATTTTTTATTATTATAACATGATAGGAATATCAAGTGTATTTAAATTTTTCACCACTTCCTGACAAAACAGTGAATCATTTGATTTAGCTGATGTAGAGAGTATATTCAAATTGTTTCGATTGGCACTTTTATTATTGGATCAAAAATCAAATGTTTTCAGATCAAACAAATAATGTCTGGTGAATGATTCAAAAAATATTTTTAATGCGAGTAATATTTATCATCGATCATTAAACGATTTTTAACCTGAAGAACTTAACTAGTTTTTTTTTTTTTGTTATACAGAAATATTTAAAATACCAAAATTGAATTGATACATCTTTGTACGATTCCGCATGTTTTGTCACTAACGTCCCATCGTTCATGAAATTTATCACAAACAATTGTGTTAATTATTATTAGATGAATACTATTAAATTTGTTTTAATTGCAATTTTGGCTTGCCTTGGGGTAAGTGTTTTTCTGTAATTAATAACTTTGGTATATAGACGATGCTAACTGTTTATTTTACGTCAGTTCTGTTGCATCCGAGTGATAGAGTGCCTGAAGATGCCGAAAGACGAAACCCGGGTCGTCAGTGACAAAACATGTGGAATCGTACAAAGTTGTAAAAATTCAAATTTGATATTGAAATTGCATCAAGCACCTTCAGTCGATATCATTTTTTTTTATAATACCGATGAATTTATTTCGGATTGGTTATTTGTATCGTTTGTTAAAAGGAAATCTTTATTCGGAATGTAAACAAATATAATATAAGTTAAAAGCCTGCTTGTAACGAGAATCTAACGATATTTTTTTAAATTTGATGAAAAGGAGGGATAATAGGAAAAAGCTCGCCCCGAGTTCAGGATTGAATAGGCGCAAGGGTAAGTGGGAAGGAATAAAAACATGAAGTCGACCGAGAAGTCAAATTGCAAAAAATAGTTTAAGCCCGCGAACGATGCAACCAAACATAACGATGCGTTGGCAGATTCACTTATAAATTAAAATAAAATCCGTAGAAGGAATTCAGAAATTGAATCATTCAAAAACTTAATTTGTTCAATACGTGCTGTTTTTACTAGATTTTCAATATAAATTTATACGGCGCAAGGATAAACTACCGAAATTACTTCCAAGATATTGATCGAATTGGCATTAATTGGTAGAACTCCAATATAATACCGTGAAAAAATGTATTTTAGTTCTACAATTTTTTTATAAGATATAGTTGACAGCTATTTTGGATCACGTCATCGCTAGAACTATCCTAGTTTTAGTTCTACGTTACTATATAGTTCTGACGATGGCGTAAGCCGAAATAGCTATCAAATATATCTTATGAAATTTTTTGTAGAACTAGTCTGTATCAATCAACCAGCGAGTTGTAGAATGAATGAATAAGAATATAATAAAATACAAATACGTATGAAATTCAATATGGGATTGTACACAGTTTCAACAATTCAAATTTGATATGGAAATACCATCAAGCACCCTCATTTCATACCGCCAAGGAGTATGTACGACGTCTGAAATCTCAGGTTCTATGAAAAATGCAATTAAGTAACAGGATCGTAGAGAAGAATGGAGCGGTAAAGCAATAAAGATTCCCTTTTGCTCAAGTCTTGTCATCGGACCGGGAAAAGCTTTCAAGGAATGCCCAACAATGTTCTTGGCGTTCTCCTTTTACCTGAAATAAAATCACCGGCTGCACAATTTTATCGTCTCAATTATTGAAGGGTGTCTATTTATTCCTAGGATTTTTCAATCACGTTGTAGCCTCATTGTCTTAAACACAATGTCCAATTTTACAATTATCACTGACTACGTCATTAGAGCGCCTACTAATAAGTGACTAACATGATTGATGGAATTTCAATATCAAATTGGAATTGTTACAACTTTGTACGATTCTATGTGTTTTGTCGCTATCTACCCGACTTTCGCCTTTCCGTATCTTCATGCATTCTATCACACGGACGCAACAGAACTGACGTAAAATAAAAAGTTAGCATCGTCTATATACCAAAGTTATTAATTACAGTAAAACACTTACCCCAAGGCAAGCTTAATTACAGCTAATACATATTTAATAATATAAATCTAATAATAATAAACACAATTGCCTCTGACAATTTTCATTAACGATCTTGTTAATGAGTTATTCTTGAAAGGGTTTCAAAACAAATATTAATCAACTATCATTACAATATAAATGGTTTTTCTGTTATATATATATAGATACCTACTATCAAACATCTAGACTTAGTCTCGTTAGCGACAAAACATGTGGAATCGTACAAAGTTGTAACAATTGAAATTTGATTAATAGAATCATTACTGTAAATATTGGCACTATTATCATATTATATTTTCAAATTAACATAATGCATATTCAGAAGTTTGATTGCAAATCGCAATCGTGTGATCAAATAATTTTTAACGTAATTACGCATTATGTTTTTTATATGAGCGAGAGCTTTAGGTGCCATGGAAACAAACATTGATTAAAAAGCTTCAACTTAGACTTTTGTTTCGTACACACCAAATCAGAGCTACGTTCGAAAATAAATTTTAATTACTGACGTCACAAGCTGCAAGTATTTTTTAAAGAAAAATCTATGTAGTTATAATTAAGCATTTTGGTTTAAAAAATACCAATTAATTAGACCGCAACACCATCACAAATTTGAGGGTCGCGGCGACATTTTTTATGAATGCAAAGATAAACAAGTATTTTCTATTGAACTGGATTTTCGCAATCAGGGGACATATTGTTTAAGAAAAATTAATTCATTCTACGCTTTTATTCAAGTGCACACATTTCTTTCAAAATTAATACAACGAAAACAATTTTAAAATAACAACGTATTTCTATGATGAGCGTATTTTATATTAATACCCACAAGTGAACTTTTTTTCTCAGTAGTTATATAAAAAATAAGAGAAAATGGGGAAAAAATCGTTATTAATCGAAAGCACATAAGTACTGCGTTCCTAAAACCATATTGCGCTAATAGAAAAGCAATTAATTTTCAACATCAATTTTGTTAAGCCTTTTCAAACCGAAACACTAGTAACTTGCATATTTGAATGTGGTATTTCAGAATTCAATAAAAAAGCTTAAATATATCCCAGCTTCAGTAATATCAGCTTAACAATCCCTATTCGAAACATTGAAAGTGTCTATACACTTTTCTCTTAAATTTTATTACTATTTTACATCGGGAATATTATCTATTGTAAACTTTTGGGCTGAGCTTTGAAAAGAAAATTCTTAAACAAATAAAAGTCAAAGATAAGGTAATAGAATTCATTTTAAATTCTAAGGCAACTCAATTAACGCTTTAATAATTGTCGATTGTTAGTTACTAAAAACTACACCTAGGTAATAATCAACAATTTTTAGTTTCGTAACAGATTATTCAATGATCTTGAGAGTTTGTACTATTCAGTAGCAGTATCAATAAGCCGAAAGGAAATCGACTAGTCATCGAGCAGTTCCATTATTTAAAGATTACATATGACCATCTTTGGAAATGGACGTAGCAACAAATTTTCTTGAAATGATCATTCAACTTGGATACAACTGATGTTCTAGTTTTATAATTAATAAACTAAAAATAAATAAAACCAACTTAACGTGCAATTTATGTTTTTATTGTAACAACTTTGTACGATTCTACATGTTTTGTCACTTATGACCCTAGTTTCGCTTTTCGGCATCGTCAGGCATTCTATCACAGGGGTGAAACAGAACTGAGTTCTGGACTGTCAGTTCTGTTGCATCCGTGGGATAGAATGCCTGAAGATGCCAAAATTTGAAACCCGGGTCGTTATAGACAAAACATATGCAATCCTACAAAGTTGTAACAATTCAAATTTGATATTGAAATTCCATCGAGCACATTCAGTCAATATCATAAATTGTGTAAATTAAGATCAAAAAGCAAAAAAAAAATAATAATAATAACTCTCTATACCTTCAACTACTACAGGTAAAATAAAAAAAAGCAAGAATATTTCAATCGATCAAAAAGTTTTATGTTTTAAATAACATAAGTTCATTATACACGGAAGTGTATTGTTTAAGGAAAACTTTGAAACGCGTTTCAAATATCAGTTTATATTTTTAATAAAATGGCGATGTTTGATTTACTTCCGCTCATTTGTTTCGAAGCCGAACGCATTAAATTTTTTGTGAAGAACGCCACGTCCTAATATTTATTTATTCGCTATTGTTTTACTCACTGATGTTAGAAAACTAATCAAGTTGTGATTTAGGTGGAAAGTATAGACTCAGGAATATGGTGGATTGGATGATATTTATAGTGAAAATTTTACCTCATTGCTTAGTCTAGGCGTCGTACAGGATTAAAATTATTCCATTCAAGTTTATTACATAATAACGTACAATGAATGCATGATAAGTTATTTTAGTAATTACAAACAGTTATAATATGGCAGTCTTCGAATTACTAACGTTATATATACGTCTTATAAATCTTTGGCCTAAAAGCAAAAAGGCAAATTAATATATATGTTTTGACATATACGTTACACAATATTGAAAACAAAATCTATCCAAGGTCGAAGATAACTTACTGCACAACTTACTTTATCATTTAGTATATTGAGAAATACATATAAAAATACATTCATATGACCCTTGTATCACTGTCAGTCCCAGCCAAAATTTAGCAAACCTAGCCCCTATTCCCGGCCCAATTTTGAACAAATGGCTTTTTTCTTAAGTGTTCACTAAAAGTATTATAACTATGGTAATATTACATAAAATCAAATGAAACTTTCTGAAAAAGTTAACAACATTATTCAGATTATAAGCCCGAAAGTGATAACATTGTCAACACTTCCAAATCTGAAGAGCCAAACTTTGATGTTACACATGTACGGAGTCTCACTTATTTTTTTGGTTTGCACACACTTCGCAAGCCCTATAGGGATTATTTTTTTTCTGTTGCCGGTATAGAGATCAGAATCTTTTTTTTTATATCCTCAATCTGTTTTATGAATCATACAAAAATTTTCCTCGGAGTGGACTCGGTGCCACTTTTATATCGTCTCCAGGAGTGGGAATGTTGGTGTCGTGTATTGCACGTGAAACGATTGTTTTTAGAACGTGTAAACCATTACTTTCATGGGCGATAAGACTAATTGGTTGACTGTTTTGAAATGATTTGAGTCTCGACGTTAAGATGACATTAAAATTCTCTGTCAAATACTTCGTTTAATGTATATAATTTGTCTTTTTTCAAAGGGCCGGTATATCACGTAAAAATCCATTTCCGGGATTAAAGTGTTGTATTTTATATCACGTCAAAACACGGTTCCAGGATTCGATTCGTTAATTTAGAGCGACGATATTGTAGGCATATAAATGTTAACTTCCGCATTTTCAATCTCATAAAAGAACTTTGAGCGTAATAAATGAGTAAGGACATTTTTTCTTTCATTTTGAATGTTAATCAATCAAGTGCTAAATATGAACAAACCTTTAAAATAACATACGCTGTATTCACAGTGTAAAGTTAGCTCGATCGATGTATCGAGCACCTGTTATGAGCTAAGACGACTGTAAGAGTAAATACAATCCCGTGGTGAAAATAAAAGAGGAAAATATATATAGGATATGTAGATTCAGTTTGTATTATATTCTATGTATATACAATAGTTTACCGAAAGAAAACGATGATTGCATTGCGAACCTTTCAGGGTCTTCTTCGTAGACCAGCGAATGGATTCAATGAATGTTTATAATACAATTTAGTGCACACTTTTAAAAATAAAACACAATTTAATTTTGTAATATAACATTTAAAAACATGCCACAACAAACATGAAAAAAAATCACATTAATTATACACATTAAAAATTTGTAAATCGTTTTTAAAACAATGTCAATAAAAAAGTAATGAGCCTTGAAACAATTTTTCGCTTATCATCGTCATTCCTATTTTTTTAACACGATGAAAAAATAGCAATTTATTTTAGTTTAGTTAGTACAAAATTTATGAGATATATAGTCGATAGCTATTTCGGCTGACGCCTTCATCAGGACTATTTTTAAACGTACATTTACCTATCTATGCATAGTTATATAGAAAAGGTACAAAATATATTTTCTCTTCTGTTTTAACACCACAGCTTCATATTGTGCTGATAAATAAAGTGCCGCATTTTAGCTCTGATGAAGGTGTAAGCCGAAATAGATATCAACTATAAATCTTATAAATTTTTTGAAACTAAAATACATTGATATTTTTCACCGTGTTGTAATGGAGTTTTACTAATTGAATGCCAATTCAATCAATCTATTTTTTTATATTTCACATTTCTTAACACTCAAGCAACCGCACATTTCGCGCAGAAAAAACGCTTATCACCGCACATTTTTCGATACTTTGCTATTTTTCGCGACATTAGGAATTATGCTTATAACTTTTTACTCAGTTGAGTGAATTTAATAAAATAAAAAGTATTGTGTAGAGTATAGTATTATACATGTAATTTAAAAACAGTTAGCTTAAAAATAAAATTATCAAGCCACAAATCCATGATTCAATTATATTTTTTTCATAAAAATCAAAAAAAATATCTTTTAACACTCATATAAACCCACAAAGGAATGTCAAATTCTTTAGAAATCCTACACAATGTTACACATTACTGTGTGTTTATTATATGTGGAGTTTCTCAAACTGTGGATATGTTTATTTGTTTCTGTTATATTCTCATATCACTCGGTTGTCGGGAGTCTCAAAAAATAGACTCTAGCCGAAAGCGGGTGTTTTTCGGCACAACTTGAGAGCCAAACAATATAATTTTTGAAATTTTCAAAGAAATTATGTGTGATATTTGGGCATCATCGACTAAATAAAAAAAAACGATGTGATTATGTCATAATTTCAGCATATTTCTAAGCCGAATATAAACATCTGTTAATTTAATTTTGTCAATTAGGTAATTGGCACTAAACATATTTTTAATTTGAAATATTTAAGATATTGCGGGTTCATGATATAGTTTAGTTTTAGTTATATAATAAATAACAATATATACTCGATATTCCTACAATTTCACAATCACTGGATTTCAAGTCGTTAATATTCGAGAAACATGTTTCACGTTTTTTGTTACGTAATGAATGAAACCATTCTGTCTAATAACTCAAGATTTTATTGCTTTTCGTCAAAAATGGTCTCTGTCGGGTTGCCTCAACTAAACCATTCTATCATACATAAGTCACTCAAAACAGAATGGTTATTGGCTATCGATATGTTGATAATCAATCATATACTATAGGTCCATGTACCTTTACTATCATGATTTTGTGAAGATATTTTTAGGGACTACGTCTTAAGCAATGATAATATATTCAAATAATAAAATACGAAACAGTCATCGACACAAAATATTTATCGAGAGTTGTTACACTTCCGAGAATTAGGGTCTGTACCTTATGGTAGGCCTTTACCATTCATCCGTCAGTGGTTTACGACAGGAACAGGAGGCACAATGAGATATGAAATATTTTTTCAAGAATTTTCACATAATACATATCTCAAATTCTATCACACGGGATAGAATGCGTGAAGAGAGCGAAAGGCGTAACCTGGGTTGTTAGTGACAAAACATGTGGAATCGTACAAACTTGTAACAGTTCAAATTGGTATTGACATTCCATCAAGCACCTAGTCGATACCATAATAAGGATCTTTGTATAAATATTGACAAACGTGAAAATTTGTAACATCGCAATATACAGCCAACGTAATGAAAAATACTACAAAAAAATCTGTCGAAAAAATGTTTTGAAATGTTACCATAATTCTAAGTTATTCAAAATGCGAATATATATATTATAATATACACGATGAGAATCCATATAGATATATCACTTTTGATAAAAAATGGATTAAAAAATGCGAGTTTCAAAAATATGCGCCAAAGAATTTTCTTTGTAATGCGTCGCCATAAAATGAGCTATGCGTAACGAGAATTTTCCGGGCGTTATTCGCTACTTAATTGTACCTATAACGTATAATAGACATTTTGAAAAGAGACCATTGCTTTTATATAATACATTAAAATACACCTGCAAAACAGATAGACATATAAATTGAGCGAAATTCAATATTTTTTTGCCGTCGACGATTAGAATAATTACGGGGCAACCATCAAAGTATGACGTGTGTAGCTTGTAACATTATACAAATGTATTTTAACACGCACACTGATTTCAGCAAATTATATGACTGACCAATTTAATAAAAAAGAACGAATGAATTATATTTGCAGTAAAATTAAACTTGTATATATTAATATTTTATGTTTGCCAGAAATTATCAACATACTGAAAATATTCTACCATATGAGCTCTCTTGAGATTTAAGCGGTTTAAATAACTTTAAATCTAGTAAATATGTTTTTAATGCCTTTATATACCGTACATTTCCTAGAACTATTTCAAAAAGTAAAACCTAATTTAGTAAATTGGATTTTAGTAACGTTTTTTGATTTTATAATTGAAACGTGTTTTAGGAAAACATTTTTTCAGGGCTGTGGAGTTGTTTATTAAAAATATTTATTTAGTCAGGTTTTTTTCTTACCTTTCCTATTTATGGGTATTAAATTAAATGTAAACCAAACAATCCAGCAAATTATTCATCGAGATATTCGTAAAAGTCGTCGAAGTCGCTCATTTTTAACTAACTACCAACAATAAAGAGGTTTTTTTAATCTTATTTTGATTGAATATATTTATATTTCCATTGCTCTAAAAGGCTTTAATAACATACATGAAAAATTTTCTTGTTACATTTGTGTATTTATGTACACCCAGTCCTTTTTTTACGCGAATTCGATTATACGCGATTTTTTTGGACGGCACCGCTACATTTTTTATGCGCTTCGCTCGTTTTTACGCGTTTTTTCCCCCAAATTCGTTTTAAAGAAGAAATTTGTAGATGACGC
Source organism: Himalopsyche japonica (assembly GCA_028555115.1). Lineage (NCBI taxonomy): Eukaryota > Metazoa > Arthropoda > Insecta > Trichoptera > Rhyacophilidae > Himalopsyche > Himalopsyche japonica. Next base: position 1,191,445 of record JAHFWJ010000015.1, read on the forward strand.
TAGGCTTGTACGTTTCATTATTATTTAAATAAAAAATATGTCTATTTTTAAAACTTAATTTTGTAAAGCATTCCATTTTTTTAAATATGCATACTAGTGTAGTGTAGACTAGTGTATCGGATATTATGCGAATTTATGTTTTGGTGTGTAAAGAAATATAATGCAATTACGAGGAATCATTTTTTTACACGCCTTTTTCTGGAACCAATGTATCGCGTAAAAAAAGGACTGTGTGTATTCTGAAAATTGTTGCATAATTAGTTCATTTTTGAAAAAAAATGAAATTTTGTTAATAAAAAAATATTTTATTGAAAACAAAAAAACACTGGGAAAAATCACTGTTTGATGTCGAAAATGTCACTTTCTTGGAATCCATACATATAAAATTCTTCTGACTTTGTTATAATGGATTTCAGCGATGTTAATGCATGTTCAAACAATAATAATATTATAACAAATATCTTTACAATCATAATAACCAATATCTTTGAACAGTCACATAACATAAACATTCTTGTTTTATTTTCATAATAGAATACGCGAAGAAAAAATATACAAAAATATAAATATTTGTTATTGTTACCTTAGGGCAAAACCGAAACTTAATACAAACTGCGAGAAAATGTTATTGATATTGATCCAACTGAAAGGTCAATATTATTGGTCGTGGTTTTCATTTTTTCAATATTAAAGCATGAATTATAAATTTGATTTGTACCGCACAAATATGACGTACTGTGTGATGAAATGAACAAACATTTAGAACACATACGTGTATTATGCATGGTATACAGCTATATCCTTAATTTGTAATTAATGATAGTAACACACACTGGCGCATAACTGTTCTCACTTATCAGTTCGCTTATGAACACAAGGCGGTGAAGCAGATACTATTATTTGACCATATGTTGGGAAATAATGTCAAAACCTAGTACCGAACATAATACGAAAACTTAAGACGTGTGGAAGAGGTGGAGAAGGAATGTTTACTCGTTAGAAATATATAGCATAATGCACGAAGAAAACACGTTACATGTTAAAGATAAAAACGAAATAAATAAACAGTTATAAACAAAATATATTTTTATTTGTAATTAATTTTAGTTTCAAGATATTGCAGAGCTCTACAGTTTTTACTTGATTATTAGAGATTTCGATAATTACTTGAATATTTTTTTCGGCAGCAAAACTTAACATGAAAAAAGGAGATAGATTTATTCAATTTCATTTCATCACCTGTAAATTTCTAAAGACTTATGATGAAAAAACAGGGCCATAGAATCGTCAAAAAAAAAAACACGACTCAGACTTCGACATTGAAAAAAACAACACTCCGACTAAATTCAACAAAAAGTTTAATTTTGTCAGGTTTTTTCCTACCTTTCCTATTTACGTGCAGTAAATTAAAGATCAACTAACTAATTCGGCAAATCTTTAATTAAAATATTTTTCAAAATCGTCTAATTGAGTCGCTCGTTTTTCACGAATCCGACACTTAATCCGGCTAAGCTAAAACACCGCGACTCCGAGACTTCGATATCTCAGCCTTAAGAAAAAATGAACAGTAATAATTCAAAAAACCATAAAACGAGCTTTTACCCAGTTACCGACCATTTTCAACTTTAATTTCTAACCATATAGCAATATGTTATTTATATGCGTCCATATTGTCTACATTAGAAACGGAAACGCAACATAACTACTCAGTCTGCTTGAAAAGTACTTCAAGGTTTAAAATTAATATTATAATTAAAAAAAAAAAAAAAACAATCTTTTCTCGGGCTGTAAAAATTTTCGTCGAGAGAGCCGCCAAGGTTCATTTTTATTAACGGAGCCGTATATTCCAGGATAGCGAGAAAACAGAATTATCCTTAACAACAAAATTAAATTAAACAAGCATACCTCCGGGGCGGGAAGGTTTTTTTCGCAACCTGCAATACCCTATTATTTGCACAACGTGTAAACATTCTCGCCGATATGTTTTTAACGCTACACCCGACTTTCGTGATATTTATTCAGTCCACATAAAACAATAATCCCAAAGTGGGTTTACGAACCAGTGATTTTACTCGTCAATAACACACATCCGTTTTAAAAAGATAAACTGTACATTAAAAGTATGATTATATTACAAAAAAATAAAACACGATGCCATATTTCATAATAACGCGGTATTGAAGCAATTATTAACTAGCAACTATTTATCTATAAATAAATACAATGCTTACTTCCAAAAAGTGACAGTTTTAAATTAAGACATACATTTCAAGTAAATATATATGTCTTATAAACATTTAGGCGCCACGATCATTTCGAATTGACCAATTCATATGATACACAATAGTAAACTATATAGATAAAGTGTTATAAATATAGCGTGTGTCACAACTTTATTAGATTTTTTTTCACCACAACTTCCTTAAAACGAAGCATAACTATCGAAGGTAACACAGAATTATTAAGAAGAAAAATTTTCTCAACTGTAAAAACTGTTGAAAATTTACCACATATTATATAAGTAGAAGAACTTTAGAAAAAGGTTGATAAGTGAGTTTCTGGTAAATAAATTGAGGAGAAAATTTATGTTTATGGTGGATTAATAATAGTTTACGTAAAAATTTTTTGGGAATGCTTTCTTTGAATGATTAAATATTTGTGCTGGATTTTCAAATCTGTCTCCAATGGGTCTTGCCGCTTACAAACTATAATATATAGAAAATTGCGTTTTATTTCAATAAATACACTTCAGAAAATAATTTATAAAAAGACGATTTTGACAAGAATATTTGTTGGTTTATCTCCTTCTGTTAAGGAAAAAAAATTCAAAGAAACATGTAGTATTGTATAATATTCATAAAAATATTATTTTATTTGTTAGCGTGATACATTTCAAGTAAATAGTTGACGGGATTTCAAAAATGTTTACAAGCACGTATGGTACAAATATCTTTGCAAAATAAATAACTTGAGTGTTTATCATGTCAACACGACTTATTTCGAATGACGTGCTACGCTGGATTAAGAGAGCCATCAGAATTCTCACTAGAAAAAATATTACCCGCTGACATTAAAAACAATATTTAAAAAGCAAAAAACGTTAACTACAATCTATTATATTATAAATCAACAGGTCTGAATCTCGTTCAGTAATTTTATTAAGACTTTTTTTTGTCATATATAAAAAGCGAAACAATCATGTGCCAAGTATATTCGAGATAATTGTAAAATTTTATCTAATTATAATGTTACAAATTTTCCTTGTATCCACTTACTTAGCAGGAGACGATCTTGATTGATTGAGTAACTTCTTAACCAGTTAACTGCCAAAAGGGTCTTAAGACGCATAATTTTCTGTGAACGGAACGCCGCTAATACAAAAATGACGTCTTAAGACGCGCCGTTTTAAATGGGCTTTTACTAAAGAAAATCAATTATTTAAAATGTACAAATATATTGAACACATATTGACATCTATTGAGAATATCTTTGCATACTTAGAATTGAAACAGAATTTGTTTTTACCACTTTAAACGTAAATTAAAGAGAGCTTTGTCGTCGGAACAACTGAAATTCGCGGCGTGCTAGGTACCGCCATACATGTACCTGCCAGCAGTTAACCGGTTAAATAATTGAAACAACGTTAATCTAAGATGTTGGTGGAGTTTTAATTTTTGACTAAAACTATTGCGTTGCTTAAGATTAAAAATTTATTTTTATATTAATTTGATATTAAATACGACCATAACTTCAAAAATATATTTAACAAATATTTTTTTCGTTATATGATTTTACACACACGGCGAAAAATGTATTTTAGTTCTACCAAATTTTTATAAGATCGTCACACGAAATCTTAAATGAACAAACAAATATAAGTCGGTCGCCGCTTCTCAAACCATTGCGAGGGGTTATTGCCTACGCGTAAAAAATCATAACAACCATCTTGTCCAATATTTAAGCTTATTGATATAAGCCGCCTGTTAAGTTTCATTCACATTTTCAACATTTTTAGTTTTATTACTAGCAGGAAATAAGCTAGGTCTTTAGAACAGAAGAGAAGATGTATTATGTACCTTTTCTACACAGCTATCGATAGATAAGCAAATGTACGTTTAAACATGACGGCACACGCCATCGTTCTGACGATGGCGTGTGCCGAATTATCTATCAACTACCTATATCTTATTCAAATTTTAAATTAGATCTATTTAAGATAACCTTTATAATTTATAACGTTATTACGCGTACAAATAATAAAAAAAAACAGAATACGAAGAGTTTAAGTTTTTAAAATAACTTGCGGAAAAAGTTTTTTTAAAGCTTTTCTCGGTCGTTGAATATCTCTTGAATGTGCTCGTGGCTTATACCGCAAAAAGCGACCCTTTGGATATTAAAATAGAGCCGGTATAAATCTGGCACGAGAAAATATTAAAGTTTTCTTATCCCCTCAATTAAATCAACTTTTATTGTTATGGGTGATAAGTCCAGTTGGTAGAAGCATTGGGTCGAAGTAGAGGTCTCGAATCTCAAGTTAACTTATTTATTATTAACTTAACTTATCTTTGTGCTTGTTGCATGAATGAACGTCAGCTCAATGTGAATAAATTATCTTGTATGTGTATAACCGACGAAAACACCATAATTTTGAGGACTGTCCATTTTGCATTTGAATTCCGTTGGAGATCAACACACAAATGTTATTCCGACAGCTAACTACAACGAAACTATTCAGATAAAACATAACGAAAACCAAAAAATAACATAGATAAAATAACATTTGATTAATTTAATAATAAACTAAATTAGATTTTTCCTTATACAATCAAGTGTTATGAAAAACCGTGTATGTCAAATATTTTACTTTGATATTTAAAAATATATTTTCATGGAATATTGTATCATAATTTCACATTCTCTATAAATTTTATTAAAGAAAAATATCACAATGTTAAGTGCTTCAAAGTATTTTTTGTAAATTTAAAATATTATTTAAGCTATATGCATATATACATCCGGTTACACATTTAAATTAGTTCCTAGATAATATATTTTATGATTTATGATATCGATTGAAGGTGTTTGATGAAATTTCAATATCAAATTTGGATTCTTAAAACATTGAACGATTCCACAAGTTTTGTCACTAACGATTCGGGTTTCGCTTTTCGGCATCTTCACGCATTCTAAAACACGAATGCAACAGAACTGTCACTTGTCTTTTTAAATTTGTTTTGTAAGTAATTGTCACAAAACACTTTGCCGTATTCATTATAATATAAATATAAACACACTAGAATTTATTGATATTGGGTACCAAAAAAACATGTAAGTTACTTGTTTTTACTCGTAATATGTATTTTTGTTAGTGTTACTATACAGTGACAAATCACTTTTTTGTGTTCAGTTTAACCTGATAACACTTTAAACGAAAAAAGGTGAGTTATATGAAAGGCCAGTGTTTTGATAACAACGTAAAAACACTATATCAGCACAATAATGTGAGTAGTAAAGACTTAAAGAAAATAGTGAGTGAACAAATAAATTGAATACCTTTCTATGCGTATTGTGTCTATTTTCTTATAAACACATTACTATTGTATTTGATATATTGAGATTTCGAAGTATATTCCTGTCATTTCAACATAGAATGATTGAGTGTTCAGTAGAGGGTATCAAATAAATCACATCAGTTTCGATAATCACAATAAAAAAGCATTTTATTTTACGTTCGATTAAACAAACAGATGTGAATACTATAGTTTGAGGTAATTCATATTGTGGTATTTTTATCTTATTATCAAATGAACGTTAATATAATCATATCACAAATTATTTTTAATGCCATCGTTTAATATACTGACATGTTAATCTAGACATCGTCAAAATAACTAATATGAAAAGAATTTGATTCGTAAAGTGGAATCAATAATATCATAATTAAAAAACCACAATATGACCAAAAATTAAAATAATTTTCAATACTATTGGTTTGATGACAATCAACTGCATATAATAATAGTTCTATTCACACTAAATACTGTCCTTTGAAAATTTGATGAAAGGATTCTTTAAAAAATAATAATCAACTATTATTGAATTGCAATTGGGTAATTTAAAACTTAGAGATACCAATTTAATTCAAATTGGTGATAACCAAGGCGTTTAGAGGCAAAACAATGTAAAATCGTATAAAGTTTCAACAATTAAAATTTGTTGTTTGAATTTCATCAAGCACTTTCAATCGATATTATGAATAAAGTTGTTAATTTTATAAATATTATTAAAAATAAAAAAGCAGCTACACAAATTTATATTTTCAAAAGTAAGAAACTTTCAGAAGAACGTGATACAATTTGACATTATGGTTCAATTTTTTTCTAAGTAAAAAAATACAAAGCCTTAGAGTTTAAAAACAAAGTGTTCAAAACAAATCCTTTTATCGTGGCACATATTTTTATTTATACGCAAATATTTAATATCCTATTCATATAAATGTTATTCTCACTCTACTGTTTCACAGTAATGAAATTATAACTTAAAACTTCATACAAAATCCTGGGGATTTTTAACGAAGGTAGTCGAGTTGTTAATTGACATAATTTATGCGCTTTACCGAGGACTGCTCATTTTTCAAACAAAAGAAAATATCAAGCCGCGGAAAATGTTGCAAGCACATTTTTTATATTATAACGACTTCATTTTATGCATGCTACATACGTGTATATACCTTAACTCACTTATTTTTAATTATTAAATAAATAGGAATTAATTATTTTTGAATGCGATTTTAATTAATAATGGATGAATTTATTTTTTTATGTTTACCGTGAACGTGGGCGAATAAAACCTTTCTCGACATAAGCAGAATATTATTTTTTTTAATTAGATTTTAAAAGTTAATCTTCTTTAGATTTTATCAGATGTTATCATCATTAACGCTATGCGTGTCAACATGTTGTCGCTACAAAGACAAAAGGGCGTTAAACACAAATCGACAATATTCAAGAGAGCAAAATGAATGAAAAAATATCGTGTTAATGGGAACAACTTCGTTTATTTATCAGTTCATTCCGTGAATTGGAATATGTGCTATATATAATACACGGAAACAAGTAACAAAGAAATGAAGTTGTTGTAATTCATACAATATTTTAAACTACTTTTGCCCTTCTGAATATTAAACATTTGTCACTAACGCCCTTCTGCCTAGGAAAATGGCGATGTTATAATTTTTTTAAATTATTAATTAACGTAGTTTTGAACTATTATAGGAGCTTTAAATAATAAAAACATATTTATTAGAACTTATTGCCATAGTATATTTTTTGATCAGGACCGGTTTCGCTCATCACGAGCATTATCAACTGATAGAATACCATAGTTTTGTATACCTGCTACCTTTAATTGAAATACTTTGTATAGACTTGTTTTAAAATTGAATTCTATCAGTTGATAATGCTCGTGATGAGCGAAACCGGTCCTGATTAAAAAAATATGTTGTGGAAATAAGTACTAAAAAGTGTGTTTTTATTATATAAAATATATCTTTCCATCAAGAAGTGACAGATAACACCTTAAAAGTATTTTAGGAATGATAACATTCGAATAAGCAACACTGCGTTATGTTAATAAATAACTTTTTTTTCATGAAAGCTTTTAATGATAATTTGGCAAAAAAGTTCATTAAGTGATTATTTTAACTTGCTGTCGTAAGTATACGAATTGAAATGTTTACATAGGATATTCGTTATTTTGCATACTATTTAACGAAAAAAAAAAGAAATGCTCTTTGCCATATCCTTTTTCAAATGGGGAAAAGATGTTATTTTGTCAAAAAAAAAAAACGTTTGCATTCATTTAATTGAAAGAACACACAAAATTCAAAGTAATTAGTCACGAAACAGCCGTTTTCACATCAGTAGAATAAAATAATAATCGCTATCTCGGCCACGATAATGCCACACAGCAACAAACAGGAAATCCGGCAAAGCTGTTTAACATTGCCGACAAAAAATCCACACTAAGACCAAAAAGCTCTTAACAATTGGAGAAAATTCTAGTGTCTAAACTTTGTTTGTGGACGACAGGGAAGTCTCTTCGGTTCAAAGTTTTCCAAAAAATAATACATCATTTCCTTTTGAAAACATTTATATTTCAAGCTGTGCAATTTACTTATCTGACGGAATATACTTGAAATTAATGCTTCGTGTTTTTTACTACAAATACATGATTATATCTATATCGCATTAACGTTGTTTTTTTTTACTAAATAATTGATTGATATGATTACATAATATATTCACGATAATTTATGATACCGACTGAAGGTGCATGATGGAATTTCAATATCAAATTTGAATTGTTACAACTCTGTACGATTCCACATGTTTTGTCACTAACGACTCGAGTTTTGTCTTTCGGCATCCTCAGAAAAGGATCCTTAATGAAAATTATCATAGGCAATTGTGTTAATTATTATAAGATTGTTATTATTAAATTTATTTAAGCTGCAATTTACTGCTTGCCTTGGGGTAAGTATTTTCCTGTAATTAATGACGTTGGTATATGATGATACTAGCTTTTTATCTTACGTCAGCTCTGTTGCGTCTGTATGATTGAATGCGTGAGGATGCCGAAAGGCGAAACCCGGGTGAAAAAACATGTAACAATTCAAATTTTATATGTTCATGAGTTAGTAAGTATAATTCAAAATACAAAGTAAACCATTTGAATTAAGAAAATTAAAACACTACTAAGAATTTATTCTTTATTATTTATATTTGAATCATATATGAAAACAACTAATAGTAATTAAAACGATATTTTAAGTAAAATTAATAATAAAATACGAGTAAAATTTCCATGAATTTTATAAAATAAATACTTAATTTACATAGAAATAGATTATACAAAACAAATAATGAAAATGTTGTATAAATGTACATAAAATCTGAATATATGTTTTATTAGATACAGTTGTTCACAGGTGAAACTCAAATTCAATGTCACCTATTTTTACTTCGGTCAACGATGACATTTGGGATTTAAATTTTAAATCTTATACAATAATAAAAATACCTTAATATCAAAATACTTCTTCGAAAATAACACACTAATAAAACGGTTGTCTAAACTGTTTCTAGCACTGTTGTGATTCCGAAAAAGAAAATATTCTATCCCGGCTAATTTTTGTTGACACAAAAAATATTTCGTTTTAAATAAAGCTTCTTTTAATATATTCTTATGATATTGATAAATTACAATTGTTGTAATTTTTAATTCTGATAGAAATCTCATGGGTACCACAGTCTTCCACATTTCGGAACATACTGTAGTGCTAATTGTTCTGCATATTTTGTTGAACAATTCTGGAAAATGCTACTCGAATAAGTTTTTTTTTGTTTTTCTCATATCAAATGCAAAGCTCGGTGCTCAGCGATAGCGCTGGGAAAGAGGAATTTCATGAATTAGTATCGCTATGAATAAGTGTCTTTTTTGTCTGTAATTAAAATAATAAAAGAGATTTGTTTTTAAAGGCGTGGTATATTTTTGATTATTCGAGTTTGGAAGTTAGTCTTAAGTTAAACTTGCTTTACGTCTAAAATAAAAATCATATTTACATATCAAAAGGCATGTTTAAAATTTTTGAAATGATCAAAATCGGTCCTGATTTTAAGATACATATGTATGTGGCAACATTTTTAAATCATATGCCATCTATATGTACAAAAATTAATATTTGTTTGTACGAATGTCCTTAATGTATCGGTATATTATGGATAGGAAATTTCAAAATATCTGCTTTCTAACCACGCAAAGGTTTCTGTATTACTAAAACACGTCTACAAAGTTTCTAAGCCATTACAAAAACTCTTACAAAACTGTCAACCGTGTCAAACTTATAGAATGTCATTTTGCATACTGTCAATTGTTTATGAACTAAATTTATTTTGGAATAATCTTTTCACTGAAGGAAGACTTTAAGATAACTTTGAATCTAATCAAGATTCACCTAGGTACTTCTTTTGCGAAACTGTCAAACTTTGAGGATATGAATTTTTAATAACATTTTGCAAACCATCAACTTTTTTGAGTGGCATTGCAACCCATACTGGGTACTCACTTGTGTTTTATAAAATTATGTGGAGCGAAATAACTACTATAAAAAATCAAATCTTTACAACCTATTCAAATTACTCAAAATAATCTAAAATCATTTTTCATATAATGACAATAGATTGAAGAGAAAATACATCTATGTTCAAAGATTCAAATTAAAAAAACGCTCTTTGGTATTGGCATCAAGGATTTTTTTATCAATAAGCTAAGCTCTTACCACAAAGCTAAATAAGTCTCTAATAAAATATAATTATGGTATAAAAATGCGGTTTTTTCCTAAGATAACGTAAATAATGATATTAATACAGTACACAAATATACACCAGGCCAATGACACGTCCATTTATTCAAGTCAACAATATTTTCTTCAAGAGTATTCAAAAATACAAAGTCCATTTAATTGAAATTCCAAAAGTTGGAGGAGAATTCGTTTAACGAAATGTAAGAACGGCGATATCTACGCTCTGAAAGGGTTAAAATTAACACAAGTAGGCATAACAAGAACACCAACCTAAGAATTCAAGTTAAATTTACAATCGTTATTTATCTTAATTTAAGATGGTAAATAAATAGAATGCGGAGGAATGATTGTGATTCTAGTGGTAGATTTTATCAAAGTCCAATTTAAACAAAATATAAGATTTATTAAATAAAAAACGAGATTGAGAAGCAACACAAGTATTTTTATGATTTTTTAAAATTAAGTAAGTAAATATTAAGTTTATTCACACAATATAACATGAATAACAAAGAATAAAGTTTTTCTTATTTCATACAAGGTTTCAAGTTTTTCAGAACTTATTTTAGATTACTGAGAATAAAATAAACAATTTTATATTAGATACTATTGGTTGCGTAATATTATTTTGATAAACATAAATAAACAAGCTATTTTTAAACCTTTCCGATACGACGAAATTTAGGATGGAAAAGGGTAATCCATTTTTTTTATTCTACGCCTTCTGAATAGCAATTGACAAAACAAAGAGATTAAAGTAAATATATAAATAAATGAGAAACCCGACAAAAAAGCGTCTTTAGGAATAAAATTAGAAAAAAGTATTTCCACAATTTATTTTATAAACAGGGCCGATTATCAAATAATAGAATACAAATTACAAAGAAGGTTATTTATACAAATATATTTTACTGTTATCAATCATTTGATAACGTTAAAAATGTATTTTTAACATGTATAATATAATACCTCTCCACGAAAAAATTACAGTGAAACACCTTTATAGTAATTAATGACATTAAAAAAAGAGAATTAAAACATAATTAAACTACATACATTATATCTAGAATACAATCCACAATTTTTAAGGCGACGATAGTCAAATTGCTTCTCTGATAACCATTTTTGATCGAAACTTTAGTAAATCACAGTTGTGAATAAAATAAGGATTTTTTAATACAAATAATTTTACTTTTAATGTGTTAACTGTGACTTTTTGATGGAAAGGCATGATATTTTAAATAATAAAAACACATGTTTAGTATTTATTCCTACAAATTATTTTTTGATCAGAACGGTTTCCCTGTCAAAAAATATAATGGAAATAAGAACTAAAAATGTTTATTTGTTATTTAACATACAATTTATTATCTATCTAAAAAGAGTCACAGAGAAAATCGACTGTGAAATTTTCATTTTTGAAATTACCTTTTATTCCAATTTCGAAACATAAATATCCACTTCACATTGAAAAAGTGTGTTGCTATAATCTTCCGTTGATAATTCTCACGATTCGCGAAACCGGTCATGTTTATACAATTTTTGTGAAAATACGTACTTAAAAATGTGTTTTGTTTATTTAAATTAACAAAATAGTGTATACTTACTAATTAACTCTCAACGTTCTATTATAAGCTAAATTGCAGGAATGAAGTAGAGATATTATTTTTTACCAAAGCTGGGTCAATGACCATTGAAATGAAGTAATAAAATTATTTGAATAAAATTAACTTTAAAAATTTGGAAAAAAATCTTTTATATTAAATTAACACTCCATATATTGTATTTATGTATATTCCAAAGAATCACAATAAAAGTATGTAATTAAAATTCGTTAAAAAATTAAATAATTATCATCTATATTTGTAATTTATCTTTTATTGATTTATATAATAATAGAAAGGTTGGCGTGGTTATAAGCCTAAAGCTAATTTCCCAATTCTCTTTCATAACAAGCAACACAGCAGGAAGTTTGTTTTACATATAAATGGTACTTAATCAAATCATTATGCGATTAAAACGACAATCAAAATAAAATTTATACAAAACAAGATTGTTTTTCGCCAATATATTATTTACTCGGAAAACGTTTTCCCATTTATATTGAAACGTTTTTACATTAATTGCATAAAATATGTAAATAAATTTAAATGCTATTTTCTTCCGTTTCTAATTTGGAACATATTGACTTCTAATTGAATATGTTTGTAAATGATAATAACAAAAATTGATTGTTGTTAAATCTGCCTAAGATCTACCATTTCAGAGAAACAAATGAAAGTAAAAAGGAACTTGTTATGATTTCTCTCATTACAGACCGTTTTTTCGCTATAAAATGTGAGCTTTTAAAATTCATTTTAAAATAAAACATGTTGAATAAATAATAGAAAAAAAATTTTTTTTTTTAATAACTAAAATATCATTTCTTTCCATTTAGAAGTGACAAACACTTGGAAAGTTAAATGTAATCTGTAATCTGAAAACTATTCATTGTGTGATTTTAAAGTTAATTTATTTAATGATTAACATTAATAGTCGATCCCGTGACACCGCAACCGAATAGAAAAAAACGCATATGAGCATTGACCACACCGCTATAGGATCGACAAATTATTGTGAAGTATATTATTCCTGATAGAAAAGTAACAACATTGATATGTGTTTCGTCCCTTTCGAAAGCATATTCAAATATATGTATAAACCAACCTATCCTTATTTTTTTCAATATAAAAATAAAGAATTGGAATCAATTTATAACTTCAATTTAAATATCGTATAAAACAGTTAGACTATACTATATAAAATTCTAAATTAAATATTGCTTCATTCTTTATTCTATCAATATTAAAATAGTTGATCATCTGCAATTATTGCCGAAATCAATATTTAATTTTTGCTATCAAAATTGCTTTCAATTACGTCAATAGTAAAATGTCATGAACTTCAATGAATGAGTTTGGCAGCACTTTTTAAATATTATTTAAGTTTATATAAATACAAAAAGCAACACATTTCTTGATACCACGTAAAGAGCCCGTTTCAATTCTTTACGATCCCCAAGGAATCCACAAACCTTAGTATAAGAAACCCTGCTTAACGCTTAACTTATGTTCCCCATGGGAATTCGAGATATGATAATGGTCTCTATGACCCAATTCACGACACCACGCACTACTCAATAACATCTTGACAGTAAGATTTAATAAAAAGAGCGAGATTGATGGTTTGAAAAAACTAAGTAACTCATAAAACCCAAAAAGGGTACAAATGCGTAATATCTCATTGAATTATATTATACGTTCAGCACAATAAATTTAACATATATATGATAAAAAATGAATGTATCACAGAACAAAAACAATTAAATACAGTAAGTCGAAACAAATGGTGCACGTGTAAGTAATTCTTGAATTTTAAATTCGTATTCGAATAGCGTGTGCTCATATGTTTATCATTTACAACAGGTGCGGATTTTGACTCTCGGTAAATTCAAACATTCAAAAGCACAAAAGAATTTAAAGTTTACACATCTTGTTTACAAAGAGTGGTATAATTAAATACTGTAGTATTAATAATGATTAAATTTGTATATTTCAAGTTATTTTCAACAGTTTAAACTAAAAATAACTTTTGCTTGCCGGAAGCACAAAAAAGTTTTAATATTTTTGGGAAGCTAAATGCTTGCCGTTTCTTTACACGCCAAAAGACGTAGTAAATTTATAATTTTTCTTACTGACAAATATCTTTTTTATAGAGAGCCAAATAACGATAACAATTCTTTATATGCTACGCCATTTTTAAAACCTGTTAGTTATATATTCGTATCTTCTTTAGATTTGTTACGTGTATATATATAAACCCAGATTAACTTGCACTTCGAGAAAAACATAAAATCAAAGTGCCGCACTTTGGAATTTATTAGAACAATATGAAGCTATGGTGTTAAAACAGAAGAGAAGATGTATTGTGTACCTTTTCTACACAGCTTTATATAAATAAGTAAATGTACATTTAAACATAGTTCTGATGAAGGCGTGAGCCGAAACAGCTATACTATACATTTTATAACTTTTGTAGAACTAAAATAGTTTTGCTATTTTTTCACCGTGTTATATATATACATTATTTGTTAAATAAATATTGATTGTGTTAATGAAAACTTCGGTGGAAATTTTTTTAACGTATCATCAAATAAAAACTATTTTAAAACATGTACTAACAGAGTTGTTGTAAAATATTTCTGACGTAATTAAATGAATTCAATACAGATATTTTTGCCATTGATCGACAATTAGTGCAGAGCGAAATAAATGATATAATTCTATTCTTCGAACAGAGGAATAAAAATACAATACAAATATGATTTGGAATACAAATTCTTTGCTACGTGTAAAACTCGCCAGATTAAACCGAATTGTATCACACTACAAAGTTTTTCACGTATGAACGTGAATGTGAGCAGTAGAATATTATATAGTTTGTTGAATCATCACTGTGTATAACTTTTGATTAGATACTCTTTATTGACAGTCTCTTAGAAAATTTCTAATAAGTTATCCCTCGTCGTAGCGACAAGGCTCTACGGCGTAGAAGCAACATTTTGTCTCTCATTCCCGCCCAAAAACTCAGAGGTAATTAGTATTCTGGAAAAGTGTCTTCTTTAAAAGCATTTCAGTCTTAAATCTTTTCACTTTGAGTAACGTTAAACTAATTTCAAAGGTGCTCTACACGACAAATGAGATAAACTAGCTTCACTTGCACAATCTTTTTTAAGATATTAAACAAGCAATTTTGACGCATTAAAGAGGTGTGTTCTGACAGTCAGTTACGAAAAATGAAAATGTTTACAAAATATTGCAAAGTTTATTATTCAGTTAGTTTTGGTGTATTTTCTCAAATAAATAGTATTTCCATTTAATAGCAATTAGTTTATGCTATCGACTGAAGGTGATTGATGGAATTTCAATAGAAATATTTTGTTGCATGCGTGCGACAGAGCGCCTGAAGATACCGTAAAGCAAAACCTGAGTCGTTACTGACAAAACATTTGGAATCGGAGTCGTAGAGTCACGGTGCCGGAGCCCGAGTCACGATCGTGAAAAACGAGCGAAGAGTTGATTGGTTGATTTTTTGTTTAAATCACATTAATAGGAAAGGTAGTCAAAAACTAACAAGTTTAAAAAAAACATCGCAGTTGGTAAATGTCGGCATCAAAGTCGTGTTTTCTTTTAACGATCCTACAGCTCTGATAAATAATCTTACTTAATTATGATTTTGCAGTAAAAAAAATACAATGATTTCATATCCAATTTTATTATATTCATTGATAATTACTGTTTGGTAATTCAGTTATCTCGTCAAATTATTGGACGGCAATAATAAGAAATAAAAACAACCAAATACATTGTGTGATCGGTTAACGAACACTTCAAACCGCAAACAAATCGGACAACGAACACAATAACAAACGATTTTTGTTTTCAGACAACGAATAATTATTCGGATAACGAGCTAAGACTGTCTTCTTATCCATAAAAAATCGATGATCGGTTAACGAGCAATTTCGATAGCGACCATTTCAGATCAAATTATGATCGTTAACCGATTATTTTAGTATTTGGATCCTTGTCATATTTTACGGATGCATATTTTTTAAACTTTGCTTTAGAATATAAAGAAAATGTCGCATTGAATATTTATAAAAGGAATATATACAATTATAGAAGGTTGTTATTCAATGACAATAACACTTAACAAAACCTATATTTTATTACAAATGTCAAAAAATGCAAATTTGGATTTAATTTATTACTATGTTTAATTCTAAAAGGGTAGAATGAATAGTGCCTTCCATTGTTAACTTAGGTCTTTTAGGAGATTGATTGTACCATTACTGCATGAAATATAGCAATATAAAATTATGTTAAGGGTAGGGTGACTATGATTTTTTTAATATTTCATTATTACGTTCAACCTTTTTTTGTCGAATCTAAAAGCGATTTAGTGGTTATGACACAATACTTTTTCCGCACAACATTCAACTCAACAATTTATTTTAGTTCTACAAAAATATTTTTTTTGTAGAACTAAAATATATTGCTATTTTATCACCGTGTTATAATGGCGTTCTACCAAGCAAATACCAATTCACTCAATCTAATATAGTTTCTTGGAAATAATGTAATTTGGAAATTTGAGACTAATGAAATATAAAATTCTGTCAAGAATAAACTATGCTTAGAAGAAAACTTTATAAAATAAATATTGTCACAAGTTTTATATTCAAAAAATAATTAAATTTCGTTAGTTAAACATAAAAATATATTGTGTATAATAAAAAACATTGTTTAGTACTTCTATCAACTGATCAGTTGATAATGCTCGTGATTTTCGAAACCAGTCCTGATCATAAAATACATTGTGAAAGTAAGTACTAATAATTGAATTTTTATTATTTAAAATAGCACGCCTTTTCATCAAGAAGTAGTAACAGTTAATCCCTTAAAAGTGATACAAATAGGAATGTATTTTAGTTCTACAAAAACTATTTTTGTAGAACTAAAATAAATTGTTGAGTTAAATGTTGTTAAGATGTATATTATATAACAGTTGATCGCTATTTCGGCATGATAATGATGTTCTAGTAATTCTGATGGGGTTTCAGCCGAAATAGCGAAATATAAAAATATATCATCATTCAAGAGCGTTCATAAAAATATGAATGAATAAAACGACAGTATAAAAACACCTTACCTATCCAAAAACACTTAATATATAAAAATATTGATTTAAATATCGCGTGTCGATTAAATCGTTTGAGAGCTTTAAGCAATTAATTATTTAATGAAACTCAATTATTTTTATTCCTCGTACGCCTTCAGGACCGTATCAGTTTAACACATGAATATGCATTTTCATCCGGTATCAAAAAAAATCGAAAGCTTACTAATATTTCAAATGTGGGGAAACCATGTGAAGTGATTCGGTATTACGCGATTTTACGGCCAGATTACATTGCCGAGGAATGGATTCCTTTCTTTGTGTAATTACGGATTATAATTCGCAATTTGGATTCTGTTTCAGGCGTAATTTTCGCGTGTCGCCTAATAGGAAGAAATTAAGCATTTCCATCTCCACCCGACGTAAAAACCCACCCGCAATTTCAACAACGTGTTCATGTTCATGCTTCAGTGTTTATTGAATTCTGCCCCATTACTACAGTTGCGGCTTGGACGATTAGTTTGAGATAAACATAACTAAAGAATATTGGATTAAGTGCCAATTAAATCGATTTTTTTTTAATTTATCGATTGAATTGAATCTGCATTATATCACAGTGAAAAAATATCAATATGTCTTTTTGTTGTCTGTTCTACAAAAATTATAATGTAAATTATAATTGACAAGGTGCTTGATGGAATTTCAATATCAAATTTGAATTGTTACAATTTTTCACATATTTTGTCACTAACGACCCGGGTTTCGCCTTTCTGGATCTTCAAGCATTCTATGACACGGATGCAACAAAACTGACGAAAAATTAAAACAATTAGCATCGTCTATATACTTAAGTTATCAATTACAATAAAACACTTACCCCAAGGCAATAAAGTGCAGCTAAAACAAATTTAATAATATTAATCTAATAACAATTAACACGATTTCATGTGAGTAACGTGCGGAGGTTATGCTCATTTTTATAAAATATAATTACGTTATAAGCAAAAACTAGGTGACATCCTTTTTAAAGTAGTTTTTCTTTGTAAAAAAACTACTTTTTATGTGGAAGTTAAATCAAAATAGAGCTTTATCTTCCTTTAAATAAATTTGTGCTTACTTATTAATTCGATAAATTTTCCATTTGAAAAAAATCTATAACTGTATCGTCTACTGATTTTATTAAATAATCAGATTAACATAGAATAATAAAAAAAAATATTAAAATATTTTATCATCATCTCTACTTTTACACATAGAAAATACATTTTATATCTGCTAAATTTAACTTAACTCATTCAGTGCCCTCGTCGCACGACGCGCGTTTGATAATGTTTTCCAGCAACCAACGAATCGTTTGCTTTCTCACTCTTTCGCAGTAAATCTTCACCAAAACGTTGAAATTTTCGGGAGTTATTTTATTTTTCTATTTTTGCGTCAAAGTTTACGAAAAAGTAATGGAGCTTATCATAAAATATATTATAAAAATAGTGCTAAAAAAATCATATCTTTCCAGAAAAAGTGACAATTGACAATTTAAAATAAGAACGATGATCATTAGCTAATTCAATCAGTTTTAACCAAAAAACAGATATTTCAACAGCTAAATCATGTGTGAGTCGTTTTGAATGAAGGATAAAAAAATAATTATAAATTAAATAAAAAAAAAACAGCAGAAATATAACAATTTTTTGCTAATAGAACATATTTGTTAATATTAAGACATATAATTTTCTGTCTATCGTTTTGTTGACTAGCATAGTAACATGATATTAGCAGTCTCATTTATATGAAAATAACGGGTCATAACCTCAGCCTATTCGCTAACGATGGGAATTTCTGTTACTGTGCATATGCATTTCAAATTTAATCCACGGAATACAAATTTCATATTATGATTACCTAATACATTAAATGTTATAAACCATAAATCGATTATTTTATTGTAGTTTACAAAGCGTACGTAAAATTGTTTTAGCTGGAATTATCACACGATATTGTATAAGCAAATATTAGAAATAAATTAAATAATTTAACTCTTTTGAAGACGTTGTCATTCTCATTATTTTTGAACAGTGCCAGATTCAGAAATTATACTTGTGACACTACCCGGAGACATTTGAATGGGATATTGTTAGTACTAAAAGCGCCCGTATCGAAATCCATCTAAATTTGTATATAACACTGAATGAAACGTCTCGTATTGACTGACGTTGTTTTGATGGGTTACCTATACATTAAGTATCTAACCTTCTGCCTCTCCCTATTTGAACAAGACGAAAACTTGCGAGAGCTGAGTGTTATTTAATATTAATTATTCATAGTTTTGTTTTTTCTAATAAAATTGAATATACTTTGAATTCACTTGACCAATCAAATGAGTAATCAACAATGGAAGATGTAAGTTTCACAGCGATACAAATTTTACGTGAATAGTTTTAAAAGGGCAGTCGAAAATATTTGATTGTTTGTTTTAAATTTTTATGTGTTTTCAGTTTGTAGAGTCAGTCAGTACCTGTTTCAAAATACTGGTTGTTTCAATTAATTGATTTAAGTTTTGTCAATACAATATATTGATTGAATTGGCATTCACTTGGTAGAACTCCATTATAACCGGTGAAAAAAATAGCAATGTATTTTAGTAGACCTAAAACACATTGCTATTTTTTCACCGTGTTTGTCAATACAATAATTACAGGACACGTAAAAAATTTATATAGTATTTATATAGTACAATTTGAATGGTTGAAACTTTATAAACATGTGGAATCGTACAAATTTGCAACAATTAAAATTTACACTTTTTTATTTTAAATTTAAAAAAAAACACATTTTTCAGTCATAGTTCCACAATTTTATATTTTCATGATCATGACATGTTTTGTTCACAGCGAACATTATCAACTGATCAGAAATTGTGGAAATTGTGCCAGAAATGTTATTTTAATTGTTCAAAATAAAATACCTTTCCACAAACAAGGGACAGTTAATTCCTTAAAAGTGTTAATATTTTTCCGCTATTTTCCGTTTTGAGTGAACATAATCAAACAAAACTTTCTATCCTTAAATTAATGAAAGACACAGAGAATAATTAACGTAAAAATAGATAACGGTTTATTAAAATAAATTCTTTTAACGTAATCAATTAGTTGAATGATTTAAAAAAGCATTCGTAAAAATATTGTCATCAAAACCTTTCTTTAGACCCACGTGTAACACAGAATTACATGAAAATTAAAAGAAAATATCAATTGTGAACATCTATACTCACTTTATAAACTTTGTCGAAGAACGGCAAAAGATTTTTCTCGGAGAAGTCTTCACAAAATACATTAGTATACCACAAGTAGTTGTTTTTCGTCATAAAAATGCAATAGCCAATAAAGTACGATTTGTATTTATTTTTAGATACGACCACAATATTGCCTTTATTTGAAGAAGATATTATATTGGACATAAGTTTGTAAAGATAAAAAAAATAACAATGTTTCATCTTCTTCGATATAAAAGACAGCTCATGATATCGACTGAAAGTGCTCGACGGTTTTTTGGATTGGATTAAAACTAAGTAGGAAACGAAAAGTAAATAATTATTCAAATGATAGAAAATCTTGCTTTAATTAAATACCATAATTTTGTAAACTACTTATTGTGTGTTCGTACAAATTAAACATTTCCATTAGTTGATTAGCTTAAGTCTCGTGAATCAACCAATTTCGAACAACTTTGACAACGAAATTAAACGATATGAATTTGAAATTAGTCACTAGCAGAGACTAACGATAACTTCGTGCAATTGTCTTAATATTTGGTATAACTATTATAATATCTCAGTAAATAATAAAACATAATACAAGACACTAACAACCAAGCTTGAAATTTAATTATCTTGAATAAGTTATATTATATAACAAACATATTTTACTCTGGTTCAAAATCCATATTTTTTTTTTACAATACACTAAAATAGCACAAATTGACAAAACAAAAAAGATGAATAATTAAAAAGAAATACTGTTAAACTGATTCGTTTTATTTTTATTTCTTTCTAAAATAAATCAAAACACTCGTCATTTAATTAAAAATAAACAGTTTTTAATAATAACTGTTCTACTTTGTAAATTATCGTATATTTGACATTATGTCATATAAAATCTGGCTTTTCATTTTATAAAATAAAAAAATTATAAAACTTGACAGATACGTGTCATCTACGTCAGCAATAATAACTGCCAATAAATCGCACAAAATGTTTTTTTATAGACTCAAAAACTGCTTCTGTTAAAGATTCATTTCACTGAAGACAGGCAGTAAAATGTGGTGTGTGCGTTTTGTGGAAACAGAAAAATAAGAATGTCTGTAAAACGTTTGCCAGTGATTTTTATATACACTGCAAAATATTCAGTATCAAATTTGTATAAAGAAGCAATAATATCATGAAATATATTTAACTGGTTATAAAATTACAAAACACATTTTATTTACAATTAACAGGAATAATTTTGCATGAGACGCTCTTGTTCGTTTGTAGTATTATATTTATCAGAAAACACAAATTCAAGTTTTTCTATCTGTCACAACAATTACTTACAAAAAGTGTACAAAAGCATTTTTTTAAATTTCAATAGTGTTTTAATTTCGATAGTGATATTACTAGCGTTCAGGCAAAAGAATGATCTTTTTTAGATCTACATTTTTTTTTAAATATAGTTGATAGCTATTCCGGCTCACGCCATCGTCAACTATATTAAAAAAAAAATATATATAATTTTTTAGAACTAAAACATATTGCTATTTTTTCACCGTGTTATAATGGAGTTCTACCAAGTGAATGCCAATTCAATCAATAAGGATGATCATTAATTAACAAGTGGACTATACATTTTGAGTATTTTGAATTTTACATGAGGTACTGTTTCAAATTGATATTTTCAATTAATTTAAATATTATTTAACTGGTGGACTATATATTTTAATGAATTAACATGAGTCATTGACATTTTCAACTCTTTCAAAAGTCTTATGAATTGATACAAAATAGATTTTGTGAGAGTTGCAAGTGAAACTAATTCACTTACGCACAATACTACAATATTTATACATACATAAAAAAAAAATATTTATGAACGAAATTTCTTCGTGTATAGCAGAGTTTACTATGACGTTGCTGTATTGGGTTTCTTAACCATAATTTTGCTTGCTTTTCGCAAAGTTTATTTACAATTCATTGAGTATTCATTTTCCAAATAGCAGTTTTCCGAAACCGTATAAATAATAAACTACTGTGGGTATCTATCTATCTATCTATCTAACTATCTCATCAAAGGCGAACCCTTATATGTCTTCATTCTTGATATTTGAATAGCGTTTACTCGGTTTCAGTTCGAAGTTATATCTTACAGACTTAAAATTCCAATTATTTTTATTTGAATGGTATTGAATTGCAAACATGTGACTGTGTTGAATCTGCATTACATTTGTAATTCTTATTGAATATTTTTTTACTATCCCGACAAAATTCTGGTAAATAAGCCCTATAGGCAAGCATATATAATGTGTTAAGCGAGTGGAAAATGTATCGATATTCTACACGATACCGATTCTACCGATAGGAATAAAAAAAAATTACACTTCTACGGCATTAAACTGATACTTTTCGGTGGTAAAAAGATAATGTTTAAATAAAAATGTACATTTTATACAGCACTAGTTTTACATTGTATTATTTAAATTTTATCAGAACCGGTTTTGGTAATCGCGAGCATTATCCACATATGCTACGATTACACAAATATGCTAAGGTATGAATAAACTAAAACAATTAAATAAATTATAAAATATTACATTTTGGTATGTGAAACATTCATATATTATATATTGAATCAAGCGTTCATAAAAGTAAAACAATCTTGTACTAATTCTGCAATGTTAAGGAATGAGCTGGACCGATATCGCTCATAACAATCATCTCTTAAACAAAGTAAGATATGCCATATTTTTTTATAAATATAAAATTCTTTTCTGTTATGAATTGACAGTTAACACATTTACTGTGATCAAGTATTGCTTATCTACAGTTAAATGATTTGTCATTAGTTGGATATTAATTGCATTTCAATTTGATTGCAATCAATCGCAATTTCATGAATAAATACAAGATACACACCTTGTACAACAAGTTGGATTCAAAACGTACAGAATTTATTAGAATACAAAGTAGTATACGATGATTCATAATAAAATAACAATTGACATTACTGTCAACGATCTTGCAAAAAAAAAACGATGGTTTTCGATGTACAACCGTTTTGTGCTGAATCATTATTAAAATATGTATCATATTTATAAATTATCAGTAAAGCCATACGAGATATTTGTTTAACCAAATAGAAATGGATTTTAAATGATTTTTTTGTGCTTTTTCGAGATTAAATACGAATTAAGGCCTTTTATTCAATCGCATTTATTAAATTTGATTTCATTGTTCGTTAAGCTCTTCGTTTCAGAAAGAATATATTCGGTATATTCAAGTAATTTAAAAAAGCGTCGCTATACTTGTCAAAATTTTGGATATAAAATATAGGATAAGAAAATCTTTTCACAAATTTGTTCGAGATACTTATTTTAGCAAGCAATCAAAAATATTCGATACGAAATCATTTCGTTTATTCCGAAATATCTTTGATTTTGATATGAATTTTAGATGAATAAAAAGTCTAATAGTCTCCTAAAAGGAATAAGGCACAATATTCCAGTAGCAATGCTATAATACTAGAGTTATTTTCTAAGGTTTTTAAAAGGAGTCTTTCGTCAGCCTAATTCAATAGGGATAACACGTGTTCGATAAAGTATTGTCGTCCAAAAATATCATTTGAAAGGTTTTTTTTTTCTTAAGAAACTGCCAAAATCTTAATAAATGGAATATCAATCAATGACTGTACACGTATTTCAAATAAAAAAAAACACACACACTTTTTAGTACTTATTTTCACAGCATATTTTTTGATCAGGACCGGTTTCGCCCATCGCGAGCATTTTCAACTGATATGTAATTTGTTTGCTTGTAAATTGTATTGATTGATAATGCTCGCGATGAGCGAATCCGGTTGTGATCATAAAATATATTGTGAAAAAAATACCAAAATTGTGTTTTTATTATTTAAAATATCATGCCTTTCCATCAAGAAGTGACAGTAAAAATGTTTTGGTGATTTGAATATACTAAACAGGCTACTTATAAAACTTAAATTTAATTTTTAAATGAATATCTCAACAATTTTCAGATCACTATTTTTAGCTTTAATGATTCATTAATCTTCTGTATTAAATTATTTTTAATATATATTGTAGCAAACAGTTAAATATTTTCGGTCGTTTATTATCATAACGTTAAAGGATAATTTTAGCCAAACATAACGCCGCTAAAAATACAACTAACGTAAGGTAAATTAACATTTTCTGGCTTTATACAGCAATTTATTTTCACATAGACCAGAATATTAACTCGTCTTGGGACCGTTTTGAAAAGTAATACCGTATACGTTACGGATACTGTTTGGGATTGATCATGACCTCCTTCGTTCGATAGAAGTCGAGGAAAGTTCAGTGAATGCTAACTAACGACTTACTTAAATAGGAAAAATATTAATTGCGAATTATATTTGTCTCATAGTAAAAGTACTCAATTTAAAAAAAAAATAATGTTATATTAGAATTTCCGTTTAAACGAACAAAAAACTAAAACCTTTTGATTAACCTTCAAACCATTGCAGGCTGATCGACCAAAAAAATAACTAAATGACGAGACTTTTTTATTTACGAAACGATGTGACTCGAACGAATGAATTGGAAGACGATCGACTCGGTGTAATTGAATCATTTGGAGTGAGAATCTATCCATAATCCACACATTAAACAAAACGATTGAAAAATCGATCAATTTCAATTTTCGTCGGACAATTCGATACAATAGTTAAATTACAGCTCTTCTGTGTGATTTTGTTCAACAAAATGTCTTTTCTAAGGACAATTATAATAATAACATTAGTATTTGCGTAAACTTTCTTATTGAAAAGTAAAACTTAAATGCGGTCGACTTTACATTTGTGTAGCTTTAAAAATAAAATATCGAAAAGAACTCAGCGTTCTTAGCGATTTCGAATATTAATTGAACAATTCGATTATAGCTCGCATTAGTAAGCGCAAAGAAGTTCATTATTTGACCATTCATGTGTTTTGTATTTTAGAAATAACATTATTAATAAATTAAAATAATTAAAACACAATTATATTCTTATAATTTACTGAAGGTGTTTGATGGAATTTCAACATCAAATTACAACAATACAATTATATTCATTCGTTCTCTATGATTAGCCACATACAGTTCTGAAATAAGAACGTATGTAGTAATTGCGAGGGCGTTTAGTTTATTTCTACTCTTTCAAACAAAAGTTTTAGTCCTTAACTCGTTCCCTGCTGAGCCGTTTAAAGGATATTCTAACACCTACTTCAAAAATTTTGAATTATATTGTTTTGAAATAATCTTTTTGAGTTTGTCATGACAAATCAGGCAATGCATTAACATACAGATAGTGATCACAAGAAGGTTTTAACACTATTAATTCATATATTTTCTGGTATCAACAATCAACACAGTAAAATCAGCCGTCTCAACAGTTGAGACGTTCGCAGTCAGAGGGTAAATATTTCCGAAGATTAAATTAAAATTGAAAACTGAGCTCTGACTAATTATAGACAAAAAATACAAATTGACAAACCTAAAGAATATTACGTTGATCATGTTTTTTGGTATAATGACCACAAAATAAGAAATAGTGATAATGTCTCACTTTTCTTGTTTTGAGCTACGTATAATATTCAAGAGCGCAATACGAACGGTTCTTTTTGATTTTAATTTATAAATCTTCCTGAAAAAGTTCGAATGCCAACGTTATGTATACAGAAGTGAACTCTAATATATCTAACTTTAATTCCATTATGTCCCACATAGGCTCAAGCGAGAAAGTAACCATAGAAATGGAGAAACGTCACGTATCATACAGGGCGACATCATAACTAACATTCATGTAATTTTCTTACTGAATAGGATAATTTCGCAGCATTGATTTGACATGAAACGACGCCTGGCACCTGCTTGCGAGTTTCAGTATCACGTCCACAGGTACCAACTTAATACTGTGACCAAAGTGGTGTTCAAACTATGCACGAAATTGGCACATCTGTTTCCGGCACGCGTAATAAATAATGTACCGTAAGAGTTAAAACCATAAAAAAATGTAATAACGAAACAGTAATAAATTTTACAAATATATATATATATATATATATATATGTTTAAATTTAATAGTTTTATGATGATATATGTAAAATAATACCGTCTAACAATAATACGAAATAAGTTTCTTTTGTAAATAGCATAATAATTTTGTACGTCAAACATGCAATGAAATATGCTGTATGTTATATACGTGTGTTACATATACACCCAGTCTTCTTTTTACGCGATTTTTGGGCAGTATTGGTATTTTATTGTTTGAATTGGCATTCACTCAGTAGAACTCCATTATAACACGAAAATAGCAATGTACTTTATTTCTACAAAATTATAGATTTAAGTTCTACATAATTTTGTAGACCTAAAATATATTTATTGATTGAATTGGCATTCACTTGGTAGAACTCCATTATAACACGGTGAAAAGAATAGCAATGTATTTTAGTTCTACAAAATTATTTAAGAAAAAAAATAGTTGATAGCTATACTATGTATAGTATAATATAGTTCTGACGATGGCGTGAGCCGAAATAGCTATCAACTATATTTTTTTTTAAATAATTTTGTAGCACTAAAATACATTGCTATTTTTTTCACCGTGCTAAAATATATTGCTATTTTTTCCCGTTTTGGTATTGTTATTTTTTTACGCACTTACTCATTACGCGATTTTTTTTCACAGAACAAACGGTGACTCAAATAAATGAAATAACATACTCAGAACAAAAAACTAGGAAAACAGTATTTCATCAAATAAGACCGAACAAAATACAATACGTTCGTACCAAAAAATTGCGAACGATAATATTTTGTATGTATGTACAATATATATACATATCTATCTGTTTCACATTTTTTTGTATAATCAATAATATAAAAAAAAGAAATATGCATTTTTTTATTTTTAATACTTTTTAGGCGATATTTTGATTTTTAGAACCGAAAGTAACGTTTTTTATGCGCCACTTTCTGTAACCAATGTACATCGTAAAACGAGGCTTTTAAGTATGTTAAATAAACATTCTAAGTTCAATTTTCGTTCTCAACTCAAAATATGTTCAAACGTAACCGATAAACAGAAAATGATGTATATAATTCCACAAAAACGTCGACAACTATTTCGGTAACAATCTTCGTGTCACCTTCATATCTATCCGCTTCAGTAACGCATTTCTTATGGAAATAAATAAATCGTTATTACAACAGAATTCCAAGAATTACATAGATAATCACTGTAAGATTATCGATATACTAAGAAAATATCATGATGTATCAGTTAACGCTCAAGGATTAATTTTATCTAATTTTGTGATATAAATTTAATAATTCCGTATGAAATCAAGAGTGTGGTAAAACTAGAATGTTGTTCTTTCGACATTCGCAACATTCTTGCTAAAGATACTAACTGACAACAAAGCGGAGGCGATACATCCTACGTAGATTTCTTCTACGATATGTAGATTTCTTGAGTATACATTCCATCGTAAAATCTGTCAGAAAATTCATACATTTAATATCTCCAAGATAACAATGTTTGACGACTTAACTCCTACGGAAATAAGCATAAATACTACTTTAATACAAGACGAGAACATCGTTAATTGAAGCTTACAGCTTTTAGAATGAAACTAAACTTATCGCAGCCAAATAGTAATGTTTCAATGCGTTTTTAATACAACCGAAAAGTTTAAATATTACATTCGTTATCAGCATTTTTTACTAACATCTCAATCAATTAAATAATACTAATCATTTTAAAAATCAGTTAATTGATATCAGTTATAACTATAAATTATCGATGAGTTTACTGTTTGAGATACGCTGTTTTCTTTACGTGTTTCGTAATTATAAATGAATTATAATCATATAAATCAACCATGTCAGCTAGTTTATCCACCGTCAAAAGACTTCATTAAGAGTCAAAACGCCTTTCAATGCGATGGAGATACGGCTTAAAGATACAACATATGAACCACGACTATTTTCAGAATACAAGGATATGCCTTGGCTTCGCTATAATAATTACTAAATAAATAGTTTTCAAATCCATCACATATTATATTTAAATCAAGTGAGTTACTTCACTTCGTTTTAAATTTCAATTGTTGAAACTTTATACAAGTCCACATGTTTTTTTTCACACTTAACTGAGCATAACTGAGTATAAGTCAGTTCTGCTTCATCCGTGTGATATAATGCCTGAAAATGACGAAAGGAAAAATTCGTGTCGTAAGTGACAAAAAATTTGAAATCCCACAAAGTTGCAACGATTCAATTGTTTTTGCGACGCATGAGTGGGTCACATAAACCTGTCCATGCGAGAAGTATATTCACATAATCCAGTGTATTAATTGATACTATTCACGATAAGCGAAACCGGTCATGGTCTAATGATTGTAATAATTCAGAAACCTTTACGAGCGCGTTCAAATAACTCAATTTTTAATGCAATCAGATGAAAAAGTAGAGTCTCGCGATGAGACTTAAAAAATTGTGTTCACGTAAATCCACTATTATTTCATTTAAATCGAATGGCTAGTATTTGAACGCATACAGGGATACATGAACATTTATTTAAATATATACATATATATAAAGAACATATAACAAGCAAGAATTGAGGAATAAATAATCTATTCGTTTCCAATGAAAAATCATTACGGAAATGGAAATATAAAACACCTTAAATAAAATCTTACCATGTAATATTATTACAGCAAATCATGATAATATTATATATCTTCTCACTGTAAAGTTAATCATATATTCCAAATATATATATATATATATATATATATATATATATCTTTGATTCTTTAATATTTTTGCTCAAAAAAATATTAATCATAAATTTGATTAGTTCAGCTATATTTATAGCCGATATAAGAATCTGTGTTTGTTTCTCTCGATATTTTTTTCCATATCCAAAATGTAATACAAAATATATTTATTCAATATGCCAGATAATAAAAATATTCGTATTTGGTGTGAAATAGCGTTTACTTTACAATAGTTTATAGAAAATCCGTAAAAAATCCGTTCATATTCAAAGAAAAGGCAAGACTTCTTTGTTGCCTGGAAATGTTTTATGGGTTCTAACTGATGATATTTTACTGTAAATATTTTTTTGAATGTTGTCATATTTTGCTCTATGATTATAATCAATAATTTAAGTGTGCTTTTTAAAAATAAAAAACAATGCAATATGTTGTTATGAACGCTGGTTTCGAGAAACATTAGGCCATTATCAATTTAAATTAGATTTGAATCGTCACAACTCTGAATGATTCCACGTGTTTTGTCACTAACGACCCGGGTTTCGCCATTCGGCATTTTCAGACATTTTGTCACATGGATACAACATAACTGACAACAAATTTGATATTGAAATTCCATCTAGCACCTTTAGTCGATATCATAAATTATTAAATTAGATTGTTAAAAATATGGCATTGGTTAATTGAAATTCGACATGATAATTTTATAAAATTATGAAAAAAGCTTGCATTGTATATTTTTTATGTTTTTGTATTGTTAAGGCGTATATGTATCAAATGATGTAAATGTTACTTAGTTTGGAAAAATTGTTAAATATGGATGCTATCGAAATGTGTTTCAAACATACAGTATTTGCATTGATTGTACATGTTTATAGTAAAGAAACAATTTGAAAACATTTTATATACAACTTAATAGAAAAATTTTATATTATGCAAAAAAAATTATCTTTTCTATTTGAGTTAAGTATGAAATAGTTCTTGAGTGAATTTTTCAAGTCTTTAATAGTATTAAAAATAGCGTATTTGTGATGATATCAACGATTTTTAAATTGGCTTTGAGTATTATATTATGTATAAAATGTCACGTTGCAATTTTACAAATGGAATGATCAACAAATATGTTTTAAAATATATGTTTAAAAAACTATCGTCACGAAGAATTCATCGATGTTCGAAGCAATATCAGTGAACAATGCTCAAATTTTCACCCACCAGCCCTTTCACCACTGACAGGTTCGAACGACGCCGTGGAGTGAGAAACAATTTGCATCCACGATTTCTCTGGTCGAAGATAATTAGTGACAACAGGGAAAATAACGTTTCACATATTCAAGAATGGTACAATTTGTCGTTTGGAATCATACAAGCTGAAAAATAATTCTATGCGGGCTTTTGAGCTTTTATGTATTTTTTTTAAATCATATAACAAGTAAATCGCGTTAAAAAAATAACGGCGCAGTCAAATAAATTGCGTAAAAAAGGACTAATTGTATTGCATAAATATGAATCTAAAAAAATTAAGCTGCACCTATCCCACGATACTTGTTTTACACGGATTAAAAAAAATGTAACAAAATAGTAAGACTAATATATGTTGCTAGATTATATTATATAACATGAATGAAGCCACAATAAGAACTATAAAAAACTCCACCAACCGTTACAATTTGCTTTATGTGTATTTAAGTAATAAAAGAATACGTATATTTATGTTTTTAAGAAAACAAAAAAATTATGCGTTTTTTGTGTACTTTTCGATTTACACGGTTTTACATTAAACAATATACAATTTCGATTTACACGTTTTTCTCAGCAACCTATATACCGTTTAAATCGAGGAATAGGTGTACTAACTTAAGTGTAGTGATCAATATTATATTAATATACATTTTTTTCTATTTTCTCCAGTCGAAAAAGTGAGGTGCACAAGTAAAAACACTTTATTAAAATGTAAAATAACATGCAATATATGTATAAACATGTACGTTCAAATGTACACCGAAAGTGAGTTTCCAAAATAAAAATAATGCGTTCGTATCAAAACTAAAGAGATTTTCTGAAAAAAAAGCTTTTTTCACGTGAATGTACACTATCTAAACAAAAAGCGGAAGAGGGTATCCTAAGACCTGTCATATTCGAAGAGCTTTAGTAACGAATACGAATAAAGCTATGTCATAAAAATAAAGTACCTTGTACGTTTGTTATATTTTAATGATACAAGTTTGTACAATATCGTAAACATATTTTTTGATATGATTATGTTAAAGCCTTTCAAAAATAACGATTATTAAAAAGTATGGGTCTTAGCACCGACATTTATTAACCTACTTGCTACCATTATCGAGAATTTTATCATAAATTATTAAAAACAGTGAAAAAATAGGAATGTATTTTAGTTCTACAATTTTTTTTATAAGATATGGTGGTATTTCGGCTAACGCATCTTCGGATCTATCCTATAACTATCTAACTTCGGAAGTATCGGATAGTTCCGAAGATGGCGTGAGCCGAAACAGCTATCAACTATATCTTATAAAGCATTTTGTTGAACTTAAATACATTGCTATTTTTTTCACCGTGTTATAATGTAGTTCTACCAAGAAAATGCCAATTCAATCAATAAATTATTAAAATTTAAACAGTTGATTGACTCAATTTTTTTAGGTTTTTTTTACAGTTTGAAAAATTTATTAAGAATTAAATATACCATCCACAACACTAAAACCCGTCTTTAATAAATTTCACTTTTGCAAAATATTCAATATTGCTGCTTCATTAAATGGTCACGATTAATATATTATTAATATAATTTATACGCAAATCTCATGATAATATATCAAGGCTTAGTAAAAAAAAAAATGTCAGTGGCCTCATGATAAATTTCATTAGAGAAATATGACATATATTCTTATTCTCAAACGAATTTCTGCAATATTCGAATGATGAACTAATCATTAATTATATATGTTTATTGAAATTATGTTCTTCTTTATTAAAGTCAGCTTATGAGAAGCATTATTTAGATTTTGACTAATTGACCAATTACTAGTTTTTACATTTAACAATTTAAAAGAAATACGTAAATCTATAAATAAAATTCAGCGAAATTTTGAAATATTCTTACATTTTCCACAGTATAACCAATTACTATTTTTTGCATTTAATAATTTAAAAGAAGTATGAGAATCTAGAAATAAAATTCAGCGAAATTTTGA
Source organism: Himalopsyche japonica (assembly GCA_028555115.1). Lineage (NCBI taxonomy): Eukaryota > Metazoa > Arthropoda > Insecta > Trichoptera > Rhyacophilidae > Himalopsyche > Himalopsyche japonica. The sequence continues at coordinate 1,223,815 of JAHFWJ010000015.1, forward strand.
AATATTTTTACATTTTCCACAGTATAACATTGTTAAGCGAGTAAGCCTCGTGGATGGGTTTTAAAGAAACGGATTAAAAAATATATATACAAAAACGGATAAAGTTTGCGGCGTTATTGACAAAAAAGACGAATACGATTTTATATTGAATAAAAAATATTTCCACGTTACCAGGTTTCTCTTTAGACATATTTCAGGGACTTGTTTATAAGAAATATAGATTGGCAAAATCGGATTACTGAAAATTCACCGTGCATAGTGATATCAGTTTTCGAAGCCAATTTCGGGAAATTCTCTCAACAATGTTTAACGAATTCCACCAGACATAAATATATTTTAATAATAAAAAATAGTACACGTGAAAGCATTGAGAGACTATGTATTAGTCTACCTGTAATATTGTTTCAAACTTATACTGGAGTTTCTTTTAGGCTGTCGCGGATAATTTCGTTTAAGCCTCAACAATGCCGATAGGGAAACGAATTTCGACTTAGTAGAAGGTTTGATTCGTCTTTTTGGATTATGGATCCGTTAGAATGGCCACTTAGCCAGTAGCACTAACACACAAAGCCACATACGTTTATTTTATTTTAGTTTATGTTGTTTGCCTCAATAAATAACGGAAAACTTGCGATATACTGTATCATATAACATTGTTACATGTCAAAGAAATAATACTATTTAAGTGTCAAAATTTACGCTAATAACGGTGAACTTATAATTCATTAAGAATTATAAAAAAACACAATTTCGCGTTTTTGCGAAATAAGATCTTTATATTAAATTGGTACTTATGACTTTCACATTGCTCTTATATGTTGAAAGTCAAAACAAATTCTTATTTCTGAACATCGGATTACTTTTAAGTGCTCTCTTGTTAAATGAAAAAAAAATCTCATCAAATTATCAAATTCAAATAAACATCATATAATTAATTATAATTATAATTTATACCTTATTATACACCAATCATGAGATGATAGCAGCTTGAATTTCTGAAGAAACTTACCTGAAAAAAGAAAACAAACGTCAAGTCTTATATTAATAAATTTGAAAATATGATTTAGTTATATGATATAGATTTTCAGTACACGATTTTTTTTCTCAATTAAGCAATATCCGATTTAACAATTTCCGGCAATTCGTTAAAACTTCAAGCACGTATAACATTAATGGTATAATATTACTGATTCTATTGTTCGACAAATGACTCAGGTATTTTCTAATAATCACATTTCGATTCTCATTTCAAACTGCTTTACCCAGTCAGCAACTGCATTATCGTTTGCTTTGTCTTTCCAAAAGTTTTCATTAGCACAACTTATGATTGAAAATTCATATTATTTCCACTAATTAAAATTTTGTAATTATGTAATATATATCAAATAATTTTTATTATATTTATAAGGTTCGCTTTTGTCCGCAGAAATTATTTATTTACTTCAATATACCGTAGATTCCGTCAAAGTCCTTTGTCTTTAAAATGGTTTTGGTATTGGATATCACGGGCTGGAATCAAATATAATTAAAAAAAAACTGATTTTCAATCAATCTATGGATTTCAATTCGAATTTATGTTTGTCTTTCGTGTCTTGAATTCTCTTCTACGTATATTATTCTACGGAAAATAGCAAGAGTTATTAATAAACCATTCGTCTTTTTATTGTTCTTTCTCTTAATCCCATTATAATAAGGTTACGTAACTGAATCATAATCACGTAATAAATTAATATTTTGTTACTTAAAATACAATATTTTTCCACAAAGAAGTGAAGTATATTACTATTGAAATGAAATCAAAAAGAGGCACTAAACAAACTTGTTTTATCAGTCTTTGTTTTTGAGTACACCTGAATTATTAAATACCAACAGTTAGTTAGTCAATTCAGCTTGTTCACGTATTTCAAGATAAAATAAGTAGAAAAAGATATAAGAGAAGAAATATACAAATTAAAAATTGTTTATGAGCGAAAAATGCGTTTGTCACTCTCCTACAGCATCGAAAAAGTAGAAAAGAACTTTAATTTAATAAAACAACAAAAGCACGTTTAAAAACAGTGATTAAGAGTATTGCACGAATTCTATGAAAAATAAAATAACATTTATTTCCAAATTTAATTTTTAATACATTATACATTGGTATTTAAAATATGAAAGAGAAGCAAATTTTCAAAAGAATTCCGAACAGATTAATTCTTCATATTTTCATTTTAATAAAATGCGTATTTACTTTGAATATATATTTTATTTAGAGCATTTAAGCATGATTTAATGTTGGACAATTTCCGTTTCGTTTTCCAGCTTAAGGCAACTCTCGTCAAACAAAGGCTAGTAATTTATTCAATTAAAAGTGTTTAAGCCCGGAAAGTACAAGCGTAATTATTAATACCGGAACATAACTCTACAAAGCAACATTTAATACGCTCGCTTTACAAAATAAAATTTCTCAATACCCACAATCTATGACCATTCCATTAGAGCCGCCCTTATATTATTGAGAACTATGTTCAATTTGTCACAATACCGCAGTTATTGAATTGGTTGATTGCGAAGCAAAATTGAAATATGCGGTCCAAATTGAAATATTGCAAACCAATTGGGGGGTTTAATATTTGATAATTTGTGATTTGGTTTATAATAATAGCGCACCACAATTGCATCGCAATTTGAATGTGAGAATATTAATTCAACACAAGTTGCACCAAAAAATATTTTTATTTTTAAAATCTCTTGAAATTTTCATACATCCATTTTCGGCTACTTAGAAATACGAACTCATAAAAATTTTCTAATAAACATATGTTTTATTAATTGTAACATTACGTATGATTATTTCAGTTTTTTTATGCCATTTATTAGTTTAAAATTTAAACACATCTTTTGTTTGTCAGTTCTATTGCATCCGTTTAATAAAATGCCCGAAGATGCCGAAAGGCGAAAAACCGGTCGTTTGAGACAAAACATATAGAGACGTACAAATTTATTTTAATATAATTGGTAATTTTGTGTTTCTATACCAGTCGTACTCAACCTTTTATTCCCACGGGCGACATTCTGATTCTTGCTTCTCTACGTGGGCAACATATTTATTATTTTAACTGTAAATATAATATAATACATGACATACTGCATACAAATGTATGTATTATGACTTAAAAATAAAACTTTTTTTTTAAGTAGAAATATAAGTATGTATACTATGTATACACTTATGTATTCATATATTTTTTAAAGTGAAGAATAACAATAAACAACAAATAAAAAAATACGTTAAAGTACACAAAAATAGCAATGAATCCACAAAATAATGTTTAATTATTTTGGGCCGCACATAAAAGCCAATTGGGCAGCATGCGGCCCGCGGGCCACACGTTAAGACGGCTGTTTTATACCAACGATCAGTAGCAATGCAAGTCGAAAATATAATAGTTTCCGCTGCTACGAAGACATCAAGGATAATGTTTCAAGTAATATTTAAATATGTGAAAAATAAATGCCATTACTCAGAGACTAGAGGTTAAGGGGATCAGGAAATTTAAAACTTAATAATTGGGGAAATACTTTTATATTATGTACAAAAAATCTTCCGATGTAGTCGAGTTTCCTATCATAATTTAAATGAAACTATATCGAGGTAAGTTGGTATAGGATTGTGAGTCAATATTGGAAAAACTCTGATTGGGCTAGTGGGTAGCTCTGTTCACAATCGAATCAATAGCTGTCGCCATGGCCACTGCATTTGTACGTGACCAATTTCAAATTCCAATTAATAAGCCTAACAAGATATGTCCAATCAAAGCTTCAAATCCCAAGTCTAAAAGCATTGAAGAATCGATGATGGAATCTGAATTATAACTCAAATAAAACGATTTCGAATGAAATATTCTTTAAATAAAGCTTATTCGACAAAAACCTTTGTCTCTGTCAAAACGTTGGCATTGAAATAACAGGGTACATTTCGATTACAATTATTGTTTGACAGGTGGATAAGTATCTTAAGAAAAAAAGATATATTTTTATTTATGTTCCGGTGACGGTTTCACTTAGCAGCGACTAAATATGCTAGTTTATTGATTGAATTTAATTGACATTTACAAGGTGAAAATTTATTATAACACGATGAAAAAGTAACAATTTATTTGAGTTATACGAAAATTATGAGGTGTGTAGTTGATAGGTAGTTTTGACGAGGGAATAAGACAAAATAGATATTAACTATGTATTATACATATATATTAAAATACAATGCTATTTTTTACCGTGTTAAATATGCTAGATTAAGGAAATAAACAATTAGAAGGCTGTGTGGCATTTTCGAGAAAATAGGTAAAAAAAAATAACAGTGGAAAATAAAAAAAAGTAACATAATTTACAATAGTTTACTATTTTTTATTTTTTGTGATACCACAATTCACGCAAATTCCCTCCACTCATGGAATCATAAACTTGCGGCTTATAACTCCATGGTCCATAGGCTAGTAACTGTACCTATGAGTCAGACAGATTACGACAAAGAACTGCATACTATTAAATCCATAGCCCATAATAATGGTTATGAGATAACGACGATAAATAATTTATTATATAAAAAACAATTAAATCTAGCTAGAAAACTCATTTACCCGAACCCAATACAAGATAACCGCTTCTATAAATCTATTAACTACCTAGGTAGCATAAGCGAAAAAATTCATCGGGAGATTAAAAACTCAATAAACGTAGCTTTCAAGGTCAACAATAACTTAGGCAGACATCTTAAAAATAGTAAAGATAAAATCAATATACTGGACGGAAGCGGTATTTATAAAATGTCCTGTGGCTCATGTTTAGCCGTTTATATCGGACAAACAGGTAGAAGTATATCTACTCGAGCTAAGGAACATGTAAGATCATTCAACAATAATAAAACAGATTCACAATTCGCTAGTCACGTTATTAATGAATCACATACTATAAATTCAAACTCAGCCCCCAAATGTTTGCATCTTTGTAGTAAGGGTCGGAGAATGACGGCTTTAGAACAGCTAGAAATCAATAGACACCAATTATCACAAAGGATTCTTAACGACCAAACTAACATAATAGCATCGCCACTTGTCCAGCCGTTGCACAAAGAGGTGGTCTGATTTACTTCCAGAAGGATCACTTCCGTCCCACATATAATCTTATTGTCATAGACACCTATTGTTTCATTTAGAATTTTGAAAATTTAGTGCCAGTGTGTTAAAGTAACAAGCTAGACCGTTGGAACAGGAGAGAGGATGTGTTGTGTACCTTTTCTACACAGCTATATATAGATAAGCAAATGTTAGTTTAAGCATAGTTCTGACGATGGGGTGAGCCGAAATAGCTATCAACTATATTTGTTAAAAATAATTTTGTAGAACTAAAATACATTGCTATTTTTTCACCGTGTTAAAAATATGTGTATTCGCAAACGACCACATTTCGCAACCGAGAGTGACAGCAGCAAATAATTCATATAATATAAGTGAAAAATTTTTTTTTTATAGTCTCATTATATTTTGATAAGCAATAAAGACATGATAATATTTTTTTTGCACGAATTTTAAAGAGCAAATTTTGTTTTTTCATACGTTTCTGGTACTTTTGCACGCGATATTTTAATTTTTGGAACCAATTTATCAAATTGTATGAAAGTTGTGATTATTTTACGCGATTTTTTTTACGCGCCGTTTTCTGGGACCAATGTATCGCGTAAAAAAAGGACTGGGTGTATATTGCTATACAGCCATTTGATGTGAAGTAACAATCAAAAGCATATGTTAAGCTAAGAAATAAATTAAAATAATTTATTGATTGAATTGGCATTTTGCTGGGTATACCTCCATCATTATAACACGGTGAAAAAAAAGCAATGTAGTTAAATTCTACAAAATTTACAAGATATATAGTCGATAACTATTTCGGCTTACGCCTTCATTAGAACTATTATAGTTGATGCTGACGTACCTCTCAACAATATTTTGATGATTCCTTGAGAACTAATCTAATGTTATTGTGATAAAAATTTATCAAAGCAATCAATAGTAACACGGTGAAAAAAAGCAGCAATGTATTTTAGTTCTACAAATTTTTTTTTTTTAAATATAGTTGATAGCCATTTCTGCTCACGCCATCGTCAGAACTATAATGGAGTTCTACCAAGTGAATGCCAATTCAATCAACAATTAATAGTAATATATGTTATAATTCTTAGGAGTTGATTAAGGTTTATCATCGCTAACAAGTTTGTTTTTTTTCTTTTGTTTCAGAATAACGATCCCTGTGAATAAATTACGTCCAGCAGTGAAAATTTTAAAGGCGTAGTGGCAATATATTTCAATTGTTTGGAGTGAATAGAAGACGCAAGGAAACCCACATGCGGGAAATCGGTCTATTTGCAAAGGCTGAGTAAAAATCACGCTAAAAATGGCTGTCCCAATAGTGCATCTGAAAGGGCTTACTAACAAAGTGACTGCATTTTCATCAACAGTCGCTTCATATTTTACAACAGACCGAATGCTGAATGTCAGCTCGATGACGGACGGTTTTCTGGCGTCTGTGGCAGTAACCATGTTACCATCTATGGAAGAAATGTGCGCAAATGGCACGACCAAGCTGCATTATAAGATAGCCGTTCCGGTCATGATGGGGTTGTGCTTGATCTCTACCATCATCAACTTGAGGATACTTGCAACGGTATTCTGGATACGAAGACCGATGTCGCCAACCCTGCAAATCAGCTTAAGTCTAGCCGGCGCGGATGCCTATTCTTCCACTGGCATGGGAATCGGATTATTCCTTAATAGTTGGCTCCCTGTGATACATTGCATTCACCAAACTACCAACTGTCCCAGACTTATCATCGAGGCATTCAGGTGAGAATTATTATTGCATTCATGCGACTAATTAGCAAGCGATGTATTGATCTTATTCATTGTCTCCTGAACAACTATTTTCATACTGAATCCAATTGTAATAGCGCAAAATATATGTTTATTTTATTCACTGCTAACCAACATATTGCTTATTATTAAAACTGCGTAATCAATTGTTATAGTTTCAGAAACACTGTAATAATTTGCATTTTAACAATAAAAAAGTCGCACTTATTTAAAAATTTATATTCTAAAACATTTTAAATAATAAAAACACATTTTTTTAGTACTTATTTCCACAATATATTTTTTGATCAGGACCGGCTTCGCACATCGCGAGCATTATTAACTGATACTACCGGTCCTGATCAAAAAATATATTGTGGAAATAAGTACTAAAAAAATGTGTTTTTATTATTTAAAATATCATGCCTTTCCATCAAGAAGTGACAGTTAACACCTTAAAAGTGATTCTTAAACATATCGTGATTTATTTTATTTATTAATTTGTTCAATTGTGACAAAGAAACGTTCAGCATTATAGCAAATTTATCACACTTCAAATTTCACAATAAAAAATCGTTATTAAAAAAATATTGCCCAGTGAAAAAATGGCAACGTACATTAATTCTACAAAAATTATTAAGTATATAATTGATAGCTTGCTTGGTGTCTAATTCTTTTTAATGCTATACCCTGACAGCTGATCTGATTTTAGCTTCATTTTTAGTTTTTTTTGTTGTTGATATATTCTTGTGGGATACTTAGTGTATAGAGCTCTCTTGATACTGGTGACATTGATTGTTCATATATTAGCCTCGAGCTGTGTTTTTTCTTCTTTTTTATAGACAAAATGGTGTGGCTGCCATGTTGTATCGTTAACGGCTTAAACCCGCGTCAAAGCTATGGTTAAACGTACATCTACGCGTTATAATTGATTTCTATCAAATTTCATATTTAATTATATGCGGCAGAATTTTTATAAGAAACGAAAATTTATGGTGAAACGATATATGACCGATTAAAATAATTTTATATAAAGTATTTCATTTATAATACTATAGTTAAATCACAAGCGGTTTCGTTTAACAAAGAAAAATTCCGTTAATATTATTTGATAAGTTTTATGATCGTATAACAAAACTATGGAATTGGAAATTTTGATTATCTTATTTCAACGCGACGTTATTTACTATTGTCAATCCGACGTAGTAAAATTTATATATCTCAGTGTCTATTCACAACGAATTCAAGGCATATTAAATAAATTGGAAGAGCACATTACTAATGACGGTTTTTATTGCCAATGAGTTGAGATACGATGAAGAAATTATCTTGGGCGTTTATTATTCCATCTATAATTCACGACTTCAAACGCATGGACTCAAAAAAAACTCATACGTAAACAAACACATTACATAATTTTATTAAATTGTTAAAAATAATCACACACCGTAATTTGAGCAAGGTCTCGACGCCCTCTCGAGCGTAAATCCTTATGGCAATAACAGATGTATTTTTTTCTCATCACTTCAGACACTTTACTGTCGATAGTTTTGTATCATGAAATATTAATGCTTAATATCTAGATATTTCACTTTATAATAATTATATTGGCGTTTAACGTTTAAGCATTATGGATTCAGTAATGATATAATTTATTGTTTAATTTATTTTCGTTTTTTATAGCCCGCTACACTATTACAAACAAACTTTTAATCGCATACATATAAATAATAAAATAGCAAAATCGAGAAAGCCTGATATTTTTTAATTTCCAAAGAGGTTCAAATGTAAAAAATATACATGCTTATTGATTTGAAATGAGCGTACTTTGGATAATTGAAATATCATGAAAATAGGGATTATTTTGTGCGTCCTGTGTTTTTTAATATTAACGAAACCAATATAAATTTAGTAATGAAATAATACCTGTGTCGTGGTAAGAACAGACAGCAGTGTATATCGATGTAAATAACATTTGTTTAAAAGTATTTTTAAAGTTTCGTTAATATTAAAGCGGTCTTGAATCATTTTGAAATTTTTTAGCAAGCCTAATATGTCTCCATTTGTCAACAAAAAAAATTACTATTTGTATAAACATTTTAAATTCTTCTTTAATCATTTCAGCTTTGAATGTTGGTTCAATCAAGTAAATCGCGTAAAAAATTAGTACTGACGTAAAAAAGAAATTGCACAAAATAGCGTATAAAGAGAACTGGGTACAGTGGAACCCCCAATAACACTACTCCGAATTACACGCTAGCTTCAAATATTTGCCGCAAATCCCCCAATTGCACGATCGCTTGGCTGGACACACAATGTGTATTCAACAGGTGGCTGTCTGTGTGCTGGATGTTGCGAGCGCTATACATTTTGTAAATATTTCGTCCATAAATATATATATTCTTTTGCACAATAAGAATAATCTTTTTATTTAAATTTTTCTTGGAAAAAAAAAACAAAATACTTAATTTTGTATAAAATTCATTCCCCCCAATTACACGACTCCAAATAACACGGTACCGATTTTAGTGTAAATGGGGGTTTTACTGTATACATAAAAAATTGCATCTTTATTATTATATTCGATAACTGTAATGTCTGGACAATAATAATAATAATTAACGGAATTGCAATAAGCACAAACAATATTGCATATGCATAGCGATCTTTATTGTTAAATTTCAATACCCCTTAATTGAAATTTATATCTTGCAGGAATAATCCCTGCGGCTGAAATAAATCCCTTTCGAATCACCTTGTTGAAGCCATAAATTTCCACTCACACTCCGCAGTAATTACCTGTCATCTCCATCTCCTTCAATCGAGCATTGTTCTGGGCATAATTTAAAAATCATAGAGTCATTGATATCGAATTTCATTCCAATATAAGGCAATAATTAAGCCCGGAAAATATTCAATGGAAGCTGTTTAAACGTACAATAGAAGTGATTTAATATGACAATATTTGCTACGTTATTTCGACTATTATATAGTCAAATGTACACAGTCAAATTTTAGCGGTATACAGCAAACAACAAATTTATTGAATTATAAAATAAAAATGCAAGTGCATTGTTGCATTGCAAATAGATCATACAATAAAGTAGATAAAAATATCAAATTTAAACTGTGTACGATTCCGCATGTTTTTTCACTATTGACGCTGGTTTCGCCCATCAGCATCTTCAGGCATTTTATCACACGGATTCAACAGAACTGACATACAATATACAATAAGCATCGATTATATACATATACGATATATACAAAAGGAGTTAATTAAAGGAAAAACTGTTGAACCATAAATTTTGACTAACAACACGATGCCTTAAGACTAGCTTACCATAAACTTCAGGCAATCGTGTCGTACCAGCAAAATATATATAATTTATTATATCGACTGAAGGTGCTTGGTAGAATTTCAATATCAAATTTTAAATTTTAAAACTTTGTAAGATTACACATGTTTTGTTGCAAATGACCCGGGTTTCGCCTTTCGGCATCTTCAGGCATTCTATCACACTATCTATGTCGAAACCTGGATAATTAGTGAAAAAAGCTTGTGGACTAGTACATAGTTTTATGAATTTAAATTTGTTATTGAAATTCCATTAAGCACCTTCAGTCGATATCATAAATTAGATAAAAATATATTAGACAAAATAATGAATACACGTTTTTTGGCAAATGAGATTAATTAATTAAAGATTAATTGTCTATCAACAATGTACCCATTTTTTATATCCAATGTCAGTTATATAATTTATTGCAATTGTTGATTGAATTGGCGCTTACTAGGTAGAACTCAGTGAAAAAATAGCAATGTATTTTAGTTCTATAAAAAATTTAACAAATCGATAGATCTGATGAAGGCGTAAGCCGAAATAGCTCTCAGCTATATATTTTTTCATCGTGTTATTGTAATTGCATTATCAAAGAATTCGTATAATGGTTATACGGCGATAATCAACATACATGTATTAAATAATACCAACGTTATAGTTTCTCATAACTTTATTCAATTTCAACCCATTGACTGCTTATATCTCAACTGTTGGCTTGGCAGATTAAAATGTATGGATAATAACACTCAAAAATACGAAGATTATCACAGTAGAAACTCATAGAAAAGCTAATATTGTTGTTATAGCTTTATACTGATAATCTCCGCAAGTTTGTTGAAAATAGCAACTACTGAATTAATTTTTGAAGTATTTGGTGTATGAATATCCTTTACGTAGCTCAACAGCGAACAGTTAAGGCATAATAATTGACATATTATATATAAATAAAAGAAATATCGATTTATAAATCTGAAGATGTGTCTCAAAGGACCAAAACACGTTCATTTATTTTCTATATATAGAATAATTCTTGATAATAATTAAACATGAAAGTAAATGTTATTTCATTATAATTTGATTACTTCCTGATATTTTCATTTGATCTTGGGATTTACAGTTACTATAATTATATAATTCAAAAATAAGCTATGAAAAAATATAAAGCTTTCACAGTTAATTGACGAAACTTCATTTATATTTTATCGATTTTCGATTCGTTTGTTTCTAACAATATAAAAATATTCTATGATCAGTTCTTTATTGTAATAAAATCAACAATGATTCGTTTGAAAGAGCATGGGAAACGAAACATACGCGAATTCACAAACTATGGGATATATGAAACAAATACAGTTTACATATTACACAGAAATGTTTCAGTCTAAAATTCAGCCAGCATAAATGAATCGATCAAATTAAATATTCCATGACAGATTTATTTTTATTTACGTTTCAAATGCAATATTTGCGTTCACATGATACAAATATTACCAAAGCATTATATAACAATGAATTTTCCGGTCGAAAAGTTTATAAAAAATTCTGAAATTTATGTGAATTTGAATATTGAGTTTATTAAATAAACAAACAATATTCAATAGGTATAATTTTAATTCCAATTAAATTAATGATTTAATTATAACACGGTGAAAAAAATAGCGGTATAAAAATATAATTATAAAAAATGTATTTTAGTTCTACCACCCTTTTTAAAAAATATAGTTGATAGCTATTTCGGCTCACGCCATCGTCAGAACTATGCTTAAACTAACATTTACTTATCTATATATAGCTGTGTAGAAAAGGTACACTATGCATCGAAACGGAATTTTATGATTTAAACACTAAACAATATATATATAAAACTAGCTTATATAACTAACTACTTATAGGTATCTAATATAAACAGTTTTCAATTTACAGGTAAAGTTTTATAAACACCAGACTTTCAGCTTGTATCCATACAAAATAATTCATGAATTTCATCAATTTAACTCACTTTTGAGAACACTAAACATATTTTGAACGCCAAAATAGTTTGTTTATATTATACATTGCATTGGATGCTTGAAATGTAATTTAACTTGCGTACTGGAAAGAATATGGCAGACGCGTTTTTGTTTCCTAATTTTTCGGGCACGTAGCATTCCTCAAGTGCATAAGCTTGCTTGATTGACTTTTTTAAAATCCTTGTTGGATGTTTTGCTGTGTATTTGTTAAATTTTGTGTTCAAATATGTTAACGATGCAAAAGCAATGAATTTATTATTTGTAAATTTTGAACCGTATAATAATAAATAAGTAAATAAAATAAATACACCGCGTATATATATATTATGATTTCATTATTATATTGCGTTATTACATTCTTCAACATTTTTACTGAATCTACAATTATTGGTTTTATTTCAGTAGTAAAAAATACTATAAAATTATTTTATGGCAAGAGTTGGTTACCACGTTCAGATGATAGAAAAAAATGAAGAGGTACAAAGAAATGAGAATTTATCTATGACAAATAATACTACGTACAAAGATTGTCTTATATTATTGTCGATTAAAAATATTTTTTAAGATTTTTCGTTAGTTTCTGAGGATTATTAACTATTTTCGATTATCAATATGTTATACTGTATTGTGTATTTAATTAAAAATATGTATGAAAAGCATCAAAACTTCACAAAACAACACACAATTAAAATGCAAAAAATATATATAAATAAATATACAGTGTGAATCTTGCTTTATGTAGTGAAAAATAATAAGCAATAATATTGTATCGACTCGCACATTCCTAAAATTGACGAATAGGAGATTTCACAGTGTATACATTACAAATATATTATTTTATTTCGTATTTCCCGTGACATCCAATAAATGCGAGCTTTTGAAAAAATACAATAAAGTTTCAAATCTAACATGGTACATAATTTATTACAATCCAATTTTATTTGACAAAAACCGATCGTTTTGATTTTAATATATATTCATAATACATATTATATTAACCCTCCAGCCGTTATAAATACGTTATAAACTGTTTGAATAAAGGTATCTAAGGTGTGTGAGGCAAATCTAGGCAGTGAAAATTTCAGGACAATTATCAAGAAACCACAGACATTTGCACGCTTAATAGCAAAGCAGTCGGCATGGTAAGCGGAATCTAACATAATATAGCATTAATTACCCAAGGAATCGAAGTTAGAATCCTTAATGTACTACTGCCGGGATAATCACAGGTAATAATTTAAATTTTGTCCCTCTAGAGCATACTAAAAACAATCATATCTTTGATATATATTTAAGCCTCGATGAGTATTATGCTATTTGTCAAATCTAATCAATGTATTGATAAAATTCAATATTTTTATGTCACGATCTTTTGAATTTCCTTTTTCAACATGGTGAAAAAAATCGAAATGTATATAAGTTCTAAAATTTTTTATAAGATATAGTTGATAGCTGTTTTGGGCTCACGCCTTCGTCAGAACTATATCGTATAAAATTTTGTAGAACTAAAATACATTGCTATTTTTTCACCGTGTTATAATAAATTTCTACCAAGTAAATGCCAATTCAATAAATTGCTTTGTGAAATTAAGCCCTTTATTTCATTTCCATTCAACGTCAATAAAAAAATCTTCAACATCTTTTATGTCACTGGATATATATATAGTATAACACTCATTTACACTAAAGTCGGGACCGTGTAATTTTGAGTCGTGTAATTGGGCGAGTGAATCTTATAAAAAATTACGGATTTTGTTTTTTTCCGTGAAAAGTACAAAGAAGAGATTAGTATTAGTCTTAAAAAATATATATATGGATATAATATATAGTTACTAGTTGATAAAATGCAATACACTCGTAAAATCCAGCACACAGACAGTCGCCCGGCAGTGCGTGTATAGCCTATATATGTTGTATACACAGACGCTAGCCAATATTCGACTGTATGCATCGCACAGACGGCCTTCTTGCTGTGTGTGTGTGGCCAAGCAATCGCGCAATTGGGGGATTCGCGGCTTATATTTCAAGTCATCGCGTTATTCGGAGTAATGCAATTGGGGGTTTCACTGTAATAGTAATCCTATCAAGCTACGGAATATAACACCATTAAAAACCCGAAAAAGACCCTTATCTTGCTATTCAAATAAATATGTTTATTAATTATTATTTTACTTATGTGGACCAAATGATTTGACTGTAGACAATAAAATGCAATTCAATTATTTTATGAAATCTTGAAAATCCCAATAGTGCGCGATTTCGAAACATATCTACGAGACATTTCTTTTAAAAGCTTTCCGAGAACTTTCTACGACATCCGTGTAATATCCGATATGTTCGTATCTATAAATGATATGCGTTTTTGTGGAGATGATTTTTTTTCGACTATAGCCTCTTCGTTATTGAATTTATAAAAGTATAAATAAAAGTATTTCGCAATCGCTTTAATTTATTGTAATAATTTGCATCAGGGCACTTTCAATAATTTGGGATTCACAATACTCGAATGAAACAACGGTTTTTGTTTATAAAAAGAAAAAGACAATTAGTTATAAACCTATTTGTTTGAATAAAAAATAATTTACAACAATTTACTATCAAATTATAATTGTTAAAAGATTATGGTATTCCAAATATTTTTCACTAAGGATACCAGTATTGCCTTTCGGCATCTTCAGGCATTCTAACACGAACATGAGATCTGTTGCATCCGTGTGATAGAATGCCTGAAGATACTGAAAGGCGAAACATGTTCCAAATCCATCCGAATTCCATCGAGTATCTTTAGTCGAAATCATAAATTATGAATATGTAAAACTTTTGTAAGATAATTAGATTAATTGACAAAGCAAAACAATTATTGAATATTTATTATTAAGTTAATAATTTCAAGTCAAATAAAGAAAGAAAGAAATGATTTTTTCAAGTACTGACGTGAATCGAACAATAAGTTCATATTTCAATAAAAAATACTAATGCAAAAAAATATTTACGTCCCGAAAATTCAAATAAGTGAAAATGTGTAGGCAATAACTATTTCATTCTTACATTTTCTACCTCACTTTCATGTCGAAAAAAAATGTGTCGGAGAATGGTGTGGTTAAGAAATGGGCTTAAAGTTTATCACATCTAGAGATAACAACAAAAGGAAAGCCATGCGCTATATATATGAAATATATAAAAGAGCAACAACCATGTGATTCGTAGGAAAAACAAAACCATTTGCACACATATCCTCCCAATCCTTTTTTACGCGATACATTTGATCCAGAAAGTGGCGCGTATAAAAAATCGTGTAAAAATTTTGGCAACAAAAAGTATAAAAAAAAAATTTGGATTTTTTTAACCTACATAATTTATTTTGTTTATTGATTTCAAAAACATAATAAGAAAAAGATAGATTTGTATACATGCATAATTGTATTCACTCATATGAGTTATTTGCAAATATAATCGATCGTGATTTTTTGAACGAACGTATTGAATTTCGCCTCATTTGCCTCAAGGACTCATTTGATGAAATGCTGTTTTTCCTTGATTATTGAGCTTAGTCTGTTATTTCATCCATTTCAGTCAATTTTCCTTCGATAAAAGAAAAAATAAACCGCGTTAGAAAAAGATTGTTCCAAAATTGCCGAAAATTGTTTTCTTAATTGAAAAATATATTTGAATAAATTGTCGTATATGTTTGTCACGTATAAAATCTCAAGCAAATTGATATTTTTAAATGCTTAAATGCCGGGAATACCTTCAAATCGAATATTTAAAAATAAAAATATCAAAGGGGTACATTTATCAAGCGTATATGATGAAGACTCCTTAAATAAATACTCAGTGAGTTACTTTTGCAACCGTTTATCGTAAAAACAAAACTCAAATTCTCGCAAAAATCAGGATTCAGGGTTGGCACAGTTTAACAAAGAAAATAGACGAATTCAGTTTAATAATTTAAAAAATTGTAAACGCAAGTTATATCAAAAACATTTTAATCAATGGTCTGTCTACAAATAGATGTACTTCCAATGAAATGCAATGCCAACAGATTATATCTGAAAAATGATTAAATCGTTGATAACCTTATTCTTTTCCTACTAAATTAATGTCAATATCAAACAAAGTCATATTGCTGCTTAGAGACAGACTTATTTGAAGTTTTATTACGATGTTTTCTAAATCAACAATATTTTTTTTAGCAGCTAGCTTTTGCTAGTGTTGGTTCTTCAGCAAATAATTTTATAATAATATATGATAAATATTGTTATTTTAGAATTATGCCATGTATTTACTTTTAACATCGTAAACGAACGAAAGCTGAAATACAGTAACAAAAAAATCAGTTTTACCAATTTGGTCTTTTTTTCTTTTTGCGGTACCTAGTTGTTTTTTTCGGTGTATCTTTAACCTCATTTCGAATTCTTTTAACACATTTTAGTTGGGAAAAACTGTTGACCAGGGTCAAAAGGTGAGTTTTATTCACTTATCGAAAAGACCCACAATGTCCTAATTTTATTTATTTTTATATTCAACGAAGAGATAACCGAATTTTCGGCTTATTTATACAATTTAAACGAAAGGTGCGAAACCCGAATAGAAGTGGCGCTTGCCATTTCCTTTATTCGTCTTACCACGAGAAGAAAATACTGTTAGTATTGGCTAACGTATAATGTTGTTTTTTCAATTCCCAAGAAACCAAATAAATGCAAGTGAAACAACATAATTTTATAAACGTGAAATACCAAAACTATATAGTTATTAAAGGTATATAAAAAACGAACACTGTCAAAATTGTAAAGCATTATAAAACGTTATATAATTTGTAACAATAATTATGTAAGTTTTGCAAAGATAACGTAACGCACACATATTACCAAGACGTCAATTCTTTGTAGAAAGAAATTTTATGATTGTATATAATTAATTCGCAGTTATAATACATATTTTTTTTTAAATCATTACAAACTATATTACATTTGGCAAACAAAATCTTTTATATTTTTATAATTTTATTGACGTTCGTTTTCAATAAGCTGAATAGATTTTTTTTCCTGTTTTTATAATAACATATGTATTTTTTTTCTTCAGCTCTGTTGCATCCGTGTGAAAGAATGCCTGAAGATGGCGAAAGGCGAAACCGAAGTCGTTAATGACAAAATATGTGGAATCGTAGAAAGTTGTACTAATTCAAATTTGATATTGAAATTCCATCAACCACCTTCAGTCGATATCATAAATTACTTAATACGTTTTGTTTGTATGTTTTAATTGGTATCAGGTGAGGTTTTGGGCGTCTTTTCAAAT
This sequence comes from Himalopsyche japonica, assembly GCA_028555115.1. Lineage (NCBI taxonomy): Eukaryota > Metazoa > Arthropoda > Insecta > Trichoptera > Rhyacophilidae > Himalopsyche > Himalopsyche japonica. The sequence continues at coordinate 1,241,353 of JAHFWJ010000015.1, forward strand.
AATCTTGGATGATATTGGAACATTTGCATTGAATCGGACGATAGATTGATAAGAATTGCACAAATATGAAAGCGAGACAGCTATTTAATATCATTCATGATATCGACTGAAAGTGCTTGATGGATCTCAATATGGATGGATGGATGCTCAATATCAAATTTGAATTGTTTAAAACTAGCTGAAATTTACTGCTTGCCTTGGGGTAAGGGTTTCCCTGTAATTAATAACTTTGGTATATAGACGATGCTAACTGTTTATTTTATGTCAGTTCTGTTGCATTCGTGCGAAAGAATGCCCGAAGATGCAGAAAGGCGAAACCCGGGTTATTTGTGACAAAACATTTGGAATCGTACAAAGTTGTAACAATTTAAATCTAATATCTTTTGGTTGTTTGTTTTAGTTGCTATCAGGTGATGTTTTGAGCTTTTTTTTTTAAATAAAAATCCTTGATGATAATATAACGTTAACATTGAATCGGACGATAGATTGATAAGAATTGCACAAATATATAAGCGAGTCAACTATTAAATTATTAAATATCATCTGACTTCCTCTTGTAATCAAAGGATGCGGTTTGTGACGTGGTGATTGAAATGTGTTCAGGAACGGTATTAGTCAAAGTGAAGCTTATGTACCGAATGCTCCTGCCAAAGTTTTGCCCAAACAAATTAATCTCACTGCCAAGGACCCGGCAAGGAGAGAATTCTCACAAAGCCTCAGGGCTTCTGCTCGAAATCCTTTAAGGCTGGCGGTAAAGATACTATGTGTGAAGCGAATTGCGGGAAGACCAGTAGCGTACAAAATAGGGTTTAGCTTGATAATTGCAACAACTATTGTGTATCTATGGCTCGGATTTGTGTATTACCGTTAGGCTAATATCTGACAGAGAAGCCTCTTTCGTCTTACTTAATTCCATCGACAGAAGCTCGAAACTCAGAATGAGCAATTTTTCATGATTTTTTTTTTCATAATTTCTAATGCGACGGTTTATTCTAAATCCACATACATGACAGTTATAGTACTCGGGTTTCGCCTTTCGGCAGAATCGAACAAAGTTGTAACAGTTCAAATTTTACATTTTTAAATATTTATTTACACAATATATTTAATGATTAAGACCGATTTCGTTCATCTCGTGCATTATCAAACAATATATGTATATATGTATATATATATATATATATATATGTCATTTTTTAAATAAATAGAGTTGCAATAGATATTGCAACAGAACTGAGGACTGAGGATTACTGACAAAACATGTGCAACCGTACAAAACTTAAACAATTCAAATGTGATATTGAACCACAAGCACCTTCAATCGATATCATAAACAGTAATTTCAATTTGAATTGTTACAACTTAGTACGATTCCACATGTTTTGGATGCAACACACACGGATGCAACAAAACTGAACTGAACTTGTAAGAATTCAAATTTGATGTTGAAAAACCTTCAGTCGATATCATAAATAGTCATTTAATTCGATATTGTTTATTTTAAGTTATAAATGAAATAATACTTTATAATATCCGTATTCATTTGCAATCTTAAAAGTAATTGTACAATCAACCCCCATTTACTTATGACAGCCGTACAATAGCAATACGTTTGCACTCATCCATAAGTATTATCGATATCACTTACCACAAAGGCTTTTTTTATTTGAAAATCGTAAGCCAAATACTTACCAAATATTTATTTTTTATCAAATAGTACTATCTCGTTTTGATACTATTTTATTTTTATGTATACATAAACCATCATCTTAAGAATTGTAAAAATATCTTGTAATGGTTACGGAGTCGACATCACTGGATTTGACTTTCAATACCGAACGCAAATTGATAAAGGTATGTTTAAGATAAAATATTCAGATGTTATAATATCAAACGTTTCAAGAATTCACGGTTTTTGGTATCGCAAGAATTTTGTTTTCTTTCAACAAGAAGAGGTAGAAGTATTCCCATTTATAATATTAAAATAAACGAATTTATAATGAAATCCAAATAACGATTCCATTAACTTCGCATCTAAAACCGGTATAGTTTTACGATTTTTTAGAAGATTAAGAGTAAAACGTTATGTGAAACAAGTGAGGGTTTTCACAGGAAAATTTCACAACGTTTTAATCGCTATATAATAATATAATACGAACATACACTATATTTCGTTTAGAAGTTATGTATAAAGAATTAAACGCTTTTGAATATGCTAAACTTAATTGCGAGAAAGTTTTATTACTTAGAATTTAAAGGAAGAACTTATAAGCATATTATTTAACGTGAATAGAGCAGAGCTATTTACCTTATAAAGAAACTTTATATCATACGGTATATTTCCACAAGAATTGTAAAGCTTGCAAGGTAAAAAATAATATGAAAATAACAGTAAAAAAGTTTGAAAGATCTTGAAACATCTCAAATGGATTGAGGACAAAACATGTTTAGTTTATTAAAATTTATAAAAAAAACAATTGATCATTATAATTCAAATGAAAGTAGAGATTGTACTTCTAGTTAGTTCTGACTATTTTAAAACATTACTCAAAAACATATTTCAAATCTTTAATCATTGTTTTTGTTCAAAAATTACAAATTATTATATAAATTCATTGCTTTTGCGACGTCAAAATATTTAAACATTTAGTGTTGGAAATTCAAGAAATATACAACAAAACAAACATTTAAGGATAGCAAGAAAGTCAACCAAGCAAGCTCATGAAAAATCTACTTTAACACATTAAAAAATGGTATTCGCCTGAACTCGCTTTTGTCTACATGGAATATGTCGACATTCGAAGCAATACAGTTGAATATTGCTAATGCTCTTACCATTGGCAGACTGATTCTACACTTTGTTAGAACAAACAATTCACGACCACGATTTCTTAAAAAACTATCCGCAACATACAAATCGATTTCATTGAAAATGATTTATCCTATCACATACGTATATAAAATATTTAGAGTGAAAATTACTAAACTGTAAAAACGTTCAATCCACTTTGCATAGCAAAACTTTATTAGAGAGAGCCACTCTAAAATCTACTGCTGGTGTATATTCAAATGATTAAAATTAGATATACATTTAAACTATTTTTTATATTGTGAGATTTGCCGAATCCGTCAGACCTAAACCTCGATCGAAAAAGCATTCGAAAATTTTTTTCAGTGCATTTTGCATAAAATTTGAGAGCACATTTTATTTGTAAATTATTTAAATAAGAACCAAGGCACATCTTATCCAATTTATCAAATTATCCAAAAAAGACACAGCTGCCAGATTGTTAAAATCTAAAATCCATTGACACGTCTAAGAGATTGTTAAAAATTTTCATTAAAACTTCTTCAGTTTGTTTGTTGTTCAGTTCAGTTTGTAAAAATTAGACATCAAAAAAAAAAGAAAATATTCACTATTATAATTTAATATGTAAACACCGTAAAAATTATTAATTATATTATACATTCCCTTGAACATAAATTACATAAGCATCTGGGTGATTATCTATGCAAGATTTTTTTATTTATATTGTATACATCTGCTTCAATACATGTTTTAAAATGTTAGAAGAAATTTTTGAAAGCATCACACCACAAACGAAAATTTCTGCAATTTAACAGCGTTTTCAGATTACTTGTTGTAATTTATTGGCATTTAGCATCTTTTCCAACAAAACTTGCATGCATTTTAAGTCATTGCAAATATTTTAATACTATTGTACATAACATTTATACGCGCGTAAATTCACTGCAAAATTCGGCTCGCTTTTTTAATACAAATGTACATTCACCAAAAGCAATTTATATTCCATAAATATCAAAATGTTTTCCGATTGTGTATTGAATAACTGAGCTTGTTGTTCGTCGATTTCTAATTTTTTTTTTCTTAGGATAAAATTTTCGAAGAAGTGATTTTCGTGTGTTACTTATATAAATATAAGATATTAATATAGCAATAACTCCCACGTCTACCAATTTTTTTGTGTTTACAAAACTTATACAATTGTAAAATGAACTTTATTTCAGCGATTCTTTTATAAAAAATATCCAATTTTTTTATTAAAAATTTTGTCACAAAAATGCTCAACTTTTTCAGATTTTACAATTGATTACGTGGTGTATTGAAAATAAGGATAGTAACTTCACTGTCACTTTTTTTTATTTGAATGTACAATTTCGAAAAGATATAATGAATTCAATTTTGATGAGACAAATCAAATTTCACAAAAAACAAAAAATATATTAAAATATCTATCCAATCAAAAAAGATGTATTTGGTTCAAAGTTCACTCAAATTTAAGTAATTTACCTTTCATAACGATTTTCTGTTTTCTACTTAATAATTTACAGATGTCACTTTAGCAACATGGTTGCTATGACCTAACATATTTCGAGCGTTCCTATTGAAAGACCCTTCTCATTTATTATATATCGCATTTTAATTTAATTAAACAGTAAATACTTCATAAAAAGGTGTATTTTTTAATTTCTTAGTTATTTTAAATGATATGTATTACTCACTTTATAAGTGTCATCTGTCAATTCTTGATGGAAAGACATGATATTTTAAACAATAAAAACACATTTTTAGTACTTATTTCCACAATATATTTTATGATCAGGACAGGTTTTGCTCATCGCGGGCATTATCAACTGATAGAACACAAATCACAATAGGAAGAAGACTTCGGACACGATTTTAAGCAACGAATTCAATGCAATGACTTTTTTCATTTTAGTAAGGAACGTATCCTCCACATAACAATAAAGCCTGCTTGTGTTTCTCTTAGAGAATGTCATAATAATATTGAAATCTTAAGGTGATTATGCAATATTAATAGCATCTCAAGAAATTATGGATTTTAACTTGTCTTCAAAAAAAATGAATAACACAAAATACTGTAACATCGACTCGTTGACGCATACAACAGACCACACAGTTAATTTCGCTGTAAAGTTGAAGACATAATGAGGAAAATGTTCAAAGCGACATCAAGCAACTTTGAAATTTAGTAGATGATTGGCTACGAACGAAAACCCTTTATTCAAACTGGGGTAAATTCATATATTAATTCACAGAAGCGCAACAAGCAAACCTAGTGCCGAAAAATAAAATAATAAAACTACAAAAATCGTAATAACTTAGAGTGGAATTTTTCAAAAACTGTATTAAAAATTTATCGCGCTAATATTTCGAAATAGTTACTCACTCATCTGAAACTGTATAAAACTGGTTTATTTATTTTTATAAACACAAAATTTATATATCACTTATAATGTGTTAATTGTCCCTTATTGGTGAAAAGGTATAATATTTTAAATAATAATAACACATTTTTAAGTAATTTATGATATCGACTGAAGGTACTTGATGGAATTTCAATATCTTGTACTATTCCACATGTTTTTTCACTAACGACCCGGGTTTCGCCTTTCAGAATCTTCAGGCATTCTATCACACGGGTGCAACAGAACTGTCGGAATCGTACAAAGTTATAACAATTCAAATGTTACATTTTTAAATACTTATTTCCACAATATATTTAATAACCAAGCCGGGTTTCGCTCATCTTGTGCATTATCAAATATAAAAATATATGTGTATTTTTTGAAACAAATAAGGTTGCAAATGATATTTACATGAAAAATAATATTAGAATGAATGTTTTTAAGTGACTATTGAAATTCAATACAATAAATTGATTTGTAAGGATAAGGGAGGACTTTTTAAATAAATATTCTGTTTAATGAAGTCTTCAGGATAATGGATAGGTTCACATTAAAAATGAATTTAATATTTTGAAGTAGATTGATTGATCTTCGGAAAGTAAACAAACAACATTGCGGTTTGAAGTCTTTGCCAGGGATAGAAATAAAACACGATTTTAAATATTAAATGTTTTCAAAATACAAGATAACATGTGGAAGATTAAATAACAAGAAAGGTTTATTTATATAACGCTTTCAGTATCCGTACACTGATCAAATCAAAAGGCTGTGCAAGACCAAAAACAACTGTTATATTTCGCGATAAATAAACCGGTCATGTAAAATCCAACCGCAGTAAAGCTTTTGATTTTTTTTAGGATATGAGGGGTATATTTCAAATAAATAAATAAGGGATTATCGATTTGCTTATTATTATATAAAATGCACCCTGGGGTCAAGCGCGAATAATGATTTGAAGAACCTCAACCCTACTCCCTTCTCGAAACGAGACATTCATCGATCGGATGTGTATCTGACCTTTCCTATATCCGAACGATAGGTTTCAGTTCAGATACTAAGTACTTTACTGAAACATAAAGTGACCGTATTCTCACAAAATATGTGTTAACGTTTCGCAATATACATGCAACATATTCAATCAATGAAAGTCAGTCAATGGGCACATTGTGTTTCATTGACTGAAATATTTCAATTCAAAAATCATCATTCCGGAAATACGCCGAATTGAATTTCGGTGACTTTTTAAATCCAGTAGAATTAAATTCCACGCGAGTTTGATCGGAAATAGAAAAAAAACATTCGAATAAAAAAATAATTCATAATGACTGTAATTTATCAACAGATGACGAAAGAGGGGAAAACTTTGTCGAGTAGCGGCGAGGCGTTGAAAGGGTTAATAGGCCTGGAATCAATAGGATCGTCATCAAAGCCTCGTGTTTTTCAAAAGACCGAAAGGGAAATGAATGAAAAGTTCCTGTGAATATTAAACGACAGAAAATTAAATGTGGCTCGCCCAAATTTCCTTTTCGAAGAAATAAAAAAAATATTCATCTTTTATTTGCATTAATTATGAGCTGACGAACCGAAAATTTGGGATCACTTTGACGTCTGATTATATTTACTCACTCTTATTTATGAGAAATAATACTGCTTAATCAATAATCGGTTTGCATTAAATATTATTTAAAAACGTATATTACACAACGGCGGAACGTTTTTTTTATAAATAATTAGATAAAAATCAAATTATATGACACTTGACACAAAACCTGATTATCATTTCTTGTTATTGAGTAAACGTTTACGATGGAGATTTCAATTGTGAGACAAACTAAGCGGATTTTTCAAGAACAATTTTAAGTAAAGCACTCATTGCTATTCGATTCTCGGCGTTAGATTTCTTTGTAACACTCAAGAAATTATTCTACTAACGAAACATCAGAACTCATAATTTAAACAAAAGATTTTGTTTATCCTTAGACATACATTAAATTAGACATAACATAACATCGAGAAATTTGTACTCCAATTTCATTATAATTAACACAAATAATTCTCTTCTGAAATTTATGTGTTTCATACAATAAATTAGAATATGTTTCTTTAACATCATTTCACAAATAAAAAAAACACTTTTTTTAATAATCAACAATTCCAGTTTAAGTCGTTTGAACGATATATTAATAAAAGCGAATGATTCCATTATTTACAGCTAATAACACTCAATCTTTTTTTATGCGATACATTGGTTCCTGAAAGTGACACGTACATAAAAAAAAACGCGCAAAGAAACCTTACTTTCATAGAACATGATAAATTCGTTTCAAAAATCAAAATATCGCGCAAAAAAGTACCAATAATAAATTTTAATTTTAATTGTGACAACCTTGTACAATTCCACATGATTTGTGACTAACGACCCGGGTTTCGACTTTCGGCATCTTCGGGCATTCTATTACACGGATGCAACAGAACGACGCACAATAAACAGTTAGCATCATATACATACTAAAAGTATTAATTACAGGAAAACACAGACCCCAAGAAATAGCTAAATGGCAACTAAAACAAATTTGAAAATATTGATCTAATAATAATTAACACAATTACCTGTAATAATTTTTATTACCGATTTATCTTGTTAATGAGTCATTCTTGAAAGGGTTTTACAACAAATAATAGTCAAGTATCATTAAAATATTCTTGGTTTTTTTTTAAATAAATACCTACTTATTGCAATTTGGCAAGTAGGCCTGAAGAATTTCTGAAGATGCCGAAAGGCAAAACCCGGGTCGTTAGTGACAAAACATTTCGTACAAAGTTGTAAAAATTCCAATTTTATATTAAAATTCCATCAAGCACCATTAGTCGATAGCATTGATAATAATTTCTTCTACAAATTCACGCACGTAAAATATTGTCGAAAATTATCGACATTTCTAATCCTTCTCGATTTAGCTATGAATGTTTATTCTTTTGCCTCCTCGTCACATCTACCATCTGCCTTCTTCGTAATCCATTTAATCGAGTAAAATCTCTTCAATGTATTTGCGTGTAGTATTTTTAATATATTAACTATTTACTGTGTGTAGTCACCGATTTTTTCAGTAAAAACGATCGCATAACAACGTGTAAATCGCGTAACAAAAGTAACCGCTCCGTCTTGAAATCTTGCGTAAAAAGAAGACTGTTAGAAGATGTGTATGTTAAAATAGTTTCTCGCACCCGCAAGCTACTCATACTTCATCAAATGTTCATCATTAAAATACCATCGAGTGTGTACATAGTTGAGCCTTTGGTATTTTTCAATTTTAACTTTTTTATTAACTTAAGAGCTTTTACTGGAATTCGTTTATTTTTGACGCCTCAGACCACTAGTACGAAATACTTGAGAAGTCTGAATACCACGCACTTTAAACGATGTATTTAATACTGAATAATTAACACGTAAGATGAACGATGAAAATATAGATCGCTAGACAAGCAAGAATTCTTGGTTTTCGATGCTTCCTCTACGTTTGAATCAATTACCATCACGTCAGCGTTAACAGTACAGTTGACCCAAAGCTAAACTTGAATTTAGATTTTTTGGTTGTCAAATTTAAACCCTTAACACATAGATTAACGATATATTTGCCCTGTATGTTGTGTTCTAAATCAGTGAACAATCATTATTTTTGTATTTTAGTGACCATCCCCTTGCTAGAGAGCAAAATAAATATAAAAGAATTATTAAGCTTCACACGTCTCTTTTATACATAGAGTTTAACGTACAAAATGTGAAGAAATGTGTTTATATTGGACAAAACATGCTGACTAAAAAAGATTATAAAGTCAAACTATAAGCCTAAATAAGTGAAATAAATTAAAGGGAACTGATGAGAAAACAATTTCAAAATTTTTCACCAATACAGATACACCCAGTCCTTTTTTACGTGAATTCGATTATACGCGATTTTTTTGGACGGCCCCGCTACATTTTTTACGAGCTTCACTCGTTTGTACGCAATTTTTTCCCCAAATTTGTTTTAAAGAAGACATTTATATATGATGCTAGACATGTACGTTTCATTATTTTTTTAAATAAAAAAAATATGTGTATTTTTAAAACTTAATTTTGTAAAGCATTCCATTTTTTTAAATACACATACAGTTGCCAAATGTTAACAAGTGTATCGGATATTATGCGAATTTATGTTTAAGGGTGTGTAAAGAAATATAATACAATTGCGTGAAATCATTTTTTTTTACGCGATTTTTTTTACGCGCCTTTTTCTGGAACCAATGTATCGCGTAAAAAAGGACTGGGTGTACACCGTTTAAGGTATATTAAAAAATAATTTAAGCTTCTTGAAATTTTCGTTCGTCATTTGGTTAATTCATAATATATCATATATGCTTGAATATAATTTGATCATACAATATGGACACATCATTATGTTACAGTATAGATAAAAAAATATATATTTATTACAACGAAATCTCATAAATAAGCCTGAATAATTCTTAAACATCAATATTACAGCTGATAAAATGGATATATTTTAAATATAGAAATAATTCAGCGCGAATTCTCTTTCAAATGAATTGCTAGGCAAAATCCGTGCTGAAGCATAAAAAATTGAAAACGCCAAGGTTGCAATGAAGTAAAATCTTATCTTTTATCCAAGCTTTAAAATGTCTTTTCGTTAAGGATTGCCTATGAGCAGCAATAAACTTCTGTAATAAATTTCTCAAGTGATATACATCTTTGAAATTGCTTAGAAAATGTGAAATTTCTTTTAGTTGTAATTGTCATATATTATTTTTTGAGAAAAGAAATTTTAATAATTATTTGACTTATGAATGCAAACCAAGTAACGAGAATGAAAACAAACATTTTAATTCAAATTTTTTAATGTACGTATAAGATTTACCTTTAATCCTTTACATTTGGAGTAACAGCACCCCCTAATCTATACGATGTGCGAATATGAAATTTAGATTTTAATCTTTGGTAGATCTCGAATGAATTTTACCGGTTAACTGCCAAAAGCGTCTTAAGACGCATAATTTTCTGTGAACCGAGCGCCGCTCATACAAAAATTACGTCTTAAGACGCGCCGTTTTAAATGGGCTTATACTAAAAAAAAACAATTATTTAAAATGTTAGTTAAGAACAATTAATTTTATGATTATGTATAAATGACTGCACGACTGGCGCGCTCTTCATTTATTTGGTAAGTTTTGTAAATAAACTTTATTACACTTTCAATAACGATATGTTTAGAAGGTTTTATTTTTGTCGTAAAATTCGCGGCGTGCTGGGTACCGCCATACATGTACCTGCCGGCAGTTAACCGGTTAATTTTACTTTAAAAATAACTAGTGTCTGGAATATTATAAGAACTAAAAATACACACAAAGTACAGTCTCTGCTATATAAGTAAGACATAATTAATCAGTCTAAAGTTTCACGTCAATATTTTCATCAATCAATCCTCAACATAACGTTATCTGTATAGATCAGATTATGCCCGAGTAAAAGACTAAAAACTATATAAAAAGTGGCTGATTGGCTAACGAACAGTTCGAACTGCGAACAAATCTGACAACGAAAACTATCACGAAAGATTTTTGTGTTTGGAAAACGAACACATATTCGGATAACGAATTAAAAGATCTTTCTAATCCACTTATTCTATCTATGGTAAATGGATAATCGCTTAACGAACAGTTTGGATAGCGAACATAGTCTTGGAAAAGATTACGCTTGTTAACCCATCACCCACAGTATAGTATTTTGTTCCACCGTGTTTATAAAATACACTAATAAACATTTCTTTTTAATTATTTCAACTTTTACATACTATCAATTATTTATATTATATAAAGACCAATTTGATCAATACAGCATATATTTTGTTCTACAACAATTGTAAAATATAGTATATACCAGAGATTGACAACCGGGAATTTGCGAAGATATTATATTCATAAAATAACGTAGTAAAAAAATATTTAAATCGTGTTAGAGATGAAAAAATTATGTTGGTCTGTATGGTTAAAAAAATTTGCGACCGCTGTTTCCTAAAATATTTCATATCTGATGTCAAAAATTGGCAATATTAATCTTGTTGTTAAAAAGCTCTACAACATAATCGTCTCTTAGCTTTTATACACAAATCAATATGCAAGTATGAACCGGGATATATAATTCGTGGTGTGTAGTTTAATTAATAATTGATACCATAACAACTATTTTATCACGATAAATTATAGTGCTATATAGTGCTATATAGTGCTAATAAAATAAATAAAAAAAATATTGGCATCTCTAGACGTGTCAAAATTTTTATCCGTATTTCGTCCCACGGAAGTTTTTTGAATTAGGCATGTCGTAGCGAGCTCCCGAGAAAGCGCGCGTATATTTTCCAATTTGAAATATGTCATTGAAAGTGACAAGTCTTATTTCTTTCCCATAATAACAAGAATAATTCTCGTTTCTGATATCTGCTTTAATACCATCGCATCAAATAACATTTTTTTATCACAAACACACATTTCACCTTAAATTAATTACATCAAAGATTTCGGATTAATTAAGAAAATGTTTATTTTGTATTTTAAAACTTTAATATAAGAATAAACACAATATGCTTATATTTTGGACGACATATAAAATTCGTATAAATATTTGAACGCTTTTTCCAAGAATGACTTGAATTTTTTTTTTGATCATATCAAAAAGTGATCTGAAAAAATATTTTTTCTGAATTCGAAATCTAATCTATTTTTTTATGCCAATTTAATAGAATTTATCATTTTTATATGTATAAAATATCTTTTACAATGTGATTGTTCTGGGTATCAGATGAAATTCGTATCGATTTTAAATAAAATGTAAGACCAATTAATTTGTTGTTTATAAAATTTATCACTAAAAAACATATTTCAAGCCGATTGTAGCTAAGACTTCATAATACTTCTTTAAGATTCCACTGGTGTAATAGGAAAAAACACGATTAAAAAATGCAATTTAATTCAGTTGTACAATGCCAATTCAATCAATTTTTAGGAAATACTAATGCAGGAGAAACTTTTTAATTTTTAAGAAAAATAGAACACTACCTCACAATACTATAATATGTATAATTTATCTACATAATTGTGATGGGACAGTACCAAGGAACCGTTTTAAGCCGAAGGCGGTTCTCCTCAACGACCCCCCATTGATTTACTGTTGTAAATTGTAATCAACCATAATATCTCGTCATCTGAAAATGAGTTTCTTCAGATCACTTTCTTATGTATTATATGTGCAAATGTGTAGATGAGTGAACGTTTGTGCACATATGTACTCCCAGTGCTTTTTTTACGCGATACATTGGTTCCAGGAAACGGCGCGTAAAAAAATCACAACTTTCGTATAATCTGACAATTTGATTCCAAAAATTAAAATATAGCGTGAAAAAGTACCAGAAACGTATGAAAAACCAAAATTTGATCTTTAAATTTCGTGCAAAATTTATTGCTTATAAATATAATGAGACTATAAATTTTTTTTTTCTCTTGCGATTTTTTGAACGAAAATATTGAATTTTGTATGAATCTGAATTTTGCTCGGACTCTTTTATATCGGAATATGTATGAAAGCCAAGATAAAACTGTCATTTTAAAATACTCATGCAAGTGTAAATTATTTTATTTTTAAATGCTTTTTACTTCAAGAGTAATATGTTTATCTTCGGTTCACATTTATTTTTTAACATTTAAAATATTTGGAAGTCATTGGAGGGCATTTATTTGACACAATAATTCAAAGTGGTAAAATTTATGGCCGAGAAAAGTGCTATTAAACGAATTTAAAAATGCATTGTGTTTAAACAAGTTCTTCTTAAAAACAATTTGGGGAAAAAGTCGAGTAAAAACGAGAGAAGCGCGTAAAAAAATCGCGTATAATCGAATTCGCCTAAAAAAAGGACTGGGTGTATGAGTGTAGTATGTGGAGATGTATAATTGTAATGTATAGTGTCCACGTGAACCGGATTCACTGTGGATTACTCAGCTCTACAGTGACTAAATAAATCAAAATTGATTGAAAATGATCAATATGATTTGTTGTAAAAAATTTTTTTTTGCGATAGTATGTAGATATGCGTATATTGTATATTTAAGCAACTATAAAGTGGTTTTGTTTCTTTTTTTAGATTGGGAGGCATCATAATGACCGTTGCTCATCTTCTTTTCCTGGCAGGAAACCACTACCTTGGCATTGTCCGACCTCTTCATTACGCATCAATCCTGACCCGACGCAATACAAATGTTACCCTTTTTTTCGTTTGGACTCTTCCTATTGCATTCTTTTTTGTTTACTTTGGTACAATTGAAAATGATGGATTTCGCGTGGAGAAATGCGGATACGAGTAAGTATGAAATTTTAATTACAATAATATTACTTTAATTTTTTAACATTATATACCAAACAAAATGCAAAAATCAATTGAAAAAAATTGTATACACCTATCCCTCGATTTACACGTTTTCGCTTTTACGCGAATTAAAAAAAAACATTGAGTTTAATTGGGAAGAAAATTAAGTAATCATTTTATACAAAATGACTCAAATGTTGAACGGGCCCTTCGATTCCAAAGTGATATTAATCAATGCTTGGCTCAATATGATGAGTTCCATAAAGATTTGACAAGAATTCGAAGCAAATATTTTTAACGAATTTTATTGCCAAATCTCCTCGAGGTGTAAATATTTCTACTTCAAACAACGAATTGGCACAAATAATTTCGAGTGATAAAAGTGACTTTGAACCAGTCACGAAGAAGAGACTGACAATGATTTGTGATAATGATGAATGATAAAAATTCCAAAAATATTTTTTTATGAATCTTTTGGATTTTTTTTCATTGTTTCTTTATATATGCTTTATGCGTATTAAATTAATAAAATAATATGTACATTTATACTTAAAATTTTTTTTTTTATTTGTGTATTTTAGAATACAACCAAATTATGTGTTTTTTGTGTACTTTTCAATTTACACGGTTTTACATTAAAAAATATACAATTTCGATTTACACGTTTTTCTCAGGAACCTATCTACCGTGTAAATCGAGGGATAGGTGTATATGACATTGTCTTATTACTTCCAAAAATAAATCCAAACAGATTTTTATTTAAATTTGCATTTTATATAACAGATTTAATTTTTTTATCTATTTGTCTGACGTGGAATAGAACTTATTTTAAATTTGAATTGTTACAACTTTGAACGATTCCACATATTTTGTCACTGACAACCCGGGTTAACACTTTTATACATATTCTGGCATTCTATCACTCGGATACAACAGAACTGACACACAATAATCAGATAACAAAGGTTATATACCAAATGAGTAAATTACAAAAGATAAACATAGACCCTTAAGCTAGGATCCAAATAAACAATTGAAATAACTTTCAATTATATTGATTTAATAATATTGACACTCAATTTTGCCTGCGATAAATTTTTATTAATACTAAATACTTTTATTGAATCTTTCATGAAACGATGCTACAACAAATAATAATCAACTCATCAAATTAAATGCAATTGAGTCATTGAGTGACTTAGAAAACTACAATTCTCTAAGAATCAATAATTAAATAAATATACGTATATATTTGATTAACATTTAATGTCGGAAAAACATTAATTTAAAGCGGATTAATATGTTTAAATATTAGATCGAAGCACGGGGGAGAATGAATTGTTTTATTAGGAGATTTTGGAAAAAAAGACAGAGGTCAATTTTTAAATTTACGTTATATTGTTAACAACCAGCTTATTTTATTTCAATTCCCCTTGTTATATCCCTTACGTGAGATTAGTTGAATGAGTCAACAGTCTCATAAATTAAATTCTTATATACGTCACCTGATTCCCACCGTTACAAGCTAAATTGAAATAAGTAGGTATTTGTAAGTTAAAAATTACCCAATTGCATTTTAATGATGGTTGATTCACATTTTTTGTACCGTCCTTTCATTAAAGACCGATCAATAGTATACAGTTCTTTTTTAAATAACAGGTAACTGAGTGTCATTATTATTCAATCAAAATTATTGAAAGCTATTTCAGTTGTTTATTTGGATCCTAGCCTTAGGGTTTGTGTTTGTCCTTTGCAATTAACTCCATTGGGATACAGCCGATGTCAACTGTTTATTGTATGTCAGTTCTGTTGCATCCGTGTGATAGAATGCCTGAAGGTGTCGAAAGGAGAAAAAAAAATCGTTAGTGACAAAATATGTGGAATCATGCAAAGTTTTAGCAACTCAAATTTGATATTGAAATTCCATGAAACATCTTCAGTCAAAAACTTAAATTAAAAATATTTTATTTATATAGACTTACTGAAAAAATCAAACATAAAAAAAATCCTGTTGGAACTATTTTTCGCATTTCATTGAAAATACTTAACAAAATAATAATAAATTTGTTAAAAAAAAAGAAGTAATTCATCTTGTTCGGCAAGCAAAACAAAAATTACCATTAACCACTATTCAACAATGCCGCCCTTATTTTCGTTTTTTTCCGTGTAATGAGCTCTTCTTGTCATAGATAACAAACATGACGTCTCAATATCAAATTATACACACATAGTTTTTGGACTATATCAATTTATTTATACTCTCTAGTCACGGAAGATATCAATCAGCTCACGAAATAATTGGATATGTGATTTGAAATTCATAGCTAGTTCATTCATACTCATACACTATAAATTGAATTTTATTTTAATAAACTTTCCAATACAAAATCATGCAATAAAAGTATTCTTACATAACAACCGTGAGATTTTTCTATTAAAAAAAAACAAATTTGCTTAGATTTTTTCTCAAGTTATTATTTCTAACGACTTCTATTTTGTACGCGATTCACTCTCAATTCCGACAAAATAAGCTTTTGAATCCCTCAAACTAAAAATACATTTATGTTGGAAACCATTTGACGATTTATTGGTTCATTTTATTATGTAATATAACATCACATTACTTATACGATTTATTTAATATAATTGAGTATTGAATGTGATGTTTATACATAGAAATATTCAAAATAGATTTTATTAAGAGCGGTATTTTCAATTAAATGTTTATTGTAGAGAACAACGCGACACTCGTAACAAGTTCGGTTCGACGGTTTTCAACTGACCCTAAAAACAATGAAAAATGCGGGAAACGAGGAATGCGGGAAAGCTTAAAGTAGTAATAAAAAAAGTTAAATTTAAAAAATATATTAAGTCGCTCCGCTTTTAATTTCCGAAAATGGGGTTTTACGAAAATTGACAAATATGACAAGGTTTTGTAAAAGTTATAAAAAATCTTATTTATTAAAAAAAATCGAATAATGTTTCAAAATTCTTCTTGTGAAATTCTTTATTAAAGAAAATCACATGAAATTAGAGCAAACTATATATTTCATCATTAATTTCTTTGGTTAATATATAAAATTTAATGATTTCAAACTCACAAATTGTATCGGATAGAAAGATTTATCAACCAAAACCGGGGATAGTATTTGAGACGAGACCATAATATTTGGACGATAGATCTAGAAAATCAATAAATCGGTGCGGGAACATTGTTTTTATGGGAATTCGGCGGTACTGAAAAAACGAACGATCCATCCGGGAAAACGTATTATGCGAAAACGGTTGGTCGAGATTCCACTGTACATACATTTATAAGTGTATTATGTTTATATCAGTATTTAGATGAAATATGTATATTCCAATACAATCATGTTATATACAATACTATTGGTAGATTTCTAGTTTCTTTCTGTTTATTCACAACAATTATCAAGCTTTGATAAAAGCTAATAGTCCGAAAAAGCTCATGAATATTTGTGTTAATGGGTTTGCAAAGTCGCTACTTTGCAAAATGTGCAAAGCGGATTTTACAACCCCCTATAAAACCGTGTTGAGTCTAATCGTATGTACTGGAAATAAATAGTGAAATTGACTTACTTCCGAGTAAGGGGTTGTCAAACTTTATTTTTATTGCAAAAAATATTACAATTTTATTCAAGTTACTTAAATACTTAAGTTTTAAATTTGAATTGTTACAACTTTGTACGATTCCACATGCTTTGTCACTAACGACCCGGGTTTCGCCTTTCGACATCCTCAGGCATTCTATCACAACATATGCAACAGAACTGACGTGCAATAAACAGTTTTCATCGTCTATATACCAAAGGTATTAATTACAGGAAAACACAAACCCCAAAGCATGCAGTAAATGGCAGCTAAAACAAATTCAATAATATTGATCACAAATGTCTGTGTCAAATTTGATATTGAAATTCTATCAAGCCCCTTCAGTCAATATTATAAATTACACGTTATATTTTATGAATGATCAAGAATTGAAAGAAAAATTTATAGTTAGTATTGTCATAAAATTTAAATTTTCTTCTGCATACACAATACATACAAGAACATTATTAATTTTTGTGAAAGCATTAAAAGTTATTTTCGATAATATTGCATAACAAAACGTCAATTTCGAAATAATTTAATAAATTAAACGTCGTCCTTCATTAAGGATGTAAAATCAATTAAATTTTGTGTCAATTAAATGAGGTTAATATGCATTTGCTATGTAAAATTAACTTTAATTCGAAACAAAAAGAAAACATTAATATATTCCAGGATGAAAACAATTACTTCGATTTGAATATGTATTAAAATGCTGAAAGTCCTGATTGAAGTATAAACAGACCGAAATTGTAGAGTATTTAACATCTTCATTTTATTACCATTTCCGAATATTGAGTAACAACTTTTCCTTTGAGAATATAGTGGTTTACTCCGTTAAAGTCCATGTGAATCACACTTGAAGTGGGCAGAAAAACAACAATGTAAAATTGTAATCGGATTATAAATACCTCAATATACAATTTTATTTTTAAAACAGTGGGTGATTGATTAAGGAACATAATCTGTTCCAAGACATGTTCGATATCCGAATTGTTCGTTAATCAATCATTAATTGACCACAGATTTTTACGGGTAATGACATCACAGACTAAAACAAAAGCGCATCGTTTTCAAAAGTCTGTCAAATATATAACGTCGATTAGTTTTACTATATATTTTATTCTCACAAGATTTTTTTAAATTGCGTTTTGACTAATTTATATTGTGAATCAAAATATTTATCTTTTAGGGAGAGGGGGGTCAACGTTTTCTTAACTGCGGCCTTATGTTGAATCAGATAACTAAATATGGCCTTTTGAAAAGGTTTCCCACCACTGATGTAATCGAATGAGATGATCTCTCTTGCGGCACACGTAGCATCGTCTGGCGGCTCATCGATGTGCCGCCGCCGCAAACCGGTTGCGGAGCACTGACTAAGTGTATTAATCATTTATCGTTAATTTTGTTTCAGATTTCTCCGGAAACGTCACTTCCGAATGATATTTTCCTCGCTTTTCTTCGGACCTCTCCTGTTGATGTTTATAATTTATACGCACATATTTATCATAGTGAAACGCCACCACAACACTCGTCTACAATTCAGCAGAACGGGAAGCGTTGTCCAGAACAGAAGAAACGTAAATACCGGAATTTCGGTAAGTTATATGCCTAATATTTTACATATATAAAAAAAAACAGAAAAAACTACAGATTTGACAAAATATAAAACGATTCAATATGAATCACAGATTTGGGTTTAAAAAATACGCAATAAACTATACGGTATAAAGTTAAAAGTAAAAAGATAAATTAGCTACATGACTCACATGAAAAAGTCCTCACAAACAAATTTAATAACGCGAGCGTAAAATTACAATATCCATAATGAAAAAAGTTGGTCATTAAAATATGTTGATATGAATGAAACAATAGGAACCATATCTGTCATTCTTTACTGCAGTAATATAGTATTTCAAATGTAACTCCTATTTGAGGAATGGTGATGAAGCTCTCTACTAATGACTATACGTCTCAGTGAACCGCACACAGCATTCAGCGATTAATGAAGATGGGATCTCAAGCGAAATCCAACCAACGCATCAAGTAGATATTCCGACATTACGTTAATAGACACAAAGCAATATATATTATGATTTCGCCAGCAAAACAGACATCGAACAAAGGACACCTATTAATAAATAATTCCTGTATAAAATTGTATAGAAATAATTAAGGCAATTTGTAAGAGAACGTGATATTCATTTAAAAATTTATAAACAAAACTTTTTCAAAAAAGAATTGTACCTCACCTACTGAAACAAATAGACAAAAGGGCTACAAAATTAATTTTAACGTACGTATACTTTTTCACTTCTAACGTGTCAAATGTCACTTGTTGTTATAAAATCAGTTGATAATGTTCGCGATGAGCGAAACCGGTAATGATCATAAAATATATTGTGCAAATAAGTACATAAAATGTGTAGATATTATTTCAAAAAGTAATACATTTTTACACGCACGATGAAAAATAGCGATGTGTTTTAGTTCTACAAAATTTATATATTTTTTTAAGATGTTAACTGTCACTTCTTGGTGGAAAGGAATGATATTTTAAATAATAAAAACACATTTTTACGTACTTATTTCCACAATATATTTTTTGAACCAGTTTTGATCAAAAAATATATTGTGGAAATAAGTACAAAAAAAATGCGTTTTTATTATTTAAAATATATTTATATAGTTGCCAGCCATTTCGGCTTACGCCCTTGTCATAAATAGTTAAGAATAGTTCGAATGAGTGCGTAAGCGGAAATAGCTATCAACTATTTATCTAATAAATTTTGAAGAACTAAAATACATTGCTATTTTTTCGCTGTGTTATAATCGAATTCAAAATGCCGTATCAATGAATACTTACTGCAAGTTATCGAACCGAATTAAACGGATCATTAAAATCGCACAGTAATTTAAGTACTTTTTGAAAAAAAAATGTCAGATTTCTGTATGGTACATGTTTTTTACCATTGCCGAATGGAATTACATCATTTTTAAATAGGAGTAACAGTATTTTGTTTGTGTATCAAAAAGAGATCATTTAAAAAATTCATTGCAGCTCGAAATTCACCAAACATCTTTGCTTATAATGTAATAAAAAACGAATAAAATGTCGGTCTTGTACTGAACAAAACCGAAGCAAGATAAATGAGCTTAAAATATAAGCAGAAGACTTGACTTGTTGGTTTCAACTTAGGATTATAATATTACAAACAAATATTAGCTGCATCCCCCTGCAAGCATTTAGATAAAGCTCGACCTAGAAGTAAAATAATAGGTTCAATAAGCACACCGCGGTTAAAAACGTCAAGACTATGGTGTAAAAGCTAGACTAGCTAGCTTAATGCTAAATGCGGGGAGCAAGCTTACACTCAAAAGCAAGCTGCTCCTCTATACAACTATAACTCGCCCAATTACATAATACGCCATAGTTTCTCAACCTTTTAACATTCGCGGACCACCAAAAATTTCAAAATTATTTTGTAAATGTATGTTAAGTATGTTAAGAAAACAGTAATAAAAAAATACATAAAATACCACAAAAATTTGATTGTTTCGGTTCACCGAAAAAACTTGGCGGACCACCCAAAAATCTCCGTGGACCACTAGTTGAGAAACTATGGTATATGCTACTCCAGCGCGGGCTTATGCTCATCATTATTATGACACTTAAGACTGTTCAAAATAAATCATCGCAAAACATATTAACGCCCTGTTGTATGTCCGTAACACACTGCTACATAGAGACTTGTAGAAAATGCATAAAATTCGAGAGTTTATTCGTGCGACTTTTTTGTAAAATTCACAGCGATGTAGGCAGACATTATAACCCCACAATCTCTTATTTACATAAGTATGATTAAACAGTACTGAGTAATCGTTTAAGGCCGAAAGCGGTTCTGCTTGAAGACCTCCCATAGATTTGTTGTTTCAAGTCTTAATCTCAAAATACACAACCTCGGCATCTGAAAATGACTTTCCTGGCTCATTTCATTATGTATTCTATATACACGATTGTATTTGTGTGTGCGTTTATATGCATATGTATACATGTGTGAGTACAGTATATGGGGATATGAATACAATTATAATGCGTGTAGTCTCCATATGGACCGGATTCACTTGTGGATTATTCAGCTCTGTAGCGAATTACGTCTGTCAACAAAGACAACAAATTATAAAGCTAATAAATCAATATATAAAAGATGAAGAAGACTTGAAGAACTCTGATGATAACGTGTCATAGATCTTAAAAAAATCGCTGTCCAAATTCAAAATATGTAAGAGTAATTAGCCGATAAAGGATCAAAAATAGTTAATATTTTAGATTATTTTGATATAATAGAAGTTACGGTATCTCATATTCAACAAAATGTAAAATTTATTCAATACGGACGAAAGCGTTAATATTAACAGTGTACCAATAAAACAGATATACTTTTTAATACGGTGAATAGCTGCTAAACCAATTTATTACAATTTTATTACGAACGCATTGCCTCATAACTTGCTTCCCATCAACAAACTATACGGCATAACCACTCGTATATTATGTATCGCTTTCGTTCTTGGCAAAGAGCGTTAAATCCTAAAGTTGTGTGTTTGAGTTATATTTAGAATTTACGTCAACGAAAACACATTTAAAAAAAATTAAGGTAACCGTTACGAATTTGAAACTAACGACCTGATTTGTTTTAGAGATTACGGTTTTAAATAAAACGACAACGGTATACAGTTTTAAATTGCCAAATAAGATTCAATTATTGGAAATATACTTTGAGTATAATACGTTCATATACGTATGTCGTGTAATTTTTTTTTTGTAGTACGAATGTATAAAACAACTATATAAGCAATGGTATCGTATTTTATCATATAATCTTTTCTTTCCTCATTACGCATAGGCATTGGGTTTAATTCTTTCCTTAACAAAGAATTTAAACTGATCGATAGGCCCTCAATATTTTAGTAAATAAAATTTAACATTGATAAAAGTTTTATATTTTCCATCTTGTAATTGAGTGGTCAATGCTTTTGAATGTTCAGCCTAATCAGTCGCGAGTTCTGTCTAATAAATGATTTTTTCTATGTGATCTTTAAAGTAATTCTTTCCATATTTAAAAATAATTTTAGCATTCTATCTGCAAAATAATAAAATTTTACAAACTTTCAAAACAAAACCACATATATTCATTTGTTGAAACTTTGTACGTTTCCCCTCGTTTAGTATCTAACGACCCTGGTTTTGTCTTTCGGCATCTTTACGCAATTTAAAACATAATTTCAGTATAACCTCAAAATGAAAACTACTTAGATATTTAAAAAAATATAAAAAATATTATTCGCAACTTTCCCGCATTTATCGTTTTTATGGTAGCTTAAAAACGTAGAATCGGGGTTTCGCTTTACATAAATACGCCCAAGGCTTAAGATGGCGAAAGGAGAAACCCGGGTCGTGAGATACAAAACGAGGGGAAATATCCAACAATTCAAGTTTGATATTGAAATTCCATCAAGCAACCTCAGTCGATTTCGTAAATTACAAAAAAATCCGCAAATTAATATTCGTTCTACGCCACTGTAACAGGTGACAGTAGTTCAGCAGATCTGGAAGTGTGGTTCAGATAAGAAAACTTATGAATATCATCACTCTTAAGTTCAGCATATTTTAAATTAATCAGCAAATAAATAAGTATTAATGATTTAGTTTTTTCATTTAACATCAGAAAAATTCAGAGATCAGAGATTAAGTATTAAAAACATGCATCATCATCTGCAATATCTGAAATGGTAAGAATATCTCTCGATTTTATTTGACCGTGATAAAAAAATTATTTACATAATAAAAGTTATTAAAATTTTATTGCCAGAAATACACTATTTGTTTACACAATGCGATCGAATTATAAAAATGAATTTTTACCATGCTGTATCCTCAAAAAATCTGCAGGAAATATTTTGCTCGCTGTTTTATATATATTTTGAGAAGTTTTATCTAAACATCCACGCGCCTGTAAGCATCATAATATTTTAACAAATATCAAGATAAAAAAATTCAGTGAATGCTTTTTTTATTTTTATTTTATTTTGAGGTACTTTTTCCTCGCATGACATGTAAAACTGATGCACTTCTTTATTTACGGTTGGTAATTCCGGTAATTGTGATGTAAAGCCATTAAAATAATTTGGCTTATCCCAAACACTGAATGATTACAAAACAAAACATAATGGTGCGGAAAACAATAGAGCACTCGTAAATACCTTGGTTTTATAAAAATATTAACATCGTTAAGTGAATGTTTTAATAATAAACAGAAATTACAAAACATTTGGCGATAAAACTCGAATAAATGATAAAAAAAACATATATTCCATCTTTTTTATCACGATAGATGAATAATTTTACTAAACAAAATGATGATTTTGTGAGTGATGATTCCTTGTAATTTTATCAATTTACAATTTATACGTACTTTAGGCACATTTATCGCGTTGCGAGTTTGTTTATGTGTTGTTTTTCTTCTAAGATCTTCTAAAGAACACGTGTGAAAAAAATTGCATTTTTTGGGTTTTGCTTTGTTTTCTTAGTAAATAGACACATTAATTAATATAAGATACAACTTCAAATGTTGTCAATCTTTGAAATTAATGCCCGTAATTAATAAAACCGATCCCGATCAATATTAAAAGACATATAAAGAAATTCAATTCATAACTGACATTAAAATATGTAAATAAAATCTATAAAATTACATAGAATTCGAATTCATTTGAAATCGACACATTTTATAAGTATGCTAGGCATAATAAATTCAGTTTTGACTTACAAAATTCAATATTTGAATTGACCGTCACTTGTATTATATACAAAAAATATCAATGTAGAAATATAATGGAAAAAAACAGATATGTAAGTAAGAGTTCTGTAGGTTTTTAAAACGAATTCAGCTCGCTGCCATGGGAATGGGAAAGGCACATTGCCCGCCTAAGAGATAATCTTTTCGAAATATCTGTAAAGGCGTTCAAAGGACAAGAGGCCACCCTACCCTCATTCGTAATAAATCCACGAAATAAAGAAATTTTGAAATCATTCACATTTTAAATCGGAATATTTGAGATATATACACTGACTTCCGATACAGATGATTGTATAATTTATTGATATTAATTTCGAAAATATTTATTACGTCGTGAAATATATTGTTCAAAAAGAAATATTCTCATCGTTCAATCAACTTTTTTTTTACTTTTTAGAGCAGGACGTCAAATTGGTAAATCATTCAATATAATTGACAATAAGATTCAAAGTTTTCAATAGTCTCTGTGTAATTAAAACCCAAATATAATGAAACTTCACCATTGAACGCATTTTATTTACAAATATTTTTTTTTTATATTTGTCATCGATTTTTAATGCCACTTTCGCTCGTCGTGAGCATTATCAATTGCTAAGATATAAATCACAAACAAGCTTTTTAACACAAATTAACAAAATTTTGAGTTAATAATAAGCAGAACATATTTAATCACCTAAAAATCAATTTACAGGTAATAATAAAATATAAATACATAATTCATTATTAAGTCAGTACTCCGCAACCTACTCGATACTCCAAAAATTTTCCTAGAATTCCTTGGCATACCAAAAGCTAAAATATATAGGTACTAAATTGAAACACAAATTTTACAATACATTTTAAATTAAATACAAAAATGTAAAATTATATTGTCAAATAAATTGTATTTGACCACGGCACATCTGTATCCTGCTCACGGCGCACCAGTGTGCCGAGGCACACCGGTTGCCGAACACTGCATGAAGCTTTCAGAAGCGTTTATAAAAACTCTTTAGAAAAAGTAATAAGTTGGATTTTTTAAAAGTTAAAATAACATGTACTTAAATATTTTATCGAACATGATGTCTTAATAATTGAAAATTTATGAAAGATTTTATTCGAAAATGTGATATTATTACTTAAAGTATTAAATCATACCTTGCCACCAAGAATTGACAGTTAACACTATGACATGAACCCAATTTTTCAACGACTTTTTCCTTTTCAATAAATGTACTCTTTATAAAATGATGTATGTAAAGGCGACCCATGTTACAAGGTATAAATTCATACACTCGTATTGAATGGAATTGAATCACTTATAAGAAAACTAGGTAGTTTGGATTACACCACTAGAGTAGTGTTCGGTATATAAAATATATCTCGTAGTTATTGTATGCAAATATACAATGATTTTAGATATAAGGGTACAATGGTGTGGTTTATTTTTGAATGTTAACACAAAAATAAAGCACGAATTTTTCATGTTAAAATATCGCTTGTCAGCAACAGTGTAAAGGTGTAATACGTAAAATATAGAGGGAAATGCGAAGCGATATATAATGAATTTAAATGCCTTTAAAAGCTTTAGGGGAAATATTAAGAAATGCTCATACCTATAAACGGAATAACAATTTTTTTTTTCAAAAATATCCATGAAAAGGACGCTACTAAATATTTGCTAAAGACATTCAATTACCTTGTATATTTAACAGGAGACATTTTCATCTGTCTCGACCGATATTAATGCAAGCTTTGAAAATATTCATATCATTATTTTCTTTTGGTTATTTACTTTGACACCCATTTCTTCGTTCTCTGACATGCAAATAAACACCGAATTTAAAAAAAACAAACGTAATTTCTCCCGCCAATTATATATGAAATGTTTTGAAACACTTTCGGATAAATATTATTATTAGCATATTACAGTAAATCAAACGAATAACGATTGAATACTTATGTGATTTTGGAAAAAAATCTCTCTTGCTTTTCTTAACAGTTTTACGGAATGGAAAATATAATAAAGTTAACTAAGCATCTTAACCTGATATTCAATAAGGCAATTTTCCGCTTCTATACGCAAGTGACACCCTTACACCCTTAGACGTATAACACTCATAACAGAAAGAATACCATATAAGCAAAAAGTAGATAAAAATACCATTTGACAAACTGCAGCGGTAGGAAAATCTGCAGATTTTTATTTAGCCATTCAAAAAACACGTTATCAACGATAATTTTTCTTCAAAGAAAAGCCAGACATGCGGAATAAATTTCCCTTTCTATAATATTTCACATAAGTAGTTTTGTATATTCTTTGAAAGTTTCGTATTCTTTCAAAAGCGGATATGAAAGAGTACGAAAGGAAATGGATGAACAAGGGTAGAATATACTCTCGATATATTCTTCTTTTTTTGTTAAACGGGGTCTTGTCCGTTTTTTACTGAGTATAAAATATATAAAAAGGGTTTAGCATATTTTCACAAAAAAAAAATATTGGTCTGCGACGGATACTAAGGATAATTTGAGAAACTTCTTATATTTATAGTTCTCGAAGATATCAAATTGGGACATGCTAGACATGAGCGTGTCAAATATTTTGAAATAGTTTTACCCTCAGTTCTACGGATTTTTCAAATTATTATATATGATTAAAATATACAGTCAATCGTATGTATGTTTGTTTTGTACTAGATTTATATCTTCCAACATAATAAGTTTATTAAAACACGAACAAAATATCGTTTTAAGGAAGTTATGACGTCAAAAGTTACTTACTAGACGTTAGCTCATAGTGCAAATAACATAATACCATTTATCAATTAAAAATTTAATACGAACAATTGTTTGAATAATCCTGTTAAATAGTTCATAATAAAATTTTGTATTTGAATTTTGATTCATTTTCTTAGTGTCGTTTATTTCTCACTTAAAAAATAAATATAGATCTTTCTCTATATGTTATAATAAACGCACAAATAACACAAATAAAAGCGTGGTTGCTAGGAAGACTTAATAGGTATTAATTAAATTATGCCTAAATGTTTCTGGCTTTTCAACAAATAATCTCTTTTGGTTATATCCATGAATTTGTGTTAACTTTACCAGAAAATTATTCAATATCATAAATAAATTATCGATAGAACTTATTTATTAATTAATCTCAATCAAAATTAACTCAGCTGAGAATTAAAAGCATTCTATTTCTTTGTTCTCGACCAAAATCGTCTTAAACAATTAATTCAAAGGTTATTCTTTATCAATACTCACACCAAACAATGATAAATGCTTAAATTTGATCTTACACTGCATTTCCTAAAATTAATTTTATTTAAGTTTAAGAAAAAAACAAATTGAGGAATTTGATAAGAATGATCCGTCGTAAAATGTCCCCACTTCTAGAATTTTTCGTGACAGCTTGGAAGTGGAAATGTCCAATGAAAAGGATCCTTCTTTTTTATGTGTTCCCAAAATCTGGGGTAAAATGAATATCGTGCACGTAATGCTATAAATATACTTGCTAAAAAGCTTTGCCAAAAATTTTCATCGACCAATTACGGAACTCAAAAAGTATGAATATTACGTAATTTCCTTAATAGTACTTTCACCTTTGCAGTTAAAGCGGGAACTGTGTGCTGAACTAATTGATTTATATTCATTTACCAGTTATTTTTCCATGAAGTAAAATGAAAGGTGTTGGCTCTCAAACTGTGTTATTTATATTTTTTAACCATTATATTAATATATTATTATGGTAACTCTGATTCCATCAATTTTATTCTTCATAATTTTAAGCAATTTTTTTTGACATGATTAATTTTAACGTATCTGAGTCAATTAAAATCCGTCTCACGCCGTCTACGCATCAAATTCGTCTAACAATGACAGCACACTAACACTTGCTAATTTTAAAGAAAGAAAAAAAGTCATTAATAATTGAAATTGGTAATTTAAAACATTCGCTACATGCTAATTTATTTTCAAAAAAAAATATTTTGCTCACTTAAATTAAACGTAAATGTTATAAAATTGGGCTGACTAAAATCGTTCTGAAATCGCTGAAAATTTAGAAATAAAAATAAATTTACATGTTATTTATAGCTTCAAATGTTGCTTAAAGGGAAAAGTTCATTTTTAATGATTTCAATATAGCACAAATATAAACGATTACTTTGTATGAAATATAAATGATTTAATACTGGCGATAGCGTTATTCTGAACTTTAAAAATCTATTAAAGCTGTCTTTTATAGCTTGCACACAAATTGTTTTAATTGTTCTATGAAATATTATGCCATATTTCAAACACACCCATCTCATGCTGTACCTATTAGATGTAATATATTTAAACACTCTTGGAATATTTTCATTTGATTAAATCCTATCTCTGTAACTTCTTATCTCAATCAAGTAACCAATAAGTCTTTAGCACTTTTTGTATTTACTGAAACCTTAAATATTTCTGCTCGGCGACCCACGATATAGTTGTTGTTACAAATCTTTATCTCAAAATACACAACCACGGAAACAAAAAATGACTTTACGAGTTCATTTCTTTGCATATATGTGTGTGATTTTTTATGCATATGTATGCGTGTGTGAATATAGTATGTGGAGATATAAATGTAATTATAATAAATGTGGTGTACATGTGCACCAGATTTACTGCGAATTGCTCAGCTCTGCAGCGAATAACGTCTGTCAACAACAAAACCAACAAATAATTCTATCTGACAGATGAAGGAGACTTGAATAACTCTTACTATAACGCGTCACAGATCTTAATGCTTCATCAATTTGGTATCAAAAAAAATCATTTCGAAGAGCTTTTATCAGAAAAGTTCGAGTATAGCAGGCCATATTTAGTCGCTCATCTTCCTTTTAAATTTGTCAATGCAGTACAACAATCACTACATCTCGCATGTGTTTCTTTTCTTGATACCTCGGCGTTTTCAGTATTCAATATAATAAAATATTTCATAAACGAAATATATCTAACACGGTGAAAAAATAGCAATGTATTTTAGTTCTACAGAATTATTTTTAACAAATATAGTTGATAGCTATTTCGGCTCACGCCATCGTCAGAACTATTACTATACACGTCTATAAATAATCAGTTGTTTATTTTTGTTACCATTAATTGACATGCAAATAAATGGCTAGGTGGATACTTCAAATGATTTATTTTACGGATTAATTAAAAATCAGTTCATCAAAATCAAAAGACAGTTCATCATTATAAAGAAGTGAGGTGATAAAATATTATTAATTATAAATTTTTGTTAAAAAAAACATTGATAAACAGATATATTTGTAAACATGCACAATTGCATTCACTCGTAGAAATTATTCGCTACTGTCACTGCCGCCTTGTAATTATAATCTTTCATAATTTTTTTAACTAAAAATATTGAAATGTGCTCGGACTAATTTGAAGAAATACTATTTTTTCTTAAATTTTTGATACGAGTGAAAAATTTAATTTATCCGAGTCTTCTTCTTCTGTAAAAAAAATCGCGTTAAAACGAGTAAATTGCGTACAAAAAGTAACAGTGAAGTCCTAATAGACGTGCAAAAAAATGTGTCGAAAAGGACTGGGTTTTTAAGACGCGAGTTACACAAGTGAGTAAATGTTAATCATTTACGAAATTGACGACTAATATTAAGAAGCAATCATATGAAAGAAATGGTAAAATATTGAGGACCACTCTGTGCAATATATAAAATTTTATGCTTCTCGGCCGAGCAGAAGTACCATAAATTGCGGAAAACCACCTAATCCACTTTTCTTTTTGTCTGCCTTTGCCGTGCGGCCAAAGCGTGGTAACATAACCACTTCATAAAGAATACGGTGGTAGATCCACGTCATGTTTAAATTTTATATTCAATATTTTGAGTCTCCGTGTTTACATATTCATGAGATAGAATAAAATATGCCGAATACTTTGCATGGTCCGGGCAGTGTTCACACTATGGTAAAATATGTTAATAGTATTGATGTTAAACTCGCGCCTAAATGTTTTTCTGGTTTTTAATTATGAATCAAATTTTGTCAGATTTGTAACGATTTAATGAAAGTATCTAACGGAACAGAAAGTAAATCACAGAAGCTGTGAATATTACGTATTTAGATTTATTTTAATGTACAGGGTGTTCGCCGGGAAGGCTTATAACTTTGTCACTACTTCGCTAGATCAGTAAATATCAATTTTGACAATTTATATTTAGAAGTTGTGAAGTATAGATGAGACAAATGTTTAAAAATTATCAAACACAGTTGTGAATTATTGTGACGCTTAGAAAATAACGTAAAATTGTGGGTACAAATAATGAGCAATTAAAACTCAACATTTATCGTTTAGTGAATGATTCTGAAGAAAAAAATCTGTGACAGATAAAGACAAACACGCTTGAACAAGATCGTAGAAGAATATCAACTGGAAACATTGCTGATATATAATATAAACTATCAAGTTACGAGAATTCAAAAATTAAAAAATTTACAACGAAAACTTTTAATCCCTTAAGTTAATGTAAAAAGTGTCATGTATTGCGTCAAAAAATAGCATTACATTATATTTGATGGTTTATATGATATATATGATTTTATCCAACTTTAGTATGATCAATTTTTATTCACGAATTAATTTCATTAATTAATTAATTATTATGCCAACGACCGTACTACGTTGTAAGCGCCGGCTCTCGTGCGATCACCGAAGTTAAGCAACATTGGGCGCGGATAGTGCTTGGATGGGTGACCGCTCGGGAACACCGAGTGCCGTGTTCTCTTGGCTATGGGAAGGAAAGCCCAGACAGAAAACCTAACACCAACCCGCCTGGGCAGCGTGGTGTTGCTATGTCCAAACCCCCCCTGAAAAGACAGGGGGAGGCCTTCATCCAGCAGTGGATCGACCCCGGCTGATGATGATATGATATTATATTAAACTCTAAGACGTTGGATATTGCAACTAAGCTTTTATACAAGGTAATATTATTAAGGATAATTTTCAATAATCCAGAATAGACAATTTAATTATCTCCTTAGCAAAACACAGTAAATAAGGATTTATCGTGAACTTGAGTAACATTGTTCTTCAATTAAAAAATATTATTAAATAGTTAACTCTACAAAAATTAAAGAGATTTCACGCAATATTTCGGCTAAAAAAGTTATAGATTCTGCACTTAACATAATTCCGCAATCCAGATGCACATTTCGTTCATTTCGACATTCGGCATTTACTTCACAATCTCCTGTTCACTTCCCTTCTTCACGACACATATTTCAAATTTTCTCGCCCGCTCCGAGCCCCTCGTGCATATGAAATACAATGCCTTTATTTTTTCAGAATCAAAAGCAAAAACCTATTTTATCGTTCTTTGATATCAATTCTTGCAAAATACTCTTTTGAAAAGTCTTTTACATTGTGACAGTCTAAATTTAAATTATATTATTGGGAAGTGATCGAATCTAATTTGTTCAGATACCTTTTTTAGAATGCATCGAAATACGTACACTTTCCTGATCACCGATCAATCATATAGTCACTACACTAACAGAAATAAGTAAGGTAATAAAAACACTGAAAGTTGTCAGTAGGCAATAAACGACTTTTTATTACAAAGCGTCTTTCCCCAAAATTTAAAAATAGTAAATATATTATAATGATAATGTTTTTGAAGTAAAAATATATTTTTACTGAAATTTCAATTAAACACATTCCATCATTTTTTCAACATATCTAATTACATTATCGTCATACTTAGTAGATTTTCGCTGCGGGCGTGAATTGTTAAACCATATTTTCATTACAAATGTACTTTCACTTTAACATAAGTACAGTAAAACTCTCATTTACACTAAAGTTGCGACCGTGTTTTGAGTAGTGTAATTGGAGGAGTGAATCTCATACAAATTAAGATTTGGTTTTTTCCGCGAAAAATAAAAAACTATTAGTCGCAGTTTTGCAAAAAAATATATGGACGAAATACTTAGTTACCAGGTCATAAAATGCACAGCGCTCGCAAAATCCAGCACACGGACTGTATTTGACCGTATGCGCAGCACAGGCGGCCGTCTAGGTGTGTGTGTGCTGACAAGTTATCGTACAATTGGGGGATTTGGGCCGAATATTTCAAACTAGCACATAATTCGGAGTAGTGTAATTAGGGGTTCCACTGCATTATAAATAGATGATAATAATATCAAAATACAGATCGAACTGAGAATAAAGTTGGTTTCTGAATTAATGATAATGGCGGATCAAATAAAAAACAAATATGTCAGTGTTATACTAGATAAAAGCATCAATTAAATTTTAAGTCCAATAATCTCATAGTAATTTATTCATTTGGTTACTTTTACTAGTTTTAAATTTATTTATTTATTATTCACTAATGGTTATATGTGTAAAACAGGGAAGTCGGGCTCAAGAGCAACAACTTGATCGCAATGTAAAAGCTTTGTGGACCACCCTGTTCATATTGGGAAGCTACATCGTAGGATGGATTCCAGGAATAATACACTTCCTCCTAGTATGTGATGACTGCATGTTCCCTCTGGACTACTTCGAGCCGACCACTACATTCTTTATATGCATTCTCACCAATTCTTTCATTATTATGAAAACGATAATGAATCCTGTCATCTACGCTGCACGAATGGCTGAAATCAAGGTAAGTGATTTAGAAAATTTCACTTACCTACAATCTTTCATGTTACAAATGAAAAACGTATAGCTATAATAATAAAGACCATTGATTTATCTCCGGAATAATATTGTTATAAACCATTTGTCATATAATATATATATTACTTAACGTGCGTTAATTGTGCGTACTTAAATTTAAAATATTCATTTTTGAATTTTTTTTTTAAAACAAATACAATATTAATATTTTAAACATATTATTGATGTAAAACTTTAAAAGAAAGTGTACACTGTTATTTATACATAATTCCGAATAAACATAATTTGATATCAAATTATTACATGGTTTTTTTAAATCTAGCAACACGATTTTCATTTAAATACAATAGCGCTATTTTGATTTGTTTATTCATGTATACTAATTGTTTTGTCATTATTTTATCTATTTCCATAACACAGCATTGCCAATGAATTCTAAATTGTATATTAAAAGATATGTTAGCAATTAATATTTAATATAATACAGTGGTATGCAAGCGTTATAATTAATATTTAACGATGTTCAATTTTCAGGAGTTGCATTATGTAATATAAAAAAATGTTCTTGTATATTTTTTGGGGATTGAGTTACGATAATTTTTATGACATTTTTATGAAATATTAATAAATGCTTTTGTATTTCAGCATTGCTAAATCACAAATCTTTTATCGCAACTGTTATTACATAATTTGAACTAATTGAATGTTTTGTAATTAATATTTAACAATGTTTTATCATTTATTTTATTATTATGAACAGGAAAGAAACACACAAGAAAGGTTGGATACTCTATAATAAATTTGAATCGTAATAATAAAAAACAATTAAACAAAACTTTTGTTTTAAAAAGTTGCATACGACTAGAAAATCGTCGTCAGCCAAAACGATATAACTGTAATAACATTTTCGGCAATTTTATTTTTCAATGGTTTTTAAGTTTGAAATATTAAAAATAAAATAATTTAAAACTAATAAAGTAAAGTTTTTCAATAGTTTGGTTAAATTTAAATGCAACCTAGACTAAATCTTTTTATGCGAATAGTCTTTCACAATGATTGATTTTTATTTGAAAAATAAAAGATTGATTACAACAATACAGTGGAAAGATTAAATATAATTTAAAAATAAACAATCAAAATCAAACGGTTGATTTTATAAAATTTATGTTTTAATTTTATCCTAGCATTATATCGACTAAAAACAGCAGCGGAGTCACCTCCACATGTGAAGCTTATGGATATATAATATAAACCAGCGGTCGGCAACCTTTTGAGACTGAATAAAAAAAAACTTTAATTTTAATTTTATTTGCATAGTACCCACTTGGTACACTATATAGTAATATTTTAAAACATTTTTTTAGACAAATTTATTTTACTAAATTATATTTATTTGAATATAATACATTAGTAAATAAAAATTGACCTTCAGTTGCTTACTTAAAAGTGATAAAAATCATTATTAAATTTTCTTTATACGAAATAAATAAATCAATAAAACTAATAACATATTTCTTTGGCCGGATACTCAAAATGTAGTGGGTAATTCAATTAGGGTGCCGACTAGTTATTTAAATATAAGTTTGTTTTATGCCAGACTTAGCTTTTATTCAGCCGCTCAATCTTTATGTTAATAAATTCATGAAAGTTTGGTGCTGGAAAATATTTATCGATACCAAATCGCTTTCACTTCTGTCTGATTATGGAAGTAAATGTCAAATTTAAAAAGAGTTGATAACTCTTAACATAGACCCGAAAATCGTTAAAAATAACAATTAACTGTCGCACGGCATCGTTTTACAATATACTTTATTGTAACTGAAAAAAATCATTTTTTAACGACGGCGATATTCTAATTGTGACGGAAGTTAGATTTTGAACATTATAATTATTTTGTGTATTATGCAAACACTTCAAATAAACATAAAATCTAAAAAAAAAAAAAACACGCTGTATCTGACTATCGAAAAATCTTTTCAAGTAAACAAAATTTGTGTAAATAAACTCAGAACTAACAAAATCTTACATTCGACTTTCTTTTGAGAATTAAAATATTCAAAACAAAGCTCAACTTCAAGATACTCATAACTCGAATACTTTCGATTTCGGAAAAATATTTCATTTTGTTTAATAATTGAATAATATCAAATATGATTTAATTATAGTCTGGTATCAAGGTATTTTAATGAATTTAAATAATTCATGGAACGCTTATAAAATAGTTATTTTAAGCAATTATATAATCGTACTTTCGTGTGGTCGGTGATATATATCAATGGCTACGTATTTATTTATTTTCAATATTACAATATCAATCGTCCATCTTTTTAAATACGTCTTGATTCAATAGTGAATAAAACATAATTAGCAATACTTCATTAAAAATTTATTGAATTTCGACAATCCGCAAGTTTCCAAGAACTGACAAAGTAAACCACAACAAGGCTTGAAT
This sequence comes from Himalopsyche japonica, assembly GCA_028555115.1. Lineage (NCBI taxonomy): Eukaryota > Metazoa > Arthropoda > Insecta > Trichoptera > Rhyacophilidae > Himalopsyche > Himalopsyche japonica. Next base: position 1,276,597 of record JAHFWJ010000015.1, read on the forward strand.
TAATGAAGAACCAGTAACACTGTCATTTTACCGATATTATATTTCCATTTTTGACAATCATTTTCATCATGGCGTAGTTATTGAATCTATAAAATAATACAATTATATTTGCTGACTTGCTGCGTCTGCCCTTTGTTATTCATTCGCTATGCGGTAACAATTCAATTATTTCAATCTATCAATATTTTATTTAACCATTAACTTGTGGCATTGTAGAAGAGTGATATCTAAAAATACAGACAACATTTTCGAGAGATAAAATTCTTTATTTTATTTCACATGGCAACACTGTACAATGTACTGTGATCAATGAAATAATATACATCCAATTCATTTTTTACGTGATACATTGGTTCCAAAAAGTTACGCGTGTAAAAAAAACCTTATTTTCATATAATGTTATAAACCCGTGATATCAAAAATATATATAAAAAAAAAACATAATTAGTTGATGCAATTATTTTATTGATATAAAAATACAATAAAAACAGATTCACTTGTATACCTGAATAATTGTTTTCAACTATAGGAATTATTCACAGCCGGTTTGCAAATACAATCGCTCGCAATTTTTTGAACGAACGAATCGAATTTTCGTCGCAATCATTTGACTAAATTATGTTTTTCCTAGACTGTTGAATCAATAATTTTATTTGGTCACTTTTTCTGCTGTACAAATAAAATTCGCGTAAAAAAGTAACAATGCCGTTCAAAAAATCTCGCAAAAAATCACGTAAAAATAGGACTGGGTGTAACAGATTTTCATGGATAATAAATTAACTTTAATAATTAAATAAAATAACAATTCTTGTTGATAATTTTACAGAATATTGCGAAGGATAAACTTATATATTTTAGGAATTTTGTCTCATTTTCGCATTTATCGCACTGTACTTTTATTTATATTTATAGCGCATAATACGTTTCATTTGCGAATAAATATTTAACATGACTATGTCAAAATATTAATACAAGTTTTATAATTAACAATAACCATTAACGAACTTTGTGTCTCGAATATATTTTCCATACTCAAAGTAGATTTATTATTATATGCGTAGGAGTTTGGTAATATATCGTTGTTTTCATAATATATGTAACACTAACATTGTTTATCGCGTGAAATTCTTGAGTTGAATAGTTTTGGCTTGACAAAATACTCGAAATTTTTCGTGGCGGTCATAGCGAATGACGAATTTAACCGGTTAACTGCCGGCAGGTACATGTATGGCGGTACCCAGCACGCCGCGAATTTCAGTTGTTCCGACGACAAAGTTCTCTTTAATTTACGTTTAAAGTGGTAAAAACAAATTCTGTCTCAATTCTAAGTATGCAAAGATATTCTCAATAGATGTCACTATGTGTTCAATATATTTGTACATTTTAAATAATTGATTTTCTTTAGTAAAAGCCCATTTAAAACGGCGCGTCTTAAGACATTTTTGTATGAGCGGCGCTCCGTTCACATAAAATTATGCGTCTTAAGACGCTTTTGGCAGTTAACCAGTTAAAGCATGCTTTGCGAAAGCGTAGAATGAGACCTATATAAATGACGTCAAATAATCATGTGCGAACATTCAGATTGCAACAATGAAGATGAATTTGGCTACTAAGAGGTTGTTTTCGAGGAGAGGAGCATCGCAAGACGATGATCCATGGAACGCTACCAGCCAGCAAAGTGAACGACACCTTCAGCCTTTGACTACTTCAGCTCGCTACCGTTTTAACCAAGTAAGGAAATCGTATTTGGTCGACCTTCTTCTATTATGCTACACTTTCCTTTAATTTTAATATTCGAAATTACGTCACAGACCGTAGTAACTAATACCTCTAAAATTTTAACAACAAACAATTAATTCGACAATACGGTCCTAGTATTCCGGACAAACTATTACGCTATAGAGTAACATTCAACATACAATTTGAATAACGTGCTCTAGGAAGTAGCTATCTTATATTATACAGTGGGTTATTGGTTAACGAACATAATCTGTTCCAAGACTATATTCGTTGTCCGTTAACCGAACAACGATTTATGATTTTTTATTATGGGTTTTATAAAGATCGTTTTAGTACGCTTTTATATAAATTGTCCGAACAGACAATCCTGTCATGATATTATTCGTTGTCCGAATGCTTCGTAGTCGGAACTGATCGTTAAACGATCGTCCACTGTATGTCTGTGTTATTTATCTGCAAAATCACTTCTAAATTATAAAACAAAATTTCACAATTCAACAGTGGTTAAAAGTGCGCAAATTAGTTATTATTTGTATGATATCGAGTGAAAATGCTTGATGAAATTTCAATTGTTGAATCTTTGTACGATTCCACATGTTTTATCACTAAAAACCCGGTTTTGCTCCTCAGTGTCATCATGTATTCACACAGATGCAACAGAACTGGCATAATTTATGATATCAACTGAAGGATCTTGATGGAATTTCAATATCAAATTTGAATTTCTTTATACGTTGTATAATTTTACACGTTTTATCACCAACGATTCGGATTTCGCATTTCGACATTTTCGAGTAAGTCTCTCTTCAGTTCCGTTTCATTCATGCGACAGAATGTCTGAAGATGCCGAGAGGCAAAACCCGGGACATTTTTGACAAAACATGTGGAATCATACAAAGTTTCAACAAACCAAATTTTAAAAATTGTATATTTTATCAGCATCATATTGTTTTAACTTTTTACAAAAATGTTTTTCATATCGAGTCAAATCTTGAGACATATGATACATTTGATTGGTCAGCGACGGTCGATGAATACAAAGTTCTTGTTGTTTCCTAAAAAAATACTCGTTTAAACAACACATTGTATAGCGTAAAAGATCTGTGAAATTTTTTACGTCACCCGTGTGATTTTTTTTTTTTTTGATTCTATAAAAAGACTTGAACTTACATGGTTTCGCCTTTAAATTAAATTATATAAATATCCGTCAATATTTATACACATATTTTTGAAGCAAATCTAGCGACATAATTCAAATTTCGTGTGAAATAAAAACTACACAGTGAAATGTTATAACTGCTAGAATTATTTAAGCGAAGACTTTTTATATTGAATTTGGCGGTATTGCCTAGAAAAGATTCTGTGACGAATGGATTTCAATTCAAAGGCAAAAAAAGTTTCTTACTCAACAATGAAATTGAAAAATAAACCTCTTCAAAAAAAAAGATAGAGATACGTCACGAAGCACCGAGAATTTTTTTTCTCTATAGTCAAGTAAACAATGAGTATAACTTAGTGAAATTTCAAAAACTCGATATTATAACAATATGAACTAACGGAGGGTAAAACTAAAATTCATAGAAGTGGTTAATATTGACAATATTTCTTGTTTAAAGCTCGTAATACATTCTAGGAGAAAACTTTTCCCTACACTTAGTTATAAAGAAGTTGAGTGAGAGATCTAAATTCGGCCGTCGTTTTTACTCTCGTTAAACGAATTTAAAACATGCTTTTATGATAATGATAATTTGTAAGGGATGATTACAGTTCGATTAATAATTTTTCAATAAAAAAAATATTAAAGATTATCCTTAGATGGCATAGTTTTTAATAGTTATAAATATAAAAATATTAGTGAAAGAATATACTATATTTACGGTGCAATAAAATTTTTAATTAAATTTTATATTTCAACGGAATAATGAAAAGTATTCGTAAAATTAATGTCGTTTTGTAAATGAAACAAAAATACATAATTTTCATTTTAATCATAGTAAATTAAATATATTATCAATCTTAAGATTAAACTTTCTCCCACCTATCGGTAAATTTTTTTAAAGTGAATTTTTATAAAATCTTTTTCTTGGTTCAAATATTCCGATAGTCCTCTTTCACGTTGTCTACAATTTTTGTTCACGATATCGACTGAAGGTGCTTGATAGAATTACAATATCAAATTTGAATTTGTATCACCTTGCGGCATATTCAAACAAGACTTTCGTCAGTTCTGCTGCGTTCTTGTGATATAAAATGCCTGAAGATGCCGAAATGCGAAATCTGGGTAATTAGAGACAAAACATGTGGAATCGTACAAAAATTCAATAATTCAAGTTCGTCTGTATTTAATAAAAAAATAAAAATCGACAAGAAATTTTTAAAAAATAAGATGGATGATATACAATACATGACCGAAAAAGTTCAATTCAACTATAGAAAAGAACTATAGTTCAACTATAAAAAAGAACTATAGTTCTGACGATGGCGTGAGCCGAAATAGCTATCAACTATATTTAAAAAAATAATTTTGTAGAACTAAAATACATTGCTATTTTTTTCACCGTGTTGTAATGGAGTTCTACCAAGTAAATGCCAATTCAATCAATAAAAATGTCACAATTCAACAGTGGTTAAAAGTGCGCAAATTAGTTATTGATATCGAGTGAAAGTGCTTGATGAAATTTCAATATCAAATTTCAATTGTTGAATCTTTGTACGATTCCACATGTTTTATCACTAAAAACCCGGTTTTGCCCCTCAGTATCATCATGTATTCTATCACACGGATGCAATAGAACTGGCATAATTTATGATATCAACTGAAGGATCTTGATGGAATTTCAATATCAAATTTGAATTTCTTTAAACTATATTTAAAAAAATAATTTTGTAGAACTAAAATACATTGCTATTTTTTCACCGTGTTGTAATGGAGTTCTACCAAGTGAATGCCAATTCTTTCCACAATATGTTTTTTTATCAGGACCGGTTTCGCTCATCGCGAGCATTATCAACTGATTTTATTATTTAAAATATCATGCCTTTCCATCAAGAAGTGACAGTTAACACCTTAAAAGTGAATGCTAATTCAATAAATAAAGTACAATTCAGTTTAAAGATCCAGAAGTTTTTGGCACTCTCAGACACGGGCCGACTTTAATCTTGCCGACACGCTTGTTTACATATATCCTCGAATCAGCCTGGCTTAATTCCTCCGCCAGCTGATGAATAATTGGAGCAGGATTAGCTCCCAAATCTCATCACCAGGATATAAATCCTCAATCATTGATCGTCTTCCATGCCTGTTATATCGTGACGCCCAGTTTAAAATTTTCGAACCATCTCAATTATTAACGAACATCTATAGAATCAATTGCCACGTAACATATATTTTTTTGTTCATGACGGAATTTCAATATAAAATTTGAATTGTTACAAATTTGTACGATTCCACATGTTTTGTCGCTAGCGACCAGAGTTTCGCTATTAGGCAACTTCAGGCATTCTATCACACGGATGCAACAGAACTGACAAGCGACGACTCTGAGCTGTCAGTTCTGTTGTATCCGTGTGATAGAATGCCTAAAGATGCCGAAAGGCGAAACCCGGGTCGTTAGTGACAAAACTTGTGGAATCGTACAAATTTTAACAATTCAAATCTATAGAATCAAGTATATTTTTGAAACCGTTTTTTTGAACAAAGTCTTTCAGCGTGTAATCTTGTACGATTTTTTTTTTACTTATTAAAGAAAATTGGGGTTTAATGTTTTTTTGTTTAATATCAAAATGTGTCCAAATATAAACCAACATAGATGTAACAAAAGACCTACTCGGGTAGCGACAGCCAAAACACGTCTGACTGTCAAACTCAACCGTAAGAAAACGACATTAATTTTGAGAATACTCTATTCTAATGCGTAAATAATTGTATCCATATTCAGGCGTCACGGCGGTATTCATAATACCTTTGACTACGGTGGAAAAATACAATATAGCATTCGGCGGCAAGACGGCGCCGGTCCTGACTTCATTAATGTCACACCTCCTATTGTGTAAATAAAAGCATATCAAACCGTGTGTTTTATCCGTTACATTGGTTGATTGATTGAATTGGCATATACTTGGTAGACTCCATTGTAACACGGTGAAAAATACAATGACAACCATCTCGTTTATCAATATTTAACTCTTTGCACTCGAATGCCTCCATAGAGGCGGCATTGTAAGTTTATCGTATTACTCGGATGCCGCCGCAGTGGCGGCATGTTTATAAAGTCATTTTTTGTATTCTTTTAACATTTTTTATTGGTCGATTTCAACTAGATCACAATAAAAGATCATTGGGGAATCATTTTCGAATAAAAAATCATAGCCAAAGATAGTCGGCTCTCGTAATCGGTCCTGACTTCATTAATGTCACACCTCCTATTGTGTAAATAAAAGCATATCAAACCGTGTGTTTTATCCGTTACATTGGTTGATTGATTGAATTGGCATATACTTGGTAGACTCCATTGTAACACGGTGAAAAATACAATGACAACCATCTCGTTTATCAATATTTAACTCTTTGCACTCGAATGCCTCCATAGAGGCGGCATTGTAAGTTTATCGTATTACTCGGATGCCGCCGCAGTGGCGGCATGTTTATAAAGTCATTTTTTGTATTCTTTTAACATTTTTTATTAGTCGATTTCAACTAGATCACAATAATAGATCATTGGGGAATCATTTTCGAATAAAAAATCATAGCCAAAGATAGTCGGCTCTCGTAATATCAATAAGTGTTGTCATCGAAATGCATAGCGGATTCCGAGTACGTACTTCAATTGTTCCTACAGAAGACCGTCTTGCAGATAAATTACATATATTACGTTCAGGGCCTAAGAAGGATTGTGCAGTATGTTCAAATAGAAAAATTTCTGGCGGGAGATCGGAAACACGGCTGTTTTGCGAGACCTGCGTAAATAAGCCAGGATTACATGTTGGCGATTGCTTTGTGAAATACCATAAAATGAAGAATTACAAATAAAATAAAAATGTGTACATTATATTCACTATATGTCTATTTTACAGAATAAATTTAAAAAATATTTTTTTTAAATTTTATACATATTTTTTTTATTAGTTTGATTCATGTAGCGAATGCAATTTTCGCAAAAAAAAAACGCGTCGAGTTGCCGATAGGCACATACGAAAAAGTGCTCGAGTGCAAAAGGTTAAGCTCATTGAAATTGCCGCCTGTTTAGTTTCATTTACATTTTCAAAATGTTCAATTTTATTGTTAGCAGGAAATAAGCCAGGTCGTTAAAACAAAAGTGAAGATGTATTGTGTACCTTTTCTACGCAGCTATATATCGATATGCAAATTTTCTTTTAAACATAGTTTTGTTGATGGTGTGAGCCGAAATAGCTATCAACTATATCTTATTAAAAAAATTGGTTGTCTGTAAAGTCGGTTTACGGACGATAGTTTAACGTGACAACGTCATAAGAAAACATTGATGAAATGATTGCATACTTTTATGAATAAAATGGAATCATTTTTATTGAATTATCATTATTTTGTATGGATACGAAGAAGGAGTGAAATGAAATCTACAATTTTTTATTGATATATTTTATTCGCACGCGATAAACGGGACAATGAGTCATGTTTTTTTGTGCGTGCAGCGGGCGATCATCGATTTATAAGACGTTGTCACGTCAAAAAAAATTAGAACTAAAATACATTGATATTTTTCGACCGTGTTATAATAGAGTTCTACCAAGTAAATGCTAATTCAATCATTACATTTACACGCTTTTAAAGTAGCAATGAATTAATACCGTAATTTGTTGAATATTTAATTTAATTATATAAATATTTTAATAGCAAAAGTAACAATCGTGAAAGAATAAAATTTGATCTATTTAAGATTATTTTTATAATTGACGTTATTAAGTGTACAAATTAAAAAAAAAACGTACAAAAGTACGTACGTAAAAAAGTAAGTGTACGTTTAAACATAGTTCCGACGACGGCGTGAGCCAAATACTATCAATTGCAATATATCTTATTGAAATTTTTTAGAGCTAAAATACATTGCTATTTTGTCACCGTTACATTGAGCTTGTCGATCGCATTTTCCAGGCAAGAAACGACCAGACCGTCGCCATCACCGTCAACAACGAATGGCAGGAAGACGAAGAGTGGTCAGGAAACCGCCAACCGGCAACCAAGGCCCTGATGAACTCGTCGTCCGCCGGTGCGAGTAAAAATTCGCAAGCGGACTTATAGGCGCGGAGGCAAAGCAAGCTCCTGCTGACGTGGCCAATCCGATCGCGGCCCCAAATCAATGACAGATCTACACAATGCGCTATTCTTAAAGGTCCACCGATCGGGAGGCGTAGGCCGCGAGAAGTAGTCGAGTTTGTCATCACGACGCTTTAAGCTGCGGTTTACTGTCATTTCCGTAACATGATTATTCTTATTGTTTACTCAGTGGACTGATTAGTGTGTGTAGATGCTTGACAGAACTTCAATATTAAATTTGAATTGTTACAACTTCGTACGATTCCATATGTTTTCTCACCAACGACCCGGGTTTCGCCTTTCGGCATCTTCAGGCATTATATTATATCACACGGATGCAACAGAACTGACAACTGTAAAGAGTGTTTTCCTGTAATCAATAACTTTGTTATATAGACGATGCCAACTGTTTATTTTACGTCCGTTCTGTTGTTGATGTTTGCGTCGGGTCGTTAGTGACAAAACACGTGGAATCGTACAAGGTTGTGACAATTCAAATTTTATATCGTTTTAGAAATATCAATAATGCTCATTCCTGATATCTGAACGTCAGCATTTTCGTTCCTTTATTATAAATCACAATATTTTATCCGATTAGACAAACCTTTATTTATGAGTTCACTGCCATATAAAAACAGCTACATAAATCTATTTTCAGATAGTTTACAAGTATTTTCAAACAAGTAAAATTTTAAACATAAAATACTGGCAAAATTGTATTTATAACGATTGTTCCAAGCTGTGCTGCTTATATAATTATTATTATATAAATTATTTAACGGGATAACTTTCAAATAACTGTAATTATTTCCAATTTTTTAAAATATTTCAACATTAATTGACAGTCAATTTTTTAAATTGACAAGATAAAACTTCCGTTAACGCAGTAGTTATCGAATATCATTTAATTTTACGATAGTATCTAAAAAATACATACAAATTTTTTAATTTCAATAACATTAAATGACATTTATATTTCGAAAAAGAATCGAAAACGAAATAAGAACATTTATTATTTCGTTACCGCAGGAAATTTTGATGCCATGTATCCCTGCTGAAAGTAAAATTAATTCTTATATAAAATATTTATAACAAGGACTTGATTGGGTTGTCATTATGAATATTCATTTTTAATACCTTTTTTATTATGATTTTTAAAATACCACTGAGTAAATAATAAATATACTAATCACATAAATTTCTTTGAGATAATTTGCTACTACTTTTCCCATTAAGCATTATTGTTTGTATGTTAAAATTTATATGATATTGTCATAAATATTCATAAAACGTATTTTAATTGATAAACTCAATCTTATATTCTACAGGATGTCTAATTTCAATCTCTATTATTATTGCATCTATCTATTCTAATTTGACACTAATTATATTATAAGTTTTACCATAAACTATGTGTTTCTATTGAAGCTTTTGAATCAGACAAGCTATAGCACTTAGTGATAAAGACAATTATGAATAGATACATCGATAATTTTGCAGATTAACATAAATTTAACCTGGTCACTGCCCAAGAGTTGAATATAAACCTACCTACTATATATGTATGCATCAATTTTTGGGAGTGAGAGAATAAATTTCGTTCCGTAGATGCACAGAGAAGGGTTAAAAAAATATTTAAATATGTTTCACAATGAAAGAATATAGGGTAGCAAGTTATCTCAATGATATCAATACAAGTGCAAAACATTAAACTCAAATAAAAAAAATCTAAAATTTACAAAATTATTTTTCATTATTACCAAAAAAAAAAAACCTCATCCCCTTTTCGACCACGCCCTTCAAAAAGCCTACATACAGGCAAACCAAAAATGAAAATAGCTGTTTTAGAAAATCAGAGCCATTCTTCTTTTTAAGTCAGGTAAAACAATGATTGTTCAAAATAACTTTATAATAATTTATCAGTGTGAAACGAGAACCTATTGAGAATTTTTGAGAACATATCATTTATTTGTAAATTTTTTAATAATGGTTTACAAAACTTAAGAATGGATCTGATTTCAAAAAAGACATCACTATTACTAATATATTCTTAGCTAAATAAACAACAATCAGAAACCACCCAATTGGCCAATCTATTTGAGTTTAATGAAACGCAGAGGTTTGAAAAAAGAAATCAAACAGTCTTGCCTAATCTAATAATGTGTTTATGAAAGTATTATAATTTGACTTTCATTTTCCATTAATTTAATGATGGAATTTTTATAATTTAAGCTGAATTTTCGTGAGATATTAATCATCATAAAATATCTCACATTTTCTGAATGTATCAATCATTTCTTATGAGAGCTCATCTCAAAAAGTATTTTTTGAGATCTTTCAATTAATTTAATTTGATTCTACCTGTCTAGTACTGTTTTCTATGATTTCTTTTACAGTTGTTCTCCAGGGGAGCTTCAAAAAGAGTGAAACTTTGAAGATTTATGACTTCAATAATATATCATCTAAAGGTTCACAAAACTGATTACGTCACTATATTCAATCTACTTTGAAGTCAATATCCTTTTTAAATATTTTTTACATCAAGAATTCTTCACATCCATAAAAAAGCATATAGAATATGTGGTGTTCCCTACACATAATTGAAAATTATTTTTCACTGCTCATTTTTAAATATTTTCATAAAAAATTTTGTGTGAATCAAAATGAGGATCCATTTAAATATTATGTAATTCAGACAAAAGTTCTTTTAATTGTCACATTGTAACAGTGATATTTAAGGTCACAGTCCCTATAATATATTTTTCATTAACCTTTACATATCATTATAACGTAATGAATAAAATGAGCAAAAAAATATTATGTATATTTTTATATCCCCAATATTTCTTTTAAAAAAAAATTGCATGCTAGTTACTTGTACCAAAAAGAAATCATGAGGAACAGCTTCTTGTAAGAAAAATATCTATGGTCAAGAACATGAATTAAACAAAAATAAATGTTTTATGTCGTGATTAATGCTAACTGTATACGAATATAATCAATTAGTAGGTTTTCAGTGTTTTTACTATATTAATAACTATGTTATTATTCATGTCTTTGAAATATCATTGTTGTGCTAAGATAATAAATGTATGTCTTATATTAACACAGTATACGAAAATTAACATTACAGTTTATTTTTGATTAGAGAATAGAAATAGTTATATTTTTATTCTCATATGTATTGTATATTAACAATGATTATTAATGTTTTTTTATTTTACAAACATCAATTCATAAAAATTGATGTAATAATTATTACAATCCCTCAAAAATTAATTTGTATTTTAACACATTTAATTTTAGTCACTAAATCAATTTACATTTGGCAGATTTTTACAGATTAATATATTATATTTAAACATTATAACTGGAAGTCAATCAATAAAAATAAATATCAGCTATATATTTACGTAGTATATTAGGTAAGTTAGTACCACTTGAAGGAAGAAAAATATCTTAGTATCACTTTTAACTACAAACAGGGTTGCCATATAATATATATTCAATTTAAAACTTAGGAATAATGCAGGGATTAATAAAATTAAAGTAAAAAAGAGGTAAGTTAAAATGACTGACAGTATATAGATATTTGAGTGATTGCTAACAAAATTATGAATTTGTATCATAAAGCATCTGATATAATCTACCTAATGTAAAAAGGGAAAGAATATCACAATAAACTGCTACTTGCATACATATGGGGTACTGAAAAGAAATCCAAAAAAAAAAAAATTTTCATTTTGATTTTCCTCCAAAATTACTTTGAGTCGATTTCCTTTTCAATTTGCCAGCATTTGCAAAATTTATGTTGATAGATACATACAATTCAATGCCATGCGTAAAAAAACAAATTTCATTTTTATCACACCAAAAAGTCATAATAAAAAAATTAAGTGTTGCGGTAAGCCTCAGTGTTCCAAATCCAAATGCTAAGCATAAATAATTTCTATAGATGACACAAAAGGTAATACTCACAATAAATAAACGTGTTTGAAATAGTATATATACCTTGAACAATATATTCGATAAAAACGAGTAAATAATAAGATAAAAAGACCCGGGTTTTGCCTTTCGGCATCTTCAGGCAACAGAACTTCTGTTGAGTCAGAAGTTCTGTTGCATCCGTGTGATAGAATACCTGAAGATGCCAAAAGGCAAAACCCGGGATGTTAGTAATAAAACATGTAGAATCGTACAAAGTTGTAACAATTCAAATTTGTTTTTGAAATTCCATCAAGCACCTTCAGTCGATATCATAAATTATACAAGATTTATATTAATAAATATGTAAAAAATTAATATTATCACATAAAAAAATGGATTTCTTTTTGGCACCCCTACTATTGTAGAGTCAGATAAAAGCGTCGTTAAAAACCATGGATTCAAAACATTTTCTTAGAGAATATAAAAAAATGCTATCAGATATTCATTGCTTTAAAATATACAATATCTTTTATTAACAAGCACAAGCAAAGAAAAGGCACATCTAAAGTAACTTTCAAAATCACACACATTATTTGATTTAAAAAAATTTATGATGGTAAGGTTCCAGCACTTTAACACTAAAACCATGTAGCAGACTGAACGCTGAAAATCACACATGAATAGCTTTATTCAACTGTAAATTTCAAGCCTGGATCTATATATAGGTAATCCCGGAATTAATGTCATTTTTTCAATACGCAACTTTGACTCAGTATGTTTGGATCCGTTGACCAATGAAGATGTGCGTTATTACTTTTCTCTTCTTTGTGATTCTTTACCGTTCTTTTAAACAAAAAAATCAATTCTACCCCATCTACGAAAATTGGCAGAAACGTGTCCTTCAGAAACACATTTAAGAAACCGTATGCTGTTTTTGTTTCATTCAAAAAAAACTGCAACAGAAGCAACGGAATCCAATTGTGAGATTTACAGTGATATAATATACATAAGAAAGTGCCAACGATAGTTCAGAAAATTTCGATTGAGCAATCTCGATTTAGAAGATGAGTCCCGAAGTGGACAGCGCAGTCTAGTGGATGAAGCACCCTTAAAGGCAGAAATTGAAGCAGATCCGACATTGATCAATTATCCAAGAAGTTCTGCATATCACAATCGAATACTCATCGCTATCTAGAGAAACTGGGGAAAGTTAAAAACGAAGGCATTTGGGTTCCTCACACGCTAACTAATCACAACAAAGCGCAGTGCCTCAGCATATGCAAAATACTGCAGGAAAAGCAGCATTCTTCCCCGTTTCTCCATGATTTTATCACCGGATATGAAAAACAGGTGCTGTGTTAAAAGAAAAAAAACAATGGTAAAAACGTGGTCAAACACCAATTTCAACCCCAAAACCAGGACTACATCCTAAGAAAGCTCTATTGTGTATGTGGTGGGATTGGAAAGGTGTGATTTATTATGAGGTGTTAAAACAAGGACAAACTGTTACTGCAGCTCTCTATTGTGATCAGATGGACAAGTCAAAAACAAAGTTACAAGAAATTTGACCAGCTCTTATGAATAGAAGGAATTTTATTCTTCGACATGACACTGCTCATCCGCTCGTTGCCGACATTACACGAAAAAAGATCCAGGACTTTGGCTGTGATGTTATATTGCATCCACCGTATTCTCTGGACTTGGCAAAATGACTATCACTTGTTTTGTTCTTTAGAAACGCAATTAAGGAACAAAAAATTCGACAATATTGAAAAACTAAAATCAGGTCCCTCGGAGTTCTTCAAATCTAAACCAAAGACCTTTTATGAGAAAGGAATATTAAATCTTGAAAATAGATGGCAAAGAGTCGTTGACAACATTGGTAATTACTTTGTTTAAGAAAAAATAATAAATAATTTAAATAATCAAATTTAAGTTTTACTATAAAAAAACCACATTAATTCCGGGATTACCTTATATAAATGCAAGTCAAAGGTACTAAATACAATATAATCAAAGTAAGAATATTTCCAACCTAATTTTATGAAAATTTACCTTCAGTTGGCTATTAAAAAAAGGCAATTATGAAACAAATAACTTTACAAGCCTGTCGCATTTCAAATATAATGAAATTTAAATAATCCTTACTCGTTTAGAATTATATCAATGAATGAGGACTGCAAATGGCATAAACTTATTAATTAAACAGCATAAAAGATATATTTTATATGCAATATTGCAATATATACTTCCACAATACAACTACTTAAAAATTATACAATCAGTAAAAGAAACACCTATTTTTTTAATACATTATATAAATTTAAATTCTGAATATAGCATAAATGATTTATAATTCAATATTTTCCAAATTTCATTGAAAAGCCAAAATGCGTAAAAAGGCTATAACTCTTTGTTTTTTAGCAACAGCATTTTCTTGGCAGATATTTCCAGAAGAAGGCACGGATGCACGAACACATTATACTTATAAGGAATGAAATATTTCATTATACAAGACAACACATTATAAATTAATTTTAATGTATCAATATGACAAAATGACAAAAACCAGTATTATTTATGTTTTATAAATTCCTTCATTAATCTGCAATTCTGTTATTTCAAATTATTTTATAATATCCAAAGTGTACATTTATTTAACCTTTCAAGCACATATGTCATGCACAGCATATAGAAAAAACACGAAGTGACAGATGTGAAAATACGTAATTGTCCGATGATTTCATTTTAATAATTTTACTTTTATGAGATTATATTGATTCAATGTGTTTTATTATATAATTTTTGATCTACAATTTATTATTTTCTATTTTTTACAGATAATTTTGAAGCCCATTTATAAAATTTTACAAATTATAATTCCATAAAGAGTTATGTTCATGAAAGCTAAACATTATTTAAAATGGTGACACTAAATTAATTATGTAATATTATCTTGTGTGTTCGGTTTTTTCATTAACCCATTTGCCTGTAAAGCACTGGCTAACAGTACATATTAATTTTATGTAGAAAAAAAAATATTCGGTGACTCTCAAAGCTTTAATTGATCAAAATTTTGTTATAAAAGAAATTCTGGTGTAACACTATACCAATGAAAAAATATCCACTCTTGGTGTAAATGTATGTGTTTGAAAGGTTAGGTATTCATCCACATGAAAATTTATAGTAGACTTAATAAAAGCATATTTATAAATTGGTGTTAAAAAATATGTAATCAATTCAATGTTGTTTCATTATCTTAAATGTCTACACTACATCGTATAAAATAAAATAAAAAAATACATATGCAAATGTTAGCTATGAGTTGTATAAAAGTAAAATTGCCATTGCTTTTTAATTAAAATCATACAAAAACAGCAGCTGTTGTGCTTCTACACTAAATATTGAACATGACATATCATAATATACATGATAACAGTAAATTCTTGCATTGAAATGTACCAAACTAAATGGTTACATTATGAAAATATTCGTTGTGCCAATATTTAGATGCATGCACCATTACAACTTACTCAACAACTCTATTATGACCTGACAACATTTTCTGCAATGTCCAAAAAATTGAGTAAAAATTGATTTTATTAAATGTAGTTAATAATTGATGTTGTTAGTGTGAGAAATAATTCTCTTTAACTGTAAAAATAAATACAAATACTGGAGCACCGTTTATAGTACAAAGAAAATTTGCTTTCAAGTTAATATGATTTAAAAGAAACCTTCTGTCAAAATAATTTGCATTTCATTCAAAGTAAATTAAACAATTTAATAAAAACCCAATTATGATTCAAAAACTAATATGTCAATTATTATATTTTAGAACTTCAGTTATAAAATGTTTATATTTTTAAAAATCAATGTTTCTGACACAGAAATTTTTAACAATAGTAAACTAATTTTCATTTCAAATGATATTTGATATTATCGTAAAAAGTATCTATTCATCTCAATGAGTCAATTTCAATAAGAACTTTCACAAATATTATTTTACTGCATTAGATTTTCAGTAGAATGACTTATTTCAGTAATAATTTTTTAATTTGGTAACAACATATAAAAGTGATGCTTGAGATTATAGTTTATAGTTTACAAAATAACAGCTTTCATAAGTAAGAAATGGAAATTATTTTGCGAAACGTATCTTAGTGTATATAGTTAAAATTTATAGAATAGAGGTAAATTGTAGATTAATGTAGTTTGCTTGTCTTATATGCTAAGATTAAATTAAATTTTTAAAAATATATACAATAAATGAACTGGCACCGGTGATTAATATCACTTATGAATTGCTTATTGAACCAATATCGACTTTTAAAGTATTATGGACATACTTACAAGAGTTTGTGGGCATAATAATGCTTCAATTATGGATGGCAATGCCAGTTGGGTGTATATTTAATGCATTTAACATTACAACACATAACTATATTGGAGAAAAGACATGCAATTGTCACATAAAAAAAACTCACTCCTCTAAAGGTTAATGTTTCGTAATCAAAATTGAATAGTAGTTACAGTAAAGAAACCGCTAGAACGGTATAAATACTTTTTTTAAATATTGTAGTTATTGCCGTCACACATCTGCGCTAAAAATTAACAGTTGCAATGTTTCCTGTTTAATTATCTTGGGCAAAAATACTAGCCAAAACTGCAATTTAAAAAAAAAAAACGAGTAGTCTAGTTCACAACAACTTGCTCTACATGTTTAGTTTAATACAAGTTTTCTAATTTCTCAGTGTAAAAATAAAAATATATATGTTGTACTTTCAATGTATGAATTAAATAATAAATGTCGTAAATTAGCAATTATTTAACATAAATGTTCTAAAATGTTTAAGTATTTATCACATTCGTTTACGGAATACAAGGTAGTATGTAAATATTCGTATTTATACGAAATAATATACAAATATTCAAATATTACTGCCCTTGATAGAGATACAAATTCATCCAACTGTTGTGAAATATTGAAATTCAACATATTTATTACATTTACAGATAAGTAATATCCAATACTTTTTTCAATCTTCGATATTATATATATATTATTTTTTGAAAAAAACCAATGAAAACAAAATAAAGGATTGAAGGGCAGTGAAATTTCGTTAACATCAATTATTTGAATATTCATTTTGTTTATTGAATTAGAAATCACAGAGCTACATTGTAATAAGGTAAAATATCAAAATGTTCAACTCAACAAAATAACTGAAAAATATATTTAAACTACAAATAAAATCATCTATACTAGAAGAAACACAACAGTATCTTGTATTAGGGGTACCGAAAAGAAATCCATTTTTTTATATGACACATATTTACTAACTTATTTTTTTCATTTTACTTTTTACATTATAAAATATATTCTCCTTCATTGTCTAAGACTTTCTACCATCTCTCAGGTGGTTTTTCGAACTCTTCTCTGTAGAATCTTGCTGGTTTGGACTTGAAATATAATTCTAAATGATTTTCGACATCTTACAAATTTGGCTTTTTTTTTTTTCTCATAAAGAATTCTCCATAGACCTGAACAGGTAAAAATCGGAAGGCGTAAGGTCTGGAGAGTATGGGGGGGGATGCTTTAAAATCTCAAAAATCAAGGTGGAAATTTTCTCGCGGATCATTTTAGCATTATGAGGCCGAGCGTTGACATGCAATAGAATCACGCCCTTTCTATTGACCAAATTTGGTCGCTTTGTGATTAATTTCTCATTTGCCTTGAGAGTTGTCGACAGTAGACCTCTGCATTTACCGCGTTTCCAGATTTTAGCATATTATAATGGATGATTCCACAAATATCCCACCAGACACACAAAAGGACCTTGTAAGGGTGAGATCAGGCCAAGGGGTGGGGATAGGTACCTGGGATGTTGAAAGCCATTATTTTTTTCATGTAACATTATCGTACACAATCCATTTCTCATCATTAGTCACAATTCGTGACAACAGGGGTTCATATGTGCTCATTCGAACATCCTTTTTCATCTCGGAGAACATGTGCAGAACCCAAACACCCATTTACCGTTTTTTTGTAAATGATCTCGCACTGTAGACCATGGAGCATGTAGTTTTTGAGATGATTCTTCAATACGTAAACGAGGATCGGCTTCCACTTTGGTCTTAAATAGATCATCATCGAAATTTTGTGGGCACCCCGATTTCAGATCATCTGTCAGGCTTCTATAGCCAGATTTAAATTTTCTAAACCAAAACTGACATCTGTTTGCTGTTAACATAGCTCCATAAACTTCACAAATTGATTTAGTCGTTTTGGTCACATTCCAGCCTTGATCGAAAAAAACAGCATACAATGCCGTACATGTTGTTCGGTTGCTTTCAATTTGCTCATTTTATCCCTAACAATTAAAAATTAAAACTGAAACCAAAAAAAGAGCTGGGGTAAAATACTATTGAATGAAACAATTACAAAGATTTTTACTCCACCGTTTACAGGTACAGACTAAACCCGAACAAGGCATGAAAAAAGATGGATTTCTTTTCAGTACCCCTAATTTATCTCGTAAACAATGAATAAAGATGTGCATGAATTTAGTTTTTCCATAGTTCTGAATGTGGCAAAAGCCAAAATAGCTATCAACTACCATAACTAAAATGTTCTCAGTCTAAATAGTTTGATAGTTTTATAATTATTTTAGTTGACATTATAATTTCCTCATACATAGTCAATGTATTAATGTTGTAATTCTAAATGTTAAATATCTCATATTGTTAACAAATCGAAAGATTGTAGTGTGTGTCCTAAAGTAAAAATATATATTGTGACTAAAATGTTTTATTTAAATACCCATTTATAATTTTCAGGTTGCACAAAAAAAATATAACCTTTACACTAAGTGAAATAACCCTCATTTCACATGAACGATTTTCTTAATTATTCAGAATGTATGAACAAAAAACAAACTTCCCCAAACTTAAATAAATAGAATTAAAACATCACTATTAACAATTAATTAATTGTTTGTTTTCATAACAAGTTTTCTTGAATTTCTTTACTCTGAGATCACAGCACCGTGTAACGGATCAGTTAGTATAAATACAAAATTTTGAAAATGGTTTTATCACTCAAGGTAGTTAATATAACAGAGCATACATAATAATTTCTTTAAAATCAAACAATTGCTACAACTGTAGAAAGAATCTATATAGCGACCTCTACAAACATGTGATTGGAAAATGCTTTTGCTTTGAAATAAGAAAGTAACGCACTACACATTTTAAATCGTAAACATCACCTAACTTCGCAAAAATATACTTCTGCACAATATCAAGACACAATTAGCATACAATCATCCAGTATAATTTGACTGCATTAACACAGAAAAAAAGAAATTGATTAGGGTAATTTATTAACAATTGAATTGTGGAAAATATTTTACGAAGGACCTCCATAATCAAAAACCTGCAAAATAATTGGTGCCTAGTAAACATGTGTTCCTTTTTTTAGGTAAGAAATACACTGGCCCAGTGTAAACGATAGACAACTGTATATATTTTGTCCAATTTTAATATAACCAAATACAAGTATCCCTTGTGACAAATATTTATAACCCAATTGGAACATTAATTAACACATCTTTCCATGCTGAGATTTGGAATTGTGAGCACCATAATAAAAAATAAAAGCCTATACACTCAATCATGGATCAGACAAATAAATGAAATATAGAAAGACTTCAACTTAAGTGATTTATTCGTTCCAGAGGTTTTCGTGTAAATTGAAAAAACTTTTAATATGAATTAATTTCAAAGGATATGTGAAAATTGAATGAATCCACATTCAAAATTTGTTTGGGGAGATAATCCTCATTTTTATGATTTTTACTAGAATCTTGATTTCGTTTCATGAATTAATTTTCTCTCTTTCTACCTTCCTCGTTCATATATGAGCATAATAATTTATTTAAACGTAGCTTAACCAAAAAAAAAACCTACTTTTTCAATTGTGTAAGTATGAATTCAGATAAGTCGAAATTGGGTAAGTCGAGGATTTCCTGTACTGGCAATGGAATATTAATCAAATAATTCTCTTCAAATATTCATATGCAATTACACTTACCAAAAGGTATGTTATATGTTATGACAGGCATTTTTTTACGGAAGCCATTTGGATATGTACTTTTTAGTATTAATTAATATAGCCGTAGGAACCAATGTGTGATACACTACACAGTACTATTCACATTAGTACTCAATATAATATTGAAAACATAACTCTAATATGTATAAGAATAAACTTACCTTCCGTCAACTGCATTTATTCCTGTAGCATTCAATCCAAGCTCTCGAAAACTTTTCTCCATCTTTTCTCTGCGATCAGGTCTTCGTTTGAGATTTATCATGTAAACTTTATCTAATCCAATTTTATCCATGGTTGGATAAGTAATGTATTTATGGAAGATTAAATCTGCTTCCATTCGTGTATCATCAGAAATAGACTCCATTTTGAGATTGGTTAGTTGTTGTTCATCCATTTCTAATGAGTCTTTTTGTTCCAATGGCATCATTATGTAACCATATTTTTTATCATTGCAAATGTGGAGCGGTATACCTGACATAGATAAATTATTTTATATCAACACATTTTCATTAACTGGTTCTATACCATAAGTGCATTAATGCACTCTATAATCCATAGACAATGCATTAAACTTGCCAAAATTAAACATTTAACATCTTTTATGATATCGACTGAAGGTGCTTGATGAAACTTCAATATTAAATTTGAATTGTTACAACTTTGCACGATTCCATATGTCTTATCACAAACGACCCGGGTTTCGCCCTTCGGCATCTTCAGGTATTCCATCGCACGGATGCAACAGAACTGACTGTCAGTTCTGTTGCATCCGTATCTCCTCATCTAGACAGGTGAGCCACCCCGCTCCGACTCCCAACCACTTCGCCAATCCCCACTCTAGCCCCTACTCGCCACGCGAACTCGCCATGCTGGCAGAACTGGACAGAGTAAGATCCGTCCTAGCCAATTGCCAAGCTGCCCTCCGCGAAACCGCCGCGGTACTACAGACTAACGCATTCAACTACAATGTCTAAGCCGGTAAAACCCACTTCCTATCAGTTAGCCTTTTGGAACACAAACCTAAGGCTAACTGTTGATAAACTAGAGTTTGTACAGTTCCTTTCGAGTCACAACATTGACATTTTTCTTGTCAGCGAAACGAACCTGAAACCCGCGAACCGTTTTAGCATACCGAACTACCTGACATACCGCGATGACAGGTTAAACGGCAAAGGCGGCGGCATCGCCATTTTTGTTAAAAAAAACCTCGACGACTGTTCGTATCCCGTGACCGCACGCACATCTCTATCGCAAATAGAGTCAACCGCGATCGTACTAAATACAAAAAACTCGGGTAAAATCAAAATAATATCCGTCTACTGCGCGCACCAACACAAACTGACGGAATCAGATCTGGCAAATCTGATAGACCCCGCAATCACCGCGACCGTTTTCACGGGCGATTTTAAAGGCTTGGAACAGCAGACTGACAAACGCGCAAGGTAAACTAATTTACAAATTCGCGATAGACACATTCTCGACCATAGCAGCTCCCTTTGAGCCCACCATTTATCACGCGGCCACCGGAACCGCGGATATCATAGACTTTGCCATTTAGAAAGGCTCCTATCACACACCTCGCGTCACTGTGGTACAAGAGCTCAATTCGGATCACAGGCCGGTCCTCATGTATATGGCGGACCCAATTGATTCGCTGGCCAACATACCGACAAAAACCAGGACCCGGACGTCCTGGGAAGACTTCGAGACACACATCGAATAAAACATACAAGTCCCTGATAACATTTCGGACCCGTCTTCCATCGACAGAGCCATTGATTATTTCACGGATACAATACAATCAGTGAAAGAGGCCGCATCCGCGCCCGTCGCCGCGGACGGACACAGACCAGACCTACCCAATCGGATTAAGAACCTGATAAGGGACAAAAACAGAGCCAGAAAGGAATGGCAAAACCACGCCAACCCGGTCGCGAGAACGCATAAAAACCGACTCGCGGCCGAGGTCAGATTGACGCTGAAGGAACATCGGAAGGAAACATTTAACGCCTACCTCAAAGATCTCGCGAAAGGGGAACAACCGTACTGGCTGCTCAGCAAGCTGCTGAGACGAGACCCCAATCCGGCGCGCCCGCTTCACGGGCCCAACGCTCCCGTTTACACGATGGAAGACAAAGCGGAGCTCTTCGCAGACTCCCTCGTCAATCAGTTCTCTCACCACGCGATTGTCGCGATTGACCTGTCCGACCACGCGCTCAGAGACCGCGTGCTACAGGTCGAGTCAAAATACGACAAGTACTGGACTGACACTCCACCTTCCCCCCTAGAGAACACACCTATCGAACCCGCAACATCGGCAGAGATAGAGAGTCACATTAAACGACTTGAAAACAAAAAAGCCCCAGGCATCGACGAGATCGATTCCAGAGCGCTCAAACACCTTCCCGAGAAGAGGGTCGAAACGCTCAAGCGAATCTTCAACGCCTGTCTGGAGGCCCAATATTTTCCAAAGTCCTGGAAAATCGCAAACGTCATACTCCTTCCCAAACCGGGCAAGGACCATGAACTCCCCGATAGCTACAGGCCGATCAGTCTGCTCCTGTCAATGGGCAAACTGCTAGAACGCGTCATTTAATCGAGACTCTAGAAGACTGCTCTGAAGAAAAAAACTCATCCCGGATGAGCAACACTGTTTCAGAGCAGGTCACTCCACCAACCATCAACTACTCCGAGTAGTTGATTTCCGCAAAGACGGTTTCTGCAGAATACAGTTCACGTCGGGACTGTTCCTCGACATCGAGAAGGCCTTCGATAAGGTATGGAAGGAAGGACTCGTAGTAAAATTAGCAGAAGTCGGACTTGACTTCCTGATGCTGAAATTACTGAACTCCTACCTCTCTGACAGACAATTCTACGTCAAACTAAACGGCGTATACTCCACCCCTCGAACCCCGCAAGCCGGCGTTCCCCAGGGGGGTGCGTTATCTCCATTACTGTACAATCTCTACACACATGACATACCGATTCCCTGCGCAACCTCACAGACTATCGTCGCGCAATACGCCGACGATACAGCAATATTAGCCCGGTCAGCTAATAGAAATAGATCCGCTCTACTCGTAGAAAAAGCGAGCAACAACATTGCCGCCTGGTGTCGCGATTGGAGGATAAAAATCCACCCAGACAAAAGCACGGCGGTTAATTTCAACCAGAGAAATAACCGTCGTTGTCTTAAAACTCAGAATATAAAACTGCTAGGTACCGAGATCGAGTGGGCCAAGTCGGTCAAATACTTGGGACTCATGCTCGACCATAAGCTGACTTTTAAAAAGCATATCGATGCAAAAATACGCCAGGTCTCCCAAATCACGGGTCGGTTATACCCGATGATAGGCAGAAGGAGCACACTCGCCTTAAAAAGCAAACTGCTCCTTTACACCGCGATATCCAGGCTGATCATGACCTACGCGGCCCCGATATGGGGTCACGTGGGAAAAGTTCGCACGGATAAATTGCAAACAGCGCAAAACAAGATTCTACGTACAATCGTGGACGCCCCGTGGTATGTCCGCGGTTTTACAATCCACCGCGATCTTAAAATAGAGTCCATTCATGACCACGTCCAGAGACTGTCGACAAAGTTCTACAGCGACTGTGAAAATCATACGAATCCGACAATCAAATCATGCTTAGAAGCGTTTGACATTGACGCCCCATCCGATTACGAAAGACCCCGTCATGTCTTAAAACTGAAACCGCCTTAGACCCTCTCCCATCCACCTCAAAGACCACACTAGCCCACCCTAATCACCTGTCTGGTGACCGCCTACGGCTCCGGACAGCAGGAGGCGAAAACTAGTAGACGTCAGATCGCACTCACACACCAAGACCACGACTCCAACGCACGACTGAGACCTTCATCTTTCAGCTTCGCTCGTCTGACCCGGACCGTTCGAGTTGATCTGAGCGAAAATTTTTTTTTTTTAACCACAAC
Organism: Himalopsyche japonica; assembly: GCA_028555115.1. Taxonomy (NCBI): domain Eukaryota; kingdom Metazoa; phylum Arthropoda; class Insecta; order Trichoptera; family Rhyacophilidae; genus Himalopsyche; species Himalopsyche japonica. Next base: position 1,300,627 of record JAHFWJ010000015.1, read on the forward strand.
ATACCCCAGACGAAAAGGTAAGGAGGGCACTAAACGTGTCCTCGGCCCCCTGCAATAGTAAACATGCTACTTGACATACTTGACTTGTATTCTATCAGTTGATAATGCTCACGATGAGCGAAACCGGTCCTGATCAAAAAATATATTGTGGAAATAAGTACTAAAAAAATGTGTTTTTATTAAAAAAAAAAAAATATGTTTGAATAAATTAATACCTGATAGATTAGCAGACACTGCAAAGGCAATTATGTCATCTTTTGGTCCAGTATAATTCTTAATTTTTTTTGGGTCATATGTCAAATTATCTGAAGAGACTTTCCTCAAATTTACCAACACTGCTGAGTGAATCATTGGTACTTTAAAACAACCTAAACGTTCTCGATATAAAGTTGGTTTGTATTCTTCTGTTCTTTCATAATAATAGGTATTTGTGATACCGCACCTGCAATTATATTTATATTGTTTTAAATTGAAAATTATGAAATATCCATGAAGAAATAAATACACAAGATGTAGAAACTATAGAAGAAACGTACATGTAGGGAAATTGTACTTTTGACTGCTTTAATTAATTGTTTGTAGATTTTTTTTCTTGGAAAAAACTATAAATTATGGAATCTATAAATTATTATATGGATATCAATCATTAGAAAATGTATTAATTAATTTCAGGTCTCCTCAAAATAATATTTACACAAGCAACAAACATATGTAAAAGTACATTTCTAACAATGTTGATGCAGAAAGAGCACTTAAATATACTATTATTTATGGAGATTTAAAATCTGATTCAATTCAAACAATTAACAAGACTTTTTCAAAGAATATCATTCTTTTCATTTGAAAAGTATATTTTAGTATATTTTATAGAGCTATGAAGTGATCTTTTATGTTATTTTCATACAAAACATACCAAAAGTTTGAATACAACCCATCTGATTTTAGCATTGGAGCCACCACATCCAATTGTTTTAGTACCAACTCTTTTAATGAGGATTCATCAACAAGAAATGTATCTGCATCAATCATCTGAAAAAATATTATTTAAGTACATTTAAAAAAAACAATCAACAAATGAATAGGTAAAAAAACCTCGGCCTTAACCCATTGAAAGATAACAGATCTCTCTGCTTTTCTTAAATCAGTCGACACATAACCTGACTACAATATGAAAACAAAAAATCCTCAAAACACATTATGTTCCGCTACACAGTTTTTTTCTGATTTGTTATGATTAAATGTGTTTTTGCAAATTTTATTAATCTTAGAGAATATAAAATCAATTAAGAAATTATTAATGTTTGAAAAAAGGATCGGTTCCACTTTTTGCACTGTAGAATATGTGATACATAATAGAGGTTAAATTATATAAACATCACATGTCTGTACCCATCAATTAGGTCGAATTCTAGTTGTCTTTTTTCTCTTTTAAATCTCATGGTAATTTAAGTCTATTTAATCTGATAGTCACATTGTCCAAGCTCTGTATAAAATTGCCATTATGGAATAAAGATAGCAGAAAAACTATTACCAATAAAAAATCAGCCCATATATTTCTAGCATAGTTTAGTCCACCTTCTCTTAGAGATATGACATGATCAAATCTACTTGGTGGCCAGTGGGTTGGACCGATTTCACCGGGTTGTTTTGATGGGCCATCTTCATTCATTTGTAAATCTATTGAATGATATGAATTTTGTACTTCATCAAACCAAGTCTTCAATATGTCAACAGTCTTATCTTGATTGTGATCACTACGTATCCTGGAATAAATTAAATAATAATTTTCTATATCAAAATTTAGTAACCATTAACCCATTAAGCGTGTTATGCTTATAAGCAAATCAAGGAAATATTATAACATAAAAAACTCTTTGACACTTCTATTTTTTCTACACTTCCGAAGTTATTCAATTGAAGACCCGTGTATCATACTCATCAGGCTAGATCTTTACTTTTTTTGAGGAATAGCTATAACTATAGTTGAATTCTTTGGCATCTCAATTTATAATTTACCCACTATTTTTCTCTTGCGACATTACGCATTAGAGCAGTGCTCTGCAGCCTTTTGTCGCCCTCGGCACACTTAAGAAGTCCTCAGAATTTTACAGCTCACCACAGACAAAACTGTGTGAATTAATGACATATTTTAAAATTTATAAAAATAACCATTTAATTTTAATATGTGTATATTTAAAATAGAAGCCTTTTACATTATTGATTTTCATATATCGATGATTTGAAAAATAGAGTTAAGGATCGTACCTTTCACAAGGCAATCGAAATGTTCAAATCATATTGTACAATATATAATAAATTATCTCAACACTCGAAAAATGAATAATAGCAAAATGGCATATATAGGAATAAGGAAATCCCAATGCTTTACACGTTTGAAATATCCCATAACTAAAGATTATACAATATATATGTATCAAACACAAGTTACAAAAGAATTTTATTTTATTTAAATAACAAGTTTCATGAAAATAATATCCTAAAGGATTTTTGCAACCAAATAGATTAGAATAATTTTTAACGCATTGTGCCACAGGAGACCTAACAACTTCCTGCAGTACACCTTCGTGTCATGGCACACCAGTTGTAGAACACTGCCTTGAAAGGTCGAATTCACAGGTTATTAAAATATGATTGCTTACATATTTAACACAATATCAAATGGTGGGAGGAATTTTGTCAGCTTAAAGCTCATGCAGAAATGATAGCCATTTTAGAAAAATATTCTGAATAATGCACTGGTTTTAATCTGTTCAAAATTTACACAAATAAAATCGATAAGAAGTGCAATCAATTATTATTTGATCGATAATGATGTAAATAATTTATTTTAAAAATAATTTTTAAGATAGAAAAAAAAACCATTTTAAATGATAGATATTTTAATCATGCTGTTGATTTTTGGTGAAAATTTTATAAGCAATCCACTACAACAGCAATAGAGAACTAGTAAAAAATCATAATTATAAATATTGGGTTGGCAACTAAGTAAATGCGGATTTCACTCATAGACGGCTCCAGTTGAATTTTTAGGTTTGCATCGTAGTCCAAATGTAAACACATTTTGTTGTTGGATAGTTGACAATTCAGCTGTCAATCAGTAATAAAAGTTTTTTGATCGATTGCGTAGTTTTCGTTTGGCGTTCGTTGAAAAATGGAAAATTAAAAGGAACATTTTCGTCATATTTTGCTTTTTTATTTCCGCAAAGGAAAAACGCATCGCAAGCTCACAAAAAGTTATGTGATGTTTATGGTGACGAAACCTTAAAAGAATGGCAGTGTCAAAATTGGTTTGCCAAACTTCTTTCTGGTGATTTTTCACTCAAAGATGAACAACGCTCTGGTCGTCCAGTTGAAGTTGATGACGACCTAATCAAAGCAATCATCGATTCAGATTGTCACAGTACAACACGTGAGATCGCATAGAAGCTTCATGTATCACATACATGCATTGAAAATCACTTAAAACAACTTGGCTATGTTCAAAAACTCGATACATGGGTTCCTCACGAACTGAAAGAAACGCATTTAACGCAACGCATTAACAGCTGCGATTTGCTAAAGAAACGTAATGAAAATGATCCATTTTTAAAACGACTGATAACTGGCGATGAAAAATGGGTTGTTTACAACAATATCATGTGGAAAAGATCGTGGAGCAGGCCAGGTGAACCAGCTCAAACAACATCAAAAGCTGATATTCATCAAAAGAAGGTTTTGTTATCAGTTTGGTGGGATTATAAAGGAATTGTCTACTTTGAACTCTTACCACCCAACCGAACGATCAATTCTGATGTCCACATTGAACAACTAACGAAATTAAACAATGCAGTTGAAGAAATGCGGCCCGAATTAACAAATCGAAAAGGTGTTGTATTCCATCATGACAATGCAAGGCCACACACATCTTTGGCCACTCGGCAAAAACTATTGGAGCTTGGTTGGGATCTTTTGCCACATTCACCATATAGTCCTGACCTTGCACCATCTGATTACTTTTTGTTTCGATCTTTATAAAACTTCTTGAATGGTAAAAAGTTCAATAATGATGATGATGTCAAATCGTACTTGATTCAGTTGTTTGCTAATAAAAACCAGAAGTTTTATGAACATGGGATTATGATGCTTACTGAAAGATGGCAAAAGGTCATTGATCAAAATGGGCAATACATTACATAATAAAGTTATTTAGTTCCATGAAAAAATTGTCAATTCAAATCAAAAAAATCCGCAATTACTTAGTTTTCAGCCTGTTAGATATATAGATAGTGAAATCTGTGATAAAACATTTGATCGAAATCATTACATGGCTATTATTTCATAGATTTACCAAGCAATCTGTTAGAATTATATTATATGTTTTCATATATGAAGAACACATTTTACTTGCTTAACTTCAAATATTTCAAAAACTCGTAATTGAAAAGATACTATTAATATATGTATTGATCTTAAATAATGGAACAGTTACACCCACATATGTTCTGGAAACAATTAACATGCATGAAGATGCTAATGAGATACAGCATGTTTTTTTTTGAGTAGTCATTTATTTACATGCACTCTATGTGTCACAGCAATCTTCAATTTCTATCATCGATTATGACCATTGATTTACAGTGTTGAATTTTTCTAAATGATCGATATATATATATATATATTAATAGGCTAACCTCAAGCTTAACCCTGACTATGCTAATTGAAAAACTGATTAAGTTGAGACTTACAACTGTGAATCTCTTTGTACAGTGGAACAATAAAGTGCCAAAAATACTGCCATTTTTTTTTTACATAAAACATTAAATATTGGCTAGATAACACTTGGATTGATAAGTCCCGGGACTTACTAAGAAAAACACGATTTTTTGGCAAAATTCGACTTTATTCATCAAGAGCAACACAATCAGTCCAGCGCTTCTCTAACATTTCAATACCTTTCTTGTAGAACGATTTATCTTTGGCCTCGAAATAAGCGTTCGTTTCGGCGATGACTTCCTCGTTGGAGTAGAATCTCTTTCCTTGGAGCATTTTTTTGAGGTCTGCAAACAGGTAGTAGTCGCTGGGGGCCAGATCCGGTGAATATGGTGGGTGTGGAAGCAATTCGAAGCCCAATTCATGCAATTTCGCCATTGTAGCGAGCGACTTGTGACACGGCGCATTGTCTTGGTGAAAGAGCACTTTCTTCTTTTTCATTTGGAGCCGTTTCTCACCGATTTCGTTCTTCAAACGCATCAATTGGACAATGTAACGTTCGCTATTGATGGTCTTACCTTTTTCAAGGTAGTCGATGAACAAAACTCCATGAGCATCCCAAAATACTGAGGCCATAACCTTACCGGTCACATTTGCGTTTTTGGCCGCTTTGGACGCTTCTCACCGACTGCAGTCCACTCGGCTGACGACCGCTTTGACTCTGGAGTGTAGTGAAGGATCCAGGTTTCGTCCATTGTCACATACCGACGCAAAAAATCCGGTTTGTTTCGGCGAAACAGCTTCAAACAGCGCTCAGAATCAACGTTGTTGTTTTTGATCCACTGTGAGCAAACGCGGCACCCACTTTGACAACAGCTTCCTCATAGACAAATGTTCATGCAAAATAGTGTACACACTGCCGTATGATATCTTTAAGGTGTCAGCTATCTCACGCAATTTTAATTTACGGTTTTCGAAAACGATTTGGTGGACTTTTTTGATGATTTCCGGGGTAATTGCCTCATTTGGCCGGCCAGAGCGTTCAGCATCTTCAGTGTCTGTACGACCACGTTTAAACTCAGCATACCACCGACAAATGGTTGTTTTTGATGGAGCAGATTCCCTGTAGCACTTTTCAAGCCATTGCTGAGCTTGCACTGTGTTTTTTTTCATCAAAAAACAATGATAAATCAACACACGAAATTGTTTCGAATCCATTATTCTGAGAATATCAAGACGAGCGTCACTTAAATCACTGTAACTCATGGACCAAACATCAGAATGTCATGAAATTTTGACAGGTATCTTTTGAAGGTTGGTACTTATGAAAAATCATACGGAACTTTTTATTGGCAACGCCATCTATGTGTCAGTCCCGGGACTTATTGATCCACGTGTTATATAAGAGACAAAGTGAAAAATTTGAATTTATCTATAGGATAAATATATTTTTAATCTTTGCTTACCTGTTATTTCATGCATCGAAGAAATATATTTCAAAATCATCTTCAATATTTTTATATATATAAGATAAATATACATTGTAAGGTGCATGTATAAGCAGAATAAAAGCATACTTGATTGTTTGAAAAAATATTTTATTTGGATCTTTTAAATGTAACACAAATAAAATACAATACTTACATAAGACATAACATTACATAATATGTATTCTTCATTTTAATTGATGAAATAGACGGGAAAAAAACATAACTTTATAAAAATACAATCCACAGAATACAGTCGACCCCCCTATAGAATAGAAATTCGGACTACGCCATTGGAATACTACAATATAGGGGAACAGGGACCGATGCAAAATTTGAGGTTAAGTTCTTTTAATTGTATTTTGTGGTCAGCAAATCCAACATTTTCCCATTTTTATACATTAATTTACCATTTAAACGCCGATGGCCACCACAAGGACACTTATGGATTAAAAATGTTTTTTTTAATTAAATTTAAAGCAGACAACCAATTTCCAGATTTTACAAATGTTCAATCAATCTCATGAGTTGTACCGATATTATTATTTTAATTCTTAAATATTTTTTCTAATAGCTCTCATAGTATTTACATTTAAACCTCAAATTATACCGAATATATTGCGCAATAGATTCGATAAGGACAAAATTCATGAAATACACCATTTTTTCAGCCATAATTTGCATATTTTGGTGTGGCACCCTGAAAAAATAAACTTGTGTTTTTGTTTCTTTTTATTAACTTTTCGATAAAAACAAGTAATGACCCATATAGTAGAAGATATCCTGTGTTATTATTGTTGTATTTTCATTAAAAATTTAAAAGAAAATGGTGGCGTCCAAAGGGTTATATGACCTGATACTTTTTTGAATATGTCTAGCAAAGTCAAAGGACAAAAAGCGACTAAAAAATACTTTTCCAATGCATATATATAAAATATCTATTTATTATATAATATATTTATACATATATTATAAATTAACAAATTTGAATTGTTCAAACTTCATACGATTCCACATGTCACTGACAACCTGGGTTTTGAATTTTGGAATTTTCAGTCATTCTATCTTAGGAATGCAACAGAACTGACACTCAACAAACAGCTTGCATTCGTTGTATACAAGAATTAATTACAAAGGAAAATCACAGACTTTAAAAGCTAGGATCCAAATACATACCTAAAATAATTTTCTATTTCTATTTCTATTGATTTGATAATAATGATACTCAATTGGATACAATAAGTTTTATAAACAATAAATATCATGAATGAGACTTAGTTGTAAAAAACTTTTTTAGTGGTAGCAAAAAGTTGTTAGTAACGAATATGTGGAGTCGTTCAAAATTTCAGCAATTCAAATTTGATATTGAAATTCCATCTAGCACCTTCAGTCGAAATCATTATTTATAAATTATCTTTGAAAATTTTGCATTTTGTAAAAAACTATGCTATTGGGGGACGACTCTACCGGGGATTACCACCAACGCTAGGGGAAACATTTCTACAGAAGGGAGCACTATAAGGGGGTTAACTGTATCTCTTAATAAATATTTTTTCAATTCAATATGTGGTTATTTCAATGCATGAAGTTGCTATTAGATATATTTTTAAAAAAAACTACCGAACCAACTATTTAAATGCTTTTCTTTGACGCAAAATTGCCTAGTATAATTTATTATTTTTAATTATGTACTGACTTGTAATTGTTGAAAAAATTTGATATTCTCAGTGGCTATAGCTTCTCTGGTAATTAAATAAGAGAATCCCAAGCAGCCATTATGATGATGCAAACGAATTAAGTACTTCATCATCAAGTAAACTCAGTTCACAAGAGTAAAGCTTGTGACTGCGTAAAAATTGTGTGACCATAAAGAATATACTACTTTAATTCATGAAATTGTTTAAAATATTAATTGTTGAGAAATATGCTGTTTTTTTTTTTGTTGAAATTAAAATGATTCGCAATTTTATATTATACTAGTGTTTTCATGCTGTTAAATAAGGCATTATCAAGCTAGCATTCCAATGGCTGTGCAGGTTATATGTGTCATTAGCCAAATACCTCTTAGGTTTGATTTTTATCGCTTATTTTTTCATACTCTCGATCATTGCAGAATATCTATAATGTTTTACTCCCTCCCAAAAAGCTAAATCTACCATATTTTACAATATGTTTTCTCAATTATGAATTGATAAGCCAATCTGATTTTTTTTTTAATAAAAGTTTTTAAAAAATATTATATTTATAAAAACTCGTTTAACATGATTTGATAAATAGGGAACATTGTAAAATCAATAAATATGATAGTGAAAATATTTTTTTTGAAAAAGTTACAACAAATCGAAAAATTATTTACAAAAAAATATATATTTTAATATTTCCTATAATAATAAATTTCGCAGCATGCGCTCAATTACTTTCCAAAAGCCGGCTATTTTTTATTTCAATACGTTTGTAACAAACCATGCAGTGACAATAAAATAACTAACCATAAAGAAATTCTATCTTTGGGATAGTCCAGTTTTGTCAAAAGACTTAAAAAATAAGGCAGTGTGTGAGCTTTATTTCTAGCAAGAACCGTCACCAGAACAGTAGGCCATTTCATCTTATCGTCGAATATATTTTCGGCTGGGACGAAATAGAAAAGGTTACCAAGAATGAGTAGAAATAAACTTTTGCAAATAAAGCGCATCTTTCCCTACGATGTTTTACAATAATTGAAAAGAAAAAAATCTAGTTTGCTATTTCTAACTATTTAAATTATAGGTTAGTGTATTTATTCGGTGAACTTTAGAAAAGTGACAACTGTCACTCTATAGCTACGTAAGAGTGTTTACAAATATATTTGTCTATGGTGGGAACTATACCTGAAATGGAATTATACATCTTTTGAATCATAATATTGAGTCAAATCTACACTACTCAAAGAAAACAAAATAGTAAAATCGTAATTTTATCTCATTTGGTGCTTTTAATAAAAGCTCTGTTACATAAGACACGATTCTTAGTGGAACAATTCATAAAATACTTTATCGTTTTTATCAATACGTTTCTAAAGTGATATAATAAATTACAAAATCTTTCATACTCATTATTATTTTTTGACATTTTACTGTCAACTGCTTCAAACATAAGATATGAAAAGCTACAGCTGCACTCTTTTGTTATTTGTATTTACATAAAACATTTTTGATGAAATCTTATGAAACTTGAAAAATTTCATAATTTGTATTAGTCTTAAAAATCTCTATTTAAAATTTATGATTCATATTCAATAAATAATAAACAATATTTATTCACAAATCGCTCATTTCAGTTAGAAAAATAGATTCATTGAGCTTTCATAGCTCGATAAAATATTTTCGTAATACAGTAAAATAATTATAAGTATAGGGAACTGATTATATTTTGAATGTAATATTAGTAATCTGTGGTGATACAACACTGGCAGCATTAGATTGGACTGTCAAAATTATCAACCAGCTGATAACGTTGTTGACCTACGCTCAGCTTATCACTACACATACTATGATAAAGTTGTTTTTAAGTGAACTATCACTTTTTTGTTTTTTTTTTTTTGCAACGTAAGGTTATTTTAAAAATTGTGTTTTTACCACTCATACGTTTTAAATATTCAGAATTTATCGAAATATCGCATTATATCTTTTATTATTTACTTACCTAATTTTTCAGATCTTAGTTCTTCATAATGTCTCTATCAACACATGTTCTTGATACCGCTAAAGGTAAACCAGCAGCCGGGCTAGAAGTTTCACTGTATCGACCATTAGGTGATAATTGGGAGTTGCTTAAAACAGATATTACATCTTCAGACGGCCGTTGCAGTAAAATTATATTAAAAGAAGTTACTAATTCTCCTAAAGGAACATATAAACTTATCTTTCAAACTGGCAAATATTACGCATCCCAGGACATATCCACCTTTTATCCCTATGTCGAGGTAAGATATCATTAATTAAGTACATATTAAAGAACGTGTAAGAGATTTTGTTTTCCAGGAATGTAATTATAGCTATTATGGACATAGTTTTTTCTATATTTCTATCCATCAATATGAAATTTTATCTTATATAAATCATAAAGTTATATTCTACATACATACTTACTTAATTCCTTTTATATATATGTATTTTGTCTAAAATTTCTTAAGCAAATGTTTTTTTCCAATTTCATAATTCAAAAATATTCACCATGCTTTAAAGTAATTTATGATATTAACTGAAGATATTTGATGGAATATCAATCTCAAATGCTTGAAGATTCCAAAAGGCGAAACCCATGTCGTTAGTGGAATCGTACAAAGTGTCAACAATTCAAATTTAAAATAATTGTCATCAAATTTAATAATTCGCATATTAAAATTATATGCTTAAATTCAAATATCAAAGTCAAATTTATGTTTATGGACTGACTATAAACCGTCTTCGATATATTCATATTAGTTAACAATTATCCACATCAAATATAATAAACTTTATTAATATTTTCAGATTATATTCTCGTGTTCATCTGATGCTGAACATTATCACGTACCGTTACTGCTGAGTCCATTTGGTTACAGCACTTATAGAGGATCATAAGACTCTCACGTGATGAACTACTGTATGAAATAATTGAGGAAAAAATTTACAAACTTTGTATGACATATCACTGTATCAATGAAAACTATGTGAAATATATTTATATTACACAATGTAAAACACCTGTTTGATTTAGAAATCCCATATTGTGTTTTGGTGAAAAGCATAACAGATAATTAATGAACGCACTTCACATTTCAGTACTTTTATTGATCTTATTAACCAACAAAATATTCATTTTAATTTTATATAATTTTCACATAATAATTTACATCTGACAAGGTTAAATAGACACATATATTACTTTGTTTTTTTACCATGATACATTTTTACTGATAAATAATAATAAAGTATGATTCTTCATGTTAATGATAACATAATACTACACATATTGGTTATAATCTCACTGCATATTCAATCATTTATTTTTTGTCCATCAAGAGTTATCTGGATATGCATACAACGTATTATAAACATTCATTGATATTGTTTCTAAAAAGTTTTTGAATGGCAGTCATGAGCTGTATTATGGTGGATAAAAAAATGTTTTTGTACAATATATTAACACCACTTTCACCACATCCTGATTTAACCTTCATTCTTTATACACAAAACGATAGATATGGCAATGTTGGACATATTAATTATCTTCACTCAACTAAATTTAAAGCTCAACAGCTCTCTTAAAGTCTTCTGCCTGAATAACCATGTTTTTTGTGCACTTCTAAATGTACTCAGCAAATCTATGTCATTGATTTTTTTTTATCTGAGAAATATGAATTAACAGTGGAGGGAAGAGTAAGTTATGCAATTATGATTGTTTTAGTCTCCCATACTTAAATTTCTTTTAAAATTCGGTTCTATTGTCGTTACTTTCCAGTTTTATTCGCTTATTGTCTTTGGTCATATTATGTTTATTATTTTCAACCTTTTCGTTCATTCTTTTCAAACATACCTCCACCTGTATCGTCTAATCATAGCATAATAATATGATTGAGTCCTATTGTAGGATGACAGCAATTATTAAAAAATATTAAATTAAATTAACCTACAGAAGTTTTTCTTTTGAGTATCCAATTAGGAATTCTACTTCTTACAGCATTATTCAACTGACGATACATTGTTAGGCCTAGAAATGGTATTGCCAGACGTTCATCTTTAAAGATATATAGCCAGAATGCAACAATCAGCATAAATATATCAATGACATAGTTGAATACTGTCCTAACATTACTTTCTGCTTTTGCGGTTATTTCTGAAAAGTCCTTAGGAACTGATGCAGTTTCTATAGGAAGAGCTCGTTTAACTTGGGTCAATGGCTTTGGCTTAGGGGTTTCTTTGGTTTTGGAATCTTTTTTGCCATCTTCGGATTTTATAGAATTACTAGGTTTTACTGGAATGGGTTTTACTTTTTCTATAGGTTTCTTTTGAACGATTTTCTTCTGTGTAACTGGTTTTTTTATGGGAGGTTTTTTAACTGTCGGAGATAAGTTATCGTCTTGTTTTGCCGCTGCCTTTTTGAGCTGTTCAGTATCGACATACAAGGGTTGATTTGGCTTTTTATTTTTACCATACTCCTTCACTAAATTGCCATAATGTTCAATAACTGATCTTCCCTCATCTAGAATCGTTTCAACTTCTTCTTTTTTATCTTTCGAGTTGTGTAGAACTACTTCAGTTGATGATATAGAATTCGAAGCATTTTTGTCTTTTTTATTCGTGGTCTTTTTATCTTTGGCACTGTTTTTCTCCATTGGGAATTTAGCAAACTTTTTAAACAGCGGTACCTTATTTATTAAAGGTTCTGAGTACTTCATTGTTTTCTCATTATTGTTTATTACGGGAATATTTTCAGGTTCTCTTCTTTTGAGAATTGGTTTTGGAATGAAATTGGGATCAGGCAAAGGTGCAGGTTTTGAGAGTACTTCTACTGCCTGGTTTTGGTTGCTGTGTATCTGTGGAATGCCTTTGGTAAGTATTTCTTTCGGATGGTATGTGGTACTTTCTTCAAGACGATTGCGAAGATTCTCAACATCTTCGTCTAAGCTACCTGAATCGGAAAACTCACTATCACCAGTTGAAACTGTACTTGCTGTGTAATCATCCTCAAAAATACTACCGCTTCCATCATTCCTCTCCCTATTCAAACTTTCATTTGACATGCCATCGTCAGTTTGATAAATTTCTGACTCCATCATTTTGTCGTGTTTCTCAACATCCTCGGTGTCATCTAGTCTATCCTGGTATTCTTCAAAATCTTCCTTTTCTTCAATATCTTCCTTTTCTTCCATGTCTTCCTTTTCTTCTATTTCTTTTGGCTCTTCTATGACTTTTATCTTGTTTTCAGATGGTATATTTACGGTGCTTTGATCTTCTTGTTCTGTTCTCGCTTTCACTTTTCCAGCTTCTTTCATAGCAACTACCTGATAAAATCTATCCATCGCATGCTCATGTAGCAGTTCTGTTGAACTCACTGAATTCCTCAATGGCCTTATTGGAAAGACATTATTTGTAAGATCAGGGGCTGAAAAAGAGATTGGCGGAGGGGTCATAGCATCTTCCAAATCAAATTGAAATGACTTTCGTTTTTCTGAAAATTAAATAAAAACTTATTACAATGATCATAGAGCATACACTTGCAAGATAATTTAATTTAATTTTAAATACGAATCAAAAATTTTAATATTTATATTATCCACTAAATATTTATATTTTTACACAAAAACGATTCATTCATAACAGCAACGCGGTATTCATGCCTAACCATATACTTTCTTATTCAAGAAACAAAAAATATGTCACCAGCTTTTGAATTCGCATTTTTATTATCACTACAGAATTAGCATGCAATAGAAATTTTCGCTTCCAGCTCATAGATAAAACAAAATCAACAATGGGAAAATGTCGCTACGTAAAGCAATAAAAAAGTGTAGACTAGAGATTAGATTGCAACAGGAAAATAAATGTGTGATTAAACACTTATTATAGTCGTGAGAAAAATTGAATAACATGATTTCGTGTAAAAAAATATGCAATGATATTGACTGCTACATGAATGAATAACAATTAAAAAACGCATATTTTTAAAATGAACTAATTGTTAGACATTTTTATATTGTTTTTATAAATGCCACAAAAAATCGATTGTGTAAGATTGAACACGAAAAAACTAACGTCAGAATCACAGAACCAATAATTAATTCGTATCACAAATATTTCTCACAAGTGTGCGTTTGATCTAGGATAATTTCACATGACATTTATTTTGCTTTTATATAAATTATTTCATTTGACCACTTACAATTAAATAATGAACTGCATCGTCCCGTCCCTATGGGCATTTCATTATTATTAAAAAAAAAACAAATTGCATGCTCTAGAGCTTTTACAATTACCTTGTAAGATTTTGGCAGAGTATTTCGGCATATTTCGGTAAATAAAAACAAAGTAAGGAGATAGTTGAGAATACGTGTTTATGTATTTAGAGAAATATTTCCTTCGATCGTATTTTTGCATGTCACATGAAAAGCACAATCCCTTTTTTTAACTATTATTTCATGCACACATATAAATTGTGAAAGCGCAACGTCTATTTGCAAACATTTTTTTATTAATAAACTCATATATAATTTATAATAATGATCATTAATATCTATTTCTATTAGGAAAATATTATTGTATATTTCATGAAGAATTCGACATAGATCCTTTCTTTATGTGTATTAACGTCATTTATTCATTCGAATATAAGCAAAAATAAAACAATACCATTTCACCTATATGGTTTTATCTATTCGTTAGATGTATTCGAATACTTTTTCATTCGAACATAAACAAACATAAAGCAATACCATTTCACTTTTATGTTTTACCTACTCATTACATGTATTCTAATACTTACGTATCTTATGATAGAAGATATTCGCATATTGCTAAAATATTGTTTTTAAATCAACAGTACTTAGCGTTCTTTTGTTTGGGATTGACATTCTTTAGAACTCGCGTGGCAATATATTTTTATTACTTAATCTTAAAATTAAATATACATCTAAAATAATAGAAATAAATCGGATTTGTAAATTTAAGACAGTAACATATATTTTTGTCGAAATCCACGAAATTTTACTTTACGATCGACTGATAGAGCACTTTTGGTTTAAACGTTCAAACAGCATACTTAGATTTTAATGTTGTTAGTAAATTTTCGCAAACATAAAAATAAATGCAATATCCTTCTACATATTTTGTTAGTCAAATCATTCGCGCTTTGCCAAAAAAATAGTACTTCACTTCCATTTTATAATATAATTACCTGTGGTGGTCTTGTCGTCCTGCGGGTACAAAACCAACATGAATTCAGAACTGCCTGATTTCATTTTAACATCATCTATATTGTATTTTCTTTGTTCATGGTTGAATTCCTTTAATGCATCGTGTCGTTCTGGTTTCGTTTCTACGTTTCGATGTTTGCGCAGGGTGACACCTGCTGGAATATCTAAGGAATATTTTTGAACATTTTCTACGTCTTCAGATTGAGGTGAATATTGGCGTTTTCTTCTGGGGGCTACTTGCGGAAGTTCAGTTTTGCTAGTTTCAGTAGGATGCGGTACATCTAGAGGATCAAAGTTTACGTCTGCGCTCTTTCCTGGGATGAAAATTGATGGCGTTTCTGAACTTGGTTCACTCATGCCATACGGAGATTCGGCTTTGACGCGAAATCGATATTCGGAACCTTCGATAAGATCAAAAAGTGTAGCGGTTAGTTTTCTACTTGTGACTGCTTTCAACCAAACATCCCAACCAGTTCTGTAGTACTCTATTATGTAGTTTCCAACTTGACAGCCACCGTCGTCATTAGGAGACACCCATGAAAGTGAAACAGATCTGTCATCATTTTTCATTACGGTAATGGACTCCGGAGGATCTGGGCGAGCAGTTATTGTCACCAAGAACGAAGCACAATCTTCCCCTACTCTATTTTTGGCATTGATCTGATATTCTCCCCTGTCATTTCTTCCAGCATTAGCAATTCTAACTGTTGAAAATTTCTCTGTATTTGATATCTCTATTCGATCTGTTCCTATTATTGGTCTTCCATCGTGAATCCATTCAACGGAAGGCGCCGGTTTACCGACTACAGAAATTTTCAAGAAAATAGTTTCTCCGGTTTCATAAAGAAGGCCATCTTCGTATTGCCGTGGCAATCGTATTCTAGGGGCCGCTTCAAGGACCAATCTCGCCCTGGTGACGGAATGTCCGGCTCTGTTTGTTGCCGCGCATTTTATTTCACCTTCGTCATTCAAAGATGTCTGGTGAAAAATCAAAGTACTGCAATGCCCCTCGGTGACGATAGAAGTGCGCCGACTGCTGAAAATTTCGAATCCGTCTTTGAACCAAGATATCGTCGGCTGTGGCGATCCTTCAAAATATACTTTAAACTCTGTTTTTTCGTTTTCCATCGATTTGATGTCATGCAGGATATCAACAAACTTGGGCACAATGACCGCTGTTTTATCGAGAGACACTGTGAGGATGTCCGAGATCTCACTCGGATTAGACATTCCCGCTGCATTTTCAGCAGATATTCTGAATTGATATCGGAATCCCGGTTCCAAGCCAGTTAGGATGAGTTCAGGTCTAAGAACAATCTGTGGGGCAGTACGTACCCAAATAGGTGACCCTAGCCTGTTGCATTCGACGGCGAAGCCTGTAATCTGTGCCCCGCCATCGTATCTTGGGGGCAACCAGCGAAGTGTCACGGCATTCTGCTCTTCGTCGCTCCCACTGGGGATGATGTCAGGTTTTCCAGGTGGGGACGGTCGTTCTGAAACATCAGCAATAACATTTAAAAACAAATAAAACATATTTTCAATAACAATTTGAATTGTTGAAATTCTGTTGCATCCATGTGATAGAACACCCGAAAATTCCAAATGGTGAAACGCTGTATTTAGCAACAAAACAAAATTTCAACAATCCAAATTCTATTTTGATATTCCATCAAGCATCTTCAGTCAATATAATAAAGTATCAGAACATAAAAAATATCTAAAATACATAATAAATATTTCAGGTGATATAATATTATATATCAAAATTGAATTGTTACAAATTTGTACGATTCCACATGTTTTGTCAATAACGATCCGGGTTTTGCCTTTCAGCATCTTCAGACATTCTATCACACGGATGCAAAAGCACTGACATTTTTTTAGTTTACGTTACATATGTAAACGTTTGTAAATATGGTATTAAAAAAATAATTACCAATTAGCAACATATTTTACATGCAAAAACACACATATATATGTATGTATATATATATATATATATATATATACTAATAATAAAAATAAAAAAACTAATTAGAATTGTCACAACTTTGTACGATTCCACGTACAATAAACAGTTAGCATCGTCATATACCAAAGTTATTTTAAAATTATAGACGATGCTAACTATTTATTGTCAGATCGTGCGATAGAATGCCTGAAGATGCCAAAAGGCGAAACCTGGGTCGTTAGTGACAAAACATGTGAAATCATAAAAAGCTGTAACAATTCAAATTTGATATTGAAATTCCATCAAGCACCTTCAGTCGATATCGTAAATGACATATATTATTGAAAAACTAACTTTGTTATCACTAAATATTAAATTAAATCAGTCATCTAGAATTTCATAGCTAATAGGGGTTTATCTCTCTTCAAAATATAGTTCAATATTACCCAAAGTTAAAGCATATGAAATTTCGTGAATCCGTATTATGTCTACACATTATATTATAAGTCTATGACGAAAGAACCGAGATACGCCACGTGCGTTTTGTTATTTCTGGCCTCAGAGCTAATTGCTAAACGATTGAAAACTTTTATTAGCCTACATAAACACAGATATCTCTAAAGCGATTTTTATGAAATAAGCTATTTTAAATTGTAAGTCACCTTTAAACTTATATTATTATGAAGGTATTTTGTCATTTATCTATAACAAAATTTGATTAATGTTTTTAGTCGTGATATAATACGATTCACGGACTCATGTCAAATCGTTTCATATAAACAATGGTTTTGTTTTAAAAAGTATTCAAATAGCATGTAAGAAGAGTTTTGATAATATTAATATAGTCTTAGGAGTATATAATATTGAATTGGTTTGGTTTTTAAAAAGGTACTGTAGTATGCATAGTGATAAACGAATGCAGTTGGTATAAAGATGTATGGAATGGCCTCGCGTACGAGGGAGAAACACGAGTACAAAGAGTGAGAGAAATTTTTCGAAAGGCGAGGGGCAGGTCCCCCTCCCGACGCCTAACCACCGGTGGTCTCTAAAAATAATACCAAGCCGTCATCTTTCTTCCGATTGTAAAGTATGAAGAGTCCCACACGACGCGTCCAAATGCTTTTCCCCGGGAATTTGTCACAGCGAAACCACTGCAAAATGAATATAATATGAGTCGGTACCTGCCGCTTTCCAGTGGACGTTTTTCCTGGGCCGAAAGTTTCCCCCGGATTGAGTGTTTCCCATGATGGCAGCACATCCGCCGCTCGACTAAGGTCCCGATGCCCAGCGGGACAAGCCGCTGCCCGCCGCGACATCTTGCGGGAAAACTCCCTACCCGGCCGCCTCACAACAAATGATTTTCTACACAATACATTGCTTCGCTAATTAACGCATTTGAAAAATAGCACGGAATCAATTAAACCTATAATATAAAAAATACCATAGCGTCTAATAGAACTAGTTTCGACTGTACAACGTAATTTTCACTGTTTAGAGACCTGTCATTTCGGAACGTTGCAAGCTTGGAGGAAACACGGTATTCTAATATTGGACAACATTCCGAACATACTTCATCGTCGAGAGATATGAAAGATAAACATAATATGACAAAAAAAAAAAAAAAATTGTATTATAAACTGGAATGAAAGACTTACAGCACTGTTGAAATTCTCCTAAGCTTTTTAGAATCTCATTTAGAATAAAATGATTTAAATTTTTTCACACCATTTTCATTCTAAATATAATAATAAAGACATATTTTTAGTGCTATTTCCACAATATATTTATGATTAGGATCGGTTATCAACTGATACGATACAAATTACAAACAAGCCTATTTGTTTAAAATCTCGAGTTAATACCTACAAGGTATACAAAACGAAAGTTTCAATAATTGAGAAAACAATTTACAGGAAGTCGCACAAAATAGTTTCAATTAAATGTTACCAATCTAGTATTAGCAATTTGAACCCAAAATAAAGACAAATCAATAATCCATTAAGAGTTCAAAACAGTCGTGAAAGATCCATTAGCAAGCATAATGAGTGGGATTTTTTTCATCAAAATACCCTCCCTAAAATGTCAAATATTAATTCATTATGTTCCATAACTGCAGGTAATTTTGTTTATAAAAATTTCCCACTCGTTTATTTTTACCAATGATCTTTTTACGATTGTACAGAGCTCTTAACGGATTATTGATTTACCTTTTTTTTTTGAAAATTATTAATAAGTGATTGTTAACATTTAATTGAAACTATTTGTATTAATGTTGTATGATTTCCTGTAAATTGTTTTCTTTGTTCTTGAACTGATGCTTTTTTTTATACCTGCTACTTTTAACTCAAAATTTTGTACAAATAGACTTTTTTGTAATTTATATTCCATCGGTTGATAATTCTCGTGATGAGCGGAACCGGTCCTGATCATACAATATATTAGGAAAATAAGTACCAAAAAATATTTTTATTATTGACAATATCATACCTCTCCATCAAGAAGTGACAGTTAACATATTGAAAGTGTAAATAACCTGCAAATAAATATTTTATGGAATATAATGTATTGTTTATTATAATAATAAGTTAGTGAAGAACGCTATTGTATAATTGATATTTTTTAAATCAAAATTAGATGCTTAAGGCTTGATTAACGCTTAGTTCCAACAAGACGTTGGAACTTCAGATGCAGTCAATGTTACAATAAAATTAATGAGTAATAAGCCTTCCCTCAAGACACCATGAAGAATAATTCACATTGGTGACATCACACATCAAGCAAATTTGATTTTATAACCATAATATTTATTATGCTTTATAATGTCAATTCAAAATTTATTTCTTTAGTTTGAAGTTGCATTTAAAAAGAAATCAACAAGTAAACACCAAAAGTTTTAACAATTTAATTTTAAACTTTGCAATTTCAAAGATAACATAAAACAATATAAGCTTACACAGTTTGAATTATTGACAAAAAGATTCCTCCAAAAGACTTATATAATTAATTATATTAATTTTGAATTGCCGCAACTTTGTACGATTCCATATGTCTTATCACAAACGACCCGGGTTTCGCCCTTCGGCATCTTCAGGTATTCCATCGCACGGATGCAACAGAACTGACGTAAAACAAACAGTTAGCATCGTATATAACATATATTATATTAAAATCATTATTAACAGGAATCTATTTACCAATAGGCAAGCAAAAGATTGCAGCTGAAAAGAATGTAACAATATTAACCCGGGTCGTTTGTGATAAGACATGGAATCGTACAAAGTTGCAACAATTCAAATTTAATATTGAAGTTTCATCAAGCACCTTCAGTCGATATCATAAATTAATTAATTATATATTATAAATAACAATATACATGTTTTTTAAGGAGTTAACATATGTGCCGTTGAAGAAATTTAGCAATATTCTTTTAATGCCTAGGCTCCCAACCTGGAAGTCGCGAAGGGTTTTTTGGAAGGTCACCAACTTATACGGTCAACTAAATTTTTTTTTTGTATGCTTTTGGATTGTATGAGGGGTCGCGGGTCACATGGATTTTATGAAAAGGGGTCGCCACCCGAAAACGTTGGGAGCCTATGTTTTAATGAGTGCGGAGCCAGGTTCCGGTATATATCCAGATATGTCGATCGAAGGTCTGGTTTCATAAGGATTCTTGTGAAGGTTTCATGGTGTTGAACAATGGAAGAACGAGCTTTTAAACTGGCATATGACATCGAATTTATAGGCTTTCCTAGGGTTACCAATAACATGTTTATATCCAAAACTAATATACACAACGAATGTTTTTTTTTGTAGTTATTCTACTAGACCTAACAAGATAGGTTGCAACGAAATTGCTGTGAAGGCTTGGGACACTGCCTAGTCTCCAATCTTAGGCTAAGTCTCTATCAACAGAGACTTGGTTGTTTGGGGATGAATGTTGTGCTATGGGTCTAAAAAGAGCAGTAGGTAACCTCTCTAAAGTATATTACTAGACTGCGAATCTAAGCACGAGCCAATTCTCTCAAAAAAAATCATTTATTTCAGCAAATAATATAATAGACCGTTATTTAAGAGCATTAAGAATTAAAAACATATACATATATTTATTTTCTACACACTTAAGCTTCCGTTATTACGTTTTGAGATGTTGCTCCTGAGACACTCACGGTAAATAAAAATACATGCGTAATACCGAATGAAATAATGAATGGTAAAGCTGTACTGCAATAGGATAAATAAATTGAAAAATGAATTAGCATAAAAATGATTAAAGCTCATTAACTAATATTATAAATATGATTAAATAATCGAAAAGTTTATATTATTTAATTCTTCGTTGCATGGCTTGATAAAAAAAATTCTGTTAGCCGTCGATAAAAAAAATAAAATGTTATTTTTAATAGTTTTATTTAAACCACGGACAACTTAAATGTTTCTGCCAAATTTATTTATTCTATAGACGACCAACATTATTGCAACGGTTATAACATACACGAGACAAATTTGTGTGGTGTTTAACTACAATTCAATAAAATATGGGTTAATCGACTATTTTACAGATGTGATCGAATCGAACAATATTTTGGATGATCAAGTGTATGTTAACCTATTTAATTCGAACAATATGTTATAACATACTTTCCTGAAAACAGATAAATCGAACACATCTGTGCAGTAGCCTGATTCTACAAAATAATATATCCAATAGTCTTATTCGAAAATTTCAGAGCCTCTGTTCACCATTCTGAAAGTTTATGAATATAACTTAGACCATAGTTTCTCAACTCTTTACATCCGCGGACCACTATTACATTGGAATAAAATTATAAATATTTATGTAAATATTTTTTATTCGAAATAATTAATTTTGCATCAACGTATGCTGATATAACAAAATTTAAGTATATTAAAGCTCACAGTAACAAAAAAAATATATAATTTAAATAGCCAAAATCTACCCAAAAACCTTTATGGACCACCGGTTGAGAATCTATGACTTTAATTTAGACGATTAATTTGTTAAAATTGTGAATGAAAAGTGGATTCGTTTTATCTCCAGAAAGTAATCCGTAATCTCGTAAAGAATTTTAAAAAATCCGATCTGTTTTAATACAATATATATATAATGTAATATGTATGTGTAGATATTTTTAAAAAATCGGAATATTTTTTTTTATTGTCTATGGAAATAATATTTTTGAATTAGAATATTACCAACGATGATTTGTTTTAGGTTAAGATGATCGTTCAAAAACTTTGCTTGGAAGCTACAAAATATCCGTTGATGTGTGCACGCATTCTAAAATGTTTTCACGAATAGCTTTCGTCGGCCAGAAATTTTAATTGATTAGGTATGACGACTTCATTAGTGATTAAGCTTAAACGATCGATACGTGTATTATATGTTGATCTGTATATATATATTAAATGAACCAAAATAGATAATTTAAAAATAATATTGCTTCTTATTTATTTGTTATATGCTACCCTTTCGATTAAATCGTACAAAAATAATTACTAAAGTCGTTTATATGTTGTATCAGTTTTATGGCAATTCATGACAATTTTACACCGATATACACTCCATAGCTGTGATGGCGAACCTTCTTGAGAAGTGGGTCAAATTTTGTTAATTTTTTTTTAGTACTAGCTCTTGGGTCATTAAGTCAGCAGCAGTAGTAGTAAGTTAGTTTCAAGTTCACTTGAAAATGGTAGAGTAGGGTGGTTAAAAACTCCTTTTTTTGTTCTCACTTTTAAAACTATGTAAACATTTTAAATGTTGTTTTTGTTTTACTACTGTTAATTTTTTTAAATGTTTTTTACCTTCTGTTTTATTATATATAAAAATCCATTTGTAGGTCATTTTAAAAGCTTGAGGGGTCAGTCGTACAGTGGTTCTACCGTATGTGTTGCATTTAAACTCCATAACAATATAAACACACATCTTAAAAATAGTAAAGACAAAATTTATAAACTTGACAGAGGCGGTATTTACAAGATGTCCTGTGCTCGTACAAGAGTATATTGATTCGAGCTAACGGGCATATAAAACCATTTTAGTATAAAAAACAGAGACAAATAATTTGCAAATCATCTGATAAAGGAATGGTATAACATGATTTTAAACTCAAAGCCCAATGTGTTTATATCTTTGTCACAAAAGCTCTAAGCTTAGTGCGTTGGAAAAATTGGAAATTAACAGATATCAGCAATCATATGACATTCTTAATGAATAAACAAATCTAAATCTTTCACCGCTTCTCACACCATTAAAGAGCTTTAATGCATTTTTGCAATAAATCATCTCAGCACAATATTTATTCACTATTTACGTTTATTCCTAAAAAAACAGATTAATTCTCACTTCGACAAATGCATAAAATCAATGCGCCACATTTTAGAATTTATTAACAATATGAAACTAGATTTTAAAACAGAAGAGAATATGTGTTGTGTACCTTTTCTACACAGCTATATATAGATAGGTAAATTTACGCTTAAACATAGTTCTGATGAAGACGTAAGCCGAAATAGCTATATATCGTATAAATTTGTAGAACATACATTGCTATTTTTTCACCGTAGTGTATTAAGAATATGTTTTTATATTTCATGGATTAAAATCAATCATAGCAAGATATTTCCGAAAGTATACATGTTTCAGGTTATATAAATATAAAACCCGTGGAATGTGAACATTTTTTGTACTGTTTTCAGTTATATTATTTATACAGTGTTAAGTTTTCAGTTAAAATCGTGAACGTATAAAAATACTTATTACAATTAAGATTATGTATTTTTGTATATTTTTTGCCATTAACAGTGTATTGTCTTTTTTCAAAATAAAGCGTATAGAAGGAAAGTTTTTTTCCAGATGGCACTGACCTTATAGAAAAATGTTTTCAGAAACTTTGAAAAACACATCGCGAATATCTGGGAGCACAGAGGAATAATATATAGTGAGTAATCGATTAGCGAACATAATCAATAAGATTATTTTCCCAATCCAAATTTTTCGTTAACCGATCAACCGAATTTTATATATAAAATAAGTGGATTAGAAAAATGGTTTTAGTTCGTTATCCAAATATATGTTCGTCGTACGAACATAAAATCTATCGTAGTAGTGTTCGTTGTCCGAATTGTTCGCCGTCCGAAGTGTTCGTTATCCGTTCACACACTGTATAATATTGTATATAAATAATGATACTTTATGTGAAAACATCTCCAAAAGCGAATATTACAAAATTTGTTTATAATAGGGGGATATTTAAATATGTTATAGGCAGTATAAAATATAGGGTTAAACACTTATTCGATCATTGATTCGGCAGTGCTTATTTTGATCGCTGAACCAATATAAAACGAATGCAAAACATAACGAAATATCAGTCGTGAGACACAATAAAGTAATTGTCTTGTTATATTTTTGATTTTATGATTGGGTTTATCGGATTTAAATTTTTTTAGCGAGTGTATTATTTTCCTAGATCTTGGCAATTGATTTAAGATTATATTCGCCACCGAGAATCATTATTTTTCAAGGTCTTGAATCGCTTCCAAATTCCTCGAGCTATTTTTCAATCATAAAAGTAAATGTTTCCTAATCAGATTAAAGAAAAGTGATGATTATTATATCAAACGAAAGAAATAAAGATATAATTATTCCTTATTCGAAAATACAATAAAGTTCTTGAAAAGAATGACACTTCGTGAATAAACATTATTTATTTTATAGAACATCTTTCTGTGACACAGATTTTAGTATTTTATTTTTCATTCGGGAACGATTATGCTTTTTAAATGAGAATTTCATCTCAAAATTATGTCTCAATTAACGAAATCGTTTGTGGTAATATAAAATTATATAAAGAGCTCAAAATATCTAAGTGCTTAATTGTTAACTGTGCTCCTTATTTTATAATATATGATAAATTAGTACCAATGAGTGGTGCGTGTAAAAAAACCTTATTTTCATATAATTTGATAAATTACACGAAAGCAAGGTTAATTATCAAAAAATCTTAAAAAAAAATATTCAGAAAATTCGATATTGTCTTTGAGTTCTCCCAAGTAAACGCAAATTCAATCAATAAATCGGAAAATACAATTCAGAAAAAACTTGAATTGAATCTTTGATCCTTATCCAATGCTTTTGTAAATATAAACTCAATTTGCAGTTGGCTCCACTACTACAACTCTTCAGACTTGGTATTTACACACTTTTTTAATTTATAATGTTACCCTTCATTAATAACTACTTATGTATCAAACAATATACATATTTGTTTCATACATCGAATTCGATTCATAACAAATTAAGCTAATTAATAATCAATTAGAATAGAAGTATTAAATATACATATTATAGTCACGGTTATTCAATGCCTGAAACGTTAAAGTCATCTCAAACTATTGTATATCAGCATATAACTTTTTTAACCCTTCTATATTTGATTTGCAAAATAAAAAGTATATTTACCTTATATTGATTGAATTGGCATTCACTTGGTAGAACTCCATTATAACACGGTGAAAAAATAGCAATGTATTTTAGTTCTACAAAATTATTACACTAAACAATACTAAAACAAAAAAAAAACAAAAGACAGATTCACAATTCGCTAATCACGTTATTAATGAATCACATAATATAAATTCAAACTCAGCCCCTAAATGTTTGCATCTTTGTAGTAAGGGTCGGAGAATGACGGCTTTGGAACAGCTAGAAATCAATAGACACCAATTATCACAAAGGATTCTTAACGACCAAACTAACATAATAGTATCGCCACTTGTCCAGCCGTTGCACAAAGGGTGGTCTGATTTACTTCCAGAAGGATCACTTCCGTCCCACATATAATCTTATTGACATAGATACCTATTGTTTCATTTAGAATTTTTAAAATTTAGTGCCAGTGTGTTAAAGTAACAAGCTAGACCGTTGGAACAGGAGAGAAGATGTGTTGTGTGCCTTTTCTACACAGCTATATATAGATAAGCAAATGTCAGTTTAAGCATAGTTCTGACGATGGCATGAGCCGAAATAGCTATCAACTATATTTGTTAAAAATAATTTTGTAGAACTAAAATACATTGCTATTTTTTCACCGTGTTATATTTACCTTTTCTATTGTGCTTAAAATATTCTTTAAAGATATTCTTACTAACCTGTTTTGATTATTTAAATGAAGTGGCTGTGGAGTTTAATACCATTTTTAAGAATTGATCAATTTGGGTTTACCTTGTAACCATTACGATATATTTTTTTAAAAAATAATAAAATTTCGTGTTCATTCTTATGAGTGGATATTGAAAACAGCAATCGGAAACCGTTGGTTCATGGAGACCGTAGAAAAACTATTCAGCAGTGAGGAAAAATTGGTAGTCCACAATATTATTGCAGTATCGTATTCGAAGTATACGTATGTGTAAAACTTATTACAAAAAATTACAAAAAAAAACACTTTTATTTATTTGTTATTTTATATTATATAAAAGTGTACGAATACTCTTTCAAAATTAAAAAAAATATTGTTTAAGTTAAGCTACATTCAGTTATTTTATATACTTTTATATTCTTTCATGTGAAAATTACGGTAGATGTCTTCAAGATTCGAAATTTTTAGTTCGGAAAGGTTGGTGTCCACCCGTTTAGGGTATTTCGACAAAGGACCATATTTTTCTATCTAATTGATTTCATATAGCTTAGTGTCTTAAAACTTATCTATTTTTTGTAAAATATAATAATCATATGCTACAAAAGCTTACAACTGTCAATAAAAACGAAATATATATAGTTTTTTTTTCATTATATCTTAAAATATATTTCATCTAAATTTAGCAAGCCATGTTAATAATATAAAATTTTAATATTTATTTCGCGATTTTATTTGATTTTTTCCTAAAATTCTAGCTAATCTTTAAGCCTAGGTCTTTTGAATTTTTGGTGCAAAGTTTTCTCGGACTTGTCACAATCAAGTGGACCATAAAGTTATACTCCGAAAATAACAGAATTTAAAAAAATTATAATTTTTATTTGGATGCACTGATTGAGGAAACCGACAATATAGTAATGAAGACTAATTTTACATGAAATCCTATCCAAATTCTTGAATTTATTTACCCCATTTGATTATATTAGAGTTAAAGCTTTGATAGCGTGCCCCATCTTGCGGTACTTCAGTGAAGATTACAGAAATGTTGGGTAAAACCCACTGCGATGTTGCCAGCGACGCCGACGCCGACGCTACCGACGCCCACCAGCTAATATAATGTAACATAAACAAATCAAATACATCAGCGCGCCATTATGATGGAAAGCAAACGGGTATTAAGATACAATGGTTCATATATAAGCAATACATCGAATACAATGAAATCTTATTGCATATATGGTGAAGATAATTTTAACAGTATCTTTCATCCAGCAATTAATTTATTTCTATCTTTCAATCAACATATATGTAACATAATGGTAACTGATATTTTAAGACTAGAAAAAAATTGCATCAAGTGACGATTTTTATCAGATATTTTTTCCGATAAATTCAGTATTAAAATAGATAGATTCATTATATACATTATAATTTTTTGTTGTTTTTTAATCTAAAATTCGTTCATTTAATTTTTTTTATTATATCAAAGCAAAGCACAAATGATTAAAGACCTTTTAAGCTTAGCGAGTAAGAACTTTCAATGATAAATTGAAAGTTAAACTTTGACATTCAAAGTAATTTTTCAATATTTTTATTGCAATTTTTATTCATTCATATTGCGTATGGATTATTTACTGCAACACAAAGAGATTGGTTTAAATTAAAACATATTTTGATTCTTCCTTGAAAAATTGTGTTTTTTTTTTAATTAATTTCATTCAACTCATTCCCTGCTGAGCGGTTTAAAGGATATTCCAATACCTAGACTCCAAAATTTTTTTTGGTAATATCGGTTAAAAACAATCTTATTGAGTTTGTCAGGACAAATCAAGCAATGTATCAACTCAAAATTCAGCGATTAAAAGAAGGTTTTAACCCCTGTTAATTCATATATTTTTGGGTATCAACTATCAACACAGAAAAATCAGCCGTCTCAACAGTTGAGACGTAAGCAGTCAGAGGGTTAATAAAGATTTACATTTACAGTTTAGTAAAGTAGAATATTCATTATTAAGTCTTTACTAATAACAAGATTTTTATATTCCTTCTATAAAAAATTGCTGTATATTATCTGTACTTTTTTATCTAAAAAAAATATTCGGTTTCGCAAAAAATCGTCATCTTATAACGTGCAACTCATGTGCGAAACATTCATCCAAATTCATATACTTTGCTGTATGCAACATACAAATTTATGAGGGCTATTTTAAAAACGTGAAACAATCAAAAGAAGATTGTTCTCGTACACCGCTCGGCCGAGAATGAATGCGGACTCTTAAACAGAGCATTACATAATTTCTAATTAGAATACATTGTTAGTTCCAGCCTCGGCTGAAATAAATTTAAGTATTTAAACAAAGTGCACGTAGTGTTTACACCTTTTCGATATCTATTGCACGCATTACATGTTAAAAGCATTAAGTATTTCAGCGGGTCTGTACATTTTCTTCTAGCACCTTCCTGCTTTCGTAGAATTCTGAACCAATCGAATGTTACCATGGAAATATTATTCCAATCAATTTTTTTTTTCAGATAATTCCTTACTTTAAGACGTCGAGTTTTTTGATACAACGTAATAATCCTTTACAAAACATTACATAATAAATTCCAAAAAGCTCTCTTTACTTATTTATACAAATATCACATTTGTCCATTAAATATTATATAAAAATTTACTAGATTCGATGATATTTTTCGAATTAGTGGTAACGTATTTATAGTACGCCAGTTCCTCGTCTACATCGGTAACTATATCATGGTGTTAAACGGAATCCTGTATGTATGAACATTCAATGAAATGGAACTCTTGCTAAAACTAAGCTGTGCTTCTTCTTCCACTACTGATGATGAGTCAATGGATTGTACTTATATTATATAAGTACAGATGACGAAAGATTTTAAATATTAATGAAGTAAATATGTTATTTTGTATTAATAAATAAGCTTAAATTTAATAATAAAAAAATATGAATAAATACACATGTTTTATCTTAACCCTTTGCACTCGAATGCCGCCATAGAGGCGGCATTGTAAGTTTATCGTATTACTCGGATGCCGCCGCAGTGGCGGCATGTTTATAAAGTCATTTTTTGTATACTTTTAACATTTTTTATTGGTCGATTTCAACTAGATCACAATAATAGATCACTGGGGAGTCATTTTCTAATAAAAATCATAGCCAGAGATAGTCGGCTCTCTTAATATCAATAAGTGTTGTCATCGAAATGCATGGTGGATTCCGAGTGCGTACTTCAACTGTTCCTACAGAAGACCGTCTTGCAGATAAATTACATATATTACGTTCAGGGCCTAAGAAGGATTGTGCAGTATGTTCAAATAGAAAAAATTCTGGCGGGAGATCGGAAACACGGCTGTTTTGCGAGACCTGCGTAAATAAGCCAGGATTACATGTTGGCGATTGCTTTGTGAAATACCATGAAATGAAGAATTACAAATAAAATAAAAATATGTACATTATATTCACTATATGTCTATTTTACAGAAAAAAATATTTTTTTTTTTTTTTTTTAATTTCATACATATTTTTTTTATTAGTTTGATTCACGTAGCGAATGCGATTTTCGCAAAAAAAAGCGCTAGATTTTTTGCGTGACGCTTTTTCGATCTCTTTTAGGGTCACTTGCAACACCAGTTAAACAAAAACATGGATTGCATATAAACCAAAATACATAAAATATACAGTGATTCTATACAATCCAAAAAAAAAAAAATGACGGTTCCGGCGGCGAAGTATCATGGTCCAAGGGGGTTCTTTTTTCGCTTCCTGCTGCCCGGAACCGTAGACGGACACCAAACAGGTGAGTAGGGGCGAGGGTGATCTGTGTTGTGGGAGGGAGAGGATCTAGGGAGGTTTCAGTTTTAAGACATGACGAGGTCTTGTGTAATCGGATGGGGCGTCAATGTCGAACGCTTCTATTCATGATTTTCGAATACCGAATGAATCATTTTACGGTTTTTAATGGAAAACCTAATGACCAATCTTGTTATTAATTATAATCTGACGAGCTTTATATTAATTCCAAATATTTAAAGTAGTTAATTAAAATTTCATTTTTCACCTTGATTTATTCATTATAAATACATCAAAAACCTGCTGTCTATAATATTTTAGCTAATCTTTCTCGGTAATATCGTAAATATTTTTCGCCTCAGGTAAAAGCGGTAATAACTTCATTCGCAAGCCAGCCAAAAGCTATTCATAAACCTGTGTGGGCCAAATTGAATACTGTTACACATGATGGATTTTTTCTAATCAATCTTCCTGGGTTACGACAGATTTAATATGGATATTAAAACTACAATTAGATTTATTAAAATTTGGACATAAATAAATATTTTATCTTAGTTTCCTTTGATAATAAAAAAATAATAATTAGCACGTACTAAATCTACAGTGAATACTCAAACAACGCATTAGTTTTGATGGATTAAAAAAAATATTTAAAAATTTTGTATTTTTTTCCTTGTAAACATTATCGTTAATCATCAAATATATATAAACCTTAATACATTACTTTTATGAAAATAACAAAAGGTATTTTATGTTGTATGATTTGCGATTCGGAATACATTTAGAAAAAATATTTTTTTAAACGACTAATTAATATTATATAGAATTTACAAATACCAATATATATATTGCAAAGTATATGATAATCATATGAATTATTTTTGCTGTAGCTTTTTGCTATTTTAGTATCATTAAATAAAATGTAACCAACAAGTGTTTTTCATGATAATCAACTTGATTTCTCTATTTTCTTTTTCCATAATACCATGAAACACTAGTTATTACTGCATATTTTGATTCTAGCTTTAACAATTACAAGTAACCTTTTTTAATTTAAGATACCAGTATCTTAATAAAGTTTTCACTTAAATATTTCGACAATTTTGTAGGGTTAGTGTTATAGTTAAAGGATTTATAAATGAAAATGTAGGTAAAGTGTTTATTTTCAACCAAATACATGTATTTTTCTGTCAACAGAGGTATTTTTTAATCGGTTGTTTGCCACGAGCGTATAATTACGGTCATAATTTCGAGAGCACACTGCCTGTTAAAGAAAATGCGAATATTTATACGGTGCACGTTACATCCACTGATAATGGATAAGTCGACGATTTTCACGATTCTTAGAATCATAATGTTATACGTATAGTTAAAATATTTTGTATTATATACAATTAAATATCGATTTTAAAGAGAGCTTTCGTGTATTGCCAAAACGCGTCGCTAACAAGATAATCGCTGTCCTAGATGTACGACCGTTCTAATACCTACCGGCAAATAACAGGTTTAATAGTAATATTTAGATTTAATTTGTATTTATTAGTTTTAACTCATTTAATTATAACATCATCCTTACATAAGACAAATACGTACATAACAAGAGTTTCGATTTTAACGAGCATAAATCAAACAGCGTGTTTGCATAATACGTCATATGAAAATAGTTGTCTATTAATACATACTTCTGTATTATCAGTTAGTATAACAGTATGTGTTTAGTATTGTTCAATATTTCGGCGATTGACTTTGTTGCAATACTAAAATGAGTGCCATAACGGTTACATATTTCAGAAGCACTTCCTCGGGCGATACGAATTCTGTACATATCACATAAAAGTTATAAGAACATCTAAAAATATCCAAATGAGAAAACGCGACCGAAATAAATTAAATGCCACTTCGCCCCCTTCTTTTGCGGCCATTTTGAATTTTTCTCAAGCCATTATTCCTTTTGTCCGGCCATTTGCGATTTCAATTTCCCGGCAAATATTTTCCGCAGCCCATAAACACCGAGTGTTGCAACCATTTACTTACCAAATCACCTGCTTACCGATTATTATAACACGATCTCATGACAACAAGATGCAAAGCTAGCCCATTCATTTTTACACCATCATAGCTGACCAATTATTCATTGGGCTGTTGTTTTATAAATAATTATATTATTTGAAAAAATATTCAGCATTTACACAATTTTTCTTTTCATTTCATATAAAAATCCTTTACCAATCAACAGTTTATAGTCTCACTAGTCACTACCAAAGAATTGTTTTATTTCCTTCTTGTCCTACCAAATATTTTCAATTAAAAAATAACTAATGTTGTTTCTGACTTTATTTATCATCAGCAAAAATCAAATAATGAAACAAAATATATGACGTCACTGATTATTTAGTGTATATTAGGGTATGCGAAGCTGGTATTACTAAAATGGTACCGAAAAATCTCGACAAAAAATAAAAAATTCATACCATAATCGAAAATTAACCAAAATCCAATTTTGTTCAGGAGCTTTTTTTTGATTAAGCATATAAAACAATTTTATTATATTTCTATAAGACTCAAACGGCAATCTCTCTCACTCATTCTTGGCAGAACTCACTGCTCATTTATCACATATACAAAATGTTGTTTTACTCTGTCATCAGTCACGCATTACCACTTTCAAAATTTACTTCTATTATTGAATAAGCAATCACAGTTTCATTATTTGAATATCTTTTTTTGTGATTCTCATATTAAATTCAACTTTATTTTATTTAGATTAGTATTTTTTTCACTGGAATAACTTTAATTTCATTTCTCTTTGATAGTGGGATTGATATTAGCAACACCAATATTTTAATACCGGAAATATATGTCCGGTACGATAATGGTATTGCGATCCCTGTCATGTGCTAATTAAATCTATAATTATACATTTCTGGTGATAATATAAAGATAACTGTCTCATTACATTTTGGTATTACTGAATCTTCAATATCACCGTCATTCTAATCCTGCCAATTTAAATGAAAAGCGAAACTTCCGGTTTCTTCAAAGCCTTTTTTTTCTCATAAATGTTGTGTGCACCTCCCTATCATTTTACGACAAGATAGAATTTACAATCATAAAACTTTCATACGCCATATTATTGTAACTAAACAGTCATTCAATAGAGACGCTCAATTTTTCTTTTCATTTAAAGGTATTTTTTTATGGAATTACATGTGGAATATAACGTCGTTCAAATGTCCACCGTGGCATTGCTTGGTGATACATATTTGGCAGGTCCAATTTTCAATAACTTAATCGTATAGTCTGGCTGAATTTGTTAGATGGCGTTTTTTATGTTACTTTTGAGGGCGTTTACTGTTTCTGGCTTATTTGCGAAGAATTGTAATTTAAGATAGCTCTAAAGGAAGAAGTATAACGGCGTTAAATTGTAAGATATCAGTGGCAAATTCACGTCACCACCGCACGAGATGACCACGTCCTAAAGATGAAAATAAAATTTGATAATTTGCATACGTTACTCAACATTATAACCTTACATGGTAATTTGCCGTACTTTATTAAATAAATGACAATAAATTTGACAAGTGTCACTTTGATAAAATGGCTGTTATAACTTGATAAACTTTGAAATTCCTTATTCAAAGATCCTTAATGTTATACAAAAGACGCGCACTTTTCGACAGTTGACAAAAATTTAACTGCTCTTACAAAAGCAACTTGATCATTTATAATAATGTAACATAATAAAATATATTTTTTCATATTTTGAAACAGTACCCAGTTTTAATAATTTGCTGGATAAGACATAATTGAGATATTATAAACATCCATTACATCGAACACAAATCCATATGCAGATTGAAAAATAGTTTTTTTTTGACTGTTTGCACTGGTTTTGAACACGGCAATATCGCAAAGAAACTATCGGCATTGACCCCTATAAAATAAACATTTTATTTTTTATCTTAAAGATAAGAAGTAGAATACAATGGGTGATCGGTTAGCGAACATAATCAATTCTAAAGACTATGTTCGCTATCCGAATTGTTCGTTGACCAATTATACGCTTTACACGCCTCATTGTATCATGAAAATGACATTACTAACCGAGTCAAAAGAGCGCCGTCTCAAATGTAAAACATCGATTAGTTTTACAGATAAAAAAGTGTATTAGAAAGATCGTTTTAGTTCGTTATCCGAATATGTATTTGATTTGCTCGCAAAATTGGGAAAAATTGCGTGATTACACAAAGCAACGAAATTAAAAAGATTTATTACTCTGTAATATATGGATCGTAACCAAACATTCAATAAAATTTGACATATTGCATTTCGCTGAGAAAAAACATTCTATATATAAAATTGTACGTTTTTTTTGCCTTGACTCTTGCAACACTGCTAATATCTTTGCCTAGTCTAGCGGGAATTGAAAGCATTTCTGCGATAAATTTGAATTAAGAAGACACACCATTTGGACCAAAGACAAAATCGTAAAATTGTTTGCGACGATTTTCAAGAATGTTGAAATACGACAAGTGATTGACTTTTTAGATTTTCAATAGTATATTTATTCTGCCAACTCCGTAGAACATTGATATTAACCAAGTGAATACCGAAAACATTTCTTGTAATCATATTATAATTGAAGTATTTAGTAGGTAAAAAACCTTCAGGTGAGCGCAAACGCCAGATATAAAAAAAGCCCCTAAAGTAATATATCGTAGATGGACAGTGATGGACAATGATATTGTATGAATTTTACAAATTTTATTAATTCTTAAACGTCACCAAATTGTTTTCTCAATTACTTTAGAATTTATTTTCAAGTTGGTAATATAATATTTTCATCATTTTTTAGTCCAACAACACATTTTCTGATTTCTAACAAAATATACCTGTTTAACTTTTAATGTGTTAAATGTATGTCTTGGTGGAAAGGCATGATATTTTCAATAATAACAACATATTTTTTTGTACATCTTTCAATATATTTGATGATCACGACTGTTTGCTACTATCAAATGATTTGATACAAATTAGAAACAAGCCTCTTTATACAAATTTTTGAGTTTGTATAAGTAGGCTTGTTTTTAACTTGAATCATATTTTTTGATAATGCTTACACCGGAAGTAATCATCAAATATATTGTGGAAGTAGTATTGAAAATTGTGTTTTTATTATTTAAAATATCTGATTGACAGAACATTTCAAATTTGGGGATATATTCTTTGCTGAATGCAATCTAATTAAAATAAAACATCATTGTTTTGAAACAAAATAAAATTCTGAAGAATAGAAATTGTTTAAGGAAAAAACTAGCTCCCTATTATTTAAATATTGTCGCACAAATTGAAAACTAGTTTCTTAAAATATACTCATTCAAATTTTAATTGTTACAATTATGGAGTCCAACAGTGGGGTCGTACACTGTTTAGTCATTGTATTATATTACACATGCAACAGAAATGACGCACAATAAACAGTTAGCATCGCCTATCAAAGGTATTATTAACAGGAAAAAGACAGACCCCAAGGCAAAAACTTAATAGCAGCTAAAACACATTTAATAATATTGATCTAATAATAATTTAGCCAACTGCTTGTGATAATTTTCATTAACGACTTATCTTGTAATGAGGCATTCTTGAAAGTTTTTTACAAAATATAATAATCAACTATCATTAAAATGTAATTAGGCTTTTTTTTGGAAATATTTCAATTATTTCAATTTGGCAAGTAACAATTAAATATCTAGTGATAAAAAAAAATATGGAATCGTTAAAAGTTGTGACAATTCAAAATTGATATTGAAATTACATCAAGCACTTTCAGTCGATGTCACAAATTATATACTCATTCGTTTATTAAAAAATGTTACAATAAATGAATTAATAAAAATATTGTTGTATACAATACCTACCTACACAACTAATGATTTAAGTATGCATATACATTATACATTTGCAATAATTTGTCATTTCAAAATCTTCATGTTTTTCCCGAAAATATTCCATTTACTTCGGGTTGTGGTTGTGCCACTCAGTGATTTTCAATCTCAAAATGAGTAACCGGGTTTTAAAATAACACGACTGTTTTAGCTCCGAAGAATGTGTTTTAGTCATGCTCTGGGAAGGGCTGCCAAATCATTATTTTATTCTTTGATGATGCAATATTTTTTAGTTTCTTTAATTAACAGTACGATTATAAAGTAACGAAACTAATTGCATTTTTTAACAACAAAATTTACATAAAATACACTTTCGGTTTAGTGATATTAAATTTGAATTTTTGCAATTTTGTACGGTTCCACATGTTTTGTCACATACGACTCGGGTTTCACCCTTCGGCATCTTGATGCTATACCTGAAGATGCCGAAGGGCGAAACCCAGGTCGTTTGTGATAAAACATGTGGAATCGTACAAAATTGCAACAATTAAAATTTGATATTAAAATTCCATCAAGCACCTTCAATCGATATCATAAATTAGTGATATTAGTGTATGTGTTTGATTATATTTGCAAAAAAATATTCTCAAAATGTTGAATAACTCAATATTTGTGTCTGAATAAATTCTTTATACAAAAAAAATATTATTGTACATTAATCGTATTTACAAAAACCGATAGATACTTGCTAGAATCATGGAAACTAACTTCATCGTTGAAAATATAATGTATATTTGTTCGAGCATTTATTTTATATTTATTATATTATGCTAGAAATAAGTTTTTTTTTTTACAATATTAGTACTTTATGTAAGAAACTTGGTATTTTTGGAATAATTATATCAAAACAAAATTACACTAAATTTCAAAACAGCAACTGTCAAAGTTTCTTTAAAAAATCTAAAAAAAAATTTCAGGCATAACTCGATTATATCATTAACATATGTGTTATGTTCCAGACCATAGTTTCTCAACCGGTGGTCCGCGAATTTTTTTGGGTGGTCCATGATGCAATATTATTTCTATAAACAATCGAATTTCAAATTGTATTTTATGGATTTTTTATTTATATTTTTTTGTTACTGTCTATTTTAACACGCTTAAATATTGTTATATCAGCATACAGTGTTGCAAAATTAATTGGTTTGAATAAAAAAATGATTATATAAATATTTTTTATTTTATTCCACTGTGATGGTCCGCAAAACATTTTTTGCTTTTTTGGTGGTCTGCGGATGTAAAAGGGTTGAAAAACTCTTCTCTAGATTTCATATGCTATGAAAATTTTATTATTTATACTTAAAAAATAGTAATTTACGCCTATAAATACACATCTTATTGATTTACGCGTCTAGTTTCCCCCCATTTTAATTTAAACCCGTTTTTATAACCAAATGTTTGAAATCTCGTATTTAATGTTTACAGATCATTTTAATACAAGTACATTTAAATCGTTACATTACTTCAAATTGATATTTTCAAATTTCGATAAAATTTTCTAAAACTCATCTGTCAACTTTACATAAATTCTTTTCAGTTCCATTCTTAACAAATAATTTCATTGGGTAATATTGGTTCTTCGTGACTCTATTGTGTAATAATAATTGTATATTTTTAGATATGTATTGTTAAATTAAACATTTAGCATCCCTATT
This sequence comes from Himalopsyche japonica, assembly GCA_028555115.1. Lineage (NCBI taxonomy): Eukaryota > Metazoa > Arthropoda > Insecta > Trichoptera > Rhyacophilidae > Himalopsyche > Himalopsyche japonica. Next base: position 1,338,277 of record JAHFWJ010000015.1, read on the forward strand.
AACTACTTGCCTCATTATTTCGATGGCTTCCGTCACTTCGCATTACCAACGCAAAAACACGGAAATTGTTTATTTCATCTGATATAAGTACAAAATTATAAGTAGGCGTTCATAATTGTCTTCATTATTTTTCATAATTAGAGAAATATTTTTAGTACGAACCATCACTAAGATAATTTTTTTATTAAATACACGACAACACTTGCTAGAGCTCGATTATAAAACAAAAAAAAAATATCAAAGTATTTAGTCTCAACTTAATTTGATATCAAAAAAAAAATTACTTCATAGTCTGAAATAAAATGTCATAGACTTTCGGTCTGAACTTTTGTATCAGTTTTCTTTTTGTATTAGACTTTTTAATTGTTGATTTTTCTAATATAATAACAACAAGTTCTTAAATTACTTTAATATGTAATATACATTTTCATAACATAATCTGTTCCAAAACTATGCTCGCTATCCGAATTGCTCGTTATCTGAATTGTTCGTTAGCCGAAAGACGGTGTTTGACAGATAGAATAAGCGTATTACAAAGATAGTTTTAATTCGTCATCCGAATATGTATTCGTTTTTCGAACACAAAAACCTTTCGTGATAATTTATGTTGTCCGTTTTGTTCATAATCCAAACTATTCGTTAACCGATCACACACTATATATAGGTTTATAAGTGTTAACTTTATGCAATTATTTTGGCTGAAAAGTGTGAACAAATGACAAATTTTGACTGTGTAAATAACAGCTCAGATATATCAAAGAATTGTGTTGTCAAACCGAATCATTAGGAGCGAATGCGTATTTTCTACACAAATAATAATTTCTTTTGGAACACATCCACAAAATTTCTTTAGTCTTGTAATTCGGGTCATTCCAGTATTTTCCTTTTAAAAATATTTCACCCAAAAATATTCCACAACAAAAACAATCTCTTTCAAATATTACCTCTAGCATCCGTGTTGAACTTTTACTTAAATTATATTTGTTTTCGATTCAAAATGATTTAGAAAGGACAAGTTTTCAGTGGCTTTGATGTTACGGACTCATTAATTTTCACCGCTTAATGTATTTCAAATAACACTTTCATTACGAGTCAATCAATAAATACAAAATATGAAAGACAAAAATAGCTTTCCAAGAAACCAAATTAAATATAGATTCTAAATAGTTATGATACAGTCTAAATTAAATGTATCAAACATAACAACATAATAACCTATATTGTGTTTATAAATATAAGTTTTTGATACAAATCCAAATAAATTATTCAAAGAAAGTTAAGCCTAGACTGTTGCTGATTTATTATAGGATTTTCCGATTTAATTTAAGTCTAAATGTAATTAGGACCGTCGTCCCACAAGGCGATCGTTAACTTATCTAAATATTCTAGTAAAGTAAATATTAAATATAAATTTTTAATTGATATAATTGAGAAGATAAACTTCTATGTCTAATAGCAATATACACGTATGTCACGCTGATTTTTTTTTTAACATTATATTTTTTTCACTAAAAAGTAAATCAATGCGAATAAATTATACACATATTTGGCAAATATTTATTATTAAAATATCATAGAAAATTACGTTTTAAATATATTTTTATTTATTCTTATATCAGTCACTGTTTGTGGTTTATTTTAATGCAGTTTGAATTGGTCGTCGTATGAATATTTTGGGAAATGAATTCCGTGACATAAATGTTTATTTCTAGTCGGGGCCAACTTCGATGCAAACGCTGGAATATTATATCGTATTTCTTACTGCAGTCTTATAATTTAATTTGCTTTTTAAACGTATAAATATATTGTTAACGCTAAATAATTGATACAATAATTTGGTCAACGTGATATTTATTATCTAGCTGGACTTCTATATATTGTCTACAATCTATTTTCTATGGTCTACCATACTGTCATTTTGTGTGAGTTTTAAAATGTCAATTCCTTTAAAGTGTCAACTGTCACTTCTTAGTGGAAAGACATGCAATTTTAAATAATAAAAACACATTTTTCAGTACTATTTTCATGATATGTTATATGATCAGAGTATTCTCGCGATGAGTGAAACTGGTCTCATTAAACTAAAAACAGTGTTTGTATTGTTTAAAATGTAAATTATCAACGTCTATAATGTTTTATACACCTAGCACGAAAAAATGGGCTATCTACCTACTGCCATTTATACCCCATAAGCAACATTAAAATAATTTGAATTAATAAAAAAAATAGGTCATTATACTTTCAGGTTTTTTTCTCAGTTTCTAACAGTAAATTTTCCAATCTCTGGTTCGAAACAAATTTATTTAATTTCATCCAAATACGTAAATAAATGTAATGTTTTCACATTTCCCACAAAAAAGTTTGATGTAAGTATTAAAAATTTAATGATGTGTTTAGTACAAGCCTTTTTCTAAGCTCATCCTTCATTCCATACCAATTCTGAGTAGAAAGCACTTACGAGCTGATTTACACACATTTCTTGTTAAAAAAAGCACCCATAAAGATACTGCGGTCTATTTGAAAATACCAATGCCTCATTTTAAAATATATTTAAAATCTGCTTTATTAAATGTTTAATTATTTTTTTAATAATATCAACTTTTCTTATTAATGTTAGGCATTATTACAAAATGAGTACCATTGCTAAGTATGTCATATTTCATGGCCATTTCAAATAGATATATGTGCGTAGATGAGTATTTATTTTAGCGTGGTTTTTTTCCACTATTATTTTTTTTAAACACAGTGTTACTATTAATAATTACCGCAAAGACAATGTGAATGAACGGATAGGTTAAGTTCTCGACATGTGTTTTGCACATTTTTGTTTAAAAATACAACAGGAAGAAAATCAAACAAGATTTAAAAATGAATTGTATTCATGTGTCAAATAACAGTACCACTATAAACCCTCCAAGTAGGAGCATACTTTTTATTTTTCTACTATCAACACATTTTTGTTTATAAAAATATATTTTATATATTGGGCAGTCGTTACGCATGCTAGAAACGAAAATCGCATAGTTTAACATACAACAATTGAAGATATATTTTTTTACTATCTGTGTTAAATGTTTTAGCGGGAGTTTTATTATTTTAATATTTTGACTTTTTGTCCGCGTCAAAAAATGTAGAAAGTTTTTTTAAATAATAAAAACACATTTTTAGTACTTATTTCCACAATATATTTTTTGATCAGGACCGGTTTCGCTCATCGCGAGCATTATCAACTGATGAGTTTATTATTTATTAGTATAGCATTATTTAAAATAGCATGCCTTTCCATCAAGAAGTGACAGTTGACACCTTAAAAGTGATAAATGTAGAAAGCTTACCCTATACGCGGCAACTTTTTATCGGATTAGTTAATCGCGTTTTCGACTATAAATATATATTGAAATATTTTTTCAAACAATCAAAAGTTAATTGATACCTATAGTATTCGTTTTTGATAATGAAGTACAATATATTTCATGTATTTTCTGTTTAATTTAACAACAATCATTCTTCATACATGATTGACGTAATGGAAATTTCCGTAACCACTATTCGCGCCATACGCGCTGAGGGCATGACAGCTATGACACGAAAGGCGTACGCGTACAAAGGGTTAATATTTGTCATTTGTGTATATGAAAATATGCAGCTATTTTTTATATTTTATTAAATATTCATTTTATATTTAATGGCCTATTGGTGTTTTATATTAATAACATAATTCATTCAGTAAAAGCTACAGCAGAGGATATTAAACGTAACAGCTGATTTTTCAAAGGTTTAGTTTCTTAATATAAAAAAAATCTAGATTTTTTTTACATGCTTATTCATTATATAGAACTAATTATAGTATAGCTTAACGTATATTCTTTCATAAAACATGATAGAAAAAATACAAATATAATATGTATTATTACTTCCTCACAATATAAAACAAAAACATATTAAATATAAATATTATATAAAAAAAGTTAAGTTGCAAATGTGAAGAGTTGAGATGATTCTGCTTTCAATAATAGACAACAGCTGAAGGCATCAGTGTTTTTCATTTAATAAAATTTAATAAGATATTAAACACTGAGGGCAAAAAATATATCCTAGACGACACGATTTCATCCCAGAGATGAATTTTGACGAGACCATATGCACCTGTTGGTTTCTTGAAAACCGTTCAAATATGTTGTTTCATTGAATAAGAGAACTATGTCTTGCGTTTCCGTTGAAATCTTTTTCGAATGGATTATAAATATCCGATTATACATGCTTTAACACATTAACATAAATATTGTAAAACCTTGGAAATAGGTACAAAAACTAATAGTATTTTTGAATGATTCATAAAATGTCATTTAAGTAAACTAGCAATTGTGGTTATGATCGTATTATCGAGTATTTTTTGAATAAAAAAAAAAGAATATATATTCCATGATTCTACTCTTGGGATTTTTTTTTATAACATAGCGGTCAATACGAAAACTTTAAATGACAGTTTCGTAAATCGATTTTAAAATAGATGTATGAATGAAAACATGCATGTAACATGTGTTGTTCAAAACTGTCGGATCCCAAAAAACGTAGTGATAACGATAAGCTTGGGGTTGCCAGATTCATTGACAATTACACGGCAACATTTTAAATAATTTATTCGAAATCGTATTTCATTGTCAGCTCGAGGAACCATTTTTAAAAACACCAATTCGCGCCTTTCTGTTGTGTGTGTGTGTGTGTTTTTTTGTTGATCCAACCGAAAATTATCATGTCATTATTAGACAATTCAATATTTTGTAATAAGTACATAATATATTTTACCATTTTATATTTGCATCAAAATTTATTAATCAAAGTCAACTCATTGACTTTTAATTTACATTTCTACAACTGCTAAGCTTGAAATTTCTGGACAATACTGTTATTAGCAGGAAGAGCTATGGAGTTGGAATCGTGGTGTTTTTCAAAGTCGTAGTCGTGTTTTTGGTCAATATTGATATCGGAGTCGTTAAAAACGAGTTACTTCGACTACTTTTTCAATTAAGAGATTTTGAAGAACATCTAAATGAAAAATACGCCTGATTGGTTGATTAATCTTTTATTTAATGCGCACAGATACGAATGGTAGAGAAAAACCTAATAAAAATATGTTTTTTAGTCGGAGTTGTGTTTTTTAACGACTACACAGCCCTCGTTATGAATCAATATATACATGGTATGATAATGAAACAGACTATCTGAAATAAGAGTCTTTGGTTGTTGCGAATGGTCGCCGTTACAACTGACATGAACTTGAAACGAGTCATGTAGTAATGAAACGCTAGATTATATAAATAATTGTGTGATAGCACCATCGTTCTTTTCTTAATCAATTCGAAAAAGATTTGTCAACCGATATAATACCATAAACAAATTTCTGTTATACGACATTCAATTAGTGTGTCTACATGCTTCACATTTATAACTAGCAAGTTAAAAAAACATGATTTTATAAATCAACACGAGCTGAATTAATACTCTCATTGTTGATCAATGGGTTGATCAATGCTTTAAACGATTAGCCATATTGGATTGAAATGCTACCAACTTTTTTTTCGTCGTTTCCCAATTAGTAATTTAAATATTGCAATTTTTATTCTTCATATAAACAAATTCTGTGTGTAACTTTACACAAAGGTAAATGTGAAACTAATTTACAGGCAAATTATCGGCGAGAGTGACGTGTTTACTGAAAGAAGTTTACACAATTATTTGTTTGCCGCAGTAGCTTTTGGAACCGCAAAAGCAAAAAATATACAGACTTAATTTCTTTTGTCATGAAAATGCGCTTCAAAAATCTATATATGTGATATGATTTATCATATTTCGTTTGATTCAATTGTTTGCAAATGACCTTCGTTAGAGATTTTCTTTCAATTCGTGATTCGTTCACGACTCAGTTACATGTCACACATGTCCTTATTACCGTAACTTTATATTTATACATTACAGACCGTTGAAAATGATCAAATACTTTTTTTCAACATTGATGTGAATCCGACGGAATCGGAATTCTCGTTTGAGTAACGAAGGCCGATATATCGTATTTTGGCAACCGGTAGGATATAATGTGATTAAATATTTATTTAAATGAATACAATATTAGAATTCGTCGATTAAATTATTATTTTAAATAGCAATCATTTAAAACAGTGCATGATTTTATATCAATTCACGTTATTGAAGATAAATAAAACACTCGAATAGAAGTAACGAATGCTTAGGTTAAGATAACCCGGGGAAATTATTTTCTGAAAATACTAGAAAACTTTATTACTGTTATGGTTGCGAATGTGTATATTTTATCGTTAACATCGACGCCTTTACAAAATTTTATTTTGAATGAAAAAATTTTATACAACAATAAATCCTTAATTTTAATTTCAATTGTGCTTTCAACACATCTGAATACGCAGGTTTTTTTTATTTCTGAGCAAATAAATATTGAAATTTTGCGATATAAACGCAAATGTTCCATAAAAGTATACTAGTTTATGTTCAATTCTAATCTTGGTAGTGATGCTACTTCGAGTGTTAAATTTTTAGCCTTTCGGCATCTTCAGGCATTCTATCACACGAATGCAGTCAGCTCTATTCCATCCGTGTGTTAGAATGAGTGAATATACCGAAAGGCGTAACCCGGGTCGATTTTGAGAAAACATGTGGAATCGTACAAAGTTTTAACAATACAATTTTTTTGGATTCACATTTTTAATCTATAAGAAATTTTTAATTAAAAAAATGATTTTTAATCTTTACTTTCATGCATCTATTTTCTCATCATAAATACAAGAATCTCTTTCATAATGGGTTGCTTTTATATGAAAGTCAAAAGTATATAAATTCCAATAATTCTATACAAATTGGTTGTCCCACCTCCACCCGTTATGTGTATGCAGCTGCTGTTAAACGAAAAATAAACCATTTTACTCCTCATATTATTAGCCCAGTACAGAGCTGCATGAACCGATCGTTAAACTATGCACTGTTGTGCTTAAAAGAAAAGAGAGCAAAAAAGAAAAAGGAAATGTGACTTGCTCGGCCACTTCAATCATTCGATAATTTGAAATTAAATTAAAATACTATTTAAATTATTAATTTTACAATAATGTCGTAATGTACACAACAAACAAAATTATAAATGCCGTCATTAAATCCAATACCGTTTCAAATAGTATACAAAATTAATTTCGAAATGGGTCGACTCCACCGGATATCCTGTCACAGTGAAAGTTTTCTTCCTAATAATGAAGCTTTCAAAGAAACTTTTACAGCCTACTTTCTACTCTAAATCGAATACCGTATTAACTGTATTTGATTATTACAAACAGTCCGTTTAATATTAATATGGAGATTTTTTTTTCTTCATGAGATTTATCTTGTGGTGCATTTTTACAATTTCGTCACATGACATTACTGCGACATAAAATATTTCCGCGGAAACCAATAAACTGTTGAATTAACGATAATATTTGTTGAGAATTTTGTTGCATTACAATTTCTCAGACGAAATATTTTTAGAGTATTTCTGATGAGGCCGAAATAGCTGTCAACTGTATTTCTTATATTTTTTTTATTTTTAAAATAAATTGCTATTATTTTCACGTAGTTATAATGGAGTTCTACTTATTTTTGACAATTTAATTGATAATTTTTGATAATAAAATTGTATAATTCTACGTTATGTCTTTCATCAGTCTTTAATTACATAATTACAACATATTTTAAGCAGCAAACATATTTTTACAAGCATTAAATATCAAAAATTTGATTGATAAAATCTAAATTTGATATTGATCTCTCTATGACTTAATTTATGGCATATTGTATCTGATAGGTAGTGTATGGCATAGTTTATCAACCTTTTTACATCCGCGGACCACCGAAAAATCCAAAAATGTTTTGCGGACCATCAACATTGGAATAAAATAATAAATATTTATATAATTGATTTTTTATTCAAAGCATTTAATTTTTCAAAAAATCCATAAAACACATTAAAATACATACAATTTGAAATTCGATTGTTTCGGGTCACCCAAAATACTACTGTACCACTAGTTGAGAAACTATGGTATATAGCACTTACCGCTGACAGTGTGTTTTAGTAACTTTAAAATTTCAACTCTAAATCGCTGATTTTTTACAATATATCTCATTGTATGCTATTCTATTGTATATCAAATTAAATTTATTAAATTAATTTTAGCTTCATAAATCATTTAATGGAATAAATAAGAGCATTGTTTCCAGCGAGATTTTCGCCAAGAAATCTTTATATCATTCATCGCTCTATTTTTCGGAGTGCGTGGGACTCAAACCGCAGAAGCAAACTTGGTAAACAGATCGCTTCCCAACTGAGATATATCTTGAGCTCCACCGAACACCTACACAGGTATTCTATTTTTCATGCCGAGTGACGGAAGACGGCGGTGAAATACGCGAAGGCCTCTCCGAAAGACTATACATTTTCCGAATTTTAATAATTATCAACGAATCTATTTTATTGTTAGAAATATTTTAAATAAAAGCTACACAAATTGATCTGGAAATTATTTTCCGGAAACACCATTATTTTCGGCATCCATTCAATAAAAATAAAAACAACGTTTTTAGAACTGAACATAATCTTTTACAATTTGAAAAATCTTAATAAATATGTTCGGCTTTATCACAAATCGCAGAAAGTCTGTAAAATTTAGTTTGTCATTGTTTATGCAATTAACGCAAAGTTAAACATCTATTATTCTTCACATATTATATAAGTTTTCAATATAAAGTAAAACCTAATCGACAACTTCGTTAGAAACAATTCGTTAACAAAAGGATTGTTAGCATAATATTTCGACGCAATTTAATACCTTGAAGTCAGTACGGGATAAAAATATTGTATCATGCCTTACACGTACACACTAGTATAATATACCATTACACCCTGTCCACTTTTTATGCGATTTCGATTATGAGCATTTTTTGAAAGACACTGTTACTTTGTTTTACGCGATTAACTTGTTGTTATGCTTATTTTCCAAAAAAAAAATATTTACAAAAGAAATTTTTACTCAGAAAGGATCTAGAAAGAACAAAATTTCATCAAATGAGTCCAAGAAAAATGCAGTCAGTTCGTTCAGAAAATGGTGAACGATTATATTTGCTATTCGGCATTAACAGCAACGAATAACTCCTATAAGTGAATACAATTTTGCATGTGTAGATATTTACCTGTTTCTTGACGTATTTTTATAAACAATACAGATATATATTTTGTTTTTTTTATAAATATTACGCCACTGCTGTAAACTAATAAATACGAGACATAAAATCACTCGTAACGGCGTCATAAGCTAAAAAATAGTTGTATACGTCACTTAAAGTAGAATGACATTTTCAAATTTTAATTCAGGAAAAAGTTTTATTTTTATACTTCTGGAATTATCTAAATTTATGTAATATAATATGAAGATAGTATTAAATTGCGGTGTTCTGGAAAGTGCTAAAAATCTGATTAAGACTAAACTAACGTGGGAGTTTATTTATCGGCGCGTTAAATTCTATTGATATAGGAACGATGAAACAAAATAATACGGACGTATCTTCTATGCATATAGATACAAAGTAATTTTTTTAGTGAAAACATAAAAATAATTACGTTTGAAGTATTTTATATTTCTATGCATACAGTTAGTTGTACCCAATCTTGAATATGATAAAATAAAACAGCCAAAAAAAGCTATACAGTAACTGACTTCTGTATGCGAAAGGGTGTACAAGAAAGGCAAAAATCCATTATGAAACAGAGAAAGTTTTAAGAATGATAAATATCAAAAAAATGCATTTCAGTCATTCATTTTATATTCAAACAATAATATGAAAAATCACTGAGGACGGGAATGATTTTTAAAAAACATTTTTCACTTATTGATATTGGCGAAGTACACCCAGCCCTCTTTTTACGCGAATTTCTTTTACGCGAATTCGATTATACGCGATTTTTATGGACGGCGCCGTTACATTTTTTTACGCGCTTAACTCGTTTTTACGCGATTGTTTCCCCAAATTTGATTTAAAGAAGAAATTTATAATTGATGCTAGGCATGTATATTTCATTCTTTTTTTAAATGAAAAAAATATGTGTATTTTTAAAACTTAATTTTGTAAAGCATTCCATTTTTTTCAATAAACATACAATTGCCAAATGTTGACAAGTGTATCGAATATTATGCGAATTTATGTTTTAGGGTGTGTAAAGAAATATAATGCAATTGCGCAAAATCATGGGATGTATGTCCGCTCGTAAACTTGTTTAAACACAATGCATTCATTAAATTCGTTGAATAGCACTTTTCTCGGCCTTTAATAATTCATATAAATGTATATAAGATAATAAAATATATAATTTTTTTTGCACGAATTTCAAAGACCAAATTTTGGTTTTTCATACGTTTCTGGTACTTTTTTACGCGATATTTTAATTTTTGGAACCAATTTATCAAATTATATGAAAGTTATGATTTTTTTACGCGCCTTTTTCTGGAACCAATGTATCGCGTAAAAAAAGGTATTGCTATATTTATGACATGAAATGTTTGAACCCTTAAAATATCTTCTTTCTACCCTCACAAAAGTTTCTGAACGATTACAACCACATGACAACATTTCTGACAAGTTTTTTTAACCATTACAAAAACTCTTATGAGACTGTCAACTTGAGAATGGCTTTTTGCATACTTTCAATTGTTCATAAACTAAATTTGATTGTGGAATAAGATTTTCACTGAATGAAAACTTTTTTTAAAGTATTTATCCAATTCGATTACTTTGAATACAATCAAGAACTACCTAGGAACTACTTTTGCGAAACTATCATACTTTGACGTTATGAATTTTTAATGACATTTTACATACCATCTATTGTTCTTAAACTTAATTCAATTTTCGAGTAAACTTTTCACGCGATTGATTTTTTTAGTACAGTTGTATGAGCAACATTGAAACGCATGTCGGGTACTCGTTAGTAAATCAGAAATAACTTTCAATGTGTAAATTGACACTTCTTAGAGTAAAAACATTATATTTAAAAAAATTAAACACAATTTATATTACTATTTCTTCAATCATATATTTTTATTAACAGAATCGATTTAGCTAATCGTGAGGATTATCTATTCATACATTTAAGTTAGCATTATCAACGATGAGTGCCTGACTTTAAAAATATAAAACTGTTGAATTTATACTTAACATTGTGCTTTTATAATGTGAATGCATTAAAAATGATAAAAGATATTTCGCTATTTTTTCATCATATATCACTTAGAAAAATGTTCATATTATTAATTTATTGCCACAATCAAAATTGAATTACGCATTAAGCATTATTTTTTACGACTAGATGCGCTTTCCTTGCATATTATAATTGGAACGCAATAAATTTACCTACTTCATATTATCAGATGTAAAACTGGATGGTTTGTGTAATATTCAAGATTTTTTTAATAAGTACATTTTTTTATCAAAATTAAATTAAAAAAAACACAGTATTTATTTTCAATTTCAATTTGCAACAAATTTATACATGTTTGCATACATTTAATCTTGAATCTAAAAAAAAAAAATTTACATTATTTCTTGACACATTTTCGGTAAAGCATATCACTGTTTTTACATCCATGTTTTATCCTTTTGCTTTGATCAAATCATATGTTTTATCCTAGACTCTATCGCATACACTCACTTATTTAATCATTGATAATTAAATATTTACATTGTAATCAAAAAACAACGTCGCGGTATTAATTAAAGATCTCGTTGATAAAAGCGAAATTGAACATTTTCAATAATTTCTTTACATTGCGAGTGTATGCAGTGAATCCTCGATTCTGCGTGTTTCTATGGACCCTAAAAAAATGCGGGATACGAGGAATACGGGAAAGCTACTACTTAGATACTAAAAAAAGTTAAATTTTAAAAGAAGATTAAATCACTCCCTTTTTAATTTCCAAAAATGGGGTTTTATAAAAATTGCCTAGTATGGATGGGCTTTGTAGAGGTCGAGGGTAGAACTTTTTTTTATTAAATCTTATTAATTGATATAATCGAAAAGTGGTCTTCTTGTGAACATTATAAAAGAAAATCTCAAGACATTTGAGCGAACTGTATATTTCATAATTGATTTCATTGGTTTAATATATTAGATTAAATGTCCTCAAACTCACAAATTGTGTTGGGTAGAAAGATTTATCACCCAAAAACGGTCAATCGATAAATTGGGGAACGGTTAGTGCGGGATTATTTAACATTATTCTTATGGGTGTTTGACGGGGTTATATAAAATGTACGATCCATGTGGGAAAACGGATTATGCGAGACAGTTGATCGGGATTCCACTGTATTATTGATGAAATATGACCCTAAATTCTTCTTTGACGCCAACGATGTTTTCAATTAAACATTCGATTATAATTAAAGAGAAAAATAGTTTTACATTTTTTATTATTAAAAACTACAAAATGTTGTCTTGATTTGTTTCGTAACGGGTAATAATTTTTAAAAATTCTTTCTCTAAGAGATGAGATATGTTACTTTTTCATATCTTTATTTTAACCAATTTGAAATAATTTTAAAAATACATACTACAGTTAGTAATATATTTATGAATGTGTTTACTTCCTGCGAAAAATTTTCATGACCAGTTGGTCGAGAAATCTGTGTAAATTTACTGTAAACATCCTATGTCTTTTTTTATCCCGTACTCGTGTGTTGTTTCCTACGACAGCTTACACATTTTTCATTAAAAATAAGCTCGCTACCGAAATAAAATGTAGGTAACCTTTAGAGATAAACATTCACTACGTTGTGAAAATCGAAACAAGCGCGCTTAGGAAAGCTATATTTTTACTATCAAATCATAAGAAATGAATAACTTATTGACTATAAAACTTCCGCTAAGCCAAATCAATAAATTAAAGAAGGCCTATGTAGACTAAGAAACAGGCGTAAATTAAAACAAAAGCTGTTATATTTTTAAAAAACACGACACTGGCTTTAAATTGAAACACTAATCCAGATACACCTAACCTGGTGCCTATAGGACACATATATAATATATCTTCTTGCGTAAAATTATACGCTCTATTAATCTGCAAGAGTTTAAAACGATAAAAAATACAATTTGTTTTTAATAAAACAAAAATATGTATTTATTTTAGTCATGTTACCGCATTATTTTGCCACTGTATTCGAATGCGAACGTTCGAATTTGTACGCATGCGCTGTAAGTTTCGCGGTCATTTTAAATAATTTGACAGACAGCTTTTCCATTACGATAGTTTTTAACTGTGACTGTTCTATCAAATATTATTAAAAAAAAACTTTAAAACGAAACTGTATTATTTCTGAAGTTAAAAACAACCACTGCAATACGAAAAAGTATAATATAAAGAAGAATAATATAACCTTTAATCTACTCCTTCAATGTTTTATGAATGTTGTCTATGGATGACAGTTTGTTGTGAAAGAATTGTCGTTGTGTATTGTCTATATTCGGTTGGCTTATACAACCACTTAGATGAATATTATCTTACAGTATTATAAATTAGTATGACGTTTCTCACTATACTGTGGTCCACATACCATAACATAAATATATTTGCCCCCATTTAGAATTAGGTTGAGTATAGCCGCAGTACTCCAGCAATTTGAATATATTCGAAATTCAAATCAGTTTTTTCATACCTTGTCACTATATTGCAGTCGTTATTTTATCATCATTACTAATACTATTAATTTTTGAATATATCTTCTGTACTAATACATACAAATTAAAATTTCTTATACGACTGATTGTTGTGAAAACATAATTTTAAATACTTGACAAATAACTCTTTTATACACTACTCTAAAAGAGGAATCGGAGTCATAAGATTTTCTCTGGAGTCACGACGACATTCAATGTCAACAAAACTAGCACAAGATCGGTCTTAGCCGTCATATTTCGGAGTATTAGTGTCTATAATATTGAATTGTCAATACCAGTGCTCCATAACCTTTTGTCTTCCACGGAATACCAATATTTTTTCAAAAATTTCACGGCACACCACGAATCAATATTTATAAAAATGTAAAATATTCACCTACGACGCTTTTTTTTTAAACTCAATCTTTTTGCACTGTTTACGTAAAATTTTATTTATTGTTTTTATTGTTTGAATTGGCATTTACTTGGTAGAATTCCATTATGACAAATTTTATAAAATATTGTTGATGGCATGAGCTGAAATAGCTATCAACTGTATCTTATAAATTTTTGTAAAACTAAAATACATTGCTATTTTTTCACCGTGCTAATTTTATTTCTTATAAATTTTGATTGTATATTGTAAATAGTGTATAATATTTATTCTCTTATTATTCTATTGAAAATATAAATATTTCTACTTCCCTGTAATTGTATCTTCACTAAATATCAAATAGTGTAGACAAATGATATGATTTTTCTTATGTTATAAAAATTGCTCCTCGGCACACCAAGCACTGTCTAGCGGGACATTGATGTGCCGTGGCACACCGGTTGAGAAACACTGATATATCTAATAGCGACAGCATAAAAGCAATTAACTCGTTTCAGCTCATCCATTAATTATCCTTGTATCACAGCTTTTAAGTGAATAAACAATTGAACTTAGCTTAATATAGTCAACTTCTCACACATGTGAAATTTAATATATTATATCTCATCAAACCCATATCCAATCTTATCTAAAAGAGCGTGATAGCTAAATGAAGATCAATTAAATAACCATCGTTCTTTATTAAATCCATCCTCATATACATATGTATTAAGTTTCCAATGTAATATTAAAGTGATAATAATATATTAAACATATAAAACTTTTTATATAATGAAAGTACTATTTTTAAATGGTGATTTACGCCGAGATTATATTCTCACAACTATTATTGTAATATGCAATAGTCATGCAATATGCTTGCGGTTACTAGAATAATTTTCTTAGTCACCGCCCCATGTCCCTAGCCAAAAAATCATCACGAAAAACACACAGGTACACACTCACTCACAAAAAAGCCGGGGCTCAATTAAATAAATATACACATATACAAATCCACCGTCACTTACTTTGTATGTAAACGCGGTATGTTTCCGGAGAACTCTAAAATTGATTCGAAAGGATTGAATACAGATAATTGAAAAATAAGTCTATTTACATTGGACCAAGCAAAAACTGCGTGAAGAAGAGTTTACGTATATTGGTGCAATCGTATTTCTGTATTACATAAAAAAGTTCAAACTTAAGTTTAAAAAACAACGTAGTCACCTTCTAGTGCAGTGGCTCTTAAGCTTGGGTGAAAGTATTTCTGGGGGTGCGGGAAAATCCTCTAGCAATATAAATTATTTTTGTTATATTTCAAAGCCATTTAAATTTTCGATGTTATCGGCCGATTGTTTCTCTTTTTAGCCTCATTTCACAAGTATTATAATGACCAAGCAATAAAAGGCAAGATATTAATAAAAAAATATTGTTTTATAATTGATATATTTCGCAAAAATATATTTTCTTAATTAACATATCCGAACTCATTTTTCAAACTTAAAAGCTTAAGAAACACTGCTCTAGTGAAAAGAGATTAAGTATTTAAATATTTTTTATACACAATTTCGATTATCTGTTTCAATATCTGCATGATTCAAATGTATCGGGGTTATTCCGTGTTTCATTGTCAACGCCGTTTACATTTTATTTTTGAAGTTTACTGTATTTAGTTATTTACAAATTTTATAGAGTCACTTCTAATTAAAATAACCCAGATGTTCAATTTAATTGATTTCTATCACCGTTGACTAATAAGAAAGGTGGAAGTGGAACTTCAAATCAGATTTTTGGCAATTTTTCTAACCCTTACTATAATATTATCTTAATTATTTAAATACAAGTCAACAGTCACTTGGTGATTAATTATCACTGTTACTTGGCAATTCGATAATGATTGTATTTTGATTACACGAATACTATCTTGGATAATTCTTCATATATCTTAAAATAGGTATGATACGGTGTATAACGTTTTATTGACTTGAAAACTGGCAATAAAACAATGTAAGTATTATTTATAAAGCAAGTTAATGACAAATGACACTGCAAAAGATAGAAAAACATAATATTTTCATATATTGAACTTTTATGAATTTACCTACAAAATACCGTGAAGATTTATTATTAAGAAATATATTACACTTAATATACTTGATACTATAAGCCCGAAACGATTGAACACTTGGAGGACAACATTCGCCACGTTATTGCCGATATACGGCCACAAATGTTACGTCCGAGCTAGCCGTGGCGGTCATATGCCAGAAGTCATATAATAATCGAATAAAGTCAATTCCATGTCTATTTAAAAAATTCGTCTTTGTTTTATTCCATTTCAAAGTTCTATATCTCTAAAGAAACAACCTATACAATAAAATATTAAAGATTTTGAAAGATAATTGAACAAGACAAAGAAATCGTAAATGACAATATGCTATTCGTCCAATGTATTTTTTTTTAGAATAAATTTTGATTGAATATTAAAGATTGTTAGAGTCCCTCCTACTAACTCCCTGACTTGACTTCTAACGTATCAGTTATTGTAACGGATTTTTTTAAATATGTTGATAGATTATACTAAACAATAAAATAATGTAAACAGTTTTTGTTCCGCCATTTTCTGCTAAACGTTCAAAAATTGTACCAGCGAATAAATATGTCCTTACTGAAGAACTATGAAATGAAAAATATGTGCTCCAGAAGATTGCTTCCATAAATTGATTTAATATATAAAACATGACTCAAAAAAATCGTATGAAATGAAAAATCTATGTAAATTTTTACCTACAATGTAAATATTAAAATACTTCAATCGGTGGTTATTCAACGAATAATTTTTGTCGTTACTCTATGACATCGAATTTACCTGCATATCAATTGTGAAAATTAATAATGAATTGAATTATATATTCAATGATAATTTGATAGTTCAGTCCCACAATACTTAAATATTTTCTTAAGAAAAGCGTTCGGTTAATGAGCTTTCAAATTATTATTATCATTTAGGAAAATAATAAATTATACCTAATATTATCATGGCGATTAGTTGGAAGTGATTTGTATACCGGATGTTAAAATCAATTAACGTCGAAAGTCATACATACTTATATTTTCTAATGGCTTAGTATAGTTGATTGTTGTGTCAATGTTTCTATTATAATTAAAAAATAATAATAATTGAGATTAGCACAACAAAAAACAAGAATTTATCCATTGTTGGTTAATTTAAATAGAAACGGAGATGTTAAAAATGTACTGAAAATGGTCATAAAAATAAGTTTCAACTCCCAACGCAAATTAATTTTGAATGATTAACGAATAAATCTAACTTACACAACATATTACAATTGTAACTTCAATTGAAAGCTTATCCTTTTCAGTTTTATTGTCCAAAAACTAAAATTCCATGACAAGCACGTTCAAAATTTATTTTTTCAATAATTTTATGGTTGTCGACTTATCGCATAAATGATTTTGGAGTATGCATTCCCAGTTACCAAAAGAACTAACATTTTGGATTGTCTTTATCTCATTCATTTAACATTACATCATTCAAGAAAAAATGGTCGATTGGACCATCTACCGAGTAGACAACTTCTGTTGAACCCTTCAATGTTAGTGCATATGCTGCATAACAGATTTAGTTAGAAAAAATATCGAAAATATGCGAGACTTGTAATACATAAAGAGCATTACTGAACATTATAAAATAACATTTAATATGTATTTATAATTTTCTCCAAACAAATCTATGATACCAACTTAGATAGAATATTAATAGCAAATTTCAACCGTTGAAACTTTGTATGACTTCCCAGGATTCCCGACTTCCCACGAAAACCCAGAATTCTCCTTTGGCATCTTGAGACATTCTACCATTTAGATGCAATATATATATATCTGGAATATACTTCTATACGACAAAACCCCGATTCCACGTTTTACAAGGTACCTTAATAACTTAAAATGCGGAACAGCTTCAAATAATATTTTTTTATTATTTCTTTGAAGCATTCTTTTTTGGAAGAGGAGTTATTAGGTTTTGAATAGTTTTACTTGTTAGGTTCTACTACATCTGTAGAATATCAGAATATGATAGAATGCCAAAATATCCCGTAAGGTAAGTCCCGGATTGAAAATAAAAAAACAATTCAAATTTTAATTTATTTTTAATTTATTTAACTATTTCAATGCAGTATATTAAGAGGATCTAAACAACATATGTAAAATTAATATGAAATTGATTTTGAAACTTTTGAAACAAAAGCTGTTGCAAATTGTCTCATATATAATCAAACTGTCCAATGATAAAATATGTTATTAATATGATAAAAGTATATAAATATGTACATACTAAATTAAAAAAAGTTTAATTCTAATTTCAATTATTAAGAAGATCTATTTAAATTGTTCGTTAGTTTTAATACTATCAATTTAAAATGATTTGAGCTTAAAGATACGACCTTTTTTTACATTGAGTAATAGTAAAGAAATTTTTTCATTGAAAGAAACATACAATATCTTTATATAATAATCGGATAAGTGATTGCAGTCAAAATAATAAAAACATTATGGATCTTTTAATGGAATTAAAAACCATTTCAATACAGTAGATTTAAGGATTTTGACATTTCATTTATCAGTTTTTTTATGATTAAAATTTAAAGGAATTTTTAATAACACGTTTGTAGATTTCAGAATTCGAAATATAAAACACAAGAAATTAAATCTTCTTCTTTGTTTTATGTTGACAGCGTTTCATCGGGTGTCAGCCTTATCTTTTTTTTTCAAATAAGTATTTTAACAAACACTTTCGAAATATAAACACGTTTTTTTAGTGATAAATATCATTGTTAATAAATCTTTGAAATATTTCGTTAAATAGTTATATGCAACGATTCAAATTTTGCTCATAAAGTTCATCGTTACAGGTAGTCGATTTCACAAATATTTGGGAGAAATTTAATTATTGAAGCTCATTAACAACCCCCCTCCACCTAACTGTTAATTGCTCGCCATACAAGGTCAGAATCAAATAAAATCCCACGTCCTTTACTGATAATATTCATTCAGTCTATCATAGGTGCCATATTAATTTAATACTATCTTGTGCAGTTTGTGTTAAATTCAGTGGTTAATTTATTCCCATGTTTGGTTATCTTCGAGATGTGAGTTTAAGTGATATTGTGTTTTATTTAGTATTGGTAAACCGGTGATGTTCATTCGTTTGTCAACATTTGCTAATTTTTCACGAAACTATAATTTTATTTTGGTGAAAAGTTGAAATCTCTTTTTGAATTTTTGCCAAGTATGATATTGTGCGCAGTATTTTTCATCTACAATTTAATGCTATTCTTGTTCGAATATATATTTCATATCTTTAATGGATAAAAATATTTGGTGTATATGCGATGCGATCAGTGCCTTACTTTTAATTTTTTTTTTTTTTTATTCATTTTTTTTATTAATAACTAACGTGAAAAGTTTAGTTACCGCTACTACTTAACCACTGGTGTGCGTTTTTGTATTCATTCATAGCAATGAATGTAAATTTTAACTTTTTGAGACTATAAAGAATATCTTTTACAATAGTAGATACATACATAAATAATATGCTAAAGAATTTTTGATCGTAGACCATATTTCGTTTGTGTGAATTCAAAAAAGATACTGCCCATAATTCGATGGCCGCAAAGACAAATGCTGCAATGTAAAATGTGTATATTATTTTCTTTTAAACAGATACATTGTTAGTTGACGGTTTTGCTTTTAAGTGGTATATAAATTTTCTTAAAGCTCTGCCTTCGATTCGTAATGTATTATGCAACATCGACTTTTTTAAATATACCTCACCAGTTAAAAAAATTCTCTCACTTGGATAAACGATATCCAGTACGTGCTATTTTTAAATTCATGACTGATTATATTTTGTCCAAGAGTGAAAATTTATTGCCGACGCATGCACTTGCCGTCGGCCGATACAAGAATCCTCGAATATGGATTAATTTCAATTGTTTCTAATGGAATCGGAAATATGTAAAACTGTTATGTTTTTAAATGCAAATGGCTTTATTTCTTGGGGTGAAAAATAATCTGGTAAGAGTAAATTTCAAATTCTCACCGGGTTAATTTCATCACATGAAAATAA
Organism: Himalopsyche japonica; assembly: GCA_028555115.1. Taxonomy (NCBI): domain Eukaryota; kingdom Metazoa; phylum Arthropoda; class Insecta; order Trichoptera; family Rhyacophilidae; genus Himalopsyche; species Himalopsyche japonica. Next base: position 1,358,560 of record JAHFWJ010000015.1, read on the forward strand.
GCAAAAACATACAAAATTCACAAAATCGTCTGAAAAAATGTGTGCAAGCTTAGAAAATGATCCCATCACTGGGTTTTTTCTGTCTAGAAAAATATTACTTAATATTTTTCATCTAAAGTATTAACTGCCCGATGGACAATGCTTAGTTGATGTTTACTTAAAGTTCATCACTGGGTATTAGACATCAGATGAGATGCCTTATTCACACATAGATCGAAATGAAAACTAATCTGGTTCATTTTACAATATTCACGTGTATATTCATGTTTGATTTTTAAAACTCATCGGTAATCAATGCCCGGTGGACAATGCTTAGTTGATGTTAATTTAAAGTTCATCACTGTGCATTAGACATCAGGGGAGATGCCTTATTCGCCATACAGATAAAAATGAAAACTAATCATGCCAATTTTACAATATTTGTATTTAATTTTTAAAACTTATCGGTAATCAATGCCCGGTGGACAATGCTTAGTTGATGTTTATTCAAAGTTCATCACTGGGTATTTTCTGCCGTGTAGGGTTACGCAATGATTCACCAAAATATTCTTATTTTATTTGAAGGTTTCATATTTTCAAATGTCCAATTATGTTGAAAAGGGAACCTTTTATCTGTTGGAAAATTCTCAGTTGGTGGTAACGTAAGGAACATCACTGGGTTTTAACCGACTGATGAGAGTACTTTATCATCGTTTTCTGTTTTTCAGTGTAAGTTGATAAAATGTTTATAAATTATACTTTCTTTAAAACGAATACATATTTAGTTGACGGTTTTGTTTTTAAGTGGTATTTAAATTTTCTTAAAGCTCTGCCTTCGATTCATAATGTATTATGCAATATCGACTTTTTCAAATATACCTCACCTGTAAAAACAATTTCTCTGACTTGGATAAACGATATCCAGTACGTGCTATTTTTAAATCCATGACTGACTATATTTTGTCTAAGTGTGAAAATATGTTTCCGACGTATGCACTTGCCGTCGGTCGATACAAGAATCCTCGAATATGGATTAATTTTAATTGTTTCTCATAGAATCGGTAATATGTAAATCTGTTATGTTTTTAAGTGCAAACGGCTTTATTTCTTGAGGTGAAAAATATTCTGGTAAGAGTAAATTTCAAATTCTCACCGGGTAAATTTCATCACATGAATATAAGCAAAAATATACAAACTTCACAAAATCGAATGAAAAAATGTATGCAAGCTTAGAAGATGATCCCATCACTGGGTTTTTTCTGTCTAGTAAAATATTGCTTAATATTTTTCATCTAAAGTATTAACTGCCCGATGGACAATGCTTAGTTGATGTTAATTTAAAGTTCATCACTGGGCATTTGGCATCAGGTGAGATACCTTTTTCGCCATACAGATCAAAATGAAAACTAATCATGCCAATTTTACAATATTTGTATTCAATTTTTATATCTTATCGGTAACCAATGCCCGGTGGACAATGCTTAGTTGATGTTAATTAAAAATTCATCACTGGGTATTTTCGGCCGTGTAGGGCTACGCAATGAATCACCAAAAATTTTATACCTTATTTGAAGGTTTCATATTTTCAAATGTTCAAATGTTCAATTATGTTGAAAAGGGTACCTTTTATCTGTTGGAAAATTCTCAGTTGGTGGTAATGTAAGGAACATCACTGGGTTTTATCTGACTGATGAGAGTACTTTATTATCGTTTTCGTAAAATTTTTAGTAAATGTTATTATCAATTGAATAATTCAAAAAAAGATACTGCCCATCACTGTGCATTAGACATCAGGTGAAATACCTTATTTGCCACACAGATCGAAATGAAAACTAATCGTGTTTATTTAACAATATTCATGTTTGATTTTTAAAACTTATCGGTAATCAATGCCCGGTGGACAATGCTTAGTTGATGTTAATTTAAAGTTCATCACTGGGCATTAGACATCAGGTGAGATGCCTTATTCGCCACACAGATCGAAATGAAAACTAATCGTGTTTATTTAACAATATTCATGTTTGATTTTTAAAACTTATCGGTAATCAATGCCCGGTGGACAATGCTTAGTTGATGTTAATTTAAAGTTCATCACTGGGCATTAGACATCAGGTGAGATGCCTTATTCGCCACACAGATCGAAATGAAAACTAATCGTGTTTATTTAACAATATTCATGTTTGATTTTTAAAACTTATCGGTAATCAATGCCCGGTGGACAATGCTTAGTTGATGTTCATCACTGGGCATTAGACATCAGGGGAGATGCCTTATTCGCCATACAGATAAAAATGAAAACTAATCATGCCAATTTTACAATATTTGTATTTGATTTTTATATCTTATCGGTATTATTAGATTTTAAGGTTATTTTAAGGTTTCATATTTTCAAATGTCCAATTATGTTGAAAAGGGTACCTTTTATCTGTTGGAAAATTCTCAGTTGGTGGTAACGTAAGGAACATCACTGGGTTTTAACTGACTGATGAGAGTACTTTGTCATCGTTTTCGCAAAAGTTTCAGTGAATATTATTAACAATTGAATAATTGTATGTATACGTTTCTGGTTCAAACTTATCTTCTGTTGACATACAAAACACAAATTGCTTTTTATATAATTTACATTCAGGTAAAGTATTCCTATTTATTTTCTATGATTTCCTGTTCCTGTATGATATTCCAATTGTTTTTTCAGTTCATGAACCCATGGCTTTGTACACCTGCTTACTTCAACTCTAAATTTTATATAAATGTAATTGCTTGCAAATTGTATTCTATCAGTCGAAAATGCTTGCGATGAACGAAACCGGTTCTGATCAATAAATATATTGTGGAAATATATATTAAAAAATCTGTTTTTATTATTTAAATTTATTATACACAACATTGTACGTAAGTAATGTAAACAGTGCAGAACGAAATAGTCTTAACAAAGGTGTCGATGTTGCACATTCCGCTTTTTTTATATATAAATATGTAATTGCGATGTGCCGCGAAATTTTAAACTAAAGCATTTATGTGCCGTGGAAGTCAAAAATTTTGCCGAGCACTGTTTTAAAATTTCACAATCATTAACGGTAAACAACGTATAAGTGAGTGAGTCTTTTAATTAGTCATTCTTAGAATCAAATTTAAATTAACGTCGGAGCTTTTCACCCACTGATCTATAACCAAAGCAATAACTGATACACCCTCACAATAATAAATTGGAATTCGGTATGTGTAAATTCATATCGATGTTTTTCTCAGTAATCTTGTATCGTCATAATAAAAGCTTCAAAGGGGAATCGGGAATCTTCCAAAACAATAATCACTTCTGTGGCCAATCCGACATGTGACAAATACGTTTTCCAAAATATCTACACGAAACATTTTGCAAAGGTGTGATGCGAAAAGATCAGGTGCAGCGAATGATTTTCTTAAGAATGGGGATATGTAATATTTAATGCATATTGTATCAGAAAGACGTAAGTTTGCATTTTATATAAAACAGTTTTTAATCTTTTCTATATTTGTCTGACGTGGAATAGGATTTATTTCAAATTTGTACGATTCCACATGTTTTGTCACTAATGACCCTGGCTTCGCCTTTCGGCATCTTCATGCATTTCATCACACGGATGCAACAGAACTGACTAATTTCAACTTAATACTGAAAATAATTTTCGTCCATATTACGCTCTCACTTTTAAAATATTTTTTTTCTTCATGGACTTGAGTTAAAAATATACTGTACTATTCTTAACAAAATAAAATAAAACCATTTAGAAACTTGAAATGAATATTTTTCATATTCCGTATTTTTTATTATTTTTTTTTACGTTTTTGAATCGCAGAATGTTGAAACACGCGGTGAAAAAATAGCAATTTATTTTACTTCTACAATTTTTTTATGAGATATTATAGTTGTAGCTATTTCGGCTCACCATCGTCAGAACTGTGTTTTAACGGACATTTGCTTATATCTATATATAGCTGTGTGGAAAAGGTACACACATCTTCTTTTTTGTTTTAACAACCTAGCTTATATCGTGCTCAAAAAAAACAAAATTTAAATTAAACTAAACTTAACTATACATGCTGCAGTTTGAATAAGCTTAATTCCTGCAGGAGATGATTTATTATAAAAATTCATTAGCCCCTCGCAATGGTCTGAGGAATGGCGACAGACTTATATTTGTCTGTTTGTTTATTCTTTATTAATTTGTGTTGTTTTGTTTATTCTCTGAATATTCTCTATATGTGAATTGTACGATTGTTTTGATTGTGGTTATTGGTGACGGCTATTTGGTTCTAGCGAATGTTTATGAAAGATTTGAGGGATGGCCGATTGCCCCCTGCCGGGCGACGTCTTTGGCCGTGAATGTGGGTGGGTATCTCTGCATAACCACTATGATCATCATCGTCGTGATGACTCTCGTGTCTGCGAGTCTCCGCGGCCGAGGCGGACGATATCGAAAGTGGCGAGCCGCCCGGCGAAGCTATAAGCAGCCCCGCTATTTCGGTCCGTTCCCTCCTCGAGCGATAATCCTCTCCCCCTCTCCGCCGCACGCCGGCAATCTCGCGGCTCGCGCTCTGTCGCCACTATCCGCTCACAACTTGCAATCGACCGACGTCTTGCAAACCCAAGTCTCGGGAATGACTTGACTTCTGCTAAATGAACTCGTGGACTGATAAGTGGTATTTCAGTAATAACGAAAAAAACGACATAGGTATATACTTTATGAACTAGATTTTTTTAAATATTTTTTTATATTCACACACATTTCTGTGCGATCGCTTCGTTGGTGTGCGTTTCGTTGTGCTAAGTGTTAAAATAAGTGACAAAAATGTATCAGCAAACATCCGAAGAAAAAACTGTCAGCTCTGCCGAGCAAACGATGAGCCGGCAGGAGCAGAGGGTTAGCCGAACGGAGCAACACTTCACTCGCCAGGTCACCAGCCAGCAGCGAGGTTCAAATCCACTTTTATTATTCCTTATATTCTCTCACACAACTTCCTTATATTCTCTCTCATTCAAAAATACCGCTCTAAGTGTTGATAAAACTTTAATCTGATCAATGATAACAATCGGTCTATCTGAACCGAGACATCGAAACTGTTTATGGCGCGAACATTTTAAATCGTTCGTTTGAACCTAACATCGCAGCTGTGATAACTGTATCTCAAACTTTACTTTATGATTTTATAACATGTATTTACTATTACAACAATATATTGAGAACCTCAGTATTATAATCTATGATACTTAAAGTGATCATTACAATCTGTTAATTATTTGAAAAATTTCACACCTCGTAAATAATTGCTTGCCCAATACTATACTGTTGTAAAAAATTGCGGATATTGTGCGTAGTTTTAAGAACCATGTTATGTCACAAACTTTGACTGTTTTGCGCCTTATTTTCAGGCAAGTTCCAGAACTCTCCACAGATTGCTGCATTGCGCCCATCTTAATTAAACCCTATACCCAAGTTTGAGAATCATCTAAACTAAAATAACACCATTGAATTGTTTTGCCTTTAGTATAGATCATAAATATTACAAATAATCTGATACTTTCGCTTTAGTTTGAATCATGAAAACGGATGGAATATTTCAATGCGATGTGCTTAAAATTGCTTTACTTTGTTAACGATGAGTGTCCAGGGTTGTTCCGTTGGTCGCGGAAATTTCCCGAAACAAATTGGCCAAGTTTTTGGCAGCCGACAAATGCGAGGCGAGGCGAAGCACCAATAGCAGGCGCTGGAAGTGAGCAATATGTCGCGATCGTGTGGAAGAGCAGGGAGGATCGTCTTGCCTCTTGATTCGGGATCTATATCCGGCGAAATGTGGGCGAACTCGAAAGCGAACTACCCCCACTCCTGGCCAAAATTAATTACGCATTACCCAATATTCTTTTCCAATTAATAAAATAACCAACTCTGAAAAATTATGAAAAAAAATAACAATATATATTAATTCAAATCATTATTTTAATCATAAGTTTTTTTTGTTTTGCAAATAAAGCGATGTCATATTCCTGCCGTTGTTTTTGGTCGTTTGATATCTATGTTTATTTTTAATATTTATGACTGTCTTAAGGAAATATGAATTTGTTTGTTTATTTTATTTTGAGATACATTAATTTAATTTTTGTCAAATCAAATACAAAATAATATATTGTGTTGACCCTTCATTTTTGATTAAAATAAACTATGTAACAAAAGGGTTGGCATTCCCAGTATTTATGATTTTAAAAAATAATGACCGCGTAACTCACCAATGGTTGACACCATTATAAAAATTGTCTATTTATTTAAAATCATTAGATAATAAATTCTCTTAATGTTCTTGAAGAAGACATATAATAGAAGTCATATTGTAAAATATAATCAAAATGTTTACATGATACATATTCAAAAAAATATTTTACATCACAATCAGTAAAATTTTCAATTATTAAAAATGACACTAGTGCAAATTTTCTGTTGCAATTATGAAATATGTAACATGTCACCGTTTGCATTTGCATTATTTTAGCGCTGGCGTAATTCAAAAGCAATCATTTCAAAATAAAATAAATACACAGAAAAAAAGTGATGACAACATCAAAAAGAAAAAAAAACAAACATAATTTTTATGTCGCCATATTTTCACGATTTTACAAACGTGTATCGTTAATTTAAATCGATACGAATTCGGAGATGTTGCCATCACATTTTTTTTCTTAACAACTGTATCTAATAGAAATAAATTTTGCTATGCGGGCGTAACTGGGAAGGTAAGTTTACCAATATTGTTGTTTTGACTTGTGTATATAGTCTCTAACTCCTGAAATAAACTTGAAAAAATAATTATTAAATTGTCACATGACATGGGGAAAAATAGCAATGTATTTTAGTTCTACAAAATTTTTATGATACATAGTTGATGGCTATTTCGGTTTACGCCCGCTAGTTCTGATGAGGGCGTAAAGCGAAATAGTCATCTAATTAAACCAAAATACGTTACCATTTTTTAACCTTGTTATCATAGAGTTCTACAACATAAATGACAATTAAATCAATAAATTGTCACATGTTTTACATAACTGTAATTTCTATTCGACAGATATCACATTACTTTTAACTTTTATTTGTCGATACTGAAAATATTTAAAATAAAAAACAGTAATATCGATCCGTCTAGCGCATAGCGTTACGTATTACATATAAAATCAAAGATTCAAATTAAAGCTACATTTTGCACGTTGTATTTAATATTGAAAAAAAAACATTATTTTAACAAAAGCCTTGTTTATAGTCAACGAAGATATAATTCTCAATTTCATTTGATATACATAGAAAAGAGAGCACGTTTATAAACAGTCAAAAAATAAGATAATTGAACAGGATTTAGTTAACTGTTTCAAAAAACACGTTCCAATTCACAAAATGACCGAAAAACTTCCTGAAGATTCACTAATCTATCGTGACACATAAAAAGGTTTGGATTTAAAACAATACCCATTCCATGAAATGAATAAATTATAGTTATTTTATATTTTGCCAAGCGACTTTATAAATTAATTAATTAATGTAGTGTAATTGAAACATTGTCGTTTTAAATATTTCAACAACACAAATTCTTAATATTATTGTGTTTAAGTTTTGTATTTTTACTGCTATTATAACGTATAACGATACCTTCCAAATATATACGAAATGATTTCAGTTATGAATCCCCACTCAAAGAATTATCATTTAAATGCATCGGTCGAGATTTTTAAACATGTGGTAAAAGTGTAAAATATAAATATAAAATAACACGATGGCGCGCGCGCATCCCCCACGACGATACATGGCGAAAATATCAGACATTTTTCAATACATTAATAGATATAAAACAATTGGCAGTCGTAATAAAGGTGGCTTAAAATAATTGTAATAAATATTTATTTTCAATCAATTGAGAATGTGTCGTAAATTCAAGTCGTTAAAAGAACATTCGTTTTTTATTTTATATTATTTCATTACAGTAACCGTTTATTAAAAATAACGGCAACCGTTGATTGTGAAGATAATTATATTGGCCAAATTTTAAACGAAAGATAGATCAGATGTCTTGTAAAACATATTTATTGTCATGCGAATACCGTTTTACCTGTTAACTGCCTTGTCGCAAAAGTAACCGTTAATATTGGATAAGTGTATATTGATTTTCGTGTTTGGCGAAGTTCACTCTTGGGTTATCTCAGAGGAGAAAATTTTAATTGAATGTATTATATGAATAGTTGTTATCTCCGCAATGTATGAAATTGTACGGCCTGCCTAACCGTACACCGTTTATAATGTGACATTTGCCTGACGAGACTATAAAATGTGAACAAATTGATGCAATTACAACGGCATTTAAATGTGTATCTAAACTCTACTTTGAAATATTTCTCAAGTCAATTTTAAGCGAATAATAATAATTTTCCTTACTACACTTTTCCAATGCCTTATATCTATCATATATTGTATAAATATGCATAGCAATAATAACAAATACATATTAAAATACTTCATCGTTTTAAGAGAAAATTAATATACAAGTTATCATAGAATACGGTGAAATATGTAATTAAATACGACAGTAGTCGGTTTTTATCAATCTTTCACTACTAACCTAAAATGACGTGAAATAAACACGAAGCGTTATTTACTGCTTAAACAATTTTGTAGCGCGATTATTACACCTCATTGTGTAGACAAATGTATATATTTTAGCTTTTGCACACTTTTACGCGGTTAACATAACATAAATCCAAAACTTTTTGGTATAGATGTACTCGTAACGAAAAAATATCGACCCATTCCGCGATTATAGCAAATTGATCTATACATTTATTAAATTAAAATAAATTTGTATTTTTTTCAAAAACTTTTGGAACCAATATGATATAAATAAATTTATTATATCATTACTTTTATTATAGAAATTGATCTTTTTTACATAAATATTATCAAATTATTATTAAAAACTATAATTTACGATATCAACTAAATTGTCAATTAAGATCCGAATTTCGCCTTTTGGCATCTCCGGGCATTATATCACACGGATGCAATAAAACTGACAATCTGTGATGTAAAATAACATTCGAATTAAAAAAAAACATCTTTTTAAGTTTCATAGTTAATATCAATTTTGCGTTAGACTTAAAAAAAATATTTTCGTTACGTAAAACTATGCCTCCGAAAATCCTTAAAATTTTCTTTAAATTCTCATTTCTCAGTGAACTTAACGCGTTGATGGCACAGAAACTTCATCGTTGTTGCTTAAATTTGTAGCCTGCATATTTAGTATTTTATGAATCGTGTTTATATGTGACTAAATTTGATATCAATTTCAGACTAAAATATTCGCAAAAACTGTATAAAATATTATTACGTGCATACTGAAATCGTATTGGAAAATTTTAAAAGCAGTTTTTCTTTGACACACATAGAACTAAAATGCGATATATTTAGATGTATAGCATATCGCAATAAATGGTATACTTTAATACGCTTCCAAGTTTACAAAGTCAATCTACATCCATTATATGATTTAGACATTGCATATTTAGTACGAGCATTAATTGATATAAAACGTCAAACCATCTATTGATGCAAATAAAAAATCACTTAGCTGTATTATTAAAATGGTATTTTATTTGCCATCTATGAATAAAACTTTCAATTATTCCGGTTACAGCAAATCCATATAAAAATGTTCCAATAAGGTGAGTAATAACTAGAAGCTGTTATTGCAAACGTGCTTGATGCATATTCATCGTAACGGCGATTATGTATTTTTTATTCGCTCTGTTGCAGTTACTTGTGAATAGCATATAAGCGTTTAGTTAATAGTTACGACTAAAATATTTTACCAAAATTTACAAATTTTTAAATATTTAAAACATCTGCATTCATTTAATATATACATTTCTTTAATCAACGCTAACATTAAAACACTCAAATAAACATGATTGTCAGTCGATAGCGTTTATTTTTAGAGTACATACCGCTACATAATTCTGTTTTAATTAGGCAAACGAATTATTTTCCAATATTATTTATGGTCGTCTAAAGTTAGGATTTTTTTTCTTTTTAATCTTCAGCATACAATTCCGTTTGTAAAAAAAATTCATAACTGGCATAATTAATTCTTTGAACATCATAAAATAGTTAATTGAAAATTTTTGACAATGAAAAATCCTTTATAAAAAAAATCGAGCACGAATTTGAATTATTAAAACATTGTATGACTCCATTTGTTTTTTCACTAACAACCCGGGTTTCGACTTTCGGCATCTTCAGGCATTCCATCACACGGTTGCAACAGAACTGACAAAGCATGTTGAATCGTACAAAGTATTAATGATTCACAATTGATTTGATTGAATGAGCACTTTCAGTCGCTATCATAAATAAAAAAAATCGAGTTTCTTTCTATTCAGCGATTTGTAAAATACATTACAATAAGTCGTTTGCGCTATATTTCTAAAAAATATTTTTTTATGTTTTCGTTTATAGTTGTTTTTTTTTTTTTTTTGAAAGCTCGATTCTCAGTGTTTTTGTTTACGGTGTGAGATGAAAATTATAGCTTTTACCGATATATATACTTATTATATGGTAACAAAATTTAGTATTTTATTTTAAAGAGACATAAAAAAATTAACACCGATCTTAAAATATAACAGTTAAGATATTAGTTGTCTGAATACAGTTTTTTGTCTTCGAATAAACTTATTATTTAACAGGCTATTTATTTTATCGCGTCGTATCATTGATTTAATGATTGTTAATTTGCATATAATAATGGTGATTTTAAATTAATAAAGTCATTTAAATATAGCTCAGTTTCTTTAAATCCACTTCAAAATTGAGTAACATTCTGTGACGGTATCAATTGGTTATTTCGGAAACATCAAATATTTTTAAATTGCGTTGGAAGACGGATATATTCTAAATATATGTTATATTGCGATGTAGAATGTCCTTTATATTTGCTTAGTATACTTGTATATTTCGCTAAGCTTTTTAGCTTTTATGGAGTTCTAGATGACTTTCAAAAATAAGGCATAGTGTAGCTTGCTTAGAGAAAGCGTGTCCTATTACAATGCGTGTGTGTATCCAAAACCGTCAAGTTTTATTTTTATCCAAATGAGTTTTGTGCTGCGAGAGAATTCTCCCAATAATACTCTCATGCCTTTATTTGAGTCGCTGCTATGTTATTTTTCACCAAAGTGTTCCCGAAATAGAGGACACATAACACCGAGGCATATTATAAACGAGCGGTGATTTAATGCAAGCCCGGTCCACCTGTAGTGGTCAGGTGAGCGTCCATTTCCAATAATTTTGCGGAGACGTTTGCCAAGAAAACAAAAACTGAATTATATCTTCCTATCCACGAAATTTCGTTTATTTTTCACTTGGCTTCGGCCCATATTTTCAAACTTCGGATACATAACTTAGCCGCGATTATTGTATTAAAAACACGACCTACGTCAAAAAAATAGTTATGTGACGTCTTTTCAAAAATCTCATCTTTTGGAAAATCTTAGTATTGTGTAACAAAATAACAAAAATTGTGTAAATTCCGTCATTTATAATCAAGTAAACGTTTCAATAAGCTCATTCATTAAAATATTTTTGGAAAAATATATAGTCATATTACTTTCCCCACAATTTTTTGATTTAGAATAAATTACCTTTAGGGTATAAACTATCACTTCTTAGTGGAAAGACATGATATTTTATACAACAAAAACACAGTTTTAGCATTATTTCGACAGCATATTTTATAATCAGGACCGGTTTCGCTCATCGCGAGTATTTTCAACTGATAGGACACAAATTGCCAACTAGCATATTTGCACAAAATTTTCAGATGGTAGTAAACATTTCACGATTGTTGTTAACACTTTACGGTCCGCAAATTTTCGCTAAATAACTACACCGGAATCGTTTTCTCCTATTTTGATTTTAGACCTCGTGTATATTCTTAGTCCATCTATCGATAAATTTGAAAGTAAGAATAAAATTCATATTAATTTTCGGTAGTAAAGCTGCGCGTATCCAAAGACGCCACATTTTGCGTTCCCGAATCGTAACGCTTGTCTCAAAAATGACGCCAATGGGGCGTTGATTTGTTTTTATTTTGTTTGCAAATTATTAATAAAAGATTGTTAATATTTTGTTTTGAGATTCATTAACTCTAATTAATTAATTTACTCCAGCGAAACTTGTCTTGATCATAAAATATATTACAAAAATAGTACTAAATATGCGCTTTTATTTATTAAAATATCACAATAAATTATTAATATATAATTGATGTCACATATTTTATATTTCTGAAAAGGAAAAAGAAGCATCATTTATTATTATCTATTTTCCATATTCATCAGTATTTTGTTATATGTTGTATAATTGATATCTTTAAATAGTGAAAATAAAACAACACGCTATAGTCATTCGTGTATTACGTATATTAGAATGAATTATTTATATTCGTATTTACAAATTTTGATCGTATTGCATACATTTTACATACGCAAAAGCTCTCTTAAAATAGCATACACTGTATAAATGCCGAAAATGCAGCATGTAAAATAACATACGGCGGACGATTGGAAAAGTACCTGAGGCATAGCGCTAATATTGGTAGGACGATCCAAGGAGGGGAAAATAAAACTTTTCACCGGAGGCGGGCCATCTCATTTTGAAATTGATACATTTATTTTTGCCACCGGAGGCAACTGGACTAATTTCAGGAATGTTTTCTCTACTCGCTAGAAGACGGGCTTAAATTTACTTTCTTGCTTGCATCTAAATGTAAAAATAAAATTACTCCACGGTATAATGTATCGCAAATAGTTGGCTAGTCACTTTGTGTTTACATCAAACTTCATTAAAAAATAACCATCCATTTTTTTCGCTAAGAAGAACAAAACGAAGCCTTTTGTATAATATAAATGCGCAGATTTTTACTTATAACAGTATAACCACAAGTGTTGCTAAATTTTTCAAAAAAATCTATTTAATACTATTTATACATTGTACAATATTTTTGTTTAAAATAACGTATACAATTGTTTTGTTTATTCTCATAACGTCTGCTTCGAAATTTTATCAACAATATTTTTCTGCCGTAAAAATTTGTAAAAAAAAAACGATTACTTTAATTGTATTATTGCTAAGTTCGGTATTAATATTATATATAACAATTTTATTTTTTTCTTATTTATATTTGAAGAGTAAAACTTAAACAATTTTACTATTCTAATTCAAATTTCGATATAATTTATGATGTCGATTGAAGGTGCTTGATGGAATTTGCTTGATCAATTTCAAATCGATTTTAAAATTTCTACCAAATTTGATGAATTTTATCGTCGGCGAATGATTCGATAGAGTTCTTATTACTGTCTAAAAGACGATCTCTGATATTTTTTTGTCTATCTAGTTTATGTTCTCAAACATTCAGCGTACTTGCAGCTTTTTAGAAGTCAAATATATGACATAATTGCTTCATTTGCGGTAAAAAAACGTTATCAATTTTCACAAATGCTAAATCATTTTTCATGTTTTAAAATTCACCACTTTGCATGATAATTACCTCTAGCAAGGCAGAAAAACGTTTCCAAAAAAAATATTATATGCAACGCGGGCGGGTGCATTCCAATTTGCACACACATTCTCACGCAATGCAATTTTTACAAGCGCAGCTCGCAGCGTTTGTTGTACCAAGGGTGCAGTCAAAATGAATTGCAGTTAAATGATATAAAAACGCGTTGAAAAAAGCTTTTTGGAAGCTTAATGAAATACCGACTTTCCACTGCGTAGTGTATTAAAAACATTTAGTGGATGATATTTAAAAAAAATGTTATCTTACTAAAATTATATAATTAAAATGTGTCCGGTGTTTTTATCTCGCTAAAATTCTCAAATATTTTTATGGCGATACAAGAAAATGAAATAATTAGAAAAATTGCTAATCTTTCGTATCTCATCGAAATTTGTAGGGAATAAAAAAAAAACTTTACTACTATTAATCAAACCGTAACGTTTTTTAATATTTTGTAAAAATACAAAGTATGTTTGTATAATTTGTTTTGTCATTTAAATCACTTTCGGGCTATATTTGCTTCCCAACTCGATCAAAACCGCAATGTGATTGCAGCGGCAGACATTTTACCGTCTTATTAGATATTTTATAATTCTGTCCAAGTTAAAAGCTCATTCCGTGTACGTATATTTGCATTTATCAAATTGGGTTCCGAGATAATAAACACATGATTACCCTCTTTTTTTTCCATTACATTCGGTTGTTTACTGCACCTATGCGTAACGACAGCCCTGTTTATTGTTTCCGATTTGACAACCGAAGTAACAAAACTTTTTACCGATTTTAAACCAAAACTCTTGTTTTAATTATGATAAGCGTATACATTTCTATGCGTTATTAACACAATGAATTGTTTGATTGTTTGTGATTTGGTACAGAGATATTCGAAATCAATTTACTAAACAACTTTTAGAAGTTATTTAGATTTTTTAAAAAAAAACTACTATATAATTTTACGAATAAAAATAGAAAGTTACAACGGGCATTTTTCTTTGAAACGAGCATATAATTCAACGACGTAAATTCAGTTTTCCCGTGGGAGATAAACGTTGTTTTTTTTTTGTTTCAAGTATACGATGCTGCGAAAGCTGCCAAGCTGATGCAAAAAGGGTTAAATTTCTTTGAATTCAAGATGAGACACCTTAACACCCATAAGACGTTTTTGCACTCATTATTTTATAAATCCTATCATATTCATTTTGGTATTATACACATATATGTGTATTAAATCGCTGTTATTGAGATTATTACGTACGATAAATTGAGCGCAGTTATGACGAACAAAATATTTAATTAGTTCATACAAGGTGCAGTTGGTACTACACCCTAGTGTGCATGCTCTTTGCAATCTCGCACTCAGTGAGTTGTAAAGTTGTAAGGCGCTTAGCAGTAGTACTAAACATTTTTCCTAAAAATATCCTTGTTTAAATTGAAAAATTTTCCAGTTAACCTTCGTCGTCGAATACATTTTTGCTGTTATTGTACGCACTATTACGTTTAATATTTCAATTATATAAACTAGATCGTTGGGGTTTATAGACTTCAATTTATTTATATTATATAATATCTCTATTATGGACTGTTGGTTTTTTTTTAAATTGCGTTGAAAAATTGTTAAAACGGTTTTTGTTGATGAAAATGGTGACAAAAAATATGATAAAAGATAGTTAAAATTACTTACACGCATAAAAAATTCATTTGAATTTTGTTTACTGCCAAATTTTAGAAATGCATTATATTTATAAAAAAAAAACTCTACACAATTTCTGACAAATATTTTCTATGGCATGATACGAATCAATCCCACTTAAGCGAGTGATCATTTTCAACTAAAGATCATACAACACAAATCATTTTAAAAGGTTTCTTGCTACCTTAATTCGCCTCTGATGTTATTATTTCATATTTCTTCGAAAGACATGGTACATAACATATTGTCGCGTTGTTAGTTCTTGTGAAATATTCAATCCGAACATAGTTAAAAATAAAATTAGTTGTCTAATGCCAACATGTTAACAGTACCTTAGTTAAATCGTTACAATGTGGATAATTCATAGTTTTACTGATAACAATAATTCATCTCATTGTAAATGAAACCGAACCTTTTTAAAAGTATTATTGGATTTCTTGGTGTAGTGTTATTTGTATTATCTTTAGAAACATTTTTTTTTGTAAATAAATATTTATAGCCTGTTTTGGATTGCCAATTGTTGGTAATAACTGCCGTAGAGGTAAAGCTCGAATCGTTGTTTCTCGTACCGTTATGACCAACGGTACGTAGCTACAACATTACGAGAGTAAAGCGACGCGGCGATCCGCGAATCGCATTGTTGATGTTCGAGATTGTTCTAAGAGGTCGCTGAAGCGAGATTGATAGACCACTCGCTTCTTGCTCACCTTGTATCTGTACTTATGCACTTTCAGTACATTCGCTCATCCAAAAAGTAATTTGACTTGGTACACTATTTTTAATGCAGAAATTAACTAATTGTGCATGGCAGGGCTTCTCAAACTTTTTTCACAACATTTATTTTTTTGCATAATGACCTTGTATTCCACCACTTTGATAATGAGACAAGTTTAATTACGTGGGAAATATTCGACTTCGACAATTCTATTTTGAATATGTAAAACATTAAAAAAATTACAATCGTCAATAAATAATACTTAAAAACGACACCGCACAATTTATTCGTTAAATTTCATTGCAAATTAATTTACTGTTTTTTATTGAAATTTTGTTTACCATGCGAATACCTAAGATATATATATTGTATATATATTATGCGCCCTAAAAATTAATTTAAAAAAAAAAGAAAATTCGAATATTAAAAACATTTATATTTAAAATATTTAAATTTACTCATAATGTCTATATATAGTAAAATAATATTGTAAATATAATTTATAATTTAAAACAATACTTATTTATGCGTTACGTTTCCAACATAATACGTATTAATCACTTATTAATCTAAATATGTTTTAAAACTCCTTCATTTTTTATGTCTTGATATATTTTACATTATTATTTATTACCGATTTTATTTTATTATGAGAAGTTTTATATGTTACATATAGTCTCTCATTTTACCATGTTTTAAAAATCATGAATAAAATTTTTTGATTGCGTATTTTCTGAATATAAATAGACATCTCGACAGTCTTAGAAAATATTTCAACAATTCGATACTTTCGATTGAAAATCAATATAGATATTGGCTTATATCCAAGTTGCTTTTGAAACTGGAGAGAATGTTTCTTTGCCAAATGAGTAAGGATTGACAACTGTTATTTTTCTCATCACAGTAGACACTTATTTAAAAAACAAAAAGTTGATGGTCAAATAATTATTTAAAAAAACGTACATTCCACATTCCTTAATCTTGACATTGCATAACGTAAAATAACTATTCAGATAATAAAATTTTACTTATTAAATATCCATTTATTTTGTTAGATAGCAAAGCTGCCACTAGAGTTGTAAAATACACACCATTTTGAACATCTATTAATTGATTACTTAACACTTTCAGAATCAACTGATATTATATAAGTGACAATAAAATTGATACTAAATATAAACTAAAATAAAGTTATTAAGTTAACTTGTTTCTTATTCATTGTCAACTCAGTTTTATTCAACGAACATAGAAACCAGATATATTAATATGTCTTACAATAAACGTACCGGAAATTACCTTATCAAGTATATTATATAATATATGTTTTTAAATATTAAATAACGCTAATTATTTTACTTACACGCTGGATACACGCTCAAAATGTTTATTTTAAGCCACCGTGTTCGAGAATTTTTAATATAAATACAGTTTCGAATTATGTTACGTGACTTTCATGAAAGAAGAAATATGAGTGATTAGATTTCAATAGAAAATGTATGGTCGCTATGCAATGTAATTTGAATATCACATTTCAAACTCTTTATTAATTATTGTATTTCCGTACGATAATTACGTTTAATAAGAAATAATATATATTGTTTATGATACAAGCTTTATTATTCAACATGTTTTGTCAATAATGAATGACCCTGGTTTCGCTTTCCAGCATTTTCGGGCATTTTATACAGTTCTGATGCATCCGTGTGATATAATGTCTGAAGATGCCAAAATGTGAAACACGGATTGTGACAAAATATATGGAATCGTACAAAGTTTCAACAGTTGAAATTTGATAAGTTACTTATTTTTAACATATTTAAAACTACAAAACCGAACAAGACAAACTAATTGTGTAAACAAATTTAACAATTTCGTTTTATGTGCATGTTTATATTCTATCGATTGAATTAGCATTCACTTGGTAGAACTCCATTATAACACGGTGAAAAAATAGCAATGTATTTTAGATCTAAAAAATATTTATTTTTTAAGATATAGTTGATAGCTAGGTACACTTTACAGTTCAACCCTCTACAGGGGTCGGGTTTGTTTCTGTAATAGACCATTTCCGTGCCATATGTAAACTTATTGATATAGCCGATTTTTTAGTTTCATTTACAATTTTTAGTTCTATTGCGAGCAAGAAACAAGCTAGGTCGTTAAAACAGGAGAGAAGATGTATTGTGTACCTTTTCTACACAGCTATATGTAGATAAGCAAATGTTCGTTTAAGCATAGTTCTGACAATGGCGTGAGCCGAAAAAGCTATCAGCTATATCTTATAAAAAAAATGTAGAACAAAAATACATTGCTATTTTTTCCCCGTGTTGTTTATATTATGCTGATAATCTCACCAAATTTAAAATTATCTCAATTATTGACAAAATTATTATTTATATTATTGACGTATATTTTTGGAATAAAGTACAATATTATACGCGCTATATTGTAATTTTTTTAGATTAACATCGATTAGCAGATGTTATAGTATTTCAGAAAATGGTCAGAAAATTTCGATCATAATTTTCAGTCAGTGTGTTACCGGAAGGTATTCCACTGATGAGTTGTGCCAATTAACAGGCCTGAAATGAAATGCGACTGGCGGTGTTGGCAGACATGTCGTAGAAAGCATAAGTTGTTGCCAACACAAGGATATGTGATGCGAGACAGTCAAATATGTTTGGCAAAGAATCAACGGCTCTGCTACCTCTCATTCGAACCAACAAACAACAGTATTAAAGTGCCATCTTGTGATTTTGCAACTAATGTCGGGAGGAGGCCCGGCAAAATAAAACTATTATATCACCCAGGATATGTTGACAGAACCTCATTGATTGATTGAATCGATATTTACTTGGTAGATTCCATTATAATACGATGAAAAAATTGCAATGTATTTTAGTTCTACAAAACATATTAGGCATATAGTTGATAGCTATTTCGGCTTATACCTTCATCAGAACTACACTACACGATACATATTCTAAAATTTGACAAATTGATTTGATACATTTCTCGAAGTGAAGATTAATCTGGGTTTTTTGTTAGGAATAAACATAAATAGTGAATTGTACTAAGATGATTGATTTAAAAAAAATATCAACCTTCTGTAATGATCTGAGAAACGGTGATAAATTTATATATTTTTTGTTTTCAACAATGTCATTAGATTTCTGATATCTATAAATGTTAATTTAATTATTGCTCTGATGATGGTGTAAGCCGAAATAGCTATCAACATATATATCTTATAAATTTTGTAGAACTAAAATACATGGCTATTTTTCCATCGTGTGAATCTCTTTGGATTCGATTATTGACCAATCAATCAATTTGACCATTCTAATAGATTTATTCACATAGGCCAGAGTGCTGTTCCAAATTGTATAATTGTAACATTAATCAGATAAAAATTTTGTTACGTTTTTGTTTTGTTCAGTAGATACGTTTTCCATTTCACATCATATGCGTTCTTTAAATTAAAATTGTTATAAAAATTCGATATTTTTTTCAATTAGTATATTGTTAATATTTCAAATAATTTGCAAGAAAACTTGAGTAAATCTACCTTACTACTTGGTATATTAAACGAAAGTAAAAACTGCGCGTGACTAAATTAATAGGTGGGCATTTTTACAAATTAAACTGACATGTTTGTTAACAAAGTCGGGCATTATACAAAATTGAGAGATTAAAATTTTATTTTTTGATAATTGAATATGAGCAAATTCATTCATTTACGCTGCAAATCTGATATAAAATTAACTTTTACTTCTATCACAATTTAAGAAAACAATAATTTCTTCATCGGTTCTCTCGTCAAGCGTGAGAAATAAATAGCATTTATTTTGCTATCGTATTATATTTCCATGTCTTGTTAATCTGTAATTTTTCATTCATCAAATTGATAGCATTTACGCCTCTGTGTGTACACAATTCATAATTATTTTTTAAATAGCTGTATTTTTCCCAGATTTTAAAAATCGTACAGCATGCACGCCATTGATATGTAATATATTTAGAATAGAAACAATTATTCATTTCGGAGAGTAATGTTCTACAAATATATTTGAATGTATTTCTACTTCATTAACTCAGATGCATACCAATGAGTCTTATATTAAGGTGTTAAGTCATAACTTTTCAATTATGTAGATAAAACGCTTTGATTTTAAATGAAGACCTATTTTTATTTTTTAAACTACGTAGTGGTGATATAATATTAAATAAAAAAAATACTTTCTCCTGGATTAAAATAATTATCTATCATATTTGGAATAAACTCGTAGTTCCATTTATGTACAAATCAAGTTTTTTGGAACCATCTGTTAAATTGATTAATACTGGCCATTTATATGAAATGAGCGTTTGTGATCACGTATTTTTCCATTCAAGCTATAAATATAACTGCATATTATTGAATATTCTCTGTACATACAATTTTTCAAGTATGCTGACATTATTATTAATCATTTCATGACATAAAGAATACAACACGATGAAAAAATAGCAATATATTTAAGTTCTACAAAATGTAGAACTTAACTATTTTTGTAGAACAAAACTCTTTTTTTTCACCGTGTAATACTGGAATTCTACTACGTAAAAACCAATTCAATCAATAAATAATACAGTTCAATTATTATTTTACGACTTAAATAATTGAATTGCGTCTCAATTATGTCATAATTCACGATTGAATTGAACGAAGAAATTAAAATTGTTGAAACTTTGTACGATTCGGGTTTCGCATTTTGGCATCAGTTGCGTCCGTGTGATACCAATATTGCCTAAAGATGCCGAAAGATAAAACCCAAGTCGTTTGTGACAAAACATGTTGATTCGTATAATTCAAATTTGGTATATAAATTCTATCAACCATCTTCTGTCAATGTCAAAAATGAAAAAAACTATGATTTGAAAATCATTATATCTATTAAATTAACTACATAATTCTAATTGAATTTAGACTTAAAAGTATAGTAAACGCTTGAAAACAGTATTGTTTTATAATTCGTTTATGTTGTCTTGACAAAAATAAATTATTCGTTGGCCGCAATCGTGATTTTACCGATCCGCTCCTGTGTATTGTTAAATGAGCCTTTTTAAGAAGTAAATATACGAACGCAATTTAGGTTACTGACGACTAGATTCTCCATATAAGGATACGATCTCTCTTAACCACTGCCTCAGCAGGTCCATTGCACAGCAATTTGTTTGCCAATGTACACTAGACCGATTGCAAAATAACATAATTATATTGATAATAATAAAACACCTGGTGCACACAAAACTTATATTTTTAAATCAATTAAAATCGAACATCAATTAAAATTAAAATATTTTAAAACGTTTCTTTGTATAATAATACACTCATTATTAGTACTATTTTTGCAATGTATTTTATGATCTGGACCGGTTTCGTTCATCGCGAACATTACCGATTGACAGAATACAAATTACTTATAAAAAAATTGAGTTGATATTAATCAGGTAAACAAAACCATAGGTTCAAGAACAATGAAAACAATTTAAATGAAACCGTACAAGACATGTATTCAATTGAAGTTAATTAACACGGTGAAAAAATAGCAATGCATAATATTTTAGTTCTACAAATTTTATAATGTATATACTTGTTGAGCTATGTCGGCTTATAAATAAAACCTTATTATTTTTGTAGAACTAAAATACATTACTAGTTTTTCACCGTGTTATAATGGAGTTCTACTAAGTAAATGTCGATTCAATCAATGAAGAAAATTAATAAAAAAATAATGTGTGTTGATAATGGTCGCGATGAGCGAAACCATTGTGGAAATAGCGCTATCTTTTTTTATTTGTATTTAAATACCGTGCCATTATATCAAGAAGTGACGGTTAACACATTAAAACTGAAATACTTGTGAGTTTCTTTTCCATAATAATATTGAGTTAAATTTGTATAGACCGTCTAGATACGTTCAAGATTACAATTCTTTATATTAATTTAAACGTACTTATTTTTAACTACATTTTATTATTTTATGGCACCCGATTCAAAGATTTTAGATACAAATAAAACGCTGTTATTTTACTATCGATAATAAAGACGCTCATATCTGAAAATAACGTTGTAACAATTTTTATATTTGACTCGGATAAAAAACATCGACGGTATACTGTTTATTAAAATTGAATTTACAGATTATTAGCGAAAGCTAAGGAAGTTTTAATCACCAGAAAAGTGCAATGACTTTTATATTAAAACGTATATGAAATTCTCAAATTACAAATTTCTAATTGTGAATTTTAACACTGCATTGATTATTTATTCTACAAAAAAAATAATATTGCGATGTTATTAGAATTTCATGTAATACAATTATTGAATATATTTGAGTTAAATAATTTTGTTATATTTGAAGTTCTACATACACACATTGTAGAATGATTCTCCATTGATTATTGGTGTTTTTGTAAAAAATTAACAAATCTCGATTGAAGATAATTTGATATCAATAAATTTCAACGAAGATACAAATCATTTTAAACTATTAACTGTCACATTTTAGTGGAAAGTGAGTCTATTTTTAATAATATTAATACATTGATTGAATCGGCATTCACTTGGTAGAATTCCATTATATTATTACTCCATAACTATAGTTCTGACGATAGCATGAGCCGAAATAGCTATCAACTATATTTGTTAAAAATAATTTTGTAGAAATAAAATACATTGCTATTTTTTCACCGTGTTAATATTAATACATTTTTTATAGTACTATTTTCCCAATTTAATATATTTTTAAGCGAGGCCGGTCATACTAAATAATATAAGAAATTTTTTAGTAGGTATAAAAAAATAAAACTGATATTTTGGAATTTTGCATTCAAAATATGATAATCTTATTTTAATACAACTGTTTTATACTTTTTAGTTATTAAATATAATTACGTGGTTTCAAAAGAGAATTTAAATAAACGCTATTTTTTCCTGGCTCGCCAAATGCGAAAATCATTTTGAAAACCTTTGATGTTAAATATACCTAAATTGGATATAAATTTAATAATGCATAGACAAGATTGAGTTTTAAATATGGAATCAATTTATGGTATAATATTTGCCTAACTAGGGCGATAGACCGTTGCTGTGCGTTATTATTTTTTTTAATAAATCAAAGATGTAATTTTTTCTTATTTTATTCGTGTGTTCATATCGTAGGCTATTTTTATCGTTAGTCGCAATAAAAATTAAATTTCTTTTTAAGGGTATAAATATATAAAAAAGACAATATTATTTTTAATTCTGAAGAATATATTTAAATCAATCTATTTGAAATACTCTATTTCAAACACTAAAATACAAATTAATGCTAATGTGTCTTCAAAACGTCGCTATTAATGTGATTATTTATTCAGAGACCTCTTTTGGTATTAGAAAATAATAAAATAATCTTTCTTTTTTACAATTTACTACACGAAATTGTAAATACCATAGTTAAAAAAAGTATATAGCACTATAACAGTACCACTGAAGTTCTTATTGAGCACTCGTTTACTTTTATCTGACAGTTCATCTTTTAAAGTCAAAACGTCTAGTGAAATAATTTATTTAATTGACGGCATAAATATGACGTATGAAATATTTTGATGATAGTTTTTTTCAACTAAATTATAATGAATTTTGTAGTCATGGACGATTAAATGAAGCGATCGTAATTGGGATAATGAGTTAAATTGTAAACTATTCTATATATAATTCATATACGTGTAGTAAATTGAGAATTTAATCTACGGCATTTCAGTATTGACCATAATGAATTTGGTCTATATTATATCTTTATATATTAATTGATTATTTGCCAGATTATATTCATCGATCAATCGTTTTTTTTTTATTTTTATTTATAAATAACATTTTTGATGAACTAATTATATATTATATATTATTAAAAACGCTGGTCACAATTTTATGTTTTTTTCTATCATACATATGATACGTACATGCTTAAAAAATACAAGCTGATATGAAATAAATATTTACAAACTAAATACGTCCAAATAATTTCTGGGTTGAAAATTTTGTTCTATATAATCAAACATATTTTGTATCGTTTTGTTGTATTCAATGATGTTGATTTTTCTGCCAATAATATATTCAACGTGCTGGGTTTTAAAGTTAGGAAAATAAACAATAATATACATTTTTCCCGGAATAATTCGAAAAATATAAACACATAAAATTGTGTTTGATTAGTATTGTCAATAACGTCGGAAAACTCTATTACTTGAGCAAAGCGATGCGAGTGTCACGACAAAATTAACAGTTTGAAGTGGCAGATCACAGGTATGAAAAAAACAGAGTTATGAAAATAGTTGGCTAAGCGGATAGGAATGTGGATCGGACCGTTCCTAAAATGGGGACCTGTAACGCGATCACATCGCTACAGAAATAGAGCACGCAGTCGTTTATACTACACATACGCGCGATGCTATACCCCAAAATACTGATACACCTACGTCGCTGTGGCCAAGCGTCGAAATGTGTGTGAGCGCCGCGACGCTACATCGCGACGTCCGACGCCGGTTCTGAATCAGCGTTCGCCGATGTCTTCGTACCTTGCACACAATTGCATCGGAAAAAGACATGAATAATATTACACACAAAGAGAAATATTTTGCATTTTAATCTCATACTGAATTGATATTTACTGAACATATTTACTTTCGGTTTTATAACAATACTTTACGATTTGATATCATATATAAATTCATATGAACACACATGTTGCTACATTATTGCACACCAAAAACTTGATTGCAATAATGGATAATTATTCCAACCATTTTACTTGTCGATATTTTTGCATGTATTTTTATTTCTCAGTTAAATTAATGTATTTTACTAGCGCGCATTTGAATAAGTGAAAACTGTATTTATGTGTCACGATAGACAATCTTATAATTAAGACATCTGTTTTTAGAAGTTATTGTATAAAATCTATAGAATTTTTATAAATTATTAATATTCGCAGTCACCGTTTATTAATAATAATAAAATAAACATACATGAACACCATTGAATAAAAAAAAATCTAAGAGCATTTACGTCTTGCATTTAAACGCTTAAAGCGTGTTAACGCGCTGTATTTTAACATTTAATATCTAGCGAAGCTTGAATATTTCTATCGCACGATTACATCTCTTGGAATCATAATCACATAGTCAGATGCGACATATTATCAATAATTGCCGACCAAAATAGATGTCGACCCTCCGGGTTATATCATATGAATACCTCCCGGCATTGGAAAGGTTTAAGTAATGCGTGTCTATTAAATTCTAATTCACTATCTTCTTTTAATGCATCAGAATAATTTATACATAAAAACCAATCGCTACGAAATGAATGCACCCGAAATGTAGAGATCTTTGAATGAACTATTTTTTCATGCATAAACCAAATTGTAAGTAACAAATGTATTCTGCAACAATGTTCAACTTTCATAACCCCGTGCTCAAACACACATATAATTTAACCCTTACTTTTTTACTTATTATAACATGGTAGATAAAGTGTTTTTTTATTAAAATAAATATTTAGCTAAATTTAAGCAAATGTGTTAATTTTAGAAAATTATCATAGATGCACTACACAAAAATATTATCGCTTAACTTTCTGCACTCGAGCACTTTTCCGTATGTGCCTACCAGCAACTCGACGCGTTTTTTTTGCGAAAATCGCATTCGCTACATGAATCAAGCTAATAAAAAAAATATGTGAAAATTTTTTAAATATAATTTTTTTTAATTTTTTCTGTAAAATAGACATATAGTGAATATGATGTAAATATTTTTATTTTATTTGTAATTCTTCATTTTATGGTATTTCACAAAGCAATCGCCAACATGTAATCCTGGCTTATTTACGCAGGTCTCGCAAAACAGCCGTGTTTCCGATCTCCCGCCAGAAATTTTTCTATTTGAACATACTGCACAATCCTTCTTAGGCCCTGAACGTAATATATGTAATTTATCTGCAAGACGGTCTTCTGTAGGAACAGTTGAAGTACGCACTCGGAATCCACCATGCATTTCGATGACAAAACTTATTGATATTACGAGAGCCGACTATCTTTGGCTATGATTTTTATTAGAAAATGACTCCCCAGTGATCTATTATTGTGATCTAGTTGAAATCGACCAATAAAAAATGTTAAAAGTATACAAAAAATGACTTTATAAACATGCCGCCACTGTGGCGGCATCCGAGTAATACGATAAACTTACAATGCCGCCTCTATGGCGGCATTCGAGTGCAAATGGTTAACAATATATGCTAATCGGCCTCCATACATATATTGAATGTAATATTAAGTCATTTGATATCTAATTAATTGATTTCCTCAAAAATTACAGTATTTTTTGTCTATGGTGAGTTCTATAGTTACGTGACAAAGGATTAAAAAAACAATTATATCCGTTTGCTGGATATATCAATCTTGTTGAAAAATTAATGAGTGGAAAAAAATCGGATTTTAATTAAATAATTGAAAGAATGCTTTAATATGATAGGTACAGGAATGTATAGTATTATATAATAATGACAGTTTACGAAAGTACATTAAACAATGCAGGATTAAATTTATTCATCACAAACTGTCGTACAAACACCACTAGAAAAATATTTCAATTATCATTCGTAGAGTATGATTACAATATAATGAAATGGTATGTACAGACGTGCTTAGACTCAGTTACATTCGATACCGTTGACTCCATTACAGTTTTATCTTACATAGTTAATTAAAACGTTGGAAATTTTTACACTCTGAAAAATGAAATGTACTTCAAGGGAGATATTATCTTACGCGGTTTTCGATATACGTAACGCATTAATTGCGTAAACAGAAAACCCATTGGCTAAAAATATTTTTTGCGGACAGTAATAATAATCACGTATATTTTGTATAAAATAGTTGATTGATCGCATATTATTAGATGTTAATATTATATTGCATTTATCTATATTCTTCAGTTTTTCAGGACAACTATTCATAAGCGATAAACGTTATCTTTTTTAACCAACCAGTTTTCTGGATGCTCTTTTTGTACGTATATATTTATTTTATTCGGAACAAAAACCGCTTTGGCAAATGTAATATATACGCTTATTGGGATGTGATTTTGCTGGTGTGAGCGACTATTTTCTATCGAATTGTATAGACGAGCTTTTGCCCATTGAGCTTTTGAAAGTAATTACGCCCCTTTTTCTTCTATGCGTGGCAGACTTTCGAATAAATAAAGCTGCGAATAGTCGAATATTAAAAGCTACAAATCTGAAAAAAATTTAAATATCGTTGAATTCTATTTCAAATTTACATTGTTGACACTTCATACATTTTTACATGTATCTTCACTAACGATCTGGGTTTCACCTTTAGGCATTCTATCACACGGATGCAACAGAACTGATATCTGAGCGTGAAGGCAAATCCCAAGTCATTATTAACAATTAATACAAAGTTTCAACAATTCATACTTGATATTTAAATTCCATCAAGCACCCTCAGTCGATATCATAAACTACAATAAATTATATTTCAATAATGGCAAATGATTAAAAAAAAGTGAGTAAAAATAAAAGCTCTTAAAGCTCTCATATTACTTCGAATTTCGAATTCTGTTATTAACATAAGCCTTATAACTGTCCTTTATTACTTATTATATTCAATTGTTCACATAAAACTAATTAATCATTTTAATAATTTCAAAATTCCATATTCCATCATTATAACATTCATTTTTGCTCAGTGCGTCGGCGATCCACAGTAACATATTATTAATATTTTCAGTTATGTTAAAACATAATTCAACGTAGAACATCATGTTAACTAAATTGTTTTTTTCAGAATTTGGTAACCAATAAACAGTTTCGATGTCTTTTCTCAAGGGATTAGAGTTTTACAAAGTATCGTATAAATCAATTACAATTTCATGTTACGAAATGTGTTTGTGTAACATTTTTATGATTTGGTGATATTTAGACTGGCCTATAACAAAAATATCCATGTAACTTTGATATGGACAAAGTATATTTCGGACAATTATTGGATTCAATAAAATTTTCTTGATCAAGACAAAATAACGCCAAATTGTATCAAGTGTGATATATGTTATTAAAAAGTTATAAATGTGTTTTTTTTTATGTTCTTAAAATAATATTCGTTTTTCTTCGTTTTTAGTTGAAGGAAACGTTGTTGAACGACTTCCGATGAACGGTAAACCAGGAGACCCTTCGCCGCCAATATTTGAGCAAATTTTCAAAAATGCTAGATTTGCACAAGGTGGCAATGCCAAATTCGAAGGCAAACTTCGTGGAAATCCGAAGCCAGTGGTCTCGTGGACTCGAAAGAAAGCTCCTTTAGTGGAATGCAATAAATATAGCATGAGCTACAACGAGCAAACCGGAAACGTGTCACTGTTGATCAAACAAATTGGCCCCGGCGATGAGGGTGAATACACTTGCACAGCTAGAAACCGATACGGCGAGGCCATTTGCTCCGTCTACATTCAGCCGGAAGGAATGGTCATGCCAACAGGTCCCGCTCCGATGCAGCGGGACTTCAACCAAACTGTTGAAACCTCTGAACAGAGAACCGGTGGTTCTCAAGTGCGATCGACCATTGTACAAAAAACGGAAAAGATGTCATACTCAAACGGCAATACGTTTACAACCATTGAAGACTTCAAAGTTGACACATTCGAGTACAGACTTCTCCGTGAGGTGTCTTTCAGGGAATCTCTTACGCGCAGGCAATTTGGCGAGTCTGACATTCATTTGATCACCGAAGTTGATCGATCCTTGGGACCGCCAGCGCCGCCTAAAATATCTCAGAAGCCCAGAAATTCCAAATTGCAAGAGGGTTCTGATGCTGTTTTCCAAGTTCAACTATCAGCTAATCCCAGGTCGCGTGTGACATGGTTCAAAAACGGCCAGCGAATTGTCAACAGCAATAAATATCAAGTTTCAACAACGAATAACCAAACCTCTCTTAAAATTAATAAAACTCACAGTTCAGATACTGGACACTACACCCTTTTGGCTGAAAACCCCAACGGCTGTGTAGTCACATCCGCCTATTTAGCTATTGAATCGCCCCAGGAAGCCTACGCCCAGGAACAGAGAGCCGTGGAATATCAAACCGGCATTGAGGAACGCGTTGAAGTCAACGAAAAGGCTTTGGCGCCACAATTCGTCAAGACTTGCCAAGACCGCGATGTTACAGAAGGCAAAATGACAAGGTTCGACTGCCGTATCACCGGCCGACCGTACCCCGAAGTCAACTGGTACATTAATGGTCAGTTGATCCGCGACGATTTCAATCATAAAATCTTGGTCAACGAATCCGGAAACCACGCTCTCATGATTACCAACGTTGAGAGGAATGACTGCGGCGTAGTCACTTGCGTAGCGCGCAACAAAAGCGGAGAGAATTCTTTCCAGTGCAATCTGAATGTAATTGAAAAGGAGCAGGTGGTCGCACCTAAATTTGTTGAAAGGTTCACGACCCTCAACGTGAAAGAGGGGGAACCTGTAGTTTTAAATGCGAGAGCTGTCGGCACACCCACACCACGAATCACTTGGCAGAAGGACGGCGTACCTATATCATCAAATCCCGAGCTACGAATTTCAACAGACAGTGGAGCCTCGACGTTGGACATCCAGCAAGCCAAGGCGTCGGATGCAGCGTGGTATCAGTGCACAGCGCAGAATGTCGCTGGCTCCACTGCCACTAGGGCCAGACTCTTTGTCGAGACGCCCAAGGGACCGGCACCAGAACAGAAACGTCTGCACTTGCCGAGACCCAGCAAAATAATTGAACCTGAGTGAGTATACATTCGCTTCTTCTTAACAAACAAGACCAATGAAAAATCTTTTGATCACAAACAGAATATTAATAAAAAATAACATTTTCTGTCTGATAATAAATGCTTAACAAACAATTTATCTAAGCATCAGACTCTCGTCATTAAAACTGATCTTTTTTTATATAAAATTTTAAATGTTACAATTTTGTACGATTCTACATGTTTTGTCACTAACGACCCGGGTTTCGCCTTTCGGTATCTTCAGGCATTCTATCACACGGATGCAACAGAACTGACGTAAAATAAACAGTGTCTATATACCAAAGTTATTAATTACAGAAAAACACTTATCCCAAGGCTAGCAGTAAATTGCAGCTAAAACATATTTAATAATAATTAACACAATTGCCTGTGATAATTTTCATTAGCGGTTAACCTTGTTGTGTTAATGAGTCATTAAAAATCTATTGCAAGATCTTTCTGAAGATGTTTTTGAAAATTGTAAAACGATGAAACTGTTTGTGACGTGAAGTATTGTGACAATTTCACAGAGAAAAAAAAATAATCAGCTATAAAAAAATTGTTATGTTTTCAGACCTACACCTGGTCCAGAGATCATTTACTTGCGTCACGTTGAGAGGGCAAAGCCTTATGCTCCTCCCGGCGATGAAGACAGAGTTTACCCACCGCCTCAATTTATTGTTCCCCTTCAAAACATGACACAAATTGAGGGTGGGAAAATTCATTTTGAAACTAGAATCGAACCTGTTGGTGATCCCACCATGCAGGTATACTGGTTTAGAAATGGACAATCCCTAGAAGCAAGTAAGTATATTTTATTCACCGTCAGTAAAAACAATATAAATATAAAAATATTTTAAACATGTTCAATTCTGATTGTAAAATGATTGAAACCATATTTGTTTTTATTCTAGGTTCCCGTACAACTTCTACATTTAAATTCGGATACATCGCTTTGGACCTTTTGAGTCTTGTAATCAGCGATTCCGGCGAATATGTATGTCGCGTCACCAGCGCAACGGGCGTTGTTGACACTAAGGCCTACTTGCAAGTTACACCAAGGCCTACTATTGAAAAAACAAGTCAACACCCTGATAGTCTTCAATACATCCAACAACTGGAAGACTATACCAAATATACGTCTAACGAAACTGTAGAGGAACAAGTTACCCACCGGCCACAGTTTATAAGGCCCTTACAAGATATGGGAGAGCTGCAGGAAGGGCGAAATGCTCATTTCGAAGCTCAACTAACTCCTGTAAGCGACCCTACAATGAGAGTAGAATGGTATAAAGACGGAAAACCAATAACAGCTAGCTCGCGAATCACGTC
Source organism: Himalopsyche japonica (assembly GCA_028555115.1). Classification (NCBI taxonomy): domain Eukaryota; kingdom Metazoa; phylum Arthropoda; class Insecta; order Trichoptera; family Rhyacophilidae; genus Himalopsyche; species Himalopsyche japonica. Next base: position 1,389,774 of record JAHFWJ010000015.1, read on the forward strand.
AATCTTCAACTTCGGCTACGTCTCCCTTAACATCATGCACCTACGGGCTGAAGATGCTGGTTCGTATACCGTGAGAGCTGTGAACAGGTTAGGAGAAGCTTTGAGTACTGCCTCCATTAGGGTTATTTTAAGAAGCACTGTGACCAGTGAACTAGGGATTCCAGAGCAACAGCGCTATATCGAAAAAATGGAACAGCTGGAAGCTTATCAGCAGCAACATAACCAAAAGTATGTACAAGAAGTACCAGAAACTACTACACTCCCTGAATTTAAGACTCCTATTAAAGATCAGTTGAATATCAGAGAAGGTGGATTTGCTCACTTTGAGGCTAGACTAGAACCCATCGGAGATTCTACTTTGAGAGTAGAATGGTTGAAGGACGGACGCCCCGTAGAGGCGAGCTCCCGTATTACAACATTCTTCAACTTTGGGTATGTAGCACTCACAATCAAATATGTGACTATCCACGATGTCGGACGGTACACTTGCCGAGCTTATAACAGAGTCGGCCAAGCTGTCACTGAATCTATTCTGAGTGTAATCACAAAGAAAGACATTATCGTTGATTCCCAACATCCAGGAGGATTAGAGAAAATTCAGTATTTGGAGGATTCAGCTAGAATGTCAAAACAAGTGTCTGAAGACGTTAAAGTCACTCAGATCCCGAGATTTTTGGGTATATTGAAGGGTACAACCAAGATTGTTGAAGGTCAGAGAGCACATTTCGAAGCTCGTGTAGAGCCTCAAAGTGATCTGACAATGACAGTGGAGTGGTACTTTAACGGCAAATTGATAAAGTCTGCCAACAGGATTCAGACTTACCATGATTTTGGTTATGTGGCGCTTGACATTGCGAGCGTTCGCGACGAAGATGCAGGAACATACACTGTTGTTGCCCGCAACGCTGCTGGAGAGGCACAGCTCAGCGCAACTATGGTCGTTCAAAGTAAATATAGCACTTATGATAGCATTTTTTTTATATAATATTAACTATAAATTAAAAACCATGAATAACACATAATTCTTTTGCTTTCAGCACGATCAAGCATTGATACCTCGAGCATACATAAGGGTCTTTATGAGAAGACCAAAATTCTTGAAGGTTCCAAATTTGTTGAACCACAATACCATATTGAAGAAATTTCCAAATCTAAACCGATATTTGTTCAACCTTTATCTGATCCTAATCCGATCAGTGAAGGTAAGAATATTCATCTCGAGTGCCGCCTTGAACCAATGGGCGATCCCACTATGAGAGTTGAATGGTATCACAATGGTCGAGCAGTTACCGTTGGATCAAGATTTAGAACATATTACGATTTTGGATTTGTAGCATTAGATATAATTCATGCTACATCTGCCGATGCAGGAGAATATACAGCCCGTGCTGTGAACCATTTGGGATCTGCTCATACCTCCGCTATGGTGAGGGTAATTGAGCGATCCGACATATTGACAGATACTCAAAACGAACAAGCTATCGAGCAAATTCAGATGCTTGAAGATGCATCTCGTAAAACTCGTCAAGTTACCGATGATATCACTGTCATGCAAGCTCCACAGTTTGCAAGGTCTCTTCATAACATTGAGACTATTGAGGGAACTAATGTTCACATGGAATGCAGACTGCAGCCCATCGGTGACCCTACAATGAGAGTGGAGTGGTTCTGCAATGGTAGACCAATCAAAACTGGACACAGATTCAGGCCCGCATATGATTTTGATTACGTTGCACTTGATCTTTTGAGTGTATACCCAGAAGACAGCGGTGTATACACTTGCCAAGCAAGAAATCAGCTTGGTGAAGCTGTTACTTCGTGTGCTTTGAGAGTTATCGCCAAGAAAGATCTATACATGGAATCACAGCACCCATCTGGGTTGGAAAAGATACAATACCTGGAAGATGCATCACGTTACAAGAAAAACGAATACGTTGATGAAACAACTACAGAAAGACCACGATTTGTCACGAAACCAAAATCACTTGAAAATATGTTAGAAGGACAGCATGTTCATTTCGAGTGTAAGCTAGAACCAGTAACCGATTCCAACTTGAAGGTTGAATGGTTCAAGAATGGTCGTCCAGTAACCATTGGCCACCGATTTAGGCCAATTCATGACTTTGGTTACGTAGCATTGGACATTGTAGACTTGATTGCAGAAGATTCTGGAGTTTATACATGCCGTGCTGTTAACTTGATCGGTATGGATGAAACAAACTGCACACTGAGCTGCCGTGGAACAGCTGAAATTTTGAGAAGCACTCAGAATGAAACAGGCCTGGAACAAATCCAAATGCTTGAAGATAGGTCACGTTACCAGAGATCGGAATATATCGACGAAGTTACCAAACAAGCTCCGATATTTACTACTTCACTGAAGAATGTCGACATCAAAGAAGGCCAGAGAGCTCACTTTGAATGTCGTCTCATTCCTGTATCCGATGCCACCTTGAAAGTGGAATGGTACCATAACAACAAGCCCCTGAAGAGTGGCTCCCGATTCACAGAGACCAACAACTTTGGTTTTGTGGCTTTAGATATTATGTCCTGTTTGCCAGAAGATTCTGGCACATACACCTGCAGAGCTATCAACGCTCTTGGAGAAGCTGTTACATCTGGAGTTGCCTCTGTGCAATCAAGGCGCTCAATTTATGTTGACTCACAGCATGAAGGTGCTCTCAATCGCTTGAATCAGCTAGAAGACGCATCTCGTCACCAACGAGGCAGCGCACAAGAAGATGTGGTTACACAAGCCCCAGTCTTCACCTTACCAGTCAAAGATCTCCGTGTAGCTGAAAATCAAGCTGCCCACTTTGAAGCAAGACTTATCCCAGTGGGAGATCCTAAGTTACGAGTTGAATGGTTGAGGAACGGAGTGCCAATTGCTGCCTGTAAGTTATTCAAAAATATTATGCCATTACATAAAATTCTTTTTCTTTGTAAACAATAAAGTTTAAATACCATTATATTTCTAAAAATGATTATCTTTATGATTTTAGCTAATCGCCTTACCACAATGCACGACTTCGGTTATGTTGCCCTCAACATGAAGTATGTGAATCCTGAAGATTCCGGAACTTACACTTGCAGAGCTATTAATGAGCTCGGTCAAGCCGTAACATCATCACAGCTTGTTGTTCAATGTAAGATATCATTTTTAACTCATATGAAAGCCATAATATTCTTACTCTAATCATAATGGTAACTTTTAAATGAAAAATTTTATTATAGAAAAACATAATCATCAATATTTGTGACAAGCAAGAATTGATTATTTGTTACATTATATATTTATCTGGTGTTATCCATTTGTCGACCGATAAAGCCAATAAAATTTTTGTGTGAAACTGTCAAATATGAATGTTTGACTTTTTAATGATATAACTAAAATTTTTTGTGTAGTTACATGGTTATATGAGTTTGATAAACAATTTGGCAGTAACAAAAATATTCAAATATTTCATCTAAATGTCATTTTAACCAAATAGTTGAAATAATTCTTCTAAAATTTAAAATCAAATCATATTTTTTCCAATAGCTAAAGCCTCTCTGCAATTGGAAAGCCAACATGAAAGCGCTCTAGAAAAGATCCACATGCTGGAAGACAGCTCGAAATATCAACGTCGTCAAGAAGAAGACACAGTTGTGAAACAAGCACCAAGATTCACAACTCAATTGAACGGACCTACAAAGTTGGTGGAGGGTCACAGCGCTCACTATGAATGTCGCATTGAACCATATCCAGATCCAGACATGAAAATCGAATGGTTCTTCAATGGCAAACCACTCCTGAGTGGTCATCGTTACAGGACAACTTGCGACTTTGGCTTTGCATCCCTTGATGTTCTTTCTGTATACGCAGAGGACTCTGGTGAATATACTTGCAGGGCAGTCAACAAGCTTGGACAAGCACAATCGTCCATTAAATTGAGCGTACAATGTGAGTTCATTTAGCATATTATGTAAAATATTGTAATTATAATTATTTATTTAATTGTTATATTGTATTATTGCAATGGCGGTTCTTTATGATGTATATTTAAACATTTTTTCCTGCTTTTGTTATTTCTTCAGCTAAGGCATCTATTATTAGAGATACCCAACATGAAAGCGCTTTAGAAAAGATCCAATACTTGGAAGGTGACAAAAATAAGCGACCAGTCCAAGATGAAAGCTTCGTAGCTGAGAAGCCTGAATTCGGAAGGCCACTCAAGAACGCACAAGTAAATGAAGGAGCACCAGTGCATTTGGAAGCTACTCTTACTCCAGTAAATGACCCAACAATGCGCGTTGAATGGTACTGCAATGGCAGACCTATTCAACAAGGTCACAGATTCAAAACTACATATGATTTTGGATTTGTCGCTCTGGATATTTTATACGCATACGCTGAAGATAGCGGCACTTACATGTGCAAGGCCATCAATGCTGTTGGCGAAGCCGTTACAACCAGCTCCGTCAATGTTAACGGTTAGTTTGAATATTTATTTTATTGGTAGAAAAAAATGGTAAATTTCTCAATATTTAATTATAATTTAATATATAACAAAGAGGTTATCTAGTTTGTTAATATTCTTGAATTTTCAACAGCTAAAGCTGGCTTGTATTTGGACACACTTGATGAACAACGTCTGAAGAAGATCCGTGAACTAGAAAACTATGAAAGACCACAGAAGGTCGAAGAAGAAAAACAAGGACAAAGACCAGTATTCATCACAGCTCTGACTAGCTTGGAGAACTTGAAGGAAAGCGATAGAGCTCATTTCGAATGCAGGGTTGAGCCCATCAACGACCCTGACCTTAAGATTGAATGGTTCCTCAATGGAGCCGTTATCAGAGCTGGGCATAGATATAGGACAACCCATGACTTTGGATATGTCGCTATGGATATCTTGTATGCTTATGGTGAAGATTCTGGAACATATATGTGCAAGGCAACCAACAAACACGGAGAAGCAGTTAATACTTGCAATCTGAAGGTTGCCAGTAAGTACTTTTTGAATTCTAAATATTAAATTTATATTATTGCTTAATTTTTTTCATTTCTTGAATATTGTATTCGGAAATCTGTTCTATTCAATAATTATCTTCATCGATTAATTAATCAGTAACAAAACATTTTTTTACTATTTACAGATCACCGTAGCATCATATTTGACACTCAACATCCCAATGGATTAGAAAAGATCCGATTACTTGAGGCTCAAGGACACTCTACAAGAGTCGAAGTCGAAGATTTACCAACAGGACCACCACGTCTAGTGACTGACTTGAGAGGAACAACTCATGTCATGGAAGGACAAACTGCTCACTTTGAGTGCCAAGTGGAGCCAGTACATGATCCTAACTTGAGAATCGAATTTTACCATAATGGAAAGCCATTGCAATCCGCATCAAGATTCCATATTACATTTGATTTTGGATATGTATCATTGGACATTCAACATTGTGTCCCTGAAGATGCAGGAGAATACTCAGTGAAAGCAATCAATGCCCTGGGACAATGCACTTCGTCCATATCAATGACTGTAACCGAAAAAGGAAGTATCATCCGGGATTCACAACGCCCTGAAGGACTTGAAAAGATTCGCGAACTGGAATCTACAGAACCGTTCAGGAGGCCAGAAATCCCTGATCCAGTTACTAGGCAACGACCGGTGTTTACTCAACCCTTACAAAATATTGACAATATCCAAGAAGCCCAAACGGCACACTTCGACTGCAGGTTAATCCCTGTTGGAGATCCAACATTGAAAGTGGAATGGTTCAGGAATGAAAAGCTCTTGGAAGATAGCTCTAGGATTACAAAGACTCACGACTTTGGATTTGTGTCAATGACGATTGCCCATGTTCGTGATGAAGATGAGGGCGTCTACATCTGTCGTGCATCTAACGCGCTTGGTGAAGCAGTTACGACAGCTGCCATGAAAATTAAATGTATGTTGGCTCCTCATTTACAATACATTACTTTAAATAATATAAACTGCACAAATAATTATGACACTGATAGGAATTTATACATAAATATATTTCTTCATAACTTCGTCAAATAAAAATATGTTTTATTTTTACAGCTAAAGCAGCAATTCAGTTAGATACTCAGCACCCTGAAGGAATGAAAAAGATTCTAAGGCTAGAAGAAAGCCAGCCTGGAAGAGCTGAAGAACCTGAAAGACAATTTGATAAACCAATATTTACCCAAGTATTAACTGGACCGTCAGAGCTGTGGGAAGGCCAGCATGCCCGTTATGAAGCTCGCGTTGTACCAGTGGGAGATCCTAGCCTTAGATTCGAGTGGTATATAAACGGAGTTGAATTAAAAATGGGTATGTTCATTTTAATTCTCTAAATATACATACATACGCACAATTATATTGTACAAAACATACTTTTGTTTGAGCCTATCTTTATAATTACATTTTTTTCTAATCCAATCATATGTATTTTGTCCCCAGGTTCACGATTCAGAACCACTCATGACTTTGGATTTGTTACACTTGATATCAACTCTGTCGTCACAGAGGATTCCGGAGTGTACATGTGCAAAGCAATCAATAATGCTGGAAGTACAGTATCATCCATATCATTGAAGGTAAAATCAAAGTCTACCATCATTGCTGATGCGCAAAGGCCAGAATCCTGGGAACAGATTCAATTGAAAGAAGCAGCAAAGAACAAGGTTCCAGATATGTTTGTTGACACTACTCCAATGCAAGCGCCTATCTTCACTACTCATCTGAAGAGTTATGATAAGTTGGTAGAAGGACAGCATGTCTTCTTAGAAGCTCAAGTAGAGCCTCGTACTGATCCCAACTTGCGCATAGAATGGTTCAAAAATGGTCTTCCACTTACAACTGGATCTAGAATTAAGAGTACATTCGATTTTGGATTAGTCACTCTGTCCATCAATGGATTACGCGATGATGATTCTGGCATTTACACATGCAAAGCCACAAATATGCTAGGAGAAGCTGTATCTACAGCCTCCATTAAGATTGAGGATCGTCATTGGCTACTTGGTGATACACTTCATCCTGAGTCCATGAACCGAATCGGGGCTTTGGAACAACCTAAAGCTGGTAAGCCAGAAGATAAAGAACCAACATATGACTTGCCTGTGTTTATCAGTCATTTGAATAACATTGTCTGCAAGGAAGGTGAGAATATCCACTTTGAATGCAATGTTGAACCTTCTCGCGACCCGACATTGAAAATTGAATGGTTCGCCAATGGTAAACCTCTGCCGTCTGGTGCAAGATACAAGACCACTCATGACTTTGGATACGTATCATTAGATGTTACTCACACTTACGAAGAAGACTCTGGTATATATACTTGCAAAGCAACAAACACTAAAGGAACTGCATCAACATCGGGAACTTTAAAATGTACCGCAGGAGAAAACATTTTCTTGCAAACTCAACATCCTCAAGGAAAAGCAGGCTTGGATGCAGTCAAAGAAAGAGAAGATGCTCTGGCTAACAAATACAACCGTCAAACATCTGCCCCTGAAACAGACTTTGACAAACCAGTATGGATTGTTCCTTTCAAGGCTGAATCCGAATTGGTTGAAGCATCTCCACTCCATTTGGAAGGTACTGTTGAACCTAAAGGAGACCCTAATCTCAAATTAGAGTGGTACCTCAATGGAAAGCTTCTGGAACATGGTTCTAGATTCAAAATGACTAGTGACTTTGGATTCGTTACTTTGGATGTAACAGATGTATACGAACGTGATAGTGGAATATATACCTGCAAAGCTTTCAACAAGAAAGGAGAAGCATTCACATCATCTTCAATCAGCGTCATTACTAAAGACAACTTAATTGAGCGCACTCAACATCCGAAGGGAGCTGAAGGTCTTGAAAAGATCCAGAATCTTGAAGACTCACTTAAAAAGCCTGGCGATAAGGCTGCAGATGTTGATGGAGGTAGACCACCAGAGTTCACATCCGTATTCCAAGAATTGAAAGACATTGGAGAAGGTCAAATTGCACACTTTGAAGCATCACTTATTCCAACAGGTGACCAATCGATGGTCATTGAATGGTTCTACAATGGCAAGCTCATCGAAGCTAGCCACAGACTACGAACTGTATATGCATTCGGAATGGTGGTTCTTGAAATTCTTGGCACCAAAACCGAAGACTCAGGAACATACACATGTCGGGCCACCAATAAGTGGGGACAAGCTGAGATCAGTGTAGATTTAGGATGTATTGATAAGTCCAAGGGACAACCGCCTAAGTTCACTACTCACATCCAAAGCTTGGATGGATTGAAGGACGGCCAATCAGCCCACTTTGAATGCACTTTAATCCCAGTCGATGACCCAGATATGGTTGTAGAATGGTATCACAATGGAAAACCACTTAGGCATTCAACTCGCATTAAGATGGTTTCTGACTTTGGATTTGTTTTAATGGACATTTCCTATGTACAACCTCATGATTCTGGAGAATATGTATGCAGAGCTTATAATAAATATGGTGAAGATACCACTCGCGCAACCATCAACTGCTACGGCAAAGGTGGAGTATATTATGACAGCTTGCAGCCTGACTCTCTGGCTAAGATCAGAGAACTGGAAAGCTTACAGGGACAACAAGCCAAAGCTCCATCTGCTCCAAGCTCTCAACCACCGAAGTTCTTGACACAGATTGCCGACGTCACAAAACTCGTTGAAGGACAGAGTGCTCACTTTGAAGCACGTTTAATCCCTGTGGACGATCCAGATCTTAAGGTTGAATGGTTTTACAATGGCAAGAAATTACCTCATGGCCATCGTTACAGGACATTCCACGACTTTGGCATTGTTATTCTTGATATCCTATACTGCTATGAGGAAAACTCTGGCGAGTATGAGTGTATCGCTACAAACAAACTTGGACGTGATTCAACTAAAGCTGTACTGAAATGTATTTCAAAGGAGAATCTCATCTTAGACTCTCAACTGCCAAAGGTAATTATAGTTTTATCTTTACTTTACCTTCAAATATATGAAAAGAAAATCTTTGATCTCGTCATCATTACAAATTTTTATATTTAATATTGTTTTATTTCCAGGGAATGGAAGGAGGCCTTGAGAAACTGCAAACACTAGAAGATGCTATGGTCAAGACCAGGGATGAGAAGGATGTTGAAGAAAAGGGCAAAGCCCCAGTATTTACTGTACCCTTCTCCAATCTGGAAAACCTGCGAGAGGGAGAAAATGCTCACTTTGAAGCACGCTTAATACCAACAGACGATCCCAAACTAAGGGTAATAAAATATTTTATATTATAAATATTTTTATTATTACATTTAAATTTGAAACATAATTTCATACCTTAAGAAAATCATTTTATAAATTTAAAAAAATCTCTTCCAGGTGGAATGGTTCTGGAATGGCAAATCATTGAAGACCGGTTCAAGATTTAGGACTTTCTGTGACTTCGGTTTCGTTATCCTAGAAATCTCTCCAGTTTATCCAGAAGATTCAGGAGAATACTCATGCAGAGCTATTAATAATTATGGCCAGGCAGTCACCACAGCTTCGATGAAGGTTCAAGGCAAGAGGAACATCATCCTTGAATCGCAACTTCCCAAGGGTATGGAAGGCACAATTGATAAGATTGCTGCACTGGAAGGATTATCGGGTGCTCCTGGACCATTGTCTCCAGAAGAAGATATTGGAAACCCACCAGAATTCATTACTACACCTGCAGATTTAATTCTTGGAGAAAACTCACTGGCTCACTTTGAATGCCGTCTTACACCAGTCAATGATCCAAGCATGAGAGTTGAATGGTTCCACAACGGTAAAGCACTTTTGACAGGATCAAGGGTTAAAACTATCAATGACTTCGGATTCGTTATTCTTGAGGTAGCTGGTGTTTACCAGCGAGATTCAGGACTTTACACTTGCAAGGCAACCAACCGCCACGGTGAGGCAACAGTCTCATGCAAACTTCAGGTAGTCGGTCGCCAAGGTATCATTCTTGAGCCTCAGCTTCCATCCAATTTCAAATCTGGAACTGAAAGCATTCAGAAGCTTGAGGAAACACTACACAAGCGCGATGAGATTACAACAGAGGAAGAACAACCAAATCCTCCCAAGTTCATTGTGGAAATCAAAGATAATATCGATGTACCTGAAGGAGGCCCAGTTCACTTTGACTGTCGCGTAGAGCCTGTTGGTGATCCAACAATGAGGATCGATTGGTACCATAATGGTAAGCCATTCGCTACTGGATCTCGAGTTCACATGCTGAATGACTTTGGATTTATCGCTCTAGATATTGATTATACTTACGCACGAGATTCAGGAGAATATGTGTGCCGTGCTACCAACAGATGGGGATATGCCACTTCCACTGCCAAGGTAACTTGCAGCGCGAAACGGGATATTGTATTGGATTCTCAACTTCCACAAGGAATGAGTGGAGAAAAAATCAAGGAATTGGAACGAGGACCAATGACAGAGGCACCCAAAGAAGACCCTGTTATGGGACCACCCAAATTCATTACACAAATCCAATCCCATACTGTAGAGGAATCCGAAGCTATTCGTTTCGAATGCCGTGTGGAACCAAAAGAAGATCCTAACCTCAGAATCGAATGGTACAGGAATGGAAAACCATTACCATCTGGACACAGATACCGTACCGTATATGATATGGGATTCGTTTCATTGGATATCCTTTACGTATACGCTGAAGATTCTGGTGAATATACATGCAGAGCTGTAAATAAATACGGAGAAGATTTCACCAGAGCAACAGTATCATGCAAAGGTAAATTAAATAACAATTGATATTTTCTATAAAAACATTTTGAAAGTGTTATGTAAGGATCCTTTGTTAAAAATAAATATGTGTATAAAAATATATTCTTTTTTTCAGAATTGCCATCAATTATTTTGCAAAACCAAGTACCAAAGGGTATGAAGAAATCAGAAACACTCATGCAGATGGAAGCAACCATCAAAAAGTACACTTCAGAAATCTTCTTAACTGAAGATGATCTTTACGATCCGGATAGGAAGCAGCCACCTCGATTTGTGACCCAAATTCAAAACCAAGAAAGCCTCGTTGAAATGGAAGCTACCAAGTTCGAATGCCAATTGGCCCCTGTTGGTGATCCCAACATGAAAGTGGAATGGTTCTTCAATGGAAAACCACTTTCGTACAGTAAGTCATATTTTAACAAAGACCTCTATATTGATACACACATAATCATTTACGTTAAATATTTGTCTGAGAATCGTTTAAAAACACCATATTTAATTCTTTTATTTCTTTATAACAGAAAACAGATTTACTCCGATTTACGACTTCGGTTATGTAGCAATGAACTTTGGATGGGTTTACCCTGAAGACAGCGGTGAATATTTGTGTAGAGCTACCAATCTATGGGGTATGGATGAGACCAGAGCCATCATCAAGACAGCTGGAAAGCCAGGCATCATTTATGACTCTCAGTTGCCTAAGCACATGAAGAGTATCGAGAAGATTCGTCAAATGGAAGCCGCTTGGCAAGTGTAAGTATCAATTGTGTTTTGTAATTATCGAATTCGATTTTACGTTGAATCAAATCTTTAATGCGTCACTGTTAAATCCCAAATACAATACAAAATTAACATGTAACCTTACATCCCAAGAATAATAAAACTATTTTAATATCTAACAAATGGTTTAAACGAATCAAAAATTGAGTGTTTTGATAAAATACGAATTAAATGTGTTTTAACTCGTATTTTTAAATCTCTAATTTCCCCAAATTCCAGAATGAAAATTGAATCACTGGTTCAACTTTAGATCATATCAAATCATATAATATGAACTATTCTTATGCACACAGTGATAAAATATAAATGTATTTTAGTTCTACAAATTTTTTTATAAGATATAGTTGATAGCTATTTCGGCTCACGCCGATAAAATTTTGTAGAACTAAAATACATTTTTTCACCGTGTTATAATGGAGTTCTACCAAGTAAATGCCAATTCAATCAATATATTCTTATGCACTAATTTTTTTTTTTTTTTTAACAGGGTTCCTGAAGAAGCAGGTGAAGATACTAAGCCAAGAACCGCACCAGTGTTTGTAAGCAAACCTGAACCAGCAACTGTCGAAGAAGGCGAATGGGCTCGATTCTGCTGCAGGGTAACAGGACACCCCAAGCCCAGGGTCATGTGGCTAGTCAACGGGAACACAGTCGTCAATGTAAGTCTTCTAATAAATCTCCATCACGATGACAATAAACATATTCTACCGAGATGTATAAATTTTATGTTATGTGTTATTAGATTTTAATGATAATTTTTTTGTTCAGGGTTCCCGATACAAGCTTACCTATGACGGAATGTATCACATGGACATACCAAAGACACGTCAATACGACACCGGCAAAATTGAAGTTATTGCCAGAAGTTCAGCTGGACAAGCTGTTGCTTCAACCGAATTGAAAGTAATCGCTCGACACGATGACTACCGTAGTGTCCTTAAGAATTCACCAAGACGTAAGATTTCGTTACTAATATTGTCCACATTTGCACAATATACGCTTTTAGTCTATTCACTTATCTATCTTTGTGGCTAGACCCTGCTTTGAACTCTTGAATTGAATAAATAACTAAATCTATTTATTGACAAATTCAATTGTCGGCAATCCACATGAATCCATATTGTCTATAATGAACTGTGAACAGATGACAAGTTACCATACCACATTTCTCTAGTTGAAAATCTGAGTTCAATCAGCAGAGGTCTCTGAAAGTTGTAGTTTGCTGATTACTGTTTTAATTAAAACCCAAACACGTACAAAAGAATATTTTAATAACAATTGTGACATTACATTTCATACTAAACATTAGCACTAAGCTGACACGCACTAACTGTAATAACACAAAAATTACACTCCTCTCTTCCTGCAAATTATTACCCCTTGCTTCTTGATGTCAACTGAACGACGTATCTGATGAGATGAACATCAAGTCGGCGATCTCTAACAGCTTCTCACTTTCGCTTATCGCTTACGGAGTAGTGTTGAGGTATGATTACCAGCTCCTGAATTATATGTGTATGCCCCATGTACCCAACGGTTGATTTTATAAGCACCTACCAGCCATCCTAAGAAGCAACTTTACTGTTATGCTTATTGCTGTAAATTTTGAAATGATATATCTTTGTTTAAATTCTTAAAACAAAATATTATATTTGCCTGGAAACGTTAATTTTTATCAATGACAATTATTAGTAAATGCTAGATTTTATTGAAATATAATGCATTTCTCCCTATTGAAGACTAAAACTTATTTAATCCTATAGATTAGACAGATCTGTGCGTTTTATTGTTACGATATTGCATTTTAATTTTTTACCCAAAAATATTTTGTTAATATATCTATGTTCTCATTTTGCTTTTTTATGTTAGCATGGTATGACTACGAACTCACTCAATATCAAAAAGAACGTGGTGAAACTGAACTGGAGAAGACCTTTGAAGAGAGGCAAACCTTGGCTCGTCAAGGAGGCATCGACCATAGGCCTGACTTAAAACAAAAGGTTTTAAGAGAACCCGAAACAGAATGGCAGCAATCTGTCAAGAGGAAGAAGGGAGAGGAGTACTACAACAAATTACAGGAGCTGGAAAATGACCAGGTCGTCAAAGAATGCCGTCTGCGTGAATCTACTCACCAGTTTGCAATTCCTGGAGATAAAGTCGTTCAAAGCTCTATGGCTAAGGGCATGGCACAAAAGTACCAGGAAAATCTGTAAGTTTTCTCATAAATTTAACTTTTTTTTTTTAAATAAATTTACATAAATAAGCTCATTTCAAATAGTTGAATAATATATAATTAAATTCCTACAAAAACTGGTTACTGTCTGAAATTTTATAATTAAACTTGCCTCTAAAATAAACACATTTTAATAATCCATTTTCTTTTGATTTACAGGGAAACAGAGGAAACTGATGACACCACTGAAACTAGAAGGGTAGTAAAGACTAGAATTCCAGATCCATCGGAGTCCACAGTCCATGGCAGGGAAGTTCACGTGGCTAAACAAAAGCAAACACAGAAGGAAATCAAGGGTGACAAGGAGATTACCCGAAAAATTACTGCAACTGAAACCACAGAAATGGAACACAAAGCAAAGACACAAGAACGTGTTGTTGAAGGACCAGTGAAACCTTCCAACCCACCTGTGTTCACTAAGAAAATGCAGCCTTGCCGTGCTTTTGAACAAGAACAAGCCAGATTTGAAGTAGAGTTTGATGGTGATCCAAATCCAACCATCAAATGGTTCCGTGAAAACTTCCCCATTAAAAACTCACCAGACTTCCAGATTCACGTATTCAGTACTAAGTCAATTTTAGTCATTCGTCAAGTATTTATGGAAGATTCCGCAGTATTCGCTTGCGTAGCGGAAAATCGCGGAGGAACCGCTAAGTGCAGTGCCAACCTTGTTGTTGAAGAGCGAAAACGTCAAGGCAGAGGAGGAGTCATTCCTCCGAGTTTTACTGTCACCGCTCAGAACATCAGTGTACCAGCCGGTCAGCTAGTTAGATTCGACACCAAAGTCAGCGGAACTAAGCCATTAGATGTTTACTGGCTGAAAAATGGAAAGAAAATCCAACCTGATATCAGAAACAAGGTTCTGGAAGAAGATGGAACATACACACTTCTCATTATTGAAGCAGAAACTCAAGATTCCGGAAAGTACGAATGTGTTGCAATCAACAGCTCTGGAGAAGCAAGGTGCGATGCGGAATGTTTCGTAATTGCCCCAACATCTCCAATGAAAAGCAAGCCTTCATCCACTGCTGGAAACAAAGCACCTGAAGTCTTACAGGTTTTGAAAGACAAAACCATCAATGAAGGACAGTCAGTAGACTTCAAATGTAAGATCTCCGGAAAACCCGCCCCCTCAATTCAATGGTTGAAGGGAGATAAGGTAATTAAACCCTCAAAGTACTTCCAAATGATCACAAAGGGGGAGGAGAGCACTCTACACATATCCGAGGCTTTCCCAGAAGATGAAGGAGTCTATAAATGCGTTGCAACCAACTTAGCCGGAAAAATTATATCAACTGCAAACTTGAAGGTATCCGCACCAGATTCAACAGAATCTCTTCCTTCACTATCCAAACTTAAAGATGTTATCGTATTCGAAGGAGCACCAGCTCAATTCAAGACTCAAATTACCAGCAAGAGCAAGCCAAGCATTCAATGGTTACGAGAAGGTGCCCTTATTCCCGAAACACCCGATTTCCAGGTACGCATGTACTTCTTTTAATTCACTATTTACATGCATTTAAAAAAAACAAGTTAACAAAAATATGCTAAAAATTTTGATAGTACCAATAAAAACTAAATAAATAATTCCTCATTATATCTATCTACGAATTTATTGGGATGGCTTTTAAATCAAATCATCATAAAAAAAATTTGTTTACTACAATAACATCATATTGGGTTAAAAGGAATGTATCAAATTTTTCTTTACCTTAACCATTGACAAAAGAAATCCTTTATTTCCTTAAGATATTAATATATTGCATTATCACAAAATAACCTAAATTGGCTAAAATCAAGATACATTTTATACAAGATATATAACGTAAATCCCTATTACTTTAATTCGGAAAATAAAATTAGTTATTTATTTATAATTTTCTGTATTTAATCGTGCATATTTTTTCTTTACCAGATGATCCATGAGGGTAATAATGCAGTCCTCCTCATTGCGAACACCTATGAAGAGGATACTGGTATTTTTACCTGTCGCGCTACTACATCCGCAGGCCAGGTGGAGACCTCCGCCAAGCTGGTGGTTAAAAGTAAGCCATAGATATTGATCAGTTCCGGCCGACATCACTCACGAACGGATCTTCACTGTCGAAGGGAATGGGTGACAACTCTCTGCCTCATCGACGATTTTAATATCTTAACAATAGAATCATATCGGGAATAAATGAAGGATAGGTGATATTTTGTAAACGACAGATAAAACAATGGCAATGGCTGTTTAACGCTTTAAATAACAATTTGTTTCAATCTTTTGAGTCATACATTTAAAATACAATTGAGATCTTAAGCATTACTTCTCAAGTCTCAAAAAACCAAAATACATAAAAGAACATCTTTATTTGTTAAATTAATGATGCATTGCATTATTAATTTTAAAAAAAATGATGATTTATAAAGAAGTACAAAACATAAAGTTTTTAATTTTATGATTGTAGAAAAAAATGCAATAATTCACGTTTAACTTTCTCTTATAAATGATTTTTAATGATATGACTCAAAAGGTGGGTTAACAAAAAGTTATTAAGGCCAACCCGATTATGAATCGCCAATAATATTGATCTTAATAATATTCTTAATGGTGGATAATAAGACAGATTTTCCAAAGATAATTTAACTTTTATTTTGAAAAAAAAAGAACACACTATTTATTTAATCATAAATACGAACATTTGAACACAATTTATGTTTTTATTCAAACATACAACGATTTTGTTAAACCATTTCGGATTAAATACGTTTCATCCGAAAGTTTGCTTTGATCATTTGATATCATAGTAAAGTCATTGGTGAATAACGATTCATTCGTTCAGTAGAGCTGTGTTAACGAGGAGTGTTTCATATTCTGTCATAATATTCATTTAGATTTTCAATGAAAGATCCATCGTATGATGATCACCATCATAATATGCACCAGTGTCTTCACCCAATCCCTTCAACTTTGGTGTTACTTTTAACAAAAATGTTGTATTACTTGATAGTCGTTAATGAACTCATTGAGCTTCATTGAAAAAATGTGCATATGAAAGAAAGTAAGATTAATGTTTGTTTTTTTGGATATGCTTTATAAGTAACACTGTTCCCAAAATATACTGAAGCCTATAATAATTAAACAATTATCTCACTGAATCTGAATCATTTATACTGTTTGGATTGCATATTTTTATATTAAAATAATTTGAATGTGAAAAGATTAATTATTGTTTGAAATATAGTACTCGTGCCATAGTATTCATTGCTAATATGAATGATATTCTTAGAATTTTGATTCTGTTTTTGTCTGATAAATATGCAACTGCATTTTTGCATAAAATAACTATTTTTACATGCTTTAATCTCCAAACAATACTTGAAAGTAGATATTAGGCATCACTTTGGTTTTGCTTTCATGAGCGTGAGCGTATTTGTGGATAACCATCAGAATGATCAGAATGTACCGACAACCGAGTACAAATGTCAGATCAATGTTATATTCAGTATCGCCGTAATTTTTCATAATGCATACAATAACCATATACACTGCAGATATACATATCTGTCATTGCATGGATCGATTTACCTACAATAATTTTGATTTACATCTCAAATATAAACATTTTTTTTTCAAAGTGCATTCTCAAAAAGAAATGATCAAGTAACCGCTAGGCATTAATTCCTCTTGCTCGTTCCTTATCTATGTTTTATTTACTTTCTGTTTTATTCTGCATACCAATAATACTTTCATAGTTTTAATATACTATTAATTGATTTTTTGGGTAATCGTATATTTTTCATTACATTTTCTTTATTCACGCACACATCAGTATAGCCTCACAGCCGACGCAAGTAGAACTGGCCAATAATTTCATAGTCAAATATTTTCCATCAATAATTGTTATGATTTTACATACATACTTCAAAACAGGAGAATTTAGTACCAACATCTTTTACCATTCTTCAGAATACTTGGTTTGGATCGGAGTCAATATTTTACGCTTCTCCGCACTGCCATCCATGTTATAATTCACCTACAGTTAAATTGATTTTTTTACTCTATTAAACATGTGATACCTGAATGAAATCCTCAAAATACGGTCTGAAATCTTTAAAACGTCATTAAGAACACAAACGTTTTCGTTACTCAGTGATAGTGCCATCTACATTACAATTTTGGAAGTTTATCACAACCAGCCATAAACAAAAGCAAGGGTGAATGTATTATTCAAGTGTAACATCGATAATACATTTGAAAGCCCTCAAATACATCAATCATTTTTAAGAAGGGAGTAAAAATGAGTGCAATGCTTTATTGTTGCTGCTGACATCAACGTTCCACACATACTTTTTCGTTCATTAATATGGATAACAATCAGTTGTCATATTTAAAACGACATAAAGATATTTTAACATATCTGAAATAATCATTTAAAATAAAACGATCAAAATTAATTTTGGGTATTAGAATTATTTCTTTTTAAAAATATTAAATAAATCAAAATAATTGATTAAAAAAAAACCGTCACATTCTCAATAAACGTATTGAATGATGTATAGATATTCATTATCTCAGCAGTGTGAAGATTAAATATTGATGTTGAATAAATAATAATAACGATTAATATACAAACACGAAAGGAAACAAAATGTCTGTTACAAATGAAAAACCACCACTTCGCTCACGTTTCTAGAGAAAAATTAATTGAAATGCATTATTTTGAACTGAAATTTCCATTACATGTAAATCACTCATTCAGGCATTGAGTCTATGCACCATGTACTTACAAATCAGCTCTTCAATAGTACTCAAAAGTACAAAGAAAAATAATGAAAGTGTTTTTAGAAGAAATGAATTTTATTTGTATACATTAAGCGTATTCTCAGACAAAAAACGTATCCAATATGAATACTAACAATGGTGATTATTAAACTATCAGCCTTTTAAAAAGGTTCTATTTTTATATTTGATAGTGTATATTTAACGTAGATTTTTTTTCTTTTAAAGATTTTATTTTTGTTAAAGTACTAAATGTGAAAAAGAATATTTACGGATGTGTGCTTCTCGCTTTATCTTTTATATATATATACCTACCGATGTATGTTTATATATACTGATATTTGCATATTAATGTTTGTATATATAAATATATATTGATTCTAGAGAGATAAAAAATAAATACATAATTAAATATTGAAATCAATATGACTCTGTAAATGTGTTTTGTACTTAAAAATTATATATGCCTTTTGTTGTAATAATAATACTGAATTCAAAATATTGATAAAACCATGTATTTTGTTAACGTTTTGTTTAAATAAATTTTGAATGATTGAATTTCGCATTTTTCAATAGAATATTCTCATTGATATATGGATATAAACCTTGAATATGAAATCCCGCACAAAGTGGGCGTGCTCACATATGTTACGGCGAAATGGCTAATAATAAAGATACCTGGCGTGCGCAATCGTGCGCACGCACTCTAACGGCGTGCACAATCGTGCGCACGCACCCTAACGGCGTGCACACGCGCGGTTTACATTACGCTCCGCTCTAAATTAGGCCCGCCAACTCTCGACGTAACATATGAACACATGCCGACACATATTCTTATACTGTATATAAAGAAAACACCAACATCGCCTTGAACATTTTATATTTAAAACTTGTATACAGGTGCTTGAGAAATAATACTTGGCAAGCAATTTAAACTGAATCACTACAGAAGCGACAGCGTCATGCATTTTTGAGAACTCTCCTGAATCAGCACTCACGACTAATTCTCTACTAATGCCAGAGTTGCCAACATTATGACAACAGTGCAATTTGGAAATCATTGATTATTACATAAAGACAGATATATTTTGATCGCCATGGCAAAAAGGAAATGCTTTGTTCTATCAAGCGATATAATCCCGACACGGGTTGTGCTCCAAAGATTATTGATAACAAACATTTAACAAATGAATATCCAAGAAAAAAAGTTGATAATTTTTATTCTAGAAAGAAGTTTAAATAAACACTTTTAGTGAATGAATGGTGGAAACATTAAATCTTCGATCTCTTCAACACAAAATCACTTTTACACTATCCGAAACAATGAAAAAAAAAACAATATTTATAAACTTTTCAAGTAAATACACACCAAATTTAATATTACAAATTACTTAAACAATCTAAACGTAAATTAAATACTGCATATAGATAAAAAAAAAACTTAATTTTAATACTTTAAACACACTGATAAACATATTTTTAAAACAATGAACACTTTTCACTGGAATTGTAAAAAACACTGGTTTGGCGCGTGCAATACGAGGTGCATCTGCTCGGATAGGTGTGCTGCTAACGGCGGCTAATGCTGAACTCACCTGAGCGACGTTTTCGCACGCGATCGAAAGGACGACGCCGACGCCGAAAAAGACACAGACGCTGCCCACGTCCCTGCTTATGATTCACCTTACATCTCCCACACACCTGCCGCGGCGTCACCTTTTGATGTTTCATCTTTCTAAATATACAAGAGACCATCATTTTAGAACCATGCTTAATGTATTTTTAAAAATACAATATAAATAGCAACTGTTTTTAAAAATATATATCAAACTATTAATGATGGAAAAATATTTCGAAAGTATCACTTTAGGCACTTTAAACATTTTTTTTTTTATTAAGGGTTTATATTATTACAACACAATATAAACTTTTTTTTATAAATTAGATCGATGTTGACTCTATGAATTGCGTGTAATATGGATAATTATCTATTTATTTTCAGAGCGTAAGGGCATGACGGTGAAAACGAATGTTTCTGAAAAGGATGAATTGGATTCGATTAAAAAGATTCACACCGATTTGAACAAAGTGAATATAACTTCTACTGAATCTAGCAACATATTGAATCTGAATGAAGAGATCGTATTACATGAACTAGATCAGCATCGAATGGTCCCTTGGAGGAAACGAAAGCCAACAAAAGATATCAAATGGGATGATGATGCCGAAACCGAAAGTCACGAAGAGACTAATTTGACATTGACCACCAAAAAAGAAGTTGAAGAGGAAGAAAATAGAACACCGTGGAGAAAGCGAACAGACAAGTCTCTGGAGCGGAAAACCGTCCAAGAGGATACCAAAGATACAGCATGGACGAATGAAAAGGTTTCTCTTAAGCCAACGAAAACTGTTAAGAATGAAATACAAAAACCTCAATTGGACGATGTGAACTTGAAACATGTCAAAAAAGACGTTTCGAGCAAAGACACTACCAACCAACAAGACGATGACATTCCAGCATCGGTTCTATTTGAAGAAATATTAACTGAAGAAGAAGACATGGTTGTTTTCAAAGTTGAAAAGGATGTGTCGGAAGAAACAGATATAACAGCTGATAAATCAAAACAACAGAAGACTTCTGAACCAAAGCGATGGCGCACGGGAAAACGCCAACAGACAGAATCTGAAAAAATAGATGAGACCGTTTCGAAGCATAAGCAACCATACTCAGTGACTGAAGATGGCGCTACCTTGCAAACCGGATACACTGAAGAAGAATCTGTTGAAGATGTTGGAAAAACACCTTGGGGAAGAAAGAAAATTTTCCCAAAAGAAGATCGCAAATCAGAAGAACCGTTGTCAGAGTCAAGCCAAGCAACGGAATTGCCGGGTGCAAAGCCTTGGCGCTCCGTAAAAAGGCCACAGAAAGAGGAAGAACATAAAGACGAAAAGCCAAGTGAAGAAGTATCACTAAAACCAGTTCATAAAACAAAAATGCCTGCGCAAGAAGAACAAAAGCAAGAAGTTTCACTTAAGCCAGTTCCGAGAAAAACGCAGGTAGATGAAGAGCCTGAGCTGAAAACTTGGCCCACTGGAAAACGCCGACCGAAAGAAGAAGAAACAAATGAAGATATCACACTTAAACCTATTCCAAAGAAGGAAAAGATTGGAAAAGAAGAACCAATCGATGACGGGGCCATTAAGCCAGTCGTTTATGATGATCTCGTGATTGAACCAGTCGAGCCTAAGTCTTGGCGAGCTGGAAAGAGACAACCCAAAGAAGAGGAACCTAAAGAAGAGGTCACATTGAAGCCTATCCCTAAGAGAAGAGAACCAGCTTCAGAAGAACCTGTCGATGAGGTCTCACTCAAACCAGTAGCCAAGAAAGTACAGCCTGAGGAAGAGCCTGAACTAAAAACATGGCCCATTGGAAAACGGCGACCAAAAGAAGAAGAACCGAAGGAAGAAGTTTCACTCAAACCTATTCCAAAGAAAGAAAAGATTGGAAAGGAAGAACCCTCTAAGGATGAGCCAATCAAACCAGTGGTTCATGACGATCTCATAATTGAACCAGCCGAGCCTAAGTCTTGGCGAACTGGAAAGAGACAACCCAAAGAAGAAGAACCTAAAGAGGAGGTAACGTTGAAACCGGTTCCTAAAACAAGAGGAGCCGCTCCAGAAGAGCCAATCGAAGAAGTCTCACTCAAGCCGGTCGCCAAGAAAGTACAACCTGAAGAAGAGCCTGAGCTGAAAACGTGGCCCATTGGAAAACGTAGACCCAAAGAAGAAAAACCAAAGGAAGAAGTTTCGCTCAAGCCTATTCCAAAGAAAGAAAAGAGTGAAAAAGAAGAACCACTGGAAGATGAGGCCATCAAGCCAGTAGTTCATGATGATCTCGTGGTTGAACCAGTCGAGCCCAAGTCATGGCGTACAGGAAAAAGGCAACCCAAAGAAGAAGAACCCAAAGAAGAGGTTACATTGAAGCCTATCCCTAAGAAAAGAGAGCCAGCTCCAGAAGAGCCTATCGAAGAAGTCTCACTCAAACCAGTTGCCAAGAAAGTGCAACCTGAAGAAGAGCCTGAACAGAAAACATGGCCGACTGGAAAACGTCGACCCAAAGAAGAAGAACCAAAGGAAGAAGTTTCGCTCAAACCAGTTCCAAAGAAAGAAAAGATTGGAAAGGAAGAACTCATTGAGGATGAGCCAATTAAACCGGTGATTCATGACGATCTCGTGGTGGAGCCAGTCGAGCCTAAATCTTGGCGAACTGGAAAGAGGTGGCCCAAGGAAGAGGAACCTAAGGAAGAGGTAACATTGAAACCCGTTCCTAAGGCAAGACAGGCTGCTCATGAAGAGCCTATTGAAGAAGTCTCACTCAAGCCGGTCGCCAAGAAAACACAACCTGAAGAAGAGCCTGAACAGAAAACATGGCCGACTGGAAAACGCCGACCCAAAGAAGAAGAACCAAAGGAAGATATTACACTCAAACCAATCCCTAAGAAGGAAAAGATCGGCAAGGAAGAACCTATCGAGGATGAGCCAATCAAACCGGTGGTCCATGACGATCTTGTGATGGAACCAGTCGAGCCTAAGTCTTGGCGAACTGGAAAGAGGCGGCCCAAGGAAGAGGAACCTAAGGAAGAAGTAACGTTGAAACCCGTTCCTAAGGCAAGAGAGGCTGCTCCTGTAGAGCCTATTGAAGAAGTTTCACTCAAACCAGTCCCCAAGAAAGCACAACCTGAAGAAGAGCCTGAAGAGAAAACATGGCCGACTGAAAAACGCCGACCCAAAGAAGAAGAACCAAAAGAAGATATTACACTCAAACCAATCCCTAAGAAGGAAAAGATCAGCAAGGAAGAACCTATCGAGGATGAGCCAATCAAACCGGTGGTTCATGACGATCTCGTGGTAGAACCAGTCGAGCCTAAGTCTTGGCGAACTGGAAAGAGGCGGCCTAAGGAAGAAGAACCCAAAGAAGAGGTCACATTTACACCCAAGGAGGAGGTCAAATTGAAACCCGTTCATAAGGGAAGAGAAGCAGCTAAAGAGGAGCCTATCGAAGAAGTCTCGCTCAAACCAGTCCCCAAGAAAGCACAACCTGAAGAAGAACCTGAACAGAAAACGTGGCCCACTGGAAAACGCCGACCCAAAGAAGAAGAACCGCAGGAAGAAATCACACTCAAACCAATCCCTAAGAAGGAAAAGATCGGCAAGGAAGAAACAATCGAAGATGAACCAATCAAGCCGGTGGTTCATGACGACCTCGTGATTGAACCAGTCGAGCCCAAGTCTTGGCGGACTGGAAAGAGGCGGCCCAAGGAAGAGGAACCTACGGAAGAGGAACCTAAGGAAGAGGTCACATTGAAACCTGTTCCTAAAACAAGGGAAGCCGCTCCAGAAGAACCAATCGAAGAAGTCTCACTCAAACCTGTCGCTAAGAAAACACAACCTGAAGAAGAGCCTGAAAAGAAAACATGGCCGACTGGAAAACGCCGACCCAAAGAAGAAGAACCAAAGGAAGATATTACACTCAAACCAATCCCTAAGAAGGAAAAGATCGGCAAGGAAGAACCTATCGAGGATGAGCCAATCAAACCGGAGGTTCATGACGATCTCGTGGTGGAACCAGTCGAGCCTAAGGCTTGGCGAACTGGAAAGAGGCGGCCCAAGGAAGAAGAGCCTAAAGAAGAGGTCACATTGAAACCTGTCCCTAAGGCAAGAGAGGCTGCTCCTGAGGAGCCTATTGAAGAAGTCTCACTCAAGCAGGTCGCCAAGAAAACACAACCTGAAGAAGAGCCTGAACAGAAAACATGGCCAACTGGAAAACGCCGACCCAAAGAAGAAGAACCAAAGGAAGACATTACACTCAAACCAATCCCTAAGAAGGAAAAGATCGTCAAGGAAGAACCAACCGAAGATGAACCAATCAAGCCAGTGGTTCATGACGACCTCGTGATCGAACCAGTCGAGCCTAAGTCTTGGCGAACTGGAAAGAGGCGGCCCAAGGAAGAGGAACCTAAGGAAGAGGTCACATTAAAACCTGTTCCTAAAACAAGGGAAGCCGCTCCAGAAGAACCTATCGAAGAAGTCTCACTCAAACCAGTCACTAAGAAAGTGCAACCTGAAGAAGAGCCTGAACAGAAAACATGGCCAACTGGAAAACGCCGACCAAAAGAAGAAGAACCAAAGGAAGAAATCACACTCAAACCAATCACTAAGAAGGAAAAGATCGTCAAGGAAGAACCAACCGAAGATGAACCAATCAAACCGGTGGTTCATGACGATCTCGCGATTGAACCAGTCGAGCCTAAGTCTTGGCGAACTGGAAAGAGGCGGCCTAAAGAAGAGGAACCAATAGAAGAAGTGACATTGAAACCTGTTCCTAAGACAAAAGAACCTGTCCCAGAGGAGCCCATCGAAGAAGTCTCACTCAAACCACTCTCTAAGAAAGAGCGACCTGAAGAAGAACCTGAGCAGAAAACATGGCCCACTGGAAAACGCCGACCCAAAGAAGAAGAACCAAAGGAAGAAATAACACTTAAACCTATTCCAAAGAAGGAAAAGATCGGTAAGGAAGAACCAGTCGAGGATGAACCAATTAAACCAGTGGTACATGACGATCTCGTGATTGAACCAGTCGAGCCTAAGTCTTGGCGAACTGGAAAGAGACGGCCCAAGGAAGAGGAACCTAAAGAAGAGGTCATATTGAAACCCGTTCCTAAGGCAAGAGAGGCTGCTCCAGAGGAGCCTATCGAAGAAGTCTCACTCAAGCCAGTTGCTAAGAAAGTACAACCTGAAGAAGAACCTGAACAGAAAACATGGCCCACTGGAAAACGCCGACCCAAAGAAGAAGAACCAAAGCAAGATATTACACTCAAACCAATCCCTAAGAAGGAAAAGATCGACAAGGAAGAACCTATCGAGGATGAGCCAATCAAACCGGTGGTTCATGACGATCTCGTGGTGGAACCAGTCGAGCCTAAGTCTTGGCGAACTGGAAAGAGGCGGCCCAAGGAAGAGGAACCTAAGGAAGAGGTAACATTAAAACCCGTTCCTAAGGCAAGAGAGGCTGCTCCTGAAGAGCCTATTGAAGAAGTTTCACTAAAACCAGTCCTCAAGAAAGCACAACCTAAAGAAGAGGCTGAACAGAAAACATGGCCGACTGGAAAACGCCAGCCAAAAGAAGATGAACCAAAGGAAGAAATTACACTTCAACCTATTCCAAAGAAAGAAAAGATTGGAAAGGAAGAACCCATTGAGGATGAGCCAATCAAGTCGGTGGTTCATGACGACCTCGTGATTGAACCAGTCGAGCCTAAGTCTTGGCGAACTGGAAAGAGGCGACCTAAGGAAGAAGAACTTAAAGAAGAGGTCACATTGAAGCCCGTCCCTAAGGCAAGAGAGGCTGCTCCTGAGGAGCCTATCGAAGAAGTCTCACTAAAACCAGTCGCTAAGAAAGTGCAACCTGAAGAAGAACCTGAGCAAAAAACGTGGCCCACTGGAAAACGTCGACCAAAAGAAGAAGAACCAAAGGAAGAAATCACACTCAAACCAATCCCTAAAAAGGAAAAGGTCGGCAAAGAAGAACCAATCGAAGACGAGCCTATCAAACCGGTGGTTCATGACGATCTCGTGATTGAACCAGTCGAGCCTAAGTCTTGGCGAACTGGAAAGAGGCGGCCTAAAGAAGAGGAACCAATAGAAGAAGTGACATTGAAACCTGTTCCTAAGACAAAAGAACCTGTCCCAGAGGAGCCCATCGAAGAAGTCTCACTCAAACCACTCCCTAAGAAAGAGCGACCTGAAGAACCTGAGCAGAAAACATGGCCCACTGGAAAACGCCGACCCAAAGAAGAAGAACCAAAGGAAGAAATAACACTTAAACCTATTCCAAAGAAGGAAAAGATCGGTAAGGAAGAACCAGTCGAGGATGAACCAATTAAACCAGTGGTACATGACGATCTCGTGATTGAACCAGTCGAGCCTAAGTCTTGGCGAACTGGAAAGAGACGGCCCAAGGAAGAGGAACCTAAAGAAGAGGTCACATTGAAACCCGTTCCTAAGGCAAGAGAGGCTGCTCCAGAGGAGCCTATCGAAGAAGTCTCACTCAAGCCAGTTGCTAAGAAAGTACAACCTGAAGAAGAACCTGAACAGAAAACATGGCCCACTGGAAAACGCCGACCCAAAGAAGAAGAACCAAAGGAAGATATTACACTCAAACCAATCCCTAAGAAGGAAAAGATCGACAAGGAAGAACCTATCGTGGATGAGCCAATCAAACCGGTGGTTCATGACGATCTCGTGGTGGAGCCAGTCGAGCCTAAGTCTTGGCGAACTGGAAAGAGGCGGCCCAAGGAAGAGGAACCTAAGGAAGAGGTAACATTAAAACCCGTTCCTAAAGCAAGAGAGGCTGCTCCTGAGGAGCCTATTGAAGAAGTCTCACTCAAGCCGGTCACCAAGAAAGTACAGCCCGAAAAAGAACCCGAAGAAGACATGCCTCTTGAGACAGTGGAGAAAGTAGACAAAACAATTATTAAAAAACAAACAGTGAAACGAATCACTAAGAAAACAAAGGGTAAGTTTCGTTTATATTTTTATAGTACTTTAATTATTTGATGAAACTGTGCTAAGTCAGTGACATGGAATTGTAAATCTGCACAAATTAAAATTTCCCTCTGGTGTAAAAGAATTTATCACCTCATTACAAGGAATTATTATTTTTATACGCAATTTCATTCATATTTGCTATAAGATTTATATCTTTTAACTAAAATTTACATACTGTATTCTAAAGATTGTCTATTTATTGTAATTCAATTTTTGATGTATGACAATGATTAATTTGCTTATGAAATCTATGTGATCATTTAACTTATTGCCGCCACCAATTAAATTGAATTTGATATTTACGTTTTCTATTGAAATTTCATTGTAAATATTCATTATTTTTAACTTACACACACCGTTCATCAATTTAACATATTATCCACATTGTAAAAAAACATATATGAATAGAATCTCTCCGTAACCTAAGCCAAATGGTTTTTGAATTACATTGTGTATTTTAATGTTCCTTTGCGTTTCTTATAATTTAGGATTAATATCTATTAAGAATTAGGAATGCTTACACAAAAATATCAAGCAGTAATTATAAAATTTATGGAAAACGATATGAACATTTGAAAAATTCAGTATAAGTAATGTTATTGTGCATTTTCATATATCTACACTATTTTCTCTATATTATTGACTATCAAATTTTAATTTGATAATTTTCCCTAACACGTTCCAGACGAGACCACGATTGTTGAAAATGCCTCAACACCAAGAATCACTACACCGCTTGAAGCCCAAGTTAAAATGCTTGGTGATAAAGTAACATTAGAAGTTGAATACATCGCTTCTGACGATGCCCAAATCACATGGCTTCGAAATGGAAAAGAAATTAAGAGCGATGACATCTACGAAATTGTTACAACTGATAACAAAACAATAATAACTGTTTCGAATCTGACCAAAAAAGAAAGTGGCAAATATGAAGTACTCATTAAACAATCTAAAGGAATTACCAAGTCTTCCAGTTCTGTGAACATTGATAACAGTAATGACCTTATCGATGTCTTGCCTCCTAAATTCACAAAAATCTTTTACCCACAAAATATTACTAGTGGTGAAGTGATCATATTAGAAGCCAACGTTAAGGCTTTCCCAAGTGCCTCGTTCCAGTGGTTTACAAATTCATTGCCAATTACATCCGGTACAGATAACATGTATATAACTCATTCCGACAACAAAAGCACACTTGTCATTGAAAATGTAAATAAGTCCACGGCGGGAGATTTCACGTGTAGAGCAGAAAACGTTGCAGGCTCTATCACTTGCTCCGCTACAATGTCAATAATTGAGGAGTACGACGATGAAGGAACGTCACCGATATTCGTAGAAAAATTGAAAACTGTACGAGTCATGGACGGAGAAGAAATAAAGCTCATATGTAAAGTAAAGGGTACACCGACACCTCTAGTGCATTGGTTCCACAAAAGCAAACCTGTTAAAAGGGGAACCGATGTTGAAATTACCCAAAGTTCTGACGGTACTTGTGAGCTAATCATCAAAGAAGCT
Source organism: Himalopsyche japonica (assembly GCA_028555115.1). NCBI lineage: Eukaryota > Metazoa > Arthropoda > Insecta > Trichoptera > Rhyacophilidae > Himalopsyche > Himalopsyche japonica. Next base: position 1,418,445 of record JAHFWJ010000015.1, read on the forward strand.
TTCCCAGAAATGGCCGGAGAATATGAATGTCTTGCTACCAATAGGTTCGGAGAAACAATGTCTGATACTGCCGTATTGGTGGAAGGTATGGTAACATTATAACTTCAAGATTCCTCCCATTTTAATATATACATACTTACAAATTTCATTACATATTTATGCACTTAAAAAACAATGACTTATACTGACGTTTAATAAGCATTCCTTTTTCATTCGAACCACTTTTGAATTTGTATGCACAATGTATTTCCTTTATTCAGTAATTGGGATTGAAAAATCACATTGCAACAAAACAAAATTATACTGTTAACATATTGTTCACATTTCAGCTTATGAATATATTCCAAGTGGATCAGAGGAAGACATTTTGAGTGATAAGGTAAGCGAAACAATTTTTCTTAATTTGATTTATATTCCAATCAACCCCAATTTTTTTATTTGTTGATGTCTATTTGAGAATTAAATTATTATGCTTGTGATGATTGCAAGCATAATTATAAGGTTTTATTTTTTGATTATATAAATGTATTATGGAAATCCATTTTCAATATTAAATTCATATTCAAATCCATATCTTTATCATTAAAAATGAACCAATGTCCCTAATTTTTATTTTATGCCAAAATGTAGCTCAAATCAAATTCACCTCATTGAACTGCCGTAGCCCTATTGCTTAGTTAACTTCTCTTTATATCACATTTCTCTAATACATTTCTTGACTTATTTTTAGGAAATTATGAGTGACGCTGAAGCTGATTTTGCACCAGTGATTACCAAAGGCCTTCCAGTAACTGTGATAACAAACGAAGGACAACTTACAAGGTAAACTTATCATTGTTTGTTCTGGGAATTAAATACTTTGGTCTGGTACAGAAGCTATCAACGTTGAATACTGCTCCACGAACCCGACAATTATATAGTGAATGTGTGTTAATAACTTACACGCATACTTCATACCTTTACAGATAATTAAATTATAGATATTTAATTTTTTAAATTGTATAAATTAAAAATCAAAATATTTATGACACGTTTATTTTGCAGAATTGAATCAAAGGCTATTGGAAAGCCCAAACCAAAGGGTAAATGGTATAAACATGGCGTTGAGATCAAAAACAGTGACGAGTTCTTCATCGAAGAGTTCGAAGATGGCACCTCTGTTTTAACCATAAAAGAAGTCTTCCCAGATGACTCCGGAGAAATCAAATTTGAAGCATGTAATACTCTCGGTATCGTATCAACCACAACTGAATTGGAAGTCGAAGGTCAGTTTATTATTAATTACCGTAAAATTGCATTTAAAGCAATCAATGATAAATGTTTGTACTAATCCATCTTATAATATTTTTTCAGGAAAATTCTCTCAAGCAATTTTTGCTGTGATTTCCTTGCCCTTTCATTTAAATCCTACATGTTACGTACAAATGAAAGACTTAACATCTAACACGATTTAGCATATATTACATACAAAACAAACTTTTCAAATTATTTATATATACTGTGTGATTCGATTTTACAAATCCTGTTCAAGTCATACTAAAAAAAAAATTCTGTACAGGTATTTTGGGAACCAAGGAATATCGCAAACCAGAATGGGTGACCCACATGGAAGAATTACAAGCAGCATTGAAAGGTAATATAACAAATCATTATTCTTGTTAATATTTACATTTTCAAAAATATGTTAACCCACTCACTGCTAGTGTCTCAAGTGCTGTGATAATAGACAACAATGCGTTGACAGTCTCATAATTTCAGATTTGTTCAACTCTACTGAAGTAATTTTTTAAATGTTTAGTTCTGGAATATTTTCAGCAGAAAATTTGTTAAGTATCTGCTGTTTATTCTTAAATCACTAAATATTAAGTAGATGTCTATAAGATTGATCGCAAATTTTATATTGAATTTGAATCATCCAAACGTGTTTTGACACTTACGAACCAAGTTGACTGAAATCAGTTAAGAAGATGCAACTCAGGAAGTGAGTTACAAGACACGTGGTGGAAGTGTTTGGAGTTTAAGCGATTCAAATTTGATATGAAATTCAATCAATCGTCATCAATTGATAACGTAAATTAATGCAACATTTTTTTAAGATAAACGTTTATAATGTAAATAATTTATAATTTTAAAGGTTTATCAATATCATGGAAAATACTCTTAGCTAGATTTCAATGCTTGCCTTATTATACATGTAGTAAATACATTCTGTAAAAGAATTATATTCTATTTACTTGAAAATTTGTTTCTTTTTTATAAGGCATATTTCATATTGTACTATTTTCGCTATGTATCAGCTAACATGATGCAAAATATTTGCTGCTTAATAAATAACCTAAATATTCCTTATTAAAGATCCATTCTTAATAACTTACTTATTATTTTAGCTACTCAAGCCGTACCAACATTTGTGAAAGAGATCATCGGTGTAAGGGCGAAAGAAGAAGAGACTGTCGTGTTTGACTGTCAATATTCTGGAAATCCTAACCCAGGTACACTTTTATTGTTGTAAAATAGATCGAGTAATACACAAAAACTAAAAATATATTAATTATAACCTATTATATATATAAACATCGGATATATAAACTATTTTTACAAATTTATATATTTTTGTCTTTTAAAGAAATGATCTTAAAAACAGAAATGAACAGTATCTGGTGTTGGAAATAGTTTAAATTATTCAAAACAATATTTGTTTGCAGATATAATTTGGTACCATGATGACAAAATCGTTCTCAATGATGATAATGTGAAGATTCGTATCAAAGAAAACAAAACGACATTGACTATACATAAAGCTACTAAGAAAAATGAAGGAAATTATCTGTGCAAGGCAACGAGTGATATTGGAATGGCCGTTACTAAGGCAAAACTCCAAGTGTCATCAGTTGAAGAAAGCAAGGTGAAGGAACTAAAACCAAAGAAGTCAGATGTTCAAAAAGCACCTGTAAGTGAAACAGTCATTGATTCTGAAAAGGGAGTAGCAGATGTATCCGATGTTGAAGTTATCGAATCCATTGTTGAAATCAAAAAGATTGACAAAAAGAAAGCCAAGAGAATCATTCCAATTGAAGAATCTCTGGCTACATCAGACATTGCATCATTCAAAAAGATTGATGATAAGACCATCAAGAAACGCCCTGAAGAAGAAAAAGCTGAACCATTGATATCCCCTCATAAACATATTACAACATCTATCATCCAAGAAGATGAGATCATTGACAACTTGGTGGTTGAAACATACGAAAGGGTGTTTGGAAGGATTGAGCGCACCAAAGTACGTGAGTTTATGGCCACTGAAATAAAGGAAACTCTTGAAGTTATAAATGCTAAAGATTTTGGTGCAGGAGAAAATCCACTAATAGAACTTGCCAAAATTGGATTTTTGGTTAGACAAGGTGTCACTGTGCGTGAAATAATAACGCTTTATAATTCATCATTATTCCCTGCACTCAGTACACCTCAATCTCAATCAGCATTAGTCCAGGTTGTAGAACGTCAAGGTCATGGAGCGCTCATAACCAAAGTTTTAACCGAGGAATCAGCTCAAGATGAGCAAACTGTGGGAGCAATGGTTGGTTTCAGGGCATTCATGAAAGTAGTAGAATTAAAATATGCTACTGTTGAGGAAATCATTGTACATTTTTGCCCCGAGGACTTCACATCACGCACTTGGGAAGAAAAGGAGCCTGAGATTGTAAGTCAAATGTCTATTTCATTCATTTATATATTGTTTATCCTTTGTACATAACGGCGCATTTACATGACTGTACCCATTAAAATGTATATATTTTGATATAGATTTAATATAGATAGGGTTTTAATATAGATTTAGATCAAGTTCAGTAATATTACCATCTCTATTGAATATCCTTTTTATTATTATTCTTCTTCTTCTTATCTTAAGAATATCTAATCTTCAATTTTTCCATTTTTTATGAATAAATCGTTTAAGCTCAGGTAACCAAAAAGATAACTTTTTAATCTTCACAGATGGAACCAGATGATACAACAGAGGAAGTTATTGAAGAAACAAAAGATACTCGAACAGGTTTGAATTTCAATATTTTCTTTGGTTCCTTTTTTCGCGTGAACACTGTTAATTAATTACAGCTCAAAATTATTTTTAACATTGAAATTGTACTTGAATCTTTTAACTTCAATGTACAAAAGAAAAACAATGTTAAAAAAGCGTATTTTAAAATATTTATCCACCAATAGGTATATTAATGTTTAAAAAAACTTTTACTATTCAGATGAACTTGAGAGTTTTTTGGTTTATCAACAAAAGCGCTATTCCAAGTAACATCTGAAATAGCGTACTCTACAAAAGTAGAGCGATTACCTGTATTATTACGTTTTGTTTGGGATGCAATAATAAAAAATATGTATTTTTTCAGGTGTCAAAAAGATTAAGAGGGTGAAGAAAACTAAAGAAATCGTGCAAGGTTTGCATATTTTCAAAACTTACTATGATTATAATTTGTATTATGTTTTATTTCTTTTACTTCTATTGAAAAGAAAATATTTTGAGTTTCTTTATAATAATTATTGTATTCAATATTGGACCATTAAATGAAGTTTTGATTTAATTTTTAAATTGAGGAAATCTCTAGAATCACTAAATTTAAAATGTTGAATTATTGATTTTACAAATTTACATATATTATTCACTATTTGAATGTTGACTTTGTAATATTATACTAGCTGCAACGATAATGCTTTTAAATACAAAATATTGTCCCCCATGTACGACAACAAACTAACGATTTGTAAGGGGGTAAAGGTTTTATTCCAATTAAAAATATATTGCTTTGAAGTATCTAAAAATGTTTTGAATGAAACAATAACCTAACAATTCGATAAGGAAAAACTTACTCAGATGTTTTTTTTGCTCACCAAGTAGAACACTTTGAATAACAGTTTAAAAAATAACTTTAGTTTTATATAAATTATTTGTTTCGCTAATTAATTTTACCTTGAGATGAAATAATTCGATCAGTTAATTTTGTACAATTTGACATGTTGATTTTGACACACCTATTACCAGACATAGAGATATGAGTTAAAATCGGCAATCAACAGTTAACGCAGAGTATTTTTAGTTTATTATCAAGTAGTATTTATTATAAACACTTAAAAATTATATTATTGAAATATGCTTTTTAAATATAAATAAAAAGAAATAACTTAATATTGTATTTCTTTTTGTGTATTCGGTTGAAATTTTTTTAATGGTTATTTGTTGAATAGAAATAAAGATAACCTACATGACGACATGGCTATAAAAGTTAAAAGTAGTGCATATAGCTACGTATACTTCAGGAGTATAAAAATACTTTAACTTTTATACTATGCTGTATGATTTCTGGTTCTAATCAACGTGAACTAGTTTAGTTAATTGAATTTTATATGTAATAATCTATTCTCTGGTTTTACACATAAAATTCAATTAAAAAAGTAATTAAGATGAACTATAAAATTAAACATTTTAAATGGCTAACAGTCGTTTAACTAATCTGAATTGGCTATTTATTGACAAAATTCTATCTTTTTTTATTTTTTTTTTTTTTATTTTAATACTTACTTTATATTTGAAAGCGTCAAATACTTTTTGACAATCTGTTGGACTCGGGTTATTTTTTACGAGTACTTTACTTTTTTAAAAGAGAATTTTGTTTTATGTTAACAGTGTTTTAGGCTATACTTATTCTTTACCGTGTTATCTACTGAAACAACAATAATTTTATTCACTGAATATAACTGTTGATAATTAAATGAAATCACTTATTTTATTCATCCATGTCCTCGTTGAATGTTCGTGTATTACTTCATACTCGGTACTGCGAATTCATCCTGAAATGTGATAAAAATTACTTATAAACTACTAGATCCACTTTACCGTTACTGTTCTTTTCTTCATGTGATGAATTTTTATTTCATTGGCAAGTATACATTTATATGATTCAAATATTTCTTTTTAATAATATTTTTTACGTTATGGGTGAGTTAGAAAAAGTGACTTCGCGGCAGTTAGCAGATTAGAAGCAATTACCATGGCGCTGTTCTGTAGCATTAACTCGACAGAAATTTATTTATAATATTCCTGTCTAAATTAAACACGCTTATAACCTGCTTATTATAACTGCTTTTTAAAAAATAGTGAGCAATTAACAGTGCAAAAGTTCTTCACAGGAATGGCTTTCTCCTAGAGTGTTTTAAATTTCAAATAAAAGCGTAAGTACTTACATTTATTAGATTTTGCATGACACTTAATAAGCAATATTTGTTAATATATAAATAAATGCTTATATTTGTTTATTATTGTATTTATATTAGGTGTATAAGTATATTATTCATTTTAAACTGTACCAACCCTTTATAATAGTGATAAATAGAATTAAAATTTATCGACTTTGTCATAATACACATTACATACTTTCACAGAATTCAGCGATGAAAACTCTAAGCAACAATCTGTTTTGATCAAACAGTCAATGGAAATCCATAAAAAATCCAGCCCCAAAAAACAGATAGAAGAGTCTGAATCAGACATTGAAGAAACAGAAGAAACAATTGTAAAGAAAGTAACATTCAAAAATCCCAAAGAGCAATATGAAAATATTTCTGAAGAGTCTATTCAATCGTTAGAAAAGTTAGATTCAGATTATAATTCAACGATTCCATTTGATACCTCGTCCAATGTGGCTGAAGTAATTTCATTCACAGAAGCGACTAACATGACAATCGACCAACGACAACACCGTGATAAAGCCACAATAAAACTTGAGACATTTAATGCAGTTTTGGAAAGGCAGGTCGAGTCAAATGAAAAAGAAATAGACAATGATGTATATCTTCAGAATGAAGCATATGCCAAGCCGCAGATCCTACCTGTGCAATCATTTGAAGTAAATGAAGTATCAACTGAATCTCACGTCGGTGAGTTAGAGCCTAAAAAAGAATCTATTTCATTCACTCCTAAAAAAAGCTTTGTATTCAATGACAGCATAGTGACGTCAGAGTCCATAGCTAACATTGATTCAGTTCACTTTGATAAAAGTAATTTGGAAGTGGACCATGCTAATTATGAGCTTATTTTGCAAGAAGCAATGGATATTATTGAACCTATGGTTTCACAAAAAGAAGAGGAATATAAATCTGCTGCACAATCAGAAAGTTTCACTGCGCAGGGTAATATAATTCCACAGCAGTCCATTCTTATTACTGAAACAAGGGAGGAAATAAAAGAAAATGAAATAACCAAAAGACCATTAGATAAACCTGTCATGCCTCATGTTGGTATGTCTGTTCTTGAATCAGTACAAGTAAATGAATTGTTTATTGATGATAAGTCAGGAAAATACTATCCTGAATTGTTTGTTCCTACTGAAATGGCAACACCAAATATAATAACCGCAAATCAACTCACGACAGAAATCATAAATGCACCTGAAGTCGAAGGTACTTTTACATCTGGAAAATTACCTCCTTCACAAGAAGCAGACCTGAGTCTGAATTTGGATGAGGGTATAGTCATATCTGAACAAAACGTCCAAGACAAAGAAGATATATTCAGTGAACAAATCACCCCGGTTCAGCTGTTGGCTAATTCTGAGTATTCTTTATTGAAAAGTGTGTCTAACTTTATCCCAGACATTCAAATGAAAGAATCAATATTCTCTAAGACTGAGACAGATTCTAAGACTGCTGACGTGGCACTAATAGAACAAGAACATTTGACCAATATAGAAATACTGCCAGCTGAATCTGAAAATGAATACACACGAGATTCTGTTAAGCCAAAAGAAACAGCGACCACAACATTCAATCTTTTAGAAGGCAATAAAGTGACATCGGTCATTGTTCAAGAATCAGAAACTGATTTTGAAAATAAGACACAAGATAAAGAGGCAAAAGCTTCATTCAGTGTTAAAGCTAGAGAACCATTGTCAACAACAGAAGTACAAAGTGTTGATCAGCCTATCTACTTTGAAAAAGATTTCAAAATGGTACCAGAAGAGATTACTGCGTTTATTGAACCATACAATGCAAAACAGGTTTCGTTTACATTATACCACGAAGACGAGGTAAATCAAGAATTTGAGATGAAAAAATCCTCAAATGTAGAACCAAACTTTACACCTGTTGAAGGTTTAACAGTGACTGACACTTCTGTATCTGAGAAAGAAGAATCCTTTGTGTCACCGACTCTATTGCATCATCAAAGCAAAATGACATCTTCCCATGGTCTAAAAACAACTGTGGTAGAAGAAATCAATTTGAGTAGCCACACGGATATACTAGACAAAGACCAGTTCACATTAAGTCACGCTAGCAAACAACAAAGTCTGCATAATGAGTTAATGATAGAAATGCCTATGACAGGTGAAAATGTCAAGGACACCGAAGAAATAAAGCCTATGAAAGCCACAGCTGATTCAGAATTTTTAGAATGTTCTGGTATAGATATTGTAGAGATTCTACCAGGTGACAGAGAACAGGATTTCAGAGCAGATGTAAATCCATCAGAGCAATTTGCCAAACGTGATGTATTGATCAATCATGTAGTAGCCACTACATCAGAAGTTAACCCTGAACCATCATTATCTAAAATAGATAAAATGAATAACATTATGGAAAAAGCTTCTGAATATCAGTCAATGTTTCAATCGATTATGGTTAGCACTCAACAACCAGTTGAAATTGAAAATCAACTTGACAGTTTTACTAAGCCAAACGAACAAGCCTTATCTTCGTCAATTACTGAAGATATCTGTCTACCAATCAATGTTTCCCAGGTTGTAAGTGATGAGACAGAAGGAGAATACAATAGTGAATTAGTACCATCATTCTCCAATGCCTCGCCTAATATCACCGGGAGAAATATTGCGATATCATCTGAATTGATAACGGATACAGGTATTGGCATAATTTTACCAACTGACGACAGGTCGTCTTTGAGAAAGGCTGTAACATCAAATGAACTTTGCTCTGAACTTTTTGTGTCACAGGCAGACTTGCAAGAAAAAGAATTGCAATTAGACATAACGAAGCAGCCATCGTCGGTGGCAAATATTGGCGTAACTGCTGGAAAGAGTCTGTTAATTGAAGAAGTTATTACAAATGTAAATACAGCAAATATTTTAGAGGAAAAGAAACCAATCAATGAACTTGCTAAAGTAAGTTTCCCTCAAAATGAAGCTATTATAAGTGAAACTGTTTTGACGAGTGGCAACACAACTGATATCAGTATTGAAAAAACTAAAAACGAAACAGCTAAACAAGACCATGATACTCTCAATTTGGCCGTTTCAAGTGAAATAATTTTGGCTGAACTTGAAGGTGATTTCATAAAAGACGTTCTACCAAAGAACCTGTCTATCGATTCACAGTATATAGAACAGCAAGGTTTATCAATAACAGAAGTTCTGTCTGAATCCAAAGAATCTCAGTTGATACTTCAAAAACAAGCTGACTTAGCGTCAGCTTCTCCTAATATGGATTCCGTAGGAAAAGTTGCATCGAAATCAGAAATCATTTTGTCGTCTAATACAAGTGATCTAATCAAGGCTGACGAAATAACATGTATTGCTAATAGTCAACATATTCCACTTACAACTGTAGAACAATCAGTGTGTATCAGTGAAGAAAAAGAAGGTTTGTTAAATATGCCTAACTTAGGTTTATCTAAAACAGCTCAAGTGGATTTTACTGGAAAGGAAAGTTTTATCACAACCATTACCGTTGCCGATGACAAAGAAGACGTATTAAAAGACATTGATAAACCAAAAGAAATATCAGCTACCTCTGACATAATCCCTTTCAAAACTACACTTAAAACACAAATTGTACCCGATATTTCTATTCAGGAACTTGAGATTAAATCTTCGCCTCAACTCACAGCTAGTTTACAACACACACTTTTTACCTCATTAGTAAACACAGACATATCTTCTGCAGAAGCAGAAGGTATGTTACACCAAAATATTCTTCCCAATCAAAAGCATGCGGAAACTACATACAATTGTGAGCAAGTGGCTTTAACGACAGAAACATATTCTCAAGATACTGAAAATAAACTGGAACCTGTTGAAAAAACTGTTTATGAGCAAGCACATCGAGCATTCTCTGACAAGGTAGTCGCTCAAAGTAGTGACGTTGTTGCTCAAGATAATACAACTGATTTAGAAGAACAACCTACTAAAATGGTAGAGGCTGTTCCTGTTCATTGCACATTTGAGGCACTGTCACAATCTAAGCAATTCACTGCTGAAAAAGAATCAGAATTCACTGATCGTCTTGTAGGAATTAAACAAGAAGCACAATATGCATACGAATTACAAAAAGCTGTGAATGTTTCTGAAGTATTTTCCGAACATGATAATGTTACTAAAGGAGATGACAGTGTTCCTGAATTTAAGCCTGAATCTAAAAGCTCCACTGTTCTCAACTATATTCCAGAGTTTAAAGTAGCTCAAAAATTGGAAACCAATATTGAAGATAATCTCACAAATGTGGACAAGTTTGAAAAAGATTCTCAAATAGCTAAGCTAGAAACTATTCCTTTGAAGTCGTATAATTGTCAAGAAGTTCTTGTAGAAGAAAGCGAAGTAAATTTGGAAAAATCAATTGAAAAGAGTATGGTTAATGCTAGTGTAAAAATAGGCGAAAACGAAAGTATAAATATGAACACTGTTATGTGTGTAGATAAAGAAGACAGTTTTGATACAAAAACACCAAATACTGAAAGAGCATTGCCTAACATAATTCCACAAAAGGTTGTTGAACAATCTGAAACTATTCCAAGTGAAGGCTTTGGCGAAATGAAACCTGAAACGCCATTTACTGGTTTTGCTAGTACTGATCACACCGTGATGGAAAGCTTGCAAAACACAGAATCAATAATCAATGAAAAAGAATCAATTCTTTTATTGAAGGAAACTCCTGCCATGAAAAATGCATCTCTAGAATTCCAATGCAGACAACCACTAGTAATGACTGAAACAGTTGTTTCAGAAAATGAAGTAAAAGAGGCATTTGCCACGGAACACAGAGAAGCCAGTGCTCAACAAACGATTGATGTTAACAAAGTAACAGCTATACACAGCTCCATCTATCCTAGTGACAATATAACTGAACAGGAGCACTCAGCGACACCATCAGCGAAAGCAAATATTTCACAAACTAATTCTGATCATGTTACCGTTTCTGAAAACGTTTTACAAGAATCAGAAAACTACTTTGATGGACAATTTAAGCCGCAGAGCAGTGTTGCTATACCAAATATTGAATATGTCAACACTAAAATGGTAACAGAGGTCATTACCAACAGTAAAGAGGGATTAATTGGTTCATTCGAATCTCCCGCAAACTTTGTTGCAAGACCCAATATTGATTTTAATGAAGTAATTGAACAAAGCTTGACAAAAGCTGAAGAATTCATTGAAAATTTGCCTCGTGTGCAAGATATATCGAAAACAATTACCGTTGAACATGTAACACACTCGAGTCTTTCTAAAACAGTTACAATGGCAAATGAAAAAGAATCTGTACTAGATTCTGTAACACCATCGTTACCTTCACAGGCACAATTAGGTCTTGAACTAGAAAATAGTGTGAACATTTGCGAGACTCAAATAGAACAGAGTAATCTACCTGAATTGACTACACCAAAATACAAAGAAACAACTGCAGTACCGACTATATCTGGAAACGAAATTGCCATAACATACCAAGAAAATTGTTTGGGATCCACTGCAGAACTAGACTCAAATAAAATGAATTCATCCACAGCCAATATTGTTCAAGACAAATTCGTTAGTATCACTTCTTCACAGCCAATTGCAGAAGAAAGAACTACAGATCTATTGGAAAAACTTCAACAAGATACTACAACAGCTAAACCTGTTGTAGCAGAAAATTATGGCATAACAGTAACAAAGCAATTCTGTGGAGAAAAAGAAAGTGAAATGGGTCTGAACACATATCCAAAAGAATCATTGGCTCACAGAGAGTTTGAAAGCGACATAGCTGTGCAACTCACGGAAATCAATTTACATGAATCATCTACTGATTTTGATACTGAAGCATTCAACAAAGTTAAGGGGTCACTAAAGCAAAATCTGGTTGAAAGTTTAAGTGTAACAGATAATATAGTTCATGAATCAGAGGAAAGTAACATTGAAAACTTCAGTCTTAATAAACATAAACCCAAAGAACATATTGACGAATTCATTCATGTGGATGTCTCGGAAATAATTCCCAATTACAGTGAAGATACATTAGACATTCTAAAATCAGTAAAAGTACAAGCTGAAAAGCAATTTATACCTAATCTTTCCATCGAAACGTGTGAAATCAATGTTGATGACAATATTAAAATTATCACAAAAGACACACTTAAAACGGAAAATGCTTTAGTCGAATTTACTGAAAAATCAGGTATATCTGTGACAGAAAACTTTGTTAATAGTTCTGAAGACATTTTATTGGAAGAATCGGAAAAAAGTAAAACATTGCAAAGAGCAAATGTGTCCGTAAAAGAAAGCAGTAGTGTTTCAGTAACTCAAATTGGCATTAATGAAAAAGAAACAGTATTGCAAACTACGGTGGAAACCGATGTCAAAAATGCAACTGCAATTTTCACATCTGCCTTCCCAGTTGTCCAAAAGGAAGAAACTACACCAAACACGGATGTCGCTAATATTACCATGCCTAACATATTGAAGGAAAAGGCGAAACCTGAACAACCAGAATCGCACCATATCACTACATTAGAGACGCCCACATATATTAGCGAATCCGAAATATTGGACAAAACTGAACACAAAGTTGATCGTGTCAATACCACGATGACAAATTTCCTGTCGACGGTGTCAACATTTGATGTGACAATTCAAGAGAAGGAAAAATTATCCAATGAATTTATGAAACCAGAAACACAGACTGGTATTGTTGAATTAGAAACATCTGCTGCTCTACAAAAGCATGACACAACTATTTTAGAATCTGTGAAATTTGATGAACACAAAGAAAAACCTACTGTAGCACAAATACTTCCAACCCCAATAGAATTAACTAGTTTATCACAACATGAAGTTTTCATAACAGATGAACATGATAGTTTCAACACGAAAAAATCAGATACTTTCATTGCAGATGTAACCTTTACTGAGAAAAAAGGTGTCACTATTGCTGAAGTATTCCCTCAATCGAGTGATGAAAAAATTGAAAAGATAGAACATACTGAAGCATTTGCAAACAAAAATTTCATTACAAACCAAGCTACCGAAAGCTCTGAAATTATATTGGATCATTCGGTTGGATATGTAAAAACCAAAGAAGATGCTCAACTATTTGCAAAGCAACAAAACGAAAGATACAATGAACCCTTTGAAATTAAAGAATGCGTCACACATGAAAATTTCACGGACTTGGAAACTCCCTACAGCAAACTGTCACAAGCAGCAATAACATTATCAGAAAACATAAATTTGATAGTTAACGAAACAACCGTTTTAGACCATGAAGGTGAGTACTATCTCTCAATAGAGGAATTATGGGGTTCTTCTTTTTATTTAGAAGAAATCATCGAAGAAACGATAAATCACTACATTAAATTTATTACGTTATATACACATCAAATACATACTCATAGATGATATACATTACAAAATACACAAACAGTTTTACATTAAACATACAGACCTATGTTTAACCATTTAGATCCTTGGGTGAAACCCAAGCGGAAAGAACATTCTCATACCACAGCATTTGAGTATATATGACATAAATAACATAAGCACTACACGTTTGAAATAATATTTTCAATTCACTACTAATAATGACCTACCTATTGACAACTGATGGAACAAAACTAAAAATAAGCAATATGGGCCAAACACCAAAATAATTATTTATGGTATACATCAGCTCTCACTTTTTAAGTTACTAGTATAGGAATGTTTTTCATTTTGTTATTATATATCGTAAATTCATAAACAATTAAAAAATTTAATTATTGGAAAAAATCAATGCCTCGGTGGTGAAAAATTGTTCCATGAAACACTAAAAAACAATTTGACGCAGAATAACGTAAAACGATCACACACAAGTTGTCTAGCTATAAAATAGATAAATGTTTTCATAAAAAACGGTATTCGGTACGTAAAAAATTCGTTTGTTTCTCAGATATTTCATAGGAAACATCATTTTATTAAAAATATGAGTAAAAAATATTGTAGATGCCTGAAAATAGAATGAAAGAGGCATTAATACTTCGGCCCATTTTTATTTATTGTACATAATCGTCGATATATTTTCGGTACTTTGAGAAAATTTTAGATTCATCAAAAATTTCCAAAAAGAAAATTGTCATTATATGGAGTCATATTGATGTTATTTCAAATAAAAGCGACTTACTTTGTGTGTGTAGGCAAACATGATTTTCGGAGAGCTTTCAGATTCGTTGTAAAAGCAAGTTAATTAAGTTAGATTTTTTGTTTGGAATTTCAGACACACTTGATGAGAATACTACTATTACAAAAAGAACACAGTCACCACAACAGATCATACAAGATACTGGGGATGAAACTTCAATGACAGTGCAAACACAAATTATTGACTATAATGAACCACTTGACGAACAAAATATCGAACAAACACTCAATATTACTCACACAAACATTAAAAAAATCAATAAAAAACGCACTCAGAAACAATTAACATCTGAAACATTAAACATTGATGAAGAAACGTTAAAACAACTATCACAAATACCATTTGATGAAGCAATAACAATTAAAGAAATGCCAGAAGAGGTCACGGTGAGTGAAGTCGTCACCAAGGATGGGCCTAAGAAAAAAATTGTGCGAAAGCGAATTCTTAAGAAAAAGGTTGGACTAAAGGAGGAAGTCACAGAAATTACCACTACACATGAAGACGAAAAAGAACCCGTCACGAGTGTAGTGGTAACTGAAAATGTGGTGGACGAGACCACTGAGCCATTCGAGCCAGACGAAAAAGAATCCAAAACCGCTCAAGACGTAGAAGAAGTGCCCGAGGCTGTCTTCATAACCACAATGAAAACGAGCGAGGGTAAAGTCAAGAAACGAAAGACAAAGAAACGTATTATCAAGAAAGATCTGGGAACGCAACAAGAAATCACAGAGATCGTCACTCAGGAGGACGAAGGTGAACTTCCTGTGACGACTGTGACTGTTCAAATGGTTGACACTGAAGTTTTCGAATCCAGACCAATCGTTGAAGAACCTGTTGAAAGTGAGCCAGAAGAACGTTCACCAGATTCAACAGAAGTAACGAAAACAAAGAGAATAATCAAAAAGAAAATTATCAAGAGAAAGTCAACCAAGCCTGACGAAGAAGACAAACCGGAAATAGTCGAAGACGTTCCAGAAACCATGCCGGAGTCAGAACCCGAGGAACTTGTTCCAGAAGAAACAGAGACTCGCAAAACAAAGAAAATCATAACAAAAAAGATCATAAAGAAAAAGTCAACCAAACCCGAAGAACAAGACCAACCTGAAGAACCTGAACAAATTGAAGATGAGCCACAGGAACCCGAAGAAACGTCTCCCGAAGTCTCTGAAATCATCAGAAAGAAGAAAATAATCAAGAAAAAGATCATTAAAAAGACGTCAACACAATCTCTTCATGAGCCAGAAGAACCAGAAGAAACTACAGTTGAACCAGTCCAAGAAATTAAGGAATATCCAGAGGAAACAGTTGAAGAAACTGTTCAAACTCCGACCGGCAAGGTTACTAAAAAGACTATAAAACGACGAATCGTCAAGAAAATGGGTAACAAAAAGGGTGAAGTCACTGAAATCACTACGGTGGTCCAGGATGACGAAGAGCCAATTACAACGGTTACTGTGGAACAGGTTGAAGATGTACCTGAGTTCGAAGAACCAACCATGGAAGAACCACTCGTCATTGAAGAACTTCCTGAAGTATCGGAAACATTCGTGACCAAAGACCAAAAGGGTAGAACACATAAGAAAACAATCAAAAAACGAAAGATTAAGAAGGTTGTCGATGGACAAGAACACATCACAGAAATAACATCGGTCCAAGAGGACAATGACGAGCCTGTTACCACGGTCACCTTTAAGACTCCCGATGACGAAGTCACGGAAGACCAAGAGGAAGTTGTACGCTTACCCGAGGTCAGCTTCGACAATGCTGCAATAGTGCAGGAAATGCCCGAAGAGGTCACGGTGAGCGAAGTCATCACCAAAGATGGGCCTAAGAAAAAAATTGTGCGAAAGCGAGTCCTTAAGAAAAAGGTTGGACCCAAAGAGGAAGTCACAGAAATTACCACTACACAAGAAGACGAAAAAGAACCCGTCACAAGTGTAGTGGTAACTGAAAATGTGGTGGAAGAAACCGATGAGCCTTATAAGCCTGATGAAAAAGAACCCACCACCGCTCACGAAGTTGAAGAAGTTCCTGAAGTTGTGATCATCACCACAACGAAAACGAGCGAAGGAACCGTTAAAAAACGTAAAACGAAGAAACGTATTATCAAAAAGGATCTTGGAACGCAACAAGAGATCACGGAGATTGTCACACAGGAGGACGAAGGCGAGCTCCCTGTGACAACTGTGACGGTTCAAGTGGTTGATACGGAAGTATTCGACTCCAGGCCAATCGTTGAAGAGCCTGTTGAAAGTGAACCAGAAGAACGTTCACCAGATTCAACAGAAGTAACGAAGACAAAGAGAATAATCAAAAAGAAAATTATGAAGAAAACGTCAACCAAGCCTGATGAAGAAGAAAAACCTGAAATAGTTGAAGACGTTCCAAAAACCATGCAGGAGTCAGAACCCGAGGAACTTGTTGCAGAAGAAACAGAGACTCGAAAAACAAAGAAAATCATAACAAAAAAGATCATAAAGAAAAAGTCAACCAAACCCGAAGAACAAGACCAACCTGAAGAACCTGAACAAATTGAAGATGAGCCACAAGAACCCGAAGAAACGTCTCCTGAGATTTCTGAAATCATCAGAAAGAAGAAAATAATCAAGAAAAAGATCATTAAAAAGACTTCAACACAATCTCTTCATGAGCCAGAAGAACCAGAAGAAACTCCCATGGAACCGGTCGAAGAAATTAAGGAATATCCAGAGGAAACAGTTGAAGAAACTGTTCGAACTCCAACCGGCACGGTTACTAAAAAGACTATTAAGAGACGAATCGTCAAGAAAATGGGCCACAAGAAGGGTGAAGTTACTGAAATCACTACGGTGGTCCAGGATGACGAAGAACCGGTGACGACAGTGACAGTTGAAAAGGTTGAAGATGTACCTGAGTTCGAAGAACCAACCATGGAAGAACCACTCGTCATTGAAGAACTTCCTGAAGTTTCGGAAACGTTCGTGACCAAAGACCAAAAAGGTAGAACACATAAGAAAACAATCAAAAAACGAAAGATTAAGAAGGTTGTCGATGGACAAGAACACATCACAGAAATAACATCGGTCCAAGAGGACAATGATGAGCCTGTTACCACGGTCACCTTTAAGACTCCCGATGACGAAGTCACGGAAGACCAAGAGGAAGTTGTACGCTTACCCGAGGTCAGCTTCGATAATGCTGCCATAGTGCAGGAAATGCCCGAAGAGGTCACGGTGAGCGAAGTCGTCACCAAAGATGGGCCTAAGAAAAAAATTGTGCGAAAGCGAATCCTTAAGAAAAAGGTTGGACCCAAAGAGGAAGTCACAGAAATTACCACTACACAAGAAGACGAAAAAGAACCCGTCACGAGTGTGGTGGTAACTGAAAATGTAGTAGACGAAACCGATGAGCCTTATAAGCCTGATGAAAAAGAACCCACCACCGCTCATGAAGTTGAAGAAGTTCCTGAGGTTGTGATCATCACCACAACGAAAACGAGCGAAGGAACCGTTAAAAAACGTAAAACAAAGAAACGTATTATCAAAAAGGATCTTGGAACGCAACAAGAGATCACGGAGATTGTCACACAGGAGGACGAAGGCGAGCTCCCTGTGACAACTGTGACGGTTCAAGTGGTTGATACGGAAGTATTCGACTCCAGGCCAATAGTTGAAGAGCCTGTTGAAAGTGAACCAGAAGAACGTTCACTAGATTCAACAGAAGTAACGAAGACAAAGAGAATAATCAAAAAGAAAATTATCAAGAGAAAGTCAACCAAGCCTGACGAAGAAGACAAACCGGAAATAGTCGAAGACGTTCCAGAAACCAAACCAGAGTCGGATTCTGAAGAGCTTATTCCAGAAATAACAGAGACTCGAAAAACAAAGAAAATTATAACAAAAAAAATCATTAAGAAAAAGACAACAAAACCCGAAGAACAAGATCAACCCGAAGAACCTGAACAAATTGAAGATGAGCCACAAGAACCCGAAGAAACGTCTCCTGAGATTTCTGAAATCATCAGAAAGAAGAAAATAATCAAGAAAAAGATCATTAAAAAGACTTCAACACAATCTCTTCATGAGCCAGAAGAACCAGAAGAAACTCCCATGGAACCGGTCGAAGAAATTAAAGAATATCCCGAGGAAACAGTGGAAGAAACGGTTCCAACTCCAACCGGCACGGTTACCAAAAAGACTATCAGAAGACGAATAATCAAGAAAATGGGTAACAAAAAGGGTGAAGTCACTGAAATCACTACGGTGGTCCTGGATGACGAAGAACCGGTGACGACAGTGACAGTTGAAAAGGTTGAAGATGTGCCAGAGTTTGAGGAACCAACTCTGGACGAACCGCTCGTTATTGAAGAACTTCCTGAAGTATCAGAAACATTCGTGACCAAAGACCAAAAGGGTAGAACACATAAGAAAACAATCAAAAAACGAAAGATTAAAAAGGTTGTCGATGGACAAGAACACATCACAGAAATAACATCTGTCCAAGAGGACAATGACGAGCCTGTTACCACGGTCACCTTTAAGACTCCCGATGACGAAGTCACGGAAGACCAAGAGGAAGTTGTACGCTTACCCGAGGTCAGCTTCGACAATGCTGCAATAGTGCAGGAAATGCCCGAAGAGGTCACGGTGAGCGAAGTCGTCACCAAAGATGGGCCTAAGAAAAAAGTTGTGCGAAAGCGAATCCTTAAGAAAAAGGTTGGACCCAGAGAGGAAGTCACAGAAATTACCACTACACAAGAAGACGAAAAAGAACCCGTCACGAGTGTGGTGGTAACTGAAAATGTGGTAGACGAAACCGATGAACCTTATAAGCCAGACGAAAAAGAACCCACGACTGCTCATGAGGTCGAAGAAGTGCCCGAGGTGGTGATCATCACTACAACAAAAACAAGTGAAGGAGTTGTCAAGAAGCGCAAGACAAAGAAACGTATTATCAAAAAGGATCTTGGAACGCAACAAGAAATCACAGAGATCGTCACGCAGGAGGAAGAAGGCGAACTCCCTGTGACGACTGTGACGGTTCAAGTGGTTGATACGGAAGTATTCGACTCCAGGCCAATCGTTGAAGAGCCTGTTGAAAGTGAACCAGAAGAACGTTCACCAGATTCAACAGAAGTAACGAAGACAAAGAGAATAATCAAAAAGAAAATTATCAAGAGAAAGTCAACCAAGCCTGACGAAGAAGACAAACCGGAAATAGTCGAAGACGTTCCAGAAACCAAACCAGAGTCGGATTCTGAAGAGCTTATTCCAGAAATAACAGAGACTCGAAAAACAAAGAAAATTATAACAAAAAAAATCATTAAGAAAAAGACAACAAAACCCGAAGAACAAGACCAACCCGAAGAACCTGAACAAATTGAAGATGAGCCACAAGAACCCGAAGAAACGTCTCCTGAGATTTCTGAAATCATCAGAAAGAAGAAAATAATCAAGAAAAAGATCATTAAAAAGACTTCAACACAATCTCTTCATGAGCCAGAAGAACCAGAAGAAACTCCCATGGAACCGGTCGAAGAAATTAAGGAATATCCAGAGGAAACAGTTGAAGAAACTGTTCGAACTCCAACCGGCACGGTTACTAAAAAGACTATTAAGAGACGAATCGTCAAGAAAATGGGCCACAAGAAGGGTGAAGTTACTGAAATCACTACGGTGGTCCTGGATGACGAAGAACCGGTGACGACAGTGACAGTTGAAAAGGTTGAAGATGTGCCAGAGTTTGAGGAACCAACTCTGGACGAACCGCTCGTTATTGAAGAACTTCCTGAAGTATCAGAAACATTCGTGACCAAAGACCAAAAGGGTAGAACACATAAGAAAACAATCAAAAAACGAAAGATTAAAAAGGTTGTCGATGGACAAGAACACATCACAGAAATAACATCTGTCCAAGAGGACAATGACGAGCCTGTTACCACGGTCACCTTTAAGACTCCCGATGACGAAGTCACGGAAGACCAAGAGGAAGTTGTACGCTTACCCGAGGTCAGCTTCGACAATGCTGCAATAGTGCAGGAAATGCCCGAAGAGGTCACGGTGAGCGAAGTCATCACCAAAGATGGGCCTAAGAAAAAAATTGTGCGAAAGCGAATCCTTAAGAAAAAGGTTGGACCCAAAGAGGAAGTCACAGAAATTACCACTACACAAGAAGACGAAAAAGAACCCGTCACAAGTGTAGTGGTAACTGAAAATGTGGTGGACGAAGCCGATGAGCCTAATAAGCCTGGTGAAAAAGAACCCACCACCGCTCATGAAGTTGAAGAAGTTCCTGAAGTTGTAATCATCACCACAACGAAAACGAGCGAAGGAACCGTTAAAAAACGTAAAACGAAGAAACGTATAATCAAAAAGGATCTTGGAACCCAACAAGAAATCACAGAGATCGTCACGCAGGAGGAAGAAGGCGAACTCCCTGTGACGACTGTGACGGTTCAAGTGGTTGACACGGAAGTATTCGAATCCAGACCAATCGTTGAAGAACCTGTTGAAAGTGAGCCAGAAGAACGTTCACCAGATTCAACAGAAGTAACGAAAACAAAGAGAATAATCAAAAAGAAAATTATCAAGAAAAAGTCAACCAAGCCTGATGAAGAAGAAAAACCTGAAATAGTTGAAGACGTTCCAGAAACCATGCCGGAGTCAGAACCCGAGGAACTTGTTCCAGAAATCACAGAGACTCGAAAAACAAAGAAAATTATGACAAAAAAAATCATTAAGAAAAAGACAACAAAACCCGAAGAACAAGACCAACCCGAAGAACCTGAACAAATTGAAGATGAGCCACAAGAACCCGAAGAAACGTCTCCTGAGGTTTCTGAAATCATCAGAAAGAAGAAAATAATCAAGAAAAAGATCATTAAAAAGACTTCAACACAATCTCTTCATGAGCCAGAAGAACCAGAAGAAACTCCGGTTGAACCGGTCGAAGAAATTAAGGAATATCCAGAGGAAACAGTTGAAGAAACTGTTCGAACTCCAACCGGCACGGTTACTAAAAAGACTGTAAAACGACGAATCGTCAAGAAAATGGGTAACAAAAAGGGTGAAGTCACTGAAATCACTACGGTGGTCCAGGATGACGAAGAACCGGTGACGACAGTGACAGTTGAAAAGGTTGAAGATGTGCCAGAGTTTGAGGAACCAACTCTGGACGAACCGCTCGTTATTGAAGAACTTCCTGAAGTATCAGAAACATTCGTGACCAAAGACCAAAAGGGTAGAACACATAAGAAAACAATCAAAAAACGAAAGATTAAAAAGGTTGTCGATGGACAAGAACACATCACAGAAATAACATCTGTCCAAGAGGACAATGACGAGCCTGTTACCACGGTCACCTTTAAGACTCCCGATGACGAAGTCACGGAAGACCAAGAGGAAGTTGTACGCTTACCCGAGGTCAGCTTCGACAATGCTGCAATAGTGCAGGAAATGCCCGAAGAGGTCACGGTGAGCGAAGTCATCACCAAAGATGGGCCTAAGAAAAAAATTGTGCGAAAGCGAATCCTTAAGAAAAAGGTTGGACCCAAAGAGGAAGTCACAGAAATTACCACTACACAAGAAGACGAAAAAGAACCCGTCACAAGTGTGGTGGTAACTGAAAATGTGGTGGACGAAGCCGATGAGCCTTATAAGCCTGATGAAAAAGAACCCACCACCGCTCATGAAGTTGAAGAAGTTCCTGAAGTTGTAATCATCACCACAACGAAAACGAGCGAAGGAACCGTTAAAAAACGTAAAACGAAGAAACGTATAATCAAAAAGGATCTTGGAACCCAACAAGAAATCACAGAGATCGTCACGCAGGAGGAAGAAGGCGAACTCCCTGTGACGACTGTGACGGTTCAAGTGGTTGACACGGAAGTATTCGAATCCAGACCAATCGTTGAAGAACCTGTTGAAAGTGAGCCAGAAGAACGTTCACCAGATTCAACAGAAGTAACGAAAACAAAGAGAATAATCAAAAAGAAAATTATCAAGAAAAAGTCAACCAAGCCTGATGAAGAAGAAAAACCTGAAACAGTTGAAGACGTTCCAGAAACCATGCCGGAGTCAGAACCCGAGGAACTTGTTCCAGAAATAACAGAGACTCGCAAAACAAAGAAAATCATAACAAAGAAGATCATCAAGAAAAAATCAAGCAAGCCCGAAGAACAAGACCAACCTCAAGAACCTGAACAAATTGAAGATGAGCCACAAGAACCCGAAGAAACGTCTCCTGAAGTCTCTGAAATCGTCAGAAAGAAGAAAATAATCAAGAAAAAGATCATAAGAAAGACTTCAACACAATCCTTACATGAACCAGAAGAGCCAGAAGAAACTCCCGTTGAACCGGTCGAAGAAATTAAGGAATATCCCGAGGAAACAGTTGAAGAAACTGTTCTTACACCAACTGGCACGATTACCAAAAAGACTATCAAACGACGAATCGTCAAGAAAATGGGAAACAAAAAGGGTGAAGTCACTGAAATCACTACTGTAGTTCAGGATGACGAAGAACCGGTAACGACAGTGACAGTTGAAAAGGTTGAAGATGTGCCAGAGTTTGAGGAACCAACTCTGGACGAACCGCTCGTTATTGAAGAACTTCCTGAAGTATCAGAAACATTCGTGACCAAAGACCAAAAGGGTAGAACACATAAGAAAACAATCAAAAAACGAAAGATTAAAAAGGTTGTCGATGGACAAGAACACATCACAGAAATAACATCTGTCCAAGAGGACAATGACGAGCCTGTTACCACGGTCACCTTTAAGACTCCCGATGACGAAGTCACGGAAGACCAAGAGGAAGTTGTACGCTTACCCGAGGTCAGCTTCGACAATGCTGCAATAGTGCAGGAAATGCCCGAAGAGGTAACGGTGAGCGAAGTCGTCACCAAAGATGGGCCTAAGAAAAAAGTTGTGCGAAAGCGAATCCTTAAGAAAAAGGTTGGACCCAAAGAGGAAGTCACAGAAATTACCACTACACAAGAAGATGAAAAAGAACCCGTCACGAGTGTGGTGGTAACTGAAAATGTGGTAGACGAAACCGATGAGCCTTATAAGCCAGACGAAAAAGAACCCACCACTGCTCATGAGGTCGAAGAAGTGCCCGAGGTCGTGATCATCACCACAACGAAAACGAGCGAAGGAATCGTCAAGAAGCGCAAGACAAAGAAACGTATTATCAAAAAGGATCTTGGAACGCAACAAGAAATCACGGAGATCGTCACGCAGGAAGAAGATGGCGAACTCCCTGTGACGACTGTGACGGTTCAAGTGGTTGACACGGAAGTATTCGATTCCAGGCCAATCGTTGAAGAACCTGTTGAAAGTGAACCAGAAGAACGTTCACCAGATTCAACAGAAGTAACGAAGACAAAGAAAATAATCAAAAAGAAAATCATCAAGAAAAAGTCAACCAAGCCTGACGAAGAAGACAAACCTGAAATAGTCGAAGACGTTCCAGAAACAAAGCCGGAGTCAGAACCCGAGGAACTTGTTCCAGAAATAACAGAGACTCGCAAAACAAAGAAAATCATAACAAAGAAGATCATCAAGAAAAAATCAAGCAAACCCGAAGAACAAGACCAACCTCAAGAACCTGAACAAATTGAAGATGAGCCACAAGAACCCGAAGAAACGTCTCCTGAGGTTTCTGAAATCATCAGAAAGAAGAAAATAATCAAGAAAAAGATCATAAGAAAGACTTCAACACAATCCTTACATGAACCAGAAGAGCCAGAAGAAACTCCCGTTGAACCGGTCGAAGAAATTAAGGAATATCCCGAGGAAACAGTTGAAGAAACTGTTCCTACACCAACTGGCACGATTACCAAAAAGACTATCAAACGACGAATCGTCAAGAAAATGGGAAACAAAAAGGGTGAAGTCACTGAAATCACTACTGTAGTTCAGGATGACGAAGAACCGGTAACAACAGTGACAGTTGAAAAAGTTGAAGATATGCCAGAGTTTGAAGAACCGACAATGGAGGAACCGCTCCTCATTGAAGAACTTCCTGAAGTTTCGGAAACATTTGTGACCAAAGACCAAAAAGGAAGGACACACAAGAAAACTATCAAGAAACGAAAGATTAAGAAGGTTGTCGATGGACAAGAACACATCACAGAAATAACATCTGTCCAAGAGGACAATGACGAGCCTGTTACCACGGTCACCTTTAAGACTCCCGATGACGAAGTCACGCAAGACCAAGAGGAAGTTGTACGCTTACCCGAGGTCAGCTTCGACAATGCTGCAATAGTGCAGGAAATGCCCGAAGAGGTCACGGTGAGCGAAGTCGTAACCAAAGATGGGCCTAAGAAAAAAGTTGTGCGAAAGCGAATCCTTAAGAAAAAGGTTGGACCCAAAGAGGAAGTCACAGAAATTACCACTACGCAAGAAGACGAAAAAGAACCCGTCACAAGTGTAGTGGTAACTGAAAATGTGGTGGACGAAACCGATGAGCCTTATAAGCCTGGTGAAAAAGAACCCACCACCGCTCATGAAGTTGAAGAAGTTCCTGAAGTTGTAATCATCACCACAACGAAAACGAGCGAAGGAACCGTTATAAAACGTAAAACGAAGAAACGTATAATCAAAAAGGATCTTGGAACCCAACAAGAAATCACAGAGATCGTCACGCAGGAGGAAGAAGGCGAACTCCCTGTAACGACTGTGACGGTTCAAGTGGTTGACACGGAAGTATTCGACTCCAGGCCAATCGTTGAAGAGCCTGTTGAAAGTGAACCAGAAGAACGTTCACCAGATTCAACAGAAGTAACGAAGACAAAGAGAATAATCAAAAAGAAAATTATCAAGAGAAAGTCAACCAAGCCTGGCGAAGAAGAGAAACCTGAAATAGTCGAAGACGTTCCAGAAACCAAGCTGGAATCAGAGCCCGAAGAACTTGTTCCAGAAATCACAGAGACTCGCAAAACAAAGAAGATCGTCAAGAAAAAGTCAAGAAAACCGGAAGAAAAAGACCAAGCTGAAGAACCCGAACGGATTGAAGATGAGCCACAAGAACCCGAAGAAACGTCTCCAGAGCCATCTGAAATCATTAAAAGTACGAAAATTATAAAAAATAAAATCACTAAAAAGACTTCAACACCATCTCTTCATGAGCAAGAAGAGCCAGAAGAAATTCCCAGGGAGCTAGTCGAAGAAGTTAATGAATATCCAGAAGAAATAGTTGAAGAAACTGTTCCAACTCCAACTGGTACAATTACTAAAAAGACTATTAAAAGGCGGATTGTCAAGAAAATGGGTCCTAAGAAGGGTGAAATCACTGAAATCACCACGGTTGTCCAGGACGACGAAGAGCCAGTTTCGACAGTTACGGTTGAAACGGTGGAAGAAGTACCTGAGTTTAAGGAACCAACCGTTATCGAAGAACTTCCTGAGCAATTAGAGACCTTCGTCACCAAAGACGATTTAGGCAGATCACACAAAACAACTGTTAAGAAACGTAAAATCAAAAAGGTCATCAACGGCCAGGAACATATCACTGAAATTACATCAACCCAAGAAGGTTCTGAGGAACCGGTAACTGTAGTAACATTCAAAACCACATCCAATATCCCATCTGAAGACGACCAATTACCTATTGCAAAATCTATCCCTAAAAGACACAAACACAAAACTGTTGACATCACAGACCACGATACTACACAAGAGTTAAAACCATTACATACACCAACACCTCGTTCTACAGATGAACAAACACTTGAAGTGGTTGAAGACATACCCGAGGACAATTTTATAAGCCAAGGTAAGATTACTTACACAAAAATAAAAACAAAACATGAACTATACAGGCTTAAATCTAAACATCTAGGGATAAAAGGTATAAACAAAATATTCAATTCAAAAAGTCATTATACCTTGCAGGGAATTTTATATATTACTTTACACTTTCTATTATAAACAATCATTCCAATAGACATATTTGAAAGGCTCATTTAAAAACAAATCTTTCGCATTTCCTTTCAAAAATAATGGAGACACGTCAGTTCATAATTTTACCACATCTTAAAAGTATATGAGAATACCACAGTCGTATACGCATTTATTCCACTCAATCAAAATTGTATTCAGCATTTGACACCATCTTTTAACATAACTTTATTCAATCTCATTGCCACCAGGAACACCCCATGTTCTCCTCTAACATTGAAGTTACGTGACTGATGTTTCATTTATTATTTCAGACGCTTACGATGACAGTACCAAACCCACAAAACGTACACGTAAATCACCTACACTGGAATCACAAGACGATCACGATACCAGAAAAGAAAAGGTAAAGGTAACGCATGTAGACATTCGTGATGCTGATGAGCAACCAGAAATCATTGAAACAACAGTAACCAAAGACACCAAAGGTAAAACACACAAGAAAACAATCAAGAGACGCCAAATCAAAAAGGTTATAAATGGTCAAGAGCAAATCACAGAAATAATATCCACGCAAGAGGGAACTGATGAGCCAATCACAACAGTGACTTATAAAACTTCAGGTGACGATGCTCCTGAGGAGCAGACTGACGTGTTCAAATTACCAGAAGTAAGTTTCGACAATGCAGAAATAGTCCAAGAAATGCCCGAAGAAGTCACAGTAGACGAAGTAGTTACTAAGGATGGGCCTAAGAAAAAGATAGTTCGTAAGCGAATTCTTAAGAAACGGATTGGACTTAAAGAAGAGATAACAGAAATAACTACAACACAAGAAGGCGAAAAAGAACCCATCACGAGTGTAGTGGTAAGTGAAAATGTGGTGGACGAGACCGCTGAGCCTTACAAGCCGGACGAAAAAGAACCCACCACCGCTTACGAAGTAGAAGAGGTGCCTGAGGTCGTCACTATAACAGAGACAAAGACAAGTCAAGGAACGATCAAAAAACGTAAAACAAAGAAACGTATCATCAAAAAGGATCTCGGACCTCAACAAGAAATAACTGAGATAATCACTCAGGAGGAAGAAGGTGAGCTCCCTGTGACGACAGTGACGGTTCAAGTGGTTGACACTGACGTATTCGACTCCAGACCAATCGTTGAGGAACCTGTTGAAAGTGAACCTGAGGATCTTTCACCTGATTTGAAAGAAATAACGAAGAGAAAACGGATCATCAAAAAGAAAATAATTAGAAAGAAGACTGTTACAGTAGATGGAACAAAATCTGAAGAAGAAAACGAAGAGCCTACCATTGAATATGACGAAACCGTCGAAAGCGGAAGTGAGCCAGACGAGCCCGATTCTGAAACCAAAGAAGGTCGGATGACACGAAAAATAACCAAAAAGACAATAATTAAGAAAAAGAAGAGGACCGTCCAAAAAGTTGACGAAGAGCCCATTATTCCGACAAATGAGGATACAATCGAACCCGAAACAAGCCCTGATGTCACTGAAGACCGAAAAATAACAAAAACAAAGAAAACAATAATAAGAAGGAAGAAGACGAAAGAAAATGATCAAACGCTACCAACGGCGATTGACTCTGATAAAGAAATTGAGGAAGTTCCTGAGAAAAAACCAGAGTCAGAACCGGAAGATCTTGTTCCAGAAATAACAGAGACTCGAAAAACAAAGAAAATAATAACAAAGAAGATCATTAAGAGAAAGTCAACCAAGCCAGAAGAACAAGACGAACCCGAAGAGCCCGAACAAATTGGAAATGAGCCGCAAGAACCCGAAGAAACGTCTCCCGAAGTCTCTGAAATCATCAAAAAGAAGAAAATAATAAAGAAAAAGATCATAAGAAAGACTTCGACACAGTCCTTACATGAACCGGAAGAACCAGAAGAAACTCCCGTTGAACCGGTCGAAGAAATTAAGGAATATCCAGAGGAAACCGTTGAAGAAACTGTTCCTACTCCAACTGGTACGGTCACCAAAAAGACTATTAAGAGACGAATCGT
Organism: Himalopsyche japonica; assembly: GCA_028555115.1. Lineage (NCBI taxonomy): Eukaryota > Metazoa > Arthropoda > Insecta > Trichoptera > Rhyacophilidae > Himalopsyche > Himalopsyche japonica. The sequence goes on from JAHFWJ010000015.1 coordinate 1,446,797, forward strand.
CAAGAAAATGGGCCACAAGAAGGGTGAAGTCACTGAAATCACTACAGTGGTCCAAGATGACGAAGAGCCCATTACAACGGTAACTGTGGAACGCGTTGAAGATGTACCTGAGTTCGAAGAACCAACAATGGAGAAACCGCTCCTCATTGAAGAACTTCCTGAAGTATCTGAAACATTCGTGACCAAGGACCAAAAAGGAAGGACACACAAGAAAACAATCAAAAAACGAAAGATTAAGAAGGTTGTCGATGGACAAGAACACATCACAGAAATAACATCTGTCCAAGAGGACAATGACGAGCCTGTTACCACGGTCACCTTTAAGACTCCCGATGACGAAGTCACGCAAGACCAAGAGGAAGTTGTACGCTTACCCGAGGTCAGCTTCGACAATGCTGCAATAGTGCAGGAAATGCCCGAAGAGGTCACGGTGAGCGAAGTCGTCACCAAAGATGGGCCTAAGAAAAAAGTTGTGCGAAAGCGAATCCTTAAGAAAAAGGTTGGACCCAGAGAGGAAGTCACAGAAATTACCACTACACAAGAAGACGAAAAAGAACCCGTCACGAGTGTGGTGGTAACTGAAAATGTGGTAGACGAAACCGATGAACCTTATAAGCCAGACGAAAAAGAACCCACGACTGCTCATGAGGTCGAAGAAGTGCCCGAGGTGGTGATCATCACTACAACAAAAACAAGTGAAGGAGTTGTCAAGAAGCGCAAGACAAAGAAACGTATTATCAAAAAGGATCTTGGAACGCAACAAGAAATCACAGAGATCGTCACGCAGGAGGAAGAAGGCGAACTCCCTGTGACGACTGTGACGGTTCAAGTGGTTGACACGGAAATATTCGACTCCAGGCCAATCGTGGAAGAACCTGTTGAAAGTGAACCAGAAGAACGTTCACCAGATTCAACAGAAGTAACGAAGACAATGAAAATAATCAAAAAGAAAATCATCAAGAAAAAGTCAACCAAGCCTGAAGAAGAAGAGAAACCTGAAATAATCGAAGACGTTCCAGAAACAAAGCCGGAGTCAGAACCCGAGGAACTTGTTCCAGAAATAACAGAGACTCGCAAAACAAAGAAAATCATAACAAAGAAGATCATCAAGAAAAAATCAAGCAAGCCCGAAGAACAAGACCAACCTGAAGAACCTGAACAAATTGAAGATGAGCCACAAGAACCCGAAGAAACGTCTCCTGAAGTCTCTGAAATCATCAGAAAGAAGAAAATAATCAAGAAAAAGATCATAAGAAAGACTTCAACACAATCCTTACATGAACCAGAAGAGCCAGAAGAAACTCCCGTTGAACCGGTCGAAGAAATTAAGGAATATCCCGAGGAAACAGTTGAAGAAACTGTTCCTACACCAACTGGCACGATTACCAAAAAGACTATCAAACGACGAATCGTCAAGAAAATGGGTAACAAAAAGGGTGAAGTCACTGAAATCACTACTGTAGTTCAGGATGACGAAGAACCGGTAACGACAGTGTCAGTTGAAAAAGTTGAAGATATGCCAGAGTTTGAAGAACCGACAATGGAGGAACCGCTCCTCATCGAAGAACTTCCTGAAGTTTCGGAAACATTTGTGACCAAAGACCAAAAAGGAAGGACACACAAGAAAACTATCAAGAAACGAAAGATTAAAAAGGTTGTTGATGGACAAGAACACATCACAGAAATAACATCTGTCCAAGAGGACAATGACGAGCCTGTTACCACGGTCACCTTTAAGACTCCCGATGACGAAGTCACGCAAGACCAAGAGGAAGTTGTACGCTTACCCGAGGTCAGCTTCGACAATGCTGCAATAGTGCAGGAAATGCCCGAAGAGGTAACGGTGAGCGAAGTCGTCACCAAAGATGGGCCTAAGAAAAAAGTTGTGCGAAAGCGAATCCTTAAGAAAAAGGTTGGACCCAGAGAGGAAGTCACAGAAATTACCACTACACAAGAAGATGAAAAAGAACCCGTCACGAGTGTGGTGGTAACTGAAAATGTGGTAGACGAAACCGATGAGCCTTATAAGCCAGACGAAAAAGAACCCACCACTGCTCATGAGGTCGAAGAAGTGCCCGAGGTCGTGATCATCACCACAACGAAAACGAGCGAAGGAATCGTCAAGAAGCGCAAGACAAAGAAACGTATTATCAAAAAGGATCTTGGAACGCAACAAGAAATCACGGAGATCGTCACGCAGGAAGAAGATGGCGAACTCCCTGTGACGACTGTGACGGTTCAAGTGGTTGACACGGAAGTATTCGACTCCAGGCCAATCGTTGAAGAACCTGTTGAAAGTGAACCAGAAGAACGTTCACCAGATTCAACAGAAGTAACGAAGACAAAGAAAATAATCAAAAAGAAAATCATCAAGAAAAAGTCAACCAAGCCTGACGAAGAAGACAAACCTGAAATAGTCGAAGACGTTCCAGAAACAAAGCCGGAGTCAGAACCCGAGGAACTTGTTCCAGAAATAACAGAGACTCGCAAAACAAAGAAAATCATAACAAAGAAGATCATCAAGAAAAAATCAAGCAAGCCCGAAGAACAAGACCAACCTCAAGAACCTGAACAAATTGAAGATGAGCCACAAGAACCCGAAGAAACGTCTCCTGAAGTCTCTGAAATCATCAGAAAGAAGAAAATAATCAAGAAAAAGATCATAAGAAAGACTTCAACACAATCCTTACATGAACCAGAAGAGCCAGAAGAAACTCCCGTTGAACCGGTCGAAGAAATTAAGGAATATCCCGAGGAAACAGTTGAAGAAACTGTTCCTACACCAACTGGCACGATTACCAAAAAGACTATCAAACGACGAATCGTCAAGAAAATGGGTAACAAAAAGGGTGAAGTCACTGAAATCACTACTGTAGTTCATGATGACGAAGAACCGGTAACGACAGTGTCAGTTGAAAAAGTTGAAGATATGCCAGAGTTTGAAGAACCGACAATGGAGGAACCGCTCCTCATCGAAGAACTTCCTGAAGTTTCGGAAACATTCGTGACCAAAGACCAAAAAGGAAGGACACACAAGAAAACTATCAAGAAACGAAAGATTAAAAAGGTTGTCGATGGACAAGAACACATCACAGAAATAACATCTGTCCAAGAGGACAATGACGAGCCTGTTACCACGGTCACCTTTAAGACTCCCGATGACGAAGTCACGGAAGACCAAGAGGAAGTTGTACGCTTACCCGAGGTCAGCTTCGACAATGCTGCAATAGTGCAGGAAATGCCCGAAGAGGTCACGGTGAGCGAAGTCATCACCAAAGATGGGCCTAAGAAAAAAATTGTGCGAAAGCGAATCCTTAAGAAAAAGGTTGGACCCAAAGAAGAAGTCACAGAAATTACCACTACACAAGAAGACGAAAAAGAACCCGTCACGAGTGTGGTGGTAACTGAAAATGTGGTGGACGAGACCGCTGAACCTTATAAGCCAGACGAAAAAGAACCCACCACTGCTCATGAGGTCGAAGAAGTGCCCGAGGTCGTGATCATCACCACAACGAAAACGAGCGAAGGAATCGTCAAGAAGCGCAAGACAAAGAAACGTATTATCAAAAAGGATCTTGGAACGCAACAAGAAATCACAGAGATCGTCACGCAGGAGGAAGAAGGCGAACTCCCTGTGACGACTGTGACGGTTCAAGTGGTTGACACGGAAATATTCGACTCCAGGCCAATCGTGGAAGAACCTGTTGAAAGTGAACCAGAAGAACGTTCACCAGATTCAACAGAAGTAACGAAGACAATGAAAATAATCAAAAAGAAAATCATCAAGAAAAAGTCAACCAAGCCTGAAGAAGAAGAGAAACCTGAAATAATCGAAGACGTTCCAGAAACAAAGCCGGAGTCAGAACCCGAGGAACTTGTTCCAGAAATAACAGAGACTCGCAAAACAAAGAAAATCATAACAAAGAAGATCATCAAGAAAAAATCAAGCAAGCCCGAAGAACAAGACCAACCTGAAGAACCTGAACAAATTGAAGATGAGCCACAAGAACCCGAAGAAACGTCTCCTGAAGTCTCTGAAATTGTCAGAAAGAAGAAAATAATCAAGAAAAAGATCATAAGAAAGACTTCAACACAATCCTTACATGAACCAGAAGAGCCAGAAGAAACTCCCGTGGAACCGGTTGAAGAAATTAAGGAATATCCCGAAGAAACAGTTGAAGAAAATGTTCTTACACCAACTGGTACGATTACCAAAAAGACTATAAAACGACGAATCGTCAAGAAAATGGGTAACAAAAAGGGTGAAGTCACTGAAATCACTACTGTAGTTCAGGATGACGAAGAACCTGTTACAACGGTTACCGTTGAAAAGGTTGAAGATGTGCCTGAATTTGACGAACCAACAATGGAAGAACCTCTCGTTATCGAAGAACTTCCTGAAGTATCGGAAACATTCGTGACCAAAGACCAAAAGGGAAGGACACACAAGAAAACGATCAAAAAACGAAAGATCAAGAAGGTTGTTGATGGACAAGAACACATCACAGAAATAACATCTGTCCAAGAGGACAATGACGAACCTGTTACCACGGTCACCTTTAAGACTCCCGATGACGAAGTCACGGAAGATCAAGAGGAAGTTGTACGCTTACCCGAGGTCAGCTTTGACAATGCTGCCATAGTGCAGGAAATGCCCGAAGAGGTCACGGTGAGCGAAGTCATCACCAAAGATGGGCCTAAGAAAAAAATTGTGCGAAAGCGAATCCTTAAGAAAAAAGTTGGTCCAAAAGAGGAAGTCACAGAAATTACCACTACACAAGAAGATGAAAAAGAACCCGTTACGAGTGTAGTGGTAACTGAAAATGTGGTGGACGAAACCGATGAGCCTTATAAGCCAAACGAAAAAGAACCCACCACTGCTCATGAGGTCGAAGAAGTGCCCGAGGTTGTGATCATCACCACAACGAAAACGAGCGAAGGAATCGTCAAAAAGCTCAAGACAAAGAAACGTATTATCAAAAAGGATCTCGGACCTCAACAAGAAATTACTGAAATAATAACTCAGGAAGAAGAAGGTGAGCTCCCTGTGACAACTGTAACGGTTCAAGTTGTTGACACTGAAGTATTCGACTCCAGGCCAATCGTTGAAGAGCCTGTTGAAAGTGAACCAGAAGAACGTTCACCAGATTCAACGGAAGTAAGGAAGATAAAGAAAATAATCAAAAAGAAAATCATCAAGAAAAAGTCAACCAAGCCTGACGAAGAAGAGAAACCTGAAATAGTCGAAGACGTTCCAGAAACGAAGCCGGAGTCAGAACCCGAGGAACTTGTTCCAGAAATAACAGAGACTCGCAAAACAAAGAAAATCATAACAAAGAAGATCATCAAGAAAAAGTCAAGCAAGCCCGAAGAACAAGACCAACCCGAAGAACCTGAAGATATTGAAGATGAGCCACAAGAACCCGAAGAAACGTCTCCCGAAGTCTCTGAAATCACCAGAAAGAAGAAAATAATCAAGAAAAAGATCATAAGAAAGACTTCGACACAGTCCTTACATGAACCAGAAGAGCCAGAAGAAACTCCCGTTGAAACGGTCGAAGAAATTAAGGAATATCCCGAGGAAACAGTTGAAGAAACTGTTCCTACACCAACTGGCACGATTACCAAAAAGACTATCAAACGACGAATCGTCAAGAAAATGGGTAACAAAAAGGGTGAAGTGACTGAAATCACTACTGTAGTTCAAGATGACGAAGAACCGGTGACGACAGTGACAGTTGAAAAAGTTGAAGATATGCCAGAGTTTGAAGAACCAACAATGGAGGAACCGCTCCTCATTGAAGAACTTCCTGAAGTTTCGGAAACATTTGTGACCAAAGACCAAAAAGGAAGGACACACAAGAAAACTATCAAGAAACGAAAGATTAAGAAGGTTGTCGATGGACAAGAACACATCACAGAAATAACATCTGTCCAAGAGGACAATGACGAGCCTGTTACCACGGTCACCTTTAAGACTCCCGATGACGAAGTCACGGAAGACCAAGAGGAAGTTGTACGCTTACCCGAGGTCAGCTTCGACAATGCTGCCATAGTGAAGGAAATGCCCGAAGAGGTCACGGTGAGCGAAGTCGTCACCAAAGATGGGCCTAAGAAAACAATTGTCCGAAAGCGAATCCTTAAGAAAAAGGTTGGACCCAGAGAGGAAGTCACAGAAATTACCACTACACAAGAAGATGAAAAAGAACCCGTCACGAGTGTAGTGGTAACTGAAAATGTGGTGGACGAGACCGCTGAACCTTATAATCCAGACGAAAAAGAACCCACCACTGCTCATGAGGTCGAAGAAGTGCCCGAGGTCGTGATCATCACCACAACGAAAACGAGCGAAGGAACCGTTAAAAAACGTAAAACGAAGAAACGTATTATCAAAAAGGATCTTGGAACGCAACAAGAGATCACGGAGATTGTCACACAGGAGGACGAAGGCGAGCTCCCTGTGACAACTGTGACGGTTCAAGTGGTTGACACGGAAATATTCGACTCCAGGCCAATCGTTGAAGAACCTGTTGAAAGTGAACCAGAAGAACGTTCACCAGATTCAACGGAAGTAAGGAAGGTAAAGAAAATAATCAAAAAGAAAATCATCAAGAAAAAGTCAACCAAGCCTGACGAAGAAGAGAAACCTGAAATAGTCGAAGACGTTCCAGAAACGAAGCCGGAGTCAGAACCCGAGGAACTTGTTCCAGAAATAACAGAGACTCGCAAAACAAAGAAAATCATAACAAAGAAGATCATCAAGAAAAAGTCAACCAAATCCGAAGAACAAGACCAACCCGAAGAACCTGAAGAAATTGAAGATGAGCCACAAGAACCCGAAGAAACGTCTCCCGAAGTCTCTGAAATCATCAGAAAGAAGAAAATAATCAAGAAAAAGATCATAAGAAAGACTTCGACACAGTCCTTACATGAAACAGAAGAGCCAGAAGAAACTCCCGTTGAAACGGTCGAAGAAATTAAGGAATATCCCGAGGAAACAGTTGAAGAAACTGTTCCTACACCAACTGGCACGATTACCAAAAAGACTATCAAACGACGAATCGTCAAGAAAATGGGTCCTACAAAAGGTGAAATCACTGAAATCACCACAGTGGTCCAAGATGACGAAGAACCGGTTACGACGGTAACCGTTGAAAAAGTTGAAGATATGCCTGAATTTGATGAACCAACGTTGGAAGAACCGCTCCTCATTGAAGAACTTCCTGAAGTATCTGAAACATTCGTGACCAGAGACCAAAAGGGAAGAACACACAAGAAAACGATCAAAAAACGAAAGATCAAGAAGGTTGTTGATGGACAAGAACACATCACAGAAATAACATCTGTCCAAGAGGACAATGACGAACCTGTTACCACGGTCACCTTTAAGACTCCTGATGACGAATTCACGGAAGACCAAGAGGAAGTTGTACGCTTACCCGAGGTCAGCTTCGACAATGCTGCCATAGTGCAGGAAATGCCCGAAGAGGTCACGGTGAGCGAAGTCGTCACCAAAGATGGGCCAAAGAAAACAATTGTGCGAAAGCGAATCCTTAAGAAAAAGGTTGGACCGAAAGAGGAAGTCACAGAAATTACCACTACGCAAGAAGATGAAAAAGAACCCGTCACGAGTGTAGTGGTAACTGAAAATGTGGTGGACGAGACCGCTGAACCTTATAAGCCAGACGAAAAAGAACCCACCACTGCTCATGAGGTCGAAGAAGTGCCCGAGGTCGTGATCATCACCACAACGAAAACGAGCGAAGGAATCGTCAAGAAGCGCAAGACGAAGAAACGTATTATCAAAAAGGATCTCGGACCTCAACAAGAAATTACTGAAATAATCACTCAGGAGGAAGACGGCGAACTCCCTGTGACGACTGTGACGGTTCAAGTGGTTGACACGGAAATATTCGACTCCAGGCCAATCGTGGAAGAACCTGTTGAAAGTGAACCAGAAGAACGTTCACCAGATTCAACAGAAGTAACGAAGACAATGAAAATAATCAAAAAGAAAATCATCAAGAAAAAGTCAACCAAGCCTGACGAAGAAGAGAAACCTGAAATAATCGAAGACGTTCCAGAAACAAAGCCGGAGTCAGAACCCGAGGAACTTGTTCCAGAAGTAACAGAGACTCGCAAAACAAAGAAAATCATAACAAAGAAGATCATCAAGAGAAAATCAAGCAAACCCGAAGAACAAGACCAACCTGAAGAACCCGAAGAAATTGAAGATGTACCACAAGAACCTGAAGAAACGTCACCCGAACTATCTGAAATTATTAAAAAGACCAAAATAATCAAGAAAAAGACTACTAAAAAGATTTTAGCACCAGCTCTTAATGAACCAGAGGAGCCTAAAGAAACTCCCATGGAGCCGGTCGAAGAAATTAAGGAATATCCAGAAGAGACAGTTGAAGAAACGGTTCTTACACCAACCGGTACGATTACCAAAAAGACTATCAAACGACGAATCGTCAAGAAAATGGGTCCTACAAAGGGTGAAATCACTGAAATCACCACAGTGGTCCAAGATGACGAAGAGCCAGTTACGACGGTTACAGTTGAAAAGGTTGAAGATGTACCTGAGTTTGAAGAACCAACTTTGGAAGAACCTTTCAGAGTTGAAGAACTTCCTGAAACTACTGAAACGTTTTTGACCAAAGATACAAAGGGTAAGACACATAAAAAGACCGTCAAAAAACGTAAAATCAAGAAGGTTGTCGATGGACAAGAACACATCACAGAAATAACATTGGTCCAAGAGGACAATGACGAGCCTGTTACCACGGTCACCTTTAAGACTCCCGACGACGAAGTTACGGAAGACCAAGAGGAAGTTGTACGGTTACCCGACGTCAGCTTCGACAGTGCTGCAATAGTGCAGGAAATGCCCGAAGAGGTCACGGTGAGCGAAGTCGTCACCAAGGATGGGCCTAAGAAAACAATTGTGCGAAAGCGAATTCTTAAGAAAAAGGTTGGACCGAAAGAGGAAGTCACAGAAATAACCACTACGCAAGAAGACGAAGAAGAACCCGTCACGAGTGTAGTGGTAACTGAAAATGTGGTCAATGAAATTGATGAACCAAGGGAGCCTTTAGAGGAACCTGCGAACATTCAACGTGTTGAGGAAATTCCAGAAGTTATCACATTTAAGGAAACCAAATCCACTGATGGTAAAACTAAAACTAAAAAAGTTACAAAGCGTGTTATCAAAAAGGACCTTGGTGACAAACAAGAATTCACTGAAATTACATCAATTGAAGAAGATGGGGAATCACCAATTACTACAGTCACCGTTCAAGTTATAGATACAAATCCATTAGAATATTCTAAGCAAAACGTTGAACAACCCTCAGAAAATACTCAACTACCACAAAAACATAAAGTAAGACGCCCTAAGAGTAAGGGTACTCCTGAACAAACAAACACTGAACCATCCATTCATAAGCCTATTATACTGGAAGAAACACCAATTACTTTGGAGGAAACAAATGATTTACAAGATTCTGATTATAAACCAAAATCACCCAAAACTACAATTCATGATTCACTAATTGAAAATGATATTTACATGACGCAAGGTAACAAACATATTACAATTATTTTCATTATTTTGATATATCCTGTTTTCACTATTTTCTACTAATCTATATTGACGTATTTCAGACAAACCAGAAGAACTTCCATACATTACTGATGACCAACCTCAATCCCCCACAGATAAAATTTTACCAAACGCTAAATTTATCACAGAAGATTTTCTTTCTCCCCAGTCATCGGACAATGAGAAAATTGAAGAAATTGTTACTAAGTTTGAGCGATCTTCAGATAGCGTAGAAGCAAAGAAAGTCACTACAAAACGAACTATCATTAGAAAGAAGAAGACCAAAAATGTAAGAAGTTCATCCCCACAGCAAGATAACACAGGTGACATAGTTATTGAAGAAATGTGGGATGATGACGCTCAAGATATGAAGCCAAATATTGTTTCACAGTCCCCGTATGATGTAAGTATTGAAGAATGTGAACCAAACACCACTGATAATACAACTGGTATGGATGAAAAAGCGACAGTTCAATTCCAAGATGATGACAACAATTTTATTCCTGAAAAAATACATGAGCATACAATTGGAATCGAAGAAATCGAAGAGCCTGAGAAAGAACAAACTACTAAGACGCCTCTTGAGAAAACAAAAAAGATTGTCAAAAAGCGTACTACTAAAAAACCAGAGGATAAATTGGAAGATATTACACCGGTTGTAGATGAAGCTAAAGAGATTGCTCCAGTAATTGAACCACAAGTGGATGAGGAGCCTGAAGAGAAACCAATTAAAAAGGATGAACCAGTTGAAACTCCTAAAAAACGAAAAATTAAGAAAAAAGATGTTCATGAAGAAGGTGAACCAATCAAGCCGGAAGAAAAGCTAATTGATTCTCCTGAGGAAACAGTTGATGATATAATTGAAACAGTTTTGCCAGAAAATGATGAAATTGATGACAGTAAGCCTCAAATAATTAAAAAGAAGATTATCAAGAAGAAATCCATTCCTAAAGACAACAAAGAAACTGTTTTGCCAGATGAGCCAATAACAGAAACAATTGAAGATCAACCGGCTGATGAAATTATTGAAGATGATGAGCCTAAAACTCACGGAGTTAAAAAGATTCTTAAGAAAAAGGTAGTAAAACCAGGTAAAGTTGATGATGAGAAACCCGATAAAAAAGAACCTGAAGAAGAGAAACCAATTAAAAAAGTTAATCTGGTTCCATGTAAAATAGAGCACAAACAACAGTTAGCAAAAAAGGTTCAAGTTGTAGATTCGACAGAGATTCCTCTGTTTGCTCTTAAGAAGTTAACAAAAACAGTTAAAACTCCCAAGCCGGAACAAAAAGCTTCTGTTGTGCCTAAAATATTACTTAAGAGTAGAATACGATTTATTTTGGATTGGCCTCCTCAAGAGTTGAAATCAGTTATTTCATATTTGGGATCAGTTCGAGACAATGGAATATTATCAAGAAATGCAAAGGAAGCAATGAAAATTAAAGTCAAAAAATATAAGCCTAAGATAATACCCGAACTTGAAACAACAGTACTGGAAACGCCCGAATTCACATTGGAAGAAATTATAAAAACAAGTACTTTAGCTCAACCTTTGGAGCCACAGAACAAAGAACCAAAAGAAATAGATGAACCCAAAACAACTGAGTCCAAAAAACTTGTTATTGGTAAAGGAGAAGTAATAGAAGATGAACCAAAACCAGAGGAAGTTACTCTTAGAAAAACTATCAAAGATATTGAACCGCAGCCAGATGATTCCGAAAAAGAACCAAAGCCTGCTCCAGAGGAGGAAATAAAGCCACTTAAAAAGAAAAAAGATAAAAAATCTCCTAAATTGGATAAATTAGAACCATTTGAAGCACCTCAAGACGATAGTACTCTTCTGAAGTATGAGAAACCGGATGATGAAATAAAAAGTGAACCAGAAAGTGAAGATGAGGGAGATAAATATAAAAGACCCATTAAAGTTAAAAAGCAGCCAGAAACTATCGAAACTATTTTGAAAAAAGGAAAACCGAAAAAGCCTCTGCCTGAAGAGGAAGATTCTATTAAGTTCAGAAAGCCGGAGCGTCCAGCAGACGTTGATGAAATCGAAGAAAGAAAACTCAAACCATTTACTAAAAGCATTCCTTCGGATGAGAATGATAAAGATGATACATTTAAAGCCACGTTGCCTTCGATTCCTACTGGTGATTCTGCTCCTATAACCATGGATACAAAAGAAAAACCAAAAAAGAAAACGAAGAAACCTAAAGAGAAGCAACCTGAGCAAATAGGAATTGAAGAAATTCCGGATGAGAAAACTGAAGTGCTTCCAGAGGATGACACTAAATTTGAAACTCTTGTCCCTTCATCGCCAACAGAAGAGTTAACAGCTCCAGATGATACAGTTCAACCAGAAATTCTTGAGGACGGGAAAGATATTATTCCCAAAGAAAATGATAAAGAACCAAAAGAAAAGATTAAGAAACGTATTATTAAGCAAAAAATAGGTGAAAAGCAAGAAATAACTGAAATAACAACATTAGAAAAAGATGGTGAGGAACCTTCTACGACAATAGTGGTTAAGTCGTACGATACCGATGAAGCTCCACAGGAACCTAAAAAGACTCCTAAAGACAAATCCTCTCCCAAAACCATTAAAAAAGACTTACCATTAAAACAACCTGCACAAGAAGACTCTATTCCAGAAGAAACTTTGACTGAATTCAAACAGAAACCAGCATCTGAAAAACAAATAAAGCCCACTTTAGAAACAACTTCTGATACAATCTCGCACATAAAACCATTTGTTATCGAGTCCACTGAAGATATAACAGATACTTCCTTAACTCCAGATAAAACGTATCCTATTACAGACGGTACAATAATTAATGAAGTAACTACAGAAACTAAGTCACTCTTACAGGATTATACTTTGCCTTTAGAGAAACAAAGTCCACTTGCATGCACACAATATGTAGAAAATGAACATTTGATAAGTACTGAAGTTAATACTAAAATGATTACAGATGATTTGATTAAGACTGAAAAGCCAAAACGCGAAGAGCCAGTTGTATTGCTACAAGAAGAACATATAAATAAAATTGAAATTTCAGATAAAGTTGATGTAAAGCAAGATGAAATACCAAAACCTCATGGTGTAAAACGATCTAAAGAAATCAAATTTGAGTCTACCGAAACATTGGATACACCCAAACCAAATACTGAAGTCATATCAGAAAAGATCACTACTCATGAAGGAGTTCCAACAACATTTAATAAAACGCTAGAAAGTGTAAATGAATTTGACGTTGTCAAAGAAGAGGTCGAACCAACTGTTAATGTTGAAGAAAAAGAAACTCATAGTGCTTCGGTAACACCATCTCCAAAAATAAAGAAAAGAAAACCTGTTGAGAAAAAAGAGGATGTTATAATATCTGAAATCGAAGAAACTGTAATTGATGAAACACCAAAAATGCCTGATACCACAGATACTCAAGAGAAACCTAAAAAGGTGAAGGATGCTCCCAAAAAAGGCTTAATGAAATTAGTGCCAATAAAAATAGAACGAAAAGAAATAAAAGCAAGTAAAATACAAGTGGTAGAGACATCTGAAATACCATTATTTGCTCAAATAAAGCTCAAAAAGGCAGTAGTTCCTGTTAAAAAAGAAATCAAAACAAAAGAGCTTCCCAAAGTTCTACTGAAAAGCCGTATCACTTATATTTCTGATTGGCCACCTAAAGAGTTGAAGCCTATCATCAATGACATGCATAGTATACGTGATGCTGGAATATTATCGAGAAATGCTAAGGAAGCAATGAAAATACAAACCAAAAAGTATGTGGAAGTTAAAATTCCTGATCTCCAAAAAATAGTTTTGGAAAAACCTAGTTTTGGATATGAAGACATTGTTTCGAGAAAAGAAGAACCCGAAGAAAAACCAAAAACTCCAGGAGAACCTAAATTGGAGAAAATCGATGATATTAATTTCAACATTAAATTAGGAAAAGGAAAGATCCCTCAGCAGGAGATAATCTCTGAAGATGTCAATCTCAAACCAATACCAAAAGAAACTGAAAAGCAGGAAATCCCAGTAAAGGATAAAGCAGAAATTTTAGAATTACCTGATTCTAAGCCTAAACCAAGTGAGCCAGAAGAGGATACCATCAAATTTATTCCTATCCCAGATGAAGAGAGCACCATTGAAAAAACTGAGGAAGAAACGGTTGTCAAAAAATTGTCTAAAAAACTTAAAAAGAAAGAACCCATTGAAGAACCCGTCAAACCTAAGCCAAAAGAAGAAGAAGAAGAAGCTCCTGCTGAATTAGAAGTTACTCCTATTAAAGGACCAACTAAAGAAGAAGAAGTCAAAGAACCTGAACCTGAAAAACCAAAGAAGGTCAAGAAACCCAAGAAAGCTGAGCCAATTGCAGAGGAAATAAAGCCTATTAAGGAACCAGAAGTCAAACAAATTGAAGAAGAGAAAGTTCCTGAAAAGCCAAAAGAAGAAGTACCTGAAAAACCAGAAGAAGAAACGGCTCCGGTAAGTATTAAGTTGGCCAAAAAACCAAAGAAAAAGGAGACTATTGAGGAAGTTGTCGCCATTAAACCTCAACCGAAAAAAGAAGAAGAAGTTTCTGCTGAATTAGAAATTATTCCTACTAAAGAGCCAACAAAGGAAGAAGAAGAAACTGAAGTTCTGGTTACTAAATATGAAGTTGAGAAAGAAGAAGTCAAAGAACCTGAACCTGAACCTGACAAACCTAAGAAGGTCAAGAAGCCCAAGAAGGCTGAGTCAGTTTCAGAGGAAATAAAGCATGTTGAGATAACGGAAGTCGTACAAATTGAAGAAGAAAAAGTTCCTGAAAAACCGAAAGAGGAAGTACCTGAAAAACCAAAAGAAGAAGTTTCTGCTAAATTAGAAGTTGCTCCTGTTAAAGAACCAACAAAAGAAGAAGAAGTCAAAGAACCTGAACCTGAAAAACCAAAGAAGGTCAAGAAGCCCAAGAAGGCTGAGCCAGTTGCAGAGGAAATAAAGCCTGCTGAGGTAACGGAAGTCAAACAAATTGAAGAAGAGGAAGTTCTTGAAAAACCAAAAGAAGAAGTTCCTGAAAAGCCAAAAGAAGAAGTATTTGAAAAATCAGAAGAACCGGCTCCAGTAAATATCAAGTTGGCCAAGAAACCAAAGAAAAAGGAAATTATTGAGGAAAGTATTGAGGAAGCTGTCATTATTAAAACTCAGCCGAAAAAAGAAGAAGTTTCCGCTGAATTGGAAATTACTCCTACTAAAGAGCCAACAAAGGAAGAAACAGAAACTGAAGTTCTGGTAACTAAATATGAAATTGAGAAAGACGAAGTCAAAGAACTGGAACCTGAACCTGAAAAACCAAAGAAGACCAAGAAGGCTGAGCCAGTTACAGAGGAAATAAAGCCTGTTGAGGAGCCAGTAGTCAAACCAATTGAAGAAGAGAAAGTTTCTGAAAAACCAGAAGAAATTCCTGTACCAAAAGAAGAACCGGCTCCAGCAAGTATCAAGTTGGCCAAGAAACCAAAGAAAAAGGAGACTATTGAGGAAGTTGTCGCCATTAAACCTCAACCGAAAAAAGAAGAAGTTTCTGCTGAATTAGAAATTATTCCTACTAAAGAGCCAACAAAGGAAGAAGAAGAAACTGAAGTTCTGGTTACTAAATATGAAGTTGAGAAAGAAGAAGTCAAAGAACCTGAACCTGAACCTGACAAACCTAAGAAGGTCAAGAAGCCCAAGAAGGCTGAGTCAGTTTCAGAGGAAATAAAGCATGTTGAGATAACGGAAGTCGTACAAATTGAAGAAGAGAAAGTTCCTGAAAAACCGAAAGAGGAAGTACCTGAAAAACCAAAAGAAGAAGTTCCTACTAATTTAGAAGTTGCTCCTGTTAAAGAACCAACAAAAGAAGAAGAAGTCAAAGAACCTGAACCTGAAAAACCAAAGAAGGTCAAGAAGCCCAAGAAAGCTGAGCCAGTTGCAGAGGAAATAAAGCCTGCTGAGGTAACGGAAGTCCAACAAATTGAAGAACAGGAAGTTCCTGAAAAACCAAAAGAAGAAGTACCTGAAAAACCAGAAGAAGAACCGGCTCCAGTTAGTATAAAGTTGGCCAAGAAACCAAAGAAAAGGGAAAGTATTGAAGAAAGTATTGAGGAATCTGTCATTATTAAGCCTCAGCCGAAAAAAGAAGAAGTTTCTGCTGAATTGGAAATTACTCCTACTAAAGAGCCAACAAAGGAAGAAGAAGCAGCTGAAGTTCTGGTCACTAAATATGAAGTTGAGAAAGAAGAAGTCAAAGAACCTGAACCTGAACCTGAAAAACCAAAGAAGGTCAAGAAGCCCAAGAAGACTGAGCCAATTGCAGAGGAAATTAAGCCTGCTGAGGTAACGGAAGTCAAACAAATTGAAGAAGAGGAAGTTCCTGAAAAACCAAAAGAAGAAGTTCCTGAAAAGCCAAAAGAAGAAGTTTCTAAAAAACCAGAAGAAGAACCGGCTCCAGTAAGTATCAAGTTGGCCAAGAAACCAAAGAAAAAGGAAATTATTGAGGAAAGTATTGAGGAAGCTGTCATTATTAAGCCTCAGCCGAAAAAAGAAGAAGTTTCTGCTGAATTGGAAATTACTCCTACTAAAGAGCCAACAAAGGAAGAAGAGGCAGCTGAAGTTCTGGTCACTAAATATGAAGTTGAGAAAGAAGAAGTCAAAGAACCTGAACCTGAACCTGAAAAACCAAAGAAGGTCAAGAAGCCCAAGAAGACTGAGCCAATTGCAGAGGAAATTAAGCCTGCTGAGGTAACGGAAGTCAAACAAATTGAAGAAGAGGAAGTTCCTGAAAAACCAAAAGAAGAAGTACCTGAAAAACCAGAAGAAGAACCGGCTCCAGTAAGTATCAAGTTGGCCAAAAAACCAAAGAAAAAGGAAATTATTGAGGAAAGTATTGAGGAAGCTGTCATTATTAAGCCTCAGCCGAAAAAAGAAGAAGAAGTTTCTGCAGAATTGGAAATTACTCCTACTAAAGAGCCAACAAAGGAAGAAGAAGCAGCTGAAGTTCTGGTCACTAAATATGAAGTTGAGAAAGAAGAAGTCAAAGAACCTGAACCTGAACTTGAAAAACCAAAGAAGGTCAAGAAGCCCAAGAAGACTGAGCCAATTGCAGAGGAAATTAAGCCTGCTGAGGTAACGGAAGTCAAACAAATTGAAGAAGAGGAAGTTCCTGAAAAACCAAAAGAAGAAGTACCTGAAAAACCAGAAGAAGAACCGGCTCCAGTAAGTATCAAGTTGGCCAAGAAACCAAAGAAAAAGGAAATTATTGAGGAAAGTATTGAGGAAGCTGTCATTATTAAGCCTCAGCCGAAAAAAGAAGAAGAAGTTTCTGCTGAATTGGAAATTACTCCTACTAAAGAGCCAACAAAGGAAGAAGAAGCAGCTGAAATTCTGGTCACTAAATATGAAGTTGAGAAAGAAGAAGTCAAAGAACCTGAACCTGAACTTGAAAAACCAAAGAAGGTCAAGAAGCCCAAGAAGACTGAGCCAATTGCAGAGGAAATTAAGCCTGCTGAGGTAACGGAAGTCAAACAAATAGAGAAAGAGGAAGTACCAGATCAAGAACCTTCAGCAGAATTTTCTATTAAGAAAAAGCCTAAAGATGATGAAGAAACACCAGAAAATATCACATTGCGAATGAAAACAGAAGAAGAGGAGACTGAATTTGCTGACATTAAAATACCAAAACGCAAAAAGTCAAAGGTATCTGAAGAGCATGAAGAAGAAATAACAATCAAAAAGCTACGCCCAGTCAGAAAGTCGTCTACTCCAAATATTGTAGAAATTACAGAACCAGAATCTGTTACTTTTAGACCAAAAATGACAAAAACAAAAGAAGATGTTGAACAGGAATTCAAAATACATTTAGACTCATATGCTGAAGAAGAAGTTTCTATGTCAAGCAAAGTGAAACTCAAATCTCAAAAGCAGCCAACGTTTACTGAGGAATCAGAAGAAACATCTATTAAAATATATCCAGAGATTGAAAGTACAGAAGATAATGTTGAGGAAATTATAGATTATGAATTACCTCGTACATCTGATAAAGAACCAAAGAAATCTATAGAAGATTTGGAAGAGGAGTCTGTGAAAATCAAAAGTCAAAGTACACCATTACCAGAAGAGGTTACAAAATCGGTTAAACAGAAAAAACCTAAGAAAAAGACTGTAAGCCAAGAGGAAGATAGTGTACTGGTTCAAATTCCTGATGATACTCCAGACAACTTTAATATTAAATTGAATGCTAAACGAACGTACAATATAAATGATGAAGACGACATATCGTTTGATATTAAACAACAAAGAGAAACATATTCAGAAGAGGATTTATCGTTGACCAGTAGAATTAAAATCAAAAACCAAACACAGCCCACATTCTCTGAAGAAGCCGGAGAGGCACATATAAAACTGACTAGAGAAATTGAGTCTGATGATCTGATCGATGAAATAATATTAAGTGAAGGAGAATCCGAATCCGAAAATGTTCAAATGGTACTAAGACCTAAGAAAATGAGTTATCAAGTGAATGAAGTTGAAGAAGAAATTATGCTTGGCTTCAAACCAACACGCAGGCCAACCGAGACATTTGAAGAAGACTATTTAACACTTTCAAAGAAGAGACCAGCCATCAAACCAACATTCGCACAAGGTTATTTATTTGTTTCAATTATTTTAATGACTTCTTATTCAGTAATAAAAATATTTGGGTTATGTGTATTGTTATTTAAATCAAATGTTTTCACGGCATTTATTTATATACCTCTAGAGATAAAATAGAAACTTATCTTTGAATTTAGTAGAAATTCTACAGCAAAAGCAAAGGATTTTTAGAATGAATATTTGCTAAAATTCCACTGACTACTCTAAGTATCGGAAGCCCTAATCATTATATCAAAAAAAAAATTATTTACACATAATTTCTATTCTTTTGATATCATTAATTTGTTTAATTAAAATTTTTAATTCTTATCAAATGCTTTTCAAATAAAAATACAGTCGACTGATAAAAAAATAATATTCAATGATATTAATGAAAAAACATTTTTCTGACAAATAGTCTAGACTCGAATAAATTAATTAAATTAAATTCAGAATGAGAACTGCTATACTTATTTAAGTTGTGTTGAGTCTTGAGAAAAGACTTTTTTATCATCTATTGGACATTTTATTTGTATCGAAAGAAACCTTTGATTATTCAATAATTTACCATGTGACAAAACTATAGTGTATAAAATTAATTTTAATCTAGTATAAATACCGTTTTCCTCAGTTTAAAATGGTTGGTTTTTGCTAAGCATATATTTAATAATGACACACGATTGTGATTGCTTATCAAATATTATTTAAAATATTTTATTGATTATTTAAATTCGTGATGATACTACGAAAATGGATAAAAATAAATTTTAAATGCAATTAATTATTGAATATGTCTATAAAACGACAGTATATTGGTGCGAGAAAAAATAATTATCCATCAAAAGGTAATTGCCATGTTCTCACAGCATTTTAATGTACTCTTTGGGATCAAACCCGATTGACTGAAAACATACATAAAACGTATGTTCTCAGTAAATCCGTTAAATATAAATGAAACACGTACCCCATTCTTAATCCAGTCCCATGTTTAATAAAATATACAGGATAGTATATATTTCGCAATAAAGTATTAATTCACATCAGGATACTAATCGGTTTCTTTTCACCGGTGTATATTACATGATATATTCCAGGCCAGTTAGTAATGTCCCACACTCATGTAGTGACGAAAAATGTCTTACAAGATCGAAAGATAAGCAATATAGTTTTCGATTTTGGCATTGATTTTTCGGCATTACTTATAAAATATTATTCACGATTGCTGACATGTGACAGCATCTAATCCAATTAGATTATTTTTAATTTTTAATATATCCAATGACTTTCTGCAAAACAACTGTCAGGTAATCTTGAATTTGGATGGTATAAATAATAAATTGTCCAACAAAAGTATTACATTGGTAATCTTGTATATTTAATATTTGTTACTAAATTATTACAGAGGCTGTTTCTATGAGTATTTCTAAGGAAGCTGAAGCTTTTGATCAAGGTATGTTAAATAAATTTCATTAAATAGAACTGAAAATATACAATTTAAAATATATATATATTCTTATTATCGTATCTCAATCTACGCCCACAGATACCACTGCGATGGACATTCGTGAGGGTGACATCGTATTTGCAGTGTATTCATATGTAGCCGAGACCAATGAAGCAATCAACCTCGTAGAAGGAGAACGACTTTACATAATTGGTAAGTTTTCACAAAATATAGTACATTAAAAACTCAAGCCCACCATAATGTACAGCACTGATATATAATATTAACTGATATCATTTCATCACGATATATGAAAATAAAATTTCAACAGAATCTCAAATTCAAACTTGTCATTGTAAACATCATATAGAACAATGGTTCAGAACCTATTTGAAAGAAAAGCCAATTTATCCATTTTCAAATTTTTCTTGGATCACAGTAAAAGTAACATCTAGTCAAAAATTTGCTTGTGCATAACCAACAAACTTCATAATTGTACAACGAGCCATTATATTCAGCATCAATTCAATCAGGAAAAGTTTTGAACTGTCAGTGATAAAATACATTAGATTTAATGAAGTTTACTGCGTGCATTAACAAAACATTTTTTAGCTCCAAATCAGATTTTGTATACTCAAAGGCCCTAATCTATTTACCTGTGGACTTTATTTTGGATGTATTAAATTCCAAATGCTTTCTTCCTAAAATTCCAGAAACACATAATCAAGATTGGTGGTTCGTGAAAAAGCATTTGACTGAAGAAAAGGGATGGGTACCAGCACAATATCTAATGGATGAGGCCAATTACAACCTATACTTGCAAAAGAAATTGAATGAAAAGATTGATAAGTTGCCTGTATTTGAAAGTAAGTTATTATCAATATTCATATTCTATACTGTTTTAATTTTTTTCAATAACATTGGTTCAACGTGAATTTGACAAATGGTCACCTTTGAATCATTCAAAGTGACATTCGTGAACATTCATCTAGCACTATAAGTGGATAACCATTTCAAATTAGCATTACTGACTTATTGAAAATAAACACAATTTATATATGAAAAAGAAGAATATAAAATTGATTGTATAGTGTGTAAAAGTATTTTTTGTAGATTATAGACAATTCATATTAAATTTGTTTTTTAGAACCATCAAGTGAAGAACTGGCCATAGCTCCAAGATTTATTGAAAAACTACGACCAAAGCATACCCCTGACGGCTATACAGTACAGTTTGAGTGTCAAGTAGAAGGATATCCCAGACCTCAAATAACCTGGTTTAGACAGACAGCAATCATCAAGCCATCGCAAGACTTCCAGATATACTATGATGACGACAATGTGGCTACTCTTATCATTCGAGAAGTTTTCCCAGAAGATGCAGGTACCTTTACTTGCGTCGCTAAAAATGCAGCTGGATTTGCTTCGAGTACCACAGAACTTGTAGTGGAAGCTCCACTATCCGATCATGGCTCTGAGATGACAGTTCTTTCAAGAAAAAGTTTATCCAGAGAATCATCACTGGCTGATATATTGGAAGGTATACCACCAACATTCTCTAAGAAGCCAAGAGCTCAATATGTTAATGAGGGTTCGCAAATATTCTTGGAATGCCGCTTAGTGGCTGTACCAGAGCCAGAAATCACTTGGCTGTTTGCTGGAAAGAGAATAATTCCTAACGAAAAGACCACAATTGTTACTGAATCTGATATGCATATGTACTGCAGTGTACTTAAAATTGATAATGTTCAAAAATCTGAAGAAGGCACTTATGAAGTGGTTGCAATTAATAGGGAAGGTGAAGCTTCATTACCTATTGTTTTGAAAATCAAGACAGGAGATAAGGAAAAACCAGAAGTAATCGAACCATTTGTGAATTTGACAATCCGTGAAGGAGAAAGTATTGTTCTTAGTACACAAATCGTTGGTAACCCAACTCCCAAAATATCTTGGTACAAAAATAACAAACCAATCAAAACACTATCTACAAAGTCAGATGGTGATACTCATATGGTAACGCTGATCAACCCTAAGAAAGGAGTTGATGATGGTGTATACACAGTCAAAGCAACCAACAGTCAAGGATCCGCTGAAACATCTGGAACCCTGACAATTGAAGGTAATATATTTATACAATATAAATTATCCATACAATATTATTATCAAAAGGAACGTCGATTTATAAAACCATTGTCGCAATATTTAATATTTGAATATTAAAAATTATATGAAATATCTTATCATATGCTATCTTTTACATGAGATAATTCCTCTAAAGAAAATATGCTTTTCTAAATATCACAAAAGAATAAAATTGATTTTTGTATAATAAAAATGTATTTTTCTTTATAGAATCAACAGAAGATAACTCCGAACCACCGCTATTCATTGAGAGATTCCAGGAACTATCTGTTCCAGAGAAAAAATCAATTACCTTGACAGCAAAGGTTGTAGGATATCCAATCCCAAGTATAACTTGGTTAAGAAACAACAAAGTACTTGAACCATCTAAACGTGTGAATCTTCAATTTGATGGTGAAAACATTGTATTGAAGATTGAAAATGCTGATTCAGAAATTGACTCTGGTGACTACAAATGTATTGCTTCCAACGTAGCCGGTAAAATATGTCACGGTGCCAAGGTTACAGTTGATGTTGAAAAGGTAACATTCATTAGAAATCTCCAAAAATCTTATGAAGTCAATGAATGTGAAACAGTTATCTTGGAATGTGAAACTTCCCATACCGTATCCACTAAATGGTATCAAAACGGCAAAGAAATCAGTGGAATGGATCACCGTGAAATTATCCAAGAAAGTAAAATACATAAGCTGAGAATAAAGAAAACTAAAATAACTGATACCGGAGACATCAAATGTACAGTCAAAGAACAAGAGACAAAGACATTCCTTAATGTAATAGAAACTATTCCTGAATTCACAAGAAAATTGCAAGACTTTGAAGTGAAAGAAAAGGAAGTGGCTATTCTCGAAGTTGAAATCTCATCTGAAACTGCTGACGTTGTTTGGCAAAAAGATGGTGAGACTATTCATCAAAAACAAAAGAAATATGAATTTGAGAATAAGGGCAATCTTAGAAAGTTGCTTATAAGAAATGCATCTGTTCACGATGAAGGTGAATATTTGTGTATTCTAAGAGATCAAATGTGTTCAGCTGAAGTCACAGTTGTAGAATTGCCACCAGAAATAACAAACAGAATGAAAGACCAAACAATCAATGAAGGCGAAAAGGCTGCATTTGAAATAGAGCTCACTAAAGGCGATGCTCTCGTGAGATGGTTCAAAAACGGAGTAGAAATACAATTTTCAGATCACATTCAATTGAGCATCGATGGCAAAAAGCAAAAACTCAAAATCTACAACTGCACAGCGGCTGATATCGGTGAATACACATGTAAAGTAGGAAATGACGTTTGCAAAGCAGCACTCAATGTTGAAGGTTGCAACATAGATTTCACTGTAAAACTTCCAGAGAAAATGACAGTACCAATGGAGAGTAACGCTTCTCTAACAGTACAAGTACCAGAACCAGATATGGAAGTACAATGGTATAAGAACGATACAGAATTGTGTGATACTGAAAAGTATACAATTTTGTCAGACAACCTAGAAAGAAAACTGATAGTGAAAAAGGCAGATATGGATGATCAATCAACCTATTCATGCGCCTTGTATAACAACCGCACTTCATGTAAATTGATCGTCGAAGGTAACATTATTAAATAATTTATTAATATATTTTAAAATATAATCATTTTTTATTATATCGTTTAACAAAATATATATTTCTTTTAGCAATTGAAGCTGCGCCAAAGATTTTAGATTACGAGAAAGTGTATGAAGTAAATTATGACAGTGATGTCACAATCAACGTCAAATACATATCAACTCCTAAGCCAAAGGACGAATGGACAGTGTCCGGTAAAATCATATCCAAACATCCAAGAATTAAGCCTAAAATTAATGAAGAAAATGCTTCCATTACTATAAGAAAACTAGAAAGAAACGATTCTGGCGAATATAAATTACGTTTGTCAAACAATTGTGGAGAAGCATTTGCAAATATTAAAGTGATCGTATTAGGTAAACAAATTTCTTTATTATTGACACAAAAAAAGAATTTTATAATATGTGATCATTAAATCTATTGTGACTGGCTGATAATGTTACAACATTCTCAGGGTATATTAATGTTATTTAATTCATGTATTAACACAGTTAAATCTATCAATTTCAGAACCTCCATCACAACCAGGAACACCTGAAGCTTTGGATATCGGAGATGACTTTGTAACCCTTCACTGGAAATGTCCCGAATATGATGGCAACTGTTCTCCAATTACTTATATTCTAGAATACTGCAATGTGGAGGACAATAAGTAAGCAATATTATAGACACAATCTATTTTTACAAAGTTATTTGTACCTATCATTTTGAATAATTTCGTAATAACATCAATATTACAAAAATTATTCAGTATAAAAATGCCAATTTATATATTGCACTTTTAAAAGCATCAAAATTATACACAGTCAATTATTTATTATTTGATTTTGATCCGATTCAAGATTATCTTTGTTTTTATTATAGATGGCAGAAAATCACTGAAATAACTAATACTACACACACCGTGAAGAAACTAAAGAAGAATAGTCAATATATTTTCAAAGTAACAGCAGTTAATAAAGTTGGCCCAAGTACGCCTTCAGAAAACAGCGTCAAAATTGTTATCAAGAAGCTTACAGTCAACGAAGCCCCATCAGTTCAACAGCCATTGCAAGATATTACCACAACTCTTGGTCAAAGCATAAAATTGATTTGTATCTTCGGTGGTATTCCTATGCCGACCGTGGAATGGTACAAAGACGGTGTTAAAATTAAAGAAAATACATCATATGAAAACCGCTCAGCAATGCTTACAATAACAAAAACTGAGGAAACTGTAATTGGAAAGTATACTTGCAAGGCAGTCAATGAACTGGGACAAGCTGAAACTACCTGTTATGTTGACATTAAGGAAAAACCATCGATTACCATTGAAGAAAAACTTGTCCACCAAAAATTGAAAGTGGGAACTCAATGGATTGTCGAAGCAATTATCAAAGGGTACCCCAAACCAAAGATCACCTGGGTGAGAAATGAAACAATAATAACTAGTACTGAAGAAATAAAAATAGTCAATCAAGAATACAGATCAACTATAAGTATTTCATCCACAAAACGGTCACATTCTGGTAAATATGTTATCAAAGTTGACAACAATGTTGGCGCTGACTCCGCAGAGTTGAGTCTCAGAGTATTCGGTAAGTTATCAATTTTAATAGAATTATTTTTTTGATAATTCGAGGAAATTATTATTTCATAAATTTCTTCATCCACATTCGCAGCCTGCTTCTCAATGTTGGAACATTGCTTTTGATAAATATATAAACAAAGCAATAACATTGCTTCTGGATTCTGGATTTTATGTTCTTTAAAATTATACCCATTATAACATACAACAATTATTTCGCAATTAATTGAAAAACAGTATGTTTATCATTCTAATGCAATAATCATTGTGTCGATTGGTTAGTTTGTTTCACAAGTTGATTTTTAAACATTATGATTTTCATGATGTATTTGTCACCAATTTATGATTTAAAAATTTCATTATTTTACTTGTATTTAAACTGTTTAAAAAAACACAATTCAAAAAATTAATTTCAAATGAGCTATGTGGCTGAACAAAGTTATTCTCGTAATAATTTCTCCCTTGTAAATATTTCCTATTTCATACCTTTCATGTATTTGATCAATTTTGATCTAATATTGTACATACTGTAAATATTATTTTATTATAAGAACTCGGTTTTTAAACTAACATAGGTTTTTTTAAAAAAGAAAATAAAGAATGGTCGTTTTTTTATATAAATATATATTTGATAATTTTTTTTAAATGTCATCACAAAAATAAAAAATTTATATAATAAGAATATGGCGACCTTCAAAGTTCAAAATGAATGGTTGAAAATATTTAGAATTCTCTGATCTCAATTGTTTATTTAATTTTAACTTATGATAATGGCTAAAAAAAATTGAGATATTTTCAAAATAAAACCTAATTATAGATGACAGTGAAAGAAGAAGTAAATCAAAAACTCCTGAAGAGGAATACGTTGGTAAAAATCAATTCTGATTTTTCATAAATGTTGTTTTATGTTACTAATGATATGCTAAGTATGATAATTTAGATATTTGTGCGAAACACTATACTTAAAAACGTGGACCTTAATTTTTTCACTTAAATATTTTATACGATCGCCTATCGATAAATTATTGTTCTTATATTCGTACACAGTGGACTCTCGGTCGTTTTTATCTATAGTTAGTAAAACTATATATTGGATAAAAAATTAATGTGTTAAAATTTCACTGATAACTTAACTGAAAGCACAATTCCTAAAAGCTCTTGATTTTTGTCAATCGTAAAAAGGTAAATAATGAACAGTCATTCACAATGGATCGGGGTTCCACTGTACTATAATACATTCACATTTGTGTACTCTCTGTTCTAAATTATAGTTCAGTAAATAACATGATCTATGATTGCTTGGACATAAGATATCGGGTCCGCCAAATAACTTTTTTTTTTGAAAATGCTATAAAAAAAATATCGATTGTAGCTTCGGCTGTGTGGCACGTAGCGCCGTCCTGTTGAAACCAAATGTTGCCAATATCCTCCTCTTCAATTTTTGTGAACAAAAATTCGTTCAGCATGGTCCGATAACGATCAACATTGACTGTAACGGCCACTCCTTGCTCATTTTCGAAGAAAAATGGCCCAATTATGCCTCTGGACCAAAATCCGCACCAAACAGTGACTCGTTTTGGGTGTACCGGCTTTTCAATGTATGCGTGCGGGTTTTCTGTGCCCCAAATGCGACAATTTTGCTTGTTTACATACCCGCCAAGATCAAAATGAGCTTCATCCGAAAAGATGATTTTTTTGGCAAAATCGGCATCTTCTGTAAGTCGATCGCAGGCCCACTCAGCGAAGCGAAAACGCATTGGATGGTCAGTTGGCCTTTGTATGGCGTCATACCAAGGTCTTTATGAAAAATTCGTCTCAATGATGTCTCCGAAATGTTCAATTGTTGAGAACGACGGTGAATTGATGTTGATGGCGCTTCACGCACACTTTCTGCCACAGCATCAATATTCTCGGGTGTACGCACTGTTTTTGGCTTTTCACGCTTTGGTTTATCGATGAGGATGCCATTTTCTTTCACTTTTTTCACCAGATAACGAACATACGGAGCTGCCGGTGCTTCTCTTCTTCCAAAATCCGTACGCAATTTTCGCACACATTCTGCAACATTACCATGATTTTCAAAGTAATGTCGCAATATTTCCCAGCGTTGTTCAAGCGTATACACAACCATATTCGTTCAGCGGAAGGATAAAACTAATTATCTGTCAAATCAGACATGAGCTAAGTGTTACCATTCACGAAATAAGCACTAGTTGGAAAAAAAAAACTTTAGATGGCGGACCCTTTATATACCGCATGGCATTAATAAGTGTACTCAATATTTCTTCAAGAAATACAAAATAATTCATCTAACTGAATTTATTCGAAACAAAATTATGGATAATATTTTATTCCATAAAAAATAAACTATTATATATCTATACAATTAGCTCGTCAGTGTTAAATGTAATGGCACAAATTCTATCTAAAAACATAGTAACTGACTATTTAAAAATGACCCATTCTTGCCAATTGAATGTTGCATGCATCCACCATTTACCTATTTAACTATTCTGAAAACTTGACCAATAATATGGGATTACTCGATTCAGTAAAAAAATATTATTGATCATTTCATTAAAAATTAAATGTCAACTAATTATTATGTCTTCTTGTTATCCTAATAGATAAGCCAAGCAAACCAGAAGGCCCGGTCATTATGAAGGAAATAAATAATGAATCCATTTTGATTG
Source organism: Himalopsyche japonica (assembly GCA_028555115.1). Taxonomy (NCBI): domain Eukaryota; kingdom Metazoa; phylum Arthropoda; class Insecta; order Trichoptera; family Rhyacophilidae; genus Himalopsyche; species Himalopsyche japonica. The sequence continues at coordinate 1,474,499 of JAHFWJ010000015.1, forward strand.
AATGGAAAGCACCATTAGACGATGGTGGATTAGAATTGACAAAATATGCTATTGAAAAACATGATCCTGAAAAGCAAACGTGGACTAAAGTTGCTGACGTCGATAAAGATGTCAAAACATACTGTGTGCAGAAACTGATTGAAAATCGCGAATATATGTTTAGAGTTATGGCACAAAATCCAATTGGTATATCAGATGCTTTGGAAAGTCAACCTATTGTGATAAAATCAATTCGCGGTATGGTATATTTATATAATAATCATATTTTTTTTTCAATAATCGTTAATTCTATATAATACAATATACAATATTTACAAATATTAATTATGTATTTTTATTGTAGATAAACCTTCACCGCCACTGGGACCACTTGGTGTATGCGGTATGACATCTTCTTCAATGACAATATCTTGGCACATACCTGAAAGCGACGGTGGATGTCCTATATTAGAATACATTGTAGAAATGAAACTAAGCACCAAGAAAACATGGACCAGTGTAGGAAGTAGCACGACAACAGATCTCTTTATTGATAATCTTACGAAAGGATCAAATATTATATTCCGAATTTATGCTCGTAATGAGATAGGAACAAGTTTACCATACACTACAGATGATACAATCATTGTTGGGGAGTCTTTATGTAAGTATTTACATAACCTAATAACAAATACAGAACTAACTTAAAACCACGTATCTTTTTAATAATCCCTAAACATGAACATTTAAATTTTATTCAACCCAATATTTTTTAATGAAATCCAAAGAATTTTAAGTATATTGATTTCTATTTCTAATAAAAATTATTAAATTTCAGCACCACCATCAGCTCCGCTCAACCTCACTGTAGTTGAAACAACATCTAGGAGTGCAACTATTAAATGGTCACCTCCGTTAACAGATGGAGGATCAATTGTAATTGGTAAGAAAATTTAAATTAAATTTATCAAAACATGTATTCAACAAGCACTGATCGATTTAAAACAGCTATAATATACGTAATCTATAAAATATTTTTAATTTTTTTTCAGGTTATATATTGGAATACAAAATAGTCACCTCAGAGTATTGGACTAAGGTGGCTACTGTTGATGCTAATATTCAGCAGCGTTGCTTTGAAAAGCTCAAAGAAAAATCTGATGTTATATTCAGAGTTTCTGCAGAAAACGCCATCGGTGTTGGCTTACCAGCTGTAACTGAAAATGTCAAGTTACATAAACATGCTAGTGAGTGTTTACAAAGACTTATTAATCTTTGCTTGTACTATTGTTAGAAATTTCATTACTATATTAATAATCTTAAAATATTTAATTTAAAATGTCATATTTTTTTGCAGCTGTGCCCTCTGCTCCTACTGCCCCCTTGGAAATCAGAAGTACTGGACTTAATTCTATTATCATTGAATGGGGACAGCCAGAACATGACGGAGGAGCACCTCTTCTTGGATATAATATTGCTATACGCGATGTTAGAAAAACAATGTGGATGGAAGTTGGACGAGTTAATGCAAGCACTCAGAAGTTCAACATAAAAGATCTCCAAGAAGATCATGAATATCTCATAAGAATATATGCCAGAAACGAAGTGAAACCTTTGGAATCTGATGAACCTTTCAAAGTGATCGTGAATTTGGGTAAATATAGATTTTTTGATAATTGTTACAATAACTTTACGAATCTTTTAACGGTTTTCCGTTATCTTAACATTTCAGCAGTTTTTAATGAAACGTTGAAATAATGAATTATAAAAGTTTTCTTTTATTGTTCATAAACAAATTGGCCAATTAGATTTGTGTAGTCACTTCTTTAATTTTTATTAAAATTGTGAGTTTATATAAAATGTAATTTAATACCATATTGGTAATATTCAATAGATTTAAGAAGTTATATTAAATATCTCGAGAGAATAAATTCTTATGTAGATATATTAATTATTATATTTAGAAAGTTACACAGTTATAACTTCGCAATTACGATTGATAAATATATGTCAGTTCTGTTGCATTTCTGTGATAAAATGCATGAAGATGTCGAAAGGCAAAACCCGGGTAGTCAGTGACAAAACATATAGAATCGTACAAGTTATAACAATTCAAAAAAACATATATGTTATGTTTGTATAATAAGTCGTAAATATTCAATATAGTATCTTAAAAGTTTTATTCCATATTTTCATGTGTTAATAAATAAAAATATTACTTTTTTTAGACGCCCAATACAACGAAGAGCCAAACGAAATCACAGAAATAACAGAGCCAACAGGATTCAGCACTGAAACCAGCACATCGTGGATGCGAGAAGCAAACATGGACGCTGATATTAGATGCTATGCAAGAGGGTCTCTCTTAAGACGAGATGAATATTTCTTTAGAATATGGCATTATGCAAAACAATTATTTAAATAATTTATTTAATAGGCTAAGCTTTTCAAACCACTGTGATAAATTCATGAATATATATACATATATATTATTTTTTGATCAAATTTTAGATTAGAATAAAAATTGAATTTACCTACCAATTATTGTAATAGTGTCTATAAGTGATTTGATTTCAAATAATTTTTTTCTCCTCTTACAACATAGTTAGTGTAATTATTGTAAGATTATTCCAATGGCAAAATCAATATTGACTGTTCATGCATGATAAATATATACATATATTCATTTATTATACATTTACGCAAATTGAACTAAAATTAAATACTCTCCGAAAATACTACCTATATAATATAATATAATGGTGTGTTTCGATAAGATAATGATAAAATGTTAATGGGATGTAGCTGTTTTTGCTTAGGGAGACATAATATAGGTGCATAATTATGATGTAAGCAAAAATAGTTATCCATGCCAAATTTATCAAATATTTAAAATAAATTATTTAATTCATATGGTGTTTTATTTCACTTACCATGATAAAACCCTTATTTTAACCAAATTATCAATTACAACAGATCATATATTCTTACAGTACAGTGATATTTTTCTCTATGCCTTATTTTGTATTATAGCTTTTCAATTATAAATCAACACTTTTGTGAGCAAACAATTTAACATAGAGATTAAAAATAAACAAAGATTACAGTGGGAATAATTTGGCCACAAATAAAATAAATTGAGTAAAAACTGTAATGAAATAATTACTTTATTCTAAAACAGTGGTTCTCATGTGCGGGCAATAACAGCTCTTCATAAGAAATATCAATATAAAAAAAAAAGTGTTTTTACAAATAAGTTTGTCTGCAAACCTTCGAAAATTTAGAAAATATTAGAATCAGCCAAACGAAATCGTACTTTTTAGGTAGAGAAAATAAAGTTTCATAAAGATGAGAAAAAATGTTTTTGATTATGCACTAGAGAATATACAAGACTATCTAGTTGCCGCAAGTGTGATTTATAAAATATAAATAAATCATGTTATGAAACAAGCACTATAAAATTTATAAAGATGAAATGCAAAAAAACATTCCATTCTAAACTGACCGTAATAACCGGAAGATTCACTGAAATTCAATAAACTACATATTTTTTTTCTATCAATCATTATTTATGTCATATATGTATGCTTTGACCCATAAAAATTAAAATATATTTTGTTTTTCAGGTAAAAGATATCTCTATCTCGATATTAACACATTATTTGCCGGTGAAATTCGCACTACGCTGATAGCTTAATGCGGGCATAAAATCAATGCCGCGCGTAAAAAAAACATTTTTACATAAAATGCCATAACTTTTAAAATACCCAACATATTTCAGTGTTTTTTTCAATATGGTACTCACCAAGTATAGAACCACCAGTTTATTAAATAAATATTCATGTTTCCGCAAAGAATACTTCTTTCAGATATAAAACATTTCAACATAAATGATAAAATAAAGGACCTTTACTAATCAACATTTAGGCGCACAATAAGTCATGCATTTATTTTTGACCGTCATAAAAGTTTGTTTTATGGGCAACTTGTCACAGCAATTAGTTGGAAACACAATTGGTAATATCAATACCATCTCAGGGATACTTTTCATCAGATTATAGTGTAGATGGAACACATGAAATTTATATACTCACTGAACGTGGTTCACAGCATGAAGCAGAATTGACATGGGAGAGTTTTTATTTCCAAAAATGAAACATAGTTTGTGGTCACTCTGTTTCATAAATATGGGTTCATTTATCCAAAACTAGGTCATATTAAGCCCCTTAAGCAAGATAAACTAAAATGCTTGTGAAAAAAAAAACAGGTATTAATACCTTTCCCGACGTTTACCATCAGACTATGTAAAAGGTATTAATACCCTTCCCGCAGTTAACCGGCAGTCGGCATAAAGGGTATTAATACATTTCCCGCATTGAATGTGTTAATTGTATCACCCCTCAATGGGCGTTTCGGACATCTACAGAAATCTGTTTTACTTGTTTATCATAAGATTTTCAAAGGTTATTTTTATTCATTGTAGTAGAACATAGATGGGGCTAAATGTTTGTGAAATAATAACAACTAAAAAATATTATATATCGCATCATTTGACACTTAAAAGTTGATCACCCGCCCGTGCGTACAAGGCCTACACATCGAACACTCCATTCACGCACCGGTATATCAAAAAGAAAAGTACGGCAATATTGACTGATATGGAAATACACAAAATCTGATTTTATAAGAACGCAAGACAGTCCTTCCTCTCTTCCTTACGGAGTGTGCTATAATTTCTTATAATATGAAGTCTCAATAAATTTTTGGTGTAGCTCATTTATCAAGCATTGTATGTTTTATTTTCATCAAAGTCCATATTTTATTGGATAAATTCACCTTTTCACAGCTGTGAATTTTTAACGTATTGCCAATTAATAATTTATGAATTTTTGTGTGAAATTATCGAGGTTCAATGAAAAAAATATCTTTCAATTGGAAAATATTTAATTTATTAATAATATTATACAAAAACATTATTAAGTCATAGCATACATTAACAAAATTTTCATCCATAGGTATGCACAAAGTACATTTAAGTAAAACATACATCATAGGTATATTATTTACAATATGATTTAGGTTTACATGTATTCTTATATGTATGAATATAATTATATACGTATTTAGAATTTATGATTAAATAACATTTAATTTAAAAATCTAAAGGCTTTCTGGAACAAAATTCATCTACAAAAATAATAGTATTTTTGAAAATAACAATGATGATATATTATATTCTCTATATACACATAAGTGAAACAAGATCTAATGTTAATAACAGAACAAAATATACAAATAAAATTGGATATTCCAAAAATAAAAATACACAGAATTAAGCATATGCTTATTAATTATTTTATGCATACTAATTATTACAAAACATTCTGGAAATTAGCCCATTCAAAATCAAGCAGAGATTAATTTGCTGTCATTTATGTAAGGATATTTTACACATTTATCGAGTTTTTATATCAAACCAGGACTGTTATTATTCACAGCAAATTTCTGGAGCCATATAAAGAGCGTCATCGAAGAGACGTTCTGAGTAGTAGCATCATTATGTTGTTTATAAATGTATAATGAATGAATGAGTGTATTGCTGGAGCACCGAAGATTTCTGTTTCGAATTGTTGATACAAAAAAAAAGTTAAATTTCAACGGGTAACAAAATTTCCTAGCTTAGATTAACATCAAAGATACACCACACCGATTACTACTTTTAAGGTGTTGACTGTCGCTTCTTGGTTCAAAGGCATTTTACATAAATAATAAAACACAATGTTTGGTACTATTTCCAAAATTTCATATTATATACGCCGGTTTCACATGTTAAGAGCATTATCAACCGATGACATTAATTGAAGTATAAATAAATATGATTTTAAACATTGACTATTAGTAACAATCCAAAATTACAGTAGGCGAGTTAAATAAATAAAAGTGGATTGTTTTGCTTATATATATTCATAAACATTACACAGACGAAAAATATATTTACACAAAATAATTATTATTTTAATGGAATACTTTTTATCCATACGCCCTGGCGACTAATCACGTGGCTGACTGCTTTGCAAGTGACACTTTTCATACAAAATATGACAGAAGGCTGGCCGCCAGTGCGTATGACCACCTAATGCTTATGGCCACTGCGAAATAAATAGAAAAGGAAGTTAACTAATATCATTAATGATTTTAGTAAGCTTCTGTGGTTAACATAACCCGATATCAAACTTATATTAAACAAGCTTATCAAATAGCGCAGGTAAATGGAGAGCCTCTTACAATATCGCAAATAAAATAATCGTTCCGACACTTATTGATAGTCAACCATATTTCAACATGGTATTAAAATACTGATACTAAAAGCAAATATATTAATTAAAAATCAAACGCAGATAAGTATACATCACAATGAAACTCTGAAACTAACACTATTAAAGTTATTATTATTTATTGTGTTGTATCGGGTATTCTTTGAATTTAATAGACCTGAAAGTAATCAGTGAGAATAGCTATAAAGGAGTGATTCCCGAAATAAAAACAATCTGATTGTAAGTTAAAATTCTATAAAAGTTGCATTTCATGAGTACCTGAGACGAATATGGATGAAGTCCGAAGCGTGAAATGTTCAGGACAGCCAAAAATTTTTTTTTTAGTTAAAACATGATCCTTAACTATAATTCATCATATATAGTTATAAATAATTATAATAAACTGAATTAAAAGTTATCAAATCAATTAGCAACGTAAAAGCAATTATGTTAAAAATGACTGATCGTTCTTGCAACCATTCAAATGCTCAATAATACTATCTTAAGTGGATTTGAAAACTAAAAAAGCATGACTCAATCGCTAAATTAGTATTCAGTTCCATGAGAATATATAATGTATAGATTTGTGGTACAAAAATAACAAATAGTCATATATACATATTTTTCTGACACTTGTCATCTCTCTTAAGATATTCAAATTTAAAACCAATATATACATACACAAAAAAAACTTAAAAAATTAAATGAGCTTCCTGGAACGGTTCTTGTCGCATTGTTTTACAAAATATCAAATAGGCTTTTTTAGAATAGTCATCCGTCAGAGCAAGAACTACTGGTTAAAAAATATAATTTGTCAATGTAAATTGTTAATCTTCTTACATATATGGAATATTTTTAATGTTCTAACAAATACCTTTGTTGATAGTAGTGGAATCAGAATTGTATAAATCTTATATATCAGTCAAGTGCTTTTTCCAATACTACCTTTCCTTCTTGCATATGGCTACCGGGTGATGCCTCCGTTGTTCCTTGAAATCCAACAATTGCTGAAATTCCTCCCATGGTATGGAATGCCAATATCTTAGTTGTGCTAATTACATCCAATGAATATAAACAAGACCCGACGGTCGTCCAGTACAATTGGAAAAAAGAGACAAAATAGTGAGACTCTTCAGAGGCATCCACAATGTGACCCAGCCAGTTCCAATATTTCACCATGAACACACATGATGTAATGAAATAACGAGTTCTTCTCACACAATTTGCATTATTTAAATGCAGGTATTTGACAATGGTAACAATCTTTGGTGGGATCCCACATGCATCCTGTATGTTCCAGAACGAAAGTCGATTCAAACTATAAAATGTTTTTTCGTGTTCCAGAAAACAAGCCAAAGCAGTTAAAAAAATCATGGCACCGCTTGAGAACACTCAGAAGTTGTGTATTTGGTATGCGCACAACTTTGCAAATAGAAAGCCAGCTTGATTTTTCTAACCAATATTTTAGGACCTCTTATTCATTGCAATAGAATGTGTGTCATAACCTTCTCAGGAATGCTGAGAAGAGCTATGGCTCATGAAATGTCACAGCTGGGGGGGGGGGGGAGGGTTATCACCTCACCATCCACGGTCTCTTGGACGATGTCCAATACTATCACTCCACATTAACCACAAAAGCATAAATATCGATAGGAAAAATATCACAAAGCATCAATAATTTACCTCCATTTACAAATAAAAAATATTTGTGTTTTTAAGTAATAACAATAAAAAATGAATAGAAACTAATTCATGGTGCAAATTTCGCCTTACATGGGAGTGCAGCATTGAATCAACGAGCAAAAATGACTATTAGCACGATTATCAATATGACGATACCTATACAGACTAAGAATAACTTCTTCTTCCTTAGTTTGTTCTGTAAAAAAAAACATAATATGAAACAAAGTCACAATCAAAATATTGTAACCAAATTTGGTGCCATAGAATGCATTATATTAATTCATACGGCTTAGCACGGTTCTACATTATATTTTATTTAAATATTAAGTGCAAACTATTAAACAAAACCCAGTGCAACTAAAATGGAAAATTCATCTCATTCCGATTTTATCATACAAATGAAATGTGCCAAAGTAAATCAAATTAACTCCCCTGGCCACATACATTCCCAGTACTTTTACATGATCATTTTACAATATATAAACATTGCATACAACTATGGATAACTACATAATTTTGATGAAAATTTGTACATGAAATTCCTCTTCAATAATTCATGACAACACAAAAAATTATGCAGGCAGATAACAGATGTTATCGCTAATATAAAAGTCACCTTTCCATGATTATATAACAACAACCAAATCTAGAAGAAAGGCTTGATTAAAAAGTAAATTAAACGTGTAAAATCAAATCAACAGCACATAATCAGCCTAGACTGTAAAGCTCTTATCTCAATAAACCACAACTGAGATCATTAAAATACTGTACATTCATAAAATGAATGCATCACAAATTCACAGAATTGTTTTTGTATATCTATGTAACAATTGCACAAACAATAATTACTGCAAAATTTTAGATCATAAAAATATTAGTAGGATTTGTGATATCGAGATATTAGCTTGACACTCTGTGCCAATAGTGATGACTATAATCACCTGAGAAACAGCTGCCTGTCTCAACTCTTGGTTTCCACTAGCTATATGCTCTGAAGCATGTTCGACACTAGCTTCAATAGAATCTAAAATCTCTAATTCTTGATGAATCATTGAACCCATTTCTGTGAAGATATCATTTACACTTATGATGTTTCGCTATAATAAAAAAATTCAATTTCAAGGTATATAATCAGTTATAAAATGGATGAAATTAAAAAGAATATAAACGTTATTGGGTTCTTGTGTATTTTATATTTAAAACTGAAAGATAAAAATGTTCATATTGTTACTAAAACACAAAAATCTAGTCAAACATTTACAGACCATTAGCAGTGCTACTCCGTACACAAAAAACATATTTTCCTGCAAACAGCATGTGCATTTTGCACAAAATTATCAATGATAATACAGTACTCGGAAATACATATAATAATACGGTGAAAAAATAGCAATGTATTTTAGTTCTACAAAATTATATTTAACAAATAGAGTTGATAGCTATTTCGGCTCATGCCATCTTCAGAACTATGTTTAAACTAACATTTGCTTATCTATATATAGCTGTGCAGAAATTTGTTAAATATAATTTTGTAGAACTAAAATACATTGCTATTTTTTCACCGTGTTATAATGGAGTTCTACCAAGTGAATGCCAATTCAATCAATACATATAATAATTATTTGAAATAATCAAAACACTACAATGTAAATTTTTGCTCATTACATATATTTTAAATCATTAAGGTTGTTGAATTGTGTGAAAATAAAAACAAAATTTATCACGTTTATTAACACTTTTAATCTGTCAAAGATAATTCAGTTTAAATGTGTTGCATATATTTTCTAAAAACTAATAAAAAATGGAAAGTCTTGGTGGTAATATGTCTTAAACAGAAAGTATAATGACAAGATGTTTGATATACCTAGTAATGCAGACGTGATAGTGGTAATGATATTGAATTAATTATCCTTACTATATATTTAGGGATTATCTATGAAAAATCAGCCATTGCAACATTGGAATCACATCAAACATGTGAAATTAATTGTGATAATTACATGATGTTGTTGGTGCTTATCAATACCTATCATTCTATTCTATACTGAGAAAAACCTGAAAATGGACCAAAAAACAGCCATGTATCTGTTCAATTGTGTATTTTTAATGGTTTTCTTATAACAAATTAAATCCCACAAGAAACCTTAAATGAGGGTGTTTTTTTTACTGAGCATTGCAAATACATAGCTCACAAAAATTCTGTTTAACCAGTCCAGTGCCTCGCATGCACCAGTGCGTGAATGGAGTGTTCAGCGTGAGCAACATTGAAGTGATAATATATGTAATATTTTTTCACAAACGTATAGTCCTACCTTAACTCTACTTCACTAAATTGAAATAACCCATTTTTTTTTATAACAATATTTATGGCATTTTCAATGTATTGTTAGTGAAATATTTTTACGATCTAGGTACTGAAAGAATTAATGGTGAACCGACCGGCTTATCGAATGCATCTCGGTCATATGCATTGTACGATCTACTACAAGTCTAAGTCACTAAGTCTGACAAAGAATTTGAAACAGCATGTATTAGAAAAAAAATTTAGTTAAAAGCCAAATAAATATGTTCAAAGATGGTGATGTTCAGAGATAGAAATTACAAATGTAAATTTTATGAAGTTCCTCTACATAGGATTGATTGTTTTCATAAATATCACACATTAACCCATTGAGGAGTATGGTCGTACATGTACGTCCAAATATTGTGATGTCTTTTATCATTTGCAAGTTCCGTATTTTTTGTTGAATAATTATAATTTCTTCAGATATTCATGCTGCACATATCTGTCAATAATTCTAAGCAGTCAGGCTTACATTTTTTATTTGTTTCAAATTAATAAAAGAATTTAAATAAATTACACTTTTAATCATATATCATAAAATTTACTGTCTGTTCAACCGCTTTCTTTCTATGAATCAGTGTCAATATCGAACTATGTTTACTTAGACTGCAATTATTTTTTTAGGCTCAAACTAAAGTAATTGTTTCTAGAAAATTCATAATGAATAAATTTATTTACATTTATTACTATGCATTTCTCAATTGTACAACTTTATTTACTACGTGATATAATAATAAATATTCTTTCTAGATTGAATCACAAAAAACTCAAAATTTTATATGAAGTGTAAAAAAAAACATTGAAAATAAACCAAAATACTTATTTCGTAAAAAAATAACTCGCGACTCAAAGGGTTGAAGAAAACCAGAAATGTCCAATGAAAGCTTTTAAAACTTTGACAAATATTGTTTGAACAATTTACTTAGGATTTCTTATGAGTGTTTATTTATTATACCTCCAAACTTTAAAACCTATGCTTGAAATATAGGTCAGCCATTGTGGATAATTCAGTTTATAATGATGTGTGTTTTATCAATTGTTTGTAATTTTTTACAATTTCCCATCAGTTAAAGAACAATGGCGATTATTATAGTTGATATTTTTTATGACTTAACTATTATTAATGGCGTTTATGCACCATTAAAAATATTCAAATTTTGCATTCAAAAGAAACTTAATTATTTCAAAACAAATGTGTTTCGTAAATATGTCAAGTGTGCTAAATTTGTATACCTATATTCAGAGAAATGAATTTATTGTTTTATGTAGAGATGTGTTTTTCGAGTCTTTATCAATTTATCATGTGCTTATTTTATTATTGTAAAATCATAGAAATCGTAATAGTTTAATACATATAAACATTTCTTTATAAAAAATTGTTTCAGCTTTGTATATGTCATTACAGAAGCAAAGTTTTCAAACGTAACGAGTGTTGACCTCATATTAGTTTTTATTCTAACCAAATTTGACACACAGTTCCGAAATGCCTTTTAGTTTTGCAAACAGTTATATATAAATGAAATTTGCACCAATATGCATGATTTCTGGTGACTGAATCGATTGCGTGTAACATGGTCAAAAGGTGTTAACATACCATAAATTTCAAATTAATTTTTCTCTTTCAGAGTTTGAAAATTATATATAATATATAGACTTATCGATAAAGTAACCACACAATAACATTCTAAGCTTAAGCATTTGAATTGACAAAAATATAACTGAAACATTTTAATCATTCGAATAACAATTAATTTTAATGTTATGTAAAAATACCCATACACATGATCACATCATAAATTTTAATTCGATCTTCATTTGCAAAATAATCACATTTTTGTGATGTCTTAAACCTTTCCACGCAATTGGCTCAAGGCTTTGGACGCGAGCTTTCAAACATCGGTAATACAGGCAATCTTTTGCATATAGAACTGATTTTGGTTTTAAAATATCACCTAATTTGTCCTGCTACAGCCACCCCTATACACTTGTCAAAAATATTAGATATAAATGTTTAAAACATCAATTTTTCTAACCCTTTATATTTATCGCGATCTCTGCCAGAGTAACAAATCAGTTTGAAACTACGCGGCAAACTTCATACTTAACTTCGCACTGAACTTTGACTTTGCACCAATCTCGCGGCATCCCAATGTGACACTCCATGACACGTGACAGTAATGGCGCTTGTTCATTTGAGTTTGATTGGTGGCTTCATTACGTCACAGTAATGGCGATTTACGAGTGAGTGATTTGTTAGGGATATATTTTTTAAAGTGATTGTGACAACATAGGACATTTCTTTATGTTTTTTAATGTTGTGAAACATTCCTAATGCATCCGGCTTCCATAAAAGTCAACCCAATTATTTTTTATTGCTCTATTTATAACTCTATATGGAAAGAAAGGACAAATTTAACTTATATAAAAACAGCCGCATGGAACAGGTTAAAATATAATATCGCAGTAAACAAATTAAATTTAATGTTCGTTTCATGTTATGAATATGAGATTATGTATAAATTTAATAAAATTATCACCCACCTCTAATTCTGCAGCATGGCGCTCACACTCTTCGGAATGTCTGATTTCTTCATCAGTAGGAATTTCAATTTGTTCCTGCCTTTGTTTCTGTGTATTTTCTAATGCAATCAATTCATTATTACCACTCATACCTAGAAGAGAAATAATCATTGATTATTACTATTTTCTTTTTGATAACCATATTTTGGTGAATTGGTGTGATCTTAAAGAGTCACACAATTAAAAATTTTATTATTGAATATTCTCAAAATGGAACAAAATAATCTATTTTAACCCTTTTAATCTCACAGGGCTGATCTATTGACTCTGCGAATATATGCGAAGAATCCTGGCGGCTTATATTTTTTTATTTACTATCAGTAAAATTTGTAAACAATTTTCATCTTTTTGTAGCATATCGAAACATTTGGAGATAACCAAATACTAATATTTTTTAGTAACACACATATTTTTTTTTACCCATATGAAAGCAATAACAATTATTTGTTTGAAATAGTATTAAAAAAATTTACAAACATTATTTTAACAAGAGAAGAAAGAAATTTGCCTTTTATAAATCAAAACAAATATCGCAAAGGAAATTAGATAGCAAATTTTTTTTTTATCATTTAACAATACAACATATGAAAAATACAAATAATACCTAATTGAAAAGGGTCTCCGATATTAATCTTTGTTGGTTTAAGCCGACGTACATCTTCATCTGATTTTTGAGCAGCTTTCCTCTGGGTCAACTACAAAAAAGAAGATACATAACAATCAATACAAGACCTTAACAAGAATAATTGGTCAACACAAAATAATAGCGTAAACTCTTCATAATTCTATGTGATTTCATTAAAATGTATACTTTCAACGTAAAACAAAACTTCACATGACACGAAAAAATTTTGCATCTCAAACAAATAAAAAATACCCTCATCCTGCTGTCTACAATTGCATTACCAATCAACATTCCGGTGTTTCGACCTTTGTTTTTCATCCATGAATAACCAGTCGTTTTAATAATTTATGATATTGACTGAAGATGCTTGATGGAATTTCACTACCTAAATTTGAATTGTCAAAACATTGTAAGATTCCATGATTAATCACAAATGATCAGGATTTTGGCTTTCGACATTTTTAGGCATTATATCACACAGATGTAACAGAACTGACTTATTTTCAAGTTGAGACACTGCCCTATTGTAGAAACACTCAATCTTTGTCAGTTGAAATGTTTCATTTTCATGGACATTGGGTCTTTGAAATGATTATGCTACTGAATGGATCCGATTTGGAAAGCTTTAGAAAACCCACATTAGTAATTAAAAATTAGTAGTATTAGTAAGGAAAAGTTGAAGGCTGTGATTTTTCAAAAATTCTAAGATTCTATTTGTTATATATAAGACAGACAATAAAACGTGGATTTTTATGCATCTGTATTTACTGATAGGATTTTCAAACTGCATAAATGTTTCACGAGCAAACAATTACATAGTACATAAAAAAGATCTGAGGGAAATAATACAATACATCATATATATTGCACTTTGAAGTAAAAAATAATGCAAATTTTGCAGCATAACAGAATTCATCATATGCAGAAAAAAAATATTGATGGTTTATGAAAGAAAATTAAGATTAAATGATTTTAAATTCATAGGACTATTTTTCTGGACAACGTCAGTCAAGTTATAAACGTTTCGCCTATTATAATGATGATAATTTATCGCAGTGAGTGAAATATTGATAATTAACAATCAGTAGTGTTACCTGAAACAAGTGCAAAGCTTTCAAAAATTCATCACCAAGCCTTTCTCTGACAAGTTTTTGTTGACGCTGGTCAGCTGACTGCAAAGGCATTGTCATAATGATTTTCAGTAAAGATGACGTGTCTCTTGCCAACTGTTGGGTATAATTTTGTATTTGTTGACTGAAAAAGGTAAAAAAAAAAATAGCACAATTATAAACACAGTAAACACCCGATAACCTAGAATAATTGTGGGGAGAGATTGCATGTATAATCAAACTACATGTATAATCTAAAATTTTAACATTATTACTTAAAAAATGATGCCAGACAATTAAAGTTTGCCACTTCAATAATGTATGAAGAATTAAGATGTGTCACCCTCAAACAGTCCAATTCTAATTGACATTGAAGAAGAATAAATCATAAATTACATTTCAATGACTTGGCAACAGTGACATTCAAGTTAAAAGAGTATAATCAATGGTGCCTCTACATTGAGTGCAGAATTTTCATTTTTGTTTCTCATGTTTTGAACAATCATTTAATAAGGATATCTGTGATTTTTATTTGCTTCCAGGAATACTTTAATGATTTTCCAATGCAAATAAGAATTTCCTTGAGATTTATAATATTGTTATACTTGTGTAGTATTCATCAATTGATGTACTCCAATGAAGTGTCAATAGAAATTGATGTCATGTGACTAATACAATTGATATTTTTTCTACTTTCCTTGTCATCACTCATAATTGAAATCCAAGACTACATAAATCATATTCTGGCCTTTTTTCAATGTTTTCTTTATCAATATTTACTAAGACTTCTAAATTTCTATTAGATCATGTATTTCAGATTTTCCTTACCTCATACTCAGGTGAAAATATGCATTTAATTGATGGACGGATAATCCACAAACTAAATATTTTTCTATCAAGTGTTTATTGACAGTTAATTAAAAATTATACAATATGGATCACATTCGCCAGTCAAAAACTGATTTTTATGTAAATATCATCTCATTAAAGAATAACAAATTTGAATTACAACTTTATACAATTCTACATGTTTTGTCACTAACGACCCGGGTTTCGCCTTTCGAAATCTTCAGGCATTCACACGGATACCTGAAGATGCCGAAAGGCGAAACCCGAGTCGTTAGTGACAAAACATGTGGAATCCTACAAAGTTGTTACAATTCAAATTTGATATTGAAATTCCATCAAGCACCTTCAGTCGATATCATAAATCATTAAAGAATATTTTCTTTGCGTGTAATTGTATAAATCAACTTAATCATTTTTCTATGGTTTTACCATAGCAGTTCCACTTTCATAACAAAAGAAAGAGATTATTGATTATTTTATAGTTTTTACTAGAATTATAATCAATAACGTAACAAAGCTGTCAAATTGATTATTAAAGATAATAACTTAATTGATTTAAGCGATAGATCTATGTTTGACAATATAATAAGATTAAGCTAATTGTGATTGTTCAGCAAGTGGAAGGTGAGAATTTAAACAATGATATTTTAAAAACTTTGTTAAGGCTATAACCCAGTACCATTGTTGAACCATTGGTCTCACATTAACTTATTTCACTACTTAAAGAAATGTTAAATAAAATATATTAGTGTTACAGATAAGATTTTAAAGAAAATATGAGTCTATTTAAATAATAAAGAACATTTTGAGAAGCACAGAAGTATATGTACAGCAAAATATTATGCCATTGTCATATTTTTCATTGAAAAATATTTTTTTTTTCAGTTATGGATTCTACACTTCATTATTGGTACCAATAGGAAAAAAAATGTGAAATTAACATATGAAAACAAATAGTTATCTAGCCATCATATAATGAGTGTAAAAATTTACTTTAATGTTAGACTATCACTGGAATCAACATTCTTAGACTGCTACCTATTAACAATTCAAATATCGGACCGGAAGTGTACATTTACTTGCTTATTTCATGTAAGTATTATATATATATCAACACTTTCGGGAAGGTCCCTGCTTCACATAAGTGCTTCCTTAACACCATGTTACGTATGTGACACACATGTATTTTTGCTTAGCACAACACGTATAAAATATAGCATGTAGACGCTTGGTAATACCCAGTAACAACATCAGGGTAACCTCTGATGTGCCCTGCCATAGCAATCTTTATTATTAGGGAGCTATGGCCAGGCGCATTATCAGCGTTTTCAAATATAGGTGTGCTAGGCACGTATTCTGCAGCCAAAGTGAAGTGTTAACATTCAACCCAGGTTGACTCATAACAACAAAAAATGTTTTTATATGTCTGTCAGCAGTGAAGGTAAAAATAACCAAAACATACAAAATAACCCACTACGAAAAAAAATCATCCATCAGTCTTAATGAGGCATTCAAAATATTTTGGCTTGACTCACAATTGATTCCTTATTGATTGCGAGTCCTGAGAAGAATTCAGCTGGTTGACCATTTTTTGCATAGATGACACTGTAAAAACACATTAATTAAGTGTTCATACAGACTGAACACATACAATGAAAGTAAATAATTAGCACTGAAATAATAAATCATAGGTTGAAAACAGTTCATAAATAAACCTATGTTAACCCTATTCCCTGAAACTTCACTAAATGCGTCAACAAGTTGTGATTGTCTATAAAATTTAACTCGGTGCTTGAAAATTTCAAGAAAACAAAATATCAATCAATAATCATTAGTATGAAAACACCCCTTTTCAAATTGCTTCTATGAATAGTTCTAGTGTTTTAGAACAAAAATTGTATACATGATGACAACTTATCATCACTTATTGGAGAGTAACGTGATGTATTGCACACATACTTTTCAATCAAAGATGATAAAAAGCCATCCAATCTATAATATTCATACCTTTTCTTACATCTATCTTTACAAAAAATCTGATGTAAGAAAATATTTAAATATACAGTATGTCTTCTTGCAATAATTCTCTCGACGGCCCAAGTATATGCCAAAGTATTCATCACAACAGGTGGACTAGACACAAAAGTATTATTGAAAAAACAACGAGCTGACAGATTAAATTTTTCAAAAACAATTTGCCACTTTGAGCTATATCTGAAGTATATCACAATATTGGAATACAATATTTAGTACAAAATTAAGATACATACCATTTTGGGATATTTTTTGAATGTTACTCTCAATAGTTTGCGATAGCTTCGAAAAATCTGGCTGCGTCGTAGCCTCTCCGGCAAACTGATCCCTAGTAAATGTATCCATTGTTCTGTCTAAGAGATGTGAAGTTCAAAAATATAATTACTATTGCCGAGTCGAATATTTGAACTTCGTATATTTTAAATAGTTTAGTCTACGTATAATACCGCAACTATATCAATGTCACCTGGAAGAAATCTCCCAATTACTAAGAACAACTATGAATTTCTAAATAGGACCACACAATCAAGTTTAATGATGGAACCATAGAAAAATAATTAAATCTATCACAGACAACATATAAAAAGAATCGTGTATACTCTGCCTTAAATGAATTTTAAGCATAAATTATTTGTTTGTTTGAAAGAAACGAAAAACATCTGAGTTTTAAAAAAAAATATTAATTCATTCAAAAACATGGCCTTTTCAGCCTCAGCTATCATCAGAATTAAAACTATAATAAAACTCATCTATTGTAATTTTATTTTACAAATTTTTCATCAATAAGTACATGCCAACTTATTGATGAAAAATTCTTCAAACAATAAAATTTATCAAAAACTAACATACAAAAGTTTCTGTTTACCACAAAAAAAAAAAAACAATTTTTACAATATAATATTTCAAGTATTTTTAATTTTAAATAAATTCACGGGAAAATGCTTAAAAATATATTCACATAGTAAGAAATATTTTCATCACGTCCTTTTTTCAAAATACAGTGTGATTTATTTTCTACTGCCCTATGATTAAGCTTTTTACTTTATCTTTACTTGTCCAAAGTAGATTTCGTTATTGAAAATTTTACGCAACAGCTGTAAAAAAAATATCGTGACTCTATACGCTACAAATTGTAAGAGAACCTGGAAAAGACATTGGTTTCCAGAATAATATTGTGTCGATAGATGTTAAGAACACATAAGTAACGACTAAAATATTTTTTGGAATAAAAAATAGTATAGATGGCAAACATAAGTCTAATACAAAACCTTTTAGCAAAAACAAACTCCATTACAAAATATTTTCAAAATTTTTATTATGAAACTAATTGATTATTTTTTTAGTAAGTGCGTTTTTATTCATTTATTCATAATGAATGCTAAATTATTACACGTTCATTTACTAAATTTTATTATTTTTAGAAATACAGTTTCATATGACAGCACCTATCTCAATTTGACATATGAAATTTGTTTGGCCCAACGGTTATTGTGACAATAACAATGTTTGAATGATAGGGAAGCCGGTTCCGCTATCTGTGTTGATTGACTGATTTCAAGACTTTTTCAGCATTGAGTGAGTTGTAAATTTTCTCTAATATGTTCATTAACCATTTAAAATAGTATAACATTGACTGGCACACTTTTATACGTAACGTAAAACACATAACTATACTTCTAACATAGAATTTTGCATAACATTTAATGACTAATTCATCATTACTTTAAAATTGAATTCCTGTCAGTTATATGCCAAGTATATAGATTTAAAAATGAAAACTTAATAAACAAATAAAATCTAATATGTATGTATTAATAACAAGATCAACTAACATGTTGTAAATTGTGCAAGAGAGCTATTTAAAGATATATTTGTGTATGTGAATCGCGTATGTCAATGAATATGTTACGGCTTAATTGATTGCTTTCCATAAATTATCTTTTTTTTTTTGTTTTTGGGCAGCATTTAACAAATGTCAAATTTGGTCTTAGTTTGACATATATAAACCGTCAACTAGTTCTGATTAAAGTTTTACACACAAATGACCCTTTGCATGTATTGTTTCAATAATAATGATGATCAGTGCTCTGGCTATGATAATATACTCACTTACTTTGTCAACAATATTGATACCACTACCTCAGTTAACCACCTAACAATATAACAAGCTTAAATACCCTTCTATCATGGGATATTTTGAATTTGATGTTTTATTATATATTTTAATTGGCTGAAGTATTTCAGTTTTATATGATTCAAAAACTAAATCTATATTAATCTGATAATCAGCTTTCTTAATTAAAATTGTATTTTTTTACGATTTCAGGTATATTTGAATTGGTAGTACCACACAAATAATTCAACGATAATTCGCACCCCAGCTATTAAGTATAAGGTATGTATTGCATTTACTTCTAATTGTGTGCCAAATTTTAGTTTTCACAATTATATATGTTATTTGGTTATTTATAAGTGAGTTAATAAAACTAAGCCACCACTTTCGATTGATAATCAATCTATCTATTAGTTATAATACAATTAAAAATAAAATTCATTATTTAATTTTCTATCAAGTCATATGTAGTTATTAAGTATAGTCATTAACAATTGAAATAATTGTTATTGTTTACAGATGCAGGGAAATATGTCAGGAAAAATTATCATTGTCGATGCTCCTAAGTCTCTGTTACAATCACATGGATATAGGCATATTCCTGTTCCAGAAATGCCTACTTATCAAAACTCTAAGATGCCTGAATTAAGGAAACAGCCCTTTCCACAATCTCAAGTCTTCTATTGCCAAGTGAGATTTTTTTATTTGCTTATATCAATTCTACACTGCTTTAAAATTCAGATTCACCTTTAATGGTTCCGGTGCCAACTGGTCTAATGATAATACGTATTTACTAATTTATAAATGTCCACTAAATCATAATCAATCCAAAATTTAAGGCAATTTTTTTTTACAACTATACTTAAGCGTCATTCTTTTATTTCAGAAATATTTAGAAAATCTAGCTAGTCAATACAATATGGAACCACCTGCAAAGAAATCACAGTCATCAAACAATATACAATATGTTGATATGGATTCAGTAAGTCATCTACCATTAACAGTATTTGAGAAACTATTGTGTGAAGTGTTGTAATATAAAATAGAATCGTCCACAATTGTTTTATCATTAAATGTAATTATAATATCAACCAATAGTAATATTTTATTCATGATTATAATAAAAAAAAATTATCTTAAGTTTTTGAAAAATATTACTGAAAAACTAATGTCATTAAGACAACCAACAATTTTATACAGTTATATTTGTCAATATTTAAGAATAATGTTCAATTTTACTTGTAAAGTAAGTAATACCTTTTCATCACTTCTCCAATTAAAGCTGATTCATCATAAAGCAGTCTGTTTGAAGCTGAAAAAATTCTAAATTTAAGTCTCACTGTATTTCTAATATGTATGTTATATTCATTATAGCGTAAAAAATTTTGTACAACAGCAGACTCAATAATGACATTATATGAAGGCACCCTGGGTCAACTCAGTCCATACAAGATACCAATAACAGTGATGCCACCAGGTGATTTAGAAAACGCTCCATCAATGCCGGTAATTTCAATAAAATATACCAATTATTTTTATTTCTGGAATCTTATATGTTGTCATGAAAGCTCCAATGGATATTGGGGAATTGTTTGTAAATTAAAAAAACTTACACCATGCATATGTTGAGATATTATAGAAAAGGTGAGTATTCAAAGTTATCTGGTAAAATATGTAAAATTGTAAATCTCAACAAAAATTAGTATTCTGAATAATATATCAGCATATCATTGAAGAAATACATTCCATAAATACTGTTTAGTTGAGTAGAAAAAATATACAGTATGGTGTTATTGCTGGTGAAACAGAGGTTTGAAATATAAGGGAAATCCATTGATTTTAAAGAAACCCCATGGTAATGCTCAGGCTTTTTATCATAACACTGGATATAAAAAACACATATTTTTGATAGTAACGAAAGGTTTTCAAAATTAATCAACAGCAATGGATTATTTTTTCCAAATTCGATTTTTTATTATAATGAGTTCAGTTGTTAATAAAATTGTTTCAGATATTTACTTAACTCTTAGTCTATATTTTATAATTCCTTTTGTATGTAAGCAATGCAAACTATTAACTGACAGTCAATTCTATTGCATCCGTGTAATAGAATGCCTGAAGATGCGGAATGGCGAAACCCGGGTAGTCAGTGACAAAACATATGGAATCGTACAAAGTTGTAACAATTCAAACTAGTTGTTCTTTATTTAAAAATTGTTAGACTCATTAGTATTTGTCCATCTAATTTCAGGAAACGTACATACCTCAACCTTTTTATCGCTGTTTGGATTTGCTTGCACGAAGGCGACTGAAATTCAATATACAAAATCCCACCAAAAAAGTTCCTAAACGTCTGAAACTGTTGATTTCCCAAAGAGCTCGTTTGAATAAAGCCCATTTGGCTTCACAGCATCGTTTACTTCACACAGTCAATAATTTATCATCTGCATGTTTAAATGTGATAAATAAAATTGAAAATGCCGCTTGGAAGAAACTTGGAAAGTGTCACAAAATTGTCTAAGTCTTTCCAGTTATTTTCTTTGTATATAATACTTTTAAAAGTAGCTCTTTTGAGATTCCATACCATCACTATTAAATATATTTGTTTTTTTTTTTATGTTTTAAATAAGTATTTATTTACATGTGACTGCAATACTCACTATTGTAAAACATTGTGATACATTTGAAGTCTGATTTACCTTCAAAAATATATTGTACAATATATTATTTTTATAATTTTTCTACTTTAGTTTATTTGATATGAGATTTATGACTGTTATAAAATTATACCAAATCAAATAATTAGAAATTATTTGTATACCGAGATTGGATAAAAATATTTTTTTATTCATTTCTATAAATTCATAGGTTAATAGATACAGTGATTGGCCAATTAAAGTGGGTTGCTTTGAAAGCACACTTAATCTTAGGGTTTTATTGAAACAACTTTATTTTGTGATATGATAATAATAAAAAAAAAAGATAAAAAGGTACAATGATCATTCATTTTCCAAACAGTGGTCAGCCACATGTCTTTTTCTGTATAAATTATACAATTAAGGCTTATTTATAAAATACTGCATGAAAGTGTCTAATCTTTAATATAATTAATGAACATACTACTTCACCTCAAACTTGATATAAATAAAAATACTAGTGTTTAACAAAATGTTTATGCTAAGGCGTAAGGATCTGTAGTGTCCTGAATACAGCAAAAAAAGTCCTGAATGGACGTAAATGCTGTTGGGGGTGATATGTATGAAGAAATAGCCATATTGTACAATTTTTAATATCTATTATTTCATAATGAGTTGCCCATCACTGAGTGTTGGGCAACAAATGTATCTGTCAACCTATTTCTGATTATTGCTGAATCAAATTATTATATCAGCACATTTTGTGATTAAAATTTTTATTGTACTTAAGTAATCCTCCAACTAAAATTCTGCTGTGATTATAAAATATATTATAACTATAATTCAAGTGATGTTCACTAAAACTATAAAATTGTTCAAAACATTTATTTATATTGTTATGCTAAGGAATTTGTCCTTATTAAATCATTCCTAAAAACAATGAAATGATATTGAGAATAAAGACTGTATTATATTACGAATTGAAAACATAGCATATTATTTTTGTTATGATACAATTAAAAGTGCCTTTGTAATATATCCATATGTAAAAATATTTTTTATTGTGATATAAAATACTTATAACATGTAAAGTTAAAAAGTTATAAAATATACATGTATCTCATGCATTAATAATATAAGTATATCAAAATACTATATCCTGTCAATGTTTTTCTTATTTGAAAAACTGTTGAAAATTGTAAATATATTCACCATTGCAAATATTATTTTATGTTCTGCACGTAATATACTGTGTAATAATACTGAAAAATAAAATCATTGTAAATATCACTTGTATGACTTCATTTTTATCCCACAACTTTTGAACTTTATTTTACTGTTAGACCAAATTCATTGAAATTTCCGTCCTTTATGGATCTTATGCCATCGACGTCGAGCAAAATATGTAATTTTGCAGGGATTAAAGGTTGCACAATTCTTTGTTTCTAAATTGATATTAAACTTCTGAAACGCAAGGACCTTTTTAGAATCACTTGTATTGAGAGTTACCAAGTTCAAGAAGTTGTATAAGGCATCATGATTTAAAACATACATTAACATAAAATAAAAACTAACATTCTTGGCTGCTTTAAATCCTGCATTACCTACATGATTTAAATTTTATATGCGTTTTATTTAATTCTCATATTTATTGTTGAAACCAATCTATATTTTATTATTTCGTTTATATTATAAAAAGAGGGCTTTGGATTTGACCTTTGAATTGATATAGCTCTTCATATATAAAATCTATCTGTAAAAATGACGATTTTTCAAGATTTGCTAGAATTGCCTTATCCATCAGTAAGCCTTGTTTCGAATTTTAAGTGACAAATATGATGAATATAATATTAAAAATAATTATTTCACATAAAATTTATGATTCATCGGACCATCACTAATTTCAGTAGCAGGTTTTCTTTGGTAAATATATATTATATTCGCATAAGGTAAGTATTTACTCAGTTTTAATTCTTGTTGAAAATACAAAAACTGATGAAATTGCTCCTAATCTATAAAATTATCTGTAAGTACCTAGAGCGATACATATTGTGTTTCATCTTTATATTAGCTTGTTTTACGCCAGACTATGGTTATATATTCATTTGTGGATATCATGAAATGTTACCAAAAACGTTACCAATACAATTAAATATAGAAAAGCGAGCATTTCAAATCTTATGCTGTAGCTGTCAATCATCACTCATAATATTTTTTTGAATTACCTCTTCAATTGTTGAATTTAAATAATAAAACATAGAATTTTATTTTACTAGCGAAATTTAATTATATGCCTGTTCAAAAAAGTTGTTATGATTATCCATAAAGCACAAGGTGTTCAATAAAGTCTGTCATGCTATATGGTTGGTATCAAAATAAATCTTTGTTGGTAGCCTTGTTTCATCGTTGCCAAAACTATAAAACAAATAATACATGACAATCTGGCAATGGCATCTGTTTGTAAAGAAGGTTTATAAAGCTCTCAGTTGCACAGTTTGATTATATTGTTTAGTGAAGAGCAACTGTTATCATCTTCTAACAAACAGTATTGGTAAAATTCAAAGCATCTTTTATAATCATTATGCAATGTGTATGCGTATCTTTCACCCCAATGTGGCTTAAAAGTTTACTTATAAATATTAGAAAGTGATACGTATTCTGTGTTTTTAGAACCCGGCAAAGGAAACTTTTGAACAGTGAAGGTATACCTTATTATATTAATATGCCTTCCATTATATTAATTTAAAATCATTCATATTTATAAATTAGTTTCTCGCATAATCCAGTAATTTTCAGAATGATGTTTGAGGAATAGTCAAAATGAAATATTATCTTGGTACAAATTCTAAGTGGAAAAGATATGACAGCGTGGTACGGCTAATCCCATTTCTTTATTTCAGATGCGCTCATTTTATACCACTTTAATGGTATGCAGTATTTTCCATCGATAATAAAAATAATGGTTATTCAATTATATTGTTTTATACCTTAGGTGCTGATTAACAATGGACCCATCCAATTTTCAATATTCTTCACCTTCTGCCCTGCCACAGGAATCAAAACTTGTAACATATATGGTAAAGAACTCATTTGCATTGCATTATAATAAACATTTGATATTGATTTGGTTAAGTTACTATGCATTTGCAGCATTTTCCAAACAATAGGCACTCGGAATGTATCATTAATGTAGAATTTGAATGTAAGTACATTTCGGACAATTGTGCAGAGAATCCATATAATGGCTCAACATACTGCAAACAACAAACAGTTGAGACTTTAAAAGTCAGAGGGTTAATGCACATATAATGGCTTAGTCAATATAGACTTGAGAATCAGTCAATGTTTTGATTCCAGAGGAATTTGAAATGTAATACCTTTCTTAGAGATAGAAGATTTTTTTTGAGACTTCTCTACATTAGTGTGTATGCATATAACTAATGGCTTTATCCAACTGCTACAGATGCTGGCATATTCCACGTGGACGAAAATGGATTCAGACAAATGACATTTCTTTGATTTATTAAAATAGATTTTTCTAAACTTATTCGGTTGACTTGCTTTCAATTTTAATGAATGTCAATTTTATGACAGTGAAATAGATGTATCATGCTCATAGTGTATTAGTGTATATAAAGTTAAATATCTTTATTAGATGGCTGCACATTGTGATAGAGCATAGCTTGCAATTTTTCATTTAAAAATGTTTACAAACAAAACTGGTGATGCTAAAATGCAAAATCAGTAACTAGGTAAAAAATTAGGTTGAAATGCTATATTTAATTTTATTTCTATAATCATACATATACATTGGCTACGTAAAAATTGTTGGAAAGAAAATCAGAATTCATCAGAATTTTTTAGAATATTAATAAGAATATTTTCAATTATTTTTGGGACTCTAGGTGTTTTTTAATAATTTCTTATGTGAAAATCATCATAATAAATGTATTCTATTAATCTCTTCCATGCTAACGCCCCAATGTATGGGACGGCAATGTGCAAGGCCTGTACGCGAGCGCCCCAGACGTTGGGATGCGAACATTCAAACGTCTATAACGCAGGCAATCTTTTGCATATAGGACTGAAGATATGGTTTTAGTGTCAATATCTGTTTTTTTTTTATCATATACTAGTTCAAGAGAATACATTTATTATGATGATTTACACATAAGAAATTAATTGCATATTTTATATATATATTTTATCACACAAAAATGTATTCACGTATTACAATTTCTTTCTACAGAATCGTAGCTCCAGTACCCCTGTTCCAAATTCTCAAAACATTGGCAGGTTATCACAATCATCCCCAATAGCTAATAAAAAGGTATAATGATTCATTTTAATTATTAAATATTTATACTGTCTATATTCAGTTTTTATATTGATAACCATTGTTAAGGGGGCCGAATGTTCAAAACAATTTGAATGCTGCATTTTAAATTGTTGAGCGATTTAAAATCTTACATTTCACTGGTGACTTATGGTATCTTTAGATATACCTTAGTTTTTTCACAATTGATGTTACAAAATAAATGTCGGTTAGCAGTTCTAATCTGCATTGATCTTTTCACAAAACATAAGGAATGTATTAGTTCATTTAGTATAAATTATATATTCGATCGGGTTGTAAATCATTTAATGATGTATATTTAAAAAAAAAAAAATCAGTCGTAGATAATCTGCAAAACAAATAATCGAGAGTATAATGTATCTTAAAAAAATAATTGGTACTTTCTGTCATCGTAATTTAATATAATGCTTTGAATATTTTTCTAGTGGATATTATATAAAATTATTGGAATGAAATGTTTACAGATCAACGAATTTACTCCTGGGACATATTTTACTGGAGTTGATGCTATTTCAAGTTCACCCAAAGGATCTCCACCGTCACCTACAGTGCCAGTGTCTACCTCCCAGTCATCATCTTCAAATGCACCCCAAGTTCATCAGGTATGACTTATTTAACACATTTTTTTGTAATTTAAGAAGTTGAATAGTTGATAAATGATACTCAAAAATATTATAGTGTTAACAATGTCAAAAATTTCATGTGGGAATATCTTCTATGTGAAGATTCAACTGGAAAAAGGTTAATAGAGTGTAAAAATGTAATACTAAACACTTTCTTCGTATTATTTAAACATCAATATAGTGACAAGTATGAAATATGAAACATAATAATAATTTAAATAATTCATCACCACTTTTTGTGATGGTGATAGTACCCCATCGCCGAATGATAACATTCCTGGCTAACTGATACTAGAATATGGAATAATTACTAAGTATAACATTTTATTTTCACAGGAAAATGTTGGTGGTACCACATATTTCTATTCAACTAATAGTGATTCAATAACAAGTACACACAGTCAATCTATTGGGAGTCAGCAAGGACCTGTCGCATCAGGTGCCAGTCAGACCGCTACTTACACTCCGCCTCATATGTATACGGGAACTCCAACTCATGTATCATCATTAAATTCCAAATCTGGTAACGTGCACAATATTTTGATATATTTCTATCCATGCCTGTTCCCAAAATCAAGGAACTGAATAACACATAGTTCATATTGATGGTTAAGTTTTATAATAATTTTTACACTAGAATTTTCTTTGAAATTATTTCATTGTAATGTTGATTTTTCTTAAGGTAAGAAGGTAAAAATGATATTGCAGTTTTCTGAAGTATATTTTTATTTTGTTGGTTGCTCATTTAGAAAACGCAAATATGTATTAACTACTCATTCTCAAAAAATGAATATTGTTTTTTTGTTCACAAAATTTTGGTTAACCGTTTTAGTGCTAAGCAATTTTGGCAAAAATGAATGAAAATTGCTATACACATATTGATTAATTTAGAGGAAAAAATAATGGTGTCAAATAAAACACTCTAACTTAGACAAATATCAATCAATTTTATTAATTATTTTTGCATTATAAAGATAAAATGTTTATTGTTTATTAATGTTTATTAAACATAAAGTGATATCAATATTATTGTATTTTATTTCTTTTAGAAAATAAAAAATCAAAAAAAAATAGCTCAACAATTATGTTTTGCCGCACAAATAGCTACTAATAACTACTAATTGTTGGCCTTCTCGTTATTCCCATTTCGAGTATGACAGCAATAAAGGCTTTCATTTCGTATATTGTTGTCGGCGTCCACTTTTTTGCTCGAAAATTATCCGATACAGTGTGCGAGGCCAAAAACTGTGCAGCATATCGATTTGTTTCCCTTACGATGGTTTCGAGCAGTGATATTTTAAAATAATATAAAAAACGATAAAAGTTATTTTTAAATGTATAAGAATGCACTCTCATTACAAATTACGCGCGAGGTTAGCGTACGTGCACTCCCGCGGAGCACCGAAAACACACTGAAACTCGCAGCGCTTTTGCGCTGCGCCGCAATTTTCGATACAAACGATCGCAGCGCTTTTGCGCCGCGTAGCATTCTAACGGTTAAGGGTTTTTTTAGATTTTACAATTTTAATAGTCGAAACATCGTTTTTCTTTGAGATAAAATGTGTTATCAGTAAAAATATACAGTACATAAAAGACATCCCTACCATTCGGAAATTTCCCAAATGATGGTTAAAATGTTGTAACTGTCAATATCCTGTCATATTACTTAGAGATAAAGACAAAAAAGATAAGGTCAGGCAGTGCTAGTGGTTAGCTAACCGATGTCACTGAGTACACTATTTTTACATATCACTAACACCCTTGCCTTTGGACAGTAAGTGGAGGTTGACGGAGCAAAATAATGCAACTTTGTTGTTTCCTTGTACCAAAATTGAGTCCCCTATAATTATTTATTGATATTTTTTTAGGTTTGGCAGCCTCTTTCTACATGCCAGATGTGTTACGTGCAGAAATTCTACAAAAAAATCAAATATCTCTTGCACAACCAGATCCCCAAAGTTTTCCCGGTAAGAATGTGATAAGAAAAAAAATCTTGAAATTTGTGATGATTTTTAGTTTTAGATAAGTTCTTTATCTCTGAATGTTTCTACTAGTGGTTTTCCAATTTATACTGTGTTTTTACTATCAAATTAAATTCAAAATAATTTGGAAATTGACTAACAATTTCTTCTGCCAAAATAACACTTGGGAATTTTCATCATATTGACCGCAAAAGAAGTGCATAGCGCATAAACACATGCATACATTTGGCAACATCTGATATAGCCTTGTCAATATTTGTATACTAGGCTGCATTCGCTCACATCATCTTAGTAATGTAATCTTAAATGAGCTATGTAATTTATTCTAAAGAAGTTAAAGTAAATTTTGATTGGAAACTTTCTAATCTATATATATATATGGAATATGTAGAAATAAAATATATTTGTTTTAAAATGTTTTTTGTTTATTTTCAGAACTACCAAGCTCAGTAGAACAGTATGTTGATGTAGTTCCTTTAGAAATATGTTCCGTAACTACCGGAGCCACTTGTTACCGAGCTGCCCACCGACAGACTGGACAACTGTTTGCACTTCGTAGACTTCATGACTTTCGACTTGCTTCATCGAAATGTCCATTACTCATAGAAAAATGGAAAAAACTTGACCATCCAAATCTTGTACAACTGCGTGAGGTTTTTTCTACCAAAGCGTTCGGAGACAATTGTATGAAATGGTTTCATAATATCCTTTTGTAATTAATTAACTATTTTCTCATAAATTTTTGGCCTTAAATTCGTAAATTAAATAATTGTTATTAAGGTTTTATTGTAAATGGTATTTTGTCAATATTTTGTAATGTGATCATTTTTTGATTCTTAACCTAAATAGAATTTTTTGATCAATGTTAAATTTGGAATTAGCTTGAAATAGTCAGTCACCTAATATAAAAATAGTCTATCAGTAATAATTGCTTAATTGATGTCTATTAAAGCTTACTTGAAATTCTTTTTGCAGCATTAGTATTTGTATATGACTATCATCCTGGTTGTGTAACATTAATGCAAAAAATAATGACTTCTGGAGGCTCATCCTCTGATTCTAATGGGCATATATCTGCGTATGGCGATCCATTTTGTACAGACCCTGACGCTCCTCGACCTTATACTCACCAAGTATGTGTCTATAAACTGAGTTTTTAAATTGTAATTAATACACAATAATAATAACATTCAGTGTCCACATTTCAATAGCAAACAATTCTATTGAAATTGTATTAAAGATAAGTAACTGCTGTATTGGAAAATGAGCAGGCTTTTAAAATATGGTATCATGTTAAT
This sequence comes from Himalopsyche japonica, assembly GCA_028555115.1. Classification (NCBI taxonomy): domain Eukaryota; kingdom Metazoa; phylum Arthropoda; class Insecta; order Trichoptera; family Rhyacophilidae; genus Himalopsyche; species Himalopsyche japonica. The sequence goes on from JAHFWJ010000015.1 coordinate 1,505,025, forward strand.
ACTAGAATATTTCAAAATATAAAATTCAATAATATAATACGTTAATTTGTATTGTTGATAGCAAATATGCATAACATCTTTGGCCCAAACATAATTGGAACATTCATAATAACACGGTGAAAAAAATAGCAATGTATTTTAATTCTACATTTTTTTTACAAGGTAAAGTTGATAGCTATTTTGGCTCACGCCATCATCAGAACTATCTGTCTTCAGAATCTTCAGACTAACTGTATTGTAGATTATTGTAATTAATTTACTGGTTAATTAAGTTCTGATGATGGCGTGAGCCAAAATAGCTATCAACTATGCCTTATAAAAAAATTTGTAGAACTAAAATACATTGCTATTTTTTTCACCGTGTTATAATAGAGTTCTACCAAGTAAATGGCAATTCAATCAAGTGAGCTCATCTTTGAGAAACTCTTAGCAACGAGTGCTTTAATTTTTATTACATATTTTCAATATTTAACTGCTTTTTTTCAGAAAAATACTATATTACGAGCGGCGCATGGTGGAAATATGTTACCAGAAACAACCATCTGGAGTTTGCTTGTGCAATTGACCGCAGCTTTACGTGCTATTCATGCCGCAGGACTTGCTTGCAGGTTCAAAGTATCAATAAATTATCATTTAATTTGGTGAAATATTTAGATACAAAATCACCATTTATTTTTCTATAATTTAAAATTTTTATTTTAGTATGGTCAATGATCCGATTGTTTTCTAAAATGCACCCCCTATGTAATCCATTATTAGGAGGTCTACTGTAACATTTATTTTGCTGATTTTATTTTAATATTCTTACCAATATTATATATTGACAATTCTTTGATTATTTTTTTAGAAAATTAGACCCCACCAAAGTTATTATGAGCGGATATCGAGCTCGAATTTCCTGGTGTGGTGTTGAAGAAGTAGCTGGAGCAGCTGGAGGAGGCGGAACTCCACCGCCAGAGACTGAGCAAGCACAGCAAGAAGATTTGAGCGCTCTTGGCCGGATGGTTTTGGCTATCGCCTGTCGTAATGGACGTGCCCTTTCTCCTAATTTAGTTCACACCTACATACAGCTTGTGTCACGTACTTACTCTGCTGATCTCAAAAACCTTATTCTGTTAGTATATCTTTAATTATTGTTCATTTAATTTTACATCTTTATTGATAAATTGTTCACATGTGCCATGTAAGGAATCATACTGATCTTGCTCAAGCTGTTTCATTCTGATGTTATTTTTATACAAACTTGTCATTTGATACAAAATTTAGACTTGAATGTTGCCATAGCTATACACGCATCCTCAAAAGTGTCAAATTTGCATTGCAATATACATTTAATACGCTAAAATTATTTCAATTTGATCGAGTACTGGGGTAATTTTTTTTAATATCTCCAAAAGACTTTATAGTATTAATGATAGTCCATTTAGTATAACATACAGATTTGAGTTTATATGTTAAATCTTTTTTAAATAATTTATTTACAATTTCAATAGATTTTAATATTCCATTGGGATTTATCAGTTCAACTCACTCATCATCAGATCGAAAACCTCTCATAAAAATATTTAAGTAACAAAACGTAATGTTGAGCGTTGTTTCCATAATTTTATATGCTTCAGATCAGGGCAAGTTTCACTCATCACAACCGTTAACAGACCGATCCTTATCTTAATAATATAAAATTGTATAAAAAATGTATGTATGTAAAAAATAACAAAAATTTACTGATAGTTTGAAAAAGAAATGAGAGACTTTTTTGTGTTGTTGGTTTTCAAACAAAAATATTTTACAGATATTTACTCACAGTTACATCACGCCGTAGTGTGACAGACCTTATGCCAATTATTGGGGCTAGATTTTATACTCAAACAGAAGCATTGCAGAGAAGAGCTGACGTCTTAGAAGATCAATTGGCCATGGAGTTTGACAACGGCCGGCTATATCGACTCCTAGTGAAGCTGGCGACTGTCAATGAAAGACCAGAGTAAATATTAACATTTTATTAGCTTTTCTTTCATATAAAATTAATATGGGTGTCATTGAGCCATTTTATACTGGAATATTAATACTCTTTCATTTTCCCTTAGGCTTAACATGGATGGGTCATGGGCTGAAACCGGTGATCGATATATGCTGAAATTATTCCGAGACTATTTATTTCATTCCGTCTCCCCAGATGGTAGACCTTGGCTAGATCATGCCCATCTCACACACTGTCTCAATCAACTTGATTGTGGAACAGAGAATAAGGTATTTTTTATGATTTCTTATTATGAAATCATTGTTTTAAAAATAAGGTTAATAACATGACCAAGCAACCTTAGATGCATTTATTTTATTTCGCATTTTGATTCCTGTGATCAAAAGTTAACAAAACAAGTTCTAATTCACTTTTAAGGTGTTAACTGTCACTTCTTGATTGAAAGGCATGATATTTTAGTACTTATTTCCACAATGTTTTTTTCATCAAGACTGGTTTCGCTCATCGCGAGCATTATTAACTGAATTCTCGCGATGAGCGAAACCGGTCCTTATCAAAAAATATGTTGTGGAAATAAGTACTAAAAATGTGTTTTTATTATTATTAAAAAAACTTGGTTGTTACTGACATATTGAAATTATATATTCTGACACTACAATTATTTCATTCAAAAAAATATTCTATGTATTTTATTTTAGGTCCAGTTGATGTCTCGCGATGAACAAAGTGTGCTTGTTGTATCTTACGCAGAGTTAAAACATTGCTTAGAACAAGCCTTTCAAGAGGTTTCTCAAGCTGCGTCTGCTCATTAGAATTCTAAGGATTGAAACTTTGATTTGAACTACCATAAAATATGACAAATTAAAGTGTCATTTGTCAAGGATATTTATTGAAATTGTTAAAAAAAAACTTTATTTTTCCAGCAAAAAAAAAATATTAAAAAAAAGGACAAATATGTGAGATTGTAATTCATAGATCTCTTTTTTGTCAAGAAATCATTGCAATAACCACGCAATAAAACCACTTAGGTTATAAAGAGAATTTGAATTTTAAACCCTGATGTGATTATGTACATGTTGGGTTTTCGTTGTCATTAGTTTATACATTGTGATTTGTCTCCATTTGTGTTTATTTTTCAATGGAATACTGTATTCTACTCAAAGTATTATATTGTTATTATGTGAATTTCCTTATTTTGTTGTAATTAAGTTTTGTATTGGCATACGAAAAGAGATATCTCATTATAATATAATATGACAATCTTCAATTTATAATATTATTTACCTTTAATCCTCAATCCTTTGACTTAATATTTCAACTTTTCAGATGGCTGTTTGTAGTGTGTTGACAGTTACCATTTCATAAAAGGTAACAAAGTTAGCGTTGTCAAAAATTTCATGTAAAAGTTAATTTTTGTAATGAAATATGGTTCGAATTTTTTTTTAGTAATCAACACCTTTTCTTGATAAGCATGCTTACACCAACGCGTTTTTTTATATGGTTCAACAGGGGTGGGTTAAATGATAATACATATATTGATTTTTTTCTATTTATCGGAAATATTTTTACAAAATAATATAATTGCCAACAGATTGATTATCGAACTATTACCTCCTATAAGGCTTTCATTTTATTTTAACCAATCCTTTATTTATATCATTCTTACATTTTCAAGTCGGAAAAACAGCATAAACCAATATAATATATATTGAAAAGGTAAGCATGGTATTTATTTATTTACATAATGCATATTGTATTATGTGCCAGAAAAAAAATCTTTGAAAATTACAATTAAGAAACCAAAAAATATATTTAGGGTCATAACTTCAAAGTATTGCCAGTTTAATTTATGATATCAACTGAAGGTGCTTGATGGAATTTCAATTGTTAAAACTTTGTATGATTCCACATATTTTGTCACTAACAACCCGGGGTTCGCCTTTTGGTATCTTCAGGCATTCTATCACACAGATGCAACAGAATGGATGTAAAATAAACAGTTAGCATCATATATATATTAAAGTTATTAATTACAAGAAAACACTTGCCCCTAGGCAAGCAGTAAATTACAGCTAAAATAAATTTAACAATATCAATCTAATAACAATTAACACAATTGCTTGTAATAATTTTCATTCAGGATCTTGCTAATGAGTCATTCTTGAAAGGGGTTTTTCAATAAATATCAATCAAGTAACATTAAAATATAAATGGGGTTTTTTTTCTTTCATATAGAGAATACTTACTATTAAAAATCTAGTGATGAAACATAAGAATTTACGTCATGAGATTGTCGATTCATTGAACTGATCTCACGTAAAGGGGAGTTGGAAAGATTGAGCTGATCATTGAGAATGAAGTTTGAATTTACTTTCACTTTTAACGTGGCATATTAAATCTGCATCTCTTTATTATATGACATATGCTATTCCGCCCGCTGCTGCCGTCAATCAGGTAGAAAGGCTTGAAGCAAAATATTCCTGGACCTCTTGCAATCTGTATATGTATCATTAATAGCCCAGTAGGATGGTCAGTTAAGTCACTGACAAGATTTGCTTATCACCACATGACATGCGAATGGTCTCTTAAATGTTGTGTATAGAACAGTTACCGTCTTACAGCAAGTATGCTCTTAAAACTTTTTTTGGTTTTTCCAAATTTATAGAATTATTATCTAATGTGATACCCGGAACTTAACAGGCCCAATAATTTTCTGTACTGCGCTCAACATGAGTTTTGATTATGGAATAGTGGTGGATTTTTCGTCTTTTTTAAAATTAACTACAATTCACTTTTCTGTATGCACTACGATAATATGCCAAGCGTTGAATCAAGTAAATGTTGGTGCTCCCGTTTTTTTGTATGAGAGTCGTGTATCTGTTCGTATTAAGAGTGCGGTCCATTAATATATTAATGATCATTATATCATTATATTAATGATCATTATATCAAAATAAAAAAATCGTGAATTACAATAAATCAAATAATCGTAATCAAAAACGTCATCAATAAATAAATCGGTGCATATCATTTTTGATTATTTTGATTTTTGTTCGTTTATTGTGAATTTAATAAATTGCAAAGGTTTTTTTTAATGTTATAGAAAATTATATTTATAAAACGTTTTGCTTTTACAATTAATAAAAATTATTTCGTGTGTGAAAATGCCTATATTTTATAAAAACTTTAGATAAAATATCCACTTAATTTAATACTTTTTCTCAAAAAATAATCTCGCTTGTAAAATTAATATTAAATGGCTATTAACTGGCAGCTAGGCCGGGATGTGATAGAGTGAACGCTCTGAGCTAATTATTAACATTCGTGAACACGCATTTATGGAATCCAGTATGTACTTGACTTGGTATACACTGGTATACACATCTGTGTCATACATGATCCTCAAAAATGTGTTTTTTTGTTCTAATAATGATATAAATATAAAGAATATCACAGTATAGCCGCATGCCGATGTAGCGCTACACCTTATACTATGTTTCCGGTGAATAAGCAGTGGAAAAAATTGGGATAAAGCCAAAATTCTGTGATATCAATTATGGTGGCATCCCCCACCCTGCATAACATCGGCTTTCTTGTTGGAGTGTGTATTTTTACAATAATTTTGTGTAAAAAATAGTGATGGTGTTCAGAAAACATGATAAGACATTGATTCGTACACTTTGTCGAATAACGACAGTCGCAAGTTGTTAATACTATTATCCAGCTGATCGTCATGGACCCACTACCATCGATTAATGTCGAGATTTTTTTTTTGAAGAAATCGCTGAAAATGATAAAATAGATCCTCAGACATAACAATACGATATTCTCTTATGATTGTATCATCTTAAAGATGCTTGGTGGTTACAATAAATAGGACTTAATTAAAAATATGAATAAACCGTATGCCCAGTCGACTATATTCATATTGATGATATTGAAGGCTTGGTATATCCAATATCACCCTTAGTAATGCCTTCTACTTCCAAAATAGTTGTGAATTAATCATGGCTCTTGTTTTCATTGCTATTCTGGCATTGGTCAGTTCTTACTGCCTTTGTGAACAAGTTATTTTGCTAGACACTACTTCTGAACAAACATTGGAATGGACACGATATCCTTACGGAGTTCTAGCTAACACTCCGGGATGGATTGAAGAGTCATTTACTGATTTTGACAAGGGAATAAATTGGCGCTCATATGTTGTATGTGATGTGGCATATCATAATGTGAATAATTGGCTTTGGACACCGTTTGTTGAAAGAGGACATGCAAATCGTATATACATCGAAGTGAAATTCACTATTCGAGATTGTTCTTTATTTCCCGGCAATGCTTTAAGTTGCAAAGAAACATTCAGTTTACTTTACTATGAATTTGATGTTGCTACCAAAGAGCATCCACCGTGGGAGCCAGAGAGCTATAAACTAATTGGTAGAATTGCTGCTGGAGAAGGAAGATTCAATGCTAATTCAGAAGTCAATATAAACACAGAAGTGAAAAGTATTGCCATCACAAAGAGAGGAGTATATTTCGCATTCCGGGATCAGGGAGCCTGTATATCAATATTGGCTGTCAAAGTTTATTACATCACATGCCCGGAAACAACAATCAATTTTGCACACTTTCCTGTAACACCTACTGGAAAAGAAGTAACGATCATAGAGCAAGCTAACGGCACTTGTGTTGCAAATGCAGACGTTGTAGACAATCCAACATACTTGTGCAAAGGCGATGGTAAATGGACGCATTCTAATGGAGGTTGCAAGTGTAAAGCAGGCTATGAACCAGATTTCGATAAACAGAGCTGCACAGAATGTCCTCCTGGCAGATTTAAAGCCAGCACAAGTGATGACTCATGCTCCTTATGTCCAGAACATTCAAAGTCAACCGAATATGCAGTCAGTGAATGTACATGTAACTTTGGATACTACAGGGCTGAAAAAGATCCTAGAAGTATGCCATGTACTCAATGGCCATCAGCTCCAGAAAATTTGACTATTGCATTTGTTGATCAGTCAACGGTTATTTTGTCTTGGAGACCACCGAGCAAACTAGGTGGGAGACTTGATATTGCATACAAAATTAAATGTGATGCATGCAGTGCTGCTGTGCAATATCAGCCATCTACTGATGTGTTCAATGAGACACGTATGACAATATCTGGTTTAAATCCTGTCACTACTTATAGGTTCCAAGTATTTTCTGAAAATGGTGTTACTAAAATATCTAAACACGGTTCTGAATTTGTTGATATATCAGTCGCAACAGAAGCATCAGTTATAAGTTCTGTCAGCAAAGTGAGATTTGTGTCTGTAAAAAGTACTGAACTTACAATAGCATGGGATGCTCCATTGATCAATGATGTGTCTGAAACTGATTTTGATTTGGTTGAATCATATGAAGTTCGTTGGTTCCCAAAGCAAGACATAGATAGCAATAATTTCACCACATTTCTATCATCAGATCTTCAGGTTACAATTTCTGGACTTCACCAGCAAACTGAGTATGGAATTCAGGTTCGTGCGAAATCACAACATGGTTGGGGCGATTATAGCCCTGTAATATTTGGACGCACAGGCCAAATCTCAGGTCCAGCATTTATTGGTGATGAAGATAACATGCAAGTGAAAATCATTGCTGGTGCTATGGTCATTGTTGTAATTTTACTGGTAATCATAATAATTATGACAGTTTTGTATCTTCGTTCTAGAGCGAATGATGAATGCAATAAGAAACAACCTAACGATGGTAACACTCTTGATTATCACAATGGTGAGGTGTATACTGGACATGAGAGTATGCCAGTGAAAACAAATTCTAATGTTACAACTCCATTGTTTACTGCTGCAGGTGCTTCTTCTCGCACTTATATTGATCCCCATACATATGAAGATCCTAATCAAGCAGTTAAAGAATTTGCCCGTGAAATAGATGCATCTTGTATAACTATTGAAGCAATAATAGGTGGTGGAGAATTTGGAGATGTTTGTCGTGGGAAACTTAAATTACCACCGTCGTGTATGCAAGAAATAGATGTTGCTATAAAGACTTTAAAACCAGGATCGGCAGACAAAAGTAGGTGTGATTTCCTTACGGAAGCTTCGATAATGGGTCAATTTGAACATCCAAATGTTATATTTTTACAAGGTGTCGTAACGAAATGTAATCCGGTCATGATAATTACAGAGTTTATGGAAAATGGCTCTTTAGATACCTTTTTACGAGCCAACGATGGCAAATTTCAAGTTTTACAACTGGTAGGAATGTTGCGTGGGATTGCTGCCGGTATGCAATATCTCGCCGAAATGAATTATGTTCACAGAGATTTGGCGGCTCGTAATGTCTTAGTGAATACTCAGCTGGTATGTAAAATTGCAGACTTTGGGTTATCTAGAGAAATAGAATCTACTACGGAAGGTGCTTATACAACTAGAGGTGGCAAAATACCTGTACGTTGGACAGCACCCGAAGCTATCGCATTTAGGAAATTTACATCTGCTAGCGATGTGTGGTCACTTGGTATTGTCTGTTGGGAAGTGATGTCTTTCGGAGAGAGGCCATATTGGAACTGGAGTAATCAAGATGTTATAAAATCTATTGAAAAGGGATACAGGTTACCCGCTCCGATGGATTGTCCAGAAGCAATTTACCAGTTAATGCTAGATTGTTGGCAAAAAGAAAGAATTCATAGACCCGCTTTTACCAGCATTGTTAAAACATTAGACAAGTTGATAAGGTGTCCCGATACGCTCCGTAAGATTGCTCAGAATAGATCTGCCAATCCTCTAGCTGGTGACACACCAGATTTAACCAATTTCAATAGTGTGGAGGACTGGTTAAATTCAATAAAAATGATGCGTTATTCAGACAAATTTCATGGAGCCAATATAATAGACATGGATTCTGTGGTGAATCTTACTGTGCAACAACTGACACAGCTGGGCATAGTACTGGTTGGACACCAGAAAAAGATAATGAATAGTGTTCAAACAATGAGAGCGCAAATAAGGGTGAATGGAACTGAAGGGTTTTTGGTGTAGACGAGAAAAGTGTACAAGTAGTGAGTGATACACACTGCATTGGATTCAAGATTTATAGTGCATTCAATAATAGATCTAATTTGTTGATTAAGTGATTGTTGTGGTGAAATCATCTGAACCCAAGTGTTACCATAAATTGGATCTAAAAGTATTGGAACACTCGCTTAAGCTTTCTATGTTTGTAGGGTTAATGGTTTAACTCCAGGGCTCCCAAACCGTGTTCTGCGGAGCCTGAAGAGGTTTTCCCGCAAAAATTTGAAGTAATTCTATATGCTGAATATATGATACTACTATTATGAAATAACCAACCTAAATAAATAGCTGTATTCTGTTGAAATTTTCTAATTTGCAAAGTGTTCCATTGCTGAAAATGTTTGGGAGACCCTGGTTTAACTGATACCAAGTGGCAGTATTGAATCTTCTATTTATTACAAGCATCAGTGAAATGATCCCACATGTTTAATGCTTCCACTTTTGTGTAATATAAAAATATACAACTTTATAAAAATACATTATTGCATTCAGCTTTTGAATGTACGGAAATGTGATGTTATGTATCCTTAAATAATGTTCTGTTTTTTTTTATGTACTACCTACTATATTAAAACAATCGCTGAATATAAAGTTGTTCTCCAGTGGTTATTATACTGGACATCTCATCGAAAGAAAATATGTATATTAAAAAATTTGATTGTAAGAAATAGTTGTTTGCAAGTAGATGTTGGCCTGTTCATAAAAAATATTATTTTCGGGTAATCTAGAAAGATTAAAATACCGTTTATTCAATAATGCATTTGAGATATCTGCATTTAACTTAGAATAGGGTGAATATGCTGAAAGTCAGCCGATTAAATGATATGTGTATTTTTGAAAATAGTTTCCAATCAATGAATGGTGTATAACTGAAAAGCCGGTTATAATTGTATCAAACATGTAATACATTCAGTCTTAAAAATGCCACATCAACCGTCAGCTGCCAAAAATCAGTAGTCATTCTTTCACTGGCCACTAGTCATTCTGCATTATAATACTTGAGAAATATCATGGAGAAATAAGAAACAATGCAAAGCAGGACATTATAAAGTATATTGTATTATCGAAATATAAAATTAAATACAGAACAACTTAAACTATTTACTTCAGTAAGAAAAATAAGACTTGAAACATATATCCATGAAAGAAATGGTAAATTGTGGATATTTAAAAGAATTTTCATTCTTTTTGCGTGAAGGTATTGCTCGAGAACTTATCATAATATCTGTGAATAGGTCTTTTGTCATTCTAATCAGTTAATATAAATCCAACAATACGGTTGATTCAATCCAGTAAATGGCCAATATAGATAAATATTGATTGACTACTGATATAAAGTGTAACTAAATAAATTTACTTACAAGATGCGGCGTTATGATCCTTTGACTTGGAATGTATTGACTAAATTTACCTAAAAATTATATACAACGGATCCTGTATTTTTTTATTAGAGATCCATGAGCAATACAATCTCGTGGGAAAGTAAACAAGAATTTTTTGACTCCCAAATTACATCAGAGGCGTTACATTTTCAAGTGGCTGACTACTGACATATATATATATAAATTCTGTTTTTTTAAAGTCAAAGGCTGACATCACTGAATCACCCTACATTCCTAATTCATTATCTCACCAGTACCATGCACCAGTATCATCTTAAATACTTTATTTTTTGTCGGAGTCAACAACTTTTTATTGATATGATCAAACAGTAGATATTAAATATTATAAATCTACCACCATAGAAAAAAGCGAGCCTACTAATTAATGTTTTGTGAACTTGTGTGATATGTGATAGTTAGTTAATTTTACTTTCCAACGAAACAATTTTATTAGACTTAAAAAAGTTATTCTATATCACTAATTTCTTTTACCCGGTATCCTGTATATGACTACTATTGCATTTATTAGGTTTTCAATTAGATATATGGTGACGTTTTCATTTACTCGATAGAATGTATAAGTTAATAATTATTACTATTATAAATATGTAGCGATAATATTCGACTTACTTCTTTGTTATAGACTCTTGCAATACCACTATGTAAATTATTTTAAACTCTAAAAGAGAAAAAGATTTTGGTATCTTCAATTGAAAAATGGCATTTATTTTTGTACATACTTTAACTGTAAATCTCTATTGATTTAAGTAATGAGCGAAATCATGACAAGTATTGCTTTTTCCATTAGCTTAAATAATTTTGTTTTAAACTTCTTTTTATTGGTATTATTTTTAAACAGGTATTAATTTTATAAAAGACCATAGGGTTTTAACACGCCAACCAAAAGTGTAAGCATGCAGCTTTAGCATTAATTAAAAAAAAACATTGCATATATAATTAACAAGATTTTTTTTCAATTTTGATCAAATTTTAGATCGCCATAATGAACAACATAAAGTTTAACATTTTTTGTTAGCATAATAAATTATTTAAATAGCATGTATATTATCTCCTTAATTTGAGAAGTAAAGAGTTGAAATATATTTTTTACTGTGATGAAAAATTCTTAATGAAGTAAGTGTTCTGCCTTCATAATTAAAAACAGTTGATGGCTAGCAGCACATTCCGATCAAATAAATTTATACTGTTATTTCAGCTTTACTAAAACAAAGTTTCAATGATTGCATTATGTCATTTTTTAAATAAAAATACAGAATGATAACGTTTTTAATCCCCGTTAATATTATTTTAAATTTCATTCATCTTTTTGTCCATGTTTTTTACAGGTTTTATATTTTAAATAATAAAAAACATTTTTTTAGTATTTATTTTCACAATATATTTATTGATCAGGACCGGTTTCGCTTATCGCGAGCATTATCAACTGATAGAATACAATTTACAAGCAAGTCTATTTATAAAAAAAATTGAGGACTAAAAGCACTAATAAACAATTTACAGGAAATCATACAATATTAATACAAATAATGTAAATTAATTTAAAAGTGAAATGTTATCAATCACTTATTAATAATTTTTAACTTTTTTTTGTTTCTTAGTTCTTGAACCAATGGTTTTGTATACCTGTTGCCTTTAACTCATTTTTTTTTTATAAATAGACTTGCTTGTAAATTGTATTCTATCAATTGATAATGCACGCAATGACCGAAACCGGTCTTGATCAAAAGATAGACTGTGGAAATAAGTACTAAAAAATGTGTTTTTATTATTTAAAATATCATGCCTTTCCATCAAGAAGTTACAGTACTTAAAAGGTTTTATATTGTCAATTCATCTGGCATTTTTTAAAGGTAATATTGCAACATTTGTACGCCATTAACAAATATTCTTATGTAGCAGTGTATTTCAATTTCATTAAATATTTCAATCTTATTTTCATTGTGTTTAAATAGTTAAGAAATAATATATGTATAGCTATATATCTTTATCCATTAACATATCTCATTTGAGAGAATATGGACAGGTCGAAGATCAAAATGTTGGCAATAATTCATCCAATAATGTAGGTGCATTATGATTCACTGCTAGAGTGCTCAGATATTGCTTTATATCTGTATTTTTAGTCCAGATCTAATGGCTGCTATTCTTACAAAGAAGCTTTATATGTAATATCTTGTTATACAATTACAATATTGCCATGTGATGTTATTTGGTTCATTCTTTGAGATGAGTATGTTATCCAATTTTAAGTGGCAGATTGTATTGAAATTGTGCAAATTATAATTTAATTTCCTCATAAACAAATCTAACATAGGGATAACACCGAAGTCGCGAACATTCCAACTGTATTTTGTTTAGACTAACTTTAGGGAACGTCAGAAGTACTTTGAATCGAGATTTTCACTTATTTATAATAATATAGTTTTAATATTTATGGTACTAATTGAGTATTATAGTTATTGAGTTTGGAATCATGTTATGATGTGGGTTGGGATAATTCTAATTTACAATTCATTGATAGTTTAAATTTGATATCTATTGTCATAAAATACAATTTCCATCTGAAAATAATTGTTTGTTTTTCTTTCTACATAAAATTTTCAATAGTAAACAGTTCTTCAATTAATTCTTCAGTTGCAATAAAATTGTGTGCTTATTCTGTGCATAATTAATGTAATGTATCATTATTTTCAATGGCTACTTAAATTAATTTTGAAATTTTCCACTTGCATATGTATTTTTTCATTTCACTGAAGCCTTCCAGAACATAACATTTAAGAGGATAAACTGGGACTGCCAGGGTTGTTATTTATATACATAGTGATCACTATTATTGAATAAGTTGACATAAGGTCTTTTTTTTTTAATCTTTAACTTCATTATAAAATAGTCCAACTCTTTAAATTTCTTTGAATTTCAGGTGGAAAAAATGTTTTTTAACCCCCATTTTCCATAGCTGTTTTTCTTAACTATTTAATTAAATAATTTTCGAAAATTATGGTTGTGATTAAAAATTATTTCTTATTTAATGTAAGTATTTTCTACCACATGCATTGTAGATTTAATTTTTTTTATTAAAGATCCACTCAATATTCATTATTTCATACAACACAGATTATCTTATTAACATACAAAGGGAATCAAGTAAATCATAAATAAAGATTTTTCATAAGACTCGCATAATTTCATTTGTTTATTTATCTATTTTATAGTAATAATTCATAAAAATTACATTGTTGTACGTTTGAAAACAAACTGTGAAAGACGTTATCTTGCCTATTTTAATTTTTATGAGAGCCTAAGTTGAAATTTCGACAATCGGAAGTTTTATGTGATTTTAATATTATTTTTTAATCCAGCCATGAATAATTTATAACCTTTTCAATTGTATTTTTTTTTTTTATATATATATAAATGTTCATTTAATTTATTTTAACATTTTTAAATTGTTTACCTCAATTTTACAGTCTGTTCTGTCTCGAGTTTAGTTGAATTTTAATTGAATCAAATAAAATAGCATTTATTTGTGTCATTTGCCCATTGTTGTCAATTTTTTTTTGGAAAATTTAGGGATTTGATTTTTACATTATATTTTCATATTTAAATTTCAGTATTATATACCAGACAGTTTGTTATTAGATTGTAACATATATTTTGTACGAAATGTTAGTGATGATGAAAAAACGATTTAGATATTATACCTAAATATTCCAATAAAATAATTTAATTTATAAATACTATTCATTTTTTTTTTTTATATGAATCCAAAGAGATAATATTTTGAGTTTTGAATTTAATAAATCATTCATTGAAACATTGAAGGATCAATTCATACATGTTTGGAAATAAATCCCAGGGCATAGCTTAATTTAAGCCAATAATATTTTCAAAATTATTTAAGTCTAATATAATTTATGATTGATTTTCAATTTACAATTCTGATCAATATAATGCAGGCTTTTTCAATCTCCCCGGCACGTTATTTTTGAATCACTTGAACATTCATACTGATAATATATTCAAAAGTGAAGTAGGTTTAATTAGACCCAGATATAGATGGCTAATTTTATGGTGGTAGATAAAAATAATATTGAAAAATAAATAATAACTTAACATTAATGTTGTAAATATGTACTTAACTATATAAATAACTTCTTTCATAATAAAATGTGCATTTCCCTGAATTCCAGTTAAGATAAATGTTTTTTTAAACACGAATGTGTTATACCTAGACATATATTTAGAATTCTTTATAAAACAATGATAATCTTATGAAAAAAAAACTGTATGAACGGTTAAGATATAATTATATTTGATTAAAGGGTTATGTACAATTTAGTATCAAATATACGAAATTCCAAAAACACTAGAACCTATTATTTTATTTTTTCTCATTGGAAAATGCTTGCTATAATAAAATTTGAATCTAATCTTATACAGATCATACTGGTGACTAATTATTACTCTGAATATTTTTTTTTTATTTTGCTTGCATTATTAATCTTTTTGGCGCATCTGTTTATATGAAAAGTTGCAATTGTTTTATCAAAATTTTTCATCTTAGTACATATACTAAGACTCAGAATGTTTCGAAATGCATGTACTGTTTTTTTTCTTTGTTATTACTAACCACTTATTTATCATGACTACAATATCAATATTGAACTTCTGCATTACTTTATTATGTTCCCGGAATAAATGCGTACATTTCATTTGCTTGTCCAAAGACTTAAATTATAGCAGCATACTATATGTTGAAAAATAAGCACTGTGTTGATGGAATATAATTGAATGATCTGTAACGATCATAGTTAATAATTTTAATCTATCTAGAAAAAATGTGTGATTCATACTGACCGTTAGTTTTCATTTGTTTCCATTCATATATACGGATTGCTTTCAGTATTTTATTTTGCACTTTTATGTTATATACGAAGTTTTTTATGATTTCCAATGCACATAAAATTTTTCACAGTTTTAAAATTTTCTATTTACCAAATCTAATGTTTCTAGTACAGTAATTAGCTTTCCTATTCTTCTTGGATGATGTATATTTCAACAGTAAAAAATGATTATCCTTTAGCATTTAAAAATTTGTTAAATGTAATAGAAAACATACATATAATTGTCTGCCATTTATATATTGCTGCGAAAGTATTTATAACCCTTAAAAATCATTTTTTTTTTGTATTGTAACATTATTTAAGAATGGTTAGGATTATTTATAAATACATACTTATTTTAAAATAGATTAAAATATACATTAAACATACGCGCGAAATGTAACCTAATGAATTTTTTATATATTGTTTAGCATATTTTAATTTATGCAAGCGATTATAGATTTTTTACATTGCATTTCTGTTTGCATCTATTTTTTTGACTAAATTGTGAAATTTTGCTGTTCTTATTCTCTTCTAACCTTTGTTTTAAAATTATATGAAAAATGAATATATTTATATTACCTACCTACTTATTACACATGACTACCACAGCATATAATTTTTTTCCCATGACCAAACTCAAATATATTTCTATAATATAAATCCCTTCTTAACCATTTGAGGAGTATGGCCGCACATGTGCGTCCAAGGGTTCCGTTACAATTGCCACTACACATATCTGTTATTCTTTTTTGGCAGTCGCATTTTTATTTGCTTCAAATTAATAGTTAATATGTAACATGAAATCTATTACCATGTAAAATTGGGCATAAAATTTCGTTTTGGTTTGGCTGCTTCCTTTTTCGAAATCAGCGTCATATGTGCACGCTCAGAATACAATTTTGATATATGCTCAATCAGATGTAATAGCTTCTAGAAAATTGATAATGAATAAATTCATTTTCATTTTTAATATAAATTTATCAATCCATAAGACTTATTTACTATATAATTACAAATAATATTCCTCTCAGATTGACCTATAAAAAATAGTTTTTATAATTTTATGTGGAGTAATAGTAAAAATATACAAAAAAACTTGTTGATTAAAATATAACTCACTCCTCAAAGGGTTAATTAATATTGTTTTAAATACGTTATAGCATTGTTAATTACCACAAACAAATTGATAGCAAAGATATAAGGATTGATTTTTATGGCGCTACTGCGAATTTTCTTAATACCTGTTTCTTGCTATTTCATTTTCAGTGAAATCCCAAATATATATATTATGTATACTCTAAAAATTCAATATATATTTAAAAAAAACTGTTCCTTGTTGTAAGCATTTATTTAGACATTTTTTTCATAGTTCATTGACTTTATTGCATTTGTTTCCAATTCTTTGAGGAGATATTTTATATATTCATTTAGTTTGCTTAAAATTTATGAAATTATATTGTTTTCAACTGGGGCTAACTTTTGTCAAAACACTGAGGATAGATGAAAGCAATTATTTCCATTGGATTACTGTTTTTTCCATGAATACGTAGTTTTAAGAATATTTTTATCAAATGTGTAATAATTATTAAAAGATATTCAATAATAAATTTGGCGTAGTAAAAATTACTTTTATAGTTTTATTTCATATTTAAACATATTTTCCTAAAATAAATTTACTGCAATTATAAAGAATGCTTCTTGAAAAAACTAAACATATTCTTAATTCACAACTTATGTAATTTTGAAGTTTATCGAAGTGTTTATAATGTAACTGAATGGCATTATTCGGTTACGTATTTTGAGAAATGGAATGATTATTATTACAAATTATGTTTGACACCACATGAATTTTTGAATGAGAGTTTTCTTTTCCTAAATTGTTAGCACTCCTGCGTAATTTCCAATCTATCTTTTTTTAGCATTATTTTCTATGAACTAAATGTTGCGCGGATTATATTGCGATTTTGTAAAATTGTTAATTTGCTAAAATGTTTATAATAACACAATTCTCTTCTTAATGTAATCATTCCTTTTCATAATTGTTGATAGTTATTTTGGCTCGCACTGAACTATGCTTACACTTTAAAATTGCTTAGCTTTTATATATAACAATTATTTAAAAGCATGATGACAATATAATGTCAACTCTAATCGAAATATGGTAATCTGCATTTATAACTAATATAATTTTTATACACATACATATATTTGAAGTTGTTTTAAGAAAATGAAACCTGATAGTGCTATTAATCAATGCATAGAAATTTCATTGGCAGGTTGGTTGGTCGGTTTTTTTGTATTGTGTTTGGTTATAATTTTCTTGATATTTAACATTTTACAAGTCTTAAAATAGAGCTGTGTACATAAATGCTTAGAATTTTTATTTTGTTTAACATAAACTTCATTTTTAAGATTTTATTGGTTATTATCATTTATTTAGATGAAGATAAATATAGTAATTGGCCATTTTTTTCGCTATAGTTATTAGTTTGGGAGTAAAATAATTCAATAAAAGAGCTTGTAAAAAATAAAAATATTTTAATTTAAGCAATTGAAAAGCAAGTTTTCTTAACTCTTTCAGTGTCTAGATTGTAAAAATATTTCATTAACAATAAGTTTTCAAAACGTCTAAAATGCCATAAATATTAGTGTATAAAAAATTTGATTATTTCAATTTATTACAGTACACTCGAGATGCTACTGAACGTTTCTGAACTTCAATGTTGCTCAAATCGAGCACTCCATTTGTGCGTCAGTGTATGTCAGGCACTGGTCTGGTTAAGGATATCTCTTACACTTTGGTTGCCAATATTTCACCTGGTAAGATGGCTTATTTCAGTGCATTGATAGATGTTACATATGAGAGGGTTAACAGTGTCAAATGTTCATGTACAATATAACAATTGTTTTGAAATATGCCCAAATTTGTCCTGAAGTCTCAGTAAGTTTATTTAGCATCACTATTGCTAAATTAATTTTTGAGACATGCAACTTTGACATATCATTCATAAGACTCAACAGTGAACACAAATTGGCAGAATTTTATGTTGGAAACCCAAGACACCTCGGTATATTATGTAATGACATTTTCATACATGGTGACAAATGTAAGATAAGGGATGTCTGACAACTTATCTTATCAGCTATGGTTGAAATGGCCAAGTACTCTAGCATGGCTGATAACTATTGTATTCACCCTAATGCTTTTTAATATGAGTTATTTTTTATTTTCAATTGGTGAAATCCTTTAACACATAAAACAGGGCTTCCCAACCTTTTTCGGGTGGTGACCCCTTTTTATAAAACCCATATGACCTGTGACCCCATGCAATCAAAAGTTAGCTTAGTTGGCAACCCCCCAAAAAAGTCTGTTGCGACCCATAGGTTGGGAACCATTGCTATAACAGTTAGAAATAAATAAAATAATAGGAAAGCGACACACCAGTAGGTCGTTAGCTTTAGACGGGTTAAGGTAAATTTTATCAAATATACTATATGAAGTATATAACACGTGGATCAATAAGTCCCGGGACTGACACATAGATGGCGTTGCCAAAAAAGTTCCGTATGATTTTTCATAAGTACCAACCTTCAAAAGATACCTGTCAAAATTTCATGACATTCTGATGTTTGGTCCATGAGTTACAGTGATTTAAGTGACGCTCGTCTTGATATTCTCAGAATAATGGATTCGAAACAATTTCGTGTGTTGATTTATCATTGTTTTTTGATGAAAAAAACACAGTGCAAGCTCAGCAATGGCTTGAAAAGTGCTACAGGGAATCTGCTCCATCAAAAACAACCATTTTTCGGTGGTATGCTGAGTTTAAACGTGGTCGTACAGACACTGAAGATGCTGAACGCTCTGGCCGGCCAAATGAGGCAATTACCCCGGAAATCATCAAAAAAGTCCACCAAATCGTTTTCGAAAACCGTAAATTAAAATTGCGTGAGATAGCTGACACCTTAAAGATATCATACGGCAGTGTGTACACTATTTTGCATGAACATTTGTCTATGAGGAAGCTGTTGTCAAAGTGGGTGCCGCGTTTGCTCACAGTGGATCAAAAACAACAACGTGTCGTTGATTCTGAGCGCTGTTTGAAGCTGTTTCGCCGAAACAAACCGGATTTTTTGCGTCGGTATGTGACAATGGACGAAACCTGGATCCTTCACTACACTCCAGAGTCAAAGCGGTCGTCAGCCGAGTGGACTGCAGTCGGTGAGAAGCGTCCAAAGCGGCCAAAAACGCAAATGTGGACCGGTAAGGTTATGGCCTCAGTATTTTGGGATGCTCATGGAGTTTTGTTCATCGACTACCTTGAAAAAGGTAAGACCATCAATAGCGAACGTTACATTGTCCAATTGATGCGTTTGAAGAACGAAATCGGTGAGAAACGGCTCCAAATGAAAAAGAAGAAAGTGCTCTTTCACCAAGACAATGCGCCGTGTCACAAGTCGCTCGCTACAATGGCGAAATTGCATGAATTGGGCTTCGAATTGCTTCCACACCCACCATATTCACCGGATCTGGCCCCCAGCGACTACTACCTGTTTGCAGACCTCAAAAAAATGCTCCAAGGAAAGAGATTCTACTCCAACGAGGAAGTCATCGCCGAAACGAACGCTTATTTCGAGGCCAAAGATAAATCGTTCTACAAGAAAGGTATTGAAATGTTAGAGAAGCGCTGGACTGATTGTGTTGCTCTTGAAGGAGACTATGTTGATGAATAAAGTCGAATTTTGCCAAAAAAACGTGTTTTTCTTAGTTAGTCCCGGGACTTATCGATCCAAGTGTTATATATATATATTTATGTTATATACGATATATATTTTTATATTAAAATTATAGAAAGAAATTAATATAACTATACAAAAGCGGTCGTAGCTGGTTTATATTTCTAATGTAGATTTCATGGTTTTTTTTCTTAACATTGTAAAATTTTTGGAATATCTTTTGAAAAATATACCTCTGAAAGCAATAGCAAATAATTCATGGATAAAGCAAGTTTCACTTTGCTGTTTTTGTGGTGTATCTATACTGCTGAGAGCACATAGTTGTGATTTACCGCCCACGTGACAATTGTTTCTGAGAATTTCTTGAAAGGCGGATCATGTTGCAATCCACATCACATTTAAACACTGCCAGACCTCCCTGTTGCAGATCGCTATCGGATATTGTTATTTGATCTGTCACATAACTTGAATTTGTTTCCAAATGGCTGACAATAAAAAATATTCATTATCAAATGGGTGAAAACAAATCATATATTGTCACATCATGTAACCTAAATTGTAGGTCAGAATATAGGGTTGAAAAAAATATCTTTTCTCTGTGAATGTTTACCAGAGGCTGATTAAGTTTTTTTGTTTGACATTTGTTTAGAATGAAACCTTTACAGATAACAGCCAATCCATAAAAAAAGAAATTTTCGTTGGCCCGCCTATTAAGTAAAAATTATTTATTGACTGTTTTTGTTCAAAATATATCCTTGATATTAAAAAAAAAAAAAAAAGGAGGCCGTGTGTATATTGAAAACCTACAATCATAGAAGACAGTTATCACTGTATTTAAAGCTGTCATCACAAGCATAAAGAGAGTTGTTTGATAGTCCTGGGTTGAAAAAATGAGACCATGATTTTTCAACTTTTCTAAACATCATATTTCATAGATAAAAAAGGAATATGTCATTGCTTCTAAGCAGACGTCCAATGTAGGTACAAACCATGCTGTAATTTGCTTAGAATTATGGTCATTTTCACAGTAAGCTAAAAAAAAATAACCAAATTTTTGTACTGCTTTTCGCATTACTGCTGCATGTTGTCATATGGGGACAGAGTAGTAAATACAGGTTCCATGTAATTTTGCTTGTCTAATTTTACCAAAAAGTCTTACCGTAGGGAAAATAAAAGTCAAGTTATATATATATCTGTAGGTATATTTATTTTTGTAGAAAAGTGGGATACAATAAACTTGATATTATTTCGAGAACAAGCAAAAGCAACATTTATCGGTCAATCAGTGAATATCTAATTTAAGTTCAAACAATCCAAAACAGAAATCATTTCTTATTACGCTATTTACCATACATTTTCGTTTGAGGTACAAACATATTTTAAATTATGAACTATTTATTACACTGTGATATAGGTTAATACAGCAGCAGTTTTTTTTATAAATATTATATTGTAGTTTTATCTTCACATAGAGACATTATCACTAAAAATTGATATTTAGAATAAGTTTATCTTGTGTTTGCGTATGAAATACTGATTTAGCAATTTTTTAATGATAAAACCAATAAGTTGAAATTTTAGACTGAATAATAATTTGATTTTACAATTATGCATCTATCATTAATGCAAAATGGATACTCCATGACATCAACTATATTTACAGGTTTTAGAAATGACGATGTTAGCCATCCAGTTTCAAACCACCAAGGCCACAGAAAAATACAGGTCTCATTATTTGTTTTTTGGTTATTTTGCTTATTGCTAATAGAAAAATGTTATTGCTGATCTTTGAATGATTGTCAAAAATAAAACATATATAGTAGATAAACATACACAGTACATCATAATGTTAATTTAAGGCAGTAAAAGTCAAGTTTTTATCATTTATATCTGTACTAAGGTATATATGTTTTTTTCTCGCATTCAATGGGTTGGTTCATTTTTGGTAACAGGTTAAATGAAATGTGTTACCACAGATAGCATGTAAGGGATCTATATTTGCTTGTTTACTTCGGTGATTATTTAATACATAGATCTGGTGGTAACCTTTAGTTCATAGTGATTAATATTTCGGTTACTAAAATCTTTGCAACGCCGGTGGTAACTATAATATTCCACATAAATAAAACTTTATTTAGATAGTAGACATTTTCTCTTCAATTAATAGAGGGCATTGTGAAGAATATTTGAATTTATAAATGATAAATTTTATTTAAAACCACTTCCAAAGGTTAGCTACAAAACATCAGCAAGCAATCATATTATCTTAACATGTTAACATTGGAAAAGCGAATTCCGCGTTGTTTGAAATATGACATTATTTGCTCACAACTCTTTGAATGTTTTTTTAAAATTTTATTTTGAGGCACTTATTGCTGCACAACATACAATAATGATGCACATATTTATTTATGGCTTTCAATCCTGGCTATTAAGAAGTAAAGCTATTTAAGTAATGTAATATTTTGTGGCTTATCCCAAACACAGTATAATCGCAAAAAAAAAACAAGGTGGTATAAACTCAAAAATTGGCTAACACTCAAGCTGCAGTGTTAGCCAATACGTAAATACCTTGCTTTTATAAGAATATTAGCATCTTTTTCGTGATTTTTTTATCATGATAGATAAATATTTTTGTCAATTTTCAAAAAATATTTCCTAATAGAGAAAAAGTTATGATAATTTTTGCAAGACTGCAGTTTTTTCAATTTAGATGTTCTTTGGGCACATTTAGTCCACCGCCAATGTGTTAAGATATAGTACTGTTGACAACAAAGAATGAGTAAAACTCACTGAAACCAAGCATGGACCAACCTATTAATCTCATACATATTAAGCCTTTCAGTCTGTCAACGTCTTAATAATTTTTGTCACTTTCAATTTATCAGCAATAAGAAGAGATTTAGGCAGAGAAAATAAAAGAGATAGCTATAGAAAAATGATTAATTTTCTATATTTCCCCACAGCAATGGTGAACAAATAAAAAAATCATTAGTTTTAATTCAACCGGTCACAAGTAAAACAAAATCATCATATATAATTTGTCATCAAGTGTCAATACTCACTAATATGTGCAATAATTTGGTTTGAGTCTCATAGTTGTTTTTGGCAAAAGCATTTGGTAACAGTTTATCATATTTTGATTACATTATAAATAGCAAAAGTATGATATATATCATTCACTATTATTTTCGAAGTATTACGAAAACATAATATATTATTGATGCAACGAAACAATTCTTTGGGATGCTGAACAACAATATTATACGACTGACTGCCACTGATGTATACACCTTTATCCAAGTTATCTATTACAAGAAAAATCATGATCTCATTAACTTACATGAAAACTCAAGATATAGAATAACTTTCGATGACAATATAAATTCAATAAAATATATGTGAAAACAATACATTATTTATTAGTAGCCTTATTATTATGTATCATGTGTTATGTGGTTTCTTTTTTTCAAATAGAGTAAGGACAGGGCTAGGTCAAAACAGTGATTAGCTATTATCTCTTGCTACACCCGTTTTTATGATCAGGTTGGTGAGGGAGGGAATTTTAGATATCAGACATCAATGCCTTTGATAATAAATCAATTAAAAAGTCTGTCAATACTAGGATTTGGGTTGTGATCTACATTAACTACTCATTTACAGGACTGGGAATTAATTGTTTGATGAATAACAAATTAAATTTCATGGATTTTAGAATAACGAATGTATGTTTTGAGTATATACATACCTAAGTAAATAATTTATTGTTACAATGATTGTGATTAAAACATCCTACAATTTAATTATTAGTGATCAACCATTATTCTATTTTCTTATTTATTTTAGAAATCTCGCCTACTTTCAAATGCCATTTCATAACTTCATTTTAACCTTTTGATGACACAACTATAAATACAGTAGGAACACCAATCTTACATTCTCCAAATATATCATAAATTTACTATCATTCCGGCAAAGCCCCCCCCCCGATATATTCCCTTGATTTATCGGTTGAAGATTATGGTCCCAACACAAATACTACCCCGATTAATCATCAAATATCCCACAATATACAACTGCTATTGGTGTTTTGCCACAAATTTTATCTTATAATGTTTTTATTCCCTTAACACTTAGGCTGCGGAAAAACACCTACCTCGTACATTCGTATTTTGGAACCACATTTACACGTGTAACACACTTTATTACAATATGCTACATTTATATAAGATGGCTTGTAGCAATCACTTTGTAATATTTGATATTATACAAACATAGAGTAACTCTTAATGCAATAAGCGTTTGGTCAGCGTTCCTTCAATATAATGGATTACGCGCCAGGTGCGTTTTCAGCATCTGACGTGTTAATAAGAGCTTGCAATAAAATTTAACAATTATTGTAAAAACGATTTACACAACACATCTGTAAGCGATGTCTTGTTGAACACCTATGCACAAACTGTTCTGTAGTCTCACCAAGGTGGTCGCTGTTGAATTTTAACTAGTATTTCACATTGTGGGATATTTCATTAAAAAAATAAAAGATTTCACCCAAGAGGTTTCAACATTTATCATATAATTTCAGTGTCCCTCAAAAAGAAAAGAATTAGTGTTCCACTCTAATGACTTCATATTTGTTAATGCAAGATTGTAAAATATTTATATAAAATTGAAGCTTTTTAACCCTTTTAGTCCTACACCGTTAAATATGAAAAACTCTATTGCTCCAGTGATTGCGAGGTCAACAGATGAGCCCTGCAATGGCTTTAGCAATTTTATTGCTGGAAATATTATTTTTTTTACCATATTTTGACATCACACTACAAAAAAATCTAGTAAAGTAATACAAAAAAAATGATTGAGGTTTTTCAAAATGAAATTCGAATTTTGAAACTATGTTCGCCCTTTCAGTGATGCAATATACTGAAGATGCTGAAAAGTGAAAACCGGGTTGTGAGTGACAAAACATGTGGAATTGTACAGCTTCAAAAATTCAAATTTAACTATTTATTTAGTATGCATATATTAATAAAATGATCAATTAAAGTGAATCAAAAATAAAATGCTATATAAAAAAAAATATGATAGTGGATACTTAGTCATCAAAAGGTTAAAATTACACTTTCCAACTTATGGCTAAGCCGACAATTATTGCTATCTATAAAATGTGATTTTGGAAAAACAATTGCAGAGTACATATTCACTGAAAACTTAATAACAATAGAACCCTTGTATTCAGAAAAAATGCCTCTTTGGCCACAGGTATACCAATAATAGTTTCTTAAAAAAAAATAACAACCAAAATTTGTCCGCCTAATATTTATTGAATTGAAAAATAACTGCAGACACAAAGATAAAACCTCTTAAAACAATAGTATATAGTTTAAATAAAAAGTGTTGAATTGAAATGCGTCATATTTCCAATAATATAAATTTTCCAATGCACAGTTCATAAACTCTGAATTTATTTTTAATCTTAAAAGTATTTAATATATTTTTGAAATAAATAATTTATTTAAAATTTTATTATCTAAATAGGTACATTTTCGAATATAACGACTAATTTTTCATTTTCTAAAAAAACTTTAATAATTAGGCTTGAATATATTTATTTATTTTTTGGCCAATAACAGAGTTTTCTGGCTCAGTCAATGTCTGATGATGTATTGTAGTGAAACCCTGGAAAAATAAGCAACGGACTATACGCCTACTCGGATACATTTAAACAATAAGTTCTAATAAATATTATAAATCTGATAATAATAACGATACTAATATTATTCCATGACAGAATTTCAAGAATTGAAATAAAAGGTTTTGCCGTAATGTTATAAAATTAATTAGAGTTGCTGGATGCAAAAATACTGATTTATCATGTCTTTATTGGTGTGGTATTGATTACATAATCTTTCATTTAGATTTTCTATAAAAAATATATGCCAATCCATTTGCATAACAAATCATATTCATCCAATTCCATTGCACACGATTCTTAAAATTTAATTTGGTCTCTTATTCAAATTGTAAGAATTTTAAGTACAATGGTTATACTACTAAATAGAAATGTATTTTCCTGAAGATGGAATCACTTTCCACAAGTAAAAAATAATATTATAAAGGAACTATATACAATAAATATGAATTACAATCTATACATGTAGTAGTAAAACATAACAATAATCGTTGGTATTTTTTTTCACCCAAGTCAAAGTTCTACAAAGTTTCAACTGCATGGTTGCACAATTTGTGTTTATTCTTCAGCATTTAATATTCTTGAGTTGTAAATTTTAATTCAAAAACAATGTCAGAATGACATATTAAAGAAATTATTAGCATAGTAAAAACAAAAATTATTATTAGCCCTCTTACTCTCAAACTATTCTAAAATGCTCACATTCGACAGAAAAGGTTAGCTTTGATTCCTTGCATTTAAATTTGGAGAGTTTATTTAAGATATATTATTTAATGTTAACAATTACGCTGTACAATACCTTACAAACCATAACAAAATGTCTTCATTTTATGATGGGTTTTTTGAAATATTTTATGTACAAGCTCGCAGTTGTGAATGAATTCATATCGCTTAATTTATTTCTTTTGTCTCGGTTCATTGTCCACTTCAAGCCACAAATTATTTTCTAATTTTGACATTTGTTTTTTTTTAATATAAATAAATCATAGACAATCTGTAATTATAAAACTTATGCAGAAGAATCGAAAATGGTTCTATGCATGTAGAAATCTTTATGAAATGACATAAATAGTGTTAGTCTGTATGTCATGAAAATATAATCATTAATTGCAACCAATTCATTACATAAAATCATTTCAGCATTTCTATGTAGTGCCAATAATTCGGTAGTTGGTGAGTAAGAGGGTTCAAGAATGAAAATGTGAATCCAAAAAATGTCTCCCTTGGGCTTTGCATTTCGTTATGTAGTGGTTTACACATGATATGGTTGAGATTGCGCAAAGCAAATGTAACAAGAAAATGTTCTTTATATTGAGATATGAACAAAACGATTTGATACTAAATGATTGAATCACAAAAAAATTTTGCTGGATAACATAAATTTTTATTATACTTTGATATTATGATAAATTGTAAATATTATTTTTGAGATTGAAACCATATAAGATAATTTATAACTAAAATTCATAGATTATTGAAACAAATTATAACGTTATAATCATACTGTGGGAAAATAGATGCAAATTATCAATGGAAAAAAAACATTGAAATTACGAAAAGTAGTAAAGCAAACAATATGCTTCTCAACTACTTTTATGTTCACTGAACCCATGTTGCTGGAACCCACAATGGCTCTGTTTGTACTTTCCATGCAGTTTTAAGAAGAACAGCAAGTGATGTAGCAAGATCGCCATTCACAATTTCTTCGTCGAATAAATGGCCATATAGAAACTCTATCCTACGGGATGCTTTTAGGATTTCATTAAGTTCTTCGTTCTGAAATGTAATTAATAATAACAATTTATTCTTGTCAATTGAAGTTTAGTGTTTAAATTTGATAATATAAAAATTACTCATTGAAAAGGTAAATCAAGATAATCACCGTAAAACCGCGTGAATTGCTCTCGTCAAATGTTGATCGGGCACGTGAGGCGATTCGAGTTTCACGTAAAACTTCAATTGTCGGTGGTTTAATATTAATTATGTAAGGTCGCACTCTTGGTGTACGGAGAGCTTTCAATGCTTGCTGATGAGGACATAATACACACACATATCCTGAAAAATAAAAAAATATCCAATCAGTATATTCTGTAGAATAGTATATATAAATATATATTACAGTGTAAGTATATTTCAAGTGAAATTACAGTTTACCAATTAAGGTAATAAAAATATTAAAAAAATAATTTACAGGATGAGTAATTTAATAATATAAGCCATGGATAACAAACTAATATTTTAAGTCATATTTGTGTTGACAACCTATTGGTCGCATAGCCAGATTAATAATAATAAGTATTGCATTGGATTTATGATTAAATTTTTGTTGGAAAATTGGAGATAATATACTAATAATTAATACAATAAAACCATTTTTGGATGGATAATTTTAGATTAAAAAAAAACCTTTTAAATACGTGTTTTACAAGAAGTTATTTCATTTTGTTCATATTTTTATCCATCATTGAATGATACATTGAAAGTATGAAAAGAAATTTTTGATCCAAAAAATTATTAAAAACAAAGGAATGAAATTCTACCATTTTACACTACTGTCAAAATACAAGATAATGACAGCCTAATTACGGCCTGGTAAATATGAATATATTCCAATCTTTACCAGGGCACTGTAAGTTTTGTTGTCATTTTTTCAGAGCAAGACTAAATTAAAAAATGTTTTATCTGGCCAGCCAAAGAATTGGAAGATTAATTTGAATTAATGACACTTTGTAAAATTCCAATGTTTCGTCATTCATAACACCGTAAAATATATAGAGTGGTACCTCGATATACGAGTTTAATTCGTTCTGTAACCTTGCTCGTATGTCAATTTGCTGGTATCTCAAAGCAATTTTTCTCATTGAAATACCATTAATCCTTTCCAGCCCCCAAAATGTCACCCCAGTTTTTCTTGTTAAGTATATTTTTTATAGTAGGTCCATAGAGTTTGACAGTCGAAATAGAATGCAATACCAACACAGATATACGGATTTGCAACCAATACATTCTATATGCACCCCTCCACACATACGCAAAGTGCACAAAGATACTCGTCTGTATCATGTGTGTCAGATAATGCAAGGCACACACGAGGCAGAGTAAACTGATGAGTCGTCTGCAGCCGGCTGTTCCTCGTATTTCAAAACAAAACTTTGCTCGCTTGATGGCTTGTATCTCAAATATCTCGTATGTTAAGGCACTCATATCTCGAGATACCACTGTATACATTTTTAATAAACTATAACATACATTTTTATCATGCTTTTAGAACTGCAAATGTGAAAAAAAAGTCTGTAAAAAATAACAACTTTACCAGCATTTATGATTGATTCAACACTTTCTGAAGATGTTCCATATAAGTTCCCTTTATATTCACCAAACTCAATAAGCTTTCCAGCTGCTATCTCTTGTTCCATTCTCTCACGGCTTACAAATATATATTCTTTTCCATTTTGTTCACCTGGTCTTTGAGGTCGAGATGTAACTAAAAATATTTATAAGAAATACCATAAATACAATAAAAAACAATATCTAAGAATATTTTCTTGTCTATATAGAGACAAATACAACTCTAATGAAAATATAAAACATTTATCATATTGTAAAATAGACAAATTCACTGACATGGTACTGGACTCTTATATTTTTCCGAATCAGTTGCAACTAATCTTCTTTTCAATTCATTGCGACCGACTCCGGGTGCACCGATCAAAACAAGGGGACGTATTAAGCCTGGACGAGGATATAAACGGCCAACTTCTTCATAAGTAGGAATATTCTCTCTGTCAAAGTCGTCATTTTCTGCCAGATCGTACATAATCTTTTTAATTTTCACAGGGGGTTTACAAGGCAGAAGTGCTGCAGAATCGACGGATATTTCTGCACATTCAGTTTCCTCCATATTGTTTTCCCCACCTTCTGCTAGGGACTGTGTAGCAAGGGCACGAGTGCACTGCACTGCTGCTGCAGGATTACATAATACTGGTGATGAAGGAGCGGATGATGTTGTTCCTGAAATAAAATTAATGCTGTACATTTCAAATGGGGTATTCCAAAAATAAATAATATGGCACATATTCAATTAAATTTCATGTCATGAGAGTTGATAGAATGAATGCAATATTGGAAGATTTGCAAAATAAAAGTACTACAAAAAAACAGTGTCAGAATTTTCAGAACGGAAAGATAAAAAGGTATATTACGCTAAACACATTATATTTTACGCAATGCACATGAAGCTATGCAATATAGCAACATCAAAATTCTGAAAGGTTTAATATTTGGAATGGCATGTGAAATCGATTGTTTAAAAACATACACATGAAAATATAAAAAGAGATGAGAGTTTAAAATTGAAGGCTATTCTATTCGCAATTCAGCAAATTCAATTCACACCCTTCGCAGGGGCACAGAGAATTTTTAAGGGGAGCTATGAGATTTAAAAAATTTTGAATATATTTTATATGACAAGAAAAGTTAAGCCACAATTTATTTTTTATATAAACTTAAATTAATAAACATTTTTTTCAAATGCATCATTCATAAGTATTAAATTATTTAACACAAAATTTTTGAATATGATTATTAAATGCCAAAAATTAAAATATTGCACGTCAAAAAAAAAAAAAAAAACAGAGCCAATCAAATATTCCTAATACCTTGGTTGCACTGCCAAATCTTAATTACCTCCTGATCATTTACATTGATATTTGCTACATTTAATGTCCATATAAAAAAAAATCATCCACCATTTTATTTACGCTAGCCATGTTACTTTAGTCTTCCTCATTTCAATAAATAAACAAGAAATATACTATGAATTTGATTATGTCTTCATAAACTTTCTAGAATTAGTACAATTAGATTCATCGAAAAAGGTATATGTATTGTCTTTTGGTAAAATCCTCATTATAAATATCTTCTTTTTGAACACTAGTCATTTTGGTATATTGATCAAGTCAATGAAGAAGGAAAAAAATTGCTAATTCTATGGGCAGTCTAGACATACTGGACTATATCCCTGCGTACATCTACGACTCTTTTGTAGAACTAAAATACATTGCTATTTTTTCACTGTGTATAATGGGGTTCTATCAAGTAAATACCAATTCAATCAATCTATGATTCTTCATTGTAAGTATTGCGATACGCTTGCAAAAATCTAAATATAGAGATAGATACCGTCTAAAGTTCTTGCATGTGCTTGAGATTGGCGCTCATGAATTATTCTTCCTTCTTGCAAAGCCCGAGAAGGTATCAGGCCGGCCCTCATCACCCGATCACCTTCTTTTCTCGCCTGCCACCTATAAAAGATAAAAAATATTAATATGAAAACGGAGGAAAAAAATCACTTTTGCACTCTCTTAACATTTCAAGCCTGTCTGACATGCATGCACAGCACACGGACTAAACCACTCCCAGGGCACTGGCAATCAATACTCTGTTCGAATGTCCACTAAAAAAAGCAAAAAATCACAAATTCCATAAAAATAATTTGAATTATAATAAGATTAGACTTGACAAGAGTTACATTGAAATTTTGGTTACAAATATTCAATAATATGGTATTAAAATGTATTCAATATCTTTGATTGTTCAAAGCTTTATAGTGAGAATCTGAGAAAAATAAATAAAAGTGTATATCACTATAAAGCAATTATTTATTTCAATAGTCCTCAAATTTAACCAAACAACAAAATTATTATGTAATCCAGTTTGTTAAATAAAAGGCTTGAAATTTTGATATTTGTTGTAAAATTAAATTTTTGAGAATAAGTGAGTAACTTGTTTTAATAACAAACCAGTAGGCATCATCTTGAGAAACAATATGAAGAACATCTCCACGTTGGAAGTCAAGGCCTGCTTCCTTGCATGGAATATAAGGATCAGCTGATGAACTATAGTCGAAATGTGCACGGACCCGGACTTTACTTTCTCTCAATCCTAATTTTCCATAGGATGGAACCAGTTTGAAAGTTATGGTTCCTTCAGAATTTTGCTATTTGAAAAATAAAAGAGAAGGATAACATGTTATCAAATCACTTTTTAGGTATAAACTGTAAATTTTAAATAGACGTTAATAAAAATAAAGCTTATATGGATTCCACAAATTTATATTATGATCAAGATCACTGAAAACAATTGTTGATCAATGAAACCTATCCTGATCATTATTTAAAATTGATTTTGATCCAACATGCTTTAAGCAACTAAATTATATATAGCACTAGGGTAAAATGATATACACCTATCCCTCAATTTACACTGTACTTATTTTACATATTTTTGATTTTACGCGGATTAAAAAAATAAATATTGAATGTAACTGGCAATGATCAACAGAAACAATGTTCTCGCCAATTGTATTTGTTTGTGCGCCCGTGTGCTGGGGTATTCATCTGGGTGAGTCCCTTTCTAGGCGAATCCAACTGTATGTATTCGTTCCACTGCACGTATGTCTCCTCCCGCCATTTGGCGTTTATCCTTGACTTGAGCTTGACGTCAGCTATAGCGATGCAAATTGAGTTTGAGTCTTTAACTTAAAAATTTGTAATTCTTCATATTCGTAAATAAAAAAGTATATAATTTTTAATTGCTTATTTTAGAAAACAACCAAATTATGCGTTTTTTGTGTACTTTTCAATTTACATGGTTATACATTAAAAAATACACAATTTCAAATTATGCGTTTTTGTGTACTTTTCGATTTACATGGTTATACATTAAAAAATACACAATTTCAATTTACATGTTTTTCTCAGGAACCTATCTACCGTGTAAATCTAGGGATAGGTGTATTATTTATCTAACATGTAGTAGAGACATGAAAATTTAAAGATGAAAATCTGAGTCATCAGCAGATCATTATTATTTGAGAAACCATTTTATTTTGTTCTAATGATTGATTACAAGGCCAATTATTTCAACTACATATTTGTAATACTGTAATTCAAGAATTGTGTAGTAACAGAAAATGACTACTTACAAGTATAGCTAAAACGTCAGCCGGAGTCTTCATTTCAACGTTAATGCCATTGACTTCAACAACTTCATCTCCTGCGTGTATTAGTCCTGATCGATCAGCAGCACCGCCATGCATCACCCTGGCAATGACGATTTTACCAGTGTCTTCATCTGTTTTGATTGTGGCACCCTACAAGAAAAGATATTTGTATATGGACTATTTGAATTTATATTTTTGAAAATATTTAAGTAGTAAACTATGTATATTTTATATTTTATAGAATTTCAAAATGTCTGATAAAATGAGTATTATAACAGTTAAGGTAAATATTTAAACCGGTTGAAATAATTTTCATGAAACATTAAAAGATGTTTACCTAGAATGTGAAAAAGTATTTAATTATCGGATGACAAGGATGCTATCAAAAAAAAAAAACCAACACAAACCAGAATTTTTTTAAAATCAAATAATATGTGTTCAGTATACACACTATATACATCTTATTGTGATAGGCAAAATTCAATGGTTTTTATTTGTAATTGTTTATCAGACTGACATATTCTTTTTGGGATCTATTTGCATTTATTTTTTGTTACAAAAAAACTATTTTTTAAATAATATGCCACTGTATTCTATAAATCCCAAAACATCTGTATCTCTACCACGTCTGTTTTGTGTTTATATATGCGTTTGATCGAAATGAAAGTCACTTATGATATTATGATTGAATGTTGATTACACGACTCTTATAATTGGAGAATAAATAATAGATTTAAAATGTGCTTAAAAAGCAATAAATGAATTTCAGAACTTAATTTCCATTTAAGGGCTGGTTCATGTGTCTCTTGATCTCTTAAAGAGACCAAGAGAGAGTCTTTGCGCGTAAATCTTATTTTTGTAAACTCATCTATTTATAAGAAATGATTACTATTAACTCTTAGGTTATATTTATTCAATCAGGTGAGCCTTTGCAATATTTTAGCACATATGAAAAAATATAATTTTATCAATTTCAAACTTGAGTCACATTTTAAATGTTTTTGGTAAAAAAAAAAAAAATGAATTGGGTTTCGTTGCTAATTAGAGGTCCTATTCTTTGGTATAAAATTAATATGTAATGATACTTAATGATATTTTTGTACTATAAATAGTTTATTATTACGATATATTGTCAACAATGTGAAAAAATAGCAATGTATTTTAGTTGAAAATTTTTTTAAATATTAAAGATATAGTTGATAGCTATTTCGGCTCACATCATCATCCATCGTCAGATTGTACAACTAAAATACATTGCTATTTTTTCACCGTGTTATAATGTAATTCTACCAAGTAAATTGCCAATTCAATCAATATATTCTCAACCTCAAGCGTATTAATTTTTTAATTGGTAGTTATGATAAATTATTATTTGAATACGCTTACACATTATATGCAAGAAAACACGAAGTAGTGTTGACTTTTTTTTTCAACACAATTTATGCATCTAAAGCATATAAATTGTGTGTAATGAAAAAGATACAAAATGGATGTGTTCATTCCAATTGTATCATGACTTACAATTATTATTTACAGTAGACTTCTTTAATATTGTTAATAACCATACTCAAATGTTATCTAGGTGCAAAGCTGAAACATAATATGCACGAGAAAGTATGTCGGTTAAGTGTTAAGTTGCGTTCGGCAAAATGGACAAATTTAAGAGCCCGGACTCCTGTGTAAAATTTTCAGTAACAGATATACAGTTGTTATTTTCATTATTCATCACCAGATTAAAAAAAACCTTTAATTTTAATAGTTTAGCGTTCAGATAATTTATGGCTGGTTTAATATCAATGTACCATATAAATAAAATCATGATTTATGACAAAAGCCAGCAAGGCAGTTTCTCGGCAAAAATGGGACTATGTAAACGAGAGTCAAT
Organism: Himalopsyche japonica; assembly: GCA_028555115.1. NCBI lineage: Eukaryota > Metazoa > Arthropoda > Insecta > Trichoptera > Rhyacophilidae > Himalopsyche > Himalopsyche japonica. The sequence goes on from JAHFWJ010000015.1 coordinate 1,539,688, forward strand.
CAAATTATGGGCTATACAACATAGATTTATTACTATTATATTTGAATGATGAAATAATGAAAAATGATAGCATTATCGATATCTACAATAATGAATACTGGGGTGCAGTGAAGTCATGATTTAAGGAAAATTTCAGTTACCAATATTAAAATTTCATAAATTCCGTGAAAATCTAAATGTGAACAGAAATAAAGGGATATTGACACACATATTTGATGATTTAATCTATTAATATTTAAGGCTCTAGTAATCTCTACCTGAGATTAATGCTTAATCCTTTTCCATGAATGAAATCAGGATTAAAAATCAAATAAAATTGTTACTGTGAAAATACTATGAATGTTTTGCTATCAAATATTTTGATTAAACATATGTATAGTATAGCGAGATATCAATGTTTAACTGATCTTCTAGTCAAAAAAATATTTGGTATACATATGTTTTTCATTACATTTTCATCACTCTGCCAAAGATTGGCAGCAAAAAAAATTTTACTAGTAAGTAATATAACTGTATTTCAAATAAAAATGAATTAATCTGATAGAGATGAAAAAGGAAAACTATCACAATATCCAAGCATTATTGAAGGGGTTGAAAATATTATTTATCATCAATAAACAACTAACTGAACAGACAAAAAATAAACTATTACTTTTTAATTGTGGAGTATAAATAACTGTCTATATCTGAAAATTTGTACAATTCTGAGTGATTTTTTTAACGGTTCAGTTTGATTATTTTGGATGATTATTAACACCTTTGTTTTAGCATAAAACAATTCATAGCTAAACATACAAGCATACGCACGCCATTATAAATACCGTTATATGAAAACATTTAATGAAAGATGAAATTTAAATGCCATAATAATGTATGATAAAAAAACATATGTAAATATCTACTAGGAAGGTAAATTTAAAAGAATGCATAGGTGCAGAAACAAGCAGTGTGAGGCAACAGTATAAACATTTGAAGCACTATAACATAGTTGGTAGTTTTCATCATTTAACTTACCACTATGGGCTCTGCGCTCTGAGCACCACCCTTTTAACCACAAACATATCAATAAATTAATAATGAAGAATAAACTTGAAGAGATTAGTTATGTCAAAAGACAATTTGTGCCTAAAAACAGGGGTGGACTGGTTACACAGAAAATTGATCATTCAGAATTGTGAAAATGGCATATGCTTCATACCAAAGTATTAGTATAAAATTAAGTAATGAAAATATTCAAGACGAGTGCTGTAGAAAGACTCTTTTTAAAAAGAAAGGAATATAATAAAAGGCTCGCTAAGGCTTGAATTTATTAATGTATTGCTCAGCATCAGTATGCGCTTAGTTGTAGTGTTAGGTTAGAAATTAAAGTGGAAAATAAAAATAATGACTGTCCAAGCAGGAGATATTTACAAGTGCTGCAAGATTTCATTAACAATCAAGACTTACAATAGTGTTATCACAATATAGAATTAAAATAATAGTCACATTAAATTGAACTGAGAGCAAAATTATTTGGTCAAATTTGTAAAATATTCCCTAGGGTCAGGCTAATGATGCCAATCCAGCCCTGTCTTGGATATGCATAGTTTTTGTAGAGTAATCGACAAATAAATTACAATTTTCCATATAGTAAAGGCGTGTTTTTATATGGTTTGCTTGAACAAAATAATATATAAATGATTAACTTTCAAAATTTAATTTAGCTGTGCTTATATTGATGAAATTAAAGCTTGCTAATTATTATAAAACTAAGTTATCAATTAAATTTATTTATATTTGGAATACTAATTATAAATAATTCCAAATAGTTTTGAATGCAAAATATCAAACTTTTAAAAGTTTTGGCATGCTTCTATGTTTGAAATGTGTAGATTGTATGCCAATCGATAAAATATTTAAAGTTATCTCCTTACCAACGGTTCGTCACTTTTCACCAACTGAACAATTTTCACAGTTTCTTCATTATCATCAACGTCTGGAGGCACTTCTGGTAAATGTGGATAGTAGTCTTTTTGGGCAATAGCATCGTGAGCACAAAGTATTCCCTTAAATGCAAAAAAATATATAAACTATAAATTCTTTCAGTTTATATTGAATAAATAAATAACAAAATATTTAGATTTTTGTGCTTATTAAAAGATATTTAATTAGCCATATTATATAGCCCTTTATAGGTCATCATTCATTTTATCTTTTATATTCAAAATATTTAATTCATTTTTAGTGTAAAAATTTTAAGCTCTGCCTAATGGATTGAAGAATATTAGTGCTTCGCGGGTGTATCACGAATTCTGACAGTTTCTTGTAATTAATAAAACATTGGATCCTGCATAATTGTGGCAAATCTCGGGGTAAAATTTAAAGGAAGCACCATTTAAGTTCCAAATGACTGGTATGGCTTGGAGTGGATAAACCACAGTATATTAATAAGTATATTAAGTAGGTCTTATACACTTTCCAAAAACGTAATTGAATATTACAAATAGACAGGAATGTTTTTAGAATATGAATGACACAAAATTTTTACCTGTATATGTGGTGTTTGAAGTAATTTAAATAGTTCATCTCTTAGAGGTGACTGTGGCAGTGGAGCCCCCGAAATTAGCTCGAGAACTTCTAAGGCAACTTCCATTGAATTTGATAGCAGTGGAAAAAAACGTTCATCCTTGCCTTTGGCGACAATTTTATTGTGAACATGTACTAAGGCATGTAATTGTTTTGATTGTAATAATTCACTGAGAAATGTCAGATCTTCACCACCTTGAACTTCTTTAAGTGACGTAAGCAACCTTGATAGAGCTGGAAAAAATGATAAGTGATTTAGAGAAATTCGGTTGTTATATAAATCAGTAGAAAAATAAAAGCATCTATTGCTGGACTTAACTTTCAATACCATAAATAAATAATATTAATAGGCAGTTAATATTGTCACAGCGATAACTTATGAATCAAGACAGATGGTGTAAAAAAATAAAAATAAACCCCCGGGCTAAAATTGAGTGTATGCATTCTGAAACAATGTACTCCTACACATGCAGAATAAAGAATACAGCTACATAATCATATATGAAAGTCATCACACGCAGCTACCATTTTTATTTTATTTAGTATTTCAATAAAAAGGAAATGACCTAATGCTGTACAAATCCAACCAAGTATGGTGGGAAGAGTTGAGGGTGACATAAATGAGAAATTTTTAGTTAGGCTTACATACCTGGATCCCAATTTTCCCAGTTATCATCCATTATTGCTGCTGTCATTCAAAAAATGTAAAAAGATAACTTAAGCAATTTAATTATGACGACAGTCACACAACTAGGCGAAAAACACTCATTTGGAGGTACCCACCCAAATTCGATCAAGTTATCACAGATAATCAATAAATTAATATAGGTCCAAAAATTAATAGTATAAAGTGCATAATACTATTTATTGGCGATTAGTATTTTACCAAATCAATATGTTACAAAGACAAACTGTGTCAGATGACATTCAATGCTACCTACTGATAATATCGTGTAAGCCTGCGCCGACGCCAAAGAGCGTCTTCGCACAGTATAAGACAACTCCGCAAGGGCTCTCGTGCGCAAGGCAAATAGCTCTGAAAATTTTTGGTTCAAAACTGAAACTGGCGTTGTTTAAGCCGGCTCCCTTAAAAACTGGATAATGGTTAATAAGCCTTAACTCGTGATTAAGTTTTGACGCTGTACGACATCAAGTACAGGGTATTCGAATTTCACTTCATAACAAAACCACGCGTTGGAGTGATGCCATATGAATAAAGTTGATTAGTTCATCCAAAATTTATCTTTTATAGCAAATAAGTAAGTATGTAACATATTTTATGGAAAACTTTCTATCATGCACATACAACGATGTTTGGCTTAAGATATTAAAAAATATTCTGCTTACAAGTAAATTTCTACAATTACACTGTTTTTATCATGAACATTTCTTCTTCTACCCTTACATTTAAAAGTTGTCACAGCTTTATTCATGTCATAAATATTCTGCTTACAAGTAAAATTTCAAACTAACTTCGTGATTTCAAAGTTTTAGAGTAATCAAATTTATGATATCGACTAAAGATGCTTGATGGAATTTCAATATCAAGTTTGAATTCTTGACACTTCGTACGATTCCACATGTTTTGTCACGACCCAGATTTTGCATTTCGGTATTATTTGGTATTCTGTCTCATTTATGCATCAGAACTGACTATTAATCAATTGCGCATAATTTAATTATGGATAACGGGAAAAAATTAAATAAAACGTATTACAAAGCACATTTTTCTCTTTTAGAATTGTATAAAAGTAAAGAATCTCGTACATGTAAATAAAAAAATAGGGTCATTTATTTTTTACAATAACAAATAAAATTAAAAAAAAAACACTTTTTTTTAAATATAATTAAAGAAAATTTGTTATAAGCTTTAAAGTAACAAAAAAAATTATTATTTTATTATTACATTTCTCTTCAGAAAATACTAGCTATGGTGAAAATTATAACTCATTATTTAGCATTAATGTAAAAAAAAAATATTTATAATTACAGGCAGCTCCGGTAATTGTCGGCAAAGATATACTAGAGTATTCTAGTTTATGGGAATACTTATCGCGCGGGTTGGTCGTTGTACGGTCATAGTGCATTTTGAAATTTCGAGGTTAACTAACCTAAAAGTTGTATTAATTTTTTTTGTAATATAATTATAATTTGCTGTCAATTTATCACATAATTATGTCCTGGTTATTCGGATACGGGAGTAAAACTCCGCAACCTGCTAATATCGGCAATAATAATGAATCAGGTGGAGAAAATCCTGGAAATGGTGCTCCTGTGGAAACTTCCAATTTATCCCGTGCCGAAAAGAAAGTTATGGAGGCGTACAGATTTGATTCAAGTGCTTTGGAGAGAGCCGCTCAAGCTGCAAAGGATTTGGAGAAGTCGAGTAATTATAAATTCTAATAACTACATGTTTTTGTCATCAACCTCACAATGGATACTGCGGTTGCGTAATAATTCTTACAATTACATTGTTTACAATTGTTTATTATCATGAAAATTTCTTCTTCTACCCTTACATTTAAAAGTTGTCACAGCTTTCATTCATAAATCATAATTAATGGGAAATCTTAGTAGGAAGCTCAGTGGCTCGTCCGGTGTTTCATATTCAATTCTATAAACTACCATCCAGTTCTGTCTCCGCGGAGGAAGAACAATTGTATTTTTATTAATTACCAATATGTGTGCAACATTCCGATATTTCCGATAAATATATATATATCATCAAGGGTCGCTGACCAGGGTGCACTAAATATTTTTGTCCCACTGACTGCTTACATCTTTACCATTGGCTGAATGCAGTGTGTTGATGGATGAAAACGAATAATATGAGTCTTAACAGAGCAAAATCTTTTATTTGTAGATATCAATAAATCCCATAAGTAAATAACTAAAACTGCTTAATTTTTGAAATATTTAGTGTTTAGTTAATCTTAACATGGCTCAGCAGGGAACGGGTTAATAATTCTTATGGTGTTTCATCTATTTGAGATCTTTTATCTCAGGAGTGCCAACTACATAGAATTTTAGAGTAGTATTGAAATTTTTAACTCTATTCAGATTCAACTACTAACTGGAAAATCCATAAAAGATTTTCATTCTGTTATTTGATTTGATCGTTGATTTTTTGTTTATGAGCTCAAACCTCCACCCTTATAATCTATCAACGATATAGAACTAATGATAATTAGTTGCGGCAATTCATTTCATGCCGAAAAACAAACATTTGATATGTCTTATCCCACAAGCTACCTTCCGTCTGCGAAAAACGACTCATGTCGTTTCGCAACAATTAAGCGTTAAGAGTAAAGGAATCCTATTTTTAAACTATTATACAATATATTCTAGTACACAACTAAGATCGGTAATTGGAACAAGCCTTTAAGTGTATTGAGTAATACACATATTCGAAATACAAATCTCCAAAGTCATAACAATATGTGGAATAAACAAACCCATAAAAATCGTGTACATGAATTTTCTCTATGGTTGATATTCTTCATACAAAATCTAGCATATTGCTAGAAATATTTCATTAGTGTGTTATTACACCTGTTCTTCCATCCATTAATTTGTGGATAAATTGTGTACCAACTCATCTAAGTAAGAAACATTTTTTTACTATTCAATAATACATATTTTCAGAGCATTCAAAAGAAGCACTGGAGCTTAGTAAATTACAAGAAGTTACCAGACAGCATGAGCAGATGTCTAAAATTAAAGAATATGAAGCTCACATAGAACAAGCTAAAACTGAACAGAAAAGAGTCGATCATGAAGAACGAAGAAAAACATTACAGGTATAATTAGAAATGTGTGATTAATTATTAAAAAATATTATTTCAAATGTTCGATTGCTGGCAGAAAGTACCGAAAATATTTTTTACTGTTTGAAGTCATCAAAATACTGAATGATTATTCGTCTCATAGATTATTATTTTTTTGATTCAATATACTCGTTAAAGTATGAGAAAAAAGTGCATCAATTTGCAAATTGCTTCATATTTCACATTGCTTTACATCGCGTAATTCCTGATAGCCTTTTTTAATGATTGTTTTATATGAACGAAACCAGTCCTTATCATTAAATAAATTTGGGAAATAATTTCCTAAAAATGTCTTCTTATTATTTAAAATAGTAAAAGTTTCACGCAATTTTTAATGAATAGCAATATATTTTATTATTTATACCTGTCAATTGTATTTTCAATCTCAAAATCTGAATTCATATCTTATAAATAGAATAGTATATAAAAATAAATAGTATATATAAAAAAAAAACACTCATTATAATGCACATCTATTGCTCAGCATTTGGCGGTGATTCCATCTTTCCAATTGTATTATTGCTTGTCAAGATATAATATGTATTTCTCGGCGAATATATTGCATTTGAAATCTAATCCATTCTTGATTTTGTCTAGCTCTGATAATTAACTAAATGTGGGTTACTATTAGTTTTAAAACTAATTTAAATATTAGCTCATTGTTTAACTATTATACAATGTTTTAAATTCTTGCTATAGAATTTTGCAGTGATTTTATGATGATACCCAGTGTGTTAAAGACTACAGTTGTAGAGGTTATATAATATATAATAGCCAATGTTAATAACTAGTAAATATGATAAATTATCTTCTATTATTAAATTACTTAATGTGATTAAGAAATACATGAAAATACTGAAATATTGATCTCTGAGTTGTAGCTAAGCCATCAATTAGACTTGCAATATATTATTGCAGTTATTATTGAACATTTCAAAATTTCTCTGTTATAGGAAGAAACCAAACAACATCAAATGCGAGCACAGTATCAAGATCAACTTTCAAAAAAGCGTTATGAAGAACAATTAGCTTTGCAGCAGCGCGCTCAAGATGAAAATCTCAGAAAGTAATTTTTCTTTAATTCAGCAATTAACATTTCATGCTATAAATACCTGTTATCTATATATATCAAAATGAATGTTTGTTTGTATGTTCTGTATACATTCCTATACCATACATCCAATTGTGATGAAACTTTAGTGGGTTGCTGTGAATACAAATGCGAAAGTTTCAAAATTAAAACAACTATTAGATTAGGATCGGTTTTGCCTCTGCGTAATGTATAAAATTCACCTCCCATTACAGATGCTAATTATATAATCAATAATCTTAATTGAATATTTTTATTTGAAAATTATAACAATGCGTACAACTTTATTTATTTGTGTTTTATATCATCAATAACCAAAATTTGCCAAACTGCATTTCATGTTGTTGATTATTCTTTCAATGTTTATTCTACATCAATCGGTGAAATGTTTAAGTTAAAACTGCAGACTTTCCTATGTATATTATTTTTATCATTCAATATTATCAATTGTTTTTGTTTAATTTTTAGACAAGAGGAGTCGGTAGCCAAACAAGAAGCTTTAAGAAAAGCGACCATCGAACATGAAATGGAAATGAGGGAGAAAAATAAATTGAAACTTATTGAAGCGGAAGCGAGAGCTCGCGCAAAGGCAGACCGAGATAACAGAGATATAACACTTGAACAAATAAGATTGAAAGCCCAAGAAAATCGGGTTACCGTAATGGAAGGAATCAAGTAAGTACCTTTTTAACCAGTCCATTGTCTCTCTCTTACTGATGTGTGAGAAACTTTGTGTTGTGTCAGCTCGACACAATGTTTTTAGTTGATACTGTTTCACGAACGTTGAGCATAATCTTAGGTTTACTGGAATAAATTTAAATAACTGAGAATAATCTTATCATAAGTAGATTTCTGTAGGTGTCAAAAAGGCGCATTTTCAATGCTTTAAAAACATACAGCCAGTTGGAGAAATATTTTTACATTATAGACATTCAGAAAGCTAAAAACATAATTCAACATTCATAACAGAAAGTCTATAAATTATTAATTCACATTTTTATCAACATTAAAAATTAGTAAAAATTAGACTGAATCCAACAAATCTAAACAATACTTATCTTTTTAATCTTGTTCGCTCATCTTCGAGTATTTAGTTTCTATTAGGCACTTCAACAGTGGATGTTTCAAGGATGTATGACAATTGAGTATGCAACCATACATTCAATTTATATTGAGTAAAACTTCTTTAGTGAGAATCGAATAAGTTTTTCACTCAACCTGAGACTCTTGAACACAAGTTGTATAGAGAAAATTAAAAATGAATGGATGGAGTAGTAAATTTTCATTAGTATTTCTCGGAATCTGTCATACTGTATAGAACAGTATTTATTTTATATTATAACCCTCCAATTGCTAATTTCTCAATGAGATGAAGATGATATTTCTGACTGTATTGTGTTGATAGCTAACTTGTCTTGATAATCTACTCAAGTTTGGTTAATGCCAACATTACAAAACTTTTCTTTTTTTAATATTTGGTATTGGAATATATTGACTATGTGTTTCAACAGGGGATAGATTGAGGATGTTTCGATTTTACATCGCTTTCTTTATTTTTTGCCTTTTGATAGAACTGCTGGAAGCGTGTTAGGCACTGGACTGAATGCTTTAGTCACTGACTGGGACAAAGCATTAACCGCTGTTGGGGGACTTTCTCTTCTTGCTTTGGGATTGTACACTGCTAAAGGAGCAACTTCTGTGACAGCCCGATACATTGAAGCACGCATAGGTAAACAATTAATATAATTTATAACTTTAGATGTAATAAATTTACCTTTTATTTTGCTTCCAATGTGGAGCATTTAGCCTCTTAATGGAGATATCTCAACAGAAGTTTTCTGCAAGAATTGCTTGTTATTCAGTGCTGCTTACTGGTTCAACATCTCTTTTACATAGAGAGAGAAGCTAGAAGGAATAAGGCTAGGATAAGACTGGAGGTTACTACCCACTCTCCCTACACTCTTGTTTTTTAGGATCAGAAAAGTGGTAGGACATAATTTTTAGACATCACTAACACCGTTACCATCAAACAAAATTTATTATTCAATTAAAAAAAAAAAATGCTGTTTTTACTGGGATTAAAATCTATGAGATCTGTCATACAAGCCAACGAGAACGTCCACTGTATCACAGACCGGGAAATAAAGTAACTTTTTTATATTAAGTTAAATTTCCTTTGCATCACTGTTTTTTATTTGATGTGTCATATTGCAGGAAAACCAACCCTTATATCAGAAACCACAAGGTTTTCAATTTTGGAGACATTAAAGCATCCAGTCTTGACTACACGGCGACTGATAGCCCATTACAATCGCCCAAAAGATGCTCTTTCAGGAGTAATCCTTGATCCACAATTAGAAGAAAGGTTAAGGGATGTTGCCATAGCTACAAAGAATACCCGACAGAATAAAGGAATGTACAGGAATTTACTTATGCATGGACCACCCGGTACTGGAAAGACATTGTTTGCAAAGGTACAAAACTGTTAAATTTAACTGGAATGTGACGCAGTATGTATAAACTGAATTATTGTAACGATCTGATATTAAAATTGACAAAATTACTTTAAATAATCGTAGGTGGCAATAATATGCATTGTTGAACCACTATGTCAACATTGGATACGAGAAGGTAGATTTGCTATGTGCATGAGACATAAAAACATAATCTTTTAATAAATGAATCCTTCAGATCAACATTCTTTACTGTTATTAATGAAAAAAAAAATGATACGTGTTTACTTCTAATTTATACGTTAAAAATCTTATTTGTACAATGTGTTGTAAACACACTTATGAATTCCACATTCATAAACTTTGCATATATTGTTAAATAATTTGTAATCATTTCTTCCATTCTAGAAACTTGCAGCGCATTCTGGAATGGAATATGCAATTATGACTGGTGGAGATGTTGCTCCAATGGGAAAAGAGGCAGTATCTGCCATTCACAAAGTTTTTGATTGGGCAAACACAAGTAGAAAAGGTAGATTATTATTCTGTTTAATTAATGCCTCTCTGGCAATCACTATTGAAATATTCTTTATAGAAAATAGTCTCATGTGTACCAATATTTATTTGATTATTATTATTATTATTATGAATTAAATCAAATTAAATTCTTTTTGTGTAATTATCAAAAACCATATTAATTAGTATGTCAAGATATCAGACAATCATATATCCAACACGCTGGAATGCATGCCGGCTTCAATTTTTTTCGATATGTATGCTGTATGATAAGCATGAAAATATTCATACATCAAAGTCGACTGACAATTCAAGTCTCAGTTATATAACTTAAGAATATGAAATTTACAATTAAGCAAACCTATAAAATAAATTCAGTCACAATATGAAATACAGATATCAACATGTTGTGTAATTAGCTAATTATGTTTTCAGGCGTATTACTTTTCATAGATGAGGCTGACGCATTCCTAAGAAAACGTTCTTCTGAGAAAATATCTGAAGACCTTAGAGCTGCACTTAATGCATTCCTATACAGAACCTCAGAACAGAGTGAACGGTTTATGCTCGTGCTGGCTTCCAATACACCACAGCAATTTGATTCTGCTATCAATGATAGGTAAGACGATGATTACTTGAATTACCTCAATTGCTTAAAAACGAAGTGAAGACTATTATCTAATAATCTCATTGATTCTCTCCAAAAATATTTTTATCTGAGATACATCTGGGCTCCACAAAAGCAATAATATTTTAGATAATAAACTATCAAGCAACACATTACACATTTAGAGCTTTTATAAAAAGAAATGCTTATTTGTTAGCTGAGTATATAAAAATCTACATAGAAAAAGTCCAGCTAGCTGTAGTATAGTATTTGGTCCTCTAGAGGACCAAATACTATACTACTCTGTGATATTTTATCAAGAAATAATAGATATACTCTTTCTTTTTAATCAATGGCTGTATTAAATAAATCCTGCTCTATTTTACTAAGTAAACTAGTTTTATATATTTGATGTTGTGTTTCCAGATTAGATAAGATGATAGAATTTGACTTGCCCGGAGTGGATGAGAGAGAAAGACTTATCAGGTTATATTTTGACAAGTTTGTGTTGAAGCCAGCTGCCGAAGGTCACAAGTAAGTTTTAACCCTGAATAATTTATTTAATTATTTGCGATAGGTTTCAACCATCCTAACTAACTTTAACATACATATTCTAAATGTTTAGGCGTTTAAAGTTGGCATCTTTTGACTATGGTGCTCTGTGTGAGAAAATGGCAGTAACCACTGCTGGAATGTCTGGAAGATCAATCAGTAAATTGGGAGTTGCTTGGCAAGCGGCAGCATATGCTTCACAAGATGGCATTTTGACTGAAAAAATGGTCACTGATATATGCGAGGAAGCTGTTAAAGAGCATCAACTTAAGGTAAGACAGTTGAAACCAATATCATGTTTTTCTTGTTTTATATTTACATAAATTTAAACTTTATTAATTTCATTAAAATCAAAATACTTTTAGAAATACTTTAATTACCTTATTTTAAATATTTACAAAAATTTTGATTAGATCACATAAAGTTTTTCGAAAGATATTTATTGATCATTTATACATATTGATATATGAAATCTCTCCCACCCATTTAGTTTTTGAAGTATGGCATAGTGAAAAAGATATTCTTACTGTGCATTTATTTCAGCATTTTTAAACTATATCCGCTCCCTGATTGGCACATATGGCCACAATGATTCTTTGTGTTAATAATAAGTTTTATGCGTGACTTTCTTTTATTTTCAGATGGAATGGTTATCTAAAGAGGAAAAATACCGTGGCATGCTTCCATATCTAAACGCTACTTCAAACGATATCGGTAATAGGATGAGTATATCAGAAACACCTGTACTTGACTCAGTGAAGCAGTTTGTTCAAGAAAACGAGGAAAAGAATGCTCAATTCGCCAAATCAACTAATAAAGAGGAGACTAAGTGACATTACGATATTGAAAATAAAATTCCTATTCAGAGTAGTACACAAACAGATTCACAATCTGATCATTTGATTGAGGAAATATTACGAAATGATGACATAACAGCTGATTTAAAAACTAAGAAAGATATTCCAATTGATGATGCATTTAATATAAATACTGATATTAATTACTCAGATAGTGTAAAAGATGAATTAGCATTTAACGTGTCAAATGAAGATGTAAAGACATTTGAAAATGATAGTATTGAAACACCTAACGAAACTGAAAAAAAAATGCATACACACTTTGTATTAGTTGACAATGTTGACGTAAAACAAGAAGAGAGCGATCAAAGTGTTATATATCTACCATCCAGCTCTGAATCTAAAGATTTAGAATTTGTTAATGTCTCAAATTTAAAATCGGTAAAGATTGGAAAGATTTCTGTAGAAACATTAGTAAAAATGTATAAAAAACCTGTTTAATTACTTCCAGATATACATTTTTTTATGAGTGTGAATATTAGACTAGAATTAAAGTATATGTATACTGCCACACTAAGCATAGATGCTGTACCAACATTTCAAGCAAGCAGGAAGTCTGAGCTCACAAATTACTTCATGTTTTTTTTTTATCATTAATCAGGAAAAGCAGTTACGGCTTGCATTTTTTTACAGGTCTTATGCAAAAACTGTAGAACACAAAATCATTACAACATAAAAATACCTCAATAAGTTATAGCCCCTGCTTAGTTTGACAGTATAGAAGGTTGATATATCTTAGATTTGTAGGTACCCAAAGGTAATTTTAAATAAATACATAAACTACCCCATAAGTTTTGGAAGAGTTTTTAGTAATTTCTAATACTTACATACAATAACAACATGTTCAAATAATTATCCTGTTATAGTGGTGCTGATAGAATTATTTTAACAAAATGTATGTATCCGATGTAATCAACTGTATAATATATAAATTGAAATCATTCGGTTTTGATCTGTGGAATCAGTAATGTATCGTTGCACCTAAAATAATTTTATTAGAATTGGCATTTTTGTGCTTGATAAGTATGTTGGGCAAATATGCTAATGTGAAATAAATTATAGTAAGCTCATAAGCTAAACAGAATATTTCTGCAGCAAAATAATAAATGGCAATGTATAATATTTATTTCGAGTTAATGTGCTATTACATTTATTTCAGAACACGAGGTTCTATTCTGTAATACTGGTATAATTATCTGTAAAATTTATGATTGCAAACAACAATATTATCAATAATTTTCATGATACATCACGTTTACCATTTACATATAAATTAATTAAATACATTTGAATCAAATAGAATTGTCATTCAATAAATGGATTTCACCGTTGATGCCCACATTGAACTTATATATATAAAAAACGATATTTTTAGATTATATTTAGATAATGAAATTAATATACACGCATACATTCAAAACTCACTTGCCTAGATCATCTTGATTAATAAATATATGAAAAAAATGTACTTGCATTATTATTTCCTAAACATTTTCTTATATCAGATTCCAATATTATGTGTCTTTGGTCAACATTTCTGGATATCATATTATTTGATGACACTCAACCATTTTGATATCTTTTACGATCAAAGTAAAATTTGTATTGCTGTGTTTATCGCCAGCATTTGGATTTGATCAATTAATACTTTAAATTGTATTTCTGTTGGTAATGTAGTTTATATCTTTTCACTACAGGATTCACCCATATTGTCATATAAGTAATATGTTTTTTGAAATTCTTTTGGTATCATTTTGTTTAAATTTACTAATTTTTAAATACATTCTAGCTGATGGAAATTCTCTCTCTGAGAGTAACATGTCACACCATAATGTATGGGTAATTCTAATCTATAAGACATGTACTGTTATAAATGATTCTTTAAGTCGACATTGATGTATTGTTTAACATTCAATGAAGAGATTATGTCATCAAGATAAGAAGTATTAATTTGAAAGGTAGCTATTTTCATGCTACACTAAAAGCATGAAATTGATTAAATTTTATATGGAATTTCATTATTGAAAAATTTTATTTAGCATATACTTTAAAATATTAATTATTTTATCACTAATAATAAATTCACAAGTGTATCTTAAAATTTTCAAAAGGACTGATTCAGTCATTACTGCATCATAACATTCTGCCTATATAATGCTCGATTATACAATATAGCTTCTGATTATTATTGGACATAACAAAATTACCTTACATGCGAAGTAGTGGATATTTTCCTGAAAATAAACTTGTTATCTATCAATCAGCAATTTTAATTCAATGTTACACAAACAATTTGTTATGATTATCATGTTATATTTGGATGTGGATCTGTGTCAAAAATTCTAAATATTTTTTTCTTACTCAGTGTATCTCGAATAAGAGATGTTCGGCAAATATAATTATTTTCAAACTTAAAATTCAATTGGCAGAATGTATTTCATAATTTCAAAACACATTCAGTAATATGTTTTCTGGTTAGGTGGATATTAAAATAAAAATATTGCTTAACGAAACTAGTTCATGGTATATTTTAAAATTGTGAAATGTGTACCTTAACGTTTTTGTTTCATGAAATAAATATGTGCTGCCTTCCTCTAAAAATAACCGTTAACATTATTTAAGTAATGTTAACAATTTTGCTGAAAATTTGATATAATAAAATACAAGTTGCCTGTAGTAAATTGGTAGGAAATTATGTAGTTTTAAGGAATCAAAAAAAAAAAAAAAATGCAATGGCTTAATTCCTGATTCATTTTTATATTGTACGTTGGTAAGAGATTCATAATGATGTCTTTATGAAATATTGTTGATGTACATATTATATAAATAAAATACTAGTTGGGTAAATTTCATTTGCACATTATTATTTACATTGGATATAGAATTCCAAGGTAATGTGATTTGTTAAGTGTTTTTGTTAAAAATCTATTCATTATTTTCAGTTTTTATGTGTTGAATATTTGATTTCATATTATGTCATCTAAATTTTGGTAAATTCACCACTTTGTTAATTATTATTTTTCCCTAAATATCTAGCTGTAAAGTAAAGTGAAAGTCAACGAAAATTGTTAATTAGTCAATGCGACATTGTTATTCATTAATTATTTTCTTATTGTAATTGTTTGTAATAGACTGATAATAAAACACAGTTAATAGCAAAAAGTATTTTATTGTTGTTTTACTATTTCAAAATAATTTGTATGAGTGAATATTTTGCCATAACATTGACTATTAATTAATAATATTTTTTAGATCACAAAACAATAATTAGCAGCACAAACATCAAACACAATGTAGTAAATTAAACCACCACTTTGAAAAATAACTGAAGCGGAAAACTTATGTTCAAAAATTTTACATTACATTTGAAATAACAAAATCAAATGGAAGTACACAAAAGAGAAATATTTCACCAGTAGTGATTAAAACAAAAATATTTCGTCAAATAAAAATGTCTTTCAAAAATGCCACTATCTTCAATTTGGTGATTCAATTGGTTTCTAAAATTAAAATACAAATAGATAACTAACTAAATCTGTACTACCAAACTTTACATTTGTGATGGGGATTCATATTTGAACCAATAGGGCAATTGAAATCTTTGGCAAAGTCATCCATGTTGGAGATAGGTCCATTTACACGGAATTGACTTGGGGCATGCAAGCCGGTGGTAATACGCAAATTGAGAGCTTCAGGACGGTATACAGAACACCACGTGTTCGCCACGCTCAACCAGAATAACTGAAAAATAGATAGAAATGACATTAGATAATTCAGCAGTGTTGGTGTTAAATAGACTAACAAAGATTTGCAGGATAAACCAGAGTATATTTATATAATTTATGATATCGACTGAAGGTGCTTGATGGAATTTCAGTATCAAATTTGAATTCTTGACACTTTGTATGGTTCCACGTGTATTGTCACGACCCAGGTTTTGCCTTTAATAAGAAAATATATATGGTTTGGTACACTTACTTGTTGAGGAGTATAATTAAGTCCTGGTAATTTAGGTTCCTGACCATTCTTGTTAGCCCATCTGTTGTATGCCAAATATGCTTCTTTAATTCCACCATTATCGGCTATATTTTCTCCTTGTGTGTTTATGCCATTGAGCTAAAAATTAAAAAAACTTTATGTAATTACTGATACATTATGTTGAATAAAAATTATTATCCCATATCCTCACAGTATCAGATACCGTGTCGAAATCTATGACATTTACAGATTCTTCTGGAAATCTGGCTAACTTTTACTGGTTACTGTTATGACTATCTTGATACAACTCTTTCTGTGTCCTCCAAAGAGAAAGAAAATGATTATTAGCCAAATATGTAATTCACTGTGTTATTATTTCATTTGTAAATCTATAATTCCAGCTGATATTGTATATTTTACACTGTCTATTTGTCTTTTGATGAAACCAAGCTTTTGTGTCACCTCTTATCATGTTTCATTACATTTTTATAATTCATTTTATACTATAACATATCAAATATAGCATTACAATTGAAACAGCAGATTCAATAATATGAAACATTATTTAGATTGGAACAAGAAATAAACCATGACCTTATATATGATGAAGGATAGTTCAAATGATGGAAACTTCTAGATTAAATTAAATATTATACTCACATTCAAATTGACTTCCTTCACAGTATAATTTGAATATTGATCCACTATACATTTGGCTTTTTCTAAATACTTTGCCTTTGTTTCCTCTGCCCACCAATCGACTAGATTTCCAGCCTTATCAAATTGTCTACCCTGTAATAGAAAAATTAATTTTAATATTGCATGTTAATAATAATATTATTACGTATTAAACAAAAAATAATTATAAGATTGCAGATTTAAAACCTTCGCTAGAAGATAATTGAATGAAGTTTGAAACATTCGGGGTAGGGAAAATTTTTTGATCTTACTTGATCGTCAAATCCATGGGTTATTTCATGTCCAATAACAAAACCGATTGCTCCATAGTTCATATACTTAGGACGCTGCGATGAGAAGAATGTTCCTTGCAGAATGCCAGCTGGGAACTCTATGACAATATGAAAATTTATAATTAAGTTTTTAGTTCAAGTTTATTTAGAAATATACAGGCTTTAAAAAAAAATGACATTAATATTTATAATACTTAACGTGAACATTTATTTTCCCATCAAATCAGGACACGTAAAGAAAGAAGATACTTATTCATTTTAGGCGCCTCACACTTAATATATCATAGACAAGATGGTAATGTTTATTTCATGTCGTATAGGTAACCTATTTTTTTTCATTTGATGATTATCGGTATGTCATGTAAAACAAAGGAGTTCTGACAATTTTTTTCAGAGCACGAGCTATTTTATTCAAACCTGTGCTTTTATGTACTAGTACTAGATTCTACTATCGGGATTTTGATTTTGTGCGTTTGCAAGTTTTTCTTTTTTTGAAAATGGAATATTTTGGCGTAGCTGTGTTCAGGTACACCAATGTGTCTGTCCCAATAAAAACAGCACATCTGGTTACATTAATAATACTGCAACACACTTTAGAATTAAAAAATAATGGAGAAAAAATTGGTTTGATTTCTTACGTATGCTGTTTTCAGTTGCTGAATAGAAAGCATTGACAATTGCAGGTCGACCTCGGGTAACCCAATCTGTTTTATTGATGGGCTTTCGCAATTGTTTGAATGAATAGTCCGTTCCGAAAAGAGTCAAGTTTAACACTGATTCCATGTATAGGTCGGGTGATATTTCAAGCTGTAAACAAATGGATAATAAATGTGAATATTGCTTTTTTAAAAAATATTAACTTTTAAATTTAGATAGTTTACTTAGTATGTATGATAACTAAACATTAATATTAGATATAACCACATTAATATTTTTAACAAAAGGAATCTACTTCGTGCTTATTAATTTGACTGCTTGGGTAAATTGCGAGGTTAAAGTACAGTCACAAAATATTTATGAAAATTTATATATTTACACAAAGGCCTATAAAATAGGTTACAATAATGGTAGCCACATTAAATAACTGTTACTAATCTCATTTTTATTATTTATTCTGATCATATTATTTTTCTAGTATATATTATATTTATAATAAATTCATAGTATGTTTTTTGTAGGGTGGATTTACATGAATTTAATAACACATTCATTATGTCTTGTTGTATAAATGAATGTATTTATATCTACTTACATTTTCATAAAATTCAGTAAGTTTATTATCATCTAATAATTCAGATGGGTAAGCAATGTGTGTGTGCATACTGTCTGCCTTGTCAATAGCTGATGCCTTTGTTGTTGCATCCATCCAATCCACATGATTTTCCAAGATATATCGGAATTCAGATCTAAGATTGAAAACAAATAGAAATATAACAAATAATTTTGACGTATTTGAACATTGCAGAAATTCGTTTTTTTATTTTCAATAAAAATTAACAACATTGTTATTCCACTGGCTGTCAATCAAAATCCTACTATCAACTGTTTTTCTGCCTACCTGATGTTTTCTACCATTTCCAAGGCTGCCTTTTTGGAATCTTCGTTAAAGTATTTCCTAACGTATTGTGCTCCAACCGCCAAAGACAAACTGGAAGATAAATTTGAATTGAAGTCATTAATATATGACCAAAAATATATTTATTAACAGTGTAACGGTCTAGAGCACTACTTCGTTTTCGAGTCAGAGGTATTTTTGTGTAAGATGTTTTTTGGGCTTTACCTTCCACTAACAATGTCGACACATTCTTTCCATCTGCTTTCACGCTCAGTGGTTCCAGAAACAGATGCGGCATATGCTAACTGACGTCTTCGAACCTCTTCGGAGAGATATGGTACAGATGCACTGACAACTCTCCACATTACATAATTTGCTTGAGTCCTTTTTGGAGTTTTCTTTAATAATGCCTGGAAGGAAAATTTACATTTGTGAATTCAATATGATGAAAAAGAACACAATTTTAATATAACAACAAGACATAGGCAAACAAGACACTAAAATGTGTCAAATTAAACTAATAACTTACTTCCAATCCTGAAATAAAGCTAGGAACATCAACGATGACAACTTCGTCATCCCCAATTACTTCATGCGGGGAAAGTAAAGTATTTATGTATTCTTTCCATGGTACACTGTAATGGAAAATATATAATTTTTATTGATATCCGTCTATCTATTAAAATATTTTGAATAAAAAAATAAGTGTTATGTTTGAGTCAATTCACCTTGGATAAGTTTCTTGTAATTGTTTAACTGTCATGGGGTTGTATAGTTTATTTGGGTTACGTCTTTTTTCAATCGGCCATGAAATCTAAAAAGAGGTTTATCTGTTAGATTATTTGACAGAATTTTGAATCAGAAAAATATGTGAGAAACTGTTTGCTTAACGACTTACGTTTGCCAATGCGATCTCAAATGCGAGAGAGTCATTCAATTCCTTGGTAGCTCTTTCCCGATCAGCTCCCAGAAGAACGGTAATATCAACCATGTAACTGTAGTACGCCTTTACTAATTTATCTGACAAACCTTTGTTTAAATATTCTCTGCTAAGACCCAATGAAGCTTGATCCAACTGAAAAATAAGAAACAATATTTGTAAGTATAAAATCATTAAATTCATTATTATAAATAGAACTATTATTTTTTCTATGTTTTGGCATTGATTTAAATATATTTATTATCAGTTTTTATTTATTAATCCTTATATATTATCCATCTGAGAATAAATCAAATTTTAACTAGCTTTTTCGCAATATCATTAAATATGAACAGTAAAAAAAATACATTTGAATCTGTCGCATCAACCTTCTTCAATTATTTCGCGTAATATCTTTGCAAACAAGTTGTATTGATAATTCCTCAAATAAATACATATGTTAAGATAAATAAAATATTCTTATCATATATATCATGCGGAATACCATTGATTACGCCAATAATAAAATACATATATTTTTTAGCGCTATTTTTTTATATATTACGTTTTTACATTATCAAAGCCTCGCTATTGCTAAAATACCAAGCCAAAAACGCTTACTAAAATAACATAAAAATGACATTAAGTACAATAAAACATTTAAAAGTTGTTATGATTCTACACTTTGATATTATTTACACCGTAATTGTATATGGAATGTGCAATTTATTGAAAAATATTATTTTGTTAACTTACATCAATTATACGCTTAGTTGAATTTTTGACATCAATTCCAATAGAGAAGTCCATATAGTAATCGACTGAATAACCAAGTTTGCGGAAATTGTACACTGATTGGATCCATGTGAATTCGTTTTCTTTCCACGAGTTTCCTTCGAGTGCTGGGAATCCTCCAAGTTTCTTCAAAATTTCCAGCAATGGCTTTAATCCCCTCTCCTCAATTATTGCTAAAAATAATCAAAAATAAATTTGAATTTACAAAATGCATATCATAATGTAAGCACTCGATCATACATATAATTGAAAGTTAAAAACTGAATAATGCAATTTGTAATCGCTTCATTCGAAATAAGTTAGTACATATTAAAACTCTAATCTATCATTTTATAAAGCCTCCTCAAAAGCAATAATGAATGAGAATATTTGATCTGGAAGAATAATAAATATCGCGCACATTGCAAACAAGTAAATTTTATTTCCATTGATTTAAACTGCAGTGAATGAAGAAAGTTTAATTTAGCCCATTTAATATTTCATTTATATACTTAAATATCCAACAATAAAACAAATTATACACTACATACATACATACTACAAATTATTTTAGATATTTTTGTACAATTTAAGCAAGAAAATAAATCGCTGAGCAATACACAAGTTTACATAAATAGCGAATGATAATTTTGACCAATACTATTAAATAAACACATTCAGTGAGATATTCGCATTGTATTAATAATAAATGTTTTCTTTTTGGTGTACTTTTAAGCCATCATGTTAAAATCATCATTATCAATAGTTTCATAATTGAATGTCATTTAAATCATAGTGAAATAATAACATTAAGGTAAAAACACTTAGTGAAGTATGCTAAAGTATGTCACTATAAAAATTGAAAAGTCGAGGTGAGGCAGCAAAGCAAATAACAAGAGGCTTTGGTTTCAAGATTCAAATTTTTTTGTGCAATACAAAATTCAAGCGCAAATATTGAATATGTTTTTTTTCAATTCTTGACATTTTTTGTGCATACAAATATGTCCATTTCAGTTCAGTGGACCATAAAGAAATATATCAGTTTAGAACGATTTGATATTGTCTATGAATTAATAATTTAATTCTTACTTTTATTCATGCAAGCTTTGTAGAAATTTCCAGCTAGGCGTAGCGGCTTTGGAGTTTCAGGGGTGATTTTTTCCTCAAGGGTCAGTCTCAACTGTTCCGTCAACTTATCACCGATTATGGAAAATGCGTTGACAGATGATTTAGAATCAGGAATGACGGTGTTCTTGAGAAATCCTCCACAAGAAAATTGATAGAAATCATCGCAAGGATCAACTGATTCATCTAAGTTGTTTAAAATACTTGAAGCTGTAAAAAAAAAAATAAACAAATATTTAATTAAATTTTTTATAACCTTGAAATAAGATGATATGTTTTCTGTATTATTAAATTAATTTAATTGGATGTATATCGTATAATTGCCTGTAAAATGTTTTCTTAGTAGTTGAACCTTTGGTTTTGTATACCTGCTTATCATTAGTTTTGTATAAATAGGCTTTTTTGTAATTTGCATACTATCACTTGATAGTGCTATCGACGAGCGAAACCGGTCCTTATCATAAAATATATTGTGGAAATTTTACTGTAATTTTTTTTTTATTTAAAAAAGTACGAAATCATGGCAAAGTAAGATGAGAAATAAGCATAGTTTAATATTTTCGATGGTTTCGGCGGTACCTTTGTGGAAGTTCATTTTAATATAAAATTTAAAATAACTTTGATTATTCCACGTATTGTGTCACAGTTAGTTACACAATACGTGGAATAATCAAAGTTGTTTTAAATTTTATATTAAACATAGTTTTTTTTAACACGGTGAAAAAATAGCAATGTATTTTAGTTCTACAAAATTATTTTCAACAAATATAGTTGATAGCTATTTCGGCTCTGACGATGGCGTGAGCCGAAATAGCCATCAACTATATTTGTTGAAAATAATTTTGTAGAACTAAAATACATTGCTACTTTTTCACCGTGTTATAATGGAGTTCTACCAAGTGAATGCCAATTCAATCAATAGTTTTTTTTATTTTTAAAATCCTTTCAATGATGAGATTAAATTTTAAACAACCTTCAAAACCTATTAGTATATAGCAATAAAAATAATTTATGTGGAGGTCAACAGATTATCATGTCAATAGCGAATGTATATAAAAAAAATTGGTGATTACATCAAAAAAGGAAAGGAAAATACTTTTGATCTATATCTGCATAATAGTAATAATAGTTCCTTGAAAGAATCATGAATGTTTAATGTATTATATTTATATATATCCCATAGTCAAAAGTACTAAAACATGCAAAAAGTAAGTTTTAAAAAGAAAATATTCATTACCCATTCATTAAGACTATGAAATATGCTCGAAACAAATTCACTTCAAGCATTCATTAAGAAATAAAAAAAATTTTGTTCATCATTTGCGAATTTATTTTAACCTTAGGCCAGTGGTTCCCAAACCGAATGGTACCCTGCCTTCCTAAAAAAAAAATTTTTTGTCCCTCCCACCCTACTTTTTATTTTTAATAGATACACTAACATAGACACTCTTTAAATAATAATATATTTATTTCCAAATTGCTTTGATAATTTATCACATACAATTACAAAGTTTTGCGTGGTTTAGCAAAATCGAATCAAATACGAACATGTGCATACATATGATACATATGTTGCTGTCTATTGGCTTAATCTAATGCTATGAATATTTTTTTCCTAGAAAGTTTTCGGCGCCTTTCCTGGCAATAGCCGGCACCTACCAGCTTGGAAACTGTTGCCTTAGACGACAACCATGTTTAAAACAGTCAAATATTTTCATCTTTTGTGTTAGTGTTTTTGACAGATTAGATTTTATTAAGTAAAACTACACATCGCTTAAATTTGCGTGTAATTGATTTAAATACTATTCTTTTTTCATATAATAAACTCATATGTTTTATAAATTAAAAATGAGATATTGACCGACCCGGCCATTTTGGATTATGATTTACCGCTTGTTAGCACTAAACCGTCGATATATTATTCAAGGCGGCATCTGTTGCTTGACAATTTAATCCAATCCGTATACATGTGTGTGTGGGTAACGGATTTTTGAAAGCTAATTTATTAATAATGACAATTATTTAAACGCACCGGTATGCACACAACCTGCAGACACACAAATATCGTCGTGGCTTTCTTCTTCTTTTGAGTCATGTCTCGATACAACATATGGGGGATCTCCACTAAGGGCTTCGGTCACACTTCCAGGAGTAGCTGAAAAATAATTTACATAAATGACAGCTGAAGAACAACGGATTAATACCCATTTTTAAACGCGTTGAAATAAAAAAATATATTGTTAAAATATTTACATAGCTAAACTAGTAACATTATAACATCGTCGGGCATCTATGCCTTTGTTGAAGTTAGTTTTTGGAGATATTGTATCTATAAGAAAGACAAAAGTACATTTTCGACACAAAACCTACGATATTGTAATTAAAAAAGGGAAAAAGATACCTCGTGTAATTGTAAACTAGTCGTCAATTCATGCATTTCATAATGTTTTTATTACGCATTTAAAAATAATTAATTTGAATTTTAAATGATTTTTTTTCGTAGGTGAGAAAAGAAATTTTGTATTATGTGAGGTTTTGTGTAACTAAAAACTTGTGACAATTATAAACAATTCAGTTATTGAGTAACATGTAATTTTTACCATAATATAGCCCAATTTTCGTTTTTAAATATTATACAAAAAATGTCTTGAGACGAAAGAAATGAGTTTTCTTGAAAAATATTTTTGCATAATATGTGTCCTTTGCCTATAGAAGGGACGATATTATTTTAGGGACATAGATAAATACTTTTTGATGTAAGTAAAAGTTTTTCAATTCGACACGTCACAATTGATAATACACACATATCAGCACTACTCAAAATTGGCGGTAAACAATAATTAAAATATATCATTTGAAACTAGAAAATAGAAATTAATGTCATACATGTATATGAAGTTCTATGGGAAGTTTCAGTAGAAGATATAAAAAGGTGTGTTGTTTTATTTTATTGAACCTCTCTTTCAAAGATAAACTAATAGAATTAGAAAAGAGCTAGATGTTGGTCACGGTCTATTTTTAGTTAAGAGTCGTTGTTGAGATTTAGAAAGATCGTTTCCATCGATGTTTTTAAAGTAAAAGTCAACGGACGGATGATGGAAAATAAAAATAAAAGTACTTTATTTTCAAATCTTTGTCATTTTTTGAATAAATAAACACAAAGCATCTAATAAATGTTATTTTGGTTCTAAATTATAAAAATCGAATAACATGTACCACTAAACTACTAAACAAATTTATGAAGGTGCTTGATGAAATTTCAATATCAAATTTGAATCTAAATTGTTACAACTTTGTACGATTCCACATGTTTTGTCACTAACGACCCTGGTTTCGCCTTTCGGCATCTTCAGGCATTCTATCACACGAACGCAACAGAACTGACGTTCAATAAACACGATGCTAACCATGTGAAATCGTTCAAATTTGTAACAGTTCAAATTTGATATTGAAATTCCATCAAGCACCTTCAGTCGATATCATAAATTACATCAAATCTGAATTGATGAACATTTTTACCAATCAATATATTTTGTCAAGGAAATGACGTTCTGTTGTATCCGTGTGATAGAATTTCTGAATTTGTCGGAAGGTGAAACCTGTATCGTTAATGACAAATCACGTAGTACAAAGTTTCAATAATTCAAAAACCAAATAGGTATTTAGGAAGATTCGAACATACGCATAAAATTGACTGGCATCGAATACACATTTGATTCGGCAAGCCAATTTAAAGAATTTGCATTTATTTTTCAGTTTTAGTGTGAAAATTTAATTGAATTTCTAAATACCTGCAGATGTGGAGTGTTGTTTTACAATAACAACAGCCAGAGCAATGGCGAGCGCCAGGGCAACTGTTGTCGCCAGGACAGCAAATGTGGTCAGAGATTTCTCTGTACTGTTCCTTCTTTTCCACCATCCTGGATTTCTGTAACAACGAAAATATTCAAATTGATATCTCACATACGATTCTTAAAACACTGAACATTCGTAAAAATAATTCTATTAATTATATTGCAATAATGTTTTTCAATCAGTAATTAACCGTCACTAAAAAATTCAAAGTGCCACTCTTAAAAATTCCATTTTTGAAAATATCATTATTGTCTGTTGAGTATTATCTATTAATTAACATACTAATGGAATGCCTTGGCAAAAACACTTAAGAATACTAGCAGTAAAATCTGGATTTGCTTATGACCTACGAACAACATAGGTCAATGAAGATTAGCATCGATTTATTTACGTAGCCATGATACAGTGATTGTTAACTGGTTTTCAGATTAAAAAAAACAAGATTGAGACGAAGGCTTAAAATAATACTTTTAGCATTTATATAATTAGCACTTTAACGAAAAAACTAAGACGGCATAACATTTGCTTTCAGAAAAAAATATTCTTACACACATAATAAGTTACGGCTCTATTGCGAGATTCCCCCAAGTAACCCTCGAACCTCATGTTTAGAATCGCTTATATAACGATTAAATTGATATTCTTCAGGCTGCATTGTTTGTATCGAAACCGCAAAGATGGCGTTAGTTTTCCTCATACAAAGCAACGTGCACATATGTAAGTAAATATATAGTCAACTTACCAACGATGACGCATGTATTGATTGTTATTTTTAATTAATATCCACAAGCGAAACAAATCCAAAAGACTATTTTCGCCTAATCAATCATTCAAGGGTCTGAGACCTCGTCCCAGATTAATTTGTACGTGCATATACTTTAGAAATGTTTAAGCAACAATTGTAATCGATAATTATTTTATATAAAGGGTTTTTCAATAAGGACGCTCAAAATTCTTGTATATGTAAATAAAAATAAATTAAATGAAAGATATAACTCACTTTTCTTTTTATATGAAAATACATTTTATGGAATCAAGTGTGAAACATAACTTCCTTTAAATACCCACCACGGCTTTGCTTCGTAGCACGTATTCGAGAGGTCCAATTTTCAATGGCAGAATTTGTTGGATGGCGTTTGTTACGTTGATTTTGAAGACGTCAATTGTTTGCGACTTAAGATAGCCACAATAGAAGAAATCTGTTAAGTCGCACGATCTCGGTGAACAGATCCAAACCCCCAAATCGCTCGTGCTGAATGTTCAACCAAATTTGATCAATTTGCACACGTTGTTCAGCGCTCTAACATGGTAATTTGCCGTACTCTATTATTAGTACTACGATTAACAAACAATCTGATAGTTGTTACTTAAACAACATGGCGCTTATAGCCTAACAAATTTTGAGCGTTCTTATTGAAATATTCTTTATATCATCAAATTAAATTTATTGAAAATTTAGAAGAAGAATTTATTTAATTAAGTTTTAATTTTTTATATAGATTTTATTATTAAAGTAACGGTTCGCTATATTAAAATTGGTCGATAGCGATGATTTTTTTTTGTTAATTAAGTTCAAATAAATCAATTAGATTCCTTGCTCACTTAAAAATACCCTTAAATAATTATATTACTAGATTCTACTACAAATTTTCATCGACATGACTTTGTTACGAAATACTATTTCATCTATTTTAGAGGTCTGAAGTCTGTTAAAATAAATGCCTATTTTTCGCTAAATTTAAGCAGACAAACGTGATATAGTAAAAAGTAACAAAGCTTGGGGATTACAAAATATTTAAAATGTCGTTTTCCATGACGTAATTAATTAATTAATTAGTAAATGACAATTCAATTAACCAATCCCGTTCAGTTTTATTTACGTGATAATTATTTTTCCTAAACGTAGAGAAGCAGTCGATAAATTTTAAATATGGAAGATTTCCAAATGAGAAAAAGCTACGCATTTTTTCCATCTCGGATCTGGTATACAACTTAGTTGGTAGTATAGGTATGTGATTTTTCGATTGGTTTTGTGATGGAACCACTGCAAAAAGAAATCCGATTGCCATCGTAAACTGTTTTGCCTCGTAATGTTGCTCGATCCTAATGGATTTCCGTTCTGAAACGCAGTAAAAATATACGGTCGGTCAAACTTAAGTGTTTCCCAACTGATAGTAAGCATTCCGAAAAAGATATCCCATACGTCATCGGAGTAGCACACTTTTTGGCAAAATATCCTCTCATGTTTTCGATACCAACGAATAAACAAGATTTTTGCATCTGTGGTGAATATTTTTTTACACCGAGTGTTCTAATGGTGTAAATGAATCGTTTGTTTGTTTTATTTCTGTGAAATAAATGAAGCGTGAATGACATCTTAATCATTTTTATACCTATTTTGGCCGCTACTTCTCTTGCCGGACCATGTCAAATGAAAATATTTTAACTAGAACAGATGTTAAATTAAAACAGTCTCGCAACCTTGTTTTCCGATGGATAATTTGAAAATGATGACAATAGGGGAACCAAAAAATAATTATTACCGCTATATTCCGTTTTATGTGATCGCATTAATTTTGAATGCAAAAATGAGTTCCTTTTGCAATAGTTAATCCTCAAATAATAATAGCAATGAAATATCAATTATATTTTAAGGAGTCAACTGTCACTTTTTAATGGAAATGCATAATTATTTCCACAATTTATTTTAAGATTAGGAGCAGTCGTCAGTTGATCAGTTGATAATGCTCGCGATGAACGAAACCGGTCCTGATCATAAAATATATTTTGGAAGTAATCACTAAAAAATGTGTTTTTATTATTTAAAATAAAACTCAATGCTAATTTTATACCAAATTGAATTGGAAAAAAAACCCTAAAAAGGTCTTTATCCCATTTTGACTTTCTTGCCAACAAACACGAAGGCTGTGAATTTTATGCACCCACACCCTTCGTTCTCCCCTATGGTGTTGATTACACGGAAACATTAATCCTCGCCGAAGAAGAATCACGTAATAAATGAAATATACGTGATTCTGCGACACCACATTGGCAAGCCGAAACGTTAACCGATGATTCGTTACACGTGGACAACAATAGACGATTTCAGAATGAGCAACTAATATTAGGTAATCAAAAACGAGAACGGATTTGACAAAAAAAATCAACTGAGCGCGTTGACACAAATAGTTCAGACAATACAACAATATAAACAAAAAGAAGTATCGACAATACACGTAAAATAAATATTACCCGTGATCATTGACACCTCCTATAATAATATTGCAAAATTATTTTTATTAAGTATTTTTGACAGCAATCAGCGTCGGATTATTTATGTGGATACATACAGCAATAAATCATTTTGCTTTGAAAATACAAAATACAACGTTAAGAAAACAACCATTTTTACGATCAAATTTAATTGTGTAATCATTTCATTTCAATGGATAATAAATATTTAAAAGCAATAAATCCTACATCGCAAATATTTTCATGATTAACGAGTAATTAAGGAATCGATTAGTTACGCTAAGTCGTTATAAATATAATTAGATTATGTATTGTCAAGCATCAATAGAATAAATCGAAAAAAATATTGTACAGGTTTTACACTTCAAACTGGAAATTTTACATTTCAAATTTGACGTTTTCCAAATCAAATTGGACATTTTCCAAATCAAACTAGACACTTTACAAATCAAGTTGGACACTTTGTTGTATTTTATTAAAAAGTTAAGTAATAATTATTTATAAAACTAGCAGGGAGGGATAAATTGAAATGCGGTATGGTTAATTTTCGACAATGTAAGCGTTCATTTTACTGAAGAAGTGCGTGATTTTATTGAACAGACAGGTCATTAACTAATTTTTTTACCCCCGTATGATAAACCCAATCAAAAAGGAATTTGTTGGGGGATCCAACAAACTGTTTTAATAAATGTATCTAAATTAATATATGTGTATATACAAAATTAAATGTATATCTCGAAATAAGAAAAACTGCGTAGAAAACTTATTGATACAATTGATTGATTGAATTGGCATTCACTTGGTAGAACTCCATTATAACACGGTGAAAAAATAGCAATGTATTTTAGTTCTACAAAATTATTTTTAACAAATGTAGTTGATAGCTATTTCGGATCACGCCATCGTCAGAACTATGCTTAAACTAACATTTGCTTATCTATATATAGCTGTGTAGAAAAGGCACACAACACATCCTCTCTCCTGTTCCAACGGTCTAGCTTGTTATTTTAACACACTGGCACTAAATTTTCAAAATTCTAAATGATATATAAATAAGCAAATGTTAGTTTAAGCATAGTTCTGACGATGGCGCAAGCCGAAATAGCTATCAACTATATTTGTTAAAAATAATTTTGTAGAACTAAAATACATTGCTATTTTTTCACCGTGTTATTGATACAATATTATCTATTGAAAGGTAAGATCTGATAATAAATGTGCATGATAACTAACAGAGTATATTTCATCGTGCGACTGAATGAGTCATACAAAAATTAAATATTCTTTGGATGTTTGCAGTAACATTGACCTCTAAATAACAATATGAATTTATGCAGCTCATTTTTTAAATTGTTATTTCAAAGGTATCCATGACAGCAAAAGATATACGAAGTCTTCTTCAACCTACGTATACCTCATTAGAGAGTACAATTATTCGAATGATTTAATGTATTAATTTAGTCACCATGTTCATTGTTTTTTCCAGACCTGTGAAATCGTTAAAAAAACACAACTCGGACTAAAATAAAATACTTTTCCTATTAATGTGAATTAAATTTAAGCAATGAACCAACCAATCCGGCAAATTGATCTTCACAAAGCAGTGAAAAAATAGTAATGTATTTTAGTTATACAAAATTTATAAGACATAGTTGATAGCTATTTCGGCTTACGCCGTCATCAGAGCTATAGACACCTTATAAATTTTGTAGAACATTGCTATTTTTTCACCGTATTATAACGGAGTTCTACCAAGTGGGTGCCAATTTAATCAATAAATGATCATTAAGATATTTTTCAAAACCGCCTAATCGAAAAAGTAGTCGGAGTTGCTCGTTTTTCACGATTCCGTTCATAAAACCGCGACTTGACGACTTTAACTCCGACTCTACAGTCCTGGTTTATATATGTCAATATGTATTAATTATTGTATTGACATAAGCTGAAATAATTCACATTTATCTCGAGCCAAGATTATGGTGTATAAATATACGAATAAGGTTGTATAAAAAATGGATGCGAAACCGTATGACATGTTTTGTTGTTGCGTTGGATTAATAGTATGAATGAATGACATTAAATATGTTTTCAAATATAAAATTTCTGAATTCATCGTATTTTTTATAGTTATATAAAATTTTATCTTCATGACATCTATCGGTTCGAATTAAAAAATATATATAAAATATTCATATGAATAAGTGGTTCTTGTGTAGAATTAAGACCGCCAAGGTAACAAAACTAATAATGACTAAGTACTGATTGCAGTTTTAAAATTGTTATAATAAAACGCGGATAAGATACATACATATTCAATTATTTTATTCAATTGACATTACTTTATAATACTAAAGTTAAATTATCAAAGTGTTAACATGTATAAATATTTTTACCTTATTTATAAATTTTTGATATTATATCGGCTAAGTAAGTCGAAATTTGTCGGACATTTGAGTCGGAAGTTTTTTTAACGCGGCCTTCTAATATGAAAATATTCCCCACCGCTTATCTAGGAAATTACTACGAGGTTATCATCACGTGCATTTTTCTAAAAATGACATTGAAACTGCATGTGATAAATTTTTTCCATTTTTTTAAATATCTGAATTTTTAATTTTTTTTACTCAATTAGAGCCAAGCAGTTGAAAACAAGCAGATATGGAATAATTTGGAGAACACTAAATTTTTTATAGAATTTTTTTAAGTTTTAACTATCAACACGTTGCAAATGGCTGTCACAACAGTTGAGATGATAGCAATTAGGGCAGAGTTACCCAAAATTTGAGCCGCCGCTGTTTTATTGTTCAAATATTATTTCAATTATTACTTTATAAAATGCAGGATAACATAAGGTTTGCCATGAAACAACCAATGTTTTGACTTTGGGCTCCGCAAAAAAATCTGATATTCTAGCCGGAAACCGAAAAACTTTGGGAACCCATCGGCAGAAGAGTAAAGGTTAAATCTCAAAATACTATCGATGAAAATATGCAACCAATATTGAAAAGCACGTTTTGCTTTTCAAAATGTGGTTCTCGCCTTTCGGTATCTTCAGGAATTTTATCACACGGATGTTATAGAACCGACACATAGTAAACGCTTTGCATCAATTACATATATATAATACAAGCGGAATTACTACAATATTCGAAAATAGGACTCCTTATGTTTTGTATGGTTGTTGCCGAAGTTAATGAACAACATAGCAATCATCCATCACATGAATGCAATTATGTATAGATAAATTTTGGCATTTTAAATTGGTAAAATATTACGAATGGCCTTTTCTATGTCAATGAGATTTAATAGTTCTATGCACTATTATGCTTTGTCGTTGCGTGACTATTACTGATGGTTTTTACGTAACGGTCAGTAGTTTTTTCCAATATCTCCTAGGCTATTAGTTATAGAATTACTGTGTTAAGTACGTTTATTTTCATTTCTTTATGCACGATTTCCCGCCAATATTATAAATCGTAGTAAACGTGCGATTTTAATATGATTGGTAAAAAAAAACCACTCTGACCAATATTGCGAAATGAAATATCAAACGATTTCTTGCGTTATAAAAATATTCTATTATTTTGTTAATGTAAATTTTTTCGTCACAGTGAAAACTGATGTAAATTAATATATTTTTGGTTTTAGTTTTATGCATCATTAACTCAAAAGAATAACTATAAAAAAAATATATTGTATTACCTGTTTTAAATTCTAATTCGCTGTAATCTGTCATTTATTTTTAAAATAATAAATACACATTTTTTTGTACTATTTCCATTGAATATACTCCTATTGAATGGCGTGATATGTTAAATAATAAATAAAATATTTTTCAGTACTCTTTCCACAATATATTTAATGATCAGGGCCTTTTTCGCTGATCGGGAGCATTATCAATAGATCTAAAGAAACTGTTACACCAGTAAAATAATATCAGCGTTAATGAAGTTCAATCTAAGATGTCAACTGTGACTTCTCGATTGAAAGGCATGATATGTTAAATAATAATAATAAAAAAACACATTTTTCAGTACTGTTTCCACAATATATTTTACAATCAGGACCGGTTTCGCTCGTCGCGAACACTATCAACTGATAGAATACAGATTATAATCAAGGCTAATTATATACAAAATTTCACTCGATAAATCAATATAACTATTCATCATAATAAAATATTTTGAGGAAATAGTTCAAAACGATGTATTTTTATTATTTTAAAAGTAAATTTAAAAAAGTTAATACTTTACAGGTATATATTTACTTACAAATCCAAAATGTTAATAGTCTTGATTGTAATTTGTGTTCTATCAGTTGATAATGGACACGATGAGCGAAACCGTATTTGGTCAAAAATATATCGTAGAAATATTATCAATAAATGTGTTTTTATTATTTAAAATATAATGCCTTTCCACCATGATAGTTCAAACTTTGAAAATATCATTTATTTGTGACAATCAAACAAAATCAAAACTGCTGCAGTATTGATCAAAAAGACCATAAATAATAAAATCACATAGACGATCATTTATTTTGTCATGATTTCGTTAGTAAAATTGAAAATTTGCCTGACATAAAAATCGTATTACTTACTTGATTACTGTTTGTTTCATACTGTTTATCATCTGCTACGTTTACTTGAAATAATTGTGTTTTCGCAAGTGGATCCGATCCTGGAAAAAAATCGTACATTATAAAAAACATCATTATAAATAAACGCAATATATTATTTCATAGCAAAATTCGAGCGAAACTGTTAAGATCAAGGAATTAACGCTTGACATATCCTTTCAAATTGGCAATCATTGTATTCAGTGTGAATTATTCATAAAGAATAAAACAAACTGTGCGGTCAATTATTTTTATGAAATCTGTAGCGTACATAAGCAATCGTTGAACGCAACAGAATGCGAAAACTCTTTAAGTGTACATCGTTTACTAGAGCGTAAAGAATAAACTAGAATATTTGATTGATTCAATGTAAGATTTTGTAATGAACAAATGGACAAAATGTCAGAGACTTGATATCTGCAGATTTTAATTACGTGAGAAATCAGTTGGATAAAATAATAAAATATCTGAAGAATCGTTTTACATTATGTTGTAGTAAATAAAATTGATAAGATGCATGAGTGATGGTAAAAAAAAGATTTGATAGCATTGTATTTTAGTTCTACAAAAATTATAAGATAAGCAGTTAATAGCTAGTTCGGCTTACGCCATCATCAGAATTATCAGTTATTATCAGTATTAATTCTGACGATGAATAAACCAAAATATTGATTGAATTGGCATTTAAAAGGTAGAACTCCAATTTAACACGGTGAAAAAATAGCAATGTATTTTAGTTCTGCAAAATTTTATAAGATTTGTTTGATATCTATTTCGGCTCACGCCAAAATAGCTATCAAATATATACGCTATAAATTTTACAGAACTAAGATATATTGCTATTTTTTCACTATATCATAATAGAGTTCTACCAAATAAATGATAATTCAATCAATAAAAAAATTTGGAGGTAAAATATTTTGACTACTGCATTAAAAGAAATATTTTCTCAAACGACTATTTTTGTACGATTAAAAATTAAATGGGTTCTTTGTAACAGCTGATGTATAAAATTATGTTTAATATAACTTTTTTTAATAATAAAAACACATTTTTAGTACTTATTTCCACTATATATTTTTGATCAGGACTAGTTTCGCTCATTATAACGCGATCTTTGTGAGTATTATATATATATTGTGGAAATAAGTACTTAAAAATGTGTTTTTATTATTTAAAATATTATGCCTTTCTATCAAGAAGTGACAGTTAACACCTCAAAAGTGTTTAATATACATTCGAAATATTTTTTCATGATAGCACATTGGTTTAACCGAAGTTTCACATTATCTATTGATTTCATATAACCTTTCGAGTGTCATTTGCGTGAGTATTTGACGGCGAATTTGATAACAAACATACAAACCTTAATCATAATATGTATATACGTTCTATACAGCTGCTTTATTTACCTTACCTCAAAGCAAGTAGTGTGCAGAAGAGAAAGTTAAATAAGTAAAAGCTAATCGCCTTTCAAAACGAAGGGTACATATACTACCGATAACGAAACTTTGTGTACTCGTTGAATACAAATTAAAAATACTGAATACTTAATTTCATGGCACATTGCATTCTGCCTTGCAGGTGTCATAAACCAAGAATCAATTATGTGACATTGGTAGCTTAATCAAATTTAAATACAATCAAGTATAATTCAAAGACATGTAGCATCATGTACAAAGTTTTGTTAATAACAACGCACTGACAGTATATTTTCCTGTATAAAGTCGAAGTGAATAAACTCATAAGACATAAAAAATGACTTGATATAATGATTGGCTTTATGTTTTTTAGTTGTTTTGTACAATACAATATGTATATGAAAATTATACTTTCGTAATAATTTTATAGATTTGGAATATGATGGAAATTTCTGCTCTGTTTACCGAATCAAATTGTTCTCGAGAAGTATTTGTCCCAGTAACTATCTCATTGCTTACGTAAATTTGAAATCGATAAGCAAATAAAATGCCCATACGAAACGTACAATATATTATAATTTTGCAATAGTTATACAGCGTTTCGTAAAAAATCATGGTTGGTAGTTTGTCAAAACGTCTTACACAAAGTTGGGCAATAATATGTGATTGACAGTTAAAACGGATTTGTTTTCAATATTTCAACATATTTTTTGTGACTTGAAATATTCGTTTACTACGTGAAAATTGTTTCCTTTGCATGCAACCACGAAATGCCTTTAATGTTAATAAATGCATATCTTACTTATTGTTAAAAACACTTCAGAGCTTTACAAATGTTTATATCAAATATTTCAATTATATAATTCCGTTAGTGTACAATTTGAATAGTGTTAAGTGACATATTCTTAGAACGGTTTTCTGAGAAATACTCGATTTTGCGGATGTACTGGTAACATGCCTTTCTATTATACCAATTATGAAGGCGAGTTTAAGCGATATAAATCTACAAAAGTCGCAAACAAATATTCGCTACTCTGGGAAAACTGTAAGAGGACAAATTTATATTTTAATGATAGTACAAATTTTATTCGTAAGAGATGAAAACATAGCTCACTTTTAATGTGTTAACTGTCACTTCTGGAAAGGTATGATATTTTTAATAATTAAAACACATTTTTTGATTAGTTGATAATTAATGCCTGCGATGGGCGAAAACGGTCATGATCATAAAATATATTTTGGAAATAGTTTATATAAAAATGTATTTTTAGTATTTAAAATTGAATGCTTTTCTTCTAAAAAGTGACAGTTAACACATTAAAAGTGAATAGTTTAATCCATTCATGACTGTATATATTATACACGTTAATGTAGTGATAGAGAAAATATATAGTCTTATCAAAAAGCTATAAAAATGATATTAAATATTCTTTAGAGCTTTCATTATTTTAAACAACGAAGATGAATCTGTGTGAAATATGCTTATCATTTAAAAAATCATATATTTTGGCTTTTTTATTATTTTCAAATCTACCAGTTTTCACTTATGTAGTTTTTATACTTTTAAAACAAGTTAAAAAAGACCGCGTACCTTTTCTCGTTTTAAAACACACAAAAATGATCGTATATGGAAACGTATGTGTGTGAATACGGTTACGGCGGAACCCCGATCGACCGTTTTCGCATAACACGTTTTCCCGGATGGATCGTTCATTTTTTACAGTCCCGTCAAAAACTCATAAGAACAATGTTAAATAATTCCGCATTAATCGTTCCCGGATTTATCGATTTCCTTGATCTATCGTCTAATTATATTATATAATATATTATACCGACCCAAATATTATCCCAATTGACCGGTTTTGGTAAGTAAATCTTTCTATCCAATACGATTTATGAATTTGAGGACATTATATTATATGTATTAACCAAAGAACTTTAACAAAACCCTCTCATATTTACCAGTTTTTGGAAATTAAAAGGTGAGAGGGATTTTATGTTTTTTTTAAGATTATACTTTTTTAATATTATTTTAAGCTTTCCCGCATTTTTCGTTTTGTTTTTAGAGTCCCTTGAAAAACGTGGAATCGAGGTTTCACTGTAATTACTGAAAACAAGGCGTAAAACTAATGGTTGTCAGTATGTCTAGTTTTTTTCACATAATTGTATCTTTTTTGCAAAATAGCCCTGGAAGATTTACATTCAACCGTTTAATTTTAAATGATCAATGTTTTTATCGCTGAATAAAAATACTAAACTATTAAATGAATCACCTTTTTAAGGGTTATAATTCGTTAGAAAGTATTTTTTTTGCATTACCATTGTTTTAAAAAACGGTTCACAAATTGGTAGTGTGTTGATAGCATAAAATATTACGGTGCGCATTGTTACGATAAGCAATGTATCAGGCACACGCCGCTAGAATTTTTAGACTCTGTTTAAAATTCAGGTGCTCGTCTGAAAGAGGACGCCCGACCAAAAAATATTCCCAACTAGGGGAACGAAAGCATTTTTTCGCTACGAAGTAAGTTGTAATAAAAAACGAAATTTATCATGTGGCCATTTATAACAGCAACATTGTTTTTTCTTTCTGTGAATTTTAATTATTTCCAGTGTTTTTTCTCGTGTAGTATACATAATTTCGATACCATATCACGTTTTTAATTAATTTCAAGTTGAAGTAAAAAGCATTATAGGTTTTATAATGGTAATTTGATTGATATTTATGTTATAAGCTAAATTATTCAACATGAAATCATTTGTTTAGCATGCTGTTTTTGCAAAAGCGATTTTTAATTACCAATATATGGATGAGATGTTTTAATACTAAACATCACGCCAAAGACCCTTCAAGATTTTTTTTTTTATTATCAACGCCAATGTTGTCTTCCATGACTAAAAAAAGCTTATTAACTATATATATCATAGTTTCTCAACCGGTGATCCGCGGAGATTTTTGGGTAGTCCCCAATGTGATATTTTTTCGAATTTAATGTTGTATTTTATGGATTTTTAAATTATATTTTTTGTTACAGTCTGTTTAAATATACTTAAATATTGTTATATCAGCACACGGTGATACAAAATTAATTGTTTTGAATAAAAAATCAATTATATAAATATTTATTATTTTATTCCTATGTTGGTGGTCTTCAAAATATTTTTGGATTGGACTTTGGTGGTCCGCGGATGTAAAAAGGTTGAGAAACTATGATTTATATGAAATATATGCATAAAACAAGACAACTTTGATATATAAACAATTTTTAATATGAACACAAAATTTTGAAAATTTTCTTTTATTTTTTTTTCAATTGGAACTGTTGTACCAACATATACAATTTCTATTTAACATGTAGATTAATTATGGAGCATTTCAAAATAATGTGTTACTAGCTATAATTATAGCGTAAAGGTATACTTATCAAATTTTTTACGGATATTTAATACGCTAGTAAATCTTTTTAAAATTAGTGTAAAACACATTCTTAAATATATGGAAACAAAACTATTTATGAAGGTAGGGCAGAATAGTATAAAATAATGTTTGTTCGACAACGTGACCGTGATTTTTAACTATGTTAATACTATATAACGAATAATTGACATTTTAAAAAGAAACTTATCTTTATGCACATACATCATTCGTGGAATGACTCGTTTCAAATTCGTTGACATATATTTATATCTGTTTTTTAATTGTGTCAGCAGAATGAATGAATACTAAATATTTGTTTAATTCAGTTATCGAGTCATGTTTAAAACATAGTATACATAATTTCACATCATGTATAATGATATTATTTGGAACATCGATAAGTAAGTAATCGTTGAACATTGTCACAGGGCGGTTTCAATTTTTTTATTTTCTTAATGTCAAGAATTCTTTTTTAAATTTAGAACAGCGTTCAAAAATTCAAAAAATAGCATCACAGAAAAAAGTACATGCTCAAAATACGGAAACTTACGTGAATGTTTCGCCGACAAATAATATTTGTGAGACACTTTTTGGGATTAATTAATAAATAAAAAAGACTTTTTTTCTTTGATAATATTCAAAAATTATACTCAAATGTGTAGAATCATGCTTTTTATGTATCATATTGGTTTTTAGTATTAAAAAGTTTATTATCCTGATAACTAATTTACATGAATAGAATTTAACCACTTTCAAAGTAAAGCATATGTTCTCCTAATCTAGTTTTTCTCAACATTTTTCTTCTTTGAAAACTGCTTGTTTAATCATTCGATACCCAATCTTTTTTTTTAAGAAATTAAGAAAATAAAATAGTGTTAAAAAATATCTAGTGTTTAGATTATCGATGTAGAATCGGATGGGAGAGAGATTTTTTAGATAGCACTACAACTGTGTCTTCGAACAGAAATACACAAATCGATTTATAAAAATTTCCCTACTGGGATGAACAGTGCGAACCTGTGCGAGCATTCCAACCACAAACAACGTTGACTACTTATTTTATAAATATTTATCAGTCTAGATTTTTATAGATCAAATGCACGATTCACGCTTATGACAAACTTTCTTCTAGAAAAAAAAAACGACAGTGTAAATTTTGTTTGTTGCATTTGACATCTGCATAAATGTATATTTTTAGATGCTTCACAATACAGATTAGATACTAGTTTTTGTGAACAAAATAACTGTTTATAAACGCAGAAAAAAAAATACAAATATGTGTAAAATATTTTTTCGCTGTATCAAAAGATGTATTTAATCGTGAATAAATTGCTGTATCACATTTTACGTCAATTCCATTAATTTAAAATTGCTTGTTATTCATATCAATAAAAATATGTTGTGAATAATTAATTTGAAAGGATCGCATAATTATAATAAGAGTGTGCAATTTTTAATCAGTGGATATCAACCACATCGCAGAAAGAAATTATAATCAATATGATATTATCTTTGTTTTTTAATTATTTTTTAAATTTATTTTCTCGGTACATATGTATTTTCTTGTATTGCAATTTGTAATAATAAAGAAGCCGAATATGAATCATAAAAACATATTTATAGATTTGCTTTGAATATTAAAATAACGATCATAAAAATATATTTCACAAATAAAATAATGTCAAAAATATCGAAGTCGACGATGCCTGTCAATACAAAATTCAGTTTTCGTTACATTGAGTGATGCGTGCTTTATTTTTCTGAGAAATACTTTTGTATTTTGTTTTGCATTATTGTTTATATTTAATGTGTCACTGCAAATTAATATTTTTAAAGGTTATTTCTTTAAAAGTACACAAACGCGTTTGTTTCACGTATTTGTGTATATTATTTAATTGCTCGAGTTATTTAAGTTTTCATTAAATTCGACCAACGAGAAAGTGGTCATGCAATGAAACGTTGTCAAGAAGTCTCGTCAAGTTTTCACGATTTCTCTGTTGTGAAATTACGCACATTATGTTGACTCAAATACTGTATCTATAAGACACACTTAATAAATAATGAACGATTTCTTTTTAATACACGAGAAAGATTAAAATAATTAATTTTAATTACATACATAAGACAAAATTCATCTGAATTTGAAATATTATTCATTTTTACAGATTATTACTAGAAACCTTTAATGTGTACACAACAAATTGGAAGATTTGTTTATGTTGTACATACAAAAAAATTCAATAATAAAAAAACGTTAGCACAGTTTGGGTATCTCTGGTATAGTATGTTCCAGGTTTACAGGGTACAGAAATGTTTCAGGGGGAAGAAAAGAGACCACATCATTTTGTGAAACTTGTGAGAGGAAGCCCAGGGGAATGTTTTAAAAAATATCACACTTTAAAATGTTTCAAATAGTACATATTTTTTTTAAATATCACACTTTGAGATGTATTTTATGGCATAGCAAATCATGAAATAATTATAAAGTATGTTATTAATTAATTATAGCAAGTACCACCCATTTGATTCAATTGCGTTCGAATATTATGAAAACATTGAAATTAATTAAGGATTTGGTACGAGGTTTTTTTAAGGAGTGTAAAGAGTTAAAATCTGCAGTTAAAATCGTAAATACGTCTTGATTGTTGAAATCATTTTTCTAACTAGTTCAAATATGCCTATCTAGAAAATATGATTTACTTGACTAAACCACTATTTGATAGTCAGTGAAACGAATCTTGATGGAATGACAATGGCGATAGATGAAAGGTGAAATTAATAACCTATCAACTATCAATAAAGAGGCAATAAGCATCCACGATAACTTAGAAAGATAATATAAACAAAAAACAGTAGAAATTTTATACACGCGCACAATAAATATAAAAATAATTTGTGAATATTATAGAAACTTAATTAACACACATTTTAATGTATTAAGAATGCAATGTTTTTATTCATGATAATTTATCGATAAAAAAAAATCCGTCAAATAAAAATATTGACTTTCAAATACGATATCAAAAGATTTCTTGCAGTAAATAACATTAAAACCTGTATAGTTTTTCTAACTTGTATATTAAAATATTCTGTGATGGAGGGATGCATCACCAATGCGATAATCCGTTGAAAAATGCAAATAACATCAATTTAAAAAATCGTGAATCAGAAAAACTAGATCAGTATTTCCCAACCTTTTTACACATACGGATCAGTAAAGAACGGGAAAAAATTCTTTTTATTTTACATTTTTTAATCTTGTTTTGTGGCAGATGGATATAATTATAACTAATAAATATACATATGACAGTCTGATACGGTTAAAATTAAAAAAAAAAAACAATGTATTATTTTCAACAAAATATTGCGAAACCTGCTTTTGCATTTTTTATAATATAGTGCATATTCTTGGCTGCAGTTGTGTCTGTGAGAGTTATTATTAAGTTCTTTGGAGTCGCATTATCATATCAATTATTTATATTTAACAATAACAAAAAAATACAAGTAAATGTGCAGGCGAAAGAAAATTATATGTGATATTTTTACATGGCGAATTTATTGAATTTTGGCATAATATTTGCGACCTGGAGGAGAGTCTCCGGGCCGCGAACCACCGGTTGGAGATCACTGATATAGAGGTCACACAAACGAGATTGTTTAATAAGATAAATAACAAATTATATATTGGTACTGCATATAAATAAATGTTTATTTCTATAAATTTATTAGTGAAGCTTCTATACGATTATTATAATAATTTGTGTCTTTAATATATATGGGTGCGTCTTTTAGAATGGTTGTAAATAAATCACCCTTTAATATTGTTGCATGTTTTTTGAAATTAACGTTTGTTTTGTATTATGTTTGAGCGAAGCATGATTTGAAGCGTTCATTCCACAATTTAATAACACGATCAAATAAAACTGTTTAATTATTTTTGTGGAATGAATTGTACTTTACAATTGTACATCTTAAGATGTGGATTAATCGGCAACATCGTTAATTTTATTAATATCGTAATATCAAATAGTTTATCATCAAATTAATGCATTTTTCGGAGGATTTTTTTTTAATCGTTGTAATGCTGCAATAGTAGATATATAAACATAAATGATAGCCATACAGTAGTAATTCAATAATGTCATCTCACTTACATATAAGCAGTCCTGATTATGCAGTTAATTTTGAAGAGTAATTCACATCTCACACATCCTGTACTAAAACACATTTGACGAGAACAAAGAATATCTTGGAATGGCGCGCGTAAAGAATTATTAATATGTCCGGTCGAGAAACTCGCGTCCCAATGATAATCTGAACATACAACACTTGATACAATTTACGCGATCTTGGGAATTTCGACACGAAATAATGTTTCAAATATATTAACAGTTTTAAAAATATAGAAATTATTTGAGAACATCTTTATAGCATGCAATACACTTTACTCAAATGTCGTATAGATTGATAAATCAATTATCGTCAAAGGCTTGTTTATCATACGTCAAAATTTGGTCCAATTTAATCATAGAAAAAAAATTAACTACAACCATATTTGGTCAGTGAGGAAAATTCGCTTATTTAACAATAGCTATACCAACGTCAAATAAGTATTTATACTATATTAAATATGAATTAACAATAAGATGACGTATAAATAATGACTTATTGATGTCAAATTTAAAGTAATTCAAGAGAGGATGTATTTTAATATGTCAAAATATTGAAGCGGTAAAATTATAACAAACTTGTTACATATAGTGGACGTATAGATTCCAGCTTATCGCAAATTTGACAACAATTCAATCTTTAAACTAAAAACGAAGTCTTAAAGAATATATGTATGTATGTGCGATAAGATAAATTTTATGCTTGATATCGAAAATCTGTAGTAAAAAACAGGGGTTAAGTTGCGCTGTAAGAGTAAAAACATATTTACTTTATTTAAAATTTTACGACATTGAATAATACAATAATTGTATTTTTATCTAGTTAATACTTTATAAAATAAGTCTGGAGGAACTGTTCCGCCAAAAAATACGACATGTATATTTGCCTGAACAATCAGGAAGATTTTAGTAAAATCTTTAAAATTGGTTAACTAAATTCGATGTATTATAAAATAGGTCTTCAGGGCATTGCAAGATTTTGATTGCTAAGAAACATCTTAAATCGCTACCATTAAACAAATATACATGTATATTAATGGATTCACGAAAACACACTGAAAGAACTTTATATGATTACTTTATTATGTTGCCAGTTAACAAAAATAATGTCATGTCAATGTTTTTTTCCATGAATTTCACGCCAAATAAGAAACTTAGTTGTTATTAGGTATGCAGTCCGTTTTTATAATACCGATGTAATTAACCTTTTTTTTAATATTTAGTTTTTTTTAGTTTCATAGATCTCCTCTTGGAAATCACAAAAAAGTTGCATACGATGTGCATCCGTAAGGAAGGTAAAAATAAGGCTTCATTTTTTATTACGTCACTTAACAGACTCTATTTAAAATAATAGTTGGGAGATAGATACAGAGTGCACCATTGCAGGACTGAATCCAGGATATATGAAATCTTTGTTAGTTATTGATACTCGACACGTGTAGTAACAATAACTAACAAAGTTTTATATTGATATATGGATTTGAAAATCTACTGAAAATATTTTACACAATATATATATATATACGCAGCTTTTAATGCTTGCCGTCAATTTTTTATTTTATGTGACCTAACAATATCCACTTTTGTTGTGAATGATAATATAATAATTCGTAATTAACTCATTCGTTTTATAAATATGAACCATATTTATATTTGAATACAGTTATGGCGGATAAATAGTAGCATTACCTCATTATATATATTTTTATGGTAATATGACAAAAGTAATAAGGTT
Source organism: Himalopsyche japonica (assembly GCA_028555115.1). Lineage (NCBI taxonomy): Eukaryota > Metazoa > Arthropoda > Insecta > Trichoptera > Rhyacophilidae > Himalopsyche > Himalopsyche japonica. The sequence continues at coordinate 1,583,944 of JAHFWJ010000015.1, forward strand.
TTATTATACAGAAATGTACAAATATACAAGTTTGCTCTTATTGTATGTGTAAGTTGTACGAGCACACGTGCGACCAAACTCAAATGAATACTAATATGTACATAATATAAAACCACGAAGGCAAAACATTGTTAAATAATCTATGGTAATTTTTATGTCAAAATTATTAGAAGGGCTCCAAAATTTTTATAATGAATATCATTTTTTTGTGTAAAAAATTAAATATATTAATGTAGGTCCCTTTTCTTAATATATTATATTACTATATTGCGATGAACGGAATCAATCCAGATCATAAACATATTGTGAAATTAGTACTGAAAATATATTTTTATTATTTGAAAAAAAAATGGTTTAACAGAGCATTAATTTATAACGTTACTAAATGGATCATTTATTTCACAAATTGTTTTTAATATATCAAATAAATTATTATGTTTTTTGTGACTGTAATCTTATGGAAGCGGTCAATCTATGTTTGCACACATGTGGCCAAACTCTGCAGTGCGGTCCTGTATATATAAAAAAAACACGTGTAATAGTGAAATGTTTCAAAGCGCCATCAATTCTGGAATACGCGCGATTCTCAACAATAATTATTATTGCATCAGCCAAATATTGATACATAATGATTATATCAAGAAATAAGAGATAATATTAAATTATTTTATAGCACGTGTAGCAAAAATAATAAACACGACAAAGGATACAAATGTTAGATCATATATATAATACAATTGGATAGAAAAATCCATACGTAGATGTTAATAGTAAATAATGACGTAGTAACGTTATTTTATCATCGATATGAATTTTTAAAACGTGTTGACAAAAAAATATACATTACTTCCAATATTAATTTCAAACAATACCATTGTAAATATTTCAGTATGAAGTCAAAATTTTAATTCTCGAATATTGAAAAAAAAGACTGGATATGAAATAATTGTGATCAAGCCAAACTTAATTATGCTATAAAAGCATTTGCAAATAAATTAATAATTTAATTGCGTTGAATTTGTGTTATAAAAAAAATAAAAAAAAAAAACACAATGATCACACTTTTAAGGTGTTAACTGTCACTTCTTGTTGGAAAGACATGATATTTTAAGTAATAAAAACACATTTTTTAGTACTTTTTTCAACGATATAATTTATGACCGGTCCAGTTTCGTTTATCACGAGAATTATCAACCGATCGTAAATATATTTAAAAAAAAAAGTACTAAAAATTTGTTTTTATTAAATAATAATAATAATTTAAATAAAAAAGTGTCACATTTCAAATTTATTTGGCATCCTTTAGTAGAAAGTGATTTTTTTAGTTTATAATACATTAATTCAAAGATAATACGCGAAAATAAATCTTTTGCGAAACCGTCGTCTGAATCGTTATAACACTGTGGGATAGTTCTTTGAGCTTTGAAAAAAGTAATATATTCTTAAAGTGAAGATGTCAAAGTAGGTATGTAAATACGTAAGTGTCGTGATTAAGTTCTTGTTTTGTAATAATCTGGTCAAAATGAGTATCTGGATATTTCTCACGCAATTGTAAAAATGCGAGTCAGTGAAGTAACAGAATATTAAATTTGTGCACCCACCTGAACTACGTTACTTCACTTTCATTACTGGAGAATTCGTGATAAAACTACATGCGAACTCTATCTAAGTTATGATGGCAGCAATTGTACTAGGCAAATAATATAATATTACTTTTTGAAGTGGTTATATTGGGCAGCCAACAAGTTAGTCATGCGATTAGAGCAGAAGATAACTAAGCATACTATTTATTTGCATTTCATTTTAGTCATATGGTATGTTTACAATTGATATCTACAGTTTCGCTTCAACTTTGTTGTTGATATTACAGTATTTTTTTATTAAGTGTTATAGCCTACTTCAGAAGCGAATATCGATATCTTGCAATGTATTATTCAATGCGATAATTAATTAATATATTTGAGTTTCACAAAATTTTATGCTAAAGGGACAATTTTTAACCAGAGGAGTGACATGCATCTCATGTTTGATTTAGTAATACTCATTGTATTAAATGTTTTTCCTTAAATATAGGTACTTAATTATAATAATATTTTTAGTTATATTTGGAGTCAAATTCTTAATAATTCAAACTTCATATTTATGGGAACAGCGAAAGCGAATTTCTTCACCATACGGAGAATAATTTTTTTTAATATGTGAATATATACACACTATAAAAGGGCTAAAATCTACAAATATTTTAGATGGTTCACGGTGAAAGATACAAAACACTAAAGGCTTTTTAAAATGTTACTATAATGTCTAACTGTTTAGAGAGCGCTTACTACGGATGTACTCAAAAGATGGTATAAAGTCAGATTAGCGCCAACCAACCGGTTTATATCCCAAATCAATGTGTTTATGTATATAAGTGAGACTAAATTGATATCTTGGGATACTTTCATTAATTTAATAATGAAAAAATCGTTATCATTTCCGTATCTTAAAATTTTTCATTGTTTGAGATTGGTGGATAGAATCTGTATCAAATTTAAGTCAGATCCAATTAGTATTATTTTGTGAAGCTATTTTAATGTTAAAAACGAGCTTCGTATTAGTTTATGATATCGACTGAAGTTGCTTGATGGAATCTCAATATCAATTATTAAATGTTGAAACTTCGTACGACTTCACGTGTTTTATCACTAAACGACCCGGGTTTCACCTTTCGACATCTTCAGGCATTATTTAAAACGCTGAGAATAGTATGAATTCAAAATTATCAATCAAGTAAATAATAATATCAATCTTACGATAAATAAAATATAAATACAATATGTTTAATAATGTGTTTTTATTTTGTGGAAATTCTTGAAATAAATCATGAAACTAGGCAAAACAATCCACAAGTTGTATTTTTATCAAAAAATAATCCATTTAATCATTCAGTGATGAAAATTATTTTTAAGTACTGACACATCTAGCGGTTCATTAAATTAATTCACCCAAATATTTTTGAATAGTTCTCTTTGAAATACAAAAGAAATGCTGGAAGTTCGTGAATTTTAACGTGAAAAAAATATATTTTAAGCACTTAAATAATCTTGCATAATTTCACCATATTATCACATGACGAAAATCTAAATTCGTAAATAAGCATCCTGATATTCTGGTCATTATTCATAAAACAGGTTTTATTGAAATCGTTTAAATATATAATGGGTTTCTTTTTCATCATTTCTCCTCAAAATTTTCCTTATCAGACATTAAATAATCATCAAAAATAGATATCAATTAAAATGTAAAATCCAATTTGATATTTAAAAACACAATTAAATTTTTGTGCGAGAACGCATATTGACATCGTTTCGATAATACAATAACTAACGACATTGCATAGAAAAAGAATAAATTAATCGTCTTACTTAATTGACAAACAAAAGCTCTTAAAAATTACATGTTATTATATGTATTTAGGTCGATTGTGTTTGAAAGTAGTCTAGTGTAATATTTGGCAGAAGTGCAATCGCTTTGACTTTGATTTCTAAAATTTTCCTAGTGATGATACTCGCAAGAGAAACCTTGTGTTGCCGACGAGAAAAAAAGCACACTCGGTTAGAAAGTCAACCGGGGAACACGACGAGAGATATTCTACTATAAAAACCGGTATAATATTATTTTTTAGACATCAATACAACATTATGAATACAAGATATCATTACCATTCGACTCAGTGCTGTGAACAACACAATATACTTAGAGAATATATCGTATATTTCTAAAATCTAACGCTTGTTACCAAACCCTGTAATGTCATCCAATTTCAACATGAGTAGTGTTTTGAATTATTGACATAAACTACAGTGGAACCCCGACGTATCCAAGTAGAAAAAATAAATGATTTAGACTTTATTTGTTTTGAAACAAGATAGCTGTCATAATATTGTTCGAATGGAAAAAATACAACTTTAGACAGGCCAAAAAGCAAGTCTTAAAAAAAGGATATAAAATCGTACAATTTGAAGCTGAAGACGTCAATCAAATAAAACAGTCTGCTTTGGAAAAACATGTTTATTTAGCCATCGTATTAATTAAGGTTGTAAAATTCACGGCATCGATGTAGTTTTAAGCTTAACGTTGTTTTTTATATCGAGGATAAGAAAGAGAAAACATTTTTTATACCACAGTTTTACAACCGGTGGCCCGCGAAGATTTTTGGATGAACTAAACAATTGAATTTCGTATTGTATTTTTAAATTATATTTTTTTTGTTACTGTCTATTTTAATATACATAAATATTAATATATCAGCATACGGTGCTGCAAAATTAATTGCTTTGGTAAAAAATCAATTAGATAAATATTTCCTATTTTATTCCAATATTAATGGTCCGCAAAATATTTTTGAATTTTTCGACAGTCCGCGGATGTAAATAGGTTAAGAAACTATGTTTTATACTGTACCAATAAATTATTTTCGTTACGAAAACGTTACGAGTTAAAATTAGAAAAAATGGATTAAAACAAAATATATAACCTTATTAAAAAAATATTTCATCCGTTTGAATACAAGAGTTAAAGTAAGAGTAACAGGGAACTAATTTTTTACTCCCTTGAACAATTACAAAAGTGTGACTCGTAAAGTTTTTTAAATGCACGATTCCAATACGACTAGAAGAAGATAATTAATCAATTGCTGACATCATCAATTATTTTTTTCCTTATGGAAGCTTATTCTCATTGTTTATTAACATATAATACCATGTATCTTAACTTTTACGCCATAACACTTGTGATAAAATAACTGTGGGTATACACGCGCGTGGGAATAAACATCATATATACAATGATATTTTAAATGGTTGATGCCAGGAAACTTCTACACTTAATTATTTATTAAGTTACTTAATTATTTTCGTATTTTGAGACGAATAAAAGAAAAACTCAGATTATAAAACAAATAAACACAAATGAGACAACATTATTTTTTGCCATAATACATAATAACATTATGTACATGATATTAAAGACTACTGATATCCCGAGTCAAAAATTATTATTATTTTGATAATTGAGTTTACTTTGTCTTGTCAAAACAAATATTGCACGGTCATGAACGAATAATACGAGACATGAGACATCAGAAATGAGAATGATAAAACGTTCATATCTTTTATTGTTTTCATTTTCATTATTTATTTGTTTATATCTGCAAAGCATACCATTTTTTATATAAGTTAAATCGTAATGCTGTGAGTAATGCCGCATTCTGTACAACAAACTTTTATAAATATGTTTTTTTCTTGATTTATGCAGACAATATATTCGAATGAACTGAAGACTGTATATTAGTTGACATTTCATTAACTGTGCAAAACCATTCCTGATGTTTTAATTATCAGGTGGAATGTATTGTTTTAAGTCGACATTGTTTCCTTTAATGCTATTCTAAAAAGGATTAACAGTAATCAATATTGAGCATATCATTATGCTAAACAATGCGTGAGTTGTGTCGCTGGCATTTGCATAATTTCATTTGTTATAACTGTAAAAAATATCTGTAAATGTTTTCTTCTTACATCGATACATTATTAAATTTAATTAAAAAATATAACAAAAATATAATGAAAATGGAAGATTTGTTTATCTACGCTACTGTCTATCAGCTGCATAAAATACTACGTATACATTTCTATAATACACCTGCTCCTTGCTTGACACGTAAAAAAAGATTCCACCATATAACCGTGTTAAATGAAATCGTTCGAAACGAATTTAACAAATGTGTTGATGTATCAGAACGATTTCAAAATGGTATATATATTTTAGGCTTATTAACTCAATTAATTTTAAAGAAATATTATCCGTAACGCACAAGTTTCATTTAAATATTTATGTAGCTTTCATTAGAAAATATTGAAGCCGTTGTTTTAACTAGCGAGAAAATATTTCGATATTCGCACAGTTGAGCGTACGTTATCAAAGTTAGATTTTATTGGATAAAAAAACTACAAAACGATGACCGTACTAACGTTCAAAACGAGGGGAAGTGTATATCAAAACACAAATTGTCTGTCATGCTTTACACACTTTACAAATACGAGAGTTTTATTTAAAAGTTATTGTGAATTGGAAGATATATATATTTTATTCATGAATTTTGAGATAATTTCAAATAAGATATTCTTTTGCTGATTTTCAAGCCATCTCACAAAGTGTTTAATCCATGAGTAGTATTACGATATGACCATTTTTGATATTGACTTCAATTCAGACGACCTGATTGCTAGGGCAAAGCTTTCACCTCTCGACTACAGATACGACAATTTTCTAATATGAAATCATTATTTACTACAAAAATTAACCATTATTGATTATCTAGCTATTAATTTTCATCTTCTAATATTGTCGCATACTGTATCAAGTCATAATTACATCAGTTTATTAAAAAAAAAACAATTATATGCACAGATTAAATTCTTTATCACGTGTTTTTGTCATATTAGGGAAGCAGAGTTTTTCTTTACCTCTTTCCCTTAAAAAGATTTTCTTGAAAACATTAACGTTAAATACATTGGATTTCATACTTTCTGTTAATGGTTATATTCTTTTACAATTTTGTGTCTAAATACCAACGAAAACTAAAAAAATACGTTAGAAAAAAAAAATCCAGAGCCAGTTAAATTATAAATAAATACTATATGATATATTGCATATTAATTAATTCTTAATACAATTATCTTCGAAAGCCGTTTCACAACTACAAGAAGATTTTTTTATTACAGTAAAAACATCGCAATAAAGCATACAGTAAAAATATATTCAAAACAGAAAATATTACATAATATTTATGTTTCGTGTAATCGTCTAATATATTTTTTATGACGTCAATATGAAAAATATACCCATTCGTATAGTAGATCTTACAATTTTACCTCGAATTAAGATTCAAGTTAAAATAATTTTCGGCAATAATTTGAACATTAATGGCGATACTCAAATAATAAAACATTTATAAAGTATTATTAACCTGAATTCGCCGATTTGTTTTGATACTAAACATCAAACAAGATTTAGGTAAGTTTCTACTCGTAAATATTCAGAGGTCAACACAGGACGCAGCGGCTAATATCGAAATTGGCATAGACGAACTCTAGCGAACCTAGATTTTAAAAACTGGTTTTATCTCTACAATTAACTTGGCAGCATTTTCAAAGGTTAGAGTTTTATATTCAAATCATTTGAATAGGATTTAAAAAGGCAACATTGTTTAAATGATCACAATAACAAAACATGTAATTTTCCATTCATCGAAGACAGTTTAATTTCGTGCCATATTTTAAAGTATTACATAAAATAAGCTGAAATTAAACTTTTATAAAATGAAAATAACAATACTGTTTTTCAAGTTGCAATAAGAAACATTAACGAGAATTATAATTCAATATATATTTAAATAATATTCGTTATGTAAGTGATGAAAAACTGTTCACTGCCTGTTTTTATAAAAAGCACATAAACACCTGATATAAACTAAATTATTTGCATAAAACAAAATGAAACATTCACGCCGTACGATTATTTGTAATCATTTTGCTATTATTTTTCAGTGAGAAAATTTACTGTGTTAAAAAAATCATTATATTATTAAGTCGACTCTACAATAACACAAGATGTTTAGCTTGCAGCAAAGCCCCAATTATAATAAATAACATATTATTGGCTGTTTAAATGATTTTATAATCATGTCGTGATGTTTTATTAAAAATCATCTGATGGCAATACGTATTTACTTCGTCTGATGAAGATAATGGGATCACATAAACTGACAACCATGTCAAATGGTATTCAACATTTTTTTGATAAATTAAATTTCATATCCTTTGTCTCTTTTACATGTTCAATAATATTACGGGTCTGCAGTTAATTATGGACACAAGGTTAGTGTCATTAAGTATCGAATATTAAAAAAAAAAAACAAACACAAAAACGAAAGTTTTTAACAAACTGGTCGATAGACGAATAGATTATGACCGCCCTGAAATATATTGAAATACGAAAACAAATGAGAAAATCTGTTTATATACAAAAATTAATTGATAAAAAAGTCACTTCCATTTAAACTGAAAATATATTAATGGCAAAAGTACACGAAAACAAAATTAAAGAAATCCGCTTTTTTGTGTTTCAAAATGAATTTCCGCGAGTACACTTGGCGCGAAACGCTAAAAACATGTCATTTTAATGCACGGTTTGCTATCAGTAGTGGATAATTACGAACTGTCGATTGCAGTGAATGAGTAAAATTACATGAAAAGGTATAATAACATTATAAATGCACTTACAGTCTTAATCGGTGAGATCGAGTAGAAAGTCCAGAGCCTTTTCATAAGCATGCAAACACAAGTAAATAATATTACAAAAGAGAATTTATTTCCAACCAGAGCGGCGAGAGAGAAATGCGCGCGTTAATAATTAAGTATTAATCAATAGCCAATCGATTGAGTGGTCTTATTTCGATATATTTTTTATTTTTTTTGTGTGGTGGTATTACAGCTGTGCATCCGCTTTGGGTGCGGTGCGACGACTGATTACTTCTGATACACACAGCTTGCTTTTATGCACGAGGTATGGAGCAAAGTTCTCGAGGCGGCCTTCCACACGATGGTGTTTTGGTTGCAGACAGTGGTATACCATCTTTATTGTAATATAACAACCCACTCAACATCATTTTTTAAAAGTTTTATCAACCATTCATTTTTTATTTACCACCAAAGCAAATATTGGAATCAAATAAAAAATTGCTTTTATTTCAAGTAGAATTTTTTAAATAGATATTCTTTCATTTTTAAACAACACTTCATTTTATTGATCGAAATGGCATTTACTTGGTAGAACTCCATTATTACACGGTGAAAAAATAGCTAAAAAGTTGATAGCTATTTCGGCTCACGCCATCGTCAGAATTGTGGTTCAATTCTATTCAATCGGTAATATTTCTCACGATGGCGTGAGTTTAAATAGCTATCAACTAAATCTTAAAAAAAAAATTGAACTAAAATGTATTGCTTTTTTCACCGTGTAATATTTTTCATATTAAGAAAGTAATTGATTAATCAAATAATTATGATATATTTTTACAAGAATGTGTTTTGTTTTTTTTTTATCCCTATATCTTTTCAACCGATTTCATGAATGTGTATTCATTTTGTTTTTAATAAATACTTTCAAAAAAGGCTTTTTCAAAGTCAATGTTAAGGTAATAATTTAAGTTTATATCATACTATTATGTTTTACAATCAAATAAAATCGAATCGAAATTAAAATGGTTTGAAAACGAATTATTGAAAATAAATGTTGTAGCAAAACATTTTACAAATAAACAATAATAAAAATATCATTTTACAGAAGAGTTAAGTTGGAATTGAAAAACACAGAAAAAGAAAGCTGTATCGCTTAAAAAAAATTTGCGCAATCAGAACTATTAATTTCTAAAATTATTATGCAGTTAACACAGTATGGTTAAGTTGTAAATTTAGATTTTTTTTACTTGAAATTTATACTTGTTTCAAAAACAGCAGGATTACATTTTATTGAAAATGATTATCTAAGCGAAATTGTGGATAAAAAAAAACATTCAGAAATGAGTGACCAACTTTATACTTAACAACTTCTTTGTGGGAGTTTATTGTCAAAGTTAACTTTTGATTAATTTTTTTATTTTATTTGTTATTGCGCTTATATTAAATTGATCACACGTGTTGTTGAACGTCAAAATTCATACGAAAAACAGTTCTAATTTTAATTTGAAAAGTTTATTGAATATAATTCATATTGCTCGGTTAAAATTATTTTAAACACACGCGTCGTACCGTAATTTTTGTAAGTTATTATATTAGAAATATAATCTTAGGATAAATGTACGTTTCTGAGGTGAAGGTATAATGTGCCATTTACCCTTGTCACTCTTATCAGCAGTTCGCAGAAGCCTCTTTTTAAAGGCAAACAGTAATTTATTATAAGGGTTTATCCCGAATTTGATTGATTTGATGTGGCATAATCTATCGATCAAAGCTGTTTACTAACTGTCTCAACTTTGTCGATTTCCGCCCTTAAACTGAATAAAAAAAAACAATATAATTTCCTACTTGCGAATTATAGAAGCATATTAATGAATCTAATTTTCTACAGTTATTTATTATATTTTACGTATTCATTTAACGTATATTGCGTATAGTTTTTATTACAAAAATGTACTATTAACCTGAAATTCTTTTTTTTTTTTGTTAAAATTCAATAGCGTTTTAGTAAAATATTCAATAATCAAAGTGTTGAAACAAAATCTTCAAATCGTCTAACAGATTTCATGGTTTTACGATGGTATTAAAAACCATTATGCTTTTCGTGCAACAACAATATACACGGAAAAAAATGGTTTTGGAATTTTTTATACAAAATGCGAGTAAAAATGAACGAAAGCTTTTTTGTTATATAAACATTTCATATGATCTTTATGTTGTGATATAATTGGTTTAACATAACACGAGAAAATGGTGACATTTTAACACTTTATACACTTAAGAAAATATTTAGAAAAATCTATTACACTTAAAATTATAATTTATTTATTTTTAAATAGAAAAGTCTTTATTCTAAGAATGTTTATACAATTTTAAAGATGCCGTGATAAAGCTGACATTTAATATTAGAGTTGATTTTTGTAGACTAACAAATGATTTATTAGAAAACTTGACATTTAATCTAGAAAACCATTATTTATACTCCAGGAAATATTTCAAAAATTATAGCAGCGAGAGTATTTCACATTTTTATGAATGATCTTACTAAAAACATACTAACTATAACATATTATGCATTAGGCCATCAATACGTTAACAAATGCCTCACTTGATCTTATAGTAAATATTCGCGGTGTTTTAGGATACAATTTGTTAAATCAATACAAAATGACTCAATATAATTGCAGTATAAAACGATCCATAAAAAATCGTATTACATTTAAAATGTCTGAAAGAATTCTAAGCATTGGCGTGTTATCTTGTTTTTATCAAAGACGAAAAAATATCTCGTTTGATTTGAAGTTGAAGTTTTATGATAATACATTAAAACGATTTTCAGAAGCTGGAGTTAGGTACTGACTTCATTGTGATTTTTTTAAAATTATACAAGAAGCTGGCCAACCCAAATAAAATATAGCGAAGGATTCGCGGACCTAAGTAATATCAAATAAAAAAAAAACTCATGTGAATCTGTACAAGCCAATCATCAATATAGCATTAATTTTTTTAATACTACATAAAACAGTAACTAATTTTTAATAAACCGAACTTTTAATGATTTAAAAATTTTCCGATAATCTAATATCACTTTATACATTATGGTTCGTGTATACGACATTTTTTGTTTGTCAGTGAGTGTGAATCTGGCTTTATGTGTAAGAGGTGTCGCGCAGAGTTGCAGCAAACAAACACCACTTCTTCGTCGATCTAACAACGACTTTCGTTTCTAAATATTATTTCTTATAATGTAAATACACGTAGTTGTACGTCTATTTGTATATTATTTCCGATAAAAAAAAAACAAAATAATTGCACGCTGTACACAATGAAATTGCTGAGTAATCAATCTGTTCGTATAAGTTTATCACAGACAAATTCTTAAATTAAGAAGCCGCTACCGATATGATATATTTCATTTCATTGTATCAATCGAGGCATTGCTTAAATATTATTTTAAATTCATCAAATCCGCTAATGACTAGCATAGTAATTTTTATCAACATACATGTATACATGTAAATGAAACACAATAAAAACAAACCAGATGAAATTTGGATAATTTAAAACCAAGTCATCAAAGTTCATAAATAAAAATGAATTGGTGAAGAATTAATTTAAGTAATAACGTATTTATTTTGAGACAACGCAGGAAAGTTCCAGAAAACCAATTCGAGCTCATTTCTATGTATGTGCAATGTACACATAAATTTAGTATAATTTATAATATCGAATGAAGATGTTTGATTGATTTTCAATATTAAATTTGAATTGTTGAAACTTTGTATGACTCCATATATTTTGTCAGTTTTTTCATCCGTGTGATAGAATGTATGAGGATGCCGAAAGGCGAAACCCAGGTCGTCAGTGACAAAACATATGGCATCTTAAAAAGATTCCACAATTCAAAATAAAAAATTATCCAGTCTTCAGTAAGTTCTGAAGTAAGGATGTCGTTTGTTGGTTCAGATGATGATATTCACCCCCCTTATGAATTAAAAAAAACACACTTTTATCATTTTTTGTATTTATTTGCTCATATAGACGAGAAAAAAATTATATTTACACATCCCTCCTGAAAACTATGAACAGAATTGAAATGTCCTCCCTGGTCTGTTGTAGTATGGTCAACGTTGTCGACTTACGTTACTGTACTCACGGGATCGATTCACACTACGAACAGTAGTTTTTACAGTCGATTTATCAGTTCTATTCGAAAGCTTGGTCTGTGTTGTCTTAAAATTCCAATTCGATCCTACAAACGGCTTGATACGAAACCTGGTAACTAACCACAAGTCATGTACTGGCCTTATCTGTTTATAGCTAGTCTCTTCATTAAAAGTTAATCAAATCTCTTCTGAAATACATCAATTAAATAAAAATATGTTCCATATTGGAGGACTAAATAATGATCAAAATAACACGTCTTACAAGAGATAACACTGCTCTATGTGCTGATTAAAAATGAAAGAATGTTCCAGTTCCAGAACAAAATCAAGACGGAATCACTAAGAATTAAGTTGGTCAGTAAATAAGTTCATATATCCCGGGAGTGATTTAAAAATCGCGTTTGTTTCTCAGTACTAACCTCGTATATTCCACGAAAAAAAGTGGGAGATATACAATTTTGATTTGCTACATAGATAACAAAAAAACTACAACATATTCATTCTATGAGCCGTATCTAAAACTAAAGATTGAATGGAGGGAGTATCAAATATGTGTGTGTTACTTAGTGTCAACAAAGTGTCGTGCAATAAAGAATCTTATTTTATTTAGAATGATTACAAATATTAACGCAAAAAAATGTAGTATGATTCTGTAGTCACTTTTTTATTATTAATATAAGAGAATCGTTTGTAGATTAAATTGAGATGGATACAGCATGACGTTGAAGGAAATGAAATGAATTCGACGACTGCGAATTGGAAATTAATTTATTTCTGTTTGCAATGAGTGAAATAACATTGTTTTTAATTAAAAGCGTTAAAATTTTATACACTTCCACATGCTTTGTCTTTCACTACCCGGGTTACCAATTTTAAGATTTGAATGCATTATATTACACATATACAATGCATCGGTTATATGCAGGATAAATTATTGAAAAATATAGACGATGTTAAGGAGATAAATTTTTGTGTGATTTTTTGAAGTACTGAATCGATAAAAATGATATTTAAATTTGGAAAGATAATCAATAAACAAATACAGCCACTTGGCTTCGCAATGAAAGGTTCTTGTAATAATCAAAAACAAATAAAATGCAATTGGAAAATTTTATAATTAGAGATAACTACTAATTTTAAATGTGTGGATCATGGTGAGATTAAACATTAGATGACGCATTATTATAAGAATTAAATTATTAAGATTGTTTACTGAAACTAATCTCTAGTAAGACACAACAAGGAAAATATGCGAGTCTTCACATCGCATACAATTACTTTTAAAGTATAATATTAACTGTCACTTTTTGATGGAAAGGCACGATATTTTCAATAATAAAAACACATTACTTTTACTATTTCCACAATATATTTTATGATCAGGACCGGTTTTCCTCGTCGCGAGCGTCAGTTGGAGGATTATTTGATAATGCTTACGATAATCAAAACTGGTATTGGTCATAATATATATTGTGAAAATAATACCAAACATGTGTATTTATAAATTAAAATAGTCATTCAATTTTGACAAAGAAATCAATTTAGCTTTGTTTATATCAACAATTTCCTGATTTTATTTCGTTCCTTAATGGTACGGAAGAATTGTTAAATATTTTATGTTTTGCGTGCATCAGAAATATTTTCAATTTGATAGAGAAATTAACCAAAAAACTGAAGACCTTTAAATGGAAAGTAATAGTTTGTCACTTCTGTTAGTTGAATTTTACGCGAACTGTTTAGAAAACATAGTTTTTAACAATGAAACTAACGGAAGGAGTTGTTTTTATGACACGAATAAGCAAGTTAATAATATCCATTTTTCTCAATTCTTTAGACATTAACATACAATTCACTTTAGAAGTCGCGTGAAAGGATAGCAACTTTCTTGGCCTCAATATGAGTTTGAACAATCCAAATTCCATTAAGAACGCTTAGTCGATATTGTATATTAAGTTACTATCTTTAATTTGTATATTAAGTTACTATCTTATTTCAATTATTATATTTATATATAACAAGATATACATAGTAACATTCAATGTTTCTGGAAAAATCATGATTTTAATAAAATTATGATAATAGTATCAATTGTACGTAATTCATAACCAAGACTGGTTTTGTTTAGTGAGTAAACAAATTTAACTCGGTCGGGTTTGAATGCATTTCATAAGCGAATATAACATATACGTGATATTGAAATAAATCGTGATATATGCAAAACACTTATTTTATGATTATATTAATAATTTTAATAATAAATTAAATAATAATTAAGTTTATTAAAGTCTTGTAAACAGATTAATAATATTCAAACTATTTTTGAGATAATTGATTGTTTATTCATTTATTCACCATCCAATATACATTTTTTCAATGTTGGTTAACGTTAAAATCAAATGTGTGTATAAATCTATAACTAAAAATTTAATTTATTATGATTAATAAAAAAAAAATTAAATCCATCAACAGATCTTTAAGATAAAAATGTTGAGTTTTTATTTATAAAAACCAATTGTCTCCATCTTTCACCAATAGATAAACATTATTTGATATTACTTTTAAGGTGTTAACTGTCACTTCTTGATGGAAAGGCAAGATATTTTAATAATAAAAACACATTTTTTTAGTACTTATTTCACACAATATATTTTTTGATCAGGACCGGTTTCGCTCTTCGCGAGCATTATCAACTGATGATAATGTTCAATCATCAGTTGATAATGCTCGCGATGAGCGAAACCGGTCCTGATCAAAAAATATATTGTGGAAATAAGTACTAAAAAAATGTGTTTTTATTATTTAAAAAATTATTCGATATTTTCATTATTGCTGAGATATTATTTGCATAATTATTTTTCGCTTAAACGAGTACATTATTTTTTTAATATGAACGACGCATTAAATTTAAGACACTGCTTACAGAATAAATACTGGGATATCGACTTTCTAATTTGATATACACATGGCGTTGATATTGTCAAATTTGTGTAGTAAACGTGGATTGTAATAAGCGGTGATTCTAATAACCGAAAATCAAAACTGTATGCTTATATATACACTAGTATGTAGATTGTTTTGACCATTTGTGTATTTTATTTCTTTATTGATTGAGATGTGCGCAGTATAAATAATCTCTCACAGAATCCACAAGACTCTCTTTGATTTAATTGATTTTAAATAGCTTGTAAAAGAGTCAAAGATACATTTTCTTCCTAAATTTTTGTATTTAAACTGTTGTTTCGTTTCATTTGCTCATTGAAAAAGGTGAGGTCTATTGACAAATCATTACCTTGTTTTTAGTATTTTCTTATTATTATTTCGATCATAAAATTGTTTATAGTAATATAATATTTGGAAGCAAGTCAATATTTATATGACCGCCTACACTTGTTAAGTTAAATTGCTGCAATTGGAAATTTGCCATTTCTTCGAATCTTTTGAGGCCCTCTCATTTAAATTACGTCATTTTATTTGTATATAAATAAGGATAAATTTTGAAGGAAAACTGATCGGTAAAATCTACTCAATCTGCTTGAAGTTTCATGTTTAAAAACTGTTACTTTTGCATTAATATTTTCAGAAATTTAACGCTGTATTAATTATTGATTTTGATTTGAATTTCAATTGTCAGACATAAAAATCATCGCTTGTCAATAATTGGTGCGCGGGCGACTCGCAGAACCCTTAAATAGTTTGCACGTTACTCGTGTAAAATATGGTAGTATTTAAACCTTTAAATTGATGAACTTATTGTGGAAAATCATCCGTGTGACAAACGATGCTGACCGTTTATTGTACGCTAGTTCTGTTGCATCCGTGTGATAGAATGCCCGAAGATGCCGAAAGGCGAAACCCGGGTCGTTAGTGACAAAACATGTGGAATCGTACAATGCTGTAACAAGTCAAATTTTATATTGAAATTCCATCAGGCGCCTTAGGTCTATATCATAAATTATTGTGGAAATATTATGATTTAATTTTATGAAACAAAATTCAATCTCCTGACTAAAAATAAAAGTTTTAAGTTTTAAGTTTCGCGAACCGCAACTGAACGCTTTGTGCATCCCTTAATATTGGTGTATGGTAAGGGTGGCAACCACGAGCGAACTGCTTTTGAAATTATTGGCGACGGTCTGCTTACACTAAATGTAGTAATTTGAAGCCAAAAACTAATATCAACTAAAAATAGAATGTTTAATACCAACCCAATATCACGTTATTTTAACAGCCATTAATAATTACTTCACACAAATGTAGAAATGGTCAAGTTACGTTATCAACTATTTATATCTTATGGACAAAACTATAATGAATTAATTTATATGTTACAGGAACCAAATGGATACACTTATATAAACTTATCATGGAAAAATTGTACTGTGTCTTATGAATATGTAAAAAATAATTCTTTTCGCAGTCAACGCTTTGGCTACCCATGTTCTATAAAATAATTTCCGATGCATTTTCAATTATCTTATATGAAACGATTTAATTAAAAATAACTTTGCTTAAAGTACAATACAATACAATAAAACTGTAGAATTCATGTATTCCTAATTATTTTTAAACAAGGTTGATACATAACGGTTAGTTACAAATCGAAATATTTTTGGAATATTTCTGTTAATACGAAAACTAACATGGAGATTTTTAAGCATAGTGTACTTTTAATGCTCAAATCAAAGTGGTTATTTTTCGAAAATAAATTTACAGTTAAAACAAAAATGTAATAATTTTCAAATTCCATTTAGAAAAGAAACTTTTGTTATATTATTTCATACGTGTAAGAAATGAATTTTTAAAATAATAAATCGCTACACACCCATTTAAGAAAGTATATACAGTGGAACCTCGATCAACCGTTCTCGCATAATAAGTATATGGTCCCGTCAAACTACCATAAGAACAATGTTAAATAATCCCGCATTGACCGTTTCCCTATTCCCGATTTCCTCGATAAACCGTCTAAATATTTTGGTCCCGTCACAAATATTATCCCGATTGACCGTTTTTATTGCATATTTCTCCGTATCTCGGCAAGGAAGTTTGACACAGCCGAGTTCAGGTGTTATGTTTAGACACGCTGGAATCCGCTGTACATGTTAGACATAACGCATTGGACGCATGTGCTATTTTTTGGGTTGAAATCCACCACATGCGTATTATTGTTTATGATGCAAATGTAGAGTTGTTTAAAATTCATGGTAATAATGATTCCTGTACATACAAACTTTTAGTCACAAGTTTAGCAACAAGTCTTTGTTCCGATTAAAGTGCCAAATAACAAAGAAGCAAACGAACATAAAGGACTTTTTTAAAAAATAAATTTTATATACAGTATGTACAAGTAACTAATAAATAAATATTTTTTACGATTTTACTTGTTTATTATTATCTGAAGCTTTCCCGCTTTAACCGTTTCCCGCAATTACCGTTATTTTTTCAGGGTCCCTTGGAAAACATAAAATCGAGGTTTCACTATATTGTAATCATGAGTGAATAATTTTTCACTTGATATTAAAAGAAATGCTAGCTTATGACAATAAAAATTCAAACTGAACACCAAGGACTCCGCGGAAAAACCAATGAAAAATAGCACAATGGGAACTCAGTTAATTTCTAAATTACATACTTATTATGAAAAACGAATAATCGTAAAATATGACACAGAATTTTTGATTCCATCGTTCATAATTATGACAGATGACACAATAATGGCATTAGACTGAATACATGTTTTTTCAACTCGTAATGACAAACTGAAATTTATTCACTGATATTGATTAAATTGTCATTTTACTTAGTAGAATTCCATTATAACATGAAAGATAGCAATGTATTTTAATTCTACAAAAATACGTTGCAATTTTTCACCGTGTTTTTATTTATTTCATTATTTACCGATAAAATCCCCTTTCTACATATTAAATTCAATAATATTCTAAAGATGAATATGTTGCTTAAAACTCTCATATATATATATACAAAATAAATATTGACTATTAATTAACAATGTTGAAAGTTGAAAATTGCACAGTCGACCTAGATATGACAGTCAATAGAGATACAATAATTATGGTTTTATGATATTATAGGAAGACAATATCAATATTGTCTTATGTGTTTTGTACAAATGAGGCCATATAGTTAAAGGTTTACACCGATACTGTTACAAGATACGCCATATTCAACATAATGTTTATAACAGGGCGTGGAGTCGAAGTGGTTAAATACGTGTGACTAATTTTTCGATTAGAAGAAATTAAAAAATATCTCAATGAACAAGAGGAAAAAATTCGTCTTCGTTTTAATTCTAGTATAGTAAAATTTTATAATTTTTCGTATTGGTTGATTGATCTTTATTTAAATGAACATAGATAGTAACGGTAGGAAAACAACTGAAAAAATAAACTTATTTTAGTCGGAGTTGTACCCGTGTTTTTTTTTCACGATTCCAGAGCTCTGGTTTAAGGATACAGCATATATTATCCAAGGTACGGGATATTAGATACGTGTATTTATAGTGACCATATGATGTACTTATTTCAAAAGTAAATGCAGGAAAAATACAGAAGACTCGAAGAGTTTTCTTTGAGGAAAACATCGCATTTCGAACATTATAGAGATAATAAGTAGTTTTTTTATCATAAACTTATAAACTAAAATATATGATATTATTCAATCATGAACTTCTGATTGCTGAACGTTTTGGGATAAGCATACAAGAAATGCATTGATCCTGTTATAAATAGTAATAATAAATTATAACATTTTCTATAAGAACCAGACACATTACGTTTGTACTAAGTCCATATTTTTATAAAGATAATGACCGAAGTTTTTTCCATCTATCGAAAATACTCATGACAATACTAATGACAGAAAGTAGTCATATTTTATGCAAAAAGATTTATGGAATTGAATGTTAAAAAAATGCTTTATTTACTAAAATAAAACAGCTGTCCTCTAAGATATTCAAAACATTGTATAATATTTTTCCTTTTTCTGGACTATCTTTTATCGTGTAGCAATTAATGTTTGTTGA
This sequence comes from Himalopsyche japonica, assembly GCA_028555115.1. NCBI lineage: Eukaryota > Metazoa > Arthropoda > Insecta > Trichoptera > Rhyacophilidae > Himalopsyche > Himalopsyche japonica. The sequence continues at coordinate 1,603,437 of JAHFWJ010000015.1, forward strand.
TTTTATTTAAGGAAAATAAAATTAAATAAAAATAATTTGTAAAGCAATAATATTTGAAATATTTATGCCAATATTAAAAACACAACATTTAAAGAAAATGTTAAATATTATTAGAATTGAGGCTCTGAGTTATTTGCGATAAAATGATAGCTGTAATCATAACATCAAAAGTAAACCCATTTCAACTTTCAGTTGTTCGGGCGATTCAATCCAAAAATCATAAATTTCTCCATACGACCAGTAACAAATGTGGATTCAAACATAATGTTAGTAGTAAATAAAGCGCCACCCTGAAACTTTGTCTTGTACCAAACAGGAGGTGAAAACATTTTTGACCCCAAAAATTAAAACTTGAATGCAGTGACGGCTCGAGGTGATCGATTCGGGGTAAATAATTTGCGTGCAGATTATTTGATATTTACATTAACTTGAATGTTTCCTTTCACCGACCTAAAATAAATCTTCAATTTACAGTTTCTAAAAAAAAAGCACACACTTAAACGGTTAACCAAAAAAATGTTTCCTTAACAATTTAAAATAAATCTGAAATACTAAAATATATAATGTATATCAATCTTTACATATTTTGTCACTGACGACCCGGGTTTCGTCTTTCGGCATCTTCAAGCATTCCATCACACGGATGCAACAAAACTGTCAAAACCTTTGGAATCGTATTATACATAGTTTCGACAATTCAAATTTAATATTGAAAATCAATCAAGCACCTTCAGTCGATATTATAAATTATATTGAATTTATATTTAATGTATTGCTATATAAAAATGAATTAGTACTTTTTCTGTTATAATTTTCCTGCCTCGTCTCGAAATAAATACGTTATTTCTTTAATTAAAAGTTGCCGAAAGGAAACATGCAGATCGTTACAAAGTATGTGGAATCGTATAAAACATTCGAATTTACTTATTTACTTACAAAAGAGTTTCCACTAAAACATGAAAAAAATTACATTTTGAATTAAGTGGTAATCTATTAAAATATATTGTGGAATTCCGACCTCTTATTCCTCGATCTTTGATATGATATTACGAGAAAATCAAAAAAGTTTCATCGATCATTTTCTCCAGCTGATTTTAATTGAACTTATTATAATTAATATTTTTCTTGATTTTGTAACTTGTAATATTGTAATGATGATTGATAGTGATTTTGTCGCTGAAATTAAGTCAAATATATCGGATTTTTTTAAAAAGTAATACAACAATTATTCGTAAGTTACAGAACAATAAAAAAAAATCGAAAATGGTGAATTCAACGTCTATTATCTACAAAGTCGTTTATCTTTTTTGTAAATTGGTCAAAATATAAATATCTATTATTGAATTTTATATAAGTTTACGATATAACAAATAAAATTGATTCAATAATATCAAAATTCAGCCTCCATAAGCAAATCTCTCCCATGTCAATGGTAAGATCAAAAAAACTAGTTTGAAAGCTAAACGCGACCATGACCTACTTGCTTTAACATTGACACTTGCATTTTATGCAATGATAAACAAGAGTTCTTTGCCGAAAATATTTTGTTAGAGAAATTTTATGTTCATGACGACAATAAAAAAACTAAATTGTTTATGAAAAAGATGAAAAAGAGAGAAAAGGAAAACTCCAACGGTTATTATTTTTTGTTTAATCTTACTATGTATTGATTCACTGAGATTTTATGTAAGATAATCTTCTAGATAAAATGTAGCTAATCACTTTCTTGCCCTCTTAATATACGATGCGACTTCACTTTGAATAATTATATAATTATATTCATATTGTGAACTGTACTAGAGCATATAACTCCGTGCGATGTTGAAAGGAAAATGAAAAGTAAAAATCGTATAGCTGCAGAGGTTAGCAATAAAAATAGGTACGAAATATTTTCACATTTGATGTATTACTAGAGTAAAAGTTATTTTAAACGTTCGTATTTCTAGTTAACTGTAATAATTTCATTTTAGTAAAATCAGTTAAACAATTCATCTATTGTCGTTTATCTGTTAGACGCAAGTCTAATGCAATAATTTAAATGTTCGTGTAGACCGTTTCGAAAGAAAAGCTACGAGCTATCAAAATAATGATTTTTTGGTTTATTTTAAGCTTATTCTTTTATAAACGATTTTAATATTTTTTTTATTCTTAAGATTTATAAACAAAATACGTCATTATATTTGTGTTAAAACTACCAATTATTATATATTGTAAAACTATATAATTTTTTTATTCAAACTTAGACTATTAGAAATTGTATGGTTAGCTTAGGTGAGATATTTTTTTATTAAGTTTATTTAAATTAACGAATAAAATTCATTGGACTAATAAAAAAATGGTATTTACAATTGTGAATCGTATAGTTTTTATTAAAGAACTTCTTAGGTTAAAGTATGTATTAATACTGATCGAAAAATAGTAAAATGTCACCAACTGTGTGCAGGCATTTTATCTGTGTATATTTGTTAACAATAACGTAGCTTAAAAAATTTGAAATTTTTGACCTAGCCGTGATATTCATTTCGAAAGCGAGAGAACATTTTTTTGATGCATACCATTAATAAAAAGATTTAAGCGATGGTTTGACCTAAAAACTATGAGTTGTTTTGGGTTTAGTGTGTTATCCAAAAACACCCTGACTCCGTGCTGTTTTGTTTGCGAAAATTTATGCCATATATTTTGTAGAATACATTGTTATTTGCGACTGTATAATATTTATGAGAATAGTTCTTAAAATATTATTTAAATGTGCGATTTAATGACAATAGAAGAACGTTAACCTCAAATAAATCTCATCTGTCCGAAGTATCTGGATTCAGATGTAATATTTAAAGTTTAAATATTGATTTCTACGAAAACATGTAATATTAATGCATCAAAATCATAGACTTAACTTTACTACATGTGCCAGTAAAAATATCGATAAATCAAGCCAATTGTGAGCAAATAATAAACGTCAATGGAAAATTTCTCTGAAATAACATAAACGTATGATGTTAATGTAAAGTTTCAATGACCGACACTTGATAAATGGTAATAATTGGCACGCAAACAAATTGGTTTTTTTTTTGAATCTTTGGATGATTTTAAGGATATATTTACTTATAATAAAAGGGTCACAAAACGTGTAAAAATATTTCAAGAATACATTTTTTTGCTGTCAATTTAATGTGGCCTTTTAATCGACGTAATTTGGCATACATTTGTTTATTATTTGATTTTTCTACCACTTTTGAAGAGAATATAAAGTAAGTGATAATGGTGAGCTTATTGCTCCCATTACGCCCTATTTTTTTAATCGGGCATGGTGGTATAAAATTCAAGGCACGCAATCACAAAAACTCGTGCATTCCAACAGAAATACATAAATCGATAGAAAAAAGCTGTTCGTACTTCAACTTAATCCCATGTACTGTCCATGGTGCAGGTTTTGTTTAGCTTCAAACATTTTGTAATCGTTTGTAATAATGCAATCATAGCGCATAAATGTTTATGTTTCTATTAGCTTAAATTTTTTTCGATAATGCGAATAATAGCCGATTATGAATTGATTCAATTCTTTCCTTCCTTTGTTTGCTTAATTAAGTGTTCAAAATGGATTTTTCTATATTTAATGACCGAGCGTGAAAGTATCAAACGACACCTATTAAATATATTGTAGTTACTTTCAAAGACTAGACAAGATCAAAAATTCCCAAAAACAGCTTCATTGTTCTATCTACTATCTGATAAAAAAATATTCTAATAATTGATGGTAACATTGTTTTATTTAATAGTTTGTGAACAAAATATTAATTTTGACACACCACTTAACGCGATCTAATAATAATTGCTTTTAATTTATTTTTCATACGACTTTCTTTCGAATACGAATAACAACAGTTCATTAATCTACTGCGAAGATATTATATTAATAAATAAATCATTACAAAAAGCTTATAAATTGATAAAAAATCTTATAAATCTTTAATAGGCGTACTTATAAGTACACGTACTTAAATACATATAACTCCATATTTTGTCTTTTTAAGTGTGAATAAAATCCAAAAGTAGGAATGCTCCAGTGTGACTACTTGTATATGTTACAGTTACTAAATTGTAATAAATTTATGATGATTTCAAGCAAATTGAAAAAAAATGTAATTTATGATATCAACTGAACGTGCTTGATGGAGTTTCAGTATCAAATTCTCTATTAAAGTCAGTTGTCTTGCATCCGTGTGATAGAATGCCGGAAGATGCGAAAGGCGAAACCCGGAACGTTAGTGACAAACAAAATTCTAACAATTCAAATTTTATGCGTCTATAAGTATAAGTTTTCTTATCGCTGCTAATGAAAATGATAAATATGATAACCTCGTGGAGAATACAATCATTATAACTGATAAAGTTACTTCACATTAACTTTTAAAATATTTTTCGTTTCAATACAATTTTCATTTCAGACTTATACTCATTGTGCCCGAGACAATAGAATTAAAATAAATATTACGGTATTGTTGTCGTCCAATAACTATGACGCTGCAGCGAAAGCTTTTGATGTTTTTAGATAAATACTTAGTATGCGCAGACATCGAATCTAGCTCTACCATTTAGGCTGACTTCATTAACATTAATTATCATTTGGAAGGGGGGTCAAGTTCGGGCGTTGGCATTGTAGGTTGTAGGACAAGCTGCTTGTTCACCCATACTGGTTGTGCTACTAGCTAATACTATAATTCAAGGACAGCCATTTTTTATATTAGGGAGGGGACAATTACGCAAAAACTATAGATTAATCCATGATCATTTGTGTTGAGTGCAGAAAGAGGGAAGTTAAAAGAGATTTGTTTCAAATATTACTATTATGTCTATATTACATAATATTATAAATATTAGGTGGTAATGCCACTGGTTCGCTTTGCAGCGTACAATTTTATATGACTATGATGTAAATGTGCCGGAATTCACTTCATGTGAAGCTTTTTACTAAATTAAATTATTTTTCAAATATCATTTAAATTTAATTTAAAGCAGCTTTTACTATGCCATGAAGCGCACAAAAACAAAATATTTAAAAAATACCGTTCCACCGCGTTGCTTGGGAAAAAAAGCTCTGTAACTGTCTGTGTAAACAATAAAAATAAAGGGAGTATGTAAGTTGGTTGTCACACTTCCACCCGTTGCGTGTTACACGGCTGTCTTCCATAACACAATACCGACAAAAAAACAATTCTATTCCTCATTTTACAGGCCCGATACAGAGCTGCACGGACCGCATTTAAAACCATTAGTGTTTTACTTAAAATAGAAGACAAAAAATGCGTCTTACTCAGCAACTTAGATTACGCAATACTAAGTATCCTGTGTATTTGTGTACTGAAAGTCTGCCGTGATGTAAAAGCTTAATCTACTCCGCGTCGTGGAGTATTTGTATCTTTATATATTTGTATTCTTCACAGTGAATATTTCAATTTAAAAAAAATTGTTCAAATTAAACTATCAAATTGGGATTTTTTAAGCCACATGTACTTTGGCGTACCCATTTTTGTTTCCATCGCGTCAACAGGTCATTCAGTATGCACTTAATTAATTTATTGAATTGACATAGAAAATTTTTATAAGGAATTTATTGCTGGTGCTGCATTTCAATAACATTCATAATTGTATTTTTATTGTATACCCCATTAGCTTTCTTCCAATTTATATCTTTTTTTTTAGATGTGAGTAAAAATCAGACTATAATAGTAATTAAATCGTGTATTTTGAAAACGTTACGTTACGAGACACACTTTTGTAATTGGTCAATAGAGTGAAAAAATGTATTTTTTTTGAAATCTTATAATATATATGTTAAGGTAGGTATAAACTCTTGTTTTCGAAAGAAAAAAAAAAGGTTTTTCTGTTTAAGGTAAAATATTTTGGTTTTACCACTTTTTTTAGTGTAGACTCGTGGCATTTTCGTAATACATGCATTTCTTGCTCTAAAATGCTTTAATGACATATATAAATGGGAGATTTTTGTACTACATTTGTGTATTTGGGTATCCTGAAGATATTTTCATACTTAATTCATTTCTTGGAAAAAATGTGACTCGTAACGTTTTCGAAATACGCTCTTGGGTATGCATAAATTAATTTACCACAGTTGCATCCCTCATATATTATAATAGTCCTGTAACGCCAATGTCGTGCAGCTAGACAAAACACCATCAACAATGTTTACTGCTTAATCTTGAATAACCGGATTCTCAGGCGAAGTAATACAGCTTCCAAAACTTTGATCCAGAATCTATTTCAATAAATTAAACCGAAAACTTTTGAGAAAGTTCATATATTATTTTCCGTAAAAGTTTACACACATAATATCATTTTCCTATAGGTATATCGATATAGGCAATTCATTATTTGGTCAGTATTTAATTCGATTTTCAGTCAATAAATATTGAAGAAATGGTCAGTAATAAATACATAAAATGGTCAGTAAAAAAGTAAGGACACCGAAAAAAAAACAGTATCACCAGACTGTAATATTGTAAACTCCGGAATTAAGAGAATAGTATTATCTACCGTTGAATATCTAAATTTAAGAAATCACTTCATTTCATGTGTTTATTTTTCATAGTCCTGGTCATAAATCCTTGATAAAAATGTCGCTGACAAACTAAAACTGACTATTTATTTAAAATGACTAACCATTTAAATTACTAACTGTTAAAGTAAATTACTTACCGTTTGATGTATTAACTGACAACATTCATAATGACCAGTCGATACTGACCGCTTATAAAACGTACTGACCATTAATTTAATTTACTGACCGAATCTTGAATTAGACACTGATCCATTAAATACAGGCCATCGATATATGTTTTATCGTTATAGATTTGAATTTCAATTTCATTTTAAGTTGTATTGTAACTGTAGTGTAGAATGTTTTATATATATTCCATATCATTTCTAAATTGTTAAACTATAATATATGATATCGACTGAAGGTGCTTGTTGACATTTCAATATCAAATTTGAATTGTTAAAACTTTGTATTTTCCACATGTTTTGTCACTAATTACTCGTCGTCCACTAACGATCGTCAGTTCTGTTGCATCCGTGTGGTAGAATGCCTGAAGATGCCAAAAGAAAAAACCCAGGTCATTAGTGACAAAACATGTGGAATCATACAAAGATTTAACAATTAAAATTTGAATAATTAAACGTTGAATAAAATTATGCTTCCAACTTCACGATATAAGAGTTTTTTTTTTGTATCAGAAGGTAAAAATATTGGCTATGTTTGTTAGTTCAATTAGTTATTCGTAATATTTTTTTATTAAACAATCTCTTGAGCTCTTTATAGTCTTTCATATGTTAAAAAAATACTCACTTATCTTTTTTTCTGGTTTACGCATAGATACTTGAAATAGTTACGTAGTTTCCTCAAGTAAAGTTGTTACAATATAATGCAAATGACTTTTCACGAAATCGATTTATTCTTGAAGTTGATTCGTAATTTTTGTTAAGAAGAAATGATCAATGGCGTTAATTAGGTGACACTTCTTCACTGAAAACTAAGCATTCTATTTTCCCGTTTTTCTTTTGCATTTAATATTATATTATAATGTTTACAAAAGGCCGGCTGTATTTTAACGGGCAAATTTCAACTAATTTTAATATGCGCTTACGTCAGTAATAAAAGTCATATTGAATTAACAGGAACCAGTAGCTAAGAATCCCATTTTGAATTCAACTAATAAAATATTTATTAAAAATTTCCAATTAGAATATTTTTATTTTATGAAAATATCAAGTACTTTGTTGGATGATATAAAAGTAAACATATGAAAAAAAAAAACGATAAAAAAGTCTAACTTATGATATCTACTGAAAGTGCTTGATGGAATTTCAATATAAAATTTGAATTGTTAGAACTTTGTACGATTCCACATGTTTTGTCACTAACGACCCGGGTTTCTTATTTCGGCGTCTTCAGGCATTCTATTACACGTATACAACAGAACTGACACACAATAAACAGTTATATACTAAAGGAGAAACGCAGACCCTAAAGCTAGGACCCAAAAAAACAACTAAAATAAATATCAATAATATTGATTTAATTTATGATATCGACTGAAGGTGTTCGATAATGCCTGAAGATGCAGAAAGGCGAAACCCAGCTCGTTACTGACAAAACATGTGGAATCGTACAAAGTAACGATTCAAATTTAATAAAAAAAAAAAAGGTCAAACAAAAATGTGTGCATTATCAGCGAGCCAAAGGTTTGATATCTCCTATTTTAATGGTACAAAATAATTTTAGATCAATCAAAGCGTTTCGGGACTAATATCATACTCATGATTGTTTACATTTTTTAAAATTTAATTTAATTAAAATATATGAAGTTCTTAAAAAAGATAAATGACTGGAAATTTTTCAGATATCGAGACATTCTATTGCCTTATTTAAATAATACACGAAGCTGAAGAGGTTACAAATGCATTTCAAATAATAATAAAAAAATTCAAACATACCGGTTCTCCTCAATTCGGGTCCATTTCAGTGTTTAAATCGCATGACTGTCTATGTCACATAAACTGCATTCAATAATAGTATTTCTCAAAATAATTAATTGTATTTGATAAATAAAACAAAAAATATTTAAGTTATTATAACGTATATTTTCATCATAACATTAATTATTTCCGAATAATGGTCGATATCCAATTTACGTTGTTTGATCAACGAAGTATTTTTGCTTGAAATATGTAAGTTATTTTTTAATGGCTTTAAATTGTATACAAAACTTATTTTGCAATTATAACAGTGGTTCTCATGTGTGCCCACCAGAGGATTTTACTGCGGCCACCAGCAGTTATATAGTAAATATTGAAATATTGATGTGTTTTTACAAATGAATTTGTAAATTCATTATTATTTTAAAATTGATTGAATAAACCTGACATATCCAGCATTTAGTCGAGTTTAAGTAAAGGGTTGTTTTAATACTAAAACCGTTAAAAAATTTTGGCCGAAGTTATATGTTGAATCAAGTTAATATAAAGAATTAACAACATTTGTTTTATAAATTTTGTCGATTTTATTGTGTAACAATATATTGTGTAAGATCATTCAGTATAATGCACTATATAAAAAATGAGTATCGAAACTACTTTTATCACATTTGGTGCGGCCGCGAGACATTTCCATAGTCCGCTTTTGTTTCTATTTCGGCCACACAGAAATTTCACGTGAGAACCAACGAGTTTATACCAAAATAGTTTATAATGACGTCACACGATGTTGGGCTTCTCCCATCGTCACATTTCGCCACAAAATATTTCATATTAAAAGTCATAATACATTTTCTTGTTAGAAATAATAGTTTATACTTTGTTGGTTTTGTGACGACCTCCAACACTTATTTTCACTTTGTCACATCCTTGCATTATTTAAGACCCTCTCCCACACTCGAGTGTGACGTCTTATATGTACGTAGCAACCCTAATCAATTACACATTACTAATACAGGCTTTTCAAAAAATTTCCATCCATATCCTAAAACAACTTCATAAAAACTTTTGGATTCAGTTTCTTAGGAAACGCTCGAGTTTTTTTTATCGATTCTAATTGAATCCACCTGATTGTTTAAAAATTAAATATATTCTCAACATACAAAAAAAAAAACTGAAAAAGATATTGATGAATTAAATTTTTATATAAAACGTATAGTTGGCTTATTTTATGTGCTGTTTTTAGGTTGTTGGTAAACACGGTTGCTGAGTCCACATTAAACTGAATCCTCTGTTTGCTATATCAACTGCATTTGCACCACTTTCAGTTCCATCCGTTACAACGGTCAATACAAAAGGTTTTGATGCAGCTGAAAAGAATGAACAAAAAAAACATTAAATAATAATTGAATTATTTCACTAATAAAATCATATTACAAAAAATTAGTATTTGCGTATATTATTGTTACTTTATATTATAAATAATGTTAAAATTTAAATGATATAAAAAAATCAGTAACATTTAATTGAAAAATCTATTGCAATTCATTGGCTGAAACGATAAATGGTTGCAATAATTATTGTTTAATGTTTTAATAAAAATTTATATTGATTGTAAATATTCGTTGAAAATAAAGTGATTAAATGAAATTCAGTGTCAATTGTTGAGACAGTTGATTGTCGTACATTGTGGATACTCAAAAAGTGAAAGAAAGTCAAAACTTTCATGGAATATCCTTTATAAAACTCAATAGGAAACGTATCAGTCAGTAAGTTAGTATGAAATCACATTCAAATTCTCTTCAGATTTGATATTTTAAACAAAAATCAAATAATCATTTTAAAAAAAACGTAAGAATATATAAAAAAATGATTATAAACTCTTATATAAAATATAATAGCATGATCAGAAACGAGAGAACAAAAACTGATGAATCGTCTAATAAAGGTTTCATTTTCTGGAAAACAATTTTTGTTATATCGGAACTTTGTTGATTTTTTGCCAAATATGTATATTTAATATAATTTGAATTTGCTTTTGGAATACTTAATATTTCCTATATGTGTTTATGCCAAGTGGTAATGTGTTCGAGTATTTTTTTAATTTTAATTCAAAAGGCCTTGGTCGTAGTTTTCCGTATGTTATATATAAAATACTCACTGGAATTAAATGTAATGGATTGAATTGTATGCTTTGTTTATTTCAATGTTATAGTCATATATGTTAATATATTGTCTTTTGTGAGACAATTGTTATTTTGAAAAGTATTGTGATAAACTACTGAGGTTATATATAGAATATTTATAATAAATATGAAAATAAACATACTTGTAACAGGAGGAAAGCCAAGTCCGCAATATCTATCCGATGTTTGGGGCGCAATCGGGTTAGGTATAACGACGAAATCTGTGGTACACATAGCGCCAGTTACCGATCCTAACGGGGTTCCCAAAACCGTATTGTCACTCCCTTCCACGTCGCCTGTGACAGTGAATGAATATAGGCCGGTTTGCGTCCACTGAATGCTGCAGAAACCTGCTTCCATCCGTATACAAACACCATAATTAAGGTTCGCAATTTGTCTGGTACCTTGAAATCCAGCAGCTGATGTGGCTTGGTTTTGCATTGTTCCATAATTGAAACTATTGACTGTTCCGGTGACACCTGTGTGGTACATTAGACATCCGCTTGGCGCTAAAAATACATACATTCAAAAAATTATTAGACAGCTATTAACGGTATTTTTTGTGTTGACTATATTCAGCGTTGTGTTTTTTAAACTTTAAAGTTAAAGTATTAAAGCCATCAAACCTTTAACACATTTAAAAATGTGAAATGTTCTCTTTTCAAGTCAAAAAAAGTAAAAATTAAAACACTTTTCACCGTGTTATAATAGAGTCATTGCCAATTCAATCAATAAACTTTTCTATGTCTTGAAATAACTGTCAAAATTTAATTTTTATCAATATATATACTGTCGGAAATACTGTGGATAATAAAATTATCACAATATTCATTGATGAATTTTCTTTTATAAATGACGTCAATATAATATATACAAAACACTTTTCCATATATTCCCTTCCTATATTGCACAACTGATTAAAAGCACACCATTGAGAATGTAAAAGAAAATATACATTTTACGAACAATACTTTAGTCGTCTTTTGAATGCATAATTTGAATCCATAAAGAATAAACAAAGTTTAATCAGTTTTAAGAATTTTTTGCATGATTTTAAACCACTAAAATTTGTAAAAATATTGAATTTGCCGTCAGTCAGACGGGCTCATAATAATGTTTTTTTTTATTTTGTTGTCATTAAAAACAATAATTATATAATATTGGTATAGTAGATACGTTTCAAAATATTGTTTGTTCAAATGTACATTATTTCATTACAGTCATTCAAATCGTGATCGTCAAAATAGAGAGGTTCTGCGGAAATCCATCCCAACTCAATTCTAGAGAGTTGACGAATGACGACGGCACGTTGGTTATAATTCAAATCATACAATAACATTTTTTTCATACAATAATCATTTGTAATAGATTATATTTAGAACTAGTCATAGGCGCGTTTTCGTAAGTCGATTTGTACGTTAGAATTAATTTTAAATAATAAAAACACTAAAAAAAATACAAGCAAGTCTATTTACACAAAATATTTGAGTTAAAGGTAGCAGGTATACAAAACCATGTGTTAAAGAACTAAGTAACAATTTACAGGAAATATTCATTATACATCTATTCCTGTAAATTGTTTCTTAGTTCATGAACCCGTGGCTTTGTATACCTGCTAACTTTAACTCAAATATTTTGTATAAATAGATGTGTTTGTATTGTAAATTTTATTCTATCAATTGATAATGCTCGCGATTAGCGAAACCGGTCCTGATGAAAAATTTATTGTGGAAATATGTACTAAAAAATGTGTTTTTATTATTTAAAATATCATGCCTTTCCATCAAGAAGTGACAGTTAACATCTTAAAAGTGAATTTTCGTGAAGCAAATGTTCGTTTAGCGTTCACGTGAAGCATGAAAAATTTAAGCAAATGTTCGTTCAAACATAGTTCTGACGATGGCGTGAGCCAAAATAGCTATCAACTATATCTTAAAAAAAATTGTAGAACTAAAATACATTGCTATTTTTTTCACCGTGTTATAATGGAGTTCTACCAAGTGAATGCCAATTCAATCGATGCCTTAAAAGTGTTAGAATTTTATTGACATCTATTATATATTAAATATCAAACAAAAAAACAATTTGAAAAAAATTGCAAAAATTTATAAACCAAGCTTGGGACTATTAATTGTAAAATATCAATTTGATGCATACGTCATTTAAAATTGGAATTCAATTCAATACTTTAAAACGAATTATTAATATAAGAACCTAAGGTAGGACAGTTGCAAGCGAGCTGCGTTATCTTTATGTTCCATCGTCTGTTGAAACTGACCGCTGCGCTTGTATCAATTGATATGGTAATTGGACTATTTCCATTAAAGTTGACATAAACATGCTGGTCAGTGTTGTCACCGCAAATCCTTGGCACTCTTGATGATCCTCCAGTAACAGTCAAAGCATCAGTAAGACACAGGCCATCTCCGTTTGGTTGAGCCAGTGATAAATCCAAAAAGTCAAGTCTTAGCTTTGAAACAAAGATAACAAAATATTCTCAACGACATTCAAATAATTCTTCTCGAATATAAATATTCATTATACACCTATCCCTCGATTTACACAAAACTTGTTTTACACGTTTTCGCTTTTACGCGGATTAAAAAAAAATTACCAGTTACATTTACAACTAAAATCATCCACAAAGGACTCGAATTGGGAAGAAAATTAGGTAATCATTTTGTACAAAATGACTCAAATTTTGAACGGGCCCTTCGATTTCAACGTGATATTAATCAATGCTTGGCTCATTATGATGAGATCCATAAAGATCTAACAAGAAATTCAAAGCAAATGTTAATAACGGATTTTATTACCAAATCTCCTCGAGGTCTAAATGTTTCTACGTCAAACATCGAATTGGCACAAATAATTTCGAGTGATAAAAGTGACTTTGAACCAGTCATGAAGAAGAGATCGACAGCGATTTGTGATGGTGGATGAATGATTCCAACTCCACCAACCGTTGCAATATTATTTTTTTTGAACTTTTAAATTTCATTTTTTTGTTACGTTATATATGTTTTTTGTGTATTTAATTAATAAAATAATGTTTATATTTATACTTTTTAATAATTTTGTTTTATTTATGTATTTTAGAAAACAACCAAATTATGCGTTTTTTGTGTACTTTTCAATTTACACGGTTTTACATTAAAAATATACAATTTCGATTTACACGTTTTTCTCAGGAAACTATCTACCGTGTAAATCGAGGGATAGATGTATGTTTAAATTATTAAATTAACAATATTTTATCTCATACTCAAAGGGTTTAATAAGTAATTTGCTTTGCCATCTTGAGAAAGTTTTCCACTTAATGGACGTCGAATACCATACTAAGTATACACAGTGGCGTATCGTATTAAAGCGCAATATTTTTTTACAACCTTGCAAAAATAATAATCTCCACCTATGACGAATACATCTTAAGAGATAATAAATAATAAGCGAAAATCTGTAATAAAGGTTTTATAAATATATAATGTTATCAAAATACGAAAGGATTTTTTTATAAAAAATCAGTGAACTATTTACAGTTTCACAAGCATGCCAGATTTTAAAGTTTATTCAAAAGTATTTTATTTTAACTACTGCCATTCATGGATGGCCATCTTTACATTGCGTTATATATTTTTTGAAAGTAGATTTAAAGTAGATATTTTTTTCATATTTGAAATTTAAAAACAAATAAATATAAAAACACAAATAGACGTTGTTATTTTTGTTTTCACTGTCCGTAAGGTCATTTACACATTTTTTAGCTTGCGCAGCAATTTTATATTTAAATTGAGCAAAAATAAATAAATAAAATTCGCAGGTATGAAATAGTGCAATAAAATAAATATATATTGTAGAAAAACTCATTCGAAAATACATATAATATATTGATAACCTTTACTGTTTTAATTTTATTTAATACGTTTTCAGATTCAGCTAAAATTATTATGACCATTAACATGTTTTGATGTGTGTGCTTCAAGAGTTCGACAATGCAATAAATGTAAAAGGTAATAAATGCAGCAATAATTTACTTCTCTTACATTACCAAAAATATGTGTCAGGGGTATGATAATTAAGTCTAATACATTATACAGTCGGGTATATAACACTTTCAAGAAATGGACCGAAAAACGGTTTTTCAAATTCAGCAAACTTCAAACTTAGCGCAAAGCATTTCAAAATTTTAAAGGTACATATTTACTTATTATTATTTAAGAACTACGTATCGTAACTTTTACGTATCGATGGAAAGAAATTAGGACGCAGATGTAAGTATAGAAAATCAATTACCCCAATACAGCAGCAGGCCCCGCGTTATTCCATCTCCGAATAACGCGGGGCCACTGAACTCAATAACCGAGTATGTAAACATATTGCAGAGCGGTTAGGAAACCGCGCTATTTGAAATTAAATTTACGCGACACAGAAATGCGTATATTGTGTGGTTTGCTATATCTTATAATTGATTTTTAGTATAAATGAGCTGAATATGATTATTATGTTTACATATATATATGACATAAATGCATTACAAATATATAAATAAATACTGTTAAAAATATTATATTAATAAGCTATAAAATCATTATGGGCATAATAATTTTTTTTAAATGAGCAACGTAGTTTTCTTTGATAGTCGGAAAAAATATCCAATATTTTAACATTATTCATGGGTAAAAGGAAATTTTACGCGCACAAAACATACAATTAACTAAAAATATATTATGCAATATATTCTCGTATTGTAAGAAAGACAGATTTTTAAAAAACTTTCTAGTTCTTAACATTTATCTCGTATACTTTTTTTGGTGTTACCATTGTAAACTCACCTGACAAATGTCAGAATTGCATCTATTAATTGTGATTGTACACCGAGAGCCACCACCAAAAGGTCCAGGATATCCAGCGTTTGTAAAATAAGTATTATTTACATTTGACGAGGACCCGCATGATCTTTGAACTGAAAATTTTAAATATGCACTTATCATTTACATTTTTTGTTAACTTACCATGTATTTGAGACGATGACAAAAATGGCTACGTTTTATAATTATGTTATTGTATCGTAATGCGGTTTTGACGATACTAAACTAAGACAAAAAAAAATGAAAATGCAATTTATCTTTTAGACTAAAACCATTCATATTTGTCACTGATAACTGAACAGCTGATTTCGATATTACTTTTACATGTGACAATATTTTTTTTCTTTAGTCATTATATCACCCTCTCCCGAAGATGCAAACCAAGAAGTTCAACACCGTTAGAAAATGTCAAGCGTAACTCAATTAAGGTTTTCCGTTGACATATTTTGAGATAATTTTTAATATCGATTAAGGCTTTATGGAATTTCAACATCAAATTTTAATTGTTAAAATTTTGTGTATTTACACATGATTTGTCACTCACGACCCGGGACTGTCAGTTCTATTGAATTGTAGTTGTGTGAAATGTAAATGAAATACCCGAAATGCCGAAAGGCGAAACCCGGGTAGTGAGTGTCAAATCAAGTGGAAATGTACAAAGTTTCAGCAATTCAAATATTTTAGTTTGAAATCTTTATGAAGATTGTTAACGTCACGTTTTTTTATAAAAGCTGTCCTGACGATTGTTCATGTTATATGGAATTTGGTTTACTTACTGGTTCTGAGTTTTTTTTATAATTATTATTGTAAATGTCAAATCCAAGAATATGTTAAAATAATCAAGGTAAAAAGGGATGCTCAAATCAATGATTCTTTTCACCAAAAATATCTTAAGTCATATTATTTTTAAAATGATGTTGGATAATCGAAATCCATTGGCAAATAACGAGTTCGCGATAATGTAAGATTATTATTTGTAACTAAATTTTAAGCACATGGGCAATTTGTGAATTATTAAAAGCGCGTCTCAAAATTACGTTTGTCTCCGGAAATCTAATTCGTATCAAATCAGTGACATAGAATAAAATAACAAATCGAAATGTTTACTTGTTTTAGTTAAAATGTGAGACGGCGAAATCTTGTTATTTATTCTGGGCAAATCTAAATGGTTATAAATTACGAGAAATATAACACCAATTGCAACGAATACCGCAAAGCTGTATCGCTATTGTTTTTCCTAATTAAACTCTCAAATAATTCAAGTGTTCTTGCATCGCTTCAATGAAAATTCAAAACGCCCGTGAATACGGTGAAATGAGTTTTTACCTATACAGCAAACTCCTCGTCTGGAAGCACATGTCCCTGTTATTGATCCTCCTAAATCGTTACATTCTCGTCGGGTGAAACATGTCCCATTAAAGCTGGTAGCTCCTCCGCACTCTTTGTTTTCAAAACGTATAATACTAAAGAATGGAAAAACTGAAACAATTCATCATTTCTATAAATTTCTAATCACT
The DNA here is from genome assembly GCA_028555115.1 of Himalopsyche japonica. Classification (NCBI taxonomy): domain Eukaryota; kingdom Metazoa; phylum Arthropoda; class Insecta; order Trichoptera; family Rhyacophilidae; genus Himalopsyche; species Himalopsyche japonica. The sequence goes on from JAHFWJ010000015.1 coordinate 1,620,498, forward strand.
AAAGATTATTTTACAGACGATTTTAAGCCGAGGATAAAAAATCCGATACAGATATAGTTTAATTATTTTACCGAGCAGGTTTTGTTTAACAATTTCAACTTATAGCCAGAATATTTGCTGTATTGTCGAGTTTGAAAAATTTGTGCATCCGAATACTAGGATGTATGAAAACATCAAAAGACGAAGTCGATCGTAAGCGACAAAATATATGAAAATGCACGAAATTTTAAAGATTCGAATGGAAATTTTGATGTATTGTACATCATTTATTTATTTACACATTCCCTGCCGAGCTTTGTAAATGCTATGCGAATATTAAATGTTTCAAAAATTAATTGAGCGGCGCAGGTGCTAAACAAAGTTAAGAAGATTTACAGGTAAAATCAGAACATATTTCAACACAAATATCAGCTTGTATATAAAGTATTTGCCACTGTTAACACACCTATATTTCTTTAATATCATCTATCAACACACTAGACGTTAGTAGTCAGAAGGTTAATAATATTTTGTATTTTATTAGTAATCAAATATACGGCTTGGTTTCCCTATTCATATAATACAAATTCTGCTTATAATTTGCAAAAATAATAGTAAATACGGGTTCATTTGAAAAAATATATATATATATAATTTACTTACATTTCGCATCTCGCATATGATTTTCAATATTTGTATCATTAGAATCAATGGCCATTTCTACGACCGAAACACTGAAATATAATATTACAGCACATTTAAAAATATTATTCACCATTGTCACTAAGGTTTATGAAAATTGTTTGAGATGAGATTTTGTCCAACAGGGCCTTTTATGCCCTCGCTACTCGTTCTTCGTGAAAAATAACGGCATGGAAAAGCAAACGTGCTTTATTATTGAGTGTTAAGTGGATGGTATACAATTTGTTATTACAGCTAGAGCATGTTATATTAATTTGGGTGTATTTGACACACTGTTTACAAAAACTGTACATCACTGACTGTCCAGACATAAATAATACAATTAGATTTAATGTAACATACCTATCTAGAGCAAAGAATTTATATCATAAGTAACCTATTTTTTTATTGTACAGTACTTGTATATATATGTCCGTCAAATATAGTTGTTAATATTTTGAAAGGTTTATTTCTACTGTGCTTAACTTTAAATCAGGTTTGAATTATTTGTACGGGTTTTTTGTGCTCACGTGTACGTATGATTTTTGTAATTAACAGTTACAATAGTAATAATTAATAATTACAATAGTAAATTAGAAACCAAGAATAGGTTAATTTGTTTTGCAATAAACGGAAAGGTTTATTTAAAATACATTGAATATTCATTGATTAACTGAGTATGCTCTTAAAACACTGGGTCAACCAAGCCTCAAAGATTTCTGATGAATTAGTCACGTTTGACGTACCACTACAAATTTAAAAACTATTTCCGGAAACGATAGAAAGCATCCAAGAATTAGCTGGTTGAGACTGCTACTGATAATATATGTAAATTTACAAAATATTCATTTTCCTTCAACTGTGTCCATGGTTCAAATTCATATTTAAATAACATGATATATCACTTTTAAGGTGTTAACTGTCACTTCTTGATGGAAAGGCATGATATTTTAAATAATAAAAACACATTTTTTTAGTACTTATTTCCACAATATATTTTTTGATCAGGACCGGTTTCGCTCATCGCGAGCATTATCAACTGATAGAATACAATTTACAAACAAGTCTATTTTTACAAAACAAAAAATTAATTTGAGTTAAAGGTAGCAGGTGTACAAAACCATGGGTTCAAGAACTAGGAAACAATTTATATAAAATCATACAATATTGATACAAATAAAGTAAATTAGTATAAAAATTAAATGTTCACAATCATTTATTAAGAATTACAATTACAATTATGGTAAATCAATAATCCATTAGGAGCTCTGAACAATCAATAAGGAAGTAAGGAGTGGGAAATTTTAATGACGAAAATAACCCACACTTACTACTTGATGGAACAACATAAATTAATTTTTCGTCAAAGAGACAATTTTGTTTTTTTATTATTTTCTTTTGCTAATAGTTTTTGTTTATCAAAACACAAGGCAAAAAAATATTTCGTTGCTTAAACTAAGAATTTATGGACACAATCAATGGAAATATCAGCTTAGGATTCGTATCAAAAATAAAACAAAATCCTATACTTGGCAATATAGAAAAATTCAATACATATATCGAATTATTTCAAAGGTTTTATTTTATTATAAGAAACTAATTTTAGCTCTATCGTATTGACAATCAAACTTTTTGATACGCTCTTAAATATGTAGATTTTAAAACTGATTTTGTAGATACAGTGCACTCTCGATTATCCGGGCTAATGCTGGGCAGGATGGTCACGGATAGTCAGAATCATCAATTTTTTATTTTATTTTCGAATATAGTATCATATACACGATACAATTTTTTTACATATTATTTATCAAGAAAACACAAAAAAATACTTAAAAATATAATATTTTATCATAATAACAAACTTAGTCCCGAGAGCTGACAAATATCGAAATTAACAAATTTACTGCGAGCACTTGCGCTGGTTTATGCACTTCACTGGAAATGTAAATAGAAACGCATGTGGATTACAAAGGATTTCAATTGTTGACTCATTCTAGTCCCATAAACTGTGATGTTTATTGCGGCATATGCGAACATTCATACATTCAAAACACACAAGTGGTTAAAAAAAATCACCGATTAGTTACGTAAACACAACATTGCTAAATTCATCCTTTTTTTCAAACAACGCGCATATTCAATATCGAAATTCATTAATACGTCTCATAATCGTTATAGAAAAGAAATCAATGAGATTATATTTGAATTAAAAAATATTTATCTTCAGGCACGAATAATCCGCAAATCGGATAATCCATACACGGATAATCGAGAGTACACTTTACATGACAAATTCTATGAAAAACAACCTCATGAATGAAACCGTCGTTAAGTTAATTTAAATAATATTGTTTACGTAAACAAGCTTATAAAATAGGTTATTATATCAAAAATTCTAACAAGACATATGTACATATCTAGGACCTTATCCTACTTCTATAAGTAAATTAACTGAAGAATTTTAATTTAATAATCTATTATTCTTTTGTTCTCTACCAGAAAAAAATGAATTTGATTTTTCTCTATTTTGATAGTGAATTAAATTCTTTACGTAATTAACTCATGGGGTTGACTTGTAATATATTATTCTCAGCGGAGACACTTTTTGGATTTCTAATCTCTCGTTTTATTTTATGATTATGGATACTATAACTTTATATAAAATAAAATATAATTTGAATTGTTACAACTTTATACGATTCCACATGTTTTGTCGCTAACGACCCGGGTTTCGCCTTTCGGCATCTTCGGGCATTCTATCACGCGGATGCAATGTTAATGACAAAACATGTGTAATCGTACAAAGTTTTAACAATTTAAATTTGATATTGAAATGCCATCAAGCACCTTCAGTCGATATCATAAACTTTATATAAACAACGTACTAAGTCTAAGTTATTTATTTTACTTGGGTCAAATTTATAAGTGAATAGTGTTGTCAAATATATTCATTGAAATACTTGCTTTACACATTGATGTTACCATTTTTATTGTCTCCTATGAAAAATGTTGAATTTCCTGTCAAGAAACTTCCTTTATCAATCAACGGAAATTGTCAAAATTCTTCTTTGACGATTTTCAATTCATTGGTGTATGATTTTTATATGACTATGTATTATAATACTTTTTTTCCAAATTCGAAACAAAAACATTGAACTGCATGCAATGCTCTTTTCCATATGTCCAGTTGTAGAAGTAGGCCCTTCTTTTTTAAGCAAGGGAGTGCCTCTGTCCTTTTTTTTGAAAAATATTGACAAAAAAATAGTTTGTATGCATGTAACTTAAATGTAGATAGATTGCCAATAGAATTTACATAGTAATGTATATATTATATTTAATTTCACTGGTTGTTCGGATAACGGCCTCATCAATTAAGAGAAGCCTTCTCGCTTGTGAGGCAAATGCTGTCCATCCTTTATTGACTTAGGTATCCCCAAAAACTCTCTGACTGTTGACAAACCAAGACTTAGCGGATTCTAATCTGACAACTCCGTTAATCCCAGATCATAACCCATCTACCCTGGATCAGTATGAGTTCAGAAAGGCTCTCTCAATCACCCATAAGCTAACCAGCATCATGGGCCACAAGTTTGTTTTCCCACCTTCACCTGTTATGTGTATACAGCCACTTTGTTTCATAGTCACCTTCCACAACACAAAACTGATGAATGAATCTACTCATTTTCTTGGCCCAATACCGAGCTGTACGAGTCAATCTTCGAACAATGCATTATTGGGCAAAAATAGAAGATAACGGCAGGAAAAAAAAGAAAATATGACTTGCTTAGCCACTTAGCATAAGTAACTTGTGTATTTATGTACTGAGAATCCCCTGTGGTGGAAAAATTGAATTTACTCCGCATTGAATTCAGAGGAATCAAAATAATGTTGCAAATTTATTAAATCTCCAACTCCTCTGCTTCATTGGTATTCATCTTGGGGCAGTCGCATCATAGGTCAGATCACCTTAGACTTGTTTCGAAACAAAACCACTGGAATGGTCCTGCTGACATGAAAAAGGTATTCAACAGATTTAACTGGTCAGCCGTTTACAAGTTCTTCGTGACCAACACTCCTTTATTTAAAAGATGCAGTCAGAGTTACCATTGTATCTACATAGCGTTAAAGAGGGAGAAATTCTCATTTCCCACGGCTTCCTTGGACCCAGGCGTTTCAAAACATTTCATTTATGGTTCATTCACCTTGAAACTGTCCTGTTGTTCTATGCGCAAAGGACATGACAGCAGGATTGAATTAGCCATTAAGCAAAATTGGGATACGCTTAGTATAAAATTAAAAGCGATACCTCCTTGCTTGGTACAACAGTCCAGACACTCAATGAAGACAGTCAAGAAACTTTAAATCTCAACAGCACCATCTTCATGGGGAGATTAAAGCAAGGGCCTCACCTAGTAACTGGGCATGTCTTATAAGAAATTAGTAAACTCTTCAATTACGATAATATCTCAAGGAGTTCTCCGTAAGAATCGAACATGTTGCTAACTATCCATAGACAATCACTCTCGTAATAGGTTTTCCTCACAGAAAGCCTTTTCCTGGCAAAATCTTAATAAATTCATTAATTAGCAATCTGTACTCAAGAAATTTATCCAGGAGTTAGGACTCCACATAATGTTTTTAAAAAGATACTAGGGACAGGAAAAAATGTATATATTTATGTGTCACCCGTTACACATTTACCGTTTTCTTGTTATTTTACCTCTGAGAGAGTTCTGCCGTTCATATCTGATGGTAACATTGAGGAGTCTCTCTTCGTCATTTGTCACTTACGAGATATTGCTTCTATCCCGTCGTGGTCCCTACGAGGTTCTTTTTTAGCCTCTGAGTGGGTTAGAGCGCCATTCGCTTAGACTAAAACATTTCACCCTTATGCAAATGGTTGGCCAGTCTATTTTATTAGCCAATTGCATCAATTAATAGTTTCTATTTTGTTATACTTTTAAGTCATTGTAATGTAATTTTCACCAACTTCTTTTGCAACTAATACAACTGACTACATCAAATAAAATCACCCCCTGCACATAAAGACTTTTATTATTTATCTTATCAAGTCTTTTTATTTCATATATACCTACATTTCTAATATAAACACATTCGCGACGGGGTGAATGTGCCCAAATTAAGGATAAATTTTCGATTGATAAAATTGCAAGGTCTTACAAAAATCATCATAGCTCTTTTCCTATAGGGAAATTTTTGTTGAAAATTGGTAAAACTGTTTATCTATTGTGATTGCTTTGAATTTTATCGCCATATGTTTAATAATTTCTGTTTATTATTAACATTATAGCAAAAATAAATAAGTGCACCATTATTGCATGCCAGCAATTAAAGACTCAAAATAAAAAATCCAAGGAGTTAGGAGCAAGTAATGTCAACTATATCGAATGACGTGGTATCCGCATCCTGGTGTTAAGGTATTAAATACACTTTTATTCAAAAATAGTGTATGTAATATGCAGGGCTTTTTTCCGTGTTATGCGGTGAAACAGCGTTCCGGCACCTTTTTTCACAGTTTTTTTTTTGTGCGCTTCGTGGCATAGTAAAAGCTGTTTTAAATTTCATTTAAATGATATTTGAATATAATTGTATTTAGTAAAAAGCTTCACATGAAATGAGTTCTGGCACCTTTCTTTAAAAAAAAGCCCTGGTAATATGTAATGTGAATAAACCAGTACACAATTCATTAATCTTCTTTAACTTTCAAATGTTTTAAAGAATGCAGTAACTGTTGTAGACCTTCATACACTTGTACAAGTCTACAAATATAAGCTGGTAAAAATGAAAAAAAAATGCTTAAAATGATTTGTTTATTATTATAATATTTACCTATTTTATGGCATTATGTACATAAAAAAAAATTGGACTATAATCATGAAGAAAAATAACACATAACTAACAATGCATAAAAACTGATTATCAATTATTATTTTATGTGCTGATTATCCTTAAATGTTTATTTTAAAAACTCAATTTAAATATCCAAACCAAAGCTCTAAAATAATATTGTACTAGATTAGTAAACTTTTGAATATTATAAATTATTGGTTCATTATTCAAAAGAAACAAAAGAAATGTTGACTTAGTGTTATATTCGAATTTATATCATTTGACCATTATGTCAATATACATATAATCTAACGCCCATGTATCCGCAACAAAGAAAGGCTTTATAGAAATGATAATCGTTATAATTTTTTTTTAGTAATTAATTGAAGTGGACCGGTAACTAGAAGTTTTTTTATCAATTAATTAATATTTAGCATTTTTACAGGTAACATATTTATGAGATCTTCCTGATTACTCATTTCAACTGAAAAATGTAATTCTCTTTTGTCATTAGTGAAAATATGGTCCTATTTTTACTTGACTTACTGACTTTTTAATTAAGTCCAATAAAAAAACTTAGGAAAATTAAATAAATCCTTGTTTAGTCAGTAATCATTCTATCATTTTATCATTTCTCTATAATACAATGAAAATGTTTTTTTTTTATATTATACTTAGTATTATTATAGTTTCAAAGAAAACTTTTTTTTCATTATTAATGTGAGACCAAACAAAAGTGTGAGGGAATTAGATTTACAGCTGATTGTATTTTTTTAAATTCTGTAGACGAATATTATTATATTACGTGTTAGGTTGTAGAATATTTAACAGATTTCCATACATAAAGACAAAATGCTATGTTTTTGTACATGATTATGTGATTCTTTAGAAATATTATATGGAAGGAAATATTGACTCTCAAAATAATGGTTAACCCGTACCTATATATTCATAGATAATTAAAAGTCAGGAAAATAAATGTACACATATATATTATTACTATTTATATTCACTCATACAATGGTTATCAATAAAACATCTCTTTATGATAATATTTCAAATAGAAAGTATGAAAAATTCCACTTAGTAATACTGATGACAGATTTCTACGAGAAGTTTATAAAGAAAATCATACAATAAGATATGTTTCAATTTTCTAAAAAGACTTTAATGAAAACGGAAACAAACGAATTTTTATGGATTTAATAAATAATACTTTTCACGATCTGAAACCTAATACCAGCACCAAAAGCCGTTTCTCTTATTTGAATATTGTGTAAAAACACTCTATAAATTTATCTTGATTAATGTCACAGATATAATTCATGAATATTAATCAATTTTAAATAAATTATTTTTTCATTTTCATAAAATACGGAATCTCAATATACAATCTACATATTATAATATATATAGTAAGACAATTATTTACATTATTTAAATAAAAATAAATCATTAGTCACTAGATTTACAAAACTTTTCAATTCTTCCTCCTTAGATAAAATGTTTTCAAGATCCGGTTTGTCCACAAACAACACTTCCTTTTTAGGCTTAATATTATTATTGGTATTGATGTTACGTGACATTAACATTTTCACATATTTACTGTATTTTCCAATTAAGTATTTGATCATAAGAAATGATGTAAGATTCAATCTGAAATTTCACAAATTATATTAATAACATAAAACGGTATACACTCTCAGTAATGTGAACAGCACTAAGCAAACCTTGCAATACTTTTTGAAATGGTTAAAATCGAATTTAAACACTCAGTTTTAAAGTGTTTACTGTCAATTCTTGGTGGAAAAGCATTATATTTCAATAAAAAAAAATGTTAAGTAATATTTCGCTAGCATTATCAACAATCAGTTTTCAAAGGAACCAAGTGGATCTTGATAGAATAAAATTGTGAAAACGGTACAGAGCTTTGTGTTGTTATTTAAATGTATCCATTAGTTTGTAGTACATTAGCATGCATGAGGTATAATTTAAATTTAGTATTTGAATAGGTATATACATAATGTAAAAGGAATGTCAACATAAAGGTTACAAGTATTTTTTTGAACATTAACATAATAAATTGTTGTACAAACATTTTTTCAAATGATGTGCCCGTATACATGGGTTTATTTGAAAATAAGATTACAAACAAATAAGTTTCACAATTGCAACAAGTAGAAAACATAGGTGGGTCACAATGGCTGATTAGGATGAAAATACACAAATAAATTTTGCATGGCTAGGTGTAGCTTGGTGCAAGAGAATTAATCCACAGGAACACATAAATACAGTTCTTTAATCACGTGGCAATTGCACAAAAAACATTACATTAGAGTGGTAAATTTTGGATTAAATATTGACAAAATGTTTCTAAATAGTTTTACATTTGTCTGCTTAAAGCATTGTATGGATGGTCTTATATCAAATATTCAATATATCACTCATTTTAACTGCAAAAATTTCAATATCATTGATATTTTACCAAACCCAAACCAATTTTATATATCGTTGAAAATCTTCGTTAAAAAGTTGTGCAAGTCATTTCAAAGATATCAATTTTTTGATTTGAAACAAAAAAAAGTGTGTAATATTCTCATATTGTCAGAGTTCTTGTTTTAAAGCACAGATGCTACCCAATTGGACATGGAAGCACACCCCTGTAAAATCCATAATGACTAAATGCAATCCCAAACATTAATATTAAATGCCTGCATTTATTATTGTCAGTTCAATTTATATTATTGTTTGGTATTTTCCTTTGCCTTTTTTAAATGGTGAGATGATTGGTTACAATATCAATATTTTGAACTCACCATATACTCAGTGATTTCATAAAATGATTTTCACATTTAAAACCCATACACACATGTTTGTCGGGAAGGTTTACATTTTTATTTTGTATAATTTCAAGTAAAATGAAAACAAATTGATTCAATGCTGATAAATATTTCATTGAATGTTAGAAATTACGTATTTAAGGCAATGTTAATGAAATGTCCACCTCTTCAAGCCTTTCACATTTTCACACATTTCAACCGGTATTTCATTTATTTCCTCGAAAATGTTTTGTAACTTAGTTGTTTTTGGATTGTTACCATAAACCGCTCTTTAAATATCTTCATAAAAAGAAGTCCTGAGCTGTTAAATCTGGTGACCGTTGAAGCCAATCGACATTATATTTTCTTGAAATAAATTATTGTGGAAATATATCTCTCAGTAAATCAATTGTAACATCAGTTATATGTGTAATTCCACCGTTATGTTGGAATCAAGCTTGCCATAAGCATCAAATTCTGGTCTCAAAAAGTTATCAATCACCTTAGAATAACACTGTCCATTAACTGTTCATCCTCAAAAAAATTAAGGGCCAATGATTTCTCCAGACCACATAGCATATCATACTGTCATTTTTAATGTGTGCAAAATTAATGGATTAATAATTTTTGTATTTTCTATTGCCCAGAACAAACTATTTTGTTTGGTAATATGCCCATTAAAAAGGAAATGGGCTTCATCACTTGTTATGATTATTTCATGAAAATTAGGAATATTGTGGGCAAACTGCAACATTTTAATGACAGATGTATAGGATCGTAAGTGGTCCTGCAAAAAAAGCTCTCGTATAAATTTAATTTAAAATGGAAACAAACGCACATCTTTACGCATAATTTGCCATATTGTTGTTCAATTTATTTATGGAGTCAAATCAAGGTTAATGGAATATTTTGAACACTTTCCTGGAACAGTAATGCTTTCATTTGATTTACTCAGACGTATGTTATCTGCTACGGAGACTCTTTCTTTAAAATCCATAATATATTTGCCACATCTATGCTTCATGACTACCAAATATGAACTGTCAAAATTCATGTTTACCAAAATGGTAACCAAACAAAGTAATAAACCTTCCCGGCGAACACGTTGTATAATATGATTAAGGAACCGTAAAACAATTCTAAATTATTTAATTTAACTATTTAGCATATGTTTGGTCATATTACACAAACAATTTAATACATCTTGACATTAATACACATTCGCACAAACGCTCAGCAGAAAAATTCATAGAAAACTGTTTTAATAATATAGAAAAGCAAAAAAATCTCGCTGTAAAAGATATTGCAAAAAAGTAGACTGTCTGATAAAAATATACAAAAAAACTATATTTTCAAAATCTACATTGAACGTGGAAAAGCTACTATGTGGGTATATATTTTTAAAGATTTTAAACTTTTTTTTTACAGTTACATGATTGAAGATGTCTCAATTTTTTTTTAGAAAAATTATAAAAAATATGTATAGCAAACATATTGCATAGAAGCAAACATATTGCATAGAAGCAAACTGAAATTTAGTAAAGAAGATTATTTATTAATTATTCTCCCGTCAAAATATTGTATTTTGATTTTTGTCTAATATTTTTCTATCATAATCCATAAACAGGATATCGGGGATTTTACTTGTGCGGGGGAAATAAAAGTAGCTTATTGTATTTTCATTTATATTTTCTCACTTTATTAATACAATCTATATAATATTATTATAATAAGCCTTGAAAAACAATGGAAGGAAAAATTTTACAAAATAATGTGTTTACAAATAATAGTAAGATAATTGCTACAGAATTATGATATTTAGTCAGAAATAATTTTTTTTCCTTAATATACATATAAATATTTTCATTACTGACTATTGTATATAGTAATATTAAAAATCTACAAAAAAAAAAAAACTGCTTTAAACGTAAGAAATATATATTAAAAAAAAAAGGGCATATTCGCTGGAAACAAACATTTATCCTAAATAATGTATCAATGTTTATTAAAGTTAGTTAGATTTTATTTTTCTAATAATCTTAAGAAACCAATTATTTTATAAGTATTTACTGATAAAACTTCATTTCTTTTTCTTAACTTTAACACAAATCAACACACAGTTTTTACACATATTAAAAATTATATGGTTTTACACAAACATTATAACACCGTTAATTGTGTTCTAAAATTAGAATGTGTATTTATTTAATGCACACAATACAACAATGTGTCCTGATTTATGAATCATGCTGGATATTTATTTATTATTTTCCTTAATGAAAGAATATATGGACACATAAGATAACTATCTAAGATATTAATTACCCACACTATATAATATACATTTAAAAAAAAAGAAACTAGATATTTATAAGTAATGCAACATATAGTTTATCAACTATAGACAATTAAAATCAATAAAAACCATTCTCAAATAAAGCCTTTGTGTTGTATATAATGCGGGCGGTATTAAACGTCGCCTGATTCTTAACAGTCCAGCTACCGAGAGTTTTAGAAATGATGTGAAAAGGTTTTCAAATATTAACTATAAAAAAACCATAAAAACTATACTATGTGCAGTTTGGCACTACTCAATTACCGATAGAGAATGAACTAACAAAAATAAAGAGATTGACATCTGCTGAGAGCACCAATAAAATTAAATTTATAAATCGTAAAGAGAATTTAAAATTATTTTTCATTTTCAGAACTTTTTTTATCAGTGGATTATTTATTATCATTTTATTTTCTACACAAAGTATTGTGTATTTATATTTTACTATGGTAAAGAGAAAAAAAATGATGAAATGGATAATATTGACACATCCTTACACCACCACACTACAGGCTTGAAAATTCTTTTATAAATACAAATTAAGGACATGTAATATTTTGTTTGAATTGAAATTATTTATTGATATATTCATATTTGCTCTCATATCTAAAATGCTCAAGAATGAAAAGAATTTTAAAATTTTCATTGTCATACTTGATGGAAGTAAATTAAATAGCAAAACACTATCCTTGTATATGTTATCAATTCTCACAAAAAAAAATTATGCTTTGCATAAGTAAATATTATGGTTGGAAATCATATAAACTTAATATCAAGTTTTCGTAATCATTTCCATTTTAGTATTTTGATCACTAAAAAAAAACGCTTCTTGTGGTACTGAATCAAATAAACATCAATAGTAAGATATAATTCAAATTATAATGATACCAATGCAGTAAAATATGAATGTTCTAAGAGAGTATCTTAAAGATCACAGTGCACTTCATATGGTAAGAAAAACTTAAAATGCAAGCTTTTTAACATCAATGTGAATGAATGTGTTTGTAACAATACCTTTCTTTTAAAATAGTATATGCGCTAATTTATTAGAGGTTCATATTTTTTAACAAAAACAATGGAATCATTAAAATCTATATTGAATTGCAGTTGGAATAATTAATTTTTCTAAGGGATTGTAAACATATTAATACTGATATTCACAAACAATTTGCGATATCAAATGAATTAGTAAAATTAAAAATTTATCATTATATTCGATTTTTATTACATCAATATCTCATCTGAAACATCAAATACCATATATTTTTAAACGACCTATATGTAGTATGTATGTAAGCTATAAATTATTTTTTTCCGTTTTCTGTATTGTATTTTTATCATTTTTATTATGAGGTTGATTCTACCTATGTACATGCTAATGGAAAAGTTGTGAAAAATAACATTTTAAAGAGTTTTGAATATCCATGAGCGTTTGTCAAGTCCCATATTTATATTTCTTATTTTATCAAAGTGTCTTTTTGTAATGCAATTTACCAAAATAAAACTCGAAAATAAGTTTAGATGCAATGCCAATTTAAAAATCAGTAGTCCAATAGCATAATATTAGGAAATTTTTTTATCACCAGAAAAAATTTATTCTTCAAATTCAATGTCTCTTATTTTTGGGTTAATTCCCTATCTGATGTATATGAAATTTGTATGTGTATATGTAGTTTAGTATTTCCATTGTAATCATTTGATTTTGCCTGTCCAAAATATATTTCATATTCAAAACTATAACTAATAAACTGTTACTTGATATGTAATGGTATGGAGGAGAATCAGGTAAAAACTCTCACTACTCACTGTCACTCTCAGGAGAATACATGTTAGTAATCATTTCTCCCAAAATTTTTAAATCATAAAACAAACAAAATATCAGTGAATGGCAACCTTTCGATGATTGCTCCATTATATCAGTATTAAGTTCTCCATTTTATTATGCATATAACAGCGCGCAAAAATATATAAAAATAGTTGTTCATACGAAGATTGGGATACACAACACATCACAAGCAATAACTGCCGCCGAGCATATTTCTACAAGTGCTAAAAATGTTATTTAAAATGGTTTGAATTTTTCTCATTGGAACCACTTCAAGTTGACTCAAATAAAAATGTAGCAAAAAAAAAAACATGGATTTTTGACTAAGTGTGATATTAAAAATCGAGAATTAATATATAATGAATGTTGCTTGAAATAAAACTGCTTTATTGGGCATGTTCAACAATTCAAGGAAGATAATCTACTCGTGCCTTCTTTAAAATTAAAAACATTTACCACGTAATAGAATAGTTCAGATAGAGAAGACGTTTGTTAATGGATAAAAATGGTACGAGAAAAGGTAAAAACAAAAGAAGGAATTTTATCTGAGGCAATTTTTCATAATGCATTAATTGAAAATATTGTATCGATGACCAGAAAAATGATAATTGTGTACCATCAAAAACAAATATGTACCATTGGGGTATCTCATTATATAATTACAGTTGATTTATTAACATTTATGATTAGAAACTGTGTGGTAATAGAATATATTATGTACATAAATACAATGTGTTTGGTAAACTCTTTTAAATGACCCATGGGGTGAAACAATAAAATAAAAATTAAGGGTTTTTTCCAGCATAAGATACATTGAAAATATTTCAGTTACATTATAGTTAAAAAGTTTATCAAACACTAAGTATATTTTATTTGAGATTCTCAAAAAAATCCAATGTTTCTATCCTCAGCAATGCAATCATTCCATCTGCAAACTGTCCCAAACAGATCTGGATTTCAGGAACAACAACGCTGTATCTAAAATGAAAACTTACATACACTAACTATTTTCGTCGCAATAATGTAGCAATAAATAAACGGTCGCATTTCAAGAAAACAATATTGAATATCACAATAAAATTTTGATCTCACGATAATGAGAGATTATCACTGAGATTGGGAATGCTATCAAAATATTCATTGATACAGTCCTTATGAAGTACAATATCTAAAATTGACCATTTTAGAAAAAACACAATTTGAATTGGAGATTTTATGTGTAGTTTCCATATAATATTGAAGACATAATTTTTTAGAAAGAGATGTGGCATCTACCACCCAGAGCAGAGCCAAACAAAATCTTAGAAAATTAATAATGCATGATTTTTGTTTTCAATAAATTAATTAAACAGAATATATTGCAGGTGCACATCAATGAATAGTTTGAAACCAGCAATTTCCATTCTGTTTTTTCAGTTATAGTTTACATAATAGAACAAACACTACATATGGTAACACAAAGCAACTTAATTTATGAATTTTGCTGTTCCCTATTATGCAATAAAACAGGAATTGTTCGAAATACAGTTATTTTTAACCTTAATATTCGCTTTTGCAAAAATGTACTAACAACAGATTCCGTCAATTTAAAAAGAGAAAAAAAATATCAACTTACTTGAGTTTTACACTGATGGACGTGGCTTCTTCTCTTTGACAGAAGTATTATCATCAAGCTTGCGTCCTTTAGCATGGGCTAGCATAGTCACAAGTTTTTTATGAGAATCTCCAACTATCCACCCATGTTGTTCAATTGGTTCAGGTTCCCTGCTAGATGTATCAACAGCAGTATAAGAGACATCATCGTCACTAGAAGATGACCAATAATATAACATTTCAGATGCTGCCCTTTTATTTCTCCTCTGTGTTGCTAATGGTTCAGCGATTCTCGCAGGCTTAAATTCATCATCATAATCAAAGGGTTTTTGTGACTGCCTGCGTCGTCTCCTTGAACCCTGTACTTTAGATGTATGATTCAAAGGATTAAATGATACCCTTCGAGATTGATGTAATCCAGATGCGATTCGGAGGGATTTTTGTTGAAGTCGCAGTTGGTTTGCATGAATAGATCTTCGTTTTTTTCGTTTTTTAGAAGAATAATGAACATTATCTAACTTTTCTTCAGTATTTAGTGTGTAATTAACCATTTTTTTCGGTTCAGTTGAATCCGTTACTTCTGAATTTGGATCAGGTACGTCACTTTCTATTTTATCATTCGCCATATCTGAAAGTAATTTAGGTTCATCAGTTGGACGATGACGTCCACTCCTGCGTGGTCGTCGATGATGTCGTTGTGAACGAGGAATGGAAGAATATTCCTCAAATTGCCGAAAATCTTCATAATCTGACTCAGAACTCCAACTTTCAACAAGGACATTTTGTTTTCCAGTTGTACATTTTCGTTGGGACTTCCGACTTGCTACACCAATATTATCCTTGTAAAAGTCGTCCATATCTGGCCGTCTATCAGACTTATTATAGTGACCTTTCTCCGAGTGAATGATAATTAGTTTTGAAGGTACATTTACAGAGCTTTCATCATCCGTAGATCTGGCCTTGAGCCTTGGAACTATTTTACGTTGACGTATTCTAGCATTAACTCTAGATTCATCATCAGTCTCATAGTCTTCAGACAGATATTCATAAGTACTTGCACCAGCCACAGGAATTCTCTGGTCTACAGATTCTGCTGCTTCATTTTCAGGTTCATTATAAAAATCAATTTCTTCTGCAAGATTTTTAGATGAGTCTTCTATATTTGGTTCACTACCAATTATAAGATTTTGCTCCAACAGACTATCGAATAATTGGTCCATGTCAGTATGAGCATTCACAGGTGATTCCTGGGAAAAATTTTCTGTGATAGTTTCCTTCAAACATTTTTGGTCATTTCTGATGGCATTATTTTTAAAAATTTTACCCATAATTGCGTTTTTCTTGATATTCTTATGAGCTTTTGACAGTTTCGTATGTTTTCTATTCACTTTAACTGTGCTTATTCCTTTTTCAACAGAATTAGAGCTTAAATTTGTTTCTTCTTCGCTGTTGTTTTCAATATAATCATCAGACATGTAAACAAATTCATCTCTATCAGAGAAACTTAAACTGGATATTTGGGAATCTTCGTTTTGTGTTTCTATTACATTTTTTTCTGAGTGACATAAGGAATTTGTAAAATTATCAGCAAGTCTCTTGCTCGATGAGACTGAAGACTTTTCTTTAATACTGAGAATAACTGGGGTTCTGAATTTGAAATTGTCTGACACGTTGTTTTCATCATCATCATCATCGAAGAACTCATATATATCCAATTGGTGTTTGTCATTTCCATCCTCTTCACGAATATGTTTTTTACGATCTTTCTCGTTAAATTGGGATGATTTCTTTTTCTTTTCATTAGTTAGTGTTTTATTTTCACGTGCTGATAATGTATTACCCTCAATATTTTCATCTGAAGTATTTTTAATACTTTCTTCGTCATTATTCTGAAAATTTGACCTTGCCATATTGTTATCAGACATTGAGGTTTCAGGATCATTTACGAATTCCAGTTCAGCAGACTTTGTTTCTAAGATATCATGTAAGTTTATTTCTTGAGTAGGGATTGAAACTTTTACACCATCGAATCCTTTTAAAGCTCCTTTTGTCATTACTTTTTTGTTGTGTATTTTTTGAGCAGCTGAGAAATTATTTTTTTTCTTATGATTTGGACCGTGTTTTGATAATCTTTTACCAGATTTAGATCGAAAACCAGCATCTTGCTTTCCAGATCTCCTGAAAGGCAAAAAAAAAATTTTTAGGCTATGGAATCAAAAGATTATAAAAATTGTTTATTCAAAACACTATATAAACCTTTGTAATATCCTATACTACTAATCCACCAAATAAGTGATTGGGCTTTGGTTTCTAAAGCAGACATTCTTTGCAAAAGGTATTTCAGAATACTTACTTTTCAAAAAGCCAATTAAATAATGGCTTTATCTTATAGATCAAAATGATTTATGGATACAGTTAATTAATAAATACATAGAAGTCTTACCTTGACTTGCAGTGATTTCGCTTTTTTGATTTTTTTGAATGCAATCTTGGTGTTAAAACAGCTGCCATTGCTTCTTGCGCAGCCTGTGCTTTTTCACGAGCCTTACGTTTGATTTTATCAAACTTATCTTCAAATTCATTCAACTGATTAACATAGTCTGTCGATTTTTCTAGATATATATTCTTATTCAAACTCTCAACGGAATGTTGCACAGTGTCTTGATTAGATATTATACTGTCACCGTTTTCAGAAAACTCATCAGAATTATTGCGAGCCATAAGACTTTCGGCAGAATAAGGATCATGTTCAGAACAATCAGCGTGCTTCTCGGCAACAAATGAACTGAGAGAAAGAGAACTATCTTTTTCTTTGTAAACTAGACAGTCAATATTCTCAGGTTTATCTGATTCATGACTAATTGCAATAAATGAATCTGGATTATCATGAGAGCTGGTTTTCTCTGCATCCTTACAATTTGATGATTCAATTATGCTATCCATTGAATCACATTTCTTAAGCTCACGGTCATTATTTTTATCACAGTCATATGAAAATGATTCGGATGGCAAAGACACATTAACTTCAAGAATAACATTATTTCTATTCAACGAATTTACTATTGACGAATCAGGATCATGTAAAATATTTTCACACTCTTGTAATCGAATTTCATCATGATTTGTAATATTTTCTTGTGCAAAATTGCCATAGCTACCTGTTACTTCTGCAGCAAGAGGAGGTGCCATATCAGATGGTTGATACTTTGAAGTTTTTTGAACTGTTTTATATGCATCTGGCACTTTAGTTTGTTTTCTTGATGTATCCGACTCTTTCAATAAACTACAACACTCGAAAAATAATGCTTCATCGCGACTTAATTTCTTCCATGATAAATCATCACTCTTTTCAAGGATAACTTGAAAATCGTCCTTTTCTTCCAAGGTTTTGGTATCATCTTGCAACATGGAGCAAGTGTTTTCTTGTGTTGGTGTTGTTGAGTTTTCATTTTCAAAGCTTTTACGTTCCGCTAAACTCTTATAAACTTTGACAGAACTATTTCCTGATACACATTCTTCATTACAGTAAATATCGCCATCAGGATTAGTGTTATTTTTTGACAAAGAAGAGTCAGACCTTACATTGCCATATGTTGAGTCCTCACTGTTGGATTTAGGCTCCATTTCCTTGGCTTCTATTTCCGACAACTTAGATATATGCATTAATGTCATCTTGTGTTTTAGAAGATTTTCAGGCCTTCTAAATTTCCTTTTACAGATTGTGCAATATGTGTCAAGTTTCATCTCTTCTGAGACATCCAATTGGTTTGGTGAAATGTGGCCATCGTAATTTTCTAACAATGCATTGTCTATTTTGGAGGTGTGCATATCATTTTCAATTACATCGTTAGATAGTACATTATCATTTGTACTGTCTTTAGCAATTGATTTATCTGAACTGATATCATCATGACTGAGTGAAGATTTTCTCTGACGCTTTTTCTGGGGTCTACTGCTTCGACGCAAAAAACTTAAATTTGATTGTACATCTACATCATCTGTGTCACTCGAATCAGGTTTGAATGTTTGTGATATTTTTTTGATTGCCATGATTGTTGATTTACGTGGGCGTTTTTCAGTGAACATCCCAAAATCTGCTAAATATTTGTCTTGTAAAATAGAATCTTCATCATTCGCTTTGTCAGTATTCTCTATATATTCACAGCTGGCAAGAGTACGTCGACGATGGCTTATTCTTCGAGCTTGGACGGGGAATTTTTTAATATCCATGTTATCTGAGAAATCAACAGATTTTTTAACTTCTGTCTTTTTGGGAGAAGAGTCTTTCTGATTCAATGATTTACTAAAAGAAATTTTCTTACTGTCTTGTTTGGCATTTCCTGATTTTTCAGATTTTTGAACAACTACAGATGTTGTAGAATTCAATTCAATTGCAGAAAAACTTAAATGATCAGGATCATGCAGTTGGGTATTTTTGATTGATTCATCTTTTAACGTAGGTTTGTGATTCAATAAACTTATTTTGTTGTCAGGTTTCTCTATTAAGGAAATTGTACTATCGTCATTATTTTCAGTATTGGTATCATGTGTTGATGTTGCATGATTACTGTACTCTGTATGTAGATTTACAGAATTTTCTTTTTTATTATCCATTTCTTTAACAGACAAGCGCTTGTGATTTGGGTCTTCTGAAGATATTTCTAATTTACAATCTTCTTTTCTTTTAATGGATTGGTTTAAATTATCATCATTTCTTGGATCAACTTTCATCAGAATTAGCTCTACGTGACAATTTTTAGAAGTGGTAATGGATTTAATTGCTGTTTTTGAATTATCAACCTTTACAACACCGTCCAATGTTTTCTTACTGCTTTTTAATTTCTTTTTAGATTTCGATACAATATCATCGGCAATAAGTTTTTGCTCTGGAATTGGTTCAGGTTCAGGTTCACAAATGCTTTTTGGTAGTGACTCGTTTCCAGAATGGCCTTTATCCTCAGACAGCAGCTGATTATGATTGGCGGATGACTGACACATGAACATATTTTCACAAACTTCACTAGATGATTCTGGAAAAGTGTTATATTTTAACAAGCTGTTTATGGAACGTTTATGGTTGTCCTTTTTGTTTTTCTTTTTACCCTTATTACTACGCACATGATCAATAGCACCAGATAAGCAGATTTCTTCAGAATGAATATCTTCCGTTGAGTTAAATTGTAGTGATTGGACCTTATTAGTAGTTTCAACTTCTAATTCGTTTGATATGCATAGTTTTTGATTATAGCATTCAGATTTATTGGACAAAATATTACCTTTCCCAATTAAATCTGGTACGTTGGGTAATACAGGCTCAATGACTAATTTAGAGATGTTAATTGATGGAATCTTTTTTTGTTTCGATTTTATCTTATCATGCTTATTTTGTGTTTGAATTTCATTTTCGTTCAAAATAGCTTTTGATGGTTCTAGCATAGAATCAACCTTGCCAATTTTTTCATCAGTAAGTGAATATTTTAAGCTGGATTTAAATCTGTGTCTGGATACCTCTTTGGATATATTCAATTTTGTTTCAGTAGTAGAAGATATGTCGTTTTCAGCCACATTCTGTGACAACAATTCTTTTTCAGGTTCAATTTGCTCTTTCAGATCAAATAGATTCTCTGATGCAATATTAGATTCATCTAAGGAAGCTATTGATTTGCTAGATTTCTTATTTCCTTTTCTGCTTACACGTGTTTCATCGGCCTGCTGTTCCTCAATTAAAATTTTACTGTCAACGTCTACAGACAGTTTAGTTTTTGTATTTTGAGATTTGTTTTTCTTCAAAACCTTGTTTAACCTTCTGGATTCAAAATCTTCACACTGATCATTATCTATAGAATCAATGCCTAGTGCTGTAGATTCATCCAGTGAAGTATCACTTAACAAAAATTTTCTGGATCCAGATTCATTTACGAGATTAGAGAGATTTGAAGTTAAAACATTATCGGAATCATTTTCTGAAATATATAGGGCTTTGGTTTTTCTATTTGATTTCTTTTTAGTATGAGATTCATCATCATAAGAGGAATCTTTTTCAGGTGGACTTTCATTTCTCCGACTCAGATTATTAGATTTATCTTCGGTCTGCTTTTTCTGTAAACGGCATATTTTACTAATTTCAGAAAGAGGTATATTTTCCTGAATATTGTTGTTAGATGATTCATCAGTTTCAGATGGAACTTCTTTTGCTTCTGCATCAGTTTTAATATGTCTTCCACTATTCCTTAAGCTGCGTTTCTTGTGTTGTCTGATTTCCGTAAGCTTGGTATCATTTCTTAATTTTTTTACTAACAAATTTTCATTGTCAGTGTCATAAGAAACATTCGTTAATTTTAGCTGCTTCCTATTCTTTTTTTGTGGAATGTCCTTTTGAAGATGCATATCTGTAGATTTTTCAATTGATTCATTTTCACATACAATATTACCGTCATGAAACTTCTCTGAATTCAATAACTTATCATCTACTTTGCTTGAACATTCATCTGTGTCATTTGTTTTTTTAGTTTCATTTAATGGCAAAGTAGTTTTCAAAACCAAGTTGTCCTCACAATCAATATAATCTTTAGATATCTTTTTATTGATTTTTATACATGAGTTAGAATCACTTTCACTCAATTTAAGATCGTTTTCTGGCAAAAAATGCCTAGTAGATTTGGTTGTTTTGACTATGGTAATTGAAATGTCTTGCTGTTTTACTATGGTGTCTAAAGAAGAATGTTTAGAATAATCTCTTGTAATTAATTCATTTACTTCAGCAGTGTTGCTAGACAATCCTTGAGAATCAACAGGATAAACTGTGGTTTTCAAACATGAAAATTTTTCATTCTCTTTTGCTGGACTCAGTGTTTTCTTATCCAGTTTTTTGTCACTTGATTTAGTATTCTTAACTCTTTTATTAGTTGCAAGAATAGCTGTTTCTACATTATCAGAAGTATTACCAGAAATATCTTGAGAGACGGATTCAATTGATTTATCGGTAGTATCCAAATTAAACGACCCATCAATATGTGAATCAATTATTACAGCGGGAACTAAGTGTTTTTTCTTTGGAGATTTTTTGTTCTTTTCCAATTTTTTTATGTCGTTTTTAACACTAGAGCTCTTTGTGTATACTATGGGTTTTTGGGTAGGTAATATTGCAGCTTTATCATTAGTTTCATTAGACTGGTCATTTTCTTTCTGCAACTTAAAGATGAGATGTCCATTATCACTCAACTGAACAGAATTTATTGAAGCAATTTTATCATCACTGATGTGAGAAAACCTCTCTTTATATACTGACAATCTTCCAGATTTACGTGTGATTTCATTTTTCTTAGTATTTTCTACAGTTAATGGTATGTTTGTAGTTATTACCCTTCGCTTTTTAAATGGAAAACTGCTAATCTTGACATCATTATCATTTGGAGGATCAATACTTTCTTTACATTCAGTCGTTGGCATTTTTTCCGAAGAATAGATATTTTCTGAGATAGGTAAGACAGAAATACATTTCTTCTCTTGCTTTGAATTTTGTGCTCTCGTTAACCTTGATGGAGATATTTGAACTGTATTCTCAGTTTTCAGTTTATCAGAAATTTTTCTTGACTGTGTCTTTTCTGGAGTCATCTTTTGACATTCAACTTGACATAAAATATGTTCAATTTCTTCAGATTTCTTTGAATTTTCAATCCCTATTTTCTGAGCAGGAGAAATCGATGTAATTTCCAATGATAAAGGAAGATCATCATTGTCCACAAACACCTTAGTAGATAATTTCTTTTTTGCCACTACAGCAAGACAGATATCATCATCTGATTCTTCATTTGCGGATGAAAGGATTGTTTCTGTGGTCTCAATTATTTGAGAGACATTTGACTTGTTCAACGAATTGGATATATCCAATTTACCAAGATTTGCTTTACATGACTCACCTGGTATGATCGCTGAGCCTGACACATCCGGATTTAAGTACATGTCATGGCAGCTCTCAGATGACTGAAGATTGACAATACTTTTATCAACATGCTTATTACTATCCTTTATATGAGATTTATTTTTGCTTTTGCGTAAACTCCGTCTGACATTTGTTTCTACTTTAACTCCAAGATCAACTTTTGATATATCGGTAATTTCTGACTTATCATTCTTTCCTAAACTTTTTGTATCTGATTGAAATTCAGTGACATTTGAAGGTGTGAGAGCTGTTTCAGATATTGTGTTGTTTTCTTCCATTAAAAGTTTATTGAATGATACTTTTTGAACATTTTCAGATAAAGAACTCATTTCCATTTTTTTCACATGTTCATTGTAAGGGACATCATCAGGGTTCGTGGTAATTGATTTTTCTTTGTTTTGTGTTACAGAATCGGATTTACAAGTTGTCTCATCCATATTATCCAGCAATTGCATATTAATTGCTGATGCTTTTATAGGTGAAGTTTTTATTTTTTTCGGAGTAACTACTCGTTTCTTTGAAGGAAGAATGGATTCAAAAACTTTCTCCATATCTTTTTCATCTGTTTTGTTAACGACCAATTCCGACTTGTGCGTGTTTCGAAGGATTCTTCTGGGCAGAGTCAGTGGATTTTCTATATTTGAATTATGCATATCAACTTCATTTCTTAGAATTTCATCAGACTCTATTGGTTTTTCGTGCGATTTTAAAACTTCCTTTATGGAAGATTCAAATGTTACTAGATCATTTTCTCTAGAAATTGTTGTATCTATAAGTTGACAATCCGAGTTCTCATCTACTGTTGAGTGCTGAGTGCTGCTGACTTCATCCTGCTGTATAGCTGGTTCTTTGTCTTGATTTTCAATATGCAATGTCAATAGATTGTTATCTGTCTGATCAATTAAGGTAGGTTCATTACATATGTCTTTGGATGGTGTGGTGCTTTCAACAAATGATGGTGGATATACTGGTTCAATCAATTTGTCAGTATTGTCTTCAGTATGATTTTTCAAGTTAGAAGTTGGTAGATCAACAATACTTATATCTTCTTCCTGATTTTCACTTAAATCAATCAATACAGCATCTTCATTTTGAGGCAAATCAAATATAGGCCGTTTTCCACTTGAAGATTTAATTCGTACGGCCCTCAGACTAGATGTACCTCCTTCTATTTTTGATGTTTCAGTCGTAGTTTCCCTTTGTATGATATTTGGTAAAATGGCTTGCATTTTTATTGCGGACTCATTTGAGATAGTGTTATCATCAACATTACTAGGTGAATTTGAAAATATTTTAACAGCCGTATTTGACAGTTCTTCAGTTAGGTCAATTACTTCAGCAGTTGACTCTGGAAGAGAATCTGATTTAAATGTTTCGTCTTCATCTACCATTAAAATCACATCATTATCATCAGGAGATATAACTCTATCGGATGTTTGCAATTCAACAACTGGTCTTTCTGTTATCATTCCTGTAACAGGATCTATCAAAAAAAGCTCAGTATTGACATTGACATATTCTATAGGACACTTTTCACCTGCATTGTCTTTATTCAAAATAACAGTTTGGGTGGATGTTTCAGATGTCTGTGGAATCAGAGCTTTCATACTGAAATCAATCTTTTGCGGCAAGACTGGTCTTACAGTAGTAGTATGTTTGTCAGAAATATTAACTTGGGAGTTGTCTCGTTTGTTCTCGAAATTTAATGGTAGAATATTTGCAGAAGATTCAGTTCTTTTAGACTGAATGTTTTCAACAGCACGGGCAAACACCTGTGGCAGAGCTTTCACGATTTCTTCGCGTTGGTCTGGTGATAATTTCTCAATTGTATCTACCAATGTCGGCTGCAATAGTGAGAGGCCATATTTAATTTGAGGTAAATCTATGTTTTTCAAACTATTATCTGGTAACGCATCAGGAAACGTTTTTCGGTCCGGAATCAACAATGATGGAATTGAAAAGTCTTGCACTGTTTTCCTTTTACTTTCCATATTCGGTGATACACCAGATATTTTTTGAATCGAAACGCTATTACTTTTATTCATGTGATTTACAGAATATTGTGGAATCCTTAAAGTAGGATCAAAAACAGGCTTCTTTGTGCTTTTGACTGAAACAGTACTTTTAGCAAATGGTATTGACGACACACCTTTATCTTTAGAATATTTTTGATATGATAAATTTGATGTAGTTTTTAAAGATAAATCTTCAGCTTGTGGTATTCTGCCAGATAGATCCAATGGCTGTTGACTGTCTTCTTCATTCATAGAGAAATTCGTTTCAGTACTCAGCACTGAGTCAAATGTTGGTTGTGGTTCAGGTGGAGTTACTTTTTCTGTCAGCTTACCTTTCAGCATTGCTATACAATCATTCAATCCACGTTTTGATTTGGGCGGTTTTACTTTTGTGACAGATCGTATTTCGTTTTCAGATAAATTGTCGAAATTTGAAACAACTCCATGCCTTATATTTGTAACATTCCCGCGCTGGAATGATTTGCTGCATTCAGCTTTATAAGATGAGTTGTAGAACTGGGTCGGATATAAAGGTGGTTTATCAATTTTATCATTCACTGTATGATATTCGTTGTTAAGCATTCTGCTGGGTTCAATTACACTGTTCGATATTACTGTATTTTCCAACTGTAAGTATGACATTGATCCTCCACTACAGTTATTTTTTGACATATTTAAAATATCTGTATCAAGGTCTTTGAAGAATTGAGTGTTGTTTGATTTCCACATTTGATGAGATGCCTTGCGATTATCATTATTTCCCGAATTCGTAGATTGACTGTTGTTAATATTAAGAAAGCTTCCACTTGTTGGATTCTTATAACTGGCTTCAGAAATAGGAACTGCCTCTATTTGTGGCAAAATAGGCAGATTCTCTATATTACTAAGTGGGTTTATGTTTTGCAAAGGTGAAGACTGTGCAATTGCTTTGGAATTGCTTACATTCAGATCAATATTGTTATCAACTACTGATATTTTCTCTGAAGTTATTTCAATTGTTTTAGAGTCTTCTTGTGAATTTGGTAGTTCATTATTTTCTGTACCCTGTGTCTCAGATATCTCAATGGTTTCCACATATGGTGTCAAGGATGGATTTACAGTTTCAATTTCAGAAGTTTTTACTCCATCATCTGTATCGTTACTCAGTGAAATTTCATTGTTGTGATCATTTTCACTTAGATTAAATTTATTTTTGGATTTGACTAATCGCATTTTTTTGCCACTTATCCATTTTAAAGGGAAACCAATTGCCTTTTTCTTGGATTTTTTATGTTTAGGTGACGGATCATTCACTCTCTTGTCAACTTCTGAATTAACAACAAGATCATCTGAAAAATCTTCACTATTTGATTGTTTTTCAACACTATCAACCAAAGAATCTTTGTCTTCATTTTGAAGTGAATTTTCGTCTGCATTTTTATTAGGCTTGAGAGTTTTATTATTCTGTTTCTTTATTGACTTTTTTATTGATATATCAGTTTTCTTTACAATTTCAGAGGATTTTGGTATAGGTTCGTTTTTATCACTAATGGTATCAGGACGCCTCCTCAGTGTTCTAGTTTTTATTTTCAGTTTCTCATTTAGACTGAGGTCTTTATGAGCAGAAAGGATATCGTTTTTTGAAACCTTGGATCGATTTCTAGTATACTTTTCTTGAATAGATATTTTTTCTTGATTCACTTGAGAATTACCTGAAGGTTCCTTTTCTTTATTAACAATTGTGGACACTCTACGTTTTGATATAACCTTGCTCGGTGACTTTGGTACATTAAAATTTTTTGCAGTAGAGTCTTTTGAAATATCTTTCTCAGGTGTTTGTGGTTCAGTCTTTGAATTGAGTATTCTTTTCGGAGAATGACTATTTTCATTGGATTGCACTTCTTTTTTAGTTGACATCAAAAATTTTCTTTGTCTCAGCGCTTGTATATTATTAGCCACAGATCTGGTAATCCTTCTTACTTTTTTGCCTAGTCCACTTTTCAATGTAGTGATAACTGTAGTGCTCAAAACTTGTTGCCTTTGTAAGTTAGTTTTAGTAGAGGGGAGAACTCTACGAATTATATGAGTCTGGTTGTCATTCTTAAGATGATTTCGAATTTTGGGACTAGGCAAGTCAAGAATTTGCCGTGAAGCTCGTTTAGCTGGCAAGTTAGCCAACATTCGCTGTATAGTTTCGGCTGAAAATAAAATGAGCAGCCATTAGTTTCACTAAAATTGTAACAGTCTCTGAAAGACCAATATTATCATATACATTATGATTGACAAACATTATAAGCAGTTTTGATTCCGTTTTTTTTTTACTAGTTCTATTTATTAACCAGTTTTGGCAGAGAAAGAGCACACCATCATTTAGATAGTGATATTATAGCATTATTTTAACATACGCTCAAGATGAAAATACAACAAAGGTCATACGTTGTATAAATAATCAAAAAAATGTAGTCCATTAACTGATTATTGTTAATGGTTGAAAGTCATAAATATCACTGTGGACCACACCTTAAGTTTATATTATAAGATATAGTCCATATATATGTAAAAAACTGAAAGTTGAACATTAGAAATACCACATATGGCTTAATAATGGCATGTGATTAATGTGCACAGTTTGGGAAGAGTTCTTGCATCTTGAACTATTGAAAGGTTTATAAATATATTTTATTTAAATTTGTAATAGGACAGTGAATATTTAACTCATTATTACAATTCTAAATCAGAAAGCATTAATTGTTGTAAACAAAGAAATTTCTACAGAGCGACTGCAAAATGCATATAAAATAAACCAATATTGGAATTTTAAAAAACCACTGAGTTTTTCAACAAATTAAATGATTGAATTTGAAATTATTTCAATAGGGATATTTGATAAAGAAAAGGTCTTACCATCACTAGGTTTTATCCGAGGTCTTGAAGGTATTTTCGGCCGGGTTGTTCGATCCTTAAGTTCACCATTGTCATCTTCTTGAGGTCTTTCTCTTTTGTAAAGACCTTTTAATCGTCTTTTGCGTGCCCCAAATGGTTTATATTTGCATTTCTTTTTAGCCATTATCCATCCGTAGTCACCTGCACATTCCAACACATGTCTATACAGTTCACCAGGTGTTAATAGCTTTTTACATTTTGTGCACTCTCTTTCGGAGGATTTTATTTTTCTGGTTGTTGTGCGTAGAATCCTGGTGGACCTATTTATGATCCTTCGAGGAATTTTTTTGATTTGTCTAGCTATAGATTCTTTTCTTAGTTTGTTTTTTTCTATGGCTTGATGATCTCGCTTCGTGCCTGGTAAGTAAAGATGTTTGTAAAGTTCTTTTTGCAGGAGTTCTTGGCCCACCAATTCATAGTGGGTGGCATGCACATGCGGATGCCTTGTGGCCTGGTGTGCTTCTAATAATCGCAGACAGTCAGTTCGGCGACCACATACACAGCACACATAGCACCTTGGTCGCGCCCATTCTCCACTCAGCACTGGTAATACTTCAGATGCTTGCGCCTCTGCTGCAATCTTGCAGCGTGGCACTAATCCTAAGCAGCCTAGTATATTATCACTATTTGAAGGTTCCTCCAGTGATATGCTGCATTGTTTAGTTACTTTGTCTTCACAAGCACCCTGTGAGGATTGTGGCACAACAGTATTAACAGGTTCAACAAGTGAAGGGTTGTTCATATTTTTATATCTCAAACATTCATCTTCGATTTCAGGAAATACTCGTTTATCCAAGATTGTGTTAAGTTCATTTATTTGCCTTTGTCTTTCACATCTAAAATTCTCTTCATCATTATCTATTGACACGGATTCCTTGTTGACAATATAGGTATCATATTTTTCTCTCATAGACAACTGTGTCCATATATCTAGTTTAGATAGATCTCTAGGACTAATTTGTTGTAACTGACGTATTTTTCGGACAATTTTACCATCTTCATTACAATATTTGTATTTTTTTATTGGATCCCACTTCCATTTCCATGAATTTTTCGTGACTATTTTTTTGAAGGTTTGCACTTTGGCTCCGTAAGAGTAATGCGGTACTTTATCGGAACCGTATTGATCTGAAGTGAGAAGTGTTGGGAAAACTGTAATAGCGTTCAATGATATATCACTTCCGTGAATTTCAGCCGGCTGTATTGGAACTGCTGGAATAATAGCATGAGTACTTCTAATTTTAGGATCAATAATGTCGGGAACATCACATGCAACATTTTGCATTCCTAATTTTCCATCTAAAAATTTCATTAAATTTTCTCGAACATTGTTGGCAACATTGGAATAAAAATCAGGATCAAATTTACTATTCGGGTCATTTCTACTTTTATTAATGACAAAGTCAGCAGGATCATTTTTGACTTTTGATTTGTCTTTACGAGATATCTCTGAAGATGCTCGATTCTCTGTTATGGGTGCTTTCTGTGACCTTCTTAAGCTACGGGCTCTCGGAGATCTATTTTGTGTTACACCCAGCCTTGAAAGTATTTGGTTATCATTTGCATCAGGTTTTAGTGGAGCTCGGGATATGGGACTGATTGAATCCTTCAATTTAAAAAGGCCTTTATCAAGATTTATATCATCCAATATTATGACTGCACTTTGATCTAAACCATTTTTTTTACTAATCTGCACTCTTTCACTAGGTATTATAAAGTTTGCGACAATATTGTCCTCAAAATCAATAAAGTCATCATTAGTTGAAGATGTGTCTTTGATTGATTTTTCTGGTTTCCCTGAGTCGGATGCAAGTTTTTTCTTGGCAATTGTTTTTGCTTCAAATGATTTTGAGTATAGATGAATTAAATTCGTATTCGGTTCTATGCATGGAGCTTTAGAATTTCGCAGTTCTATGCATGGATATTTATTATTTCTTGATGCTATGCTTGAAGCTTTAGAATTTCGTGATGCTAATGAGTGATTTTTCGAATTTCGTGTTGTTTTTCTTTCCAATGATTTACCCTTTATTTTTTTTTTACTATGTATACTTTCTGATAAACTAACACCACTCGTATGGTCTTTCATTTTTGTGGTGGGTAATATTTTTTTGGAAATATCAGATAAAAGATCATTATCGCTACATTCACTTTGAGTATTTAATAAATTTTGTGAAGCATCACTACTTATTGGGCTTGAAGATGTTGACTGAAGTACACATTTATTGACTAACAAATTCTCATATAAGTAATTATCTTCTTTTGCACTAATCCCCTTCCTTGAACACTTGCTATTCATCTGGTTGTGTTGTTTGTCTATATTTATTTCGGATTCTTGCCCATGAACATTTCTGTTGTGGCATAACAAAATTTTAAGGGTGGAAAACCTTTCTTGGCATAATCTACAGGCAAAGTATTTAACCGAATGTTCATCCATCAAATGCTTGAATAAAACCGGTAAGTTTGTGGCAGTCTGTACACCATTATTTTTATTGCACATGTTGCACCCAGGATGGAAATTCGGTGGAAAGGTCACCTCAGCATTCCTCATACTTGATCTTCTATTGGTTGAAATATGATGTATTCGCTCAGTATGTTTCTGAAGGAGAACTCCGTTAACAAAGGTTCTGTCACAGAATAAGCACATTGTTCTAGATGGTGAGTTTGAAAGTCGCTCCGCTCGTGATTCAGCATCACTCTGTTCTGCAACCGGTTCTGGATTAGGTGGTTGATCCATTTTGACACAAAGTATACTGACGTTATCACTTGCACTAGGATTGCTATCAGCTGTGGATTTATTTTTGCTAGCAAGACTTATCATTTTGGTTTTTCTGATTTTCGATAGGATATCAGATATCCTATCGAGAGGAAGCTTGCACTGCACAATTGGAAAAAAGGATGGTTTGGCTGATGTTTCTGCGGAGCTGTTACGGCGAGGTATGATGCGCCTCGGGCGCTGTACCCTACCTCCCCCACTTCTGTCGAGACCTGCTCCTTCACCTTCTGTATTTGACATACTGGATGAATAGGCTTCCTTCGCTGATTCCACATTTTCAGAGGAGTTCACCATCATTCTCTCAGCCTTAATTTGATCTCTCATTAGCCTGAAAAAGAGGTAAACTTCTATTAATGATTATTGTTCACAGACTACATAATTTTATTGAGGTATATATCGCATATTCAATTTCATAGAAAATATGTGTTAACACTCAGTTGTGAATTTAAATGTGAGTTAATAGATTAAAATTTATTGTATTTTCAAATGAGAAGACTATCCACCAGTGAAAGTGTTTCATACTGGTAGAATTAACTATAAATTTTAAACTATAGAAAAACCA
This sequence comes from Himalopsyche japonica, assembly GCA_028555115.1. Taxonomy (NCBI): domain Eukaryota; kingdom Metazoa; phylum Arthropoda; class Insecta; order Trichoptera; family Rhyacophilidae; genus Himalopsyche; species Himalopsyche japonica. The sequence goes on from JAHFWJ010000015.1 coordinate 1,651,794, forward strand.
TAGTTATAAAAAGATGGGTAATGAAAGTCTTACAGAAATAAAAAAATATGGGTTGTATCATTTCATTAAAATTGAATATAAAAAAACATAAGGAAAACATTATTCAAAAGTAACAAAGCTTTTGCTTTATATCAAAAAAAAAATTTTATTTCATAAAATTATCACTACATGTTTCAAAGTGTGACATATAGCCCGAAAAACGTTTTTTATTTTAATCAATTAATGTGCAAACAAAATCTAATTTATCAACGTTATTGGTTTTGGTTGAAGATCTCAGTACGAACAGCATTTTTTTCTATCAAATTATTGATCCATTATACACTAGCACATCCTACCCGTGTTACTTTTATACCTACTCCAAAACAAAAGACAGATGAAGCAACTGAGTAACAATGAGTTCTAATAGAAAAACATTTTTGCTAAGATACCTCCATTAGGAAACCACACGTTCACATTGAGAGCAAGGCGATAAAAAAAATTACAATTATCTCTAAAAAACAACAACAGAAAATAAACTTTGAACAGCATTTAATTATATTATTCATCATATTCCATAGAAATGTAATAATAACAGCCTGTTTCAGAGAAGGTAGTGAAAGTATTACACAATTGTTTTGATTTAGATAAATATAGAAAGAGTACGTAAATTTGTTTACAGAACAGCTGCCCTATTGACCTGCACATCACATTTTCTAATAGAGCACATTCTATAATTACTGTTATCACTCGTAATATAATACAAACTATAAAGACAGTCTGTGTGGATGCAATGGAAATATACTATTTTAGCATATTTGAAGTTATTATATTTAGTTTGGGTATTGTATTAAAAATATGGATATGGACATATATTAGATACATAAAACACAAAAGTTTAGAAACAGATTTTTTTGTTGTTTTGCATATTTCACATACAAAAGGCTTATTGTAAAATTCTGATTGTTTTACTTCACTAACTAGAGTAATGATAATTATAGGTCAAATTTTAGACAATAGTAAAAAAAAAACTATAAATAAAATTTTTTAATTTATGATATCGAATGAAGGTGCTTGATGGAATTTCAATATCAAATTTGAGTTGTTACAGCTTTGTACGATTCCACGTGTTTTGTCACTAACGACCCGGATTTCGCCTTTCGGCATGCATTTCGACACGGATGCAACAGAACTGACATAAAATAATCACTTAGCATCGTCAAAATATTTAGTTTTATAAATACATACGTATATGTATATGACATATGTACATTCATTGGATGGATATTTTACCATCATCAATCAGCATTTTACGGTAATTTTCCCGACATTGGCAAGAATCTTTTACAAGATTAATAAATTCATCCTTTCTCACAAAATATTTCACTTTTAATTATTCAAAAATTGATGGAAATCCCATTGACAATTTTTTTTTTATAATTACGGGGTATGAGATTCAAAGAGAAATAAGATATAATAACTATGCTCAACTGATGTATGATGGAAAAAAACATTAGAATTTTATACATTTTCTTACTCCAACCTATAATAATTATTGTATCGCCTATTAAACTATTTCGAATCAATAATGATTTTGTTAAAATAAATGAAGATTTTCGATCATATTTTTCGAATTTTGAAATTAGAAAATTCATCAAAATGTGTTAACAGACTCAATTAATAAATTAAAAAATATCTCAAGAATAAGTATTCTGGAATACGTCAAAATATGTAATTGTAATAATGTGAAAACAAATGATATAAGATAGGTACGAAATTGAAAATGATTTGATTTTTGTTTGCCGGGTGACAGGTGTTTTTTAGCCGCAGTACTAATGTGTCAAGTTTTTAAGTCATTGTTGAGTAGAGGAAACGATTAGTTTGAACATTGTAAATATAAAATCATTTTATCAAATCGTGCATTGAAAAGTTAAAAATGAAAAAAAAACTGAAACATGAAAAATTCAGTAATATGCGATTTACGAGAAACAGCCATTTAGAAACTTTAAATATATACTCTTCGTTAAGTAAAATGCTTAATTGTCACGAAGCAATAGGCACAAAACTGATAGTTCAACCAGGGATATGTTGTCCCGATCATGAATGATTAGTCTACGAGCAAATTAAACAAAATGAGCATCCCTTCATTCGATGAAACGAAAATCAGATTTGAGAACGAATAGAACGATCAAGTGATTGTATATTGTCATTAAACCGTTAAAATATATCCAAGTAGCAGTGGTTTTGAAGTGGATGCAACGTGCAACGAATATTTTATGTTTATGATTGCAGAATGTCTGTTGAGACGATTACTGAAATCATTTTAAAATTAGACGATGCAGGATATTCTACTGCAGTAATCGTTTCGGATGAGATCAACAAAACAAGAATTGTAGAAATAATTAGACATAATCTAGTTGATGTTGCCAAGAATGTATTTATCGAATCTAAGTAAGTCTAAATATTTTTAACAAATTCTAAGAAAATTTCAATTTTGATAACCTAGATTGTAAATTTACAAATCACTCAAACATACGCCTAGAATGTGACGTCATTTAATTTATTTAGACGATATACAACTATAATCCTTCTTGCACCAATATCATAAATATTGTTTCATTTTCCTTTGGATAATTTATTACTTGGCAGTTTTGGTGCGCACATTTGTCTAATAAAATAATGAAATCAGATTAGCCGGATTTATGCAAATACTCTTCTACGCCCGATTGGAAGATTCGTGTGCTTTAAAACAATAAAGAGTGCGTATAACGTCATCTCATTCGATCGAGTAATCGGTTCAAGGCATACACCATAAAACTGGCTATTTATCACCATAGGCACGTCGCGAGGATACCACCTGGGAGTGCGACATTTTTTTACCTCGTTTCTCGGGTAACAACTTGAAGAATATTACGGGACAAATACATGTGGTTCAAAATTTGTATTATAATAACGAAACATTTTAATTCATATATCTCGTATAGTATAGTTAGATAAGTATTCTTAAAGTACAGAAATTTAACACGGTGAAAAAATAACAATATATTTTGGTTCTACAAAATTTATAAGGTATACGGTTTATAGCTATTTCGTTACAACGAAGTTTTATCAGGTAAATGGCAATTCAATCAATACACAATTATTTAACTTATAAACAAAACGTCGGAAGAAAGTTGTCGCAAAACGCATTCGGAAACACATTATTATAAGGAAACAACGCTGGTCACGTGTAATGCAATATCTCCAATGAAATAAAGTTATTTAATACATTAATTATGGGGCGAGACAGTAATACCACGATGAATGCACGTATGCAAAAACTGCCGACAACGTTGAAAATTTCTTTCGATCGTTAATGGCATTCTGAGTGTTATTAAAATGTTTAAACTGTCAGCCAAAAAGATATCGCTCCCTAGAACGTCAAGCAGCGCATGTCGGTTATTCTATATATAATAGAAACCGAATGAACGATATTAATTCTTCATAATCCCCATTTTCCGAGAAAGGTAACACCAAACGAAACGTTTCAAATCACATTTTTAGTAGATGTTTCGGCTTTAATTGATATTTTATTATTATTCATCCTTTGAAATATGAAACCATTTTATACACAAAATGGTTACATATTTCAAATAAGAAAATATTTACCACTATAGTACGAAGTACAAAGCCAGAAAGTAAAAAGTGAATATGCCCTATGACCCCCACTTTACGTAATCGTCCCATATACTGATGATATTCAATACGTCCAATAAAAGAGCTATGCCCCACCACCATCAAAAATAAATAGCTTGAAATTATTAAATTTTGCCATTTAGATCATAGTTTCTCAACTGGTGGTCCGCGAATCGATATTATTTCGGTAAACCATCGAATTTTATGATGTATTTTATGGATTTTTAAATTATATTTTTTGTTACTGTTTGTTTTAATATACTTAAATGTTGTTTTATCAGCATACGGTGTTGAAAAATTAATTATTTTTAATAAAAAAACAATTACATAAATATTTATTATTTTATTCTAATGTTCCATAATCTTTTTTGTTGGATTTTTTGGTGGTCCGCGGATGTAAAAAGATTGAAAAACTATGATCTAGATAGTGGGTGTTTTGCTGATAACGGTGAATCGAATATTTTTAAATTAATATCAAGTAGCTATGCATGTTTACATAATTCAATTCAGTTTTTCTTTCAATAGGTAATTTACACAAAAAATCTAGCATAAAATAAAAGCGATAAAATAATAATAACGCTTGCAATTCCAGGTGGATGATTAAAATTATTTTTAACAAAAATAAATATTCAACAATTATTTCCATCTTGTTATACTATGATGAGTATCAGTTCCAGTATACCAGCAGTAAATATTGTTTTAGAATAGAAGTATTAGATAATCGCGATGTTTGAGTTTAAAAAAAACGTGTAAATTTTTAAAAAAAGTAATGATAGAAAATGGTTACATAAATTTTTATATTACCGAAAAAACACATGGATGTACTCCGTAATATGCGAGTAAGCAATAAAGATCCAGCAAAAATATATGAGGAAATCATTGTCTTGTAAGGTATTGCAAGATTTGTAAAATGTGCGCGAAAACCGTAATAACATCTCGATTATAGTTATACTCAAAAAACTTGTAGTTATAATAAGTATACATAACCAATTACCGTTTATAGCAGTTATTTGACATTGTTTTGTTATAAATATTCAATCCAAAAATAGATACCATACATCATAATGACAATTGTCTGTTTTTTTGTTTCGGTTATATGTTAGATATTGTAAAATAAGAAGGGACAGTGAAACCAGAGATGTATAAATCTTATAAGCAGGAAGAACGTGAGAACGCTTACTAATCGAAAAATTAATTACACCAATCCCTCGGTTTACACGGTACTTGTTTTGTACACGTTTTCGCTTTTACACGGATTTAAAAAGAATTTGAACCAGTTACATTTACAGCTAAAATCATATCATCCGCGAATGACTCGAACGGGAAGAAAATTAGGTTATCATTTTGTATAAAATGACTCAAATTTTGAACGAGCCCTTCGATTCCGACGTGATATTAATCAATGTTTGGCTCAACATGATGAGGTCCATGAAGATATAACAAGAAATTCGAAGCAAATGTTAATAACGGATTTTATTACCAAATCTCCTCGAGGTGTAAATGTTTCTACTTCAAACATCGAATTGACACAAATAATTTCGAGTGATGAAAGTGACTTTGAACCAGTCACGAAGAAGAGATTGACAGTGATTTTTTAAAGTGATGAATGATAAAAACTCCACCAACCGTTGCAATATTTTTTTTATGAATCTTTTGGATTTAATTTTTTTCTTCCTCTATATTTGCTTTGTGTGTATTTAATTAATAAAAGAATATGTATATTTATACTTTTTAATAATTTTTGTTTTATTTATGTATTTTAAAAAACAACCAAATTATGCGTTTTACATAAAAAAAAGTATACAATTTCGATTTATGCGTTTTACTCAGGAACCTATCTACCGTGTAAATCGAGGGATAGGTGTACACATATTATATTATTGATTAAGTTATTTAACATCCCACAAACTCATATAATTCAATAATAATTTTCCGTCCGGAAAATCCGATTAAATTAAAAATTGTTCAGAATATTATATTTAATTATTATACAGATCTCTTTTACGATAATATCCTGGGGATATGAGAAAACCTTCATGATTTAATTTCAAATATTCTCTCATTTTTAGGATTTCCATTGTAGCTAGAAATAGTTTGAATATTAAACTCGGCTTATCGGTAGTTTCCGTCATACAAAGAAGATTTAATGAGAAATAACCCTTTCAGAAATTATTTAGAATTCGATGGGATTTTTGTAAACAGAAAATATATTTGTATTTTAGAAGCAAAATGTAAATTACGGCGTACTAAGAATTTTAGAAAAAAAGTATTACAGAAATTGGATAAATGATAGACAGAGTATTACATTAACTAATAAATTAATTAAAATAGAGTGTATCATTTGGCTGTATATTTTCAGACCTAAAGTATATGGATGATCTCGAACTGAATTATCGAAAGAATTATTCGATACGATTCATCAAACAAATGTTTCAACGGGTTCGAATCTCAATACGGAAAGTTTAATAAATTATTTTTTCAGTCTAATGTAAAAAAAAATCTTTGTTTTACTCTTACGTCCTTGTTAAAGAAGCGATTGAGCGAATGTGCAACAAGTATCAATCGTGCAAAATCGTCTGTTCATATACGGTCCAATGTGATCAAGAACATAATGTTGAATATTTCCAACATAAAATTGGAATGTAATGTCGGAAAAAATGTAAATATTAAAGACGTTGATTCGGGGTATTACTGAAGTATATGTGTGGTTTAACACAATGTTAAATTCTAAAGTAAAAGCATATGTTAGTAGCATTAACAGATTCGAATCGAATACTTAAAAAAAAATGATTTGAATGTAAATATTTACCTTTTAAGAAAAGATAATAATCGCTAAAATTGTAAAAAAACTATACATAAAATTATGTGAATGCTACATAAATAATATAGAGATCCACTATACCGAACACCTGACCACATATTGTAGAACACAATATTATTAAAACTTGAGTCAATCAAAATGTTGTGTACATTTTTGACCCTTACTTGATAAGAACTTACTATAAGTCGATAAAATACTTGGTCGGTTTCTCTAGAAAAGTGAGAGTTTACTGACAAACAAAAACGTGCAATACGTATAGGCTAGGTACGTACATTTTCTTCAAACTTAACGACATTTAAGAAGATTTAAAGATAATTCACAGAAAAAAAATACAGCGAAAGTATTAGAGACTTTCTGCCATATAATTTGGTCTATAAAAAAATATTGTAACTAGATTGATTCCAAAACAATCTTTAATAAAGGTGTACAACTTCAGTATGTAGGAAAAGAATAAACGTTAGGATTTTCTATGTATCTTCATTACTCTGATTAAAAAAGTGAGATACTATATCATGTAGTTATAATTGAATCTTTTTATAATCCATGTTAGTTGTCACAAGCTAATTGTAAGGGATTGTCGTAGAAATAATAACTGCTTGAACACAATGAAAGCTTATGTTAATAATCGCATTAGTTGAGATTCAATTTATTTTAATTTAATTAATTGTGTTGGATGGCAACGATGTTCAAATCATTCTTCCTATATAGTTGTATGTTAATATACAGATTAATTTAAGCTTTAAATAAAAGTGATAAAACTGTCTTCTGATCTGAGAAACGATCCACGGTTTCTAAGATTCATTAATACGCCGCATTGCTAAAATCCTTTTTGTCGTGTTCCCCTGTTTATCGTTGTTGTGGTAATTTTACATTACATGTAGGCTAGGTGCGAGTAAGTGGAACGCGTAAATAATGTGCAACTGATACTGGCAGCTCTTTTATTTTATGTTAATGTTTCTGTGGAAGATAATACTTATCGGTCACTTCAATTTAAAATGGTAAATCAGTCTTAAGTGGCGTTTCAAAAAATTTGTATTTTATTTTATAAATCCTTTTCCGAGGAAATGGAACCATACCATATTGGTAACATGGGATGTATTACAGTTGCACACATATATCATTACAAAATAAAAAAATCTCCTAATTCGGTAAATCAAAAAAAAAAAAAAAAGACATAATTTGTTTTTAGATTTTTCTTTGATATAAAACGAAATGAAATATTTTTTAGTTATCTGAGTAAATAAAAAAAATGTACCATATATAAGGAAATAATGAGGATGTGTGTTCAAATTGTGTGATTGTCAAACTGATTGTAAATATAGGTCAACAGTTTAAATGTGATTTTAATCATATTGTGTGTTAAATCAAGTTGCAAACGGAATAAATCAATAACTTTTGTAATGTATAATATATTTATTAATAAATAATTAAACCTACGAAAATATAATTTGGAAAAATGAGTTACAATTTCTAGCAGCTTTCAGGTTTTATAGTTTCATTGAATACCTATTTATAAACACGAGGAATATAGATTAAATATGCTATGCTATTTTATTTTATTTTTGTAAATACATGTACTTTTAGTGTTGAATTGAATATCGAGGAATATTTATTGATTTTGTTCAATGTTAACCCTTTTCATCCGAATTTGGTATTTAAAGTGTTTGAATTTCCAAAAAATAATATTAAAACATAGTAGGATTAAACTAAATTATATTTTTGATTAATTTATGATATCGACTGAAGGTGCTTGATGGAATTTCAATATCAAATTTGAATTGTTGAAACTTTGTACGATTCTACATTTTTGTCACTAACAGCCCGGGTTTTTCCTTTCAGTATTGTCAGGAATTCTATCACACGGATGGAACAGAACTGATACACGATAAACAGGTAGCATCGGTTTTATATTATAAGATCAATATTATTAAATTTGTTTTAGCTGCCATTTAGTGCTTGCCTTGGGGTCTGTGTTTTCCTGTTATTAATACCTTTAGTATAAGGACGATGCTAACTGTTTATTGTGCTTCAGTTCTGTTGCATCCGTGCGATTGAATCCCTGAAAATGCCAAAAGCCTAAGCCATGGTCGTCAGTGACAAAACATGTGAAGTCGTATAAAGTTGTAACAATTCAAATTTGTGAGTAAATTGTTAAGTATGTGAATGAAGGATTCAATGCAACTGTCGAGAGGTAAATTTTGTTTAAATTTGAATAGCTAACGCTCGTTGTTGATAAATATTTATTTCTTGGATTTGGGATTAGTATTGTTTTCAAGTACACACGTGCTTTACCCAGAAGGCGATGAAAATAATGTTCTTATAAATTTGGAAATTCATGTGACCGGGTGCGACTATGCATTGCCTAATTGTTTTTTCGAAAGCATTTCGTGTGATTGAGGTAAACGGGATATATAGAAAATGAATACGCAATAACTTCTGTGTGGTAATCATTCGATAAGATCAAAGGATGGAATAAAACGAAACTCCAATGACCCATTGGAGTTCAGTCACATTGTTAGTTGACCAGCTAATTGGCGAATTCCGGCAATGTGTTGGGTCCTAAGGACGCACTTCTAATCCTTGTGCAGATCGGCTTGCAGTATGCTCTACTAAATCTAGATGGATGGCGATAAACAATATTCTATTACTACATCTGCATCTGTAAGTTGTAATTTGAATTGCGTTATGAAAAATTAATACAATAAAAAAAATGATTTTTTTTAAATCTATATTATTCAATATAAAAAAGATTCACTCCCGTCAAAATTTCTGCTGTAAATATTTATATTAATAAAAAATGCTTCAACTTGGCGCTTTGGCGTGAAACAGGTGAGAACAAAAGGCAGAACATGTACTTTGAGATAAAATTTAATAGATCGCATAGATCAGCGGTCGACAAACTCATCAGTCAACTGACCCAAATATCAACTATACAATAATTGAAATTTGTTTTGAGAGTTAATTTATTAAAACTTAAAACTTTACAGATAACAAAATTGTTATTTTTCGCTGAGGTCACCCCATCCAGCTCTAAGTTTCAAGTATTTGTTAAACAACAGTTACGTTGACACGTGATATAATAGTTAATAGCAATATTATACATTAATACAATTAAATTCCTTTTTACTATTCATAAAATTAAGTCATGACAATGACTGACAAACACTTATGTGAACTTGATTGAATTGGCATTCACTTGGTAGAACTCCATTATAACATGGTGAAAAAAAATAGCAATTGTATATACACCCAGTCCTTTTTTTACGCGATACATTGGTTCCAGAAAACGGCGCGTAAAAAAGATCGCGTAAAAAAATCACAACTTTCATATAATTTGATAAATTGGTTCCAAAAATTAAAATATCGCGTGAAAAAGTACCAGAACCGTATGAAAAACCAAAATTTGCTCTTTAAAATTCGTGCAAAAAAAAACATATTTCATGCCTTTATTGCTTATAAAATATAATGAGACTATAACGATATAATTTTTTCACTTATATGAATTAAGTTTTAAAAATACACATATTTTTTTTATTTATAAAAATAATGAAACATACATACCTAGCATCATATATAAATTTCTTCTTTAAAACAAATTTGGGAAAAAAATCGCGTAAAAACGAGTGAAGCGCGTAAAAAATGTAACGGTGCCGTCCAAAAAAATCGCGTATAATCGAATTCGCGTAAAAAAAAGACTGGGTGTATATATAATATGTATTTTAGTTCTACAAAATTATTTTTAAAAAATATAGTTGATAGCTATTTCGAGAACTATAGTTCTGACGATGGCGTGAGCCGAAATAGCTATCAACTATATTTTTTAAAAATAATTTTGTAGAACTAAAATACATTGCTATTTTTTTAACCATGTTACTTATGTGAACAATGGCTTTGCATCTCCTTGGTAAGTTTGGCGAAGTCAAGTTTGTATGTTGTTTTTAGTTTAAAGCAGGATTCCAGGTTCTCTCTCATGAATAAAACGTTCTTAATTTATTTTCTTGAAAATTATTGTTAAATGCGTTAGGTTGTTCAGTAGATTATGTGAATCCCTTTTATTAAATAGTGTTATTTTGAAATAGAAAATCAATATGAGATTTTTTTTGCGATGTATGGCGCGCGTTGTATTTTGTGGAAGGGCCACACTCAGTGGGCCAACGAGCCGCAGTTTGCCTACCACTGGCTTGAAAATAATGGAGGGTCTTCGACATTTACTGAACTCAAATTTAACATTAGCTCATATGTGTATCTGGTCTGACAAATAAACTAGACGCAATCTTTTATGAAATTACTTAAATAAGTATTTTTTTTATTCATTTGAAAATAGCTTCCTGAAAATGATTACTATTGCTTGATAAAAATCAAGACTCGTACAAAAAAGAAAAATAGGGGGAAGTGTTTTATTATATACCTATAAATAACATAATATCTCACGGTGAAAAAATAGCAATGTATTTTGGTTCTACATTTTTTTTTATAAGATATAGTTGATAGCTACTTCGGCTCACGCCATCGTCAAAATTACCTCTGGTACTACCTCAATAGCTCGACGATGGCGTGAGACGAAATAGCTATCAACTATATCTTATAAAAAAAAATGTAAAACTAAAATACATTGCTATTTTTAACACCGTGTTATAATGAAGTTCTACCAAGTAAATGTCAATTCAATCAATAAACACAATATTTCTTTATTTGACAAATAGCTTCAAACGCTGTCGGTTCAGTTGGAGGGAAGTGTTATACTTCTTTAAAAAGTTTTTTGGTCGCTTGAAATTCCAATTTTTGGCCGAATGGTTAGTGTCATTGTCTTCGGTTACGGTGATCGTGACTTCAAGCCTCAGTGCCGAGTTTCATAATTTAATTTTTAATAAATTACACATTAACGTTTGAATGCATGGACTCTCATATCACTCTTTTCTAAATCTCTTCGAAAAAAAAATCAGGAAAACATTTTCTGAAATACGGTACATTTGAATCCCGTATGCGTAACATTGCGGAGCGGGCATGTTTTTTACAACTTACAACGAAATACATTTAAAAGAATAGTTCCACGATCACAGATTATTTATAATACAGAATTGGGCAGTATATTCCAAGTTATAATTTATGGTATCAACTGAAAGTTCTTCATGGAATTTATATATGCAATTTGAATTGATGAAACTTTGTACGATTCCATATGTTTTGTCACTAGCGAATCAGTTTACACTTTTCGCAATTCAAATTTGATATTTCTAGTTATTGGGTGTAGTGAAAAATTAGTAATAGGTATCAAGGGATAACGTGCGTTAGATAAGCTTAGTATTTTTTTGTATATACCTATATACTCATAATTACCATCCTATGAAAATAAGTGACGCGCTGGACAAAACCACTTACTATATAGAGAAAATAGTTCCGTTATTTCCTCCAGTTTGAAGTTATAAAGAGCCATGGAGCATTATGAAAAGAATTTAAGTCTAAGATTCCTCGATGATAAATCAAAGAAAATGATCGGAAGCCACAATAGAAAAACTTAAAAATGGTCTCTGCCAAAAAGGGGTGGATGGTGGAAAATGATGTGAACGGTGCACGGGGATGACGAGAGAGGGATGGGGGTGAAAGGGGACCGGGTCGCTAGGTGGCCCGCCCGTTGCCAGCGGCAACCGCGCCTCGCCCCACCGACGCTCGCGGCCCCTATCGATCGCTCCTGGTTGCACGCACACACCGTCGCGACATTGCGTCTCTACACTTTGTATCAAACAACTACACACAAACAGAGCGCGGGTATTTGGTAGCAGAGCCTTGTCACGCGAACCATACTCACCGACTTTATACCGAACGCAATATCATCGCTGTTTTTATAAAAGCGAAATGTTCCTTCAGAAATGAGCATTACATGAATGTTTCCTTTGGAAGTGAATGAAATACACATCATTTTATTTTGATGTATAAGATAAGATCTCCGATTTTAATTTCACTAAAATTTTCACTAATTATAGACATTTGAATAAAAGGAAATGTAAAGTTGCATACTCAAAGAATCAACATCACCGATTTCCCTTTGCGCTTAATGATTTTAATTGGCAACTTCTATCGAGCGAATCTATCGATGATCTTTAACTATAATTAGTTAACAAATATAAAAGCTTTGATTTCTTTCATCAGAGTTTGAATTCGAGTTATTATTTGCCAGGACTACTACAAAAAATATTAATAATTATGTAATTATTCAAAGCCACATTTGGAATGTCAACCTAATACATCAATTTGGACATAAATTTAAAGCTCATTCGAAATGCATCACGATATAAGCCTCTGTATCAAAAGTTGAAAATTATATATTGTAAAGGTTGATCTATTTTTTTTAATTACTATAAACCGACAATGTATTATTTTATGTTCACTGTTTCATACAAGTCATTAAGTTTGGTTTCCTGGTTTACATAAATAAATTATCTGACTTTTAAGGTGTTAACTGTCACTTCTTGATAGAAAGGCATGATATTTTAAATAATAAAAACACATTTTTTTAGTACTTATTTCCACAATATATTTTTTGATCAGTACCGGTTTCGTTCAATGCGAGCATTATCATAAATTATCTGAGTTATGTTAACATTTTTTCCCATTTCCCGACATGAAATAACTATGCATTACATAATTAATTACTTTTGGTTATAAAAGTAAAATAGATAAATATTAATATATATTATTTTATAGACCGCTTGCAGCAGAAATGTAACCACTTGAGTCCCAAACGAACACCGGTGTCCATCCATGATTATATCAAAAATCATTTCCATTGTATTTCAATATTTTTTTTTGTTGTTTTATGCTGAATTTGTATAATGACATCTACGTAGAACTAGATTAAATAAAAAAAACACACATTAACATATTTTATGATATCGACTAAGTGTCCTTGATGGAATTTTAAGATCAAATTATGTGGAATCTTACAAAGTTTCAACAATTCAAATTATACATTCACTTTTTTACTACATAAAAAGAACGATATATCTAAAAGAGGTCGAATTCGTCAGTATACGAGATGAATTTAATATTTTTAATTAAATATTGTATAATTAATATTTTTAATTAAAAATAAAATCAGCCCAGTTAGATCTAAAATAGAAATAATTTTAGAAAGAAAAACAGTTTGAATTATATTGTTTTGTTTTTAGCCAACCCTGATATTTTTTTTTTGTAAAAATCTTACAAATTTCAAACGAAAGCTGAAATAAATGCTGTATTATAATCATCAGCACAAACATACAAATTCTAAGAAAATTTATGAAAGTTCTGAAAATACGGAATACACAAAAATACTATCTATTCCAGTGACAACGTTAAAACCGTTAACCGCGGTTTTGACGTCGCGTAGTAGGTTTAAGTGAAACTTTACTGAATTAATCCAAGGGCCTAGTAAATTTCAATCGGTTATCGGCAGATTAATAAACACTTTTTCTAGCGAAATAGAAAAGATATATATTCGAATTATTTTACATGGGAAAAATATAGATTCAAATTCCGTGCTGTACAAGAATCAATATAATGTGAGCATACTACATAATATAAAAAGTATTCCTTATCTAAAAGTGTATTTCAGCTGGTAAACATACGAAGGCCCTATTTCTACAATATTATGTCGCAGTTCAAAACTAAAATACAATTGCAAACGGAACGACCAGACTATAACGGATTTAGAACTATAAAATAGCTTAAAGTTATTTTAGTTTGACTAAAACTAGCATACGATAACTGTAAGAGAAAAAATAGGAATTTCAATAAAATTTACAAAAATATCAAGTGAGAAGTAAATTAAGAAAATATGACATACGTTAAAGAATAATTCCGCTGAGTGTGGCCTTATGAGTGGTATTTCAAAAGGATTTTTCTACGAGAAATGCTTGTTGGTCAGATTCCCAACCTCACTTTCTCGACGAGAATAATAATTATTACAGTAAAGGACTTGTGGTCGGCTTGGCGCTTCCAGTGTTCCGTTTTTCATATCGTTCAGTGAGAGATTTTTTGATATAATAAACACATATTTGAATATTAATCCATAAATAAATTTTAATGTCAATTCGTGAAGCTGTGCATAGTAGTATTCGAGTAATTGACCACAGTAAACTAGCCTAACAACGTTTACTATTCGACCACGGAGCCGACATTCGATGACCAATAATTCATAGAATACTATATTTTTTCTATGATATAATAGTGACCCGAGTAGAATCCTATTTTTTACGTCGTTTTCATAAAATCTAAAGATTGAATAGGTAAAATCCGTGACTTTCCGAGACTCCAATCGAATTGAAATCGTGTGGAAAAAAATGCCAATTATTTTCATTATATATATATATATATCGATTATTTGTATAATAAATGATATTGACTGAAGGTCCTTGATGGAACTTCAATTCCAAATTTGATTACTTATATTCATCAAATATTTCAAAACGAATGTGAAGAATTTGATTGTTGTGCCAAAATTTAAAGTCATTCATAATATTTCAGTATGTATACTGAGTTTAGAGGTACGAAATATGATGGAAACATTTAATAATTTAATCAATGCCGTCGTTTCTTTCAGTAAAATATATTGGCACATCAGGATTTCATTCAACCGGAAAACGACGCTGTGAACAAAGGGCACTTTGTAATTAAATCGAGAATGAGTATTTAGAATAAAAAATAGACGATTGTACCGTATATTAATTCGTATGTTTTAAATCGGGCTAGGATATTAGACTCAAGTTTATTTGTTCGCGAAAGAAACGACAAGAAACACGCACAATGCATTCGACACATTACATGATGTGTCAATAATCTATCCTGACCGGAAGATATCTAAGCATAACATGTGCAATTACTTCAAGAAAATCCTTTCAAAACAAATAGTTCAATAAACGTTATATCATTATAACGTGTTCATAGGGATGTCCCTGTTCGTCTGAACAAGTATATGTAGCGTTTCGGGAATGTTGACTTTATCTCGTGTTTCAAAATTGGATTAGGTCAGTGGTCGGCAAAGTGCGGCTCCAGAGCCGCATGTGGCTCTTTGACTCCTTAAGTGCGGCTCTGGCACAAATATCCACTGACGGCGCAATAATATTTTCATTTGAAAAAAAACTTAGTAAATCGAGAACAATTTTAATTTTTGTTTAAGTTTAATGTACAAGCTACAAGCAGATTTGGCTCCCATTTTTTTTAATTGTTGTAATGTTCATATTTGGCTCTTTGGCTAATAAGTTTGCCGACCACTGGACTAGGTAAATCCTATTATCAGTCATAAAGCTACAGAATATTTTAAATAATAAAAACACATTTTATAGTACTTATATCCACGATATATTTTTTGATCAGGACCGGTTCCGCTCATCGCGAGAAAAAATGTGTTTTTATTATTTAAAATATCATGCCTTTCCATCAAGAAGTGACAGTTAACACATTCAAAAAGCTACAGAAGTCTATATATGAATAATCTTAGCGCACCTCTGTTGCAACGTTGGTTTACTTCATATTAGCCACAAAACAAAACTAGACCGTTCGTGAGATTGATGTATCTACCCGAGAACGATAACCGGGAGAGGGTTGCCAAGCGGAAGGAACGCTCTTGTACCTTACAAACAACCGTCAGGAAAACAAAGTTAGGACACAGTGCATTTATTCCAGCGATACTCACTGCGAAGGGTTTAAATTAAAAATAAAAATTCATAAATTTTCAATGCCACATGCTTTCCTGGAATGAGACTTAGCTCTTGGATATGAAAAAGGACCTTGATAGAAATTAACTAGGACATGTGAATAATATTTTAAATATAACACTAATTGGAACTGCAATTGCGTGTGCCCAACCTTCACGTTCAGTAGCAACGAAAAAGTCCACCTTCATTTTCAAACACAAACAAGGATTAATACCTACGTTACAAATAAAATTCTTGCGAGAGTGAAGCTGACTATGCCTCACGAAGAGGCAAAACACGTGTAACACATCTTGTATAAAAAAATTTAAAAAATATATAAAACACCTAACAGTATTTATTATAAATCATATGACTTAAAATGATAGAGGATATACATAATCCTTATCCAGGCAAATGATTCAAATCTGAAAGAAAATGAGATATTAGAATAAATTTCGTGGTCGTAAATTTAAGATGTATCGATCGAATCCATTGGTTGACAGGCCTTTTGAGATTACTGTAAAAAGGATGCTACGATTCTAGCAATGAAAAAATAATTAAACTTCTTTAATTTTAAGTAACCTATATCTCTAAAAAATGCCCGAAAGATTGGCGAACATACACAAGAAATTGCTCAAGTAAATCAGTATTTGCGGTATAAAAAAATATTAAAAGCACAAAAGAAACGCAAAATATTGAATACAACAATATACACTGTTTGAATTCTCAAAAAAAAAAAAAAACATTCATAAATCAGTAACAAAGCTTCTGATACGTAAAACAAGCAATCCTTGATTCAAAAGATCACTGTTCACATGTATAAAATTGACCAAATATATATCATTATTCTAAAAATAAATAACTAAATACGGATGTCAGTTCTGTTGCATCCGTGTCATCGGAATGCCTGAATATGCCGGAGGGGCGAACCCGGGTCGTTAGTGACAAAACATGTGGAATCGTACAAAATTGTAACAGTTCAAATTTGATATTGAAATTCCATAAAGCACCTTCAGTCGATATCACAAATTAAATACGGATGTTATATAATCTTAAAATTGATAACCCTTTAACTTTCACTCAAATGACACAATGAAATCCTCAACTCCTTAGATAAGCATATTTAGAATAAAATCATATTGACACTCAAAATGTATTTCTTTTACATGCTGAGTGACTTACGACTTCTTCGTTAGAAGAAAAAAGTTAAGAAGGCAAAAATATTAATGTTATTTTTTACGAAATTTTAATGTACTTGTTTAGAGCATTGATTTAACTTACTTTAAGCTAAGCTGTATATAATTTTTAATATATATACAATATATAAATGCACAAGAGTTAAATAAAAACACTAATCGGCACTAATAACATGAACATTAGCTACTGAAATCATGTTATAAAAGATTGACACGTCTTCCACCTGTTCCTTTAAAAATACGATCATATATTTTAACATTTTTATTTTTCATTCATCGTATTCATAAGACCTACCTCGAAAAGAAACACATGGCATAAAATTTTATGTTCAAATATTATAAATTATTTAAAATTCTATCTACTTGACAACCACCCGCAGTCGAACGATGGCAATATTTTTATATTAGAGGGCATTTAGGAGTCGATTTTCGTAGATACTGACCCGAAAGAAGAATTCGCTTTGTGACAACAATTATAAGCTATCAATAAAAAGTATCATCACTTACGTCGACAGGCTTTCAAATAGTTTATCGTCTCTTTTAATGAGGTAGTTATACATGTGCCTTCCTACGTGGCATATCTTAAACAAAATATAGACAAATTGAAAATTAATTCGTATATAACACACCCTCCGAAGTTCAATTAATACTGAATTTTGCCTGCTATATTTCGCGTAGCTTTTTAGTATATAAAAAAAGGTTCTATACCCGATTAAATTATATTTCAACAAGGTTCGATAGTGTCATTGTACGTATTATTAATACATAAATCAATTATCAAATGAAAACAACATTTTGATTCGTCCACGAATAATCACGTCTGAAAATAAGCCCCGAAGTATTAATCACTTTGCAATTCTGTATTATAATTTCAATAAATTTATAGATATTGACAACGAAAGTGAGTCGATTTTGTTTTGATGTTGCAACTCAATCAATATGATAAAGTGGATTCAAACTTTCATAGCCACATATTAAATCTAAAAGATTGAACCAAGTTCTGAGAAATTATATTCAAACTTTTAAATGTCATATTAAGACACAAAACAAGTTAAAATCTACTGAAAATATTTACTGTCTGCTTATAAATACATTGTAAAAACATTATGCAATAAGCATATAAAAATGATATGTTGGTCCAATTTGTCACTTAAAGGCAACTTAGATAGAGAAAGTATCGGATACAGTATTTATATAATATAGTATGAAACTATTCTGATTTAAATGATAATATCTTTATATTAGTATTTCTAAATTTCATTTTTTTTCATTGAAACTGTTTTAGAGCCATGCTAGTTAGCTTATCGCGCCCTCTACGGGCGTGTTCGAGATTAGATAGGGGATGGGTGGAAAAAACTAACAAAGACCACCACGCCTTAGGATAGAAGTCGCATATTTATATTTAGGTATTCAAACTTCTAACCGCAGAACTTAATATAACGAAAGCCCGCCCAACTACGACTCGATCTAAAGAGTATAAATAATTTATTCAATTTTGTACGAATTGAACCGTATTTAGTAATTCACACGTCGTTTTTCGAGTAAAAATAACCCATAGATAATATAGGTTGGGTAGCGTTGTTTTCTGTGTGATGTTTATATGTTAGCTATAGCTATAGAATGATGCAGATAAATCCGATTTATAAAAAAAAAAAAAAAAAAAACGGAAATGGTAATATTATACCTGTCCCGTTTCCAAACACAATGTATGCTCTCGCAGACTAAAATTTCAATAATCAATCAAGCAGTATGCCACGGTACGTGACCATCACTGAAAATCTGGAATAATTTTCATCACTTTCCAAATATTTTTATTAAAATTTCAGACACACAATTTTCGCCATTTTAATGTCCTTTTTTCCCTGGCAATTCGATTTATACAAATATAAATATATATATGTTTAGATAAAATTTTGGCCTGCAGTCTATTAGTTTAAGTCGCCGATTTCGGTTACGGTGTTCATGGGTTCCCGGTTTCATAAACATTTTCAAACTGATCCGATACAAAAACGGGGTTCAGCGAAAGCGATTAGCTAACACCTTTACCATATGCAGGCGCTTTCCGAAAAAAAGAGGTTTAACGACTGAGGAACAATTAATTCTTTATATCATTACGAGCTTCATTATATTATAAGTCATGTTCTACTTTGGATACTCGCCGTGTATTGTATCATAATACTAGTCTACTTCAAATAACGTGTATATAATAGTGTTAAGGATTATACAGTGAAAGTGGAAGAAAGCATACTGTTTGTTGCTCGTGGATCTAATTGAACGACGAAACCTGTTCAGGGTTGTTCTGATGGGCTAGCCATGACACTTTTCCATTAATATTCAGAAAAAAAAACGTTTAAGAATGAAAGTAATGAATGAATTAGTAAAAAATGTTGTAATGGTGAACTATTGTTTACCAATTACTCAAGAGCAAAATAATTTTGATTATCTCTCTAATTAGACTTTTAAGAGCACTGGTGGGAAAAACACACATGGTTAAATTCGCATACCATAAAGCAGCCGCCGAATCAATAGAAAAAACACAGTATTTCCATTGGGAAAGGTTATGATATAATATTTTCTTCGCACGTAAAACGTAATTTTTATTGACATCAAAATACGACATTAATTATATACGAGTATATAAATACACGTAAGTGTGGCGTTTCAAAATATACCTTAAAATTACACAGATTTATTTAGGACAGCAAAAGAAAAAATGATTCCAATAAAAAAATTGCACGATGTAAAAAAATATCTTCGAAAGTCTACATTATTTAAACAAAACTATCAAT
Organism: Himalopsyche japonica; assembly: GCA_028555115.1. Taxonomy (NCBI): domain Eukaryota; kingdom Metazoa; phylum Arthropoda; class Insecta; order Trichoptera; family Rhyacophilidae; genus Himalopsyche; species Himalopsyche japonica. The sequence goes on from JAHFWJ010000015.1 coordinate 1,671,922, forward strand.
TTGTTCACACTAAAAATCTTAAAACAAAGTTCGACATGTTTATGAAATTTACTGAGGATGCTGGATAGAATTTCAGTATCAAATTAGAATCGTTAATTTTTTTTATTTTGTCACTCGCCAGAATGTCGTTTATTTCCGAAGGTGTTTGCAAAGAGTTTTCCGAGCTAAGTTGCATAAGAAATCATTGTCCTTCGATTCAACAATTAATTTTTATGACAAATTGATGCTACCTTTTAGTAGACGTGTTGTAGATATGGTGAAATCATAAAAGCTTATCTCCCGAAAACGTGACGAAACTGTTGTTTCAAACATCCTTCAAAGACGACGATAAAACACGAAGCGGCAAAACTATAAGTTATTAGTTTCTTGTGAAGAATATAAGAACACAAAAATATTAATGACTATTCCACTGCAATTTAGATACGTATCGCGGAAAATCACCACATAATTTTTGCCAAAATGGAATGTATTAGGGAATACTGAATCACAATCCAATTCATCAGCTGTCCAATTTCAAAACCCAGTAAATGCTCTGACACAAAATGTTCCGGAAGAGCATAAAACATTTATGTACAACCTTTCAGTTACAACATTTACAGTGCAAATAATTTGAACAAATAAAATCATGATATTAAATAAGTTTATATATATTATCGCAAAGGATATTCCAATATCGAATATTTAAAAAATAGTGTTGTTGAACAAAATTATATGTAAAATACATCCACTAAGTTTCGAAACTTTTTTGAGTATCGATACACTACAATTTTTCATCTCAACTGTTGAGTGTTAAGAGTCAGTGTGTTGATTGATGAATGCAATAGATACAGTAGATGCAGAAATAAAATATCGTTAAGGGTTTAAATATTTATATATTTTTTTGTTTCTTTTTGTACTTGTTTCTACAGATCAGAAAGATAATAAAATAGTTGATTTTAAGGTTCAATCTGCGTACAATCGAATGAGGCATCATTTACTTGCCGGCTTACACAAATCGCGTTGGCGGCATGCGACGCAGTTACTTTCAATACCGAGTTTGTTGAGAAAACACGCATAACGGTAAAATATGATTGCAAATAAGTGTGCTTCTAAAACGTTATTCGAAATAGAAAAAATGACATTTAGCAAAATATATATAAAAAGAAATTTAGAAGATCAATGAAATCAATATCAAAATACCGGTCGAGGAGGAGGATTTTTGATGGATTTTTACTACTAATTCCGTCGGTCTTTTTCATCGGGGATTTTAATTTCCGCGATTTTAAATCAAAAATCACCATACTTTGAACGTCTGTCTCGCGAGACTATTGGTCTGAGAGCAGTTGCGTGTGGAATTGGATTGTCGCATGTCTCTGACTCGCACTTCAAATGGACTTCAGATAATTGTATAATAGGGAGAAACTAGAAGCGACCACTTGGTCTCTATTTATGTTGCAGTTTCAGTGCCCTCGTGTACATTTTTTTTAAATATATATTTCGTATATGTGCAAATGCCAGGAGAGCAAGACATAAATGTATGTTTTGTTGTCGTTCACTATAGGTGATAAATGTACATCATGTTTTTAAGTAAAATGTTTATATCTTCTAAAATGAAAGATAATTTGGAAACATTCCATCTTTCAAATTATGTAAAAACAATACCACTATAAAATGATCAGATTAAATATATATTCAATTGATATGTAGGACTCTTTAACACACACAAAAAAACATCTGCAATGTTTTTGTATAAAGATTCTCAAATATCATCTTTAACTAACTAGTTCTTATACTCTTTCCGACAAAGTCATGTGTCGAAATAACTCCTCAATATCTGTAAAATTAAATACACTTGATATCAATTTACAATCGTACAGAATTGACGTCGACTTTTGGGCAGAACTAAAAAATACAAAATTAAAAGACGGGAAAATCTACTCCATAAAAATATGTTTAGCGATACAAATCGTAATGAATGTAAAAACAAAAATGAATTTCGTGGTGAAAGTGATACAACGAAAGAAACAAAATATTCATAAATCACATATAAATATTTTAAAAAAAACAGATATACATAGTAATTATAGGCATGACATGTGTTTCGCGTCTTTAGGGAGTATTTTCTGACATAACGAATCGTAAAAATTGTCTCTGTGATGTATATCATAATGACTGTCTATTATAATTTGTAATATATACTAGCAGAGAAAGAAGAGTATGGGGAAACTCGCCGCATGCATTCATTAACTACTATAGTGAGGATTCCATTTGAATCAAATCTAAGAGATATCTGTGACTAAAATATATTAAAACGTCTTAAAATGTTATTTTATTCGTTCTCAAAAAATTATTTTTTCACATAGCGTAAAAATACTTGAAATAATAACCTTGGCTATTAACGCCAGAAAATTCAAAATTTTAATTTAATATTATCAGTGTATTTATTCGTTTATAAATAAATAAATGAACATGTTGGCATTTTAACGTACAAATTTACAAATGAAAATTTTAGCAATATTGATAATTTAACTCGGGTTCGGTTACGTAAGTGACTATTATTTTTTCGAGCGTTTTCATTTAAAAATTTATAAATGCAAGTCATATCAATGATTCATGGAGTATTAAAAATCATGAAATAATTAAAATAATCTTCACAATGAGGTTCATTTTATGTCAATATTTTACAAATACGCACAAAGAGAAACATCTATATTAACCACTTCAATACCGCGAGGACCTATGTGTTCTCTAGGCGGGGACGACGCGAATACCGTAGGGACATATGTATCCACAGACTTTTAAAAATACGTATAAAATATTCCAACTGGAAATATCGTGTTATTTTTTCACATATTGCTAGCGACATCTATCTATTTTCATGGAAAAAAAATGTGTCATTCCTGTTAATAAATATTACTGAAAAATCAAATTCAATAGAAGTCAAAGTAGAGAAGTTGCTATGGGTGCCACTTTCGGTGTAATCCATACAATTGAAGCGTGAATAATTATGAAGCGAAATAATGCAAGTCTAAATGTATCCCTCGGCAAACTTTCACCATTTGGGTCTTTTGTTTTGAATTTATACCTCAACTCTTGCTTGTGCCAGCTTGTGACAGCCCTGAATTTTTCTTTTTTCACACACAATTATTTCAGTTGGCAATATCCTGTCCCTATTATTCAAACTAATATTTACTTTTAATTAATGTTTTATAAGATATTATGAGTGCTAGTGACAACCCTTAAAAACAAAAAAAGTAGAAATTTCGACAATTTGATAATTTGATAATTAACAAACAATATATGTCAATTTATAAATAAAACAATAGTATTATTCATAAATTCGATAAGTTTTTTTTTAAGATAAAAGAAAACTCGCGGTATATGAATGTCACCTAGCTTAAAATTTCGCGGTACTGAAGTGGTTAATACCATAAAAAATAAATTAGACACGATAATGTCACGACTGAATTATAATAATTTAAGAATTAGAACCATCTCCATTCAGGAAAGACGTTACAATCATACCTTACATTATTTTATCTAAATTAATATTTTTTTTAGTGTAGTCTAATTTTACTTTATTAATTTTGAATATATACTCGGTTTTATTGCAGTAAAGTTATAATTATGTGCATGAATAATTGGCACAATTTATACGTATCGACTATTCGTCTCCAGACACATGATTTTTTTTTTATTACTGTACTCTAAGTGAGTTTTAAAATATAGAGGATCACTATTGCTATTTAATGATTTATATTCAGGTTCAAAAACTCGACTTAGAAAAGGAAAGAGTTATAATACATTATAACCAAATCGTTTACAGCATGGGTGACCAACATTTTCAGCAGCCGGGCCAGATTTTAGACATGAGATTTCCTATCGGGCCGTACAACAAAATTTCTTTTAGTATTCAAAACATTCAATAAATATAGTGTTTTTTTAAGAAGATATAATAAAAATGAGAATCAAACATATTTATTAGATTAGATTTAGGCAACACAAAAAATGATACTTAAAAAAAAAAACAAAATATAAAGTTTAGTGAGACCTCTGATTTTGTTTCTCAGAACTAAATGCATCAATGTTGATAACGATTGATGTTGTTGCTTCATTCGACTAACAAGCTGTTCACACTTCAAAGTGTTAACAAATAGCAAAATCATCGATCGAACATGTTTGTAAAATGCAGGATATTTCTCCTTCCCCAAATATTATTCGTAAAACTCTTCCAAACCAACCTGATTGAATTACTCCTTTAACTGTGCATCACAACAAATTACATTTAAGAAAAAAATGGGCTTCGTGGGCCACATGTGGCCCGCGAGCCGCGGGTTATTCACCCTCGGTTTACAGGAAATTACGCTCTTCACTACAGATCTCGTTTGTGGTTAAGAAAATAAGCAAAGTTTTTCATTCCTAAACTTTCAAAATTTCGAATAAAACATGTCATTATGGAGTATCTGATTTATTTTATAATTAATCTGTTTTCTTAAGAGTGAAATTACTGAGACCGTTACTAAAAATATATTGGAAAAAAATACACATAAGAGGGCAACAAAAGGGTCGAAAATACAGTAATCTAAATATTGTATGTATCAGTATTGATTAATTTATTTGTTATCAAAATAATGTGGGTTTTACATAACAATTGTGTTCATTATATTGTCAAAATGGAAACAAAAAATATTTGAAGGCTCCTTGACATAAACATATATCATCGACTATATAAATAAAAACCGTTTTTTTCTGTATCATGCAATGTTTGAATATGTAAGGTATCAACACCGTTCTGCCCTTTCAAACATTTTTTTGCACCACACGAATACTAATGAAAGGACTAGTGGATATTAATCTCATGATAGCGATAATAATCCACGAGTGTACCAGCGTTAACCAGAACTTTATATCAATATACAAGGCGATCAAATGATCAAAATACTTTCACTGCAATAATATTTCAAGAGGATAGGAATGATTGAAGTGTCTTGCGTGTGATGTAGTTATTGATATATGTGACGATCTAATTTAACAAAATGAAAGTAAAAACGTTATCGTAAGCAATACATATATTCTCCAAAACGTAATGCTAAATATCTGATTAGTAATAATAATGCACTAATCTAATTTTCGACAGACTATAAAAAAACATGATAAATGAATCTGAAATAGAACGTTACGTTACGATTTTCTTTATTGTACTCACAGTAAAATCCTCTCAACTGTATTTGTATGCATTCAGAGATCTTCAATGAAGAAATAAAAATTTTATGACAAATTTTCATTTAGAATTCAAATATTAACAGTTAATGATATTAACAGTTAATGAATTTTAGATTTAGGATAAGCCGACAACTTTTAGTTATTTTAAAATAAATAATCTGCTACGTAGCTTCGTTTTATTGGATCGATAAGTACGAGATATTTACTCAACGAGTGAAATATCAAGTTTGGAAAATAAGCAAAAATGTAAATTCATCGTATACGATAAAAATTCTCTTGTATTTTAATGATTAATCAAAAACATTAAAAATATATTTTTCGAAATCCATAAACAAAACGACCCAACTTTGAAACTTCACATAACTACACTTTGATCGCCAAAAATGTTATATAAGAAATTACACGAGGCACCTGAGAAACAAACATGTTGTAGAAAATGTGAAGTCTAGGTTTGACAACAGATGAGGTCAAGCCCGCCCCTAGGCTATTATCAAACGCAGCTATAATTCAGGTTACCATTGAGGGCACAACAGTTGCAAAGAAAATAAGTTGTGAATTAATTACTTTTGACAAGAAACTTTCGGTATCACGTAACGTATCCGAATGTTTAAAAATCAGTGACGACAGTCCAATTACCCCCAATAAAGAATTTAAGCTACTCTCACTGTAGTACTTATAAATTCAGGTATATATAAATATAAATAAATAAACAACGTACATCAATCAATACTCGATATGGTTCTAAAGTAGAAAATATGAACGTGCTATTTTAAATATGTAAACTTGGTATCTCCCATAGTTCGCTATCATAAAAGTTACTTTAAAATGTTCCCGATATACCTGCCCTATAAGTATGAGACTGCCAATAATATTCGTATTAAATTCAAAAATTATAAAACGGTGAAAAAATAGCAATGTAAAAAAAAGATATAGTTGATAGCTATTTCGCCTCACCCATCGGCAGTACTATGTTTAAACGTACATTAGCTTATCTATATACAGCTGTGTAGAAAAGGTATACAATACATCTTCTCTTCTGTTTTAACAACCTAGCTTATATAAAAAAGGAAATTTTTATTTTAATTAAACTAAAGTATACAGGCCGCACTTTCAATAAGCTTAAATACTGGCAGGAGATGATTTACTATAGAAATACATAGTTCTGACGATGGCGTGATACGAAATAGCTATCAACAATATATTATAAAAAAAATGTAGAATAAAAACCGTTGCTATTTTATCACCGTGTTATAATGATGTTCTACCAAGTAAATGCACAATTCAATCAATAAATCAAAAAATTATACTCGTACAATACATGCATATATTATAAAATTGATCTCTATTCATTTCAAAAACTGGATAGATGTAGGTTGACGTTAAAGGTGCGGGCGGACGGTGGTTTATCATGTTGTGTGATGATAATATTTAAATTATGTGATGAAAAAAAATATATAAATATATTATGAATGAGATGTGGCGGAAATGATCATATTCGTCCAGATGATGTGACCAAAGGCTGGAAGACTCACCGTAGGTTGTGGGGCGGCGCGCGGGGGGCCCCGCGCCCGCCGGGCCGCCGCGGCGCGCACAGCTCTGCGGGCGGGCAAACGCCCCAGAACAGATGCACAGGCGCACCCTACTCGCTTCGCACTTCTACTTCCACTGGCCAATGAGCCTCCTCGCAAATTAACAATTCGATTGTTTTTAAGCTTGTACGGAGAATATCCATTCGTATCACATTCAATTTGTATTTAGACGAAATTTATTTTATATCGGCCATATTTTTGAAACATTCATTAATGTTTTTGTTTACTTTATCATTTTGGTTAAAACACATTACTCGTTTGAAGTTTTTTAAACATTATATTAACAATACTTGGGTTCTTTTAATAGATTCAGTTTTAAAAATCCGCAAGACTGTATCCGTTTAACTGTCACATTTAGCCATTCAGCTGTTTGATATAAGTTTCTCTGCACAGAATAACTAGCTCACAGCTAAATATTTCAGTGTCTGAAAAGTCAAAATAATTTTTCATGCAAAACGCATTGCTGCGCAATTCATATGGCCTAAAAGATTTTTTCGCAACCATTTTTTATTTTATTTATATTACCAAAGCTGGTGTTAATGCGATAAACAGATGAATAGCATAATATGTCCCCAAACAATTAAACTTTTACGATGTTTTATGTATTATCTTTGTAGTCTCGAGGACGTCACACAATTCAATGTTATCTATTTATTTTAAATTATCGTCCTTTGAATGAGATCGTTAGTAAGTCATCAGTTTCCCGGTGAAGAAGTTATTTCGCACCAAGCATTACCTTTTATTTCATATCGTTGGTGCATCTAAGAAATTTACGTAAAAAATAACGTTTAGATGTACTACGAAATATTTACATAACTATCAAGAATGCGTTATTAATATAATATTGGAATAAAAATTCTTTACAATGATATATTCTCTACGCAAAGCTGTACACAAAATATGTAGGCAACATAATATAATCTTCATGTATGTTATGAGAATATGGTCGATATTTTTACCACAACTGATGAGTTACCACGTATTCGTATGTTGATTATTTTTTTAATACTTGGTTATTAGCTCCGTCGTTTTCTAAAACACAGCCACATACAATAGAAGATTGATTTTAACATAAATGCAGAAACTAGATTACGAGACCAATATTTATTATGATAGTGGAATTAAAGCGAAGACATTCAACGTTTAGTATTCTTTTAAAAATTCGTTATACTTATTTCAATGGCATGATAGCTTCACACATTATAATACAGAAGACTACATACTAAACATTTCCATAGTTTTGTTATTAAGCAATGTACTCTTTGTGGACAAAGTATATTGTATAAAATCACATACCGCATGCAAAAATCCAATTCATGAGCGAAGACGCATATTTCCTTGTAACGATTTCAATCACAACGTATAAGTCCACGAATGGTAAGCGTTTTGATGAACCGTGCACTGATCACTCGGTTTTTATTAACACTGTTCACTACAACGTTGGCCGCCCTCACCGAGAGTAGACATCGAGTCCTTTCGTAATAATCCCAACAAGAACAACAGCACAATGCCGTTATTTTCTAATCACAACTCGAAAATTAAACACAAAAATCACATAACGTCAACCGCGAAGTTGGTCAGTAATCATGAGAGTTTTTATAAAACATTGTTTGAACAATGTAAACACCGATCAATAAAGATGTTGAAGTCGGCCGCAGACTTTCGCCGGGCTGACGGTTGCCATGGCATTGCAGCGGAACCTCACGCCGTTTTCATTGCAAACAGCGTAATGTATATCGGTTGCCATAGTGATTGGAGAAGTGCAGCAGTATTGCACTTGCATTGTTAGCTGGGTGTGGGTGTGTGATATTGAACATGCGAAGAAACGGGGAAGTATTTGATGAACGGTAGCTTTTTGCAGATGTTAGGCTAGGAAACCGTCACAAGTTTCATTACATTATCATCAGACCTCACGGAATGGTAGTCGAAAGGGCCGATCCCACGGAGCGGGAGCTTTGTCGCGTTGGTCGCATTCGTCGCACTCCGGGAGGCCCTCGCCGCCGCACAGGCTATTCTACAAACATAGAATAATAAAAACATAGTGGTTATTAATCAAGCATTAAAAAACCAGAGACTTCCGATCTTTCATTCACCGATTGTCTACAAATTAGTGGAGTATACAATAACAACACGGCACCTACGCGAGTAGTAGAACTTTACGTGTATTACAGGATCATTCATACGTTTTATACGCACAACATATGCTTCAATTTAATAGACCGTCGAACTGCGACACGTTTCCGATATGTTGTATTTAATGAACACTTTATGCATCCACACATTTATTCAAAATAATAAATTTTAATACGAAGATCCTTCTCAACAAAAAAATGAGATCTCTTCTCACAACAAATAAAAATATGAATACATTAATTGAATATTTGTTTCAATACACAAATCTAATTCCTGGTAAACTTGTTTATTTAATTTATTATTATATGATCATAATTTTTTTTCAAAAGCTTATAAAACAAAAATGGGCCACATTATTATTGTTTCAATATTTAATGTTCATTATGATTGAATTGTCCAACATAAATATATTTCCGTCAACATCGATATTGTAGTTTTGATCCTTTTCCAAGATTTGGTAAATACTATAGATTAACAGATTTTTTTCAAATGATTATTTTTAAAATGTAAATAAGCAAGAAAGTAATAGAAATTTTATATCACATGAGATTAACTCTATAAGTATATTTTAAAGTCAATGACTTTATACTAATCACAAAGACTTAGATAAAAATCTCAAATATTACATTGAAAAAAATTTGACAATGCCAGGCATTACCCCGATACATTTGAACCACGTGATCGCTAATGTAAACTTCTTCCTATTGGTTTTACTAAATTATAGATACAACATATTGCATTATTATTAAATGCTTAGTTTTACGGAAGCGAAAAATTCTCCATATATCATATAGAATAATATCGCTGTTTTCTCTGAACGATTTTTAATCGTCTCCATAAATAATTTATTTCTGCTTTATTCATCGAAATTTATCATTTATATGTTACAAAACTAGTGATTTTGTATTATGTTTGAAAAGAAATTATTTCATGTAGATTTTTTTTCATCTTCTATGTTTTTGATGGTTTCCAAATTAGAATCGAATGTGTGAAATAAATAAAAAAAAGTACGAAAGTGCATCGTCTCAACAGTGCTTGAAAGATACAAAAATAGGTAAAATATTGAAATTATGCAATACAAATAACCGTATCTTTCCTGATGTATGTTTGAATACCTAAAAAATTAGGTACCAACATTATGTTGCCTATAAGTTTCTATTTTTTCTATTGAAATTGCCCGTAAAAGTGTGGGACATAAAATCATTGAGTAACATTACCGATAATTCGTTGACCATTTTTTACAAACTTTAATACACTAAAAAATAATATTTATAGTAATAATCATAAATTATTTTCAAAATCATTAACTTTATAATGTAATTCCGTTAATTATGAATTGCATACAGTTATCCATTACTTCACATCAAAAAAATGGTAAATTCTATATTTGATAAACCTCGTAACTAAACCGCACACACCTAAGAAATGATGTTGGTGATAAATAATATGCTAAAACCAACAAACATAGAGATTGTTAATTCTCGACTTTTAAGATTCTCGAGATTGAGAATTTCTTCAAACAATTTTGTGCATCTCAATAAATTGAGAATTATGAATGTCGCAGAGGATTTTTTAAAGCTTTTTTAATAATGGTTTACAAATAATGCAAGCTGACGATTTATAACAAAATAAATATACAATTATTTTTAAGTTTTTTATCAACAATTTAACCAACTATATTATTTGAGAACGTGTCTTTTTTAAAACCTAACAATATTTACAAATTTTTATTTTTTTCTATATAATATATATGGATATTGAAAAGTTTCCGTCATTCTGTGTTCAATTCCTTGATTGTTATAAATGATTTTGAATGTATGTAATAAAGCTTGAATAATGAATGACCGAAAGAAATAACCTAATCTCATACTCAAAACAAATTTAACTAAAATAACTGTACGCAGCTTAATTATAAACATTTTTGATCTTTCCACGGATGATCAAGATTTCAAATATCCAGTTCATCATTGATGACCATCAACTAACTATGTCCATACACGATTTCTTGAGAGACATCATTAACTACATTTCAAAATAAAAAAAGAAGTCGATTTTGATCGTTTTTATTTCATAAGTATTAATTTAAAAGTTGCATAATTTTCGCATGACTAATATAATTCTATTTCAATCACTTTCATATGCAATAATTATTAAATCAATGGGCACATACGCACGTATACAAAAACAAATTTGAATCGTTGAAACTTTGTTACGATTCCAGATATTTGGTCATCAACGACTCCGGGTTACAAAAATTCCAATTCAAATTTGATATTGAAACTCCACCAAACAGTTTCATCGTCAGCTTACATTATTTAAAAAGCTTTAAAAAATCCTGTGCGATATTTATAATTCTCAATTTATTGAGATGCACAAAATTGTTTGAAGACAATTCTCAATCTCGAGAATCTTAAAAGTCGAGAATTAACAATATCTATGTTTGTTAGTTTTAGAATATTATTTATCACCACCTTCATTTCTTAGCTGTGTGCGTTTTAGTTAAGAGGTTTGTCAAATATAAGATTTCCAATTTCTTGATGTGAATTAATGGATAACTGTATGCAATTCATAATTAACGGAATTACATAATAAAATTAATGACTTTGAAAATAACTTTTGATTATTACTACTAAAAATATTATTTTTCAATATCATAAATAGATAAAAGGTGTGTGTACCATCAACAGGAATGTTTTACAAAATGTATAAGGCATTATATACGTTTTAGTTAAGGCGACACTAAAATATATATACAATTTTGGTTAAATATTAAATAGGTCAACTCACATTTAAAATTAAGTATATATAGAATTTTAGTATGCATGCCCAAAATGATGAGCTTGTCAGCTACACTTATGTTTATGAATCCATATGATATTCCGTTAAAAAGAATCCAACAGGTCCTCTATAGTTAATAACATCTAAGTTCGAATTATGCCTGAGTAAGATCGAACTTTCATTTGCGAAAATTATGAATTCGCCATCCATTATTTATTTATGATTAAAATGTTTAACCCTTTCCACTCGTATGTCCCCTCTGGGGAAACAAAACTTTAAGCTTGAATATTTTCTATGCATCACATTTTATTGATTTTTATTGCTGTTTATCATATTATATATATATCGTGCAGATAATATTTTCTCTGCCATATGATTAAAATTCACATGATAGAGAAAATCGCAATCTTCTTGCATCGAAATAAAAAAATCGCTAGAATTTTTATCATTTTCAGCTGAAAATTTTGTCTTTTTTATTAAAAATCATTTAAATATAATTGATTTTAAAGCATAACTATGTTAACGGTGATAACACACAATTCATATACTCGGATTAAAACTTTCGTAAAATAGAAATTAAAAACTTTTTACGAATGTATTTCTATAAAAATTTTAAATAATAAAAACACATTTTTTAGTACTTATTTCCACAATATATTTTTTGATCAGGACCGGTTTTGCTCATCGCGAGCATTATCAACTGATCAGTTGATAATGCTCGCGAAAAATATATTGTGGAAATAAGTACTAAAAAATGTGTTTTTATTATTTAAAATATAATGCCTTTCCATCAAGAAGTGACAGTTAACACCTTAAAAGTGATTCTATAAAAATACTAAAAAAAAGTCTTATGCACGCTGTGTAAGTTTTTTGTTGAACAAAAATTCGTTTTAAAAAAAAATACTATTTATTTTCATTTAAGTTTTGATTATGAATCCTGGAAAATGCGTGAAATTAATTACGAGTTGAGGCTACCCTCACCCAAAAAAATTACGAGTGCTATGGGTTAAAATGTTTAAAAGTAAAACGGTCTGGAAAAATATACGATTTTTTATTTGAAATTCTTAATAAGTAATTGTTTTAACATTTAATGTTTATACTACTTTACATTATTTGTATCAATATTGTATGATTTCCTGTAAATTGTTTCTTAGTTCTTGAACCCGTGGTTTTGTATACCTGCTATCTTTACTGAAATATTTTGTATAGACTTGTTCAGTTGATAATGCTCGCGATGAGCGAAACCGGTCCTGATCAAAAAATATACAGTGGAAATAAGCACTAAAAAATATTTTTTTATTATTTAAAATATCATGCCTTTCCATCAAGAAGTGACAGTTAACACCTTAAAAGTGAAAAATATAACAGTTGACGGTCATATTCCGTGACTCCTTGAATAGCACGATTAACCAACAAAGAAACGTGATATGCCGACAATTTAATTAATAATGTCATTAGTGCATCAGGGTACGTGTCCAATTGGCGATTTTATATAATTGAATTTATTTAAATATCGCGGATGACCTGGATGACATTTTAACAGTTTAAAAATCGAAAATGAAGAAATTTCTAAGGTTGCCACACAAAATGTGAGTAAGCAAAACAAACAAGCGGGTGAATGAACACAACAAGCTCAAAATATCCAGTTCGGCCGTCCACTGCTGTGACCAGTTCACTTCTGACGATATGTAACTGTGAGGAAACAGCAAAATGGACGCGCACTAGTGTTACTTGCAGCTTGCAACTCGGTACGGGCCAGGTATATACCACATATTTTACAGCTCATAAAATGTATGAAGTAAGTGTGACGAAACGACAGCCACGCGGCGTTCTTGCAATAAGGTGCAATATAATACAATAGAAATTCTATAGTAGCGTACCTGTACATGCAAATCTATTATTTTTTCAGATGTATTTAACTGCACGAGGTTACATAATAATGCAATGCAAAATTTATTCCCTGGACACACGACAGCATTGATGAATAAATACTGTTTATATTATTTGAATATGTCTTTCAGGTCTACATTTTTTTTTATAAAATATAGTGGATAGCTATTTAGGCTCACGCATCGTCAGAACTATTGAGGTAGTACCAGAGGTAGTTCTGACGATGGATGAGCCGAAATAGTTATCAATTATATCTTTAAAAAAAAGTTGTAGAATTAAAATACATTGCTATTTTTTCACCGTATTATAAAGGAGTTCTGCCAAGTAAATGCCAATTCAATCAATGTGTCTTTCTACAAAGAAATAACAGTGACAACATCTTAAAAGTGATATGTATTGACTATGCTGTTTTTAAATCAGGGAAAATGGCATTATACGAATTAAAATTTAGTACGAGATATTTTTCGTGTAGTGTAAATGAAAATAAAAATAACTATAAGAGTAACTAAATAGAAGATCATTTAAATGAGGTGAATGGCGGTTGAAACATTTAGATGACACTGGAAGAAAAAGAGTACGCCCAGCCACTCGGGTATCACGTCTCGACATTTGTATTCAATGTGGTTATGGAAATACTACGACGTAGAGAAAATACTTAAAATTTCAATGGAACATAGACGAGAAATCAGATTTACTTGCTCAAACCATGGTCAAGTTACTATGTGAATGTTATCGCTTCGTTCTCAAGCGTGTTATCAAATTAGAGTCGAAAAACCTTTGCAAGTAGATTCTTATCAAAGGGAAACAAAAAAATACAGACAAACTGTAAACATATGATTTGTTATTTCTTCTGCATTACTGACAATAAAGATTCAAGATAAACTGTTCGTGGAAGGATTAACATAGTAACAAAAAAAACAATACATTCGCCAAATGTTTGTAAACATATTACAAATACAAACATTTAACAAACTGGTCTATAACTAGTGCTCACTATTGTACCATTCATGTAACCTCAGAACGAGCAGGTTGATCGAAGAATTAAACCCTAATTAAATGCACTTCAGAAGTTATATAATAGATACAATAATGAGTATTGGTTGTAGGCCAATCACTGAGTATCCGTGCGACGTGAAGAGAAAATGTAATGGAGTAGATAAGAACATTGACAAACATAGATTAATCTATTGTAATACACATTTAACGGAAGCTTTTCATACCTGTCTGAAAAATTCAGGTGTATCCTACTTTTCTCGTTTTACATTTAAAAAAACCCAACGGTTAAAAATAAAAATGGGTCGCGACATTTTACAAACTAATTACTCTACAAAAATTGTAGGAGGGCATAAAAATGTATATAATTGAGTATGTCGAATTCTCAAAAAATGTTTGGGTTCCACAAAAACCACCTCGTCTACTTACGCCAAAGAATACGATCAATGAAAAAATGTTCAACTCGTTTATAAATAATATAATATTAAATGCGTGTGCGTAACTTTCGGAGAGTTTACATGACAAAAATGTGACAACTCAAAATGGAATAAGTTCAATGCGATTCTGTTCATTCGTACTACTTGAATAATTTTAGCATGGTTGGTACGAGGAGAATGTGAAACCCTGACATTAAAACATATGTTTACTCGTACAACACCCAAACACGAAACTAGCTGACACGATTCTCCTCGAGCAGGGAAGAAGGTTAAGGATACGTAGGAAGAGCTTTTGGAAGGTTATTGGAAAAACTCATTTTACTGTGTTATTTAAAAAATATATGTTTATTACGTTTTTACTCAGAATTTGTACCATATATTATTATATATATTGTAAACAAATCTTAAAACCGATTATTCTTATATCAGAAATCAATAAATACAAAAATTACTCGAATAACGGAGTTAAACTACTTAATGACTGAATGGAATTTTAAAAAAATGTTTCGTCAGTAGTCCATATGGTCCACATTGGTAGCGTTAATATGTTATAAATGGAATAATTCTGGTATCATAAAATTTCAATTAAGTCTCAATATCCAGGGACTCAATATTGAAAATATGATAAACCAGTGGTCAGAGTTTATCAGGAATAACTTGCCACGCTTAATTGGTCAATAAGTGATAAGTGGAAATATTGCAACAAAACTGCATAACAATCCTTAATCAATATAAATTAATTAATTCTGTAGTAGGGATACGAATAAATTATTGGACATCAATCATTTTTATGGTATATGATAATATTATAACAATATTAGCAGTTTTATAATAAATATGCATTCTGTTTGAGTTATTCATAATTATATATCTATAAGATATAAAATTTATTAAAAAAAACATTGTTATCATTAATAAATAACTAATTAATGAAATTTTACATTATAACTCATGAAAAAACCATGTATAGTGTACCTACAATATGAGTATTTTTTTGAAATATTTTTGTAGGTACTTTAAATTCATTAAATTGTATTATGAACTACCGAGTCACCAATAATAGTTTGAAGAAAAATACTGTGAAAATATACAAGCGTACAGTATGACAAAAATACAGTACATATTTCTTTCTTTGTGGGGTAGTCTCTCTATACCACAAAATAGAAATTCGTGTGATGGTTTCTCATATACGAAATTAACAAAGATTTACAGGCAGTGGAGTTATGCCATAATTGAAATCAACAATTTAATAAATAACAATAATAACATAAACAACATTGCTTTACAACCCCGATGTCTGCTGGGCAGTGCATTCCGTAAACAATTTTAAGCACAAGGAGGCTATGGCACAAGGGACAAGGAAACAAAATATACAATGTCTTCAACACACAGAAAGTGGATGGGAAATCTAAGGCTACTAATCAAGTACCAATTTTTTTAAGTAAGAAAATTTGGTAGCATTTTGATAAACTATATTTTACCTCAAAAATCCGGTTTGGGCATCCTTCAAATTTTACAAAAACAGATCCACTACGAACAGACAAAACACCGCTGATCGATGCGCGAATGGCCGTCTACACTAATATGAGGGTAGAGAAGGAGGCACAGAAGAGGATAAAGCAAGACAGAGCGAGAGAGTGCATTAGAGTGAAAAAGAGGGAGCGAAAGAGTGAGTGAGAAGAGTAAAAAAGTGTCTACGCGCAGCTGTAACACTCGCGAAGTGATAGGAAACCACAGGCACGCATAAATATTTATGATGACCGATTATTGACTATCGTCTCGATATGATTTTTTTCAATCATCGACCAAAATAAACTAAATTGAAAAAAGATTTTTTTTATTTCAAGGATGGATTTTAAAGTTTGGTCTAGATATTATATAAGTAGATATACACTCTAAGTCAAAGTGCATTTTCATCCGTTGGTATTATTATTAAGGTGAATACAAAATAAACGTAGCCTTTTTTAAAAGAAAAAAACATGAGCCGCCGACTATTACAAATTTAAATGAAAAGACAAGATGACATTTATAAAATACGTATTCGTTCCCTTTCACCAAAATCGTTACTCATCAATCAAAGCAATAATAAGGCTGAATAAATTTGACTAGAAATGACTTTTTAGCCCTTTAGACGAGTCGGAAACAAATGAAGCGAAGCAACATAATTAAAATTACCGAGGTGCTCAGCGAAATAAACTAATGCGAATTTATTGTAAAACACAAAAAAAAGCCACTCCTATAATTAAACTCCATGGCATAGGTTCTATTTCATGGGTAAGGACGGTGGTAGGGTGAAACGTTAAATAATGTAACAAGAATGTGGAAATGGAGTGGTTTAAGGTAGGACTAGGTAAAATATGTGTTCGTTCTAACTTCAATACAGCGAACCATAAAAGTCAAACAAATTAATATTTATAATAAATTTGGAATCATATAAGTATATCGCCTTTCATATTTTTGATATATAAAAGATAAACATGCCATGCTTCTGGTAGAGTGGTTAGAAAAGTTAATTTAGGTTAAGGTACTCAAGATTTAGGGTCGCAATATGAAATTTCATAAACTTATTTAGTCATCAATAAATGGATAAAATTTCAAAGGCATGAGTATTTGTGAAAATTCAGTCATAAAAACGGAAGCATTGTAATATATTTAGCACTACGCCTGCCCTAGCTCAACAGTTTTATCTAGCAACTGAATAACTGATAGTTTTCATAAAAATCTTCTATTGAGATAAGCAGTCCATATGCTGCATTTGACATGGTCAAAGAAATGTAGGGAGATATGTAATGATTGATGATACCAACAACATATAAGCATGTGAATCTATTTTAAAAAAATATTCAATCAATTTTTTTCTTATAAATATAATCCTGGATAATAACTTTACAGTTAGCCATAAAATTAAAATGCTGATAATAAACTCCTGGATACTAGTTTACCATCACTTGCCGATATTGTTGAGTGTCGTTCATTCCCTAGCTGCTTGTATGTTAGTTCAAAAACCTGCCCATAGATTGCCACAGTAGCTTACTATTTTTGAAAGTTCTTTATTATATTATGGCAGTGTATCGATAGGAAACATGAGTTCGCAGCAATCAAGAGTTATGATAAATTTGATTTCCACCTCAACATTATCTAAATACGTTGTATATAATGAATAATATTCCACTTTGTGTATATGTAGTCCTAACAGTCAGATGGGCCTAACTGTAGTCATGATGAATAATAATATAATTCATTAATTTGGTAATATATTGTATGCATTCCATTGTATTTATTTGGTTTAAATTGTACATATTTGATTATTACCGAAAGCCAAAGGCCGAGCAACATACGTTACTACAATGGTATGCATCATACGCATAGGTTGGACTAGATTATACGATCTAAACGTAAGTAATTCAGCCAGAATGATGACTATAAGTCGAATACCTACAGAAAGGTACAGAACAACATAGTATGGGAGCAACACCCAGTTCATGTATCAAAGAAATATTCACTATACCGACGAATAGTAAAACAAAGTAGAGGTATAACTCACCGTACACTTATCTAATTGAAATCCTTTATAACACATTTCTCACAAACACATACACTTTTTTTATAAAACATTACTGTAAAAATAAGTGGCGACCGAATTTCAGAACATATCCATATCTGTGTGCGCAAGACTGACTGCTGTGAAGTTGCAGTGAAATGTTACCTGCAAATGATGGATATTTATATTTGTTATCTATCATAATCACAGAGCAATAAATAAAATATACGTATAAAGATTTCATCTTGCATTTAAAATTTCTACAATAATTTAATTAAAAAGTAAAAAAAAACTGTCTTCTCCGATCAATATTATTTGTATATATGCAAACAGGTATTTAAGCAACGGCGGTAGAAACAGTTTATTAAAAACAATAATATTCTGTGCTATCCTTTTTTGGACATGGTTATAATTTTTTTATTACAAAAAAAAACAGAATATTTGTAAAAAAATAACTCATTATACTGAAAAAAAATGATTTAAGAATTTCTCTGCTGAGTCACATAAAAATATTTTAATACAAAATAGTTTAACAATTAATTCGTAAGTGATGATCTAGATCAAACTTTTGGAGATTATCAGGACAAATCATATACAAAAATAGTTCTCATACGAAACTGTTGTCACTGTTAACTCTCTTTGTGTTTTTAAATGTCAACTATCAACATACTGCAATTAGCTGTCTTAACAGTTGACAACGATAATTATTCAAATATATATTATACTACTTAACATGCTGGTGCATTTTATACATTCATAATAACATATTTTTCAAACTAAATTACTCTTCACTTTCAGTTATTTAGGTATAGTTAGATAACAATATTGTTTTTTCAATATTTAACATTTATCTTTAACCATTATTTTTAAAAATATAAAATAGTTTGAAATATTCAAAATATTTTCTGTATTTTTTGATGTGACAACGTCTTATAAATCGATGATCGCCCGCTGCACGCACGAAAAAACATGACTCATTGTCCCGTTTGTCGCGTGCGAATAAAATATATCAATAAAAAATTGTAGATTTCATTTCACTCCTTCTTCGTATCCATACAAAATAATGATAATTCAATAAAATGATTCCATTTTATTCATAAAAGTATGCAATCATTTCATCAATGTTTTCTTATGACGTTGTCACGTTAAACTATCGTCCGTAAACCGACTTTACAGACAACCAATTTTTTTTTTTGAAAACACCTATACAAAACATATACAATAATTGTTTTACCAAGATTTATTTTTAGTGTTAATTTTTGTGAATAAACAATTTTATCACTACATAGCAAAATAATTACTAGTTACAAAAGTTACTGACGTTTCCAAATGATTTTATCAATCAAACATCGTGGCAGATAGTTTTCATTGATCAAATAATTGAGTGCGAAATATTATATAAGTGATATTTTTATTTTAGTATATAATTTATAATGTATCAAGTATAAATAGCATAGTATAATGAAGCAAACATACTGGCCATTTAAATTTATATAGTTTAGCCATAAAATTATTTTTATTTTACGGCAACATTCACCTGCGCTGTTTCTCTTCGAACGATTTCACCATACAGTTGTGAGCTAACATTTTAGGTTCGTGATATTTATATTAAAAGTCGAATCACTTATTCTATGTACAATTGTCTAATGTGAACTGAAGTTTAAAGATAACATATATCTGCAATACCACTATAATCATATGCTTGTGTGACAAATCATGGCGCAAATACTTCGCGGAAGATTTGGGTATGTAAACTGACTACCTTAGATTATTGTTGTAATATTGACGCTTTTACATTTCTGTGTACCTCATGAATTCTTTCATATAATTTTCAGCAACATATCATTGACACACTCCAAGATTCGAAATACGAATGTGTGTAAAAGGCGAATGGATTTTGTTTCATTTTGGACTACTACTAGCTTAAATCGTAATCGGCCTTTGCTAGGAATATCGCCGATTAGAGCTACATATACGAGAAATTACGGAATGATTGCCGTAAGGGTATTGAGAGGTTTTCTCAAGATACGCTACCTAGTTCTTGGAGGAGCTGTCAGTGGTGGCGTAACCCTGAATAAGGTGAAGTATTTTAGGTTCCTATTCTTGAGGTTATGTCCAATTGTCATAGAATGACTCGATTTTTATTGTATGTTGATAGAATAATGATATTTGATATTAATATATAATGATAATCGACGCTGCTTAATTCATCTGTTTTATTCTATTGTCGATAGAACACAAAGTTTCCCATTTCTTTAATTGATATTGTATGATTAATTCTGTTATTTTTTTCTAATTTGCTTAACAGATAAGTTACTCTATAATATTGTTGATCAAATTGTATAAAATTAGAACAGCAGCAACGACTAGTGGTTTCTAAAATGATTTGGTTGTATATTTTCAGAAATATCAAGAATGGAATGATGGTCTTCCTGACCTCGGATGGTTGAATGATGTTTTACCTGATACTGAGCAATGGAAGAAGATTACTGGCTCTCTAATGACAATACGTGACAATGTGAAGGACAACGTTTCTATTGGTAAGAACTAATATTATATAATAAAGTAATATTCAATAAGAAAGGCGAATATGTTTCTCCCATATCAATTTTATTTTTGGTTAATTGAAATGTGCACAAATATTTAGTAAATCCTCTTCAATATTAACAAAATTCTAATCTTTGTAATAGATCCAAGGTTAAAGCAACTGACAGAAGCCAAATACAATGAAATGAGGCAGTGGTTTGGAGAGCGATGGGAGAATGCTCTCGAGGCTGCAGAATATAACAACTCTGAACGTAAGAAATTAATTATGTATTAACTAAAACTCTATGAGCCCCAGATTGGTGATCTATTACACGCCTAGACAGCTTTGGAAAGACTCACTGAATTCATATATCAATGTAAACTTTGATGTATCATCTGAAAAACATTAATATATGTCTATTATGTTTTTGTAAGGTATGTTAAAGCTTGCGCTGATAAATCAGTTCTTTAAGACTACATTGTATTCCAAGTGCAGTAATAGACCAGTGACCTGAGGTGTAAAGTTGCTGTATATATTATCATGTTATCACTAGATTGAATAATTTGGATAAATGTCATGATGTTGTTAATGTTCTGCGTTGCTCTCACAACTCATTCACAAAATTGGATCTAGGACGGGCCACCTTATCTTTCTCTTCATATTCTGCATTGAATACTTAGAAAATAAAATATTTAGATTGTGATAGTAGGATAAGCAAATAATTACTAATGCAATATT
This sequence comes from Himalopsyche japonica, assembly GCA_028555115.1. NCBI lineage: Eukaryota > Metazoa > Arthropoda > Insecta > Trichoptera > Rhyacophilidae > Himalopsyche > Himalopsyche japonica. The sequence goes on from JAHFWJ010000015.1 coordinate 1,693,750, forward strand.
TAACGTGGATAATTACCCACTTTCTGTGAATATTAATAGCTATAAATTATTATGTAGCATAGCACCCAGTAACGCGTGTGGATATGCTATAATTCATAAATTGAAATCACATTTAGACTATTTATTAAATACATTGTCCACGTTTATATTGACAATATTAACAGAAAGTGTATCCTAAATCTACGGTACTAACTAACATCTTATATAATATGTGTTTTAAAGGGCTCAAATATTTACACTTGTTTTGATTATAAATTAGTTAAATATTACAATAATTTAACCAAATATGATGTCTTACAGTTTTCTAAAAAACTTTCTGGTAATGCTGTTTTATTGTATTGTATTTTATCGGCTCATAATTTTACAATGGTGAATGTAAAGCCACATCAGTCACGTAAAAAATAATATAACATCATTTCAGTAAGATGAGTATTTCAAGTGTTCAGATTTTTTTCGTTGAAAACTGTAAATATTTTACAGACATTAAAATGTCCGTTAAAACTTTCTTTGTTCTTTTCATTTTTGGGGATTATTTTAGATTTGAGTTTGTAATAAAATTATTTCTGACATTTATTTTGACAATAAAGGGTTGGATAACATACACCTTTGCAGTCTTATAAATGTGTACTGTGAAATAATGCTTATTGAGGTTTAGTGCAGGTGATGTCTTTATTCATTAGGAAAATAGTTATTTCTTATAGTTTGTTTGTTTCATTGTGTGCATGTGGTGCATTAATATTCCATTCAAATTCTATCATATCGATGCCAGTGTCAAATTCAAATTGATAAACTTCAAAAATTGTTCATTAATTTTATTAGATTACATTATCGACAATTCATACTAAAAAAAAAACCTTCTTCATTCATCAAAGATAGATTTTGATACTCTTGTGATGAGATGGTACATTGTAACAGAAATTTTTCACTAACCATTAAGCATACAAAGTTTCTTATCTAGTATTTCTTTATTCATTCAATGTACTGTTAATAAATATATAATTGCATATGATACATAGCTGAAAATAGACATTTTTACTATGCAAGCTTTTTTCTTTCCGCCAGGTTTGTTCGATGTGATAGCTTCTGTTAACAATGCACCTTCAGGTAAACTTTAAAAAATGTCTATAAGTTTGAAATATATCAGAGATCGATCATTTACTAACATATTTTTTTATAAATTTCTATCAAATATGTCAGAACCAATTGGCAATTATTCAATGTATTCTGATGGTGCTGTTTTTGGTTGTGAGTTATATCAACTTATAAAAGTTCAGAACAATATGGGTTTTATTTCATTATGAATTCAAATATAAGATTTGCAAATGAGAAGGCTCTTGTATATTTACAATAGTAAAAAAGTTTTGGTGGTCCTTATTTGTGTGTGTGTTGGAAATGTCAAATTGGGTGGTTTATTTAAAATTATTTTTATTATTTATATTTGTGAAGACAATGTTTTAACACGTAAACTTTTTCTTTGAGTGAGTCGTGTACAATTTATAAATCCATAGATTCAATAAATATTCCCTCTAAGCTCTGTGAGTGTTTGCAGCCATGCAGAGATTTTAAAAGTAAAATAAAATGTTTTAGTTATATTTACAAAAAGATGGATATCCACTTATAGTATTAGGTGTAGTATATGTGAATAAATAGGTATTTTAAATAATTTACAGTCAACTCAAAAGAGTCATGTTAATTTTTATTAAAAGATAAAATTGTCTGTACAGGGAACCTCTCATCTTAGAGGAAACATTGGTTACTAAAATTTTCTAGTATTGTTGAAGGTAGTGATTAGACTTTTTGAATGGGAAATTTTTGCTAGAGTTGACTTCTCAATTCTCTCATTCTATAGATATGTATTCGACTCTGAATATTATCTGTGGCAGTTTACGCAAAACATAGATCATCATTTTCATACTCCTTTTATAGCTGCAGATTTTTATTATGACTTGTTAATTATTTTGTTAAACACTTTATTATAAAGAATCAACTTTGTTTCAAAAGCCAAATTTTATTCTCAAAGCTTCAATTTATTATTTTATATAATCATATCATATTAATGAGGAATTTTTGAAATCAATCAATTAAGTTGAAATGATGCTCGACTTGTATAGCTTGATTTAACATTACGTGGATTATTATTTTTTTGAAAATCTATGCTGAATTTGAAAGAACATTGTACATAATATTTTTTCTATATTTATGCGGCAGCCCTAAAACTGTTTTTGAAAATCTTATTATTAGCAACATGACTATTTAAGCTTGGATTAGTTGAATATGGTTTATATATAAATTAAAAAATAGAATTTTTTATGATGGATAATAATGATGGAAATATTTTTTTGGCAGGTCTCAAAGTAGAAAATGTTAATATAAGCTATGTTAAACCGGCAGATGATGTTCCAATGGGCTACAGTAAGTACAGATTTTAATTTATTTTTATTCCTTAGGTAGTAGTAAAATTTCATTATAAAATTTGATTAGTAAAATGAATTGTTCCACTTAGTAAACGCTTTTCAGTAACACTGGTAGTATTTTGTCATTGTAGGTACTGCAGATAGACAACGGATTGATTCTTTACAAGAGGAGCTGGTTGGTACGCAAGCACGTTATCAACGAGAACTTGACAGGCTGGAAAAAGAAAACAGGGAGTTGCGTAAACAGAATTTGTTGCTGCGTGGAGGAAGAAACATGGCTGCACTAAAAAAGACCAAGGTAATTGAGAAATATTTAGTTATTAAATGAGCTGTCAGGCCTTGGGTTCTTTGCTAGATTTGTTTAAAAACAATACATTTAGCATCCATTTCATCTAATTAATTTATTAATTGTTAATTAATTAATTAAAATTATGTTTCAATGCATGTGATTATATTTTTGGAAATTATCAGCACAAATCGAATTTGAAATGCCTATGTTTATTATAGCGAAAGCTCTTTACTATGAATACTATATTATGTTGCTATTAGTTTTATTTATATGCATAGTAAATAGATAATGCTTTCGGAGCTTATGCTCAAAATTACGTCTTATTGATATAATGTCTATTTATTGAGGAATCGCAGTATTTTTACAATGTTTACTTAGCTATAAGATGCATTTTTTTTTTTACTTATTTTGAAATTTCCAAATTTGGTGTGCGATTTTATTATACATATACGCTTTATATTATAATAATATGAGTTTTATCTTACCTTTATTATTCATATTTGAAAATAGAGGTGTTTGATATCAACTCTAAGATATTATCAAATAACTGATAACATCTTATAGTTGAGGAAATACAGTGTAAATATTAAAATCTTAGTATATAGTCTTTTTTTATTGTTTAATTAATGTTATTGAATTATGTTTTATTTATTATTTTACAGAAATCCTTGATTGATATGTACTCAGAAGTTCTGGATGAGTTATCAGGGTATGGAAGTGGTTTTGAAAGTGCAGATCAACTACCACGTGTAGTGGTTGTTGGTGATCAGAGTGCTGGAAAAACAAGTGTTCTCGAGATGGTAGCTCAGGCACGTATTTTCCCAAGAGGAGCTGGAGAAATGATGACGAGGTATGGTTTTTTTGATTTGTATTTTTTTGAATTGTCCATTTTTATTTTAATATTGATAACGCTGTTCTGTGCTTGTTTCGAAAAGAAGGTTCTTTTACATAGTTGATAATATATGTTTTGAATAATTAAGAACCATTTTATTATTTTCAGAGCTCCAGTCAAAGTCACCTTATCAGAAGGTCCTTACCATATTGCACAGTTCCGTGATTCATCTAGGGAATTTGATCTTACAAAGGAATCGGATTTGGCAGAATTACGAAGGTATGAAAATTTTTCACTTCTCATTGAAACTGCTAAACTTTCACCATCATAAATGCTATACAGTTTCATGTTCAACTCTTTTAATAAATTTGCGAATAATTTTTGCTATTATAAGCATTTTAATCTTATGAATGTATATTTATTTTTGTCTGATGTTTAGAATTAATTGCATATTTTGTTACTATTATCTTTATATTTGCTATTGTTAGGGAGGTTGAGCTGCGCATGCGTAACAGTGTCCGCGGTGGTCGCACAGTTTCAAAAGATGTGATTTCAATGTCGGTGAGAGGCCCTGGCCTACACAGGATGGTGCTGGTTGACTTGCCCGGCATCATTTCAGTAAGATTGTTTTTTTAATCTTTTATGCTGTAATTTTTCAATGAGACATCCACATAAAATTACAGTACTAAATAATTAATGGCTAGGCTGTCATTGAAATATTCTTTACCACAAGATCACAGTATTATTGCAATATGTATTTGTCTTAATTTATCTATCTGTCTATCAGGAACGCGTAGTATGACATTTCTTATTTTGCTTAGTATTTTTTGTATTTCAGAGTTTATTTGTGAGAAATTTTAATTTAAAAGATAGCAGTACTAGAAATTTTTTAATTTATAGCATAGTATTGATTGAATCAAATTTTAATATTGAACATATATATATTATTTAAAAAAGAAATAGTTTTGCCGTTGATGACAGGTTATAAATACTAACTTAAATTTGATTTTTAATTTGTATAAATGCAAAACGATTTTATCATTACTTTCAAAAGGAATGTTCTAACTTGACGATAGTTTATATTTATATATTGTAGGTACTTATTAATTACATTGCGAGTTTAAAAATATGTTGATTTTCTCATTAGTGCATATGTTCTGCTAAAATGGTTCATTGCATATTTCTTTAGCGCTCAAATATTTTTCATATATCATTAAAAATTTATCTGGACAATATGTAATCATAAAAATAATAAAAATATTTTAACTTTTCGGCTAGTGTGGATTTGGCTTTTGCGAAATTAATTAATATGTTCTTTGACAAATTTTCAAAATTTCTTCAAATATCATAATTTTCTGTATTTATTTCCAGACCCAGACTGTGGACATGGCATCAGACACGAGAGATGCCATCAAACAAATGACACAAGCTTATATGAATAATCCGAATGCAATTATTCTGTGCATCCAGGTAAAATAATATATTTTATATATATTTTGTAATCAAGTGTGATTTTTGTGAGAAACTGATTTCATTCCAAATTTTGGCTATTGTTTCCAAATTTGTTGTAATTTCATTGTTATTTATTGCTATTTTCAGGATGGTTCAGTAGATGCAGAAAGAAGCAATGTGACAGATCTTGTTGCACAGTGTGATCCGTCAGGAAAGCGCACAATTTTTGTACTCACGAAAGTAGATATGGCTGAAGAAAATTTGACAGATCCAAATAGAGTGAGCAAACTACTTATTTGTTAAAACTGTGTTTGTCGTTGCTTTCACTGCGGAAGCTTATAAAACATTCTTAAATTGTACTTAATAATGTTGAAATGGGCAAAGAGAATAATTTAATGAATTGATCATTTATTTTTTCAGATTAGGAAGATTTTGTCTGGAAAATTATTTCCTATGAAAGCACTTGGATACTTCGCTGTTGTCACTGGTCGCGGTCATAAAGATGATTCCATCCAAACTATTAGGGATTATGAAGAAAAATTCTTCCGCAATTCAAAACTATTCAAGTAAGTAATATCTAAATTGATGTCAGAGATGGCTTTATATCAGTAACCGTTATAGCATTGGTGTTGCACTATTTTGACTTATTATTTTGGCCTTATCGATTGATGAGCTATTATTTTGAGCTACTTCAGAAACATAAATAGATAAATAAATCTTTGTATAATTGCAGTTAATAGAGAGTAACTAAAATGATATCTGAATTCTCTGTTTTGGTTACATTTCCATCATTTATGCAATTTTATCAAAACTGATTGCAATTATTAAAGAACTCAGTTCTAAATTGTCTCTCTTTCTAGACAATAATTGCTTACAAACCAAGTGAATAGGATGATATCTTATTTGGAAATATAGGTTTTAAAAAATAATTTCTGTTTGCAAATCTAAACATTTCATTTTTAAAGTTTGATATAACATAGTTTTACTGTAAATATTTTCAAAAATATTATGGATTCTAGATAATCTTAATATAGTATTCGTATATTATTAGTATAAATTACACAATTGTTAAATAAATCTTTCCAGGGATGGCCTTATCATGTCCAGTCAAGTTACAACTAGGAATTTGTCATTGGCTGTCGCTGAATGTTTCTGGAAAATGGTCCATGCCTCTGTAGAACAACAGGCCGATGCCTTCAAAGCGACTCGATTCAATCTTGAAACTGAATGGAAGAACAACTTCCCTAGGTAAAAACTATTTACTATCTTCTTTAGTGTATAACCATCTTGTTCCCAATATTGACTATTTATTAGTGTTTAAAGTTTGATATACAAGTGTCAAAATGTTAAACATTACACAATACTTATAACATTATATCAATTGCCTCAATTGTGTCATTAATTTTATTTTTTTATCATTGATTGATTTATAAGGTTGAGAGAACTGGATCGTGACGAATTGTATGAACGAGCCCGCGGAGAAATTTTAGATGAAAGTATCAATCTATCCATGGTGGCACCTAAGAAATGGGAAGAGAAGCTTATGTGTCGCTTGTGGGATACTACTAGCACCCATGTATTTGAAAACATTTACCTCCCTGCAGCTATGACGCCAAATAACAGTAAGAACTGAAATTCCTTGACATCACAATAATAATTGTAAAAACAAAAATATTCTCAATATTGGTGACAAATATCTTTTGATACATTTATGTATTCAGTTTCGATTCATATGGTTTTGGGCTTTTACCAGGTTTCGAAAATAGTTTTATTGGTTATAATTAGTTAGTTTTAATCATCAATTTATAATTATGAATTTTATACATATGAATAGAAATGATGCTATATATTTGTCTTCTCAAAATTAATAAGATATAAAATAGTAAAACTACATAAGTATTATAAAAAAAACTTTTAGTTAGCTTTTCTCAATAATCAATTTAACATTTATAATTTTTGTTCCACATTTTTTATTTTTCTATTATTAAAAAAAAAGTACAGAAAATGAACTTGTAAATGTAGGCATAATCTGCTTTACGTGATTATTTAGCATTATTTGTAAAATAATTATGCAGATGTCGAGAATTCATTAAAACATCCTTTAAACGCCCAGCGGTCCCGTACGGGACCGGTGATTATGGTATGGTGCATTTCGCTATAGAGTTACACTGATTTATGAAAATAGTATTCAAAATATGAATATTAGCTTATATAAATAATGTCTTTGAGATACCGTTCAATAATTTTATTTTTGGTTCCAAAAAATATTTTTGTCGTGATGAATAATATAAACATCTGTGTTACAATATTGGCTATTGGTATATGCGTTGTTATATTAGGCGAACCATAATAAATCAGCTTAATCTACACTATTCAATACATTTTGAGGAGGAAACAGATTTTTTTCATACAATACATAGAATATTTTTTCTTTGAAGCAGTGGCTCCCAATCTGAGTGCGCGAACCCCTCAGAGAAGTTTTTATTCTTTAACTTTAACGCGTAATTATATAAAATGTGAAAAATTATGTATAAAGCTTTTGTAAATTATAAACAATCTTTTATTTTGATAATGTTTCTTATTATACCCAAATATAATGAATAGATTTAATAATTATTTTTAGAACAACTGCGGGCCGCGCGAATATTTCACGAAAAAAATGCTTGGGCGGTTAAAGGTTAATATTTTCATGGAAAAGCATCTAACGTTGACTGTATTATTTTTATTATATGTATTTGAATTTTCTTTAATTATTTTAATTTCATAATGTAAATATTATTCATTTTCTTTTTTTCTAGATACATTCAACACCACTGTTGACATAAAACTTAAACAATGGGCTGAAGGATCTCTCCCTGCCAAGTAAATGTTCCATATGTATTACGTTACCAAATAAAATATTATATAACTCTAAAGTGGAAGTATCATTGAAAATATTCTCAGACTCTATTACTCTATGCATGATCTGTTGTAAAGTCTTTTTGATTTTTTTAGATCTGTTGAATGTGGATGGGAAACACTTCAAACTGAGTTTAAAGATTTTATGCAAAAAGCAAAGCTGTCTACAGATCACGATGATATCTTTGACAAACTTAAGACGGCTGTTATTGATGAAGCAATGAGCAGGTAAAATTGTTTATATTAAATTACTTTGTATTCCATAGGGGATGTAGATATTTATATTTTATGAAATTTAATATTATTGTATTGTAAAAATTATAGGCATAGTTGGGAAGGTAAGGCCATGGAGATGGTGCGTGTATTGCAGTTAAATGCTCTCCAAGATCGAGCTGTAAATGGAAAACGTGACTGGGACGAAGCTGTCAATTTCTTAGAGAATTCTATTCGGGATACATTAAAACGAACCGAAGAAATTCTGAAGCAAATGATGGGACCATCATTTTCTGAGAAGTGAGATATTTTTGGATTGCAATTTTATATTTTACTGTCAATAAATTGGGTAATATATTTAGTATACAGCATTTGAACTGTAAATGAATATAATTTTAATGTAATATTTGTAATAAATAGTTAATAAGTGCATTTTTTAATTTCAGATGGCTTTATTGGCAATATACATCTGAAGACCAATCAAAACGCAATGCTGTACGTGTAGAATTAGAGGGTCTCTTGCGTAATCAGAAATCAAGCACGACTGCAGATACTGGAAGACATGCTCCAAGTTTATCTTATGAAGAGATAGCTGCTGTACGCAAAAATTTGCAGCATAAAGATTTGGATGTCGACTCTGATTATATTAGGGATACTTGGCATCCAGTTTACAGAAAATTTTTCTTGAAACAGGCTTTGGCTAGAGCTTATGATTGCAGAAAAGGCTACTATCTTTATCATCAACAGGGTTTGGATGGAGAAATGGAATGCTGTGATGTTATTTTGTTCTGGAGAATTCAGCAGATGATGAGAGTGACGGCAAATGCTCTCAGGCAACAAATTATGAATAGAGAAGCCCATAGATTTGATAAGGAATTGAAAGATGTCTTAGAAGATTTTGGTCAAGATGCAGATCGTAAGAAACAACTTTTAACAGGCCGACGCGTCACATTAGCCGAAGATCTCAGTAAGTATAAATCCTAGCATTTTTCTCTAAATATTGTGTTGAGTTATTCATAAAGTAAATAAAAAAAATGTTATTTGAAAACCATTTATTTAACTGTGGGAGTATATTTGAATATTTATGCTCACTAGTTCCTCTCTAAAGTATTAATAAGATGTCGTATTGATGTAAAAACTTATCTCCAATTACTTACTGTGCTTTTATATTTTACAGAACGCGTACGGCAAATACAAGATAAATTGGAAGAATTCATCGCCGCTCTCAATAAAGAAAAGTAAAAAAGCAGTTTACTCTTAATACAAATTGGACATTTGACATATTTTTTTATAGCTTTCAGCATTTATTTTTGTAATTATAGTTCTATTAAATTTATTTTTCTTACTAAATCAAACATAAAATTGCATATTTACTTGTCTACTATAGAAATATTTTCCGTGTCACCTCAAGCAGCATATGAGGTGTCGTGAAAATAATTAATTGCTATATTTTTCTTATTCTAAGTCATTTAATTCAAAAACATGTGTCATAAAACCAATTGATTTTGATTTATTATTTACATTAAACCAATTAAAATGCTTTAATGCTATAAGTTCCTGCTTAGTTTTGAATTTCAATGTATTTATTTATAGTACTGATATTAATTAAAAATAATGTATATAATATTCTCTAAAGTGTGGAAGGGTTCTAGTGTAAATATTTTTCAGTTGACAGAAGGAGTCTGGGTGCTCATATTTCCAAAAAAAAGGTTAGGTTAGGTTAAATAGTTAATAACCACAATTAAAATATGAATGTGAAGAATTCAATTCGCGCGAAAAATACCCCAGACTACCGAGCGTCAATTGTCTTGTATATATACATTTTAGATATATCATCCACTGAATACAGTGTTCCAAAAATCACAAAGTAAATTAATTTATTTCAAAATATGAGATAATTATTGCATAGTGTTATCACAAAAATAGATTTATTTGTTAGTTATTTACTCTCACTGTTAAACATTAACAGTTTCACCAATGTAAATGAAGTTGTTTTGTACTTTTATTTCGATTTTACGTTGATGGATTATTAAAAATCATTCAATGTAAATGTAGAAAGAAAGTTGCAAAATTTATTTCATAAAGATTATCATTTTGTGATATAGATTTATATTGTTCTTATATGAAATGTCTTATGCATGCTCATAGTGTAATTTGCTTTTTGATAATTTTAAGCACTTGTAACTTAATAATATTTTTGATTTATTGATGCCTTACTTCATTTTTTTAAAGAAGAGACTGTTTGATTATCTTTTTTGAGTTTCTTTGACTGATTTCAATCTGACTTTATATGACTCTCTCCACCAATCTGAGGCTGTATCATGGTACCCTTATATCACAGTGTAGTTTTATACAGTGCTTCGTATACATGCATGTAGGTATTACTGGTGACGCAGTAATTTGACCTTGTTCGGAATTGTGAGATAAGGAGCAGATTAATTATAACCTTATGTCCAAAATATAAAGCAACAATCTATCTGGTTTGGGCATGTGTTGCATGTGTGTTTGGTGAGACTGAAACTTGTCTGTCTATTTCTAATCATATGGATTCTGACAACATGAAAAGCTGCCGATGATCATCCTAGGATTTATTTGGTAGAGCTTGGTAACGCTGGAATAACTTGTAAGGAAGCTGAGGCTGGCAGGAGACATGTTGTTGGAGGCATGCGTGGTGGCCATATGCTCCCGAGTAGGGAACAGTGATGGTCTAAACAAAAACTTAGTCATTAAACGACGTGGTAATCTAATCTAATATAATTGCGTCTTTGTCAATTAATTTTTCTTCTTCCTACACGAATTCTGGGTTCCAAACTACCCCTTGTACATAATTGTATTATTTTTTGAAAGTGTACTTGCTTTATCTGGTTTGAATGAGAAAAAAATTGCGGATTACGAATAGTCGGATACTTGACTGATGGTTATAAAAATTAATTTAATCAACATGTACAGTAAAAAATATTTGAAATCTATTAAAGAATGTATGCTACTCAAATAAATTTTACTTCTTCATACACTTATTGTCTTAAATTTTATAGCTGTTAAATTGTATTCATTTAAAAAATATATTAGTATTAAGTGTTGTATGATTAATAAAACTTATATATATATTCTGAGAAAATTTGTTGGTATGCTTTATAAATGTAATTTATTACTACTAGGTAAGAGATCTCCTGTTTGCAGCAAAAAAAATCATTCTTGATCGAATATAAGTTAGCATTATCAATGATTTTTGGATTTATTTATTGGCCGTTACGATATCTTCTAATAGTTCTTGTAAATAATTGTTAGTAATGAAATATTACTTTTTTCATTTGATTCTAGGTTTGGAGATTATTTTAAGCTTACCTTTATTCTTTGATCAATTAAAAAACTTTATAAAATCACGTTTTTTATTTATATCACTTTTAAGGTGTTAACTGTCACTTCTTGATGGAAAGGCATTATATTTTAAATAATAAAAACACATTTTTTTAGTACTTATTTCCACAATATATTTTTTGATCAGGACCGGTTTCGCTCATCGCGAGCATTATCAACTGATCTCGCGATGAGCGAATCCGGTCCTGATCAAAAAATATATTGTGGAAATAAGTACTAAAAAAATGTGTTTTTATTATTTAAAAAAAAAAAAAAAAATTATTTATATAATAGAACTATGGTAAGTTTTCTTTCAAATTAATGGTAGCTGGAATACACATCAAATTATCTAATGAAACTGATATAATATGGAGTGTGATATGTTAGGGTTAGTGTAGGTATTGAATTTGGACGAAGGTGACGGTGCTTGGTTCACGAAAGAAGCTCTAAAAGATTATAATTTTGGCAATGTTCATCACCGACAGTGTTAATGTTTTGGTAGTTGAGTTAAGACTAGATACATACAACAAAATTTGATTTACTCGATTAATGAATTTGATATAATTTATTTGGGCGTAACTTTTTGTCGCTAAATAAACTATAAGAATAATTAAAAAAATGAAAATAAGTTACGGTAACTAATTGTAATTGATTTAAGTTTGCCTTGAAACAGATATAACAAAAATATTCTTGCATTTTTTCTGTTAGTTCAGGCACATTATAATGATTAAAAGATTCATATGGAAATATGATACTTAAGTCAATAGTAAATTGCGAATTCAAAACTTATCACTGCAGATAAATACAAACAGAGGGATATGATATTGAAGCCGTTTATTTTAAAAAAGGTTGCTTCTTTAATAAGGCTTTTAAGTTTCTCGACTTCAAAATAGATTGAGAATCAAAAATTAATAATCTTAGCCATCCTTTCAAACAAGTTTTTGGTTTTACGAAGCTTGCAGGTTTTTTTTTATCTACATAATTTAGTCTTAATTGATAAAAAGCATTCATCCAACTACAATAAAATAACATGTTATCTCAGAGCTACACGCATGTGCCGATTGGCTCTGATTTCTCCAATACAACAATTCAAAGTTATTTTATGAAGAAATTAAAACTTCAAAGTTTAATCAGTTAAATATTATAATCAATTAAATAAAAAAGTAATTGAGTAATGATTTTTCTAATATTGTCATATAATATATATTAGGGTTCTTAATTGTCTCTTAGTTTATGAAATATAAATACAAAGGCAGCTGACTAAATTGTCTCTTGTCATACTGCTCTAAAATTTTCAATATATGAAAATATGTAAATGGTTGAGTTGAAACATGAATGTGGAGCCCCTCATACATGTGTGCTTTAGATTTGATAACATTCCTTACATTAAATCCATACTCACATTTGGCACTTGATACTTATCATGCTGAACAAATATCGTATAGAAATGAAACAATGAAAAGAATTCCTTTAAATCTTCATCGTTAGAGGTGAATTTGTTAATGCAAAACATGTTGCTAAAAATAATTGCTTGGTAAGAATAGACACAAGAGGAAATGGGAATAAATATTAAAAGAAAAACTGTTGTTTTGTTTTCTTAATATAATACTTATTTGTATCAAACTAATTCTTGAATTTTTGCTCCACACACATCTTGAATCTATTCAGGCAGCAGTGTCTTTGTCCTCCCCTAAATTTGCAGAATAGCCCACAAAATATTAAATATATTAAGAAGTATTATATTTATCTAAAAACTCAGCATAATAGCTTTAGGGTTATATGGAAATTATATTAAACTTGTTACAATGGGGCAAATATATTGAAAGTCTTTACATCGATGGTTCTCATATGAGGCCACGGTAGCCGCATGCGCTCACCAGAGGATTTTGTAGTGGTGACAACAGCTTCATTGGAAAAATTGATATTTGAATAAAATATGTGTGGTGTAGTCATGAGACGTTTCCATAACCATGGTAGAAATAAGTCGAATATCTTTTTATTAACTGATTTTAATGCCAGGTCTGTGGCCGAGGAGTCATCATTGTTTGATTGGGTTGTGATAGCGCTTGAATTGCAATATGGACAGCTTCATAATTCAAAAGCTAATTTTTCAATCAATTTTTAGATTTGTGACCAACGGAATGAATATCAGAAATTCACCCCCACTGTAGCGAGAGCTATTAGCTTACCACTGGTCATGTCCTAGATCTATCCTTCTAACCGCACTCTGTTTGAAAGAGAATTTGGGTTACTAAATAATTTATTGATTGAATTGGCATTCACTTGGTAGAACTCCATTATAACATGGAGAAAAAAGTTTTTTCACCGTGTTTACTAAATAATTAGTAGTGTTTACTAATTCTAAGATGTAAAAGATGTTATTTTAGTTTTTTTCAGCATGGAGCAAAATTTTTTTTAGTGTTTCATCTATTTATTTGAAAAATGGGATAAATATGTTCAAATTCAGCTTTTGCTTCCCTTCGACCCTTCCTGCTGCACTAAAAGATATCCCTGATGTAATGATGTTGAAAAACAGTGGCCTGAAGTATTTGATTGTTATACAACTTCTGATTTATGGAATATGTATTTATTTTTGACTTGTATTATAAAACTGTTTTATTGAAAATATTCAAAGACATGCAACATACATTTGGTTTCTATGTTTTTCTTTCCATCATTGCTAAGTTATAGAGCAAATAGCAATTAAAATATTTTTGTGATGACTCCAACTTTATTTCATATCATACCCGACCCTTCCATACATTTTAATAAATTATTATGGTCAATACAAAAAAAAATATATGTAAGTAGATATAGATAACGAAACAAAACAAGATTCATCTCTAGTTTAATAAAATTTAAAATGTTCCTTTTGATTTCAATTACTTTTATAAATATATACACACCGAAATTTGAAAAAAGTCAATTTATTTTTTTATATTTAAAACTATATAGTTACCGCTATGTCAGGTATCTTTTTTACTTCTACAGTGAATATAAGAGTTTCATATAAATCATCATGTCACAGCATTACGATTTCTTCGGTAACTTCGATGCAACACGCTTGGCTTGATTTATAATATTGAACATGAAATATAATAACAATTTCACTGAAATAACTAAACTATATTTAAAATCCCTGTGATGTGTCAGTTCGTAAGATATTTTTTTCATTTATCCTAATTTTTCTTCTAAATCTGTGCAACTATATTAGTACACTAAAAAAAAAAAGTAAATTCTATTGCTGTGATCATATCTACCCCCTACTCTATTTTGTTAATTTCAATTTTGGTCGTATTTTTTAGCGCTGGCGTCAGTTGTGATTAAATCCTGAATCTCTACTTCAGTTTTATTATTGTAAAGTTGGTACGCAATGTCGTCGGCGGTGCGCAAGTCTCGTCACGAATTCGACTTTATAAATACTTTCGCGCCCTTCCGAGACCTTAAAAGTGATTTATATTTTTCCTAAATATGTATCAAAAATGTTTGTCAATACCAAGTGTAATGGAATAAACCGATTGATTTTATTTAAATAAAAACTATTACAGTGATCAAATTATAACCGTGTAATTGTTAAAAAATGTGCGTTAGACTGAAAAATATTTAACAATATTTAAATATTATTCGTAATATATAAAGACAACAATTGATTTAAACAGTGTACAGAGTAATCGGCCACAAGTGATACATGATCCTTAATTCATACACATTATTATTGTTCTATGAAGTAATTAAAATGTGGATTTTAGTGATTAAAAAAATATTCCACTAAATTGTCGTCGCGCGAAATAAATATTAATAATAATATATTAATTAAAAAGTGCGTAAAAAGTTTCAAAAACGATACGGAGTGCTTTAAAGAATAGATCGTATATTCTGTAATGTATATTGCGGTTAAGAAAAATCAAATGTGTGCTTGATTAAGCAATTGTTTATTTACTGTTTTCTTTACGAATCAAGATGGCAAATACGATTCTGGCAATCTTCATGATGATGATGCTCGGAATGACTTATTCGATGGAAATTTCGCCGACAGTCATCGAAGAAAGAGGTAAGGCATCAACGAAAATGTTAGCTTTTTTATTTATTAATATATTTATAAATCGTCATGATTTGTTAAATAATTTCCGAAACAATTCTGCGTACACAAAATTCTTCCTCACCAGAAACATTGAACTTTAATAAACAGCAAAAAAAAAAACTACAGATGGACCTCGACTTAGTTACAGTTTACTATTTCCCACATTTTTGTCGATACTGAAAAAAACAATAAAGTCCCTTCTCTCGTCTTAGCTCCCTGTTACGTTAGGACCCGTGCTGACGTATTTTGATAGTTTATTTGTGAATGTAGGCATAAATATTTCCTACATATCAATTTATAAACTTGAGTGAGAAATTGAAGAGTTAATACTGAACAAAATAAATTAAGGACCCAAAAACTTCATAAGATCGAGACAATGATGTAAATAATTAGATTCCCGAAAGCAACGAACATTTTCCTTCTTTTTGTCAATGTTTTGACAATCAAAAGTATGGATGAAGCCTTTGTGCATTTTGACTATCGTGGAAAAATGTGATTTATTTATTTGGTAAATGTATATTACAAATATTATATTTGTATTACTTTTGCAACGTAGAAAATAATGGAAATCGTATACCCTAAGTATAATGGCAATTGGCAAATTAAAAAAATCACCTGAAGGGTAAAACGCCATATTAACTGTATTATATTTTTAAACACACAATTCACAATTTAAATTTATTACACTCAAAAATTTGCAGATTTCTCGCTTATTCATACTTTTTTGAAGCCTTCATTTCATTTATATATCATTTAGATCAATTTATCCCAATTATATTTCGTCACAAAACCCTTTATATGAATACAAATATCTTAATAATAAATATAAATAATAAGATAAATATCATAAGTCAATTAAATTATGAAAGTATCGAACGTGAAGAAATTTTCCATTGAGTATTTGCAAAGTATGCATATGTAACATAAAAAAATATCATTTATTTCTCTAGACATTGCATTTTTTCCAGTCATCAAATAGATGAATTAACTAAATTGTTTTTTTTTTAAATAATCTGCATCGCTTGCATAATTGAATAGCACAGCAACCATCCAACGTATGTATTATTGTATTATTATAAACTCAACATATTTTAAATACATTACCTTTTTAAGATCATCACTTTTTTATTCTACCTTTGATTTTATTGGTTGGTCACGTGTGAAAAGTGTACACGAGTCACTTAGAAACAGGATTAGTATCTGAAGCTAGTTCTTATATTTTGACAAGTTGCCCTTTAAAGTATTTAGATACTAACTACTAAGTAATTAATACTATTTAAGTGAATGAATTTATAGCTTCAATCCGTTTGAGTAAAGTTAAACACGAAGTAACTAGAAAACGAACAAATAGCCTACTTTTGGCTAATTATTTTTTAGGATTAGATTGGTGGAAGGTAATTTAAAGACTCATAACCTATGCCTGTGCACAAAAATCGTTAAATGAATTGAGAAAAGCTGTTCATATTGGAACTTGAACCTGTAAAATACGTGATAGAAGAATATGTCGTTTTCCATTGTTTTTAAGATATTTCAAAACCCACGTTACATCTTTCGCTTTTGTTTGTGATAATATTTTAATCGTATCTTTATTTACTGTGTATTTTATTAGCTGTGGATAATATAACAATACACTTGATAACGCTGAAAACGTGACATTGTCTTTTACGGAACGAGCTCTATTTATATGTGAACTAAACAAACGTAGTAAGTGTTTATCGTAAGATCTAACTTCGATAAGATAAAACTTTAGACTAGACATAATCGTACCCGTACACGTACCGAGTTTTCTTTTTGATAGGTAAAATGTTTTCCCTCGTCGATATTGTGGAAAGCATGTGACACAGTTCACCATTCGGACGATAAGATTTACCTGTTTTTTACGTTTGCTTTATGGCAGAGATTTTAAATTATAACGGTGATGAATCATACATTTTTTGGTTCATGTAATTATTTTGTGACTGTGCCTTTCAAATTGATTAGTAGTGACGTGAACGTCTGTAACTATGAGTTTTCTTCAGTGGCTTAAAACCCCATTATGAATCATCGAATAAAGGTGGACGACACGAACACTCAACAAGTGAAATATATTTCGCATGAAACGAAATAAAGGATTAATGGGTAATTTTATTTTGACATTAATAAAGCTTAAGCGATTCATTTAAATTCAATTCATAAATTGATGATAATTGCTATTATAAAAATGTCGTAAGTGTAAGTTATTGGTTACTAGTATGCACCAAATCTGCTTAAGTAAAAAAAAAATAAACATTCTATTAATTTCCCCGAAATATCAAGTTAGACTAGATCAGGGCTGTTTAACTCATTCCATGCTGATCCGTTTAAAGGATATTCCAACACTTAGACTTAAAAATTTATTGAATAATATTGGTTTGAAACAATCTTATTGAGTTTGTTTGTTTTTGACCACAAAAATGATGGAAATCCGATTTTGCAGTTTTCGAACAGAAAGAAATGTTCTACATCGGTGTATCAGTTTTAATTTATCTATAATAATAACTTTAAGTCAATAGAACGTATTGATTTAAAGTTTATAAAAGAAAAACGTAATTTTGAAGTTTTTACCTTAAAAGTGTGAATTTAAGTCGTTCCTTGTTGAGAATTTTAAAGGATATTCCAACGCCGAGACTTCAAAAATTTGTCGAGTAATATTGGTTTGAAACAATCTTATTGAATTTGTCAGGACAAATTAAGCAGTGCATCAACTGAAAATTTAGCGAGTATAAGAAGGTTTTAATCACTGTTAATTCATATATTTTATGGGTATCAACTATCAACATAGAAAAATCTGCCGACTCAACAGTTGAGACGTTAGCAGTCAGGCGTTAAAAAATATTGTTCAGAGATCACATAAAAAAATTATAATTAATGTCGAGCCTCAAATAAAATGCTACTTTTAGATATATTGTATTTAATATTAAAAGTAAGTGATCGTTTAGTAATATGGCGAATGGGTAGCATTAAAATAGGTACTTATACCAGGCCTAGTTTGGATGAATCAAAAAAAAATAAGCATTTAATCAAACATACTTCAGTGGACTCGTATCTACTATAGTATACAAATTGATGAATGATCTGTAAATATATGTTCTGAAATTTAATCCATTATTTAGATGCAACTTTCGTGTCGTTTAATTTGCTGAGCGTTGATTTTTGTTCTGTCGTTGGCATGTCGTCAGCGCCATCGTCAAAAATAAGAACACTCAACAATTAAATCAATGTGGTCGACTTAGCAAAAAACGTCCGACATTTTTTCGCATCTAGCACAACTAATAATTTCTTATAAAATACTTACGAAAATCTTAATCAGTGTTGAACTTGAAAATGCTACGTTGTATTATTGACTGGTATTCTAGTTTAGAGACAAGAATTTTGGGTATTTTTTTCAAGTGAAGTTTTCAATAAAAAGAAAACAAACAATATTTTTGGAAAACATTTTTTTTTAAATATTTTCATTGGTGCTTGAAGAATACATAAAAAAAAACAAATGGAAAAATATTCGATTCAAAAAGTTACAGTTTACAATTGGGATCTTCAAAAATTGGCGCGCCCTGGTTGACCATTGAATCCAACTGTCTTAGAAATCCGAAATAAAAAAATAGTCCCTAATAAAAACAAATGCCGTTATCGTCCGAACTACAGAGTCAAAAAAATATTTTTTGATGTTTCTGAGTTTTTGAAAAATAGTAAAAGTTTAAACATAATTTTAGTTAGTACGATAGAGGGATGAATATAGAAGGTTTACACAAAATTTCAAGCAAATCGGTTTTGTAGATATCGTATCAACCGTCTCGAAACAATTAGTTTCGAGAAAAAAGCGCAAAAAGTTTCGGGCAGCGTCACTAAAGAGCTATATCGCTGAAAACAGTTTAAATTAAAAAAAAAACGATTTTTTTAAATTCTAGATTTGACTACCCCCTTAAAAAGCTTCTCAAAATATTCACTTAATTAATGTTGCTTTCAATAATTTTCTATACGTTTCTCAAAATTTCTAATCTGTATTTTATAATGCAATATTTTGCATTTCATAAAATAAACAATTTAAATACAATGCTGTCTTTACTTATATTACTTAGCTAAGCACTTTTGAAATTAATTCATGGTATACATATAATATGCACAACGATTAAAGATTTTTTTATATGTTTTACTTCATCGTGTAGAGATGACATGTGCATCACATTTGGTGTTTCGCGCGATTTCTCGCGAATTAATTGTAAAAAAATCATAGTAAAACAGACCTTGTTTTGATCCAGATGTGTAACCTCCACTGCGAATATATCAACGGCTGTTATATTTTTAAAATTATTTTTGGGCGTTATTTTACAATTTTGAATGTATATACTAATACAATAACAAACGCAAATTACATAACTTTGGATATGGTGCATTATTTTGATGCTTAACGAGTCGTGCAGCTGCGCGTCATACACGAAAAGTATAAAAGTGGTGGTCAAAAGTCATCATGTCAAAGCCAATTAATTATTGGAAAGATGATACATTAAAATGACGTATAAGTCTACAGAATTTACGAACTCTTACATCTCAAAAGGAATTACATCAATAAAAACAATTAAATATACACTTATCCCTCGATTTACACGGTAGATAGGTTCCTGAGAAAAACGAAAATGTACAATCGAAATTATGCATTTTTTAATGTAAAACAGTGTAAATCGAAATGTACACAGAAACGCATGATTTGGTTGTTTTCTGAAATACATAAATAAAACAAAATCATTAAAAAGAATAATTATAAATATTCTTTTATTAATTAAATACACTTAAAGCATATATAGAGTAACGAAAAAATGAAATCCAAAAGATTCATAAAAAAAATATTACAATGGTTGTTGGAGTTTTTATAATTCATCATTATCATCACTATTTTCATTTTTTTTAATGATTTTTATTGTAGCTTCATTCATGCTATATAATCTAGCAACATCTTTTACTCTTTCTCTGTTTTGTAAGCGATCTAAAAAAAATATTTTGGTTGCTAACGAAATAACTTTTCTTTTTACTTCTTTTGACAAAAAAATGCTACAAATATTATTCAAGACGTAAAACACGTAAATAAAAATTATGTACTCGTCTTTTATTTACGAATATGAAGAATTAAAAATTTTCAAGTTAAAGACTCAAACACAAATTGTGCCGCTGTAGCTGATTTGAAGCTTATGTCAAGGATAAACGCCGAACACCGAACGCGGGAGGAGACATGCGTGCAGTGGAATGCATGCTGTTGGATTCGCCTAGAAATGGACTCGCCCAGATGGATACCCCGGCACACAGGCGCACAAACAAATACAATTGGCGTGAACATTGTTTCTGTTGATCATAGCCAGTTATTTTCAAAATTTTTGTAATTCTTGTAAAATCGAAAACGTGTAAAACAAGTACCGTGTAACTCGAGGGATAGGTATATATGCCTTTAAAGCTTAAATGTTGGTTTAATCAAGACAATTAATTTACTTACACCGATCTTTTTCACGTTTACTTTTTACTTCATGCAAATATTGTTTTTTGTATCAAAATCTTTTATATATTGATTGGTTGAATTGACATTCACTTGGTAGAACTCCATTATAACACGGTGAAAAAAATAGCAATGTTTTTTAGTTCTAATTTTTCTTATTTATAACTCACGTGTAGACTTATTTTTACTTTACTTACTTAGGTCTTGACATTTCAAATTCAATTTAGACTCGAAATATTAGCAGAATACAAACTTGGTCACTCAAATGCCACAGTGTTTGATATCATCTGTTTTTTAATTTAGGTTTAAAGAAAGTGCAATTGTATATATTTTTTTGTGGTTGTTTTGTTCGCGTGGGCTTATAATTGTTCGTTTATTGTGTGGTTCAGTGAATTTCCCGTTGACATACATTGCAATAAATGTATTTTAGTTCTACAAAATTTTAAAGATACAGTTGATAGCTATTTCGGCTCAGCCATCGCCAGAAATATTTGTAGCTTACACCGTGTTATAAAGGATTTCTACCAAGTAAATGCCAATTCAATCAATATAATAAATGCATTTGTAAAGATCATCGAACATTATTGCATGCACTGTCTCACTGATATAATATTACTAATGCGTATCACATTTTGTGATGTGAATTTGACATGTTGACGATTCCTATTGTCGACAGTTGAATTCATTGAATTGTTAAATTTGTATTGTTTCCAGCTTATTTGTAGCACTATGTATCCTCAATCAAAAATGGTTACCAGACTCAAGATAATGAAAGGGTTAAAAAAATAAAATATACAAAAAATTGCGTAATATTTCGTTCATGAATTTGCAATACTACGAGGCCCATAATATATGTATATCATTATTTAAATACAGTTTGATATTTGAATGTATGCGAATTTAACTGTATTATGTTTGAAATTTTTTTTAACAAGTAACTGAAATATTCCAAATATAAAATTACCATGTTCCTATTTATTTAGAAAATATCTATTAATTTAGTTAATTCACCTTATAATTGCATTATCACAGAGAAACCACAAAATAATAGCTCACTATTTAAACCGTAGTCTTTAATATAAGTTTTATTTACATCTAATCGGAGATGTCATCGTTTTATTAATATTTTCAATCGTGATTGACAGAAACGGAGTTACACTCATGACTACCGTTGATTTTCCAGGAACTACAATCAAAAACAAATAGTTTTTTTGTATCTTATTTCAAGTCGTTATTTTATGAAAATAATAGTGTTTTTTTTATACAGCATAAACAAAGGACATCGCTAACATAAAATAGATATATTCCTTAGTCAATTATGTGACCGCTTTCATCAGAACGTAATTTTAAGTACCTGAAAGTGTTAACAGCCTGGACGTTGATTTGAGCCATTTTAACACGGTGAAAAAATAGCAATGTATTTTAGTTGTACATTTTTTTATAAAGTTGATAGCTATTTCGGCTCACGCCATCGTCAGAACTATGTTTAAAACGTACATGTCCTTATCTATGTATATCTGTGTAGAAAAGGTATACAATACATTTTCTCTCCTATTTTAACGACCTAGCTTATTTCCTGCTAGCAATAGACCTAAAAATTTTGAAAATGTAAATGAAACTAAACAGGCAGCTATTTCAATGTGCTTAACTATTGAACGGGATGGTTGTTATGGTTTATTACGGGTAGGCAATAGCCCCTTGCAATGGACTGAGAAGCGGCGACCGACTGATATTTTTTTGTTCATTTAAAATTTCGTGTGATGATTTATAGCTATTGATTTCTAGCTGTAAACACGCAGGCGCTGAGTTTAAATTTATATTATGCGATTCTTTTATAAAGTGATTTGCAAATTGTGAATCTGTTTTTTTTACTATTGAACGATCTTACATGTTAATGTGCAATACGTTCGATATGGAATTCGAGGAAGAAAATATTGGTCGCTGGAATGCGATCGACGGGCGGGAAAAATGGTTTGTCCAATGCTGACACACCAGGCTCCTGGGGGGTCAATTACTGTGACCTCCTGCGACAGAGGCAAAGTAACACACCACACACTAAGCACTTACAATCTCTGGCAATTAGTGTGCTGTTAGACACCACATCGTGTACAGTCTCACTGTTAATATAATATTCATCAATGAACACTACCTTAGACCTAGATATCTCTCGAATTTAACACGGTCTCGAATATATATTTAGATCAGGATAATAATTGTAGAAAGCATATCAACAGAATAAAAATAAAGTACGCCCAGTTCTTTTTTTACGCGATACATTGGTTCCAGAAAAAGGCGCGTAAAAAAAATCGTGTAAAAAAATGATTTCACGCAATTGCATTATATTTCTTTACACACCCTATAATATAAATTCCCATAATATCCGATACACGTGTATTTAAAAAAATGGAATGCTTTACAAAATTAAGTTTAAAAAATACACGTATTTTTTTGTACATCATATATAAATGTCTTGTTTAAAATAAATTTGGGGAAAAAATTACGTAAAAACGATTGAAGCGCGTAAAAAAATGTAGCCGTGCCGTCCAAAAAAATCGCGTAAAAAAAGGACTGGGTGTACGTAGAAAAAATCGCAGACAATCATAACAGACAAGGAATAAACCCAAAACACAAGCAAGGAAGCAACTCTGATAGTTTACCGAAACGATTAATATTATACAAGTTAAACTCAACACACATAATTCTTTGATTTATAGTATTTTTTCATTCGTACCCGAATATAATAACATTATTATTACGATGTAATATTGTCAGTTTTCAAAAATCCTATTATATTCTGTTTGATAATATATATTTGAACAAGCATTCAAATTCAATCTATTGAATTTTGTTATTCAAATATCGTCAAAAAGATATCACCATTTGAAACATTGTTTGTTATAGCAACAAACTTTTAATACCGAGTTAACAATAGAAACAGTTCTCGTGTTAAGATTTAATTTGTAATTACCATTAAATATTTTGTGGCTGTGTAGTCATTTGCTTAGCTTTTCATCTTGGATTTTGCATAGTGTTTAATCTTTAGCATTGAATTTCGATTTCGGAAATATGATATTTTTACACCCTTTCAATGATCGTGCGTTGACCGTAAAGCTCGTTGCAATTTCATGTATATCCATATTTTCTTTTTGAAGAGAGAAGTTGGTGAGGTTTTTATTTTATTTAAAAGCTATTAGAAGTATTCACTCCGTACATACATAACATAACGCAATATTTTGAGAGTTTTTGCGGACAGTCAAAATGAGAACTGAAGTATAAGTTCAATCAAATATTTAAAAACTAAAATATTAACAATAATAATTTAAAAACTGTAAATTTATAACACACATATGTTCAGTGGAGTATCTTGATAGGCAATTGCAATACCGGTATTTATGCAACCCGGTTCCGGTAATCCGACAGTTTTTAAATATTATATTTATTTTGCTGATAATTTAATTGAATGACTGACCGTAAAACAAAAAAAAAATGGCTTTTTTACAATCGTACTTATTGTTTCAATGACCATTCAAGATTGGCGGATTACAGAACCCCATAAATACCCCAAAATATCCCAGCATTTTTAAGGTCATACTGCAATTCAATGATGAAAAAAATAACATTTTGTCAGGTACTGCCATTTCGACTGGTCGTTATTGTGTTTTTTTCCCATTTTATTCAGTTTGGTGATGAATTTTTGTTTGTGGCCCTTCTTGATGGAAAGACATGATATTTTAAATAATAAAAATACATTTTTAGTACTATTTCTACAATACATTTTATAATCAGGACCGGTTTGATTATCGCGGGCATTGATAACTGATAATCTTTTGATAAAGTTCAGTTGATAAGGCTCGCGATGAGCGAAACCGGTCCAGATCAAAAAAATTATTGTGGAAATAAATACTACAAAATATGTTTTTATTATATAAAATATCACGCCTTTCCATCAAAAAGTGACAGTTAACACCTTAAAAGTAACTGATAATCAGTTGACGTTAACACGGTGAAAAAATAGCAATGTATTTTAGTTCTACAGAATTATTTTTACAAATATAGTTGATAGCTATTTCGGCTCACGCCATCGTCAGAACTATAAAATACATTGCTGTTTTTTCACCGTGTTATAATGGAGTTCTACCAAGTGAATGCCAATTCAATCAATATACAGTTGACGTTAGTTGAGAATGTTCGCTATGAACGAAACCGGTCCTAATTATACAATATATTGTCGAAATAGTACAAAAAAACGGTTTTATTATTAATAATGCAATACCGGTATTGATATATTTTCCCGGTAATGAAAACCCTGATTTTTATTATGCTTATATCAGACTATACGTCTTCACAGCGCTGAGAGTTATCGTCGGTACATTGAAAGGGAGCATCGTGATAATAATTGTCAATTAAAATAAATTGTCCTTTTCTGATGGAATTCCACCAAAATTAGTAATTTCAGTTACACCAATAATAACGTGGAGCAGATAATAGGGGTGTTACTTATCTAGCACTGTATTTAATTGTGTTACATCTATCACTACGTGCACGCGATATTTCAAAAGCTACGAAGAGTACTTTGTTCGATAAATTTGAATTTATTTTCAATATATTATTCCATTATTGTTCTAAATTTGAAAAAAAATTAAATAAGACGTTTCTTATAAACATTTACCGCTCATTTTGTTACTTAATACAATTGTGTTGGGGTTATAATACCAAACGTAATATTTTCAAAGTGACCGATGTTGAGTGGTATGCATATATGATAATGCAAGCCTAAAGAATCGATTGGCATTATTAGTTTGATGATAAACATCTATATAAGTAAAATAAGACCAATCGATTCTTGCCGTATCTGCCTACCTAAATCAATACCGATCAAATTTGTACTATTCCACATGTTTATCACTAATGACCCGATTTTCGCCTTTAGGTATTCCATAACGCGGTGACAAAACATGTGGAATCTTATAAAGTTCAATTCAAATTTTAAATTGCATCAGTTACCTTCAGGCGATACTATAAATTATATCAATATTGCTCATTTTATAAATCGTACGATTTGTATTAAAGCTCCACAATTATTGTTTTATAATGAGGATTAATTAATTTTACTAATGTTTTATAATTAGAATAAATTCATCTGTATTGTGTTTTAAATATTTGAAATTACAACCAAATTACAATTACAGTTGTTTTGGTTAAGAAATGTCTCATCAAACATACAGAAAAGATGTCAAATAAAGATATATTACTACACGTTTCAAAGGACATTGGATTTTGACCTACTCGGTTACGCATTTAAGGGTTCGTATCTCAAAATGAAAGAATACTTGCTGTGATTATTTTATTCAATACAATGAATAAGGATATCAATTCTTATCCACTGGAAAATATTTTTTTAGATAAAATCTTGTGAAGATATATCGTATCTAGACACATGATAAATTGTACTTTCATTCATTCGTTTTGTCATTATTATAATAAGAATTAGTGAGTACATGAAAAAATGTATACAAAAATAAGATAAACGTATCCGGAAGTTGGCGTATGACAAAATTCAGAGGGTGAAACATTCAGATAGCTTCCAAGCTATCTTTTATAATGCTATAATATAGTTTTTAATGGATACATACATTGTAACATTATTTTGAAATAAAATTGACAGTCTCATGTGAATATTGAAGCGTGCAAACGTTAAGAAGTGATTTTTCAAACGTTCGATTTTCTGAACGTATTTAAATAATAAATAACGTATGAAACAATTTCACCACTTTTAGTTTTAGTGTGAGTAACTCGTCAAATATTTATTTTGAAAACGGAATCTTACATATTAGGAAAGATAAGATTGAAAGCACCCATCAATTAAATGTGTTCTCTTTTGTTCTTAAATAAAGTGAAAATATCTGATTGGATCATCATGCATATCATTATGAAGTTCACCAGAGTTCATGTTGGTTCAAAGTCTTAACCTTAGAGGATTATATAATATATAAGTACATCCTTATATTTTACAGGAGGAAAGAATTATTAGCACAAATGCATTTTGTATGATATTAAAGCTACAGAATTTTAATGTGATAGATGCATTTGAATAAGAATGAATAATATCATTATTGTAGTGATAATCTGTCAGACTGCTCAGAGGTCACGATTTATTTTTTATCAAAGCCTCGACTGCAATTTGAAGGGAAGAGATAAAGGGAATTGAGAGGTTAAATTAAGCTACTACAGGAAATCCGGAAAGGTGCAATTATAATAAGAGCACTACTCCCAAGATTAAATTAAAATGCAATAATAATATTTTATACTATTAAGCACGGGTGTACTCATAGAATAAGATTTTATCTCGGAAATCAAAATATTTCTATCATACAATCAAAAAAACTTAATATTAAGTACGCAATCTCTTGTCCATTGAATTGAAAACTTTCTCATTTTTTTTTTGTAAATTTATCAAATCATATATAATTATTTACTGCAGAAGCAAATGAAAGTTAGATATGAATTTCAGTTCCTTAGACTTTTTGTCAATTTGCTTTTTTGGTTAATCGAATTTAATGTGCACATTTTTGTGTACCAACATTGTCATTTTTACTTCCGTATCGTACATATTATTTCGGATACTTCGGGCTGAGACCTAATACGAGCAACGTTTTTTTCCATTTCCATTTTCCAAATCCATTTATTGATTCCATTTGAACAAACACCGTTCATGATGTCTAAAAATTAACTCTCACCCATCCGATCCTAAAATACAGAGCGTAGCAAGAGCGAGTACCTAATCACCGACCTTTTTCTATAAGTTGAAAAAACTGAGTAACAAGTAGTTATCTTAGAAAAAAACTTCTAACATACCTCTGTTAGGAATTAATATTATACATATTCAGGCTTGAATTAAAGAATATAGTTATATTCTTAAATTGCATATGATAATGAGTATCAGCAATAATTATCAGTTTGGTTTCTCTTATAATTTGGAAATAAAATATTGCTCCGCCCCTGGTGAAATCTAAAATTTGACAAACATTTCAATCACTTCCCTAGCCAAAGGAAGTTAGTTGTAGAGCATCTTCAATAATTTTAATACCGTTTTGAATGAATTTAGATTCACTTACGTTATGCTATGAGGGTGAGTTTTTAATAGCTAAAGTGATTGACTGTTAAATTTTAAACTTAATTTTTAACGATAACTAGTGCAATAAAATTAAATTACTCTCGATTATTCATAGAATTATATTCACTGCAGAAAAAAAGAAGAATTTACACAGATACTAAGGAAAAAAATCTTTAAGTGTGTTTGTCTTTTTAAGCTGCTTCGGTTCCCGTTGTCGAATATAATATAAATACGAACATTTGAACAAATCTTATTTAAACGATATATTGTTAATCAGCTGTTCAGGTGTTTTCAATATTGGACAGAAGATGGGTTCAAAATGCAAATATAAAAGACTATGGCAACAAAACTTCAAATTTTAGTGCCGATATTTTATCATACATAGATACCGGTAAAAAAATATAGATTATATATACCCAAAATGCGTAATAATTTAAACTAAATTCACTGAACAAACTCAATGCGGATGTACATGTTACGAGTTAGGGGGTAACATTTGCATCCTGTCAATGTTTACAGCACGCAATTTTTTCCTGTCCTTTGATTCATGGATCCATTACACCTGCCCATTTATTTGCGAAATTCGCTATATATTTATTCTATTATTCAATACATGCGCAGAGTTGGTATTTTAGTTCGTAGCTAAAAAGTGATTTACTAAATTGTGAAGGTGTATTTCTAGTAAGTTCCACAATTCACCGATACGCTATATCTGTATGTATAGAGATGTGAAGGGATGTGAAGGGATGCCATATGTGCCGTTTTTTCTGCTCCATATTGAAACCACGAAGCAGATCTGTGATTGAAACCCACGCCCCGGAGGTCAAAAGAGCGGATGTTGCCAGCCTGCCAAATGCACCAGTGTACAAGGTATATTTTATAATAGCATCTACATTCATAAAACGGGGGTTGAAAACATTTTTAGGCTTAATTCTTGAACTTGGACTAAAGTACTTTTTCAAATTTCGAACCATCCACATAGATATTTTAAACATAAATTCACATTACAAAATAATTCAAATTATTCTAAGAATTAGTTTAATTGGATTTAATAGAATATATACCAACATCTCGTCATAATACTCATATACCATCAGATTTGTAAAAAATCCGGAACATATGGTTTCTTATGTTAGCTGATAAATAAAATGGCGGTACATTATATTCTTTTGTATGCCAATCATGAAAGATATTTTTTATATATATAATAATTTCACGATAGAAAGTAATCGTCACGTTATATTCAGCACAAGCTATTTAAGATGATGCAGTGGCCACCGAGAACTCTTTGCGAATAAACTGCAAGCAATTGACGCCCTCAAAATTAACATAAAAAACGCCGTCCAATATCACATTCAGCCAGATTTATGCGACAAAATTATTAAAAATTGGATCTCCCGATTATGTGTCAACAAGCAAAGCTGCGGCGAACATTTGAATGACGTTATATTCCACACTGAGTGCTATGAAATTTATTTTAAAATGAAAAAAAAAAGATGAACGAATATCTTATACACGGCTTGTTTTATTTATATGTACACAAATTTAAAGCGTCCCTATTGAAAAATTCTTCATATGTATGTATATTTGTTTTATTATGTTATGTTACACAGCATGAGAGTAATTTAAGAGGATATTTGGTTCGAAGTCACAATATTGCCGATATATGAGATTGCCTGCATTTAAAACACGGATGCAGGTAACAGGCACATTTCTGCACCTTGCATGTGCAAAAAAAACATGCTGTCCTAAAATCAATGCTCAATCAATTTATTTTTTCGTATACAAGTTGAATTTGACGTAAGTATCATAGTATATTCAATTTTGGACACAAAATTAGGTATATTGATGGAATTGGCATTTAATTGGTAGTACTCCATTATAACAGGACGAAAAAATAGCAATGTATTTACTGTCAAGAATATCTACCTATCTACAGTTATGATGAGGGCGTAAGCCGGATAGCTATCAATTATATATCTTATAATTTTTTTAGAACTAAAATACATTGCAATTTTTTCTCCATTTTACAAAAGTTAGGAATTTTTCATTCGAAAAACGTCAATAGATTATCTCTGGAGATAAGACTTACATTGAACAGGTGGACACGATAACACTGTTTTCGATAATGCAAAATCAATTGGAAGTGAAAATCAACTTTTGATCAACAACAATCAATTCCTGTACATGATACTGACAGAAATTTGTTTGAATGTTAAAATAGTGATGTCTGATAGGTTCATTGAAAATCCGTTTAGATGTAATATTGCATATGATATTTTGTATAAACATAAGCGATTATGCAAAATATATATTTGTTAAGAAAAAAAATTCGATGCGGCTATAAAATAGTTAATGTAAATAATGCTATTGAATTTGGTTGTTTAAAATGGCATTTGATTTCCCTTCAGATTCATTAGTTCGTAACACCAAAAAGATCTGCTTTAAGGTGTTAACTGTCACTTCTTGATGGAAACACATGCTATTTTAAATAATAAAAACACATATTTTTAGTACTTATTTCTGCAATATATTTTATTACTCTCTCATCCCGAGCATTATCAACTAATCGCGATGAGCGAAACCGGTCCTGATCATAAAATATATATTAGAAATAATTACTGAATAATGTGTTTTTATTATTTAAAAACATCAAAAAGTATTCGCATCAATCCTGATTTCTATAAAAAACGTAAATTTCATGACGCAAGCAATCTTTGTTTCATAGTTTTTTTATAACTGACAGTGAAAAATGATACATAGTTTGTCGAAAGTAATGATTAATATTCTAAAGGGAAGAATATACGTAAGTCTTTGGCTGGTAATAAAAATAATAAATTGTCTTTTCAATTGATTCAAATACAAATTTAATATGAAAATAATGTTTTTTGTTTTGTTTGTAAAACTCGATCTATAGTCATATTTTAACTCTCATGCACGTCTAAGAAAAATCGAAGTATTTTTTTGGTGTTATTTTTTTTTATCTGACTGGCATGTTATCCAAGCGAATATTTTACGAGTGGGACGTTCTGCGCTTATAAAGGCAATTTACATGATGGCATTTTATCGCCTGGGTGTAAAATTCATTCAGTAACGTCTTAAAACCTGAAATTTTAAGTGCATGAATGAATATTGTCTCTGCTTCACAGAAACAGGATTTTAGCGGCTCTTCGCCGGTCATACTCTTGAAGAGGGTCCTTTTTATCCCATTCACAGCTGTTGTCAACGGTTTACAATCTTACACAATAATAATTCAAACTAAAAAAAACTAGAAAGTTTGTGGTCGTTCGTCTTGTATATTTTTTTGATTATAGCTCGTTATTCTGTGTTAATTATACTGTATGATTCAATACATTTAAATTTGATTTGATTTCAGACAAAATCAATATTACAATCTATTGTTTTAAGGTGCTGACAGTCACTTCTTGATGGAAAGGCATGATATTTTAAACAATAAAGATACATTTTTTAGTACTTATTTCCACAATATATTTTTTTTGTTCAGGACTGGTTTCGCTCATCGCGAGCATTATCAACTGAAAGAATACAATTTATAATATCGACTGAAGGCGCTTGATGGAATTTCAATATCAAATTTTAACAACTAACTGACTTAAGCTTAACAGAACTAACTGACAGTTCTGACTGAGTTAGCTCTGTTGCATCCGTGTGATAGAATGCCGAAAGGCGAAACCCGGGTCGTTAGTGAAAAAACATGTGGAATCGTACAAAATTGTAACGATTCAAATTTGATAGAATTCAATTTACAAACAAGTCTTTTTTGAGTCAAGTTTTTTTTATTATTTTAAAAACAATCTTTTGCCTTAATTTAATTGTCTTTCTGTAACGCAGGACACACACACTCAGTTATAATAATACCAGTCATAAACCAGTGACCTTACAATTATATTACTTTAGTCACGGCGTATTACTGCGAAAAGTATCGATTGAGAACATATAGTAATATTTACACACTAAAAAAAAACATATAACATTGAAAAAATGGTCTTTGAAGCGAATGAGAATTTTGGATACTGTTAAAACAAAAGTCCTAATGTATGTTTCGACTTTAACTTTGATACAGCGTTAGTAACTAATAACCGTGACAATTCCATTTTGTGACTTGACAGAGAACGAGTTGAGGAATAATTTCTATATGTTTTGTCACGTGCGATATGTACACATATAACATGCATTTCTTTTGTTATGTATGTATAATTATTGTTTGATAAGTTTGTGATATTTTTCATCACGAGTTTGATGATACTATTGTTGTCACTTCGAGCTGATAAGACATTGTAAACATACGTCAGTCATTATTGTATTATATTTATAACAATGCATATATATCAGAGGGATTTTATTTAAATCCATCTATTCATCAACCCTGATTTAGTTTTCTTCACTTGAATCATTTTTAACAATGACAACACCTACCAAGACGTACAATACGGATTTCAAATATTTATTGAATCTGGCAAGCAGGTGTTATTCATTTGAAACAGCTTACATTTCGTATTATTGTATCTAAAATTAGAAACTCTAGTTTTTTTCATAAAATAGATTTTATTGGAATCTTAGGAAGGAATTCATAACAAATTGTTCTTTTCTTTGTAGGAAGAATGCGATGGGTTATTTATTTTTATTCGAAATATCGTTTTCTATCAAGGATGGCCAGATTGTCGACATCGGTAAACCGGTCTGCTGAACCATATGAATGATCGCAAAATCAACTGTCAGAAACAACGATGAAACATTAAAAAAAAATGTATATATAGAAAAAGTTTTATTAAGGTGAAAAAATAGCAATGTATTTTAGTTCTACAAAATTATTTTTAACAAATATAGTTGATAGCTATTTCGGCTCACGCCATCGTTAGAACTAAAGTTTTTAATGTTTCTTTGCGATTATTATTTTGGTCCACAACGACAAATGAAAATGTTTACGCTTCACTGGTTGTCTTATCAATTAAGTTTACATGTGTTCTATAAAAATAGACTTATTGGCGAGTGTGCTTCCAGAAACAAGTGGGTATCGATTAAACAGATGTTTATTTGTGAAATAATCACCAGTTTGTCATTCTGTAGAATTAATCATTAATATAATGCAATAATTTTCCAAAATGATTCAATATATCAAGATAAATAGACGGATGTTTCAAGAATTATTGTTCCTTTTAAATGTTAATGTAGATTTGTTATCTGATAAAAGATGAGTAGTGATAAAACACAATAAATTAATAAGAAGCATATTCATTATGTCTGATTAAATAAACAGTATTTTTTAAACAAATGTGACGCACGCATTTGTGATAAATATATTATAAGGTATTACGATTCCATTTAAACAAATTTTAAAGTATGTTTCAATGTTTAAAGTTCAAAGTATAAGCTGTCGAAAGTTTCGTCTGATACATATTTTGCCGAAATGCTACGCAACAAAAGCTCAAATTCACAAATCTTACCTTTGACATATGAATTGAGAAAAGGGGTTAAGGATATTTCAACATATATATGTACATAGTGCATCTCTCCCTTCATAAGTACATATACAACTAACGATAAACATGCCTATTCTTTCCGACGAAACAACATACACAATGTGTTTATGGTTTGTCGCCTTTATGATGGCATATTTTCTACAACGTTCTCTGCCCTTTGTCATAGTATTTATGATTTCGTTTTATCAAATGTAGACATGTTTCGAAAGAAGTATCAAGAAGAATTGTATTATAACAGTTTCGAAAGCTTTTTTATCAGCATATTTTTTGTAAAATTGTAAAGCGAATAGTACATTTTTTTTTTAAATATATTATGTTTTGGTAGTCAGTACTATTGAAATAATCACAGGTGATTACAAATTTAAAAATTACTTCACAGTGTGTAATTTTGTACATAAAATTCTATCAATAATTAAAGTTTTATTGGATGTGTTTACATAAATTATGTGAACACTTTTGCCGAAAGTCTATTTTCATTATTTCGAAGGCAATTAAACTTTACCATTTTGCAAATTTCATCACGAGGAAACCATAAGAACAGTCTTAAAGGAAGAAAGATTATTGCATGTTGCAAATATTCAATGGTTGTCTTGAAAGTTAATTTATTTTTGAAATTTGCATGCAGTGGGATAAGGCCGGTTTACGAGCTGAACAATTTTAATGCAGTCACTGATGCAAGTATAAACTGTACGCAGATGATTCTACGCCGGCAGATTCGTATTAATTATTTTTATTGAGCAAATTAAAATTCCCAGAAAGATCGCATCCAGGTAGCGAATTATTTAAATTGACAACGATATTAATCAATTTTTGATAGACGAAACATTTAATGTGAAACACTAACATTTTTAATTAAAATATGCATTGTTCCTAATATTGTATTCACAAAAATATTATTTAAAATCTGCAGGTTTGTTATTATATAATGGTAGGCGATAAAAAGAATTACTTATCTTTAAAAGGGATACAGGGTTCATAACAAAAACTGAATATAAGTAAGTGGTAGATATTTTTCATCAATATGAAGTCTGTATTATACTATATTCAGATCAATATCGATATTATTAAACGTAGTGTTGATAATATCAATTAATTATTTTTTGATGATAAATATAATTGATACAAAATGTCAAATGGATTGGACTTCATTCATACAATTGAATGTCTCGAGATATGGAAAAGTAGGATATTTGAGTTGGTTGTGACAAATATAATATTTTACTGTTGAAATGAAATTTGATAATGAGGTTCCATTAAGTATATCTATATTTTAAAAATATTTATTTGTAGATATATATATGCATTTATTTATAAATCAAATATATTTATTTGAAATAACTAAGGCGGTTGGAAATATCTGGCCAGGCATGTTCGCGACAGCATATTATTTTATGTTGCCATCTGTAGGTATTTCTTGTGTAGTGAGCCTTCATAGGATAAGGTACTGCAGTTATCATTGACACCCACCTGTTGCAGGTTTTGCTATCTTTCAACGTTGCGTTGTGCAACAAAATAACAGAATTGAAAGGCATTACTTAATATAAATGCAATAAATTATTAAATGCAACTGACAGTTGCATGATGTGTCTGATTTGTTGCCGATGTAGCATTGCCTAACCATTTTAGCTTCCTTTTCTTGGCAGTATGTTACTTAACACGATCGCTACGTACGACACGGCTCCCGTATCTATGCCTAAAATGTAGCCCCACGTCGGTCACGGGAACCGTGTTCATGCGGAATTTTAAATATTACAAAGGATCTTTCAGCATTAGTAAGTACCTGCCTCGGTCTAGACGTTTCGTTTGAAATTGAAATATGACTGTAATCTTAATTTATTTCTTAACACAATCTGTTGATAATTATTTGAACTATATTGACCTTTTTCCGGGTGATGGTTTTTTAATACGAAATACCTAATATTATTCCACATTTTAATTAGGAAGAAATTTTTTCACTAGTGATAAATTTCACATGATAACTTGGGGAGTTAATCCTCGTTTCATTTATAATGTTTAAAGTTCAAATTGCTATTGCCATGAATAGATAAAGAAAATATTCGATGAAACTGATGACAGATTGTTTTTTTAAATAATTATGTTTAAGTGTATCCAAAACGAATATTTAATATTGCGTATTTTTATTGCGAACACAGAAAGAAAATTCATCTTTTTTATAAATAATACATTATGTGAAAAAAATTATTTGATGGATTCAGCTTTACATTTTGCTCCTAAACTGCAAAAAAACTGCAATATACAAAATATGTAAATACAATTTTACTGTGTGTATAAGTAATTAATAATAAAAAACCTAAAAAGTAAAATTGTCGTTTATTTTATTATTTTATAGTGCAACGAAAAGAAATTTCGATTTTTAAGTAAACAGAAACATTTAATTTTTTGATTCAATTGGCAATACCTTGGTAGATTTCCATTATAACACGGTAAAAAACAGCAATGTATTGTAGTTCTACAATTTTTTTTATAACAATAGTTGATGGTTATTCCGGCTTAGGAGCGGCGAGTCTTTCGCCGCTCCTCAGACCATTGCAAGGGGCTAATGCATTTCTGTAATAAATCATCTCTTGCCAGTAGTAATCTTATTGAAAATGCCGCCTGTGTAGTTTAGTGTAATTCAAATTTAGTTTTTTTGCTAGCATGATATAAGCTAGGTTGTTGAAGCAGAAGAGAAGATGTATTGTGTACCCTTTCTACACAGCTATACATAGATAAGATATATAACATATATGTTTAAACATAGTTCTGACTCCATGAGCCGAAATACCTATCAGTTATAAAAAAAATTGTAGAACTGAATACATTGATATTTTTTCACCGTGAAAAATTTAATGGTTAATCGTGGTTTTTTTTTTATTGATAAACGTTATTGGTTTCATACAAGATTGAATCATATTTCAAACGTTATTTTGCAATAAAAGATATCGTATAAAATTTATATCAAAAGTTTCCTTTCTGGATCTTGTTCACGCTGACTTGGCGATACCTTCATAACAACTACGAATCAGGAAATGACTAACGACTTCTCAGCAAGCAAAAACAATTTTCATCGGCGCGTTAAAACACTGCCTTCTTTTTTATTATTCTAAGATTACATAAAGCTCAAATCGTTTAGCATCTCATCCTCTAATTAACAGCGATTTTAGTCCTATTCACGGTTTTTGCTACTGAAAATAATATTATTAGAACATAACGTTGGAAATTCACATCACGTTCTATTCTGATCGTTTTCTCCGTCAAATATAAATCTAGTCACTTTTAATGTGTGTTTACTGCCATTTCTTGATGGAAAGGCATGATATTTTAAATGATAAAAACACTGATTTAAATGATTTTTTAGTACTTATTTCCAAAATATATTTTATGATCAGGACCGATTTCTCTCATCGCGAGCATTTTCAACTGAGTTAAACTACATACATATAATATATTATCAAATTATTCCTATGCAAAGCAGATGGTAAAGTTTTTTGTTCATCATACAGTGTCGGATCAGAAAAAAAGTTTTTTTTTATATTATAAATCTATATTACCTAATAAGCATTAATAAGCCAAATAAGCGATTATGACAGCTTTTATAACCTGTAACTAAAAAGTATTCTTTAAATGCTGATTCAATTTTGTCCCAAAAAGAACTCTAATAAAAGCTCCAATGTTATTACAGACAAATTAAAATCTAATCAATGTGTCAAAGTGTCAAACAATAATACAAGACATACTTGTTATGCCCTCAATAATTATATGCATACAAAAAATATTAAATACTATCAAACATATAATGTATTCATTTATAATTGATTTAATAAATTAATATATGGAATATGTTTTTGATCGCCGTGTCCCGTAAGCATCTAAATACCGCTCTTAAACTATTTTTTATAGTAACTGCCCAATTAAAAAAAAATAGCACAACTACTCCAAGGTTAGAGTTTTATTATAAAGAAAACTTAATTAGCAAACAAAAGAAACTTGCGTTTAGTGTAGGAAATGTACGGCCAATGGAATAACCAGAGATAATAAATATGATACAATTATTCAAAGAGCGTTCAAAGCTTCCGTATTATTCCATATTATTCCGTGTAAATTAAATTGCATACAATTTAGGTTCAATGATATTAGAAGTAGACTAGAGTCTCATTTTGAAATGTGACTAGTTACAGTATTACAGTGAGAATATTGAAATGTATGACGACAAATGTACAAAATATTTAAAAGAAACTCTCTACAATCTTCGAAGTTGTTTGATAATAAAACTTAATACTTCCGATTTATTTATACATCACTGATACCTAATGTGACCATTTATTTTTGTCCTCAAAACGGGATATCTACTAATTTTTACGTAATAGTATTTTAAAACACGTATTTTTTCATGGTTTTTATGTATTCATAAAAAGAAAAGGAATGTTGATAAAGAAAATAAGAGGGATAAATAATATAAATATGAAAGAAATTATGTTGTTTTATATTTTTCTGACAAATTTTCTTAAGTATAACTGGGTTTGCTTTTAAATAAGAATGAAATTCGATTTTTTGCACTTTTTTTAAAAAAAATTGTTACCGTGTGTTTTCGAAAACGGGACATTTCGACGTCCCGAAGCTGTACTTGGGGACAACGGGACAGGCTACCTAAAAACGGGACGTATGGTCACTTTGCTGATACCATAATGTTTTTTTATGTAGAATTTGTTCCTCGAAAAACTCGCGGCTGATCAATTCTTTACTTAAAATGGAGGACATAGTACAGCAAATCTTACTTTATTGTTATCTTATAGTGTTTTGACATATTTTTTTGTTGTTTTATATATTGTAAGATAATTGGATTTAGTTTCATGAATTTTGGTCATCATTTATTAAACACTTTTTAAACATTTAAAGGTTATATTAGATATATAAATAGACGAAAGCAGAACATCTGTGTTGCCTCATAAATAAATGTGACATAATTAAATTTAATTTAATTACATATCAACTTTGAATACGAATTCAAATTTCGAACAGTTACGAGCTCTACTATGATTTTTATGAATTCGTGTAAGCAAGCGAAACGTATTCTTATTCAGCTTGAGTGGAAGAGGATATCCTCTCATCTGATGTCTAGAACCGGTACTTGATTCTTTTTATTAAGTATAGAAAAAAACTGGTTCGATCTTTGCCTTCCTGTGAACGCGCCACTTTTCACTAAATGCCAATCATTAACTTGGATAATTATGTCGTTGCTTAGTTGGAATTTCCACATTTTGTGTACATCAGACTACAACAGCTATATGTTTTCCTTTCTCGTGAAGAACGAAATATCAACTTTAATCAAATATAATAATAAAGTTTCAATTTAAGTTTGTTTGTAAAAACACTTTATATTTGTTTGTGTCATTATTTATCAACAAAACGTCGTTTTTTAAAACATTTTTTCAGTGGGGAGAGCGCAAAGTAACAAGTAAGATAATTTTCGGTTGTTGTCTATTTGATGTTTAGCAACGGTGAGTATATGTTTCTTCAAATTTAAGATGGCCAATATCTTCAGCTTTGACGACCCAAATCACGTACCTGCATATCGATTAAGCCTTTCGGATTACGACAACTCTTAAATACGCGAATATTTATTAAACACTCAAGTATAATTACGATGAGAAAAAGCGTTTAGATTTTAACTAAATTTACATATTGCAGATCGGTGGTACGGCGGAAAAAAGTTTCTGTATCACTCGTCATTGTATACGTAGAATTTTCTGCGAGAATTATCTACGGCCTCATTAACTATGACTTCAGTTTCTGCAAGAACTACCGAGTGCATTCGGACTAATGAATTCATTTATTACTCAAGTGAGATATTATATTTGATTTGTTACAATTTTGTACAATTCCACATGTTTTGTCACTAACGACCCGGGTTTCGCCGATACGAGGCTAACTGTTTATTTTACGTCAGTTCTGTTGCATCCGTGTGATAGAATGCCTGAAGATGCCGAAAGGCGAAACCCGGGTCGTTAGTGACAAAACATGTGGAATCGTACAAAATTGTAACAATTCAAATTTGATATAGAAATTCCATCAAGCCACCTTCAGTCGATATCATAAATTATGAGATATTATACATATACTGCAGTGAGCTTTGGAAATATTTCTTAATACTTGCACCACTTTTTATCATATTTTCGTTGCTTTACTAAAAAAATATTATTTATTATAGCGACTGAAGGTGCTTGATGGAATTTCAATATCAAATTTGACTTGTTAAAACTTTTTACGATTCCAAATGTTAAATTACGCCTGAAGATGCCGAAAGGCAAAACCCGGGTCGTTAGTGACAAAACACATGGAATTCAACAAAGTCGTAACAATTCAAATTAAAAAAAAAAAAGTTTGCTTATTGGAAGAAGAAATATGAAACCAAGTAAAAATGAGGCCGAATAAAGGTTGTGCTGTCGATTTTAAATAAAGAAAACATTATTTTTAAATACTACATATTTTTACAATATAATATATTTATAACGAGAACCGCTTTTGCTTATTGTGAGCATTATCTGTTTATACAATATAAATTATAAATAATTATATTTTAATTCATTTAGATTTCTGTTGTTTTGCATTATCTCTCCATTAATTTTCAAATAATGTAACTATCAGTGTTCTATCGAATAGTTATTTAAATCCACGACACGAGTGCATTATTTGTTATTAACCAAACATATAATTTTTGCTAGTAAGTATATTTCTTCGATGTGCCGTATTTCCTTTCATTGAGTTGAGGTGTCTAAGACGACAACCGGATGCTGCGAACAATCTCCTCTAGCCTAAGCATTAAAAAACCAGTCGACTGTGAAATTTAACCGCAATAATGATATCAATCCAGTTTGTAGCATTATACAATTTGCATATTTTAATAACGCATTGTTTACATATTGTTACATGTTCCTCATGTTAAAGGTGCTATTGTACTAAAACAGTGTCTCCTTTTGTAGTGTAAATATTTTTGTAGTTTGCAAATCACCTATAGCCAACTCCGTAGTTGATTAGTAAATGCAATTTGATTTTCTTTACTATCCGCCAATTGTTCGAATCTTCGAATATAAATTATAATATTTTTATAAGATTATAGAGCTGTGCTAAAAGGCATTGTATACGTATCATATTTAACCTGATCTTCTCATAAAATATAGAAATGCCCCCTTGATAAATGACCAAAAAAATAGATAAAATGTATGCAATTTACAGCGATTTTTGCAGAAAATTGTAGCAAATGAAAAAAAAAAACAGAAGTTATTTTTGTTCAATATCGAGCGTTATGTATTTTTAAGTATAAAAAGATTATAGAGCTATGTTAAAAGATATTGTATAGGGTTCGAATTTAACCGAAGCTTCTCATAAAACATTGAAATGGTCCGCTTGATAAATGATCAAAAAATATGTTTAAAGTCAATTTATCGATTATGATATGTCAAGAGATTGCTTCTCACAAGTAATAGTAACATTAATTGATTTATTGAATTGAGTGTAAAAATCAATTATAAATCTTATGATTTGTCGTTGAAGTATGCAATGTCTGATAAGGCATAATGATTTCCTCACAGGTGTTTTACCTTACACACGTTTCCAATATAACTTAGTGTTTGATTGTATGTGAATAAGTATTAAAAAATGCACTCATTTAAATACGATATCCGCTGATTCACAAAAATGTGGAATTGAAGTGACTCCCGTATTGAGACGGCTGTAGCATATATATATATATATTTCAAATACAATATTTATTAAATTTTGATACAATTTAGATACGATAAAATTAGCTTTAGAAATTTACAGGTAAATACTCTAAAATATCTATAACATGTATTTAATTTATTATCTTGTTCAGTAGTGCGTATTCGTGATTGGAAACACTTAATTAATTTCTTGAATTTAGATCCAAAGCACGGATGGTTGATTTTTTATTTTATTTCTCCCCCCTATTTTCCCAGTACTCTCTGAGCATAGATGGTGGCGACACATGAAAACAATTTGATTTTGACGGCATATATCAGAAATGGTGAACATATGGTACACGTGCCAAATATGGCATGTATGTAAAATTGAACGCTTACAGTATACTTTCCTTCAAATGTATTAAATACAAGATAACTGGTGTGGAATTTTATCGGGCGTGAATATTGTAAAAAGTGAAGAGATTCACATGATATGTTCAGTATTATATTATTTTTTTCAAATGCTATTAAAAAAATCAAATTGAAACTACTGGTCACCATTTTTATTACATTTATATGACAAAGCACTGTGATTCATTTATTATTCAACTGCATTTGGAATTAATAGTTTTTTTTTGGCTGTTGCATGATAAAAAGTATATTTTCAAAATTTGTAACGCGCACATAAAAAAGGCTAGCCACCACTGATATAGCTTATCGAGTTTTATTTAAGCAATGTCTCAATGTCAATATTTCCGCTCCACATGAACAGTCTCCATTAAGCTTGTTTCTTAAATTATTTTCTATTTAAAACGCCATTTTGTTATTTAGAAAGC
Organism: Himalopsyche japonica; assembly: GCA_028555115.1. Lineage (NCBI taxonomy): Eukaryota > Metazoa > Arthropoda > Insecta > Trichoptera > Rhyacophilidae > Himalopsyche > Himalopsyche japonica. The sequence goes on from JAHFWJ010000015.1 coordinate 1,735,934, forward strand.
GAGCTTACGAATTATTTAAATGATCGTTAAATTTTAGTCCTAATTTAATTCGAATTATACACGTTACATTTATAAAGATTTGAACTTTACGGCGGCAACTGATCCTCCACCATCTAGCGAAGATGTCATTAAATAAAGCAATTTATTGTTATTAAATATGAAACATCCGCGTATTAAAAGAGGCTGGTTTTGAACAAGTTGAGGGCGCTTGTAGAGCCACCGACAAACTTGGTTGGAAACTTCAAACCGGTAGCTGCTTCGTCAGCTTGGTAGTGACCACTTACTTCAAAAGGATACGAAGAGAGCAAGCAATCTTTATATGTATATACTATATACGCTTCCAACTATAGATAGCACTTGGGAGATAAGAAAAAGTGCGTTTACAATTGTTATTTCACTGCCTCATGCTAAAAACAATATATTTTTTAAATTCACTACTGGAATATAGTATTACGGATTATCGAAATTATCGGATTCAGCTCAATTCTGAGAAAAACTGTAATCAGAATTAAATTTGATTTGACTACAGATAAACCACTTACAAGTATCTGGTACTACCGTTCTTTTTATATAATATATTTGTTTTCGTAAAAAAATGATAACTAGTTTTAACATTAATCTCTTTTAAGGTGTGAACTGCCACTTCTTGGTGAAAAGGCGTGGTATTTTAAATAATAAAAACGCATTTTTTTAGTATTATTTCCACAATAAATTCCATACAGGACCGGTTTTGCTCATCGCTAACATCGCAAATAGTACTAAAAAATGGGTATTTTTATTATACAAATTTTAACATTGTCCAATATGATATTGATGTTTCTTGGATTTTCATATTGTATTGTGTTCAATTGCCGTGCCATTGGTATTGATAAAGGTGGTAGACTCTATAAATTCTTTTGTATGCCCTAAAGATCTGACTTGTTAACTTGTTTCGGTCCGATCTGTCGTCCGACTTACAAGGCGAAGTGGCAAATCTAATGCACAAGTCTAGTACAGAGCAAAATTTCGTAAATATCGGAAAAATCACAAATTTTCCGCATGGTTTTCCGATTCACACGCTTGGAGCAGATGATTATTAGACAATTTCTTTTTCGTAATTATTTAGAAATATTTCCATTAAATATGTGTTCTGTATTTTCTGAAATTAATTTACCTTTTATTCTCGAAAAGTTGATTGAAAGTAATAAGGTAAAAGTTGTCAATATATACATGATTTATGAGATATAAGTAATTAATACTTTGACACCACGTCGTTATCAGGGCTATTCAATAATATCGAAACAACAATTTTACCTTTTAAACTTTTACAAAAACATATTTGTTTATATTGATTGAATTGGCATTTACTTGGTAGAACTCCATTATAACACGGTGGAAAAATAGCAATGTATTTTATTTAGTTCTAAAAAATTGATTTTATTTCTGATGAAGGGAAGCTGAAATAGCTTTCAACTAAATATCTTATAAATTTTCTAGAACTAAAATAATTTACTATTTTTCACCGTGTGATGTTTGTTTTGGAAGTCATATCTTGAATATAAATTGTTTGAAATTTGGTACACCATCAATAATAAAGTTGTTGCTTTTAAGGTGTTAACTGTCACTTCTTGATGGAAAGGCATGACATTTTATATAAAAAAAACACATAACTCAAGTATTTTGTATAAAAAGACTTTTGCTTGTAAATTGTTTTCTATCAGTTGATAATTCTCGCAATGAGCGAAGCCGGTCCTGATCAAAAAATATATTGCGAAAATAAGTACTAAAAATGTTTTTTTACTATTAAAAAAATAGAAAAGTTGTTGCTGATGGCAGTCCACTCTGTAGGTTATAGATGACGTGCTTACGTAAAAGAAATTATTTTAATTCGAAAATTCGTTATTTTTTATGTTATAAGACTGATCCACTGGACCACAGGGTTACGAATGGCGAATCTCTGGTTGCGGGAACGTTTTGTATCACTGCAATGCCATCTTAAGAGAAAGGCACTGCCAAGATTGCTATAAAATCCATGTACGTATTTGTAATGCTTGACCGTACCTGAGTATTAGCGATGGGAAAATTGTCAACATTTTAGCTTGCATACTATATCTTGTACAAGTCTTGACGCAGATATACTGCTATGAAATAAAATATTTATTTATAAGTCTACTGTTGTATTGTGTAGCTAATTGGCTCTCATACGAGTGTTTTTTTTTTTTTTTAATTATTTGACAATGAGCTGATTTCACCTCTGTTATTATACGACTCAATAACCTCGTAATAAAAAATATTCAAAAATAGTTTCCATTATTTTGCTTTAAGATATTAAATTAATAAAATATTAAACTCACTGTTATGTTTTCGCATAAAAAAGTATTAAAGGTTTTTTCCCATTATGAGGTATAATTTAAAATTGATGAATCGTATATATCCGTTAGGTTGAGATAAAATCAGCCGAAACTACTGGGCCCGTGTGAGGACCTACCACGTCGAAACAAACAGCTATGCTCTAGCTAGCTATGCTCTAGGATGCCATAAAATAAAAATATTATATAAATCACAAAAGATTTCTTACAGATCACCCATTTTAACTTACGAACATAGGGTCTCGATTCAATTAATTCTTTGGTTGCTAGAGAAATATATACGTCTGTATCCAGCACGCCAGTTATAATTTGTAACAAAAAAGCCAATTTCCGATGTTTTTTTTTTAAATTTTATTTATAGAAATAATTGATAAACTCACCAATTGTTTATTATTATATCATAAAAAGCGGGTTTTCTTGAAAAATTTTGAAGAAAATTGATTTTGGTAACTAACAATGTAACAAAATTGGTAATTGACAGTTCGAACACTCGAAGAAATCGCGAAAAATCGATGTAAAAATCCTTTACAGTTATGCTAAAATGTTTTTAAATCTTTATTATAGATATCAGTGTGTGTCCTTTCAAAGATTCATTTTAATAGAAGGAATATTTTTGTAGGAAAATACGCTTAAATATATTGAGGAGATATTTTGTCTCAGGCGTGTCTCGATATCTCGTATCGGACAACCATCCGGTTAAGAAGACATTTTATTTAGTAGGCAATTTCATGAAGTAATTTAATTTTATTGCGATACTGATAAATAAGATAAAATGTTGGAAAATGTTTTTAATATGGTGCTGCAGACAGGATCAACACGCACTCGTTACAAAATTATACAAATAAATCATTGAAGTTGACTATCGTAATTCTTAGAGCCGTTACAGTTCTCTATAGAGAGATCTTCGCGTGTCTTTTAACATGCTTATAAGCTTCACATCACGATGTTCCATTCCCATTTTTTTAACAAACAGTTCGTTATACATCAAGTTAAAAAAAATCACAAAGTGAAGAGCTCAATTGGACTCTTGAACAACGATTCGTACTATCAGATATTAAAATATGATATGTTCCTTTTATAGAGAGCGCAATTATAAAATAACCACGGTAGAAAATTATATATTGAGTGTTTGTTTTCTAAGTCAAATAGGCAGCTTCTGTAGTCCGTCGGTAAAATATTCAACGACATAGTAGCACATCTGTTTTTATTTAACCCTAAAACACGAACTGAAACAGATCGTTAAAATCAAGAAAAATACTGTTTTCCTAAATGTGACAATGATCACTTATTTCTGAAATAGTATATGTTATTTCGATAATTTTATTATTTAATGCTCAGAACCGGTTTCACACATATGTAAACAGCAGCATTTATTTAACCAATTCTTAGTTCCAATTTGAAGACAAATATAATGAAAAATAATGTTTTATCAAAAACGTATATTTTTATGAACCATGATAAATTTATAAAAAAACTCTTGATTCGAATATTAAAAATCACATAATGTTCTCTTGTGTGTCTAAAAACTGAGTTATGTGGAGTTAGTAATTTTTTCACGATATTTGATAATGAGCGCTGTTGTTATCTTTTAACACAAAAAACTAAGACTATGATCTTAATCTTGTCTCAGTTAGTTAATTAAAATCTATGACATATTTTTTATTACTTTTAGATCACTATGATTCTCACGCCAATACCTCCGACAATATGACCTGAAGTTTCTCATAAATATAGGTGGCAAGAAAACGGCCTGTGATAGCTACTTATCTCTACATACTTAACGTAGTAATGGAAAACCAGTGGCCCGCGAGCTATTATGGTGTGTTATTTATCGCTTGAAAATAGTGCACGCTTACATATTAGTCGAATCGTTACAATTAAGACTCTAGTTTTAATCGATTTTAACAGTGTACCAAATAAACTTCAACACAAGAAAATAGTTTATGATATCAAATGAAGGTGCTTGATGGATATTCAACATCAATTTGAGTTGTTTGTCTATGTTTTTCCTTAACAATTAACCCTTCTTGTATATTACCGATGCTAACTGTTTATTGCGTGTCTGTTCTGTTGCATCCGAGTTTTGTAATGGCTGAAGATGTCGAAAGACGAAAGTCAGATATTTTTCAAAGTTTCAACAATTCAAATTTAAAAATAGAATAGATCAGGTTCACCATTTCAATTTTCTTTCAGGAATAGTTTTATTATTTTATTACATTTTATTTGGTTATTTAGTAAGCCATATCACTGTATCCCACAAAGAATAGGAATGCTTTGCTTATCACATGTAAATAGAACTAAATTACTGTCTCGAGGAACAGTCAGTTAGTCAACAAATTAATTATATATGGGAAAACGTTTTATATACCTGATGTTAATAGTAACAACGCCAATTTTCTTTCGGTATCGCTTTCAATAAAATGAAATATATGCCCAGTCCTCTGTTTACGCGAAAATTTTGGACGACACAGTTATGTAATCTAAGCGATTTACTCGTTGCTACGCGATTTTGTTAAAATTTAAAACTGAAAAGATCCGCAAAGGATTCAATCACTCAAAATTTAATACATTTTTTCAAAATTCGCAAACAATTATCTTTGCAAATCGACTGTTACATCAGTGAATAACTTCTATAAGTGAATGCATGTATTCAAATTTGTGTATTTTTTTTAGTCAATATTAAAATACTTTTTGGAAGTAATGAATCTCTTATAAGCAGGATTGTGCGTATATAACACTTCCGTTCGTTATATGAAATGGTTTATTCATTAAAATTAACCCATGACTCGTTGTGGAGACCTGACCTAACTGACTTCATTGTTGTCGAATAGATACTCACTGTTCATTACATACATGGAATATCGAGCATCGATATCCGACGCACGGCGAGTTCATCAGGTCATGTAAGAACCCCACCCCCCCCCCGTCCACTATAATTATTTCCAATTTACCTAGATAACATAAAAATATTTTTTTTAATCACGAAGAAAAGTACCATTTTTTTTTTAATTTACAGGAATGAATTAATATAATATTGTAGATATTTATCTGGTACAGAATGACATTTTATCCTAAATTAATTAATGAGATAAAAATTATTATTCAAATTAATTGTTGACATCGAAATAACTATCGAATTTATTCAAAATAATCTTGCAGAATTGATTGAATTTCCATTTAAATTTACTTAGTAGACTTCAATTATAACACGGTGGAAAAGTAGCAATGAATTTTTACACCGTGTTAATCTTGTTAAACGTAATATTATAATAGTATACATAGATATTTTTATCTTCCTAGACCACAGTTTCCCAACCCTTTTCGGGTGGCGACCCTTTTTCATAAAATAAATATGACCCGCGACCTACCATATAATCTAAAAGCATACAAAAAAAAAAAATTAGCACGATGAAAATAATAGCAATGTATTTTAGTTCTACAGAATAATTATTTTTTAAGATATAGTTGATAGCTATTTCGGCTCACGCTATAATATGGTTGACCGTATAAGTCGGTGACCCCCCAAAAAACCCTTCGCGACCCCCAGGTTGGGAAACTAGGTCCTAGACAGTAAATGCCTATTAAATACGTAGGTATCTCAGGCCAAATCTGAATTTAAGATATCATTTTTGTCACCCGGTAAAAAAAAATACATTGCTATTTTTCACCGTACTATATTGGAGTTCTACCAAGTAAATGCCAATTCAATCAATCAATATGATTTTTATGATTGCTCATTTTAAACATAACAAATTTAAGATACTTTTTGAATGAAAAAAAAGTGTCATAAGAAGAACTGAATATTTAAAATTGCTTTGAAAAGTCGCCGCGTTATAGCTTGCTTTAATTTCTTTATTTCAGGCTTTGTCAAATCGTGAATGCCCCAAAAAATTATCAACGCAACAGTATAAAGTATAAAGCGATCGGTATAAGATTTTGTATGACGAAAATATCAAATGTACCAACAAGCCTTGACCTTTTTGAGGAGACTTGTGAGTATGGATTGCCAATCACCACTTCAGATCTCTTGCTTCTTCATTGTAGTTCGTAAGCACATACTTCCAATCCTACATTTCGGTTGAACGATCTCTTCGCCTTGCGGTTTTTTTTGTTTCAGAACTTTTTATTTTTCTTCTCAATACCAATTTTATGGGCGATTCGAAATTTTACGCTAACGGAAGTGAATAGTTGCGGCCGGCGAGCGTTATTTTATTACGCGTTATGTAACATTGATGTGGTCAGTTTGCAATTAAAACGTGAATTTTAAACTTACCACTTAAATTATTTTGCCATTATATGGCAATACGTTTTGCCTTCCTTTGGAATAACTACATGAGAAAAACATTCACACAGGCAGCGGTATTATCGGTGACAAAAATTGACAAAAAATTTCTTTAAAAATACAGTGGTTAACGAACATAATCTGTTCGAAGACTATGTTATTTATCCGAATTGTTCGTAAACTGATCATAGTTTTACTTTAGAATTTTATGGGAAATGACATCACGGCTGATTCAAAATTCTATCGAATTTAAAACGTCGATTAGTAACGCCGACAGGGTTACAAAATATCTTAAAAACAAACTGAATTGTCGGACGTCAGGAATAGTAACATACAACCTTAAAATGTATTTGATATACACACACGTCAATTTACATATCTTAACCCCATTTTCCGACCTCAGTTTGTTTTAAAAAAATATAACCTGTACATAAAACGGCGATAAAAAACTGTAAGTATGAGCCAATGTGATATGGGCTAGTATACAGAATATACGAGAACAATTATTGTTATGTATAGTTATTTTAAAGAATCGTGTATTATTTCCTAGGGACGTGATTCAATCATGATCAATTTTATACCAAGATTTGTCATTTTAAAACTGTATAAAAATAATTAAATGGAAAAATTCAGAGAATTTGTTTTTGGAAATGTCAAGAAATTGAATTTCATATTGTATTATTTTTATACAGTGTGAAGATTCGTCGCAAAGAAACAAAACATGTATCGCAATTCGTACTAATACAAAACTAGTTTTCTTATATAAATATATGACAGTACAATTATATTATTATTATAACACGGTGAAAAAAAACATTGCAATTTTCTCATCGTGTTATAATTGAGTTCTACAAAGTAAATGCCAATTCAATCAATAAATTATTATTATATTTTATATGTTAAAAATTGTTAAATTATAGCCAATATGTTACAGCATATAAATAATTGATAAAGTATATAAAAGATTAAATACACTTTGATACATATTAATTATGCATGTGTATGGAAAATTGAATATGGTAAGAGACTTGTATTTGTAGCAATTTATATCTTCTGAAAATATAGCGAATAAACAGAATCGAGAAGAAAATATTTTGATAGGCATTTTAATTTGATCGCTTTGAGTTTCTGCTGCGTTTGGCAGATGCAATAGAGCAAATAGTAATTATGGTCAACAAAATGAGCTTTGCGCGTACTTGACGAAGTATCCATTCCATGGAACCTAGCCTAAATAAACAAATCAATATTATACTTAGCTATAACGTTGGCAAATAGGAAGGTACTGAAATAAAATTATTTATTCAGTTTTAATTACGTTTAATGAAGCTGGATCTATATTTTGTTGTTTGTCTACGTGTCTATTTTATCATTTTGTTTGTTTATACAGGGAAACGAATGAATCAATTAATAACGTACAGAGTATGTCGTGTGATTTTTCTAATCATGACAAATATTGTAACAAGTAAACATTGGCATTCTCACCAATACCTCTAAGCTTTTACATATATATTTCATTTTATATATGGGGAGCTTTTAAATGTTAATTAATACAATATGTACTTCAAAATAAAAATTAGTAAATATTATAACGGAGCTCCACAAGTCAATTAATAGATTGATAAAATCAGGGCTATTGAGTCGGAGTCGTGTGAAACGAGCGACTACTTTTTCGATTACACGATTTTGACAAAAGTGTCTACGAACAATTTGCTGGATTTGTTAAGGTTGGTCATTTTTAAAGGTAGAAAAAAGTCAAACTTTTTTAGTCGCAGTCGTGTTTCTTTTAATGAGTCCACAGTCCTGGATATAAACTTTTGAAGAAACACGATATGATAATTAATTTTTCCGAGAGAGTCCGTTTGGCTTATTTTTTTTTAATTTCACATTGGGACTTGTATCATTTCGATTTTTGTGAAACTTGAACGTGTACTTGTTTCTCGGCAAAATCATCTTTCGAAAATAAACGACGAAAAACAATCCAATAATGCTGTAAACTTAAACAAATTGACAAAACAATGATGATATTATGAACATACACGTAATTGATTATCCATATCACGTCGACTGAAGCAGAAAATCATCACGTTTACAAAACCGCTGACGGACAAATAATTTGAATACACGGTTAAACATTGTGTAAAATAATAAACTCCGCGACATTGCTTCGTTTGTAAGCACAATGTCACAAAAAAAACCTATATTTATATGTTCAACATAATTCAAATCATCGAAAAACAGCACATTAAATAAAAAACAAATTGGCATTTTTATATTGATATATTGAAATTATTTGATCGTTGATAGACAATATTTTTATTTAACGTTTTTTTTGTTTTATATATCCTTTAAAAGTAACCACCGATCCTCCAAGCAAAGTGTTCTGTTAATGGTGTAATAGATTCGAAGAGAATTGAAAAATACAATTTTAGTTACATTCCTTTAGTTTAGTGCCGAGCTTTTGATGTTAAAATTCTTTTTAAATGACAAAAAAGATAAATAACAAAGATTATCAAACTGTGGATGGGTCACAAATGGAATAGCGGTGCAACTATGTTTATTTGAATGAATATTATCTGACGATTTTTTTAAACATGGTATTAATTTAGGTTATCTACATTTTATAATGTTTAAATAACTTTAACGGTGTTTACTGTTAATACTTGATAAAAGAATGAATATGGTAATGAAATAAAACAATAAGCGGAGAATCTTTTTTTATATTCTGATACAAACAGAGAGGCTTTAAATACGTCAAAGATGATCCGGATCAATATTGTGTATTTGTATTTTCTTATAGTAATCTGGTAAGGTATATATGCCTTTTTTTAAATCACAATCACCCATTGTTTGTACGATAAAAACATTCACCGATCGTAAAGAAAGTGTTTTAATAAAAATTACTTATATTCAGTCAATCATCCAGAAGTTGTGCGGATATAAGTATAGAATTATTATGTAGCATCATACATTTAAATAATAAAAATATATATTCATGAAAGTGTCTACTTGGCTATTCCAACTCTTCACATAATTGAGTAATAAGTCTTTAGAGTGTCAACATTTGATTATTAATTTTGAAATTAAAACGGCATTCATTATTTTATTGGTTCGAAATCGTTTGAATTTTTAACTGTCTTATCTCTTATAAAATTTAACGAAGTTTTAAGATAAAATGGTTTTTTTCTGAATCTTTTTAAATACTTCTCATGATAAGAAAGACTTCGTCCGTAGATAATTTGTATTCAAACAGTTGAGCGCATGCAGATATTTTCAAAGATTTTATCGTTTTGTTCTTACAACATAATAAACTATGTGATGTGATATGCATCGTCAATTGAAAAATAGGCCTAACTTAAAAATATCTAAAATTTTTGTCAAATGATACATAGTTATTTACACATGGTGAATACGCAATAAATTCCGGCGAGTAGGATAATAATATAACGATTTTCAACCGCTAAAATTGGCGTGTTTTTCTACAAATTTTTATAATGTTGATTCAAGTTGAAAGGCCTTTAATTTTTTGTCTGCGTCGAATATACAGAGAGCAAGTCCTATACGCGGCAGCTTTTTTGCAGATTTGTAAATCTAGTTTTCGAGTATAAATATAAATTGTAATATTTGTTAAATTATCAAACATTAATTGTAACCTATATTAAATTATTATTCTATTTTCTTTTTAATTTAACAACAATCATTTTTCCTACAAGAGCGACATAACGGCAATTCCCATAACCGCCATGCACGCCATACGCGCTGAGGGCATGTCACATGACGCGCATAACTGCCTTACGTGTGCAAAGAGTTAAAACCGATAGAATTTATATGGATTCGATAGATTTACATGATATTCTATTTAATTTTATTGAACTATCGTCAGCAATCATCGTAAAAGCGATACCTTAGCTCGATACATGATAACGTGTATTTAATATTTTCTAGAAAGAGTTAACCTAGTTTTGAACTCTGAACCTAGTAGCCGAAGACAGTATAATTCACTAAAACAATGCTATATATTAGTAAAGATGAAGTCGTGCGACTGTGAAGAAGTTAATTGGCTACTGAACAATTCACATGGCATCGTGTGCTTTTCATTATTACATTATTAACGAATATATAAACTGAACAAAAATAACGATTAAAAAACTTTCGTTTGCTTTTCATTTTGTTTTTGAAATATTTTCTTACCATAAATACTTTTGCCTCGAAAAGTATTTATTATTTATATCGATTGAAATCACGATTAAACAATTAAATACGTTAACTGTGAAGTTGTAACATAATTAATTTAACACTTTACTTTCCGCACATTTTCGCTAAATAACTACTGAAAAATAGTTTCACCTTTTATGATATAAGACCCCGTGTATATTCTTCATCTATCTATCGATAAATTTTGAAAGTAAGAATTAAAATTCATTTTAATGTATGGTAGTATAGCTGCGCGTATCCGAAGACGCCACATTGTACGTTCCCGGATCGTAAAGTTTGTCCCAAAATGACGCCAATGTGGCGTCCGCGGACCGTTAAGTGTTAATATCGAATATATTATATAAAAAAATATGAGTTTCCAACATACTAATTTAATATTTTCTTTCGTTTTTTTACAGGTGAGAAATTTCAGTATGGTAGTATCGTGTATAATCTAATCTACGATGTATTCTGCAACATTCAGCACGTAATTTCAAGTAAGTTAAATCACTTGTTTAGGTAAATTGACACGTATGATGTAAAGTAACTGCAGTGCATTTGAATGATATATTATGTGTGCTTGAAAAAATATTCTGACTCGTAAAAACGATATAAAAATATTTAAAGTTTTTCTCTCTCCACTGAATAGTACATAAATTTTTGGTCACGTGAGCGAGAAGAGTTGGATAGAGAATTTCAGTAAGGATCCTGTGAACTCACTCCAACATGCACGATGTATTATAAGGCATGTATGTGAAACCTTTGGCATCGTGTCAGAAATGGCACGTTGGATTTAGTTTTTGACATAAGATAAATACTGATCAATTTGTGAGCTTGCAATACCACATTATAATAAGAATATTTTTGAACCATTTACCGCTTTTGTATCACTTTATAATAGTTACAAAATATGCACCACATATAAAAGATATGGCATTCAATGAGCGACAGCTGTAATCTCATTCATTAATTATATCGTAAAAAGTTACGGGTTCACATTTATGAAAAAAAAAAAAACAACAGAAATCATATATTTTCCATTTTTACACGCCAATAACTCGTTAAATAATATTCTTAACTTTTTGGTAAGCATATACAAAAAAGTTCACCGCAACTGCTCTAGGTATACATGCGCCACCTGCTCTTCAGGACGAGTTAATTATTTCACCATCTGTTTCGTAATATTTTCCCTTGTCGTACGAAATCTTACTGCATCTTTTATATATGGATATATATTGTTATTTTACAGTTGTAAAATTTATAAAATGGCACGTTTAAATAATGTTATTACAGTCCAATATTTAACGAGCGTAATGTTTTAAAAAAATGTTTTTTATATTGACTTTAAAGGTTTGATTGCTATTTGTAAAGTGTTAACGTTTTTGGTAGGCCAATAATAATATAATACTAGTATAATTGTATTAACATTGATGAACAGAACCCTTTTCACTTCTCGTAATATTTTACGTTAAAATAATTGTTTATTGTCATAAAGCGTTGTTAGATTATAGAATTATAATTTATTTAAAAAGAGGCGCTAACATTTAATTCCATCTTATAAATATTGACTAAGTTATCAAGTGCTTTATTCTAACACAGCGGTACATTGAATAAATATAAGAACACAAAAGAAATTACACTTGAAAAAGAAGCAAGAAAATGTTCATTTTATGGCGAAAAAATGCAATCACGTTAAAGATTTTGATGGTAAATCCAGCTTAAAATATCTTCTGATTTATAATGTTTAGAATTAGAAAAAAAAGTAAATGTCACGTTTAATTCAACGAATGAGCAAATCGTTTTTTTTATACATTCAGCGGAAATTAATAATTGATCATATTTAATTATTGAGCTTTTTACCAATTTACTATCGATCATATCTGAAGGTTTTCAATGGTCCATACTAGCATTGCTTCTAAATGAATATTTGAGAAATCGATGATTTTTTAAGATTTAATTGAGCAAATATAAAAATAGTAAACTATATCCTATATCTTTAATGAAGATTTTTTGTTCATATTATATTATATTTAAAAATATTTCTTAAAACGTAAAGCTGTAATACTATTTATTTAAACGAAAATAATTTAGTTCAGTTGCTTGTGAAAGTATTCTGAGCACAATATTTTTTCTATTGAACATGGGTTTTTTTTTTTTTTAATTAATTAGATTGTCGACTAGGCATACAATTAGGAATGGCTTTGAGATCGTATTATTTGAATTTTAAATGCCTAACGTCTTTATTATTCTCGTTATTAAATTTGGTTACAGAACAGCAAACGCACATGCGTGTGTCATATAAAAAAGCAATCTATATCACATGTGGTTGACGCGACCAGGAGTGTATTGGTTAAAATAACAAATATTTATTGTATCATAACATATATTGTCAACGTATTAATGGATATATACAACTAACAGTTAAATATTTGCGTATTTTTAAATATTGCGAAAAAATAGGAATTAGAGAAATATGACAATTATTCAATAGCTATTATTGAATTTAAAAATACTAACCTTCAACCTAACAAAACTTCAATATTGTCACTTAAAAAAATCGTTAATAATAATTGTCCTTGCCAAGAAATAATCAAAATAACTTAAGCTAAGAAAAGTTCGAATGGCTGTCTAAATTGAGGTTTAAAAATAATCGAAAGTTATCTCATATACAATAAATTAAAAAATCTTTAACAGCAATTTACTTATACAAAATTTCTCTCAATGAAACTAGTTGATTCATTTAAGTAAAGCATTGACTCTTAAATATTTTCACAGGCGACAAGATTCCAGCCGATTCAAATCGTTATTGTTTTAACTACATTCTTTTTGAAGAATACAATCTCTTAAACAGTCACTTCATTAGCAATAAACATTAATTATCATTCATTAGTAAGTAAAAACAAATCGCTTAGAAAATGATAAATTGATTTGAACATTGAGACTTGTAATATTCTGTCTTTGAACACGGAAAAAAATAGCAATGTATTTTAGTTCTACAATTTTGTTATAAGATATATTTGATAGCTATTTCGGCTCACGCCTTCGTCAGAACTATGTTTAAACATAAATTTGCTTATCTATATACAGCTGTGTAGAAAAGGTTCACAATACCTCTTCTCTTCTGCTTTAACAACCTAGCTTATATCGTGAAAAAGAAACAAATTAAATTTAAAATAAACTAAACTAAAATAAACAGGCCGGCATTTTAAATAAGCTTAAATACTAGCCGGAGATGATTTATTACAGAAATGTATTAGCCCCTCGCAATGGTCTGAGGAGCGACGAAAGACTTATATTTGTCTTTGACTTCGACTGACCGTATAAATAAATGTTAATAAAAATATATTATTTGTTCTACTCTCGTTGTACTGCTCTACTCGTGTTTGTTTCAGTGTCGTGAAAATAAATATTAGATAATATATAATAAATGCTAATATTCATTATTACAGTAGCTTTACGGAAGTTCGATTGTATTGTATTTATTTATTTATTATCTCCAATCTGCTTCTGTCAGTGGCTATGAGAATAAAATGATCTTAAGCGGATTCAGTATGGGACACTGCGTCAAGATATCGAGCCAAAGTTCCCACACATCAAAGATACTTGTACGTAGGTACTGAAAACAAGTGGTTCAGTCTACTCCAAGTAAATTATGTATTGTATGCAACCATTTCGAAGTTATCTCGTACTGGGGAGTGTCCATAAATTTACTTGATTTATATCACCTTATAAAAACATTGTTACTTCACTTAAATTAAAAAAAATATTTTATTTATCAAAGAATCAAAATATTATTTGCATTCTGTACAAAAGTTTACTTAACTTTCCGCATGTTGGTAATATTAACTGTCTTTTGAATTGTTACAACTTTGTACGATTCCATATATTTTGTCACAACGACCCGGGTTTCGCCTTTCCGCATCTTCTGGCATTCTTTCACACGGATGCAATAAAGCTGACTTACAATAAACAGTCAGCATCGTCTATATACTTAAGGTATTAATTAAGAATGGCTCATTAACAAGACCGTTAATGAAAATTATCACAGGAAATTGTGTTAATTATTATTAGATTAATATTATTAAATTTGTTTTAGCTGCCGTTTATTGCTTGCCTTGGGGTTTGTGTTTTCATATACAATTTTCAAAACAACCAAATAATGCGTATTTTTCGATTTACACGTTTTTACATTAAAAATGTACAATTTCGATTTACATGTTTTTCTCAGGAACGTATATACCGTGTAAATCGAGGGATAGGTGTAATAAGTTAATAGTATAAAAGATCTCACAGTAAATGAGCAAGTGAAAAAATGTATTATGTAAACTCTGCAAGAGTATTTGTTTCTCACGGCCAAAAGTCTACTTGAACCTCTCAAGGAAAGCCTTTATCGTAGTGGCGCGGCGTTATGGGATTTTTTAAAATTATATGACCTTTGTTGCATTTCTTGAAGCTTCTCGATGACGACATTACGAGTATGAATGACCTATTAATTTGACATAACAGTATGACATAGAAGAGATATGAATCTTGTATTGCCACTTGGATTTTTAATAGATACGAGTAATCAATTTTTGTCTGTGAATGTGTGTATTAGCTCATTGATTGTTACCATGTTTAAAAACACGCTGAGAATTCCTATGCTTGACGTGGTCGGAATTATTGTGAATAAATAAAATTTTATTCGTTCCGTACGTGCTGTGTTGGTCCTTTCATTCTAGTCATGCAAACAAAGCGAACTTTATGTTGTAGTTATATTCGTTTCTAAATTTGGACTTTTTTGCATGTACATATCTATTATTTCATTATAATAAATTCTTCTTTTTATACTATTTCATGATGAACTACTTTTTTATAACTGCAATTGTAAATGTTAATATTTTAGTCGTACTTCGTCAAAATTACAGTCTCATTTTATACGGAAATAAATGAGATGATTCTTGTATATTTATAAATTTAACAATATGTATATTAACTTAAATAAACATTCTAACCAAATTCAATTTTTTTTAAATTTATATGATATTTACGTGATTGAATACATTGACAGATAAAAACCAACTTTATTGAATAACGAAGAGAACTTATTGAAATTGCTTAATAGATATTTTTAAATATATATATTATATATATTTTTTGATAATATTTAGCGGTCATCAATCAATTGAAGCAAATTATATTCTCAAATTAAGAATTACTAGGGATGTCATTAAAAAAAATATACAATACGAAGGATAAAATAAGGCAGATTTTTTCAACATATTAATTATATATTTGTTTGGGTTTGAAAGGCTTGGTTTTGGTTAGGGTTTGAAAGGGATGTACAAGTTAACGGTGTAAAAAAACCCTCCCTTTTAAAGTACGGTGACATTCACAAGCGTCTGAAAGAGATTTTATTTTTAGTATATGCAGTATTTTTTTGCAAGAGCATGCTGAATGTTCATCTCAATGAATTACGTGTAAACATTGATGAAAAAAAACAGCATGTTGATTTTAAAATTGGTTCGATTAAGCGTAATTTAAAAAAAGCTCTAATTTGATTACAGAAATCTCCTTATATCGTTAATTGATAAATATAAATTTATGATATCGACTAAAGATGCTCGATGGAATTTCGATATCAATTTTGAATTCTTAAAACTTTCGGACAGAAAATGCATTTCGGCATCTTCAGGTAACACGGTGAAAAAATAGCAATGTATTTTAGTTCTACAAAATTTTGTAGAACTAAAATACATTGCTATTTTTTCACCGTGTTATAATGGAGTTCTACCAAGTGAATGCCAAGTCAATCAATATCTTCAGGTAAGTTTTGTTGAATACGTGTGAAAGAATGTCTGAAAATGTCGAAAGACAAAACCTCGGTCGATAGTGATTAAAAATGTAGAATCGTACAAATTTTTCACAGTTGAAATTTGATAAATATAAAGATTATATTTACAATCGCAATGTAGCTATTGTTTAAACACAAAAAATACATATTGCATTTAATAACGAAAGAGTAAATTCTGCATTGAACTGATATATTTGTTATTGTTTTTATAATTAAAAAAAAATGATTTCTTAAATGTTCAAAGATTTTGCGCGACGCGATTGTTGAGTTTTTGTGTAGCTTTTAAAAATGAAGCAATACGATATTATACGAATTGCAAAACGAGCTACGAATAATAACGGATGTAGTGTTGTTTGACAGCTCTAGTGAGAACGCCTTGATATTAATTGGATTTCTAGCTTTATTCTATGTCCATGAACAAATTATAGAGTTATCATATCATTTAGATATACGAATACTATTTTTTTACTGTTATGGAAAGAAAAAAATGGCTATTTTTTATATACATGGGATAAACATTTATTATACAGTCAACCCTTCTATAGCGTTCATTTTTTATTTTCGGCTGTCTTTTTGTATAGCGGTAAAAATTAGAATGGTTGAAAATATCTGAAAAGTGTATACATAATTCATGACGCTTTTTGGCCGCTATCGGAAAAGATTGACTACTTATTATATACTAGTTGATATCATGAACTATGACCAGGGCGTAAACCGAAATGCCTATCAACTATATACCTTATATTTTTTTAGAACTGAAATACATTGTTATTTTATCACCGTATTACGATGGAATTCTACCAAGTAAATGGAAATTCAACCAATATGATATAAAACTACGAACGTGTTTCGATCGTTAAACTTTTTGAATTGACATGGTTGATATTATAATAAAAGTGATAATCTTATGAATGATGAAATAAGTAATAGGGGTGAATAGCACACGTGTTGTGGTAGGTTTATTGTGTTAAATTTGTCGAATAACAACAATACAGTAACGACAATAAAGGGGTTAGAATAGTCTTTATTAAGAACAAAACGCACAATAGACCTTTGTTGCATTTTTATAAGGTACAAGTGCCAGTGGAAAGTTAGCTCTTTGCGTCTAGACACTTGTTTATGAAGGTTATTTTTTAAATTATTATACTTTTTAAACAAAATTCTTCATCAATGTATATTTATTTGTTTAAATTATTTTTAATAAAGTGTTATTCATAATATTATCACGAAACTCGTGACGAATGGATTGTGTGAATACTGTCTGAGTCATATATTATCGGTTATAATTAATATTATTTAGTTAAATGTGAAGAAATATCTCAAAAAATATTAATGTAATTAATTAATTAATGTAATGTTAAAGTGTTTATGGTGTATCGCTAGCATTAGTAAATTTATTGTATCGCTCTTTTCAAAATAAATTATTCCGTATTTTCAAAGTACAGTGAAACCTCGATTTTACGTTTTCCAAGGGACCCTGAAAAAACAACGGAAAATGCGGGAAACGGTGAATGCGGGAAAGCTTCAAATAATAATAATCAAGTAAAATCGTAAAAAATATTTATTTATTAGTCACTTGTACATACTGTATATAAAATTTATTTTTTAAAAAAGTCCTTTATGTTAGTTTGCTTCTTTGTTATTTGGCACTTTAATCGGAACAAAGACTTGTTTTAACTTAACTTGTGACTAAAAGTTTGTATGTACAGGAATCATTATTACCATGAATTTTAAACAACTCTACAGTTGCATCATAAACAATAATACGCGTGTGGTGGATTTCAACCTAAAAAATAGCACATGCGTCCAATGCGTTACGTCTTACATGTACAGCGGATTCCAACTTGTCCAGACATAACACCTGCACTCGGCTGTGTCAAATTTGCTTGCCGAGATACGGAGAAATATGCAATAAAAACGGTCAATCGGGATAATATTTGTGACGGGACCAAAATATTTAGACGGTTTATCGAGGAAATCGGGGAATCGGGAAACGGTCAATGCGGGATTATTTAACATTGTTCTTATGGGAGTTTGACGGGACTATAAAAATAAGCGTTCCATCCGGGAAAACGTATTATGCGAGAACGGTTGATCGAGGTTCCACTGTATTTGTAAAATAAAACGTTTCTATTTTTTATTCGATCGTGTATTAAAGAGGCGCTATTATTTTTCGTATTGCTAACGTTTAAAAGTTGACAACCCTTCGATTGACCAGCACTGATAAGTGTAGTATTTGTGATAAGTATTTCATATAAGCCAAGATTTAATGTGGGTAAGTCAAATACAATTCATGAACACATGGCCTATCACTTCAAATGCATTTCCTATCAGTTTTATATATGGATTAATAATTTCATTCACGTGCATGCTTAATATAAAACAAACACTTCAATATGAATTAAATTTCACAAATTGAAACAAAACATGGATATTCAAACTTGGAAAGGCTTTTCAATCTTGCGTATGTTTGTAATATAAATATAACATAGGATTTCTTCATTTATTACTTATTAATATCCGATCATACTTAGTAACCCGTTTTGCTGAGATATGTATATGAAGGATATTATAAACTTTAAACTTGTATTGAATAGTGATATAATTAATAAGACATTCATATAGAGATTGTCAGAAATATATATAGAAAATGTCTTGCACACGATAGCTTTAGAAATTTTAACACTGCTATATATCAACGCTCTACAACCAGCCGTCTCAACAGTTGAGATGTTAGGAGTTAGAGGGTTAAAATTACAAAAGATATTTCGTAGAACATGTAACTTCACACATTCTATTTATTATTTTCTCTGTTAGGATTCACCGTTCCATTTTTTTTTCGTTTGAAGATTATCGGCTCTACCTTTTGAGTCTAGGAATCGTTTAACAACTGAAAAGCTACTTTCGAAGTTAACGTTTTTTAATGTATGATATTCTTATAAACGTTGAAGCTTTCACGTTTCTATAATGACATCACATATGTCAGATCATGTAACTTAAAAGCATGTGTTCTAGGTTACATATCTATGGGTAATCTATTCTATTAAATAAAAATATATTGTCTATTAAATGCAGATTCAATGATTCTTCATTAACGTTGTTACTGTCGTTTGAATAAGACATATTTTGACACGTGAAGTCGAGCGTAGTGTTGTGCTAGAAAGACCACATATTGCAATTAACACTGCTAATTTACCGTGTTACGCTTTACTGTCGCCTAACAGGAAATAGGAAGTAATTCGTATAAAAATTCCACGATACAATTTAAAATTTAAAAACATAGTTTTCAATAAATTCCCACTGAATCAGTGACCGATTTATGTGAAAATGTGAAGTCAAGGTATTTTAGCAATTATTCGTAAATATCCAAAGTTTTTTCATAATTTCATCTGTGTGAAGATAAAATGACAACCAAATATATATCTTCTACTACCAAATATATAAATATATCTTCAAGCGATAGCCTTCTTTAAAAAACATGAAAATGTGCTAATAAATGTCAATAGAAGATTATTTCACCGTGTTATAATGGAGTTCTATCAAGTAAAGTCAATATTATCAATAATAAGATTATTAGTTATTTCTTGCAAAGGTTACAGACCATTAAAAAATCCAAATGTTTTGCGTATGTAAAAAGGTTGAAGAAATATGACGTAGACTATTTAGAGTGTGGTATTTAATGAAACCATAAGACAAGACACTTGAAGATCCCAGTGTGGTTTAGTAAAAGATTAATGGGATTACGTACTGGACCAGGTTCATTTAGACCATTAGACCTCTATGTACATTAAAAATGACTGACCCTAGCCCTTGACACTACCAGATTGATACCCGCATACCCGATACTCCAAGAGCGCTTTTAAGTTTGCTCTCGATTAGCTACACACGCCGAGTTTGTTATTATTTATATATTAGCAGCTTAGCGACCGCATGTTTTTTATCGAATTTCGCGTGTTGGCCGGCGATTTTGCAAAAAATTCGCCCGAAAACTGTCCTTTTACTAGATTCACTATAATTTGTGAACCGATAGAGATATCAGACATAACCAAATTTGATTTGCTGCCTTCTAGATACTACCCCATAAATCAATGCCATTTGAGCAGTGGTTCTACACCTGTGGTTTGTGTACTCATGTGGTATAGTGAAAAAAACTTAAATTTACTACAATTTTTTTTTTAATGTGTAAAATTTACTTTTTCACTTTGTTTTTTTTTTAAATTTTATTTTCATATATATTAGATCTCATTAGATAAACTCTATTCGTCTCTCTCTCTATACTCTATATATAAGTACCTATATAAAAAAAAACGTTCATGGATAATAATTATTTTGTATAAATACTTTTCATTATGAGTTGATGGGAAATATACAATTTCAATTCGTGTTTACCCCATCGATAGATTTATATCGAATCTGAAGATGGCGAAAGGTGAAAGCCGGATTATTAGATCGATATGAACCATGGAAAAGTAAGTACAATGTTCTCAAGAATTTAGCTATAAGTAAATTATTTTACTTGAATCCATATTTGTTTTGCTGAAGAAGTGGAAAAAACAAGGTTTTCTTGCCCATACTGTATCTTTTGTACGTATAAAAATTAATATATACAAATAATTCATATCGATCCTCATTGTTATATTACCTGCCCTTATATACCCACAATAATATATAAGTAAAATATAAGAACGAAGATAAAATCATGCTACAAATAATCAAGATAATATTATAAATACCCGCAGTTTAAAGAGCCATAGTTCTCATGTCATCCCCGTTGCAGATGTTGTCACTCCAATTAGTTTGTTTCGTAAAGTTTTTACACCATTCTGAGAAATCAGGGTAGTGTGTTGCAAGTGTTTCTCAATATATAAATAAGTAAATTGCATTCTGTCTTCTCTGAACTATCGGTGAAAACGTCGCGAAATTTGCTTTTCTCTTGCTAATCATTTATGATTATAAATTTTATATTTTTATTTTTAATCACCTTAAAATTGAAGGAAGAGATGAAACATATTTAGAAAATTTTGAGGATGCATTGTCGGAGGTTCCCAGTGATTGTGAACAAGATGACGCGGACGATAGTGGCTCTGATTCGAGTGTACATTCATTATGTAATGAGCGAGTGAATCCATATATGAATAAGTGGCATAAGATTTATGCATATAATTTTTATAACAGTGTATAGCATGCTAAAGATTTATTTTTACGTAAAACGGGACAATTCGGAAAAATGGAGGTTTACCGAAATCTTTAAAAAATATAAAATGAAAGCCTCAAGAAACCAAGCATTCCAGAAAAGGTGACACACTCGTCCAAGTGTGGAAAACAAATAAGAAAAGGAACGTCAGAATGATATCCACTATTCACTATAATAATGTAACATGAAAGAATATATTTTTATTTAATTCGTCAACATAAGTTGAGAACCCCTGCCACTGATAT
The DNA here is from genome assembly GCA_028555115.1 of Himalopsyche japonica. NCBI lineage: Eukaryota > Metazoa > Arthropoda > Insecta > Trichoptera > Rhyacophilidae > Himalopsyche > Himalopsyche japonica. The sequence goes on from JAHFWJ010000015.1 coordinate 1,758,027, forward strand.
TGAAGAGGTCATAATTTAATCAAATTAGCACTAAAAATGTCAAAAATGTTTTCTGTTAAATATTTCATAACCATCATAAAAATTCCATGTGGCCCAGTCGATAAATCAAAGGTAATGTGTAACACCAATACTACGATCTGTAAAGGGCCCCGAAATGTTTCTTGGCATGCAGTGTACACTGGACTGAGGCTGAATATCCTTGCTAGAGATAGATCCTAAGTAGAGAAACAAATAAGACTCGATTTAAAAATAAAATCTTTAACCAGAATGTACAATTGTGTTATGAAAGATCACATAAGAAAAAAATATACATGAATCTTTTAGGGGTATTTTTACGGAATTGTTTAGGAAAATAATAATTTAATCTTTGTTAAATAATGCGTTGATGTGTATACTACCACACCCCATTAACATTTGAAATCAAACCCGATTCCAATCAGATGATTTTTCAATGGAATGGAATGGATGACGTAGGACGCATATATGAGTCCGCGGCCCGCAACGGAAGTTCTTCAAGGACTCAAATACGAGTCCTCGGTCGTTAAGCTGTTAGTTATACACTCGAACGAAACAGACAAGTCGCGATGCACAAGTGTTGCATTCTACCGGATTAAACTTCGAGTTAAGGATGAACATTATTATGCATTGGCAATAATATTAACAAAAAAAAATATCACACTTATTTTTTAATTAAACATATATTACTTTGAACACAATAAACAAACGCAACTTAGTGCTAAAAAGTGTAAAATTAAATACACCCAGTCCTTTTTTTACGCGATACATTGGTTCCAGAAAAAGGCGCGTAAAAAAATGATTTCACGCAATTGCATTATATTTCTTTACACACCCTAAAACATAAATTCGCTTAGTATCCGATACACTTGTCAACATTTGGCAATTGTATGTGTATTTAAAAAAATGGAATGTTTTACAAAATCAAGTTTAAAAAATACACATTTTTTTATTTAAAAAAATAATGAAACGTACATGCCTAGCATCGCATATATGTTAAATGTCTTCTTTACAACAAATTTGGGGGGAAAATTGCGTAAAAACGAGTGAAGCGCGTAAAAAAATGTAGCGCTGCCGTCCAAAAAAATGGCGCATAATCGAATTCGCGTAAAAAAGGACTGGGTGTATATTAAAACATTTGAATAATTTACGATATCGACTGAAGGTGCGTGATAGAATTTCAATACCACTTTGTACGATTCCATGTGTTTTGTCAATTATTAAATTTGTCTTAGCTGCCATTTAGTGCTTGCCTTTGGGTTTGTGTTTTCCTGTAATTAATGCCTTTGATATAATATATATACAGAAACTAAGTGTTTATTGTACGTCAGTTCTGTTGCAGCCGCGTGGTATAGTGCCTGAAGATGCCGAAAGACGAAACCCGGGTCGTTATTGACAAAACATGTGGAATCGTACAAAGGTGTAACAATTAAAATTTGAATAATTATTCACAATAAGTTGTAACCAAATTATAATATAAGGTAAACTATTTTTTAAGTATCATGGATCATAGTAGTGGAAAGTTCAAAATGCATAATGTTACACAAATAAAATAACTACATGAAACGTTTGAAAATTAGCAATAGTTTGTAATATATAATATATATGGAAATGGTGGAGTTTTGTAGATGTCCGAATTCTAGTAATTGTTGTTTTACTTTCTTTCAAATAAAATATTTATATTTAAAAGCCTCGCAACGAATTACGAATGAAAACTTTTATAGATTTTTGTGTTTTAATTTTAGTGATAAAATTAATAGGCACAACCCTGTATCAATTTAAACTTTGAATTAAAAAAATCGGTTGATTGTATTTAAGAGCTGTTAGTTCATGCCAAAATCATAAATGTGTATATTAATTTAGATATAAAGTCAGAAAGTGCTACTTTACATTCATTGCTTAAAATTTATTTGATGATCGTTTACATACATTTTATTAGTTTTGTTTTTAATATTACCAGTATATTTAAACGAGAACAGGGACATGTTTTTTTTACGATATTTTATCTCTTTTAAAGAGTTAAGTTTGATGATATGGCCTTATTTAAAATCCTAAGAATTAAAAACTTCGCGTAGAGTCAGGCGTCTGAAACCGTTCCGAAATTGCTTTCAAGATGCTCTGATCGTTAGCCGTTAATTGATATTAAGAATGTTTTCCCAATCATTTTTAATGGCGATAATTGAAACACATACGTCTTCTCCATCTTCGCATTTATGTGGCCATTGTTTTCAATCTCAAAGGCATTGGGTACTTAGGTATTGTTGATTTAATCAAGACAATTTACAAAACAATTGAATTCTTTTCGAAGACAAAAGAAAACGTAATAATTGTTCAAGTATGCAGAAAATCACATTGGATATGAATGCATTCTTGCTTGAAATACAATTTCGTTTTTTTTTATAAATGCCTTACTAAGTTTAATGTCACATTAAACTTACTTTGTGTGACTACTTTCTACACTGTCAGCTAATTGTGGCGTGTAATAAATGTATGATTTCTCAATAACTGAATAGCAGTTTCATGAATGATATTTTAAAACTGAAAAAAATTGTTTTAGTTATTTTAAACGACATAATTTTGTATGATTTATGATATCGACTGAAGGTGCTTGGTGGAATTTCAATATCAAATTTGAATTTTCACAACTTTGTACGATTCCACATGTTTTTTCACTAACGGCTCATGTTTCGCCTATCGGCATTTTCAGGCATTCCATCACACGGATCCAATAAAACTGTCAGTGTGATAGAACGCCCGAAGATGCCGAAAGGCGAAACCCGGATCGTTAGTGACATGTGGAGTTGTACAAAGTTGTAACAATTTAAATTTGACATAATTTAGTAAAAACAATATGCCTTCCAAATAAAGTTTATTTTTAAAATCGAAGTTTTTTTGGATTTTGTAACATTTTTTGTTTTGTTTAACATGTTGCTAACTATTTTAGGATATACACGAGGCGCCAAGACAAAGTCCATCATTTGATCGAGATTTCGTTAAAATTATTGAAAATAAGACATTCATATAACGAAAAATTTGACTTGAATAGACTTTTGGGGCGATCGTGGATCGCAGGTCTTCCTGCTACAAAAAGGTCAAAAAAAGAATACAATGAGGTGATGTAATATATTTACGAGTAATAAATAATACATACCATTTATTTAAAATTAAGGGCCGTGTTTGTTTTCCAAAACGTCACATCAATATAAATTTGTCTCGCTAATAAAATTGAAACATTGGTTAATAATTTTATCTTGCATTACGCTCGATAATCAGTACTTATGGTGGCGTAAAAAATACGTTGTAAATAAAATATCGCTGATAGATTAAGCCGATAAGAGGAGTGTTTGATATTTTTGCATGTTTCGATTATCGTGTACTAATAAAGTTAACCCTTTGATTAGTGAGTTAATTCAATGGCATATAATGTCTGGCAGCGAGTTGATTTTTAGCATCTTTTTTAATTTTTCTTATTTTTTTGGTGTTTTTTTGTTGATGTTTTTATATTATGGTACAAATATTTTTTTATTATTTAATTAAAATCAGTGGTCTCAACATTTAATTAAAACAAATGTTGTTGAAACTTGGGAAAGCTTTTTCTATTTACTCGGAAAGTTTCACAAGCATGTGTTCGATTGTTGAATAAATGATCGAACAATGCTGGACTTGTGTACCAGTTATCAAAAAGAATTGTAAAAAACGTACAATGGAATTGCGTAACAATAAATGCCTATATATTACACTTTTTTAACAATTTTTACTTATTTTTTTTTATTCAAAAATACATGATAAAATTCAAATAATTTTCAATTAACATTGATGAATCTATATAGAATTTATAAAAAAATACGCAATACAATTTTATTTGAATTTCAAAGCGTGCGATTTTAAATAATGGGTTCGGGAGTGTAAACGTACCGGTACGTTCATATCGCTCAAAGGGTTATAATGAAATCATTTTGTTTTTTTGAGGTTTGATGTTGATGATGATAAGGGCATTTTTTAGAACTAAAAGAATAATATTATCTAAAAACATTAAGCGAAGTTATATTATTAACAGCGGTACGATAGAATGTTTGATAATTTAGAAAGGAACAAAAAAACCTTGATGATCTATCATTACGATGACAATGTAGAATAACACTGAAACAACCGAAAATTGTGTTAGATATTTAGAGGCCGTTGCGCAACAAAAGTTTTTGCACTAAATTCGTAAATGCAGAAACTCAATTTAAAATTATTGTAGATGGTACATATTGACGTGGGCACCCCTTCGAGTCTTTGGCAATCTTATTAAATTTCACAGAATTAAAAAAACAATGAGTGGAACAGTGCGTCTAAAGTGTGTTGCATTATGCGCTGGTATCGCGTCTTCAACGTAGCGTGAAAATTCACTGTTCCAGACTAGCCGTTACGTACATGCCCCTCCCTAGAAACAGTATACCACCTGGGTAAGGTTTATGCATATAAATTAAAGTCTCAATGTTTCCCCAAGTAATTGCACTTCAAGACAATGCGCGAAGAAAACTGGTTCGCCAACGTAGAGATATGACAAAAATCACATATCTGACAAATGTTCTAATAATACAGGACCGTGGAGTTACAGTCGACGTGAAATACGAGCGACTATATATTTCGATTATACGATTTTGAAAAATATCTCCAATATAGTAAAATTTGGCTATTGGCCGGATTGATTGGTTGGATTGATTGGTTGATAAATAATGATTAATTAAAATTTTAATGCACACAATTAAGAAAGGTAGGAAAAAAACCTGACGAAAATAAACTGTTTTTAGTTGGAGACGTGTTGTTGGTTTATGTCGGAGTCATTTTTTTTTAACGATTCCACAGCCCTGAAATAAACATATGAATCACTGGATAGATAATCAATGCCAAGAAGTTTCCTCCACCCATTTTATTGAGAAATCATGGAAATACCTAAACTAAACTTATCAAAAAGTATTTCATATGTAATGAAACGACAAAAAAGTCTGCGTTACCAAAATACTCTCAAAATAAATTTAACTTTGCCATTCGACAATATTCCCTTTTTAAGCTGTTAACTCTCACTTCTTAATGGGAAAGCATTACATTTCAAATAACAAAATCGCATTTACTATTTCCTAAGTACTATTTCCGCAAAGTATATATGATTAAGAATGGTTTCGATCAATTCAGTCATAATTTTAGAATGCTCGCAATGAGCGACACCAGTCCTGATCAAAAAATACACCGTGGAAGTAGTGCCTAAATGTTTATTTAATTTATGTATTTAAGTTCTAGTAGAACTAGTTCTGATGAAGGCGTAAGCCAAAATAGTTATCGACTATATATCTTATAAATTTTGTAGAACTAAAATACATTGCTATTTTGTTTGAGAAGTAGTTCTGATGAAGGCGTAAGCCTAAATAACTATCAACTATATATTTTATAAATTTTATAGAACTAAAATATATTGCTATTTTTTCATCAAGTTATAACGGAGTTCTATCAATTAAACGCTAATTTAACAATTGTGTATTTATTATTTAAAAAAACCAATTCAATTCGTTAATGAAACGGAATTCTTAGAATTTATAAAAAAATGAGTTAGTTAACAGGTATACAAAAGCAAAGGTTTATGAACAGAGAAAAATAATTACACGAAACAATGCAATATTTAAATGAAGTGTAAGATGGCCTCTAAGTAATAATTTGTATATTTTTTTTTATTTAAAATATTTGTTCTTAGGATTGATAAAGATGTTTTTTGTTTGTCATATAAAAAGCGATGAAAATATTCGCTGATTAGTTTAAACTATAACCCTTTTGATTTCAAATGAAGTAAGCTTAACACATATGTTACATAAATGTAATTGGTAAGTTTATATTTAGCGATCCAAGATAACCGTTGCTAGGATACAATCACACAATATTTACCTTTCGATAAGAAAAAATGATACGCTTTGACAAGGTGAGTAATAGAATTCAGTGAAAATATGTGTAATTTTTGTGAATTATTAAAAATAAAAAAATACAAATTCAGTTTTAATGACAAAAATTGCATATAAAAATCTTAATTTTCCGAATTAAGGATAATATTTTTTACACATAAAAAGAGTTGAATAATAGACATAAATAAATAGCATTAATTATTATAGATACATATCAATACTCACATAAACTGAATTTTAGTTTTGGAAACAAAATTCGGTCCCAATGTGTTGAATATGAAATTGTATGAGAGCTGCCTTGTATTCAACACAAATTTATATTTCGGTTTAAAAATCAATTTATCAAACAATGCGATTTGAATCTGTGAACTATTGCAATCGAAGCAAATAACGTAGCTCACTCGGCTTTGTTTATCATGAATTATGTAACTAATATTAAACTAAATGTATAATTTCACTTTTAATGTGTTAATTATCACTTCTTGATGGAAAGACATGATATTTAATCTCTTTCAGTGCCTGGATCGTAAAAATATTGCACAAACAATAAACCGCGTTTTATCAAAACATCGAAATTGTCATAAATATTAGTATGAAAAAATAAATATTATTTAAATTTATTGACGAAAACTCAAGATGGGACTAAGATTTGTGAAAAAATATTACGTGTCGTGCCGTATAACACTTCACTGTTGCTCACGTCGAGCACTCCATTCACGCACTGGTGCGTGTGCGGCACTGAGCTAGTTAAGTAATAAAAACACGTTTTTAGGTACTATTTTTACAATAAGTAAATAATAATAAGCAATAATAATGTAAGCAGTAATAAGGTAAGATTAGGTTTGCTATACAGTTCCTCGCATTGTCAAAATTTTCTTGTAAAAGCTTTAATTGATTGAATTGGCATTCACTTGGTAGAACTCAACAAAATCAAATTTGAATTATTGTCACTTTGTATGATTTCAGATATTTTGTCACTAACCACCCGGGTTTCGCGTTTTCACCAAAATGTCAATCAGTTCTGACTCTATTTTAACAATTCAACTTTGATCAATATTTGCAGTTGACTTTGTGAGATTCTCGCTACACAGTCACGCCACTGTTTCCGGCATTAAATCTTATTATTATATTTGAGATCTCGCAATTTGAAATAAACTAGATAAAGACAAATCATCAGTTAGTATACAAGAGATAAAATTATAGTATCGAAAAATCCACCCTTCTTTTTACTCAATTTGAGCTTTGGAAAGTTAAATTAAGCTATTAAAGGGCATTTTGAAGTGCAATACATCTCGAACAAATTGAAAAATGTCCAGTTTATATGGGCGCATTAAAAACATTTGATTATTTTTTATGTGAAGTTAATTGGTAGTTTTGAAATATTTCACCATATGCCCTATTGCTACCGTTTTGAGAATGCTGGTTAAATTACTCAATCATATTTTTTTCAATGATTACTAGTTTGTTTGCATTTGATGTTTGATTACATCGCGATATTTTCAACTTGCTGAAGAAATAATGCTTCATATCCATTATATTACAGTTACCACTTCCTTCTTTATACGTTGTGTTTATTGTGTGAAGGCATCTGTAAAGCAAACATCAAAGAGGATGATCTTTAGATGAAAATTTCCGCTTTCGGACATGAGCATTCTAAGAATGTAATTTTTTGTAGTGTTTGTTCAATTATTACTATAGCGATCTCAGGATGGAACAAAAACCTCACTTCTTTAACAATTAACTTGGTAGTTACCAACATTACCGGTTTCCTTTCATCAGTTCCGTTCTCGGCGTGCAAGTTTTCGAAGGAAGTGCATCTTGGGAACATCGCATTACTACCGTTTCTATGATGTAAGTGCTGATATCCTTTCTGTAAGAAATGCAGACAAACCCTTCACTATTGAGCATACACCACATTTAGGGAGGTTTTCCGGTCCACCCTGAATGCAATATTATGAAGATCCGTTTTAGAAAAAACTCTTTCCGGTGTCGGATTTTTTACGCCGACAAAAAAGCTCCCCTAAAATTTTGAAATTTAGTAAAAAGCTTCCGTTATTTGAAAACTTGTTGCTTGACTATACACGTGTGCATAAGGGATGGTATTTTTTTCATTATGAGAACAGTTGCGATTCAATTTTTCACACGGTGTGTTTGATCGTCTTTTCAATCTTTAGCATATGATAACTTATTTAAATGTGTGCAATTTTCGTTATGCCGATTGAAGGAATAATAGGACCGATATTATTTCTTACCATATACAAGTAATTGGTTTTCATTTACAACGATGGACAAATTTGAAACATTAACTTTAAATATTCTGTTCTGTAAAAAATACAAATCAATGAAATTAGAATTTTCAAGCTATTTTTTAAAATGTTTGCTTGCAAACATTATACATCTTTTGTTATTTCAGTCAAATAAATCAGTTGAAAATCTTATTACTAGTTGCAATTTTGGATTTATATTAAATATAGATACATATTTAATTATACCAAACACGTGAAAGTTTAAATTGATGAATATAATCAAAATTCGAACATAAAAAAAATATTTATTTAAATTCATCTATTATAGTAAACTCACTGTAAATTCAATCAATGCTGCATTATTTATTATTGACAAGAAAAAATCTAATTAAAAATAAACCAAAAAAAGTAACATATTTTTGATCAATTCTTTTATATACTTGCAAACAACAAGTGTTTTTTTTATTTCGTAAATAAAATACAATGAGTACAACGATGGTTTTTTTATTGTCGACTAGTTACTGGTATGGAATTTACTTATATATTATACATTAAACCTAAATTCGTTGTAATACAGCGTTTTCATTGTAGTATTGAGGTGCTAAAACTCACTAATGGAAAGGAAAAAATACAATGGATTGTTGATAACTTTACACTAGCTAAGTGTTTTCTGTGATACACTGCAATTACTTCTCGTAGCTTTATACAAGCGAAAATTATTTATAATGATCTCATTGGTTGATTAATTTCATCAGAATTAGATTTATTAGAATGTAGTGTAACTTTATGTTGTACAATATTTTATAGATATGTTGTCAATTAATCTTTGATAACATAATCAACAATTTATATTGAATAGTTAATTACTTTAAGTCTTTAATATATTATATAACAATATATATTTTTAAGTGATGAAAGTGAAAATTTACAAAACGTTTAGAACCTTACTATCATGTTATATTGTATAGAAGTTAAAATTCATACTACTACCAAAATATAACGTATTCAATGAACATATACTCTTTATCCTATATCATTTAAATTTATGTTTATATTACAGTGTATAAAATTTGATTGGATAACAAAAAAAAAGTATATTTACTGAATGGTAAATAACTGTTAAGTTGGACGCCTGTTTAAAGAGTTTACAATTATTTCAGTTATTTGATGAAATAAATTGTGGAAATTTTACTGTGTAAAAGAAACTTGGGCTAGTTTTAAGCTGAACGATCAACGGGTTAGTTAATCAAATAACACATTAACCTTTCCAGGAGTAACTAATTAATCTTAACCATGTTGTGAGGAGTGGGTTTTTTTACATATTTTTTTTTTAATTAAATCATTGCAAAAAAATACAACTCATGTTTTAGGGTTTTATCGTAATAAAACCAATTGCATAATCCAGCATTGACACATAACACGAATATATTATCACAATAATTGTTGACATATCCATGACAAGTACGTCCATACTTCTGTACAAAAAAATCGTGCCGACGTACTAGAACATAGGCTCCCAACCTGGGGGTCGCCAACTTATGCGGTCAGCTAAAAAAATATTTTTTGTATTTGCTTCTGAATTGTATGGGGAGTCGCGGGTCACATGGATTTTTTGAAAAGGGGTCGCCACCCAAAAAGGTTGGGAACCTATGTACTAGAACGTCCATACTCCTGGAAAGATTAAATAAACACAATTTAACTAAACATGATTGAGATTTTCGTTTCTATATTTTGTAGCAATCGGGCTATACTAGAATGAAAATCTCATGTAAATTTGAAGAATATAACGTAGTGTAACAATTTAACGGCAATTTCCATTATTTTTTCGAGACAGATCGAGCCGCACGGAAATATGTGGCGGATCGTATGCGGGGCCCAGGGATAGTGTAATTTTCGACACTGCTTGTTCTTGCCGAGCTACGAAAAGTAAATACGAGCACTGACAATGAGTGTGCGTTGATTTGGAACCGCGTCTTCAGGCAACGTCGCAAAAGACGCCCGACCTCACTATCTGTAAATTACCATGCGCTAGTCAGCCATCCGTGAATTCGACTCATGAGAGTCCATTTTGACTGGTAAATGAAAATTTACTTACAAGGCATGAGCAGTGAACAGTGTACACGCTCCAAAAGACATACTCAATGACGATCCGCAGAGATGAAGAAAAAATAATATTATTAAGTTGCCATGTGTCAGGGTTGCACTCAAATGGCCATGCCAGTCGCCCGGTACCGCGGCCAAAGTATAATACATCGCAATTCTGTTTGAAACATAATCGCACTCAACCCAGTGCTTCTCACGTGAAATTTCACTGTGGCCGCATTATCAACATCAGCGGCATTGTGGAAATGTCTTGTGGCCGCACCAAATGTGATAAAAATAGCAGTTGCATTTACTAAAAAATGGATTAACTTATAAGTTTATTTTATGATATCGACTGAATGTGCTTAATGGAATCTCAATATCAAATTTGAATTGTTACAACTGTGTACGATTCGTCAGTCCTGTTGAATCCGTGTGATAGAATGCGCGAAGATGCCGAAAGGCGAAATCCGGGTCGTTAGTGACAAAACATGTGGAAGCGTACAAAGTTGTAACAATTCAAATTTATAAGTTTATATTTAATAAAATATCAATATTTACTAAGAAACTGCAAAGTTCTTTGATGCCTGCACATGAGAACAACTGCTCTATACCAACATAGTTATTAAATGATAACTAGTTGTCTGTCTTCAGTTTGAAATCTTTTTCTTTGAATACGGAACATATATAAATATATTGAAATAAAATTATCAATAGTAAATTTATCGATATCTTTACTTGTTTTTCAGATTAGTGTGATATTTGCGTAAAATGTAATGAATAATCATATTTTAAATTAATTTATTAACAGTATAATCCAGATTTTTTATATTGGCCACATGAAGAATTAGCGGGAGCAATGTCAACAAATAAAATTTGTTAATTGATAAAGTAGATTACTGTAATATATATTGCCAATATTATGTCAGTATTATCAATGTTCTGTTGTACCATTTTGTGTCACTTACATATCGCCATTGTTTATAAATATTTTTTGCGAGGTTTTAATCCATGTATTCTCAATTGTCTTTCGACGTATATAAAATAACATTGTTTTGGCATTGGACGTTAGTTGACTAGAAACGAGGAAAAAAATACGCAATTCGCCATCTTATTTACACCAGTGTAGAATGTAAAATTGCTTTATCGGCATACAAATCGGCGTGATGCGATATTCTGCCCAACCCTACTCGGCAAACAGTGCACGTTCAAATGGCCATTTGAAAACAAGTAATGATTTCACGTACTAACGTGCAAAGCGAATATCTCGCAATCGACTTATTTGTTGAGAATTTTATTTAGACCGGTGTCGCTCGATCTGGCAAATTATTCTCAAAGAATACGAACAAAAAAAACGCACTAAAAATGACAATGGGATATTGCATTTCATAGTGCATGCACTACCGTTTTCATTACGGAAGTATAACGTTATCTGAACGCAAAATACTGAAACGTACGATCGTTTTGTACGATTATATTTTTTGATCGGAATTCCTGAAAATATTATAAAATTGTTCTTTTTACTAAAATGAGTGTAAAATAATATGTTTTTATTGCTGTAAATTCGTTATTCCTAAGCAATGTGCACCGGAATTAAACGGATTTATCGTAACACAGTGAAAAAATAGCTATGTGCCTTTTCTGCACAGCTATAAGCGATAAGCGAATGTTAGTTTAAGCATAGTTCTGACGATGGCGTGAGCCGAAATAGCTATAAACTATATTTGTTAAAAATAATTTTGTAGAACTAAAATACATTGCTATTTTTTCACCGTGTTATAATGGAGTACTACCAAGTGAATGCCAAATCAATCAATGGATTTATCGTATTTAAAATTTTAAAAATAAAGTATTATACTTACATTCCACGATTATAAAATATTACTATTTATCAGCTACTGCTACTATCAAGATCTCAGTTTATATTATTTTTGTAATCACAGTCAAGCTGGAAGTTTTAACATTTGGAACTGGCCTTGAGATTATTGTGAGATAATTGAAGTTTGATTAAACATAAATAAAATTACCAGGATATCTTTTCGTAATACCAATAGTCGTATTGAAGTGTGGGAACTCTGAAGATAGAAAATATGACTTATGTCTGTCATATTGTATTAACAAGTCAAACTATGTTTAAGTCGTTGTTCTCTACTGCACTCATATATTATTCATATCATTCATATATTTTTTAGATCATCTGTTATATATATATATATATATGTATTTTATCATGCAGCACAACTTGTTTTCAGTTCGCGTCATGGAAATTCGAAATAGATACATATTAAAAAAGTTAAATCTAAAATTTTGTAATTATTTCGACAAATATGATAAACCAATCATTTAGATATAAAAAAGTAAGTCGGTAAAGATTTTGCAGAGAAAATAAGAAAAAATATACGTGACGCTACAAGATAAAACATATTTCTGTGTCTGGGTGTGTTTAGTAAACGAGCTTGGAAGGAGCAGTGTAAATTTCGTTTATTGAAGAACAAATGACTTTTCTTCGGGAATTGACACTTACTATGTGTATAGTTCTCTAAAACCCCAGGTGTTTTTTTATATAATGTGTTTTTATTCATAATATTTTGTTAATTTGATTTCATCATAATTATATCTTAAATTTGTACAATATATTCTAAAGGTTGACGCTACTACAACACAACAACGTCAACACAAAACATACGATGAAATATCATATAAAAAATTGTTCATTTCTTCTTATACTGTATTCTTCCGCATGTGAATATTGGCAATTGAAAAAACCCATCTCAGAAGTATAAAAGAGCATAAGTCAATGACTAGTCTGGTATAGAAATATTGCTTTAATTCCAGGGCAAGATTAGTAATTTAGAATATTAGATATTAAGTCTTCCAGCGAAATATTCTTGGGTGAATCTTAAATGCATGGAACCGTTAACATTATTTTTGTGGCATGACGTAAATCGCATAAATTTTACATTGACTTTTAATCGATTTTTATAAACATAGAGGAAATAATATTTAATGGATTAGTGTTATACCGTAGTCGTATCTCTGATCGATTGGTCAAAGCTGCTGGTTTCGCTGTTGGTTCAGGTTCTATTATAGACAATTTGGTAAATTTATCTTTAAGTCGATTTATGGATTAGTGTTCGAATGTAATAGTGTTTTAATTAAATCCCATTTATCTGATCCTAAAAATAAAACAGATCAAGATTGATAACCTTACCACTTGTCTTTTCCCACCACTTTTATTCCATTCCTATTATTCCATTCCTATTATTCCCGAATAAAAGGTTGACCAGCTGAGAAACAAACAAAAAAGTATGAAAAACTAAGAAAAGTTATTCAAAAAATAAACTTCAAATAGAAGCATAATATATCTAGATTTATACGTGATTCTAACTAGAGTAGATTGCAACAATACCGCGCTTGTGCACGATGTGCATGTATACAGACAGTGAGATAAACTGTTTTGACATTATTTGTTGATAGTTGAATTCTTTGGTGTTTTATGTAACAAGTAATTAATATTTTTCTTGTGTAAATATTTTTTAATATTCACCTTACAGAATCAAAGTTTTGAAATTAATGCAATTATTTTAAATATTGTGAGTATAAATTTGAGCAATCTAAATTTTTATATGTTTATTTAAATGAAAATGAATCATTGTAGTTGACAAAACAACATTATAGATGTAAACATATAATGGAGAAATTTAAATCTAGATAATCGACTCTTTCTTTGTCAATCAAAGTGATATTCGTAAAAATCTGTTCTTATATGCATTATTCAAATACAAACGTAATTAGAGGTGTTTGAGTATAAATATTTTAACCTATGTGGGCTCTCTAAAAGCTCGTTTCGCCCCTGCAACTCCCACTCACTTAAAGCTTAAATTAATCAGAAATGATTGCCACAATATGTATCGTTGGATGTCTAAGTCATTGATCACGAAGAAAAACATGCAGAAACGGTCTTACGAATGATGGAGTCTAAAATGCCCGATAGGACCGAAGTATACTGCTTGATACGAGTTTACTCTTGAAACGGCCGGTGCCATACAATTATTCAGTTTTATGAAGAAGTGATAAACATCCGATGCGGTCTTATAACTAATTATTGCTGTGATTTTGCGATATTTTTTTTGAAACTGAACAAGAAACTAATTGAATTAACCCAATAAAATGTTATTATTGTAACAGTTGTTTTATACAATTTTATTTCGATAGATTCTGTTATGTCGACTACCTAAGTATCATTTATTCTTTGTTTGAATAAATATTTTATTATAGAAAATAAACATTTACTATACTAATAAACTATTACTTAATAGACACTTATTGCTATAAAAGTGTACACAAGGATAGACAAATTAATATCGCCTGTCTTGTTTAAAAATATCACTGCTCACTCAATATTATTTGAATGAAACTATATTTATATCAAATTTGAATTGTATAACTTGATTTTTAATATAAGTATGTTTGCTAATATTATACTTTTTATCCTTATCTGAAGCTTTCCTACAGCTTTTAAGTTGCCATTGTATAACGTGGAATCGAGCTTTCACTGCAATAGAAAATTAAACTGGAATTTATAATGTTTATGTGCTTTTCCGTAATGTTATGATTTGTGTTCATAACATTCTTCTTTGACTAAAGATATGCGTACCAAGATTACTGAAATGAATATTGATAATTTAAAAAAATATCCAATCAACTTGATTAACTCAAATGTTTTATTATATTTAATAAATAAGTGACACCTGGTGTACAGTGTCGTATATATGTGTCAATTGTAAATTGCAGTGAAAGAATTTTGCAAGACAAAAAAATTTAAGGTTGGAGAATAATGCTTTTAATGTGTGATGCTTATATGGCCAATACACGTACATATTTTTAAATTCATTATGCAATGATGTCAGCATTATTTAGAAATCAATCAAGTGAGTACTGGATTAGGACGTTAAAACCCTGATTCTTTGATGCACAGCATAATAGATATGCCGATTGAAGAATTTCCATTACCTTTAACCCGTGGTATAAAAACAAATTCATACGCCAAGATTTTGGTCCAGCGTTACAAATTGTATACAGTTTATCGATGTAAAAATTATTATGATTTCAAATATTATAAAGGTGGAACCAATTCATTTTTTTGTGATTTCACAATTTTCTTTTGTGACTTTTTACAATACGGCCACAGGAAAATATTACGAACATTTTTCTTTTTAATTTTTTGACTGAAATTTTTTATATATAAATGTATATTTTATATGATAGAACTGAAAAACGAATCAAAAATTTTATTGAGAAATGGAACCGGTTTTGTTTATATATTTATCGAATTGGCATTTACTTGGTAGATCTCCATCATAACACGGTGAAACAATAGCAATGTATTTTAGTTCAACAAAAAAAAATATAAGATATTGTTGATAGCTATTTCGGCTCACACCTTCGTCAGAACTAGATACATTGCTATTTTTCACCGTGTTCGTTTATTAAGTTTTCAATGTTCTTTGCGTCTCAATTGTTGATACTTTGTACATATCCACATAATTTGTCATACACGAGATGGGTTTCGCATTTCGGCACCTTCAGTCATCACACGAATGCAAGAGATCTGACTGAGCGTAAGTTCTGTTGCACACGTGTGATAGAGTGCCTGAAGATACCGAACGATAAAACCCCGGTTTATGAGTGAGAAAACACGTGGAGATCTACAAAGTCTCAACAAATAAAATTTGATGTCGACATTTCATCAAGCACTCTTAGTCGACACCGAATATTTTTCATCATTTTTATTCGCACACACTGCTAAGCGAAATCAGTTCCTTTTTCTTAGATAAAAATTATATAATACATTTTTCTTTCGTTAGATTATATAAATTCGATAAGCCAATGATTGACAGTAAACAAACAATATTGAATTAATTTTCCCTTCGAAAATTTATAATGGTAGTCTTACTGTTTTCACAATTTATTATTACTAAGTCCAAGACCGGTTTCGCGTATCGTGATTATTATAATTTGAAGAATTACTGTGTAGTTACTTATACGCAGGGATTTAAAAAAATCATTTACATTATTCACACGAACTTAAATCAATTTAACTAACATATTTCTCAATTCGTATTGTCAATAAACTATTTGCTAACATTCAGTTCGAACGCTTCGATGTATGAGAAACCCGAGTCACTAATGACAAAGCAATAGAAAATATACAACAGCACCTTCAATCGACATCTAAAGTTAAACATTTTTATTTATATATTATTTTTTAAAAACTATATCTATTTCCAATGTGGATCATATTAAAATCGGCTAAATACCCAGCAAAAGTCTTATAGTAAATTTATATATTTAAAAAAAGGCCTTATATTGTAGTACACCTGGATAGTAAAAGAAAACCGATAATTGATTGAATTGGCATTTACTTCGTAGAACTCCATTATGACACGGTGAACAAATAGCAATGTGTTTTATTTCTACAATTTTTTATAAGATGTTGATAGATATTTCGGCTCACGCCTTCGTCAGAACTAACCATACTACTGTCGCTGTAATGTAATTAATCATATTAATATAATAATAAGTTGATTGAGTAACTGCAATGTAATAGTCATATTTCATTAAACAATATTCAAAATACTTTGAATAAAAAATATTCCAATTATTTGGCTGCGTGTTTGTCATATTTGGTTTAAGAAATTAACATATCAAAGATTTAACTTTGAAAAAAAAACCCTAATTAACATGACATTGTTTTGTTACCATTTCCTCTTTAATATATTTTTCAAACCTTTTTATACACGAATTGCTCACTAGCGAAACGGAAAACGTTCTTTTATTGAATACAATTTAAAATCACAGTACCAAAACCGTAACTATTATACATCGGAGTATAGATTCGAGCAGTTAGTAAAAATATTACAGTAAAATCATTAATTAGTCAAAATTAATTTCGCGTATTTATAATAATTGTTAAACTAGTGTAAATTGAAAAGCTGTTTGTTTATTTATATTCGAAATAAATCAAAGACATGTTTTCATTTTAAAAATGTTATTATTTTGTATAGATAATGCGATGTTATTTCTAAGAAAGTTTCAAAGATTTAAAAATATATATATAATCATTGAAATTTATAAAATTGAAACAATAAAAAACAAAAATTCACTATATTTTTTTTGACTGAATTAGTTCGATTCATAGTGAATTCATTATGAATCGAACCAACCGTTGTGCTTTCGTAAGACCATTTTTGCTCTAGCTGTCTTTTTACATTACTTTTAATTAATTAAAATAAAAACAATAATACCCTACATTCAATTTAGATAGTCTCAAATCCACAAACTTTTTTGTTAAGCTTTATTGTCTTATTTACTTAATGCTTTGTGGCTACACGATAATTCAAATATAATTTATAACGACAACCATTTATTAACACTTTCTGTAATAAAAAAAAAATCGATTATAACTAATTAAAAATTCGTATGTGAATAATGCTGCTCGAATTGTGCCTTATCAAAAATATATATTTATCAAAGGCATTAGATTCTGTATACCTTCATTACTGTTATACGTTTTGAGTGTCGGTTGTTTTATTTCTGAACATTATTTGAAACAATTATTCTCATAACAAATTTGGAATGTTTATCACTCTCATTGTTTATAAATTATGCGCTATTAGTATAATTGCTTGTAAAATATTTTTATGAACTTTGTGCATGTCAAATTTCATTGCGAATTCAAAACCTCTATAATAAATGCAATTAAAAATATCAATTATAAAATGCATTCATTTAAACAGCCTCTGGGTGGGAATTAAAATTTTCAGTAGGCCTGTCGCAATTTATGATGTTTAATTTCATTCGAAGTGAAACAACTATGCTGCTATATCCACCGCTTAAAATATTTAGTATATTGAAAATTTATACATATAAGTTAACCGAACATTTGATGAATATAGTAGATGACAAAATGGGGCAACAAATAGCTTGATTTCGAGTTTTTTTTGTTTTAATTATTTATTTGAACTATAAAGAGATCATTGTAGATTCTCTAGCATTGTTTATGTAATTATTATTTCATTCAGATATATCCACAGTAAATAAAGTATGGTATTATACTCAAGTATCCAATATCGATTTCCTAAAAATTAATATTTTTGACTTAACTTTTAAACATAATGCAATTAAATTTTCAGTTATATTTTTAAACGTTAGAGTTACATGTTTTTATTAATTAAGACTGAGAAACCACTCACTTGATTAAATTTATAATATTGTTGGCCATCTTAATTAATAAATACAATGAGGTTTTCAAATTTTAATAGTTGAAATTTTGCACGATTCTACGTGTTTTGTTGCTAACGACCCGGGTTTCGTCTGTCGACATATTCAGGCATTTTATTACACGGTTACAACCGCCCAATCTACCGGGCACTTTCAGTCGATATTATAACTTTTTAATAACTGTATAACTGTTACCGTTAACATTGAATTCAAACTCCACCGTCAGGTCAGTTCTGTTGCATCCGAAGATGCCGAAAGGCGAATTATAAGTGACAAAACAAGTGGATCGTACGAAACTTCAGCAATTCAAATTTAATAATGAAAAAAAAATAAGGGTTTTTAGTTACTAAAAACTTTGCTAAGAAAATAATAGCCACTTGATGATTTTAATGTTATGTTTACTGGTCCAACAGTAATCTCAAGTGGTTCGCGTCGAACATCACTTAGTTCTACGAAACGTAATGCGGCATGTAACATAATAGTCATCCGAAGTCGACGTGACGCCACCGCACACAGGCTACGTGCTCCTCAAAGAATAACCAGGATATAATTGAGAAGGAGGCACTGATAGCTTCTCCTGGACCGGTTATGCCTGTGGCGCAAAAAAAAATACTTACGTAAATCGTAATTAGTGCAGTTGAAAGCTTTTATATTTTTTACAGATTATAATACTACATAATTATAGCCATATTGATTCCATCAAGCTATCCATGGTCGATCAAAGGTTGCTTTCTCGAATATCAGTTATGATTTTTCTGTTATTAATGCTTAGTTAGTTACTGTTAGTTAATGTTTTTTATCTTTAATTGAATTATACAACATCAATACTTCTAATTTATGATGTCGACTGAAGGCGAAACGCGGGTCGTTACTGACAAAACATGTGGAATCGTACAAAGTTGTAACAATTCAAATCAATATTTCTGTTAAAGTGAAATTGAACTTGAAAACGACGATAAAATATTTTTTTCCTTAATGAACTGATTTTAAAACCATTAACTAAACGTTTTTTTTATCTTTGAGTTTACAGGAGTAAGTAATTTCCTTTAATATTTAATATAGATTCATCGATAATAAACATGATTTGTTCCACGGTGAAAAAATAGAAAAGTATTTTAGTTTTACAAAAAATTACACGCCATCGACAGAACTATAATGGGACATCGTCAGGACGATGGCGGGAGCCGAAATAGCTATCAACTATATCTTATAAAAAAAATTGTAGAACTAAAATACATTGCTATTTTTTCACCATGTTATAATGGAGTTCTACCAAGTAAATGCCAATTCAATGAATGATTTGTTTCTATATATATAAATATTGTTCTATACTTATTTATTCTGTTGATTTGACCCACCAACAGTTCGTTGCCTCCATTAGTAAAGTTATTGAAGTAGATGGGTGTCGCAGTCGTTGACGAAGACTTGAATCTAGTTTTTGTGAAGAAACTGCGTTTCTGGAGTCGGTTGGTGACTGCAGATTACTACTTATACCTGCGCTCTCTTAACTCTGGTCCATTCTTTTATCCTTATAAGGAATCTTGATACGCCCGTGGATCGCGGAAGTTCAATCCGAGCCTTGTGTGAGAAACTTACGGTACAGTTAGCCCTTTAATATCTTGACATCGAACAGAAATGTCTCCAATCTTGCTAAAGTAGTTCATTACAAAGACGAGCATAATGTGTATAAAACATTGCGGTTTCTGTAATCAATATGAAAATATATTCAGTGGAACCTCGATCAACCGTTCTCGCATAATACATTTTCCCGGATGGAACGCTTATTTTTATAGTCCCGTCAAACTCCCATAAGAACAATGTTAAATAATCCCGCATTGACCGTTTCCCGATTCCCCAATTTCGTCGATAAACCGTCTAAATATTTTGGTCCCGTCACAAATATTATCCCGATTGACCGTTTTTATTGTATATTTCTCCGTATCTCGGCAAGCAAGTTTTGTTTGAGTTGAAATCCACCACACGCGTATTATTGTTTATGATGCAAATGTAGAGTTGTTTAAAATTCATGGTAATAATGATTCCTGTAGATACAAATTTTTAGTCACAAGTTTAGTAACAAGTCTTTGTTCCGATTAAAGTGCCAAATAACAAAGAAGCAAACGATCATAAAGGACTTTTAAAAAAAAAAATATATATACAGTATGTACAAGTAAAGTTTACGATTTTACTTGTTTATTTTCTAAAGCTTTCCCGCATTTACCGTTATTTTTTCAGGGTCGAGGTAAAATCGAGGTTTCACTGTACTAAAATAACCATTTGTTTCAGTTATTTTTCCACATATTATTGTATATATATTTTTAATTAATAGAAAATTATTGCCGTTCTTGGTAAATTTTTCCTAACAATGAAGAAGTTACATTTTATAGTTATCATTATTAATTTCTGCCGCATAAAATTTATTTTAATGCAGCTTATTTCATATTTGCTGTGAACTGTTTTTTGTATCTTATTTTATAAATATTGAATACTTAATTTTGTTTTTATCCTAAAATGATTCGCATTGTGTATATAAAGAAACTCTTTTACCGTAGTATCAAGAGCGAGTTGGAAGGGTTTAGGTGTAGGCTTGCTCCGTGGTCTTCGTAATGTATAATTAATAATTAATTAACTATGTATAATTGATTCAATCTTTCAAAAAAATAGAAAACTTGACAACATTTAAATATATTTTCCTGATTGCTTGAGGTGGGATTGTATAATTTTGTCTTGACCAACTGATGGCTAGGTTACATTCGCTCCTATATAGTAATTTATATTTAGTATATCAAAGAAAAAGAAAATACGTTAAAAATTAAATTTCATTTATAAATATATACAAAAAAAAAATAGCGAGATTTTTGTATGCTTAGCCGACTCATTACCGACAATTCAGGTTTATTATTGCTGCACATAGTAAAGCTTGCAACAGGTTGACGACTACTGAATGAGCTTATTGTTAAATTTGAATTGTTGACGCTGTGTAGATGTAACCGCATGTTTTGCCACTCACGACCCTCGCATTCTATCACGTGGATGCAATAGAGCTGAAAGCTAGATTTGAATTTAATATTGAAATTCTATCAAACGCCATCTGTCGATATTGTAGATACGGACGCCTTGTTAACTAATTACAAACAGAAAATAGTAAATGATTTTGATAAATTAAAACTTACGATTTCTATTTCAACGATTTTTATTTCGTTTAAATTATGTGATATTAGAAATAGTGTTACCACCCTCCTATTTTCTTCTGAAATAATAAATATGCATTGCCACCGGGATAAAATTATTTTTCTTAATTAGGCCTCACTTACAAATAATCGTTACCTATTATTTAGTTCATTCCGATTTTTATAGTCATTTACATTACCATCTTCAGGGCTTCCATTAAAATAATAATATGTATAATTGATTACATACAGATGTCACTGCACGAAAAATATAAATTAATTAATTGTGCTATTAGAATGGCACAATTTCAAAAATATTTTTTGTGGCCATAAATTTAATTTGGAAATATAATTGTGTTAATATTTATTAGTAATTATAAATTTCTTCAAGAAATTGTAAATATGATAATCGTTGAAGAAATAATTATTGAAAAAAATATATAATTTAACATCACTGAGTTTTTTCATTTTAATAAAATCTATTAAAAACTAAATATATATTTGTGACATCGACATCTATCAACAAATATTATTTTCTCTTTGTGCTTATTAGTGACACAGCAAGTTTTTAAAAAGCTTTGGCTACTTGACGCGCGAGGGCACTGTACGTATGCAATATTATATTATTGAAAGATATTAAAAAGAATGTATTGGCAATAATTTTAATTATATATATATATATATGTATATATATTATTACAAAAGTCAGTCTTGCTGAGAAATTATTTTTCAACCTTCTAATAATATTTTTTTATTTTTTTATCGCATATGTATATAGATGGCAGTGAGTGAATATAGCATTCGCAATAAAAACCATATTATAGTGAAATGCGGTTTTATCTATATATTATTTGGATGTATAAAAGAATATAAGCCATATTAAGATTTTTGACCCTAAATAGACACAACTATCCAAAACTTGCAAAAATATTTTTAAATTCATTGAAAATTAAGCAAGCCTTATGATTCTATGTATTATATTATATACTCATTTTTTTAATTTAAAACGAATATTTTTATCATTGGATATACTTTTTATTTTCGAAATATAATCATAACTCTGTGGTGTAATAAATTTTCGTTGTTCAATCCGAAGAATATAAGTTAAATCGATACGAATATACAAAGGTCACTGTCTAGAAATTGGAATCTTTCCACTCATCATTGATTTGATTAAAGTCAAAATGTATTTTTATATGGTTGTAAATTGAAACTTATCAGGAAGTTCAATTCCAGAAGGCTTCAATTTTTTGATTGTATAGTTTTGACAATTTTAAATCCCATGAACATTTGTTGGTATCTGAAATATATCATTAAAATCTATAAAAAAAAAATATATTGTAGAAAATCTGTGTTCCATATTTGTTTATCGAATACTTAATCTGCCACTTATTTAAATTCCATTTACATGTAATGCTTATTTTGCAAAAATGGTTAAAAATCCTCATTATGCATAGATACTCTTAAATAACGACAATTAAAATTTTACTCTTGACCAATTGATGCACAATAAAAAAAAAAATCTTAATGGCCAATGACCTCTTCCATAACCATATAACACCTGCGCCAACTTGGCATAATGTATTTTTTATATTTTCTCGCGAAGGATTATAAATTCCTAATGAATTTTCGATTAATAAAAATTCAGACATATTTTTAACACCGTGATTAAAACAACATATTGCAATAACTCAAAGCTTTCTTTAAACTTTTTATAAGTTTTCATTATGATGAAATAAGCGGCTCATGTGTATTTCAATCATTAAACTATATTAATTGTAAATATAGCAAAAGTAAGCAAATCCAAATTCCCTCGTCTTCATTGGATATCTCTCAAATCTTCTTCGGAACACATATCCATGAATTGGTCCTTCAAAGACACTTTATCTTCTTACAATTTCCCCATCGTCATCCAAGTTAAGTCAGTATCTTATACATCTTAGAATTGATGTCAGTTATCACAACTATAACCATCCATACCAATTGAGTTTTATTATTTTAATAATACTCGTTTGCATTAATCGTTAACACAAAAAAAAATATTTCATGTTATTAAAAAAATATATATATATATATTTCTGTTAAACAATCAATGAATGTTAAAACAGAATTTTTACACAACTTTGTCAAATATAAACCGAAAATAAATATTTTTGGTTGGCCGAAGATAGCTTTAGCTTCGTTAATATTTAGGAAAACAATATCATTTCTTTGACAGTTTTGAGCTTGGAATATTGGTATTTTTTTATTTTTTATGAAGGTTTTTAATTTTAGAAGATTAGCTACTAATAATGTATTCATTGCATCAGGATTGTTGTAAAGTAGTTTGGTTCTTCGTGCAATTAAACCCAACCTGATTGGAAATTCTTCGTTATTAACAAAAACCAGTTAACAATTAACATATGAAATAAATTTTGATTGCGCGTAGATGCCTTGGTTTGAGCTATAAAGTTATAGTGGAGCCGTAAATATCCAAGCTCATAATAAACACGAAAGCACTAAGTGCTCACCAAACAACCTAACATCGATAAAACCTAAATTGTTTTTTGAAACGCCATAAATTTTATTTCGTATGTTATTTATGCCGCGATTCGTGAATACGATCAGTGATATGATAATCGTAAGAGTCAACGAGGATCAGCGTATCCGCTCAAGTCTAAATTAACATGTATTATTTTTAAATAACAATGCCAAAAAGATGCTCATTGGATATGTTCAAAGGCCGTGTATAGGAATTGGGAGGAGGAGAAAAATACTCATTATGAGCGAAATCGGTTCTGTACAATGCCTTTCCAACTGAAAAGTAACTTAGCTTACTACAGATATCTGTGTTTAAATATTTTATTGGATATCATACAGAAGGTTTTCATATTACCTTGCGTTCAAATCTAAACTGTTTATGAAGAGTCTTTCGAACACTCAATTGGTTAAATTGTAATTTTGTTTGATATTATTTTATGAGCAATGGAAATATAATTCAATTGTAAAGTTAGATACATTGAATGTTTTAATATTTAAAATGATTCACTACAAATTGTGACAGAATTGGACGTATTCAAGAAACAACCTAACAATAATTATTCTCCATTTTACACTTTAAAAAAATCGCATACATCGTTATCAAGTTAGTTATAGGTAAGTTGCGCTCCAGTGTAATTAAAATTCTATCAGGTCTTTAAAACGGCCGTTGAGATAATTTTAAATCGAGTTAAGTGGGAAATCTAAGATTGTATTCAATAAACTATCTATTAAGTACCCATACAGTCATAGATAGAATTGCAAAGTTATGTTGTTGTTTCTCTTCAGAAATCCAATCGTCATAGGTGAATATTCTTAGATTATTTTTCGCTCAAATTTTCCAGAGACAAGAATTTTAAATAGGTGGTATGCAAATTTATTATTTAATGGCGATTATTAATACAGCATAATTAACTAATTTATTCAATTAAATACCTCGCGCTTTTCCACCGCATGATTATCAATATTTTTAACTATTAGGTCATAAAAGCCATCGTAGTAAAATACCAAGAATTAATTGTCACGTCATAAATTAAATTAAAATTCACTCATTAATAGCTAACCTTTGGTTTATCGTTTATTCTACAATCGAAATAACTAGATGTAAAAAATAGAGACCGTCATTACACTCGTTTAGTTGTTAATTAATTATTTAGTTGAATCACACAATATATAGATCATTTTATTGATTGAATTGGCATTCACTTGGTAGAACTCCATTATAACACGGTGAATAAATAACAATGTATTTTAGTTCTACATTTTTTTTAGTTGATAGCTATTTCGGCTCACGCATCGTCAGAACTATGCTTGAACGTAAGATCATTCAACAGTAAAAAAACAGGTTCACAATTTGCTAATCACGTTATAAAGGAATCGCATAATATAAATTCAAACTTAGCGCCTTAGTTTTGACGGCTTTAGAACAGCTGGAAATCAATAGATATCAACTATCACAAAGGATTCTTAGCAAACAAACTAATATATGTCGGTCGCCATTGCTCAACCCACTACAAGGGGCTGCTTTGTTTCCGTAATAGACCATTTCCGTGCCATATGTAAACTTATTGATCTAGCCGCCTTTTTAGTTTCATTGACAATTCTTGAAATTTTTTAGTTTTGTTGCGAGCAAGAAACAAGCTAGGTCGATAAAAAAGGAGAGAAGATGTATTGTGTACTTTTTCTACACAGCTATATATAGATAAGCAAATGTTCGTGTAAGCATATTTCTGACGATGAAATCAGCCGAAATAGCTATCAACTAAAAAAAAATTTTTTGTAGAACTAAAACACATTGCTATTTTTTCACCGCGATGAAGACCATTCATATTACTGCATTGTCAATGAGTTCTACTAACTATTAAACGTTCTAATATATACCTAGAAATTGACCTTTATGGTAATTATAATAATATGGTACCAGTATCGTATATTTTACTATTAATATCTGTTTTGTTTAGATAATTAGCTTAAAATTAAAATAAAAAAAGTATCTAACATTGAAGTTTTCAATGTAATATGTCAAAATTGCCTTGAAATTATTTCATATTCCATATTCAATTGCAAACAGACAATGTTGCCATACTGACACGTTTTCGTGTTAGGCATAAATATATATATATATACACGTATTAATGCAATACCTGAGAAATAATATCCATGTGTAGATATCTTTAGAAGTAACTTTTTTATCGACGCCATTTTAAAATGGTCCGATTCAAGATAGTTCATTCACTATTGGCATCCAATAACCTCGACGTTATTCACTCACCTGAAGTCAATTAAAATACTTGTCTCTTATTTGCCATCTGAATGACTTGGGGAAATGGACTAGCTTTAACTTTTGGCGGGAATCGTACACGGCGAAAATAACACCACGTCATTGTTGAGCTTATTTTTTTGTGCCAATAGAAAACGTAACCTATTTATAATCACCTTTTGAACATAACAGAATGTATTTTAAGTGTTCTCGTGCCATGTTTAGATAACACTATTTTGTATGCAGTCGAATGCCGGATATGGCCACTAAGAGATCGATTTAACAACGGAAGAAAAAAATAATTGGTAATGCATCTTGTAAACTTTAAGATATTAATGCTGTACTGTAGGATTGATGCAGGTATTTGAAATCGCGCCTAATTTTTGTATTTGGAATTTATTATTTATTATCGCCATTATGTCGATTTAAATTATCGTACACTGCATTTAATATGCTAAACAGTATTGTCTTTAGACCAGATATATTATTTGTCCGTATTTTTTATTATTTTTTACGTAGCATCAAAACTAGCCAGTCTCTTTGTATATAGCAGCAGGGTAGCAATATAGCCATAGATATCTCTTTAGAATAAACTATTTTGAAAAAAAAAACGCTCATATGGTTGATAAGTGACCGTTGCGGTCGACTATAACCTTTTAAAATAAACGAAAAACATATTTAACTGACAAAATAATAGCTAACGTAAATTTGTAATGTAGGCTTATACAAGGGTTTGTTTTATTTTAGTGTATTCAATCTATTGCAATATCACATGATGGTTTTGTATATCGATTTAAATGTGTATATTAAGAATGTATTGTGGCCATTTTGTTTTGTCGCTTTTACTAACGTTATACGTAGATAAATTGAAATATTTGAACATTTATTTATAAATATATACATACCTCAGTAAATGCACGAATCTAAGTAAGTACCTGGCATCGTAAATGTTATTGATGTTATTACGTGTTTTTGAAGCTGGGCAACACTCTTGAAAGGCCGATTGCCTGTTGCTTAGGGTGCATACATGTCATGTTTTTGATATTGGATTTTATTACAATATTAATTATTTCATTCAATATTCACAAACCACTATCAATGTAATAGGTGCAATCTAACACATACACAAAAAAAAACTTAATAATACGAAGAACTGTTCTATTTTTGAAGTCAGTTTCGATCTAAGTTTTGAGAATTGATGTCATTATATTAGTATGTATACGTAACCAGAGAGATCTCGGCATATGTTACAATGCCACATCAAAGAACAGTGTTTGAGTTTTAATTCTGTTCGCCGAAGTGCTTTTAGACACACAATATTTTTTAATTTTTCGAAAGCTTTACGACGCGAGAGCATGCCACATAAAGTTGTCCATGATAGAAACATATCCACATAGACCAATATATCAGTGGAAAATTCTCACAATTTTTTAATTGTACTTGTTCAAAAACGTTCGCGAGAATGTACAAAACAGCTGAATTTTTTAATTTTGATAATATTCGCGATGAGAAAAACCGGTCAAGTTCTAATAGTTATACTTATTCAAAAACATTAGCGGGTGTGTGAACATCAATCCACCAAAGTTTCATAGCAATCGGATGAACGGAATAGGAACGTATACGGGACAAACACATAAACAAATACTTATTTTTATATTTATAGAGAAGAGAAGACATCATTACTGTAAACATTACCATCTTGTGAAAGACATTTGATGTATTTATGGCATCACCCGTTAATTGAAAATTAACAAATCAAGCAGAAGACTTCTTTAGTAAAATTGTTTATAGTTTTAAAAATTGTCAGATTGTATACGATAGCGTAACATATTTACACGACGAAGAGTTATATCTTTATGTTCATATTTTATAAGAAGCTTGTTACTATTTTTTTTAATTACGATTCGAGCTGTCAATGGAAGACCATCGATATGTTATCGTTTAAGTGGTTGTTATTTAAAGCCGCAGTGTATTGCGTAAGTCAATAAATTAATAAATGAAGTGTCGTAGGGTTGAAAGTAAAGATTACGGATGTAACACTCGATTGAAAAAATCCCAAATATTTATATCGTACTCACGAAGGGCGTTAGCGACAGATGTCTGATATTCAAGAAAGCAAAAAAAGAGGAAAAAATATGTTGTCTATGAGAACAACATAGTTTCTTCATCACTTCTTTGGTGGTTATACAATCCAATAGATTAAAAGAAGTGACAAGAAATTAGCATATTTTTCATACGGAATGATACATCTCCCAAAATGTTTTATTTAGGTTCTATCATTTCACAATAAATACTATGTGTTGACTTAATTCTTTTATAATATAAACGTAACGTTATCGTCCTCGTTGTTTTGTGTATAATCGATTGTGTGGACACCCTTTTTGTGGCGGGATTTACCCCCACTTCTTCTGTGACCATCTGTCCCTCCTCTTCGTCCCTCAACGGACTAGAGCTGTCCTCCTTCACTTCGTGAAATGGCTTGCGGTGGTGAATGACCTAACGCTATTCCGGACGCGTCCGAGCCTTGTTTACGTGTTCACACGACTACGACTTGCGACTCCTAGACACTAACAGCGGCGATTACCCACAAACACAAATTTTCGCTGTTTTATTGTAATCTACGAGATAATAAATTCACTTCCAGATTCATTTAATTCCGATCAAATAATTTAAGCACGATTAATACCGGTTTCGTTCGCAGCGAGTATATTCGAATAACCACAATAACCTTAATCTTATCCAGACAAAAATTTTATTTGGACAATTCTCTATTATGCCATATGTTACGTTTTGTCTTATAGTATAGCTCACCAACGATGCGCCCTTTATAAAAAACTTTTTGTATAAAATATCGAACAATCGTTAGCGTATACATGTATACTGTAAAAGAAAAAATGTTAAATGACAACGGAATCCACTGCGGATCTGAACCGCCAAAAGCTTACTTACAAAACCCAGTCGTGTATGGCGCGAGGTAGGGTAATCACAATTTTCTTATTACATATTCGTGCGTACGTTTCGAGACTTTAAATCACTGTATGTCGATATGTACATAATTTGGACGTACATGATGACCGTACATTTTACATGTAATCTTGACAAAACACAAGTAAAGATAAATTTGCAAAGATATACTGAGTTTTTTTAAATAAATTACTTCGTGAGAGTGTGGAATCGTGAATAGATATTGTTCTCAATGATCGGTTTCGAAATACTTGCACACGATATCTCTGTTAAGAAGCGAATACTTTGATAAGTTATTCTTCCTTTAATGCTGTAGATATGGTCAACGTTAAATCTGAAAACAATTTATAACCCTCGCTAATGATACATTAAAATATTTACTTCCCCATAAACCCCATTGTCACGTATTCAATATAAATTTAGACGGTAAATTTCTCATAAATAATAATTAATACGATTAATAAATTTCACAACTTATATTAGGTATTATCGATTTATTAAATAAAGAGCTGTTAATAATCATTGTAATCATTATTTTGACCGTATTATAAATATGATAATTGCATTAATTTTTACAATAAAATATATTTGAATCTGATTTATAATATAATTAACATAAAATATATTTTTTCCACTGATGCTGAATGCTCGCGATGAGCGAAACCGGTCCTGATCATTAGTATATTTGTGGAAAAAGTACGAAAATTTTATTTTTGCTATTTTTTAAACAAATTAAATGTGAAAAATAGCGGTACAATTAAGGCCAAAACACGAATTTTGATTGCATAAAATACGATGAAAAATATAATGGTTCAAGTTTTTCACTTTTATTGTAGTTATTTTAGTATATTCATTTGTTTTTTTTTTAATTGGCAATGCCGCCTGTTAATATTTATTTAACGCAAAGAATATTTGAAATGCTAAAGTAAAGCGCCTAGGCTCGATATTGTAATTATAATATCAGGATGTTTATGGATTTATGCTGATCTTTTAGTCAAGGTAATGTGTCTATTAACATAAAACGGGCAATCGCCTACATTTAAATGAATTTACCGATGAAATACATTGCAGCCTTTTGTCAGACGATATCACAATACAAAACCAAAGAATATAAATGTGCACTGACCCCAAATTTAAAAAAAATATTTTATACCAATTTCTGGCAGTCTTTTAAATTAATTTTGCATTAGATTGTTCAGAAACGACATCTTAGATCGTTTATTTGGATATTGGGGACCGGAATAACATGAAAAGTTTATATGAATATTTCAACCTGTCAGTAAAAAGTGGTATATCCCTCTATGGAACGAAAGGCATTTGGTGCTCAAAAAAGATGCAGAAGAAACATGTGGCATGACTCTATTTGGAAGTAATGATTATGGATCATTCATTGTAAGCTGAAAATCTTTCTCACGTATTGATAATGTCACAAACGTTATGTTGGGTCAACGGCTAATGATATCTCAAAATTAACCTGTCAAGGATTGTAATCAATTTTTATGAACGATTTTACGACAGTTGTTTTCTACTTACCCATTTAATTGAGACCGTTGAAAGATTTTGGTCGCACAAGAACACACATCACAATTCTTTTTTTAAACCACGTTAATTCAATGTCCACAAATATAAAAAAAATTCAAAAAAGTTGACGCAAAATTAAGGATATAAACTTTTTAAAATTAAGATATGTTTTTAATTGTGTACTGTTTTTTTTTGTATTCAAGCTCGCTACTATTGTGGTTGAGTTTCGTGGAGCAAATCTCACGCTTAGGAATTACCGAATCCAAAATCGATCATTGATTTCAATCAATAAAACACCAACAATTGTAAAATATTTTTAAATTTACACATATTAACAGACAATCTCAAAATGAAAAAAAAAAAATGCAACAATAATAAACTATCATATTATTGAGGAAATTGTGAAACGTTGACTTCTTTACGAAATCAGTGTGAAAATAACCAAAAATACCATCGATTTCAAGGTAGCCTTTTTTTCAGATTTCGCTAAATTTGCTTACCATTTTCACACGAATAATATTCTATTTACAGAAATAAATCGAATCACATTAGTAAGACTACATTTCCTGGATATTTCTTTAAAATGTTTGGCAAAAATTTCCATAGAAATCCATAAAATCAAAGTGCCGCATTTTAGGAATTTATTAGGACAATATGAAACTATGGTGTTAAAACAGAAGAGAACATGCATTGTGTACCTTTTCTACACAGCTGTCTATAGATAAGTAAATGAACGTTCAAACATAGTTCTGACGAAGGCGTGAGCCGAATTAGCTATCAACTATATATCCTACAAATTTAGTAGAACTAAAATACATTGCTATTTTTCCACCGTGTTGTAATGGAGTTCTACCTAGTAAATGCCAAAAGTTAAATATTACTATAAATGTGTTTTTTTATTATTTAATATATCATGTCTTTCCATGACGAAATGACATTTCACATTATAATTATCATCTAAATGCCACAAATAAGAAAATAGTTTATAAATAAATAAGTAATCAGAGCGGAAAATTAAGGTCAATATTTTGTATCAATTCATTTTGGATTGTGTATCATAATAAAAGATAGCATTCTTCTTGAAAAATTATTATTATATTTCATCGAAACTTTTGTTTTAATAGCCAAGCATAATTTTAATTTGATGAATATTATTTCGTCATTCGAATTATCGAACTTTTATTCGTATCGTGTAATTTTCTTTATTTATTTTAAAAGAAACGATACGATTATAAAAATAACACCTGTTCAAAGAAACAAGCTAATATACATACTGCGTTATATTTACGTTGTCGTATTTACTAATCATTTAGGTTTATCATTAACCCAAAATATTAAGCAAGTATTTGGGCAGAGTACAGAGATCGAGTAGGTAAAGCAAATACCACGAAATATTCATTAATGACAGTTTTATTAAAGTACAGAATGAGAGCCCTGGTAAAGGAGAAATTGTATCATAGAAAGTTATACCTATGGCATGTTTTTGTATTGAATCAGCATTTTTTTTCGGCTTATTTCATTTTCAACTATCTATCATTGTAGTAATTTCAATAATCTAAAATGTATTTGTAATTGAAATATATAATATCTCTCAAGATCGACTCCCGTAGAAAAAAATATTTATCCTGACGACTGAACAATTTGAACTCGGATTCTTGATGGAAGTCATTGAAACTATTTTTTGTATTTATCGACGGATGATGGAAGTCATTGAAACTATTTTTTGATTTATCGGAGTTTTGATGGAGTTTCAATATTAAACTTGAATTTGTTAAAACTTTTTACGATTCCACATGCCCTGTTTCGCCTTTCGGCATCTTTATGAATTCTCATCATTTATATGCAACATGACTGTGGAATTATACAATTTGAAAATTCAAATTCATAGTTTATTAGTCTGGAATAGAAAGTTCGTAATTCCATCTAAAATATAATATATTGATCATAAGTTATAACCAACATTTTGTAGATCATTCTCAAAAAATAAAAATTATTAAAACAAATCACTGAAGAGGTTTTGTGTCCCTTATAGAATCTGTTTTATCTCAAATTGAAAATAACATAAAAGTAAAAAAATGTGTTGTTATTATTTGAAATATAACGCTTTCTTAGTGATAATATTCCAGCCACATGGTACTTATGAAGTCTTCCAATTGAGTGTTTTATCTTTTGAATATTGCCATTTTTTTTACAGATATTCAGATTAGCAATCACTTTCAAATATTTTTGATGTTTTCGACGGATTGTATAACATATATTTGGGCACATTTTCGTGTGGGTAACGCCTCTTTCGTGTTTTATATCATATGCAAGCTTTCCATGAGTTCTGTTCCTTGACATTTTCTGGAATGTGCAACGATAAATGCGGTCAAATTAAGTGATTAATTATCCATATTCAAAATACTAAATATCAACCACAAGAGAAATACCGTTTTCAAGTGATTTAACTTAACTAATATTCTGTTTTTTATCTTGAGTTAAATATTTTACTTTGAAGCTTTGCAAAGTTTACAAGGAAACGGAATGATTTATTGAAAAATATTTTGTCCATCTCACTCGTAAAATGAACTATCATGTATTCAACATTCTTGTTCAGGGTTAAAAACAAAGTTCATTTAAGTAAAGGTTTCCAACAATTTTAATTAAGCCGTTGATTGATATATTATTTGTTTTAATGAAACATAATTTCCTTATTTATTTAACTTACAATTTATTTTCGCAACTGCTATTATTGAATATACAACGTATATTTTAATGCTAAAATGAAGCAGTCGAGACAGGCAATTAAATTTAAATTGATTGATCAACGCCGATCAAAGTCAATAAATTTAAACTGATGAATGCTGCCATTACTTATTCAAAAAACTAAAAAACATTTCAATAATGTTGAAAGGTCACCTTTCTTTGTGTTAAAATTCTATATTGTGGCATGACATTTGGGAATTTATGATTTAAAGATGCCAACTAAGTGGTATAATTTATGTTATGATGGAATATCTTGATAGCGAACGAGAAAGACATTTTTCAAAGAGATAAGAAATGTTGATAAGCCAAAAATACGTTCAGGTATAATCTCATACAAATAAGCTGGGCATTATGTTTCTTAGATCCGCCCTTAGGCGAAATGTCCCTCTTGAGATGGACACAAAACGAATACAACTGTGATTTTTTGCGTTCATATTTTTGAAAATATTATTTTTATTCCTCGTGTATTTTTTTTTATCTCGAACATTCTACAATCATCAATTATTTTCA
Source organism: Himalopsyche japonica (assembly GCA_028555115.1). Taxonomy (NCBI): domain Eukaryota; kingdom Metazoa; phylum Arthropoda; class Insecta; order Trichoptera; family Rhyacophilidae; genus Himalopsyche; species Himalopsyche japonica. Next base: position 1,792,273 of record JAHFWJ010000015.1, read on the forward strand.
TTACTGAGTAATAATACATTGGTGATTAAGTTCAAATGTCTATGACATAGTCAACGGAGGGTGAAAAATAAACGGTTTAGTTTCTTTTTTAGCTTGACGATTTGTCACATAATGGTATTGCTTTTTAAAGTTTTATTAATGCTCATGGGGAAAATTTGGAATTGTTGTGTTATAGATTTATGTTTAAATAGTTTCAAAAAAAAGAAATAATGTAAGCGATCGATGATAAATTTGAGAGTAAATAAGTTACATTTTGCTGCTTTTAAAAATTGTTATACAATATTTATGTACACAGATACACAGGATATTTAATATCATTGTTTTTTCATACATTCACATATTTTTTTCTTTTCTTTTAAACATAATTATAATAGTGCATGGCTTAACGATCGGTCCGTGCAGCTCTGTATCGGGCCAAAAATATGAAGAATAAAATCGATTGTTTTTATCAGTATTGCGTTATGGAAGGCGGCCGTGTAACAGCAGCTGCATACATATAACGGGTGGAGGTGAGACAACCAACTTGTATTTATTGGTTATAAAGTTATGAAAGTTTTGTTTAGGCGACCAAGAAACGGCATGACAGCGCTTATTCGTTTGTAACTGAAAAGGTTTAAAATTAAATAAATACATTTGACACTGCGAAAAAATAGCAATGTATATTAGTTCTACAAAATTTTATAATATATAGTTGATAGCTATTTTGGCTCACGTAATCGTCAGGACTATAGTCTGAATAGTCGGAGCAGTATTTCTGACGGTGGCGTGAACCGAAATAATTAATATAAAAAAAAATTGAAGAACTAAAATACATTGCATTTTTTCCACCGTGTTATGACGGAGTTCTACCAAGTAAATGCCAATCCAATCAATAAATACACTCGTATCAATGTGAAAATTTTTACGTATCCACGTGTATCTTGACAGAGTAGTTATTGATTTGACATGCAGAAGATACATTTTTGATCGAATTTACATTAAACGTTTCCAAAGTGTGAAAATATTATCGTCGATAGTATTATATGAAAATGGCTTTTTGAATATAAATAGATGCGACTGCTTGCCTCCGCCTACTCACAATACAAAATATAAACGTGCATAAAACGCAAAGCATATGTGCATGTTCATATCAGACTGGTTTTTTTCTCTGGAGGGAGGTATTTATTTATATTCAAAATCACGACTCGTGGGTTTTATGATCTCAAATAGGAATTTTATTTTAGTGATGAAATCTAGCTCCTCATTAGGCCCGTTTGATTTCCGAATATCAATCGTCGAGCTGAGGCAGGTGTCGCAAACATGTTTGTTATTATACCTACATAAAAATTCAGCTCATAAAAACTATTTCATTTGACTTTGTATTGGCTATTTTTTTGTCTGATTAGCAGATTCTTAAAAGATTTTTTTTAATCATTTCATATGCCTGATAATAAAACAAAGAATCAGAATAGAAAAAATGCAGATAATTGGTCTTTGTAAATATATAAGGCAATATTTCCACATCAAAAATATTCAGTTTTACGTAATTTGTAGTAAAAGTTTTCAAATTTGAATTGTTGAAACTTTGTACAATTTCACATTTTTTTTCACTCACAATTAAAGTTATTTTAGATAATACGGTGAAAAAATAGCAATGTATTTTAGTTCTACAAAATTATTTGTAACAAATATAGTTGATAGCTATTTCGGCTCACGCCATCGTCAGAACTAATAGATAATAATAATAATCAGATAGTTCTGACGATGGCGTGAGCCGAAATAGCTATCAACTATACTTTTTAAAAATAATTTTGTAGAACTAAAATACATTGCTATTTTTTCACCGTGTTATAATGGAGTTCTACCAAGTGAATGCCAATTCAATCAATTTATTTTAGATATGTTATCGGCTCCTGTTCTTAGGGTCTATTTTTCTTGTGGAATTCATCTTGTACATAATCAATGTAAACTATTTATTGTGTGTTTGTTCTATTTCATCCGTGTACGTAACCTCAGTCAATGTCCTAAATTTTCATTTTTTCAGTGAAAATTCATTCAAGGTGTTAACTGTCACTTCTTGATAGAAAGGTATGATAGTTGGAATAATAAAAAAACACATTTTTAAGTACTTATTTCCACAATATATTTTACGATTAGAACCGGTCTCGCTCATCGCGATAATTATCAACTGATGATTGATTAATCAGATATTGAGCAGATTCGGTCTTTACTAAACAATGTACTGCGGAAACAAGTAACAACAGTGAAAACAGTACAAAACGAGAGTTTTTATTGTATAAAATATAATTTCATTCCACCAAAAAATGCCAGTTAACACTTCAAAAGTGAGGAATGAATATTCTTTATTTATACTTTTTGATTTACTAAAATTTCTAACGCGAACTAAATTTATGTTTTGCAATTTAATAACTTTATAATAGTAAATAAAGATTTTTGAATCATATTAAATTAAAGTATTAGAGCTGAGTTAATACGTTGAAAACATGTTTAATGACAATTTTTATCTCAGTCGTCTAAATTCAATTACTCAATATGAACAGCTGTGGAATAATGTGCTCATAGAAACATGTTGTATACCTCTGGCCGTCTTGTATTCAGATAGTCCCATTTTTGGGCTTAGAGTCGAAATTTTTCGCGTAGGCACGCGTGGGTTAAAAATACTTCTAAATTTCTACTAACTTAAAACCTACGTACAAGCACATTGGGAAATCTTTTTCTTCACCCACCTACTAAAACCTGGCAGCTAGACGTAAATAAGCTTACATTAGCTGACCAAGACAAAGGAAAAATGGGTAATTTAGTTTTCACACAAAGCACCTAGGATTAATGATTTTTTATTGTTCTCTTGCCCTGTATAAACATATTTAAAAGTCGAGTTAGTAGGTATATTGTATTACAAAGTTTTAAAGAAAAATAAATAATTACTATATCTTTTTCGCGATTTAAATATCTATAAAATACAATATATATGAAGTACGTTTATCATAAATCTTCAATTGAATTTCGGTGAACACCTGCATAATTTTGACAGCTGAAACTTTTTGTAAGTCACTGAAAACTTTAGCATGAGACGATTCATATCCAATATAATGAATAGAATTATTGTTCCTTTTGATATTTCCAAATTTGCGCTATAATTCCTATATACATTTTAATATGTAAATATATTCTAACTGTCAGAATTTGTATTGGCATATCAAAGATTTTACGTTTCCGATGAATAGAGAGCTTTATGCTGAATAAAAAATGAAGCTTATATATGGTATTCGTCGATAACGAAAATTGATAAGTAAAATATACAAACGTTTTTGTTGACCGATTGAGTTATGCGTGGATAGATTCTATTGCGGAATAGACGTCACCCTCTTTTAATACAGCTAATATTAAAATGGTAATTCGTGGTAGGTCCCAATATTAAAAGAATCACATCTGATTTTCCAATCGGTTTATGAATTTCTGTTCGGAAAAATATATATTTGAAATTGCCTTCATTCATCCAATTAAAAAACGGAGTCGATTAGCGAGGGTGATTAGATCCCAATCAATCCTGTATAAACACAATCCTTACTTATGATAATTAATAAGAGAGCTTGAACAATCAAATAAAATTGAAACCGAGCAAAACATACTTTGGTAAAAGCACCTTTTCTAATTGCGATTAAGTATAAATGTAAAAAGGTTACTTCAGTTAGCAGTCATTTTCATAATTGTAAAATTTGTCTTAGATAAAAAACAAAGTACAGACTAAATTACGTTAAAACCCAACATTTTAATATATAATAAAATACTAGTGTTATAAATACTTTTTGTATTTTATAACTTATTGATTGAATTGGCATTTAATTGGTAGACCTACATTATAACACGGGGAAAAAATAGCAAGGTATTTTAGTTCTACATTTTTTTTAATAAGATATAGTTGATAGCTATTTCGGCTCGAGCCATCGTCAAAACTATACTAGAACTAAGATAGTTCTGACGATAGCGTAAACCGAAACAGCTATCAAATATATCTTATAAAAATTTTGTTATTAAAAAAAAATCTTAATTTATATTTCTAACAACTTTAAGCACACTCAAAACATTTTATAGTATATCTCCTAGCCATCGATTTTATTAATATAATAGTCAAATACGATGTAAATAGGTTATGATATTTTTGAGTAGTTATTAAAAAAATAGTCTTTCGTGTAAATAAAGTCATAAATAAAAAACTAAAAAACCTTCCAGGCATATAGTAGGGTATCTATTTTTTTTTATATTATGTCTATAACATAATCATCTAAATAAATATTATTATGTTTATTCAAGTAAACTGAAACGTTTTCTTATCAAACATATTTCGACTTAAGATGTCAACGACGCATATGGACATACTTTGCGGTTATGATGGAACACACATTGTTTGTACACGGGAGACGTTAGACGAAAACAGAAATCGAAATATTATATTATCAATACATTGATTTATCGTAGTTGTGGATAAATATTTTCCATCACATGTTTAATAAATGGATTGGTAGCCTTGATCACTTTTTCTTCATTGAATTTAATTGATTTCATATCAAAGAATAAGATATTTAATATCGAAGAACATGTGTATAAGATACAATGTTCTTTTTGTATTTTCTTAAAAAAATATTAAATTATTTACGATGAAACCTCAATTCCACCTTTTTTAAGGGACCCTAAAAATGAAATAAAAATGCGGAAAAGCTTATAATAATAATAATAAAAAAGCATAGATTCCCCACCCCTTTTAATTTTCAATAAATATGAGATGACTTTGTATGCGTTATATCGGTAAAATCTTATTTTTTAAAGTAATCGAATAGTGTTTTAAACTTCTTCTTGTGAAATTCTTTATTAAATAAAATCTCAAGACATTTGAGCGATTTGTGCTCAAATTCATAAATCGTATTGGATAGAAAGATTTATCTACCAATACCGGCCAATCAGGATAATATTTGAGTCGAAACAATAATACGGTGAAAAAATAGCAATGTATTTTAGTTCTACAAAATTATTTTTAACAAATATAGTTGATAGCTATTTCGGCTCACGCCATCGCCAGAACTATAGTTCTGACGTGTTATAATGGAGTTCTACTAAGTGAATGCCAATTCAATCAATAAAACGAAACAATAATATTTAAACGATAAATCGAGGAAATCGATAGGTTGGAATCGTTGGTCAATTTATACTATTTGCCAAAGAAGGCTTAGGCTTGTATTTCCTCTAAGATTCTCTATCAATCGTCAGTCCATTTGGTTTTTGCCAGTGTTATTTTACTTCACCAAGTAGATAAATCTTTTGGATGGTCATTGAAGGCCTTCGTTCGGAGAAAAAATGTACGAATATATATTTATATATATATATTATACTTGTCGACTAAGAATAATGATTATCGCTATTAAATAAAGTAGCACAAAGAATTTAAGGTCTGCATTGTTTTTTTTATTCGGTCACTTGTTCGTGGGTTATGTAATATATACAGTCGTGTTTTGAATTTTCTTTTCATGATTCGATGAAAGACTCTTGATGCACAAATATTGTTCAAGCATGTACACTTGATGAATTCAGAGAGGTTTTATTTAGATTTTTTTTCTACTGACGTAACATATAGATCCAACTGGTTCAAACGCATGCGTTATGAAATCAAAATTTTAGGCATGCGCGAGAAAAATGCCAAAAGTAAATTGTCCCCTAGACACGCCCTGCCAGCTATTTTGTGAGTGGACTATAGTCGTATTTTATCAACGTTAATAAATTTCATAAGTGAGCATTTCATATACTAACACATTAGATAGTTTTTTTTTATAATCTTTCATAAAGAAATAAATTGCTATATTCGTTTTTCCATGCCTCATTGAATTCACATTATAAAGATTGGCGATCAAATGGAAATGTCTCGTGGCCACAACATTTTTCGTTTTGAGATGTTATTAAAATATCATTTGCATTTACAAAGGGCAAGTCAGATGTATTCAATCGATTTTAAAATATTAATAATTCGTAAAATTTTTTTTTTTTAATTATCAATATTTACTATTATACTGCAGAATAGTCCTAGCTGTACATGAGAACCACTGCTCTAATCTGTATTTGTTAAGGCCGACGATTATAATAAGAAATAAATTTCCAATAAAAGCGATGTCAACAATTGAATAATATAAATCGTGGATTTTATATGTTTAAAACTGATGATATTTTATTGAAATAATTTTTTTATCGTATAGAATTGCATAATAAGTAATATATTAAGCTCTGGTCGAGTATTTTATAAGTTTTCAATCCACGTAGAACTGTGGTATATAATAAAATTGACTGCACCATGTTAAAACCATCGCATTGTTCCGAATGAAAAAGTCGATTACAGCGTCTGATTGCGACCGATCATAATGGATGTAAATTTATAGCGAGTTCCCCTCGCGTTGTGTAACGTAGAATATGATATCGCAAACGTATACAAACTTTTATGGTTATTGTAGCCATAGGTATCGTTGAAGTACACAAATATTTCATTAGTATTTTGGTCCATTACGATTATATAACCTTATCATCGTTAGTACCATATTATAGTATGTATAACGAAAACGTTGTAAAAGCTATTGAAGAGAAGTGTTGATCTGCACTTTCCTTAAAACATAATATCTTATTTTACTCACTTATATAGAAAACGGACAGAAAGTAGATGCTATTACGTAATTAACAGTAATAATTATGATAAATATTATTTTATAAAACTGAGCCACTTTGCACGCTACGAGTTCTCTGTGAACGAAAGATTTTTAAGCGATTTATTAAAAACGGATTACGTTTTTTTTTACACAATCAAAAATTTACGAAAAAAACTCAATCACTCAAATTTTGATTTTTTGAAACTTTGTATGATTCTACAGTCAGTCCGGTTACATCCGAGTGATAGAATGACTGAAGATGCCGAAAAGTAAAACCCAGGTCGACATTGAAAAAATATGTGCAATCGTACAAAGTTTCAAGAATTAAATTTGATATTGAAATTTCGCCAAGCAGCACCTTCAGTCGATATTATATTATAAATAATACAAAAAAAAATATATATTTTATTATAATTTTTCTAATTATAAACACTACATTGTATTCAGGATCTTTCATTATTTTAAGTAATACAAGCTAAGAACTATTGTGTGACTAAACCGTATTTCGAATAATTAAATAATGCAATATAGGTTTTTGTTAAAGACCGGAATAATTGACTAATATATGTCGGCATTCGAGTGCAAAGGGTTAAACAGTAACATGTATGTAAAATTAATTGAAAATTTGTTTAAATAAATGAAACGAATTTCTGATGTGGTCATGATAGATGATGATGCTAGAATCGACAATAACTATTTGCCACTTTGTTATTTAACCTTATCTCTTACAAAACATCTACTCATGTTAAATAGTTAACAACAATAAAAAGGGACTCCCTCTTTATACCCTAGCCGTGTAATTTGGTTGTTTTTGGACATTCTTTTTTATGTATGTAATCATCGAAGTCCCCATAAAGCGAAGTATAAAGACGAAAGAAACATCCCTCGTCCCCTCAACCCTTACCTCTTAATAATAATTATCACCGCTTGTGCAGTGGCGGATTAAAGTCGATGAAATATTTTATTAATCAAAATTCAATACGATTTAAAAAGTAGCATCATTTTCAATTGAATAATAACATTATATTTTGATGTTATCAAGCGTTTATTTAAGTATATTTTTCCATTGGTGTTTTTGCTTTTGGTAGATATCAATTATCAAATGACATATTTGTTTCCCAAGAAATATGTTCGATAATTTACGTCTGAAAAACATTTTAAAGGAAAACAACAAAAAAAACTTTATCTAAAAATGTACCTATAACTTACAGTATATGTATCGAATATAATTCCCACACCTACGATGACATTCAAGCAAACCACGAAAAAATAAATATATCGAATACCTAATTTATGATATCAACTGAAGGTGCTTGATGGGTGCTCGTCAGTTCTGTTGCATCCGTGTGATAAAATGCCTGAAGATGCCGAAAGGCGAAACCCTGGTCAGTAGTGACAAAACATGTGGGATCGTATAAAGTTGTAACAGCTAAAATTTGATATTGAGTACCATTTAAACTCTTTCAAAGAGATCTGAGTATTATTTTTTCTCTAAAATTTCGTCAAAAGATTAAGTTTTGTATTAGTTCTTAGAGTAAAGTCATTTAACACAACATTATAACTTAAAATATATGCGTACTTCTCATTTAACGTAGGAATGGGCTGGATAAATAAAGTATTTCGTTTTAAATTAAACGTATATCTAGGCGACAGAAAAAATATGATATATTACAATCAGCAAAACTTTTAAGGTGTGCGCCCTGCGAACAAATTGTTAATGCATAAATTGGCCTATTCTCTAATTTGGTTGTGTATCACTATTGTGGTATATTGATAAAATAAATAATTACATTTAATCAAGATTTTTACTTAGTAGAACTCCATTACAACACGGTGAAAAATAGCAATGTATTTTAGTTCTACATTTTTTTTTGAAAAAACGATATTCACTCGCGAAGTTACTCTTTAATACTAGTTCTGGTAAAAATGTTAGTTTTTAACGTGTAGTGATTAAATCTATTAAGAAAGTTTACTAATTACGAATGAACTACTTATGTTTATTAAGAAAATAGTTAATTTTAACATGTACATATTTCAATTGTAATATTGCGAAGACCCTGTAAAATGATGTATCGACTGTCGCTGTGATGGATAGTGCGATTCATTCTAGTACATGTCGGCGCCACTGGATGCTAGGTCCATCTGGTGTACGAAGCATGTGTTAGTTGTTCATGTCCGGAGGAATGTTACACCTACATGTTCCGTTTTCTTTCAAACTGTGGGTCACACTTTTTTTAACTCCGCGCTTATCGCTGTCCCTTTCTCAATTTAACTAAGCTCGTTTTGATAATAGCTCCGTCCCGTTCGCACATTGCCTAGCTTCTCGGAGGTTCTTTATTATGGCGTCCGAAATCACGTTCACGTACATGAACTCATACACACGCTCACTCCGCAGTCTCACACACACGTGTTGTATTTTTATTTTAAGCCTTTAGCTATTTTTAATTCAAATTGTTTATTATTATTATTTTATTCAATATGTTTTTATACTATCAACGGGCGATGTTGCTTCAAAAAATGGCATTCTTTGTCAGATTTTAATTAAAAATGTACACTTAGAGGTATATTTTCTGATTACTTTGATGCTAGAATGACTTTTAGAAATTATTATATCACTAGATAAAACATAACGATATTATTATATAAAATATATACATACTTACTTTGAACTGTATTAACTAAACAAAAACTCTGCTATTATCACATTTTTTACAATATATTACATTCATAACTTTTAAAGTGTTAACTTTCATGGAAAAGCATAATAATTTAAATAATAACAAACACATTTTTAGTCTGGTAATGCTTGCGATGAGCGAAACCGGTCATGATCATAAAATATATCGTGGAAATGGTTATAAAAAATGTGTTTTTATTATTTAACCACTAGCATGCCAGCGACTCACCGGTGGGTCGTAAACTTATTCATTCGATACGCCAACGACTCGCCGGTGAGTCCTCGTTTTTATCACAAAATCGTTCGGTCCCTTGGAATTGATTAAATATTGATTCCAGTATATTAGGGCCGATTTTTGAGTAACATTGCAAGAATCCACCCTGTAAAATCCCAAATCGTTGGCGTGGCGCGCTAGATAGAATATTTCACGTAGGCACCTAATTGGTTAAAATACATCATTTTGACCTTACGTTTGACAGTACATATTCACATTTTTGAGACGTCTTCCTACTGTATCACAAAAAGCCCATAAATATAGTTATCGAGCTCACTTCACAATCTTTCTACAAATTTGTATAAAATCAACATTTATTAACAATGCACGTTCATATGAATAGATTTTTAATTTAATTTTATATAATAATATATATGAATGCGATATTGTATAATAAGGTTTTAAAACGAGGTGCGTTAGCAGTGAATTAGCGATAATGTTGTTTTTGCATATGTTCGTACATGATCGTATTTTTAATCAAGGAATTTTCTGTTTTGTTCCAGGTAATGGATTGCACACTGAGGGGTGAAATATTTAGACCAGTTTTAGGCACTGACATAAGTGTTTTATTTAATAAGTATACAATATTTATTTCAATATATTAACGATATTTACGATAAATAGATAAATTATTTATTCTTGTTCTTTTGTATATTAAATTGAGATTTAATAAATATAACAATGTTATTAAAGAATAGATCACATTATTATCATTTATAATAAATAAGATTTCAATAAAATAATTTATAATTTCACGATATTTTATTATTATTTAGATACAAGGTAATATTTTACTAAAATATTGTTTGTTATTGAAATAGTCTGTTCAGACTGATGTGATTTTATAATCGAACCGTAAATGTAAGGTGCTTTTTGATAACTACAATCACATATTAAAATGCAATAAGATAGTTAACAAACACGTTTTGTTGCTTTATATGTTATATTATACTTATAAGTGGCTTTTAATTTTATGTTAACTTCAAAAATTAAAATAATAGATTGATTTTAGAATCTTATACTTGAAATTAAGCGTTGATTTGCGGAATACAGATAGTTTAATCCATCCATACTCAACCTTTTTTTTAATTTTGATCATATACATGCGTTTACTACATTACGCTGGTCACAATAAAAGAATTAAAATACAAAATAATTATTGTAAAGAACAACTCCCAAAACAAAAATATAACTGTGATATTGTAAATAGAGACTGAATGTTACAGTCAAATAAGAATTATAATTGTTATATGCAAAAAATCTGAGTAGGTTAGGTCACAGGTTGTGTACGACTGGCCAAAGCAAAACATGAATGTTTCGGGTTTTGGGAATTTTCAAATCTAATTAAACGCTGAAACACCTCAAATAACTGTCACTTAATGTGCCTTGGCAAAATTAATTCAAAATTTATAATTTTTTACCAATGTGGTATTTACATTTAATGAATCTATACAATATTTTTGTATTAAAATATTTTTTTTTTATTCATAATGTGGAATGTCTGCTTCTGCATAACTACGCTCGATTTCAATTAATATTAATTTGAAATGTTTTTTTTTATCCAAAGCATTAATTAGTTGAATAGTGTATGTCTATAAAATGTCTGTTATACACATTAATTAACACAGCGTCTTAACTATAAAAGTATAATGTTATATAAAAAAATTTGTAATGTTGTTCAATTTACATATAATGTAATTTAGAGTGCAAGAAATATTTCGGATCGAAGATTTTACTCCACCAAATCAAGCGAGGATACTATGAAGAAGTCATCAAATTTTTCTGCACCAGCGCTGTAACATGACATGCTGAGTCAGATGCCAGTCGAAGAATCATGGAGAATGCCAATGGCTTTGTCGCAAGGTTAGTAAAATTATCGTATGTTTTTTTTTGTATTACGGAAAATAGAAATCAAATCGTACGTAAGGAAGAAAGCCGATTCCAAACGAATTCTTTTTGAAAAGTTAAAAAAATGGTCTTAGGAAATTTATTTTCGAAAGTGTGTAAAACGGACAGTTAAATTATACATTTGTTGTACTCGCAAATTAATTACGACATCCAAAAATCTATAAAAGTTACGTACTAAAAGTTATTGTACAATGAGTAAATTATTTCGATTAAAGATTTAGGGCTATTTTTTTCATCTGTTGCCGGTATAGGGATCAAAATCTGTTTTTTATCTGTTCTATGAATCTTGCAAAAATTGTCTTCGAAGTAGACTCGGTGCCACTTTTATATCGTCTCCAAGAGGGAGAATGTTGGTGTCGTGTATTGCACACGAAACAATTGTCTTTTTAGATTGTGTAAATAAATACTTTTACGAGCGATAAGATCAATTGGATAACTGTTTTGAAATGGTTTGAGTCTTGACCATAAGAGAACAATAAAAGTCTATGTTAAATACTTCTATTAAAATCTCTAATTTGTCTTTTTTCAAAGGGCTAGTATATCACTTCAAAACACGTTTCCGGGATTCAAGCGTTTGATCTTGTATCACATTAAAACACGGTTCCGGGATTCTATGTGTTAACAGTTCGAATCTAAATAATCAAAGATGAGTTAGTGGTTTGTTACTAAGGTAACTTGTTTACCGATTTTGTATGGCGGTTTAAAGTGCTCGTGTATAAATTGCAGCGACAATTGTGATGTGAAACACCAAATTGTTTATAACAAATTCTTATCAAAAATATAGCGTTTAATTTGCCATTTTCTTATCGGGTGAACTCGTGCTCTGAATGCAAGAATGGCAAAAAATAACGTGGCTGATAGCTTCCACGTTTTTAATTAATCGCCTATAATGTTTACTTTTGTATAATCACGTATTAAACACACGATAGTTTGCTCGAGTTTATTGGGTTATCATCACATTATACATTTTAAATTTTAGTAAACAATATCGTAGTTCTCAATGCGTGCGATTACTTTGTATGCTCTTAGACATTAATTAATTTAAATGTGAAAAAAAATACATGAAATGTTAAACATTTCCATTTTACAGAACCATTACGATAAATCATTTATTTTTTATGGAACATTATGAAATAAGTGTAATGAAACATTTCAATTCGTCAAAGTGAGCTATCTCTCTGTCGTATGTTTTTATATTCTAGTTTCGATTGTTGACAATAAGTATAATAACAAAACGAACTTTTTTTTTACAAAATTATTTCTCTAGTAAAGGTGGTTTTTATAAAAAATGTATTTATTTCAAAATAATTATCATATCATCTATGTAATTCCAGGCATGCAGCTTATTATGATGAGTCATGATAAATTATTTTTTTATAAAGCAATACCAGCAAGAGGCTATGGTCTTTATGTCTAGCACAGTGAAGTTAGGGATTCGCAACTGTTGTGAAACGATAAAAAACATATATAATATTAATGCTTGCTACAAACGCACAATTCTAATATACTTATTGATTAAACTGGCGTTTATACAACACGTAAAAGGATGTATATATGCAAAAAACGCTGTAGAATATTTAAACTAACAAATTATCGAAATTCACAAGAATTATTAAATAGCCAGGCTTCACAATAATCGCATAATATAATCATGTAATCCGAAATAGCAATCGAATATTTAATATGATTCGTTCATAAAGTAATTTAACTGATAGTTAAATAAGTATACTAAAAGATGTTATTAAAATGTGCCAAAATACTGTTACAAAAACTCTATTTGAGAATCAATAATTTCTGTACAGTTAAAACTATTTGTATGATTTATCGGCTTAAATTAAATTATTTTTTTTGATCAATTAAAATTATATATTATAAATATATATATATATATTTATGATATCGAATGAAGGTCTTTGATCGAATTTCAACAGAACTGTGCATCCGTGTGATAGAATGCCTGAAGATGGAGAAGTGACAAAACATGTGGAATCGTACAAAGTTGTAACAATTCAAATTCAATAAATATATATAGTTTGTTAATTTTATTTCAAATTATAATTAAGTGCATACAAATGACGGAAAAAAATCAGTTATACTCCGCATTTAAAAAGGTATATAACAAAGCATATTATGATAATTGTATCTGTTGCAAAAGGTTCCGCACGAATGTGTCTGTCGGAGATATCAAACTTTTAATAATAAATGATCTTTGATAGGTTTCTTCTGACCACCACAGCATATATTTTATCGACTACGATGCATCAAAAACATTTTTATTATAATACAAAATCACACAACTGAACACGGTCGAGAGAACAATAGAATCGTTTAAAGTGGGGAATTTTTAATTATTTTTTTTAATAAAAGGTATACGTATTTTTTTTTACTTAGAGTGACTATATGATGATTTTATCGACCGTAGACTTTTAATTATTATTTATCAATTAATTATTACAATACACAGTGTTGCCTGATAATACAGTGAGACATTTTTGTTGTTTTGTTTGTGTAAGTCTATATATACTATAATACTGAAATAAACCGTCAATCATTTAAGGAAGGATTCAAATTCATACTATCGCGGAATCGATCGTATATATTTTTAGATGATGCCAAAAGGTGAAACCTGGATTGTGAGTAATATAACATGTGAAATTTTACAAAGCTTCAATAATTAATATTTGATATAGAAATTCCATTAAGATCGCTCACTCGATATTATAAATTATTGTATACCATTAAACATTAAAAAAAACTTGATTAATTAATTGAAAAAAATACCGTTTAAACTATCATCTAGACCAGTGGTAGTTAACCTGGCACCACTTCTGGTCACTAGTGGGCGATCCAGGTTTCATGGCGGGCGGGGTTTTAAAAACATTAAATAAAGCTACTTATCTACTTTATAGATCACAATTACTGTGGAACCAATGAGTGGCTAGAAAATTGTGAGATAATTATAAATACGTTGACTACCTCTGATCTTAATCCTCTACAATGAGTAATGAAATTAGGCATATTATTTTCATTAGCTATTTTTATATATGTAGTTGAAAATTATTAGTTATTATGTGTATAAGAATGTTTAAGAAGCTTGTGTTTGGAAGTGGAAATGAAAGTGTTTTTATACATCAAAAAACTCTTTATAGGTAGAAATTAGTTTTGGGCGACGATATGATTTTTCGTTCACAGTACTGGAGATTTTTTAACGTGGCAGCAGATGGTTTAGATTTAAAAAAATCTTTGCAAAATATCATCTAATATATATATCAGCACACACCGGCTACGGTAAAAAAGCACCTGTTATTCAAACAAACAAAAAACCGACTGAAACGAGTGAATCGAAACTTTTGGCAATGCACGGGCAAGTTAATGAACTAGCCTTCAGTCATATTTATCGCGACATAAGGCGGCGAAGGCCATTTTCAAATTGAGATTTTACATCCGGGTTTGTCAATTTTCATCGCTTTATTTACTTTACGCACATGTGTAAAATCCTTTTGAATTAACTGTTTTGCATACACAAAAAGTACGAATAATTCTTTATCACAAACAAAATTATTTATTGAATCTTCTTTTGTTAAACGACATGTTGATTCAAGTGATTCCAACCATGAGATAAAAATACACCATATATAACAACAGCAACTCTTAAATACACGCTGTATTTACTCCATATGCTGTACTATACGTATTTCTTGCGTCGTAAAATGTTGGTAAAAGTGTTATAAATAATTTTACAAAACTTATCATCCTATGAATAAATGATGAATTGCCTACTGGAATCATATTAATAGTGTCATGAACTTTAAACTTATACTCGAGTTATCATAATTTACTTACGAATTATTAAACGTTTATAGCGAATATTTCTTTTAAATCAGTGCTTCTTAATCTAGGTTATTTAAATGATATAATAATATTTTATGTATTTAAATAATTTTCAAAAAAAAATGTATGCAATTACTACTATAGTCATTATATAATTATAACAGATATATATAAAATTACAATTAATTGAATAATGATAATAAATATGGACTCTCATAAAAGCTTTTGCCGATTTGGCTATGGATAGTTATTTGTTTAAATTGTTAGTATCTGCATGTGTTTATCTATTAACATTCATGTTA
The DNA here is from genome assembly GCA_028555115.1 of Himalopsyche japonica. Lineage (NCBI taxonomy): Eukaryota > Metazoa > Arthropoda > Insecta > Trichoptera > Rhyacophilidae > Himalopsyche > Himalopsyche japonica. The sequence continues at coordinate 1,807,945 of JAHFWJ010000015.1, forward strand.
ACTTTTACAAACATGTTTAAATTTTACAAAAAGTGGCGAGCATTGATCAAATCGACTACGGACGGAGTTCTGATCATAAAAAAGTACTGCACTCAGTAACTTACCGAGTGTACATTGCTTGGTTGGAATATTAGTGTAAACGGTTCGGTTTTCTCTCAAAATTATCTCTCTATTTTGTTGTTATTAGTTAGAAGATCGACTGTCTCATAACCGATTTTTGAGTTTACACTTAAATAAGACAACTTTTAAGGAATTGACTGTCACTTCTTAATGACAAGGCATGATATTTAAAATAATAAAAACACATTTATTAGTACTTATTTCCACAATATGTTTTTTGATCAGGACAGGTTTCGCTCATCTCGAGCATTTATACTGATAGAATACAAGTCTATTTATACAAAATATTTGAGTTAAAAGTAGCAGGTATATAAAACCATGGGTTCAAGAACTAAGAAACAACTTCCGGTTTCGCTCATCGCGGGCATTATCAACTGATGTTATATATACACAAGATAAACCACGATGATTCTCTCTAATTAGATTTGCCGTTCGACTTTTAATATCCTAAATACTATAACTCGTAAATCACCTCTAATTTAATAAGCATCTTTCACACTTCAGTACACGAATACACTTTTGGTCAGCTCTGTTTAAACTTCTACCTCGGAATACTAGGAATTATATAGGCGCGCAAATATGCACAATTTAGAAGAAACATAACATAGAAATTGATTATTTTGGTATTAACGATTTATTCGCGAGGCGTTGCCCAAGGAACACGCATTGAATAATTTATTTTATGGCACTGAGTTTATTTTGAATGTGATTTTTTGTGTACTTCAATGATTATACATATTATTTCTACTTTTGTTTGTTTGTTTGTTTGTTTCCAAATGCAATACTTCTATATTATACTTTTACGTTTATGTGGGATATCACGATATTGGGTTCCAAAGTTTATCATCTTTGCATTGATTTATATTTCGCTCACTGTGCCATTTTTCGTCGTACGAGCGCTGTTTCAGTCACAAAAGTTTTGTGCTGTAAAACATACGCGAAAATATTAAGTTATCACCGTTTTACGACAAAGGCTGTTGCTGTAACTTGTGAGTTGTCGAACTTCATCGGAGTTTAAGCATTTCTCCGAAATGCCGTCTCTCCCAACGATAAAAAAAAAAAATCAAAAATAAATGTACGACTAAACGGAAACGAAATGTATACTATTTAAAATTCACGTCATATTTTTATTATATTAAATTAATTTACAAATATTACAACTGTATTCAAGCACTAATATTAAAAAATACTATAAAGATGAATTGGTTGAAGAAAATTTTATATCTTTTCTCATTTAGAATGATCATCGTTTTGTATCTAATTAGTGCGTGATTTCTATAATTAGGGGTAGGGGTTTAAAATATAAAAAAAAAGTTTAAGTGGGTTAAGGAAACTCTGACTAAAATCTCTTTCTTAATCTGAAAATAGTTCTGAGGATGACTTGAGCCGAAACAGCTATCAACTATATCCTATAAAATTTTTGTATAACAAAATACATTGCTATTTTTTCACCGTGTTATAATGGAGTCCTACAAACAAACACACATTTTTATACCGCTTCTCTCTTATCTGAAAAGTGACGTTATACTAAAATTGCAATAGCATAACCATTTTCTATTTATATACATATATATGTTTATACATCGAAATTCTGTCTTATCATTTATTACACTAACGAGTCTGTATTTACTCACGGTGAATGTTACTTCAATAGTTCATACCCCATCGCATTTTATGTCATACGTTATGTAAAATATTTTGTACATCAAGATTAAATGAAAATAGTAGCGCATAAAATTTATCTACAGCCGCAGTCAATATGCTATAAAACTACCATTTTCTAGTGGTGGTTGCCTTATTTAAGGTAAAATTGATTGTCAAATAAGTCACTTCATATTTATAGCTGAAAAACCGTTTGCGATATTTGTTAGTTCTTTGATTAAATTATCAATATGTGCTGCTGCAATCTTACTGTGTTTTAATTACTTCACACTCTTATAATGATTCGCTTTCAAAAGTAATTTCATTTAAACCCGATCTCGCAAATCAATAATGTTTGGTAATACGACATTGGTCTATTCGAATGAATTAAAAAAAACAGTACTGCAATATTATGACAATTGATTTTGTTACTAGCAAGTCCAATTTGATTTTAACGCTAGTTATCCATTTATCTACTCGTTTAGAATTCAAATTGTAAATGGATTTACAACGTTATCACAAGAACGTGATAGATATAAGGAGACATATTCCGTACCAATTATTTTATTATATTTCTATTGAAGGTTTAGTCTTATCCAAATATCAAATAAAAACAAAATATTGTACACAAAAGTCTTCGTTGTTCTTAAATGTAGCTTTCGGTGAGATTAATGCGAACATTGGAACGCATTTTATCCACCGTTAATAATACCACACTGTTTCCTATCATTCGTAAACTCTTACGATTACGATGTTTTCAAGTTTGCCATTGTTAATTTGTCACCTTGGCAATAGGTTTTGAATGAAGTAAACGGTTAATAGTTACTTTGCCGGTAGTATCGCACTACATAAAACAAATGATCAAGGAATTGCAGTGTTTTTTTTTTTTTTTTTGAATTTCGAATTTGAACATCAACAAATCTCATAAAAGACGTTCCCTAAAAAGGCTAATTGACTTAATCAAAATTCTCAAATATGGTTGCACCGCTCACGTAATGATATCTTCGTCTTGATAGAAGCGACAGCTCCTCTAATGCCGATTCGTTTAAGGCGGACGTTTATGAACACGAGTTTTTTTTTCTATACATACGCAAAGAATGACTTGTGCTATTGGAAGATGAGGTGCTGTATTGGTGGAAAATTCATAATTTAGTATAGTATTGCTAGGTTAATAAACAAAATATCTATCAAAGAAAAGCACACACTAACTGTAGAACTAACAAGACGATGCAATGTTTATCAATCAACATAAATTTCACAACACCATATAAAATTTGTAACCCAAACTTTTTAAATTAAATATTTTCTTTACTACAATTACAGATTTATTCTTTATGTACGTATTATTATAATCATACTAAATAAATGATTTATTTATCCAGACTCTATAGTCAAAAATCATAAATAATAAAAAAAAAGATTTCATCATAGTCATGTATACTTTTGAAACAGTGTTGCCGTGTTTTAAAATTTCTAAAGAAAATTAAAATACATACAATTGTGTACACAATGTTGTTCATTCTTTGTGAACCTTAATACTTGATTAATGTATGTATTAATCTAGTTTTATTAAATTAAGCAACTTCGTGACTTATTTGTTATCACATATGAAGTAAGTTATCTTTTAAAACGTTGACGTAAATTGACACGCGCTTAGATATCTGAAACCATCTAAAATTTAGCACATTCTTCTATTTAATTTTGTTTTAGTATAATTATGCAATCTCGTGCTTTTTGTGCGAACATATTGAACTTACTCAGAAACATTTTAGCACTTCTAGTAATGTTACTCTATTTTTTAGCGTCATTATACTTTTTGTTGTGTCATTTTAATTGGGAGTCGATTCACAAACAGCACATTAAATTCAACTTGATGTTTAAACCGAGCAGTGAGCTCCTCGTGAGATTTCTCTGTGTTCAGATGCTATCGAGATTGATCAAATATTATTTTTTATCAATTTTTGTAAAGTTCTTTTCAGAATTTATTTCTGACCTTTTTTAATTGAAAAAAAAACACATACAATACCATTAAGGTAATTCATTCAAATAAATCTCGTTACTCTTGATTCTCAAAATGTAAACCTATCCATCATCACAATTATAATTTATTGTTAGGCTTAAAAGTAAAGAAATGTATGATTTTTCTTTTTAAATTTATAGATTTGTAGAAAGCAGTTGTTATTTTTTATAAAAAGTTGTATTGTTGAAAATTTTTCACCTGACTGACTGTTTCAGTGATCATAAACCAATAATTTTGTGCTTCAACCTATTATTCAATAAAAAAATTATATTGAGTGTCAGCGAAATAACATCGCAAAAATATTTTTTTTTAAAACTGTTTGTTTAGTTAGTCACCCCTGAAAATAATACAATGAATTAGATGATTCATCGACTATAATCACGAATCAGTCTTCTATAAACTAGATGTAATCGAAGACAGTTGTTTTATTAAATTTAATATTAAATTAATTTGATTTAGATCTTCTTGTATATCAAATTTAATTATTAGTCAAATAATTTAAAAATATTTATTATTATTATTGTTATTATTATAGAATTACATTTGCCGACGCAGTTTTTTGAAGTGACATTTTTGTGGGAGGCAATTTACGTTTTAGAATCTTTAATTTAATTTAACGTGCCATAGGTTGTCTATGACTGAAATATACCTTCGTCAAAGGCAGATGTATCTGTTTATAGAGAACAAATTTCGTATGTAAGAAAAAATAATGAAAAAAGGTTGAACCGTTCTAACAAAAGATGTGGTCAAATCAACTATCGTGCTAGCTCTGTTGTATAACTCCTACATACGATACCTACGATTTTCTACCTGTGTTTTAAGAAAAGAACTCCTATTAGCGTAAGACCATCCAACCTCTTGACTTAAACTAAACGTTCTAACTAAAGGTAACTAATCTAAGCGTCTAAATTTTTTAATAGTGCTTTGTCATTACTACTTAGGAAACCAGGTGTTATCAAGTTTTTGGCTTTGTCGTGTCTTTAAGTTTTAGAAGTAATATAACTTCACTACTGTCAGTATTTGCAGACGAAGTTTGTGGTAAATTTGAAGTATTAATTAAGAAAACTATTTGCATGAAATCTTTTCGATTAAATGCGTAATAATTATGCTAAAAGTTATGTACGGTAAAAAAAATAATTTATTCAAATTCGGGGTGATCTAAGTAAACTTTTGACAATTTTATAATCTTGGTTTATCATTCAATATATATTAGATCAGATACATCTAGTTCTCTATTAAAAAATCATATATATTTATTAAACTTGGCTAAACATTTTAAAAAAATGTGCTGGATAAATGGTCTTATTGCTATGATTCAATTTATTTCTGTAAATATATGAAAATAGTAACCAAATTTTGACGAAATCTGAAAAAAAGCTACCTTGAAATCGATGATATTTTTGATTATTTTCACATTTCACATTTCGTAAAAAGTCAACGTTTTACAATTTCCTCAATAGTATAATAGCTTATTATTATTATTTCAATTTGATTAAATTAGCGAGTATATTGAATCCCACACACGATATTTTTTGAGTCACAATTTCGTTTTGCCATTTTTTGTGATTTTTCTATGAAAAATATGTCAATTTAGTCAATCATTGTTATAGCGGTATTTTAATGTGCATAAAGTTATGTGACCTACGTTTTTGATGACGAATATTATATATAATGTCAATATTTGAATTTAAAATATTATGATCTCTGCAGTAGAGTTACTGTACTGTGTACTCGTAAATTTAGTGCACTGTAAATTGTTTTGTTCAGTACTTATTATAATTTGATAAAATTTGTTCTGATAAACACGCTCACACATTGATTGCATTCAACATAAATAGATTTATGAACAAACATATAAAGATGATGAAATTTTTTTTTTTACGTATACATTATTTGCATCCGTGTGATAGAATGCCGTATGATGATGCTGAAAGTCGAAATCCGGGACAAAACACACGTAATCGTTCAAAGTTAATTAATATAAATATGATTATGGTAGGGCGTCAAGATTTTTAAAATATTTATCTTAATAGCAAAGAGCAATCAAGGAAATAAAATGAATTAATAAATTTATTTTTATAAGCTTTTAATAAAACAAATTGTCTTGTCAGCACACGGTAACCATAGTATTGAAATGAATTGCCTGTAAAGTCCTACAAACATGCTATAACTCTTGATTATTTTTGTAAATTTATAACAGTTTATACGACCTGATTTGACACTTATGGTTTTCACATCAAATTTTATGACAGTTTGGAGTGCATGAAATCAATGCAACTGCATACACGTCGCAGTAAATCAAGTCCGAACATCTCCACTATATATATGTCAATTCGATAACTTTAGTACTGGTAGTGTAAATCTGATATTATAATGAAGAACGACGAGTTACACTTTGTATTTTTTTTAAATAGTTTATCTAAACTGTTGAATGATATTCCCGAGTGCTTTGATGACAACGTAGTTTTTTTGGGTTACGATTCTTACGGACTTAAGTCTCCGTGTATGGACATCTTTACGAATTAATTTTAATGAATTGGTTACTGAAAGCCTATAATTCTTTTCTATACATTCGTTAATAAAAATGGGACCCAGCAAGACCGATTAGCTAACCAGTATTCATTTTCTAATCCCATATTTGAATCCCAAACTCTCCTCTTAAAAAAAAACGTTAAGCAACTGATTAAATAACAGCTCTTCAGCAGAAAATCTGTCTAAATAAACTCCATTAATTATAAAACCATATGGCTAGACAAAATAGTATCTGTTCGCATGAAGATTGTTTTGAAACTTCATATAAAAAAAAAATAATATATGTTCCCAAATATTGCAAACTAAATATTTATTATATCGTTTGTGTATATTCTTTTTCGCGATGAGTATCTAATATGACGAGCAAATATGAAAATTTGCAATACAGAAATAAATAATAATAAAAAAAATGTATATTGATTCGTATTTTAGTGAGATTCTGTATTACTTTGTTACGAAAGAAATTAATTATTTTATTTTATGATAATTTTTTTTTTTATTTTTGACTGATAATTATAATATTTTTTTAATATGCATATCATTTAAGTATATAAGAATATATTTTCATAAAATAATTTTGAATTGATGTATTATTTACCTAAAAAAAATATTAATGTTTTACACATTTCATCAATAAAATCGTAATTATATCAGAAAGTGGTTATGAAAAAAAACTCAGTTCTATTTGCTTATAAACCCAGTCCTTTTTTTACGCGATCAATGATTCCAGAAAACGGCGCGTAAAAAAATCACAACTTTCATATAATTTGACAAGTTGGTTACAAAAATTGAAATATCGCGTGAAAAAGTCCCAGAAACGTATGAAAAACTGCCGTCCAAAAAATCTTGTATAATCGAATTCGTGTAAAAAAAGGACTGGGTGTAGTTCTTATTTATTATTTGTAACCGTGTATGGTCTTCATACAAAACATGTGTAATCTTTCCTTATTTAAAAACCGTTGTTTTCATTACCTTTCAATGTCATTCGACCAAGGACTTCGAAACTCAAAGCTGAAAAACAATATTAGGTATTCATTATGAACTCATAGTATATACAGACATATGTATAAGTATTAGATTAACGAAATTCTAGATAGATACTTGACTTTAAGATTGGTTTCTTCTCAGATGCTGTGTGAGAGAATGATGCCTTTAGTGTGAATGTGTAGGTTAGATAAAGAGCATTTCACACATGTAAGGAAAAAGCTACGTATACACGCAATCATACAAACCCCCGAAGGCGAACCGCATAGCTCGTCTCTTCCATCTCGTTCTTTTATATGGTAATATCAATATAACTGGCATCCCTCTCGTTTTACCAAACGCATAACCATAAAAAGAAAAAAGGCATATTATGGCGTTTTTTCTTTGTAAAGCATATCACATACTAAATTATCAAACGGTTTTAATTTTGTATGACAGCGATAACAGACGGTTTATTTAGAGTAAATATTGTGTTAATCTTGTCGTATTGCAGTAGAAGATAATTCAATATTATCATTTGACAGATTATGTTTTAATTTTTTTTGGATCATATCGAAAGTCAGATATATTTCATTGTATTTACAAGATTTATATTTACAATTACTGATATGGATATTTCATTTGATTTTAATATCGGATTTAGACATGAAAAATAAAAATTATTTTTTAATAAATGGTATGAACCTTTATCACAGGAAAAAAATCGCAATGTATTTTAGTCCTACAAAAAAATTTACACACCCAGTTACAGTTTACAGTTTTTTTTTTTTTGTTGAACTAAAATACATTACTATTTTTTCATCGTGTTATAATGGAGTTATATCAAGTAAATGCCTTTTCAATCAATGAATCTTTAACGATTTCACTCTAATTTATGAATTATTGAGTATTGATGAATTGTTACTGTATTTTAATTTTTGCTATGTTGTAATTTTTTTAGAGCGTCACAATCCTACTCGCCATCTTTGTAAAATATAATATTCAAATAAATTAACGACACATGCATGAATATACACCCATCCCTCGCTTAACATGGAAGATAGGTTCTGTTAGATTGCCTTGCTAAGTGAAGTCGTGTTAAGCGAGATTAACAAATGTATGAAATAGAGGGGATAGATTTTGTTTTAGAGATATTAAGAAAAAGCAGGTAGGTGGAACTTAACACGGTGAAATGTATAATGGGGTACATGGTATAATGGAGTTCTACCAAGTGAATGCCAATTCAATCAATAAATAGGTGAAACTTAATTAAGTCAACTTAATCAAGGAAGCAGTTATTATTTTATCAGCTGTCAGGATTCAACGAGTGGTAAACACGGTGGGCAACAAGAGACTAAATGTCTGAGGTATTGTCCATAAATTTCAGGTACTATTTGTTGTTTGAAAGCGCAGTTCTATTCCCCGTATACGCTTACCGTTATTCTTAGAATTTCGCACAGCTGTGTGCACGTCTACGAAACGTCGTAAGATATTTTTTTCATCGAAACTGAAACCGTGTTAAACCGAAATCGTGTTAAGCGAGGGATGGGTGTATTTACAACTTTCACTCTCGTGTCTCCACTCTACGTAATTGTTTTCGAACTCGTGCTGTATATGAAAATAGCTCACAAAATTAGTGTAGGCCAAATTTTCCTTCATTGTAATAAGCCGTGTTTAATTCTAATATAAACAGTGTTATCAACTTCGCCATGTAATATTTACCCAGTGGTTACCTGTGCGCGATCGCAGCTCATATTCTCTACGTATCTGAAGCCAGAATCCAAGATGGAGACCCGGTAAAGAGCCACTAGCGCACCTGGCGTGGAAAACGCTAACTTGCAGGTCTCACAGCATTCACTGGCGTCGGTCCCTTTCCCACCTGCTGAGAAAATGCATTTATGTCCCTCTTTGAAATCTGATAGACCTACCTGTTTGAATCTTGCTCTCCTGAGATAGGGGGACCAAGTATTGCACATACAAAAACGATACGTCTTTAGGTATCGGTATAACAATACTAACCATAATAATTCGAAAAGAATCCAAAACATGTTACAATATTTTTGATCTCGGAAACATTACAATCGTTTATTTGTTAGAAGCTATCAATAGACTTATATTAAATTTGAATTGTTACAACTTTGTACGACTCCACATGTTTTGTCACCAACGACCCGGATGCAACAGAACTGACTGTCAGTTCTGTTGCATCCGTGTGTTAGAATGCCTGAAGATGCCGAAAGGCGAAACCCGGGTCGTTAGTGACGAAACATGTGGAATCATGCAAAGTTGTGACAATTCAAATTTGATATTGAAATTGCATCAAGCACCTTCAATCGATATCATAAATTAGACTTTTATTTATTTAAATAAAAGTATCATACTCGGTTTATTTAAGTGATTTATTTCATAAGAAATAAATTATCCTGTAAATAAATATTAATTTATTGGAAAATAAATCAGTCAACTAATATTTAAAAAAAAATATTTTGATCAAAATTTTAAACAACTTATTCATGAAAAAAAAATTGTATTACTTGAAAACGAATGAGATGGGCAATATCTTCAATTCTTGTTATGATCGATTCGTTTTTCTATATTATTGTCCTCTTGCTGTGATATCTTATGGTTACCCTATTCTGGGATGGAGAACTAAGCGCCGTAATGGTGTTTGCTTTACGTGTGTAGTCTCTTTATGTTGACCGTATGTTCCTTCATATCTGTTTTCAATACTTTGTTCAATGTCGTTTTACGACTTTGTACATATTATATTCGAAGAAATACATGCATTATTTACTCAATTATGCGCGAAAAATACTGTGTTATGACCATCACTCGAAAGTTATCAGTTCTATCAATTTGTTGAAGTTTCAGTTGTGAACAAACTTACCAAAATGTGACAGACCATTGAAAAGAAATTTCTACAAGACAGTATATGTAATGGTGGATGGAATTCGAGCGATTTTTTATGTCAAGTGACATTTAGCAAAAATAATATACACAGTAATCAACTAACAAGTTTCAAAAATAAAACAGTACATCTACGAAAAAGTTTGGAACACAGGTATGTCAATATTTTAATAGTTGCTTCAACGACAATCGCATTATTACATATATAATACATTAATAATTGATAAAGCGTTAAATTAAACACCATCTAACACTGTGAAATATAATTTTCATGCATATTAATAACAATTGTGCATCAATTTCATTTAAATTGCCACTATTATTAAAGATATAATAATTATGCAATTAAAAATTAATTGTTAAACCAACATGTTATTAAATATTTTAATGTTCAGTCAATCATAAGAGAAATGATTAAAATATCATAGGTTATAAACTATTGTTTCTTCAAAGTGAACGTGACATAATATTAAATTATAGTATGTACCGACTATTTGATTGAATAAAAAAGAAAGAGATAGCAATCGTGTATCCCCTCCGTCGCATTTGTCAGTTTCGACAATTTGATGTCGAATAACGTATTTTATTGGGAATATCATCCACTATGTGAATAAAAAATGACATTTCAGTTATTACATACAAATTGTATGATTTTATAAAGGTGTTGGTATTTTTTTATTTTTTGCTAATTATCCTGTTGGTATTTTACGTTGTGTCTAATATTTTGAGCATATAACTGTGTTTCAATGTATGATTGAATTATAATGTTAGTTGCGGTGTTTAAGAATTATTTATTGTTTTGAAAAAGAGCGGGAAATTTTGCTTGCTACATGCGAAACAACTATTTCGTTCGGATGGGAGTTGCTTTTTAATTTATATATTTTTTTTCATATTCAGGAAAAAATTAAGTTATAACACTTAGTGAAGTATTTAAATGCAATTGGAATTATATTATTTGATACAGTCACACCCAGAGAATCATTTTTTTGCGTTACCTATAATTTATAACCACCTAGCAAAAAAATATATTTTTCATAATAAAACAATTATATATAAAACATATTGCGCTAAAAAAATATTTGTAGAAAAAATGACGTAGAACTGTAAAAAATTGCTATTTATTCTGTCAAATTTGATTTGTTGAATCTTTATACAATTCCACATGTTTTGTTACTAACGACTCGGGTTTCGATCACACAAAAGCAACAGAGCCAGGGAAGAACACATGCCCTTAGGTTAGGATCTTAATATAAATCTGAAGTAAGATTCAAAAATATTGATCTGATTATAATGACTATCAATTCGATGTTTCGTAAACAATAAATACCGATGATGAGTTTTTGATAAAATGATTATATAAAAAACAATAATCAACTGTCATTAAAATACAATGGGATAAATTTAAACTGTTGTGTGTTAGTTCTGCTGCATCCGAGTGTCGAAAGGCGAAAATCAGGTCGTTATTGACAAAGCATGTTGTACGATTCCAAAGTTTCAACAATTCAAATTTGATATTGGAAACCCATCAAGCACCTTCAGTCGATATCACAAATCATATCCTGTGTTGGTGCTATTCAAAGTTTTAAATTGTGGATTATCTATCGAGTATTTTATGAAATCTAACGATATCCGTTTTCACAGAACATTATAAAATATTATTCAATATATCTGCCATGAAAACGTTTTATAATGTAATGTTTAATGTGTACCTACTCAAAAAATACAAATCAAAATGAATATAATTGATAAGTATTATCAATTGTTAAAAATAAGCAAAAGCAAATTTAAGCAAATTACAATATTATTCTTATCAGCGAATTTCGAAGACTAAATGTTCTCATATTCACAATGGTGAGTGCTGTTGCAACGTTATCACAAAAATATTTTGCCAAATATAATATAATTATTTGCTTACTCTAAAATGTATACGTCTCAAATGGTTTACTTTATATTATAAAACAGGAATCACGTTTAAGATTGATTTTATTATGCACATGCAGGGATATGACCCAGTAACTCAGTTTTAAAATACTTTATTGAAAATTCGCTAAACCAACTATGTACTTCGATATTTTAAATCGTAAAGTTACTCTTCCATTAAATCAGATCAATTTTTATTACTATACATATCAAAAGGTTTCATATTTCACTTCATCAATTGAGTTGCAATGTATTAAAAGTGTTTAACATTAACAACATTAACAACCATAATTACTATTTCAAGCATTGTTTATCTCTTAAAGCTAACATCTACAGAGAAACCTTTTTTCTTTTCAATAAATTATTTTATATAGATAGTCCCATGGTATTGGAATTTTTCATAAATCTTGTTTATATCCCATTCCTATTATGAGAAAAGTTTCATTAATATATACGTTCTGCATCACAACTAATTGATTTCTGTTATATTATACAAAGTATTTTTTTTTAAATATTTTATCTAGTAATCGTTATAAACTTTATATGAATACATTTATCATGTAAGCATAATTTAAGTACAAATATTTATTCCTTTGAGATCTAAAAAAATTCTAAGGTGACGATTTATTTTAATAATGCCTAGCACCCTCTGCAACAGCTTAAAAAAATTAAATATGTATGTCTAAAAAAAGAAAATAATTATGGCCAAGCTATTTGTAAAATCAAAATAATACGTCAATGCGATATTAAACTCTTCTAAGGAAATAAATTATTTTTAAAATCAATTTGTAGTTTCTAATATAATCTTTCATTTGTTAACTGTTTCTATATCCAATGTAAAAATGATAACAAATCATGCAAATTATAATAGGCGAAACAATAAAAAAAGCGTGCAAGATTTCGGAGAAATGTTTCAATTCTTCTTAACGTTTGATGTAATCAATTCTTTTGTTTCTCTGTACCCACAAGGGCGTCAATCTGTGTTGAATAATATGAAGAATCGACAATTAGCACAATAAAAGTGAATAATTAAAAGACGCTAGTGTTCGTTGATCATTGATCAACCTTGTTCAATATTCGAATCTAAGTCATTCCGTGGGTGAGAGATCTGTGACGTTTTACATCCTACGTATCTAACCCCAGGCTACGAGTCTTCGTGGTTAACTTTCACTCCTTAATGCGGAGCCAGAGATCTCAGGTTCGAGAGATCTAGCTGCTTCAGCGGTTAGATTCGTGTGGGCTGTATTTATTATTGCCACACTCTGAAGGTTATTTCTCCGTAAATAGAAGATAATAATTATTATGAATGTATATATTATATAAGTATGTGTGTGTAAGCTTGCTCATGTAGTTGTAGTTTGCTTCATTTTCAAGGAAAACCGAATACAATGGAATCGAAATGTGTAGTTGATAATTTACACTTATATCACAGATTTTGTTATTTGCTTTCGATGTTTTTTTTGCTGAATTAAATAAATTATCATGTATGCTTGTGTATTTATTTCAAATAAACACAAATTTTGAATGACATACTTATATTTTTATAAAATAAATTGTATAATGTCGACATGAAAAACGCTTTTATATTATATATGCTATCTTTATTTATTCAGCAGAAGATCGATTGTCCACAAATATTTTTTGATAATATCCAATAACAAATATGGGGGGAATACAATGGCCATCTAACATAAAATACCGATAAATGCGATAATACGTACAGCGACTATCTGACATTGCTAGCTATTAACATATACCAATAAATTATGGAACGCAATTTCATCGCAAAAATTATGACATAAATAGTTGAATTTCGAAAAAGACTGTCTCGTTAAAATAATACGTTGAAAAATACAATGACAATTTTAATGTCTATAGTTTTTTTATTTGGAAAATAGGTTTTTTATAACATTAATGAACTTTAAAGTCATCGAAACTTCTAGTTCCCACGTTCAACCCACAATGACCCTGCGAATTTGTGGAATACCTTCATTTTGGCCTTCGTCTAACTTTATTTCATTTAGAAATATAACATTTTCAGCTCAGTTAACTGGAAAATACGCGACTTATTCTGGTTGGCACTGACATTTATTGAACGATTTCAAAACAATTGTCGCTTTAAATAGCCAATAAATTATTGTACTTGTACCACAAAAGAACTATCAATCAATTATTTTTAATCAAGAATTTCCATTTCAATTAATATTATATTTTTATCGCAATAAAATAAATTGATTGTTACCTTAGTCCTTAGTTACAGCGAAAAATAGCTATGTATTTTACAGAACTAAAATACATTGCCATTTTTTCACCGTGTTATAATAGATTTCAACCAAGCAAATGCCAATTCAATCAATCAATGATTAGTTTATTTAGATATTATTTTCGTAAAATACTTATTTTTTGTTATATTTGAGCTTCCCATATCTTTTATATGTTATGTAATCTAGTTAATATAACATTGCATATTTTGCATCCATTTTTTATCGTTATTATTAATGCAAGCTTAACATATTTCGAATGTTTGAGTAAATACTTAGATGATAGCACAACAATAAGCATTGTGCTAAAATTTTAAACTGTACAATAAAACCCATAGCATTTTTAGTGTTCAATAAAGTAAACAAAAAATATTATCTTTCTTATATTTGAGACTAGGTCAAAAATTTCAATATTTTTTTGTAATAACAGTGAAGCATTTTATGTGACCGAGTCGGATATTTTCATTATAAAACGATAGTTATATATTTAATGTTGCAAGAATATAGTAAACGAGTGGTTATTTTAAATTTCGTAATTTAGTACGCCCACCAATACATGTCCTACGCGTCAATGGCTCAATGCGTAAATATTTTTATCAATAGACGTTATAATTAAATTATATGCAATCAAAAGATTTTTTATATTTATCCACCGCAGTGCTCTAGATTATTAAATGGAATTGCAGATGTTTCTCGATTGTATGCTGAAGTTGTTTTTCAAAGATATTAAATAAAAAAATGATATTTGTACAATATATTCTAGCTCTTAAGTATACCAATTATAAGGCGTTAAGGGTCTCTTCTTGGTATACATTCATATACATCTTGTCTTCATTGCTGGTATTATTCACTCGATGAACAAAAGTGTAACTGATTATTAAAATATAAAATGAAAATTTTAAACTGTAGCGACACTGTATAATTATACATGGCTTGTCACTCACGACCTGGGTTTTACCTTTCTACACCTTCAGACAAGAGAACTGATGTGATTAATATTATAGTTTGCAGTTACACAGACTCTAGAGCTAGGAACCAAATACATATCTTAAATAACTAGGAAATTTATCTCTAACGACCCGGGTTTTGTCTTTCGGAATCTTCTGGCATTCTTTAACACGGATGCAACAGAAAAAAATAACATAAATAGTTTTAAACATGTGGAATTGTACAAAGTTTCAATTTTCATATTAAAATTCCATTAAGCACCTTCAGTTGACATCGTAAATTATGAAAAAGTAATCTATCGTCTATTTATTTTGGAAAAAGCCTCTAAATATAAAGCTACATACTTAGTTATAAACCTTTGTCTATGTTCCGTCATCTTAAGAAGGCTGGCAGCGAAATACCAGGACGATTCTCAGTTGTAGAACGTGTTTCCACTGTGTTATATTTTTGTTCGTCTACATATGCAAGCCAGAGCAATAAGTTATATATACAATATATTACATTAAATAATAATAAATGCAAAATAACTGTTCATATTTTTGTACGCATCGTGTTAAACATTAAAACACTCGTCATATTTGTGATAAAACTTGCTAGATAAGAGAATCTTTAAAAATAGTTTATTATGTAATGAATGTAATCAATTATTTCGTAAATATATTTAATTTTCATATTATTTTTAAGTTTCACTCATCCCACGACAGATTCACGCGAAGTAGGTTGCACAGGAAATGTGTGGGCTGGAAACCGCGTTCTGTTTTTCAATTTGAATAATCTAACTTTTATCATCGATTTTTAATACAAACACTTCTTAGAAATATTTTTTATAAACAGCTGCACGTGAATAAGTTTAGTGCCTATACTTAAAAAAGGGCGAACTTGTTCTACGTTTCTAATTTCCGAATTACCCATTATATTATGCATAATTATGTTATAGATGAAACGAATTTCTTTTGATTTAAATTCATGATATAAAATGCTAGCATGTAGGCAATATTACATACATATTTAACAGTATTAAGTTTAAAATTGCCGATTTTTTAAGTGTATTTTATAATTAGTTCCCTTTCGGTAGTCCAATTTATACTAAATAATTATTCTGTTCTATAAATTGTTCTAAAAACACTTTTTTATACTTACCAGTTAAAGCTTATATTTAAGCTTGTATCCATATAGAGGATTATAATTTTGTTGCTATAGAAGATGTCAAACATTCTATGATACATATTTTTACTAATGTAACTGATCGAAAATTTTAATTGAATATCCTATATATTCTGTTGTTTTAAATTTGAAAATATCTCAGCCGTATTTGAATAGTATATTAAACATAGATGAGAAGATGAAACATCGTTTTTATAACTGCTCGTGCGTCGATGTCTCTGGAAGATTCTATGCAGTTTAGCGTGTTTTACCAACATATGATGGAGCAAAATTTGTATGTATTAAATTTCACATTTAAAAAACTACCGCCTACATTATGATTTTGAATATTTTAAGCAGGAAATGGAATTGGATAGTTAACTAAGGCAATTTTATTCGTAGAACATGTTTAATTGGAAAGTAATGATTATTGTCATTTTTGTGCTATACATAAAAATGTTGAAACATGTTTTAACGAAAGTGTACGGAAGTAGATATTTCACTTGATTTTTTTCACCCACGCAATATATACGTGGATATATTGTAGTAGGATTAATACCGTATATCTAAAGATCTGACATTTTTTTAAAGAATAATCATTTTTTTTGCATTCTGTAAATTAGACAAACAATATTTAGCAAATTGTTCGCAGCGGTTATGGAATTTGTTTATGCAAATAATTGCTATAAATGTATTGAGATGTTTATGGTTATCGAATGTGTTGATAATTTTTTTAATTAATTTTATGTTGCGCAGCAACAATCAAATAATGACAAATATATATATAATATTCATCATTCTCATGAGAACGGCATATATTTTTATTATTATTTTAAAGGTTAGAAGGTCACTTTCTTAATTCATAAAAAAACATCCATACACACATATCTTTCCAATTAAGATTATTAATAATTAAAAACAGATTTTTATTAATTAAATTCATATCTACGGCAATTAAAGTTTTAGAGATTATAGAAATGTACATCATTCAAATTTTATATACATTTCATGCCAAATAAATTTAAATAAAAATAAAATCAATGACTACAATAGTCAGAATAATATATTTTTGTATAATAATATGATATATTTAGAATTTAATTATTTTTGAAAAATTTTAGAAAAATCGTAAATAAATTATCTATTTTCGTATTCTCATATAATTTAAGATTATTAAAAAAGTGCATATTTCATCTCACGTATTTTTTGTTCCTTCTACGAACTATTAATAATAATTTAAGTATTTATTAATGACGCAAAATCCTTGAAGTGTTCTTAGAAAAACAACATATTTTCTTATGCGATAGTATAATATTTGTGCTAACAAAATAAACCAATGTTTCTTGTAGCTAGTGACTGTTATATATTGAAATTTATTTACAATAACAATATTAAACATTACAGTGATTGTTCATTTAGAATTAGTAGATAATGAATTTTGCTTTTATTAACGTTATAATTGTGTATGTTAGATAATTAAGGTTGGACTAATTTAAATTCACCCGCAGTGCAACATATTTGTACGTATTAAATTTATTAGTGTTAAAAAATATGAAATATAATTGTATTGATTCTAGATACATCTGTTTGTTTTGAGGAATAAGTCAATCCTAAACATTCACTGATAAATATTCAACTACACGCGTTGACTGTATTACGTATATACATTAATTCAATTCATTTTCCATTTCAGACACGTAACGGGTAAATTAATTTGACGGTTTTGTATCATAACTTATGTTAAAATAATAAGTGTATCAGATGAAAGCTTGATTTAAACCTTAATTTTATGAGGGTATAATGTGTTGATGAAAATATTTGTAGTTGACTTTTCAAGATCTTAAGTACGTATCACGTAATACCACATGTTGATTGAAATATAAACAAAAATCAAATAATTTCTACAAGTGGTTAAAAGGCATTCGATATAAGAAGCAGTCTACTGTAAACAGTCACTCAGCTGTAGTCATATACAAATCATTAACAAAATAAAATGAGATTTTACTCGATGCAATTATTTTTATAGTAAAATTAAGTAGTTAAAATTGACATGCTCTATTAAAGGAGTGGAAAAATAGATTTATTATCATGGATAAACAGATAAAGAATAATAAAGGCTGGTTTGCATTCTCTCGTTGCTTATAAAACGTTTGACAGTGAATATATTTTAAGTCTTACAAAATTTACATAAAATCTAGGTTGAGGAATGTAAATTGTTTTCTTTCGTGAAATATGTACGTCATTATACCGGTCCCTCACTCATATCTTCCTCCTCCAATTAGTGAGCGTTACTCTTTAACTTCATGCCTCAACTGATGTTATGTTTTTTATGTGTTTTTTTAATTCAACTACCATTCCTTCCATATATATATATATATACCTACCTACATTTACACATTTGTCCAAGATGTAACGTTTACAAAATATTATACACGAAAATAAAGGAACAAAGTTAAGCTGGTACGCGCCGTCTTAGGTAATTACACGGAAGATGAGTGCAGACCTGCCTATACGTATTTTTTTATTAATCAAAAACAAAAAACGCATCAAAACTTTATTGTGAAATTTTTATCGAAGTTATTAAAAAGCTATTATTTAAGTGAACTTAGCTAAGAGTAATCCCAATTTTACACCAGTCCAACTAAAAAAAAAAACGCTATTTTACCACACGCATTACAAATAAAAAAGATTTTTGAGCATATTTTCTGAATGACATAATGATGTTGGATTATCTTATATAATATACGAGTGTAAATTAATCGTTACATGCCCACATGATATGTGTACATAGGTTCTTTGAAGTTTGAATTGAAAAAATGACTTTAGATAATATTTTTGGGATAAAAATTCAAGCTTTTTTTTAGCAACACACATAGATTAATCCACGCAAAATAAATTTTTCGTTCTGTGTCTTAAGTACTTTTGCACTATTCCAATGTTTACATAATATAATGGAAAAGAATAAATATTTTTATTTTAAAAGGTTTCTATCATATAATCGACGAATGTAGGATTCATATTTTTAGGGGTAGGAAAGGTGTAAGCGTTTTTTGCTACCAATGTTGATAATATCTACAGTATATTATTTTTTTTTTGATTTTATCAGTGAGTAGGGTACTTGAAACGTAAAATTTTTTTTTTTTAAGTTGAGTGTATCGCTCATTTTTCGGTAAGCACCTCCGTCAAAGGCAGGGTGAGCGTAAACGGCGGGTAACATAAGAACTTGTTTTGTTATCTAACAGCTAGATCGAGCTGCGCCGCATCCAAACTAAAAAGGATTAAGGTTTACATTCTACCAAAACGTTAGCATTTACCTGCCAGGTCGTTCGTGCCCGAGCAACAACAGACAACTATCTACATATATTGGGCGGTCTATAATAAAAAAATGCCACACTAAAAATGCTTCCTGACTAATCATTAAACTAAATTGGCATTCCACTATTCGTAAACTTTTACTTAAAATATTGCAATGCTATCTTGTAAAAATAGTCAATTTACACAAAAAAATACATAATATAAAAATCAATTAAGCAATTATAGAATTACGAAAATTTAACACGGTGAAAATATTGCAATGTATTTTAGTTCTACATTTTTTTTTTTTATAAGATATAGTTGATAAGTATATCGGCTCACGCCATCTTCGGAACTATCCGTCGGAACATGAGCCGAAATACATATCAACTACATCTTATAAAAATATACCTCATAAAAAATTTGTAGAACTAAAATACATTGCTATTTTGTCACCGTTTTATAATGGAGTTCTACCAAGTAAATGCCAATTCAATCAATAAATACGAAAATTTACATTATTCCAGATCAGTACCATATTTTTTTTATTAAGTTAATTTATAGACTGCTTCAGTAAAATGGCCGAGAAAACTTTTGGCCATTTAATAAAAGCACATAATAGTAAATTACATTCAATGAACTATGCCATAAAATAATGTGATATACGTCTTGACAGATATACTATGAAGCTTATCGTTCTATAGGATATTGGAACATTTCTTCTTAGTAACGAGCAATCAAATTTTTATGTGTTGTAGCAAACATCCAATATAAAGTTAAGTTTTTAATGAAGTAATCCTGATCTGTATTGCAGCAAATAAATTTCCTAATACTATAGAAATTTTGATAGCGAGTTTTCATTTAAAAGCATTGTGTTATGTGGAAAAGTCTTTGTCGTACCGTTTGTCGTTTTATAAAAATGTTTTGGATTTGCGACTGGTGGGCATAGTGATCAATTTTTTAGTAAATATTATATTTTGAGAAATTTCATATAAATAAAACGAATAAATATTCAACTAAAACTAAACAGTTTTAAAAGTATACTAAATAAATGCAATGTTTCGATTTTGTACAAATCTTTAAAATAGCCAATAAACTTATTTAATCATAAACAATAAGTGTTGTACCAAAATGTTATTATTTTGATATAAGTCATAAATCGTCACAATCCTTAATTTGAAACCCGCATTATTTTTTTTCACAATGGTCTAATGATCAGCAAACTACGAACACTGCACAAAGTAATTAAAGATATAATTTATGATATCGACTAAAGGTGCTTTATGGAATTTCAATATCAAATTCGAATTGCTACAGTTTTATACGATTTCAGATGTTTTGCCCGGGTTTCGTCTTTCTGCATCTTCGGGCAGTCTATCACACGAATGCAACAGAACTAACAAAAACGTAACACATTTGAATTGTTACAACTTTGTAGTGACTTTGGACTGACTCGTCGGAACTGACTAAACTCGTTAGTTCTGGCGCATTCGTGTGATAAGAATGCCTGAAGATGCCTAAAGGCGAAACCCCGGGCGTTAGTGACAATGTGGAATCGTGCAAAGTTGTAACAATGTATAATATTTAATTTATTTAAAGTTATCAATGTGTAGCATAAAATTGTATAGGTGTGATTTTTATAACATAAGTGTAACATTTCTTTTTATAATATACATTAAAATACAGTAACACTTGTTGTGCAACTTAATTGATACAGCGGGCACGTTCTTTGCTTAACCCCTTGCGTGTTGAAGGACGCAACGGAGTCGTGTTATTTATCGACATTTTATGCAAATCAAGATTCTTCCCTTACCTACATAAGATGAGGGAATTTTCGTTTGATTGTAACATCATCATTCAATATGCTCTACAGTAAGATTCTTTATTATCAAGTATGTCCTTTCAATGTTCACGTTTGGTAATTTTATATTGACCGTTATATATAATTCGAAATTCTTTGAAAACACAAATGCAAACCGAAAAAAATACGCATTATTTCGCAAATCTAAATTCGTTATCTATAATTTTACATATGTGATTTATTCAGAACGAAACAATAGGATTGTGGCAGTGTTGTATATATGATATCTACAAGGGGTAAGATTTGATTAAATAGTATAACACTGACATAAATCAAAATTGGCAGATTAGAAAAAGTTACACTTTTTTAATTCATCATAATTAATCTTACATTTTCTATTTCACTTAAAAAATAAGTGAATATCAAGTAATTGTATCTCTACTAAGATGGAAGGATCTTCGGTTATAATAATATGTTCATTAATTGATTGAAAATGAAAAAAATATTTCATAATTCATGGATGAAAAACACGTATTTTTTCTTAGTTTTTTTTTGTTAAACCAATACCAGATCACATGCAAATAAATAGTTTAGTTAAAATAATATATGCTTTGTTTTTTATTGACTCAACGAGAGATTCTTAAAACATAACATATATCCACGTAATAAATGATTTAATGAGACTGTTCGTATTAGGATTTATGGCCATCGACGTTAACCATTGGACCATGGACCCGAAAATAGATGTTTGCTTAGTTGTCCCAATATCAACAAAAAAAAATGAAGTTAATTATTTAGTGATATTTTTCATCGATGTTTATTAATCGCCGTAAGATGCCAGTAAATAATAAAACGGCTAAAATGGATTTGAACGTATTAAAAAAATATGTTTTATCGTAGCTCATCACATCATCACATTCTCTTCGCATGTACTTGGTTGAGGTTTTAAGTTTTTTTTTCTTGGCATCTGTCGTGACGATATTTTTCCGTGAAAATAAACACACCGCGATGCCTCCGATTTGACCCTCGCTACGATGATTCAGGACGTGCCCCTCTCTCGAAGTTATGCCCAAATTCTTTTTCATCTGACATCAAAATGGACACACGCTGTGGAAGATATTGTTGATAGGCGAGTTTGTGGATGATAAAATCACGGCAAAATGAAACCACTTAAGTAACCAAAAATAAAGGAAAATTTGCAACTCAGTCATAATTAATGTACACATATTTATTTTTATATTATGCTTGTAAATTTAAATAAATATTTCAACATTCCTTTCAGTTGGTAATGCTCGAAATACAATATTAACACGAGGAAAATTTCTTGTGATAAAATCAAAACGAAGACTGCCAAAAATATTTAAAATATACTCTACCAAAATTGTGCCACATAATTGCTGAAAATTTGTTCAGATATTTACAATAAAATATTCGGAAGGACTTTTATATCGAATTAAATACATATTATGAAATTCACGACGCGATCCCTCTTTGCCTACATATATTATATAACCGTTAAAAAAATGTAATTATATCGTACATCAACACCCTAAGAGCGCATTTGCTTAGGTAACGAAGTACTAAATAGTAGTGTTAATTAAAATTAACGATAACGTATAAAAACGTCACAGTGTTGTATGGAAATCAAAGTCATTAAGTGAAGAAATTAAGCATGTAAGCGCTACATCTCGATATAAAAATATTGCCTGATAATACATAATAAATAACAATATTTTAAATAACAAAAACGAACTTTTTAAGTACTTATTTCCACGACGTACTTTTTGACCAGGACCGGTTTCGCTCATCGCGACCATGATAATACAATTTACAAGCAAGTCTATTTATAAAAAGAAATATTTGAGTTAAAGATAGTAGGTATACAAAAGCGCGATGAGCGAAACCGTTTCTGATCAAAAAATATATTTTGGAAATAAGTACTAAAATATGTATCGATTGAATTGGCATTTACTTGGTAGAACTCTGTTATAACACTATTTTAGTTCTACAATTTTTTTATTATATATAGTTCTATCTTCTTTAGTTCTGACGATGGCGTGAGCCGAAATAGCTATCAACTATATCTTTAAAATTTTGTAGAATTAAAATACATTGCTATTTTTTCACCGTGTTACTTATGTGTTTTTATTGTTTAAAATGTCACGCTTTCCCATCAAGAAGTGACAGTTACCACCTCGAAAATGATAAATTAACCATGATTATAAAACGTACGCGTAATAAAAAAAAGATAATAATTTATCGAAGACTTTCTTTTTTCACATTGTTGCCATACCCTTGGGGTTGTTTTTCGTCAATTTATTAACTGTGCGAGTTTTGTAGTATTACCATAATGTGGAAACCCTGATGTTATTAAAGAAATTATCGGTATTTTTATACCGCTTATAATGGATATCGCTCAGGTAAAACGCTGCATTTAAATATATCCAAGAGAGCTTTGTTTTTATCAAGCTTAATACTTTTCGAGTAGGTACAAACTCACACACACTAAAAGCCGAGTGTCATCCTCTTCAAATATTTGAATAAATCAGACTCGAGTCGGCCAGGTAAGTAAGAAAAACAAGAATAAAACGAATGGAAACGTTACTCGGGACTTGTGGCACTTACTAAAATGCTTAAAAATGCTCACGGACCTGTTTTTATCGCGTTCTTGCATATCATTAACATTCTCGCGTTGGTTTTTAGAAAATTTTGTTTATTGGTTACTAATTACGGATAAACAAGTATTAGATTTTGAAAAATAGCGAATCATTGACTGCATGTAAATTATTTTGAATCATTCTATGGCGATCGCACGTAATAACAATTCACCTGTTGATTTTTGTATTCAACGCTAAATTCGTACTACGAAATTTTAGATTTCACACAAATAACGTTTAAAACAATCAATTAAACTTTTATTAGTTGATTGAATTGGCATTTACTTGGTAGAAATCCATTATAACACGGTGAAAAAATAGCAATGTATTTTAGTTCTACAATTTTTTTATAAGATATGGTTGATAGTTATTTCGGCTCACACCATCATCAGAACTATATTAGTTTTTAGTTTTATTAGTGTTTTTTAATCTCATGTAAGACCAGCTTTTGAGTATTCAAAATTTTCTTTTGAGAGCAATATAGACCCGGGACCCTGAAGATGCCGAAAGGCGAAACCCGGGTCGTTGGTAACAAAACATGTGGAATCGTACAAAGTTATAACAATTAAAATTTTATTTACTTCATTTGAAATATTACATGCAAAAAATAGCGTAATAAACCAAAGTTTTGGAAAGAGTATGTGAATATAAAATAATTACGTTAAATCAAAGTTTCCCAACCTGAGGGTCGCGAAGGGTGTTTTGGGGGTCGCCAAATTGTACGGTCAACTGAAGAAAAAAAAATTGTATGCTTTTGGATTGTATGGGGGGTCGCGGGTCACGTGGATGGCGTTAAATGATTATTAAGTAAATGTAAACTTGAAAATAATGAAACCAAGATTCTGGAATTTCGGATATTTAGTCGATATCAAAATGCTAATGTAATAATTTTGATTTTACACTGCATTACGTTCTGACGTTTCTGTACATTGCTGCACATTTTGATAGCGCATCTATAGTTTGTTGACAGCAAGCTTATGTTATCGCAAATATAACCTATTAGGCTACGGGCTTAGATTTTAGATTCAATTATTGTAAATTTTTTGATAAATCAAAGTCTCGATGGTCGCATAATTATTTGTTATGGCACGTGTTGATAATGTTCTTTTTAGTTGACGCTGTAATCTAACACATTTATTTTAAGTATTTATCATTGGTTGAAATTATACCGATATTCTACCTATTAAGTTTGTTTGTGCCGATTTGTGAATATTTTTTATGTATATATTTCGTTTGTGTTTTGTTATCCAACAATATATTTTTGTGATCAAACGAGTAAGATTGATTAGCATTATTTCGGACGTGACATTGACGAAGGATTTTCTAAATCAAAATGGCGCGTGAAAATATATTTAAACTTTGGATGATATAATCAGTGGCGTAAACACACATTAAAAAAAAATTAACAAAATGAATTTCTTAAATGAATGCTCGATTTATGGTCTCAATGTTCACTACAACTACAATCGGCAGAACATTTATTTTTTAGTGAATTTCATAGTTAAAAAAATTTTTTTTTTTAGAATTCGAAAATATTTACATGTTATATTTTCAAAAGAAGAAAAAAATATGTTTATTGTTGTATTTTTTTGAAAGTTATGTATTAATTTTTATGGGAGATTTTTTCACATGCCGGTATTAAATAACAACTCACAAAATAACAGCATTGACATATTCATCCGGTATTGCAGTATCTGTAATTATTTATAAACTAAACCTTTGTTTCGTTAAGTGGTAGCAAAGTGATACACGAAGTTAATACGTTATCCACCTTAAAAGCCACGAATACTGCTATTAGAAGTTTTAATCGCTGGTATAATGCGTATTACGGACCTTTGTTTCAAACGTAGCTTCATTTTATAGCAGAATGAGTTATTGAACCTCTTTCCTCGTTGATTCGTTCCCACGTTTGATATCAACAAGCCAAAGAGCATGATACTGTCGTGCGGACATTTAGAGTGCCTTTAGTATGGAATTATTAGTCATTCCTGCGGTCGAATATCACTTAACTCGGTCGGTAAACATTTGTGAAGATTTTTTTTTTATACGCGGTCCAATCGATGTTTAACATACAGCGCCCCGTGTTAAACACGCCCAATTAGGATTGGACCAGTTAATTATTCATCAATCTCTTCGTCTCACCGACTGAAGGTTACATGAAGGCCTCCTATGATCTTGAGTTCAACGGCGTGTATGATAAACTTACTCGTCTATATGAAAGAATAATACGAACACAACAATTTAATACAATATTTTTCGATAATTATTACTGCAGCGTATCTTGGAATCAAAGAATTATTTTTATCCGAAGAATATATTTGCTTAGTAATGGTAATAAAATGGGTTTAATAAATGATTAATAATCACATAAACGCTTTCAACGGCAATGTATGAAAAGATTGCCAACAGTCGGCTATAAAATTCTTTTGAGTGCACCAACACATTAACAACGTATGTATAAGCATTAGAGACCAAATGTATTTTTTTATTGAAAACGATATAAGAGAAGCATCGGTCAAATATTTGCCGCAAGATATTCACGAATATATAATATTATTTAAAAATTGATATAATGAAATGCATTTACAGTCTGCTGAATATACGAGTGCAATCTCACACTTTGCGGCATGTAACAATCTTTAACCATCGTTATTTATCATATACGGTCGGCAAAAATATTATCAGGGTTGTGCAAAACAAGGATCACTTATTACACATATATGTGTTAATTTTGTTTTTGTATACATAAAATGATAAAGATTCAAAGTTCAATGGATGTATAATATAATGACAGGAGAATAAGAAATGTTGTAATTCATCATGAATAATTTATATAAAAGTTTATATTACTTAAAGCGGATACTTTCAAATATTAATTTTTCATCAAATTTATTGGTGTTCATTGATTATTATGTGTACACTTTGCTAGTTCTGGAAAAATAAACATGAGCTATACCGATTTACAACTGGTTTCGTCATGTACCATCCATTTTTGTATCCTTATTAGCAGCTTATGCTGCACATTATTCGTTTAATATTATTTTTTACAAAATTCAATCATATATAAATTCACTTTGAATTTCATGGATTTTATCAATGTTTAGAATATGTACAATTTTCAATCGCTTTTTGGAATCAAAAAATAAGATTATTTAAGATAGATTCTATTAAACGGCGTAAGCATCTATTAGCGAATATTATACACCAGACTTACACATATAATTTTATTATCATCCTTGATTTTTGATGAAATATACGGGTAAACAATTATCCCTGATATACTTGTAATGATTGTACTTATATCAATGTAAATAAATAACCCAATCTATATTGAAGCAAATATGAATGCTATACTATTGTTATCACAATATTTGAGGTTTTGATATGATTTCTTCAATGTTTGTATATTATACCATTATCACGAAATAAGTATTGCCAAACACAGTTTTATTATTTGCTTCATTGTCAACTGAAGAGGAATTAAATATATTTATTAAATTTATGACGACGAACTCTGAATAAAATATTTATTTATTTACAAATACTTTCACACATACTAACGCTGCTTATATTAAAGACTTTTAAAGAATTTTCAAATCAATTTATGGATTTTCTGTTCGAATATGTCTGATTATGATGTTTAAAATGCTTTCGGAACCCACTCGTCTTTTCGTAGTTTCATCCTTGTTGTCTTAAAAAGAAGATTGAAAAACTGGGTGAGAAGCAGATCACTTACAAAAACATCTGTTCAGATAAATTTGATCAGTTCATATGGTCTACAATGGGTGCGGAAATGATCGTTGTATTAATATTTTTTTCTTAGTTCAATGTAAGCGTATTATAACTTAAGATGAATAAAACATGTCCCTTGGGTTGTTTTTTCTTTATAAAAACACTTCAATTTTGTTTTTCATCTCTAGAAAGGGAAAATGTTAAATAGCCATGCAGTGTAGTTCTTAAAAATAATTATAATCAATTTTATAGATTGATATATCTAGAAGTTGCATAACCCCTACATATTTTAATGGGTGTCGGTGTTGCGTGTTGGTTTATGAACAATTTTCCAGGATTAAGTTTCGTTGACAGGTTTAAATATCTGGTGACCACCATGTGCTTTCAGCCATATTTTCTGCTCAAAAAAATACGTTGGACGATGTAACGGCTGGCTACAGTTTTGTGACTTAAATTATATTCTTGTTTTCAAGGTAAGTAGAGGAGAATACTAATTAGTTCTCGATAGCAGTTGAAAGCGACAAAACATAATTGAAATCGAAATATATTAATAGGTTCATCTCAAACCATCCGATCGAAAATAAATTAGTAAGCATTGGAGTTTAGTACGTGTTTTGATGTTATTGTACAATATTTATTATTCAGGGTCGTGTTGTTTATGCGTGCTTTTATTATCGCCAACTCGTTCAATCGTGGAATAAAAATTCCAGAAATTCTTAAAAAACTAAGAGGCCAATATGAAGTGTGTGTGTTAAGTAGTGGTACATTTCTCGGGCATTGGAAATATCGATAAATAAAACATTGTTAAGTGTGAAATATGTGATTCAAGTGATCCAAGGCGTGAAATGACTGATGCAAATATTTTTTCTAATGCCAGTCAGTCAGTCGAAGAAGGGGTAAGGAAGTAAATGAAGTATGTAACACATTAATCAGAAAACGGTTGTCACATATATCGACATATTTTGGATCGATAGAAAATTTAAATACGAAGAAAAATGGCTTTTTATAAAAAAAAAAACAACTAAAGAAAAACAAAATATTTTTAACACGGTGAAAAAATAGCAATGTATTTTAAAATTATTTTTTAACAAATATAGTTGATAGCTATTTCGGCTCACGCCATCGTCAGAACTATGATCTATGAACTAAAGTTCTGATTATGGCGTGAGCCGAAACAGCTATCAACTATATTTGTTAAAAATAATTTTGTAGAACTAAAATACATTGCTATTTTTTCACCGTGTTATAATGGAGTTCTACCAAGTGAATGCCAATTCAATCAATAAATATTTTTACATATCGGCGGCACACTGTATACATAATTTTATTGCTATTATAAATAATATCGTTTATCGATATTAGCTCTGAGTCTAACATCTGAGTTAACTAGTTAACTGCGTTATATTTTATTAAGAAAAACATGATAAAATGCCATATAATTCATTCGAAAGAATTTAACCCATATTTAGTTTTGTATCTAATAATTTAAAATCCCAGATTAGTTGTCAAAAATAAACAGATTTAAATTGGATATAAAATACTATCGTAGTTTTTTTCATTATTTTTCACTGCTATAAAAACACAATTTATTCACAGTGAGCATACAGTGAGATAGGTGTTTATTCTTAATATATTTTTCTCAGAACCAAACTCAGTTTTATGATGTATGGTGTAAAACTAATGCATTTAAGGATTTTATTCCTTGTACCGAACAGACCAAACATTCCACTGTCAACTTACTAGCCACTGTCTTAGATCTAAAAATTTCATTTGTAAAATAACTCACATTACAGGGTTATCTTCCCAGATTTAATTATATTTTAATTTTGATTTTATAATATATCGGGATTTTTTAAAACCTGTTTAATAAATCATCGACTTTTTTTTATTTGTCTTAAAAAGCTTTATTTATATATTTATATATATATTACTTGCGCTACGTTTATATCGGGCAACATATTGCGACATATTGTTTTTTACTATTTTCAATATGTGATAATTTTTGAAACGACAACCGACGATGTTCAATCGAATATTTAACATGACCCCAAAACTAACATAGTATAACATTCACATAATTCAAAAATATCCAAATTAACGTTTACTGACTTTTGATAGAGCCACAGAAAATCTTCAATTGGATCACGTGTTGGACATTTTAATTTAAATAATGACCAAATAAATTTAGCAATTATTTATATTACGAATTGTGCTGCCTGTGTAATATTTTTTGTGTATCGATAATGCACTCTGGTTGTGCTATTAATTTATTGTGGAACACATATTTTTTCGCTACATTTTGATTCAGTGGTGAATTTGATTATGTATATTTTTAGAAGCCCTCACATACTGTAGTTTAAAATTTATTCGAGGTATCTAAGACAGGGTAAAAATCGAAAACACCCGCTGGGCAAGAAAATTAAATATTGCTCTTTCAATCTTAGAATAATTTAGAATTTGTTTTCTTCTGTTTATAAAATGTTCATGCTGTGCATAGGGTCGATATCGGAATTTCAAATCGGGCAACTCTTTATAAATGTATGCACGTACTCCCGAAACACATTTCATGATCGGTATCTTACTTGTTCTAATATTTAATGGAAAATTATTATTTATCAAATTCAAGATGATGTCTAAAAAAATTTGATTGATTTGGTTTTTTTTTAACAATCAAACAAACTTTTTCCAACGATATAATGATATGTCCGTTTATTTATAAATTTTGAAAAAGGAAAATATTTTAATTGTTCGCAAAAGGGTTATAAACCATATTGCAGCATTACGGATAGAAATTTATACGTCATTAATATGTGTCGTCTTTTCTTTCTATATTTATTTACTGAAACTTGGCATTTTTGAGGCGATATGCTAGTTCCCCGTCTGCTTAACATTATGATTAACTTGAAAAGTATTCTTTCTTCGGTAAATTCCTGAAATTTACCGACATTTTAAGTGATTCGGGGGAAGCTTGTATGCGACCGTGAAGATCAGCCATACTTAATGTTATGTTTTACACTCCAGCCACATTCCTGTATTTTTAAGTATTTTATCACAAATATGCAATAAAACTGACGTCAGTGAGTGACAAAACATGTAGAAATGTACAAAGTTTCAACAGCTCAAATGTGATATCGAATACTTAAGATTAATTATCAAGCTGTATATTGTGACAGGGAAAAGTTCCTCAAAGTGGTTGAGTACATCTGATCAAGATCCTTCCAATAGAAATTTGCAAAAATTTATATTATAAAATATTTTTTCGTCAATATATATACTTGGTTAATAATTATTCAACCCTATTCCATAGAATTTTAATATTGTAATATCATGAATATCATATTAAATATTTTTATGTTCAAATTAACAGGATTTAATAAACATGACATAAAAAATATCTTAAAATCTATTTCACGATATTGTTGGAATTATCGGTCGAAACAGTTTGTCCGGTGTTATTTATATTTAATTACAAACAATTATTATAGAATTTGAGAATACACTTCTCTAAATAGTTTTTTTCTGTGGTATAGTATATTGTCATCCATGTTAATTAACTCTACTATTACTTGATTAAACTGGCATTTACTTAGTAAAACTCTATTAAAACACAGTGGAAAGATAGCAATGTATTTTAGTTCTGCAAAATTTATATGATATATAGTTTATAGCTATTTCGGCTTACGTTTTCATCAGAACCACTATAATTAATACATGCAGTGACTGCTACTGTTAGCCGAAATAGCTATCAACTATATATTTTATAAGTTTTGTAGAACTAAATTATATTGCTAGTTTCAAATAAATGTCAAGCTAACATTATTTTTCCAGTGATTCATTTTTTTATAGTGCCAGATAAAAATGAATCATAGATTTTAAGAAAATCATTGAATACTCATACAGTATTCATTATAATTTGGCTTTTAACTATCAAAACTATATAAGAGAGGTGGGCTACAATTTGATCTGAGATTCTTGGAAAGAGGGTGAGTTCGTGTTGGTAATTTTTTTAATAGACCAACTCATAATAATATACTGCCAATGAATATTACCAACCTATGGTACAGACGGAAATTTCGTATTAAATCAGACTACGTATGAAACAATACTTGAATTTAACATATAGTTTTACATAATTCTCATATTAGTTATTAAAAAATATTTTTAAAATCGGATATAATATTAATGGTGAAATCTTCAGTATTGAGATAAAACAAACAATGTGTAAAGTATATTTATAAAATATACCTATCCCTCGATTTACACGGTAAATAGGTTCCTGAGAAAAACATGTTAATCGAAATTGTATATTTTTTAATGTAAAACCGTGTGGATCAAAAACTACACAAAAAGCATAATTTGGTTATTGTCTCAAATATATAAATAAAACAAAATTATTAAAAAGTATAAATATACATATTTTTTTAATAATTAAATACATAAAAAGCATATATAGAGGAACAAAAAAAAATCTAATAGATTTGGAGTTTTTATCAAATGCAATTGGCGAAAACAGTGTATCTGTTGATCATAGCCAGTTATTTTCAACATTTTTTTCAATCCGTGTTAACGCGAAAACATTTAAAACAAGTACCGTGTAAATCGAAGGATAGGTGTACTTATGAATATAAGAAAAAATAAAGTCAAATTTATCTCCAGGCACATCTATATTATTTGATTGTTATTAAAATTTGAACGAGTTTTTGAGTTTGTATGACATGCATAGTCTACTAAAATATACATATGTATTTTTTTACAGTCATTGTCAATTCATTACACTGCAATCAATTTACACTATGACAATATTTCTTTATTATAAGATAAACGACAAGAGTTCAGACTAACCATTAATTGCTCACGGATCCCCAAGTAAAAGCGAGCTTATAAAATATTGTTTAATTTTTTACTTAAAACTTTAAGTACTTTTGTATGCAAGTTTATAATTTTGTTTTTTTCGAGTTGTTCTAAAATATCGACTGGTTTTAAAAATATGTTTTTATCTTAATTAAAATTAATATACATTCTAAAATAAACTTATACTATACATCAATTAATTCTTCATGTAACACACTCCTTAATAATATGAAAAACAGCATTTTCTCAACTTCTTCGCTTTGAAATATGTAATTAGTAAACCTGCAGCATCCATATTATTTTTAATAGTCTAAAAGTAGGGTAACCATAATACGTACTACGTATACGAGACAAGTTAACATTGTAATTAAAATGTTCAAGCATATTAACTTGATTTATAAATCGATAATTGTTCACTTTTCCTTACCATTACACCCAGAAATTAAAATTTGCTTGTGTTTTAAGAGCATATTATTGAATGACATCATTTATTACTGCATGATTAATATATTGATTTATGTAAGCAAGTATTTTTTTATGCGTCTCAATTTATTTTAAAATAAATATTTTTGTAGTTGTTTAAACATGGTAGCTATTATATCTTCACATTTAAATGCAGTCAGTCGGTGTCACACATGTATATTTTTTTTTAATATGATTTGTAAGAACTGGCTAGAACTAAATAGTTCTAATAATACATTTTGTTGTGATAAAATAAACAAAAATGTTATCGCGAAAGCATTATACCATGATGTTGAAAGGGCTATCTACTGAATCTTATAACGTTTATAGAATTTAGTATTTTGCATTTTTAAATTGCAGTAATACCTGGTTTTTCAAAATAAGTTTACTTGAAATGGTGTTCCGCAAAAATAAAGCTACGTATAAATTATTTATTCCTATTATCAATCACCTAACCTAAAAAAATAAGCGTTATGTAAAATCGTTTTGTTGTAATATATTATTGCATAAATGTCCATACTGATACCTGATAAACAAAACTGAACTATGTACATATTTTATTTTCTATTGACCGTTCAATATTAGCTTAAACACTATATATTTATGCAACCTTCTAGTATAAAAGACTCGTTCTAGCATTGGAAAACCATATCAGCTTAAGTTTTTTTTTGTAATAAATGCTTTTTATTGATATGTTATTAATTTATGTGTATGTTATATTGTACATTATTATTAAAATGCATTAAAAAGTTAACTTGGTCACCATATACAATAATAAATGCCTTATTTGGTGCGTATACCTTGGTGCAATCAGGGCTGTGTGCCAAGAAGTTACTTCCTTTTAATGAGTGCCTTCAAACCTTTCATTATTTGTGTATTACGTTATGCTTTTTAACTTTCGTCAAGGATTTTCACGTAAGGCATTCGGCAATTATTTTATCTGGCATTTAATATTTGTGAATAAGCTAAGTCTTCAAATTCACGGAAATATTCTTTGATTTATTTTCGAATTAAAAATGTTTATTTTAGCGAATTTAGTTGTTTTCTTTTATTATATGTTGAATAGACATTTAATTGGTAGAAATCAATTGTAATAGGGTAAATGTTAATTCACCGTGCCTGCTTTAACCATTTAAAGGAGCTCGCGCAATTTTTTAAATTATTCAATTTCAATACATTTTTTAATTTTAAATATAATAATACTACATGTGTTCATTTTATCACAAAAGCTTTAAGCACAACTATACAGTTAATATGTTTGAATAACTGAGGTGACATATTATGTCTACCTCTTGTTAAACGGTATGTAAAGCTCAGAAAAATCTAAGTTTTAGCACACTTATGACGATGACGTAAACTTAAACAGCCATAAAAAACCATAAGTAAAAAATGTAATGCTAAATATTTTTTGTTTGGTTTTTTGCGCTATGATTTTTATTTTTCTTTTGATACTAATAGAAATAATTACGATATTAATTGAATTGGGCATGCTCATTAAGTGATAGTGAACATTTATTTTATTTTGATAATTAAAAAAAAATAATGGACACAAAAGTCATGATTTTATTCGAAAACTTAATTTTATAATATAACTTGATTGGAATATTTCAGTAGTCTACATAACTTTTTTGCATTGGCTTAATACAGTGTTATACATTATATATTACCGCGTTTTATGACAGCTTTACAAAAAATAGATTATATGAACTATTTTTAAAGAGAAGTCTTAAAAAGAATGCCCTTAAAAGGACGGCATTACCAACAACACAATTGAAAGCGCTTTAAGCCAACACGAAATGACAATTTGGATCACTGTATTTTTGTTGTTTTAATAACCACAAAAACTTTGGTAGACACACGGTTATTAAGTTTAAATATTTTTTTTGTTTTTGGTAGAATTGTACAGATTATGCAGAATTGTACAGATTAAGACTGAGATAGCTTCCAAGCCTTGCCTGCCTGTGTCAGTGGGCTTGATGTTGGATCCCTTTTAAGGAGTGCTTTTTGTACCGGTGTCAAGATTTTACCAGGAATATTTTTTAACCCTACTCGAATAAATCGACCTCTGGGAGTTCCTCCTTAAAATATTCACCACTAGTCTCAAGATTTCCACAACATTTAAAACGAATTAATATTTTTTTATATAGTTATATATTTGGAATACACATTTGAGTTCTGTTGCATCCGTGTGATAGAATGCCTGAAGATACCGAAAGGCGAAACCCGGGTCGTTAGTGAAAAAACATGTGGAATTGTACAAAATTGTAACAATTCAAATTTGATATTGAAATTCCATCAAGCGCCTTCAGTCGATATCATAAATTACACATTTGAATATTTGCATGTTTATATGCATAGTACTGATTTTTTTTTTAGTATGACCTAGAACAATTTGTAGGAAAATAAACTACTTGGTTAATAAAGATTTATAAGAATTAATTTCTATCCATTTCGCTGTGTATCACTAATTAACCGTTACATCTGAATGAACGTTATGACGATGATTTGAAATCAATATAATTAAATTACCAATACCTTATGATTGTACTATCGTTAATGACTTGTAATTGACCATTAATAATTGTCACTTAAATCCATTTATTTGAATAATTTTTAGATTGATGCGAAGAAAGCTTCTTGGTTATTTATATGTCACTAAATTGGAGCATTCGATTAATTGTAATGCAATAAATAGGTGATACTTATTGAAAAGATGAAGATATTATATTGCACGATTTCATTTGAAACCCTGCCTTTCTGATATTTGTCGCTTAATATTTTTGTTTCTTAGCTGCAAATACGCTTAATAGTTTTAAGCGTGTATGGATATTTTTTCGTGCTCTTCCATAAGATATGCATGCATTCCTATTATTTACACGCGAAACTTAATGTAACAAAGTATACTGTGATTATTATTTTAAAATATGTTTCTCTTTGTAGATTTATTATTATAAATATTGCCTTCAGAATTTGGCGAATAAAATATATATACTGTAAAATTGACGGTATAGTGTTGTTTAAGCGCATTAAAATGATGGATTTTAAAAATACGCTTTCGAACAAATTTTCACTTTTTTCAAAACATTGGTTGATTGTAGAACGGTCACAAAGACAAAGAGGCCGGCGATTTGTTAACCCAATAATTTTCTTTGTCTCAGAATGTAACAAGCCATAAACCAACGGATGCGACTTTCAGCGTATTTGACTTCGGTTTTAATAATTTAGCCCAAAGGTAAGGGACACACTTCCAACACGCGACGATGCGAAAGCGTGTTTTGTTGTATAAACTAAAATCATAAGTACAGATTTTCCATTGTATATTATAGAATAGTAACCGGCATGATGAGATACGCTCACATGCTGTGAGAAAATTACCTTCTCGACATATCGAGTTAGTTGCTGTCGAAAGTTTAAAGACTGAAATATCGTTATCTTTCTGTGAGTTTGACCTTATGTTAACAGTGGATGGAATTTTAATGAATCATGTCTTATTGTACAGTATTGTTGTATATTTATTATACAGTAGTAAACAATGACAGAAGTAGAAGCGCATAAGTGCAGATATGATTGTTAACTTATATTGTATGTTATATTATTTATATTTGAGATGATGACATGAAACTTATGGAATAATGTTTTATCACGGTCGATCGAAAATTGATGAAATAATTGTTTTATGTTATGCATATTTGATCTAATTTACGTAAAAAATGCAATCAATCTAAAAGCTATTTAAGTCAATCAGGTGATTTTTAAATCGCTCGATGTATGGCGTAAAAATTGCGGCAGTATAATAGGTCTCGGCGTTCTTCGATCGCGACATAGAAGCAGTGGCCAGCAAAAACCTAAAAACCTTTGGCCGACCGATTTTGGCCAAGGATGCATTCTTTTCACTCCGAAAACTTTCTCAGGCCGTACGAGCCTTTATATGTACAGCTACCATCAGATCACATCACGAAGAATTTACTGTTTCATTTAGTATTCACAGTAAATGAATGAGTTGACTAACCATGCTGTACTGTTGGAAATACATATTGTATTTTTAATAATAAAAAACATTTCTTAGTATTTATTTCTACAATATATTTTTTGATCAGAACTGGATTCGCTCATCACGAGTATTTAACTGATATGTTAACAATAATACAAACGATATATATATACAATTTACAAGCAAGTCTATTTATACGAAATTCTTGACTCCCCATTTCTTCTCATCCTAATTGACTACCATTAAGATGTCATATACATATTAATATATTATGCTCAATTAAGTGTTTAAGTGCAGGTTATTTTGATCATTTTCCCACTCCTAATGAGATCTTTATGATCGTTCAGAGCTCTTAATGTATAATTGACTTACCTTTAAATTGTTTGAAAATTATCAATAAGTGATTGTTAACATTTAACTGATTTGGTCTGGCATAAGATTGTTATCAGATGTACCGCAGAAAAATTGCTTGTATTTTTTTTTCAATTAATTTCTAAACTTTTATTGATGTTGTGCGAATACTTTCTTACTTAATTAATCATATTTAAATTAATAGATCATCAATCGGTTCTCAGGGTAATTATTACATCAATTCTAGCGAAATCATAAAAATTTGAGTGTTAATAAATTGAACTCTTTTAACACATTTTAAATACATCGTAGATAAAAATATGCAATGTGTAAACCATCCGATTTATTTAAATGAATATTAACTGAAAATTTACTGTACTTCATAAGGAATTAATTGACATGTAGCAGCTAATAATATTTCTAAGTGTTAGCTATTACTGATACATGTGATTGTATTTGTACGAGTGGGTGGTTTATATAGTATTTTGACGACTCAAACGTCATCGCGCTTAATTCTTATGAAACAAAAACAAAACATGGCGATAATATTCAAATGTTTTCGTTGAAATTGCTTTCAAATTGTTTTAATATTATCACAAAAAATACTCGTCTAAGGTGTTCAAATGTTATCTCCGTTTAGAATATTAGCACATTTAATTTATTTAATAATTTATGTAGGTGTTACTATGAATTATTGCTGTTTTCAAGTCATAATTTTACACAAATCAATTTTCATTTTTGATCCAACATTGCCAAAATGAATAAATACATTCTTTTCTGCTGAATCATCCGGTATACATACAATAATTAAAAGCTACTCTATTTGTTAAATTTGATTAGATTACTAAATGTATGGAATATAATTCTATGAACGGCATTTGATTGGATATTGTGAATCTGATTTCATATTGATCCAGTCGAACGATTTTTTCCTTATACGAGACTCAAATTTTTGCTTAATAAAGTATTGAATGTTTAAAATTGATTATTAGAATCCGAACTGCTATATTTACATAATGCATTATTTAATTTCATAATTTATCTTATTAAGTGAACGTAATTAATAAATGATATTCTGTTGTTATGTGAGAAAATAATACACGTATATTTATTCCGGAAGTGGCAACACGCAACAATTTCATTTTTTAGATTTCCCCAGTCGTTTAACTTGTCACTTATATTTCAACGCAAAAGCACACGACAAACCTATCCATATCAGATTTCAACACTGTCATAAAATTAGTTTATTATCTGTTACTTACGTAGGTGTGCAATTTTTTTTTTATAAGAATTAGAAACTTGAACCACCGTATTAATTAGTTTTCACTCTAATTTAATGCAGTAAAAATTATTTATCCAAACAGATGATACCCTAATATAGGAATAATGATAACTATTAGGTAGTAACTCTGCATATAAATTTATTACAAACAGGTTTGATTGTAATTAGTGTAATATAAATTATTACCTAATGGTTGGTAACTTAGTTGCTACGTTTTGAATGCCTGGTGGTATAGCCCCATCGAAGAAACTCGACCTATTTCGATCATATGCCGAAACGTTAAACATTCCAACAGCTTATCACACAAAACAAGTCGAACGCATATAACATTTATATATCATTATTGCATGGCAATAATCAAAAAAATATTTATAAAATATAAATACTTAGTGCGTCAACTGTTACTTCTAAGTGAAAATGTATAATATTTAAAATAATAAATACAAATTTTTAGTTCGATTTTCACTATATGTTATTTTTACAATTATCAGCTAATTTTTGACTTTATTGACTGAATTGGCATTCACTTGGTAGAACTCCATTATAACACGGTGAAAAAATAGCAATGTATTTTTGTTCTACAAAATTATTTTTAACAAATATAGTTGATAGCTATTTCGGCTCACGCCATCGTCAGAACTCATTCGTTCAATAATTCTGACGATGGCGTGAGCCGAAATAGCTATCAACTATATTTTTTAAAAATAATTTTGTAGAAATAAAATACATTGCTATTTTTTTCACCGTGTTAATTTTTGACTTATTTTACTGTGAAAATAGCCTAGGTTGTAATTTGTATTGTATCAGTTGATAATATTCACGATGAGGGAAACCCTTCCTGATCATAAATATATTGTGGAAATAGTACTATAATAACATGTTTCATTATTTAAATAAATATAATAAAATTTCTAGAATTAATAAATCAACTGCAAATTTATTTAAAAGAATATGGAATGGCTTTTGACAGCGCTTCTGAATAATTTTTAGAAAACAATTTTAATATTTGGAAAAATAATATTATATAAGATAACATTGCTATCAAGATATTCACAAGCAATAGAACAAAAACTATAATGTTACATTATGTACTATGACTAGGAACCGTTGATAATTTAAGATTTAGTCGACAACTCTCTTGGGTACCTAAGGGCTTTTAATTTTTTGTCAAGAAATATGCTTGTCTTTTCATTTAATGTGTTAATATATTATCATATTATTGTATCATGAAATATTTTATTCTCCGAAATTTACTCTGAATTCTTCGCCAAATTTAGTTTTAAAATATGAATTAAGATCTCAATTTTAATGGAGATGGAGTATTTGATTAACTTTTAAAATGTCAGCCGTCAGTGATTCATCTCTCACAGTGTAAAGCATACTCGAAGCGCGGGCCGAGTCGAGGTCGACAAGGCAATTTCACCTCGTATTTCAACGAATAAAGAATTCCAATTATTATCTACTAGACGTTGAATTAAACTAAACTATCCCGTAGCTACATACCAACGCAACGGTCATTATGTACCTACTAACTGTAGGAATAACTACCATCTGCTAACTACCTATGGATTACATGAGTCAGTCATGAAGATTTACCGGCCAAAGAATCCGAATGACATGACGTGTTCAATCCCGGATGTACGAAGAATCATCTTATATTTAAGAAAAACTAACTGTTGAAGGTTTACGCCAACATCGCTATTTTATTCGCTGAATAAATATATAAATATCCGAATAATAATATAAACGTCTCCTTTAATAAAATTTGGTCTATGTCAGTCAACAAGGTTGAATTACAAAATAGTCACTTATTGATTGATAGGACGGACTGGCAACTTTAAATAAATTTTATTTATATATACATTTGACCATTTGAAATCGTAAGAAGAAGTAAAAACGTCATAAGAGCCTAGAAAAAAAAATTCCAAGATATCGAGTAAAAATACTTTATAAAAACAACGCTGATAAGTATATATCTGTATATACCTCTACGTATTTATACAATAATAAATGATGTTCTTAAATGTTAAAAGAAATAATAATAATGTGAGATTAACAATTTCTCTCTTTTTTTAAAGGTTTGTTGAATCGGTCGACAGCCGGTATTTTTAAATTGCAGGAAGTTGTGAGTCCGCTCAACTGATATTATTGTTGTTTGGTTTCACGTTAATTTTTGATGAAAATTTACTCTTCAATTTAAGTTGACTTTCCCAATGATTAATTAAAATGTAAATTATTGTCAATTAAATAAAAACAATTTGTTGATCATAGAGGAATTCTATTGAAATCCTTTTCATCATTTGCACGCCCGTAAGATATTGTTTTTTTTTTTAAATCTGTGTTATTGTGTTTAATATGTTTGGTATAACATTAAAAATAGTGTTCAGAAGATATGTCGTCGTTTTATAGATGAATGTCACCAACTGACCAGTTATATGTTATGAAATATCGCAACAATTGACGATTAACGCTAATCAAGAAATTCGTGTCCATTATATTACAAGACATTTATACAACTTTGAAAGCTCGTGTATTTGTTGAATATTTTCAATTTTGTCCTTCTTATTGTTGGCTTTCTTCAAGACCTATTCCAGTATTATTCACGACGGCATCGGTGAAAGGATTTTAAGCAATCGGGGTATATCTGTAAGAAAGTGTCAGTGGATGATTTCATTAGCAGCGAATTGACTGCAGCTGGTAATGGTGAAACCGCTTTTAGTCGCATATGATGAAAAATTATAAAAAATAAAGATGTTTGTTATCGACAATCGTAATGAAATCAAAATAACCCTTTGTATCAAAGCCGACAAAAGAATTTATCACACAGTCGCCGGCTTTCGCAACGGCCGGCAGTGTTGCCAACTTTGTTTTTACTTAGCATTTTTCAATTCAGCTATGGTGAAGAGATTCGATCGGGAGCTCATCATTCCCTCTTCATTTAACATGGCGTCTCTAGATATTAACGTGTATCTAATCTGTTCGTATGTATACCTTGTACCATTACACAATATAACATTCTAACACATTTAAACTCTCCGTCAATTCATAATACGGACGGACCGCCTGCTACTTGGACGAACCCTTTTATATTGGAATAATTTATTAAATAATTAATTTAAACTTCCAAAAAACATTGTTTTAATACGCTAACTTGTGTATTTTAATTGTATACATACAAATACATGTACATGAAGCGTACCGACAGCCTAGCACACAAATCTGGTATTGGTGATAAAGGGTATACATCAGTTACGTACCATTTAAGACTATATCACATGATTTAAAATCATAGAAATATTTTACTTAATAGAATTGATCAGAAAATAATATGAATTTGAAAGGTATGGAAAAGTTACTAAGCTAGAACACGCTGAACATTATTGAATCAAATTTAAGGCTAATTATATGTGATTTAATAGAATAATATACTCGAAAATGGTGATATAATTATTAAATATAAATATTTCTTGTTTTTCCCATACTGATTATGATTATAACGGTGTTAATCTCACATTTAAAACGATTATGTAGTTTACCGATGCACGTAGAAACATATTGTCATTTTAGAAGTATGGAGTAGTAAATAATTCCTAACATCACATTCGCTGGTCACACTAAATGTTTTATTAAAGATTGATATAAAAATACCGTTGATTTTTGTACAAATATAATATTTTAAATATTCAGTGTATTAGTTATCGAACAGCTGCCATCTTTCTCACGTTTGTTCCATGTGTTATGGAGACATATTTGCACTGCTTCATTGGTGAATTCTACATCACATCGAATCTTAGCTGTATTTTTTTTTCACGCCAAGTCACGAGAAAAACTATTTAAATGAACATTCACACGAACATATCATTTTATTCGTGCATCAGAAATATTGGTGGCCTCTGCCAAGCAACGCTGTTTTTTCGTTTCATAACATAACTTTGGTAAGTAGGTACCTATGTACATAGTGTCCGACGTTTCGGTCTTTGTGATGAGGCTTATTTGGGCAAGCAAACTAACTGGCTTCCAATTAATTTGCGGTTAGCACATTCGCGGAAAAAAATACTCACAGACAAAAGTGAAGAACAGATATTCACTGCAACTGACTTCTTATCATTAATAGGCCCTAGTGAAAGAGATTTTCCAGCTCGTGAGCATCCCAAATAAAGATTTTTTTTTATAATAACACATTTTGATACTATTTTCACAATATGTTCGATAGTAAGCACCGGTTTTGTTCATCGTGAGCATTATCAACAGTTAGACTGATAACTCAATGACTTCAAATTTGAATTGTTACAATTTTGTACGATTCCACATGTTTTGTCACTAACGACCCGGGTTTCGTCTTTCGGCATCTTCAGACATTCTATCACTCAGATGCAACAGAACTGGAATGCCTAAAGATGCTGAAAGGTGAAACCCAGGTCGTTGGTGACAAAACATGTGGAATCGTACAAAGTTGTAACAATTCAAATTTAATATTGAAATTCCATCAAGCACCTTCGGTCGATATCATAA
This sequence comes from Himalopsyche japonica, assembly GCA_028555115.1. Taxonomy (NCBI): domain Eukaryota; kingdom Metazoa; phylum Arthropoda; class Insecta; order Trichoptera; family Rhyacophilidae; genus Himalopsyche; species Himalopsyche japonica. The sequence continues at coordinate 1,851,333 of JAHFWJ010000015.1, forward strand.
ATGAATGACTTCAGTTGATAATGCTCACGATGAACGAAATCAGCCCTAATCATCAAATACATTGTGGAAATAGGACTAAAATTGTTTTGTTATTTACCAAACTACGCATAACCAAAAAAGTGACAGTTAACAACTTTAAAGTGATAAATAGATTTTATGTATGTTACTCACGATTGTTAGTTCTTGTTGACGATAAGCAAATATATACATGTGTCGGTAGCTAAAGCACCAAGAAAATCAAATGAAAAATGCTAATGCAATTACATATATACAAGTAATTAAAAGGTAAATATTTATTTTCAAATTCAATGAATTATTTATATGTAAGCCCAAAATTATTAGTACGCAATGATTTCATTTTAATCCATATTTGAAACATTATTTCCTAGAGAAAACACAACTCGCCTTTATGTCTTTATACAGTGATTCATTGAAAAAAAAATAATACACAACATCCGTAAAAAAATACGAAATCATGTGGCGGCGTTGTAATCCAGTATTGTGGAAGCAATAATATTAAGTACGTATTTTTTTTGCTTTTAATTGATTCGTTACTCGACCCTACGCAGATTAACCTTTATATTTTGATATAATATAATACAGTGACTATAAGTCAATGATAATTATATAATATAATAAATGAAGTAACGTAAATTTTAAATCCCGGCTGGGAACAATTAACTTAAAAATATTATTGATTGAATTGGCATTCACTTGGTAGAACTCCATTATAACACGGTGAAAAAATAGCAATGTATTTTTGTTCTACAAAATTATTTTTAACAAATATAGTTGATAGCTATTTCGGCTCACTCCATCGTCAGAACTATAGTTCATAGATCATAGTTCTGACGATGGCGTGAGCCGAAATAGCTATCAACTATATTTGTTAAAAATAATTTTGTAGAACTAAAATACATTGCTATTTTTCTTCACCGTGTTAAAAATATTACATGCCAATAAAGCACGATACAGAATATCTAATATTTCAAAATTTTAGATTATAGGTTGATATATGTCATGTAAAAATGCACGATTCTGTATACGAGTGAAGCTATATTAGTAACACGGTGAAAAATAACAATGTATTTTAGTTCTACAATTTTTTTTTTTTTTTTGTAAGATATAGTTAACAGCTATTTCGGCTCACACCATCGTCGGAACTATTCTATTATATTAGTTCCGACGATGGCGTGAGCCGAAATAGCTATCAACTATATCTTATAAAAAAATTGTGCAACTAAAATACATTGCTGTTTTTTCACTGTGTTATAATGGAGTTCTACCAATTCAATGCCAATTCAATCAATACAGATACATTAGTATTTTTTCCAGCAAATCTTTAATTATTATATATAATTTATTGCCAACGACCATACCACGTTGTAAACACCGGCTCTCGTGCGATCACCGAAGTTAAGCAACATTGGGCGCGGATAGTGCTTGGATGGGTGACCGCTCGGGAACACCGAGTGCCGTGTTCTCTTGGCTATGGGAAGGAAAACCCAGACAGAAAACCGAACACCAACCCGCCTGGGCAGCGTGGTGTTGCTATGTCCAAACCCCCCCCTGAAAAAAAAAAAAAAAACGGGGAGGCCTTCATCCAGCAGTGGATCGACCCCGGCTGATGATGATGATATAATTTATTAATATTGGTGTCTGTACGAGAGCATTTGTCGTGTCATTTAAAGAGCTGCAAATGTCAGAAATCATTCGGTAGTTAATTGGTAATTATATCTTGATCCGATCTGTTTCAGGCGTTACAATGGATGGGTTCCGATCTGATACAAAGTCGGTAGGAAAAAGTACGCACAATGAATGGATGGTGTCGCTGCATATTTTACATGAAATTGTGAAAAAAACAATGTCATAGTTTCGTGTCAGTCGAGCTCTCGCAGTACGCTTTCATTTTCATACATTGGACTGCGGACGAGATAGATCAGATTTTTTCTACCGCGCGTTTATTATTAACAGTTAATTTTAACTGGGTTATTTCAACGGATGCAAACTGGAATGCGCGAGATGTGAATTGCGATCGCTGATCATTCATTATGCTCTATTCGTAGTACAGTCTTTGGTGAGCACAACTATACAATTTATTCGCATCCATGGACTTAACTAGAAATAAAAGTTAGCTCATTTTTTGAGTACATCATTCATAAAATTATAAAGTAAGATTTATAGCCGTAACGGATCGGTGGTGCCAAGCGCGGAAACGGCGCGAAAAATGACACATGATTCCGCATTGAGCGGCAAAATGACGAAACAAAAATTAAATCTAACTAAAGTTTATTTTTTGTCAAAGCGAAACTTACTATCGTTAATATCTTACTTGTTATCTTTACACGACTAACCACGAAAGGTATCCAGACATTTTTTTAAATTTTTATGTCTTCTTTATTACCACACTTTTTTAAAAATATGTCCATTTGATAATTATTTAAAAAATATCAAAACACGTTGCTTGCCAATAGGATTTTCGTAAGATTTCCAAAATTTTTTTTAAGTTTTCCGATAAGCAATTATTTAAATTGTTTTTAGGTATTTTTAAGATATCCTAAGGTATATATCGTAGTAAGATAGAAAAGGACCATTTTAGCCAAGTTTCATAGTAGTTTAATACAAAGCACATGGCCGACGGACAAAATGACACTCTGAAGTTATGTATACCGGGTTGACCCTGTTAAAATAATAGCTAAATAATTAGCACGTTAACATAAACGAATATTTTTTCCAACTAAAGACTTGTGCCATAACGCAATTTATTCACGCTTGTTAATATTTACTACAATGATGTAATACAAACGAAAGCATAGACTCAATAGAAATTGAACTGCACTGACTGCAAATATCAAACTTTTTACTAATAATTTCTTACATAATATTTTATAAATTAAATATCAAACAGTTATACAATATAAACTTAAAAAAACACACACATACACATGATTTGAACTAAACTGTTGTATATGTTTTTTTTTTTTTGAATATTAATATATATAGTATATATTGTACTCCGCGAAACATAGCAAACACGTGTGTTTGGCCTCATTTAAAAGACTGGATCGATCTGAATGAATCGATTAGAAAATAAAGTTACATATTTGAAAAGAAAATGTTTGACTACCTACGTATTTGGAAAAAATCAACATGCTTTCTTAATATAATAACATATGTGTAATTTGAAGGGCCGAAATCCACGAGGGGGCGTTTGTGAAGTAGCCTGGAGCGTCATTTTAAAAGAGGCGCCGTGATCATTAATTAAAACAGGAAAGTAATTACAGTATCCAATGATTATAATCCAAATCCCTCCTTGATTCGCAGCATTCTTAATAGTCGTATTAAATTTCGACTGTATATGTATTGTAAAGTAATTATTCGAATATAGAATAAAATTGTTTATGGTATATTTATTTTCAAGACCCCTTTTGTTGTCTCTTTTTTTTATTATATTGTAAATTTTGTATTCATTAATTCTTAAATAAAGGTATTTTGATTTTGTCATTTTAATTATAAAAATAAAAATACTTTGTGTAAGAATTTGTGAATAAAAAATGTAACGTTAAAATAAATAATATTTTTTTTTACATTCTAAAAAACTTTACTATATACATGCGAAACAATAGTCTGAATCTAAAAGAAAACTTAATTTATCGAATTGTCAAATTACTAAAAAAAATTGCCAATGTATTCTTATGTGTGTGCGTTTAAAAATTGCAAGCATACATACTTATACTGATCAAACCCGATGTCAGTTCTGTTGCGTCCGTGTGAAATAATGCATGAAGATTCCGAAAAGCGAAACCCGGTTCGTTAGTGACAAACATACGGAATCGTAAAAAAATCAATAGTTCAAATTTGATATTGAAATTCAACTAAATATTTTCAGTTGATATCATAAATTATGATTATAATTTTTTTTTATACTTATAGATTTTAATATTGTTATTTTTTTAACCGACCACATCCCGTCACACAAATAAATCTCGTTGTAATCAGTCTTTTATTTTTGCATTCTGATGAAATAAGTAATTTTGTTGAATAAGGAAAAAAAGGTTTTATCATGGCGACTAAGCGTTACTTCTAAATTTCTGAGGCTTTATACGGATTTAGTCCAATCTTCACAACCTGGAATAGCTTTCCTAGTTTAATGCTTATAAATTAAGTGCGTGTTAACTTTATACGCACCTGTTACTTAAGCAATATTTTTTCACATGCTCTATTGTTGATTGTATTATGTAAAGAGAACCATTTTATTACAAAGCACCATATAAAGTTCGATATAAAAAATGTCGCAGCTTGGCGACATGGCGTATCTTTGTCTAAAAAATATTTGAATACTTAGGTAGAGTTGTGTGTGCATAGATTTTGTGTGAATGTCGCGACTATTTTTGAGAGAAATGTGGCCAAAACTAGTTTAGTAGTAGATAGCGGTACTCGTTCCAATATTTTTTCGTTCGAATGACCTGTGAATACATACTTCACGTGCAGCATTACGTGCTCAAAAAAGCGCTTTGAAAGTATAATGTAGGTGTTTTAGAGAATGCATTTCTAAGTTGCTACCATCTGTTGGTTTTTGTTCTTTTAATGTGGAACGGCTCACGTGGGTGTGCACGTGTCCAGGTATATGAACACCGTATTGAAAAAATCTATTTATCGTTTAAAATTAACCGAAATATAACATTAACTAATTTTGTCTATGATTATCGAATTTGACCATCGAATCTAAGAAGCCTACTCATTTTCAACTAATAATAGTATTCAATTAAATTTTTCTAAACCTAAAATCAGAAGCCTTCAAAACGTTGTTAGTCAGGAACGTTGTTAAAATTTAATAGAAGAAAAATAAGCCAAGTATTTTTTCTTTAATGTAATGGTTTTTGCTGAGAAAGATTAAAAAACGTGCATTATTTTGTGCCATTATAGGATGCTAGATATACAGTGGCCTAATGCATCAAACATGAGGAAAAATACCATCAATAAATTTGAATCACTTTTTCAAACGTTGAAACAAATAGGAACCAAAACGTTTGACAAAATAAACAAAATTAAAATATTACTCCGTACAAAAAATCTTGACCGCTGTTCCAAAAATATTTTACATTTATTACAGAAAAAATAACTCATATAAACTGGTGCTTAGATTTTTTTCTGAGGACAGAGGAATAATTTGTTATTTTTCAATATATTAAATGTACATCATTCGTAAAGCGAAGTTGTCAAATATTCGTATATTTTCGTCAAATTTAAATTACTCATTTCTTATTATATATACAAGGGCACTAAAAATATTTAATGTTGTCAATTTTATTTGTCAAAAGTTGCGGATTTAACGGTTTCTTACATACAGTATACAACATATAAATGAAGAAACATGCCATGATTCTATATTATTACAACCGAGATTGCAAACTCGGTTGAGGGATAGGAACTATTCTTTATTAGTAATTTATTTTAACTGCTAAAAAGTTAAAAATCTCATTTCTTTAGATAATCAATCATTACTTAACTTTTTTAAAAATTTTTTTAAATAGAAATAAAAGTGTTCCATAAACAAATAATTGAAAATAAAGGTTAGCATGGTCTGACGTAATATTATTTAATTGGTTTGTATTAAAAAAAAATAGCTGATATTTTAAATTAATTTTCATATTTTTGTTGCGATATTCTGTGTATTGTTTTTAGTAATTTTAAGTTCTTGGGTATGTAATGATCGAGAAAAGGTTCAGTAGCGCTGGACTACAGGATTGAGGGTATATCAAATAAATAGCATACCTCCTTGGCAAATTTCTGCGGGCATCGCTGAACGATAAAAGGTATACAATTATATGAGAACATTTTCTATTCTCATGGGCCTCGGTTAGAAATAAAAAATCTTAGCCCTGAGAACATGATTTTGCCTAAGGTGTTTGAAATTACGGATAGTAATATACCTGCTCGTTGAGTAAGGTTGAGACTACCCACTTACATAGCCCAATCCTCGATTTATTTAACAATAGGAAAACAATACGATACTCTTCAAAATGTCATAAAAGTTTTCGAAGATACTTTTCTTTGTATAATAATTAATTCTAAGTATTGTATTATTGCGAAATTTGTAAAAAGTTTTCGAAAAAATCGTTTAAATTATTTTTGTGTTTATCGATACAGAATGTTTATTTATCAAGAAAAAAATGATTAATCGTTGAATATAACAAAAATAATAACCACTGCGCTAATTCATACAGTATATTTTTTATTTATTTCATTTTTGACATGTCACATCACTTAATTATGTCTATATGTGTTAAGAAACTTTTTTTAATTTTGATGAAACTGTTTTCTCAGACGAGAAAAGATTTATGAATCACAGTTATTTTTTTAGAATATGAAGCATAAACCAAACTAAATTGGTTTAAATGTATTAAATTACAAATTTTCATGTAATAATTTACAAGAGTTTCTTTTTATCGCTTTACTATTCAGATTGATTCCAATAATAATTTAATCAAACCAATAGTAGATATTCAATATTGTGGAATACAGAAATGCTCTGTTTACTTTAAGATTTTGTTTTTAATTTGAAAAATATTTTTTATTATCATTACACTTCAATATTGTTTATAATGTATTCAATAATATTATTATTAAACTTATCGGTCAATGATAACTAATAAAATCGATAAAATTTAATCTGAAGAATGTTTACAAATGCACTCTTGGTTAAGAGGTGAATAACATTTAAAAAAGCGTTTTTATCATAATGCATGCTTAAAATTTTGTTTGCATTACAATACTTTATTCGTGATAATAGACGAAATATACAATGAACTATAAATAAAATGTCACTTATCTTTAATACAATAATTGCTCTAGTAGCATACCGTTATTTCCAGGTTGCTTTATAAAGTGCGTTAAAGCGTATGCGACTTCTTGTAGATGAATATGATTAAATAATAAAAACGAAGACTGTTTATCGCTGGAATATTTCGGAATAAGAATTCTGCATTTTAAATATAGAAGTTCAAAATGCTATTTTCGGTGGACATGACAACATGATGTATAATTTTATTTACCAATATTTTTATAAGCAAATCACTAGGTTCACGATATGTCTAGAATTAAATTTACCTATCGATTACCGGCAAAAATTTAAAGCCATTCTATTGAGGAATATATATTTTTTACATAGCTTGTTGAAGTTTTTTTTCGACAATAGATTGGTAACTATAAAGTTATTTTATTTTGAAACAAAACTATTTCTAGATTGATCCTTTTCGAACGCATCAAATCAAAATATAACTATACAGTCTAATAAATCCCGTTTTCTAGGCAGATGGGAATTATTTAAAAATCCAATTACACATTCCTTTGAACACAAAACTCAATCGCCGCAGGATTCAAATCTGGTACATCGTCTCGCTGCCCTATCATCATTGATCTCACCAAACAACTGGGTACATACTCACTACCAAACTTTGAGAATATATATTATAAAGAATAATGGGACTGCCGAAGTATTGGTTGTACGTTGGACGGATAAATGTATGTAAGTACGATAGTGAGATGAATTTATTTAAACACTGTAAGAAGTCGTCTAAACACAAAACGAATAAAAAAATAACGAAATATATTTTGATCATCAGTAATATAATACATTGATGAATGAAATTTATTTTTAATACAAAATATTATTTCACTAGTTTGTGACACCATATTGAATAATAAAGTAATATACCAAATTATAAAATCAAAATTTAAACAAACTATTTTATTAACTCCCGACGTTGTATGGTTTGTTTATCCAAAAGTTTTTGGCTTGACCGGTTGACAGATGTGTTTATTTTATATTATTATATCACTATGCAAATTACTTTGAAGTGTAATTTTAAAAGTGCTACCGTTTTCGTCAATTTATTAAACTGAATATATCAAAATCAGAAAGTATTTTCTATTTCATTATTGTACATAAAAATCTCAAATTACTTCCTGTAATGTTTTACATTTTACGGTAGCTGGTAAACGGGTACATCATTGGAACTCTTCAGACATCTCTGCGATGGGTTTTAGTCAAACTAACAAATTATTTATATTCAATATAATTACGTGAAAAATGTTCCTTTTTGATACAAAGTTACATTCGTTCTCATGTTTTCCAGAGCCATATTGATATCAATTAATTATTATATTATTCAAATTGAAAACAGTACAGTAAAGCAAGCCAGTGTACATCTATCCCTCGATTTACACGGTACTTATTTTACACATTTTTGCTTTTACACGAATTAAAAATAAATGTTGAAAATAACTGGCTATGATCAATACAAAAAATAAGTTCGTCCATTGTATTTGTTTTTGCGCCCTTGTGTACAAAATGACTCAAATGTTGAATGGGCCCTTCGATTCCAACGTAATATTAATCAATGCTTGGCTCAATATGATGAGGTCCATAAAGATCTAACAAGAAAATCAAAGCAAATGTTAATAATGGATTTTATTACCAAATCTCCTCGAGGTGTAAATATTTCTACTTCAAACAACGAATTGGCACAAATAATTTCGAGTGATAAAAGTGCTTTTGAACCAGTCACGAAGAAGAGATTGACAGTGATTTGTGATTGTGATGAATGATAAAAACTCCTCCAACCGTTGCAATATTTTTTTATGAATCTTTTGGATTCAATTTTTTTGTTCCTCTATACATGTTTTATGTGTATTTAATTAATAAAAGAATATATATATTTATAATTTTTTAATAATTTTGTTTTAAATATGTATTTTATAAAACAACCAAATTATGTGTTTTTGTGTACTTTTCAATTTACACGGTTTTACATTAAAAAAATATACAATTTAGATTTACACGTTTTTCTCATGAACCTATCTACCGTTGTAAATCGAGGGATATGTGTATTTGATATTTTATGCCAACTCAAATGCCTTCAACCTGTATAATAATTTAAAAATTGAATTTTCTGCTCGAGCTCAATTTTACGGTTGGTAATATGGTATATGAGTATTTCTTGTTTTAAGTGCTCAAGAAAATTGCCATAATATAATATGTACTAAGCCATAACAGTGAGTAAAAAAGCTGTCAGAGATTTAACAGATGCGGGCGACTTTAGTACTGATTCTTTATTGTCTGGTGGATTCACGTAATAATAACCGTCTTCCCATAAACCCGTGCTTCGAGCGATTCAAGTGAATGTATCCACATGGTTAGGATGATACCTTGGTCTCAGATGACAAGAATCTGAAATAAACAATGGAAGCTCAAACCCTCGGCAAATGAGACCCGCAGAGTAGAACGATCTTTGGGACGGCTTTAATTAATAATACATGCCAAATATTTGAACAAAACACATCGAAATTCGATTCACAACTTTTTACGCGTTCGATAAAAACTAACTTTTAAATGGCTGATAAATTTAAAACAATTTATATAACATATATAACAAGACACACAATTCAATTAAGATTATTTTTTAAATAAAAATACTATTTCCGCAATACATTTATGATCCATACCGGTGTGATTGATGTGATGTTATTTTTATTAATATTTCATTTGTAAACTATTTTACTTTATTAATTGAATTGGCATTCACTTGGTAGAACTCCATTATAACACGGTGAAAAAAATAGCATATTTTACTTCATATTGTACGATTTTCTCTGTTCTTAAGCCGTTGGTTTTGTATACCTGTTAAATTATTCACTAAACTTTTCGTAGGTATAGCTTTGTTTGGAATTTGTTGCGAATCAGTTGATAATGCTCACGATGAACAAAACCAGTCTCGATCATAAATACGTTGTGGAAATAATATTAATAATGTTTTTTATTTATTTTAACATTTTATAACGTCTTTTCTCCAAGAAGTAACTGTTGACACATAAAAATTGAAAATCATTTAAACTCATTTTTTTAATACACATTCGATTATTTAATGAAATTTGTTCGTAAATATAATATATATATATTTGATAACAATAGTCAATTATTATGCGTTGAATTTTCACTGTACCATTAAAATAATATAAACATTTAAAGACAGAATAAGATAAATATATTTTCTGCATGTAAATGAATTTGCAACTATAGTAAATTTATTGAAACACTAATTTAGATTATTTTGTAATTTGATGAACGTAATCGATTCTCGTAATCGTAAATTGTTATCGGGATTAACCTGTGTATTAAGAATAAAATCATGTAGGTGAGTAGTAACATATTTTTGTTGTAATCCAATGTATTCGAACTATGTGAGAATGTGCTTCACCAAATTCCAGAGGTAAATAAAAAAATATAACCAGTAAATGGTACAAAATGGATTACAAATCGATAGAAAATTATAATACATTAATGGGATTAAAATAATAGTTGTTTCATATGTTCGGCTAGTTATTATACGGCAGTAAGATGTGTGCATAGGTTCATTAAATAAAAAAATATCTCGGATTAACATTCTTAACATTATTAAAAGAATAGTCGCAAATGATTGATTATAATTTGATGTTAAATTTATAAAATAATCTTTTATGGGAATAAACCAATTTCAACTCACCGCCGTTGTTAAAACTGCAATAATACGCACAGTTATTGAATTTCAGTGCATTTGTCAAATATATTAATATTACTAATTGGGTTTAATTAACTTATTCAAAACAAACTATACATAAAATTGTTGGTGGTTGAACTGAAAGAATACTTATTGATTGCTTGTGCATTGCTTTATTATTGATCCTGGCAAATAAAAAAGGTTTTATGATCATCTTAATAACACCTACAGGTATGTTAAATGGCGTTGGACTTTTATGATTATCAGGAATACCTTAATGACCTTAAATTTATAGTTTTATAGAAATGATAATTTTTCTATTTATTCTGTATTAAATATTATAGTTAATTTACGTTAAATATCAATGAGAATAATATCCGACGATATTTAATGTGTTTCTTTAATATAATGTTTACTGGCACACTCCAAATTATAATCTAAAACGAAATTCTTTTAAAAAAATCCAAATGCCTGTACCATAAATATTTCTGGCCGTTGGTATCATTTTGTTTGCTATAAAATACTATGATTATTGATATAAACGATAAGGCCGGTCATGCACCCGAGTCTACGGTCTCATCCTGGGGCGAGGGAGGCATTGAGATCGGGGCCTTTGTCGGACCACGGCGCTAGCGCGTTTTGACTCTCGGGGCGAACCACGGCGAGCGTTGATGCCTAGCGCGTTCACGACTTTGCGTTCGGGCGGACGCCCATCAATAATCTCCCGATTGTATCGAAGGTCATAAACAACAATAGAAACGGGGAAGTTCCAGTGAAAACAATGGTGGATGCTTAGAGGGCTTTTCTGTTGTATAAATTGCCAGGAAACTTATTCAAAAAAATTTGCTTGACCGTTCATTAAAGCATAATGCTCCATTGGTATAAAATAGAATATTTTATCTACTTTATGCCTTGAAAATTTTCACTAAGATATTTTTCATAGAATTGACCAAATCGGAATCTATAATCAGGGACATCAATTTAGTATTTTTTGTTTTAAATAAAATGGGAGTAAAATTGATCTTTTATTTAGTCTTCATGGGCAAAAACAGGTAAAAATGAATAAATGTATGTTTTTTGAATTTTTGACCGCCCAAATGATGTCCTTGTCAATGATATATTCTGGGTTCTGTATAACGTTCACACATTTGGTTATTAAATCAGTGAATTTCCTAAGCGTGACACGTTTTTTGTGTCTTAAAAAAAACATCTTCAGACCGGACATGCAATATTATGTGGCATCATTATTTGTATATGAAATATTATTTAATCATGCCAAATTAAGATTAATGGCTACAAACTGGACTGGCCAAGACAGACCAGTGTAAAAGTGAAGCTAAACGTATCATTGATAGAATTGGCTTTTAATTGGTTGATCTCAATAGTAAAATCCTTGAGAATCCTTACGTAACTGAATATGAAACATTGTTTTTTTCATTACCCACTTTAACTCGTTACTTTTGATTGCATTGTAATATATTATGAAACTTCCCAAAGTAAACTATTTTTTATTTATGTATACAATAAACCGATTCTTAATAAACTAAAATCGATATTTACATCAACACACTTACTTTTGGACGTTATATTTCCGTTACTATTTGGTGTGACTATACTCACACAAAGCGCATTTAAAGCTCATATATTGTACAATATAATGAATAATGATTTATGTGCTACTTTAACTGCTCGCCATAAAAATTCTCTAAAAATCTATGGGACGAATAATTTTTACAATTATATTTAAGCTAGGCTCGCTGTACAATAATTATTGTTTGTTTTGAGAACAAACACTAGGCTAACTTGTCTCAAAATTTTGTTTATTTTAAGTATTAAAATTTGCCGACAATTCCGTCGTAATAATCTTTTTTGGGTATCACGTAAACAAGCATCGTTCTTCTTCATAAAAATGTGTCGTCAAATTCACATTGGAATTAATCTAGCGACATTATATATTACCACACGATGAAAAAATAGCAATGTATTTTAGTTTTACAATTTTTTTTATAAGATATAGTTGATAGCTATTTCGGCGCACGCCTTCGTCAGAACTATGTTTAAACGCACATATCTATATATAATTATGTAGAAAACGTCCACAATACATCTTCTCTTCTGTTTTAACAACCTAGCTAAGATGGAACGGAAATGCATTAGCCCCTCGCAATGGTTTGAGGAGCGGCGAAAGGCTTTGCTAATGCAAAAAATACAACTAAATGCCCATTTATAGATATACCATTTCTCCCTACCCTTTACCGACGAGAGATGAATTGTGACTAAATAGGTCAGGTTGCTAATAAAGATATTTCTTGTTTGAGATAATCAAAAATTGTTGTAAAAGTTGATACTTGATTAAAATTATTTTTAAAAATTAATCGCCTCACAGTTTTGAAAGCGTAATAACACTGCCTGGAGCGAAGCAAATCACGATATTTTGAGCGCGGCCTTTCCTGAATCTTCGCTATTTCGACCGCACTTGAAGCGGCGTGCTGTTATTTGATAACAGGGGTGTAAACTGCGGGCATTGAAAAACAAGATTATGTTTATGAATGTCTCCAGGCTACTAGAAAAATATGAATACGTTTTGAATATTCTCTTAAACAGGCTTCATCGTTATTTTCAATGGATATAACCTAAATTTTGTTTTTTGCAAGTATAGTGTTGTGTAATTGTAACCACGGACGTTTGTCCGACGAGCGTCTAAGAGGTCAATTGTCTCTCTCGTTTATCCACCTAATAGTTTGAATAAAAACTAAAGACATAGTAAAAAAGGCTTTCGTTTTTTGAAGAGACGTTTGTATGGGACAAAACAATCACAATTTCACCTGTGTACGTGTATTTCGAAATCCTTACGAGTCAATGTATGTATGTATGAATTTATTTATATATGTATTTATGTATGTGTGTGTGCGCGTGCGTGTATGTATGTATGTGTGTTATTAAAGCATTTTGAAAAGCGAGTATTACGAAAGTGCTACGAGTCCACATTAAGAAAAAAATTGTCGTTTGAATACCAAAGTTAATACATCCCATAGAACATATATGACATGCAAAATTTTCTATATAAAGTATTACAGAAAGACATTTTTCACTTTCATGAACAGTTACAAAAGTGTGATTTGTATCGTTTTTACAATACACGATTTAACTACGGATCTCTAATGCAGAAATTGGATAAAAAAATATCGTTTCGATTTAATCGTTTGTGAAATATTATTTTCTCGGCTTTCTTTATTTGTTCTCACATACTTATATACATGGATGAAAATTGGGTTCTAAAATACCTCAACTGAAAAGGTGGTGCAATTAAACTGTTGTAAAATAGACTCCAATTTTATTTAGACGTCATGGAAGATGTTCCGATTTATTATAACGTGGCCTTTTGACTTTCGATAGTGAGTATCTACTGTTATTGCCAAGATGTAAGCAGAGTTTATAGTTGATTATTACGAGCGCATCCATCCAATTATTTAATGCATAGAGCCGCCACTGGGGTATGCAAAGAAAATTACACGACTCGTGTTCGAACAGTGAAGTGCTCTTAATGTCATATTTCATATAAATTGCTGGCATGCTTGAAGTGTGAATTTGCTTTGTGGAGTGAATATAACGCATCGGCCGCGACATGAGTGAGTTGAACAATAGTCTATATATAAGTCGAGTTATAAATAAAACACTTTATTGTTTTCTTATCTGACTTTTTTGAACGAAAAAATAAAACTTTGCAAACTTCGAATGTAAAAAAGCACCATTCGAAAATAAACATGAGAAATAATTGCCGGAACTCTCTTAGTGCGAGTTTACGATTTTTTTTATTTTTGTTTGCTTTATTATCGTTAACATATTGTCGTCCATTTTTTTTCATCCACAGTCAATCTTGATCAACCATATGAATTCTCCAATTTAAAATCGGTTTTTTGCTACAATAGTTCGTTATTTTTGGTACGCTTGTGAAGTGTAATAATAATTAAAAATTACGAAAAAATGGTTTTTTTCCTCAAAGCTTTTTAAGTGAATAAAATGATATCGCTTGTTATTCTAAGTTAATTGTAGCATAGTGTGTGTTTTATGTACGGTAGCCAAACGAACGTATCCCTGAACGACAAAAAGATCGGGTACATTCGTTTAAAGATACTAAACAACTACTTAAACGCTTACAGATATAAAATATTTTTATTGACAGACGTACAAAACGTGGTTTTACCACATATGTAAACTGCTATCTAATTTTCCGTTTTATGGTCCTGTCGACGCATGTGAGAAAGAGGGGATAAAACCGGCGCACGTCACTGCGCCTAAAATGTTTATTGACTCGGAAGCTATCGAAAAGAGAGGAGTCATCGCGATTGCAGCAGCAAACGGAGTGACTGCTGGTACTGAGAGTCGAGACTTGGGACTTAGGACCGGTCACGAGGCGAGGTCGTCGTGAAGCACGGACGCGCATGCGCACCTATACCAACCTCCTCCCCTCCAACCCCCCAGCCGCAATAACACAGCACCGCACTGAAACCCTCTCATGGAATCTCATCTCATATTAAGTTGCAAACCAGCATTCACCAACGTACTAAAGATTTTATAAATTGAATATCATAGAATTATTCATCTGTATATCATAATATTTCAAAATTAAGTGTTTCTTTCACTGAGGAGCTTTCTTCACCCAAAACTCAGTTTAAAAATTTTAACGGCATTCGATGGTATTTCTTATAAAAACTTTTAGTCCAAAACTTTTGTCAACCACTTGGCGAAAGCTAAGCTTAAGGCGAATGAATATTCTACCTCATTTAAATATATTAGGTTAAAAATACTCAATTGTACAAGTCAGCATTACTTCTAGACCAGTGGCACTCTCACGGCCACCAACAGTTTTATAGTAAATATTGATATTTAAAAAAAATGTGGTTTTACAAATTCATTTGTAAAATGACTATTTCTTTAAAATTTATTGAATAAAGCTGACTTATCGAGCATTTATTCGAATTTAAGCAAATGACCGTTTTAATAATAAAACTGTTCAAAAATTTGGGACGAAATTATACGTTGAATCAAGTCAATATAAAGAATTAACAACAATTGCTTTATTAATTTTGTCGATTTTACCAACAACTGTATATTGTGAAAGATTATTCAGTGTAATGCACTATATGAAAAATAAATATCGAAACTATTTTTATCACATTTGGTGCGGCCACGTGACATTACCATAGGACAGCCGATGTTCGTAATGCGGCCATAGTGAAATTTCACGTGAGAACCACTGTTCTAGACTGTCATTGGGTTATCTCAGGGTTCCTGGTTCCTACTCCCAATCTCTTTAGGAGCAGGCAAGATTGAGCCTAATTAGGAGCAGGCAAGATTTGTAAAAAAGGTACAAAAGAAAGTGATTTATTATACGACGGTTGAATTTCAATATTTAAACCCTGTTTATTTGAATATCCAAGAATTTCACACACATATTTATTTCGCATACGCCTCATGTATTAAGTTAATATAAAGATGAAAAATCTGTACTGACTTTTTTAAAATGAACACAGGAATTTGCAAAGCTAATTATTCTTCCTTCTCTTTTGTGTGCTCGACGTCGAGCAAGAACAAATCAATGTAAATCAATAAGCTCATGCAATTTACAATATACGGTTCCAAACATACGGGACGTAAACTCAGAGACATTTACAAGAGAAAAAGTTTAACAAACATTGGAAATAAATACATAAAATTAATAACGTTAGCAATGTGATTTATTTTCTCCTCGATTTTATTCGAAAAAATCACCATTATCTATTGATTGTTGATTTTTTTATATATGAATAGCCATTCAAATTTTATATTGGCACTTGACTTTTTATTTCGCCAGTATAAACTACTCTAATCTATTGATAATACGGTGAGAAAATAGCAATGTATTCTAACCTGGTTGATTGTCTAAAATTATCTAGGATGACACTACCCCAATAATGCCGTATTAAACGAAAAAAGATTTCGCATATGTCTGCTTAATACATATTCTTTATGTTTAATTTGTTCTGAATTCCTAAAATAAAAATAACCGCTATCAAAGCATTGACCTTTTATGACTCTGTTGAATGTTCATTTGTAAAACTTATTTTGTGTGTGGCTTTTTTATCACTAGGTATTTTTATAAATATAGCTGTAAAAATAAATGATAAGTAATTATTTTTTTTATAAATAGCAATCGATAAAAAGCTGCTAACAACGATTCAAATGAGAATATTTAACGTCAACGTCTTTCAATAACGTTCAACAACGAAGAGTTCAAAACTTAGATATTTGAAAATTTGAGTAAACGTTTTCTAAATTTTATGAATTCAATAATATATAATATAGTAAGTATATTTTTGATTCATAAATAAAATACGATATCACATTTTTTTTAAATATCGAAGAATCTTAAAAAAAATGTAATAATATAAACATTTTTGTTTCCTTTTATTTTATTTATTAAGCAAGCAATTTTATTCAATGAGCTAGGTCGGTTCTAATCAGAATATAATATATCAGCAGTCAGTAACCGTTTTTGAGAAACTTGGTAAAAAAATCAATTTTTTAAATTTTATTTGCAGTAGGTAAAAGTTTAAAACATTAAAAAAACAAATTTAAAATACACACTAGTAAATAAAAGTTAACATTCAGTTAAAAAAGGGATGAAAAATATATTTTTCATTTTCAGATAGATTCAATAAATAATATGATTTAAGAAATCATATTTCTTTGGCGGGTAACTGAAAATGTTGTAGTAGATAGTTAAATTACCCACAGGTAGTATGTTGCCGACCACTGTAATATATGATGCCTTTCTACAAATAAACTAAACTTAGCACTTACAATATACTCCTTAATTACGATGTTGTGTTTCTAGTTAAAAGAAAATTAATTAATAATTTGGAACTATTTTCTGTATACTCATTTAGCTATTTGAGTTTTTCTGTAATCCTTACGAGCTTTAAGCTGGCTTAACTTTCTATACGCAAAGAAAGCATTGAATTGTTTTACATTCATCATGTGCTACGAAATGCAGCTAGGGCTGTGTTATCGAAAGGTGACCTTGCAGGATCTGTAGGTCGCGGGAACGGGCTCGAAAACCTTTTAACCTCTTGTATGCGTATACATTATACCATACTTCTCTCGCTTGCTTCATTTCATCGCATGCCATAACTTTTCTGGCTGATTGAATTTAAGCACACTCCTTTGAAACTGTCAAAAGGTACAATGGTGGAGTTTCATTTCTTTATTTTTCAAGGGACCCTGAAAAAATAGATATACTATAAAGTTAATAAAGTTAAAAAGTCAATCTCTTGACAATACTCCTAGTTAATCTCATACAAGTGGCTTTTCAAGTCAGAATTTATCAAGATGCGAAATACGAGGTAACATTTAATTGTAACTTACAATTAACGAATAATAACAAGACGACGCTTGCAGACTAACAGTCTCGATTTTTTTTTTGTAGTGATTGAATGAGATCTCACGTGTTTTTTAAAATGATAATAAATATTAAACATAAACGAAATATCGGAATAAAATTTGTGACAGAACCATATTATTTATCCGATAAATAGAGGAAAACCGGGAATGAAGGAACGATAGATCGTGGTTCCCTGTATTTACATATAATTAAATGTACACGTGAATTTGCTTTGAAATGCTTGATACATTTTGTACTATCCTTTTCATCGTCTATTGGCTAGTAATTTAAAGATACGGCTAAAAATCTCACCAACACCGAATATGTGTGCTATCTCTAATGAATCTTAACATTATTGGAAGTTGAAACCTTCAACACCCTCTACGACTTTAGTTATGTAAATTATACATCGCAGAATCTGTTCCGGTGTATTGATCATTATAAAAAAATATATGTAACGGTTATTGGTGAATAAAGATGGACAATATTGATAAAAATTCAAAAAAGGAACTCTGATGGCAATTCTCATAGTTTTAATAAGAATTATTTATATAGGAATTGTAAGTTTTTATTGAAAAATTTAACTAAAAAAGTTAACTACGTTATGTTTTAAAAACGGTGTGAATTATTTGTCGATTGAGTAATATTTAAATTGAATGTTTATTGATAATATTGAAAGTGTATTGCTCATTATCGACGCGTTAATGCGGACGTAGAGCGTCAATCTGAAAAACAGATCAAATGCATTCTGCACGGTCCTGAAACAACACTGCGGCAGATTTACCGTCAGAATATCGAAGCCATGGGTTTTAACTTCAAAATATCGGACGAAAGATTTATCACGAAACAACTTTTCGGGCCGACGGCCAACAAACACGTCGTATCGATCAACCAATCTACATTATTCCGTGTGAGTTATTTTTTGCTTATTTAAAAAACACCGAATGAGATTTATCGTGCCCGAATAAATCGCTCCATTACGTTATTATTATTGTAAGTCAGTTAAATCTTAAAAAAAGTAATACGTCTTAACTAAAATTGCACTCCTTGACCTTTAACGATCAGTCGAATTCAGAAGTATATAAATTGAATTAGCCAATCTATATTTTAGGCAAGTAACTAAAATATCAATAAAGTGGCTTCGACATTTCACTAAAAATCAAATATCTTCATTTGATAATTTTCAAGGTATATTGGTTACTCAAAATAACGTATAATTTTTCACAATGTACTTCGAGTAATGTTTTCTTTAATGTTTAATAGGATGGACAGTGTCGGATTTCCTACGAGTGGTAAAGACGCCCGCTTGAGGCCTCCAAATTTTGAAGACCAATATACTATTAATTTAATGTAAATACTTTTATTTTACATAAATTCCTCAAACCGGAAAAATTTTTTTTTGTTCAATTAAAAAATATTGATTTTTTTCAATTCATAAGCTCATTGGAACGAATTTGTAAAACACGTATGAAATGTAGAATAGTCCAAAAAAACATGACTTCTAAAGTAATTACTTAATACAATAATCCATTAGTTTACA
This sequence comes from Himalopsyche japonica, assembly GCA_028555115.1. NCBI lineage: Eukaryota > Metazoa > Arthropoda > Insecta > Trichoptera > Rhyacophilidae > Himalopsyche > Himalopsyche japonica. The sequence goes on from JAHFWJ010000015.1 coordinate 1,870,834, forward strand.
TTCGTTTTAATAAATACTATATAGATAGTTTTTATTTGAAGAGATTAGAAATACTTTTTTGATTATTTAAGTATTACTTACATGTAGAATAGTTTAAAAAACATGGCTTCTAAAGTAATTGTTTAATACAATAATCTATTGGTTTATATTAGTTTTAATAAATACTACACAACAATAAAATATATAATCAATCTAAATTATTATCCCTTTTATTTGAAATATATAAAAAAATACTTAAAAATACTGTTGAAACCTACGTAAATATTACATAATGTCAATTTTTGTTAGATCAAAACCTTTCCTTATATATCGAGAGATGGTTGAAAAGTGTATTAGAGAATTATATGAATTTGCATTTATTTTGACGAAGAGAATAATACAATACCTCTTCAGGTAGATGGGATACTAAGATAGATAAAAACCGAAGACTTTGTAACTGCATTCTAAGAAAACATTTTTTTATTCGATCTATGTCACCATTTTCCTTTGGTGCCATACGTAGGAATAATAATGGTCATAAAATATAGATATGTCCATATTACTATCGACATAATAATTCTGTAAATATTAACGTTTTATGAAAATCACATAAACCGAGAATGTTTAGCCAAAAGGGAAAATATTTTATTGGCAAATAAATACACGAAGACCTGTCAATCAAATTCAAATCAACGATTTATTTTCTGCGCCACCTTATTTGCTGCATTAATCTTATGCAATCAATTTTTACTTTGTGGTGAATAAGGCAGGTTTTTAAAATATGTAATTCATTGACGATTGAATATAATGTCAATACAAAAGATAAAATGTATACCTAGTATTGCCAAAAACCAATATAAATTACTTTTAAACATTTTTTTGGGAATTATCCATGTTTGCCTTACAACAATGGTGAAGATATTTTCATTATGACGATTCATTTATTTGTTTTCAAAAAAGGATGTATTTGTATAACTTAAAAATTACTTAGGTGCTTTGTTTTGAAAATGCACGAAAACATGCTATTGTTAAACACATTTTTCTTTGTAAAAAAAACGTTAACATTATTTGACTTTTTAATGCAGAAAATATTTTTATTACAAAGCAAATAGTGGTGCAATTTTTGATATCGGTTGAAGGTGCTTGATGGAATTTCAATATCAAATTTGAATTGTTACAACTTTGTCACTAACGACTCGGGTTTCGCCTTTCGGCATCTTCAGGCATTCCAGTTCTGTTGCAGATGTGTAATGGATAAATAGTGTGGATCATAAATGACAAAACATGTGGAATCGTACAAAGTTGTAACAGTTCAAATTTAAATAGTGATGCCTTTTTGATAAGGCGATGGGAGCGCAATTAAAATGCACCAAAAGTTTCAATCGACAAACTTTGGTAAATTGTCTTTTACGCTCTTTTGGTTTAAAGGAATCAATATCTTGGTATTGCTGTTATGTTAATATTTACGCTACATATAAGGTGCTGTGGTTTTTTTTATTATAATTTATGCATATATCATAAGACAGCTTGAAACCCGATGGCCTTGCACAATAGCTTTTGAAAAATATAGTGTTTTTATTATCTATGTAATTTATTTATACCGTTAAATGATTAGCAACATACTGCAAGTAGTGTTTTAAGATATCATCGATGGCCAAAATTCAAAATAGGAATCGCCAATCTTTTCTAAATTACTAAAAAACAGATTGATTAATTTACATTTCTGGGATGTTAATCTACTGTTCTAGTAATTTTAAATATTTCGTGATTTATTGCGGGTAGAATAAAATCCTAATATCGCTTAAAAGGATATTAAATAGTTATATCATATGCGATCTTTTAAAAGTTTATATATTATGTATTAATGAAGTAACTAGCAAACTTTCGGCATCTTGTTGCATCCGTGTGATAGAATGCCTTAAGATGCCGAAAGATGAAACCCGTCAGTGGACGTATGTCTATATTATATATAAACATATGGAATCGTACAAAGTTGTAACAATTCAAATTTGATATTAAAATTCCATCAAGCACCTTCAGTCGATATCAACTAAAATAATAAATAGGTATGCCAACTTTGGCAATACTGCCACCAGCGTTGAACTGCAAAGCAAAGCTCACGCGATCTCTGCAGCGGACGAGGTTGGCGCCTAGAATAATTCACTGACGCCTATTACAAGCAAGTAATTCGAAGTAAACTTGTTTTAATTTTCACAAAGGCAGCTATATGCACAATGCAAGCGTTCAATTTGATTTTGAGCGCTAAAATACGTACCGATAATCAATAATACACTAAGCTTTTAATTTTTACTCGAAAAATTAACGTCATATCTAAGTTTTCCATCATTTGATTGTATACACTAAAATGTCAAAAAAATATTAATTAATAGAAAATAAAAATACTAGTTTATAAATAAGTCACAACACAAACATTAAAATATCGGTATTATGTTGTAATCGATATAACTTTTACTACAATGAACCTATATAAACAGTTTTGCGATTTAGCTATAGGTTCGCACCAGCTCTATCGAGGCGGTTGCTATAATAATTTTGGTTCGGAGAGCCAGATTAAAGTTTTTTTTTTAAATTATCGTTATTCCGAAATCTATTCTTTACACGTTCACAATATGAAACTTGAATTGTCACAACTTTATACGATTCCACATGCTTTGTCACTAGCGACTCGGGTTTTGCCTTTCGGCATCATGAGGCATTCTATCACACGGATACAACAGAACTGACTCACAATAATGCATGACGACAAACGAGTCAGTTCTGTTGCATATGTGTCGAAAGGCGAATCCCGGGTAGTTAATGACAAAACATGTGGAATCGTACAGGGTTGTAGCAATCGGGTTTGCTATTGAAATTCCATCAAGCACCTTCAGTCGACATCATAAACGTTCTCAATACTTCATCCGACATTGGTACGCGCGGGAATTGTCAAAGTACTTCATGATTGGATGATAGACAAATGAGACCCGTTACGGTCAAAGTTTCGAATGAAAGCCAAAACTTTATGTCGAATGAATTTATGTAATGTAAATAAATAATTTTGTTATCTATAATATATTTTTTTTAATTTAAAAAAAGTATTAAAATTGGGGTTTGGTGTTTTACCTAAGGTGCGAGCCGCTTGATAAAATTTTAGTAGTACATCACTCCGGCCGGGCTCTCCGTATAAGTTGTTCATGCTCTAATTGGCCGAAGAGGAAGGGAGGGGGGTGCGCACTAAATTTTTACGTCATAAAACCTACATACGAATAAATTACTCTAAGGTTTTAACTGTCACTTCGCGGTGGAACGGTATTATAATATACTCAAATAAAAATAACGAAATTTGTTTATTACTACTTCCACATTTGATAATGACGTGCTGTCATTTATGGATGGATTCATCCAAAGATTTTATCATTGTACGCTTTTCTTCAACCCACACGTAAATTATGACGGAGAAAACTTTTCAACGGGATTTGACGTAGTGAATATAATAATTTTACAAACGGTTTTACTCCATTGCCTAAAACTTTATAACACAGAACTTAAAGAGAATTAAATTAAATGAATAATTATGTAACAATGTCCTTTGCCTTTTTTTTTGCACAGCGATATTGGTAATTTCCCATTAACGTTGATGTTTGTTATTTGTTTGCGGTTATTAGTCATATTGACCGCAGACAGGTAAATATTTGCAAATATTAAATAATTATTATCAATATGACCAAATTTTATAGCTGAGGTTAATCTCATTTGGGTACTATTTATTTCTTTGAGATTACAGTCGTAACTGTTGATTTAACATGCATCATCATTCAAACACCTCACATTTCAAAATGAATAGCAAATACAAACCAATTACGATAAGTTGCAATGATATATACGAACTACTATAGACTTTTTATGATATCGACTGAAGGTGCTTGATGGAATCTCAACATCAAATTTGAATTGTCACAACTTTGTACGATTCCACATGTTTTGTCACTAACGACCCGGGTTTAGCCTTTCGGCATCTTCAGGCATTCTATCACACGGATGCAATAAATCTGACGTAAAATAAACAGTTGCATCGTCTATACACCGAAGTATTTAATTACAGGAAAACACACCCAATGCAAGCAGTAAATTACAGCGAAAACAAATTTAATAATATTAATCTAATAATAATTAACATAATTTTCATTAACGATATTGTTAATTAGTCATTCGATTTTGTATATTTTTAAGTATTAAATCATTCTCATAAGGTTTTAATGTATGATATGAGTTGATTCAAACGGATGTGACATTTAATTCTTTCGAAAAATCATTTCACAAATAATAAATAGCAAATGCAACGTCACAAGTTTATAATTATCGTAAAATATAGGTTATATCTAAAGGTTTTAATTTACTTTCTATAATGATTGTGATTTCAAGAATATTATGAAACGACGTCAGTTCGGAGTGTTCTGCAGGTCTGAGATACCTTCCCAGTCGGGGGTGGTAATAGGATAGACTTCATTTTCGTCTATTGTGTATTATATATTCCTTACACTAAAAAAACTTACCTGCCTGGGAAGATTTCTTATAGGTACCCTCGTCCAAGTCCTTTTTATTAAAATAATAATAATTCTATCTTAAAGAACACCTTTCTGATATTATACCGGCTGTCTCTTAAAACTTACGCAAAAGCCTTCAGACAGCTGTAAAACATTATTTTACATATATATTTAAAAAAAAAATCTTCATCACCGAAAACAATTCTTTACCATCATTTAAATAGAATATATACATTGATTGAATGGGAATTTATTTGGTAGAACTTTATTATAACACGGTGAAAAAATAGCAATGCATTTTAGTTCTACAATTTTTTATACAATCCAGTACTATTAACAATAGTAATTTTTAAGCAAATTTTTATACGTATGTCGCCATACTAAAATATTAACGATATACGAGAATATGAAAAAAGTATTTATTAGAACCTATTTATTTTCGAAAATGAAAAAAAAAAACAAATAATTGTAACGAAGCGATTTTAATTTTAATATAAAAATATACTTCCAAAAAATCTTTATCAATTTTAATATGCATCTAATAAAAGGGATACATTAAGATGACAGGAACAGGAGAGAAGATGTATTGTGTAACTTTTCTACACAGCTATATATTTAAGCATAGGTCTGATGATGGCGTGAGCCAAAATAACTATCAATTATATCTTATATAAAAAAAATGTATAACTAAAATACATTACTATATTTTCACCGTGTCATTAAGATGACCATTATAAAAAAAAACATGTTATTCATCATTCTTTATTGTGCATATAAGTTCAAGTTGTCTTGAATATCAAACATTTATCAAATAAAGATTTTTAATGTCAAAAATCCAAATTGTACAGTATTTCGTTGATACATTAATTATATTGAAGTCAAACATTTTTTTTATATATAATTATTTTGAATTATCATAAGTGAGCTACTTTTCAACATTTATAAATAATATATACGAAAACATATTAAATACGTGACTATTTATGGCATTTATTAAAAGTAATAAACAAATTTAGAAAGGAATTCAGCAAATGTAAAATGTATGTGGGGTCGAAACGTGGCAAGTATTGTATGAAAATTGAGCTTGTTCCTGCCATTATATTATTTTTATTTCATATTGTTCATTATTACAAGAAATTTTACGACTATTTGTGAAATATTATTTCCGTGTTGTTTTTCACTATCAAAATTACTTACTTTTTTGTTACTCTCTCTATTGATAGAATTGATTTATAAAAACGAAAATCACCAATAGAATTTGTAAGGAATCGGTTTTCTTTGGATTTTTTTTTACATCTTTTGTAGATATATATTGAAATATGCGCAAAGGTTATGATTATTATACGACAACTAGGCATAGGTTTACACAATTTTTTACTATATTTGTGTTAACGTAATTCTGTAGTTTGTCTTTTGGAACAGTGTAATAATACATCAATATTTTTTCACTGATTTATTCACGTTGATTGGAGATTTATAAAAAAAATCTCTATTATTATCTATTATCGATGGACATAATAGATGGTTTAATAATGATTATTAAGTTTGGTTCATTTTTATGTTGATTAAATCACATGTAGAGTTTATCAATAACTTAGATTTATAGTGTTTTTTATATATAAAGAGAGGGTTAATCAATCACTTCAAACGACAAAGCAATATATAAGCTCTGCGGATTTGACTGTCTCACAATTTGATACACATATAATATAATAATATATTCTATATATGTGTTCGGTGTATATTTATTGTGTTTAAGCAAATTTACTGCCTCAAAATTTAACATTTTTAAAAACAATTCAAAATGAGTAAACTAAGTAAAAATAATTAAATAAGTATTAAAATATTAAGAGATTCACAATTATTTACTAAATATATATGAAAACGTTTCACAAATGACGATCCACACACATATATATATATATATATATATATATATATATATATATATATATATATGTGTGTGGATCGTCATTTGTGAAACGTTTTCATATATATTTAGTAAATAATTGTGAATCTCTTAATATTTTAATACTTATTTAATTATTTTTACTTAGTTTACTCATTTTGAATTGTTTTTAAAAATGTTAAATTTTGAGGCAGTAAATTTGCTTATATATATATATAGATAAGTATATTTTTTATTGTATTTATATTATCTTCATGATGGAATATAATATAATATCGAGAACTGATTATCCATTTATTTTAATGAACTTTACCATAAAAAAGTGACATAAATTTTTGCCATATTATTATGATTATATGGTATGAAAGAAGTATTAATAAAAATCAAATGCAAATAGGTCTATAGCAAATTTTGGTAAAATATTTTATTTTTATTTATATAGTTAATTGGGCTATATTATATTTTTGTCATGACATTAATTATTTAATTTAAAAGTAAAACTTCTATGATACTTGCAAAATAATGTCAAACTGTATTTCACGATGGAAATTAAACTATGCATAATATAGGTATATTGTTTAAACTTGCGCCGTGTAGACGCCACTTACTTTTTACCTGTTGAATATTTTCCTTCTCTCTCATGCGCACGAGTTTTACTAATGGTTTCTCTTTTTTCTCCACAGGTTACCGGTGGAGTGATTTTGAAGAGCGAGTGGGGAAAACTCCAATCAAACTTTAGTGAGAAATGGACCGCCGAGCGGGAAGGTCGGTCGCCCGTACGAGGCACGCGCAAGTTCGTAAAACTTTTACCGCGGCTGTTCGTGCAACGCAGTTTCGCTCGATAGTGCCGCAACCGCCCCTCTCTGAAATCTTCTCAAGTGAATAAGATAAAAAAAAAAACAACCAGTTTACATTGTTGTTTCAAATGCCTGCGCAGTCAGTGAAAAACGGCCACAAATGTTTATAATCATAAAGTTGTCATTCACTTAAAACGTTATATCTCACCGAACCGAAGAAACCTATTGAATTTAATCGTTGTGTAGTGAATTTGTTTTTATGTGGATTTATATTTATTTTGTTATTTTATTCACAAAATCTCGTTTAAGGACGAATACGGAAGATATAATTCGTTTGTTTATTTCATTGAAATAAAGTGATGCTTGCACATGTAAATTAGACTGATAAAATCCATCCAATTACGAATGTAACTGGCATGTGTAAACATAGCGTTTGTTATTAATTTTTCGCAATACAGAACCCTCTATAATTATAATACTATACTTAGTGAAGTGTTATTATTGCCCGTGAAACTGTCAACTCGTAGTCTTTATATTGAAAGACTAAGGTTGTTACAGAAACGATATAGACAACGTGCTTGGTAAGAAAAGGGGATTGCACCCCGAGGTGGACAACGGGCTCTCCTGTCATGTTCCGCTAGTGCGAACATGTGGACCATTGTGTCACATTCTGTGCTAACCTGGCTGCTCTTTGGCCTGGCGGTTATTGGGGCTGGGCGCATGCCACACCACCATTCTCATTCCTTGCTGCACCACGACAAGAATTCTTCGGAGTTTGTTAGAGGCAAAAGTAAGTTTCAAAGGTGTGATATACTGGCATAGGTACCGGAGTTATATTCCTGGCGAGAAAGTCAAGTCGCAGCCTTCGAACACGTGCACATCTAGTTCTTACCATGACATCTATATTTTTTCTTCAAAAGTGTTCTTTTTTAAAACTAATTTTGTTATTCAAATAAGTTAACCTTTCCAGGAGTAGCTAATTTATATTAACCGTGCGGAGTGAGTTTTTTTACGTAACATTGTTTTAATCAAATCAGTGTAAAAAAAAATACAACTCACGTTTTGAGGGTTTTATCGTAATAAAACCAATTCCATAATCCAGGGAATACAAACCATTGACACATAGCACTTGAATATATTATCACAATATTTTTTGACATATACGACAAGTACGTTCATACTCATTTACAAAAAATCGCGCTGACGTACTAGTACATCCATACTAATGGAAAGGTTAAATGAAATCATTGAAAAAATCTCACTCGAAAGTATTAGGCAAAAGAATTTGCACTTTGCAGTGATTACATTTTTATAATTGTGGACATTCTCTATGTAAATTGATCACGACAATATATATATATTATATATACATATGTACATTTGACTTTTTATATATGAATTGCTGTTTTGATAACCATAGCCAGTATCAGCTATGTCCAGTATTGATTGAATCATCTGAAAGAAACAACAGTTTAAATGTTGGCGCGATTATAAAATTCTACATCGAACTATCAATTCGACAAATTTTGACAAAATCACTTAATATTCATAGCCTCGGTATATCAGTATAAACATATAAATTAAAATGATAAATGTGTGGAAATTATTGACATTGACTTCATATAAATAATAATTTAATGCTGATATGCATTTACGCACTGTTACTAAGTACGTTGATGTAAGTTTAAAATTATTTTAATAAACAATCAACACAAACATCAGCATTGTCGTCACTAAATTCTCAATGTAAAATATTTTTTTAATTTTTGCAACGAGAAATAAAATATGCTGTCGTAACAAATAACCATTTGATCAGGACAAACAGAAGTATTAATTCATTTGTGTCAGCCAATTTTAATGTTTATTTTTAATCGTTTTTAGGATTCATTTTATAATTATATAATCAAGTATTACAAAATACATATTTTTTAACAGAGGTAAATCATTATATTGACATATAATTTTAAAAATGAAATTACGGGTTTTTACCGCCTTGTTTTTCTTTCAAATAACATATATTGATATTGAACAGGATTTATTTTGGCCGACTGTGGCATTAGGTAATAGAAAAATTTATTTTTATAATAGTAATAAAACAAATACATCGACGTTGTTAAGCGCGAGTTAATCCTGCTAAGACAATTTTTATGGGTACATTTGTTCCCATTATTCAAGCTTCGTAAACGATACCCAGTCTGCAGTTGTACCGCGTCTATCTTCCCGTAAACATTTACTATTACCATACTACCATTGGTCAGAAAAAGAGATTTGGATTACAAAGATTTCGCGTATAGTATGACTACTTTAATGACTGCGTAGTGTAACTGTCATTTTCAGTTTAACATTTACGTAAGATAAGTATTATAATCCAAAATAAGATTTTCAAATCCTCAATAAAATATAAAAAAATCTATTGATTGAATTGGCATTCACTTGGTAGAACTCCATTATAACACGGTGAAAAAATAGCAATGTATTTTAGCTCTACAAAATTATTTTTAACAAATATAGTTCTGACGATGGCGTAAACCGAAATAGCTATCAACTATATTTGTTAAAAATAATTTTGTAGAACTAAAATACACTGCTATTTTTTCACCGTGTTATAAAAAAAATCATTTTACAATTAACAGAAAACTGTTTTTTTTTCCTACAAAATCTCTTATGTGTGATATCTAATAAAATACTGCAATTTTCAAACTTAACTAAATTTAAGTTTTTTTGTATTACATTAATACTAAGATTTATTATATATGATTTGTTGACATAAGCTAACTTTTTGGATTGCTGCTTAATTGAGAACGCTGATGCTAACTTTTTTCTTAACATCATTTGGAAACGCTTCTCAAAAGACATAATATATACATATGGTAGTAGTATTGATAAATTACAAAAAATAATTATTCAAAGCTATGTTATGTGAGTCAGATGTGATAAAAAGACTTATGTTAAAAGCAATAGTGTGTGATGTGTGGCTAGTCTCGTAATATTTTCGATTGAACAATTTAATTTTTTGTTTTGTATTTTTTTTTACGTAATTGATAGTTTAATAATACAGATGCCCCGAATTACAAAAAGAGTTGTCACAATCAATAATGAGTTTGAAAGCAGTGAAGATGAATATATGTCTCAAGTTGAAAATGAATTCGATCCATTGGAAGACTGTGCCGATACTGCAGTTACTGAGTCAGAACTTTTACACTCTACTCAGACAGATTCTGATGAAGAATTGTTTCCTAGAAGAAAAAGAAGAAGAAGAGTTAGTTATGAGACTCGTAAGTTACGATGAGGAAAATGCTGATAATGTTCATTTACCCAGTGAAGTATCATGGTCGAATGTCACCTAAAATGATAATTATCGTCACATTATAAACTTTTCTGTTGGTCAAAATGATACGGGGTCAAAAGTTCCATCAACATGTATTTCACCTCTTAGCTTTTTTGAATTGTTTTTAACTCACACACTGATAAGAAAAATTGTGATGGAAACCAATGCATACGCGGCAAAAATTATGTCCGAAAAAACATTAGGTAAATTTTCCATTTGGCAATGTTGGAAAAATGTGAATGAAATTGAAATGCCAGCGTTTCTCGGAAGTAATAATAAATATGGGTCTCCATGGGGTACCAAAATTAGCTGTTGGACAAAAAATTGCATACAGGAAAGGAAATACATTAGTATTAGCGTGGCGTGACAAAAGGGTTGTCACTATGTTCAGCATACATATGAAATGGTGGAGAAAACTATTTTTATGGGGCTTAGAAACCTCAATAGTTAACTCGTATATATTGTACAAGGAGTATACTATCAAAGCAAACCTAAAACAAATATCCCATAGAAAATTTAGAGAGGTTATACTAATAAATTTAATTGGAGATGTTCGTGCACCTAAATCAAAACCAGGGCGTCTTTCTACATGTGACGGTGAACAGCGCTTGAATGGACGCCATTTCATATTTTCGCAAAAAAAAAACATAAGGACTGTATAGTATGCTCTGACAGAAAGGTTCCAGGAGGAAGAAAAGAGACCACATACTTCTGCGACACTTGTGAGAGGAAACCTGGTCTTCACCCAGGTGAATGTTTTAAAAAATATCACACTTTAAATGTTTTAAATATTTTTTTAAAATATCACACTGTGAAATATTAATTATAGCATGCATATCACCCATTTGATTCAATGACGTTTGAATATTATGAAAATATTAAAATTAATTAAAGAGCTGCTACAAGATTTTTTAGTTACAAACTTACACATTAGATCAGAAAAAAATACTTCTTCAGAGACAAAAAAGTGGGTGGTAGTAATAAAAAGGTTGACGACCACTGCTCTAAAGGGAAATCCATGAAAATTTATCGATATTATAGGCTTGAAAGAATTTTTTGAAGACTTTCAAGCGGACAATATCGAAATAAAATTTTCAAAAAATATGAAAAATTTTAAGGCACCCAATAGAACAGCTCCGGCGCCCTAGGGCGCCGCGGCGTTAAGTTTGGGTAACTCTGGTATAGTAGTTTTCAAGGTAACATGTTACAGAAGGGTTCCAGGAGGAAAAAAGAGACCACAGACTTTTGTAAAACTTGTGAGAGGAAACCAAACTTTCACCCATCGGAATATTTTAAAAAATGTCACACTTTCAAATGTTTTAAATAGTACATATTATTTTTAAAATATAATATTTTGAAATGATTTTTTCTATTTGATAGATTAAACTTTTGCAATCGTGATATAATTATAAAATATGTTATTTATTAATTATAGCGTGTTTAGCGTCCATTTGATTCAATGACGTTCGGATATTATGAAAATCTTAAAATTAATTACGGAGTTGCTACAATGCTTTTTTGTTTTTTTTACGGAGTGCAAAGGGTTAATTGACCTCGTTATATTACTGTTAAATATATTTTTTCTTAAAACCCGCATCGATACCGGTTTCGCATGCAAAGAATTGTGAAAAGAAATTTTGGGGGACTTAATTTCAAGTACTTTGATTAACATAATTATTGCAATATTGTTGTTTACATTTGTAAACTTCATGTTAAACAATATATAATAAACTTAAAATATAATAAATTCACGAGAAGAAATGAAGTATTTACTCCTTTGGTTCCGTTAGACACGCCACTGTATTTACTTAATATGATTTATTATCAAATACAGGAAAACAGTTACTTAGCTTTTGTTATTATCAATTAATTAATTTTAAATAATAGCGTAATAAAGATTTGATATGATTTTGGATTTGGATCTTTTCCAGAGGAGTCTAGATATAGGTTGTATATCACTTTTTAGGTGTTAATTATCACTTCTTGGTGGAAAGCCATTGTATTTTAAGTAATGAAAACATTTTTTTGTATTATTTTCACAATACACCCAGTCCTTTTTTTACGCGATACATTGGTTCCAGAAAAAGGCGCGTAAAAAAATCGCGTAAAAAAATCACAACTTTTACGCAATTGCATTACATTTCTTTACACACCCTAAAACATAAATTCGTATAATATCCGATACACTAGTCTACACTACACTAGTATGCATATTTAAAAAAATGAAATGCTTTACAAAATTAAGTTTTAAAAATACACAAAATAAAAAAATAATGAAACGTACAAGCCTAGCATCATATACAAATTTCTTCTTTAAAACGAATTTTGGGAAAAAATCGCGTAAAAACGAATGATATGCGTCAAAAAATGTACGGTGCCGTCCAAAAAAATCGCGTATAATCGAATTCGCGTAAAAAAAGGACTGGGTGTATATTTTTTGATCTGACCGCCAGTATTGATTGTATAAAATACAAATTACAAACAAAACCAAAGGTTTAAGAACTAAGGAGACAATTTACAGGCAATCATCATATACATCTAAATGAATTAATATATTTTAAAAATAAAATGTTGAACACCGCTTAGTCGTAATTTGCATTCAAAGTCAGTTAAAAGTTCAGAAACAACTCGCTTACGAGAATATTTATATGGGAATATTTTACAGTCAAAATAACCGGTATTTTATGGAAAAAATGCATTAATTAATTAGATAATCGAAACCAGTCCTGGTGGAAATGGTACTAAAAAGATGTTGTTTTATTATTTAAAATATAACACCTGTCCACCAAGAAGTGATAGTTAACATCTTAAAAACGATCAGTTATCTTTATCAAAAGTGAGCAAGTAAAATACAGTTGAGAGCGAATTTAAGCCGAGAAAATAAATTTATTTAGAAGGTCCTCCCAGAGACCATTTGTTGCTTTCTCTTCGAACGCAAGATGGCTAAGCCAACCGACATTTATCTTTTGAACACCTTCAAATATAATACAGTGCCCTTGAAACTTTCGAGTGTCTCATTTTGTTTGGATATGAAAATAAATAACGCAGTGACAAACTTTCGTATGGAAAGAGCAATAATTCATTGTATCATTTGATACAACTTTGCACCAGTATTTATTTTATAATTACATCGTACGTCATACATATAACTTTAATTACATGTTCTGAATTTACCACTTATGAGAGCTTTTTGAAGTTTTTGAATAAACTAAAGTTTGTTTTTATAGAAAAAAACGATCGCTTTACTATCATAACTGATGCATTGTATAAATAATTAAAAACATAAATATTTTTATTCATTTTAAAGGAATAATTTCCTATAATACGAAAATTTTTCCTGTCTGAAAATCATTGATATAAAATTTGAATTGTTGAAACTTACGATGTGCGTAAATTGCGCCTTTCAGCATTTTAATCTTATGTATCCAATCGATATTATTATTAGTTTCGACAATATTAATTCAATTTATTGATTGAATTGGCATTCACTTGGTAGAACCCATTATAACACGGTGAAAAAATAGTTATATTAGTAACGGTTTATTTGGATCCTAACCTTTTAGGGTCTGTGTTTTTCCTTTGTAATTAACTCATTTGGTTTATAACCGATGCTAACTGTTTATTGTGTTTGAATTGTTACAATTTTGTACGATTCCACATGTTTTGTCACTAACGACCGGGGTTTCGCCTTTCGGCATCTTCAATTCACAATTCAAATTTGATATTGAAATTCCATCAAGCACCTTCAGTCAATATCACACATTATGTTTATTATGTTTCAGTTATGTTGCATCCGCGTGATAGAATGCCTGTAGATGCCGGATGTCAAAACATGTAGTATCGCACAAAGTTTCAACTTTACAAATTTGATATTGAAATTCCATCAAGCACCGTCAGTCGATATCATATATCATTGATATATTTACGAATCTGATGCTAAACTATTTAAAAAAATGCTATTTTTAGTTTTAGTACATGTAACATTTAGCTTATTTATATGTAGGGGTATTAACGAAAGAATTAAGTAATGCCTGATGACGCCGAAAGGCGAAACCTGGACCATGAATGAGAAAACATATGGAAGTTTGTACACAGTTAAAATAATTCAAATTTAATAGATGTATATTCATGTCAACTTTGTTGCGGGAGTATTATTCCAATGTTTTATTTCTAAGCATCGAGGACCGTTTGTGTCACTTAGACAAATTTAGTTTCATATATTTCCAACCAAAACAAACATATTTACGTTAAATTTGTCGGTAATTGTTTCATTAGTAAATCGCAGTTGTTTTTTATTTACTATCGTGTGATCAAATTTATTTTTCTGTGTGGATAATTTCATTTTTAATTGAGCGCCGTGAATTTGAATCGTATTTTACGACACTGAAAAACAAAAACATTACTGCCATAAAGTTGCTATCGTAATATCATAAATCCTTCAAGTATCTATGGACAATGCCCAATGGAGAATCTTTGATTTACCGCGGCGGCGTCTGTAAATTCCATGACATTCCAGTACATAGACATACCTAGCCATATCTACCTGCCCAAATCCAACAGTGAATTATTACTATTATTCGAATACCTGCGTCCTTCTCCGACAACACGGCACGTAATTTCGGAGAGAAAGAGACAGTAATAGTACAACCGGGAGACGTAAAATGTCTTTCAGGTTTTTTGTTTACTAGGCCAGCTTTCGACAACCGGTGCCGGGCGTATGTTGCTACATCATTTTAGAGTGTTAAACATCTTAGAATTATCGTCGACCACTGTTCATCCACTGCTGAATGAAAGTTATCGTTTTATTTTTGGAAGATAATTTTAATTCAGTATTCTTCCATATAACTTATCGTACTTGGAGGAGGGCATTCAAATGATTAGGGGTTGTAGGAAATGTCACTATAATAGTAACTAACATCCATTTTTGCACATAAAGGCATATTCCTGAAAAAACATGGGTGATTTTCAAAAATGTTTCGCCATTATAGATGTGGGTCAAATTATCTAAGAGCCTCGTTACGAAATCAAATAAAGAAATACATTTTATCGTAATATTTTTGATTAAATTATCTTATATTTGAATTGTTACAACTTTGTACGATTCCACATGTTTTGTCACTAACGACCTGCTTCGCCTTTCAGCATCTTCAGGTGTCCGTGTGATAGAATGCTCGAAGATGCCGAAAGGCGAAACTCGGGTCGTTAGTGACAAAACATGTGGAATCGTAGAAATTTGTAACAATTCTAATTTGAAATTGAAATTCCATCAAGTTCAGTCGATATCATAACAAAATCATCTTATTTTCGAATGTTTCACGCAACGATTCATTAACTCTCTTACAATCTATACTAAGTAAGTTTTTAAAATAAAGGTTAAAAGAAACTTAGAAAGCACCCTTTTAGTAAAGTTCTTCCATACTTTTAACAGATCCAATATTAACTTTGTAGAAAGTAATTATTCTTTTTCTTTTCTTAGTTTCTTAGAAATAAACAAACCTGTCCATCGACGCACAAAAAAATATGTGAAATATTTTCCCTGATAGAATCTGCAACACAAGAGAGAATAATAGTACTTCTACCTGTAGACATTTTGTGAATTTTATTCATTAAGTACTTGATATAAATAGAAAAAGTAATATGAGAATAATTATATTTTTATATACAAAATTTTATTTTAATTGCTTTAATCCTTATGATAACGGATAACAGTATTATTCTTAAAAAAAGAACATTATTTAATGATAATATTATATCTAAAATCAGAAAATACATTGGCAATTAATTTTCCTTAAGTTGCTAATATTTTTATATAGACAATATGTACATTTATTTTGTAAATAGACAATTTAATATTATACAAATAACTTTTTATAGCAGCATATTCTCTCACACTATCAAATGTACAAATATTTTTGTAAAAATATTGTAAGAACTTTTGTCTTCTGTTTTAAGCTGTATGATGTGATTTAAGTAATGTGAAATTAATAGTAGGATTTTATTCTGTATGATGACTTATTTTATTAAGTTATTTAATAGTATACAAGTTTATAAATATGTATTGACTTAGTTGTTTTTGTGACTTTGCAATTAACTGTATATAACTTTATTTATGATTGTTAAATGATGTGTATTGTTTGTTAAATGATATTTTATGATTAATATTTGCTGTTTGTTATATAATGTACCACAATTAATTTGTCCTTTTTTTTTCTTTACAGTATGCATTGGAACGAATGGACGCATGTCTGTTCCATCGAACAGAGAACAGCATTATCGAAACCTTCGAGACAGATTCACAAACTGTACTTATGTCGACGGAAACCTGGAGCTGACATGGCTTCAAAACGAACAACTCGACCTTTCTTTTCTGAAATATATAAGAGAGATCACCGGATACGTGCTCATCTCGCATGTGGACGTAAGGAGGATTATTTTACCCCGCCTTCAAATCATCAGGGGCAGAACATTATTCAAGATGAATGTACGTGATGAAGAATTCGCTCTACTTGTGACACTCTCTAATACTCACTCTTTGGAGTTGCCTGCGTTGCGTGACGTATTAAGTGGTAGTGTTGGTATATACAATAATTATAATTTGTGCCACGTGAAAACTATAAACTGGGATGAAATTATTACCGGTCCAAAAGCTGGTTATGTCTACCTGTATAATTTCACATCAGCAGAAAGGGAGTGTCCGCCCTGTGACAAAAGTTGTGATGCAGGATGTTGGGGTGAAGGAGCTGACAATTGCCAACAATTTTCAAAGACTTACTGTAGTCCACAATGTTGGCAGGGAAGGTGCTTTGGTTCAAATCCTCGCGAGTGTTGTCACTTGTTTTGTGCCGGAGGTTGTGTCGGTCCGAAACAGAGTGATTGCTTGGCATGCCGTAACTTCTTTGATGATGGCCTCTGTACTCAAGAATGTCCTCCGATGCAGCGGTATAATCCAACGTCATACTCTTGGGAGGCGAATCCCAATGGAAAATATGCATACGGAGCAACCTGTGTACGAGATTGTCCTGAGCATCTGCTAAAAGATAATGGTGCATGTGTTAGAAGTTGTCCCCCAAAGAAAACTGCCGTAAGTGGGGAATGTGTACCTTGTGATGGTCCATGCCCAAAAACTTGCCCCGGTGTGAAGTCTGTTCATTCTGGCAACATCGATAGTTTCAAGGATTGTACCATCATTGATGGATCTTTAGAAATTCTAGAGCAATCTTTCAAAGGCTTTCAACAAGTTTATAATAATTTCTCATTCGGTCCGAGATATCAAAAAATGCACCCCGACCAATTGGATGTCTTCAGCACTCTCAAGGAAGTAACCGGTTATATCAACATTCAAGGATACCATGAAAAGTTTACAAACTTGTCTTACTTTCGAAACTTGGAAGTGATCGGTGGAAGACAACTAATGGAGAATTTCTTTGCATCCCTTTACATAGTGAAAACTGCTCTACAATCCTTAGAACTGAAGTCTCTACGAAAGATAAACTCGGGGGCTGTGGTTATTTTGGAGAATAAAAATCTTTGTTTCGCTCAGCACATTGCATGGAAGAACATAAAAAAGTCAACCGAACATACATCTCTACTGCAGAATAATAAAGATGACAAGGATTGCAGTAAGTCAATTATTTCGATTCCAGTTTAAATATCAGTATATTCAGAAAATATTTATCTAAATTCAGTAGGTACCTACAGTTTTTTTTTAAGATTTAGTTTAGCATTGAAGATTTTTAAATTGCAAACTTTGTATGGCCATAATTATATGAAGTTTGGAGTTTTTAAGTCTGATATATTATATTGTTTATATTGCTGCAAACAACTTTCTGGAGAGATAAACTGGATCCAGGAGTTAATAGTGACAATTTGTTAACATAACTTGGGTACAGCTAAAATGTTCTTTATGCAAAGAAATGTTCTTTTTGAACACTGATCTGTAATCCTCGAAAATCAGTTTGCAAAGATTCACTATTATCATCTGGTTGCTGCAATAGATTTCTGAAATTTGTTACATTTAGCGCTTGCATATTTCTTTTGAATATAATACAATGAAAATTTGCTATGAATTGAAGTTTATTTAACAGATGTGATAAAATATTTGTGTTGTGTATGTGTGCTGCATTATTTTTCAAGTTTCATTGCTTTTTATATATTATGAAGGTGTGTATTAATAATTGCTATAATGAATTGTTCGCGTAAAATAACTGGACAAAATTATATGTATTTAATTTGCACGTATTTGCCTTGTTTGCATTGCGTATGTATTCCAATTAAAATTCACAATATTTATATATGCCATGTTGATATCACAGTTTATTTAAAATGTGATTAAATATGTTCTGCAATTTATTTTTATCATAGCTGCTGCGCGTTTCTTTAGTTAGTCTACTTCTAATGGTACCGATTGATAATTTTTTTTAACTTGAATATTTTTTTATACGATAGATTAGTTTTTGAATTTTGTTGCTTTTGTATTTTTTTTAAATATGACATTTTACAATGTTCTAATCAACAGAAGCTGAAGGTTTAGTTTGTGACCCACAATGTTCAGTAGAAGGATGCTGGGGCTCAGGACCGGACCAATGTTTATCATGTCGAAATTATCAATTCAAAGACACTTGTTTGGAAAATTGCGATTCATTTACCGGGTAAGAAATTTTTAAGAATAAATATTCATTCTAAAATATGTTCAGTTTACTGTTACCGCTTTCTCTATTTAACAAAAACTATTTTCATTCGAGTCCGTAGTCCAGCGATCAACATAGGTTGCTCTCCTTATGGACCTCATGGGCTTGGGTCTCAGTATGAAAAGCTTTTTTCAATCAATTTACAGACTTCTTTTCATACATGCTCTAGGAGACATAGGGTGTAGAGAGAGTGATTAGCTAATCACAAATCTATTCTATCCCTACTCCCTTTAAAAAGGGAGGGTTAAACAACTTAGTTATAACCAATTCTTGTGTAGAAACTTCTGTTTGGATATATCCAATAGAAGGGGATATACTCGAAATTTGGACAGGTCGTGGATTAAAAAAAAAATTAAAGATAACATATCTTTCCCACAACTTCTTAAAGTGGTAAATTCACTGCAAGAAATAATGTCAAAATTGTTATCAGTGTGATATCGATGAAAAGTGAATGATTTTTATAATTTAATATTTTCAATTCCAGAATGTACAAAGCAGGAAACAAAACATGTAAAGCTTGCCATGCAGAATGTGATTCAACGTGCCGTGGACCTGGTCAAGAACTTTGCACCAAATGTAAAAACGCCCGGGATGGTCCTTTCTGTGTCCCTAAATGTCCGACAACCAAATATAGATCTGAAACGGGAGAATGTGTTCATTGCCATGAAAATTGTGTTGATGGTTGTCTTGGTCCTCTGAATACCATTGGCGCCAATGGTTGTAACTCATGTGAAAAAGCGATCATCAATTGTGATGTCACTGTGGATCGGTGCCTCCAGAAAAATGAATCATGTCCTGATGGATATTATTATGAGTGGGTTGGACCACAAGAACAAGGTCCCCTTAAACCGCTAGCAGGCAAAGCTATCTGTAGAAAGTGTCACCCTCGTTGTAAAAAATGTACCGGTTACGGTTTTCATGAACAAGTTTGTCAAGAATGCACGAAATTCAAAAGAGGAGAACAATGTGAAGATGAATGTCCATCGGACCACTATGCTGATGAAAATACACAGATCTGTGTTCCCTGTCACTTAGAATGTCGAGGGTGTGTCGGACCTGAAGTTTCTCACTGTATGAAATGTAGAAATTTTAAAATATTCATTGATGGTGAACCTTCATCTGACAATTCTACTGCATTCAATTGCACAGCAAATTGTCCTGAAGAGCTACGTCATAAAATATTCCCGAATGAAGTGTCAAATGAACCATATTGCTCTGCAAAGCCCGAGGGGTCACTCCATTTTAGAGATATTTCAAACACACCATCTATTTTCATGATCTGTATATTAGTGGGTGTTATTATCATTGTTTCATTATTCACTGTGATATTTTACATATGCAAACAGAAACAAACAGCCAAAAAAGAAGCGTCAACAATGAAAATGGCAATGGCAATGACTGAACGGGAAGACAATCAACCACTTCAACCCAGCAATGTAAAACCAAATCTTGCCCAACTTCGGATTGTGAAAGAAGTAGAGTTGAGAAAGGGTGGTCTATTGGGGTCTGGAGCTTTTGGTAAAGTTTTCAAAGGTACCTGGGAGCCCGACGGTGAGAATTGCAAAATCCCTGTAGCGATTAAAGTACTTCGAGAAGGAACTGGAGCTAATACCAGCAAGGAATTTTTGGAAGAAGCTTACATAATGGCTAGTGTTGTACATCCAAATCTTCTTCAACTACTAGGCGTTTGTATGACATCTCAAATGATGTTGATAACACAGTTGATGCCTTCGGGATGTTTATTGGATTATGTTCGAATAAATAAAGAAAAGATTGTATCCAAGTCATTGCTTAATTGGTGTACACAAATAGCTAGAGGAATGTCATATTTAGAAGATAGACGCTTAGTGCATAGAGATTTGGCTGCCAGAAATGTTTTGGTACAAACCAATGGTAGTATAAAAATAACAGATTTTGGCTTAGCGAAGCTCTTAGATTATAACAATGATGTATATACTGCAGCTGGTGGTAAAATGCCCATTAAATGGTTAGCTCTAGAATGTATACGCCACCGTATATTTACTCACAAGAGTGACGTTTGGGCATTTGGTGTAACTGTATGGGAGTTATTGACGTATGGGGGTAGACCGTATGAAAATATTCCTGCACGTGATGTTCCGGATCTTATTGAAAATGGACTAAAGCTACCCCAACCTCCAATCTGTACTCTGGATATTTACTGCATAATGGTTTCGTGTTGGATGCTGGATGCAGGCAATCGACCTAGTTTTAAGCATTTGGCTGAAACCTTCGCTGAAAAAGCCAAAGACCCTGGAAGATATCTTGTTATACCGGGAGACAAGTATACAAGGCCTCCCATTCCATTCCAGCAGGTAAATCTTTCATTTATTCTTATAGATTGTCACTTAAAATTACTTATTTTAGTCAACGGTCATGTTGTTAATCATAAGCTTAATGCAAACAAAAATTGATTAAACCTTTGAGTTTAAATTTAAAAAAAATATCTATTAAGGCTACACATTTTTCATTCTCTCAATCAAATAAAATTATTTTTTACTATAAATAACAATTCCATTATTCCCAATCTCAATTAACATTACTTATTAAGTCATAATTTTTATTCTATCTTAGATTTTAGTTGCAAAATTGATCTTGGATGTATCTTTAATGAAATTGTGGTTCAGATAAGTTAGAAACATTTAAAGAAAATATGTATGTAAGAAAGTATGCTTTATGTATTGTTTATATTTACATTACTGAATTACTAAGGAATCTTTAAAAGGGTTTTTAAATACTGCTTCTCACATATAATTAACACATGTCAAATATTTTTCCAGGACGAGAAAGAGCTGTTAAGAAGTCTGCCATCAGTTATGGAATGTCCTGAAGCACTTCTTGAACAAGATGAATATCTTCAACCAAAGTATCGTGGAGAGCTAAATATGCCTCATTCAACATCTACTGGTATACCTAGTGACATCCCGCATATGGCAAATAAAGCCTCTTCATCAAATTCGTGGCAAGGCAACACGTGTAGTACAAATCTAAAAAGTATATCACTTGAAGGGTTGTCATCATCGTCAATTATGAGCAATCTTGATCAAGACTTTTTAATGTATCCACATGCAGTAGCGTCTGACCATCGACAATACTGTAATGGTGGTCTTCATTCTGATACGTCCAGTTCTAGATACTGCAGTGAACCATTGAAAGCAGGCGTTAAGGACGAGTTAAGTATGGATGACAACTTTGATTCTATTTCAATAATAAAAGAAGCTCAAGTAGGAAATATGAAATTAGATCTTCCACTTGATGAAGACGATTATCTAATGCCGTCTCCACAGCAAAACCCTGGTGCGTCTGCATACATGGATCTAATTGATGACACAGATAATGTGGAGGGTGCAGAAAAGTGTAAAAATTTTCCAAAATATACTGATTTCTTAAATGTTAAATTGGGAATAGATAATCCAGAATATTTGTTTACTTCCCCGAAAGAGTGTAATGTTAGTGAGAGTAGTGCGATTCCAAAGAACCCAGAGCCAGAAAATGTTCAGTTGCCAACAAGTTCTGGTGCTCTGAACGCCGAAGGAGTCTCGCCGGTGACTTATGTAGCACAAAAATCCATTGAAGAAGAGTCTATATCAGACCATGAGTACTATAATGACTTTCAGAGAGAGTTGCAGCCGTTGAGACGCAATGAAACTACTGTTTGATTGGTGTCAACCGCTTAATGACAGTAATGTAACAGTTCAATCAAACTCTTAAAACTCACGTACATACTCGGCGGTCTGGGACTTAAAATGTATTTCATGTGATATTGAAGTGACATCAAGAACACTGATCTCTCCGCACATTGACAAATTACATAATATAAAAAAGAATATATAAAACCCTGTTACTTAAATAAGACACCTAAATATATTTTAGGCAAATATTTAGTTTATTTTTTTAAATGATGCATGATGATAATTTATTAATCGCTTCAGATTGGAGTATGTATTTTCTATCGCTATATCGATTCTCTTGGTTTATTTTCCCAATTCTGTTTAATATTTCCTTTATATTTAAAATAATAACAACACATTTTTTAGTATTGTTTCCAAAATATATTTTATAATCAAGACCGACAATCGCAAGCATTATCAATTGAGTGTAACCAGTTCTGATCATACAATATGTTGTGGAAATAGTACTAAAAATGAGTCGTTATTATTTAAAATATCATGCCTTTCCATCAATAAGTGACTGTGAACACATTAAAAGTGATTCCCTTTACAGTTTCAAATACAAAACAATCTGTATTTGTCAGTCGAGTGCTGTGGATTTTTCTTGCTCGCATGTTAAGTATGCAATGTGGGATGGATATATAAAACAAAACACTGCTTGTTTGTAGTTATTGCAATTTATATTGGTATATTTCATTATGCTTTAATAGAAATGAAATGGAGTTTGTTTTATTGTGAATAATAATTTTTGTGGATCTTAAAAACCTTTTAAATTTTGATCAATCAAATCAGTAAGCAAATCTGAATGTCATTCACTTTTTCAAATAAAACCAGTAAAATGTTTTTGAACTTAAAGAACAATTTACCAACTATAAATTATTCACATACAAAAGGCCCTAAACACTATGTTCAAGGCGAGTAAGGTTCATGTGAAAAAAAGATGTGCAATATACTTTGCGTAATATATGTTGATTATCAATCGTTTTTATATTAAATTAGATTGTCTCAATTATTATTTTTTTAATGATAACAAAATAATTGGCTTTGATAAATTAAAAAAAAGATGGTGAAAAAGAAATCACACCAAATATATCTCCAGTGGTCTGTGAGATAGTGAAAACACTGCCTGTTTATTCAATTGATATAATCACGTTAATTACACATATACCCGTGAGTAACATACTGCTAAGCATCACATGTATCATTCTTTTCCATGATAACTATGCGATCCTTGTTATATTCAAAACAGTAAGTAATTGGATAGTTTCTGTGTTTTTTTCGTTCAAATATTTTTAACAAGAAATTTACTACACTGACTTATTGATTAACCATCCATTCTAAATAACATGTTCGATGATATTTTTCTTCTGAAATTGATCTGTTTAATCTATTGTATCTCATTAATTTTATTTTAGTTGTATTTTCATATATTCATAATGGTCTGATGGCATTAATAAATGCAGCCTGTTGACCATTAAATTAAACAAATTCTCTTGGAATGGACATTGTAACATTGCAACATTTTACAATTTATCTAGTATACGAAAAATCATAAAAAAAATGGCTAGCTCTTCTTCTATAGTTGGAGTAGTTTCACTTGTAATAAAGTACTTTTAAAGAAAAAACTGGAAACTAACCTGTTGTAAATATGAAAATTTTTTCTAGCGATTCTGGGCTAGAAAATGATAATTTTAAAGTGTAGTTTTTTAATTTTTAAAAATCAGCCATTTTATATTGCCTCTAAAACATAATTTAAGTTAAGACTGTGATAATAATTAACGTTATGAAAATGGAATACCTACCCCTAAGCTAAAGTAATATAATTTGGATGTGCTTATTTAAATTTATCTTGTCTATTTGTTATATTCTTTCTTTTTTTTCAATGTCAAACACTGAACTGAAATTTTGGTGGTTTGTAAATCTCAACGAATTTTTATATCAAAATTTGAAGGTTCTTAAGTAAAGTTTCAAGTTGCAGTGTGTTGGTATTTTTTCAAATCGAATAATTATTAAAAAAGCATATCACCTATGAGGTATTTTCCATTTTGACTATTTTTTAAATGCTTAATATTATAAACACTTCTTATTTGTTTTCTTTTTAAATGGTCTATTAAGTTTATTCTGAACAGTGTTACTGATACATTGCACATGTACACAACCTCATGTTTTCTTCCAGCTAGAGCTAATTTTGATTTGTAAATAATAAATGTGTACAGTAACAGTAAAGAAAATGTTAAATTGACAGTCTGATAGAAGGCGTAGGTTGAAGATTATTTCAAACAATTTTTAGGACTTTGTTCAGAATATCCTTGTATAGAGTCATCGCATCATTATAAGATCCTTCGCTAAAGAGCGTTCATTTTAATTGTATTTTAAAAAATATATATTTAATCGTCAATAATCATGCAATTAATTAATCAAATTGATATTTAGGATGCGGTATGTTATTAATAGTAATTTTATGGATATTTTAATGGTGATTTGACTCTAAACATAAAAAGGTTTACGCTGTTGCCATTGTGTACAACATTATTAGTTTTCAGGCTGTTAATTAAAAATTTATTTAATGTGGTCAAAGTAAAAATAAGTTTCCTATTATTATTAACCTGATATATTGATGCCATTTGTTTTAAAACTATTTATATTCTATAGAAACTTACCCGCTAGTAATAAATAAATTTTAGCAAATATGAACGACCTATGATATTGCCTTCATAAAAGTGAAAAAGATTTTTTGCGTAATAATGTACATAAAATCAACATTCCTTTTTTGTCACAGTAATGATAGATTTCAAATTTTGTAAACGTAGATGGAAGAAAATCATCATAATTTTACACTCAATTCAATTAATAAAAAACGTTTTTGTTTTATCAGATCTGCAAGTTATATATTAAAATATTGCATTTGTTGGTTGCTTCCTCAAAATCTACGCTGTTAAGATGGTTATTTCCAATGCTTACTAAAGGAATGTCCAAGATTGATTGATCTGGTCAACAATGAAATGAGTTTAATAATCACAAACCAATCAATTATTTTCAGTTTTTGTTTTTAAAACAGATCATGGAAACCGATTTTTTTCATTTTAGGCCCTATCTGTAGGGTGATGGGAGGTGTAAACTTACAAATTAAATTTTTATTTAAGTGCCATTAATAATAATCGTTATTGATGTATATTTCATCTTTCTTAACTGCTAAAAATTAATAATTTTAAAGTGTAAATCTGTCATAGTAAATAAATTTGCGAATGTGTATATTATAGCTAACTCTGATAAACATTGTTTATAGTGTTTTTGATAAACTTGACATATTATTATAAATGTGTTATTTATACAAATTTTATGTGTTACATTATTTAAGAAAATGTAATTAATATTTTTGAGTTTGAAATAAATCTGTGTACCTTGTAGTTTAAATGAAAAATATAAATAATTTTGAGAAATTAAATGGTGCGTGATGTTTTATTACAGTTTTGTTATAATGTGATTTTATATGTCGAGTGCTGACTACTTATTCAGTGCATTTTCTATTATTTACATACAGTTCACACATATATCTATGGTATGTTATTTGATCAGCACAAATTAATGCATTGCAAAATAGCTGAGATTGACAACAGAACAATTATTCATCTTCAACAATTTCATGGGGAATCTGGACCCGTTCGCCAGTTGACCAATTTTTTATTTACCTTTTGAGCGGGTATATAATTGAAGACGGTTCAAATATGTTTTGAATTTTATTTACATTAATTCAATCTTCAATTGCATTATTTGTGCAATGCATAGCCTTTTTATATCCATATTAACCATCTTTAAATATATTGACAGTGTTCATTTAACAAAAAACAAATTACTTTTAGTTGAAAGTGAAATAATGAAATCTGCTTTTGCTAAGCCAAATAACCAATATTTGAACTAGAAGCTTTCATAAAAGCTTTCCTGACATTTCATTTCATAATATATTTTCACAATGAAATTATTTCTTTGAACAAATCTATGACTACCATAATTGAACTATATCTGTCAATTACACACCCCTGGTGGCACAACACTATAAAGGACTAATGGTTTTTATAGTAATTAGTGTTTTTGGTATTTGTGTGTTGAGGAAATCAGTGGTGATCCAAAAGCCAGTTTGGAACTACTGAACCGACCGCTGTGTGTGCTTTCAATCTTTCATCCCCTCCGAAACGAAAGCTTCAGTAACTTATTTACAACCGATTTTTATAACATTTTTCCTACCGGTTATTTTAACAAGCAAAAATTTTATGAAATTCATTTCGTTGGAATAAGTGATGTTTTTATTAATCAATAGTCTGATGTATGTTGCCGCCTAAAGAAATACATTACGAAATAATGTTTAATTTTAAATGACATGAAAAATATTTTTTCAGCATACCATATTTGCTGTTTGACTGTTTGTTACATCAACTCGTATAAAAAAGAACTAATTAAATTCATAACATTTTTATTGACACAATTTATTATATTGAGCATGAATAATCAAACAGCTTTTTAAAATATAATTTCAGTTAATTTGACATAGCATTAGAGATTCTGGGATTGACACTATATATTTCACTAAGTAGCACTTTTACTAAATTTATGAATTCCATTTTTTTTTTTACATATTATAGTTTACATTTTGTGTGACATTTAAATCATAGTGAGTCACTTATATTCAGATATTTAAAAAAATATTTATGACATAAACCAATGTCTGTAGGCAAAATTAACAATAAAATAAAACATTAACAGAGTTATCTTCAATTTGCCTGAAGATACAAACTGATCAATTTATTATTGTTTAGCAAAAAACCAATTATAAATTTTAATAATTAATATATATTTTGCATATTAAGGCGAAATGAAAGCGTTGATTTACTATTTCAAATTGTACTGTATTCTCATGTTATAAAAATATCAATTGTCTAATTTAGATATTTCTAGGAGATATCTAATACTCTTTTAAATATATCAATATTGTTAAGCTGTCAATCTTCGGATAACCGAGAGAGCACTGCATAAAATAATATAGAGAAAATTAATGCGATAAAAGGGTATATTTTTCAGTATGACTATTTCCATGCATACTGCAATTTTTAAATATAATATGGTACTAAAACATACTTAGTATTGTAACTATATGAAATACTAAGACATTAATAATAGCAGTTATGTGGGTAATATGATTTATATAGGTTTATAACAATAATAATGCTACAATAGTTAATATTTTTTCCAATATTTTATCAGACATTTATAAGGGTTAATTATTTTCTAATACAATTACAATTGTCTAAAATCATTAAAATATAATTCGAAAAGTCTACAAAAGAATTGGGATTCTTATAATACTCCTATATTTAATTGAAGCACATAGCACTCCATTCAAAAGTATCTGAAATAATAATTATTGTAAGTTTTTATAATTTAACTAGATTATGGGTGAACCCAACAAGATAAAGCAATTTTTTTTAGCAGAAAAAAATTGGTTTAGTAGAGGTTTCCATCTTAATGGGGACTGTAACTGTAAATATTACTTTTTTGCTTCTTTTTCAGAACATTAACTTGTTTGTTGGAAATAACTGCCAAAAATAAACAATTCAAATAGAATTTGACTATTTGCATCCAATAGCTTCATTTGACTACATAATTGACAATCATGTAACTTTTATTTGGATGGTGGTCCCCAATGAAGAGATAAAAAAATGAATATTACAATTTACACTTAATTGACATGCCACCGGTTGTAGTATTTGAGTTTTGAGGAAAATTTTTAACGTCAATGGGATTCGAGCACAAAAGAATAAAATATTAGGAAGTGCTGTCATGTTTAATGGGACTGAAAAGTTTAACTATTATTGGATTCCTCGAATTTTTAAAATAATAATACACCCCCATTTGTTGGATTCACCCCAATTTCAGGCTTTAGTGTTTCTCATTGGGCTTCAATCATTCTTTCTTCTCGGTGGTTGATCTATTTATCCGTCCAAATATTTTGTTTCCTTTCTCATCAACAGATATTGAAATTGCATCATCACATTATCACGGTATGGTTTTATTTATATAATAGTATATCACCCTTGTGGTTATTCTTAAAATACTACATGACTAGAAATGTATAAAAATATATTTATGTTATATAAATATATTTACTTGTTAATGAAGTCTTCGCGTTTTTATAAATGTTCGCATTCATATAACTCCCATACGCTTATCACACCCATAAGTAAACCTATTTCCTGCTTATTTAAACAATATGAATGTTACGAAAAAATAATAGATTGTGAAATAAACCATGTATTCAGATTATTACTACAAAAATAATGATCGAATTAAAATTTTCAATCATATCCTACACCACCTTCACATAAATTGCTATTAATAAAAAAAAACAAAAAGGGCGTCTAGAAAATTTTTAAGAATGAAACTTTAATTTGATTATACAATAATAATTTTTCTATAGTGGATATATATATTTATAACGAATTTAAAAATAACAAGTCACATGTGAAAGAAATATATTGTAAATAGATTTTTATAGTTACATTATTTAATAAGACTGTCATAAGTGGTAAACTTAGCTGGGTTTATGCATAATCACAGCAGTTGACTGCTTGTAGCAGCCTACAATCTGATACCAGTTATGTTTTCAACCAAATCTTTGTTGACTGCAACAGAATCTAGAAAGGTGCCACATTTGGCTGTATACTAGAGTATTTCTTGAACTATTCTAAGTTATAGCTTGCCACAATATGAAACCAAATGAAATTTCAAAACTATATTATTGTTTATACAGTGAAACCCCGTTTTCACTTGACCGAATTAATGTTTTCCCGCTATTTGCATAAAATTTTTACAATCCTGTTTTATTTTAGTACATTTAGTTCTCAATTTCACATTAATTTAAAAAATTTCAAGTGTGCAACAATTCAAAATGTTTGAAATGAATATTATGAGACTTAAATATATTATATTAAGAGTTACTTTAATAGCATTGAGAACAAATAAGACGAACTTTCATATTGATTTATAAGATCGAAAGAGCTGTTAACCAGTTCTCAAGATGTATAAAATCGAATTGCGTGATTATCAAAATAAAAAATAAATTTTCATTTTAATATAATTTTTCTAACGCCCAAATCTACGGTTTTCCCCTAGTTTATCAGTCCCTTCAAAAACTTTAAGACGGGGTGTTACTGTATATGCATTTGCCAGTAGAAATGAAAAGAATATATATCGTATTGTAATAATAGTTTTACATAGAGAGTATATTTTTATTGTCAGTAATATGAATATTTAAGTCATTTTGTAATTAATCATTTTTAATACAGGACATAGTAATGTAAAGAAATGGGCAATGTAATCCCAGATTTCGATAGTTCCTTTAAGTGCCCTTAAGATTTTGAAAAAGTTCACAGGGAGGGGTGGGGGGTTGATGTCCCCGTTAAGGAACATTGGTCTAATGGAAGTGACTGACTGAAAGTTTTCATGCGGTACAGTTGTTGTAAAAACTTATTCATGTTAGTTACTTCAAGCAATGGAAAGTAAGCATGAAAAAATATTTAAAAAACGCGAAGACTTTTGCTTGTAAAGTTTACTTTATAATGTTTTAAGGTCCATCCTAAGTAGCATGTTTGTATTATTATTGCAGAGGGTAGCCAAGTATTTGAAAGTATTGGTGGAATATAATATTTCGTTGAAATTTAAATATTTTTATTTGCTGTAAATATCAATTGACTTCAATAAATGTTTGAATATCTAATGATGTATATTATGAAAGAATGAAACATTGTATAATATTTTTTATAGTAACGCTAAATAGATGGCATTGAAGATTATAGATAGATTAAAGTAGATATTAGGAAAGCTCTAATTAATTTAATGTAGTAAGCACATATTTTGAGATGCAAAGAAAACGATAAAAATACAAGAAATAAAAGTAGCTAAAATAATCCAAATATGTCTTAGCAAACTGCATAACATATTAATATAGTATATATTGCCTAAATTGAGCTTACCAAAATGGTTTACAGTTTAATACCTTCAAGTATACATGTTTAACTTAATTATAATATTGTATGTAATAATTACAAGTAGATTCGTAGAACATTGTTTTAAAAATACAATCAACCCCCCTATAGTGTAGAGATAGGGACCACAGTATGGCAGATTTCCTTATAGGCTGGGAATACATATAATGTTTGAGGTTAGGTTTTTTTAAAATTAATATTTTATGAATTGAACGAAATTACCAAACAAACATTTATAAATTTTTTATATTATAGCCATGATCTATATCCAGTTTGTTAATAAGTGCTATTGGAGAGTATACTATAGGAGGTTTGACTGTATATGAATATTATTTCAGAATTTTAGAAAAGTCATTGTTTACACTGGAAAATCGTACAATTCTATTTGATTTTTCATTAGCTTATAGTTTGTGAAATAATGTTTTGTTTAAATTTAAAGTATTTCATTCCAATCATAAGAAGCAGATTATTTAAAAATGTGTTTTATAAAAAATATATTGAATGTCAACTTGTGGATGCCTGCTTATGACCGCGGCAAAAATCATAGGGGCCTCTCAACAGGCCTACTTGTTAAGTATTTGACTTACAAAGTAATCATGTAAATATTTGGCACATACAAAGTTGAACATGATTTCATGAAGTACTTTTATGTCCTATTATTTTACATATAACACCTATCTATTCCCATCTAGCAAATCTAAGAATCTTGTATTCAGATAAAATATTGGATGGCACATCATCAGACATTGCATCTCT
Source organism: Himalopsyche japonica (assembly GCA_028555115.1). Lineage (NCBI taxonomy): Eukaryota > Metazoa > Arthropoda > Insecta > Trichoptera > Rhyacophilidae > Himalopsyche > Himalopsyche japonica. Next base: position 1,902,559 of record JAHFWJ010000015.1, read on the forward strand.
TCATTTTTTTTTCACAAACTACAGACGTTAATTACTGTTTGTTGTGCTTCCTTTTCCCTATAAAATTTTTACGTTTAAATTGAATGTGGAGATTTATTGTTCAATGTATTATGTCAAGTTAAACAAATTTTAAATCCACCATTTTTTAAATATCTGGGAAAATTTAAACATATTTATGTTTGATAAAAGAAATGTGACTTGACCTTCACAATAAGCTTCAAATAATTACGAACTTAGATTTAATTTTATTTAACAAAATAATTTTACTAGTTATAAAATACCGACTTAATACATTCATTCAGTCAAAATATATCATCTAATACAGAGTAATTCATGATACATGAGACTTGTTTTTTAATTTCCTTTCTCAAAACACATGGCGTTGGCAACTTATTCTAACCTAAGAGCGCGCCTGCATTATTTGTGTAGACACAGTAACCATGTTGGACGCACTGAATGTGTAAATGAATTTTCTCATCATAAAATAAATGAATTTAATGTATGGAATTTTTGATGTATATATTATATATGTACAACGAATGAAAATTTTTTTGAATGTATTCAATCGTTTTTATAAAACTAGTTAGAAAGGTATTATATTTTAAACAATAAAAACACAATGTTACGGATTGTTTCATAAATTTATATCATAAACTTTGACTAGCAGCACGCAAATAAATGATTAATGTGTCCCAGATTTTTGAGGGTCCAAAAAACATTTGTAACAATTTAATTAATGATTATAAGCAAATGTATTGCATTATGTTTCTTCATTTCTTAATCGATAATTTTTACATTTCGTAAAAAAATCTAGGGGCGCCACAGCACACATATATATTTTTTTCTAATGATAGAAATTTCGCATCTTTAAACGGGTATCACCTGTTTAGGTAAAAACTTTTTTGAATCTACATTTGATTACCCTATGAAATAAAAAATGAATTTGAAATACTCTTAGCAAATGTGTGGCATGTTTGAGAGAAACAAATATTTTTGTGTAATATACGCTTGATTTCAATACCTTAAAAATTATATTTACTCAATATAGATGGAGATACTCATATTCATTTAAATATTGCATATATTCTATTTGAATACTGAGTAACTGATTTTTTAAATATTTTGGACACTGGTACCGCTTGAGATTGGTGTCATGGATTTGTTCTGAAGACCTGTACCCACTTGGGATCAAAGTGGTTAAGATCGGGACGGTTTTGAACGGTTATAATATTTGTAATAGGTGAAACTGGTCTTAGTTTGAATAATATAGAATTGCATTGTGTTTTATTATTGAAATAGAATCCTTGATATTAAGTAAGTTGAATTTTTTGACCAATCATAAATAATTATGAAATTTAATGATACTCTCCTAATTGTTTTGATTCTCAAATGCAATCAAAACTACTTCTCAATATTAAATTGTACAACAAGATACTAAATCTTATAAGCATTTATTTTTCATTCAATAACTTAGTTGAAATATTTGAGGTAAAAGCAGCACCAATTATTAGCGATTAATTATTTCATTCACTTTTGGTGAGACAAATAATCTTGTCAACATTTATCATTGTAAATTTATGACAAAACAACACAGTATTTATAAATAACATTCATTATAAATCTATCCAATCATTTTTAACACATATTAAAGTGAAACAAATAGAAAATTACATTTTTTTAATTCACTTTGTAAGTGATTTAAAATTTTGGCTTTAATCGGGAGTTAAAGCATATAGATGAGCTTCTACAAAAACTCTTTGGCTTCACAATACAGCTGTGTGTTTCCTTTATGTAACAGTGTGCCTTTGAAGCTCATATACTATGTGAGATGAGCTTGTGGACTACTGCCTAATTCATACTCCATGCTTTGATCTCCGCATAGTTTTTCTCTACTCATTCTCGTAGAAAGTCTGAAATTATTACAATTTTTACCAAGGGCTACCTTTCATTTTCATATATGTGTATATGAAAATGAAAGGTACGTAATGATATGTACATATATTTTCATGTGCATAATATTGTTGAGCACAGCAGTGAGTGTCGGATCTTTACAATAAAAGACAATGCTAACTGTTTATTTTACACCAGTTCTGTTGCCTGTATTTAAAAAAAATAGCAATGTATTTTAGTTCTACAAAATTATTTTTTAAAATATAGTTCATAGCTATTTCGGCTCATGCCATCATCAGAATTGACGATGGTGTGAGCCGAAATAACTATCAACTATATTTTAAAATATAATATTGTAGAACTAAAATACATTGCTATTTTTTTTTTTCACCGTGTTATATATTATATGTTGATACTTGAGTGAATTTTTTCCGCATCCTTCTTGATTGAGATCATAGTGACAAATAGTTAAGGCTCATTTTTGTTGTTTTTTATAACATCCATTTTTATTTCAGATAAATTTCAGTATCCAAGTAAAGAAATTGCCACATAGAGTCGTCTTATATGACTGGTATTATATGACCGGTAGATTTATACAGATGTTATCTATTATTGTGATGTAAAAGTATTTATTTTTTACACTCAAAAAAGTGTTCATATAACATATTGCATAGAATAAAGTGTGAGCACTTACCCTGAGAATACGACTTGAGGAGTAAGCTCCGTTTGCAGGGCATTTATGGATTGATTTAGATGAGCCTTAAACAATAATGTCAAACCCAGCAGAACGATTGGAAGTCCCAAAAGAGCACAGATCAATTCTCCACTCATACCAGGTCGCATCTCCAAACTTCCATCTACAAGTGAAATGAAAGTTTTATAAGAAAATAGTATCACATAGGCAACAATTTTATTCACATATGCTTTAATATGTTTTATCAAATTATTACAATGTTCTCAAATGATAGTATTTAACATGATTTTCATGTTTTTTAAACTGTTCCCAATTGAGCTGCATACAGGATATTCTAACACTAAATATTCAAATAATTAATGGGTAGTGTTAAATTATTTGGAAAAATTAGGTTATATTTAAACTCAAAATCAGCTTCTACAAGAAAATTTTCATATAGGTAACACTCGATTTTTTTTTTTTGTCAAACAATACACTGAATTCAGTTGGCTCGACAGTTAATCATTGCTGACAGAGAGATGTCAGCAGTTAGTGGATTAAGGCTTTCAGTGTCACCTTTTCTTATCTAATAAATCAGTCAGGCAAAATGGCTGTTTCCATTATTTATTCGCTCTTTCATTTGATCATACTATAAACCATGACAAAAGATGGTTGATTAATTTGGTATTCAAAAAATATTATAATTATTACCTACCAGGATTTTGTGAAACAACAGCCCACCAGACACCAGTGAAGGGTAACGCCAAAGTCATCATAGCTATTGTGAAAACTGATGATTGACATATTACCAGAAATCGAATTGAACTGATAGAGAAACTTGTGTAGGCAACAAATGCCGCCCAACCATAAAATGATATATAATTACAACCACCTGAATCCATTGTTGTTATTGTGTATATAACATTTCCGTCAACTCGGTTCATAAATTTACTTTGTTCCGACTGGCGTTTATCAGTTATTCGAACAATGTTATCATCAGAGACCTCATAGCGGACTACATCTGGATTTCTTTCTTCACTCAAATCGCTATTTTCATTTTCAACTGGGCTTGGTTGATTTTTTTCAGACATTCTTATGTTTTTGAAAAAATAATCAATATCTGAAGAAACATTGAAGGTTCCTGACATATCTTCCCTCTTAATTCTTTTAAAATTCATTTCAACTTGTTTGTGTGGCTTTCTGTGATGGTGACGATTATTTCTTATTTTTTCAAATTTTTTTTTACCCATTTTTTGTTTTGGTACTTGCAATTTAGAAGACGGCTCAACATCGCTGAGAGCTGGAATCAAATTATGGCGTTGCTGGATTTTCTCATTCAATTGCTCATGTTTTACTGGAGTGATCTCGTTTTTGGGAAATATTTCAAAGCCATTTACACTTATAGTAGTTTTATTCAAAATAACATGTCCTATTAGATTCGGTTTAATTTTATTCGTTATCACGTGTCCATGTAGAATGGATTCAGTTGGATGAATGATTTTAAAGCCTATCGGATCCGTATGGATGATCATTCGTTTCTTTCTTGAGTGAGTTATGTTTTGGACTCTATGAAGAGCAATGAAAAATGTTGAATTTTGGTTTTCTGAAATGGGATGAACATTTTCAATTGTAGTTTTTGGTTGCTGTTGCTCATTTTGAGTATTATTGTTGAGCATTTCTGTGCTTTGTACTGCTGGTTTTGACATATTTTTATTGTGAGTTGTAAACTTTGAGAGTGAGTTCTTTTTTTCGTTTGCTGTATTCTTTCTACTTTTGATAGTTTTATTTGATTTGTGTTTCAGGTGATTCAACTTCTCCTGTCCAATGTTTTCTTTCAATGTGTGCCATTCAGGCGAAATATGTTTTTTGTGGCCAGTATTTGTAAATAAATTAGAATCACGAAATCTGTAAAGAATGATTTATACAACAATAAGAATAAAAACAAGCGTCAAGTAATTTGATAAATGTTTAAGTTATTTGCGAGTTAATCTCGATTTGCAGTAAGAAGGTATATGTACACATTATAATTATTAGTTTTCCATAAATATCTTAAAATTTTTAGATATTGATCCTACTGTTACAGAATGACACAGAATCTTTTATCTCCTACTTATATCTTATATACTTATATACTTTTATCTGCTAATATAATATGTTGATTCCTTTTCCTTAAAAATGCTTATATTTACGTTATTGAGCAGTTGTTATAGATGAAGTTACAAATGCAAATATTTTCCCTGGGTTTATTGGTTTTGTAAAATTTCCTATTACTGCTCATGCCCTGTCGTCAAAAATCATCACTTTTTATAAGACCCTCTCCACCCCGTCAAATATTGATTAAAATAAAAATTTTACAATTTAAAAGCAAACTATTGTTTACCTTTATTGAAAAACTAAATTGATCAAAGCCTTACCTGTTCTCCTTGTTAAAATAAGTTTTGTGGTCTAGTAAGTGTCGCTTACTCATTTGAGATTTTGTATAATCTTCCTCGATTGATTGTAATTCTTTTAATGCTTCATTATGGTCGTCTTTCAATCTAAAACCATGATGGAAATTAATCATAAAAATACAATAAATGACTACTAAGTGGCAGTGCCAATATGCTTTGTATAAATTATGCATAAACGGAGATAAAAAGCGTGTTACTTATACTGTCACATTCTTTCTCTTTAAGTGAGAGTGCATGTATGCTGAATACATATTTTGTATTTGTTAAGAACTACGTTTAAAGACAAAATATTTCTATTCTCTTTTACTACAAAATAGTCAAGAAAATTCTTGGTTACCCATGAATAGGATCATCGGTCACGCCAAAAGTAGCAGCCGGCTGAGAGCTAATAAGGTGTTGAACAGATCCTGGTGGTGACCAATTTGGCATATGGCATGCGATTCCTTCAATAGTCATATTCCACAGAAGTTTCTCAGGATTCATATCCTAAATATAATAAAATGTGTAATAACAAATTGGTAGATGTACTATCTAGAATTGATTTAATTGACATTTTCAATTTATTTGGGACTTATCATGATATGAATATTATCATATAGCCATCATGCTAAATAATTTACACGGAAACTTTTAAGCCAAAATACACACTGATCATATGAAAATTATTAACAAGTTACTCTTAAACATAGAGATTGAGGCAAAAAAATATTTTGCAAACAATGTAGTTTGAAGCAGATGCTAGGAGCTATGCAAACTGATAACTGTTTGTGGCTTAATGTATGACATGATACATTGAAGCAGAAGCTAGGAGCTATGTAAACTGTATTACTGTTTGTGGCTAAATATATTCTAATAAATAATCTAAATATATAAAAATATTATGTTGTCATTTTATTATACCATTTATAATGAATGTGGTATCCCTAAATCTGTACTGATTCCTGTGCAGATTTTGTAAATTGCATTAAGCATGATGTATTTTGGCAGAATTAAGTTGAATGTACCTATTCTCTATTTAAATTTACTATTTATTATTATACTGTCTATTTTTTATACTAAATAATCAATGATCAATGTTCATTGTGTTATTGAAAATAATTTTTTTTTAATTGCTACAGTCGCATCATTGGGCTGACTCAATTGATTGGGATTGACAGTATGATATTTCCTAGTCATTTGCTATCTCATGACAGCTTAATATTTTCAAAACATATGCATTTTTAGAAAATGCATCAATTCCGTTACCACTTAATTTAAAAATGTTGTTTATAGATACTAACACCAGCTGAAGCAGCAATGTAAAATATCCCAGATGTCATGACCAAGATCCAAGTTCCTACTTGAATCCACAAAGTAATAAGAAGACTTGATTTTTTTGCATTCCTCTCTGGACTTCCAATCAAACAGCATTGATCTATTGAAATCAAATGAAACATTAGATAAATATCTTTATTTAAACAATATCATGACCATGATTGAAAAAGCTGTATCAGCCTTTTTTTACTATTTTGCACTTTATTTGTGACATATGGTATCTTAATAGAGTAGAAGTGATTATTTAAGACATATTCTAGTCTAATTGCTCTTCAATATAATGTAACAATTTTGAATGGGTAGAGGTTTTAGACATCCAAACCTCCGAGAACAAACCCACAAATTGATTAATGAAAATGACTTTAGTGGGATTACCGAAACAAAACGATGCTGATTACTTGGTTATAAGTGCATATTGCCCACTTTTAAGGTGTTAACTGTCACTTCTTGATGGAAAGACATGATATTTTAAATAATAAAAACGATTTTTTTGTACAAATTTCCATAATGTATTTTTTGATCAGGACCGGTTTCGTACATTGTGAGCATTATCAACTGAACAACATATTGCATTTTATTTTGTTTTATGTAGGGATAAGGTTAAGACATGACTAGTAGTTAATCAACTACTTTTAATATGTTCCATTTTTTATGACGGATTGGATGGAAGTGAATAAATTAATAAAATGAAATATATAGCTGTTCTTATTGGGACTCAAACCCATGACATCTATTTTGTAAGCTAAAGACGTTGAGCACCGCACCACGGGAGTTAGATTGATATAGAAATAAATGAATCATATTTATATGCGATTACTTTGAATCCACCAGTTAAATTGTTTGATTATTGCCTTAGGCAAGATTTGACTGAAGTGGCCAGGCTCACTTCCTGTGATTAGAACATAGTTATCGACGCATTGGTAGATAGATAGAAATCATAGATAGAAATCTACAATATTAAATATTATATCAATTAAATTGACTTGAATAATTACGCACCATTATTCCGCTGTGATAGTATCTGAGAAGAGTCATCATGAGCATAGATACGATCACAAGATTCATCAAGAGCCACCATGCGTGAAACAGTTGCAAGAAGAGATCCTGACAACGACAGGTATAGTGCACCCTGAGAAAGAGTTTTTACAAAATCAATTATTAAGACTTTGAATTGTTGAAACTTTGTACGATTTCTCTAAGACTTTGTTTGTCACTAAGATCCGGGTTTCGCCTTTCGGCATCTTCAGACATTCTATCACACGGATGCAACAGAACTGACAGATTATTAAGAAACATATTAAACATTAAAATAACTAAATGATGATGTAATTATTTCTTACGTGATAAGTCCGAACTGGGTAAGTAATAAACTAAGATATATTTTCAGTTTTTTATGAATTATATGAAATAGAATTTTGTTTGGTTATTGGATAAAGAAGAATAGAAAACTTTCCTGGGAAATGGATTATTCTCATCAAAATAATAAAAAGTAATTCAAGATCTAATAAATAATTACATCAACAACTTTTGGAACCAATAAAACTTCAAATAATTTACTGTCAAAGAAATAGTCTCTCATAAATGATTTAATATATTGAATATTTGAAGGGTGTAACAGACAAATCTTGTATTAGCCATTTTTTGTTTTGTGTAGTAGAATAAAAAACTGATATCTCATATATGGTCATAAATCTAAAAAATTTTCTTTTCTGTAATATTTCTGTTTTAGTTATAATTTTAGTTATAGTGCTTAAAAGCCCAGAACACACTAGAAGGAGTATTGAATATAATTTTATTTCATTATCTATCTCTCTATATATATAAATGAATGTTTGTTTGTATGTCCTGTATGTGTTCCTATACCATTCAACTGATTGAGATGAAATTTTAGAGGGTTGTTGTGATAAGAACAATTACTAGACTAGGACTGGTTTTGTTCATCGTGAGCATTTACTTTTTCTTCCGATTGCAATAAAAAATTGAGTTGTTTGCACATGCTCGTGAAGGTTTCTGAATTAGTACAATCATTTGATGCTTCTTCGTGGATATGCTTCTCACGTGGACAGCTTTATATGGCTTTCCCAAGTGTTGTAAAAACGTCTGATTTATTCAGGTACGTAACAGACAGAAAAACAAATATTCTGTGCATCCAAAAGCATTTCAACAATCAGTAAATTAATTATATAGTCAATTGGTGTATCCAAGAGTGTTTTAGGTGACTTGACATCCAAAAAAATCCTCGATAATTTCTTGCAATCAATTTTTCAAATGAAGATTCAATAGCTTAGTTGTTCGTGGTATAATCTCTCCATTTTCACTAAATTATAGATTCCAATGAACAGTTTATTGTGTAAAGTAATGCATATTTACAAAAGTAAATCTTTTTAACGGCTAATTTTGTTATTTATAATTTGATTACATACAGGTGGTCGTTGAATAACATGCTCCTCAGTGATGGTAAAATGAAGAGTGAAAAGACCCAGTCCAATCAAGTACACAATTGTCCAACCAGCTCGAGCCTCCCAACTACCTTCTGAAAAGATGAGACAAATGTAAAGAATTCATTGATATATACCCTCGATGATGTATACCCTAAGTTTACGACTACATTACTGATAATTGATGTTTTGATTGACAGTTACAAAATGGTACCTTTAACGATTTTAGGGTGGTTCAAATGTAAGCTTACTTCAAATTTATTTGTCTACTATCGCAGATTAAGTATGATTTAAATATTTTTTGAATATATAACGGAGTAATGGTTATTTTGAATAGCTACTTACCGATTCGACTTTGGGCACCACGGCATTTAAATTTGTCACATAGACCATAATCAGCTGCGATGAATAACCCAACTGCCATAACCGAAGCAGCAAATAGTTTTCGTAACCCCAACACTGAAAAAATAAATATTTGTCAACCAGAGTTAAAAATTATAAGGATTGTGATATAGTAAAATTTATCCAGGGCTAAATACATCTTATCTTATTCACAAAAAGTATCCGCATTACTAAGGTCCAAAAATTATTGAAAATAGTACAGTGATCAAACAATGTATTTTTTGATACACCCATTGTTTATTTTAATACCTTCAAAGTAATTGGTCAACTATTCTATATAACTGAAAAAAAAATTTACTTATTCTCACATCTTGGAGCTGGAAATTTTTGGAATTTACTGCACTGTGGTAAGTCCAGACAGTAAAAAATGTCACTTAAAGGGTCAAAAGGTTAATATTAAGATGGTGGTAAATAGTATTATACTCGTGATATAATAGTGTTTTTGGAATACATTGTACAACATAAATGAAAGGGATAAGAAGATAGCTTTCACTTCTTAGAATTAAATAACAGTCAACGTTACTTCTTACTTACAGCCAGAGGGAAATGGGAAGTTATATCTTTTTAAACTATTTTACACTCAGAAATGTAAAACCGTAAAAGATAACTAACAAAAAACTGTTTTCAATAAAAAATATATTCATATTTCACATAAGGTGAATCCAGCAAGAGAAATAGATGTTCTATGACCTTATGGTGTTTATTATTTTAACATATGTTATATTTTGATCGATATCTTTTTATATAGTTGAAGAAGGACGCTTACTTTTTTTGCAGAAGAAGAAATAGTAGAGCAATGAAAATAAAATGACCACAGCTTTGAGAGGATCTTGGAGATGGCATGGAACTCTTCCAGACAGTTGGGCGTGGGCAACAAGCAATACTCCAGCTCCGTAGCTCAATGCTGATTTGCACAACCTGGATCAATTGAAATCGGCAAAGTTACATGAGAATTTTATGCTTATTTTGTTTATTATGGACACATATATCCAGACCTCGTTTTACGCGACTTTTTGGATGGACCCGTTACTATTTTTTATGCATTTACTCGCTACGCATTTTTTTTCTACAGAAGTAAGTATTTGATATGACAGACAAAACAGTTGACTAGAAAAACCGCAATTCATCAAATGACTATAAGTAAAATTTAATACGTTCATTAAAAAAATCGCGAACGAACGTACCTGTAAACCGACAGTGACAGTGCTAACATAATAATCTGTTTCTCGTTGTATTTTTATTATCGATAAAGAAAATAAATTTTATGCGTAAATTTTTTTTTTTTTTCTCATATTTTTGACACTTTTTTCGGAAATCTTTTAATTTTAGTATTAATTGAATAGATTATATAAATGTAACGTTTTCGATACGAGCCACTTTCTGGAATCAATATGTCGCATAAAAAATGATTGGGTGTACATATATTGTACTGTGTTGTGCTGTGCGTTACGGACAGCTGGGAAATATTTATATTAGAAAACATATGGGCTAAGAATGGTTCAAAGCACACGACCTGGAAGACAAAGATAAATATATATTATATGTCTATAATTTATGTATTGGCGTAACAATTTTAGAAATGCTCGACGTTGATATAAAATATTGAGTAGATTTCCATGGGAACATATCGAATAATAGCAATGGAATTTTACGCAATTTTTGCAGACACTTTCAATTAATTACGGAAATTAACGTGTAATTTTTTATTTGTCAAATTGTTTTAGTATGATTAATTAATTGCGGGTGTATGATCGATAAGTAAATTAAAATAAATATTACCTTTTGAATGGAAGTGGACAGCGGGTTATTGAATTATTTCCAAGACATCCAATTTTCCCCAAAACCGTAGCAAGGATCAGAAGAGTGAACACACAGCATGACGACGGGAAGATCAGCACCACCAAAGGACCAGAGGCTGGGCTGAGTTGTTCCACATAGAGCGGGAAAAGAATCATAAGTCCAGAAGACGACATTATCAGTATTATGCTCGTAATGAACATATCTGATGCTCCCGAGGATTCCAAATGAGGGGTTTCCGTCCCTGGTTGGCGGTCTGGTGAATCCTTGGCTGAGCATGTCGGCGGAGCATCTTCAACGTCGCTGCTTGCTTCGCTTTCTTCAGCCTGCATCAATTCTTCTTGATCAGACGGAGAAGGACTCTCTTCGTCTCCAATGTCATACATGACTGGCATTTTTCATGTATCGTTTGATTAAATTATTTAGAAATTGCTGTTGACCATAGGGAATTCGACCTACTTCGCTTGATTTTATCGATCGAGATTATAGTATTTTTTATTAACTATCAAGTAAAAATCTGGGACAAAAGTTGGTAGTCGGAGGATATATTTTTCAATAATAAACGATGTCGATTTATGTCAGATAAATAATCACATTATAGCCAAATACTAACATTCGAAGACTTGAAATTCTAAATGGTATGCAGAAGATTTTTTTTGAAGTTAGATCTATAAGAAAGGATTGTGGATTGGGTATTTCACTTATTCTGAAATTAAAACAACGAATATAATTAGAATTTACATTCTTAAATTTTTTTTTGGGTTTGAAAAAATCTATGCGTATTTGAAAATATTTTACTCGCTATATTTTAGAAACGAGTCAACGAGATGAATCTAATAGTCTCTTACTGGTTTATGATAATTAACTATATTCTCCTACGTTTTCAATGCCAGCAAATATATATAAAAACGTATAAAGCATACATAAAAATATATAAATTCGCGCCAAATTTTTCTGATTAATGTAAATAGTACATATTTTATTACGCGATAACTAATATATATTTTATATCTAGTAATTGTGAAACATTTGGTATAAAAAGTTAATAAGAAAAAATACCTCTTAAAATAATTATTATGTTTGTTGCAAATATTTTCTATTTAATTGATATTATTATGTTCGTTTGATTTTGACATTGATAAAAGGTATGCTGACTTTTAAAAAATGGTAACAAATTTTTATATTAATTCAATGAACAGAAATATTAAAGATATTTCAAAAAAAATGCGACAGGAAGATTGACAGTGACAAGAAATAAACAGACTTAAGAAAGGGCATTGCTTATTTCGTAATTGTGTTAATTTAATATAGCGAAGACGCAATCAGAAAATAATAAAAATCTATTATGACGCGCTCCAGTATTGCTTTTTTGCGTGTAAAGAATCGAAATATCTATGCTGAACTAAAAAACCATAAAAATACAAAACTCAGTAAAATTTGTTAGAGTAAAACGTGGTGCTTTTTCTTGGGGTAATTTATTCAAATAATAATATACTCTTCGTTGCTTTATTACTTATATAAATAAATTAAAATATATACATATATAAAAATCGGTATAGGCGCAATTATTCATTTTAGCTATTGAGTATTGAAATAAATAAAAAACATAAGTTTTATTAGCCATGCCTGTTTTTAGTGGCGTATGTTCTTTAGGTCTGTTTTAATTAATGTGTATTTTAAGCGTGTCATTATTTACGTTTAAAATTAAAAAAAAATCGCTTTTAAATAATAAAATAAATATAAAAACATTTGACAGATATAATAATATAACAAGGCATTTATGATTTTCCACTTAGCGGAGAAAGATCATACTGATTCGCACGAAACAAAAATATGTTAGTGGAAAATCATATTCAGGATACGAAAAAAATACAGCAATATCAATCCGCCTACACCATATAGAAATATAATATGTATGACTACATTTCGCACGAATAATAGTAAACTATTGTTAATTTACCTGCTTTAATCGCTTTTCTAACCCATGATATTTCCACAGCAGATGCCTGCAATCTCACTACACCAACACAGCATCTTTTCTCACAAGATGCGACCATTTTATAATTCCCCACCCTCGGAGCCTTGGCGTTGCTCTGATCACATCTGTGGGTTACGATTTTTTTTCCATTTTTCGTTACAATATTTATAAATACAGAATCCTCTATTCATACGTCGCAAAATCTATTAATTATTGCTTTAAATTTAAAACGGAAATCATGTTAAATGTAATAGTAGCTGTAAACAAAAAAATTGGTTGTCTGTAAAGTCGGTTTACGGACGATAGTTTAACGTGACAACGTCATAAGAAAACATTGATGAAATGATTGCATACTTTTATGAATTAAATGGAATCATTTTTATTGAATTATCATTATTTTGTATGGATACGAAGAAGGAGTGAAATGAAATCTACAATTTTTTATTGATATATTTTATTCGCACGCGACAAACGGGACAATGAGTCATGTTTTTTCGTGCGTGCAGCGGGCGATCATCGATTTATAAGACGTTGTCACGTCAAAAAACAACCTTAAGAAAATTATTTATGGTTAATGAACCTTAAATAAGCAAGAATTTAGACACTACATTATGCTCTGTCAATTGATTTGTGAGATTATAAACCACATTTTTTTCTTATTACTGATTTCAAACGAATGATTCATAGCAAAAGAACTCAACATTTTCCTATTCTAGACTTAGAATATCCACTTACAGCGGGATATTGTGAAAATAAAATGCTAACGAAGTATTCAAAAAATACCTTTTCACAATGAGAAGAAACTGTTTTATTCGTCAACGCATACTTCCATACAAACACTGTTTGGCATATTAACATTTCTCGGTAAAGGAAAACTTAAACCGAGACTACAATTTTTGAAACTGAAATCAGCCACGAATTTGGTTTTTCAAACCACTTAACCTTACCGATCAAATAATTAATAAATATTTCAATAATCGGATCGAATAAATAATCACTCAAAGCGCTAAATAATATTGCTATAACAAATAACCAACGTCTAGTAAGCACCGATAGGTATATAGGAAAAATATGTAATAGATTAGATTAATATATACTGAATTACATTTATTATTTTGACAAATGATAATTTTACGGTAACGTGACATAAACAAAACAGTTTTTTAAATAATTTTGTGAAATCTATTGAAAGCAAAAATATGAAAATCGAAGTGGTGTGATTGTATAATTCCCTCTCGCCCCTGGACCGGGCATTGAGCATCCGTTTTGCGCAAAGGAAATTGGGACAAAATTATTGCTCACTAGGGATGGTAAAAATATCAAAATTACTGGAACACATAAATCCCAAAAGAAATAAATCGAAATTTTGTTCGTCGATTTATGACATTTTTTATTGATTGATTTTCAAATGTTGTTACACAATCTACGAACAATTTATATGCCAAATGACGTTCGCTTTTATATTATTATATCTATAAAGTAAAACCTATAAATAAAATTTTCAATAATTACTATATATTCGTTTATAAACATGAATACAATATAACTATTAAGAATTATGTACATAATGCTTGTATTATTAATGGTAAGTCACACACGAATGTAAAAATTATCTCTAGCATATTTCTATTCAAATTGCATCAAAATATTATGTTGCGTGGCTTAAAATATGTTGATAATTATTTACTTACACAGAACTGATGGATTTTGGGAAGTCATGGAAGGAAGCAAAGCAATTGTAGGTTGTAAATAATCACGGAGGCGCCACGTGATGGCCACATGCTATATTTCAGTGGTTCTCATGTGCATTCATCAACAGCTTCATAGTAAATATTGATAGTTAAAAAATGAGCGTGATTTTTAAAAAAATAATTTGTACTGTTGCGACCACGAGACATTAGCACAACGCTGATGTATATAATGCGGCCAGAGTAAAATTTTACGGGAGTACCACTATTCAATCAGAAATTATAAAAATAGAAAGAGAACTTAATTGAGAAAGCTGATATGATATATGACACGAAATATATTATACTATACATTTAAGGTTTTTAATGTTATATTGTACATAGTACTTTCTGTCCGGCTGTCTTTCCCATATTATCATATACTGCCAAAAAAGTTATACTAAGCTTTTAAGCTCAAAATTTGATGATAATTCAGAAATATTTGTTATTTGATGAATAAATATATGCTGTAAGTAATTATTGGTGTACAAACTTCAGTAGTCTATTAAAATTATTATAAAGTTTATTTTTTTAAATCTTTCAAAATAAACATTTTTTACCGATTTAGAAAAATGAAAATTAGAAAACACTAAAACTTGAAAAAGTTTAGTCGCATTTTCTCAAAGGAGCTTTTTGTCATTAGTCTATTATTTTTTTTATCGAGTAAGGTAGATTAAAAAAAGCCTTAGATTGGCTTTATAGTAATTATGTATGTATGTATGTCAGACATGCTGACGCAAACTTGGCGGCTCGTCTCTCCATTCATGCAACATAAAAGAAATTGCCATAAATCTTACTATCTCAACATCGATTTTAAACGAGCGGCAGACATCTCTATCGTTGACACTCTTCGAAATAAACCGAAACGTCAAAACAATTTGTTATATAAACGTATGTCCTTGAGCGTCATTTTTGCTCTGGATCAATAAGCATTATCGAAAAGACGTTATAACTTAAAAGCATACCCATTTATTAAGTGACACCACTACTGCCATAAAATATGGAGCGTCTTACAAATAAACCACTATTCAGAGTCGTGTTTTGATATAAGCTTACCGAGTTGAAAAATAAGATATTCAATAAATAACATTTATTTTATGACAAAAAGTAACAGTTGTAATTGAAATTGTATATTTTTAATGTAAAACCGTGTAAATCGAAAAGTACACAAAAACACATAATTTGGTTGTTTTCTGAAATACATAAATAAAACAAATTATCAAAAAGTATAAACATACATATTCTTTTATTAATTATTTACATATCATCATCATCAGCCGGGTTCGATCCACTGCTGGATGAAGGCCTCCCTCTGCTTTCTCCATTCTTCTCTGTCCTTAGTTATTCGTTGCCACGTATTACCTCCGAACTTGGTTAGCTCGTCTAACCATCGGGTCTTAGGGCGTTTAGGTCTTAGTCTTATTTACATATATTAGAATATATAGAAACAACAGAATGAAATCCAAAAGATTCATAAAAAAAATAATGCAACGGATGGTGGAGTTTTTATCATTCATCACTGTCAATCTCTTCTTCGTGACTGGTTCAACGTCACTTTCATTACTCGAAATTATTTGTGCCAATTCAATGTCTGAAGTAGAAACATTTACACCTCGAGAATATTTGGCAATAGAATCCGTTACTAAGATTTGCTTCGAATTTATTGTTAGATCTTTATGGACTTCATCATATTGAGCCAAGCATTGATTAATATTACGTTGGAATCGAAGGGCCCGTTCAACATTTGAGTCATTTTGTACAAAATGATTACCTAATTTTCTTCCCAATTCGATTCCTTCGTGGATGATTTTAAGTGTAAATGTAACTGGTTCAAATCCTTTTTCAATCTATGTAAAAGCGAAAACGCGTAAAACAAGTACCGTGTAAATCGAGGGATAGGTGTACTTTAAATTCTTGTTTAGATTAATTCACAAAACCTTTTTTGTGTCATTTGATCATTTTATTGATTGAATTGGTAAAACTCCATCATAACACGGTGAAAAAATAGCAACGTATTTTAGTTATACTTTTTTTTTATAAGATATAGTTGATAGCTAATAGTTCTGACAAAGGCGTGAGCCGAAATAGCTATCAACTATATCTTATAAAATTATGTAGAACTAAAATATATTGCTTTTTTTTTCACCGTGTCTTTTGATCATTATCGTTTCTAACGTCATGAAATATATACATTTGCAACTTGTGACAATTTTCAGCTCGCTACGTCTTTTCGTTCAAAAATTGAGAAATAACATAATACTACATTAAAAACTATTTTACGAAGCTTAAATTTTAACTATGGCACCGTTTGGTGCGGCAAAATATTGTTTAATCATGTTAAATTGAAAAGAAAAATAACGTAAGGCAAAATTTGCATTTGAAAAAATATTAAATATACAACGTATATAACTATTTTACTCTCCAAGCATGTTTATCCCTTTTCGCGTTTTATCTACGGCCCTGCTTCCCTTCCATTAGCGCCCAGAAGTTCTCCGCAAATAAACAGTAGCCTTTTTTTATTGAAGAAATAAAAACACTTGTCGATAAAAAGAGACATAACAGCATATCTCGCTACGATCTTCGTAAAAAAACAGCGTATTGAATTCAAGATGTCGTATAAGCTTTCAAAGATAATGCGCATTTCAATTCGATTATACATATATTGAAATTTCTTTACACAATATGTACCACGTAATATTATCGAAAGTGATATTCATTTAATCAACTGAAATCAATATCATTTGTGCACTAATTCAGTGTTTCTCAATCTTTTTTGGCATGTCACCAGGTTGAGAAACAATGCACTAATTTATGATTTTAGGAATATTAATAATATTTAGATTTTAGAATTTTCACAGGATCCATAAATATCTGAATTTTATTAAAAGTAAAATGAATTCGAAGAAATGGAATAAATATTTGTTTTCTGTACTAAATTGCCTTGATTTTTAAGGGGAGAAACCACCTTTTTTAATTATTTGCCTCTATACCAGCAGTCGGGGAACCGGGGTAAATTACTCCAAATGGGATAATAATGAAATTTTTGGGGGTAATAAGGAATCATTATTTTCTGCGTAAATTAATTTAATAAAAAATGTTTTATTTAAATTTATATTGATTATCTCTTTTTCACAATTTGAGGGTAATATTGACTTACGCAAAAATATTTTGAGATAATCGTTAAAAAATTTCCCCGACCGCTGCTCTAATAGTCAAATACTCTCAAATTTTTCAGTGAATAACATTGGTTATTAATACATACAATTAAGTTTTTTTTAAATACAGGTGGAAATAATCACAAACGACAGACATACGATATTTCTATTTTCTTCAATGTATGTTCTGTGACTTATTTCCCTTTTGTATTGTAAAATTTTTTGCACAAAAAAATTTATACAAGTAAAATAAACTGACCCCTAATATTGAAAAATCCGATGCATTAGGTAACACGATAATATTTATGTATCACTTCATTTGTTTTTACTGTTAATATTAATTTGATGGAAATAAAATGTTTTAAAACATTTTGCGGTAGTAATAAAATAAAATATTTTAATTCGATTTGCTCAGCAAGTGTTCTGATCGTATTCAAAAAAGATAAACAAGTCTATAATGGATAAATTATATTTATTCGTAGTGAAAGTCTTGTTTACAGGTAAATCGTTATTCAATCGAAATTTATTTACATTTTTTATGAATGAATCTAATATTAACGAGAAGTGTTCTTTAATTAAGTTTTAAAATACCAGTATAAAAGAAAAACGAGTTGGAAAAATAATATATACATCACGTCGGATGAAGTAAGAAACTTTTCTTTGTTAACTTGATAACGAAATTGAATTAAAAGGCTACGCTGTGGATAAAGTTAATTATTCAGGGCACTGAGAAAACGTGGCATTTCTATAAAGCCAGCGCACTTTCGTGAGCTTTCCATTTTTTGTTTTTTTCAGGTTTTCTTAATTGGAATTTACAAATTCATGCTAAAATGAATAAGTAATTATTATTCGTCCGGTGGAGGACATGAGACTCTAGTACGGTTGAAGTGGAAAGATTATGACTGAATATAGAGATGTCATTTTACCTCGAGATCATTTAATCGTTGTTGTGAATAACATTCCTAACAATATATTACAATTTCACGTGGATCAAGAATTTTTGGTTAAAAATAGCTCGCCATGAGAAAAATTTCATTTTGATTAATTTAAAAATTTTGATCGTTCTCAAAAATGTGGAATTCGTGGGATCAGCACAAAGTAAAATCAAAAAGCAGATCTGTCAAACTTTTGGCAGACTTTTCAAAAGAAAATTCCAATGAAAATATTGGAATACTTTTTTAAGAAATGTTGCATCGATCCCTCTCATCTCACAGGGGTGTATTATAACGTCAACATAAATAAATATAATGATCGAATTCTGAAATTCAATTACATTAAGATTCCAAAGGTATGGTATGCGTAAAGATATACTACTCAATGTAAAAAGGTTTAACACATTAAGTGATAACTTAATTATATATTTTTTTGTAATGAAGTTTACATGTCCCAAAACAAATGGATCTTTCAACATATTCGCGGCAGGATGAATGAACTCAAAGATATGCTGATTCACGCAAAATTAATAAAATTGCAACGTTTTATAAAAATCATTATAATTTTTACCCCAATGAGAAATATAAAATAAAATTACTTACACATTTCTTTTTACTTTTTTATTTCTCTTATTATTACTTCGAGTTATATTGCCGTATGTTTTTTTTAAGCAATCACGAAAAGATATGTCAATATTCTTATAAAACCAAAATATTGATGATTAGCTCGGATGATTTTCTTACCGCTATGACGTGTTTTGTAATCATTTAGTGCTTGAGATAAGCCATAAAATATCGCATTACTTAAACGGCTTTATTTAATAATTTCCAAGATTGCCAGTCATACATAAATAAATGCATCATTATTGTTATTATGTCATATGATCAATAAGTGCCTAGAAATGAAATTTGAAAAAAGCATTCAAAAAATTGAGTGATTAATGTCAACTATGTTGAATAACGTAAAATCTGCGTTGATTACCGCTACAAATAATGACCTATGACGCGAATTCCCCATCCCCGGAGTTAGCGTGTTAATATGTTTTTCTTAGCTCTATTACGTTGCGTGAACATATCCCAGAAAACAGCGGAATTATTCAGCATTGAATACAATTGAATGTTAGAAAAGATATCATTAAATTTGTTTTAAATCTTTGACTCCATTTTCAGATAATATCACTACGATTTATGACACTTCTAAAGATATTGAAATAAAAAATAGTTGTACTGTTTTACTAGAATACTTTGATTCAAAATCTGTCTTCCCAAAAAGAAATATCCTACTCTTCAAAATTATTTATGACAATACTTTTTGGCATCTCAGAGACATGGTCTAATATTATATTGATTATATGTGGCTTAAAACGATTATTTGCTTTAAAAATGCTTGCTTTTAATTTATATCATATCAGTCGATAATGCTCGCGATCAGCTAAATCGGTCCTGCTCATAAAATATATTGTGGAAATAGTAATAAAAAAATGTGTTTTATATTATAATTTAAAATATTACGCCTTTCAAACAAAAAGTGACAGTTAACACATTAAAAGTAACTGTTATTCAATAGCAATGCGGGCCAACAGATTAAACATTCGTGTTTTAATAAAGCTACCTTATTCGGAGTAATCAATTGGTGGTCAATCAGTCTTAAATAACCAAACTTATTTGTAACTTAGTTTAACGGTAAAACATTTAAAAGTTCATGTTATTGGCGGGGAAATAATGGTTGATTCACGTGGTAATTTCTAATTTATCATGATTTTTTCAAAGACTTAATTTACTCTAGTATCGTGAAGTTTTCATGAGGCCGTTAAACAGCTCTGAACTTTTTGCTATACAGGAAAAAGCAATTGTAGCTTTGCCTGACAAAAATTAAAATACAAACGAAAGTTTGAAAATTATTCCGAAATAAAGTACCCAACGGAAAATATAAAAATTTACACGACGATTCACGAATCGATGTATTTCTTCAATAACCATTTTCCGCAAAAGGTTGCATGAAAGATATAAATAAAGCTATTCTCATTGGCTGGGCGATGGGAAACATTCATGCAAGAAAAAATAACATTATATAATTGGTTTTAATTTAAAAATATAACATTTTTTGCATAATTCAATGGACTATCTCTACAAACAGTTGACAGGAAATACTTTTCTAGTATCACTAAAGACGCATGCGTGAATTTTCCACTACGAATTTTCTGTTTCAAATCTTCCATATCCCCGCTGCGAGAAAAAATGAGACAGATTTTTGTCCCACCATCCGACGAGGAAATGTTTTTCTCATCCCGTTTCCACACCATAGCGAATATCGCAAATGTCGTAATGTGCGCCATTGTATAATCCAAGTCTTTTTTATAGTATTAATTTGGATTCATTTCCATGTGATAAAATGTCAGACCGTGATATGTAATTGAATAGTGACATGACGTTAAATTTATGGCAATCGATATTCGCCACACACACGTAATGTCAGCCGAGTGTTTTTCATTTACTTTGTTGCGTTTGTGACATCGAATGTGTTGCGAGCTTCGTTGAAATGAAAATGTTGTTAATGATATATTTTTTTTTTGTTACACGTTATGATTCATAAGATGTTACACATGTGACTCCGAAATGTTGGGGCGTAAACAGAGTCTGAAGGGGGAGCCCGTTTTGGCTGATTATGGCCCAGAAGAATCGCTAAATGAAAGCGCTGATATAGAATGGGTTAACAAGGTAAATATACCTTTGAACCTTTTCAAAATATTTTCTATTTCATTACGACACACCCTTATCTCCAAGGTAATAGATTATAATACTAGTAATTTTTTTTTGAAGATCGAGATGCTCGATTATTTCATTGTAGTTAAAATAAAAAATACTATTCTGACCAACTTAACAACAATAACCAGAGATGGAATAAATACCAATTGATAATTTAAATATAAAATTTGACAGTTAATTTAGGTTTGCTAATTTTATTTTGAATCTTTATACCTACAATTTATTATATGAAAATTTTCATTCTAGAACATAGGCTCTCAACCTGGGGTCCCTACCCCAAAGGGGGTCGCGAAAGATTTTTTGGGGGGTCGCTAACTTATACGGTCAACTAAAAAAAACTTTTTTGTATGCTTTTGGATTGTATGGGGGATCGCAGGTCACATGTATTTTATGAAAAGGGTCGCCATCCGAAAAAGTTGGGAACCTATGTTCTAAAGTTTTGCGAATTTTCACGGAATTTTCAGTGAATCTAAGCTTTAGATGAAATTTAAATATACAAACTGAAATATATTTTAACTTAAATGATTCTAAACTTAAAGAGAACAAACAGTGTTTTAAATAAAGAAGAAAGTCCAAACGTTATTTGTGATAACTATCATACCTTGAATGGATTCACCCCTGCAGTGAGAAAATGTAAAAATATTCAATGCAATACAAATCAACCAAATCTGATTATTTATTTATTATGATCTGAATTGTTCAATGTTGATATTTTTGATGTGTGTCGATTGATTTGTTCTAGCTATGGGTTCGCCGTTTGATGAGATTTTGCGCCTTAGTCAGCCTATTATCGGTGTCCATGAACACACCGAAAACATTTGAAAAACTACCACCATTACAATATTTCACATTCTCGTGCGATGTGGTTGTTACATTTCTGTTTACCGCTGAAATGATTGCTAAAATGCACATAAGAGGTATTCTTAAGGTAAATAAAAAAATATGACCAAACAAAGAATATTCAAGAAAATAATTTAAAAAAAACCAAACAGTATTATTTAACTTGATAAATCTGAGTCATTACAATTGTTCCATATCTCTGATTTCTCTACTTAGCATAAAAATACCTTCAAAGTAATAGATTCCAAATCATAGGAAAAATCATAGATGTCACTGGACAACATATTTTTTTAATTATTTTATGATGATCCAACAAAATATATTTTTGTTTGTTTGTTACAGGGTGACAATCCATACCTCAAAGATCACTGGTGTCAATTTGATGCCTCAATGGTTTTTTTTCTTTGGGTTTCTGTTATTTTACAAATGTTTGAAATGCCTGGTGTAGTACCCCGCTTCAGTTATTTGAGCATTCTAAGAGCTCCTCGACCACTTATCATGATAAGATTTTTGAGAGTGTTTTTAAAATTCTCAATGCCAAAATCACGTATCAATCAAATATTCAAGTAAGTATCGCTCAAGCTCATATGTTTTTTTTCCCTAGTAATTAATATTTTTACAACAATGAAGCTTAAAGAATTAAACGAATGTCATTGTTCACGATCCACACTCAAATATCAATAATAAATTGGACAATTTGAAGTTATCTGTCAAAAATTTTAAATGTATTAAAAACTGTTTTTACCAAGCATCTGAAATCAATATTTCATAATATTTAGTAACACAGTACATACATAGAATGAGTTTGGGAAAGGGATACAAAGATTTTGTCAGTACTCTTTCGAAAAGTGTAAATAGCCAGGAAATTAAGGGTGCACTTCAACAGCTCAACACATTTTTCGTAGGTAAACATAGATTGAAAGAAAGACTCGTTTGTGCACTGTATGTTCAAAAATGATTTCCTGTTTACAGACGATCCAGCCAACAAATATACAATGTGACATTATTTTTTCTATTTTTTATGTCACTGTATAGCTTGTTAGGAGTGCAATTTTTTGGCGAATTGAAAAACCATTGCGTCTTGAATACAACTGATCCAGAGTGAGTATAAAATTTATTCAAACCAAATCAAACTCTATTTATTTTTAACATAACAATACACCTTTTTCAAACTACAAACAAGGCTATTAATATTAAAATTTGAGTTAAAAATTAGCAGGCATACAAAACCAAAGCTTTAAGTTTTCAGAAAATAGTTTACAGATAATTGGAAACATGAAAGCAAGGTATAATGGTTTATAAATAAAATGTCAGCGATCTCTTAGTAATAATTTATAATCAAAATTCCATTAAGAGTTCACAAACAATCATGAAATGATGATTAGCAAGAATAATGAGCTGGACTTTTTTACAATCAAATAACCTGCACTTAGATATTTTGAGGAAATAAAATTTTGTATATACAGCCTTGCTTGTAATTTGTATTGTTTTAATTGATAATGTTCGCGATGAACGAAACTGGTCCTGTTCTTAAAATAAATATTTAACCATTTAACTGCTAGAAATAAATAAAATAGTAGGAAAACGACACACTGGTGGGTCATTAGCATTACATGGGTTAAATTTGTGGAAATAGTACTAAAAAATGTGTTCTATTCTTTCGTTTCTTGATTTTAATTTATTGACATATCTCACATTTATAGTTTGATGATATAATTGACACTTGTTTAAACCTTTTTTTTAGTTACATCACAATAAACTCAATAGCTATACCAGATACATTTTGTTCTCGAGAATCAGGCTCAGGTTATCAATGCCCCACTGGAATGAAATGTATGAAACTAAAACTGTCAAAATACATAATGGGATTTAATGGATTTGAACAGTTTAGTGAGTTAATTTTTTTAACAATATTCAGTAGCCAGAGCATATTTCAGTTTCATAATATTCATGTCAAACATTTCTACCAAGAAGATACTTTGAAAATCAATTTTAAAAGCAAAATGTTTTGCTGTCTCTAGTATAAATACAATACAGTAGTGTCTATGGTCTGTGCTCCTAGTATCCTAGCTAATTATAAATTACATCTTTGTGTGATAGATTAAGCATTTAAGTACTGTTTATATTTATGATTTCAGTCACAAGTATATTTACCGTATATCAAGCAGCATCACAAGAAGGATGGGTTTTCATAATGTACAGGGCAATTGATTCGTTACCAGCATGGCGAGCTGCATTATACTTTAGGTTTGCTTAAATTCTGATTTATTTTTATAATTAAGGACATCTTAAAAGTATTTTCACTCTATTTCTACATTCACTTCTAAGATATCCATTTCGATAAAATTTTGGTTATTCTTACAGCACAATGATATTTTTTCTTGCGTGGTTGGTGAAAAATGTTTTCATTGCTGTTATAACGGAAACCTTCAACGAGATCCGAGTACAGTTTCAACAAATGTGGGGAGTAAGAGGACATATCCAAAACAGCACTGCATCGCAAATATTAACTGGTGATGATACAGGATGGAGACTTGTTACATTGGATGAAAATAAGCATGGAGGTAACGCATTGATTCTTTGCATTCTTAACTGCTGTTAGGTGTATGTATGGCAATACCTTGCACGCTGAATTTTTTTTATGAAACTGATTAATTTTGGCTGAATATTTTTAGGTCTTGCACCAGAATCATGTCAACAAATCTTAAGATCAGCCTATTTTAGACTACTCGTAATGACTGTGATTCTTTCAAACGGAATTGTTACGGCAACTATGAATTTTAAACATGACGGGCGGGCAAGAAGAGTATTTTATGAAAAATATTACTACATTGAGGTGAGTTGTCTTATGATGAAATAATATAGTTATGATTTGACAAAATTGCTTTAATTTTAACATTGAAGAATATCCAAATAAATATAATGGTATGTTAGTGGTATTTATATTAAAAATGTTAATGGTTGAATTTAATTCGTAGGTTGCATTTACAATATTTCTTGATTTAGAAACACTATTTAAAATATGGTGCCTAGGTTGGAGAGGTTATTTCAAGCACTCAATTCATAAATTTGAATTACTGCTCACAATTGGAACTAGTCTTCATGTAATCCCAGCATTATACCTCTCGGGATTCACGTATTTCCAGGTAAATTCAGTGAAATATAATATCTTAATATGTAGTGTCTTTTGATTGGTTGTAATCATTGTAATTATTTCAAAATTTTGGGTGATCACCTCCAACTACTGATCCCAATATACGAACATCAAAAACTAAAAAACCCACATACTGCAGTGATATATTTCTTCTGTATTTTACACAGGTTCTAAGGGT
The DNA here is from genome assembly GCA_028555115.1 of Himalopsyche japonica. Classification (NCBI taxonomy): domain Eukaryota; kingdom Metazoa; phylum Arthropoda; class Insecta; order Trichoptera; family Rhyacophilidae; genus Himalopsyche; species Himalopsyche japonica. The sequence continues at coordinate 1,928,253 of JAHFWJ010000015.1, forward strand.
AGTTCGTCTCATCAAAGCGTCTCCATTATTGGAAGGATTTGTTTACAAAATATTTGGACCTGGCAAGAAGCTCGGGAGTTTGATCATATTTACTATGTGCTTACTTATTATAAGCTCTTCAATATCGATGCAGCTTTTTTGTTTTTTGTTTGAATTCACCAAATTTGAAAGTTTTCCAGAAGTGAGTTGATTCATTAAAATATTAATCACTGATTCAATATTTAGTCAATGGATTGTAAATATTTATTACAATTATTTTATGTATATGAAATATCAATAATTAATCTAAAAGTGTACCTTAACTATATAATATTGAATTTACTTTTTTTTGTGTTTTAGGCCTTTATGTCTATGTTTCAAATCCTTACGCAAGAAGCTTGGGTGGAAGTTATGGATGAAACGATGATACGAACAAGTCAGACATTAACTCCACTTGTAGCAATGTATTTTATATTATATCATTTGTTTGTCACACTTGTAAGTAAAAATCTAAATTATCTATTAATTAATCAGGCATGAAATGTAATTTATTTAAATATTAATCATGTTTATAAAATTTATAATTATAGATTGTGCTTTCACTTTTCGTGGCCGTCATTCTCGACAATCTTGAATTAGATGAAGATATAAAGAAATTAAAACAATTGAAATTTAGAGAGCAGAGTGCGGAAATTAAAGAAAGTCTTCCATTTCGATTAAGAGTGTTTGAAAAATTTCCCGATAGTCCTCAAATGACATGCTTACATAAAGTTCCAAGTGATTTCAACTTACCAAAGGTAACTAGCAATCTATTTGTAATTTGTCATTGGCATATTCAAGGTGATGCAAAAGTCTTTAGATGCTTCATTTGGTTGATAAATTCAATAATTTGATACATCAATTCATTATCTACAGGTGCGAGAATCCTTCATGCGTCAGTTCGTCTATGAAGTAGAAGAAGAAGAGCTTGATGGCACAGCTGGTAAAAAGTGCACAGGAGGATCAGCATGGGATTGTAAAATTGTTTATCGAAAGCAGCGCCCTGTCAGAACATTAACGTGTGCTCCTAAATTACGCCAGGGTACAACAGACCTCAGAAAAGCAGCAGTTGCAATTATTATAAAGTAAGTATTAATTACATTGATTATATTTTCTTCTTTGTTCCAACACCTAATGGAGGCATCTAAACAATAGTTATTAGTTTCTTATATGAACTACAAAATAATTCATTTTGATAGATTATTTTGTTCCCGAGAGATCGAGAATAGAAATATTGAGTATGGGCAGTATATATCTAATTTTTAGTTGCTTTATTTTAATGACCAGATGGGTGGGAGAAAATTAAGACGTTGCATTCTACCATCCCTTCAAACACAAATCCACCAAGTTGTTTCAAGAGTTATTTAATAAAATTATTTCACTTGAGCTAATGTGATTAGTTTATAATTAAAAAATAAATTCGTTTTGTTTTTTATAAGTAAAAGTTATAATAATGTAAAACATGTTATATTTTAGGTTATTTTGATTCATGACTATATTATTTTTATGTTTTCTTTATAGTGATTCAAATAATCAGCGGCTCATGTTGGGTGATTCAGCACTGTTGGCTGTTGGAGGAGCTGGGGGAAAAGGTCCAGGAGGACTTAAGTCACAAGGGACTGTTACAAGTGCTAAACAACTCCGAATAGATCAAAAGAAGTTGGTATTCTCATTAGATTATTCCTATTAGATTTGAAATCAGGGTTGTGGAGTCTGAGTCGTGGAGTTACGGTGTTTTGATCAGAGTTCGAGTTCGAGTTGGAGTCACTCATTTTTCATGATTCCAATTTTGAATGTCTTTATGAACAATGTGCTAGATTTGTTGTTGATCTTTAATTTAATACACATAAATAGGAAAGGTAGTAAAAAAAACCTAACAAAATTAATCTTTTTTTAGTCAGTCATCTTGGTCAATGTCGAAGTTGTGTTTTCTTTTAACGACTCCTCAGCCCTGGTTGAAATTGTAAATTGTTGCTAATGTTTTAATAATAAAGCCATATTATTTCTGGTATAAAACATAATTGCTCCAAGTGTGTTTCTCAAAATGATATAATCATATTAGCTTTAATTGCATTAAATGTTGTGTTCTTTTTAATGATTTTATTTTTACATTTTTTTTTTTTTTGTGTATGTACGTACAAATTGAAGTATACGCAGAAAGGTTCAAAGATTAGATTTTGACTTGTGATATTGCTCATTCCCAATTCGGGACTGTCAGGTTTGGCTCCCGATCAATAAGAAGGTCGGTGCGTTCCGGCTCAATCAAATTAAAGCAAACTTATGAACATTTGATGGAAAATGGAGACATTGGAGCTGCCCCTAGAGTTACCAGTAGCCGTGCCAGACCGCATGATCTTGATATTAAGCTGCTACAGGCAAAGAGACAGCAAGCCGAAATGAGGAGGTAACTATCATTCAAATCTAAATTAAATTTTTATCGAAATTCATGTAAAATGTAATTAACCATGATTTGTTTGCCAATATAAACTTGCCTAACTATATATGTTTCATTTCCTCATCTTATTAGAAATCAAAGGGAAGAAGACTTGCGGGAAAATCATCCTCTTTTTGATACACCTTTACTAGCCGTACCTAGAGAATCACGCTTTCGTAAACTATGCCAAGGAGCTGTTTATGCAAGATACGATGCTCGTCTAAAAGATCCTCTAACTGGTAAAGAAAGAAAAGTTCACTACAAGACATTGCAGTAAGTAGCAGCATTTAATATGAAATAATTCTTCAGCACCATGTGCAACTAATTTTTTGAGATATTACATAAAACTATCAAGTTAAAAAATATTTATTTAGCAAAAACTATTTTCATAATCCATTTCTGGAGGAAAAACCTTTATCGAGATTTTCATTGAATAAAATATATTCAGTTACAATGATTTACATATGCAGGATTGGTAATTGTTCAATAATTGCACATATAAGTAATTCATCTATTTTCGTATTTATATACGACTTCAAATCTTTGAAAGAAGTTGTATGTTAGTTATAAAATGGTGAAAATAATAATTTTACCCAGTGTTTAATTATCAATGTTTTTTCAGCAATTTCCTCGGATTGGTTACTTATCTCGACTGGGTGATGATTTGCATTACAACATTATCGTGTTTGTCGATGATGTTTGAAACACCTGTTTATAGAGTTATGGACAATCCAGCATTACAGGTATTTCAACTTAATTAAATGTATAGATTCACTTTAATATATCTGGATTTTGTGTCATTAATATAATCATATTGTAAAAGAACTTTCCACAGACAACAACAATCGAGAGATGTAAGAAATGTTTTTAACAAACTAATATTATATTGAAAACAATTAGCAATATTAGAACATATATAATATACAATATTCTTTTTATTTTAGGTTGCAGAGTATGGATTTGTTATATTTATGAGTCTTGAGTTGGCATTGAAAATTCTTGCTGATGGACTGTTTTTTACACCAAAAGCTTATTTGAAAGATGCTGCTTCTGTTTTGGATGTGTTCATATACGTGGTAAATCAGTGTTTATTTATAACTTTGTAATTTCTTTAACACTTTTATGAGCAGAATTATTTACCTTAATTTAATATTATTAGGTATCATTGACATTTTTATGGTGGATGCCAGTTCGCGTTCCACCAGGTTCGTCTGCTCAACTATTGATGGTTCTACGTTGTGTGCGCCCATTAAGGATATTTACACTTGTCCCACATATGAGAAAAGTGGTATATGAATTGTGTAGAGGCTTCAAAGAAATTTTACTGGTGAGGGATAAGTTTTTTTTTCTATCTGATTATTTACTCTGACTAGTGTTCATTTGAATGAGCAAATAGTTTTGAGTTTGTTAGATGGTAAATGTTTATTTTATTGTATTCCAGGTATCAACATTACTTATACTACTCATGTTCATATTTGCCAGTTATGGTGTACAACTTTATGGTGGGAGGTATGTAATAAATCTATTTATTACTTCACAATAAAAAATAAAAAAAAACAATAAAAATCTTCTAATGATATTTAAGTATTCAATTCATTACAAAAAATACTTTGCTTAAATTTATTTAAACTTTTTTAGGTTAGCAAGATGTAATGACCCAACGATACAAAAACGTGAAGACTGTGTTGGAGTATTTATGAGACGAGTATTTGTAACAAAAATGAAATTACAACCTGGTCTGAATGAATCTTATCCATCAATGCTTGTACCGAGAGTCTGGTTAGTAAATGCTGGTAATAATATTTTGTCTAGGTAATATTTTGTTTTAATAATTTTATTTCTATGAAAATATATTGTTTCAGGGCCAATCCTCGAAGATTCAACTTTGACAATATAGGAGATGCAATGCTCGCATTATTTGAAGTACTATCATTCAAAGGCTGGCTGGATGTTAGAGATGTTCTCATAAAAGCTCTTGGACCGGTAATTTTTAATTTCTAACTGTGTGCAAATTAATTTTATACAGTGTTAACACGAAATGAAAAATTGTTTTAGGTACATGCAATATACATACACGTGTACATTTTCCTTGGATGTATGATTGGCTTGACACTATTTGTCGGTGTCGTAATTGCCAACTATTCAGAAAACAAAGGAACCGCCTTACTCACAGTCGACCAAAGGAGATGGTATGAAGAATGCTTTTCATAATTAAACATTGAGTGTTTATGGGTGTTCATAATATGTACAATCATTTGGTTTGTTTTTACACAGGTGTGATTTAAAAAAGAGATTAAAAATTGCTCAGCCACTTCATTTACCGCCAAGACCTGATGGTCGACGTGTTCGTGCAGCAGCCTACGATGTTACCCAGCACATTGCTTTTAAACGATGCATTGCAATAGCAGTATTATTAAATAGCAGCTTGTTAGCTGTGACGGTATGTATAAAATAATTTTATAATCGGATATATGAATATAACTCTATTTCTGATAATATTTCTTTTCAATGGTGATTTTAATTAAGTACTAAAAATCATTACAAATATGGGTCTAACAACATGTGTTGTAGATGCTCGACAAAAATTGTAAAAAAAAACTCACCATAGATAAATGCAAATATGATGATTCTTCACTTTCAGTGGATCAAAGAAGCAGCACATACAGAATGGTTGGCACTTACGTCAGCGTTATTAACCCTTGTTTTTGTTGCTGAGGTCGTTTTAAAAAATATTGCATTCACCCCCAGAGGATATTGGCAAAGTAGAAGAAACAGATATGATCTTCTTGTTACAGTAGCAGGTTGCATGTGGATATTTATACATTGTATGTTTAAGGTAAGATTCCATGCAACACATTTTGTAAATAAGTAATCACTGATTTAAAGATAATCTATTGATAAAATACATCTTTTCTTTTCAGAATGATTTGTCATACTTCATCGGATTTATGGTTGTGATCCTCCGATTTTTTACTATAACCGGGAAACATACAACATTGAAGATGCTTATGCTTACAGTTGGAGTTTCAGTTTGTAAATCATTCTTTATTATATTTGGAATGTTTCTGTTAGTATTCTTTTACGCCCTGGCTGGAACGATTGTATTTGGAAATGTCAAATATGGCGAAGGCATCGGAAGGTCAGTAAGATTTGAAAGTATTAATAATGTGTATCCAATACTAGAATTACTTATTATACTAGAATACTCACATTCAATGTTATTGTTATTCAAGGAGGGCAAATTTCAACACTGCAATCCATGGCGTGGCAATGTTGTTCCGAATAGTCACAGGTGAAGATTGGAACAAGATTATGCATGACTGTATGGTTGCACCGCCATACTGTACTCCACGTGATAATTACTGGGAAACCGATTGTGGAAACTTCACTGCTTCACTTATATACTTCTGCACATTTTACGTCATCATTACATACATTGTACTGAATCTACTTGTTGGTAAGATCATTTAATATATAAAAATACATTGTACCAAATAGTATTGCTTAGCGTAAAATTTTCAATCAACACTATTTTTCGCTTTGTTATACAAATTAATATGTGAACTAGAATACAAAATAATGCTAGTATCAACCATGCTAAAATTGAGAAAAAAATATATCTTATTTTAGATTCTCAAAAACAAGATTCTAAACAACTGTCAAAACTTGAATGAGTATTATAAACTATGGTAAACATTTTTTATGATTCCTTTATAAGTTAATGTATTGTACAGCGAATTAATGATGGCATATCAGTTTATTATGTATATCTTTATTCATTATTTGTTTACTGTTATTGCAAATTGTGATGGCGATGCTAAGTATTAATTGCTACAATTTAATTAAAAATATGAATTTGCATAGTATTTAATCCCTTCATCCACTCAAATAAAAACCCACCTATTTCATAATTTATTATTATTTAAAAAACTATGAAATATCTACGATTTGCAGTGATGTAAGATTGTGTTCTTTGCAATGTGGCGTATTTTCATTAGTTCTTTAATCGGCGCATTGCAGTGATTATTTATCTTTGAAGAAAAAATATAATATGAACTCTTTCGTTGTTACATGCAGCTATTATCATGGAGAACTTTTCATTATTCTATTCAAATGAAGAAGACGCTCTGCTTTCGTATGCAGATATTAGGAATTTTCAAAATACGTGGAACATAGTTGACATTCATCAAAGAGGTGTTATACCAGTTAGAAGAGTAAGTTCATTCACAAATTACCTTTCTAAAACTACTTTTTTTTTAAAAAAATGTGTATTGGATGATATACACCACTTATTTCATTTAAGTACAAGAATTCATCTTAGAAATTCTAACAAGGCAATTGAATGAAAGAAATGAAATTATCTTATTTAGTCATTTATTATTGTATGTGCTATTGATAATGTTGCAGCGTGTTGATTTGGTTTCTAGCTTAAGTGAACAATAAAGATTATCTCACACATATATCTATATTAAATATATATATGTGTGTAATTAATTACCGTAAATTGAATAAATTAAAAAGTGAAACAATTGAGTAAGATACATAAGGACATTTTGATGTTTGTTCTATTAATTAACTTGTTCATATGCAATTCAGACTGATGTAAAACTTCCATGCCGATGATATTTCTTTATATTTACAAATGTGATGATTTTTTTAAAAATAATACCGATAAAATTTGATTACATTTTGTTTAAGGTAAAATTCATTCTACGCCTTCTCAAAGGACGCCTAGAATGTGACCCTCAAAAAGATAGATTGTTATTCAAATACATGTGCTATGAACTAGAAAAACTTCACAATGGCGAAGATGTAACCTTTCATGATGTTATAAAGTAAGAAAAATAGAAAATATAATAATCATTTTTATATTCTGACCAATCATTATAAATTACTTGATTATTTTGTAGCATGTTGTCGTATCGATCTGTGGATATTCGAAAAGCTCTGCAATTGGAAGAACTTCTTGCAAGAGAAGAATTTGAATACTTGATTGAAGAAGAAGTAGCTAAGCAAACTATCAGAACATGGCTGGAAGGATGTTTGAAGAAAATTAGAGCAACCACGGTATATTTATCAATAATGGTATATCATGCTTTCATTCAATTTACTTAACTAATATCGTCTATAATCCAAATATTTCAGAAACAACAAACGAGTTTGATGGCAGGGTTAAGGGCGACAAATGAATTGAAAGCAGCTTTAGATGCTGATGATCAAATAGTAATAGCCCGAACAGACTCTGGCACCAAGGTATTATAAATAATTATTTTAATCATATTAAATTATCAATAATAATAGAGAGATAAGTATTAAAATTTTATAAAATTTTAAATGTATAGGGTGCAGCAGAAAATATTCCACATCATGAGCATTCTTCGGGAATGCTGCCTGTAGCTGGGCCACATACAGAAACGCCATCATCATCAACCATTCGGTCAGGACTTCGACCAAAGAAACCTGGCCAAGTGGTAGCTGGGACCACCCAAGGGCTAAGCAGGTATTTATTTAAAAATCATTTTTTCTTCTAACATATGCACTGTATAATAAGTAATTATATTTTTTAAGAAAAAATAAAAAACTGATAATCTTGAGTCTTATTAGATCAAACATGCCGATTTATTAGCATACCTAAACTTATGTTGGAAGCATTACAGTTTCAAACCATCAGCATAAATAATCGTATATCATATAAAATTCATTGCTATGATACATTTCACAAATCAATGTCATTGATTTTTATGAATTTTGTGAATGTTATCAAATTTTGTACTAAAAGCTTTTAGTTATGAAGCTTTACACATGGTCTTTTCATGTTGCAGCTAAAATGACAATAATTCATAGAGTTAAAACAATTGAAAATTGTAGCTAAATTGTCTATTTTATGAAAAAAAGTAATTGGATATATGAATATATAAATTTTGTTGAACTGATAAGATTATTAATTATTGAATAATTACAGTAAACCCCCCCAATAATGAAGAGATAGGGGGATTTTCAATTGATTTTTTTTTATTCAAAATGCGGAATTACATATTATTTTTTAATTAATTAATTGATCATAAATATGTATATTACTTAAGCATATACGTATTCAAAATTATTTAAGTCGTGCACATTATCAAGACATGTGAATTTAGAGACACGAGACAATGCACGACAGTATTTAAATACAGAATTGTATGAACTATTTTTATGAAAGCCCTATTAGAAGTTTTATTTTTTCATTATTCGGGGGATTTGACTCATTATTGGAAAACCTGCCGCAAATGTTATTGGGGGGTTCATTAGCGGGGAGCTCATTATTGGGGGATTTACCGTAATATGTTGCGTTAGAAATTGTATGATATTAAGCGGATTATTAAAACTAAGCAGTGCTGATTTTTATTCTAGATCTGATAGTGCTGGTAGTCAAGGAAGGAAATTTTTACAACCAACTCTTAGCGATCCTCATCCAACAACGGCTAAAAGGCCTCAGGGTAAGCTACTTCATTATGACATATACAGGTTATATAGCGGGGTGGTTTGCTACAATATTTGGTTTCCATTATAGTAAATATGAATTTTAACAGCTCATTTTTGGCAGCTGTAAAGTAGCTATGGTAAATTTATTATGTAAACATATTTGATAAACCAATGTATTTTGAATATAGAAACATTTTATCAAAGTTACCATCAATTATTGTGATGATAAGAAAATCACATGAAAATTTTTGAAGAAATATCAAATGGATTTGGAGAAAGAGGCTCTGTAGTAGATAATCTAAATCCTCATAATGTACAAAAAGACTAGCTGAAAACATTTTAGCTTTTCAAAAATGTGCTCCAAACAATCCATCACCCTAAATTTAAAACTGTGCTTAAGAAATTGAACTTAAGACAACGACTTTATGGAAGATTATCTATAAATTTTTGCATTTGTTTTCTTTTAAAATTTCATCGACACAACTGCTTCTTCTAAAAGACCATTTACGACATACATCAATAAAATGTTATAGTTTTCTTGCGATAATAGGGTAATAATGTGAAAGTATGATGGAAAATGTTGTAAAAAGAGTCTGCATTTGTGAAGCTAGCAGAGGCGGACATTGTCTTCCATGTGTATTCCCAAAATTCAATAAAACATTTATTAGCATACAACCAATATGTTTACATTGAACATAAAGTTATACAATAATAACGTAGTGAGCTTTCTCGGCGGACACCTGTATTTAAATAACTTAAATGCTATGTCTTTTATAAAAGTATGTCCGGTAATAGATTAATTTAATTTTAGTACCATATCATAAAATTTTATTTCTTATCACAATATTTGTATTTAATAGGGCAAGATTTAAGTAACGCATAATTGCTACATAATGGCAAATAAAACATTACAACTGTTTCATCTTTCATAAATATACACCCAGTCCTTTTTATACGCGATTTTTTTGGACGGCACCGCTTCACTCATTTTTATGCGATTTTTTCCCCAAATTTGTTTTAAAGAAGAAATTTATATATAACTTTAAATACAATGCATTTATTAAATTCGTTGAATAGCACTTTTCTCGGCCATAAATTTTACCACTTTAAATTATTATGTCAAATAAATGCCCTCCAATGACGTCCAAATATTTTTAACGTTAAATAATAAATGCGAACCGAAAATAAAAATATTATTCTTTAAGAAAAATAAAATAATTTACACTTGCATGAGTATTTAAAAAAGACAGTTTTATCTTGGCTTTCATACATAAAGGTCGTGTTTCCTGATTTATCTTGCTAAACAGAGGCTTTTCTTCAATTATAACTTAATTAATCCAAGTAATTAATTAAATTAATAAAAATAAGTGAAAAAAATTATACTTATATTGTCTTATTATATTTTTATAAGCAATAAAGACGTGAATATATATTTTTTTTCCACGAATTTTAAAGAGCAAATTTTGGTTTTTCATACATTTCTGGTACTTTTTTACGCGATATTTTAATGTTTGGAACCAATTTACCAAATTATATGAAAGTTGTGTTTTTTACGCTTTATTTACTTTATATCACATGTAAAAATATTATTTGTAGTAAACTGGATTCGATAATGATTTTAATATTTGTTTATTTTCCTTAGCTTCTTCAAGTGGAAAGACTACCGCAGGAAGGTCTGGTGTCACAGTGGGGACAAGTAACAGTGGTATTGGAGGAGTGTTTGGTGCGATTCATGCAGCTTCATCAGGAGGCACTCCAGACCCAAGTGGCTCTGGGGGCTTAGGCACTGAAAGTGGTAGTGTAAGTACGGCTGTCAGATTACCACCGGCAGTTCATGATGTACGTGACTGGTGGCGTGCCCAACTTGCACATAGATATCATGCACATTGTCACTAGGATATGGTTTTCTTGTGTCAGTGATATTAACATATTTATAATGAATGAATCGGATAGTTTTTAGCTGTACACATTTTGTTTTGTTTTGTCAGCTTTTCATAAAAAGATACAAATATAATTCATTCATATAATTTATGATATCAACTGAAGGTACTTGATGGAATTTCAATATCAAATTTGAATTGTTACAACTTTTTATGATTCCACATGTTTTATCACTAACGACCCGGGTTTCGCCTTTCGGCATCTTCAGGCACTCCATCACACAGATGCAACAGAACTGAGTCTGTTCAGTTCAGAACTGGTTAGTTCTGTTGCATCCGTGTGATGGAGTGCCTGAAGATGCCGGAAGGCGAAACCCGGGTCGTTAGTGTCAAAACATATGGAATCGTACAAAGTTGTAACAATTCAAATTTGATAATTCATTCAGTTAGCATAGTTATGATATTCCAAATATTCAAAAAATATTATACAAATGTTTCTTCTTGAGAAAAGACATCCTTCTTATTGACTGCAAATCAGAATTCATTTATTTTATAACATAACGAAATTTTAAAATCACTCAAGATAACTGTAGTCATTAAATGAAAGTATGTCCTGGAAACCAGATATCACAAATGGTGTTACATACACTAATTAATAAAAATATACTGCCTTTAGATATTTGAGGAAAAGCAATGCAGGGAAAGGAATGCGGTAGATTACTTTGTATGATATATAAATATGTATAATATTAATAAATGATTTTACTTTAGTCTTAAGCTAATATTTTTTTAGAATACTATGATAGATTCGTATAAACAATAAAAAATGCAATGGAGAGTATGTATTTATAAATAAATTCTTTTCTATGAAGTTGATGCAATATAATTAGCAGGCATAACGCCTAAATGTGATTGTATGCTGACTACAGTAACATGAATAATAATTTACTTGTGTTCAGTGTTTTTTTAAGCTAATATATTATTTGTACTGTAACTCTTGAACATATTTAACTATAAATTATAGTATTATGATATTGTCAATTTAATTGCAGCGTGAGTATCATTTGTTATAGAATAATTTAAGTTACCGTGAATTGAGCCTTCATATAAACTTATCCTTAGAAAGTAGCTTTAAGTGTTTTTAAAAAAACAATAATTTTAGTTTCAATTCAAAATTTTTGAATGTAATATCAAACGTGATAAGCGGCATCCATAAAAAGCAATTGTTCTGTCCAGGGCTTTTTTACCCAATTAACGCGGTGGAACGACGTTCCGGCATCTTTTTCATGATACTTTTTTTGTGCGTTTCGTGGCATAGTAAAAGCTGCTTTAAATTTCATTTAAATGATATTTGAATATAATTTTATTTAGTAAAAAGCTTCACATGAAGTGAGTTCCGGCACTTTTTTTTAAAAAAAGCCTTGGTTCTGTCACACTATTTACACTCCCCTTTTCAGATATAATAAACTACACAATTGCAAAAATGAAATTAATTAATAATATGAAAGTCAAGGCGTAAGTCCAATTGATTTTATTGATTGATGTTGCTGAAGTTATTTTTGTTATATCGCAATATTTTATATGGGAAAATGTTAATAGTTCATTGAAGTATACGCATCAACTCAAATTGTTCATATTATATATATGTTGAATTTTGCATTTCATGATTTTATATGATAATATAAATAACAGTTGAAAATAATACCAAAATCATTGAAAGGTTTTAACTTTTGAATCAATGTAAAGTAGAAATTTGTCAGGTCTTAATATGTGGCCAATATTCCAATAGCAAGAATGATAATGATGTAAAAAGTGCACAAATGATATATAAAAATAAAATAGCAGTATATTTATAAGTTTTCACTACTTTCATAATCGTTAAGAAAACTAACAGAGTCTGTCCTCAACTGCAAAAACTTGATTGTATAATTGCTTAAATTAAAAGAAAAATCAGAGGGCCTAAACACATTATGTAGTATATATTTTTTTGCCATTTGAGTATCGACGCAACATAATTGTGTTCATAAGTCTTGGAAAATATGAAACTGTTCATTTCAGTAGCACTAATCATAGTAAATTGTGAAAGTTTAATGAAATAAATGTTTACTGGATTGCACCCTTTCTCTTTTAAGTACATGTATGTGATTTTGGCTTAACTTTTGATTTATTTTCAAAGCAATATTTAATTCAAACTATTAATAAGTTTTGCCAAACAAATATAGTTTCAAAAAAAACACATGCAAATAACCAAAAACATGATTTAGCACGTCGGCTTTGTTTGACAGAAGAAAATAATAAATCAAACGTTGGAATGTAAAACCATTATTTAAATTTTCTGGGCTATTACTATCATTCGAGTAATTACATACATAAAAATTACTTATTACCAACAGACCAGAATAATTTCAGAAAAATTGATAAAAAACGAATATTCATAGAATAAAACATATAATCTAATTGAAATAATTTCTTTTAATTTTTTAATTATCACCTGTAAAAATATGTCATAATAATTTACTTACTTTTTCAGAACTAAAAATAATTAGATATAGGTAAATAAATCAATAAAAATAGATTGGATACTAGGTAATAATCATTTATTGTTTATGTTTTCAAATGTTTACCGTGATATAAAGTGATGATTAAATTTATATGGCAGTTGATAATTTTGTAATAACGTTACCTATGTAAAAATCTAATTTATAGATAATGATTTTATTTCACTGAATTAAAAATAAATAATTTTGTTGTTAAACAGTAACTATTTGGTTTTTCATTCCTGTGTTATCCTTTTCCATCTTTATTTGGTATATTGCCAGATTTATCTTGCAAGACATGCTGTTGGTCACCCTATCTAATCCTGATATAGGATGCAGAGATAGTGGTTAGCCAATTAGATCTTCCCCTAACTCTGTAGAACAACTAATATCCTATTTTTTTAAAAATGCATTCGGTTGAGCTGCTCTATTGGGAATATATTTTCTTGTGATAAAAGAACTCCATCAACTCAAAAAAAATTATATTTCATCATGAAAACACTATACTGAGTTTCCAGACTACAAGTTTTTGATAGATACTATAGGTAGGATATTTTGAATTTGTGCGGAGCTCAGTTATCAAAGAGCATCCAATTGCATCTGCGGTTGAGGTTACAAGCCGCAGATGCCTACAGAAATACCTCAAATATACTTGTATCTTCTTCCAACCAGCAAAATTATTCAAATAGTGTACATAGTGGATCTATGATAGAAACTGAAATTTTGTGATATAGAATCTTGGGGCTATGTATAATAGCCACATGTTCCACATATAGAGTGAAAACGATCAATGAAGAAAAAAATAAAAACTGGTAAAAACAAATGATAGAATTTATTTAGTATAAAAAAAATATAAAATAATTACATTGTCTTTGGAGACGTTTCCTCAACCATTTTACAGTATAAAACTAGCACTTTCTATGAAATATATTCCTTATGGACAATAAACTACTACACAAAAGAGTCAACAATAATAAAAAAAATCCTAGAGCAGTACAAATATAAGTACACGTTTTCAAATTCTAGTGGTAACAATTGCTATATACTAAAATGTATCATAACAAGAATCTTATTTATGAATTTTGTCAGTGTCCACGAGAAGTTGTTTCCTACATACTATATCATCATCAGCCGGGGTCGATCCACTGCTGGATGAAGGCCTCCCCCTGTTTTTTTTTTTTCCTTTTTTTTTTTTTTTTTTTTTTTTTTTTCAGGGGGGGGTTTGGACATAGCAACACCACGCTGCCCAGGCGGGTTGGTGTTCGGTTTTCCTTCCCATAGCCAAGAGAACACGGCACTCTGCGTTCCCGAGCGGTCACCCATCCAAGCACTATCCGCGCCCAATGTTGCTTAACTTCGGTGATCGCACGAGAGCCGGTTTACAACGTGGTATGGTCGTTGGCACATACTATATAACCGTTTTAAATTATCCAATTACAATGCCACTACTAAGGGTAATTCATTATTTGTAATTGAAAAAAAAGATGTTATCCTATTAAAGTACTTTTTTGTAAAGAATATTGTTTGAATTCGAGTCTCATGAGTGACAGATAGGCAGCTCTACCAAACAAAAATTTCACTGTGCAAGAAAATAATTTTTTAACAGCAATCACAAATGTTAGATGTTGATTCAATATTTCATACAGTCTGATCATTATTTTCCAAATGTTTTAAGGATATTTTGAGATTCAAAAATAAGCATTGGAATAATAAAAGAAAAATGAGATAAAATAAAATAGCAACATAGATCTTTTGATCTAAGATTTTTTTAGACACGGCAATGTGTTCAGTTGGGGTATTTTTTTAAACTCAATTTTATATGACAGAGAAGTAAGGATTAAAAATTTATATATGCTTTACCTAGTAGATCATTTTGTATATTTGAGGATAAGTCGGCATCAGCATAGTTCTGGTAATGGCATGATGTTGAAATAGATTTTTTTTTTTCATTAATTTTGTAGGTCTAAATAAATTATAGTTTTTATGTTATTTTATGGTACATTACTTTGTAGCAAATAGTTGTAGTAGTAACCATTTAATAATCATTTTTCATTGTTTAGTAACATAAGAAATTCTTTGAACAATAAGAACATCAATCACTTGATCAAGCAAATTATTGCTTAAACTCATTTCATATTTCACAGAGTAAGATTGGATAAAAGTTTTTTATAAATATATAAACATAATACATCATTATTCATTTAATTCTTTTCTAATATAAATTAATACTATTGCAATGAATGCATCAATTTGGCATTTAATAGTCACATTTCCATTTAAATGGTTTTAAAGTAATACAGACAAAATTTCATTAATATGATAATAACATTCACTTTAATGACAACACAAATGCAATGTAAGGCCAATATCATGAAGAAATTAATGGAATGATAATGTGATATTTTGTACAAGTAACATGAAATCATTTTCATAGAACATTTATGTCTTTGTTCTTAGATCTGAAACTGAACAACATTTTTTTTAGGTTTCCTAATTGTTTGATATTGTTATTTTTATACAAATATATAAAACCCGTTTATTTCAAATATAAAACATAACAAATAGACAGAATAACAATTTAAATAACTTTTAAATGTAAAAAATATGTTAATGACAGGTAATCTAATCTTCACAAACAACAAACCAAAAAAAAAACATGAACTGCTTTGCGCATTCTTATCACATAATGTAGATGTTGCTCTCACACTCAAACAATTTTCTATCACCAAACACAAATATTTCACTATCAAACTTTTACAATGGTGATTCCTTTAAAGGTATACAATCCACCTGAAACACAATAATTTGAAATTAAACACAAAAATAAGTCTAGCATTATAAATATTTTTTGACTCAATATTAAATAAAATGCCGATAATTTTCACAATCTTTCCATTGTGGAAAATTGTCTTTCATACAAATAAATGATTCATCTAAAAGGTTTCAAATATTTACAATTTTATTGATACTGTTCTTGTTTTTAATCCATTAAAAAAACAAAGAATTCAGATTAATTTATGTATTGCTACATTAAAAAATATATGTGTAATAAAACTCAATGATACCCAAATATATCCTTATTACACATTTCATCTGTATTATTCAAATATGACAGTAAGACAGAAATAGTTTTATAACATATGGATGCTGTGAATTTGTGTGTAATGTATATATATGAATTTGTTACTCTGATGTAAACAGTCGAGATTCATTATTAGTTATGTTCTATTTGATGGGTTGTAACAAAAGAAAGATTTGCACATCCTTACCTTACTTCTTATTCACAATATTAAATTCGTATTTGGTGGAATCAAAAATACATTGGAACGATCTTTCTATTGTTCTCACTTGCATTTTTTTTTCAGTGGCCTTAATAAATCCAATAATTGGCTTTCTATTGTATTTGTACAGCCGAAAAATCCTTAACAATTGGGAACAATTTTCGCTTACAAAATACTAGTTTACGTTCATTATTAGTAATAAAAGAATACTTTTTAGGGAGTCATCAATAATGTTACATATTTTCCATCAATTGTGATTGTTTACATTTGCTTACATCATCAATGAATATTGGGTTGATGCAAAAATTATAACCGTTTTTTATGATCCTAGGTAAAAAAAATTTTTCTTCAGAAATGATGAATAGTATCTTCTTTTAAATGATTCCATTGTATAAAGAAGCCTTTCCCTCTACTTTCTATTCAGTTTTGGCCTGGCCAGAGTACAGTGAAGAGCCCTTGTATTTTTTCAAAATGTCGATCGACAAAGTGCATTTACGTCATTGTTTACTTCATGAATTTCATAAAGACAATACCGCGAGTGTGGCAACCAAAAACATTTGCGAAGTGTATGGAGAAGATGTCATCAAAGTTCGACAAGTACGAAGATGGTTTACAAAATTCCGATCTGGGGATTTTTCACTAATTGATAAACCACGTACCGGGCGGCCATTGAAGTCTGATGACGACAAGTTAAAAGTTATAATTGACACCAATCCATGTCTAACCACCAGGGAGATCGCGTCGATGATGGAAGTCAGCCAAACAACCGTATTAAGACATTTGAAGCGTATGGGGATGGTTTCGCGGTACGACGTTTGGATACCTCATCAATTGTCGGCTGCCAATTTATTGGATCGTGTTTCAACGTGCGTTGCTTTGAGTGCGAGACAAAAACATGAACCTTTTTTGCATCGTTTGGTAACGGGAGATGAGAAATGGGTCGTTTACAACAACGTAACAAGAAAAAGACATTGGGCTATACCTGGACAAGCTCCATTAACAACTTCGAAGGCCGAAATCCATCAAAAAAAAGTTATGCTTTGTGTTTGGTGGGATTGCAAGGGTATTGTGTATTTTGAACTCTTGGAACGCAATCAGACGATTACAGCAGAACGATATTGTCAGCAATTATCCAAATTAAACATCGCCCTTCAAAAGGATAGGCCAGAATTGGTAAAAAACGGTCATAACTTTTGCATCAACCCAATATTTGACTAACGTTACAGTATTAAATGATTTGTTTTATGAAATTGATAATGAATGCATTTCGAAAGGTGTGTTATAATCATGCACATTAATACATTTTGACATCAAATAATAACTATTGCTTAACCAGCAGATTCCTGATATATTTTTGAAATTCGATAGTGGTTTTTCTAAGCATAAATTTTAATTACGAATGTTTTTATGGACATATTCAATAGAGATTTTTATTTTGATATTAAAGGTTAATTGTTTAAATTTATTTAATGCTTAAAACAATTATCATGTCCATAAAATTTTAAATAGCTTTGAGTTAATGTTGAACATTTATGATTTAAGGAGAGTATTGATAATGTGCAGCATTTTCCCCAAGCCTTAAAGCCACACTGCGAAAATCAAATGAAAACAGCTTTTATCTACAAATACAAAACGATAGATATTATTAAAAACAAAACACACCTACCTTGGTAAGACATCAACAGGGTAAACTTTGTATGAAGTTAACCTTGCGAACATATACTCAAAAGATTGTTGATTAATAATAATTTAGTGATACCTACACGCTTTTAGTGGAGAACTAAAAATAAACACATTTAAGAAGAAAGTAGACAACCTATATTTTAGAAAAAAGCAAATTATCCTGCACAACATAGTATTGGCTCTACCTTCTGCCAGGCTTTCATAAATTAAATTTCTATAAATGCATTACGAGAAGTTTGATAAGCTGCTACTTCAAAAACATATACAATTAATAAGATGATTAGTCTAGGTGTTGCTAATTGTTTCACTGGACTGTGATCAAATGATAAAATATAAAATTGAACATTTACAAAACTAGACCTGACACCAAATTAATCTAATTAAAACTTAAGCCTATTGGTTAGTGTAGGTGTTTTTAGCTCTATATGGTCCGTTAATTATGTTTAATTGGATTCAGGACCGATTTCATAAAAAAACAAAGAAATACCGTGCCATCTTTGAAATTTTCGCTGCTCCTGAACAGATTATAGAGTAAAATTATATAAATATTGTTTTAACGGCTGGTGACTTTTCAACCAGATTCTTTGGTTGAAAAGAAATTCTACCAATTCATTAATTCAAAATTAGATTTTATTATTACTTTCAATTTGCGTTCTAGTGAGAGTGGACACTGTATCACTACTTTAACTTCTTCTGATGAATATTCTACTAAATTAATATTCCACCAACGTACTCATAGATGGTATATTTCAAATTAATTGTATTAAATCAAATATCTGTCAAAACTATTTATAAATTTTATACGAAAGTTATGTGTCAAGTATGAGTAAATTTACTTACTTTCATTATAAAATCAAAGTATTTTTGGACAAACCTCATTTCAAATCAAATTTCGTTTTTAAATTGATGTTCAAGTGTTCTGCACCTTCAACAGCGCCTTCCAAATGAATAGTCCAAAGTCAAACAGCTCGAGGACTTAAAGGAACCAGTGCATAATCTGAATCTGAGACTCATACACTTTATTATTTAGCTTTTGTCACTTGGTTGAGAAGGAAGGGTTTATACAATTTTTGAACACGTAAAATAAAATAAAGCTACATTAATATTAATAAAATACAGTATGAAAATACTTTTTTTTATTTTAAAATATTTAAGGGGATGCACTGCGTACCACACACCAATGATTTAAAAGGGTAAAAGAATAAATTAGAGTTTTCAAAATCTATGTCTTTGCAATAGCAACATTGAATAATGAATGTAAACTCCATAAAATATTCACTTTGACCGTTGAGCATTTTTATATAAAAATATTTAACTTCTATGATATTGTTAACAATGTGAATATCTAAACTCCTATGTATTGTGTAGTGTAGGAATGTATAAGTGAATTAATTTCTTAATAAATCGTAGTTTACTTCATAAAACATGTCTCTGTAATTTTTTTGAATGTGTTATCATGCAGTTAAAATTGATTAAGGTTCCTAAGTCACATATTTATAAAATAAATAGATAGGTAGGTAATCAAAACAAAAACTTTTAATTATTTTACTAATAAAAAACTCTAATTACAGTACAATATTTAAGTATTCTAATTCTTAAAATTATTATAACAGCTATAAAAAAAAAACAATGAAAATAAAAAGGATATAAAAATATGTATACTTTGAATATTTGTGTGAAAACTATTATCATGTTAGTATTTCAAATGCAATAAACCCCTTAATTTATATCAGTGCACCAGTTTTAATAAATTTTAACAAAGAAATAGCAAATAACCTTCCCAATGATATTTTCTATAATACTATTATCCAGGTAAACATGCGTGTAAAAAGTTTGTTCGAAACATTTGCTTTACAGTTAGATGAAAATTTTTAAATTAAAATATTATTATAGTAAGCCACTAAGTCGTTGAATTAATTTCGTGTACATGTTATCAGCCTTCGTAATTTTTTTTTCATATCGTAAAAATGCGTAAATTGTATATAAAGATGAAAATGTGACTTAAATCAGTGCTTCCTAAATCGAGGGCCGCGAAAATATTCAGAACAAAATACAAATAAATGAATATTTTTTCACACAATTTTACGAAATGTATATATTTAAGTCTGTTAAATAATAATATATTATATGAAAACTTATTTATATGCACTGAGAAGATGATGTAAGCGAATGCAGAATCTCTGGTAACTATTGTTCTGTTTGCGACTATATACCTATGCGAAACAGCATTTTCTTCATTATATTATTATACACTAAAAAATAAGCAAAGGCCTTTCCACGGATACTTTGGAAGATGCTTTGCAAGTTAGCATTTCTGAGATTAAGCCCAATATCGATTTGTTATGCAAAAACTTACGACCTCATCAATTGTATTAAATTGTTGCTTGTTTTAATATAATTTTGTTCCGAATATAAATATGTGTATTATAATTGTAATAATTATTGCCAAATAAACCTTTTAAAATAAAAATTTTGGGGGCCAGGAAATAGTTTTTCATATTCAGGGGGCCGTGACATGAAGGTAATTGGGAAGCATTGATTTAAATGATTTTCATTTATGATTACATCAAATTAAGTATTGAATTTTCCGTTATCATTATGAAATATTATTATCACTAATATATATGTCTCATACAAAAAGGAATAATATTATAATTATAAATTGGCGATTTGAGACGATTGCAAAATTATTATAAAATTGTATGTATGTTAGCTAACTTTGATTCATATCTTTAGTAACAAATAGAAAAAGAAAATAACACATTAATAAAACTAATGATTAACAATAGCAGAGCAGCACACAACAGCGTTTTCAAAATACATCTCGTTTCAATAGAAAAAACATTTCATGCATTTTTCCACAACCATAACAAATTAAGTGTGTAAATATAAAATAAAAATAATTGTCTAAACAGGTGATCGATTATTTACTCACTTGTAAGGCTAATTCAGAAATGTATTTTTCATTTCTTTTTAATATCCGATTTGCCAATAATGGTGTAAATAGATCAGGATTTGGGTTCAAATCGTTTGACTGTGAATTATCAATACTGGTGGTATTGTTAGAGTAGATTGTGTTGACGGGGCGTCTACTGTGAGACGATTTAGATATTCTCGCTATTTCCCAACTATTACCAAATGTCATTGGTGATAGTTTATACAATATTATTGATGCTGTATATCCTACGAATAATGTAATAATAAACCCAAGTACTCCTGACCACATGTATGATAGTCGATATAGATAGAAAAATCCACTGAAAGAAAAAATATATCTATATATGAGTACATTTTCATACAGGGAAAATATTTTAAATGTGCAAGTTATTTTGAATCAATATACCTGTTATCAAATTGATTTGGAATGTAAGTAAATTTATCAGTCTGTGTTTGATTGCACCCATAAGTATAAGTAGGCAGAAGAGGTGGTGGTGGTTTAGGTCCACCAAAACCAATCCATAATGAAAATGCTAATCCACATAGTAGTCCTAGTATAGAACCCTATAAAATACAGAAAATGTGTTTAAAAACTGAATAGTATATTAACAGTTATTATTATATGTGATGAAATCAACAACTGCATTTCCTTAACTGTTAGAACCACAGCACTACTTAATTTTACTGACAAATGATACACCTATGATCAATTATGAAAAGGATATTTTGTCACAGTTATAATTAATTTTCTGGCAGAATATAGATAGAGCTTTTGTGTAGTTATTACCAGAAAATTAAATCAGTTTTTTTCCATTTACTTTGGATTTCAGTTAAATGAGATACAATATTTGAGAAAAAGTATTCAATGTTTCTATTATATAATATGATTATTAAATGCTTGGTCATCAGTTTTTAGTAAACATATTTTTATTTATTTGATTGATCGGTGGTTATTGCAAAGTTTATTATAAAAGCCGACACTAAGTGGATAATATCACAGAATAAAAATAAGTGAATTATTTTAATGGTGTGTTATTAATATAGTTAAAACTTCAAGTAAAGTAATATTTACAAACCTTTTCATTTGATCTTACGGTAAACATTCCTAATGTGAAAATTCCAAATAATGGCCCCCCGACTATACCAAAAATAGTGAGCGCGGCTTGCAAAACTCCACCGAGAAATTGAGCAATAAATGCAATAGCCAAACATGCCAGTCCATATAAGCATGCCATTACTTTAGTGTGCACAGCCATTCTTGAATCAGGCAGAGGTTTCTTTTTTATCTTTGAATATAGAGGCTGGTAAAAAAGAGAATTTATTTTATTATTGAAACATGAATAATATATACAACACAACATGGATGTTTTTTTTATGATTTTGATAGTATTAGCCATCAATTTTATATTATAATAAGAAAGCAATTTTTTTTATGAAAACACATTAAAATAAAGCAAAGTGACACAGTGAAAAATTATGTTAAAAATAAAGAAAAAATCTGAGTAATACCTTGACATAGTCCTGAAGAGTAACTGCAGCAAGACTGTTGCATGCTGCAGATACTGTTGACAAAGAAGCACTAAAAATTCCAGCGATAAAAAGACCTGCTAAGCCAGGAGTACCGCCCATGGCATCCACAACATAAAATGGCATTAGTTGATCATTGGATGTAATTTTTCCAGTTTTTAATGGATCACAGCTGTGGTATTTCGAAAAAATTGCGAGTCCACTGAAACATTAGTAACACATTGTATTAATAAAAGTAAAATAATAAACAAAATTAACTGAATTTTAAACTGCTTTAGGTAAAGATTGTCCATTATGTAATATTTATGTATGGCCATATTGTTATGAATAATAAATAAAATGATGTAAAAATGACACTAACCTGAAAGAAGTACTAAAACTTAAGAGAGATAAAATAGGCCAGTTCCACCATAGGCACTTTTGTGATGTTTTTAAATCTGCAACTGTTAAAAGTCGTTGCACCTACATCGAAGAAAAAAATATTTCAATAGTAAAATAGTTGTTTCTAAGGTGGAGCGTATTAATTTCTATTGGCGTTTATGTCAACGGAAAGATGGAGTTACAGCTTACCCTTCTCACTACACTCCATTTTTTAAGGATTGGATATGTAGGGAATTTAGAAATTACAGACAATCTATCCTTGTCTTTGATAACAAATTCATAAATTAAAAAATCATCGTATTTAAAAAAAAATATTCACAATCATAATTGTGATTGACTTAAAGTATCTTCTTAATAATCTAACTACATTTTAATGAATTATTTTATTAAGCCATTGTATGGTGAAGTAATAAAAGGTAATTACTTCTTCCAGTGATTGGTTCTTAATCTATAAACTACACATTTGCTGTACTGCTAGTAGTTTTGTCTTAAATGTTGAAGAGATGACCTTTGCATATGTTCTCAAAAGAATATTGGGTAAATAATTTACAAATTTATATTCGTCAAGTATTTTTTTCCCAAAAGCAGGACCTTTTAAAATTGGGGACTGGGTTTTAGAAAACACAATAAGTCTACTTACAGCTTGACCCTGTCACTGAGATTTCAAAACAAATCATTAATTTGATTGAAATGAGCATATTTTAAATTTTGATCAAAAAAGTTTGACCTCACATGAAAAAATGATAGGGATCAGTGAAGACATTTAATCATATACTATATAAAATTAGTTATCCACGATCATAAATTATCACAAAGTCAGATCGAATTCTGTTTAGTTATAATGTCGTGTAAAATTCAACGTGATTCACCTGAGTTTGGTTGACAGCATATAGTGACAAATATGTGATCATTCCTCCAATGACAAGAGACCACCATGTATGTCGAATGGTTGGATCGGGGCTGAAACTATAACAAATGTATATATGAGTATATACTAGTGGCATTAATAACATTGGTTTTCCTATGCGTATTTTCATAGTATAGGTGTAAAAAAGATTTAATACAACTTATGAAGAATGGTTGTATTTTAGCAATGTTTATGAAACGACACCATGTAAGTTGGTAAATAACAAAATAACATGAAAAAACTGGTCTGCATTGTCTATGATTGGTATGCTATGAGATGTTAACTTTAACCTTGAAATGAGTTAAATATTTTATTAAGAATTTTCAGCTTTTTATCTGTAAGCAGGTTTAGTTATAGTTTTATCTGTAGGTTATACAAATAATTAATAAAATATTTTTATTATTTTAGTGTCATTAAAAGTCAAACATTGAATATTTTTTTATTAGATAAATACTTTAACAGAAAAAAGATTTAAAACTACTAAATGATTAAAGATACAGATGTAAAATTTTAATAAAAGCAGTCATTTTGTATTTAATGCGAATTTGGCAAGTCTCAATTGTTTTCTATTACATCACATCTGGTTTTTAAAGATATTATGTTTCCATCAAGTTTTTATTTATGACGAGCACTAATAATTGAAGTTGACTAAATCCGGTTAACATAATTCTTTTGGTTGTTAAACTTTTCATATTAAGAATATGTTCATTCTTACAAATTAATTTTGTTATGAATGAAGATTTAATGTATGACGTTCAATTTATAGCTATGTAATTAAACCAATCAAAATCAATGAGCATTAATTGAAGAAGCCTTGAGGATTATTTAAATTCAGCACATCTACTTACTTCCAAAATTCAATGCGACCCTTCTCATCGGCTATTTGCCATATGACATCTAGACCGCCTGCAGCTATAGCAGCATAAATTATAATACTGTAGACAGCAGCAAACATAAGAATCGATTGAAAGACATCGGTCATAAGGACAGCTTTCATGCCACCAATCGTAGAGTAAAATGTACATACTAGACCTGTCAAGCATTTAAATAAAAAAACAGAATTGTCAATATAGTCATGTAGTCAAAATAACAAAGCAATCGTCTTTAACCATTTGAACATTATTGTTTTGAACCAATCTAGCACAAATAAAACATGCATTATTGATTTTTTTAAATCTTTAAAGAGCATATTTTACACTGGAAAAAAATCCAAATTCTATAAAAAACAGCCCTAAAGCATGTCAAAACTCCAATACGTATATATTTTGATAATGTTTCAAATGTAAATTTGAAACCATCTTTGCCATGTGATACTGTCTTGTCTATTCAACGACTTTTTCATCATTTTCTCATGGACCAAGTCGAATATAATTTTCAAAAATGTTTTGCTGACCCTAGAGATTTGGAGATGGCTATCCGACAAGTTAGCATAGTAAGAAAAAAAAATACAAACAAATAAAAAACATAGTTTGTTTGCTGCACCACTGTGCATGAACAAAGTAAATGCTAACATTTGATACTTACCAATTAAAAGAATGGAGAATGTTTTCGATAAGCCAGTAACTGCTTCAAGAGTAATTGCTGGTGCATAAAGGACAATACCCATGTATAAAACCATTTGCAAAGTATATGCTAAAGAGGCTACTAGTCGAATAATTGGACCAAATCGCAAGCCAAGATACTGAAGAAAAAAAAGGTTTTTATGTAGATAATTTTTCAATTGGTAAGAGTAAAATATATTATAAAGAGACACATTTACTGATTTTTTTGTACATTGTGCGCCAGGCTGGGTAAATTATTATGTCAAAATTTAAGCAATAATACTCACAGTATTGATTATACCTGAAATCATTGATATGAAATTGAAAATTAAGTAAGAACATAATAACGAGTGTTAAACAAAAGAGTTGTTTCATAAAAGCTAAGTTTATGTGGGTTTCTAATATCAAAGGTTTACTACTACTGGCATGTGGATTTAGGATAGTTAAGTTTATAGATGTTAAACATCCTTATCTTACAAAATTGTTAACACAACAAAATGATTAAACGTAATCATAAAATGTAAGAGTGGGTTATAAAAATAAGTTTGCAAAGATTCTTACACACCTCATAAGCGCTTACACGTTGTAGTTTAAAGAAAACTGGTAAGTAAAGATAAGCTGCAATTGGTGTAGCAATGCCGTAAGAAACATTGATGACAACAAATTGTGTTCCATATGTGTAATTTTCGGTAGAAACTCCTAAAAGAGTTATTGCAGACATAAATGATGCCATCAACGAAAAACTCACAGGAAGAAAGGACATATTTCTGTCTGCCATCAAATATTCCTATGGAGAGATTACATTCAAAATTTTATTAAAACCGAGCAAATATTTATTTGATTTTTTTTTTGTGATCAGTCTTCAAATCAAATTTGAAGTCAACTAAGCACTAATTTATGGTATCGACTGAAGGTGCTTGATGGAATTTCAATATCAAATTTGAATTGTTACAACTTTGTACGATTCTACATGTTTTGAATGTTCTGTTGCATCTGTGTGATAGAATGCCTGAAGATGCCGAAAGGCGAAACCCGGGTCGTTAGTGACAAAACCTGTAGAATCGTACAAAATTGTACAGTAAAAAAAGTAAATACATTCTGACTTAACCTAATCAAAATATTGAAGAATATTTAATTACATACTGATTTATTGCTCAATATTTACTGAATTTATGTTTAAATTGCTGACTGTGTATTTATTAGTTATTGGTCAAATAATAAATTGCCACAAGCAATGTTATATCCGTTAACAGCTATCATATAAACAAAATATTAAACAGAGTGGGTATTTATTTAAGTGTAAATGTTTTCATAATAGTTTCAATGATTTTCCTGAATATAGATAAGAATTTTCTGTCACAGTCATAATTTGAGAATATATGGCAATTCTATTTTATAGTCAATGGTTGATAAATATAATCACTTTATCCTTCATTACTCTGTTACTGCTGGCAGTTCAAATACAATTACATTTATGGTCAAAGCATTTAAAATGGAGAAAAAGAATTTTGTAGTGTTAGATTTATTTGTGAAATTGAGCAAGAATAAAGTTACTGAATAATCTAAAACATTCTTTTATTATTATTGAATTAAATTTATGGCTTAATGAAACTGCATTTTTAGAAAGTATATTTGAAGTAATTGGGAATAAAAATATTCTGAATATAAAATGAAAATATCTGAGACCAATTTAAGAATAGTTCAGATATGTATATTCATGTGAGTTCAATTTGGAGTGAATTATAAATTTGAACAGTAAAATATGATCAATTGAAATTTATTGGCAATTAAAAAAAATATTAAAACTATCACTAGGAGAAAAGAAAACGGATAAATCTGAATAACTAAAAGAAGAGATATTTATGATATATGACCTTACTATGGGTGATTGATGTTTCAATTTTATAAATTAATATTTTACATAATTTCACTTAAAACAAAAGCAACAATTGAGTTTGGTTAGTGATATCAAATAATAGACAATAGATGTATTACAGTAAGTTAAAATAAACATTTAGAAAGGTCAAACAATGTGACTAATACTATTCATGTGATTAAAAATCTTACCTGAGTTGTTTGTTGCTTCCCACCAGTGAAACGATAGTAAATTCCGATGCTAATAGATATTAAGATCATTAAAACCATTATAACATAGTCCCACACATCAAAGTTTAAATTGACAGCCATTGTTATTTAATTGGGGGATTTCTTCAGTACAATATGAAATATTTATAGTTTTTTTTTATAAAAAATATTTCTTGATGATTCTAAACAAAAAAAATACATTAAATAAATAATATGTATCTTTTCATCTCAGATAAAAAAGTTGAACCACTGATTACCAACTGATCAAAGCATAGAAATCCTCCAAAGGTATATTACATTTGAAGCAGTTAAA
The DNA here is from genome assembly GCA_028555115.1 of Himalopsyche japonica. Classification (NCBI taxonomy): domain Eukaryota; kingdom Metazoa; phylum Arthropoda; class Insecta; order Trichoptera; family Rhyacophilidae; genus Himalopsyche; species Himalopsyche japonica. The sequence continues at coordinate 1,956,242 of JAHFWJ010000015.1, forward strand.
TTGTTAAAAAAAAAACTGTACCGTTCACGAGTTGAAAATTAGGGCAATCAAAACAAAAACGGACACTAAATATTTTCCTCATTAGTAACATAGTTACTAAGGATACAAATTATCTAAATAAGAATACGGATATTATCAAAATTGTTAGTAACTATGTAGACACTGTTTTGTTTCTTTTCTATATAGATAATTTTATTAGAGTATTAAGAAAAAAAATTAAAGATTTTCAAAATGATCAAATCTAACACCAAAATGTTTATTCCAATTGTTCCACCATTGTTCCAACTTTATAATTGAATGTAGTTTTTTGAATTAAAAAAAATCATTTCGGATTTATTTCAATATTGCAATAAAGAATTCACTTTTTTATGACTAACTACATGTCTACACTTCTATTTGAGATATTTTTCACAAATTGTTTTTGTTTTTTATTTCAAAATAAAATAATATTATATTTCAGATTTGTTTACTTTAAGGTTTATTAAATGAAATAAAAAAAGTCTGTCTAAAAAGTCTAAATAATATTACACCTTACATGGCTATATTGCTTAATCGTACTGTCATTTTCGGGTACACGTTTAATAATAGTTTCGTTGCCGGCAACTTTTAAACAATCAACACACGAAGGTATCCTCTTAACTGTCAGTCAGACTTTGAGAGGTTATAAACTGAATCAAGTGTTTAATCAAATTTCTACAAATGGCAGGTTGCCATACTGTATACAAATTTTATTAACATGTCAACTGCTAAATAAAATAAATGTCAGCAAAAATAAATTGGCATATCGGCATTTTCTTGTAGCCTATTAAATGTAGCATAATCTGCGTGTAATTAGATATTATTAAATTCAGAGCTTTAAGAATTTTGGACGCTTTTAATGGATCTTACGGATTATTTAACTTTAAATATTGCATGGAATAGTTATAAAATTTGTTAAATTACGAAAAGGTGTGAATTTACCACAAACTGTCAGCTCATGATGTCCATTATAATATTTGTCAGTCTATATCCATATACATCGTTCATAAGTAGATTTGAATTTAATATACCCCTGATACCCTTTGTTGTCATAAAAAAAAGAGTCTAAAAATTTGAAATAAAAGTTAAAAATGCTTTGAAAACAAAAACATGAGTACACATTTCAATATTATGTATTAAAAATACTCATTTTGCAAATTTTTTAGAGAAAATTGTTACAACAACTCTAATATTATATTGAAATATTGCTTGTAAAATAATCAGCATACAATTTTTGTAATGTTAATTCATTCTTGATAACCATTTATATTATAACAAAAGAGCAAAGTTATTGGGTTTTGATACTTTGGCACTCCTCATTCAATCATCTAACTTTTTTGTATTAATGAATGCTAATGATTATAACGTCACTTGCAAGTATTTGTGCATTACAACAAAGATGGTACTGCTCAAGTATTTATCATCTCTTGTTGATACACTAAATACTTGATTATTTTAATAGACTCTTTGGACTTAAGTGGTAATTGAAAAAAAAATTAGCTTAATAACTTAGTATTGATGTAAAATTTTACTTTATATATGTGTACAGGTGAAATCATTTTAAATGCAGACAGTGTATTTGACTGTACAACATATCAGTGCTCCGAAACCGGTATGCCTTGGAAGAGATTCATCTACAGAGAATGTGATTCTCTGTAGATGAATCTTTGCTATTTACCAATTTAACAATCTTTTTATGGGTAGTATATACGTTCAAGATATAAAAAAGGTTTTTATAAAATTTTATGATTTTTGAAAAGTTTAATGTAATATAGGTTGTTTTGTTACTTATAAATCATTATTAATTCTTATATATAGTTATGCATTCAATGTGTTCAGAAAAATGCTTTCAAAAAGTGACGGTAAATACTTCAGGTATAAAAAAATCTAACAAAGATTTTTGCATTTCTCATGAGTTTATATCATTATTGACGTAATATCATCGTTTTCTTAGATATTTCAGTTTTGAATTCACTTCCAATGAAAATAATTGTGTTGACAAAAAAAATTAAATATATGAAGCGATAATTAAAAGCTGTCCGCGTTTGATTGTATTTGTCGTTAAAATTATTACGTTACGTTTGGATTCCATAGTTTTTTATAGGTTGACCAGTGATACATATCTAGCCACAACCTTTTTTGTTGATTTTTGAGAAAATACAAAAAGAATTAAAGCCATTTTTGTTAATTTATTTAAAAAAAGGTGATTAAAAACTACATTCCGTTTATTCTCATAAGTGAACTATTACATATTCGCGCATGCGTAGAATCAGTTCATCCGATACACCGTCCCCTTTCGCTATACGAGTTCCATCGCTTGCTCCATAGACAAGTATATCTGCACATAAGAGATAAACCAAAGTAGTCACATTTATACTTTTGTTCAGGAAAGGAATTTTACGGTGACCTGGATGCTTGCAGCATTATAATGTTTAAGTAATTTTAATGACTTCCTAAAATTTTCTTTTGCGGACCGTTTTGACTACAATGAGATTCATATCATGAAAACTTTAATTGATTTTGAATCGCTTTCAACTATTCTTCGTTTGTTTTATTTACTGTAGTATATCAACCTGTTAAATTCGTTTCAGATTCCTTAAAAAATCATCTCGTCTCATCCATATTTCTTCTTACCATTGTGACCAATTTCTCTCATCGGTTCCTTAAATATGTTATATGCTCTTTATATGTTCATTGATTAACGCTATTCAAGCTTTATATATATATATATAAACAATTTCAATCACACTATGTCGATATCGTAAATGAAAATTGTTTGTTAATTGTCAGACATCAAAAGCATATCAGTAGTAAAATGAGAATAAAATTTAAATGAATCGCACAATTATTACAGCATAAACAACGTATGTTGAACTTTTGTATTTATGGACTTATGAAAATGATAAATATGATGTTTTTTTCCATGTACGAAGATCAATGTTTCAGTCATTTGTGTAATGAAAAAAAAACAAAATTTTCTATATATTTTATTCCAATAGCGTCAAAAATTGGACTACAGTAGTTTATCCTCTAAAGTACAGCTATTATATTCAATCTACTCCTATCTGACGTTTCGTTCGGACCCTATTTGTTTTCTACTTATATCAATAGGGTTACATAGCCAAGCAATGAAAATAAGAAGTGTTTAAAAACTGTGATTAGTTACTTAAAACGCCCGTGTAATTCTTTTTACCACTTTGGTTTTAATGTAATAAATGGCTTCATTGTAATTATTGGAAGTTAATAATAGAAACAATCAATAGCAATGTTTGGCATTCCGCAAACTACCCGATTGGCAATAAATGTGAAGCAATTACATAGTATTATTGTTAAGCCAAATTTGCCAAATTCTAAATCTTGCCTTCGCATATCTTGTCAGAAATTTTCGTACAATATTCTCAGCCGAAAGTTTGAAATACAGAAAAGTGAGGTTAGATATCTTCATGTAACAAATACTTACCGCGCATTGCTTCACTCTCCACAGAATGTAAGTATTCTAATAAAACTATGTGCTTACTTATCACAGCGGCTTTAATGAAATATATATTTTTTACTGTCTCTTATTGTGAAATTATTATCTACTGCAGTGAATGTCAATAACGGCTTATATCATTTATTAACTACAATTCGAATTTATTAAAAATTTTAATTATTATTATTTTGAAAATATCAAACGATAGCTAAACTTTTTTTTTTGTTTTTTACACGAAGCATTGTGTATTTAAGTTATATAATAAATGCTTTTGATTAGTCTTGAAATAATTTAAATACTCTTGATATTTTTTATAATTTATTTCTAACATTTCACATACTATACGTTGAAATCCGAAATTAGTCAATATTTTTGGTTCACACAGTAGAATTGACATTATATTACATTTTAAACCTGTGTAAATTTAACTTTGCAACCACTAATTTATTAATATTGTATGTAAGTTGTATACTCTATGATGTACGTAATATTACATTAAAATTATTTTTTTCAGGTTACTAACATTCTGCGAGCTAATGAATATAATAAAGAATTATTGACAGGGTCTGTCAAAGCGTTTGACTCAAATCAATTACCATCAAATAGTCCAATTGAAGATACACGATGTGAGGCACAGTGTCTTCTGACTACAGGTGATAATGATTTATTAATCAATGAACTGAACAAGTATTTTATTTGGTGATTATTTTTTAAAAGTCATTCATTTATTAGGACTTCTTATTGGAATATTTGATGGACATGGTGGAGGGGCTTGTGCACAGGTTATTTCAAAACGCTTGTTTCATTATATAGCAGCTTGTTTACTCCCCCCTGATATTATGGAAAAGTATGTTAACTCTCCTATGAGGGAAGATCTAATTCTCAGTTATAATGATAAGGTAAGATAGATTTTTATGGAATCAGTCATTGTACATATTCCATTTTTTTATTGCTTGATAATTATTAAAATTCATATATTTACATTATAAATAACCTAGAAACATGGTTTTATATTCAAAAAGTGTAATTCTATAATCAGTATATTTTTAAATAATGGCATAGACTGAAAATTGTTACTTATTTGGCATGATATAATATATTGAATGTTTTTGTATAACAGAATATTGTTAATGCATCAAATATTTTTAAATGCTTAAACACTTGTTCGCAAATAGAATTGATAGTCTCTACAGATCCAAGAATTCTTATGCCCAGGCTTAAAAATTCAATTGAAACAGTTGGTATGATCTCGCTAGATATTGAAATTGAATTAAGGGGTTCTGAATACAAAGTGAAGTGTTTACCACTGACTGCAGAATATTCCCAATTTAGATATTCCACAGAATAAACTAAGAACATTGACAATAAATTGTAAATAGTGATATTTTTCTATTGTTTTAGTACACTTAATACTAATTTAATTGCAATATGAATATCATGCTTTTATTTTATTGCATTTCATCTAGTAATGGTTTTAGTGTTTAAAATTTTATTTATGAACCAAAAAGGCATTCATTATTGCTATACTAAAACAATTTTAGTGTCACTCATTGTGCACCTGTTTGTTTAGATACAGTAACGCATAATAATTAAATGCATTTATAATTTCAATGGCACTAGCTCATGAAACATCATTTTGCACCTTTACTAACAATTTTCATGTTATATATTTTTCAATCAGAATAACATCGGCAGTCATTCCTATGTCATATTTAAATGAAATTAATATGTTTTTTTTTTTTTAATTATGGCCAAGATAAGATGTTAACTAAACTAACTAATCTTATCTAAAATATTTAAAATATTAATCATAGACGTATAACGTGTTTTCATTTATTAACCATCTATTAGTTGGCAAGCCATTTGATAACTCATAATTTTATATCTGAATTTTAAAAATGTCTTGAAATAAATAACTGAATAGTTTCTATGAATAATTATAAAGTTTCCAAATGCAAATGGTTCTATAAAAATTTGTTTTAAATAGAGTGTTTTATATGTATCTTAGTAAACACATATATCATTACACACAGCATATATTTATTACACCTTTAAATTAAGGCGTGTGTATGTAATGATGTCTACCTAATTTAATAATTTTTCACTTACAATACTTTGATAAAATTTCTAAATAATTCCACAAACGACTATGTTTCATATCTAAATGGAAGTTTGTTTAATAAAAACGATACTATAATATTATGTAAATATTCTATCTTCACTATTCATTCGTTTGGCTATCCTTAGCATTAAATTTGGTAATTATACTAAGAATTTTCATTTTTTAAATTCATTATGGTTTTTTAGGTGGACATTGTAGACGATATAAAACCAATTTACAAGAAAAGTTTTGATAAATTCTTGAAAGAAATGACTCGCTTGAAATGTAAGGAAAGTTTTGAAATGCAAACTGCTCTTGAATCGGCTTTCTTGGGATTAGATCTCGATCTTTCCAATGAAGTTCTTGACGAGTTTCACACAACTGGTAATGTTAACAAAAAGATATTGTCTGTGGCGCTATCTGGCGCTGTAGCTTGTGTAGCACACATAGATGGTCCACATCTTCATGTTGCAAATGTTGGTGATAGTAATGCGGTTCTCGGTGTACTAACTGAAAATAATGATTGGATTGCAAAGAAAATAACTACAGAACATAATGCAGACAATATTAAGGAAGTTATAAGGATTCAAAATGAGCATCCGCCAAGTGAAAAAGACACTGTCATCAAGCTTGAACGATTGTTGGGCCAACTAGCTCCTCTGAGGTCTCTCGGTGATTTTAGATACAAATGGTCCAATGAGGTGATGGAGAATGTTGTTGTGCCTTTTGTTGGACCGCAAGCTGTGCCACCTGACTACAATACACCACCATACTTATCAGCAAAACCCGAGGTTTATTATCACAAACTTACACCGAGAGATAAATTTTTGGTCATTGCATCTGATGGTCTTTGGGATATGATGACCCCTCTTCAGGCAGTCAAGCTCGTTGGAGAACATATGTTGGGAAAAGTATTTTTTACTCCTTTGAAATTACCCAGGAAAAATATGAAGCTAGGTGATATTAATGAACTCTTATTGCATAGAAAGGAGGGACTTAAATCAAAACCGAAAGACAAAAATGCTGCTACTCACTTATTGAGACACGCTTTGGGGGATACAGAGTATGGAATTGAACATGCAAGATTATCAGAGATGCTGAGTTTGCCTCCAGATGTGTCTAGAATGTTTAGGGATGATATATCAATCACTGTTGTATATTTTGACACTGACTATTTACGAAATTGTCCCGCTTGACCTAATAATCGTTATATTTAAAAAACTAGGTAATGAACCATCCTACACTATATTTAACAATTGGCAGCTCAATAATTACATACCTACTCTGTTTTTTTATAAAAGCGTATTTAAAAAATTAAAGTATACATTTTGATTTATTTGTTTTTTTATTTTTATCCCTAAATGTAGATTTTATTTTTAAGACAATATTAAAATATATTCTAATACGAAAGAAAATATATGTAAAAAATATTTGAAAAAAATAATTTTGGATCATTTACTATTATTGGATGATTAATATTGTCGAGGATATTCGGGAAACAATGGACAGGCTACATACAGAACGACTCACTGCATTGCTTAATGTGAGAAAAACCAACATGCTCTGCAACAGTACCGGACCATGACTACATTCTGATAGGTTAAGGGATAGCTAGAGCAATTTTCAACTCAATGAGGAAAGTGTAGGATTTAAAATTGTCCTGATAAAATTGTTTTATGATTGCGAGTCTTTGACTTGGTTAGGAATTCAGAAATAAAGGAGCAGAGTAACCACCTCTTTAATTTGATTCTTATATTAACCAGAGGTATCGTCCTGGAAGGCCTCTGTTGACCATCCATATGGTTGGATGGTTTTGGCAGAGGTGTGGGGCATTGAAATATGTTTCACCAATTCCTATAAGTAATGTTAAGATCAGATATGATTTCAATCTATTCACAATTTTCATTAAACATTGCGTTCATAGGCTTTTTTTTTAAATTTACATATATGAAAGGAAACTAGTAATTCTTCTTTCTTTTTCATAGTAATACTATAACTGTTATTAAAAATGGATTACTGTTTTACAATTACTGATGATTATTAAAAATGATTACAACCAGTAAAAAGGTTTGTCGAGAATTTCAATAATGGTTAGAGAATAAACAGGGGACCCTTTTGTTGTACATGTGCGATTTGGATAAATAAATGTTGAATTATCTTAATTGAAAAAGTACCAAAAAGATTTCAAAGGTTTGTTTTAATCATTAAAGTGCTTTTGTGGGTAAATATGTGTGTTTGACTTTTATACCTCCTCAATTACTATCTACCTGGTGTAGAAAATGTGATATAGCGGGCAAGGGTTCTTCTCCCATTAGCAAAAGGTCGAGCAGCTGTCTTAAAACTAGTTTTTGATACCTAATTTCACTCTAAGGAATCTATATTAACCGCATTGAGGGCTGATATTATCAAGAAATATTAAAATTTAATGAAGCATATTTGAATTAAAATTTTCTACAAATGGGTATTCAATTTTGTAGTATGGTAAAAATTTCAAAGTAAATATATTTTCATTTTTTCTATATATGGTTGGTGAAAAAAAATTTAACTAATTACGACAACTATGTTTCAGCTTCTTTTATTTTTCCTTAAACAGTATGTAAAGTTAAGTTAAATTTAAGCATAAACATGTCTGGCAATGGTGTAAGTCAAGATAGCCTTTATCATCATCATCATCATCATCAGCCGGGTTCGATCCACTGCTGGATGAAGGCCTCCCCCTGCTTTCTCCATTCTTCTCTGTCCTTAGTTATTCGTTGCCACGTATTACCTCCAAACTTGGTTAGCTCGTCTAACCATCGGGTCTTAGGGCGGCCCTGTTGTCTTTTAACGTTTCTTGGATACCACTGTATGACCGCATTCGTCCAACGGTTGTCTATTTGTCGTGCTATGTGTCCAGCCCATTGCCATTTTATCTGTTTGGCTGGGGTGGAAAAATGGTTGGCTAGGGCCTCAATGAAATTTACTAATGCCAATAGGTACATTTCTATAAAATGTTGAGACGCCACCCAACAGATAGCCAACAAATCCTATCTCTAGCTTCCACGTGGCGTCCCCCGGGCAATGCAGATGCGGTGTGTCATAGGACAGTATAACCCATCAGTAGCTAATAGAGAAGGGTGAAAACGAGAGACTCCTTGGCTATGGGAAGGAAAACCCAGACAGAAAACCGCACACCAACCCGCCTGGGCAGCGTGGTGTGCTATGTCCAAACAACCCCCCTGAAATGTAGTAGATGTCGCCAAACAGATAAAATAGCCTTTATATATATATATATATATATATATATATATATAAATGTGAATGTAGAGCTAAATACTTGCTTATTTTTAGCCTATCATAAAGTTCTATCAAGTAAATGCCAATTCAATAAATAAATAAATTTTATAGCCTAAATGATTTGTTTGTTTTACAAAAACTAACCTACAAATGATTACATCTGTTTTATTTGCAAAATGTGTAATGGCAATGTTTTGAGGGAATGAAAAACAAAAAATATTTTGACATCAATATTTAATAAAATATCATCCTCATTTTTTTGCAATCAAATTGATATTTTCAATTTTTGGCATGACAGACATATACAAATAAAGTATTTCATGACATTAAAATGGTATTATTTTAAAAGAACTATATAAAGAAACAAGGATATAAATGTTTCTATCTAGTAGTGTCAATATACTTTTTGATAACTGAAGATCTGTGCTTTAATTTTGTTTATCTATGGATTCCACCTTTAGCTACATATATATATATTTATTAAATTGATTAATCCTTTTTGAATATTCCAGTTCAGCTAGTGTATTGTCCTGAGGTTTAAAGACCCTTTTAAAAGAGTGTTCACAACCTATGAAAGGGATTGTGATTATATTTTGTTTAAATAAGGTGCAATCATCCAAATTATTATTTTAAAAAATGGCCAATTTATGGTATGTGTTGAACACGTGGGTTGCGATGAATATAAAACAGCTAAGTAAAAAATTAAATCAGTGACAAATCAACGCATAGCCAAAACAAGAGAAATTATTAGTGTGTTGTGCAGTATTAGTATTTAATTTATAAATATATTAGATACAACAAAATTATTAACAGTCACCTAGTTGATTTGTCACTGTTCTGATTTGTCCAATTACTTGATAAAACAATTAACAGGTGGACGCAGTAAAATTGCTGTGTAGAAGGAATGATTCAATAATCACTGGTAAAGAGTGACAAGAAATTTTCCAAAAAATCTCACATTTAATTTCCCCACATACATATTGTTATTTGGTATCAGGTATGTACTGCTTTGTAGAAAAAGTTTTAAAAACCGGATAGATGAGGAATTAGAATGTCTAATTGAGTTTTATGTAGTCAACAGGGGTATAAATTTGTCACAGTTAAGTCCATTCATAAGCATTTGAGACCATATAATGAAAAGATTTTCATTGAAAATTTATGTTTTCAAATTGTAATTTTGTGCAGAGTTGTATCCTTATGAGGACTTTTTGACTATTATTTCGATTTTCATAAAGTGTTATATTTGCAGTAATTACTTTTTAATGACAAATTCATGACTATTTTTATTTTTAAATCACAAAATCATATGATATATTAATAATGAAATGGCTAAGGTAACAATTTCCATAATCTTTAGTAATCTTATACACAATCATAATAGAATGAAAATTTTAAACTGTTATGCCTATTTGTTGAGGGTACTATTAATGGAGTAGCAATAATATTTTAATGATTTCAATCTGATAAATTTTCACTACTTGAACACAATACCAATGACGAAATTTTGGGAATCACACCGAATTTCTTTTCAAATACTTAAACATGGATATGGACGAGGAAGTGAAAAATTTGCTATGGAAAAGCATCTTTAAATTCTGTGTTACAATTAAGTTGTCAATTCATATTGTTTGCTCCACGGAGATAAATTATTAATAAGTGCGTCACATGCATAATACATATTTATTACAATGAAAAATTTGATACCAATTACCTCTGTGTTACTACAATTTTCCTGCAGTGATCTCATATATAAATTTGTTCCTTTCTTTGGTATAGAAAGGTTACCTAAGTTTTATATTTATTAGGTATATACAAATCATCATCTTCATATTACATATTGGCATACAATATCTACACTACTTCGAACTATATTTTCATTTAATAAATAATTTTTTTAGGTTCATAATTTCAAACTCAACTGTTAATATAAATACACATTCTTTATTGTATTACAACATAACATAATTTAATTATAAATGAAACATGCAGGTGGAAAAATCACCAAAATATTACTAACTATTTACAATAAATGAAAACCTGACGCTTACTGCTTGATGAAAGTGTTTGTACTGGCAGTTGTTTCTTGAAGAACAGTTTTTACTTTTATTCTAGAATCGGTCAAGTCGATTCAAGTTTCCAGTGAAAATGCTTATCTACTTCTGTTGAAACTGAAAAATTCACATTGATCTTGACTATTATACCTATGATAACTATGTAAACAGAAACATACAAGGCATCTACTGAATTCAGTTTGTATTGCTTGACCTAATGTGACAGTCAATCAATCGTTTTGGGAACAGTAAAAATAAAAAACATGAAAATATATAATGCAGAGTCAATTCATTCAGTTGTAGAGACTTCAATTTTGGAGTGGCACCCAAACCCAGCTCAAGAAAAAGGAATGGGAAACCTTTATGATGCTGCAGTTAGAGATTCCAAATAATTGTAAAATAAATTATTTGAATATTGAATACAAAATTGATGAAATATTTGAATATATATTCAAGTAATTTATAAATTTTATGAAAGGGGAAAAAAAGAAACGAGTATATTGATATTGTGTTTTTGAGAAAACACTTTCTATACCACATAACCACAAACCAGTATATATGACAAAATAAGGTTCTGGTAGGAGGCCCCCAGCGAGTATCGATCAAGACTGGTTTTAATCTTTTAGGTTTTATCAACTGACCAAATATAGATTATCAAGATGAAAATGTGGTTTTTTTTAACAAAAAAATACAACATTTTTAATTACACACCTTGTATGTATTGATGTGCAGCTACAGTTTCTGGCGCTGGCTCTGGTTCTAAATTGAAGATACGTTTACTGTGAACTTCTTGAATAATTTGTGGTAATATTGTGCTGGGGGTTACTGGCGGTAGTGTTATCGGTGGATCTACGATTATAGGCAGGTCTACATTTCGTTCAGTTATTATATGATCCACCAGTCCTCCTACCGCTTGGAAAAGCTTAGATTGTGATATCACTTGACTCTCCAGGGGAACTATATTGACTATTGGATTGCCAATAGTTCCTAGCTGACCTTCCACCGGTGCTACAATGTCATTCATAAGTGTGGGCACCATGATGATTGGTGGAGGTATTCCAATTATCTTCTTCTTTGTACATTCTCCAAGAAAACGAGTATGTAATTTCTCCACTTTTTTGACAAGTTCTGGAAAGTGTTCTTCACATAGAATCGGGTTATCTAAAAAGCAAAAAAAGTTTCTTTCATATATATTATACGAGTTTTTAGACCAACATTAATAATATAAAAAATGACATGGCTTAAAAATAGCAATGTATTTTGTTCTACAAAAATTATTAGACATATAGTTGATAGCTATTTCGGCTTACATCCTTGTCAGAACTAGTTTGGGACTAAAATAGATTGCTAAATTTTTCACTGTGTTATAATGGAGTTCTACCAAGTAAATGCCAATTCAATCGATAATATAAAAATGGTATTACATGCTTTAAATGCTTTTTCACCAAAAAGTGACAGTTAATACCTTAAAAGTGGGTCATACATATGTCTGAGAATGCTATATTTGTATTCGCAACGCAGTGCTTTATTTTACAGTGTACTTGTGATGTTGTGGTAATACAACAATAAAAATGGTTTTTTAAACAAATATATTTTTATACACCTATAGCAAAGCGAGTGATTTACTATTCTGTATGGTTTTTCAATGTGAATCATTACTAAAAAGTGTCTTAATTAATCAAACAACCAGTATCGTAAAATATGATTGTATATATGTTTAACTGTAGATTTATTATGCCTTGATAATTTTCAGGTGCTTCGCAAACCCTTATGTGAGATACTTTGAATATGTTTCTAAGAAAAAGATTTACATGGCTCATTTTTTTTTTCATAATCATTGAAAATGAAGCAAATAAATTTTGTCAAAAGATATGCACTAAGATATATGACAAAAGCGTGAGATATTGAGAAATATAAATAATTAATACAAGTTGACATTATATGGAGTAGCAAACAGTAGTTTTGATAATTCGCTGCATCGCAATGATAATTATTTTATTTATACAAAATAATCTTTACAAATGTCGCGCAAGCTTTTTAAAACGATAATAGGCTTTTTTTTCGTTCAATATAAAAACATATTTTGCACATTCAACAAAAAATAAGCATCACACGATCACGCAAAAAATGATTGAATGAAAAAACAAAAAAAATAGAGCAATTTGTTACAAAATAAATCAAAGTGAAGGCATATAATATAGTCTATAAATATGCAAGGGTTTTAAAATACACCATTTGAAGGTATGTTATTATGTTACTCTATTTTGTTCACTATTGTTACATACACTCACCATTCAGGTAAACTTTCAGTGTTCCCATGACGCCACGAAGAGTGCATTTTGATTTTGTTATTAAATCAAAATTGATTGATTCAATTTGGTTGAAAGATAAATCGGCCCAACACAAAATTGGCAATCCATGGAAATCCTTATCAAGGAGTGTCAAGTTATTGTTAGATGCCAGGAGTTCTTCTAATGCAGGTAAATACGTCTGAAAATAAATATTAAAATAAAATGGTCAAGACGTATTTGTATGCGGTAAGTTACTAAGTTTGATCGTATCAAAAATTTCAAAAAAAATTTTGACCTAAAAAAGATACGATTTTTAACTAACAAGTTTTGAAAGTTTGAGTAACTAAATTTCGGGGTGTTTTAAGATTGTAAAATTTACTATATGTTTTACTTGCAGTAGTTTAGAAAGATAAAATAACCCAATATTGTATTGATTTGAATCTTGTAATAAAAATATAAGATTCAAATCAATACAATATTGTAAATATCAACCACATTCAGAGTAACAATATAATATTTATTCTGAGTCAGAATCAGACCTCAAATAATATATATATATTTTCCAAATATTTTTAATTCAAAAATTATATTTATTTTAAATGTAATTCGCGATGTTTTTACATTTTCCAAAAAACATTGCCTTCAAATTTATTTGCGTTTGGGGCTTCGCAATTGTTAAATTCTGCCTGGTGCAGACTGATTTAAATTTCGAATGATTTTATTTTCACCTTTGAAGTTTCTTCCAATGTTTTGATTTGATTATGGGAAACATCAAGAACTCTTAATTCGTCTAATCCAATGAGGTCATCTGGAGATATGATTTCCATTAGATTATGGCTCATATTAAGTCGTAGAAGACCATGTAGTCCCATAAGAGCTCCATCTAGACTCTGTAATCTGTTGTGATCTAGTCGCAATTCAAGTAGATGTGTGCCCAAATCCACCAGATTCTGCAACACAATAGAAATAACTACATTATAAATCCAATCAATTATGTCAGAATTATTTAGAAATATAAGAATCTGTATTTAAAAATAGCTTCATAGCGATTTTAAAACTTGACTAAAAAATGGTTTTATACGAAACTGATTAAAGCTTAGTGTACTTACATAGGTATATTATAACACACTTGGGTCTACGGCGTAACAATTTATGATGTACTATAATTCCCAACAAATCCAAGTTTATATTGTTAAAACATTGGATTTCTCTGGAACTATATCACTCAAACTTGGTGTGAAATCTTGCTACATTTTATTCAATCATGAAATTTGTATTATGAAATAATTGTGTTTTAGTTGACTATATTAAGGTGAAATATGATTTATGTTACTTTAAAGTAGACCTTGTTCTGTATAATAAGCCTACTCACCTCACTAAGACTCACCTCTGTATGTCCACTTAAGTGGGTGATTTTATTGTGGGATAAATCAACAACCCATAGCTTTTCTAGACCCTTAATTTCTTGAAGAGAAAACTCTGCTAGTTCATTGTGAGTCAAATTTAAATAGCGTAGTAGTGTTAATTTGGTTAGAGAACCATTCAATGACTGCAGTTGATTATATCCCAAATCAAGAAGGGCCAATGAAATCGTTTCTGCAAAGTCGTCATGAGCTAACTGAAAAAATATTGAATAAAACAATTTTTGTGTCAAATATAGTTAAGCAAGTAAATATACGTTGGTTCACTGTGAATGAAATATAAAAATAAGTTAAAACTACTGATGAGAAAACTCGCAAATTACAGCTGGACATTTAGGTAGTAAAATTGAAGAATATTGATGCAATTTTGATGTATATCTTTTAGTGAGAAATATTAAAGCAAGTACCGTCAAATTTAAATAGATTCTGACTTAAATATAATCGCTTGTAATCAATAAAAATTAAAAGATTTTCTTTCAATAATTATGCGAAAGCAAAAGAGCAATTATCAGATATAAATTTACAGAAGGTGTTTTTAAAATATGAAGTAGCAAGAACGATTTAGCGTGTTTTACAGATTATAGATTTAGCTCAAATCCTTGTTATTGGCTATTTTTTGATCATCATCGGACTTTATATGTGCTACTCTTAGAAGATGACTGTTTATGTATCTTTACAAGAATGAGAAATGCGCAAGCAAAAAGTAGCAAAGTATTTTTATTTTATAGAAATTATAATTTAAATTTAAGCGCAAGCGAATTTACAAATTGAGCAATTTTTTTGTTAGAAAAACACTTTAGTAACTTGTAATTGTTTTTGCATACAAAGTTACTAATGTAAAATAGATGTGACGGAGTCAAATATTGTTATATTGAAATTCCCTCAGGCGCACTGGGAATAGACATGCTTAGAAGTGGGCCAGCTTAACCCCATTTCGCAATGTGTGACAACGTGACCTTTATAATACAAGGGTTGGCCGTTGTATTCTTTAAACAGATAAAGAGATGAGATGTATATTTAGCTGCATTAAGCTAGTAGCGTTTCTCTGCTATCCTTAAATAGTATTTTGTAGTTGTCTTGAAAACCGCAAGAGAGCTTTTTTAAATGAACGGAAGAGTAAGATTTGATGACATACATATTTAATATTGTTTGATGACAAGTTGACTCGTTGTAGTAATTTCGATTTTTGCAATGCTCCATTCAATGCTTGTATGTTATTTGAGTAGAAATATAATGAATCCAATTTTGGCAAGCTTTGCAAGTCTCTAGGTAGTCGTCGTAGGTGATTGTTTGCCGCGTGTATCATAACCATTCCCTGAGAGAGCTATATAAATGGAAAAATAACATAAATCGTTAATGAAAATTTAATTAGATTGATATAAATAATATTCGCATTAAACAAGTAATTAGTGAACTAACCAACCATAGGCATTTCGTTGTCAATTGACGTTAGCTTATTTGCATTTATAAATAACCATTCTAAGCCTTCCATAGCTCTGAGGGTGCCATTCAGAGTTGTCAATTGATTAATACCAAGATGCAAATGCTGTAAAGATCGTGGTAACGAATTTTTTTCCAAAACTGTCAAGCCGTTTCCAGGTAAGACCAAGTGATGCATGTTTGGAATATCCTGAAATGATAATAATGGAGAAGTAATTTAAGCTTCATCTCACGTGTAAATGATTTGAAATCGATCAAATGTAGCAGAAAAGAATATGTATGCACATCAAAGAATTTCACTAAGACTAGTTATTTAACTATTACTATACTAGATCTATCAAAGCTTGAGACAATTTCATACATAGTTTCGTATCTGAAAACACGGATACGCTAACTGTTTATGCTATTTTAACTCCATTATAAAGTATTTAGAAACACCTCGTGTTCATACAATTAAGGATATCGACTCAGCTGCTTGATGAATTTTGAACATCAAATTAGAATTGTTAATTTTTTTATATGTTTTCCACATGTTCAGTCACTTACAACACGGCGACAAAAAAAAAAAATCAAAAAATTGAATCAGTATTTCAACAGTATAACTGTCATGCAAAGCTCTTAAAGTTTTATTGCTTAGTTTTTATTTTCACGTTAATCTAATAGTTAAACAAATAAGATGTAAGCAGAAAATTTCATATGCAACATAGAGTGATCATGAATAGAGTGGTTTTTAAATATTTTTTATTTTTATTTTTGTCTACTCAGAAAGAAGATTATGTTTTCGTTTGTCGAAACACTATCATTGAAACAATTATAAATAGCGAAAAACACGTATATTTATCTTTTACAACTCTATGAATAATATATCCCAAAACGTAAAATACCAAAAGGACTAAATATAAATTAAATCACTATGTAGCTGTGCATAAATATTATATATAGATAATCTATATATACAGAAAGTAGGATCTGGATTGTTACGGAAATAATATTTTGAAATAAAAGCTTCATCGATGATTGAAGCTTTCGATAGCAAAAGTCTTGTTTTTTGTTAGAGCGATTGAATTTTTTTGAAGGTCAAGCTTTTAAGGTGACACAATTAAAATCTGCCCTATGTCTACTAACCTATGCAGGTCGAGATTCTTCATCATATAGATTGAAAGTCTGTTGCAGTAGCCGGTAAATGATAAATATGTTTATTTTTAATATAATACAAATAGAAATTAGCACGGTGAAAGAATAGCAATGCATTTTAGTTCAGCAAAATTTATAAGGTATATTGTTGATTGTTATATCGGCTTACGCCTTCATCAGAACTATATTTAAACGTATATAGATACGGGTTATATACAGGTAAGTAAATGTACGTTTATATATAGTTCTGATGAAGGCGTAAGTCGAAATCATTGTCATCTATATACCTGATAAATTTTGTAGAAATGAAATACATAAAAAAAAATCACCGTGATATAATGAAGTTCTACTAAGTAAATGCCAATTCAATCAACGAATAGAAATTATTTATTACTGCACAAACCGTTTCCCTGACGTCAGATCTTTTAGACATGGTAATTGTAGAAAAAATAGTTTAAAAATATTTTTTTTAAATTGTGTTTCACAAAGTAAAACATTTATTGTTGAATGAAAAGCGAAATATTCGACGAATCAAAACGCTTGGTAATTTTGAAAAATACTGAAATATTTTCATCAACAGTGCCAATATTTAATATTTTTTTATTTATTAATAATGCAGATTATCTCATTGGTTTTTTTTTTCTTTTTTGTTTTATTTTGACTAGTATGAATGACGTATATTATACTGTATATTACTTCCGTGATATGTGCACACGAAGTTTGAATATGCCTAGCAGTTGAAAATGATTGAACACGATGTCCGTAAGTACATAAAATAAATGATTTTTGATTCCGATTGAACATTCGTAATTGAGCGGTCTTCGCTAAACGAAGTTAATTGAATGATTAAATTTGAGTGACTTGACTCAATTGATCAAAATTCGCGCCCTCTCGACATTTTATCTCAATTATGTCCCCGATATTCATCGTTAAAAATAAGCATTGAAATGAGATATGACAATTTTTTTACCTTTCCTGCAAAATTCTTAATTTCAAATGTTTTAAAACTATCTGCCATCGATTGAAACACATTATTTTATATAACTTCTTGAATACGCGAAAGGCAGAAGTTAGTCAGATAATGTCAGCGTTACACTCCCGTATTGTATTCCCGTATCCCGTATGTTATTATGTATTTCCCGTTAGAACATTTTTTTGTAAATAAACAACAATACAATAAATACACATAAAAGATAAATGAATAATAAACACTATTCCCGAATAAAAACTACAAATAACATTTTGGCAGTTCCAGAGAATGTAAAACGATATAAATTTCATAAATACATCTCCCCTGACTGTTTATAATAAGACAGTCTGAAAATGTTTTTTAATGAAACAAAACACGTGTTAAATTTAATAACACAACATCCGAAATGACGGAGCTATGAATTACTATGTTAAAAAAAAGAATTCTTATTACTACATTGCCGAAAAATATGGACACCATTCAAGAAAATATTTCAGAGCGTTGATTTGTCGAATATTTCACTTTTCATCGAGTAATATATGTTTTATTATGTGAACACAATTATAGGATCATCTATAAAGTATGTTAATTTCTTTAATTTTCTAAAAATAACCATTGTTTTTCGACGACTTTTGTGTCTTAGAAGATGTCGAATCAAAAGAAAAGGGTTTGTGCGGTGGTTAAAAACAATTTCCCATACATTTATCACCAAATTAATGACGTAAAAGTATTAGAATATAGTCATTTTCGCGGTGGCAGATGTATATAAATTAGCATACCTTAAAATCTGCAGCATTCAAAATTTTTATATTGTTCCTTCCTAGATCGAGCGTTCGTATATTTGGCATATGACGAAGGACGTCTTGTGGAACTGATCCCAATTTGTTGTCAGCCAAACTAAAGTAAACTGTATTCGTCAATCCCTGGAAAGCGCCACCATTCAATTCACTGAAAACAAAAAAAACATTATTATTTATAAGACGGAAATTTGTTCAGAATTTTTACTAGCATAATGAATATTTTGACGTACATTTTCATCCTGATTACCTACGTTCGGATATCAAATAATAATTATTACGTCTATTACTATGACGTCAGTTATTTCTAGTTAAAAAAACTTTGATTTTTTTTTGTTTCAAATGAAATGTGACTCACGCTCTATGTAATTTTACCACCAAACGATACAGTTGAAATTTTTTTTGAAAAATAGTTTGATTTGAACGAAATAAATTTTTATCACACAAAACGATATATACACAAAGTTGTGCTACCAAAAATCCTATAAATTTGTTTTAATCGTCAAAATATGACAAATGTTTAACATTCAAAAATAAATAATATTTTCTTACCCATTTTATCCGTTTTCTCATATTAAAATGATTAATGATTTTATAAAGGAAGGATATACTTTTTTCACATTCAGTAACTGTTAACCTTGTCTAACCACCATGTTTTTATTGTGATAAATAATAAAAAATAAATATTCAAAAAATCGGGTTTGTGTATGGCACAATTACTATAATTTAAAAGTCATTCACAATTAGAAATATTGCAATATCAATTAATTTACGTATACAACAACGGCGTAAATATACATCCCTTAGTAACGACACTGTTTAATATTTGAGTGGAAGTATTACTATGTAGGTAAATTATGATTTTAGCGCCTGTTTTGAAATGGTAAAAACTGTTCACTTAAACAATGACTTCGTTCATTGTCAAAGTTGTTTACGGCAAATGACGGAAGCATTCAATTAGAATCAAGTGTAATATTCAACGATTTTTGTAAATGTGATCTCGAGGAACACTCTTTATTCGTAAAGAGAGCAACTTTAGAGTCAGCACGAACAAAGCGTGTGAAAAACCTTAACTATAAGAAATAAAAAACATAGCTTTAGTATTCTACCGATAATGTCACTATACGAAATGTGTGTCTCATCACAATCGTAGGTAAAAAAATTTTATCAAATTGCATGTTTTAATTAATCATATAATTCATTAAAGCAAATTCATCGTCAAATTAATGAATGGTCAGCATTTCAAAGGATAAGTAAAAATACTTATAAATTCATTACTAAGCGTAATTATTACTATCACACAATCATATAGAGGGATTTGACGGCCATGTAGCCGAACATTTAACGTTTTTAAGTGTCAGTTCTCCATGGTTGTGCTGTCGACGGGTGTGAATCTCATTTTGGATACTCGATCCAATAACTTTATAAATTCGCGCCTAAACTGATGGGAGTATACATTCTCTATTGTATGGTTTACTTCTATGTACTACAAGGTATCGTTTGTGTTTATATGTGTTAAGTCATTATCAAAATGATTTAATATTTAAATATTCTAAGAGTTGAAACATTCATGACTTACAAGTAAGTTAAAAAATAAAAATGAAGCCTGTACTATCTGGTACAGTCATTTATAACATGGAACCCGCGGGCAACACGTGGACCATTAAGCTTATCTGCATGTAAATATTAAATTTACACCAGATATTTTTATCATACCGTATTAGCTTGCTAGAAAACAAAGTTTTTTTTAAATAAGGTGTTTCGTTTTGCATCTCTGCTGTCAAAAAAGGATAATGGCTGACCATATTATAAAATCAGGAGCTGGAAAAAAGAAAGTAAATCAAGGAATACGGAGAAATTATAATTTCAATTTTAAGGTTAAAGTAGTACGTGCTCCAGAAATAACCAACAACTGTGCGGCTGTCAGACAATTTGGTATCACGAAAATAATGTTAGACATTGGCCTTTACATAAAAACGACTTAATATATATGCATTTTTCATGAAAAGTATTTTGCTGGTCTAGGAAAGGACAATTTTAGTCGATTGACAAGAAAATAGAAGACCACGACATGAAAATACGTGGAGTGCGTTTCTCATAACAAGAAAAGCGTTGCAGTTGAAAGCCTGTATCAAGGATCGAAGTTATATAAAAAGAAAATTTTAAAGCCAATATTGGTTAGTGTACGCCAGTGATGGCTCAATATAGATTGAGCTATATACCATTTTTGCGTAGAAATAACTTATTTAATCTTAAGAAAATGATGGAAGTTGTGAGAAATTATAATAGAAAACTTTAAATGCATTTGGTCACGATTCCTAGTGGAATGACTTCTTAATTACACGTTTTGCATGTGGGTGTGAGTAAGCGTTTATGATAAATACAATACTCAAACTGGTTGATATTTACTGGTCATACGTATGGATTTAAAAAATGTTGCATATCCAATAAAATGGATGGTTCTGAAGATGCTATTTGGTGGAAAATGTGACTGAGAAAGATTCAGAAGACGATAATATTACTGTAGATGAGACTGATTCTGAGAATACTGTAATTAAATGTGAATTTGACCGATATGATCAGCTAAAGTAATTATTAATTAACCAATACGGTAGTAAATCTCGATATTAAAATTAACACTTACCATTACCACATAAAATTTTCCATACGCCCTGGTAAACAATTATACTTTAATTTTATATTTATCGTAGAATAGTTTATAATTTAATAGTCCACGTGACCAAGCAAAAACATGCATTTTGTTGAGCGTGGCTGTTCGTAATAATAAATTATATATAAAAATCTAGTAAAAAAGTATTTTTTAATAATCTTATGACAAAAAGTATATAAAATATTATAACAGGCTTCACATCGCCACGACGAGCTCAAAAAATCTCAAAAGTATAATGATGGCAATCGTAATAACGCATTTAGAATACAATAATTATGTTAACGATATCTTTCTATTGAGCTTTTTAAAAACTATACTATTTTAATAACAACTGTGATAAATATTGTGGTATTTTACATTGCTTAGAAAAATTGAGAATACTTTTAATGTTCCTCTTGTTATATTGTTATATAAAACTGCCAGATTTTGGTCAACTACAATTGTTTAAAAAATGCCAGCCCTATTTTTGTTGCTAGTGAAATAGATATTCAATTTACACTGATAAAATTGTTTACTCAAAATGAGGTCAAGGTTAGGCTAATGTTTACTAGGAGGCGCCAAACTGTCGCAACAATATTTATTTGATTAATTTAAATAAATAAAGGAGAAATTATTTTGAAAAAAATTACCATGACACGATTTTCGTTTTAAATAAAGTTCTTTTTTTGAAGTATAATTCTCATCATCTATTGTATCACAAAATTGCCAGTCACAAAAATTCAATATTCGTTAACAATTGAATATTAACAGGGTTGGCAGTCACTATCAGTAGCGGATTGTTCAATAAATGCATGCTTAGGGGCCTCTTTCTTATCGCAAAGGCCCTGTAAAGAGATGATGTTTTTTATGATTATTGTTTTCTCTGGAATGCATTTGACATTATATGTTGTGAATATTTTTATAAAACTTATTTTTTTATGTATATATAAACATAGGTCCTCATTAAAAATAACACTTTAAAACATAGACAGTGCCATTTAATTATTATATTATATATTGCCTGCTTAACCCGTCACTGGACATTATAAATATATTATTTTATTTCTTTTTTCTAGGCCACTGACCTGAAGATTATAAATGATATCATTATCAAAATAAAAAGTGTTGTAAGCGTTTACGTTATTCAAGCATTGATCACTAAGCTGTAGTCTATTTCATTTTGGTATGAAGAAAAAAAAATGTTCTATCTTATAACAACTCTCAAATCAAATTAAAATATTGAAAATAAGAAATGGTAATGTGAAATTGTCATTTTTAGATATATACTATTGTCAATATGGCGAATACTTATAGATACTGCTCACAAATATACAGAAAAACAATTTTTGATTTTTAAAAGATGAAAGTCGATCTCCGCAATTCATCATAATATCATAATGTATATATTATTTCAAAAACTGATTGAAATAATTTCTAATATTTTGAAATACTTATTATCAGTAGTTAAGAGAAACACAGTTTCATTGGCGTAATTCTGATCCAATAAGAAATTGTCTTTTTAATTATGTATTTGATATACGTTCATGGTTTATTTTATAAACACTTGATTCATATAATAATTTAATTAATGCGTTCTTTCGGCAATACGCAAAGGGCGACGAAATCTTTCAGAAAATACTTAGAAAAGATAGGTGGTCCACTTATTTACGTTTTTTGAAATTTAAAGGTCAAAACTATATTTTAACGAAAGTGCCCAATTCACATATTCATGAAATAATTATTATATAAGGGCATTTTAACGTCTCAATCTACAATATTAAGTTTATTAATTTACTATATTGTAACTGGAATGGACATGAAAGAGACAGTTGATTTATACAATATGTAAAAATACTGGTTGACTTTTCATTTTTAAGGACAAAAATTATAAATGCGAGAATATCGTTTATTAAGACAAATCTTTTTACTCTACAATAAAAATATTATGTTGGCATCACTCGGTAAGAATTTGATAAAATACCCGACACTATGCATTTTAACGGACTATATTTTTTTTTTATCGTAAAAATTAATTCACAAATCTCATTCTTCATAGCAACATTTGTGCGATGGTGCTGTCTCCGTTTCTAATTCTAATTTTCAATTATTATCAGCTAGAGTTCGAGTTTTTTGCATTTAAGAGAACAGCTAAATTAATTTACGAGTGATACAATCAGTCGGTAGTTTTTAATAAGTGAGTCAGGAAACTCAGACATCATAACAAGAAGGTTGAGGATTTTTGCGGGATTATTTTACTTCGCTCACATGGGTTTAAACAGGACTATAAAAGTTATGAACGCAAAAAAGAAAAAAACGCAGAAAATCTTCCGTGTATCCGGACATGTTATTTTTTTTCAGCTTACAATTCTGGTTGTTCATTTATTATACCTGTTCGTGAATGTTTCGTAACAGATATTTCAAAATCAATAATATTTTTTATTCGTAAATTTTAAATATACTTTATTAACTATATGTACAAACTCTGCTAGTCTTTTGTGTTCGATAATATTTATATAAAGTTCTATATTTTAGAATTATAATGGTGATCGATGTATAATTTATCATTAAATGAAATATAGTTTATACAAATACCTAATAAATAATAATATTAATATAATATTATTGAGAAACAATTCTTACTATTATTTTATGAATACGTCAAGAATTCTGATAGCAATTAATAAAGACGCACACCATACGTATGTGATAGTGAGTCATCGTACGCATATAATTTTAAATAAAATATATTATAATAAAGTGTCAATATACCAATAGCACTCAAACTTTTTATAGTCACGGTCCCCTCGGCATGTGCCGATGTGTAATCTAAAAAAATCAGATAATATATTCAGGCACACAACACGTGCTAAATGCGAAGTTTCTATTTTTATCTGGAAATCCAGTTTCAGTATTTGCAGAAATACGATTTTTTTAAATATCATGGCTTTCTATCAAGAAGTGACAGTTAATAGATTAGTTATAAAGAATAGTTAATAAAAAAACAATTTTCTTTTTATTACAAAACCCCTGTTACATCCATTACATATGTGTAGCGTAGGTTATGTACAAAACAAGCTTTCAAGCGCAATATAGGTCATTTCAGAGCTTTGTTGGAATGACTGCAATAAAGTGCATAACGATTTAATGCAGTGCAAGTGAAACCGTAGGTAAAATTTTCCTGCATTCACAATGTAATAAGGCTTCAATCATTTTATCATTGTGGTATGTACGGTGAAAATCGTGACAAATCGTAAGCTATTTTTAGTCGGATTGTAAATCAAACGCTTCTTTTGTCAAACAAATATGAATGAAAAAAACGTTATCCGTTTATTGAACCGTACATACACTATTCGAAAAAATATCTATATATTATATTATATATTTTTATTGATTAATACTCGTATAATTTTCAGTATATATAACATATTTCAACACGTGTGTAATTTGAATATTAAAAATTATAACTGTGTTCCTTTTTTTTAAATTTTAGAATATTCGTTTTGGTCTTCAGTTATTATTTTATGGATATATTTACTTAAACTAAATACATTACTTTTAGAGGATTGAGTTTTTATGTGACATTTATGTGATATTTTTTCAAATTGTGTATGATAATGAGACAAAATATCTAAAAATGATTAAAATGCATCAAATATACATCCAACTGTATAAACAAACCCATAAATTGGCAATCACATACCCTCACGAATATTAAATATATATTCATTAAGGTGCTTGATGGAATTTCGATATCAAATTTGAATTGGTAAAACTTTGTACGATTCCACAGCTGATATAATAATAATCAATATTATGGAAATTCATTTTAGTCATCATTAATGACTCTCTTTAGGGCCTGTGTTTTTCCATTAGTTAACTTCTTTGGTATATAAACGATGCTAACTGATTATTATGTGTCAATTCTGTTGTATCCGCTTGATAGAATGCCTGAAGATGCCGAAAGGCGAATCGCGGGTTGTTAGTGACAAAACGTGCGGAATCGTACAAAGTTTTAAGAATTAAAAGTTAATATAATATATTTGTATAGAAACGTTTTTATGTAAATTAGGCTTTGATTACGTTAAACATTAAAACAAAATTAATCAAAAAAAGTAAAATTGATATTAATTAAAAAAAATAAACTATTTTTGAAACATTATAAAAATAAAATATCATTGTGCGATAAACATTTTATACACTACAGTTGAGAAATACATTTTAATATTATATGATCTCATACGTAAGGTGGGAGAAATTTTAAGTGTTATGTAATGAGTGACCCTACCTTAGTGTGATAGAATTTTTTTGAATAAATTTAGAAATCAATAAAATCTCAATATTTTGCATAATGTTGGTTAACAATGCATTTTACTTATGTTTGGTCGATAAATCAAATTAGAAAATTATTTTAATGTAATGTAAAATTACCTAATATCGATCAATAATATTGTTTCGCTGGGAATTTGTAGCACGCGCGGTATGAAACGACTCGTATGTTGATCAGCAAGGCGAAGTGATTGAACTTATTCGACATATAAAATAAATCTTACAATTCTATTCGTTGCATAAAAATATGTTGGCGTAGAATTGCGATGTAATGTATGGGTTCAGAATAATTCAAGGATAAACTTACAACGTGCAGGGTGGGGTTTACCAGCCTTTGTACTTTATACTTGCTCGATAATGTGGGTGCATATTTCTCCAAGGGGAGCATTGGGATCAATACAATTTATATATGATAACATAAGATATTTTTGAATTTTTACTAAATAATATAACATACATGTGTCAACCTGTCAGTCTATCACAAGAATTTCTTCCAAACGGTGAATAATATTATATATCTATTGTATAAACATATGATTCTGGCTGTCATTTTTAGGTGAACTGTGCTATTTTGAACATGCTATGTAGGTAGTGTATAAAGTACGGTGCACGGTGATATTTTTAATTATCAACTTTCAAAATAAATTTTTACCAAAAAACGCCATAATAATGCTAACGTAAAAAAAATATCGTCATCTATACTGAGCGAAGCAGGGTTTTAAATTATAGTTTAATATATATCCAAATGTTGATTTACCGTTTCAAAATGATTAAGCTTCTCAAAACATGTTTTTCTTAAAACATCAAAAACAATTATATTATAAATGTTTTTTTTTTAAATAAAATAATATCGGAACGATATAAAATATCGATTCCATCTTTTACTACGATGACTGAAAGAATTTAAAGAAAATTGTTCCACTAATTGTTTGCTAAAATTTAATACATTTGATAAAATGTGTTAATTTTGTCATTTTATTTATCGCAGGACTCGAATTAAATTTTTCACCAATTCAATATAAAATATATTTTAATATTTTTTCACCCAGAGTTTATCTATATAAATTTATAAACATCTAGAGTTTCGGCAATTATCTGTAAAAATTTGAATTTTTTTTTTATGTTTAAGACGGTATGCTTGACGGTTTATTTTAGTTTCTAGTTTAACTCGAGCGATTTTAACATAGGTGAAACATTAATGATACGCTATAATGCCGTTTTTGTAAGCATATTATTAAAATAAGAATTTACTTGATGGCTTTTTATGTTTATTAACTACATTGAAATATTTTCTCAAGTTGGAGATAATTAAACCCTTCAGTCAAAGACAAAATGAAATTAGAAAATTAACTGTACTAAGCAAAAAAGCTAGTAAATATTAATATCTTTTGTTAGATACAACACTTGATTAAAAGCAAATTATATTAAAAAAATTATAAAGTTGAATATTGTATACTATATATTTTTATATAGAAATACTTGGCTGAAAAAACGGCTTTGCGTAGAAATATGTATATAAGCCGAGTACGATTGTTTCATTGGTTACGAGGTATTGCACTCCACATGCCTTAATACATGTTCCGATATTGTCAATTATAGCGATTCACATAGTAAAATTCCAATAGATCGAGGTCGGGGACCTCGTGATACCCTCTAATGTCACATTATCTCGATTTAAATTGTGGCGCCGGGAGAATCAGCTGCTCTAATCACTAATCAGACAGCGACCGATGTACTTTAATTCACTAGAGGTGAGGCGCTGACTTAATAAAAACATACACCTCATTAATGCGTTGCCACCAGATGCTTTGATAAAACACGAATTTTAAGTAATTGGCAGACAGCGTGGTAGAAAAAAAATATGACCTTATGATTATATACGATATGCAAAAAGAGGCTATATTCTAAATCGCTATAGATTTCTATATCTAACGAGATCAAGAAAAATATAATTGTTTCTTGTAACACTTGTTTTCTCTACACCTGTTTTTACTTCCACAAACGATGATTCGATATTTTGTTAGTGTCTTATCAAACCTTACACAGTTTTTTTGAATGTATGAACAGGAGTGTTTTAGAAGTGCTGTAAATAATTTTCTCTAGGTCAATTAATAAACAAAATTTAAAGGTAAGTTGTAACATTTATTCAGTCACTGTTTCTATATTGTTAAGAGAATTTAAGCAGAAAGTGTCTAAAAACATAAATTGCTAGTACTTGTCAACAATTTTGTTAGGTGAGGGTTTGCATATAATGCTCTTGTTCTGCAAAGTGTTAATATACTTATTTACTTTTTTTTCAATTAGTAGAAAGTGAAAAAACACATATACACATCACTGATAGGTATCATATTTGATGAGAATTCAGGTTTCTTTAATCCGTACATATGAATCTAATTTTAATTTTCTATTATCTGTAAAGTAAACGTTGTATCAAAGATCACGAATAATGAATCAATTATAAGTAAATTGATAATATAATTGTTTTTGTGGCATTTTGAATATGGAAAAGGAATTATTATTTCAGTATTTGCATGAATCAAAAAGGTGAATAAAGTTTTTCGATAAAAAAATGCAATCAATGAATTTATCATAGAAAAACGATATTTTATATACCTGCCCAAAAACCAAACACGAAAATGCATTCAAATAATAATAATAATAATAATAACCGAATAAAATGTTAATGTTAAAATTAATTGAAATAGCGAACCTTAAAAAACACAATGTATCTGACAAATAGTACATAATTGTCATTCTTATTTATGATATAGCACAATATATAACGTTACTGCAGATATATGCTCACCTTATAAAAATTTAGCTATACTATCAATTATTTCGACCAACGATCCCCGAAAAATATCTTTTATGCATACCTACAGAAATTAATCAAATACGTTATTAGGGAATATTGTTTTTAAATTGTAAATTCTGGCAGCATTATTAAAGTTTATGTAAACCTTTTTATTTTGTTTACTTACGAAATGGGAACACAATTTTGATGGTGAAATATTGATTTAATGTACGTTTAATATTTAAATTTAAATGCAGCAGATATTATTCATATTTTAATGTTGAATATGATTTTTTATGTACAGTTTAAGACATGGATACGTCTTAAAATTTTGTTATGTAAAAAAAAAACAGTAAAAATAGCAAAGAAGCCATGATTACACATTACGGTAAAAAATATAGCCTATACGCTTATTAAAATTGTTGAAACATAAAATAATTAAAAAAGTTTACACCATTCTGTTTTATTAAACTATCACCAAGGTACATGGTGTAAAATGCATTCAGTGTATCCAAATTGTACTTAAATTTCCTCCTTCAATTCTATACACTAAATCTAGCCGTAATAATGTTGTTACAAAAAAATTATAAACTATTTTAAAATCGAACAGGTGAATATTTTTTTTAATATTGTTTTTGGCGTGCAAAAAAATAATATGGACGTAATTATGAACATTTTAAAATGTTGTCAGCAAACAAATCAATACTCGCGTTACAAGATTTGTAAAACTTTATTGTATTATGTGTTTTAAGCGATTTGAGTGGAATGAGATTTTCATAAACTAAAACACTTGTTTTATGAACATCGATAAAATGTTAAAAATACATTTTATATCATCAATAACGTAATAAAATTATTGAATTTTATATTAATCTGTGTAAACTAATTTCGAAATTGCAAAATAATTTGAATTAAAACAAAGATAGTATGATTTGCTAATGAAGACGTATGCTAATTTATAGTGTGCATTTCGACCGATTATCAGAATAAAGCACCGATGCTTTAGTACATATTGAAAACAGCAAAATAAATATATATTTCAAAATAATATTATTTATTATAAAAAAAAAAGAAATTTTATTGATGCATCTGAGAAATATATTCTATTTACCAAATAGGACTATAAATTTAATTGAAATTGTTTTTTTTTTTTGTGTAAAAAATATTTAACTTTTTAATATTATATTCATTAACATGTGAGGGATTTTTAAAATATTAATAAATTCTAAATTAAAAATTCTTGTTAATAATAATACATACTACCCATAAAAATAATATGAAAAATATTGGTATGGTAATGTATCATTCCTGTTATGATTTCTAACTGTTATGTTTGTTATAGGAAATTCGCCAAAAATTTACAGTTTGTATTTTGAATCGTAGAACACAGCGATATCAACAAATACCATTGCTGATAAGAACAGTGAAATTGTGCTATGATGATTCTTGGTTTTATTGAAATTCAGTTACATAATGAAGTATTTGCTGAGCATATAAAACCATTCTGCGCTGAGATGATAGATAGATAAATGTAAATAATAAATATATTTCCTTAAGTAAAACTTAAGAATACAAAAATAAACAGTAATTGCAACCACGCCTCGACGATAAGATAGTAACAATAATCATAAAGAATAGTAATTTTGTGCAATTGAAAAGTTTCTAGTAAAGGAATTCGTTTAGAGTAAAAGTGGGTAAATACTATACAGGAACAAATCGATCACATATTAAAAATATTCAATTTACTTAAAGGTCAAAAAAGCTTTATATGAATAAAAATAATTTGAATACTATATTTCACTTAAAGGTTTTACTTAAAGGCTATACCTTCTATACCAACAAAATTTTACGAAAAAATAATTATTAAATTACGAAGGAGTTAATAGATAATATTTAAAACTACATTATCTAAAGAAATAGCTAAAAATCAAAAAGAATTTAGCGGCTATTTGATGATTTTGTAAATTAATTAAAAAAAACTCTAAGCATATGCTATTTTTAAATATCTTTGAATAGTTCTAAAATCTTAGAAAACATAATCGGTATTGAAGGAAAATATTTTCTATCCGAAATAAAAACTTAAGACAAAAAACGTCGGATTATAATGCTGCTATCACTTATGGCATCTTTTTTAAAAACGCGTTTTAAAAGCGGCTAATCAAGGTAAGCTTTGACTTATTTTATATAAAGCACATTAAATATCACAGCTAAAGATATTCAAAGAAAAATGGTTTTCAAATATTATTAATTCAATATTATAATTTTTATCACTGATGGAAGCTTTAGAAGTACTGATTTATTGCTTTACAAAAGTTGAAACAAATGTATTTAGATATTAGTATAATGTATTCAATGCGTTTTTGATGTATTGAATATATTTTTTGTAAAGATTTTTCAATTTTTTCAAATGATCAAGACCGGTTTTACTTAACGTAAGAATTTTCAATACAACTTGCTTGTCACTGGGCTTGTAGCCTAGCTATTTTTTCAATAAGAATTGATCGCATTAAATAAAATATTAATTGTTTTTGAACTCTCATTTCCGGTTCCAGATGATTTTTGTTGTTAATTACAATATGTACGTATTCCATTTGAAAAACACGTGATATCTATAGGCAGATATTATATATCACCTACGCACAAATAATTTTTAATTCTTTCAGGTACAAGTTGGAATTCCCTGTTATTTTGAACAAGCACTGTTGTGATGATAAGAAGGTTATCGTCAATGTCATTTTGTAATGCGGTAAAATTGAATGATAACTTATTTATTATTTTTTACGACTGTTTCCCATCCCAAGTTGTCGCAGCTATTATGTACGATAAATCACTAAATATGTTTTAATTTGCAAAGATTCTTTCAAATCATTAACGTACATACTAAATCACCGATAAATACACTGTAGCAGAACCAGGATATCGAAAAATTATAAAAAAGTATAAAGCAGCACAAAATCTGATTTTAATGTTGGATCTATTTTTTGTGTTTGTACTGTCAAAATGGAATGAAATAGATAAATATATATTTTTTATTTATTTATTCTAACACGTTTAATTGATTCACTAGTAATTTAAAGGAAAGGACAAACTTTTCTCGTAAATAAAAGGGTTTACTGCTAATTATTGGAAGGTAAATAAACTAGCTTTTATTTGGTATTTGAATTCAGTCAACAAAAAAAAACTGTTCATAATACTTGCGCCTACTGGTTATAGAATTGAAATAACAGGTGCTTATTTAATATTTGTACAAATTCTTTATAAAGGCAAGGAAATACTAAAAAAATGTAAATGTTTTTTTCTAATATTGTGTAATGATTATTTTCAAATCTATGGTCACTTTACACAAAGATTTTTTTTCAATAAAAAGAAGATTTGAACAGCATATTATCAATATCAGATGTATTTATTTTTAAGTATGTTATTGACTGAAGGTGTTTGATAAAATTGTGTATTATTTGATTAAATTTTTATATTTGTTTGCTCGGTGTGCTAAAAAAGGAAATTTTATTGGAATTTTATTGTTAAGTGATTATTATATTTAAAATCTTTCAGTGAAAATTGGCTAAATGAATTCTAAATAACTGTTTGAATTGTTACAACTTTGTGACAAAACATGTGGAATCTTACAAAATTGTAACAATTCAAATTTGATATTGAAATTCAATCAAGCACCTTCAGTCGATATCATAAATTATCTAAGTTAGAGGTAAAAATATGTAAATAAATATCGGTATTTTTTCAATTAAAAGAAAATCAGTTGAAACGAAATTAAAGGCACGTAGAATAAGGGTGGACTTTTTAAGAGGTACTACTGGCAGCTTGATATTATTTCCAATAATATAGTCATTCAAAGCCGCACACTTTAATGTAATTTTTAGATTGATTGAAGCATTTAAGAAATCTGTCAAAATCCGAAAAAAAGTATTTCATACGTTAATTTCACAGAAATGATTCATATAGTTTGATAAATAATAAATTACGATAAGATACGTATTTTATGCAGTCAATAATTTTGATGTATAGACAATAAATTTATTCCAATTCTATTTTAGACATTGCAAGTACAGTAAAATAAGAATAAGCGAGGCGGAAATTACAGAAACTGTTTTCAATGAATTCACTTTTTGATGAAGTTTACAGAGTAACTAAGTAATGACATAGTTTTTTTAATATGTGTATTTAAAATGTAAGGTTCACTCATTAGACAAATGATTAAAACTTGTGTAATTTTGTTCAATTTCATTGCATCAGTAAAATGCGGATAATTTATCAATTTTAAATTGATATTCATTTATGCTATTGTTTGAATTGGCATTTATTTGGTAGGACTCCATTATAACACGGTGAATAAATACAAGTTAATTTTCTTTTTACATTTTTTTAGGATATACAGTTGACAGCTATTTCGGCTTACGCCTTCATCAGAACTATGTTAAAACGCATGCACTGTGTAGCCTTTCATCTCATGTGAATTGTCTTTTCGCGCTAGTGGTGGAGATGTCTCCGTGGGTTGGGTATGCAGAGATCTTGATGGAATGCTAAAACGTACATTCACCTTTCTATATATAGCTGTGTAGAAAGGGTACACAATACATCTTCTCTTCTGTTCCAAAATTCTGGCTTCATATTGCGCCAATAAAACCTAAAATGCAGTACTTTTATATTATGCATTTCTCGAAGTGAGGGTTGATTTGGATTTTTTTTGAGGGAGTAAACGCGAATATTGTATGGATATGATTTATTACGTGAGGTATGGATAAATGCATGAACCTTAAACGTTAGTGCATAAAAATAACACCCTGATTAACTTACACTACTACATATAGATAGTATCTGTACAGAGAGAAATACAAATAGATTTTGTGAAATTCTTCTTGGTATAAATCAATATTGATAACGAACAAACACATTGCAATAATTGAACAATGTTGCTATTTGTAAAAAGACACTAAAAATCACAATGAAGCATACTTTGCATATACATTGATCATTCAATGTTGTATATAGATTAATTAGTAATAAGAGGCAATAGTAACAAGTTTTTAAAAACAGTTTAATGTACAAAATTGTAAAATTTTATGTGATTAAAAAGTGTTTTTGTATATTCAATTAAATTTGCAAGATATTGGATAAAAATATTATGAATTTGAATCATTTCTCAAATAACAAATAAGCGTCGTGACAAAATTTACAACTTAGCTTGATTCGTCAGATACTCGAATTATTTTCAACGTTTATTTACTGTAAATATTTGTTCTTATCGAGATAACAATAATAATTTTATTCTAATATTTGCATATAGCTGCTAAACCAAAAAAAAAAAGTTTTAATTAATAATGTTACGTGATACTTTATACATTTTTCTTTCATATTTTTATTTATTTAATATTTGCAATAGAATCTAGTTTGCATGTTTATTTGAGTCATGCAGTTGAAAAAGCGTGAGTAAGTTATTTCGTTAACTTTGTCGACCCAGTTAGAAATTGTACAAAAGTAACGATTTTATAAATTTTCCTGCCTCTTTTACGACCCCTTTGTAACAAAACGTCGCTCTAAAACAAAAAAGACACGAAAGAATAAAAGGTAATATTTTTTCAGTGCATGTGCGGTAAATTTATATTATATTGTTTGACATGTATGTAATTTTGAATATATGCATATTGAATTTGATTTTATAAAATAAAATTTACTCTACAAGAAAAATTTAATATATTTGGAATTATAGGTTAAGTTTATTTTAAAGTCTCTTAAAAATTTGATGCATAAAATATTATAAAAAAAACGTCACGCGTAATTTAATAATAATTTCAAAATACAGTAAAAAAGATTTTATATGTCTATCAATCTAAAGGACATTTTAATTTGAATTGTTAAACTTTCTAAACTAAAACCGACCCGGGTTTCGTCTTTCGGTGGCTTCAGGCATTCTATCACACGGTTCTATGCAACAGAAGTTAGTTAGTAACAGTAACCCGGTCGTTAGTGTGGAACATGTGGAATCGTCAAAAGTTTTAACAACTCAAAATTGATATTGAAATTTCATCAAGCACATTCAGTCGATATAAACTAAACGAAATTTATAATGCGTCTCTTAAAAACTGTAATTTTGAACGTCCACCTTTTGCTTTTGGGGTGACGATATTATACGTACCGGTATTTGAAATAAAAAGAAAAGTATTTTGATAATATTTATACTAATAATATAAGTGGAATTTTTTTAAAATAGAATAATTAATTTTTAAATATTAAAAATGTAAATTAAGAATCAATCTGTGCTAAGAAAAAAACATTTTTTATGGAATTTGGGAATATATTGTTATTTATGAAATCAAAAGATGATTTTCTTCAAGATATTTGTCTTAAATAAATCGTTGGAGACGTTGCATAACATATTGATGTTTATTTTGTTTATATGACAATTAAAAAGTAATGAAAATATCCGCAGTTGATAATTATAATTGTTTTATAAATAGCGCTATAATAAAAAAAATATCTATATAAAAATATGGTGCCATTGTTTATTTATACGATGATACGATTATATGTGATATGATGACTTTTAAATGGAAGATGAATGAAGGAATTTATTGCTCTATTTTGAATGAGTAGAAAAATTTATTTAAGCGTATTTCACATACCCACATAAAAATACCGTTCTAAATTCCGTAAATATCAAATGATCAAATTTATTGCTTTGTTTTGAATGAGTAAAGAATCAGTAATAAACTGAATATATCATAAAACTATATATATATACCTACAGCTTAAAATACCGAATGCACTATCACGCTATTTTCAATGAGTTGAATACGTAGAATTGTGAATTTCCCTCCTACGTATGTATACAAGTGTAAAATACCTAAAATGCTTGCGAAGCGAATGTTATTGATATTTAAGAACCGCAAATATCTGAGATCAAACAGATACTATGGTGGGGCGGATTATGTTTAAAAATATATTTCTTTTGCCCGTTTGTTACACATCCCTCGTTTTGGGAATCGTTAATCAAGGTTAATTAATGATTGACATTCGTTAAGTACAGCGATGGTATATTTTTTATTGTTTTCACATTTCACATGTTACATTTTCAACAACGATTTGGTTTCTTAAAATATGGATACTAGTCCAGTCTCTCAGTAAAGTAAACTATACTTAACCTTTTATTCGGTATTTCGTTTATAAAATAATTCGGGTAAGAGTTTATAAAATAATTGAAAAATCGATCGTTTGATTATATGCTTCGAACCATAAGCAAATAAGCTTTGAAGTGAAGCTAGTTCGTTTTTTATATTGATCATTTCAGACTATATTTAAAAATTGAATCAAAAGATTCAGTGACTGAAATATGTTATGCTAAATGAAAATAGCAGTGCACTTTTAGCAATTAAACTGTCGAAAATTAAAAAAAAAAAAAAGCGTATCACACACTAAATTCTATTTACATGGGAAAATCGCTCCACGCAAAACAGAAAACCATGAACAAAAAAAAGATGAGGCATAGAAAAAATGAAAGGAAATATGAAATGAAATGTGGATTATTTTTTATTTACAGAGACAAAAAATTATACGGGTTGTTTCATTAAAATGTATAAATTAATAAATGTGATAAATAATTTTATCTAAATAATTACTACAGAAAATTTTCATTGTTTTTGTTGAGAATTTTCTGTAAACTATATCTCGAAAAAATAGTTTTATTTTTTTAAATTAAAATTGAATAATAATTTGTAATTTTATAATACTGATAATAATGTTTGATTACGATCAAACGTAGAGTTAGAAAATTAACATTAATCTTCATTGTAACAATCGGTAAAGCATCTATTTTTTTCATATCATAAGACTGAAAGTCTGCTGGCAAAAAACTCTTCCATGAAGATTAAAAATCGATATAACTGCAAAGCGCTGATGTAACTATCATAAACCAGAATTATAGTTGGATAGCGTGGCATATTATTAATATTCAGTGCGAGCAAATTTTAGATGTAACAATTTCACAATTTAATCGTCTTATATCGTAATTCAAGTCATATGGCGTCGATATGAAATTCTCAGAACACCTACAAACTCCCGTTTCAGCGTGGTTCATGCAATAATTTTATTTTTAAACAAATATCGTTTTCATAGTGCAATTTTCTTAAAGAAGTAAATAATTCGAAAATGGACCATCTCAAATGTTGGTTTTGCTGAATACGAATGGTTTTTATTGCTTATTATGTACACTTTAATTAGATTTTCGATTGAATATAGATTATTGATTTCGATAGTATATTGAAGGATGGTGACAACTGTTGCATTGATAATTTTATACTATTCTTTCACATAATTTATTTTAAGTAATACAAGCACATATATTAGTACTTATTTCAACAATATATTTTTTGATCAGCACCGGTTTCGCTCATCGCGAGCATTATCAACTGATCGCGATTAGCGAAACTGGTCCTGATCAAAAAGTATATTGTGGAAATAAGTACTAAAAACGTGTTTTTATTATTTAAAATATCATGCCTTTCCATCAAGGAGTGACAGTTAACACCTCACGTAATTTATATAAAGCTTGGTAAATATATAAAAACATATTAAAAAAATGCTTGAGTTGCAATTTATGATTTATTCATTTCTATTCGAATTTTTTATTTAAAGTAAATACAGCAAGTACGAAAAAGAATCGTATTTGTATGGAGACAATCAAATCGTAATAAACAAATATTTTAATGTTTAAGTAAAATTTTGTTTTAATTCTCTAAGAAAACATAAAAATTGCCATTCTATTTTAGTGAACTATAAAACAAAAGTTTTGAACCCTTGAGTGATTCAAATTGATGAAAATTAACTGAACGATCTAGTCAATTAAATGAACTCTGATCTTAGTTTTATAGCCGATATAATTTGCATCTAGGCTTCATTTCAAGTTTTGCTATCACTGTTCCTATGGGTTGTAATGCCACTAAACGGTATCGAAAACGAAAATCGAATCGTGCAGTATTATATACAGTCATGTAGTTCTGTGATTGGTCTCAAAATGTATACGTCGTCAGTAGCAATCACCTGAATAGTTGTGCATATAAAATAATCACTCGTAACAAGACAGCTACTTAATGACTTACTGACAACGCTTAATATGACTTTCACATTCCTTCAACATATTAATACTGCATGACACTAACCATAAAATAAACGTACATACATACACAAAGGTTTCAATTTTTTTTTGTTGATTGTGCTAGAATTTTCTCAGCTAAGCTACATTGCAATACGGTAGAGAAAATAAGGTTTTTAGTTCCACGAAAAATATTTGTTAAGGTTTGTAGTTATTTTAAGTTCACGATGTCGACAACGTAGATGACTGACAAAGGAATGAAGCCGAATTCTTTATACATTTATAAATTATAATTTTTATGGAGAACTTTACTTTGCTATCACTAACATTGTTTTTCAGTTTCCTCGGTGAAATTGTACCCAACTGTTAAAATATCTATAGTAAAAAAATTTTTTAATACGAACACCGAAAATTTTATATCGGTTGAAGTAATATATCATATTTCTTTTGAATCAATATAGAAATCTATTTTTAACGCTTTGAAAAAGTGAAGTATGCGTATCGTTTAAATCGATATTTTTAGTAAATTTATTTGTTGTCCAATGAAACACACTTATTATGAAAAGAATATCGATTCCAAATATCTTCAATTTTATAGTATCATCTATCAAATTAAACCTAGAAAATCCATTGTAGATTTAAAATGTATTTTATTTTTAAATATTTTTAAAGTATAAATTATCAACATTGCCATGGTAATTGGCTGTTTATTATTATGCAATTATGTTGATATATTATAGAAACGTATTGTTCACTGTATTCATTATAAACTAATCTGATATTATTAGTTTAAAGTGTTGTGATTTAGACGAAATCTTATTTACTAGTAGATACCAATATTACCACAAAATAATTATCAACTTTATAATAGCAGTAATAATTTGCAGTAGTGTAATGAATAGAAAAAACGCAAACATGGCGTAGCGTTCGCTATGCATTAATGGCACTTCTACGCGGCGTAGCGGTGTATCGATGTGCACTGATGGAAAATCAGATGCGATGGTAGTTTCAAGGCTTTTTTGTTGTTATAATGAAAATTAAAAGTGAGTAATGTGATTTTATTTAAATTTCAATTATTTGACTTAATACTGCATACTTATATTTTCGAAAAGTGTAAATGAAATAAAATTCTTATACTATTTTTGTCTGAATAAAAAAATACGAATTTTAAATTTAAACATATGTTTTCTTCCGAATAAATTTATAGAAATATAATTTCAAAATTATTTGTCGTTAATATTGAAAAATTAAACGGTTTCGCTCTTCTAGTGGTCATTTTTTACTGATAATAAAAATAAGTCCATTGTATCTGTATTAGAACGAAGAATTTTGGGTGTCAGCCTAAAATGTATTTGTTTATCATAATATTACTTTGTGGGAATAAAAAAATAAAGAAATAATAAAATAAAACTATTTATATATTTATTGAGCTTTTACAATATTTAATATAATTATTTCCTGTTCTCGAATGTTTGAATTTGTGTTCGTTGTAGTCAAAATAGTTCACAGTGTATAGAATTTGCGCATCTGTTTTAAACCCACTCATAGTTTTTAAATATAACTTCTAACTGTTGACATTCCTTTGAATTTATTCACCTGAAGCGATTCTATATTACGTCACTGAGCGTAAAAATGCACTGCTACTTGCATTTGCATTTATATGACGTGACTAATCTTTTCCTACCTTATGACTAAGACGCAAAAATATTTAAATAAACACCTGTTCCAATTCTGAGTTTTAAGAATGCAAGCTATTTTAAATATCAATATATCATTTTAGTCAATGTTATAAAATATTTGCTTTCAACATAAATTATTTTAAATAGCAAACCTGGGAAATGTTTTCTCAAATATTTGTAATATTATTCATATAAGCAAACTTAATAAAAAGATATGTACGTACGAAATACACATATATTATATTATTACACAGGTAAAGACTGGGTAATAATTGATTTATTGAGTATGACGAGAAGATGAAAGTCATTAATAAATCACTGTTTATTGTTAGTTGAATTCTAGAGGAAATATTTAAGAAGAAAAAATACGAAATATGTGTGTTATTGAAATGTTTATTTATGATGAGTTATGTTGTCTAGTGTTTAAACGATTTATCATTAGATATTTTTGTTGATGATTAAGATGAATATCTAGCAGCAAAATGGTGGATTCTCTAGAAAAAATACCTTTAGTGGATAATCGTAACATAATCCAATACATTGATACCAAATCAACGCGAATTTTTTGATGAATCGTACAAAAAAAAAAATCAATCGTGGATTCACTTAGGTGAAAACATTGGATTTATAATACTTACTGCGTATTTGTACACTATCGTTATAAATATAATGTTTAAAAATCCTTTAATGCTTTAATTAAAAAGCGAAACTATTTCATGATGTCAAAAATGTAAGAAATATAGCACTGCACTATTTGTAGCAATATTTTGTATATTCGAATTCATTACTGATACACATTATTGACACAACAGAAATAAAAATGGTCAAGATATCATCGAACTTTAACTCGTAAAAATCAACGTCAAAACAATCATTTTACATCAAAATGCAACAGTGAAATTTAGTTTTAAAAATACATTCACTAAAAGAGCAAAAAGCTCTGCTGAGTTACAGTTTTTTTGCATGTAGCTTTTAATTTACAGATATTTCAACGCTTTTTTTATGATTTTTGAGTATTTTTAGATATTGCATAAACATATTAAATAGCTTTGTGACATCACAATCAAATGGAATATCTAACGTTATGATCAAATTGGTGGGAAATATTGAACGTTCCTGGCATAACAATCTATCAATTATTATTGAGAAAACTTGGGTTGTACACACAAAAGCAGCTGTTGTCTGCTAGAACAAACTGATATCTAAGGTCAACAGTACAATAATAATTAATACTGGTTGAAATTATTTCGTTATGCATATTAGAAGTGATGGTTGACATAAAGCATTTTTCGTTTTGACTTTAGACTCGTTCGTTATCATCACTCATCGACTAAAATAAAATAAACAAACATTTGTAAATGACTGATATTTTCATAGTAGGTTTGTTTTATGTTAAAAAATAGTTTTATGTTATATTTACGAGGTGTTAATATCAAAAGTTTTCAAGTTTTCTAATTATCGTAACAAAGTCAATTAGAGTGGAACTACGATATTTCGTTCAACAAGGGATCCTCAATAAATGATAAATAATGGAAACTGACTCGTAAATAATCAAAAATTGACAGGTAAATTTATGTTGTAAAAATAATACGGCTAAATAGGTGATTCATCGGTGGACACATTGTGGTAAAAACAAGACCACGCTTTCAGATGTGCAAGTTTTTTCTTTCCATACGATATACACGTGCTCATGAGCAGGGTAATAAATTTTGACAAATAATATATTTTGATGATTTTTTACAAAATAGGAATAATGGCCAAATGATATTTAACCATCAGACTTGTGATGAGATTATAATATTCAACCAATCAATCGAGGAAAATTATGGCTTAATAATGATGAATTTTACATGTTATCCTGGTTTAAATGAAATAAAACGATACAAGCGAGAAAACTATTAATGCAAAAGGATAGATCAGGTTACCACCGTATTATAACATAAAAATGTAATTAGAAACCACACACTATCTTCAAAAAAATGTTACTATATGAGTCGATCAAGAAAAAAGTAAATTTAATATACATAATTCAATACGCGACTATTTTTACGCGATTTGTTTTTTTTGCAGATAAGACACAAATTATGCTTAAGTTAGTGTGTTTCAAAACCGTTTATTATAAACCAATCGATTATTAATTGTATAAAATTTTTGTTTCGTTGTATTATGAACAATATAATGCTATATGTTTGGTTATGATATTATTTTAAAGCGGAAGAAAGAGAATATAAGTAATTAAACTTTTATATTTTATTCAATTTATCAGGTGTTACGATGGGAGGTATTTAGGTAAGCTTTTAGCAAAGTAATCAATAATTTACGCTTTATTTAATCAACGAAAATGTGTATATTTAGTCGTTTATTGATATATTTTAAATAGATATATGTTTAATATTGTATTGTCAAATATTATAAATGGACGAGAAAAATGAGAATTCATTCTCGGTGCAATAATTAAAGCCGAAAGCATTCTATATAAAATAATCACCGACTTCAATTTATGCTTAGTTTTATCTCGGTAAAGAGTGGTGCATATTTATTGTTTACGCAGAAATTAACATAAAACTTTCTTTATTACATTTTCGTTGTTTTTGTTTAAAGG
Source organism: Himalopsyche japonica (assembly GCA_028555115.1). Taxonomy (NCBI): domain Eukaryota; kingdom Metazoa; phylum Arthropoda; class Insecta; order Trichoptera; family Rhyacophilidae; genus Himalopsyche; species Himalopsyche japonica. The sequence continues at coordinate 1,998,367 of JAHFWJ010000015.1, forward strand.
CGCCACATCTCTGTACGCAAATTAAATAAGTGTTACAAAATAATTGATTATTATTGTTTATAATTGTTAGCGAAGCTATAATACTTGTAATGGATTTATAGGTTTTGATGTAGGGCTGCTCGTTCAAAGTAACAAAATTAATTATTGTGGCGAACTTTAAACGTCTGTGTACTGTTATCGATATTCTATTACAATATAAAATATTTTATTGGTTGTTTTATTGACTTTATAAAATAAGTTGTGTTTTATTAATTCGTTTATAAGTGATAAAGTATTTAATTTAATTAAATAACTACCCAATCCATATTAATATAGATTTATTATTCATTCAAAGTTATAAACTTTCAAATAAAAAATATTAAGAGCTTACACACAATCAAATTTAATTAAATTTTTTTACCATTATTTAAAATATGTTAAATTTTAAATGAATTAAAACGTTGAAAATCATAACAGTGTTCGTTTATAAAATAAATATTAATAATTATTTGTAATCAACATCTAATAAAAAGAAAAAAAACGTCAACAGTTTTTTTAAGTTAACTCAAATCCGTAAATTAATACAAAAAAGCAAAGAAAATAATTACCTTAATAATTGTTTTTTTATTTCAAATTGGATAAATGAATGCAAAAAAGAATGAACTAAGTTTTGTGATTTTTTAATAATAATTTGTAAAATAATTTGTTTTTAATTTTCCTATATACCTGTTTCGTTTCAAGAAAATTTGTGGTGAATTTTCTCATAAAAAAGTGGCGTGGTTATTAATATTAAGACATATAAGCAAATGGGTATAAAAGAAAACATTTTATAAATAAAAAATACATTTATATGTCTATATACGCACACAAGTCTCAATATACACTTTCAGGAGTGATCACGGATGTTATTCATTTGGGAAATTTTAACTAAATAAATTATCGCATATTATGTTTATCTAGAGTAAGATATATATATATGTGACAATCAAACTGTTACATACTGTCAAAAACATTGACAATTCTCTCCAATATATTTCAGTGGTGCTCAAGCATTTCAGATAAAAAAATGATCGAATTAACCAAAAACTCATAAGTGATATAATATCACTTTGAATTTACTTTTAAATGACGTTAGGGTGTAAAAACACATAAAATGAAATAAAAAAAAAACTTTATATTTTCTACAAACTATTTAATATTTTCCATTGACCATTGAAGATATATTTATAAAAGAAAAATAAAAAAAATATTTCTTTTAATATTTTTATGGTATTATTTTAATTTTAATATTTGTTCAAAATTCAATTATTGCACGGAGAATTGATTATTGATGTATGCATAATATTTTAATAACTGTAAATTTTATGACGAATTTGGTGTTACCACTTGGGTATATTCACTTTCGTTCTAAATAACTTAATTCTTCAATGTAGATTTGAAAAAAAAAATTTTTTTTCCACGAATGATGATGTTCCTATATTTAATCACCTACCCTTATGCGCCCCTAATTTTTTTATACCTACACATAGGTTAGAGTCAACGTGATCGGCTTTTGAATAAAAGTAAGAACATGTCATTGACTTGAGCTCGTTATAAGATACTAAGTCGATAAACAGATATTTTCTGAGGCTTTGTCGTCATTTCACATCTATAACAAAAACATATATACTTTAATTAATAAATATACAATTAATTCATAAAAAAAAAAACTATCAATTTTCTGTATGAGGCAAATATTAAAAGGAAGTTGTGGGGGGATACTAAAATAATTGCCTCAAATAATTTCTGCAAAGCAGCAAGTGACCTTTCATGACTTTTATAATAGATATATTGTTCACCGATGATTTAGCGTTATCGTTACCGAATAAAAATGGGTTTTTCAGTTTTAAAAAAAATAAATATGTTTTTTGTTGAATTCATAAGAAAAGAGCAGTTTTATACGTTTTTATTTAGAAAAAAAATCAACGAAAAAATACTTTTCCTAAGAAGCTTTTAATTTTTTTTTATAACAAGTTTTTATGGAAAGAGGTGAAATTATATTTTATGGACAAATCATTTTGCTGTTGATTTGTTTTCTATAAAAAAGTGTACTATATGATTTTTTGTTATACTTACTATTAAATCACCGGGAGCGTTTTGTTTTGCTGTAAATGAATTCGATTTTGTCGAAAAAATTATATTGTAATTTGTTGATTGAATTGGCATTTACTTACAAATCCATTACAACACGTTGAAAAAATAGCAACGTATATAAGTTCTACAATTTTTTTATGAGATACAGTTCATAGCTATTTCGGCTCACGCCATCGTCAAGTGTATGAATTTCTGTAATAAATCATATCCTGCCAGTATTTAAGTTTATTGAAAGTGCTGACTATATAGTTTAGTTTAATTTAAATTTAAATCCAGTTTTTTTTCTAAACATCTATACATAGATTAGCAAATGTATGTTTAAACATAGTTCTGACGATGGCGTGAGCCGAAATAGCTATCAACTATATCTTATAAATAAAAATGTAGAAATAAAATTCATTGCTATTTTTTCATCGTGTTATATTATAATTGAAATATTGAAGGCTTTTACTTAAAGATCTAGATAAGTTAACTTGCCTGATGTTATTGTAGTTGAGTTTGAGATTATGTACGTTCAACCCCAAGTCGGCAAGGGTGCTCTCGCTGAGGTCATGCACGTCGGAATGGGAAACGGCGAGGGTGACGGCAGTGGTGTCAGGAAACCTGCCCTTGAGAGCGGTGCCGACCTGCTGGTAGTTGGTCATCCTCTCGCAGGCTATGAGGAGGGAGACCAGCCCGCTCTCTTGCTTGCGGCAGGTGCACGGGGAAATCTCTCGTCTTTGAGCGCAGTGCATGCTTCCTCGCACCGTCAGGCCCAGAAGCACGTGGAGCAGGGCGCAGATCGCCACATGAGCACGCATTGTTTTTTTCACTTCACGCCTCCGAAAAGTTTTCTTATACCCCGTTATCGGAAGGAGGTTTGCGGGAAAGAAAACCACAGTGTTGATTTTTTCGGAGACACGCGGCGACCGTCGCACACAAACCGCTGTTTGTGACTGCCCAGGAGCGTGATCTCACAGCCAACACCGAAAGCACTCTTTCCTAACGGGCGGGTCGCGACCCATATATGGGTCAAGTTTTTTTTAACAAAAAATAGTATCTCCATGAAACAGCGATTCAATAAATAATCAATTACAAAAAGATCATTAATGAAAATTATCAGAGGCGATTGTGTTAATTATTATAAGATTGATATTATTAAATTTGTGTTAGCTGCAATTTAATATTTGCAGATAATTGTTGTTGGAATAAATGAACATTCACAGAGAGTGTGATTGCATTTTTATATATTTACATCTCTCCATTTCCTAAATTTCTCAACTTTATTTGTTGCAGAACCCTTTTTTAATTCAAAATATTATATGTCACTATTAGAAAGAAAACTTACGAGATAAATTACAGCTGAACAGACGATTCTATAACGGGTGGTCGATATATAAATCTTTTGAATTGATTTTGATACAAGTTTATACGACTCCACATGTTTTGTCACTAACGGTCTTATTAATGAGTCATTATTGAAAGGGTTTTACAGCAAATTATCAAAGGCAATTGTGTATTAGATTAATATTATAAAATTTGTGTTAGCTGAAATTTACTGCTTGCCTTGGGGTAAGTATTTCCCTGTAATTAATAACGTTGGTATATAGAAGATGCTAACTGTTTATTTTCTATCAGTTCTGTTGCATCCGTGAGTTAGAATGCCTGAAGATACCGAAAGGCGAAACCCGTTCGTTAGTGACAAAACATGTGGAATTGTACAAAGTTGTAACAATTTAAATTTGATATTGAAATTTCATCAAGCTTCAGTCAATATCATAAATTATAAAAAAAACTATCGAAGAAATGTTATGGATAATGAAAATCAGTAATTAAAAGGATTTTAAACAACATGACAAAATAAGACTTTTTCTTACATTTTTTTTTTCTACAATTTTTTCAAGATTTCCAATATGATCTGTAGGATTGCGATACTATGTCAAAACATATATGTTTTCAGATGATTACGAAAAAAACTTCACTTTAAGGGATTCTTTATATATTATATATATTATAAAGGATAAGAGTTTAATTGCCAATGTGCCAAATAGCAAGCAAAGATGGTGAATGTATTTTAGTAATAACTTTCGCTTTGATAACGTTTACGGAAATGTGTTGTTCATGATACGAAACAAATTAAGTAATATTCTAGAAATAGTTTTTAATATCGAATTCCTCATATAAAACGTGGAAGATTCAATTAAAATAGCACGAATACTTGATCTTTGAAACGGAGATTAAAATGTGTTTGCATGGAAACTAGCGGACTGTCTTGCAATGAAATGCGAATAGTTTCCACTTGAAAGACAAGAGAAGTAGAAGTAAAAATGTTGAGAGCTTTGGAGCTTGTAAGGTGTTTTATCACTTGAAATAATATACGGTTTTATAAATGGTTCAGATAAATTATTTTTGAATTTATAAATTGATTTGTTACAACTTTTTAATTAAGAAAGAAATATTTAAGTAAAAAATGTCGTTAAGTCTTAGGAATCAATATGATTTTAACTATTAAAATATCAAAAACAAAATGACAACTAAATAATATAGTTTTATTAATTTTAAAAAGAATAATTACCAATATAAATTTACGATAAAAATCTGATAATAATAAGATATTTATATATGACTTGGCGAAATACAATAATATTAATAATAAAAAAAAAACTGTAACTTTCTCAATCATAAGCTAAGACTTACGAGGTTTACACATTCAACAAACACAATTATAAGATTTTTAAAAAATACAGTTTTTGGAGTATTTTATCTATGATTTATATAATATAATATAAAGCTAGGTTAAGTTTCACATCCACGATCGTTCCGAAAGGAGCTGAGCGATTGAAGTATATGGCTTGATTTAAAATCTGTTCCATAAAGAATTAAAAAATGAGTTCGCAAAAAATGTCAAAACTTCGTTACATGAAAATAAAAACAGAAGCGATAACACAACCAGAAATATTATTTCCGCAATAATTTATCGACGAATCAATCAAATTTAAATAAATGCACGTGTTTTCAATTTTTTTGAATAATTGGATCTATAAAACTTACCAATTTCCTGTTCGGCCATATCCGTTTCAATCATAGGAAATATATTCAAATTGAAAAACAAAAAACTGAGGAATGGTTACCAGCGGCTTTAGATATCAGGAGTAAATTTCTTACAATTCTAAAAAAAATTTTGAAAGAATGCATGAAATGAATAAAAGTTAACGAAAATATGAAACTGAATATCACCATTTAAAAAAGTTCAGCATTTAAATTACATTACCACTAATTTAAAATAACGTCGCTCACACTAGATGCGTCGTATTTAGATAGACATACATTACGTTAAAAAAAAGACTTTTTACGATTATTTGACGTATGGAATTGTATTGTGTATTGAAAAATATATATATTGTTCATTTTTCGTTTATTTATATTAACCTATAGTAAAAGATAACAGGAAATAAAAATCATTCACTACCGGTGGTATAATAGAGTTCGATTTTTATGCAAATACGATCCATTAAAATCGTTCAGCGTTAGTCTCAATCAGGCACGGTAGATGGAGGTGAGTTGCTAGTTTGCTTCGAATAATCATGTAAAATTTATTGAAACGTTGCTTAATTCTATCATTCATGGTCGTTTTTCGTATATCGATAAAACTTTGAATGAAAGTTAAGTTTACTTGTGTTTTTAATACTAAGAGTTGTCCAAACCAAATCTATTTTCTGAAGAAATGTATGGATGCGTAGTAAATTCGAATGATCGAAAAAATCATTCGATTTGTTATCAAGTCATTTATAAACGTCCGTCTAGAATTTAAGTCTGATATGAAGATTGAGTAATTCCTTACCAAATAGAAAAATACATTATTATTTCTAGCGAATTTTCTATCCTCATCACTTATGATCTATTTATTAACAAGTTTGACGTTTCATTATCATGTTTGTGTATTAAAAATCAATTGCATTGAAGGTTTCACTGTGGAGAAATGTTTTTACTTTTTTATTTTTATATAATACGAGCTACGTTGTATGACCATTGTATTCTGGGCCTACTTTATGTCGTAGTTATTCGATACAAACTCTGTTGTACTTTACTGTTGGATTACTTACCAGCGTTATATTTCACCGCAAAGTACACGTTGGTAGCACCAAGTAAGTACCGGTTGAACAAACAAGTAATACGTCACAAAGCTCTCATAAAAGCTTGATTGAATTATTCTGTTTTGTCTAAAAAGCTGTTCTTATTGATGATTATAATATTATTGTTCTTTTTATTCTTATATTTCACACGAGAATCGAGGCTCGATATTTTAAATGGTCACCTAGTTCTAACTTTAGAACAATAGCATGAAAAAAATGAACTACTTTTTTCAATCAATATAATTTTAATTCAAAATAATTAGTGATATAAAATTGAAAGCTGGGAGCTATCTTATATCACGGTGAAAAAAATAGCAATGTATTTTAGTTCTACAAAATTATTTTTTTAAATATAGTTGATAGCTATCTCGGCTCACGCCATCGTCAGAATTATGCTTAAAATAACATTTGCTTATTTATAATATATATAGCTGTGTAGAAAAGGTACAAAATACATCTTCTCTCCTGTTTTAACAACCTAGCTTGTTTCCTGTTCGCATTAAAACTAACAATTGTAAATGAAACTAAAAAAATAATTTTGTAGAACTAAAATACATTGCTATATTTTTCACCGTGTTATAATGGAGTTCTACCAAGTGAATGCCAATTCAATCAATAAGCTATTTTATATGCTGAATATATTAATAGTTCGAAAAGTATAAATTTTATAGATAAATTGTTATTTATTTTAAATATCAGATTGAAAATCATATAGTTTCAAGAATATACTAAACGTTGTAGAAAAAACACGGTTCGGGAGTAACAAATCGTGCAGAATTGTACAAAGTTTCAAAAAATTAAATTTGATATTAAAATTCCACCAAGTACACTCCGTCGATATCGTATATTATTCGTAAATGTATGTTTATATTGATGAAAAAAAATATTCTATAAAAAGCGGTTATTTTAAATTAAATATACTCTGCAATAAATATATTGATAATATTTTTGTTAAAATTTGAGTTTGGTGTACATTAGTTTATTTTTGTAAAATTTACATAAGTCAAAAATTATTATCTTATTATTATTATATATTTAAAATGTGGGGTATGTATTTTACGAGAAGATCTTTTTATTTAACTATTAATACTAAATTAATGAAATAAATGTATTGTGATAGAAAATGACTTTATAAATTTGCAAGACCAAGATTAAAAAATAGAAAATAATCTTTATTAAGAAAATCAGGTCTTATATATGATATTCGTGCTGATTGCTGATCATTGAATTTGTACATACCGTACTTGTAATATCTCTAAAAATAAATGTATAGCATATAGCCAAACGCAAACTCACTTCCTTCTCACAAAGCTATTTCTGTCTTGGGAGTGTATAAAACATAATATTTATTTTCGTTCACTAGTTAGTTTGGATTATTCACTCCCAAATATACCAATCTCAGAAGTACATTCATCCGCATAAGACAAAAAGTCGTGTTTTTTATCCGCTGGAATTATTTTATTGTGTGCAAAAGTGTGTGTGCGGTGTGAGTGAATTGTAGCCAAGAAAACAGGAATTTATGTTATTTTTCTCACTATAGCTGTTGAATTAACATGGAGGAAAGCCAGAAAAGCGAGATTAGCGATTCGTCGATGTCATCTGATGACGAGACTGACGCGTCAAAAGCTATTAGAACGAGGCGTGGTTTATTACATGGAGTATTCGCTCAAGCACTGAAGTAATGAATGAACTTTTTTTTACAGTTGTTTAAATTTACACATCGAATCTAAAAAAAAATGTGTCATTAGATCAGTAAAGCGTGTGCGCTTTCACACTAGAAACTTTTAATTAAAACGCTGATTCTTGGTTATTTTAAAACGTATCTTTAAGCTTGCGTCAATATCTTTTCAAACGATTATTTTGATGTCAGAATATTAATTAAACATCAGTATTTTTAATTTGATGAACAAATGGTATTTATTAATAATATCTAGTGTCAAAAAATGGTACGTCTTCAAACAAACGACTAGAACAGCGATACTCAAACTGCAGCTCAAATAGCTCTTACGTTCGGCCCAAAATAATTTTAGTTACCAAATATTATTTTGGTGTTGTTTTCAGACATGTTTTCAATATTGGGTTGCAATCGGTCGGTTAGCAAGTGGGTATGAGCGGTGCTGCACTGGTGCTGTTTATAATCAAAATATTTTATGTTTTGTTCTTATGCTGGTAAGTGTTCTTTAATAAATAAATATTCACAAAACATAAAATGGTTTTGTTTTGACAACATAATACATACATATGTATGCACTATATTATGTGTTACATTTACAGTTTACTATTAATATGTTGCGGCCCACGTAGAAAAGCAAAAATTGGAATGTGGTCCTGAGGAAAAAAAGTTTGAGCATGGCTGGACTAGAATTTTATATATAAATTATTAGAATATATTAAATCATTTTTCGATGAATTCTTTAAGATTACCACGCAGTTAACACGTCAGATGAACAATATAAGATATTTGATTTGTAAAGATCGGGTGTTTAGGAATGATTAACACATGAGACTTGTACATTTTATATAATATATTTCGCTGACTTTTTACAGACAAAAATATTATTATTTATTTAAAAAGTATATTTTTGTTGGTAAATTTCATAAAGAACTAATAAATATATACTTACTGCTTTGCGAAAAGTGACAATACGTGAAATACATATTTTATTGATCGTTTTTATTGATAATCAATATAACAGAATATTTTAATCTTGTGTTTAACTAAAAAAGGCACTGTTTTTATTATCAATTATCACAGTTACAATGTGAACTAACATTTCAGTAAGATTTTTAATAATCACATAACTCAGAAATAAAAATGAAAATGGGAGTGATTATGAAAATGCGGTTTAATAATGAAGGAAAATATGTATATATATATATTTATAAATATTCGTGATTGATAAATTCTAAATGCATTCCTTACAATACTATATTCCAATGTCAAACGGAACGCTTCGAAAAGAAAAATTGAATTGGCATTCACTTGGTAGAACTCCATTATAACACGGTGAAAAAAATAGAGTTGTGAAAAATCCAATGATGTTGGATGGTGAAACCCGAATAGTTTTATAAAATTTTACCAATCTAATATTAAAAATTAAAAAAAGGCGCTTAAGTTGAAATCAACTAATTCTTATGATGGAGGAGATTACCGGAACACTGTCTTCCCTATATGCTACACGCTTGATGATATGTTTTAAAAAGTTAAATTTTCATGAATTATTGGTAAAATTATTTATGATCATAAAAAAACAATTATAGAAATTTTATTTATTGATAGATGTCACTGTTACTCCGGTGAGTCTTAACTAATTATTCATAAAGTGTATTTATTGATTGAATTGGCATTCACTTGGTAGAACTCCATTTTCACCGTGTCATAAAGTGGATCTTTATAAATATGTTGTGGCAATGCTATACTGGGTTACAGATATGTGGATAGAAAAATCAAGAAAAGTGTACAAATAATATTATTTAAGTTATTAACTGAGCGTTTAATGGAATTTTGATATCAAATGTGAATTTTTTTAGGTTATGTACGATTCAAATGAATATAATTCATCGTAATGAAAAACTCTTTGTGATATTTTTGATTTTAAGGTCAAGCAGACTTCAGAGTAACTCCAGCTATCATTGGCTTGAAGGTAATCCCAAATATGGTAACATACTGAGGTTGTATTGTCGCACTGGATGTCACCTTCAAATTCGATCAGATGGGAAAATATTTGGTACACAAGATGAAAATGACAAATTTGGTGAGTTGAATTATATTAATTACACTGCAAAGAATTTTTCATATTATTCAGTCAGTTGCCGTCCCAATTCCATGAATTAAAAAAATACTGCCAGTTGACGAAATTGAAAAAATATGTCCCAAATTAGTCGATAGAACACATATAAATTAACATTTGTTTACCAGTGCACGCTTGGTATTGAAGCAGTTAAATGATCCTACAACTAAAATGTCCCAATTATAAATTAATATATTTTGATACATGTATTATACTTGGCTAAAATATCATATTCCACGTGATATTTAATATCAATAATGGATGATCTAAATCTGTTCCAAGACTTTGAGTTTTCTGTTTGGCATATTTTGGATTGTAGCAGGTCATATGTGTTGGTGAGTTATGTCAATTCGCATGTATTGTCTGCGGTAATTTTTATATAAATACCATCTGTTATTATAGAGATATTTATAAAAAAACGGCTATCAATGACGTTTTTAAATACAGGGTAGAGAATTTTTGAAGCCTTTGTAAAAGTTTTATATTTATGAGAAAAATAATTATAAAAATTTATATGAAAATCAATGTAATTTTAATCAAGCCTGTTTAAATGTTGAAAATCAGTCATATGATGTTGGTATCACATGTATTTTTATTTCTTCGGCGATGTTACATATATTGTGGCATATGGCATTTAATTGTCTTATATCCCTTACTGATAAAAAATGATTCTAATGATATGAAATTCTTTTCTGAAATTTAGCAAAGCACCAATTGATAGTTATGTTTTTATAAATTATCTACTTTGGAAGGTATATTTTGTTTCAATAGCTTCAACGTTGCTTTTCCTATTATCCATAAACTTGATCTGAAAATAAAACAATTCTAAGAAGATAAAGTAATGTATTAATTTCTGTTTTGAGAAGCGTTCTGTTACGAGAATATTGATTTTTACAATCTGATCCCAGGTAAGAGGGAATATGATATGGCATAACAGTCTTCAACAGTTCTAGAAAATGACCAACTATATAAAAAAAGAAATCCAATGTTGTTTCCTATTCTTTTTAAATATTTGCTATTTTCATTATTTCAGCAATATTGGAAATACTATCTGCTGGTCTTCCAGGTCATGTTATGATTCGAGGAATGGAAAACAAAAAGTTTATTGCTATGAATAAGAGAGGTAGACTTTACAGCGAGGTGAGGATATTATTTTGTTGATCTTATTCCTTGATTACCTTTTGTTTAATTGGGGAGAAATATGGTAGTAATATGTATATTACCTTCAAACAGAAGGATACATTAAAGAACATTTTAAATAATAATGGATAAACGTGGTAAACTAAACGGAAATATTGAATATGATAAGATAAATTTTATAATGTACACCTAAGTATTATGTGAAATAAATATTTATTGCATAGTATTTTTTATAAAATAATACTGCCCTCTATTGTAAAGAAGTTAAAGTAAAGATTGTAAAAGCTTGAATTCCAATTTTTACTTAACTTTGGTCATTTTTTTAGACAAGAAAAGATATGGAATGCAATGTTTGGCTAGAAGAGGTACTGGGATCTTACAATACTTATATGTCAAGAAGTTACGCTCACCTTGGCTGGTTTTTAGCCATAAAGAGATCAGGTAAACCAAAGAGGGGAAATCGGACAGCTTGGGGCCAAAAAGCTATACAGTTCCTTCCTAGACGCTATCAACATTGACTTTAAAGGAATCGAATAAACAACTCATCATGTTTCTACGAAGTAGTGAAATTAAAATGTGACCCTTCACAGAAGTGTAATTTTATGAAAAAACGCAGTTGTCTTAACATATAATATATATTCTTCTATGTTGATCTAACAACAATTAACTATTCATCATCATAGTTTTTGAAGGTAGCCGTTACTGATATCGTTAATATTTTACAATTATGAAACTTTTTTTAAAAAGAAAATTTCACTTTATATAATATATTCAGTAGAATTTCACCCATTGTAAAATAACAATAGGTAGTCACTGATGCTTGAAATATTTGTTGAATAATATATAAAATGACCACTATTTTTGACATATGCCTTTTTTGTTGTTGAGAATCGTGAATGCAGTGTGCATTTCTTAAATACTTGCAGTTTTCTGATAACAGAAAAGATAGGATGACTGACCAATTGCATTTTTGGATATACTAGATTTGTTGTTCCATTTCCATGTTTGTAAGTGATCAAATACTGTGCATATCATTTTCAATATTTTTATGGTGTAGGTAAGATATTTTGTTGAAATCCAAGTGTTTTCAGCCAATTAAACTTAATTTATTACTGCATGTCAGCATCACTTAAGTATTATATATTTAAGTCATAGGTATATTCTTATCTTTCCTTTGTACATGTTCTAAATCATTCATGTTTGTATGGTGTGTATTAAATACACTGCATTAGGAAGCTTGTTTTTTGGCACAGTAAGAGAAAGGTCGAAGACATTTCACCTGGTTCAGTCAAGTGTCATTTTCTTAGTTGTTGTTATCATTATTGGTTGCAATTATTGTGTTACTTGTTATAATTTATGAAATAATCAATATTTGTGATAAGCATGATTACAATTGTTTCATGTTTATATTGTCATTTAAATGAGATGAAAAAAACATGTCTACTCTTGATTGGCTTATTATATTACTTATTTGAAGTAATATGCGTATAGAATTGATCTTTGTACTTTGTACTATGATGTACAGCTGGTTCTGAAACAGATAAATGATTCTTAAAAACAGTAGTGTAGTCATAATAATTATTTATCAAACCATTTACAAAGTAAGTAGTTTTTTCCAGTATTTCTCTTCTAACCCGTTTCACGTGGCCGTTTTTTATTCAAATTAAATTTGTCCTTTCCGTATAGAGTTATAAACAGAGCAATAAAATATAGTTGGGTTGGCTTTTATGGAAGCAAGATACATCAGAAATATTTCAAAACATTAAAAAACACAAAGAAATGTCCTATGTTGTCACAGCCACTTTAACAAATACATCCCTAAAAAAAGCTCACTCATAAATCGCCATTACCATGACATATCGAAGCCACTAATCAAACTCAATTGAACAAGGGCCATTACTGTCGCGTGTCAAATTGCGGTGCCGCGAGTTTGGTGCAAAGTTCAGTGCGAAGTTCGGCGCGAAGTGTGGCGCGTAGTTTCAAACTTATTTGTGACCTGACGGAGATTGCAATAAATTTAAAGAGTTTGGAAAATCAATGTTTTAAACATTTAAACTTAAAACTTTTGACAAGTGTATGGAGGTGGCAGTAGCAGGACAAATTAGGCGATATTTTGAAGCCAAAATCAGTCCTATATGCAAAAGATTGCCTGTATTACCGATGTTTGAAAGCTCTCATCTCATACCTTGAGACGTTTGCATGGAAAGGATTAAATGTAGTTTTTATTGTTGTTATCCCTAATTAAAAACCTCTTTCAATCTTACAAAATAATTATTTTCATCTCAAGATCATTTTTGGTTTATACTGTACAGCATAAATATGTGTTAAGATAAATTTCTACTTATTCTAAGTGCATATATTTTTTTTAAACTTGTCTTGTATATCATTACATACATTCATGAAAGATGTAATTAAAAAACAAAGAACTGTCATGATGAGTTTAGCTTTATTGGTTATTTATTTGATTAACATATCCAGTGAACAATTATATTCTACCATTAAACACATGAAGTAAATTTTGTGTATTATTTTTATATTTTAAACATATCTGACATTTACAAATCAATATAATATTGCAATAATTGTGAAAAAATTGTGAATTTATCAAAGAAACACATCAACGATTCAGACAAATGGTACAATAGCAAATACAAGCAATTATTAATGTATACATTTTGATTATAATAATGTTGAATAACTTGAACATCTATAACAGTAATGAATTTGATTAATAATAATATTAGTCCTTTCTTCTTTGTGTGTTTTCTATTTTCATTTGCAAACGCGAATGACAGCCTTACATTTCAACCACACAAATTACATAACCACTCAAAAATGAAATGAGCTTCAAATTAAAGCTGCATTATTATTATGCAAAAATATTTAGTGAATATAAAATGAAGCGCTATATTTTGTTGTGAAATACTTTTAGTTTTATAGAAAATAGATAAACAGTCTAAAATAATTATTATTTATGATTTGTGGATGAGAATACTGAAATAGCTGTTACTTAAATAAGGAATGTGTTGAATTCCATTATAAGAGATATATTTTTTGTTTCAGTATACATAACATGACCATATGTCTCATTGTCCCCAAGCACTATCTGGGGACGTAAAAATGTTCCTTTTTCAAAAAAAGTGACCCACAGATACAAATTTTGTAACTAGAAGAAAAGCGCATTTAGTTATACCACACACTGCAAAAAGTTTTTTTCCCCATTCTGTTGCATGTATTTATATATGTTATATATTTATTTTGCTCTTAGTATATTTTTTTGATGATACGTGTAATATAATAAAAACTATGAAGAAATGTGAACTTTTTTTTTATCACAAATACTATTAAATAAAATTTGATGTCTCATTTTGAGGAGGAAAGTAAATGGTCACGTTAAGTTATACACGATTAAAAAGTCCAGCTGTAAGTGCAAACAAATTTTAATAATTTAGTAAACAGATCTCGTTGGTAAATATTTTCTATAGGTTGACACTAAGTATGTTGCAAACTTGTACTATGAATTGTGTCCTCTAGTTTTTCATCTCACCATGAAATACATACATGCTTTTATGTGATGTAAAGCGAAGTGTCTAGCGTTTCATTGGTATGCATGGAAATGTTACATCATTATTATTTCACATATCATTTATTATGAATGGAACGTTTAAATCTAATGGATTTTATGGGTGAAAATCGGTGATCGAACTGGCTATAGGCGCAAAAAAATATAAGATGTAAAATTTGAATCAATATTTCAAAAATCTGATAACATTATATTTTATATCAATTGTTTATAATTATAATATATACTCTTTCGAAATCTGAATTGAAACTTAGCTAGCATAATCGAAATTATACTGCTAAAAAATAAAATGAAAGTTAATGAAAAATAGTATTTTCTTAGCAATAAAACATTGATATTCATTTGTTTACATGCTTATTTAAGTTCAGTGATTTATTTTATTATGATAAATAATTAATTTAGCAGTAAGTTATTAATATTAGCTAAACTTGAATATTATTTTCTTTTGATCAGATATGTATTTTGGTAACTTGTTATTTAGTTGAAAAACATCTATGGAAATTATCCATCTTCTAAGGTGAAAGAAATCACATTTAATTATTTTTAGAGACGTTTCAAACAAATGTATCATAATTGCATAAAATCTTACAATATTAAAAACAACATGACAATTCTCTATAAGTGTAGAAATGTTAAAGCTCTTTTACAATTAATTCATCTCAAAACAGACTTTTTTCAAATAATATTCATAGCGATGTTTTTGAAATAAATATTATTTAAACTTCAATACCAAAGCTCGTGAGACCAACATACATATTTAGCTTTACTTTATACTGAATTTTTGCTGTTGTAAATATTGGGAAAAATATGAAAATACTTTCAGAAAATCCAAAAATTATTAAACAAGCAAATAATTATAAAAAAAAATCAATCAAATATCAAACAGATATTTTAAGATCATCATGAGATCATTTGTGACTGCAGATGTTGGAGTATACTAGGATCTTCGTCGATTGTTAGGGGAATGTCTATGAATTGTATTATATTTAACTACACTTTTGATTTTGTTACGGTTGTGCTTAGTAGAGCTGCTATTTCACAACAAACTTTTGACAAAAACTTCCAATACATTTATATTCAACTCTATTGTTGGGTCTGTGTTACAGTGGTCAACAAAATTGGATGCTGTTACAGATCTCACGAGCACAAGTCCTTGTATGGACAGTTATTTTCATACGAATTATATCTATCCAAAGGCATGGGTGTTTAAGACATCTAAAATTTTCTACGATCAATCAGATCTGAAAAACCGCAAAAGCGTTTAGATAAACTCTATTCTTCTCTTGGCTGTATCTTTTCTATCACTAGTTTCATTGAAAATAAGAGGTTAAGCAATAAAATATTCTTATAAAAAGGGCATTTGTTGAGATGTAAGCATGAAGAGGCCATATGTTTTATGCTAAAAGTAGAAATGGTTAAAAATAATATACATATTTACAAATTGCTAGTACTCATGACAGCTTTGGTATAAATATGTCTGTTGGACATTAATGTTATTTAGTATTTGTAGACATTTTTTGACATTAGAAAATTTGTTTTAATATTGGATTATAGCATTTTTGATCCAAATTAGTTTGTACCCAAATATACTGCTATTTATAACAAACTAGTTAGATTTTAACAATAAAAATGACATTTTAATTGATAGGAAATTTTGCTAGAATTACTGCATGGCTTGTGGATATTCATTTTCAATATAAAAGTAAAGTTAAAAACTTTCTTTGGTTTAACAGCAGCTGTTCAACAAGTGGAACAAAAAAAAAATATCAATTTTGTTTCAATTATAAATATTTATCATTATTTTGAATCAAATGCTTTAAATTATTCAAAAAAAAATATTATAAAATTACATAGTCATAATTTTTTTGATTTAATGAAATTTGTTAATTAATTGAAATTCCAAGAATAAGATATGTATTAGTTGCCTTAAATTTATTATCCATTTCAAATGAAAAAAAAATAATTTGGATTTAACAATATTTTTATTCCATTCACCATATGTGTTGTTCTCTTGACAAGTATTTCAGTACATCACACTTTGAAAAATATGACGATATTGATAGTTGATCCACCATAATTATAGAGTCAAATATTTTAAACCAGGAAAAATTCTTTCAACCATATGAGAAAATATTTGTGGATTTAATTTGAATAATAATATAAAATAAGAAATTTGATTTTTTAAATAAAATTATATAAGTAAAAATGGTTATTGTTGATTTCATAAATTATGGATTCATACAGAAACCGTGGTTTTTCAATTTTAAAAATATTTAACTACATTTTAATAAATTCGTTTTCAACATTCTACCAACTCTTGGATGACAATTCTTTGTGGTTGAAAATTTACGAATCTGGCCCCTTTTTTTAAAATATGGGTTAAAATTTACAAATGATTATTTCCTCAGTCCGTTTTACTTTTTTATTCGCAAAACATTGTTTTGAATTAAATCTATATGAATCTCTATATACATTGATTAAGTTAAAAAGTCTCCTCGACTTATCGTTGATATACATTCAACAGGACACATCATGGCAATTTAACTTGAAGGTGTGTCACAGATTCTCTTTTATATTTTAAGTGAACATTTAACAATGTAAGGTAAAATAATTAACTTGCATTAATATTTCATTTAGTTTAAGGTGATGATGATGGAGTGCGGTGGACGCGATGAAGAAGTACTTGACCAGAGCCAGCGACACCTTTCTTCGGAGGCTGATTATTCAAGTAAACATTATTGTCAGACCCTTGAACATTGCCATTTTCAAGGCAGATGTTTTTTCCACATTCGCATCGTAAAATCCACTCCATTTTTACGTCGTGGACATTCTTTTGTTCATACCTGATGAACCGTCTATAATTTTGAAGGTGTGTTTTTTCCAAAGTGGTCGTTCCTGCTTTATCATTGGCTATATCTATCATTTGATCTTTCCACATATTTGCTGAACCAAATCTATGCTTTTCTACATGTTTTTGGTTTTTTTTAGCGTTTTTAGAAGAGTTTTTGTTTTTTATCCAAACGTCATTACCTGGAAATATCATTTCGTCGAAAATTTCATAGATGTCATCAGATTCTTCATCAATGTGTAGGGAATGACATACCATTTTCACCTGGAAAACAGAGAAATCAAAATTATTCAAGAGATTATTTATATTTTGCCATATCAGTTATTTATATTATTAAAACAATCATCATTAAAATTAAGTAATTTTTCAAATGTATCACTTCTTATATAACGTTTTTTGTTAAAATAATTTAAGTGGGCTCATTTGATCATAATATTATATTTGACAAAGCAGTGTTCAAAGATTTATTGTTTAATTCTTTTACTTCAAAGAAAGGAACATTATCAAATCTTCTGCGATTAATATTGCAAAAAAAAAAAAATTAACAAAAGAGCATTTAAATATAAAAATATGTAAATGTACAATTAATACACATGCTGTTTACGATAACATTATCATTAAGTGTAATAACAAGTGTGATAACAATGGCCTTCGATTATAAAAATACTTTTCTTTGAATTGAGTTTTGATTTGACAGTAAAAATTTAATGCTATGTTGAACAAAATAATATACAAATATATAATAACATAAAAGAACATACACTGATTGTAGTTGTACGTGTAGGCTTGCAACAATAATCTTTCGTTAAACATCCGCCGCACATTCTTGGGCGGTAGTGGCGCCGAGAGACACATGGCCCGACCTTTAGCTGAGAAGATCCAAATCGTTGAGTTGCTTTGCAAGCATGCCCTCTCTGGAAATTAAATAATACTATTTAATATCTGTTTACTGTTTTTAACAGTTTTGTATTTTTTTAAAACAAAAAATATGAACCATTATAAAATAATATTATATATAACCAATCGGAGCTTTTTTGTGTCGATCGGGGATATAAGGGTAAATATTTTGTTTTTTGACGTTTGAATGTAACGTTACGTAGACGGCATTATTTACATTATGGTACAATATTGGTCTACTGTGTGCCGTTAATATTCAATGAATTATTGGCACATTTTTATTCTAATTAATGTTTTGATTTAAATATTATAAAAAGATATTTCAAAGAAAAAAAAATGGTTAACATAATTGGTTTTCTCCCGCCAATTCGATCATAAAAAAATGGAGCAAAATTGGACCGACCGATTGGCTAAACATGAGTATTTGAAAATGGACGTTTAACAACTGAGTAACAAGCAATTCGTGTAGAAAAGCTTCCGTAAAAATACTTCCATTGTGAGAAAATATTCTCTAAACTCTTAACTCTTTGCTTTTTTCATTTATGTTTGAAAATTGATTTCCCTGTATTACGTATGTAAATCTGTCTTTATTTTATTAATTGGTGTTTGTATATCTAGATGATTTCATTATGTTAGGAACACGGAGGAAGAGAAACAGTCGTCACGAAAAGACGTGAAGTTGGCTTGGACACGTGATATGAATGCTTTCAAAGAGCTTCAACCCAATTTGACTGTTTTTCAGAGTGATGGAATTTCTGCATTCTAGGCCAGTGCTTTCCAAATCGGGGGCCGCGAAAATATGCAGTACAAAGTACGACAATCCATATATTTTTTTCCACATAACATACTTACACACACATATACAGATTTTGGAAGATGCTTTGCGAGTTCGCATTTCTGACATTGGACCCGATATTGATTTGTTATGTAAAAAAATGCGACCTAATTAATCGCATTAATTTGTTTCATGTGTGAATAGTTTTTGTAAAAAGAAATGTTTTTGAGCAAGTTTCTATAGTTTTGTGCTGAATATATATATGTGTAGTAAAAAATATTGCATAATAAACCTTTTAACTATAAGAAAAAAATTGGGGGCCCGGGAAATAGTTATTTCATATTTAGGGGGCCGTGACATGAAAGTAATTGGGAAGCGCTGTTCTAGGCGATACATTTTTTTCATGAATAATTATGCCACATTTTGGCTGTTTGGTAAAAAGAATATGGTTATACCTTCTATCTGTATTCGTTCTAAATGAGATAATTGATATCTTTAAAAAAAAATTAAGATATATATCACAGCAAATGATGTTCAGACACATTGGAGGAAATAAAGCGACAAGGATCCTCGGTGATGTCAGAATGACTCGTATAAAAAACAGATATATTTTTTAAAGAATTAGCTTGCATTTTGTTAAAAATAGTCATTTGGTAAAATATATTGACAACGAATTTTCTTTTACTAAACACCGATTGATAAACAATTGAAAAAATGTTCATTTCACACTTTTCAAATAAAAGCAATGTCCATATCAAAGCAGTCGTTGACAGATTCAATTTTAATTTAAATGAATATGCAACGCTTTGTCATTAGGTTCACAAAAAATAATTAAAAACGAGAAGAATGAGCACATCCTTCCTGTTTTAGCAAAGTCAAATAAGACTTAAAAATGAATAATGGTATTTTACGTAACTAGATGGGGGAGAGATTTTTTTTTTTTGAATTTGTGGATGCAAAATATCGTGCGCTTAGTAAAACATCGACATCAAAGGAGTGTTAGGAACTAATTATCAGATATAGAAATGAAGTTTGATTGCATCGAGTTTGTGATTGCAACATTTTAATTGGTTATACTCGATCTTATGAAATATTTCTACTCTATAATTTTGTGATAAATTACTTGCATATATGTTAAAAAAAAAACATAAAAAAAAGGAAATTATTAACTACTATAGGTATTTACTTGAAAAAATAACAATCTATTTTTGTTCTACTATATTTATAAGATATATCAACTATATTTTTTTTTTCATTGTGTAATAACAATTGAAATGTATTTATGGTGCGTAAGAAAACTGACAAGTATATATAATAATGCATAATTATTTATGGCCTGACCAAAAACATTGAAAAGTCAGTAAGGAGGCAGTGCTTAAATATATATGTGTATTTCAATTACGTATATTTCGCAATAAACAAATGTAAGGGTAGATATACAGATAAACATAATACTCGTCGCGGGCAAGATTTTATCTTAAAAGCTTGAAAACATTTCCAACAAATTCCTGTTTAATCCTACACCCCAATTTACGTGGAATGTTGCATATCGGTTTTACAGTGAACTAGGGTATTTTCAATCTTATTTGATATTTTATTTCAAGAGTTTGAAAGTTATTTTTTTACTCTGATGTATTGATCAGATCCGTGGTGAGTGTTGGCACAATTTTCACAAAAGCTTAAACATATTGTCCGCATATTGTCATTTTATGTTTGGCATATAATTTTTTTTCATTTTCAATTTCCGTTTTATGTTATCGTTTACGAAAAACACTATATGAGAATAAACTCATCGTTTGAAGAAAGCAATAAATATGTCGTCGTGGATAGGAGATTGCAGGCGTTCTGAATATCATAAAATAAACATTCGCGATACCGACGTGTGTCTGTTTATTAGTTCAATAGTATTATTTGTGCATGATGAAATTATGGTTTTATGATCCCAAATGTGAAAAAAACCCATTTCAGAAGGTATAAAACAGAGCATTATTCTCATATACTTATTTTCGATATAATTTCTTGTTTATTCGATATTTATTGATGAAATACGGCAGTAAATATGTATTCTGTTTCAAAATTACAACACGTGTTTATCAATCACATTGGAAACTTGTACTATATATTTTGTTTATAATACAATGTGTCAGAACTCCGAAAGTCTATATATTGCGATATGTGATGAAGTGGACAGGGGCTAAAAAGGAAATTATATAAAGAGTGTAGTGTAAAATAGTATAATATATAAAACTTTTTGTGAGGGTAACGAAGGGATCAAAATTTTGCTAAAATACTCATACTAAAAAAGGACTCAAAGTTGCATAGAGCACATGTGAAGGGCTTACTCTTATAAATGAATACTGGATACAATATTTTACAAACAATATAAATATTCTGTAGTGCGCGTGTAAGATTAAAAAGACTTCAGTATTACACGTAAAGCAATTAACTTATTCATGAATTACTATCGAGTAAATAAAGTTGGACTAAACGTTTATGACTGTTTTTGTTAGAACGATTAAGTTATGTCTTACAAATAATGGTAACACTGTTAATTTGCGCTTACTTTATTAATAAAATATAATCATTTAATAAATCAACCTTAGTGTATATAAAGTGTTAATACCGATTCTTTGGGCGAGCTTAACAACTGTTAAACAGTGGGACGTTTCATCTTATTCAGTTGTTTTAATTTCGGATAGTCAATCTTTCATTTGATTAACGGAATTATATTAACTCGTTCCCTGAGCCGCCTTAAGAATATTCCAACACCTACACTTCAAAAATTTATTGAATAATATTGGTTTGAAACAATCTTATTCAGTTTGTCAGGACAATTCAAGCAATGCATTAACTCAAAAACTAGCGAGTACAAGAAGGTTTTAACCACTGTTAATTCATATATTTTCGGGTATCAACTATCGACACAGAAAAATCAGGCTAAACTATAAGTATCTAACTAGGCATAGATATATTACCGTCTCCGAAAAAAAAAATTTAGTAACAATAATTTTTGTCAAGATCCTCTATAGATGTCCACGACTCCACATGCTTCATATAGTGATTGGATATGCTATGATATAATAGAATAAATATTTCACTACAAACAAATACTCATACTATATAGTTTTATTGATTTTTATACCAAAAATAACATTTCAGAAAGAAATTTCATAGTTTACTCGATTCGCAATTAATTGTTACTTCGGCTTATTTGGATGGTTTTTTCTCAATAAGATACAGGCTTAGAGCTGAATGTACGGTTCAATGGTTCCTATATCCGGTCGGCGGCCAGCACCGAGTCAAGGATAAACAAGCGTTTCGCATTGTTATGCCTGTGTAAATACCAATTTTCCCAATCATTTTCACCATTGTTGTTGCCTATGCATAATACACACTATAAGCTGTTATAATCTCTTGAATATACGTACCTGAATAAACAGGGTATCGCTGTCAGTGATTATTTTACAACAGAGTCAATAATAAAAGATAGTACATACAAATTTTCCAACTTTATTTTTTATCGATACCTTTTTCATGATTATTTTTTAAATATTTGTGTAAAATAAAAATAAAGTCATTCAATTTCAAAAGAATTATCAAATGATTTCGATAGCTATTTCCGAATCACATTATAATCAAAATTAAAGAGAATCTTTTTATCTCTGTATACATTTAAGATATTAACTGTCAGTTTTTGATGGAAAGGCATGATATTTTGAATAATAAAAATACATTTTTTAGTACTTGTTTCCAAAAAACATTTTATGATTAGGATCGGTTTTGCCCATTGCAAGCATTATCAATTGATAGAATACCAATTACAAATAAGCCTATTAGTAATAAAAAAAAATAAGTTACTAAAATGCAGATGTGCAAAACCGTGCATGCTATACATATATGTTGTGTTCTTATATCTTGATCTTTCAGTTTTGTTAACCTGCTATTTAATCACTCAAAATTATCTATAAATTTGCTTGTTTTTAATTTATTTCCTATCACTTGAGTGCAAGTGATTAAGCGATACCGGTACTGATCATGAAATATATTGTGGAAATAGTACTAAAAATGTGTTGTCATTATTTAAAATTTTTGTACAAGTCCTTGAAAAAAACAAGCAACACATTAATACTGTTAAGTTACTTCTGTATTTTGTTTTAGAAGAAAAAGAACGTCGTAAATAGAGATATATTAATTGAATTGGCATGTACTTGGTAAAACTTCATATTAGAAAAAATAGCAAAGTATTATATTTTAGTTCTACATTTTTTTTATAGTTGATAGGTAGTTCGGCTCACGCCAGAACTATTTCTGATGACTAGTTGTGACGATGGCGTGAGCCAAATAGCCATCGACTATTAAAAAAAAAAAATGTCGAACTAAAATACATTGATATTTTTTCACCGTGTCAAATAGAGATTGATTTATTTAAGGCTTTATCAGGTGGTTTACTTTAATATGTATATGATATCAACTCCTAATATGGAGTATATATATATATATACATGTACTTGCATTTTAGTAATTAAACATAAAGTAATAAGCGAGAATTAGATGAAAATTACTCGCTAAAGCTCTCTTTCAGAGAAAGTTATGATAACAGGGTGAGGTTGGGAAAGGACGAGCCGTAACTAAATCACCCGCTACGCCTGGTTTTAAGAATTAGATAGGGTAAAGGGAAGTGGATTTCAGCGTCAAAGACACGCATGCATTTGAATAAAGATACATAGAGGGACATAAAATGATCATTGAATGAAACGATATATATGGGAAATTGCAGCCATGTTGGTAATACTAAGAAGAAGTCAATTTGACTGAAACGCTGATTAAAAATACGATTTGAACTCAATCAAATGAAGATGACATATATACAATGCATTTTTTTATTTACTGGAAAAAAGTTGACATTTTTACAAATAAAAAGAACGTTATTCGATTTTTGTGCCGAGATATAGTTTATTATGCAGGATCACTTGAATGACAATAATCTCCCACAAAAGCTAAAGTCTAAATTGGAAAAGCTATGAGATGTTAAAATATTTCACGGTGTGCTTAGTGGCTATTGTGATTTTTTTTTTTCTATTAAAATAAGTACTAAATGTAACTCATGCATTTTTTTTTAATAAATTTATGAAAAACAACGTTAAACATAACACGGGGAAAAATTAGCAAT
Source organism: Himalopsyche japonica (assembly GCA_028555115.1). Classification (NCBI taxonomy): domain Eukaryota; kingdom Metazoa; phylum Arthropoda; class Insecta; order Trichoptera; family Rhyacophilidae; genus Himalopsyche; species Himalopsyche japonica. Next base: position 2,022,795 of record JAHFWJ010000015.1, read on the forward strand.
GTATTTTCGTTCTACAAAACTTATACGTGACGTGTTATAATGGAGTTCAACCAAGTAAATTCCAATTCAATCGATAACGTCAAACATAGTAATAATAATTTCAATATTATTTGTGATGTTTTAAGTTATACAAAAGCAAAACAAAAATCCAAAATTACAAGACAGAAAGATGTCAACATAATAATTATATAAATCTGAATTGTTCAAACTTTATACGATTCCACATGCTTTGTCACTAACGACTCGGGTTTCACCTTTCAGTATCTTCAGGCATTCTATGACACGGATGCATCGTCTATATATCAAAGTTATAAATTACAGGAAAATACTTATCTAAATGCAAGCAGTAAATTACAGCTAAATCAAATTTAATAATATTAATCTAATAATCATTAACACAATTGCCTGTGATATTTTTTATTAACGATCTTGTTAATGAGTCATTATTGAACGGGTTGTTCAACATATATCAATCAACTAACATTAAATCATAAATTAATTACATAATTAGCTATGGCATCGCAATATTTTCTTTACAGTATTCTTTCCACATAAAAAAAACTATTGTCAACTTTACCGTGATAATAGGACAATAATGTTAACACATTTTTACAATACTTATTAGATATGAATACGGTGCTTAGGGTGCGACCTCCCTCGCCACACACCACGCGGAGCTTTGTTTCCTACAACCCCACCAGGCATTAAGTTGTTTATGATGCTACAAGCGTGTCTGCCCGTAGTGGCAAATCCCGTGAACCAATTCGGAAGCGTATTTACGACCCATAACTTGGTCGAAAGAGTCATACAGTTACTTCATTTTACTGAACATGAGTGATTATTCAACAGAGAAAAAAATTGAGATACTTATCTATATTTAAAATTCCGTACAAGATTTCAGATACGTGTACATGAACTGTGAACAAAATGCAGCTAAAATGTATATTAACATGGTGAAAAAATAGCAATGTATTTTATTTCTACATAGTTGAAAGCCATTTCGGTTCACGCCATCGTCAGAACTATGTTTAAACGTATATTTACTTATCTATATATAGCTGTGTAGAAAAGTACACAATACATCTTCTATCCTGTTTTAACGACCTAGCTTATTTCCTGCTAGCAATAAAACTAAAAAGAAAATGTAAATGAAACTAAACAGGCCGCAGCAAAATCCTTTGCTGGCCGCATATAAAAACCACTGTTCTAGACTATCCAGTATCTTGATCTTCAAATGTTTTTTTATTCGATCGTTAAAATAAATCTTTATTTACAATTGAATTCCTACTGTAATAAAACTATTAAATTTTAACCTCCAAATAAAACATACTATTATTATCAAAAAAAAAAAAAAAACACATTTTTAGTACTTATTTCTACAATACTTTTTATGATCAAGGCCGGTTTCGCTCATATAATTTTTATATGTGTATATGTTGATAATGCTCGCGATGAGCGAAACCGGTTAATAAGTAATAAAAATGTGTTTTTATTATTTAAAATATCATACCTTTCCATCAAGAAGTGACACCTTAAAAGTGATATTATTAAATACAATTAACAGAATGTAATCATTTGGAAAGAATCGTTCAATTATATGTATGCAACATTCAGCAATTACCACCCACCGATCGTAAATCAAAAACTGTCGTTCTAGTAAATAGTTTTAACAATATATCTAAAGTTCTGTTAAGTTTCGGTTTTATTTATATTATTTGCTATCCTTTTTTCTATATTCTTTGATCGCTTTCTAGATCTGTCAATTGTCAATGAATCATAGATGTCATAAAATCGTAATAATCATTCAAATCTTTTAAAATATCCATGTGATTGTAATCTGTAACATCTAATCGAAATTCTGTTAATTTATTTTGAACGCTTTTTCCGAGAATTGAATCGTCGAACCTCGCATGTATATAATATATATTTCACATTGAAAAGTTTTTTTGTAAAGAATTTTGTTTTAATTCTATACTCAATGGGAAGTTATAAATAAATTAATTGTCACCAGGTACTGCTATGGTAAAAACGGATATGGTCAGCGACTTAAAACTGATTATAAATGAGCTATAATATTGCATTAATGCCATGCTTTCTCTGTTGTAAGTTTATAGCATTCTGTGTAATCTATTAACCCTCTGACTGCCGGTATTTCAACTATTGAGAAGACAGATTGCAGTGTGTTGTTTGCTGGTAGTAAATTAAAAAAAAAAATTAAAAAAAAAAAGTAATTTTTTGTCACTAACGATCTGGGTTTCGCCTTTCGACATCTTCAGGCATTCTATCAATACTGCAAGATTGCGTATATAACATCTTGTTTGTTGTACTTAAATGATGTTTAGTTTTCGCTCTTCTGAACATTTTTGAATTGACTTATGTGTCACTTTGCCAACTGTGTGTTCAATCAACTTTAGCTGCTACTGTTGTCGGATATATCACAGTACATTAAAAGTGGGGATGGAGTTTTCTCAAGTACTCGATAAATGTGGTTAAAAATCACGTTTCCTGCATGTACCTATGTGCCTGTAAGTGAGTCTTACCGCTTAACTTTTTGACATAGCAAGCCAATCGAGTAAGTGAGTTAATGGAAGGGATATCATTGTGTGTGGAACGGAGTCGAGCCTTTATTGTGCGTCTGAGCGCCATCATACGAAATGATCGCGGCGTATAGAATACCCGCAGTAAAAATATTCATTGCCTCGATAATAACACTGCTATTATTATCTTCGCGCGAAAACACTAGGCGCTCACGTCTACATGATTGTCATTGCATTTTATTAGCGTGTGCTTTTCTTCAAAATAAAACTGTAGCATTAAGAAGATAAGATGAAATACGAAATAGTTTTTGTATCGATAAAATATACAAATATAACATGGTGAAAAAATAGCGATGTATTTTAGTTATACATTTTTTTACAAGATATAGTTGAAAGCTATTTCGGCTCACGCCATCATTTGTTTTTTCACTCACGACACGGGTGTCGCCTTTCGGTATCTTAGGACATTCTATAACACGGATGCAATAGAATTGACACATCGCAGACGGTTTGCGTCGGTTTTGTACAATTTTGTAAGTGAAATTACATAGAAAAAATGTAGATCCTAAGTTTATACTCCATGTAGATGATGCTTTATTTTCCCCGTCTAAAAATGCTGATAGTCATTTTTAGTATTTTAGATGCCGAAAGGTAAAACCCACAAATGAGAAAACAAGTGAAAATATTTGAAGTTTGATATTGAAAATCCACCAAAGACCAGTCGATATCGTAAATTATATAAAAAATATGTGTCTCAATGAAATTACTTTTTAAATGTAATATAAAATATATCGTTGGATAATATATGTGATTGAGGTATTGTTAGGTAGTTATTGGTATACAAGAATGACGTTGAGAGACATTTGCCGCAAGGCTTATGAAATAATTCAGTTGGCGGAATTACATTTCAAATTTATTCAGAGGACTATCAGAAATATAAGATGAAGTAAAACAGATGTAAACTTAAATAGTGGCTAAAAAAAAACAGTGAGTGAAAATTTAAAATTTTGGGCGTCTGAAACCGACGCTCGGCTATTTAGTCAGGTTATTTATAATTTTATTGTCAAGATTGATGAATTTATTACAATTCATTTATGCGTGATAAGACAATTTTTCAAATATGACTTTGTTATGTAGTGACGATTATCAATTCGTAACAAAATGAAATCGTTTTGAAAAAATTAAGTTTTGTTTTAATTTATGATATCAATATCGAATTCGAACTGTTACAACTTTGGACGATTCCACATGTTTTGTCACTAACGAACCGGGATTCTCCTTTCAGTTCTGTTGCATCCGTGTCATAGAATGCCTGAAGATGCCGAAAGGCAAAACCCGGGTGGTTAGCGACAAGACATGTGAAATCGTACGAAGTTGTAAAAATTCAAGTTTTGTTTTATTTTTGTAAACAATAACTGACTCGTTGGCGAGTATATTTATTTGAAAATTTTATTATAAATTTGTTTTTAAAGCCCAAAAATACAATTCACTTCATAAGGTTTCATATAATCCACGAAAAATAAGCAATATTTTGTAGATTCGAATCGACTCGAGTTCTGTTGCATCCGTGTGATAGAATGCCTAAAGATCCTGAAAGGCGAGACCCGGGTCGTTAGTGACAAAACATGTGGAATCTTACAAAATTGTAGCAATCCAAGTTTAGTTTTATTTTTTTAAACTATAACTGACGCGTTGGCGGGTGTATTATATTTATTATATTTGAAAACTTTTTAATAAATTTGTTTTTGAAAACCAAAAATAAAATATACTTCATAAGGTTTAATACACAAAAAAAAAATACGCAATATTTTGAAGACTCGACTCGAAATTATCGAATATTGTAAAATATAATTTTAATGGGCGATTTGCGAAAACCCCCTTAGTGGTACGATTGGGGGTAGTCCGAGCTTCAAGCCCATAGGATGCTCTTTATGCACAATTTCGATTGACCGGAATTGGAAATTATACCACAAATTCAATAAACGAAATGATAATTCGATATACGCAAATCACAATTTTGTTGATTGGCGGGTACAGACCGTAAAGCCACGTAGATGCCCACTTGAATAGAATATCGACGTATACTCGGCTGGATATACGATATGAAGTATGTTTTTGTATTCTTTGAAGGAAAATATTTTTAATTTTTGTATCTTTTTGTGAGTATCATATTTTTGTTTTGTAACTTCAGAAGAAATAAAAATACAAAGGTAGACAAAATCTTAGGAAACGAAATTGAATGATAAAAAAATATTATCGAAGTCTTTCAACTGATAACTAGGATGTTAGTATGGTCAAATATATATTTAAATTATAACACTTCTATATGAAATTAATATAATCGTAAATTAAATTTATACGTCTGTATTATGATAAGTAGAACATTCACTTTTAATGTGTTAACTATCACTTCTTGATGGAAAGGCATGAAATTTTCTATAATAAAAACACACTATTCAGTAATTTATGATATCGACTGAAGGTGCTTGATGGAATTTCAATATCAAATTCGAATTGTTACAACTTTGTAAGATTCCACATGTTTTGTAACCAATGACCCGGGTTTCGCATTTCGGCATCTTCAGGCATTCTATCACACGGATGGAACAGAAACGACAGTCAGAATGCCTGAAGCTGCCGAAAGGCGAAATCCGGGACGTAAGTGACAAAAAATGTGGAATCGTACAAAGTTGTAAATATTCAAATTTCACATTATTTGGTACTTCTTTCCACAATATGCTTTATGATCAGGACCGGTTTCGCTAATCGCGAGCATTATCAGTTGGTCAAACGTTCCTCATCATAAAATATATTGTGGAAATAAGTATTAAGGAATGTGTTTTTATTATTTAAAATCGCACAATATTCATTAAGCTTAAGATTTCTAACTTGTTTTGAGAAAAATATTTGTGTTTACTTACTATAAAGTTTAAATTATTGACATTGTCTATTGATTGAATTGGCATTCACTTGGTAGAATTCCATTATAACACGGTGAAAATATAGCAATGTATTTTAGTTCTACAAAATTATTTTTAACATATATAGTTGATAGCTATTTTGGCTCACGCCATCGTCAGAACTATGCTTAAACTAACATTCGCTTATCTATATATAGCTGTGCAGAAAATGCACACAACACATCCTCTCTCTTGTTCCAACGGCCTAGCTTGTTACTTTAACACAATGAAACTAAATTTTAAAATTTCTAATGAAACAATAGGTGTCTATGACAATAAGATTATATGTGGGACGGAAGTGATCCTTATGGAAGCAAATCAGACCACCCCTTTGTACAACGGCTGGACAAGTGGCGATACTATTATGTTAGTTTGTTCGTTAAGAATCTTTTGTGATAATTGTTGTCTATTGATTTCCAGCTGTTCCAAAGCCGTCATCGTCCGACCCTTACTACAAAGATGCAAACATTTAGGCGTTGAGTTTGAATTTATATTATATGATTCATTAATAACGTGATTAGCGAATTGTGAATCTGTTTTTTTACTGTTGAATGATCTTACATGTTCTTAAGCTCGAGTGGATATACTTCTATATGACATTGTCTATGTTGCGACTCTGAAAAGCAACGTGAAGTAATTTTTAATGATATAATATACATATGTTCAAAAAAAAATAGTTTCATTCCTTTTAGAATAAAATTGTGGTACAATATCAATACATTAGCTTAAAGTTTGTTAACATACGTAAATCATCACTGTTATAATATTTGAAAAATAATTAAATTGAATAGCAATGTGGTCCGTGCAGTGGCTTAGTGGTAGAGCAATACCTTTTAATTATATACATAAGTCTTACTGTGAAAGAATAGCAATGTATTTTAGCTCTACAAAATTTATAAGGCATAGTTGATAGCTATTTCGGCTCACGCCTTCGTCAGAACTAAATAGCTATCGTTTGAAAGTACACAGTTTTAAATTTTATACATAAAAAAGGGGAATTGACCTTTTTTTCATAATACGAAAATTATTTATTGATTAAATTGACATTTACTTGGTAGAACTCCATTATAACACGGTGAAAAAATAGCAATGTATTTTAGTTCTACAAAACTTGTTCACTCTGTACAGCTGGATATAAAATATTTGGAATAAGATAATTCCATGGTTAAATAGAGAAATGATTTCCCATTAGATACGTTTTGCTATTTCTTAATTTAAAAGTATTTTCAGAACGAAAAAATCTGTAAAGAAAACGGTTTTTTAATATTCAATATAGTATTTTGTGTACTCCGCGTAGTTATGCCATTTTTATTCGCTCAATTATGATAGTCTGGTTTAATGTAATGTAAAATATTGTTATTGTAATATCTCAAGGTATTATTTAAGCTAAACAACCTTGATGGAAAGACGTTATATTTTCAATAATAGAAATACATTTTTAGTACTATTTCCACATTATATTGTATGACCAGGACTGGTTTCGCTTATTGTGAGCGTTATTGTTGTTGTGTTTTTATCGTTAAAAATATCATGACTTTCCACTAAGAAGTGAAAGTTAATATCTTAAAAATTATTGAAATCAGTAAAAGGGATTCTCTAGCACTGTGCTCCGTTACCGGTGTGCCGCGGCATATCGATGTGCAGCCAGACGCTGCTCTGTGTGCCGCAGTGCATTTTTTTAACAGAAGAAAAAACATATAATTCACCTACACTATAAAATATTTTGTGAAAAGGTAATCACATGGAAGCAGAAATAGTTTTTATAAGTACATTAATATTAGACACGATCTACAATATAAAACATAAATTTATAAGAAACAAAATGGTACGTACATAAAGTAAGCAACGCAGAAAGAATGAGTTTTAATAACTGCTTCAATGCTGTAAATTAGGTTTTTTTATAAGTATTAACTTGTGGTGTGCCGCGAAATGTTGGAAAAAAGCGTTGGTGTGCCGTGGAAGACAAAAGATTGCACAGCACTGCTCTAGCATATGAAATTTTTTAAAAAATATTATAATTAAGCTCTTAAAGTAAATATAAAATTGATTAAACAATCGTATCTTTATTTTTATATATTTATGAACTAAATTCAAGGATAAATTATCTACATGCTTCCATCTTTAGTGAAAAAATTTCCCTTGCTATCCTTGTTTTTTCTCTCTTGTTATTTATTACTTTAAATTTCAACATAAATATATTTGTCGTTGCAAAAGTAATCAACAAATAATTTTTGTAACATTATAGAAAATATATTTTCCCGTATATTTAAATCAGCTTTTCATCTGGTATCAAGTTTGATTATCAATGCTTGGAAACTTAAAACGGTAATGTTTAAAAGCCACGAAGGTTGTCAATCAAAAAAGGCATTTCCTGTAGACGGTAAGTCTCATAGATAAATATATTTTTAAGCTTAACAATCTTTTCTTCTTGATCAAAACAAATATGATTTACTGATTCATTGTTTTCAATATAAAGTAACTGTAAAGTATTAAGTAACGTCACATTGTTAGTTGCATACTATTATCCAAATAAAACATTTAATAATTCGTATTGCATTATTTAAATTATCTGTAAAGTATTTGCAAAACCTATTAATAAATTTAACAGACTTTCGTTCACTCGGTTACGGCATCACGAGCGCCAAGCAAGGAATTAAAAAAAAATCGTAAATTGGTTTTAATCAAGTTAAGAATTTGCATCAGAAGTTATTTATTTATTTGAGTGTTTTTATTTCACTTTATCCATCCAGCTGAAAAACATGGATGCAGAAAGATAGATCAATTAATTAACAGTAATATCGATCGTTAACCTCGCTGAAAAGGGAGGTTGATTGTCTGTTCAATGATTTTTCATAAAATACGAGTTGCTTTGAAAAACGTTACGAAGAGTTTGTAAACATTTTTTGTTGCTGACGAAAAAAGTTGAAAAATATAGCAAATGCTTTCAGTTCCATACAGATAGTGTGAATCAAGTAGAATTATTGAAGAAAATTCAAAAATGAATGTATTTTAAATTATATTAGTGCTATTTTAATAAGATAAATTTTAGATTAAACTAGTAGTCTTAACAAAAGGAAGAATAATGCAATTATTATATCGAGCTAAGGATCGTTATGTGCCGTGTAAATCAAATATATGTACATTTATATGACAACAACTCCGTCTCGTCGAGGCTCACCAGATAACATTTGCTCGGTTTTACGGAGAAAACTCTAATTATTGCAAAGCATGAAGTAAACGTAACTTATTGGCACAGAAGGGTGTCTTTCATATAATGAAGCAACTTACATGTAAAATTTTGACCGCAGAATACAATATTATTTTGAAAATATTTCATGAATACTGTATATTGATCGTTGTGAAGTATACAACCGCTTCAAAATTATAATTAATATTTCATTAAATGACAAAATAATGTAAAGTTTCCAAAATATGTACGGTATGTTAGTCCTAATTATAAATTATCACTTAATTCAAAAATAAAGTAACACGAAATACTAAAAAAACTTTTTATTTTACGTATTATAAATCAGGTCTAATCTTGATGTTGAGAATAGTTCATGAAAAATGTTAATACAGTTTAAAAAAATTATGCTATTTAAAAAAATATCTTTACGACTAAATGATAATTAACAATTTCCAATGAGGTTCTATTCATTGTTTCTAATACCATGTAAAAATAAAATATTATTTTTAACGAGAAATTTTTACAAGTCAGTAATTTGTTTCGGAGAAGGTCAGAAAAGGAAGATATTGTAATGAAATTGATATAGATAATCGATCTATTTATTTGGGTCTTGCTCGAAAGTAATGATATAGTTAAATAAACCAATAAAATAAAGATTAAATTTTGAAGTTTGAATATTTAATCTTGTAGTTTAAATAAAATACATGCGCAAAAGAATTTTTTAGCCGTTCGACTACGGAGCCATTATGTGATATTCGGACTTAACAATTACGTGCTTATCGGAATAACTTTCATATAATATATCATCATCATCATCATCAGCCGGGTCGATCCACTGCTGGATGAAGGCCTCGCCCTGTTTTTTTTCCCCAGGGAGGATATTTGGACATAGCAACACCACGCTGTCCAGGCGGGTTGGGTGTTCGGTTTTCTGTCTGGGTTTTCCTTCCCATAGCCAAGAGAACACGGCACGCGGTGTTCCCGAGCGGTCACCCATCCAAGCACTATCCGCGTCCAATGCTGCTTATCTTCGGTGATCGTACAAGAGCCGGTACTTTCAACGTGGTATGGTCGTTGGCATATATATGTAATAAATATTAAACTTAAAAAAAGGATGTTTTGTAGTGTGCGAAGCGTCATGCATGATTTCTCTTATTTTTTGTGTAAAAAAATACCATATTTTTATATTATAACTTAACGATTGATATTTTTAGTAGAAACTATTTTATGTCAGTAAAATTTTACAATTATATTATTTTTGATATAAATGTAAAATTGATTATTTTGGGTAGTAACCCTAGTAATGAAAACAGCCGATAATAGCGCACTTATACAATGATTCGCGTTGCTACCATAACATCATAGATGTCAGAAATGTAACTCAAATGCACGCCATGTTCAGCATTTGAAAAGTGATAAAATGGAAAATAATCATAATTGCAGCAATTTCACATTTAATTATATACTAAAATTCAAATAATGACTCAATTAATCAATTTCATTTTAACATAAATGTCACGATTATTTAAAAAAAAATGTTATATTGACTTTATGTACATATAAACAAACAAGATCGATTAATTAAAATTTCAAATTAATTAAGTAATTTAGTCGACAGTATCGCTTCATAAAATCGGTCATTATAATACTAGTGGTTATACTAAAGTAAATGAGGTGAATTGCGTGAACGACAAAGGAAATCAATATTTGAAAGGAAACTGACCCATTCGCAACCGTTTTAAGTCACCGCAAAACGTTATTTTGGTCGAATTCTTAACGTTTAACAAGTGGCGGTGGGCATGCATGGCGAGCTTTTATTGAGATCTTGTAGTCATGTTATGGAAACACGTAGAAATGTTATTTTCAAAGGCATAAGGAAAGTAAATAGGCGGGCAGCGATCGATATCGATTACGCATGTCATTGTCAGACTTAATGAACGAGTCGCCAGCACAATATTTTTTTTCAACCCAACTTAACGTGCGGTTCGATATCCCTGGGGGGCGCGCGCGTACGATAGTTATGGAACACCATCGACAGAGAAAAGAATAATGCATACTTCGTCATAAACGCCATCGGCAATAATCTTTTTAATGTAAGATATGATTCAATTACAACAAAGACATAAATGAATATGTATGCTTTAATAAATAAATTTATTCAATGATGAATATTTATTGAAAAATTTTGGAATCAAAATCTATTAAATAAAAACAGGTTTCTGCATTTATTTTACGGAAAATTATGTTACGTAATAAATTCATTCAATAACGAGCTGTATTTTATGCAGACTGTATTTTTTTATTAGTAAGTTAACACGGTGAAAAAAATGGCAATGTATTTTAGTTCTACAAAATTATTTTTAAAAATTATAGTTGATAGCTATTTTGGCTCACGCCATCGTCAGAACTATGCTTAAACTATCATTTGCTTATCTAGATATAGCTGTGTAGAAAAGGTATACAATACACATTCTCTCCTGTTTTAATGGCCTAGATTATTTCTGTCTCTCAATAAAATAAAAATTTTCAAAAATTGTAAATGAAATTAAAAAAATGCGGCTATGACAATAAGTTTACATGTGGCACGGAAATGGTCTATCACGGAAGCAAATCAGGCCCCTTCCCTTCCGTGGAGCGCTTTAATTAATGGGCTAAGCAATATATTAGTTTGTTCACTTTTAAGGTGTTAACTGTCACTTCTTGATGGAAAGGCATTATATTTTAAATTATAAAAACAATCAGTTGATAATGCTCGCGATGAGCGAAACCGGTCCTGATCAAAAAATATATTGTGGAAATAAGTACTAAAAAAATGTGTTTTTATTATTTAAAAAAACGTTTAATGATATATCTCGATTTTTATATTATTTTAATTGTTTAATAATAATACGACTAACCACAATAGTGTTATTAATAAAGATCAACAAGTTTAGTTTACTGTTTGGAGGTGCAGGTGTGCTATTACCAACAATTGATTTTTAAATTGTGATTTCAACTTTTATTTCAAAAGCAAATTGACGTCTGTTCTTCTTGTAATCAATTAATTTGGGTGTTCATTCAATTCAATTATGTAATCAAACATTCGATTCCTTTACTGGAATTGTTTTTAACTTGTATCCAAAAACAAAGACATCTGTGGTTTTGCTATTTTATAGACTTTTTTTGTGATTTTAGAAAGGTAAAAATATGCGGTTGGCCAAAAACCGTTTCTCTTTCAAAACCTTGATGTCTATCTATTTAAAATCAATTGTTATAATGAAAAAGTATTAATTTACAAAAATGTATATAGAAAAAAGGTCTACCATCGCTTTCTAAGGGTGTGAGCTTTTTATTTTCTGTTCGTCATAAAAGCCAACGCAGTACCTTTGTTTATTTTATTATTTAAAAGAGTACTCCAAAAATAGTGCGATATTTTTTCAAATAGACAAAGTCGGCTTAAGTAATACTTTCGCATACTAAAAATAACACTTTAAAGCAATTCATTTTATGAATATTTGTTTTTACTTGTTTATTCAAAAAAAAAAAAAAGGTAATTGAATATATAAAGATACTGTTATCCACGTACCTTTCTATAAAACAACCAGTAAGCTTGCAGAAGTGTAAATTTAATTGGGTAATTATTTGCAAAGTGTAATTAAATATAAAGCTATACTAAAAGTGATATTTTACAGCAAGAATTTAAGTCAATGGACGCAAATCTACCTATAAATATGTGTATCAGATTGCATGAATGAGTTTACACACTTAGAATTGTTTCATATCATAATGTATTAAAAATTAAATAAATATTAGAAAAAGGATTCCTCGTATACAAATTTCACTTAAAAAGGATTGAAATATCTTCTAAAAAAAAACAATACCATGCCGTTCATAGAAATGTGATGTGATTTTCTGTAAAAAAAATTGGTTGGAAAAAACATATGGCGATCACTTATTGTGGAAATAACTATGTCCATGTAAGCACGCCGGTCGATTTTATAAAGCTGTCATACTGGTCAAAAGAACACATCGGCATCAAAAGTAATATTTTTGATCAATACAAGTCTTAGCTACACATATATGAGTATGTAAAGCATAACGCATTTAACAAAAGGGGCTTTTTTCGAGCTTGCATGTGTTTATCCACCAAAAATATCAATTCATCAAATTCGTTGAAGTAAAGTAAAAAATAAAAATATGAAATAATTATAATTGTAAAAATATTACGACTTAAAAAAAACTGTAATTAATTCAACCGCGCTGAATCGTGTTTTTGTGGTATTTTTTTCATCCTCCACCCACAGTAAAACAGAGTTTTTCTACGGATTGTACATGTTTAGGAGAATACTTCTAATTTTTAAAATGTGATTCCGAGAAAAAAATATAAATTTAGAACAAGCATCTACCATCTGGTAATACCGAGTACAGGGTTACTTGATATTTTAACTACTATTATAAAAAAAATAGGAATCGGATTCAAGACCATCGGGTTGGACAGACAAATTTTTTATTCAAATAATTTTTTTTTTGGTAAAAATATTATTGCTTTTTTAAAACAATGATTTCGTGTTACCTCAGTAATGAAATTCTTTCCACACTGTGTAATATAGACAGGTGAATACGGTATAAACTATTTCGTGACGTGGAATGTTTTCATCACCAAAATTTGCATACACTCGGGGGTCGATGCTGACTATAAATAGTATGATCTATTCGAAAACTGATATGGTAATTTTAATTATTCCTAATCTCAATTGCAAATAATGTGCTTTGCAGTTTACCGTTTGACCACGTAGTTAACGGTTCCCCTCGGTGTTGCCTGATTGTTAAGTGTAATAAACATAGCAGTAGGTGTGTGGCGTAACTATACATATTCGGAAAGGCAACATCTGTTTGAAAACTTTTCACTAATATCGATACAATTATCGCGTAGCATGGAAATAATATGAATATTATTAGTGAAGTATCTACGTAGTGTTGTTATATTGCTTCGTAGGTAATCATATATCACTAGGTATGCTATACAGCTTGGAATATAAATCACAATACTGTAATGTAATATTCAGACCATGCCATATGTACGTGGAGTTAAGTGAAGCTTGTCTTTCGAAGAGAAATTCAGTTTTAAATATGAAATGATTGATTGTCATTGAACGTTAATAAAACAAAATACACAGCGTATTTGTGATTTGCCAATATTTCAGATATTACTTCCATATTAAATTTATACAAGAAACTTCCCAAGCTAAGAATATTTTCCTTATAAAAATATCAATAAATTCACCATGCTCAGATTAACTTACGTAAGTATTGTATTCATTTAACGAAAAAGATTTCGTTTTAGTTAAAAATGTTTTTCATAAATCGAGGGTGATTTGGTGGATAAACAAATCATCGACAGAATCTTTTAAGTTTTTTCCTTCAACACAATAACCAATTTATTTAATATACGAAATAAAAGCAATAAGTGATATATTTTTTTTATATTATGAATGAATTCTTAGTAAATATACAGCGGGAATCTATTTTTATATTCAACATGTAGGGAAAAAATTTAAATATATGTTTTTTTCAAAAAGTTTTCATGTTTTACGAAGCCTCAATAGTCTCAATTCCCTAACGAACACTTAAATAAATTTATGGATTTTTATGTTTCATTCCTTCCCGTCGGATCTTGCCGATTCTTAAAATAAGACAAAAAAGCATCTACTGCATATTTTTTCCTAAGCACACATGTAAATTAAAAAAAGGTAAATAATAATTGAAATATTGGTGTGATAAGAATATATTAATATATAATATCGTTGAAAACATTTTCAATACTAACAATGACGTAATATAACAATACATAACTCATATCTTAATTTTAACGATATTTTACTTCTCAGTATTGGTAATTATACAAGAAAATATAAATTGACGCGTAATTAAAATGTTCCATTATACACTCACTCAAATGAAAGGGAATTTTATATCACGGTGAAAAAATAGCAATGTATTTTAGTTCTACAAAATTATTTTTAACAAATTTAGTTGATAGCTATTTCGGCTCACCCATCGTCAGAACTATTCTATAGATATATATTCTATAGATATAGATATTCTATAGATAGTTCTAACGATGGCGTGAGCCTAAATAGCTATCAACTATATTTGTTAAAAATAATTTTGTAGAACTAAAATACATTGCTATTTTTTCACCGTGTTATAATGGAGTTCTACCAAGTGAATGCCAATTCAATCAATAAAAGGAATTTTATATCTATAGCTTTTGTCTAAGGTTTCTTAAAAAAAAGCTTTTTTGTGGAAATAATTATACTGTATAGGGAATTACTATGTAGATAAGTATCTTCATAATTTTAGCATAATAAATAAACAATGAGAAGATATTTTTATATTAAGCAATATATCTCTTACACTACTTGTAGAATGTTAACGATTCGTATTTCGGAGAAAATCCAAGAATGTGATTACTTCCATCCCTTTGACGTATAAGTAGGTACGTTGTTTTATTTTCTGAAGGACTTACACAAGAACATATTTGTTTCTATAAATTTTGTAATCATACGTATCATATTAAAAGCAAATCCTTGTTAACCATTATTAACATAATTAGAACACTTTATAAGCCGCAAACAATAATGCTATAGTATTTCAAACTAACTCGTTATTTATTTATTTTTTGTATAAAAGTAGAACTTAGTAGTTTAAAGTAGAATGAGAAAATCATATTTGCTATTTTCGAAAAATAATAAAAACAATTAACCATCTTATCAATAGTCGCTACAAGGTTGAGCTTCTCTGATATAATACATAAACTACAATACTAATATAAAATTTGAATTATTGTATGTAACGAAAATACGTACTATACTAAAATGGTTTTTTTAACACGAAATACAAAAATAAATTATTGCTTTTTGATTGTATTTTTGTTATTGTATAAATTAAAATATAATTTTAGAACCGTAAAACGCGGATATACATTGGAAAGCTAAAGCGTTTAGATACAATGAGTATTGTGAATTATTTGAATATTGAAAACAACCGATCCCGACACATACTAATCGCCTTAATTACTCTGTGAACACACCTTCAGCTTTAACGATGTCATGAATTTAAAATATAAGTTGAAGTCATGCTGTTTCAAAATATGGGGAATTATCTGTTATTTCATATCGTTATATTTTTACAGTAAAAGGATACATGTTAGTATTTACAGTATTCTGTATATTTGAAATACGATTCGGAAAGACTGAATTTCGAATTTATATTTCAAGACGATTCAATAAAAAATTTTTCAATTGCTGTTTTAGAATACACGTCCACGGCCTGCGGGCAAATGCTGGCCAGCCATATTCATACGACCCGCTAGTTTAGAATAGATTTAAAAATAAATTTAGAATTTCTTGAAATATCAAAGCATAAATATTCCTCTCATAGTCTGGTTCCACAATACTCTGGGGTTTTATTTATGCTAGAAAATATTAATATTGAATTCACGATATACGTGCCCACGGATTAGGAATCAAGCTTTTTTGTTTTACAATACACACTTTATTTTTCATAAGTTCAGCTTAAAACATTTCGGATGGAAAGCAGAACCAGCAAGCTCTACTATTCAAGGTATTGGATATGTTGTGACGGAACGACGAACTACCAACATAAGGAGTTTTATTAAGAAGTCGTATTGCTAACGCTTTATATTACTTTGCGATCCCGGACGTACATATATAAAAGTACAAGTATTTTAAACTATATCCGGTATTATATTATAGATAGTTGATACCAGTTTTAAACATATAAAACTTTTACAAGAATAAACATAAACTATTTTCATGCATAATTTAACACATTAAAATATGATCTTAAGGTAGTTGTTTCACCAATATTTCATAGAAAGACCTTTCTCAAATTCAGCATAATAAGGTTATTAAATAGATTTCAAATTTGCTGTATTTTGATATTGAAAAACTATGTAAAAACTACTAAACTATATAAAACCTTTATGCTTAGTAACTTTTGCTGTAAGAATTTTCAATGCCACGTGTATTATCATGATTAATGTACAATTCGTTTAATAAATTGATAAATATATGTATATCTCATCATCACAAAAAACATTTACTATTTTGCTTTTGCTAACGTATGTTTACTCCTACTGTAGAAAGCTGTTCATATATGTAACTATAATTCGATTCATTATCTAAAATTCCTTATATTTCAAAACGTCATTTGAGACTATGTATTCATTTGCGTTGATGTAGTAGATGTCGCCAAACAGATAAAATGGCAATGGGCTGGACACATAGCACGACGAATAGACAACCGTTGGACGAATGCGGTCATACAGTGGTATCCAAGAAACGTTAAAAGACCACAGGGCCGCCCTAAGACCCGATGGTTAGACGAGCTAACCAAGTTCGGAGGAAATACGTGGCAACGAATAACTAAGGACAGAGAAGAATGGAGAAAGCAGGGGGAGGCCTTCATCCAGCAGTGGATCGAACCCGGCTGATGATGATTCATTTGCGTATTTCTTTATAGATCATATAAAAAAATAATTTAACTTATATTATTTTGTCACGAATTTGTGATGCTAACGTATTCCAAAATTCAGTGATTTTTATTTTTCACAGTCCATTAGCGAAATTGAGCGCATTTCACGCTGTTATATTGAATATTGTTGTATTATGCTTCTAAAAAAATAAATTCTCTTGAGATGTTAAGTTTTATACACGTACGTGACATTTCACACATATTTAACATAAGAAATATCCTTTGGAAGGAAAGAAAAACGTAGAATTCTTAATTATATTGCGGATATATTTCGTGAAAATATTTAAAAAGTTGAAAGAACTTCGGCGTATAAAGAAGTCAAATATGATAATCATTGTACATTTAAAAACAGAATATTATTTTGTCATTGGCAAGCACAAAACTATTAAATAATGTTTATCATTTTTTTTAAATTGAGCACGTTTAATGAAATCTAATGAATAATTGATCAAAAATACAGCTATGACACTGAAATATCAGACGTATTTTAAAATTGGTGTGTTTTTATAGAAAACAGTATATAATATTTATAAAAAGTGTTTTTAATATTTAAAATAAAAAAAAATTGGTTGTCTGTAAAGTCGGTTTACGGACGATAGTTTAACGTGACAACGTCATAAGAAAACATTGATGAAATGATTGCATACTTTTATGAATAAAATGGAATCATTTTTATTGAATTATCATTATTTTGTATGGATACGAAGAAGGAGTGAAATGAAATCTACAATTTTTTATTGATATATTTTATTCGCACGCGACAAACGGGACAATGAGTCATGTTTTTTCGTGCGTGCAGCGGGCGATCATCGATTTATAAGACGTTGTCACGTCAAAAAAATACATCAGTGTTTAAATTTGTTTATGTGTTGTCTTAGACGTTAAAACTAAATGCGAAACATTAAAAAGAGGATATTTTTAAAGAAAATCATTTGATTGACAATATAAATTTATTTAAATCTAAAAAAAATCCATAAGCAGTTTTTAAATCAATACATAAAATTTTTATCATTTCTAACGAAGCACATGTGACTCCAAAACAATTAAAGTACTATTTTTATTGAAACTTTAAAAATTAATATTTGAAATTATTGATTTCCTTTAGGTTATTGAGACAAATTAACTATCATAAAAATCTCTGTTGAAATCTTTTAACTATTTCACTTTTCTTCAAAAGGATTTTTTTATTGCAAATAACATAACATATTTAAGTAGAAATTGCTTTGACAGTATTAATTTGTAAGTCGTAACCGGTCAATTTGTAGTATACATTACTAGGAAACATTATGATTGCATCATGCAAAAGAGTCGACATGCAGAAGTAGGAGGAGTAGCTGCATCAATCGATCGATATTAGCAATTTCTCATATTTCCTATTTGAAGGTATGCGAAATCAGTCACCTGTGCGGTTCTAATTCTGACAGCGTGCGTGACGCTTACAAATATTTATGTTTATAAAACATCACTGAAAGCAGTTCAAAAAAAAATGTTGTAGTTACTGGAATATAATTTATACTAAACAGAAAATTGTTACGAAAATTGAAAAATGCAAGTGATGTAAAAAATACGAAGATATTTTCCGGGCTGTGATTGAATTGGTTCTATATTATGAAAATTCTTTCTTTGATCTTGGCAATGTCATATATAATTTTTTCGAAATAGTATTGACTATCTGAGGCATTTTTATTAAAAATATTTAATCAAAGAACGTGTTTACGTCGAGATGGAAATTTATATAAAAAAAATCTTTTATCACATAAAAGATTTAAATATTTATTCATCGGAAACTTTTCTGTCTCTGAAATATATTAAATATTAAAAAAAGACTTTTGTTTTAATTTTTTTTATCAAAAAGTCAAACAGTTGGATGAATATTTGATAGAGTTTGATTTATTAATTTTTTTTATTATCCAAAAACTGACGCATTGTTTACCAGTAAGAATATTTGTTTTTGGTTTCTTAATTACTAAAAAATACTAGAAATTATTGTTGGAAAGATATGTGATGAGTTATGTAGTATGTGTTATCTTTCTTTACACTAACTTAAGACAATAAACATTTTCTAAATGGATACATAATTAGAATGCAATAAATTAAAAAATAACATAGAGCTTAATGAAAACGGCAACTAAGTGTGCTCTTAAAGACTTCAATGCAATGTTCAATTTCGCTTATAAGTTTTACAATTATTTCAGAATGGAATGAATGCTTTTATATTTTCCAACCGCATTAGCCATAAAATTGTTTTGGTGTATGGCGAACCGTGAAAAATCGATATGATGTTTGTGTGAAGCCGCAATATGAAATTTATCCTTGACCCCGCATATGCAAAGCAAGCATAGACTAATTCAAACCAACTATACTAAATTTATCCTATTGCTATTTAGATGGATTAGTCAGTCTTAAGAATGAAATTAAGATTTTTTAAACTTCAGTCATAAACATTAAATAAGAATTACTTTTTCATTAAAATAACCGCAGATAAATTTTTACACTGTCAAATCAAAATTTAATTGTCAAAAGCGCCAATTATTAAAAAATAAAAATGTTAACTACAGTCAAAAATGTTAAAATATAGCCAGTTTGTTTTAACATATCAAATGTTATACCAAAAACCGATCCCACATCAACGAAATAATACGATAGCTTAGTATAGGGTCTTTAAATAGGGATGATTGAAATTTGTTAGGTTATCGCAGTCATGTTGTTAAATTGACATCTGTCAAATTTGTTGTCAATTCCTTAATATAAGAAAGATAAAGCGTTCAATAACATGTGCAAATCATCAATTTTGGATGGACATTCTGTACGAGTGATTTGAAGGCATGGAACTGGCCTTTGAGACTTCTTCCTTTAGAGAACCGCCAACACTTGACACCCCCAAAGTCAACATAACAAACGCTATCCAACAGATTCATAAGACAAAGTAATAGAATATTGGACCTTCTAAATAAGCGCCTTTAAGCAAACCGCTGCCGCCATTTGCATAATATTGTATTCCACACATAACTTCATAAAATATACTTTCAAATAAAAAAAAATAGTGGATATCTCACACACAACTTGTTTTATTTACATTTTAATAAATTTAGAACAGCCCTATTGAAAGACCCTTTAAATGGTAGATGGCTGAATTCAACGTGAATTATTGTGAATACTTCATAGTTTCATAGTATTTTTAAACAGTGAAAAATTTCACGTTGAGAAGATAAAATTCACATCAGGAATTTCAACCTGGTGTAAAAAGTCAACTTGTAAATCGGGTGTCCCATCTCTGTATTTGATGAGGGTAAAGGAAAACATATAATCTATAGATTCGGAAAAACACGAAAAACCTGCTTTCCAAACAGGAAATAAAAATGCATGCAAACGGCACAGAAATTCATTCAAAAGGTAATAAAAATATAAATTGATTTAAATATCTATCTTTGAAAGTTACGTTCAGGTATTCAAACGATTCAAATGGTAACAGAGCCGGATGAAAATTTAGGAGCGTTCATAACTCAGCAACAGGAGTGAAAACTTTACACCCACGTTACCAACTTACACATCTTGGGAAAATTATGACACTTGAATGATAAATATTATTTATAAACAGTTAAATATTTTATGTCTACAAACACTGTAAGTATAAAATTGAATTGGGTTACATATATCAGGAGACATTTATTACAGTCGCTAGATTGTTTATTTGATATGCATAAAGTACACATATTTTATGTTGTACGAAGTACCAACAATACGATTTCATATTCTTAAATTAAATAAATTGGCATAATAGATTTAGTTAATTGATTAAAATTATTAAAAAAACTTTAGCAAAGTAAAATGCTTCTGTCATGATGAATGTAAAATATTTTATTTATTTTATCCATTCTTTACAACAGTGCTCCGCAACCGGTGTGCCATGGCACACTGGTGTTTCGCAAGCAAATACAATGTATTTAACATTACAATTTTTCCATATGTATTTAATACACAATTAAAAATAATTTTAATAATTGAAGCAAACGTTATTAACGTATCACGTTAATTAGTTAATGTTTTATAATATTATTAATATTGCGTAAAAATAAATATGTTATAGTTTTATGAACGTAAGCTTTTCGAATAAAAAACTAAAATTTAATGCAAAATTATTGTATCAATTTAATATCTATATATTTTAGCTTTTAGTGTACCGCGGAATTCTAGGAAGAGTTTTGGTGTGTCGTATTTGAGAAAAGGTTGCAGAGCACTGCTTTACATATTTTATCTATGCCGTATTTAAAATATCTTTTGATGTTTTCAGCGAAAATATCATCATTTTTATTTCATTGCTGTGCTGTTTAGTATCAATATGGAATACCTAAGTCATCAGTTTGTTAATTAAAATTATTTCAGTGATTTCCCATATTATTGTTCAAATTATCATTTTCTTATTAATGAATACATAAGCATTAATTTAAAATAAATCATGAATATAATTGGCTGGTAGACATTGGTAAACACACGAAGCCCAGGTGATTTTATTCAAATTGGGTGTATTGAATCGATTTAGAAAATATGTTGCCAGACATCTGCAACGTTTGTATTAAGCTCAGTAGTGCACTCGATTCGTGAAATAGGATTGATTTATAAAAATATTTATGTTATTTGTACGTAAAAATAATTTGTGTCAGAAATGTCTGATTTTATCAGTGCTTATATTATATTTAAAACGTATGATCACTTTAATATGTCAATTACTTGTCAATATGTCAACTTTAATTATCGATGAATAGGCAATTGTCGTTTTGAGAATTAAACAGAATTTGACTCGTAAAATTTTTGTTATAATCATTTTTCTCTTTGAATGTGTTTTCTTTTACGTCTTGGTGTAAAGGCACTATATTTAAAAAAAATAAACTCAATATAAAGTACTTTTCTCACAATTTAATATTTTTAATATCAAGATTGGTTTTGATCTCTACTAGCATTATGAACTGATTATTATTATTATGATAAAAGGAAAAATTCAATCTTAAGTTTATTGTGACCAAGTCAAGATTCTGATGTTTCTTGGGATATTTTAAGAAGTTTGAAAATCTTCAACGTTATGGAGATCTCTGAAAAGCCTCCCATTCGTATTTAAAACTTCAGTCTACCTGAGTCAGGATTCATAACATGTACCGTGAATCATCAGAGCTACTGTTAATCAGTGCCACAAATATATGGAAGTGATGCGTGAGCGTGCCCATTTTATTAAGATAATTAATATGGAATTATTGAAGGCTTCAACGTGTCGACGATTACACCCTTGTACCAAATTGTGTTTTTATTAATTTTATTTTACTACTTAAAAAAAAAACTAAAATATTAGTAGGCTATTACTAAGTAGCAGTAACATCCGTTCCACCTGCAATATTCAACAAATTTTTCAGATAAGTTATTCTCATAATACAATTTACACGAAAAATAATTGAGAGCATTTTTGAACCCGCCTGGTTTGCGATTTTAGGCTCGGAAATATGAGTGAGCAAAGTTGAAAATATACATTTCTTCAGGAATAATGATTAAACTCACGATAAGGATATCGCTTTACTATTCTTACCAAAAATGTTTTCATTTACGAAAAAACTCATACGTTCACTTATACTTATTGGCACATGATTTATGATAGGCTTAAGTTAGTGCAAAAGACGCATATTTTTCGTGGAGCATTTGCGACCTGTAGTGTTGTTCCACTACATTGTTTTTTATATATGAAATGATTTTTTGTACTCAACTTAAAAAGACCACGCACGAAGTTATTGGATAAATAAACCGATGAAAGATGTTATAAATGATAATAGAACTTTATTTTCAATATAAAAAAATGCATATTTTAGATTTGAACATGCAATCGCGAGGCACAGTTGATAAGTATCTCAATATTTTCTCATTATTATTTAAAGTGTTTGTAAATATTTTGTAAAAAATTATTGCGTTCTTACGTACAATCCGGGATCGTTAATTTAATTTATACTGTATCGGCACAATCAAGAGAATAAATTTCCTTTTATTTAACAATAATAATCAGTAATTGTGTTGTTCTTTCGCGAACTCGCTTAGCAAAGCAAATCGTACGAATGGGAATCAACAATCATCATGTATCTTGTAGATAATTAAATTAATTTCAGTTGTCGTAGCTGAAAACAGTCATATTTTTGCGTTTCAATGAAATTTTATAGCATTGACATACATTTAAACGTCATTCTTATATTTAACTTGACTGTTAGCATGGGCATGATGTCTCATGATTCAGTGAGATGTAGTAGCAGGCAGATAGAAATATATATATATAATTTGAATTGTTAAACATTTGTACAACTCCACATGTTTTGTCATTAACGACTCGGGTTTCACATTTCAACATCTTCAGGCAATCCGTTCTGGTAATGTACAACAGAAGCTAATTATTAAAAAAACAGACCAGACCAGACTAGGATCCATATATACAACTTAAATAACTTTATTGATTGAATTGGCATTTACTTAGTAGAACTCCATTATAAAACGGTGAAAAAATAGCGATGTGTTTTAATGCTACAAAATTTTGTAGAACTAAAATACATTGCTATTTTTCACCGTGTTGAAATAACTTTCATTATTATTGATTTAATAATAATGGCAATCAATTGCCGATGATAAGTTTTATTAGCGCAAAATATTGCTTATGGGTCTTCGATGAAAGGATTCTATAAGGGATACAACTATACAACTGATGCTAACTGTTAATTGTGTTAAAGAATGCCTGAATATGCCAGAAGGCGAATCCAGTGTCATTAGTGATAAAATATGTGGATTCGTATAAAGTTTCAACAATTCAAATTTTACATTGAAACTCCATCAAGCACTTCAGTCGATATTATAATTTATATATATATATATAAATAAATCGATGTATGTGTGTCTGTTTGTCCTTTATTTATTATTACACCACTCATCCTATCGATATGAAACTTAATATTTTTTTTGAGTACACTCCCGAAAAGGTTTAACATACCATCCCTCCCCCCGTAAACCTCCCCAAAATCGATATGGACCCTTGCCGATTTCTTAAGTACACTCCCGCGAAGGTTCTGGTATACAACTCCCCCCCCCCCCCCAAAATCGATGTATAATCTTATCTATTTTATTACTATTGTACTAACATTGTTAAAAATTAAATTGTTTGTTATCATATCGAGTTTCCTTGAATTTCCTTACTGTGAGATCGCAGCAACGAGCGACGGGTCAGCTAGTATTTAATAACTATTTAATAAAAGTATTGTGCAAATTGTAATATGCCTTCCAAGTATTCAATAATAATATTGAATGGGTGAATTTTTATTATAAAATTTTCAATCAACACTAGACTATTTGACTGGTAACAATAACTAAATGATAAAACCTAACACTGTTCATATTATATTACACTCACAATAAAGCCAGACCAAGTCTTCATATAAAATGTACAAGATATTTTTAGTAATATTGAAAAAAAAGTCTTTTCAACCTCACTATAAGTTGTGTTTTACTTTAAAGAAAGTATACAAATACGGCATTAATTCATACTATTTAAAATTAATTAATAAAAAAAATGTTTTTGAAGCTCATATTATTAAATGTATCGGCATTGAATATATTCATCACAAATGATTTTATGATTTTTGAAAAGTTTAATATATAAAAATGTACCTACAAGTGCTTGCGTGTCATCCATCAAAGAAGATAAATTGAATAAAAGGTTTGGGAAAATTCATTGTATGTAAGATTTTTTTAAAATGCATTTGATACATAAAGTTTTCATGTAATGCAAAGAAAGTAAATTGTAAAAGAATAGTTCAAAATGAATGATTGTAAGAAATTAATAATTATTTCTGGACATTTTGTTGACGATGAAAAAAGATGTAGAAAATATGATTTAAAAACTATCGGAAAACTATGTTTTATACTTATCATGAAAATAAAAAAATGTTTACTTTATTCCAATTGACATATATCACGTAATACTACAGTCTAATCAATACATTTATTTTGAAATCGTTTGTTGCCTGATCCTTTTATATATTGTCGCAATTTTTAGTATCAACTAGCGAGAATTTATATTTCATTTCAGAAGTAATTTTTAAAAAAATCTTTACAAAAGCTTTTAAGCAAATAATAACATTGTAGAATTCTATTTTTTCGAAAATATATCAAATCAATTAAATCAAATATGATTCGGTGAATATTGTCTGAAAATATGCTTCAAGTCGCACATTATCTCTGATATTTGCTGATCATAGATAAAAATAAATTTTAATGTCGGGGACAATAACCATAAATGAAGCTCGCATTTCCCTTATGGGAACTTTATTGTTTTATGTTTCCGCTGCGTTATTGTATCGAAGATGATCTGTGAATTACCTTGACAAGTGTATTTTTTTGCGATTATTCATACGAAAGCATTATTCATATTCGGTGAATATTCGAAAATACGGCGGTAAGTGATTTCGAAAACGAAAATGCCGCCGGCGAACGCTTCTCGAATACTCGCTGATAAAATTTAACGTTTACCGGGTGAAGTGAAATCAACACGAATATGTGTACACGTGTATATATGTATGTTTGCAGCTCCTATCAAAGTATTATTGTTGACGCTATTTTATCGTTGCAATGGTCGCTGAATGCGTACGTTTTCCAATCAAATTTTATCCGAAGGCTCAAGACTTAACAAGGCGAAAAGGGAGCTTTCGCCACGGAGTAACGGTAAACTATGCCAGGAAAGGTTTTTTCACTGAAAGTTTATAAACTGATCTCCATTCACCAGTAAATTGGTTCCCACCACGACATTCTAAATGTGCCGCCCTAATAGATCAACGTGATGTAAAAAAAATTTTACGCTCTAGTTTGTTTACAAAAGTCTTTGAGTCGCAGATGAAAACAAATATTGACGCTCAACAATTCCGAGAAATTATACAAGATTATCTTTTAAAACGAATTTTATTCCCTGTGGTTTCGAAAGAAAATGAGATACGGCGGGAAAGCGATCCATTTTTAAGTATTTGCGTGGGTGTGCAAAAACTGATAATTATAACGATGTTTTACTGTAGTTGATAACCGAATAAATCGATCACTTCAAAGAACTAAGAACTGGTACATCCTAGTGGAAAGATACAATATATATTTTACAAAATACTTTTTTTAGTACCATATCTAAAATATATTTAATGATCAGAGCTGGTTTTGCTCGATCGTAAAAATGTGTTTTTATTGTTTAGGATAAATCTATTTTTGTAAATCGCTATATTATCAATTTAGTCATTAAAATTTTTCCAGCTAACCAAAATACTGTGATGCCTAAATTGAATTGAAAATACAATTATTTTTTTGTATTGATAAACTTTACTCAATTTAATCGATATCGACAACACTTTAAGTCCATTAGCCCTTATCATATAATTGAGACGAAGTGTAGAGAGAATGATAAGCTAAAACATTTGACCTCTATTATTTAACCTTATCCTTCTATTCGTTTGTAAATGAAGGTAAAAGTACCGGAAATACCATTTTGGAAACTAGGTTTACAAAATATTAAAAAATAAGTAGAAGTAATATAATAAATAAAATAATATAGAAGTCTTTTTTTACGTTTAGTTTTCATTCACTCGCGTTGCAAAATTAATCTTTATAAACACCTTTTTGGCGATTAAGGTCATAACTTATTTTCTTTGTCGAACTAAAAGAACATTCCTCGTGTTCAATTTTCAATTTAAAAGAACATGTTCTTTGTATAATTTAATCTACAATCGTATGTTTAAAAATTTGGTCGATTTATCTATTAATTGGTTATAAATACATTAAATAATCTTTTTATAACGATTTTATTTTACCAGTAATTTTTATCTAACTTTGTCAGAGATACATGAAGCTAACGTTTATAGCTTATTGTTATTGTAATGAAAGCTGATATTAATTGTTGAAAATACCGCTATGAACTGTATTTTAAGTTACACCAACTAAATATTAATTGACGACAATGCCAAATTCGTCTAACGTAACAATTACAAAGTATTGTATTTTAACATTTTAGAAGTTAAAAGTTGTACGTCATATTATAGCATAGTGATCTAAATTATATAGTTCATTGATAATCAGAATTTTCAAAAAAACTTTTATATCCATACAAAGCGAAATGATTCCAAGGGTTTATATTTACCTGATAAACAGTCTGACATTATCCAATTTAATCAATACTGGTAATTAAATCTACGCTTACAAATTTTGAAGTAAAGTAACAAAATATGATGTGAACAACACAAACTATTGTTATGTTACTATCTATTCATATAACTTTAATAAATACTAATCTAGTATTTGTTTCAAAAAAATATTGAATTGATAATTTGGTTTTACTCTTATAACTGCGATTGACCTGAAATGAATTTGGTTCTTAAAAATCTGTGCATGTGAAAAATTATTAAATAAATATTATTTGTTTCCTTATTCGAAACACAAACACATAAATAATTAATTTATGTAAAAACAAGCAAGTGTTAAAATGGTAAAATGTTTATTTATTCAATCTAAAAGAAAAGCTTTGTAAAAAAGCTTTTATGCAGTTCTCTAAATCAGTTTTAAGTCATTGTCTTACGATGATGTAAGTTCTCTCTTATTTTTTCTTTGATTAGAGCTTTTCAATTTTATTGAACGAGGCCGGCCGTGGACTTAAAGTGGAGTATTCTATCTCAATGAAAATAATAGCTGATATTATAGCTTTCAATAATAGGGCTTAGCCAAAAGAAGTTAGCAAAATAAATTATGTTATTTGTTTGTTTTTATTTTAAGAAATCTGTTGTTAAAGCTTATTTCTTCGAAGACGTCGAACATTTTTGTTTTTAATACAAGAAATAAATGGACCGGCCTTTGATAATTGATTTAAAGATAAAATTAAACAAGTGATCAGATTACTTTAGAAAAATCGCTTTATCTCTATTCTTATTACGGTAAAAAGTTAAGGATTATAAAATAAACGTTAACTTGTAAAATAGCTTTCATTTTTATGCTAACTTTTGTGATAAAAAAGTATTGATGAAAAATTAAAAAAATTAAGTAATGAGTATTTTTACAGTCTTTATTTTATTATTAATAAAAATTACTTATTAATTTAATTAAATAACGATTAAAAATGAATTTTATTAACACAATTAATTGGGATGTCGCTTGTGTATGTAACATGAGAGTATTTCGGAACCGTTTTCGATACATGTAATTTACACTTGCGTTAACTTTAATGAAATTGCGTGATATGAATTAGATGCATTGGATGGTTAACTGAGAACGCATACGTATTTCGCAAGATACACTTAACTCTATTATAAAATGACTCATAACTGATGCAACATAACTATAATTGTATATGAACTAAGTTCGTCTTATCTCTAAAAATATCGTTCTTACGCTAAGTGGAATACATACAGCATTCCGTACATCATTATTCTTAATGTGGCTATATTTTAATATGACAATATCAAAATGATACACGTATTTCAAAATTATTGTGTGTTGTAAAATCCTTTCATGAAAGACTCATTAACACTATTTAGTGTTAATAAAACATCACAGGCAATTGATTGGATTGTCATTATTATTAAATCAATAGCATTGAAAGCTATTTCAGTAGTATGTTTGAAATATTGCATTAAGGCCTGTATTTGTTCTTTGTAATTAACTCTTTTGGTATAAATACTATACCAACTGTTTATTTTACGTCGGTTTTGTTGTATCCATGTCATATTATGTTTGAAGATGCCAAAAAGCGAAACCCGGGTCGTTAGTGACAAAACATGTGGAATCGTACCAGGATTAAAACAATTCAAATTCTATGTATAAATTACATCAAGCACCTTCGATCGATATCATAAATTATATTTATAAAGATTTGGTAAAAATGTGCTAAAAATAAAAATATAATCTTATTTAAGTATATGTAAAGCCAGCATTTAGTTGATAATTATACTAGGATAGTTGAATCTAACATTTAGAAGTTGACGTCTTGTTTGTGCACGCTAATGTTGAAAGTTGAAAATATAGCCAGAGGCCGTTTCTCATGTTATAAATACAAAATATATTTCATTAAATTACAATTGAGTGAAAGGATGTAAGTTAATCCATGGATTCAAAAATAAAATGTGAAAATTTCAAATCGCTATTGTACACCGTTTAACCTGATGGTTGCCGGAGACGAGATAGCTCGTCAAATGGTGCAGTGTTCATATTGCTAGAGATGAGATATCTTTGAAGTACTTTTGGTAGCATATTGTTGCATTGTATAAATTTATATTAACTGTTTGGTAAAAATAGTACATAAACTAATATCTATTTAAGTTATTCCAAAAAATAATTTCAAATATTATTGAGTGGTTTATCGGTAAATTGGTGTTTGATAGCAACAAAATAAGAAAATAGTCCAGCTTTAGATATAAACAATACAAGATGGTTCTTTGTGTTATACCGTGATTTGAGAAGTATAAAACAATGGAAACTTACTAATTTTTCAAATGTCAAACTATTTTCTTCCATAAAATACTTTATTAATAATAGTATATCACTTTTGTGTAAACTGTTATTTTTTGATGGAAAGACAAAATATATTAAACAACAAAAAAAATCTGTACTAATATTCACAATATATTTTATGATCAGGAACGATTTCACTCTTTGCAAGCGTCACTTGAAAATGGTCTAAATGAGCGAAACTGGTCATGATCATAATTTTTATTATAGATATAAGTACTATACATGTTTTTTTTATTATTTAAAGTAGTCGTTAAGTGCTTATATTAAATTTACCGATAACGTGCTTGTGCAATCCTATGTGTGTGTGACAACCTTGTCTGACAATGAAATTTTGAAACCGGTTGACTTCAAGTATAAGCGTTAAAAATCGATGTGGCATATAATATTTGTCAAACAAGTTAAAATTTATTTCTAATACAGCATAAAAGATTTTTTTACCAAGTTGTATTTTGACCAGAAATATTCAGCCTGGTAAGTACTGCGGCGTGATTTATTTTCGGCTACGAAAAGGGTAAGAGGGGTACTTGTTATTGATAGATATATATATTCATAGATGTATTTATTTGTATACAATAAATATGCTCAAACAATCTTTTACGAATTCATAAATAATCGAACAAAAGATTTAAAATTATGTACTCCAACCAGTATTTTTATAACCTTCATAATTATGTGTACAGGTATTAATTATGGTAAAAAATACTTCAAAATTTACATAGATACATTTTTATAGAAAAAAAGTCAGAACATGAACACAAAATATATTATTTGTACAACACAGTCTCATTTCTTTCAGTAGCGTATTTAAAAGAAGATCTTTATAGTGAGCTACATCAAAAAGTCGAGCCTTGTATGTTATATTAAGCCGTGTTTTGTGCCTACAGTTTTAAAAACAAAGTGAACATATTAATTATAAATTCTTCATGAGAAAGGATTCTTAACGAACAAACTAATATATTGTCTTCCCCATTAATTAAACCTCTTCACTTGGGTCTGATTTGCTTCCGTAATAGACAACTTCCGTGCTACATGTAAACTTGTTGTCATAGCCGCCTTTTTAGTTTCATTTACAATTTTTGAAAAAAATTGTTTTATTGCGAGAAAGCAACAAGCTAGGTCCTTAAAACAGGAGAGAAAACGTAATTGTGTACCTTTTCTACACAGCTATATATAGATATGCAAATGTTCGTTTAAGCATAGCTCTGACGATGGCGTGAGCCGAAATAGCTAACAACTATATTTAAAAAAATAATTTTGTAGAACTAAAATACGTTGCTATTTTTTTTTCACCGTGTGATAATGGAGTTCTACCAAGTGAATGCCAATTCAATCAATAAATCTTTTAATATCTACTCTTATACCAAGCTATCGAATTCAGTGCTATAGAGTCGGAGCCAGAGTTCTATAAACAAGCGACTCTGACTACTTCTTCGATTAAAAGATTTTAAAGAATATCTCAATGAACAATTTGCCAAATTGGTTGGTTGTCTCTTAATTTAAGGCACATAGATAGGAAAGGTATTCGGCGTGGTTTTAGTCAATGACGGAGTCGAAATCGTTGTTTTTTTAACGACTCCAAAGACCTGATCGAATTATTGATATTTGTTTTAGAAATATGAAATTTGGTATTTGATATGCCTAAACAGAACAGGTATGTAAATAATATATGAAGCTAAATTATGTACAAATCGCAGCTTGAAAGCAAATATATATATCTTTGTAACGTGTGTCGCATTACTTCTATAAATAAATGATACGTTAATAAAAATATTTTTTAATACCGTCGTTTGATTGAATGATGTCAGAACGATATGAAAAAAATCAATTAAAATTATTTTGTTTGATAAATAGGTCTAAAATGTCTTCAGACTATTTGTATCGCAAACAAAAAATTCAAAATATGTCTAACAATTTAAATTTATTAAATAAATTGGATGTGTGGACCCCATTTGATATATTAATTAAAAATTAAAGATTAGAATATTCACCAAGCAGTTGGCTATTGATTATTCCTTTGAACTCTCGTTCGTAATTATACAACATCGTTAGTTTCTACGTATTGTGAAATAATGTATGTCAAAAATAAGATTCAATCATCGTTAAATTTAATAACTTATTTTATTGAAAAAGAATCGTATGATTATGTTGCTTTTCTTTACTAATTAACTAAAAATAATTAAAATGTAGTTATAAATTGTAAGTTTATTTGGAATTAAATATTTGGTAATATTTTTCGACAATATAAATTATCTCGAAAGAGTACGGATTTTCTTTGTGTATCATTGCAAAATGAAATTGAATACATAAGAAACTATGTGAAGCAAGATATGAAAAAGTAACGTTCTGTTAACAGTAATTAAAAAGCTGGTCGTCGGAAAACTTTTGTTTGATGCACACGAGATTGCTTTTAACATCCATTTAGGATTTCCACACATATACTAGTTCATTAAATATAGATGTGTAAAACGCTATAGTTCTAATAGTTAAAATTTATCATTTAATCACGTTGTCGAGAAATATTTGCGGGTAATGGCAGCATTATTGGGAAAATAATTAGTTACGCTCATTCTATAAAGTTTAGTTAAATATCAAAACTACACCGATGCAAAATAATGTGCATTTGACAAAAAACAACAGGAAATGTGGCTATTTAATGTATTTCGGGATTAGTTCGATAT
Organism: Himalopsyche japonica; assembly: GCA_028555115.1. Lineage (NCBI taxonomy): Eukaryota > Metazoa > Arthropoda > Insecta > Trichoptera > Rhyacophilidae > Himalopsyche > Himalopsyche japonica. The sequence goes on from JAHFWJ010000015.1 coordinate 2,055,238, forward strand.
GTGAATGAGGTACTTTGTTAACCACCTCTGCTCTCTTTAAAGAGGGTTTTAACAGAAATAAGTGGCGAACGTCAGTCTCCCTTTCAAAGGAAGCGGTGAGTTACTACTTTACCCTTTGATCCGTTTTAATTGTATAAAGTCGATGGGTGAAGCAAAATGCAACACAATCGACATCCTCGCCTTTACGTTTTAATCCATCCATAAATCGAATCAAGATGCCGGATATTATGCCAACAAACTAAATGACACGTTTAAACATCGATGTATTAAACTTAAAAAAAAACAATTATTCGAACTTCAATATCTCTCATAACACTATTATCTTTTTAAAATTCTAACTGTTATATCTAACTATTCAAATTTGATATTGAAATTCCATCAAGCACCTTCGGTCGATATCATAAATTATAAAAAATATCGCTATCTGCGGTGTTGTACAGTGAAAAAGAATGTTGGAATTAGCTCTGACGATAGTTTGAAGTCGAAAAAGCTTTCGAATTAATCTGATAACTAATCTAATTAAAATGTACGTCAATTAATGTGAAAAAGTGGTCAATTAAATAAGAAACAAAAGATGGTGTGAAACGTTTCATGACTTAATGTAAACTTGTTGTGGCTTTTATCTAATGTCACCAAGTAGTTAAATTAAGCTTAAGTCCACGTTTTTAGAGTAGTATCGATATAAAGAGTTTCATGTTTTTAATCTGAACTGTGGACAATACTTTCTTTCAGTGCAAGATGAAACATTTCGCTTTAATGAGGAGACGCTTAGTGTTTTTGTTTCAGTTGCTGGAATAAACGAAAATTCACAAGGAGTGTGATTGCATTTTTATATTCACATCTCTCCATTTTCGAAATTTTACTTGTTTATTTGTTGCAGAACCCTTTTTTATTCAAATGACGTCATTAATAGAACGAAAGCTTATGAGAAAAATTACTTCTGAACAAACGAATCTATAACGGGTGGTCAATTTATAACTCTTTTGAATTGTTACAACTTTGTACTATTCCACATGTTTTGTAACTAACGACCCGGGATTGACCTTTCGGCATCTTCAGGCATTATATCACACGGATGCAACGGAACTGACTTTCAATAAACAACTACTGCGTCTATATACCAAAGGTAATAATTACAGGAAAACACAAACCTCAAAACAAGTACTAAATGGCAGTTAAAACAAATTTAATAATAATTAACACAATAGCATGTGACTTATTCTTGAAAGGGTTTTTCAACAAATCATCACAGGCAATTGTGATAATTATTATTCGATTAATATTTAAAAAAATGTTTTATCTGCCATTTAGTGGTTGCTTTGGGGTTTGTGTTTTCCTGTAATTAATACTTTTGGTATATAGATTATGCTAATTGTTTATTTTACGTCAGTTCTGTTGCATTCGTGCGACCTGAAGATCCCGAAGGGCGAAAATCGAGTCGTTAGTGATAAAACATGTAAAATCATACAAAGTTGTAACAATACAAATTTTATATTGAAATTCCGTCAAGCACGTTCAGTCGATATCATAAATTATACCTCTTTATTTGCGATTTGCGTAGATTCGATCCTAATTCTTTAGTAGAAAAAAAAAACGAAATCGATTTCTAAATTGACTCGATGCGAATATATTTGTAAGAAATAAATAATACTTTTTTGAGAAAAAAAAACACTTTTAATATGAAAAGTGATTTTTATTGAATTTTATGCAAAATCATGACTTTATCAATCGGAATTTTGTTGAAAGAAACTCACTACTTTTAAAATTTTAGTCAGTAAGAGGCTTGAAGCATCTCTAAATATTTACTTAAGCTCTTGAAAAGTTAGCGAGAAGTGCATTGAAACGTAACTAACAGTATCGCGAAACATTCTTCGCCAAGTACTTATATTCTTATTGCGATATGTAACACAAGGGAACAACATTTAACAGCTACGTTTACGATTTTCGAAAAAACAAACTATGGCATGCATAATTTTGTGCGCTGATTAAATTTGCGAATGCATCGGCGAAATTATGATTAAAAATAAACATGGATCTTTTATCCGTAAAATAGTGAAAAACCAGCAAGTAATTTACCCGAATAAAAAGTAATTGCATGCAATTTTTAACTCGATTTAGTTTTTTCCAGCATGTAGTTAAATTTTCGACATATGGATTCACCTCTATGGATTTAAAAGGAAATTAAGCAACAAAAGCTCTTCAGTCAGTTATTCAATTTTATTCTCCATAGAATATGTGGATCTATCAAGCAAAACTTGCATATATTATATGTAACTGCAACTTCGCTATACTTTGTTTACTGGTTAGAGAACTTTACGAAAATGCATGCTTTTTGAAAGACGTCTATAGAAATACTAGAAGCAACTGAATAGCTCTCAGCACAGGGTGTTTTTAAGAAAATAATAATCATCAAAATTTTTTATATCTTTTGATGAATTGATCATAAAACGATTGAGGTTTTTTTGTATAGAAAATATACTTGTGAAGACGCAAGCCCTTGATCGTGTAACATATTATATTATAGAAGAGAAAAAGCTCTCTCCGGTACATATTCAAAAAAAATTCTACAATTTGAAGTTAGTAAAATAAATTTGAGATGAAAACATTATTGGAAATAAAGCAATTTAAAGAATATTATTTTATTATCCATTACATCTACAATATCATTTAATTACTAATTCTAATTAAATCATTAAAAAACCTGACTAATCTCACCGTATTACAGTTTTATTAAGGATATTAATATGTTTTATATTCACTACACTTTTTCTAGTTAAAATGGGGTGCCGAAATTTAATTTATATTCATCGAACATTTAGTAATTAGTTTTTAGTAGCTAACATATATAAGTATTGTGAAAAAAATATTTTTGGAGGAAATAATGATTAAGTGTTCATCAGTGTTTTAATTAGGCTTTAATTTAATTGTGTTATTCTCTATTTTACGTGCAACATTTATGGTTAGAAAATATGTGCGGCAGATAATTACTTGCTATTTAATTAAATCGGGAAAACCAAATTTTGTGATGAACTTTGAGGCATAGTTTATGTTGTCGCACTATTTAATCGAATCTATTTACTATGTAATTATACAAAATATGTCAATCCCTAAATCAGAGGAATGTGCTTTGTTCATTAAAGTGATCATATCAAATACTTAGTGAAGATTAAACAAATACAGGAGAAATATGAGGAATATTTTATAACCAATACTAAAAATATAAATGGAATGTACGTATTATATAAACGGAATTAGTTACTATTGTATGTGTAAAAAAATATAAGTTATTCTTGATTCTATAAAGGTTATGTAACATTTTTTATAATAGAACCAAGTATTATATTATTTTTAATAAACTTGAAGTAATTTTAGCTATAAGATGAACTTCAGCCCTTATTTCAGAAAAAGAGCCGTCAAAAGCCTATGGCTTTAAAATTACTTATTACTCAACAAGTCTTTTTACGGCTTTATTCAATTAGCTATAATACATAAAGTATCATTTTTATTACGGCTTCAAATAAACAACGAAAAATAAATTAAGATCATCTATTGAGCTATACACAAGATATATTGACTGCTGTGAATGATGTTTGTGATTATAAAAATGTTCAAATAGTTATTAAATAGTTATTTACGTTTTCAAATAAATAGTTATTTGAAGTCAAATATCATTTTTTACGCGTGATTTTAAAAATATCAAAGAAAACGATCGTGATGTAAAATAAAACTTAAAACAATAATTTAAAAATGCTTTGAAATAAATACATGTCTTTTGTACAAGATGAGCGTTCAAAGATAATAACGTTGCTTAAACGTAATCTTACACGCTTTCTGTTTGATTTGAAATAGATCTCTTTGGTTTGAATGATAATCCCAGATTAAATATTCTTGAGAGATGCATATCGAAAATTGTCTGTAACTATTAAATTAACTACAAAACAGATTATGGCTGGTTAATAAACATAAATATGTAGATGAAATTTTAAATGTATTTAAAAGTTTTTTGATCGATACATTGATAAGTTGTTGTGAAGGATTAAATCTTTTATCTGAAAACTATAAGTCCAACTTTATTGAATTATGTATTCGTTAGTATCACATCTAAAAAGCTTAACTGCAATTAAACAATATGCATTGATTAATAACAGTCTGACTATAAAGGATTTCCTTTATATATATCACAACACATAAATTTCTTTGTTTCATTATAATTATATTTTTAATATTAATTGTTGTTTGAATACTTTATATATTACACTCTTCCCAAAAATTTCGATATTCATATCATATTTTTCTTTAAATAAAATCAATTTTATTTAATAATGACTTCAATTCAAATGTCAAATGAAGTTTGTATTCTAGAGAGATCAGCTATTAATCATTTGAATTAAAATCATCTTTTTATTCTTTCACTCTCTACTTTTTTTACATTTAATATTGCTTTGAAAAAAATATTGACGAAAGACATCGTCTTATGATTGATGATAATCACACAAAGTTCCTAATTCATTACGAGCTTTTTCTCGAAGCTTGAAATAAAATAAAAAGATAATGATTTAAATGATTTATCTATTTATTAATCACGTACAACCATGATGCGATTTTTTTCAAAATAATATCTTTAAAGATTAGCAACTTTGTAACTCACCCTTACATGGTGGTGCTTAGATTGATGATAAGTTTTCCCAAATGGAGATGCATCACAACTGGATTGCTGGCAAAGTCTGGTTTCGTTTCTCTGTCGGCAGCTGGAGTTGGCATTCGACGTCCGGTGTGATAAACCTCCTCCGCATTTTGCTGAGCATCTGCTCCATGGCGTCGAGCGCTCAACACAGTGGGGTGGTTCAATGGCTTGAAATACAAATTAGATTTATTCCTGGAAGCTTTGAAAGATGTAAAAAGCCTCTATAACATAGGTTCCCAACCTGGGGGTCGCCAACTTATAGGGTCAACTAAAAAAATATTCACTTTTGCTTGGCTTCTGGATAGCAGGGGGTCGCGAGTCACATGTCTTTTATAAAAACGGGTCGCCACCCGAAAAAAGTTGGGAGCCTACGCTCTATTATAACACGTAGCACAAAGTTTCAAACAAAAAAAATACGTGCTTAGATATGCTTATCCTATATCATATTCAAAAAAAAAATTTGGTCAGTAATGAAAAGTAAACGACCTTTTATATTTTTAAATAATAGTTTTTTTATACCCTGTCAATATTTTTTGATTTTATTTCTAAATATGTGCACTAAACGAGAATGATCACGTCATTAATGATAAAAAAAATATAGCTTATTTTGTCTCACCGATCGAACTCTATTTGCCATCTCTTTAATACAGCTTGCCAGAAAAAGTTTTTTAAATAGTATTAATTCAGATGGTGAAAAAATAGCATTATGTTTTATTCACCGTGTTATAATAGAGTTCTTCAAAGTAAATGACAATTTTATCAATAGTTTTTTCTCCAGTAAGAAGTAAAGATAGCATAACGAAAAAAGAAAATAGGAATTTTATAATTATCATTTTAGTCTCATATAATAATCTAGCTGTGTTATCATCACAGTCTACGGTATATACTGTGATGCATATTATTTGTTTTCATCTAAAAAAAATCCCATAAATCAATTAAAAAATTACTCATTGAAACTGTTTCTATGAAGCATACAGCTCACGGCTACCGCTACTAAATAGAACGGATCTTATACAAAATAACTCTTTTCTACATGTTTTTATAGATTTCATCATCATTCATCATTATCAGCCGGGGTCGATCCACTGCTGGATGAAGGCCTCTCCCGGTTTTTTTTTTTTTTTTTTCAGGGGGGGTTTGGACATAGCAACACCACGCTGCCTAGGCGGGTTGGTGTTCGGTTTTCTGTCTGGGTTTTCCTTCCCATAGCCAAGAGAACACGGCACTTAGTGTTCCCGAGCGGTCACCCATCCAAGCACTATCCGCGCCCAATGTTGCTTAACTTCGGTGATCGCACGAGAGCCGGTGCTTACAACGTGGTATGGTCGTTGGCTTGGTTTTATAGATTTGCTTAAGTCTATTTATCTTTTTTGTAAATAATAAAATTTAAGCAGAGTTATGTTTTGATAAAATCATAAAAAAATCTAGATTGAAATTTATACTATCTTCTGTTTTTAAGCTTTTATTACATATCTTCTTTTATTACGGAACATTTAAGCTGGTCTGTATTAGAAACATTTTTTTTATTTTCTCCATAACTTTTTCAATACAATGTGAGTTCTAATAACTTCCAAAAATATCGCATTTTATTTGTGTTTCAGTAACAGCCGTATATCAAATGATAAATTCAATTTGCGTTTTAATGACGTTTTTCTTGATTCCTTAAATAATTATCGACTGATTGCGTCACTTGAAAAAATGGGCGGCTTCGTGTGGAAATATGCGTAAAACACGAACCGTGCAAAGGGTGAATTAAACAACAATACAATATGTTTGTTCTGAGAGAAAGTATAAAGATGTATGTGGGTGAAGGACGCAACAGAAATCCTCTAGAACTAAAGTAATAAATTAATATTGAAACTGTATAACCGTACGTTTTATTACTTAAAAGTTTCGAATTTGGGTCATATTTAACTACAGTGGAACACATTCAGCACGATGTCATGGGGAAAAATATTTTTTTTTGTACGATACATAAAAGAACTCTCAAGTGTTATTGATATTGTTAAACTTTGTCAACTTTGTTTGACTCCAAACAGAGTATCATAACTGACGTGTTTGTTGTGATAGCTGATGTTGTTTAGTCATTCACCTTTTTATTGGAAACGTAACGGGTAAAGAAAAAGCGATGCTTGTTGATTGTTACCGCTATCACTGATTTTACAATCAATTTATTTCTTTGAACACAAATCCACAAATTGATTAAAAGTCAGACTTTGCGATTGTCCGTACAGTTGTTTGGATTTCAGAAAGTTAACTTCTGCAATAGAAAAGTATAATTAGTAAAAAGCCATCAATGTATAAAAATCTGTAAATATGGTCGATTTAAAGCAGAAAATTTAAGGCACATCGTGTAAATAATATACTGGTGACATATTTCTTTGAACAGACTTTTTTTACTTAGTATGTCTATTTTTAATTTATGATATCGACTGAAGATGCTTGGTAGAATTTACATTGTTAAAACTTTGCACGATTCCACATGTTGTTACAACATATAGAATTTATCCTATTTTATATGTCTATTTTTACTTAAATGAAAAAAAATGTCTGCAGCTAGCTATTCTTTTTATGTAATATTTATGTTAAGTAATTTAAGTTTATCCCAAGATTGTTTGCTTGTTTATTACTGTTCAAAATAAGATTTTTTTTCTTGATACCCGTTGTTAAATATATTTCATGTTAAAGTAGCATGCTTACGCGCCATTTCATGAGAATTAAAACAATATTTTGTATAAATATAATAAAATAACATAACACGTTTGATTCAATAGTTTTTTTTAGCAGCCGAAAGCATTTTAGGCCAGTTTTGCGAAGTATTTTCCACGAGTCCTCGTTAGCAAATTTTTGCATATGTCCTCCATATCAATTTGATTATGTTTTTAAAATAGACTGAAGCAAATACGTTGCTTGATTGATGATACGAGATGACTTATGATTTAGTATAAAATGTGCGGAGAAGGCGCAGATTTCATTTTCGGACATGACATACACTTTTAATTGCGAATAAATGGATGCGAACGAATTATTTGGAATGTTTCGGTTTAGGGTAAGCGTATAAGGATAATCAATCAATCACGGCCGCTCTTGCTACGTCATTTTCATTATAAGAACAATTCACTGCAAATATTAATTTGCGAATCACTTTGATAAGCAGTCGCCAACTCACATTTTAGTAAACTTACAATAGGTTGAATAATATGATATATACGTATTGTGAGCTTAATTCAATTAGTTATCTGTTATTTCACTGTCTAGTAAAGATAACATTGGATACTAATTGTGTAAAAAAACAGTTATTATATCAATCATGTTGGTTTCTAAAGTAGAGCACATGGATCAGTAAGAAGTAAAATAGCAATTAGTAACAAAATTTTTCTCTTTGAAGAAACGCAGAGGTTTCAAAATCAGTAATTGTTAGTATTTTTTTTTCTGTCTCTAAAACAATTTAAACATCTTATAGTTGAAGCAAGTGTTGAAGGAATAAAAAAATGCAGTTAAAAATTGATCGTCCATGTGATCTCGCGAGTCTGACTGTTGTGGAACGTTTAAGGGTAGTTCGATAATAATTTTCACATTAAACTTTGCCGTTGTTTCTGCGTCCCACGTGGGACAATAAATGCAATATGAACAGAAAATTATTGACGAGACAGTGACATGACTGAAAGTTAAATTGAACAATTCGAAGCGAGCGATTCAGTCCAGGGCACGATTTTCCAAATCAGACATTGAAGTGGCATACGGGAATTACGCTATTTCCGGTGACTACGTGCTCTCTAAATAAATACACTAGCTGGATTTTATCAAATTGCACAAGCTTAAAAGTACAAGAACTTTTCTATTCAGTATTAATGTTCATTGTGATGGTGTCAGCGCTCCTTTATATGAACCATTTTAATGTTTCTTGATACAAAAGCTTCAGCGTTATATATTTTTTTTGTGTTGATATCATATTTTTATCCTTTACTAGTCCGCAGTGAAGTTATAAATTTAATAATAGACCTCACAAAAAAAAATGTTAAGATCACACACTAAAATGAAAATTATCATAGTTTACTTTATAATGGTATGCAATATTGCATATGTGGAAAACAGTCTTCGTTTATACATTCTGTGACGTAATTGAGTTTTTAACATTAGGCTTAATTTCCTAATTTACTATAACTAACATATAACTCAAAAAACTGTGTTGAGATGCTAAACGTTTAAGCTGTAAAAAACAAAATTTAAATATTGTTATTGAAGGTTTTCTGTGTAAATGATACCACAGTTGTCTTGAATTACGTTCGTTGAAGTTATAAAAATCTTTTTGCAAAGCCTTATGAATTCATGAGACATGTCTTAGTATCAATCGCGATGGAGTTAAATGTAGTCATGAAAATGGTATATCTTTGATATAGGGGTATTTAAGTTTTCTTTGTCTAATTTTGCACAAGTTACAGACGCAAAATAAGGTATGAAAAATAAATTACCTTTGAATTTTTGGCTTTGTAATTAATCATTCCTATGCTGTGATGCAGAAGTTTACTGTTGTTAAATGCCTGATAATATTATTGCGAATACAAAATATTATAAAATCTATTTCTTATAATTGGAATTATTTTATTTTTTAAAAAATCAAATGAGATAACAACACATCATTATTCAATTGATTAGATATTAAGTTTTAATTTAAGTAAAAAAACACAATTTAATTTTGATTAAAAAACTCAAATAAAGCATAATTATTTGTCTGTCAAAGGAGGTTTCACATTAAAATTTAGAAGTAAAGTTCAATCAGAAGGTTTTTTCCATATCGTGACATAATAAAATCATCATTTGATAGTTTTAAAGAAATACCATTGCCACATAACTTAAACAATTTTGATTTACGAAGTGCGTTTTAATAAAAAATATACAGTTGTTTTTTTAGTATGTATTTTAAAAAACATTTCTTTCGAGATAAAAATTCATTTTTATTTTATAGAGTATATAATAAAATGTATATCATTTCAATGATAGCTTTAGAATATTGAAATAAACGCCTAATTTCTACAAAATATTTTGCTGCTGGGATGTGGTAAATAAATATATATAAATAAAGAGTGATTGATGGAATTTCACTGTAAATTTCAATTTTTCAAAATATGTTTTACACTAATGTCTCAGGTGCTTGATGTATATTTCGCGCTAAATTTTGAGCTTATTCAAGAGCTCATATACCCGAAGAAAAAATAAAAATAAGGCCATGGGAAAAAAGCAATGTGTTTTAGATCTACAAAATTTAGAAGTAAAATGTATTGTTATTTTTTCATCGTGTTATAATGGAGTACTACCAAGTAAATGCCGATTAAATAAATAAGTTATAAATAAAATTAGAATGAGCTACTAAAATAAATTTAACATAAGCATTTTTTGTTCAAATAATAAACAACAGCAGTTCAATTTTAAAAGGAAGAATAAATATTGAAAATTTTTTAATTCTTGTTGTGGTATATAATTAATCTAACTAATAAGAAATTCACAATATTCAATAATCAATAAATGACAAAAGGTATGGTGTACGTATAAACTTAATCTACGAACAGAATATGGACTAAATTTTCATAATAAGCCACTAACTAACATAGCTCCTTGCAAATAAGCCATATATACCTAATATATTGATCATATTCAACATGAAAAATTGAATTTTAATTGGAATCGAATTTAGCAATACAATTGTTCCTATCACGGTATTCCAAGCGTCATACGAAATGTCCTCAGAATGTGATCTGGAATTTATTACGAGGAAATTACATCACTTAATTTGAATTATTGGGACGTTCTCAGTATGTTTAATCAAAGATCAAAGATAGAATGTCTGAAGATACCGAAAGGCGAAATCCGGGTCGTTAGTGACAAACTACAAAAAAAAGTACAAAGTTTCAACAATTGAAAGCTAAATTTGAAACGCTGTTAAGTTTTTCAAACGTTATATTCATAGTGACTTTTTTAAGTAATTAATTTGAAACTGAAAAAACTAGTTTTAGCATATCAAAGACAGCCGTCCAAAAATTTTCTATTGAAAGATAAGAAATACATTTAGTCAGTATGCAAAATAAACAGTTTTCTATTAAATACTATTTGATACGTACCTCGAAATGGACTGGTATATCGTCCTTAACAAAAATGATTATTTTAGATTTTTGTATGATCTATCAGTTAAAAAAAAAAGAATGTAATATGACCACTTTTCATTTTCCAGTGCGCGTATTAATGACACGTTTGTCAAATTTAATTGATTTAAATTTTACTCAAAATTTCATTGATAAATTAAAAGTGTTGTATGCCTTCCACCAAACAGTGATAATTAACATCTTAATAGAAACTGATCGTACTTTTTTTGACGTGACAACGTCTTATAAATCGATGAACGCCCGCTGCACGCACGAAAAAACATGACTCATTGTCCCGTTTGTCGCGTTACGCCGAAGGCAAGCGTGCGAGCGAGAGCGCGGATAAGCGATAGAGAGGCACGATCGGCCTACCATTCGGATTGTGCCGCATCTATCTCTCTTCCACTCGATTGGTCGATGCGTCTGAGTAGAAAAGAGACAGCGGCAGCACACAACTTATACACCCACAGTACCTACACGTGATCTGTTTACAACTGTTTATAAAGTGAAGTGAAATGTTAATGTGGTTTTCATTGTTTATATTACAACAACAATTGCGGCAATAAAGGTAATTAATTCTTGCATATTTAAAATCTGATTAACGTATAACAAATATACTTTTAACAATAAATTATCAACGATTTCTTTCAGAAAAAAAATTGTAGATTTCATTTCAATCCTTCTTCGTATCCATACAAAATAATGATAATTCAATAAAAATGATTCCATTTTATTCATAAAAGTATGCAATCATTTCATCAATGTTTTCTTATGACGTTGTCACGTTAAACTATCGTCCGTAAACCGACTTTACAGACAACCAATTTTTTTTTATACGTGTCCGATTTTATCGATGTATTCATATTAATTCTTTTAGTGTGCCTTTATAACGTGGCCTGCTATCAACTTATTATTGGCAAAGTTTAAGTGTAAATCTAATATAATACATCTTATATTCAATAAATTTATATTTATTTATACGAAACTATAGGTATATAGCATTGAAAAAGCAGCGGATGTAAACTAAACTTTTATGCTAATTTACCGTATTCTCAACATGGCCAAAATATCAGTCAGATACGGAGATTTTTATAGGATCGTTAAATTTAAAGGAACAGCACAATTGGCTGAAAAGATATTTGGTATTGGCGCCATTCCAACCGTTTTCGTTTTATTGGATAAGAGGTTTCTAAACATTAATAAATTTAGCCTATCTAAAAAACAGTCTTATATATAAAAGTTATATTGTTTTTTTTTTAATAATAGGCGTTTTTTATTTATACTTTGACAGTTTTTAACATAAATTAAATGGTGATATTACCAATTTCTTCATCCTTTTAAAATTATAATAATTGATTTGATCGAGTGTTCGAACTTTAAATAAAATTAAAAATAATCAATGCATATTTCTATTTATTAGTGTGATAACTCGATATAAAACATATGAACAAATATGCTTTCAAGTAAGTAAATTAAATCATCGTTATTCGTTGTATAAAAATATTTTAACCATTCAATGACAAGACACAAATGTAATTAGAGATAATAATCCTTATGGATAAGAAAAATACTGTATATGTGATTGAAATTACAGATAAGTGCTAAAATTGCATGAACATATTCGAATTCACAGAACTATTGGGTGCAAGATGCAAGTGCATTTCGAATGTTTGCTTAGTTCTCATGTGAGATAAAAATTTGTGAGTTAAATTCGTAGTTCTTAAATTGTTCAGACATATAACGTAAATGGGCAAATACGGCTCTACATTGGGTTAAATGTGGCTCCTAATCTCTTGATAAAAATATGGGAGTGATCTTTCACCGATTATTTATCCATTTTCGGTAAAACGTAAAAATAATCATTATACTCCTCCAACGAGTATTTGGAAAATTTCCTGTGAGCCACAGTAAAAAAATCTATAGATTCTACAAGAAAGAGATTTCGCTAAACATCATAAGCAAAACTTTATTTTATATTTAATTTTCTACCAACAATTTTGGGATTTTATTCGAAATTTTTATTATCTTTATGTGTATTTTTTATATTTAATACAGGAAATAAGATTTGTGTACCAATGTGATTATATTTTAATTTATACATTTTATACTACTCAAGAGCGTGACCATACTATGAATATTTCTTGTGGCTTACGATGTAATCATTTTTGCACACTTGTGTTATAAAGTGACAAAAAATATACTGAGACATCTTTTTTCTCATGGGAAAAGGGTGACGGTAAAATAAACAAAAGTCAACACCATAAAAAACTTAAGGTGATCAATAAAAGGTAGAATGTACTTTCAATGACAATTAAGCTTCGCGGAATTTTAAATCTTAACTAAGAGTTCAATTATTTTGAGCTTTCGTTCACTAGCTAACAACGTTTAATTACTTCAACGAAATTATTTGTATTCAATTAACATGCAAGCTTATGTTACCATTCATTGGATCCAAATGAAAAGACATAGAAAGTGCAGTTAATTGACTATAAACTTTCCTTCTTCAATCAAAACAGTCTCTATTTCCTAACCGTAATAGAGATTCATAGAGCGATTGCTTTCAGAGCATTGAACATACAAACAATTTGCTCAATTAAAATTGCATGTGTGTTTAAACGATATATTTGTAGTAGATTGGTTAGAATGTTTACACAACAACCTGTTTAAATAAATGGTTTTTAATCGTGAATATATGAGAATTCAAAGTTATTGAAGGAAACATTTGTCCTGTTTATTATTTCAACTAAATAAAAAATGGAAATTGCATTTCAGAAGTACAAAATTTCAATGATGAAATAATCTTAAATATTTAGTTCATTAGTAAATAAAAAATAAATGTCTCGACTTTTGCCCTATGAAATTTTACAACAAAGCTTTTGTTTTCCTTTTATCCGGCCTTTTTTAACAGGCCGTTTACGACTTTTCTAAAAGTTTTCACATCGTAAATGTGGTCGAATTTTCCGTCAGAAGAAAAGTTTAAAATATGCAAAAGTGAAAGAAGTTTTACAATTCACACCGAACTCAACATGACATTTTTCAATATATAAATTAGCCTATGGAGTTGATTCCAGAATTTATTTTGATTCCAAATTAAAAAATAAACATTTATATTTATATTACTTGAAAGAAATAGTTTTAATCAAGATTATTTTAAAACATAGTAACAGTTTACTTAGAGTCCATTCTGATTATGAACATGTGTGAATTCTATGAAAGTGAAAGTTCAATATTTTTTGACTTTTGTGTGACAAACGTAAAAAATATTAAATATATTTAAAAAAAAAATGAAACGTAAAGGCGATATTAAAATCTCTTTTAGATTTTTTTTTAAGTGACATTAATATATGCACATTAAATCGAATGGAACAGAATGTAATACATAACAGTCGAGCTAGACTTTTACGTTATTAAAAAATTTACTATTTTTACGTCATTAACAGAAGCTTAAAAAAGTGGATAAAAACAGTTTGAATGAAATAAGGAATGAAAATATATTAACATAATTTGTCAAAAATATATAGCAAAAATCAACCTACCAGGTGGGCCGTCGCACATCCATTCTCTGCAGCACATTCCAGGAATTTCTACTAATCTAGGAGTCAAACAAGCTCCTCGAGGAGCGATATTTTCTCGTGGGCATCTTGAAGCGCAAGCGTAGGTACCATTCTGAAAACAAAATATTGTTGACATATTTATTATTGATAAGAGAACAGATTGCCAAGCCAAAGGTTACAAAAAAATAGATGTATCTTCTACATTATTTTGACCTACAAAGCTATTATTTAATCATTTAAATATTTTGTTACTCATTCTTTTTACGTAAGCATAAAGTGTATATATTACACATTAAGTGAATATTTGTTTTATTGAAAATAGCAGGATTTTTTTTGTATAAGAAAAAAAAATATCGTTCCAAATACGCTAAAATGGAGTACGGATTATTTATAAAAAATGAATGCCCTTTCAATTTTAAATCGTCAAATTAAATTGCGAATAAAAAGTGTTATGTATATTATATAAACAGAACGCTATTGTTACAATTGTGATGTAAATGTAGCGAAAATAGTGATTAAAAAATATTCAATCCTTTGCCAGGATCGCGAATTGTCAATATTTATCGCAATACAGCTGTTATTTGAATAGTGGACAGTCGATATTTAATATCATGCAATTAAAAATGAACATCACAAACATGAAGCAGCTGTTTAGAACTTTATCAAATAATAAATGCCACAAGTATTTTAAAGAATTTTCACACAGCTATATAAAAACGAAATAGAGACGCTCGCTGAGAAAGAAGAAATCTGCACGTGCACACGAGTTAAGATGCTTACCAATTGTCAAACGGCGACCAAAGAGAAAAATTGGTCGGGTGCAAGTTTATAAGAAAATACGTAAACGGCGACGTGGGACTGCAAAAAATAGCAATGGCGTCCAATATACATTTGAAAATCTCTGAATCAGAGTTTTTTTTATTAAAAGAATATAAGAAAATCGCCTACGTGTTACATTGTGTAAATCTTTGTAATAAAGGTCGCAAGATGACGGCTTTGGAAAAGCTGGAAATCAACAGATATAAATCGTCAGACGAAATTTTTAATGAACAGACAAATATAAGTATTTCGCCGATCATGGGAAGACTGTGAAAGGCTTATGCATTTATGTAATAAATCATCTCTGGGCAGTATTTAAGCTTATTGAATGCTAAACTGCTTATAAGTGCCGCCTGTTTAGCTTTATTTATTTGAAATTTAAATTGAAATTTTATTTCTAGCACGATATATGTTAAGCTGATTGTTAAAACAGAAGAGATGTATTGTGTGCCTTTTATACATAGCTAAATATATATAGATAAACAAATGTACGCTTAAATATATTTATGACGATGGCGTGAGCCGAAATAGCTATCATCTATATCTTATAAAATTTTGTAAAACTAAAACACATTACTATTTTTTCACCGTATTATAATTATTCCAAATAAATGCCAACTCAATCAATATAAAAAGAATCGTTAAAAAATACAGCAAAGGAAGTGATAGATAATTTTCCATGTGATAAAATATCATTGCATTTGCGTTTTTATAATATTGGATATATTATACATATATAATAAAAACGGTTTACCGTGCAAATCAAAGGCTAAATAAAAATATTCAAACCCGATAAAACCCGATAACGTAACGGGAAACGAGTTTTTAATTTTATAAAGAATATTACTTGCCCGTAAAATAATTGAATATATTTGTATCGTTATTATGGCGTACAAAGCGCGTATACTATATCTTAACGTATGACTGTGAAATTGTATTTATAAAGAGTAAGTTTTACCATTGTATTCTTCAGTATGATCTTTAACTTTAAAACTAAATTTCTTCGATATCTATATTTATTAAAAAAGATATAATCTTTTGAGTATCTGAATTTTGTTGATTTGAACTTTAAAATTAAAAAAAAAAAGTATATTGAGTTATTTTTCGGATATTATTTGTGTAAAAAAAATAGAATCTAGTATTATGAACTTTTAATTCGTTTCTGTGTCCCCTTCCAGGTTATGCCAATGTCATTTGAGAGTTATGAGATGTCAAAATCTATTTGGAATGAGAAAATAAAGCGAAGCTCGGATTTGACACCATGAAACCATATGGTAAACTTGTGGTCTTTTAGATGTAATATTAAATTTTTCTAAATTAAAATTTATCTTCGATGAATTCAAAAAAAAAAAATAAAGTGATCCGTAAAAAAACAGAACATACAAACTATTTCTCTATTGTCATATTATGCGCGATTATATAAATAAAAATAATAATGGCTGAAATATAATATATCTATAAACTTTAATAAATAATATTATAAACGAAAAAGTTTGTCTTATTTCTTTTTCTTTTATAAAGAATTAAGAATCTCGATAATGGCATCGATTTTTATTTTGATTATTTTTGAAAAGTTATAGACACCTTTTACCCAACAAACACACAAAGCTTTTATATTTCAGTTATTCCGAGCACATAATGCCACTTGGTCGAGCGTTAAATAATTCTGTGTTGAACCACCAGAGCTGGATTGCAAAGTTTCTTTGGCCGACTCGCCTAAGTATATCTGCCAGTGCAAGTTTTCATACAAACAACTTCGACGAAACTAGCTGCGAGTATATCTGTAAAGATATCCACCAAAGGAGACTGCCTTTAAACACTACATTTTACTGAATATCCAATCAGTTGACGGCAGTGGCGTTGTCAGTTTTTTATTATTAATCGATAATTATTAATAATTCACAACAACTTTCCATAGTAATAAAGGCAATTCTGACATGTTACATTATCCAATTACTTACTTCTGAAGGTTCTATAGGTTTTTCGTTACACAATTTATTGCTGTCAATTATTATTTTTCTTATTTATCGTTGTATAATCTAACAAACTGGTAACACTTTTTTAGCTTATACAACTATCAAAGATTATCAAAATGGAATTGTTGAAACTCTGTTTATTTTCTTATCTTTTGTCGCTCATAGCCCGGGTGTCACCTTTCGCTATCTTCAGGCATATATCACACGGTTGCGATAAACAGTTGGCATCGGTAAAATACAAGACGAATTTCACAAGAGAAACACAGAGAGTCCGTAAGGCTGTAAGCGTTTGGTCAAAGTGTGTTTTTCTGAAATAACTCTGATTTAATTATATAGACATTCAATTTTTAAAATGGTGACTTTACACACCATAGAACTAAGGAAATGTTTTAAAAGCAATCTATTAACATCTAAAAGTAATTAGGCAATTTGATAAGTGGATATATCTTTTATTTTAAATTGGTGTGTCATGTGAATATAATTGTTTTGAGATTCTCGACTCATTGAAATTATTTTACGTAACGTGTACAGAAAAGGAGAATCGAGAAGGCTTAGGTGGCCATTTAATATAAATTTTGAATTTGATTGTGCTTTAATTATTTTTAAAATTCCTTGCTAAGACAGTTTACAATTCCTATTATATTTCATTGAACTTACTTTACGTAAGGCTTACAGAAAAGGAGAATCGAAAAGGCTTAGGTGGCCATTTAATATAAATTTTGATTTTGATCTCGCTTAAACATTTTACAATTCCTATTATATTTCATCTGAGTGGTAGATGCCTGAAGATGCTGGAAGGAGAAACCAAGGACGAAATTGACAAAAATGTGAAAAAATTTAAATTTTCAATGATTCAACTTGGAATAGAATTTCACTCAGTCACCCTCAGTCGGTATCGTTAATTATAATATTATATATCCAAAATTTAAAAACATTTTATCTAAATTTGTAATATATAACACAATATAATTATATATACTGTAACATAACATTTGTTTTGAATGTCACTCTTCGTTGAATAAGTTTTTATAATTATGAACTTATCTACTGTATCACTATGACACTTAAGAAGTGGCTCGCGTTGTTATATCAAACTTTTAACAAAGCTTGTCCCACAGCGTTATTGAATTGAAATGATACCGCTATCAGATTATGTCACATTTTTAATTCGCATTCTCTTAAAAAACGCTCAGAATTATTTAAAATAAAATCTTTTTAGGAAACCTTCAACTTTTATAGCATCAAATAGTTCGAAATGAACGCACTCGTACGTTTATATTAAATTTGCGAGTTCCCGGCATGCGTTGCAATGCCGCTCAAGCTAAGTGAACTACTAAAACTTCACTACACTCTACGCTAAAAAAATCATTAATTTAAAGCCTTTTAGAACAATCGATGGTTTACAAAATGTCATTAGAAATTCGTAATATTTTAAATAATAAAACACTTTTTTAAGTACTTACTTAAACTTAGTACCTGATTAGGACCCACTTCGCTCATAAAATACATTGTGGAAATAAGTACTAAAAATGTGTTCTTATTACTTAAAATATCATGCCTTTCTTTCATGAAGTGAGAGATAACACATTGGAAGTGAAAAATTTATAACTATAATGTGACAATTTCACAAAGGTGGTAGCAAGGTACATATTTAAAATACGTATAATTATTGAATAGACTCAAAGTAATCGAATTGGGTGAGTACTTTGCAAAAAAAGTTTTCATTCAGTGTAAAGTTTATTCCAATATCGAATTTTGTATATGAACAATTGACAATAAGCAAAATTTCATTTTCAAAGAGGGACATGGTTAAAGTTGCGTACGAGTTTTTGTGACTGTTAATTTTTTCAGACGTATTGTTATGTGTTTTTAGTAATAGATATCTTTGTGAAGTTAGAATGAAAATATTTTGAAAGTTTCAAACATTTCCTATCCTTAATATAGCAATGCATAAAGTACATACAAACAAATGCATATATGTATAAATAAAAAAAAAGCACGACATTGAATTTGAATGAAGGAATCGAAAAAGTCGCAACAATATTAATGACACGGTTCTTTTGAGCAATAAATGATACAAAGTTAAAACTACTACAAATGTACAATGGAAAAATCCAGTCTCATATTTTTATTACTTCGTTAGTTAGTGGGTTCTTTGTATTATATTTAAAACTGCGAGAATATATGGCAACGTAGTATTTTCAACGAAGCGTTGAATAACTTATTTCATTTTCCCTTACTATTTTACACGTCCAATTAATAATGTGCAAGAAGACCAGCTAATTTTTTTGTAATACAAAACTTGACAAGTTTGGCGATCGAGTTACAAAGCTGAGCCGCAGTAAAGACATTGTTTTAATGATAATAAATGAATTTTGATTGAAATTTATATGATGCGATTATAAGAACATTACAATGTTAATATAATATTTCATTTACAAATATCAGGATAAAAAAATGTTTTTAGAAAACATGTCAAGACATTTTGATAAAATATGCATCTTACACGATGCATGGCTATTTGACTATTCCCTAGAGGGAACCAATCCCTGTAGACTAGATTTAAAACATGTATGGAATATACCTCTTTCTCGTTATAGCATGGAAAAATCTCATGGGATAATCCATAGATTGATAATTCTAGATAGCCTTTGAGTGATATACTATGAATTGATGTCAAATATAAAATATCAAAATAAACAGTAATACTTCATATTGTTTTAGTGTGTTATTAATTATGATCAAATAGGTAGTGAGTTAATTGTTAGACATAATACATTTTTGAACGTAAATCGATGTATGGGTACAACTACTCATTCATCCCAGAATTAGCTTAGTACAGTGGGTGATAGGTTAACGAATATAATGTGTTATAATACTATGTTCGCTATCCAAATTATTTTGATGTTTGAAACAAAATAATATTTCATCGGAATAAAATACTTTATTATAGGGTATTAAGTTCATTTCAATTCGTTCAAAAAATATACTGACAATGTTTTAATATTTATTAAATTTTCATGTTTGATACAAAAATAATACTGCAATTTTACATCCGTAAATGTGGAATGTTTTGATTGATTGAATTGGCATTCACTTAGTAGGCTTCCGTTATAGCACGGTGAAAAATTCGCAATGTATAGTTCTACACAGTTTATTAGATATATATTTGATTCGGTGAAAAAATAGCAATGTATTTTAGTTCTACAGAATTATTTTTAACAAATATAATGATCTTACATGTTCCTTAGCTCGAGTAGCTATACTTCTACCTGTCTGTCCGATATAAACGGATAAACATGAGCCACAGGACATTTTATAAATACCGCTTCTAAAAAAACAGGTTCACAATTCGCTAATCACGTTATTAATGAATCACATAATATAAATTCAAACTCAGCCCCTAAATGTTTGCATCTTTGTAGTAAGGGTCGGAGAATGACGGCCTTAGAACAGCTAGAAATCAATAGACACCAATTATCACAAACGATTCTTAACGACCAAACTAACATAATAGCATCGCCACTTGTCCAGCCGTTGCACAAAGGGGTGGTCTGATTTACTTCCAGAAGGATCACTTCCGTCCCACATATAATCTTATTGTCATAGACACCTATTGTTTCATTTAGAATTTTGAAAATTTAGTGTCATTGTGTTAAGTAACAAGCTAAGCCGTTGGAACAGGAGAGAGGATGTGTTGTGTGCCTTTTCTGCACAGCTATATATAGATAAGCAAATGTTAGTTTAAGCATAGTTCTGACGATGGCGTGAGCCGAAATAGCTTTCAACTATATTTGTTAAAAATAATTTTGTAGAACTAAAATACATTGCTATATTTTCACCGTGTTATAATGGAGTTCTAAAAGTGAATGCCAATTCAATCAATATATATTTGATAGCTACTTCAGTTTATGTTATCATCAGAACTATGTTTAAACGTACATTTACTTGCCTATATATAACGGTGTAGAAAAGGTTCACAATACATCTTCTCTTCTGTTTTAGCATACAAATAAATGTGAATTTAAATATTGTTATGATGAGGGCGTAAGCCGAAATAGATATCAATTATATATTTTATAAATATTATAGAACTATAATACATTACTATTTTTCCTGTGTGAAATATTATAACTTTTTTTCCAATTTCATATTCCGTCATCAAACATTTGATCTCGAGTGTCTTGGGAAAGTAGTCGAACAACGTATTAACAGAGTTGTTGTAATTCAACAAAGTTATTAAAATAGATTTGTTGAAATTACTACTACTTAGATGTTCCACTGAGGTAACATATGATCTATATAATAAATTAGCACGGCTTATAAATATACTTTTTGTCCATTCGAATTGTGTATTTATATAATTTACATGTGTCAATATAAAATATTGTATAAATCAATAAAAGAAGAATAGTTGCGTGTCTTTCAACCAATAATTATCTCTATTTAATCAATAAACGAAAAACATTCAAGAAAATCTTTTCAATATCGGTGGTTCTAAATTTTATATTTATTGTTGATATTCAACGAGTGCTTGAAAATTAATATAGCTATTCTTGAGAAGTTTGTTAACTGTTAAATAACAAATTATTATGCATTTCTTGGTATTGATATTTCCAATATTGTATCTTTGGTGTATTTATGTACATAACACAGTTTGTTTGTATTTTGCAGGCAATTAATACTAACAGTTAAGTGGCCGAAACAGTATTGGTATAGTCTCAAGTGTAATTAATTGCTGCATAGCGATCTTAAAGTTATTTGATTCTCAAGCGAGTTCTGCGGTACGGCCAATGAAAAACGAAAACCAAAACTGGCCACATGCAATTCGAATGCAATTTGTACTAATTCTCGGCCACTTACCTGCCTTTTACAACTAACTCCATGTAACCCCGAAATTCAAATGAAGGAATCAGGTGAAACTCTTTTTAAGTGTATATTTTAATATTTGCATAAATTTAAACTGCATGTACAATATTTAAACTGTCCATAAATAAAAAAATCTTGTACCACGTAAACTGTAACATTTTTTTTTACTTTACATGAGTCGAATTAATAAAAAACCCTACTCTTCATACCTTAAAATTAAAGATTTTTTATGATATCGACTAAATGGTAATACTTGATGGAATTTCAATATCCAATTCAAATTGTTACAACTTTGTAAGATTCCACATGTTTTGTCACTAACGACCCGGGTTTCACCTTTCAGCATCTTCAGGCATTCTATCTCACGGATGCCTGATGCCTGAACAAAACTGGCGTACAATAAACAATTAGCATCATCTATATACCAAAGGTATTAATTACAATAAAACACAAGTCCCAAGGCAAGCAGTAAATGGCAGCGAAATTTTTTTTTATAATATTGACATAATAATAATTAAGACAATTGCCTGTGATATGCAAAAATACAAAAGACATGTTTTCTCACCATCGACCCGGGTTTCGTTTTTCGGTATCTTCAGGTATTCTATCACTCGGATATCTGAAGATGCCGACAGGCGAAAGCGTTGGTGACAAAACATGTGGAATCGTTCAAAGTTTGAACAATTCAAATCTTTATTTACTAAATAAAAAGCTTTCATTATTTTCTTACAATTATATTCTATTCATCATGTTGTATATAAATATCCGGTTTCTTTCCTGATTTACTGTTCTAGATTAAGAACACATATTTCAAAACAACAAAGTTATAACCGTTTTTTTATTTCAACTAAGATCATCGTTAGCGCACATCAATTATAGATATTTTATTCACAGTATTCACTTGTAGTCGAATATATTCAGTGATTTAGTTGTACGAGATAAGCTTTTTGATTTTTGTGAAACAAAAGGCGAACTTCTTGACTTTATCCGCTGGTTCTGGAATATTTTTTTGTCTTTGTTTGGCTCCATTGTCTCGTTTTCCCAATGCAATGCGAGGAAAGAGGAATGCAGCACAAACGTGAAATAAGGTAAAGTAAACAAAAAAATCGATGTATTTTTTCGCAATGCCGCAGTAGTCGAGAAACCCTCAGTGAAATGGATTCATTGTACTAAACCAGGTTTAAGTAACCGCTTGTCACAAGGTGAATATAACAATGCTTATAATCTCGAGTAATAGTGGTAACGTTTTTTAATTTCAACAGTATAGATGTGGGGTATATGATGTGATTTCTGTAAAAAATATCAAAGAAATAAACTCTAAACATTTTTATTCATTTATAGTTGGTCGATAAGTTGAATGTTGAAGTATTCTTGACTGACTATTCCACCCAGTTGCGATAACAAATTCTTTTGAAATTATCTGATTCCATATAAAGCGGATATCTAAAGAAACTTTCTATTTTTTAACGCTGGGATGATTTTAAAAGCTTTCTTGAATTTTACGTTTTTAATGCGGTTCTTTGTACTTTTCTTTTGGTTATAAATAAAAGAAGAATATTTAAAAAAATATTGTTAATATCAAAATTGATTTATTAATGTGTTTGCTGGTGATAAAGGAAAAATTACTGAAAAGACAATTTTTGACACCGTAAGATAAACCGGTAAATGAAAACTGCAAATGCTGACAAATGTCTTGATTATTTTTAAACGTATTAAATATATATATATATATATATTATTATCGTATTATAAACATAAAAATATTGTTTTTTTCGAAATATGTATCTTCTAGCAGAATCAATATTTAAAAATCTGAGAAATAGAAATAGAACTGAAGACGAATACTCAAATATTACAAATTACCACATTATTTTGCGACGACTTGTTTGCATACAAACATAAAATATTCGTTACAGAAGTGAGTTCAGGTAAATTTGTACTCGTAAATCATTACAAATTTGGAAAACCATTTTAAAAAAAGAATGTTTTCGAATGTTACCACATAGATTTTTTTAAATAATGCCTTATTAGTATTTTCATAAATATTAAAAAAAAATGTAAGTTAGCATGAAATTTTTACGTAGTTTATGTACATTTAATAAATTTCGTAAGCGGTGCTTTTAAAATTTGATATAAGAGAAAAAAAATGGGCAGAAGATTTTTAATTAATAACGAATGAAAAAAAAAACACATTATTTAACATACATTAAATTTAGATTTACCATAGCAATTTTAAAAGTAATATGTATCTATAACAATTTTTAAAGCTTTAGTCCATGTAATGAAATGGTTGTATTCCTTCAAAATATTTGAAAGACACTAACGATTTTTTTATTAATCGGGATAACTAACTCATACGCCGTTGTAACAAATGGCTCAATTGTATGCCACTTCGGCAGATTACTTTTCCGGTTTTTGATATTGGATTCCAACTATAATAATGAGAAGCCGAGACTACAATATATCATAGAATGACCAATGTATTCATAAGATTATAAAAGACATTATTAAATTTTAAACTAATTATCACACAACATATCACTTTGTGTTATAATTAATGTAGAAATTGATTTTCAACAGAATGCACAAGAAATTAAATGAATATCCGATATTGTTTTATTATTTTTTATGGAAACCTCATACAATCGTGTTGTTACATTACTAAGATTTAAAAAGACGTTTTAAGTTGTTTTGTATATTTCAGATTTATTAGATGTTCTAAATATACCCAGTCCTTTTTTTACGCGAATTCGATTATACGCGATTTTTTCGGACGGCACCGCTACATTTTTTTTACGCGCTTCACTCGTTTTTACGTAATTTTTTCCCCAAATTTGTTTTAAAGAAGACATTTATATATGATGCTAGGCATGCAGGTTTCAATATTTTTTTAAATAAATAAAAATATGTGTATTTTTAAAACTTAATTTTGCAAAGCATTCCATTTTTTTAAATACACCTACAATTGCCAAATGTTAACAAGTGTATCGGATATTATGCAAATTTATGTTTTAGGATGTGTAAAAAAATGTAGTACAATTGCGTGAAATCATTTTTTTACGCGCCCTTTTCTGGAACCTTTCTTTTCTTTTTTTTTCTGGAATGTATCGCGTAAAAAAAGGACTGGGTGTACAAAAAAAAATGTTAATATTTACTACCTCTTGATCGAGAATGGTAGATTTAAAAATTACAAAATATAATATATATACGTGCCAAATTAACATTTAGATGATATTAGTGAACGTGGTTTTGTGTAATAGAAAAAAATACTTCTTTAAATTTATGAATTTTAAGGTATAATTTTTGATATCGACTATAGGTTCTTGATGTTACCATTTTTTACGATTCCACATGTATGGTCACTAACGACCCGTGTCAGTTCTGTTGCATCCGTATGATAGAATGCCTGAAGATGCCGAAAGGTGAAACCCGAATCGTTAGTGACAAAACATGTGGAGTCGTACAAAGTTGGAACAATTCAAATTTGACTTTTAATATGTTAACTGTCACTTATCATGCATGATGTTTTAAATAATAAAAATTTGATAATACTCGCGATGAGCGAAACCGGTACCGGTCAAAAATGAATTGTGGTAATAAATACTAAAAATGTACAATTAAAAAGAATGACTCATTACTAAAATACAAGAAAATTCCATTCGTCGTTCATATTGGTCATGAATAAATAAAAATTGAAACGTCGAGAATTTGTTTGTCAAGTAGCTTGGGCGTTTAGTGAGTTCGAATTGAGTAATAAAGGAAAGCAATGTGTAGCACGGTATATTATATTTGCAAATTTTGTCGGACATCTATGGAGGACTGGCGTGTAATTAAGGGAACTTGCACAAAGAGCAATGAATCGTTTCCAATCCTACCCGATTCCTAGCAGTATTGTGCTTCGTTTACACACACAGTCATTTACACAAAACATTGCCATATCGACTTCATCTCGGTATAGGAAATACCCGATTTCATTAGTAAAATTACGAATTCGATTGGAAATAAATATATGAGAAAGTATATCAAATATGCGGTGACCATCGTTCTAAAATTAAAAGTCAAAACAAAAGAAAATCACAATAATGAAAAATTGCTGTTTTACCTTAAGTATGTAGAAAATCCAAAATTATTGATAATAGACTGAATTTTACTCAATTAAATTTTTACGTTAGAATATGAGATTTTTAAACAATGTTAAAAGGGATCTAATTTATGATATCGACTGAAGGGGCTTGATGGAATTTCAATATAAAATTTGAATTGTTACAACTTTGTACGATTCCACAAGTGTTGTCACTAACGACCCAGGTTTCGCTTTTCGGCATCTTCAGGAATTCTATCACACGAATACAACAGAACTGACGATAGACACCAGTTCTGTTGCATCCGTGCATCAGTCAGTTCTGTTGCGTCCGTTGCATCAGTTCTGTTGCATTCTATCACACGAATGCAATGCTGACTATAGACATCAGTTCTGAAGATGCCGAAAAACATGTGAAATCGTAAAAAGTTGTAACAATTCAAATTTAAAAGGGATCCTTCGGTGGTTAATTTCGGCAGAGTTTGAATTGATAATATTCCTATGTTTACTTACGTTGTTGAAGATATTCACAATAACTGAATTATTTCAAATAATCTTTTAACTGTTTATCACTTTTAAGGGGTCAAAAAACACATTTTTATTACTTATTTCCACAATATCTTTTATGATAAGGACCGATTTCGCTCATTGCGAGGATTATCGAAAGGGAAGTCGGTCCTGATCAAAAAATATATTGTGGAAATTAGTACTTAAAAATATGTTTGTATTATTTCAAAAATGTTTATTTAATAACGGTAAATATCAGGGTGTATTAATTTTCAGTAATTATTCATAATAATCGCATCACAGTTTTCGTGAACCACACATAAAAATGTATATGGCTTCGACGATGAAAGGATTAATCGATCAAAAGGTTTATGATTGTTTTATGGATGATGTTCATAGCCGCAGATCGGAAAAAAAGCATAACCGATGCATTTCATTTAATAGTAGAATGTAAAAACTCTATTTTATTTACGAACCTTTTTAAATGATCAAACATTTTTTTTCGGCTTCCATTGTTGTGCGCATTAGATTATCAGTATGTTCATTAATTGAAAAGCTTTTTTATGAAAAATAATATTACCGTTTTTGTGTTTCAGAATTTACGAATTTACTATTTTCATCGCAACTTTTTAGCTACTTTTTCAATTTTGATTGTAAAAATTTCTCTCCTGTTATTTTTGCATCTGATCTCTTCATAAATTTTTGATTTTATTTTATTGGAAAATTATTACTCATAACATTTGTAAACTATTTTTCTTCGTTTAGATTTTTTTAGTGATCTCCAAACTTGATAAGGATTGCGCTACTTTCAGAAATTAAAATTGTCTGGTGAGCCACTTATACATATTCCTTCTTTATAGGTGGTGATACAAATAAGCGAGAGAGAGACCAACTGTATGGTGCAGTTCGCATCAATTGTAAAATATCTCTGACCGTTTCTCTATTTTAATTCGTTGTATGCGCAAATTGTTATTCCAAAAAAATATTATTAAAACGGCAACGTTTCAAGAATTTCGTTGAAATTTAGTTCGATCCCTTTTTTATTTTCGGAGTTAAATTTTATTGATAAATTTATAAATATGATAGCTCGTGAGCGACCGTTTGGCAATCACTAATATATGATCCCTTTTAAGGTGTTAAATGTCACTTCTTGATGGAAAGGCATGGTATTTTAAATAATAAAAACACATTTTTTAGTACGTATTTCCACAATATATTTTTTGATCAGGACCGGTTTCGCTCATCGCGAGCGTTATCAACTGATTATGGTAATGGATTATTGATTTACCATAATTGTAATTGTAATTCTTTATAAGTGATTGTGAACTTTTAATTTTTATACTAATTTACTTTATTTGTATCAATATTGTATGATTTTATGTAAATTGTTTCCTAGTTCTTGAACCCATGGTTTCGTACACCTGCTACCTTTAACTCAAATTAATTTTTTGTTTTGTATAAATAGACTTGCTTGTAAATTGTATTCTATCAGTTGATAATGCTCGCGATGAGCGAAACCGGTCCTGATCAAAAAATATATTGTGGAAATAAGTACTAAAAAATGTGTTTTTATTATTTAAAACAAAAATATATGATCCGTTAAATGATTTTCTCAATTTTTAAATCTTTGTTTTTGTATACCTATTTTTCAACATTTTTTTGTTTAAATAGCCTACTTTGTAATTTGTAAATTCATACTAATTCAATTGATAATGCTTGCTATAAGCAAACCTAGTCCTAATTAAAAATTTATTGTGAAAATATTTCCAAAAACGTGTTTTTACTGCTAAAAATATCCTTTTCTACGCAGAATTGACAGTTAATACCTTTAAAAGGAAAGGCATTTATCAGATGTTTAAAAAAAATTACTTATCCTACGGTATTAAATTTTAATTGAAAAAGCTTTCACCTAGCTCAGCCAAACTCAACACGTGTCTTCCGAAAACCTCTGTTCCAAATAGTTTCATAAAAGAAGCATAGTTTCACTCAAAGCTCACAGCTTAACTTCTAATTTTAAAAATAATTTTAATATAAGAAAATCTTGTCTAGTATTTATTTCTAAATCTATTTTACTATGTTTTGTCATTTAACACAATTAAGGTCATTTTTGTGTTCATTTTTTATGTTCCATATCATTTAACTCAACATCAATTTCTTGTTTTTTGTTACCAAGATAGAGTAGTCAATTGATATTTGAAAATAATAATTGATAAACTACTCGGGAACTGTAGTCGAGTACCTCGAGAGCTTTTTCAATAAAGGATATTCAATAAAAAACCGGTTGTAATCTAATAATCTATTCTTCCTTTTAGAGATGAAATATAGTTTTTGAAGGCTAGATGAAAATTCCCCTCTTTTATTGAAGTGATAAAATTAAATTCAATGAATTTAAATAACATTAAAGTGTTTTCTTATTTTTTTGATCATTGATTTTTAATTTCATCGTAATTCTGAATATAGAATAATTTTTTTTCGAGCGCATTTAAGAAAAAAACATCCTTAACAAATACTGATTGTAAGACTTTTTAAATCGTACGGCATCTTATGGTGTTCAATAAAAAACATAAATTAAAATATATATTAGTAAGTCACATATTTATCATACGTCGCAATTCTTTTGATGTCTTTTGTTCTTTTTTTGTTGCTTAGGGATGAAAACGAATAAATTTTAATTTATAAAACACGATTCTTAGTACTATTTCCACAATTTTGTGTAATAAAAATCATAATCGATTTCGTCCATCATCTGTATTACACATCAAACTAAAAGAATTATCGGATTTGAGTTGTTAAAATTTTGTAAGATTCTACGTTTTTTGTCATTAACAACCCGGATTTTGTCCTTCGAAATCTTCCTGAAGCATTACATCACAAGAATGTAACAAAACTAACAAAAGATGAAACCCGGGTTGAAACTAACAAAACATGTGGAATCGTACAAAATTTTAATAAGTCAAATTTGATTTTGAAATTCAATTAAGCACCTTCAGCCGATAACATAAATTATTATAATAAGTATCATCGTTTGAGTCGCCTTGTTTGGAAGTCGTTGTATTAGATAAAGGTTAGTGTTTTACTGCAATATCGTAAAAAGTTATGTTTTCAATATCGAATAGAGAATTTTTTCACATAAATATGAACTAGACAATATATTTAATAGCGAGTGATTAAAACTTTTGATAGATGAGGAGTGTCCGCCACCATTGGTATCATAATATTTTTCGGGATAAAAAAAACACGTTAAAGGACTGACATTGCATTTTTTACTTGCTGAATTCGCAGAACATTTTTTTTAGAATTTATACACGTCCTTAATATTCAACCATTTACGGGCAACAAATGTTTGAATGCGTTTGACAGTTTTTTTCCACGATGTTTTGGTGCCTAGCCACTATCCAATGTTGACACTCTATATTTTGTCTATTTAGCATATTCTACAATTAAGCATTCCAATCCAGGGCTTACGAATCTCCTTTTGTCAATTTCCAGAAGGATTTAAAAATTAAAAACGATAATAAGAAATAACTCAGTGGATAAAATAGCAAGTATCAACTATAGATCTTATAAATCTTGTAGAACTAAAATACATTGCTATTTTTCACCTTGTTATAATAGAGTTCTACTAAGTAAGTGCCAATTTAATCAATCAATTAATAAGAAATATTATTTATTTAATATTATTTATGAAAATTTCTGTTTTATCATAATTATCATTGATTAAAACAAACCCTCATTAAAATATTTAGATATTAATCGACATTTTTAGTAGCTCATGTGTTATGGGTGATGAACGATAGCGTTTCTGATCTTTACATTATTAAATTGTAAGAATATAACTAAGGATTGCATTTTATTATTTAAATATAATGTATTTTCATAAAAAAGTTACCATAAACCAAACCATAGTAATTATAATTATAAAATAGTAGATTTTAATCTAGGCAACATTCTTCAATCATCGAGA
Organism: Himalopsyche japonica; assembly: GCA_028555115.1. NCBI lineage: Eukaryota > Metazoa > Arthropoda > Insecta > Trichoptera > Rhyacophilidae > Himalopsyche > Himalopsyche japonica. The sequence continues at coordinate 2,085,829 of JAHFWJ010000015.1, forward strand.
TCATTCGAGAGTAAATCGAATAAAAACTAATTTAAAACATACCCAAGGCTTCTTATATTGTAGTGATTTCATAAAATGATCATTGGTATTTGGCTGTTGGAATTCACGCCTGACAAATTATTAGCCACGAGATCTTTAAGATCGTGATTTTAACATTTTATTTGTAGTGTTTATTAATTTTCTTATAATTAGTTTTGAAGTGCTAACTGTCAGCTCTTAGTGAAAGGAAATATATTTTCTTATTTAACTTTTAATTATTTAAATTCAAATTAAAATAATATACACTCCTAAGGTTTGTGTGTTGGTGCATAGAAAAAAGTACATATTTATTCACGTTATATTTAAAGAAACAACAACTTTACAGATCACGTGTCGCACGTTTTTACTCAATTTGTAAAACACTACGTACATGCACTATGTGTTATAGCTAAATACGTCTTAAATTTGACATTTAGATTTAATAATACACTATTGAGCTAGTTTTAAACCCACTGTCTGCTAACGTCTCAACTGCTGAGACTGCTGATATGCTTAACAAGAAGGATTTAAAAAAACGTTTTAAATAACAGCCTGCTTTGGACAAATAGTTATGATTTTTTTTATTAGGTAGTATTTAAATATCTTTTATGCGACTCAAGAAGGAATAGGTTACTTAGAATTAATAAATAATAATTTTACATTACTTGAAATAATGATTGCAGAACATTTTGGATAATATTTCTTATTACAAATTGTCATGGAAATCAAGAACATCCACAATGGCCACGAGCAATTACGAAATACATTTACAAACAACACAAGTGGGAAATCATTTTATTCATTTTCCATCGGATTTATACCCATTTTCAAAAAATAAATAGTAATTTTGAAAGTGTATCTAGTCTGTCTCTCTTGCTATACACCCAAGCAATGGTAAAAGACTACCCTAGGGAGTATGTGGTGGCTAATGCTATAGACGTGGGTACTCGGCGTATTATATTTGCTACATTCGTAGATAAAGCGTGTGCTTTCTGATGAAATCAAAATTTTCTAGCATCATATAAAAAAAAAGTTTTACGTAGGGTCATGAGTCAGAGATTGGCTGCCTATGTGCAAACATAAATTGACTTCCCCCATTATTTAGTTGTAGACTGTGAAATGCAGATTTAAAAATTTTATCGCAAGAAAAAAACAATTAACCTAGATCGATGGAAAACTAATATTACCGAATGAGGTAGCATAGCCTTTGTATTTTATAAATCTATTTGGTGCGCCGGAAAATCTGTAGTATTTTCGCGTCATCGACGTTATTTTTAGTTATAATAAAAAAACAGCGTTAACGAGATCTATCAATATTGAGTATATTCTAGGATTCCATGTATCGTAAAATAACTACATGGGCTCTGTTCTCCCTTGAATTGAATTTGTGTCGCACAGTTTGCATATTATATAAGGTATTAACAGTCATAACTTTGCATTTAATTGTACAAAAAGTTTATTATTATTTTACTGTTGATTTACGCATAACGCTAAAATTTTAAACGGTAAAAAAATGACATGCAGGTTACACGTTCACACAACAGGTGAGCAATTTAAAAGCTCATTGCGAAGCTTACGATTACAGTATGGTTGTGAAAAATTGTTTGAAAAGTCTGTAGAAATTTAGCGGCGATGGTTTATAATTTTTCAATAAAGATCATATTGTTAAGCAATCAAAGTCATATGCAGCTTAGAAAACGGTTGACAAATAATTTCTCAATTTAGATGTATGAAAAATTGCTAGCTTCCGAACTTTGCATGCTATAACTTTCCGGCTCTAATTCCACATGTTACTAAAGTCAATTTGTGTCAGCGAAATTTCGCATATTCGTTCACATACATAATACATGCATACCTACATCAATTTACGCAAGCTTAACTACACGCAAGATTTAATTGAATAGACTCTACATTACAAACATTCTCACTATTTTAAAAGCCATACTTAAGAAAATGTATTTGTTATGTTATGTTTATGCCGAAAATATATTTTTATTTTGTAACATTTATTTTTTATTCAGATTTTTTTTTAAATAATGCGATGAAAAATATATGATTTGATGAGAAGTCGATATTAATCTAGGTCTAAATGAATTGATTAATGATTTTAGCTGTTAACTTTTGGTTATATCGCTTCAGTCATGAAAATACCACACTTGAAACGAGACGAGACGACTGCGTATTATTTAAAAACTAAAATATTCTCTTTCAAAAGGATACTTTAAACCAGGGCTGTAGAGTACAGAAATCAACGCATCAGAAAAAAACACGACTTCGATTTCAACATCGACCAAAAACACTACCTCAACTAAAACAAAATGTATTTTTGTCAAGTTTTTCCCTGCGTTTCCAATTTATCTGTATAAATTTAAATATCAATAAACCAATCCGTCAAAGTGTTCATTGAGATATTTAACCTAATCGTCTAATCGAAAAAGTAGCCAGAGTCGCTCGATTTTCACGACTCCCACTCCAACTCGACAGCCCTGCTTTAAACGAGTATTTATTTTTAAAATGTTTACTGTTGTTAACATTAAAATCACTATAGATTATTTTACGTAAATTTTACGATACCGTCTATTCGTAATATGAAAAATTTTAGCAGCTAATATTCATAGATATCAAATAATGATATTTGTAAGATTAATAAATACCACATGTGGTGATATTCATTAATCTTACTAATATATTCAAAAAACAAATATTAAAACAAAAAAAACAGCATTGTATTTACCGAAATAAATAAACAATATATTTCATTAAATCAGATGCATCAATCGATAATAAATTATCGTTGCACAATTTTTCAGGAAAAAAAATATTTTAGCAACATTCTTAAACGAATAGTGATTATATTAAAGTTAAGAAGGCTTTGTTTGTTGAAGTATATCATGAAACTAGAAAATATTAAGTAGGTAAGAATGGCAAATGAATGTTCCCTACTCAAAACGGTCTCGTGGTCCAGCATAGATCTCGCCTAAAAGCAAATGTTCTCAAAAATTAGTTATACATTGACAGTTTCAGATCACACATTAACATTATTTGTAACTGTAAATAAACGTTTTATTATATTAAAAAGAACATTTAGTTCATATTCAAATACTCGTCAAAAGTTTGGCTTAAGCTTGTAATGGAAATTAATTCAACCTATTAGGTGATTTGCAACTAATATATTTAATATAAAACAAATAAATTCAGCTGAGGAATTGAAGCTACGGAACGGTGAAAACAACAAGAAAAAATAACAAAATTATCTCACTAAAGTCGTGATAAAAGAAGGGAGAAGATTGGTAATAAAAAAAAAAGTTAAAAACCTTTCGACAAATGTTAAGTATCAATTATAATATGTTTTGTAATCATATCATTAATATTTATGATAATTAATGGGCCAATTTATGAGTGTCGTTTCATAAATTTACAGTTTCTTTAGGAATTTTTAATGTTGTAGAATCTGAGCGAACATGTTTTTTTTTTGTCGATATTTCGCTTAGATTATTTCGAGTAATTTAGTTTATATTGTAATATTGGTATGATGGATATGTAAAGTTTGGTTTTAAGGTTTAGTGTTTTCTTATATGATAAGCTGTTTAGAGTGAATAAAGTGACGATATTGGTTTTTTTTATATTAAATTTACCGATAAGACTACGGTTTTTAATAACCACCAACCAACACTGGTTTTATAAACATTATCGTAATCTGTATTTTTGTAAGGTTAAATAAGCTTTCGGTTGCGATTCTAATAATTATTATACATGAAGTTGTAAGATAAGTAGAAACGGTTATTAAAATTTTTGTTAATATAATCATGTACACACCATTTGGGCGACTAATTTTTACTTTTAATACGCTTTTTATAACTTGCAATGTATGTTCGTAAAATCTCTACAAATACTCATAAAGGCTTTCAAACTTAAACGGTTCAAACTTTAATACAGAAGAGTCATGGTGGGATACAATTAGGGAGGAAAATACATTTCACTAGAGAATAGTTCGTTATTTTGAATATATTGCTTGCTACTCAACCTAACGTGATATTATTCCAAACTATAGAAATGTAGCAGTGCGTAATGTGTATACAAATTTTCAGAAATAGAGTTCGTATTTGCAGACTGTATTGTCATCGCATTCGTTTGGACCACGTTCACAAATGCATCAGTAATATGTGGATGGATAGATGTAAATATTTTGAACATGAGAAAAGCTAATAACAAAAAGAAGTCAAGCATTTGTAGAAGCCAAAACCTATTCATTACACAAGTATATCAACAAGCTATTGTGAAAAAGTTTAATACTTAAACACTGACACTATTTAAGTATTAATATTTGACGAATCACAAATAATACATAACACTTAATTGATTGAATTGGCTTTCACTTGGTAGAACTCCATTATAACACGGTGAAAAAAATAGCAATGTATTTAGTTCTACAAAATTATTTTTACAAATATAGTTGATAGCAATTTCGGCTCACGCCATCCGTTAACGCCGTTATAACACTTAATATTCAACGCTCAAATTCGACTCGACTGGTAAATTCTCAAACAAAAAAAAAAACAACTACAATTGATAATTATTTCTCACATAATCCGTAATGCCTACAAGATGTTATATAAGTATATTACCTACTAAGCTAAATACTCAACATATATAATCGATTAAAAGAGTTCGTTAGTCGATTATTTTAAATAAACTTTTTCTGTTACTCGAAAGATATTTGATGCATGTTTCAAAGTTTATTAAAGCCTGCAAGCTTAGCGAATAATAGAGACGACATCATCATGCATCAAAACTAATATCAAAACCATTGTCACTCTGTTTTAATAAAAATATTCAGCAGCTTTAATCCCAAATATGATCACTTGCTGAATGAATCTCCTGGGCATATGATAAGCTTGAAAAAAATTGACAATTATATATGCAGATTCAAAATTATTACAATACGTTTTCAAATTACCATCTTAATTTAATAAAAAAAACACATTATTTCTAGAAATCTTTCAAACGGTAATTTGATTTACTTCTCTATTGTTACATCTATCAATTGATAATCTTAACGACAGTGTCTTGAATAACAGATAAACGAAAAGATAAGTCAAATGGGAAAAAGCGGTGCAGTATTATAATTTCGCATCGCCTTCAAGTTGCTTTTGAAAATTACTCATACCCGTCATATGCCAGTGATAATTTATCCATGTTGTACAACTTCATTTTTTCAAACTAATCAGCCTTCCAACAAGAAAGGTACAAATACATTGTACACGTTATATAACTGTCTCCAGTGTATAAATAACAGTCGTTAAAAATTTTGAATTATTTCTACAAAAACCATAGAAAGTGTTTTGGCTTCACACCTTGTCAGGACAACAGTGCACTTCTGACAAAAGCGTGAAGCTGTAATAATTCCTCTGTAATAGGCAATAAAGGTATTTTTTATTTAAAATGCCTGTTTATTCGAGAGCAATTTTATTTTACTGTTTATATCAAAACTGATGTATAATTTCAACAAGGGCTAATTAAGAATAATGAGCTATGATACAATAACTATCAATGTACTTAGGAAGGAAAAACACGTCATTTGTTTTTTTTTTGTTACACGTTTTTCATTTACATTTTTTATTTGGGTAATTATTTGCATACTAACTGGATGCTTCAAAAAATATCTAGTAAATAATTTTTACTTGTTTATGTGTAAATCGATATATTTTTTACTTATTACGTTTATTATGTTATTGGAAATTATTTCTATTTAAGGGTCAGACAATTATATTCAATTCAGATAGACTCAATAAAAAAGCCGCTTGTTAATAATATAAATGCGATGAAAAATATTATATTAAATATTCAATTCGGCTATAAGCCTGCATTTAGAAAGGCGCTTATCATAATTGAGTGTCCAAAAAAACATCAACTGTCCGATGCAATGGGAAATTCAATTTTTGCTCGGCGAAAATGTTACGCTTTTCACCGGTAAACCATTTCCTTCAGTTGATGATAAATATCTCAATCAACTGTAGTTCTTTTTGTAAATCAAATAGTAAAATTGAAGAGCAAAATAGATCATCAAATTTTTTTTTTTATGGAAATTGACAAAAAACACATAAAATTTAACATAATTATTCAATAATACAGTAAAAATTGATCAGCAATTTACACGTATTTTTTTTTATTCGAAACGCATTTAAAGATGTTATTTATATAAATATTGATAATATGAAGAAAAAAAAATTGCGAAATCAATCCAGTTCGATGCATGGTGTGAATATATTGGTCTAATATTTATTACTCATTTTTAAAATTAATATAAACCATCAGACACCATTCCATAACTTTGTGAATATTTAATCAAATTTAGAATGTAAATAGACAGATGACAACATTTAATGAATGTTTTTCGATATATCAATATATTAAGACTACGTAAATAACCATTATAAGTCAGTTTAGCCATCAATAAAAACTCAATTTGAAGATTGGAAAGAGTGGGTGTGTAAAAAGATTTTTTTTTTAAATTTATTTATTTTATGAATTGTTGTAGGTAATTTTAAAAGTCATTTTTAATTTCGAACAGTTTTTCACGTATCAAAGCCGCCATGAAGAAATGGCTCTGATCATTTACTTGTGACGTGAAAGCTTTCAAATATTAAGTAATTGCTTGTAAGACCCTGCCGGTTACAGAAAAAAGTTTTGGTGCGTTTATCGATGTTCCTACACTAGAAAACACCTTAAATAGTCATCGTTAATCATATACTCAAACGTAGTAGCGAGTATAGAAAGGGAAGTTAATCATTTAATATATGTATTTAATAAGCCGTAAAGATTTATTTACACCAAATGCTACAACAGTACTGGTTTACTTTTTGTCTTAGTTGTCGACAAACACAAACTAATTTACACTGCGGCTTCCGTTATATGCCAAATACTTAATGTAATCGGTGAAATTTATCGGCGAATAAGTCACGATACCAGTGATTTCGAAATTCGTGAGAGGGTCACAAGGGACCTTGTCAATCCAGTAAATAGAGAACCCTAATCTCAATTATTCAATGGTGAGAATTTACATCAATGGACACTCAATATAAACAGGCGTGAGGCAGTCACTCACTTACTCTTCGAAGTTTATTACGTGCCAGATTTTGTATTTTCTGTAACACCTTTGGCATCGGGAACGTATTACTTAGTTTTTGTATTGGCTTTATATATTGTATTTAATTCAGTGTTCTTCAATGTAGCCGCAATATAACACATCAGTATACCGTATTGTGTGCTGCGATATGCAGCTAAAAAATCAATCGATTACCTTTTTTATCAAATGAAAGACCTGAACATATTTTTATTATTTTGTATATATTTTTTGTTATTTTTATACTTATGGTGTGCCACGAAAATCTTGCGACAAATAAAAGGTTTCGGAGTACTGCACACGTGAGTGATTTTAGCCTCCGCGATAAGCGAGGGAGAATTAGGTCAATTGTTATAAATTTTGTTGTTCTTTCTTATATGGAATCTTCTACTAAAACGGTATGATACGTGACATATTATATGATACATTACTTAACCGTCGAACATTACATGTTCTTCTTTATAACCATGACAAAAACAGCAATTGATATTAGGCAAGCAAAAGGCCATCTAATATTATTTTTTAATATCCATGATAACTACAGCAGAACAGAAATTATTGTTAAAATTTATGATATCGACTGAAGGTGTTTGATGGAATTTCAATATAAAATTTGAATTGTTACAACTTTGTACGATTCGACACGTTTTGTCATTAACGACCCTTTCGCTTTTCGGCATCTTCAGGCATTCTATCACACGGATGCAACAGAACTGACGTAATATAAATAGTAAGCATCGTCTATATACTAAAGTTATTAATTACAGGGAAACACTTACCTCAAGACAAGCAGTAAATTGCAGCTAAAACAAATTTATAATACTAATTTAATAATTTTTATTATTTTACGTCAGTTGTGTTGCACCGGTGTGATGGAATGCAGGAATATGCCGAAAGGTGAAACCCGAGTCGTTAGTGACACAACATGTGGAATCATGCAAAGTTGTAACAATTCAAATTAGAAATTTTTGTATTTGCTATTTGCAACGTGCAGTTATTTATCACTTATTGACAATTTTCCTTGCAATCACTAATTTCATTTTCAAAAATTATAGAATTTTAAATATTTTGCGTTTAACTTTATAACATCAAATGTTTCGAATCACGATACAGATATCGTTCAATTAGTAGAATCCGCTATTCAGCAATATTGATAATAATTTGACTCCATATTTCAACTAGTCGAGAGAAATGTCCAGTGAAGCGCGGTATGGATTAATGTTGCCAAAATAATAAACAAATACCTTACTTATCAAACTCGGTTACCGTGTTTGCTCTGTATACGGTTTTGTGCGGCAAACTCAAAGTGCACATTAGCCGCGTACATTCGATGATTGCTAATAGACATCACTGTAGCAAATATTATTGTAAAATATTTATCTAAAACCAAAAAGCGACATCTGTTAGTTTGAATGACGTATACGTTTATCAAAATTTAAAATCGAACATAAATACGAATCAAAATGTATATCGTGAATATGGAGCAAAAAAACATTATAATAAGATAAATTCATCGTTATTATATGTAATATAGATTTTTTATCCATGTTACTTCCAATTCGGCTATTCGAGAAGTTATTCCAATTTAAATTATTGAAACTTTTTACGATTCCACATGCTTTGTCATTAACAAGTCAAGTTTCGCCTTTTGGCATTCTATCACACGGATGCAACAGCATGTGATAGAATGCTCTAAGATGTCAAAAGGTAAAATCCGGGTCATTAGTGAAAAAACATGTGGAATCGTACAAAGTTTCAACAATTCAAATTTGATATTGGGATTTCATCTATAATTAAAGATTCATAGTTTAAATGAAAGGTTGTTATTAAAATAGTTAATTGGATACATGTCGGTACTTTCAGTCGATGTAATAAATTATATTAAGTTATTCTATTGATTGAATTGGCATTTACGTGGTAGGACTCCATTATAGCATGGTGAAAAAATAGCAATTTATATTAGTTCTACAAAATTTATAAGATATTGTTGATAGCTATTTCGACTCACGTCTTCGTCAGAACTTCTACAACTTTATCTTAAAAATTTTGTATAACTTAAATACATTGCTATTTTTTCATCGCGTAACAAAGTATTCTCTTTAAAGGTCAATTTAAGGGTTCAACTGTCACTTCTTGGCGGAAAAGCATCATATTTAAAACAATAATAACATTCTTTTAGTACTATTTCCACAAAAAATTTTATGATCAGGAACTGTCTCGCCCATAGATCAAGCATCAAGCATCAGTTGATAATGGTTGCAGTGATCAAATCCAATCCTTAGCTTTTAATTTATTGTGGAAATAATTACGAGTTTGTGTTATTACTCTTTTAAGTTGTTAAGTGTCATTTCTCGATAGAAAAGCGTTATTTTTAAATAATAAAAACACGATTTTGAGTTAAATTACTAAAAACTATTTAGAATAGGACTGGTTTCGTTCATCGCAAGTATTTGTTCATAGTAAGTTACTATCTAAAAACTACTTAGTACTTGGTTTCTTAGTCTTTGTTTTTGAAAACATTATTCATAATACGGATTGATTTAGGAAACAGCTCGTAAATTTCTAATCATTCTCACTACGATCCGTTTATCAGATTACTTGGTATGATAAAAAAAAATCACATCAAAGACACCCATATTTTCGAATATTTTTTTTTAAATCCATTGAAAAAGTCAGTGAATACTGGGCTTAAAACTCGTTTACTGCGTGATGGAAGCTAACATCTTTTACCATTACACCACATGTATGACAATTTTACAAAATATTTCTTTATTGACACATTATCTCATTCAAGTCAACAAGAGTACAACTAAGTAAGTCACCCATCTTCCTCTTCTGAGAGGACAAATCAATACGGATGGCGCAATAAAAGAAAAGTGTTCTTCAATTTGACTTTTTCTAGTTACCAGAAATGATAATGCTGTTATTAAAAACAACTAGGTTCTTGGTATTTTTGCTGTTTTTTCAATACCAAAATATCTGTTTCAAAAATTTTAAAGGATTTCGATTAAACAATACACTACTGAAAACTACCGTAATATAATACATTTAACTTGATTCTGTGATCCCAATTTATCGTATTTTTTTTAATGTCCGATTTTACATATTTTTACAGTGCCGGTATTCAATATGAAAGTATTGATACATTATAACACGATGAAAAAATAGCAATGCATTTTAGTTCTACAAATTTTTTATCAGATATAGTTGATTGGTATGGTATTTCGGCTGACCATCTTCAGAACTATCTGTAGAACTAAAATACATTGCTATTTTTTCACCATGTTATAATGGATTTCTACTAAGTAAATGTCAATTCAATCAATATATTGATACATTTGTCAAGTATTAGAAACAGAATTCTCATTAAAAATAGTCTTTAAAGTTAGAAGAAAACAATACTACAAATAATGCTATATGTTTAATTTGATTATTCGTAATAAACAAATTCATTAATAACTTTAAACATTTATTTTTTTATTCGAATTAATAACGCGAGATTTCCATTAAAAATACATTGGGTGAAAGTAATTACATAAAATTTTATTTCACGGGGTTGAATAAAATTTAAATTTTTCTTTGTAGGTACAAGGAGCGAGATTTGAGCGCAGACAGAGCAAATTTTTTAACGCTCTTTTAAATAAACGATCGTCCGTGCTGATTGCGCTGGGTGACTTTAGTCAGTCTGACGACAAGAGAGTACTGAGATTCTCTTCTATCACTATCAATACAATACTTGGAACATTCTATGTGATACCCAGCTATGCGATCTTGTTTGACTGCCCAAAATCTCGGTAACGGAGTAATACGGAAGTGAATAAATATTTACTGAATACATCTGACACGGATGAAAGTTTGCACTGGAGATTTTTTGCTGCAATCACTATAAACGCTCTATGTTACATATAAATGTGGTGACAATATAATAAAGTAAATTATTTTATTTTGGCTTGAAATTTGCCCTTGCAATAGAGAATCCGAAAATATTATCAAATTGTCAAACTCACAAACTTTTTTATCTTTTTTTAAATTTTATTTCCGCTTTCAAATGCTATTCTATCAGAAGAACCTCAATGGAAATTCCTCTACGAGAACTATTGGTTACTTATTTTTTTTTACAAAAGAGTTTAAAACTTATGCTTAAAGGCAAAATCAAATATGAAAAAATCGTTGAGCCACATTACTGAAGTTTGGTCTTTCACCACGGATATTTTATTTTTTATTGAAAGGAAAAACACTTCAGGTAATTTAAATTATGCAACCGGATCGCTATAAGAAGAACTACAAAAATTAACTAGTTTAAATTAAAATGTTATCGTCGAAATAGCCGCAGTTGAATATTAATTACATTTTATTTACCTTAGTAAATATTTTTTATAGATTCCTTTATTTAATATATGATTAGTAAAAGATTAAATATTTTCGTTTGGTTTTAATGTATTGTATATCATTTTTTCATTAGCTTAAAATGTCCAATACCACGCGGAAATTTCATGTATCAAATTTTGCTCAATGCGCACCATACACCAACCTGGTGAGAGAGCGTGTATATGTGGGTGTGCTTGTTTCTAAAACTGCGTTACAAATATTAAAAAAAAGAGATATTATTTAAATTATAAGTTGTTTTTGTAATTGGTGCACGTATATGAAAAAAATATTGAACAACTGACGTCATTTTGCACATTTTTTGATATTACGTTTTTCTTTAACTGTATTAACAGTTATTCCGTACAATATCAAGGAAATATGAAGAAACAAAATAATAATTTGAGTTTTATATACTAAAATAAAAATAAAGTCAACATGAATTCATACCATTTTAATAATCATGACTTTCAGATGTTGTAGTTATTTTCTCGTCATTCACACCGAAAAAGGATTTATTTTCTGAGTGCATACTTTAAAAAATACTAAAAATAAAAAAAAAACATGATCATACCTTAGTAAACGAATAACTTTTGTTTATACAAAATTAGGTTTACATTTACAAAACTAAAGCGTCTTGGCGATTTCTGACACAGTTCGTTTAAGGGGCAAATTTGATTAGCCCCAGGGTGATAAGAGCGTTAAACGAGATAAGTTTGATGTAACATTACAATTGGCGTAGTGTTCACAGCAAATCTATACAGTGAACAAATGACGTTTGTTTTGTTTTGATTCAGAACGAACTGAAATTGAACACTGTGAGAATTTACCAATATACTCAATTACCTCAGAGAGAGAGTGGGCCAACAGTGCACATTATTTGCAGTTATTTGCGTCTTTAAATTCGTTATACGCTAAAGGTGTATTTTTTAAATTAAACGTCTTTCATTTTAAGCAGTATGAAATATATTAGCTTTTTTATAATAATTTTCATATTTGAGCTAATATTTGTAACCTTGCAACATCATATTTATTCTCTCTAGTCATCGATAAAAAATGCAATCTATTATATTCTTGACAACTGTGCTTCATTGGCGTACATTTAACATTTACTTTTTATATATATTTAAAGTTTGTTACTTTGAACACCTTTTTAGTTAACAACCGTTTATAGTTAACGAAAAACAATATTTTAAGTGAAATAGTTAAAATTTATGGAAAAATTTTTCGAATAAAAAATATGCAGTGGTCAAAATAGTCACAATGTGTAACAATATTCTAAATAAACGTAAAAAATCTCATTATTACACAACGAAAAGCTATATAAAGATTAAAAATATAATATCAACATAAAAGTTTATGTGAAAATAAATGAGAATGCAAAAGATTTATTTTTTTCATTTCTACTGTTTATTTTTTTATTTTTTTATTTACCCTTTTTAAGCTTACCCAGTAATCAAATTTGATTTGGACACCTGGCCCACAGCGACAAATAAATTGAAGATATTCCAAAAAATCACATTGTATGCTATAAGGTTATTCGCTTAAATCATTTCAAAATTAATATAGAAATCAAATGTCTCTTGTAAACAAATAGTGACGGATGAAGGCATTAAATGGCGTAAAGCTTCTTTTGAAAATATCCAATCAAAAGAAAAACAATTCGTCTAGGTTTATTTTGATTTTAAACAGAGTTATCGTAAGTTTTATTAATATAGTATACCTGCAATTAGCCGTTTGTAAGTTTGAAATAATAAAAAAAAATATCTTTTTAGTGAATAAGTCACTAATTGAGAAAGCTTTTTGAAAGCGACGGGTTTGCATCATTGGATGATATAATAATAAAATGATTTCAATTAGCTTAAACGACTCCGCATAGTCAAAGAAATTTTAAGCAAAAGCTGTTCTCTATTTGGTTGTAAATAGGTATTTTTTCAACTCGAAACATATTACAAACTGTTTTTATATTCATGCTATAAAAATGTACTTTATAATCGATAGTTTTTTTGATTAATTTATCAGTAACTACTAGTAGAATTAACCAAAATCAGACGCTTTTGTATGTAATGCCCTCTAAATATGAAATTAATATAATAGCAATTATAATGGGCGAGCCTTGCGTTGAGAAGACAGCTTATAACACACCCTTATTTGAACCCATTGTAACATTTTCAGACTGTCTAATCTACAATTACTATTATTTACATTCTCCTAAATTGCTTTTTAAATAACTTACAGTTACCCGACGTTTAAATGTAAATATTCTGAAATAATAGCTGACAGCTTATCTTTAAGTCAATTATTAAATAGCAGACATTAGAATTCGTATCTTTACTCAACACACAGATATTCCGCATAATTTTGATTTAATTATTCGTACTCACAAAAGTTAAGGATGAGTTAAAAACTTAATGAGAAATTGTTTTTTTCGTGTAAATAATAAAATTAAGCTAACTGAATATTAGGTTTTCCTTATAAAACCTTACCACTAATCGTTTACTACTTAACGTGGATCTACATCTCTCTACAAAGTGCTTATAAAGTGAACTATTTTTTCAGCACACTAAAACTTCTTCGGGTAAAACCTCATTTTAGATAAATTTATAGTGGAAAAAAACGTTAATTCCACCAAATATATTGCCTATCATACAAAGTTAATGATATTTATAAGAAAGCGCTACAATTTTAATAATGTCGTGATGTCTAAGTTTTAATTGGTTTTTTAATACTAACAATTTGATGATATGTCATATTTACTTTTTGATTGTTTAGGATTGTGAAAACAATATAAGATATTCAACTACACATATTCTCTGATGAAGTATTCAAATTCAGGTTAATTAACATATTGACTTAGTTGTACGAAGTGTGTTTTGTAAAAATCAATTCGATTTTATCTATATGCTAGAATATCTAAATATGCCAGAAAGCGATAAATAAATAAAAAGATTGTAAAGAACTTCGACGATTAAATTAATACAGGCGTACAATAATATCCAAAATTACTAAATAAAAAAGCCAAATAAATGATGAAATGTTTTGTAGCAATCAGAAAATTTTGAATTGAATTTATAAAATGTTTTTAAATTTCGTTTTAAATTGAATTTAAAATTTATGTTGTATTGATCCCTTTATATAAAACTTTTAAATATAATATAAGGTTGAATTAATCTCTTTTTAATGGTTAAGTCGACTCTAACAAGAACTGGAAGGATAAAAATAGCATTGTAAATAAAAATAAAATGAAATTAAAAATACATTCATTCATTTTGAATTGACGTGTACATCGTCCCAAAGCGAAACATCGAAAAGCTTTATAATATTCCTGGCATATCTATTTACATAGATATTTGTAGTGGTGATCCAATTGCATATTTAACAGGCTTTTGATGTATGTCCAGAGCATAATTTGTCACCGTCTATAAATAAAGCCGTTTATTCGATCGAGTGCTCCACAGCAGTTTGCAGAATAAAAAAATAGAAGCTTATTGGTGAAAATTATAATGTACAAATATAAATAGAGCCACCAATAAATGTATTTCCCGATAAGACTTTTCCATGTAATTAGGAATAATTGATATTGTATTGTAATTAGAATAGGTGAAGTCTATATATTCTATTGCTATGCTCATAGTTAAAAGAAAATGTTCTATTCTTGTTTTATTTTAAAATGTTGTATTACGGCTAATGAAAGCTAAGACGCCAGCTATTTAAAAAAATGTTTACAAGAAAACAATCAGATGAATAAATAACTCAAGATCGTCTTAGAATAAATGATATCACAAACATCTGTGTCCAGTCACAAATTGAAATTAAAAACAAAAATTTTCTATCAAAATATAATAGAATCACTAGATCGCTAGCGTAAAATTTACTTTATAACTTAATACACACATCTCTTTATTTGAGTTTTCATAAAAATACATAGTAACGGATAAACAGTGACAAAAAACTAAAATTAATTACTATTTCGTCGTTCAGGTTTGTTACTTGACGTAACACGTATATATTTTTATTAAAGAATCAAACTCCGTAAAGCTACCGCCGAATCCTTAAAAAATAACAATATACGTTTTTATCATACATTAGCGAAATGCTACATTAAAACGTTTCTTTTTTTTAATTTCTAACCATACAAACAATAAAATTAATAAAAATTCTTGAATTATTATTTCGATTTGTTTATTTATGAATGACATTGCCGCAAAATCAAAGCATTTTACTCGCTCTGAATGTGTAAAGCAATTTTTCAAATATTTTAGAATACGGTAGAATAGGACCTTTGAAATTTAATCAAACGAAAATAAAAATATACATACAAATTTAAGACGTTACACATTGGTTTACAGTAAATGTCTACTCTCCAATGTGGGTCATGTGACTCTAATGGAAGTATCTCGTAATATGTTTCTCAACCATTACATTTTTCGAAAAGAGAAGAAGTAGATTGATTAGAATCTATTTCAAGATAAGCATAATAGTAAGCAAATCGTTCTCGGTACACCTATTTATTTTTTTAAAAATCGTCAAAATCCATGCATTTGAACAGAAATCATTACATCGATTGAAAAAGGCCGTTTGTCCTCGGAGTCGAGATATAATAACGTTGACCACTTCACTATGGACCCGACAACACTCCAATTCGTAATATAAATGTAAAAAAATGTCTCTTTGATTATTGAAAATCTTGCTTCTTGATCATTTCGTGATCATTTATATATTGCGTCTTTTGATTTTATATATTTTTGCTATAAAGAAGAAAGTCGAGCCTCAGCATTGCTTGTATTTTTATTTCGGATATTGAACATGATCCTGGCATTATTCACCAAGGCCATGCTTTATATTACAATACTCGCCATTTTTCTTTGTTAGGTGTCATTCGCGAGAAAAATAATCCATTAGGATTTCCAAAAACTTCCTGTTTATTTATTACATTATTAAAAACGTGGAAGTTAAGTCCGTATCGCTAAAATGAATGAATTCTTGTTTTTTTCTTCCAAATATAGTTTTCCTTTAATTCGAATTCATTAAATTACAGAATAAAAACAAATACTTCATATGCAATGCACTTTGTTTATTTGTAGCCAAAGACAATAAAATATTGGGGAAAGTTTAAAAAAAATATGTTTTTATATAATATTTTATGGAATTTAAACATACTTGCTGGGTATGAGATAAAATAATCATTTTACAAATGGAATCGCAGTTTGTATAAATGTATTTATTAGCGATTAATTTTTGAAGGTTCAAATCCGAAAAGATGACAAATACTATGTACATTATAAAATGCGGTAGCGCGACCACTTTGAAATTTGTAAATAATAACCGCAGTTATTGCCTGCACACTTTCATATATATATCGTTTTAATAGTCTTATTTAAAAAAAACGCTTAACAAGTTTTTAAAGTGAAATAAATATTTGCAAACACCGTAACTAATATCATTTCGAAAAATGGATATAGTATTTATAGTATGAAAAATTACCAACGACGATGTCGAATTTCGACATGCATTAATTCGAAACAATATTTTAAAGACAGCACCAAATAAGCCATAAAATAACAAAATTCTTACAATATATTATACATGAAGGCGACAAAAAAACAAACAACATATTACATACAACTTTTATCGATATTTTACAAATATAATTCGATTTTTTTTTAATACTTGAAAAAAGACTGTCAAATTCTTGATTGAATAAAATTTGTAAAAGAAAAAAATGTAGGTTTCTTTGGTTGGTATAACAATGCCTGGCCCTTAGTGCAATGGGAAACGTTGCTAACTTGCGTGACAGATTTCACGAATTCGAAGTTGAATCTGCCTTTATATTTTTCAATGGATTTATAGTTTCTGTTTTGAAGGCTTCCATGCGTGTTGACTTTAAGTTTTTTGATCGTAAAAAAAATCGGCACTGTAGGAATCGTTAACTAACCACTAGTCCAAACACATAACAAGCCTTATTCCATTTATCCACAATCTCTTCGTTTGAGGGAAGTTGAGCAACTGCGTAAAAAGTAGTAAAAATCTTTCCTTGACTTACCTGTATAAGAAGGTCATAAGCTTCACATTGTGAGGAGACATGGATTTAAAAAATATTTATAAGTATTTAAATATTTAAAAATAAACTTACTTGGCACGTGCATTGGGTTCTGCAGTCGATTGAAAACTGTTCGCCGTGATGATGTGCACGCGATCCGACAATGCACGCCTTTCCCGTGGGCACTAAAAAAAGACATTTTCAAATATATTCCATATAAAATAAATACTGCGATGCTTGTAAATAAAGTGCACGCAATACGATTTCAATTTTCTTGCTATCGATATTTCACACTTACACTTTCAAATATATTTTAAAACACGACCCAAGTTGTTCCTTTCAACTTTTTCGAACATTCTAATTTGCTTGGAGTTGATATCTTAAACAAGAGTATTTTTTTATACTCTCAATGGCATTGCCTTAGCTAATATTCGTTAAGCCCTTCTGTTGACCACTTTGCAAGGCATGGCTTAAATAAGAAAACTAATCTGAAAATACTCGTTTTTATTATATATTATATCATAAAAAATAAAAATTACAAATTTCTCTCTAAGTTCAATGTTTTATCATTATCTTCTCCAAAAATAGAGACCAAGACCTTTAATAAAAGCTTTTTTTGTGAAAAAATCTACTAAAATATTGATTGAATTGACATTTATATGGTGAAAAAATAACAATTTATTTTAGTTCTACAAAATTTTATAAGATATGATTGACAGTTATTTCGGCTCACGGTTCGTCAGAACTATAGTTCTACATTAAAAAACACAACTAAAATACGTTGTTATTTTTTCACCGTATTCTACTAAAGTGGTCGCTTGTTTTTTCGTTATTGTATTTTTATCAAAAAATTCTTGTAGTGGTAAATCTGGACGTCTCAAAAGTGAAATTCCAGAAAACTTCATTTGTGATTTGTGTTGTATATTTTAATCAAATATAATTAAGAATATCTCATCTCATGTTAATATCCGTCGCTTTTTGTCTTGTGACAAATTGCATTTTTTTTATATTGTTAGAAACCAAAGCGCGGAAGAAATTTATTACGACAAAGTTAGTATTGTATATTCTTATATTCACGTTAAGTTATTCGTCATTTTTGTTTTTAGTTTTAATGCTTATGATGAAGAAATCCGACCTGGATAAGAAAAAAAATCTAAGTATTAATAGGACTACACCACTGCATTTAATTTCCCAAAAAATACATAGCACAATTAATGCGGTACCTCAAATAAATAAAATTTGGATGTACAATCGATAGTTATGATCTTAAAGTACGTACATTGAATAATACTATTTTATAAAAGCAATTTACAGAAACAAGAAGGGTGTCATTTTTTTTAATCTTGCAAATTAATGCGTATGCAATAATTCCAAAATAACGAGGGGGAAACTTTCAGGCATAACGGAGAAAGTTCGAACTTCCATATAATAATATTATTTTGCGCGGATAGGTTGGAACGGCCAATATGCAGTTTCTTCTTGCCGTAGTTCATGAATGTAAATAGACTTTTGACTTCGTACAGTTATAAACTCAATCATGTCTTCATACCGTCGTCAAATAACCAAGCATATTGGTGCACCAGCGATGGAAAATTAAACCGGATTTTGATATTGTTTAAAAGTGACTGATACTTTATAAAATATTCTTCAAATATAAACGTTATTAAATATAATAAAATGTAACAAAAAACATACTTTATATATTTCACAATCCAAGTATTGCGTGGAAATTCATAAATGTTTTTATATACGCCTTTATTTAAGATTTTAAAGTGAATTTAAGGTACACTTTTAAAAAATATTTTAAGTAAAAAACGAAATCGATGTATCAATCTTTAGAAAGTAATTATTTTGTAAAATTAATAATATCGACTGAAGGTGCTTGATGGAATTTCAATATCAAATTTGAATTATCACAACTTTGTACGATTCCACATGTTTTGTCACTAACGAACTGGATTTCCCCATCCGGCATCTTCAGGCATTCCATTACACGGATTGTCAGTTCTCTTGCATCCGTGAAAAAGAATGCCTGAAGATGCCGAAGGCGAAACCCGGATCGTTAGTGACAAAACATGCGGAATTCCACAAAGTTGTTACAATTCAGATTTAAATATTTGTAATAATGGGATGGACTTTTTTTTAATAATAAAATTATTTAACTAAATTTAAAGATGTGAACGAATTAAAAACGTTTAAGCTCAGTTGTATAATATAATCAAGTATATTTTAATTTCATCCGAATCACATCCTATAGCATACTAAAAATTCGTAAAGAAAAAAAATAACACGGCCAAAGGATTTACCTAGCTCTATTTCGATTAGTAAAAATGGCATTTTTACGAAGCGGAGATAAAACGAAAATTATATATTATGCATTTCATATTTAATCATTATTAAATATTGATTGAATTGGGGTTACTTGGGGTATTTGAAGAACTTCATTATAATTTTTGTAAAAAATGTGCGATGTTTTCACATAGTAATACGATAGTTTATGACATATTTTTATAAGTACACAAAAAAAATGTGAATATTCTTAGCGAAGAAATTTATGAATATATTAAAATATAAATGTTAAAATAAAATCGCCTCTCGAGGTTATTTCATGAAATATTTAAAGAAAGTAGAACAAGTTGGAATAATGTAGTTTTTCTATCTGTAAGGCTTTCGGCGCAGTACGAGACTTTTGTATGAATTGCAGCACAACATCCAATATGTTTTCTCAATACAAAATTTTCTGACAATAACTTTATCACATAATTTTTTTTCACATTTATAAGCTCAGATTTTGCATTACTGCGAATTGCAAGTATGGTTCAGCAATGGTTCTGAATTTCTATAGGGTTTCATATGTTTTCTAATATTTATCCACTTTTTTGAAACTTCGAATACAAATGCAAATAAATGATAAACTCATCAACGAATATATCCAACATAATTAATAATTTTTGATTGTTTTTTTATTGTATTGAAGTTAATTTATGATTTCGACTGAAGGTGCTTGATGGAATTTCTATATCAAATTTGAATTGTTACAACTTTGTAAGATTTCACATGTTTTGTCACTAATGACCCGGGTTTTACCTTTCGGTTTCTTCAGGCATTCCATCACACGTCCACGTTCAATTTCGTCAGTTCTGTTGCATCCGTGTGATGGAATGCCAAAAGGCGAGATCCGGTTTCACAAACAATTCAAATTTGGTTTTAAAGATACATCATTTAAATGTCTGTTTAATTATCTTGTCATATTATTCACTCAAAGCTCATCTAATACTTTGATATTAACATAGTTTTTATCATTTATATTTATATTCACTTAATGCATAATTACAATAAATCCAAATTGAAGATGCAATATTTTTTTATGATTTTGATCGAATTTACACAATCATTTTCCTTACTTATCCTTCATAATTATTTGTATATTTGAATTCTTTTTTCAAAAATATACATTGTATTATGATTGTGTATCGATAGAAAATTGAAATTAATAACGTTCATATTAAAAATATTTATGTTAACTAACTCAAAATATAGAAAACAGATACATTTTATTCCAACAATTTGGCAATATTTTTCGGAAATTCTTTTTTTCGATCGGAACGAGGAATCGAAAGAAAATTCTAGAAAAAAACTTAAAAGTGCTAGTTGCCCTTCATGCTTATAGTTTATTTAATATCGTGAATATTATTTACAGAAGACAAAAAAAATAGTTGAGTTAAAACACAAACAAGTAACGATTCTATCGTCAATTTCTCGTAACAAATATATGTAAACAATTTCACAATAATGTTTCCCATCTTGAAAAAACTCGTTGATTAACATATTTTAACACTTCTTGTTGCCACTTGCAATAAGAAACTAAAAGGTCTCGTGAATAATCGATAAATATGATAATTTCTTTCGTATGCTGTAATGTGAAACAAAAAAGCTCATTGTAAATTGTACAGTTCAAAATTAACTTTTGGAATATATCTTTCTGTCCGGTTATAGCAAATGATTAACGAGGGCACATACCAACTTTCCTGTCATGATAAATTTCAAACATCCATCTCAGAATGTTGGTGGATTGTTGAAACTGAGTACTCTTTTAAACCCCTTTCTATAAAGATATACAATATAAAACATCCTCGATGTTTCTTTCTTGTCCTGAATTTGTAATAAAGTAAATTTTCACATCATCGTGAATAATTCACAAGCGATTTCTACTTTCTGCGCGTTTTTCTTAGTGAATTATACAAACATTGTATATAAATTAAGTTGTGCTTATTTTATGAAGATTTGCTGCTACTTACCTAAAAAGTAACAAGTAGTAAGAGGATTTCAAAAGACGCCTTTTTACTAGAATTGCCTGTTCTTCCAATATTACTTTATTTAATATTATCCATTTTTTTAAGATTTTCCAGTAATATTTATGATGTTTTAAAAGATTTACTTTTATTAGACTGTGCGGGCTATTATTAATGACCTAAGAGCTCACATCATTCTTTATTTATATGTAATATGTCTTTTATAAAATGATGAAAAATTCGCAGCATATATTTTTAATACAATTAAACACACAATAGTAAAATTACCTATAATTATTGGATTACGTTGTAAATTGTTTTGTAGAAATTTGCGTTTTTTTAAAATAAATTCAGTTAGCAAAAAAATGTGTTAATTATAACACGGTGAAAAAAAAGGAATGTATTTTAGTTCTACAAAACTATTTTTTTAAGATATAGCTGATTTCAGCTCACGCCATCGTCAGAACTATGCTTAAACGAACATTTGATTATCTATATATAGCTGTGTAGAAAAGGTACACAATACATCGTCTCTCCTGTTTTAACGACCTAGCTTGCTTCTAGCAAGAAACAATCTTGCTCGCAATAAAAATTGTAAATGAAACTAAAAAGGCTATATTAACAAGTTTACATATGGCACGGAAATTATCTATTAAGGAAACAAAACAGCCCCCGTAGAAGGTTAAGCAATGGCGAACGACAAATATTAGTTTGTTCGTTAAAAATCCTTTGTGATACTTGATATATATATATTGTCTTCCAGCTGTTCTAAAGCCGTCATCTTGCGACTTTTACTACAAAGATGCTAACACTTAGGCGCTGAGTTTGAATTTATATTAAGTGATTTTTTCACCGTTTTGATATATTTGAGTTCTACCAAGTGAATGCCAATTCAATCGATATATGTATTAATTATATTGTGAAAATTCTTGTTGAAAATTGAATTGTTTTTCAAACTATAAACTTAATAGTTTGAAAGTAACATCCATTTCGTGAGGTATTTTAAGCTGCTTAGACAACTACGATGAGCTTTAAATCAAGTTTGAAGCTATTTGAAAGTTTATCTACACGAATACTGAGACTGACAACTCTAAGAAAATTAAATTCACAAAAAAAACATTGTTAAAAAAGTTAACAGCCAAATATTAAAAATTTATCACAACAAAGTTTTCAAATTTCATTCTCCAGTAATACAAAGTAAAAATAACTTTAAAATTAAAATCATTCGTAGAAAAGCAGTTATTTTTTAAAGATGACAACTTCATCTTCGATGTTATTGTAAAAATAGTTTGATAATATATTGTGTAGAATAGTTATAATTTTTATATTATATAATTGTAAAAATAGTTTTTTTTTAATTAATATTACTTATATTGTATTATAAATATATTTATTTAAAAAATATTATATAATTGCCCATTTATGCAGTGATCTATTGGCGTGAAAAAAATATATAATTGGTCTTCAAATTTATGTATTATTTGATAACAAAAAAAATATTTACAATGATTTCCATAGATTTGTGAACCGTTGTAATTGATCAAGCACTGATATAGTTTAATCAAATAGATAAATTCAAACGTATAACAACGTTAACATTAATTTAACAAGGTACCTTCTTGAGATCAATCAACCTTAGAGTATATAAGCAAGCAGAAAGACGTCGGTACAAAAATTCTTTCGTTATTTACTCGTCTGCCAGCTATGTGCAATTATTTATTTCCACGAAACAATCTCCAATATTTTAGAAGGGATATTATATTAAGCACTACGCCAAAACATACCTAGTCAGGGCTAAGCCAATATTTCAGATCTGGGTGCTAACAAGACTTGCCTAAGGACAAGATTTCTTGAGTGGGTTAGTTAAGTTATAAGATTGAGGCCTTCGCCGAAAATCACATTATCCTAATTCAATATTATTTACCAATACCTTAAGCGTTTGCGAAACATTATTTTAAGCCTGTGGATATCGATGTTAAATTTTGCTTTGACATTCTGATAGCTTTTTGTACCAAGGAGGTTTTGTAATTCAAGATAATGGAATATTAAATTCAACCAAATATTGCAAATAGTACCACACTTACTAATAGAATAAAAAATAAAAAGGATTATCTGGTCTCATTTCAAATCTATATTTACCGAATAATAAAAAAAAGTGATTTTTGAAGAAAATATTGGCTATTACTATTTTTTGGACAGACTAACGATAGACATACTATTAAAAAGTTATTCACTTTCTCTTGTATTCATTATTAAGACTACATGTGTGTGAGAGGATTTACGCAAGACTATCTATGAGTTACTTAAATAGTCTAACTGGACACTGCTAAAAATATGGTTGGATAAAGAAAGAACTATTTCTTCATATCCTTACTTTTATATAATTGTGTATTTCGGAGAATAAAAAAATATAATTTGAATATTTTCGTTTAAAATGCGAATAGATTGTACTCCCGACAGCGATACTAGAATTAATACTTAATTTATTTTAAGAATCATTTATTAGAGCTAAAAATATAGTACAACACTGATATACTATTGATTAGTTAAAATTTTATTGTAAACCTACAAATATTTTTTTATTTAAGCTTCCCATTTAAAGTTTTGATAACAAAATCACTTTAATGTGAATTGGCTAAAAAATCCAGAACTTCAAATAGTCTTCTTTAATAATTACATTTATATCATAAAAATGAGATTTAAATCATTATAGGCTTTAAACATAAAAGATAAAAAAATGTTCTATTATTACAAAAACAATACCATGGCGTCGAAAAATAAAATGAATTCCATGAATGTATTAAATTCAATTGTTACATTTATGATTTCAAAAATAACAATATTCTATTTATTTTTATTTTGACAATTGAATACTGTACTTTTTTATTTTGCTAATTTAATTGTGTGATAAAAACTGGCGGTATTTGACAGTTTAATATTTAGCTAAATGTTTTCATTAAATTTTCATTTCAAACCAATCTGCGCATAAATGTTTACGTTAAGTTTTTTCAGATAACATTCACAATAATTTAGTCCATCGTTTTTATTTCTACTCGTTTTCAGATTATTTCACGAAATTTGTTATCTTTTATTACATGATAGCGTCCACACTTGACGTAAATCATATTGAGCGCGACAACTGTAGCTAGTCACTTAATTAATATTTTTGGAAATTGTAAGAATTGTGAAGGATAGAGAATGTATTTGAGTTAAGCACTCGTTATCACATTTTTTACATGCTTTTTTACGATCAAATAGAATATCGCTGTTAAGGAATGTAAACATTAAAGAAATTTGTGCATTTAAACACAAACCCGTGAACGATTGAAAAATCAATGCTTGAAACGTATCAGTCTAGCAATTTGAATCTGTATAAAGAGCAAACGCTCAAAAGCGACGACTATCAGACAAAAAAACCGCATATGTATTTTCAAATATTTTATAATTTTGTTGCTGATAATATGAGTTTTGAATTATATGGTATAACATGTAACTGAAAAATAATGCAGAAATATCTTTTTTTTAAGATTATGTAACTCATTAAGTTTTTTTGTTTAATTTCTTGTCATAGATATTCAATATAAACAAACCATAAACTATTTTATGACAGCGATATTTATTAACGATTCTTAGATTCAAAGGCAACATCTTATTTAATGGATTGCAAAAATCGTTTATCAAACAGTTTTCCTGAACCATTTATTCGGGTGCTGTATTTTTAATTTATAAAATAGTTATATATACTTTAAATACATAACTTTTTGAAAATATTTTTCACGTGTTGCGTGCCGAATTATAATACAGCTCAAACTAAATAGCAATAAAGAAGATTTTAATTCGTAGCGATTATGATCTAGCGCTACAATATAAAAAATATTCATCTGCTCAACAGCTTAGAAAATGGATTTAAAGATTTAAGTACAGGGTTAAGGCAAAAAATATGGCTATAGCTAATCACTCTCATTACGTTCCGTTTTAAAATATAAGGATGCTTGAAAGATAATTTTTTTGAAAATAATTCAAAAAAAATATTTGTACACTTTCACATGTTTTGTCTCTAATAAACTGTGTTTTTTCTTTAGATATTTTCATGCACTTTGGAACAAGAATGCTGTTAAACTAACTGTTTAATGATGCAGATTAATTTCCTTATCTACAAAAAAAAAGAAGAAACCCAACACAAAATCAATTACAAATTGATTTTTGGCTTAGATAGATTAGTTACCTTCAGTCGGCCAATATTAAAGATAAGTAAAATTAAGTTTATTATAACAGAAAATTTTTAATGTATCCCGAATAAATAAAGATTAAGAACGCCTGTGCTAATATATTGGAGCGGCAAATATCTTCATTGGAAACTTGCCACAAACCTTGGCCATTTTATTATCCAGTAAGAATATAAATTCGAATGAATGTCTTCGTGTATGTATGTATACGTTACGTAACAATAAGCTCTACCTATGGCTTTTATAAAACGTCATTCGACAATAAATATACATAAGGTTTTACTTAATAAAAATAATATTGAAATAAACGGATTTTCTTTTGTTGCGGATATTTCTAGATATTTTTTTATTTAAAATTGAAGACGTTTTCAATGAATGAATGAAAAATACCGTTGCAGAATAATCGTTGTAGCCATTAAAGGAATTGGCAAGAGATTTCGCCAAAGTGGCATCCAACCAAACATGTAATTGACGTTTTCTCGATAGTAGATAATGATAATTATCAACCAAGCTGTAGTTTATTTTTATTTGTTTTTTTTTGTTTAATATTACGTATACATTACAATCTTTAAGCAAAAATAACTAACATAATGTAACGTTACATTTGAAAAAACAACCGTAGCCTGGATCTGTTTTTATGTCGATTGTTGATTTTTTCAAATGTTGGATGTTTTTTATATAAGGGTTGATGTATTGAAGCCACTTTTAACAGTTTAAAAACATGAAAAGAATTGATTTTTTTGGCATATTTCTTCCGAGTTAAATGAAATAAAAATGAGACTTTGTCATGTTTAATAATCGAAAAATTTTCAAATATTTTTTGAACATGAATTGTTTGCTTATCTAAAGTTTCTAACCAGTGTGCCGATGGTGATTGTATTATCAATTTTTCAACAGTATTGCATTAGACGTAAGCGTATTCCATGTGTACAATATTGAGTATAAACAAATACTATTGTTAATGTATTAAAGTAAAGTTGATTTTGTTCGAGTTTGCTTGGTTAACTTCCCTGTTATTTTTTATTTTAATTCCTAATGTTATCTTTTATAAATCTTTTACACGTTGGAAAAGAAATAAGCCGTGTAGTTTTTGATTTTTGTAATAAAACAAATGCACCATTAAATAAATTAAATATGCATAAAATTATTTAATAAATTTTGAACTTTTAAACAGCTTTAACTTACTTTGAAGTAAAACTCAAGATAATTTTATGTCACCCAAGATTACTATATTTTGTCATAAAACCAATTTACTATGCACAATTGTTTTCGTATATCCATTTACCGAGAACGCAGGAAAATGTGAATGTTTCTACAAATCAAAAAATTTTCATCGTGCAGATATACAATTCTGATCACCGGCTATATTTCAGCACAGTCAATTGCTTATAAAAAAATATGAACGAAACTATTATATATTCTTTGAAATCGGTAGGCCATTAATGCACGCAGATTTGGAAAATAATATAAGTAGCGTCAACACAGCATTATTTAAAGGGATTTTAATTTAACAGTTATTCATTCTTAACTTAAAAATATATTTATGTTATTGTAGCACTAAATAGTTTTACTGTTGAAAAATTATATTACAATGAGTTGATTTAAAATCACCAGAATATATTTAAAAAAAAAACATGTGTTATGTAAAATGAGTCTTGACAATCGGTTATCAAAAGATTCGTCACTGTTGAAATACAAGTGTTATTGAATACGCTATTTGTAATCCATCAAGCTCTCTCAGCTGATAATGCAAAACAAAATTCACATGAATATATACTTTTTTTTTAAATAATAAAAACACATTTTTAGTACTTATTTCCACAATATATTTTTTTTTTGATCAGGACCGGTTTCGCTCATCGCGAGCATTTGATAATGCTCGCGATGAACGAAACCGGTCCTGATCAAAAAAAAAATATATTGTGGAAATAAGTACTAAAAAATGTGTTTTTATTATTTAAAATATCATGCCTTTCCATCAAGAAGTGACAGTTAACACCTTAAAAATGAATATATACGTTTTGGTAACATTTTTTGATCATTATTTGCTTTGCCATTTATAGAACTTTCATCGCACCGAACATGAACTATTTTCAGTGTTCGCAATAACAAAACCTCCACACTCGGGAACTGAAACCGTAGGTCGTTTAAGTGCTGCAAAAATGATGCCTACATTCTGTATTTTAAAGGAAAAATAGATGTGAAATACCATCTGACCGTGGGTCACCTGGTCTGACAAAGTGATTTTATATTGTGGCAGGAATATTTTCCAGCGCTGTGAACCTTATTTCACTGAAGGAGTGACTCAATAAAGTAATATTTTCTTTGTAGTAAAATTGAGCTTAATAGTACAGATTTTTTGATTTTATTGTAAATATAAGTGCACGTTTCATCGTCATTGTTTATTCTTGGTTATTATACTGTCTCAATATATATATTTACTTGTATGATGAAATTAGAATTTATATACAACAATATTATTCTACATTATATTTGAATTTTAAATAAGACTTCACGTGATCTTTAAATCAATTACAAGCATTATAATTGAAATACGTTATAAGAATTTATTATTTTAATTGAATTTTAAATTCGAAAAAAAACCGTATCGCTCTTGACTTTCTGTGAAAATAAATTATATAATATACTTAAAGGCAATTTCAGTGAAGTTTCCATTAAAATATTAAATAAATAATGAATATTTTCAAATATGAAGCTTAATGTACGTCAAATCATGAACAAGTCCTCGTTAAGTTTTCGTAGAAATATAATCATTTCATTTTTATACGCAGAATATTGTTTACAAACTGTGTTTTTTTAATCGTAAATACTAACAGCAGGGTGTTGTGACGTATTTCAAAGTTGAGGGTATATTGGTTTGTAGACAGTGCATCCAAAAGAACTTAACCAAACATTTTTCTTTAAATACCTATCGAATATTTTAATGCTATTTTTTTCAATAAATTTGTAATATTTTATAACTATATTAATAAATTATACAAACCTCATCCGGAGATAAGATAATATCTCAAAATAATGTTCCAAGTTGAGAGAACATCTTTCACATCCTCTAATAGTATTTAATACGTGTTGCCCAACTGTTCAAATCATAAATCATACGATACACATGATAAATGACGTTTAATACTTGTAAGGGAGGAAATTCAAACTACTAGCATACAAAATAGTTATCATTATGGCATTATCAAAGAAGCAAGCCTACATTTTGATTCACTTAACATTAAACCAAACGCTATGTAAAATAACTTGAAACCCGTCTACGGTTCCTTCTGCAAAACAGTTGTGTGTCAATGTTAGAGCATATCGTCATTGAGTTGTTAAAATTTATTATGTGAAATTTAATCACATTTATTATTAAATGTGTCAAATATAAGACCATTTGTTTTCATATAGTCAAAAAAATACGCATTTCATTCAGTGTAATATTTATTGTTGAATAAAATAGTTCTGCAAAATCTCAAATGTACGATCATTGCTTCATAGTTTTGTTGTAGCAATTCTCATATTAATTTCAAATAAAACACTTTTGATTTTATTTCTTAAATATATGAACTAAAAAAAACCGACTTTTCAACTCGCAATACTTAATTTTTTTTCTATATCCACTTTCCTATTATATTATATATGAAACAAATGGACTTAAAATAAATGTTATCTTAAAACACGTTTTTTTACGAGAAATACTTGTACTTCAGTTGATCAAATTTTAATCTAAATTACTAGATGACACTTATATTTTTCTACCTTTTTTACTAGCCAAAATATCTGAATGTTTTCCATCAACAATTGTCAGCTATAAACGTAAAAATATCCTTCACTGCTTTCTAATTAGTTACTTTTGAGGTGCTAACTGTCACTTATTGGTGGAAAAGCAGTATATTTTAAACAATTAAAAAAATAAGTACTATTCACACAATATACTTTACGATTAAGACCGGTTTCGTTCATCGCGAGCATTATCAACTGATAGTTTAGAAATTACGAACACATCTATGTAAAAAAATAAATAATTATATGAGTTATCATAAAATACTCAAATAATTCAATGTAACCCAAAATGTTGTGTAACTTGACTCGTTTTTAATTTGTATACCATCAATTGATAACGCTTGTCATGAGCGAAACAGGTCCTGATTGTAGAATATATTGTGGAAATATTGTTAAAAGATGTTATGTTATTACTTAAAATTAGTTAAAAATAAATGAACAGTTTTTGACAAAACAAAATTATCAATTCGTCTCATCGTTTACAAATACGTTAAATAGTATCTTTTCTGACAATGCCAAATTTCTCAGCTAAAAAACTATACCCCATCTTTTAGTTAAAATCCTTGTAACATCGTCGAGTACACATATAAATTTGTTGATACTAAACTTAAAGCGTAGTTCTTAATTCAAAATGAAATATTTTTGAACAGCGAATTCGTTGCTGAACTTTTTTAATTAAGTAGAATTTCGTATAATGCAGCTTAAAACTGGCCCGACATAATATAATATTATGTAATAATTCTGTAACCAATACAGACGCCTAATTCTCATTCAGCGCAGTACCTGATTAAAAGCAACTGTTTTTTAATCTTAGAACATTATTTTTATAATCCTTAATCTAAAGAAATGCAATATTACACGCTGAAAAAATAGCAATTTATTTAAGGCCTGCATAATTTATAATGTATACAGTTGATGGCTATTTTGATTTAAGCCTTCGCTTGAACTCTTCATCATAGTTCTGACGAGGGCGTAGGCTGAAATAGATATCAATTTCATATTCCTTTATTCAATATTTGACCTTAAGCGTCTTCGGCTAAAGTTGAACAATGAATTTACCGACTTAATTTAACTAAACAGAGTTGTTAAAATATACATATTTGTTGTTGTATTACTACTACTTAGGTATTCGATTGAATGTGATTATTGCTCTTGTCACCGTGATATAATGGATTTCTACCGAATAAATGCCAATTCAATCAATAAATGCGATATTTTTAATTGAATTGGCATTTACTTGGTAGAACTCCATTATAACATGGTGGAAAAATAGCAATGTATTTTAGTCCTGCAAATTTTTCATTAGATATAGTTGATAGCTATTTCGGCTCCCACCATCGTCACAACTAGTATGCAATATTGTTTTCGTCAGAACTGGAAATGCGATATTATTTTCGTTGAAAAGAGTTGAAAAGTGAATCTTTAACACAATTTTAAGATTCTAAGCTACGCATGTCTAATATAATAAATAATAAAATACGAGATAAATGTAAAAAAACGCTAGTTATAAATTTTCAGAAACACATTTTCAAATCGATTCATATTTTCACATTATATGAAATATAAGCATTGAGGCTTTTTTCAAACGGACTGAAATCAATCGCTTAAGCTAGTTCTCATAGCACATACAGATACGGGGTTTGGCTAGAGAAGAACCAGAAAGCTCTTAACAGCTTTTAGTTATCTCCGACTTCAGGTGTGAATGTGTAGGTTTTCTCGTACATTCACACTTTACCCAATCTGTATTTATATTCATATAATTTTATACTGAGAACAGTATCAAAAAAGCAAAATGCACAAAACGTGAAATAGTATATTTTCCTTTTTAACTTTAATAATAATAATATAGTTTTCAATAAACACTTAAATTTACTATATTTTGATAACGAGTTATTAATTTATGATATCAACTGAAAGTGCTTGACGGAATTTCAATATCAAATTTGAACGATTCGACATGTTATGTCACTAACGACCCAGGTTTCCCCTTTTGGCATCTTCAGGCTCTAGCTGCCACTTAGAGCTTGCCTTGGGGCTTGTGTTTTCCTGTAATCAGTACCTTTGGTATATAGACGATGCTACCTTTTTATTGTACGTCAGTTCTGTTGCATCCGTGTGATAGAATGCCTGAAGATGCCGAAAGGCGAAACCCGGGTCATTAGTGACAAAACATGTGGAATCGTACAATGCAGCACTTCAAATTTAGCGAGTCATTATATTTTGATATTCAAAATATTTTTTTATTAAGAAATTAGTACGGTGTAAATTATTAAAATATGATAGGTCATTAAAAAAAAAACATTTATCTCAGAATGGCATTACAATATAGTTTATCAAATTATCAATTTCTTCTACTTATTATAATTAATTCCAATATATCTGACAACGTAATTGTGAGAAATTTGATTTTAAGGCGTCAATAATATGATAGTCTGTCACGTACATGTTAAATTAACTATTGCGCAGTGGAGATGAAATACCTACAACACAACAAAAAATCTTGAAACTTCCAGCCATGTTAAAAAGTCTGCCTTAATAAAAAAAAATATTCTCTTTGACGGCAGCATTATTTTCAAAAAAGTTTATGTAGAAGTTAATACGTGTATTACACATTGAACGTGTGTCTGGAATAGACGCTTTATTTTACAACAACAACAATTTTCGCGACGTACATTCATAATATCTACATTTCCAATGATTTTGTTTTGAATATAAAATCGAGACTATTGTGTAAAATTTCAATTTCAAAATAATTTCACTAATCTTTTGTATAATACATGTTTTGTTTTGTAAATTTGTTTGTAAGAACAGATTATTTTTAATTGTGATGTCCCCGGTAGATATTTTATTCACTATGTTTTATATTCATACTTCTTATTGACAGTATCATTTATTCAATTCATTTTGGTTCCTCATATAATATTATTCAAGTTTTCATAATTTCATTGTAAAAAAATTCCATTTACCATTTTTGTTATTGAGTATTTCATAACGTGTATTAGAATTTTAATTTAGATTTTTTTATTAAAAATTAGTTGGTATAAATATCTTGATATTTATTTGTAAAATATTTTACTAAATTTATAAAAAAGTTATGTGATAACCTGTGAAGTATTTTTTTAGCTCATGAACAATCCATTTTATATTCCTGGTAATTGTGAACTCAAAACTTTAATTTGTGTTTCAGATGATAATGTTTGCGATGAATAAAACTAGTCCAGATCTTCATATTATGAAATATTGAAAATAAAATATGCATTTTGTTTTATTATTGGAATATTTACAAGGGCATTTATATTAAAATTTGAATATAGGCACGTGAGTTGTGGGAGCTAGATTTTCTCCATTTCAATACAATATTATGTGTATAAAATGCTATCGATATTATGTGCATTCAAAATGAATGTCGTTTTTTCACCAACAAATCTAAAACTTAAATAAGTTTTTGAAAAATTTGTGACCAAAATAATTTTTAGAACGTTCAATAACATTCCGCCATCATTCTGATAAATGAAAAATACAATTCTTGTAAATAAATATTCTTTATCTTGAGTTGGATTTTTAGAATAAAACAAATTTTACTGATTACCTAAATTGTTTTTTTTTTAATACTTAATCATTGAAACAGTTACTCGTCAGATGGTGAAACGTACAGTGAATATGTAAAATGCAATATAGTTATACGGAAAAATTCATTTATTTTTCGCCCTGTCAATTCCCAGATAACTCTTTGATAGATGTTGTCAGATCTGTATGGATTTCAATTGCCGGTTCTATCCAATTAAATGCGTTGTCTACTTCCAGACATATTTTTAAAACGATATTTTAACTGTATCATCGATAATATTTTTTGTTCTGATTTTTTCTAGTGAACCGGAATTCCCGTCTAGCCTTAGTATTTATTTTTTAACGACAAGCTTTTTTGTTTATCTTCAAATGAAAACAAAGTTTTTTTTTTGATTTTACGAGTAGTCTTTCAATTAAAAGATAAGGTAAAAAGCACGTAAAGAATACGTCATCTATTTGGACTCTACGTTAATATATAAAAAATTAATAATGTGAAAAATGTTTTGAAAAAAAGTACTAATACTAAACCATTTAATAAAATGCCTTCAAATCCAATAATATAAATTAATTACTAAGTTTAAGTATTCATGGCTGAATGTACCACATGGGCAAAATAAAAAAAAATGAATCATGGCCATTCAATTAAAAATTCGAAAGTTTCACCGTCGTTCACTAAATGTTGCTGCGTTTGTTTGCCCGCTATTGCATTTTGCCATATAAAAGACTGCGGTTCAAAAATATTTAATTCCATCTAAAGCCTCACAGCGGCTAAGCTTCAAAGCTTTAAGTTGCTGAATGCAGATCCCCAAAAACCTTTTTTTTAGCTTGTTCTCATACAAAACTACAAACTTTAAATCATAGCTCTAAATGAAATACATTTCGCAACTACACCTAATGTTTTATTAAATCCTACAATACCGACAACGTAACATTCAAATGGATTACTTGTGTTTTAAAACTCATTTTGTATTCACATACCTGCTTTTCTCGTATAAATCTAGTATTCGCCTTATAAACATTTCGGAGATCTATTAAAAGTTCAATTTAAAGCACAAAAAGATTCTCGGTATAAACATTTATAATTTTTAATAAAAGAGCTCTATTACTTCATATTACTTTCTGCTTGTAAAAAAATAATGCATCGTAGATTTTGCATATGTATCATTCAAAAACACATGATTCGTTCAGTTAGTGAATATTATAATTGGAGAAAGTCAACTAATCAGTCTGTTAAAAATATGATTAAATGCTATTTACAAATAAGCGAGAAACAAAATATGATACGTATGTCATCATAATCTTCATTTAATTTGTCTTTGAAATTTGAAGAATTTGCGATCTAATTTAAATATATTGTTTTGAATTAGTGTATATATTATATATACCGCTATATTTTTTTGTCATTTAGGTTCATACGTGATGAAATTTGTTTACGAAATAAATATTTTCATAGATTTTAAAGTAACACTGTTGTTACACAAAAAATATCTACCGCGTTATTGTATGAAACTAAGAGCCTGAAAAATAGGGTTATCATTGGCTTGTGCAATGATTTACACGGGCTTTTCCTAAATAACGTGAAATTCTAAAGAAAGCGATATAAATTTTATTGATTGAATTGGCATTCACTCGGTAGAACTCCATTATAACACGGTGAACACGGTAGTTCTGACGATGGTGTGAGCCGAAATAGCTATCAACTATATTTGTTAAAAATAATTTTGTAGAACTAAAATACATTGCTTTTTTTTCACCGTGATATAAATTTTGTTTGCGGAAATACCAGAACAATCGATGAATTTATTCAGAAGCCAAACTTAGCAACAGTAATTAATTAGAGCGATAGTATGAACTTGAGAAGTATTTGATCTCAATATTTGATGTTTTGCAATTGCGAAGCTATAGTCACGTGAAAGTAATGAGCTTTTTTTAAATTCTTTAATTATACGTATTATAATGTGCCGAGACACTGCTTAAGTTTTAACTTGTGCCTTATGAATCTGATATATGAGGGCAGTAGTATGTATTGTATAATAACATACAACAAGACAAGTTGGCTTATTGTGAGATTACTACAGCTTAAAACATTTTCAATAGACTGCTACACGGTAATCTACCTTTCCTTGCTCCCATTCCCCCATACCTTTTCTACCAGCCGAAGTGTGTTTACCTGTCTTTTTCATTTTGAATCTTAAATAGATGGTATAAAACATTGATTTTATTATATAAAAAAAATATTTTTCAAATACAATATATTTACCACTATTATTCCATTTATAATATACTCCACTCTCATTCCATCCATCCACTTTGTAGATTAAATTTTCAATATCGTATATAATATTTTCTCTAACGTTTATCGTTTTCACTTATTTTCTTTTTTTCTCGTCAATAACTGAAGCACTAATCGAAACTCAAAAACACCCATTAAATTATTGAAAATAATAAAGCGCATATTACATCTCAGCAGAAGTTTTTTTTGTATGATTAAGAATGGAAATTTTTTATAGCTCTTTCTATTTATTTAACATTAACGGTGATAATTAACAAGTATACTAAATTGAAACGAGTAGAAAAAATTAAATTTACAAATTAGAGTAATTTTCATATTAAGTTAAACACTTATTTGAATTAGAAAGGTATCTTAAATATTGGTAGACTTTTATTTATTTTAAAGTTAACATTCAATTCAAAAAAATGTAAATTATGAATTTCGCGTCTTTCTTAAATGAAAGAACGTCGAATTATATCACTTGTTTTCAATGCTAAAGTATTAAAATTTCATGAACTCTATATGAAAATAATTTATTTTTCTCACGAGACTTTACGGTCAACAGGTAAATATATTATTGTTGCGAGAACATTTTTTCAGTAACTATTCTGGTAAATATTAATAAATTTATTGATATTTTAGTACTAGCTATTAAATATAAAATAAGATGTTATATAAAATCGAAAAATGGTTGGCGACTTATCAAGTTCGTTCCGGATGATTGAAAACATTTAATATTTGACTATATAAATGAGGCATTGACAAATCACAAAAAATATCCAACCGTAACAAGAAAAGTTTGCATATAGATAACTACTAAATCATTTTTATGAAACATCACTGTTAAGAAATATTTTCTAATAAAAATAGGCAAAAACCTACATAAGCACATAATACCATAGACGGAGAAAAATTTCTGCGCTTCTAAGTCGCAAATTACTTAGAATTGGCTGGTATAATGATAACCTTTCAAGTTGGTTCTTTATGATTTTATATAAAAGGCAATCATATGAAAATTTTCATGATGCTTTCATAATGAAATTGATAAGTTGGCGTCATGCAAGTTTTCAAAAGTACTGGCCAAATTTCTAAGATAAATCAACTACTCTATTGAAATAGTGAATAACGTTCACGGTATTAAAAATATTCTGTATTTTATATTATTTTGATTTTCCATTCATAATAATTTGCATATTACTATTCGCCAATTGTATAAAAATGTTTTATAATATTCCTGTATGAACTATTGAAAAAATTATAATAATTGTGGTTATCAATCACGTATACACATTCAATTAACAATATAATTACACTTAAATAACATAACAAATATAGCGTACGATATGAACTATACAACTTAATAAGCATGTATTTAATAAATCTGTGCCTTTGGGCTTACCAATACACCCAACATTCTTTATCATCTCTTATTAATATTTTTTTACTAACACAATGAAATCTAACTTTTTAACATTCGATTTACACTATCCTAGCAATAGAATTTTATTGTACGTATAACATAATGCATAAACATTTGTTTATTAATAAAGCTTTCCATCACTTAACCAACCTTTCTTTAGGGTAAGTGCGAAAATATTTCACATTACATAACGGAGCGGTTTTTACTTGCGTTCTGTATTAGCTTAGTTATACAGGCAAGGCTATCAGAAAACTACCACAGTGCAAACTATATGATACAACTTACTATCTACGATGTGATGGTTTTTTTGCATTACCGTAATATGGATAGTTGTAAGAGTGATAAACTTTTTAGGAATAAAGAGTTAAGAAATCGTAAATGTATTATATCACGGTGAAAAAATAGCAATGTATTTTAGTTCTACATTTTTTTATAAGATATAGTTGATAAATGAACTATGTTTAAACGTACATTTGCTTATCTATATATAGCCGTGTAGAAAAGGTACACAATACATCTTCTTTTCTGTTTTAACTACCTAGCTTATTTCCTGCTAGCAATAAAACTAAAAAAAAAATCGTAAATGAAACGTAACAGGTGGCAATTTCAACAAGTTTAGATATTGGAAGGAGATGATGGTTTATTACGGGAAGGCAATAGCGCCTCGCAATGATCTGAGGAGCGGCGACCGATTTATGTGTCGTGCGCCAAAATAGCTACCAACTGTGTCTTATAAAATTTTTGTGGAACTTAAATACATTATTATTTTTACCGTGTTATAATGGAGTTCTACCATGTAAATGCCAATTCAATCAATAATATATTATTTAATTACTAATAATTTTCATAAAGTACAAGTATAAAGCAAATTGTTCATGTTTTTTTATGTAAATAAAAATGTCTGTCAATATACCCGACTTGACAAACTCGGCTGCATTCGTATTTACTATTTTCGTCAGGGAAATGTAAAAATTACAATTTTCTAAAGACTTTTGTGGTCGCGCATCGCTATTTTTTGTCAGTATTGTGTCGGATTTTGAATCAGGAATGCTCATGGGAAAATGCGATTTTTTTGTAAGACTTTTCTTTTATATCAATTTTTGTATAGTATCTCTATAATATGTAGTATATAACTATACAAATGCGAAAAAATCCATCTTATATTATATGATCGTGAAAAACATATTACAATAAAATATGTGATTTTTGATTTCATAAAAAAAGAATATTGTCCAGTTTGCTAGTAACACACCTATCAATAGCTTATTTTTTTAAATAATGATTGTTTGCAGACACCATTTTTATTAATGAAATCAAATAAATGTTTTTTTTTATAAAAAAAAACACATTTTTTAGTACTTACTTCCATAATATATTTTTTGATCAGGACCGGTTTCGCTCATCGCGAGCATTCGTCATCGCGAGAATACAATTTACAAGCAAGTCTATTTATACAAAATTGTTGAGTTAAATGTAGCAGATATACAAAACCATGGGTGCAAAAACTAAGAAAAATCAATTAGTTTAATAGTAAAATGTTAACAATCTCTTGTTAATAATTTTCAAACAAAATCAAGGTAAATCAATTACTCAAACCAACAATCAATTACTTCACCTAATGAGTTTTCTTATGATTTTTCATAGCTCTTAATGGATTGTTAATTTACCTTATTTTTGTTTAAAATGTTTTAATTAATTATTAATCGTTTTGCTGGAGAGATGAAAAGAATAATATGTGATCACAGAACCTTAAAAGTGACACATTTAAAAAATCTATAAACGAAAATAGAATAATTGATGAAAAAATCAATATCTAGGCTTCAATTATTAAATTACTTATTATTATTATTTATTACTTTAATATTTAAAAAATAATGCGACATCGTGTACTAATTAATAATATATATTTATAGTAACCCCTCGCTACCCTATTTACGGAAACACACATAAAAATATACTTCTTCTTCAACTGAATATTATTTCTATGAATGTATATTTTTAAGATGTATATATTCATCGTCAAAGCATAATAATATCACTGTGTCCGTTTAAACTACTTTTATGGGTTTGAAACGTTAGATCGCATTGAATATTATTTCTTTGTGAGGGGTGGGTATCTGCAATATCGTCAACCTTCTTTCCAAACCTACTTCCTTTTCCCATCCTAATTTAACGCACCCCCTTAAAATTGATTCACAAGCATCTCTTCTAATAAAATATTATTGCCGAAAAATAACAACCTGACAATATATAAAGTGAAGTAATATTATATTATTCGAAATGTTTTTTTTTCAGTAAGTCAAGTAGCTTTTCATTTATAAGCGAAATTTGCGAAAATAACTATCATCAATATTTAATGGAGAATAATAAATTTTGAAGATTTCATTAATATTATAAATGAAGATTGATGGATTAGTGTATTTTGGTTTTATCTGATATACAAAAATTATTTTCACTTTCACTATTTTGACATGATTGTTTTGAGCACTTGTTCATATATTTATTACTCTTGATTCTTTGTAATTCATTCAATCATAATTATATTCAAATCGTTTTGATATATAAAACGAAACATTTTCAACATAATCAATATTTGATCTCAACCTTTGGCGATTCAACAGTTTTGAAACATCGAGTAGTGACACCAATTATTACATGGTATCACTTTTAAGGTGTTAACTGTCACTTCTTGATGGAAAGACATGATATTTTAAATAATAAAAACACGTTTTTCACTACTTTTTACACAGTATACTTTTTGATCAGCACCGGTTTCGCTCATCGCGAACATTATCATCAGTTGATAAAACCGAAATATTTTTTATCTATAACGAATTTTTAAGCTTAATTTTAAAATTAAATAAGTTTTTATGTTGGGCTAAAATATTATTCAAATAAAATATGAGGCAAAAGCATACATAAGTTTCTTATTTAAGTATATTGACTTGTCACATACGTTAATGGTGAATGCTTTCTCAGGCGTTCCTGTTAAAAATACTATTTACTGACTTACATCTCGTAAATTTTTGTTTCTATTTGAAATTTTAATAAAATTTTAAATATGTGCACTCTACTCTATAAGTAAGCATATAAAATATAATGTTAGTGGTTTGTCAATTTGAAAATAAAAGCAAAACCCTTTTTCTTAAAATTTTTAATTTATTAAGTATTTTTTATTCCTATATCATTGTTTTATATATTTATGTTAAATCTACAACAATTCTCAAAAAAAAAATGGCAAATTATCTTAATTTTTATAATAAGTAATGAAAGAATTTCTCACAAAATAGGTAGTTTTTTAATGCATTTCTAGCCTTAATAATAAAATTCACATAGTTAAAACTAACTCTGTTGAAAATTGACATTAAGAGCTCATTCGCTCCGAGCAAAAACGGATGAATTAAAGAGAAAAGATTTTATTTCGTTGCTCGTATATGAATATGCACCGAAACAAAATGTCATGCTCACATCATATCGTCCAGACATATTCAATTAATTGCAGAAAAGAAACCATGAATACGTTATACTTGTGGATTTATATGCAAAAGGACGTTTATCCGAGCTAGCGTATTGGAGTACGACTCAGTAATATGTTACTGGAATTGGTTAGGGGAAACGCGAACACCGTCTTCTACGAGAATTTAACTGAGCACAGATAAAATTTTAAATTTGCCAATACATTTTAAAATGATAGACTGATTTCAATAAAATATGT
Source organism: Himalopsyche japonica (assembly GCA_028555115.1). Classification (NCBI taxonomy): domain Eukaryota; kingdom Metazoa; phylum Arthropoda; class Insecta; order Trichoptera; family Rhyacophilidae; genus Himalopsyche; species Himalopsyche japonica. Next base: position 2,126,656 of record JAHFWJ010000015.1, read on the forward strand.
GTTCTTTACCTAACCTAACATTAATTCTATGCTGGCATGTACCGTGAATTGTCTTAAATGATAAGTTGAATACTGAATTATTTACGTTCTTCGTTTTGCAAACATAATATTTCGTCATACGATTTGTTTTTTTGATAATATTTTATGGTCAACGAAATTATTATAATAATCAAATATTTTGAATTCAATATATTATATAACGCTATGAAAACAACTCAGAGGCAGAAACAATTACAAGTTGTTTTAAAGGTTCTTTTTGGGGATTAAAAATATAATTATTAGATCGGCCGTTATTCGATAGTGAAATCGTTTGAATGAAGCTAAGATGTTTGCAATAAGTCTAACGAATTGTTACATAATAATATAACGAAGAAATACAATTGTATACTTATCGTTTATTGACATAATTTTATTTTTTCTGGTTTTTTATTTAAGAAAATCGATCTGTATTTAATATATATATTTTCACTAATTAAATTTACTGAAAAAACACATTTTTTTTCGTTCATTGAATTGAAATACAATTCAAATTATACCTGTGTATGATAACGTTTTGTTTATTATAAATTATGGTAGAAGACAATGTCTTAAAATACTAATTTTTGATTACAGTTCAAATTATTAATTTTAAAAAGTTGTTGTGTGAAATTAAGTAATGATAATTACAGTTGTACACATGTTACATTGATCATTTTAAAACTTTTATATATTTAGGAAAAAATGTATTATAAATGTATTAAATTAGATACGTGCTCACTATTTCCAATCTAACAAGAAAAAATCGAAAATGTATTGATTTTTAAGTTGATAAGTCAATGCGATGTCTCTAAGCCCATAAATGTATGTGACGTTTTTATTTATTCCTACCCGCCAACCGTATAGCCCGTGAAACTACAGTTAACAAAAATTATACTATTCATGAATTAATTTTTTAGTCACAACCTTTCATTTAATTTTTAACAATCTTAAAAGAGTGGATGAGTTACTTAAATATCGAACTAAATCCGTTATACTTCTCTTTGCTTTTTCGTGTCAAAAGTATTTCCAATATGATAATATTGGGAATCAACAAGACTCTTTACAATTAAATTTTGTTGTTATAATAAATGTTGTTACAATATTCATTTATCTTTAAATTTCACTCGCTGATATACTTAAATTAATATCTTATGTGCGTAAAAACAATCTTTTTAAATCTCAATATTGAGATTTTTTAAAGTTCCATTAATTTAACAATAAACAAATACCGTTAAAATTTCAGTTCCACAACTTAAAAATTAGTTTCTGCCATTTAAATAAGTTAAATACGACTTATTTGGGCTATTAAGTCATCATGCTTTTATGTTCAGGTTTAAATACCCGGAAGAAGAAAGACATGAATTGATTTTTCAATTAATTAACGGCGTCGTTCGAATTTATTACCTAAATGTGTTCAACACTTTTCGTCGATGTCTTGACTCATTGTAAAAACATGGGGTTAACATAATGACTAAGTCTTCATTACCCTACGTAGTTATAAGAGCAATTATTTTTTTTTTAATAATAAAAACACATTTTTTTAGTACTTATTTCCATTATATATGTTTTGATCAGGACCGGTTTCGCTCATCGCGAGCATTATCAACTGATTCAGTTGCTCGCGATGAGCGAAACCGGTCCTGATCAAAAAATATATTGTGGAAATAAGTACTAAAAAAATGTGTTTTTATTATTTAAAATATCATGCCTTTACATCAAGAAGTGACAGTTAACACCTTAAAAGTGATTATAAGAGCAATGTTAAGCCGTATACTCAAATCATACTTTTTATAAAACGTATACAAAATACTGCATTTAAATAATAAACATTCAAATTAACTTAGTATCGAATAAAAGCAATATATGGTGTGACATATACGATGTATTTCAAATTATATTTTATTCATAAAAAGGGGCCAATTAGTTATTAAATGTAGTGCGTCTTAGTAATTCAAGTTGTATCTTTAACTTTAATATTTTATATATTATACAACAAGACAATAAGAAACGAAATGAGTATTGTTTTCAGACTTCCTATGCTTGTTTATACGAATTGTTCAATTATGTTAGTTCTATAACTTAATGATGTATACCCATTTCGTGGAAAAATTTATTCCCTTACAAGTCGAAATGTGTATTTTGTATTTTTAATAAGAAAAATCCGTTTCGTAACGACGTTTCAAAAATAATGAACAAGTGTAAAATTGTAGGAGTAAACATTCTAACAAAATTACGTGATATTATATAACTTAATTAATTAAGCATTTTCAAAACGAAGCGGAAAGCTTCTAAAAAAATAAAGCTTAAATACTTTGAAACGCTTTTGGTTCCATTTATATGAAAATTCATATTAGAATCACAAATCTAAGATATTTTTACTTTGATTTGTACCAAAAATATTACTTTATTGATTTATATATATATCCGTTCAATGCATTATTAATTTTATATGGAAATTTTTCAGGTAATACGTAGTAGGAATATTTTATAAGGTTGGTTTTATTCATGAATGGACGATTGAAATTTAAATTTTCGCCAATATCTTTCTAAGTCATGTAATTGTGTGAAGCGTTTGAATGAATAACGATTTATTTGTTCATGTATTATCGACTCTTCGACGCTCACATCACTCCAAAATGTTATTGTATTACTATAGCTTAGACCAGTTTTTACGCCAGGTAATTCAATATATTATAACATAACCATTACTCATTCAGAACGGTCTGAATTTTTATATAAAAAAAACTTTACTTATTCAAATTTAATTTCTTCTTGTATAACCGACGCAAGCTCTTTATTGTATGTCAGTTCTATTATATCTGTGTGATCAAATGTCGAAGATGCAATGAGGCGAAATTTTAGAAAGTTTCAGCAATTATAATTTGATTCTTACAACAGTTAAGATTTATAATTTGAGTTGATTCAAAAATAAATATTTCAGTTGTTTATCTACATTTATTAAAATTTTCTACACGTCTGAGTTAAGCCTAAAACATAGTACACATAAAGAAGTTATTTTAACGGTTTAATTGAATCTGTTTAACTTTTCACGAGTATTATTTCTACGAATGAGCGCTATGACTTAACTTGTCGCAATCAACCTATTTTTTTTCAGAAGAAATTGCTTTTCAACAATTATTATGTATAAATGTCAATGAACACAAGAACGATTTCAAAATTATAAAAAATCGTTTCAATGAAGTATAAAACAAAAATTAAATTATAAAGATCTGGCCACACCGACACTGAATAAATAATAAATCGTATTTTGATACTTTGTTTTATACCAACTTCGAAAATATTTATTATGCAGATTTATAAAATATTTTTTTGTAGTTATGATAAAAAATGTGTTTATTTATACGTATTATTAATATTTCAATGTTGAGTTTTCCCAGTTCGTGTCTCTTTACAGTTTAACACAAGGACGTTACAAAACGTTATGAAACAAAGTCATGAATACCTTTCGCCAAACTTCCTACGTTACTATGCTTGTATACGATTTCTTGCTTATACATTTAATATTATATTACTAATTGTTTCAAATAATCAATAAATTTAATAATCAGGCATTTATTTTTTAATGTTTCACGATTTATGAGAAAATGTTTTTTTTTTTATTTTGCATCCCCTGTTATAACACCCTGATATTTTCACACTCATACATTTTTCAACATTTAATAACTATTGCAACAGTTAATAAAAAAAATGTTTGATCGTAAGAGTTTGATGAGACAATAAGGCAAGAAATTGATCAGAGTTTGTATCAAAATCTTTTTTGAATTAATCTAGCGTTAAGAGACGACAAGCTTATATATTATGTTTTATAAAGTTTCTTCGTATATATGCTTTCATAGTTCGCAGAATAAAGTGATGTCGATATTCAGTTACAGTAAGTTTATAATTGAATACATTGCAACCTTACAATTTTCCTGCCTCTTTTATAAACCATTTACGAGGCATTAGTGGGTTTCACAGTTTTTTACATTACATAATGTTCAAACTGACGTTGAAAAACTTTGCTCTCGCGAAAATATATAACTTTCAAAAAATAAACGAGAGAAAAATTTCATAATGCATTTTGCTTTTGCAACTCAACAAGTCAAATCATAGAGAAGCCTTGTGATAGGCAGAAAATATTTTCATCAGTACATTTGAACGTGATCTTTTTCATATTTTTAATTGAGTTCTATCGCTTAATTAAAACGAAAACTGCATATCTATAAGCTCACTCCTTGGAATAAGTCAATATTTTTCTGGAAAAATTTGGTATATTTTGTGGTAGTGAAACCTTTTATTTAGACCTGCGAGTCAGCGAGCCAACGTTGTAATTAATTATAACGATCTTGAGATGTTTCTTCCGTAGAATTGTTATTCGAAAGATTCGTTTGCCGTAGTTACCGTTTTTCGTTACTCTACGTATGTTCAGAAGATTTTTGTTATTATTCAATACCCAGAAAAAAACTTTGCCATTATTGCTTCCGCGCGTGGTTACGCGTACTGCAACAATGGAAAATATTCATTTCATTTCCATTATAACTACATTGTTCCGTTACTACTTTATTCTATTGAGATATATGTATGGATTCATTCCATCATTGTTATAAAACTCTTTTATAGTAATATAACACAATATCATCAATCTTGTCAAAACAGTAATTGTAGTCGGAATCAGTTAGAATAAGTTAAAAAATATATATAATAATAAAATCTTTATCTATTGTATTACTTTATATTAGAGAGATATAAATGAATTTTCTAAAAGAAATTAATAATGTTCAATAAGTATTTTTATGGCATGTACAAATCAAATGTAACATAAATAATGGGACATCATAAAGTGAGTGTAGTTTATAAAATATCACTCATTTTGTATGAGTGGATATCTCATGTAGTAGAACCTTGATTATCCGAACTAATTGGGGACATAGATTATCCGGATAAGGATAAATACGGATAATCGAATCGATAAAAAATCGTAATTGACAGGAAAAGACACGTATATTCATTATGAATTATTTCATATTAAATAACTTTTTTTTGAAAAATCAATTATCTATGTCTGCTTAAAGCTAGCTTTTCTTTGCGATGCTATCAAATCGCAATTATTTTAATAAATACAAGTTGTCCTGAATTGCACTCTTCTTAACCCTCAAACCACTTCATGGCAACATCCAAACAGTGAAAAGCTCTTAAATGTGTAAAACCAATATCTCCCTCTTCTAATCTTTCCGATATTTCTTTAATTATTTCCTCATTATCCAAAATGTGTAATCCAGGATCGCTTTCATCGCAATTTAACCATCCGGTTACATCTTCTTCGTCACATTCAGCACATATTGAAATTTGTCTCATTGCTTCTGCAACGTCTTCTATACCATTTTCTAAATCGTTACTGGTTACGTTAAAAATGCTTTGATTGCATTCCATCACGTATGTAAACAGTAGACACAATTAGCCACGTGCAAATCAACAAATTCGTTTTGTTTATTTTGACCAATCCGGATGATTGAGGTCCGGATAATAAAGGTTCTACTGTATATCACTTCGAAAAAAACAAAAATCCAAATAATAAATATGCATTATTAAAAAATTCTGAATGAGTATTTTTCAAATCTATTTCAACTTTATTTAGTGTAATAAAATTTATGAAAAATTCGAATGTTTGAAAGTTTTTTCACTCACGACTCGCATTTTGTTTTTGTTTAACTGACACTGCACGGTACAAAGCTGTACAAAGTTTCGAACATATAAATTTTATCAAGCACTGTCAGTCAATATCAAAAACAAGCGATTACATCTTCTTAAATTTAAAAATAAATGTTTGTTTGTTTGTATGTAGTGTACTATGAAACTGTAGTGGGTTATTGTGAACACATCCGCATTTTTTTTTTTTTAGAACAACCATTAGGTCAGGATTGGTTTTGCTTATCGTGAGCATTTACTTTTCATCTGATTACGATAAAAATACAAATATTTTTGCACATGCTCACGAAGGTTTCTGAATTAGTACAACCACTAGGTCAGGACAGATTTCGCCTATCGCGAACGCACACAGAGACAGTTGATTGTGGCCTGCCCAAGCGTCGTAAAAAAGACGGAAAAAATATATTTTGAATAAAATTCAAACACGAACGCTTTCTTTCTTTAAGTGGCATCGCAAGGCATGTCGGGTACTCGCTTGTTCTAAATAAATTTTACTAATGCAAAATGATACATGAAATATTTTAATATTGTCAATATTCGATTCACTTCATTATAAAAGAACTAACCACGTAACATTGTATTCGATTCTGTTCAATTTGCAACTGTTTTATGCTATAATATTATTTATCATTAAAGAATAAACAGTGTATCTGTTTTGATATTGTATTGCTCAATTTCATTTTTCTTTGATGTTTTAATAACCAGCGTGTTGGGTATGAACTTTAAATATAAAATTACTACTCTCGGGCACCTCAGAGCTTACACAAGGTGGTAGTGCTACTCGAGTGTTCTTCTAATTACAAGTTATAGCCTCACAGGTGTTTTGAAAATTCATTGTACAAGCTCATAAATCGTGCAGCTAACGTGCAATTCTTTAATGAAGCGCCTCGTTAGGCAAGCACTCTGCATTCGAATCAGAGCTACCAACTCTTTGACCTAGTTACAGAAAGAATGCTGTAATATTAAGTGCCAATCAATCAATAGCATTACTTCCCATTGCTTAGTTAATACTCCATCGTGTCATAGTTTCATTTATTATTACCGTTTAACGATATACCATTGGTGTGTTTTCCGTATAGATTTTTACATCGCATGTCTTTTAATATTCATCAAATCGCTTTTTGTGTTACAATTTATGATATCGACTGAAGGTGCTTGATGGAATTTCAATATCAAATTTGATTTTATACAACTTTGTACTAACGACCCGGGTTTCGACTTTCGGCGTCTTCAGGCATTCTATCACACGGGTTTGCTGCTTGCCTTGGGGTGTGCGTTTTCCTGAAATTTTTATCTTTGGTATACAGCCGATGTTAACTGTTTATTGTACGTCAGTTCTGTTGCATCCGTGTTATAGAATGCCTGAAGATACCGAAAAGCGAAACCCGGGTCGTTAGTGACAAAACGTGTGGAATCGTACGAAAATGTAACAATTCAAATTTGCTTTTTGTGCTAATTTGTTTGATCGAAACGCAGATATTAATTGTATTACATTAATTAAAGTTTTAAAGACTTTATAAAAAAATATTTGAAAATGATTTTTTCGTAAATTTAATATGTATGAATATGGAGAAGTAACTATGGCTTGATTTTCAAAACTGTTCCAGGTGTCTTCACAAAGGGTTTCAATATCTATACCATCAACTTATTAAAGATGTTTCCTTTGGTAATGGTATTATTAATATTTTACCGATTATATTACTTGTTTGAAGAAGTATGTGATATTTTTGATAGTAACTTTATAAATCGTTATTTTGAATATAAACTAGTATAATAACGGAGGAAAAATTCAGGACACGGGTAGTTTTTAAGTCAAAAATGATTCACAGATAATTTCGGTATTGAATAATAAATAACCTTATGAAGCAGTTAGTCTAGTCAAGATGCTGAAAACACATGTTAAAACTGATAACTCATCATGTAGAATGACAAAGTTATCAATTTTCATTTCACGGTGATTATAGCATATCGAAAATTGCGATTGAAAATTAAAAAATATAAACTGTTGTTCATAACTTTTTACTATTGCGAACACAATTTTCAGCATTTTAAAATTTAACAATATTTGAATTTCGTTAAAAACGCGCACATTGTTTCAATATAAAATAATAAAACAAAAGTGGTGGAATCATTTCCTTTATATTGCTGAATCAAACAACGAGTCCCTGTATTTTAAATCTAACATTTTAAATTTTTTAACAACATGTTTGTAAATAACAATTTATTAGATTGTTCATTTATTTTATATATATTTTTACTATTTGGTATTTTACACTTTATTAGAACATAGTTTTTGAAATGTACAGTATCGAAAATTTTAATTAAAATTTTAATAATACTTTATATACATCAATAGTTCTTCCATATTATTAATTATTGAATAAAATGTTATCTTTGATAATAATAAAATTGTATCCACTTTGTTAACGTGCATTTTCTGTTTGTTTTGGATCCACGACTTAAGGGAAATTTTAAGTTGTTTTGCAAACATCATTAGTATGATCTATGATTCAGTAGCGTCGGCAAATAAGTTACAAAACTGCAAAATTTTTATAAAAAAGTCCGATTTTCCGTCCGAAAAGATTTGAAACATTTAATGACTTTTTGTTTTGTTTTTAGTATTATTATAAATGAGAAATAATTGTTATGCACAAACGCAAACTTTCTTTTCTGGAGAGGGTATGGACAGAAGGATGGGGTTAAAACTGAAATATTATATATTCCCTATATCGAAGATTTCGTGAGAGGAAGGGATTTTACAACCATGACTTTAAACAATAAAATAGATTGAAAAAATAATTAATAGAATAACACGAACGCCCAAAAGCATCGACCATTAAGCTATGAAATTTAAAATTATTGCTTTTATTATGAGACATAGATTTTAGTTTCTAATTTCCTATTAAAAATATATAACACGTATATTTGAATGATTTTTTTAAGAACAAATTATTTTTAATAAGTGCAAAAGTATCAATAACTAGTCGCTATTTATCCTAATATCTGCAATAGATTTTATTCACAGAAAAATGATTTGTTCTTTTATATTTATAGATAAATAAGTACGCTACTGCTTTAAATAAAGATACTCTATAAATAAACGAAGGAAATTGCTGAATGGAAAATTTAATAAATGCAAATTGACAATAAATTGCGGTCAGAGTTGGCAATGGTTTTTTTCAATAGAGAATTAAACAACCTCAGGTTCGTTAATTAAACTGACTTCTTTATTATCTAAGAAATTGAGAAACAATATTTTTCATCATTCTCGTTATAAGCCATACAAATACCACTCACATTAGTAAATTACTGTCAATTTTACTCTTCAATAATTGCTTACTGGTAGCCGATATTTATTGGGACTAAAATCGTAGCTTAATCAATTGATAAGTATTTTTGTAAGATAGCTTTGTTTGTAATGTGAATCATGTTTGAAGTGCTTAAGAATAAAGAACTATCGAAGGTTAGCTACGTGCTTATTTTTTGGGTTGGGATTGGCAATAGGTGGGAAGAAGTGAAAATATCGCCGGTATTCACACCTTTTAACAAAATTCATTACTGGATTACTACACTTGGTAGAACTCCACTATATCACAATGAAATAATAACAATTTTTTTTGTTCCCCAAAATGTATAAAATCTTTAGTTGATAGCTACTTCGGCTTATGCCCTCATCAGAACTATGTTTAAGCGTACATTTACTTGTCTATATATAGCGGTGTAGAAAGGTACACAATACATCTTCTCTTTTGTTATAATCCTAGTTTTTGTATTTATATGTATACACATATTTGTCATAATAAATTCTACTAAAATTTGTAGAACCAAAATACATTGCTATATTTTTCACCATGCTACTGTGGACTTCTACTAAGATAATGCCAATTCAATCAATAATAAAATTTCACATTTACGTCTATAAAATTACAGCTTTATGTTTGTGTCAAACATAAATATTCAATAGACATTAAAACATTGTTAGTATATTTTTTGGATGATTGAAATGAACGTAAAATCCGAGTGTTCTCTATTATAAAATAAATCTTTTCCTGGGAAATCTTATTGATGTATTGATTGAATTGGCATTTACTTGGTAGAACTCCACTATATCACGGTGAAAAAATAGCAATGTATTTTAATTCTAAACTATATAGTTGATAACTTTTTCGGCTTAAGCCCTCATCAGTACTATAGTTCTAATATATAGCCGAAAAAGCTATCAACTATATCCCGTATAATTTTTTGTAGTACCAAAATACATTGCTATTTTTCACCGTGCTTAAGTAATCTATATTTAGATTATATTGAAGAGTCTTTTCCGATATTCGAATTTGTAGCCAAACATCCGCAAGATCATTCATTATTGACCGTTTGAGTATGTGATGGATTCGAACTATTAACCAAAACTCATTGTCGTGTTTTTGGTAAAATATTAATACAATCTATTGTAGTTCAATATACCCTAAATTTAATGTCTAATAAATCACCAATTACTAAAATAGTCAGTTATTACTTTCAGAATTAATACCAAACTTATATGACATAATTCAAATGTGAGATAAATAACAAAAAAAATACAAAAGTATTAATTATTGCATTGAAATATTTTCATGTTATATCGAGGTATTGATAGTAAATAATCAAGTTCTACAAGGATGATAAGATAAAGTTGTCAGCTGCTTTGACTTCAAGTCAGAACTATGATTGCGTAAGAGAACTCACGATAATTCAGAACTATGATGTGGTATTACTAAATCAAAATTAATTATTAATAAACTTTGTATGCCTGTGCTAGCATTCATTATATTAAAGATACTAATTTTACAATAAAAACTAGACTTTTCTTTTAACCTTATTTAATTAAAGAAACATTAACAGAAAAGCTATATCTTATTTGTAATTTTATAGTAAATATTCGGTAATATTTTTTTACCATGTCAGTTAGCAACACGAACTATAAAGACGATATAAGATATAAGAAGGTTGATATCGATAAATCACGAAGTGTTTGCTAAACAAATACTTTACATGGTATTATTTCCAGAGAAAAAATATTTTATTAATCGACAAATATTAATTATTCAGCTGATTTTGCTTGTATTTTTGTTCTGTACCATTCATTGAAATCAAATATCCTAACCATTCTAATTATTAGAGAATATACGGTTGTGATTTTTTTTATGATTTGAGTTGTACTGAGGCATTTTTTCTAATAAGAGTGTAGTAACATATTTTAAGTGAATTGACTGCTATATCGATCATGAATTCACTCATAAGCGGCATCATTCCAAAGAGGGTAAAACCAGCATTTAAAATTTACATATGGCTCAGTTGAAAATATTTTTATTGAATAAAATTTATGAAACAGGAAAGTTATACGCGTAGTATTTTATATTTTTTTAATTGTATTTAGTTAATATGTACTGTCTATTTTAGGAAATAAACATGGTTTTCCTTTTTCAATCACTAATCATTAATCATTGAACAAATTAATTCTGTGACGATGGAACGCATTTTAATTCAATAAATATTTTTGCTAATACTACTTAGCCGTGCTGAACTTAATTCGATTTAAAATATAAATTTATCGAAAAACTATGGCGTGTAGTCGAGTGGTTAACGTTTTTGGATTAAAGTTTGATTTTGGTTATTTAAAGATTTTTTAAGCGTGTATTCGTATCACGTTTTACATAGAATTTCATACATTGTTTTTACAATCGTTCAAAGATATTGCTTTTGCGATTTTTGCATTTACTCTTATGGCCCTAAAACAGTAGACAACCGAAATTAACAGCTGTTATGTCTGAAATATCATTAAAATTAATTTACGTGTGAATTTAGTTCGTAGACATGAAGTATATTTTTAATAATTCATTTTATATATAACCGATGCTGCAAAAATTTTACTGAGTTCAAGTAAATACGTGTTGATGAACGTCTGAAGATACCGAATAGCGAAACTTGGATTACGTGTGAATGAGGACGTGGAAATGTACAAATATAAACGAATGAAATTTAGTAAATAGCATATTCGGATAATAAACACAGAATGATAAGAAAAATCTTCACAACTATTCGAGATCATTATCAAATGATCACGAAAAAAAACATATTTTCGAATTGTGATATAAAATAAATCATTCTAAGAATACGTGCAATATAAATATGAAATCACGAAACACATGACAACATATGCAGCATTTCTTATCACAATGGAAGTAGTAATTAAATCTTGGCATTGAACCTCGCATACGGCGTGATTGATATCACTTTCCTTTGAAAAAACCAAGCCTTCCTCACAAGCCAAATATATATGCAAAACATAGTGTTTTTATTTTTCAAAATTGGTTCCGTCATAATAAAAATATATAACAAATTGTATTCTTGACGTTTCAATCGATATCACATAACAATAAAACCCCGGTCTGCCGATTTTGAAGAGGGAAAACATAAATTAGCGTTGTTGATAAAATCACTCAAATCGGCCATTTGCATATTTTTAGATTATTTCTATGATAATATTACTTTTTCAAATACATAATGTACCTGCTCCTGTATTTTTGATTGCGATGTTTTTACATTTTGACATCAAAGCTGCTATAAAGTTGCAACCTTTTTGATTAAGAAATTTAATTATATCATGAAATTGACGTATACGGATAATATCGAAGATAAATTAGTTACGTCATCGTCGAATAATATTATTAATTATTTTAAAATATACGCCCTCTTCTCGCTGCCCGCCAAAGCAGGGTACTTGTTAAAGAAACCGGTAAAACGTGATGTTTCTTATTTTTGCTGCTTCAGCCATTTCTTCGAAAAGACGTACTTTGATTGGCTAAAAAATAAAACTTCCATTCTGGTATTCTTATCTTTTCGGCTGTATATTTGACTTAGGTATGAAATCTTTATAGAAATACTATATATATACTAATATTTCAAATAATCTAACAGATGCTTACTGCTGCCATAGTCAACAAATATTAAATGTGTAATTACAGCCTAACTATAAAGTCAATGGTATATTTAACATTTCAATTTAGAATAAATATAAATTTATTACAATTTCGTTATGACATCAAACATGATTATTGTAGAGTGCTCAAAGAAAATTACGGAAAAAGTTAAATATATCGATTGCATTTAAAATAACATAAAATATTTCATAAAATTTTCCAAGGAAAAAAAGCCATTATGATTATATTCTATTTAATAAAATGTTATTATTCATTTTGCCACTAGTACGATTATAAAAATTAAGCTTGTTACATGTAATATAAACCTATTAATTAATATTCCAAAATATTTCATTAGAAATACCGATTATTATAGCTCTCTTCTAAAATTGTACGAAATATGATTCGAATCGACGGCTTGATTTAACTTAATGAATTGAACAGTAAAACACATTTTTTAGTACTCATTTCCACAATATATTTTTTTGATTTATTTGATCAGAACCGGTTTCGGGCATCGCGAGCATCGCGAGCGAAACCGGATAAAATACGATAACCGAAAATATACTACGAAATAATTTCTAAAAATTGTATTTTATTAAAAAAAATAAGTGTTAATTAAGGTGCTCAAAATTCAATGAGTAATTGCGATGGCGTGATACCAAAATTTCTTTGTATACCAATTGACAATTCTTGTGTAAATGAATATACCACTGTATTATTACCCTGTTACGTATAATAACTTTACTGATAATTCAATTAGCAATATATCAATGAAGTTCTACTTTGATAATGGAATATTTGAATCGCGTACGTTGACAGAGATACATAGTACAGATTTAATTACCTATTGTGTAGTATTAGGTATTTGAAGCGTTTACCTTTGCAGACACCGTCACGAGCACCCCTCTTCGGAAACCGACACGTCAATCCCCTCTCACACCGCAAGCCTCTGCCACATCGCGAACCTGGCCCTCCGGGACAGCAAGGGACTTGGCCGCAACCACTTCCAAGGCCTCCTTCCAGACACCTTCGATTGAGCTACAGAAAAACATCAAAGGACACGTTTTAGCGGAGATTTTCAAGTTTGAGCGTGAAATTCAACCTTCACATATACAAAGATAACTAATACATATTTTTAGTGGTACACAAAGAGATCGCGGATGGCGACGAGTTTTTATTATTATTTTCAAATATTAATCATGAAATCCAAGGAAGATAAAAGGTCTCCTGGGTTTAAGGTCGTATAACATTTTGATAATACTTCATCATTCACAGTGAATTCGTTTTTATAACGGAGAAATATTATTGCATGGATCATATGATAAGCTTTTTGATGTGTTGCAATTATTGTGGGCAAAATTTTGAAAAGAGCGCTTGCTAATATGTATAGTCAGAAAATCTTTTTTTTAATTATTTGAAACACTTAATAATATTTAATTCATTTACAGAGCAAAAAAAGAAAATCTTTCTTTTGGAATACTTTATAATCTATTTATATGTTACACGATAGGATGTCAATTTTAAGGTGTTAACTGTCACTTCTTGGTTGAAAGGGATGATATTTTGAATAATAAAAACACTTTTTTTTGTTCTTATTTCCACAATATATTTTTTGATCAGGACCGATTTCGTTCATCAATATATTATAAAAATAAGTTCTAAAAAAATGTGTTTTTATTATTGAAAACGATAGGATATGGTCAATATTATATTATTTTCTTCAACAAAATGTGTTCATAAAAATGCATATATTTTTCTTATATATAAACATACATGTACATAAACATACAATACATGTTTAGAACGCTAAAACTCATTCTATTTTGTTGCGTTCTACTCCAAAAAAATTTTCTTTGGACTTAATTATTGATTTACGAAGTTGGTGATAGTTTTTATATATCAAATTGATGGATCGTTAAGATCTATGACGCGTACCAGAGTTCTTCAATTCTTCTTCATCTCTTATGTATAGTCTTTTGTTGTTTAATTACTCTGTCGTTCTTGACAGACGTAAGACGCTGTAGAGCTGAGCAATACACCGTGAATCCGTTTTACGTAGACACTACACGCATTATAATAATATTCATATCCCTACATACTCACATACGCATACGTATGCATACAAAAGCACACACAAATACACGTGTGCATATATAATACAATACGTAAGAAAATGAACTAGTCATTTTCAGATGCTGAGGTTGTGTATTTTGAGATTAAGATTCGTTACAACAAATCTATGGGGAGTCGTCTAACAGAACCGCTCTCGGTCTTAAACGATTACTCAGTACTGTCTCATCATAATTATGTAGATGAGAGATCGTAGGGTGATAATATTTGCCTATATCGCTGTGAAATTTTTGAGAAATCTCACGAACAAACTCTCGGATTGTATGCGCTTTCAAGTCTCTTTGCAACAGATAATTGCACACGTACCACGAGGCATAACAAATTCGTCGCAATGATTTATTTTGAACAATCTGAAGTGTCTTCAGATGTTTCTGGTGAGCATAAGCCCGCATTGGACGTATACCATAATTGGGCGAGTTATTGCTGTATAAAGGAGCAGTTTGCTTTTAAAAGTAAGCTTGCTCCTCGCATTTAGCATAAAGCTTAGTCTACCTTTTACATCCATACTCTTGACATTTTTTAGTCGCGGTGTGCTCATTAAGCTTAAAGCTTTAATATATAATATTTATATTTAACCCAGTTTTTTTTTTATTTTGATGTCTGAGGTTTTATTTTATTCGACTCATGATATATAAAAATTTGTTCAATAAATAATAATACATAAAATTATAATTGTTCTTGATAATGAAAAAGTGCAAAATTTTTATAGAGCAGTTCGTTTGGGACAAAAATTATTTACCATAATCTGCGTATGCTTTTTTTAACGGGCATCTAAAATAAAAGAAAGCGCTTTAGCGACGCGACAGGTAGGAAAGCTTTCGTGAATATTTTAATTCGAAAAGTTTGTTTATGTCTTGGCATTTCTTGGAAGAGAAGCAATGAATACCATTACCATCTCATTCCAAGGAATGTATGTACACCACTCTTTGGTTTGTCACATGTGGCAAAGCAATAGCGTTGACTTTTATTCGTGACGTTCCTGTAATATACGTAACACCTGGTATTCGACAGATGATAAACTGTACATTTTAATTGATTTACAAAAATATATTTATATCCATAAATTTCAACAGTAACTATCCTTATTTCGCTTTTTAGTATGACTGAATGGTTCAATAACAACGATATACTCGAAAAAAAATGGTTTTTTTCGATAGATTTTGTAGTAACTTTGTGTTAGATAAATTTAATTCAATATGCTAGATAATATTCATGGTGGAAAAGATTCAAAATATTTTTTTAGAGTATTCTAATTCACATTATATGGATACTGCCCATGGCTTTATCTAACTAAATGTTTTAAATAATAAAAACACATTTTTTTAGTACCAAAGTACTAAAATATCATCTACATATCTATACCAATGGATGATATTTTTAAAAAGATCTAATTTTAATAAAAAAAAAAAAAAAATTAGATCTTTTTAAAAATATCATCTATTGGTATAGATATGTAGATGATATTTTAGTACTTTGGGGAGGTACCGAAAGGCAACTGCATACTTTTTTGAATAATATGAATAAGATTCATAGTTCAATTCAATTCACAATGGAATTGGGTATGCATAAAATAAACTTTTTAGATTTAACCGTTGAACTAATTAATAATCGTCATAGTTTCAGTATTTACAGAAAAGAGACTTTTAGTGACAATATCATAAGTAGCTCGTCTAGACACCACATTTCACATAAGTTGTCAACTTTTCATTCTTTTATTCATCGCTTGTTGACAATTCCTATGACAGAATCAAATTTCAATTTAGAATTAAACACCATTAAACAGATTGCATTTAACAATGGATACGATGCAAAGTTGATTGATCGACTTGTCTTTAAAAAAACTAAAAAATTAGCTTTATTAAATGTAACCTCGAGCTTGATGATTGATGTTCCCTCCGTTGAAAAACGTTGGGTAAAACTAAGTTATTTAGGCCGAGTTTCTGAAAACATATCCAAGAAGTTAGACAAAAAACTTTTTAATGTATCTTTTTATAACAATCATAATCTTAGTCGAATGTTAGTTAACACGAAAGACAAAATTAATATTTTAAGCCAAAGTGGTATTTATCTTCTAAAATGTGATTCCTGTGAGGCTAGGTATATTGGTCAAACAGGAAGATCCTTTCATACTAGATTTAAGGAACATTTAGCTTGTGCCAAAAAAGGCGATGAGATTTCTACTTTTGGAAACCATTTGTTTCAAAATAAATATTCATGTGATTTTACTATAAACTACAAAATCCTACATTTCAATAACAAACCACTGAAATTAGATAAACAAGAAATCCTTGAAATTAATCGATATAAATTTTTGCCTAATTCTAACCTTATAAATGAACAAACTACTTTGCGTCGTCACCATTGTTATACTCATTAAATTAGATTAATAAATATTATTTTATTTTTTTTTTTGAAAAATGATATTGCCTCCTTTTACTTAAATTTTTTTACAGAAAATATTGGAACGCCCCTGACTGACCATATCATCGATTCATCTTTAATCGACTTCTCATGTATTAATTTATTTTGTTCCATTTAGTAGTGATTGTGGGTTATTTTCGTCATTAAAAATTTCCCACTCCTTACTTCCTTATTGATTGTTTAGAGC
Source organism: Himalopsyche japonica (assembly GCA_028555115.1). Taxonomy (NCBI): domain Eukaryota; kingdom Metazoa; phylum Arthropoda; class Insecta; order Trichoptera; family Rhyacophilidae; genus Himalopsyche; species Himalopsyche japonica. The sequence continues at coordinate 2,144,077 of JAHFWJ010000015.1, forward strand.
TCCTAATGGATTATTGATTTACCATAATTGTAATTTTAATTCTTAATAAGTGATTGTGAACATTTAATTTTTATATTAATTTACTTTATTTGTATCAATATTGTATGATTTTATGTAAATTGTTTCCTAGTTCTTGTACCCATGGTTTTGTACACCTGCTACCATTAACTCAAATTAATTTTTTTGTTTTGTATAAATAGACTTGTTTGTAAATTGTATTCTATCAGTTGATAATGCTCGCGATGAGCGAAACCGGTCCTGATCAAAAAATATATTGTGGAAATAAGTACCAAAAAATGTGTTTTTATTATTTAAAATATAATGCCTTTCCATCAAGAAGTGACAGTTAACACCTTAAAAGTAACTAAATGTTTATCGATTATTCAGACGATAATATAAATATATGTAAAAAGGCTGATCTATAGTGACGAATTTTAAAGTACTCGGATAAATTTACTTACGTATTTATTTTTGCTACAAATATAAAATGGAATTTATATTCTAGATATTTTACAGCATGTTACTCAGAATTTTTAGAAATCATCGACGTGAATTTTTCGCTCTACGAAAAAATAAAAACAGCCTCTGTGAGAAGCTTTAAAAATGTTCAATAGCATTTCTACGAATGTCGACATAAAGACGTCGAAAAGTTCTATTTTTAATGTATTAAACTTTTTGATTTTTACGTCGTAATAAAATATGCTAATAGTTCATACATTTTTTATTGTAAATTCGTAAAATAAATAGACATTAAACATCATTGTTATTTTTGACTTTTATTTGATGTATTACTTATTATTGAGTGTGAGAAACCAAAAAAGTGAAGTAGCTCAGATAACAATTTAATTCTATATTTTTATATCATTTCTATACGAACGATATACATTATATAAGAAGTATATAGAAAAATATTACACTAACTTAATTGATATCTGAAGTTCAATTCAATATTCCCATAAAAAATCACGTTAAATCACCAAATAGTCTGACAAAAAAATCTGTGAATAAATAACCACGTTTAATTATTTTATTCTATAATGTATTAAGTAAAATAGATCACATAACAAATTCTATTTAGCGCTTTCACTGCTAATGTAAAATCCCATGTAAAAGTATCGTACTGAATATAATTTAATTATTGTATAAAAATGTGTTGCAAATTATTAATAATATGCATTATTGCAAAGACAATAAATGCGAGTGTCGGTAGGTACAAATAACTCGACGTCGGTATTTTTGATTGTAAATATATACTATACACACAAATTTGCTTCACAAACTCAAAAAGCGCTTATGTTTGCTCAAAATCCAAAATTACCGTAATCAAAATCTACACAAAGTAAATCTTCTGCGCTGAATTTTTCACTCAACGACGTTATAGAAATAGTTCAGTTATTTTTGTATTCCAACTGCTAAAAACAAAAGTGCAATAAAACAATGAAAAAAAAATGAATGAAAAATACAAAAAAAAATATTCACAACGGCACATGTACACTCGGCTTTACTACCCAAAAAAATGTTACGCGCGGTAAGATACAAAGGCGACGAAATCAGAAATGAATATTGTCGGCTAATAAAAAATATAAAAAATATCAAGAGTTTCGTGTCCTGAGCACATAGTGGATGTACGTAAGGACACGCTAGGCAAGTCCTTAGCTCGGATTTAGTTAAAGATAACTAAAATTTTCTGTGATTAGTTTTTTTCTAATATTTTAAAGTAATTAAAATTCTTACAACATTCCGCTATGCAAGTAAAAGTTTTGTGACAAAAGCAACGTACAAAAGTATCCATACTTTAAAATTCAAACGACTTATCAGAACAAAAAAAAAAAAAAAAAACAGCGACGTCTGACGTAATCACGTCACTAAATCAGCGTAATATTAAAAGCTCGCCAAATACTTCTTTCCCGTTGGCATAAAGTTCGAAAGATACTTTGGCTATTTTTAAATTGGTGTCAGCCTTCAGCCTCGTTGTACTTCTCACTATATTATGTCATTATGAGCTTTATTTTACAGTATATTTTTCGAGAACTGGCATTATATTGCGTTGACTCAAGAAAAGAAGTAACGCAATGTTTCAAAGTTTGACTTAAGCATGTAAGCTGACAATTAATGATATCTTTGATGTCTTTCTTCTTCACTTTATTGATTTTGTATTACAATCAATTTATAAATTTATTTTAAAAGGATTAAAACTATTTTGTTGTATTATATCATCAGATTTTCATAGAGAATATTTTCTCCGACAGAACTAACGCAAAATATATTTAAATAAGTTTATAATTATTTACTATTTGAACGCCGATAAATATACAATATTTTCAACCTTTATTTCATCAAACACAATTTTACATACACTGTTATATTTTTTTTTATTTAAATAACCGCTCTTAAATTATTCAACGTTACTTATAAGAGAAAAAATATTTAAAAATTGTAAATAACAAGTGGTGGTTAATTGTTAGTTATTTATTCAATAAATGTTAAGTATTGAATAAGCTTTTAATAATTTCGTTTAAGTCCATCCTTTTCGATTATCAGTATCATCATCAAGTGCGTAGTAAACTCATTAACCACCCCCAACTCTCCAAATCGAAAGTCTTTACATATATTTCAGCTCTCCTGGAAAAACGACTTTCATTCACTGTTTCATCCAATCAGCGTATATTTTATCCACATTTTCTTTTGTATACTATTTAATAATTTAGGCAATCTTGTTGTCGTCGAAATGTTTTACGTATCTCTTATCTTGATAACTTATTTATAGCACGGGGAAAATGCAATTTTCTTACCAACTAAAGCAATAAATCTGACCATTATAGTTGAGTGCATAGCCTTTTTGAATTACATGGACTGTAATCTAGGTCAATGGGCTTCGATCATGTTCCCTGAATATTGCCGACATATCAATCAAATTACAATACATTGTATCTGCTAGAAAATTTACACAAAAATTCTAACGATTCTATTTTTATATTCTAATGATTAGTCCGACCGTATTTTTTAGTTCACTAGTAGTATAAATATTTAATCAAAACTATAATAAAGCAATGTATCACCAATCCAAATAATCATAAAAATAGAAATGCGTAGTCGTTAAAAAAATACCACTCCAACTCCGACATGAACGAACAACACGACTCGACTTAAATAATTTTGCCATGTTTTATTTCCTACCTTTTCTACAATTTTTATGTGCATTAAAAAACTAATCAACAAACCAATCCGACAGAGAGCCAAATTTTACTTTATCGTGACTTCAACCTTTGAAGACTTATATCTTTTTATTTATTGAGATATTTTTTAAAATTGCACATTCAAAGAAGTAGTTAGAGACATTCGTTTTTCATGATTTCGACTCACTCACAGTCCTGATAAAAATGCTCAAAATTACACCCACAAACAAATCATTTCACATGATATCCATATAGTATACCTAAAATAAAGGAAAGTTGCTATCTTTTTTTAAAGATCGCTAAAATTCCTGACACTTCTATTTTTATATATAGAATTAGTGATTGAGTGACACTGAAATCTTTGAATTTTATAAACGTCTATCAAATTTAGAGATTTCGTCGCCAATATATCCGCGCTGCATTGATTTGTTTTAAAATTGTATATTTTTTAAAAATTTCATAATAACAATCATAATTGGAAAAATTTATAGTCATAAGGTGATCACTACTAGACATTGGATACTTAGATCACTTTTATGAATCTTTATGTATCATGCGTCCAGTCACGCTATGATCTTGGTATAAATCGCACCTTTTATCGAATCCGAGATCACAATTATTTGTTCCAACATTTCACCTTGAAATTAAATGTATTTATGGTTTAATCTCATAAAAAACCTTGTATTGTATTATTTTTTGCATGTTTGTGTTTACGTTCGTTAAATTGACAACTAACAGGTTGGCAACTAAGTAATTGCGGACAATTTTTCATGGAACTAAATAACTTTATTGTGCAATATATTACCCATTTCGATCAATAACCTTTTGCCATCTCTCAGAAAGCATCATAATCCCATGTTCATATAACTTCTGGTTTTTATTAGCAAAAAACTTAATCAAGTACGATTTGACATCATCATCATTATTGAACTTTTTACCATTCAAGGAGTTTTGTAAAGATCGAAACAAAAAGTAATCAGATGGTGCAAGGTCAGGACTATATCATAGATGTGGCAAAACGTCCTAACCAAGCTCCAATAATTTTTGCCGAGTGGCCAAAGATGTGTGTGGCATTGCATTGTCATGACGGAATACAACACCATTTCGATTTGTCAATTCGGGCCAAACGAAAACTACGCAACCGATCAAAAAACTTTTATTACTGATTGACAGATGAATTGTCCAATCAACAACTATCCAATAACAAAATATGTTTACATTTCGACTACTTCGCAAACCTAAAAATTCAACTGGAGCCATTTATTAAAATCCGCAATTACTTAGTTGCCGACCCAATATTTATGCAAACGATGTTTTCCAGAGTTAATAGTTGCAATAAAGTGTGTATAATATAATAATAAGTGTTAATTTTGCAGTTTCATATAGAATTATAGACGTTTTTCGATGTTTTTAAGTACAGCTTTTTTTCTCCAAGTCTCGCAAATTTCTACAATTATATGAACTAACGTACCCAAGCGTGATGAAGTCGTTAAATACTTGCTTAGAGCTCCATTGTCTTTTACAAAAAATATATCTAGGCATCCACTTTCATAAAATATATGATATAAAAAAATTATAATACGTGATAAATCTACTTTTATTGGGGCTGCATAAATTCTATTTGAATCTGTTTTATTTTAAAGCTTAAAAAGTTAGTAATTAAAAATAGCCTTTACTAAGAAATAGGCGAATGTTTTAACTTTATTTTTTAATTCAATCATTTTTTATAATCTATTTAAATTAACCACTTGATTGATATAAAAAAATCTATATCGCTCTATAAAGTAGAGGTAACTTATATTATGATCTGGACTGTATCTTATTAATGTTGATCGATTGTAAGCACGATATGGCTAAACTTAGACTAAAATAACCAGTGTTATATTGTGATTTAATTCAAAAAAATATGCTAGTAATCGTTTTTCATTGAAATCTCGTATATCCCTTTTCAAACATCCATAAATATAATGTTTTCGTTTTATTCGTCAAAAATATTGTAATTAAGTATGTTAACGCCATTCTGTTGAAAATAATTTATATTAATTTCTACCTTTTATTTTACAGTATTTTTAGTATTAATTTTTAAATATATTTATGATCAGGACCTGTATCGCCCATCGCGAACTTTATCAACTGATAAAAAATGTGTTATTATTTAAAATTCATGCTTTCCATCACGAAATGACAGCTTACAGATTAATAGTGATTCCCACCTTTCGATTAATTAATCAATCCTGTTCCAATTTCTACATTTATCAAATAGTTTTTTGATTGATAAATATAGTTTAAGGTTGATTCAATCAAAAAACATGTTTCTGCTAACGACAGTTAAGCTGAAATAGCTTTTACCATTTATTTAGATTTTTGTAGGATTGAATACAATGTTACTATTACTTTGTTGTCAGTGAAAAATATTAAACAAGTTTTCGCTGTCAGAAACTGTCGATGTCAATTATTTTTCAAATTTTGAAAAATCAAGCAAGCAAAATTTTACCAATATTTTTTACTTGTTCTGTTAAATACTAAAAAATGATTGATTTTATATATCAGGTATAAGATAGCATATTACATATGGTTTACTTATATTTGCCAACGCTTATTGTATTCGATTTCGCATAAAATATCAGGAAATATCTTTTATTGAACAGAAAATAGATATTGTTTCAAATATCTGAATTTTTTTTGAAACATTTTATGGCACTCATATGAAAAGCAATTTTTAAATTACAGCAGCATTTTAATGTGTATGCAATACATGTAAAATAAGTGTATTATTAAATCATGGTGATAATTATCACAACTAATATTTTATTCCGTTAGTCCAAAATTCGATTTCAGACACATATATGTATGAACTTTTAATGTACGTAATAAAAGCCAAATAAATATAGAATATTATAGCGGTAATTGAAATATAAATGTATTTTAACAAGCTTCATCGAGGTCGCATGAAATCGCGACACACATTTTCGAAAGTTCAACTTTAGTTGATTTCACATGCACGGAGTCTTAAATATTCTTTAAGTATACAGAAATCGCGTGGAAAAAGTTTTGAGTGTACCAATTGCTTTAAGGCCAATCGAACGTAGCTTTTGAATGCTGAAATTTTTCGTGAAAAGCACGCTACACTTCACGGGGCCACTTATTATTTAAGGTATATAATATTTTAATGATTTTTTTACAATACAAGTCATGCCATAGAAAAAAAGCCGATTTGTTACTTGACTATCATAATTTTATATTTACCATTTACAAAAACTGTCAGCTTAAAAATCAATAACAACATACCAATACATACAAATAAACCTCTTTATTTTCTTCAAATAAATAAATTGCTCCAACGATAGCGTGAAATCGAAACAGTTGTTGTAATTATTCTTGCAAATTTACATATTGCAGTTTACGATATTGACTGAAAGTGCTTGTAATAACACTTACACACAACAAGTACACTTTAGTGCTGCAAATCAAATTTCGAAGTCCTTTCCGATACCATATTCACTGCAGAGAAGTGAAATCTGGAATAATCGCGTTGCGTTAATATTAATGTACTATCTCACAATTCATTTATTAAGTAAATCGTGTATTTCGAAAACATTACGTGTCAGATTTTTCAGAGTTAGTTATTCGGAGTACACAAATGCAATACGAAAATCTCCCATATATATTATTAAAGCATTTGTCAACGAAAACTTTACCAATCCACGTTATAAAAAATGGATTTAATATAAATTTAAAACCTTTTTTCGTTTGAATACAATAGTGAATTAATACCTACCTTAAAATATTAATTATTTAAAATGTTTTGTTACAAAATTTTACAGGAAATATATATTTTTCATTCTCCTGAACAATTACAAAAGTGTGATTCAAAACGTTTTTTTAAGCACTCGATTCAATTGTTTCGCTTGTCGAAAATAAACCGTTCATTCATATAATATATGTAATAACCTTAGTTATGTTTTTTCAATATTCATTAAAAAAAAAACTTGTTCCCAATTAAGCATTGTGACTGAAAATACGAATGAATAAACTTTCAAAAAAAAAATGGCTAAAAAACTGAAAGTTTGAATAACTGCTTCTTTTAAATTATACATAGGTCATTCTATGGAAGTTCATATGATTCTCTTTTTTTTGAGGATTCTGATGTTTACCGAAGTAATTCATCATTTCAAAATGCATACTGCATTTTTTTATTCTCGTCTTTTTCAACACATCTCTTATGTAAAACAGAATTGTATGATAATATTGTATCTGTTAATCGTAGCACATGTTTCTTTTGCGTTATTTTGGGAAAGTATTGAGCTGAAACATATACATATAAAGAAAAAATTTCCAACAATAAATGGCATGTTATTGTTCTCTACTGAATTTTATCGTTTATATATATATTGAAAAATAAACCAGTATGAATACGTCATAAGTAGTTTTTTTACGTAAATATATAAACAGTGAATTCTGTAGACCTAAATAGGAATGTCACTCACTCCAAATCAAACGTAAATTTACATAATTTGGCACATCAATCACATCCTATTTTTCAATTAAAAACACTTGGTCATGTTTGCTTTGTGATAGTATTATTCTTCCATCGATTTTTATAATAATTCAATTAATTCAGTTTCACTTTTATCCAATTCCATCTAATTCTAAAAACAATCCTTAGCATTGTCCTTGTACAAAACGTTTTCGTAACACAATTTTTGTTGATATAAACCTTATAAGGAGTTCATTTAGTTAATATTGAAAGCGGACATCGTTATTAAAGTACATTGGTTGATGTTTTGGAAAAAAGATTCATTATTGATTACATCTTTTAGTACTTTCTGCTCAGAGAAAATCACTCGTATGTAAACGTAGTACGAAATAAAGCCGCTGTATCCAAAAGACAAAAGTTTTTATTGCGGAGAAGAAAACTTTTCCTGGCCTTGATGGGTTTCGGTATCCTTCGGTAGAAAAAACAACTTTTTCTAATAAGTATTCAAATGTATACAGAAAATAGACTTTGTCGTAAATGTAACGAAAGCGAACTGATAAATTTTTCTTTTCGATTGAAAAGATTTTCACATTTCCGGAATTTGTGGTGTCTAATAAGATGGGTTTTTTGTGGGCATATCAAAAGTGATTCTATAAAATCTGGCATATTAGTATTTTGCAGTATTTACCAAAATTTATTATAATATGTAACACTGATAATGTAACGCATCAAAAATTAAATATCCATTCACTTAATCTAGAAGTGTTTTTTTTCAATATTTAACGATGTGTATAATGTGTATCGAACATATTTATTCAATCATATCCTAACGCAAGATGAATCACTAGGTATTGAGCTGAAAATCTCATGAGAATTTATTAACGTAAGTTACTAAAAAGTGGTGGAGCTTAGTTTTGCTAATTAAAAAAAGTATTCAGATTAAAGCAACGTGTTAATAAGTATACATATGGGCGTTTTAACCAGTGACGAATACGATCAATTATAATAATTGCCCAATCTGTCTGGAAGACTGACAATCACATATATATATAATACACACATGACTTTAAAAATAATATATATTTATGTAAGTTTTTTTTCTTATTTCTTGAGAATCATTCAGCAATAAAAAGAAACAATAAGAAATTCTACATCTCTTTCTTTGATAAAAGAACTTGAAGCCAGTTTAAGTGCGGAAACGGTAACAAATAATTGGTTTTGTCAACACTTGTAGTGTTGATTAACAACTACACTATAAGTGTATACGTATCAACCAAACAACCTTAATTTCTAATAATAGTTTCGACGAAAATGTTATTCTAGGCCCGTATAACATATTTGCAGAATTTTCATCGAAATATACAACATAACAGTGATATAGTTTATGATATTGACTGAAGGTGCTTGATGGAATTTCAATGTCAAATTTGAATTGTTACAACATTGTACGATTCCACATGTTTTGTCACTGACGAACTGGGCTTAGTCATTCGGCATCTTTGGGTATTCAATCACACGGATGCAACAGAACTGACAGATGATCCGCGCCTGAAGATGCCGAAAGGCGAAACCCGAGTCGTTAGTGACAGTGATATCATCAATGATATTTTTTATAATCCGTATTTAGTAAAAATATTAAATGAATATTTATCGTACAAATACTCAAAAGCTACGAATTAAAATCCTGACTCCTCCCCAATTTATTTGATATATTGTTATGCGCTCACATCCAAGGAAAGATTTTGATTACTTGCTATTTGCTTCATCGAGTAAATAGCAAGTAATCGACGTCATTTGGAACACATCACCAAATACGAACTCGCTGGGGTGCAGTTTATTGACACATCTCCCATATTATTTCTTGTAAAAATAGTATACGTATAAAAGTATTAAGTTAAAACTGTTGAAGTATGCACGTTGCTTTATTTTAAATAACAAAATGTGTTTTATAAAATAAATTTTTTATTAAAATCTTCATTGAATCATCGGCTTTTAATCGAACACGTGACATCTCTTTACACATAATCAACCTATGTGTCTTTGACTAAATTTGAAAACAGAAAATACATGTGTCTAGAAGTCGGTCTGTCACAAAACTCTTCTTAAGCGGCCAACAGTAGCAACATAAAAATTATACTTGTAACTCAGGCTGCCATATTTGCGTTTTTTATTTTCCATTTTTGACATTATTATTATTATTATTAAAACTTTATTTTGTGCATAATGGTAATTTTAAGCTTCAATTTTCATATTTCAAAAATTATTATCTAGCATCAACATATCATCTCAAGTCATAGCAGATTTTTATTACTACTAATAAAACAAAAAATCGCACACATATAACCATTTCAAAATCATTTTAGTGTAAGTCGTAGTAAGTGTAGAATATGGTGTCTGTGAATTCATAAATTTAAACAATAGCATATTGTCAAACAGTTCGATTTTAATTAAACTTAAATCGATAAATGTATATAACGATTCGTTTGATCAATAAGTCGTTTTTTTTTTTAAAGAAAGTCTTTAATATTTTAAAGGTATGGTTTTAAATCAGAAAACTTATTATTTTCTTAAAAAATTCTACGCATTTTGAAATATAATGCAAATTGGTTTTCTTGAAAAAAATATGTGTATAATATAATTAAGATAAATTGCATACGTCAGTGTGTAAATCTTGTTCAAAGGCTGAGATTATGCCCGAGGATGTTCAGCAAAAATTTATATGTGAAAATAGATAAGTGTATCGCCTTTAAGAGTTCGAATTTCATAAGAGAGGAAGCTATTTGGTAGAGATAAGGGCAAAGTGATACTCTCTATAAAGATCATTTACTTAACCTCTGAAAGTTGGCAGAAAGCTATCGCGAATTGGGCATCGACATCGTTGCATATCGATTTGGGCGTCGTTTTACATTGTTTTACTTTGCTTGAACACAAAAGTTCAAAACGGGAAATTCTTAATTATTGGGCGTTCATAACCTCAAACTTTGCTACAATTCTATTTTATGCGATAGTAAAATTGTAATCAGCATATCTTATTCTTTTACATATTATATAAACTCAATACTCATGATCAACAAAAGATTTTAGACCAGCGATTCTCATGTGCGTCCAACAGAGGATTTTGCTTTGGCCACCAACCTGATCGGCCACCAACTCGAAGGTGTGAGCCGAAATAGCTATCAACTATATCTTATAAAATTTTGTAGAACTAAAATACATTGCTATTTTTTCACGGTGTTATAATGGAGTTTTACCAAGTAAATGCCAAATCAATCAATAAAGTATTTTATTTAATATATAATAATCGTACAAATTCATCTTTTTTTAATAAAGGCAACTGTTATTTTCATCTCAGAATACAACAATATAGTGCGGTAACAAGACATGTCTGATTTTTATAATGCGTCACACTAAAATTCTATATAAGAACCACTGTTGCAAATTATTGATCCGCAAATTAGTAAACTCATTAACAATATATGAAAAAGTGTGTCTTATTATTTTAAGGAACTCTTTTTAATCTATATCTATATTTCATTTCAATAAGAAACTATCAATGGTATGTAAAACTATATATTGTATGTACACGATGAAATTGTGTGAAAAAATCTATCTAAAGAAGGTTCACTGGAGAAATAAAGATCCAAAAAATTGGTAACATTAAAAATTTGGGTAAATTGAAAGGTAAAGTATTAAATTCTGGAATGCAACGAAAAGTCAACGAGCAAATTTTGAATCCAGTGAACAGACGATACGATTATAGTGGTTTTACTCGCAACATTCTCATTGGATGGAAAAAAATATCGCATCATTCTGACCATAGATGAATATAAAAATATGTATATCGAAGTATTGATTGAATTGGCATTCACTTGGTAGAACTCCATTTTAACACGGTGAAAAAATAGCAATGTATTTTAGTTCTACAAAATTATTTTTAACAAATATAGTTGATAGCTATTTCGGCTCACGCCATCGTCAGAACTACGAACAGAAGAATAGTTCTGACGATGGCGTGAGCCGAAATAGCTATCAACTATATTTGTTAAAAATAATTTTGTAGAACTAAAATACATTGCTTTTTTTTCACCGTGTTATATCAAAGTACTTTTTACATTTCTTTTCAAATCCAATTTTTTATATCTACGTTATTTTGAATATAGGAACATTTCCTGAGGAAATCTTCTTGCGTAAGTATACGACCAAAGTAAACACTTTTTACGTGTCAGCTCTATTGCATCTGATGTATTTAGTATAATGCCTAAATACCCGATTGTGAGCAACAAAAAATATGAAATTGTATTTTCAACAATTCATATTTAATATTGAATTTTATCAAGCACCCCCTTAGTAAATATTGTAAATTGTATAAATAACAAAAAAAATCCTTTTTTTTAAGTTGTAACAAAAAATATTTAGTACTATCTCCATAGTTTCTATTATTATCATGACCGGCTTCGCTCATGAATGAACGATACTGGTCCTTATCATCAAATAAATTGTGGAAATAATAATAATAAAAAAAAAAATATTAAACTTTTTTACCTAATAAATTAAGCTTCCCATACTTCAAACAATTCAAACTTTTCAATGTCATTAAGCTATCCACGGTCCAATTGGTATAAACTACATTATTATAACATAAGTTTCAATCAATAAAAACTATGAATAGCTAAATAAGACGCATATTTAAATAAAATTGTTTACGCAGAGTCAGGTTTTTCATTAATTTCTTATTTACATTCTTACCTTTCATTTTCTAGTCTATTCCTTCAATTATATAATATGTATTGTCATTTTTAACGGTCATGTATAAATTAAATATGTTTCAATTTATTACTAAGCAAATATAGAATATAATAGATCTTTGTTAATGTCACAAGCTGGATACGCTTAAATGTGTTTTGCTTACTCATATTTTAGTAGAAAACTCATTATTACTAATAATTAAGCATGATGTCTTAATATTGAAAAAAGCAACAGGAGAAAAAAACGTAGTTTTATCTTACTGGATTTAACTGAACAAAAAAAGTATTTTTGTTTTACATTTTGTATGCGTATAATAATATATATAAATTAGAAAAATGAATATATTATAAAACATAATATAATCATAAATAAGAAATATTTTTTTATTTGAATTTAAGTACAAATAATATTGTTTCTAAAGAGTGAACGTTGAAAAACTACATTACCGGGCTTATTTATTTTTTTCGCCTCAATTTTTATTTTCCTTCAGACCAGTTATAATATAAAGTAAAAATCTATTTTTATAAATATGTATGTATTCACCTGCACGGGGTTACGATTTCATTCACCCTGTTCAGAGATTTTCTGACGAAAGGAGAAGTGACATAACGGAAATTGATGTTGTTTTGTATTTAAGATGTGCCAATGAATTTTTACTTCTGAAATGCAAAAAATATATATAAGATTATTTTTCCTCGGCTGAATTTTGTATGACAAAGCCAATCGATAGCAGTATTTCATTTAAAATAAAAGCTTCAACTGTAAGGAAATTATGTACAATAGAAATAATGTAACGTTTACAACAATAGAATGTAAATATTCTATTGTTCTTACATTGTGAACGTAATATTCTATATTTCAACTCTTCAGTCTTTTTTACGTGAGACTTTCATAATTGACTCACATATTTCAAAATATCTTCTTCGTGAAAAACAAATAAAGCAAATGTTTACTCTAATTTCAATTAAGATTCCGATTTCTATTGCACATTAACACAATAATAACACACATAATTTTATATTATTATATAAACGCTCTCTATACAGCGGATTTTAATATGACGACTCGTGAGTTACTTGTAGCTCTTAAAGGCAAACGTATGTTTTTCAAAAACACTGAATGTTTTACTAAAACTTTGTTATTTTCTACGTCGCATGAGCACTGTCCGTGCAAAGATGCGGAAACTTATCGTAGAAATGCTTTCTTGTGTTAATATTTTAAAATAAAATTTATAGTGTTTTTACTAACCTTATATTTTAAATGTTTCAATAATATATTTAAATAAATGAAATTTAAGGTAAAGAGTTGGCTACCCTGTTTAAGGCGACAAGCCCATGCAGTTAAAAATAGCGTGTGCGAGGTATTGTTTTACTAATTGAGCTTGCTTACATATATGAACATATTACTGATAATGTACTTAACATTACAAAAACTTCCATCATGTCTCATATAAACTTATACTACTGAATATAAAATACATTTTATAATATCGACTGAAGTTGCTTGATAGAATTTCAATATCAAATTTGATTTGTTGAAACTTCAGTAAGTTTCAGAACACGTCAGATCTGTTGCATCTGTGTTGTTATAGAATGCCTGAAAATATCGAAAGGCAAAACACGTGAAATCGTACAAAATTTTAACAATTCAAACTTCAGAAAATAAACCATTATATAATAGTCATATATCATTATCATATATACTTACATATATACATATCCGTTATTATTTTTTTATTATTATAAATTTTAAGAGCATCGTATTAAGCCAAGCACGGTTGCATAAACAAGCAAGTCTCATGTAAAAAAAATTCAAAAAAATAAAGTTATATAATGAGTTTAATACTAAAAGCTTTCTATAACGCGGTTTCTATTCGGTTTCACGAACAGCTTGACTTAAATGCAAATTTTAGGATGGATTTTTCCATCATGATTTTTTGGCTGACAAACAAACATTAAGATGGTTTTATTGATGTCAATGTATTTATATATGTTTATTTTATATCACGGAATGAAGTCCCTAATTAAAATTGGCGTTAAAACACCAAACGCCACCAATTTTTTGACATAAATAATAAACCTATGACGCAATATTGAAATGGTGATACGTGTTATTTATGTGTTAAAAAGGTCTATAGTGAATATTTATTTTAATATTATAAATATTTTTCAAGTAATTGGTTTCTGCGTTTTTGTGGTTTTTTTATGCGGTATACATTATGTAAATACTGTAATGTTAATGTAAACTAAGTTTCAATTTAATTAAAACTGTATTATTAGTAAGGTTGAATTTTGGGCTACGTGATGACGGTTTTCTTCGGTAAATATACATTTCTGAGAAGCTTTAAAGAAGCAAAGTGAAACTGATTTGCAATAGCTAGGTTATCATTCAAAGAAAATGTGTCAATAAATTTGTGGGCGGAGAGTTTCCACGCAAGGGTAGAATCTTTTTCTGGATGGCCCTTCTGTTCCTCCCCATTTCCTACGGGATGTGGACCTTCTAGAATATAAATTGCAGGACTATCGAAACCTTTGCCTGTTTTCTACGCAGTCTCTCTAAAAACTCGCCTTTCATTAAACAGTACTAGTACCAGTATTATGGTAGGTTGATATAAATTTGCACTGGGTATTCCAAAAGAACAAATCCAAACAGTTAGTAGAAACTTTTTTTGAATTATTCAAATGTCGTTCATCCTAACATATTTACAAGTTATTATTTATTTTCAATTCCTGTTATTTAAAAAAAATTGAAACTGTATACTGATAAGCTATTTCTAGTGCGTCGTAGATAATTCAGTCGTAAGTAACAAAATAAATATATAAACAAAATTTGATTGGTGAAAACTCGAATTGCTATAAAACACCGTGATGATTTAGTAATACAAATAGATATGTGTACCCGTAGATGTTGCAATATAATATCACGGCGTCGACTCGGCTACTTGTCCAATTTAAATATTATTTTATTAAATATTTCAGCAATTCAAAGGAAACATGAAAAGTTGTCGAACTGTATTTATTTACTACAGGGAAACCGATAAGTTTTTAAGACGTAATCTTAAATGTTGTTATTTTATTTCAACCTATGCACTATAGTATAATATTAAAATTTAAAAGCAACATGATTTTTTATGTTTAATATAGTAATTAGTTTATTCAATTTCAAAATATTTTTCACTCCAGAGTAAATTTTTAAATTAAGAAAGATGTGTAAATTATTAGATGCTCGACTATTTTTTGACATTTAAAGTATTGAGAATTGAATATGTCAGACATTAGATTAATTTACATCAATCTTGAAGTTCATCGCAATACTTTTATGATTAACAGACACAATAAAGTTTGATGTTTGTATCACATCTATTTAGTCAATTGACCATAATTTATTTCACTTAATTTTTTCAAGACTTAATAATAAATCGATGAATTTAAAAATGTGAGCTATTTTGTGGTCACCCAATGGGTCAACCCCAACACATTCGTATTTTAAAGAGTGTTTTATTTGGATTTCAACTTAGCTGGAGAACGTAGAACCTTATTATGTAGGCGTACTCACTAAAAGCACCTACCCCTGCCGAAATAAAGCTTATTTTAACCATATTGATTTGAAAAGATTTATACTACATATTTTATGCATAGAAAAAAAGTAAAACTTCTAAGCATATCCGTATAAACCTTAGAAAATATTCGATTTACATAAAATCAAAATGCTTTTTTTTTCATTTATCACGCGAGTTTTTTGATTTATATACATTTTATGAAAATTTTAAACAGGCCCATAGACACAAGGGCGTAACTAAAAAAATAATTTATTATGAGTTTATTGATTGAATTGGCATTCATTTGGTAGAACTCCATTATAACACGGTGAAAAAATAGCAATGTATTTTAGTTCTACAAAATTATTTTTAACAAGTATAATTGATAGCTATTTCTATAGTAAATGTCTATAGTAAATTCTAATGTAAATAGCTATCAACTATATTTGTTAAAAATAATTTTGTAGAACTAAAATACATTGCTATTTTTTCACCGTGTTATTATGAGTTTATTCCACCGTTTTTTTTTTTTTCACAAAATACCGGTTTATTAGACAAACAATGATAGATCGTATATGTACAGCACAGTTTTTTAACTATAAATTATTATTTTCCCAAAAATAATAATTGATAAATGTAGTATACGATTATTTTAAATTACGCCAATAAATACGCTGTTTCAACTAAAAATACAAAATAAACCTAAAAATACAATGAGTCATTTTTCTACGTTTGATGTTTTTATTGACTAAGACCAGTAGTCAATTTTCTTTTAGATGCAATGCACACACGTTAACTTAAGAAAAACTTTCATATTAGTACAAAAAAACACATTCGTCCAGCTGATACGTATACTGAGATTTCAATATACACATTTGATATTTAAAAAGTTTATAATAAATAACATTATTGGTATAATTATTATTATAAAGGTGACTAATTAATCTATATTGAGTGATTTAACAATGAACAAATCGGATAACGAACACTATCATGAAAGATTTTTGTGTTCGAACGATGAAAAAAATTTTCAAATAACGAAATACAACGATCTTTATAATCCATAATAAAAATCTATGGTTAACGAACTGTCCGAATATCGAACACGTTTTTTTTTTTGATGTTCTGTGATAGTTCCAATTTTAAATAACACTCAAACTATCAGCTGTACCGAAAATAAATGAGCATAAATACAGCAATGAAAACAAATTTCTTGTCTATAAATTTTCCCGTCCCATACAAATCACAATATATTTTCAAATTAAATATGGGCATCTGTCCACACTTTATCTTTTAAGTTTATCCACAAACGTACGAAGAAGTAAATACTAATGCGTAAACAGCAACTTTCCGCTCTATTCTCACAAGAAGTGGATAAAACATCGTTAGAGAAAATGAAACTTTCCTATTGATTGAATCGGCATAAACTTGTATGAACTATATATAGCTTAACAATAATGCTTCATATAAATCTACGCGTTTCAAAAACAAATTTTCATTCGTTATAAAAAAAGTAATATTTGATGACTACATAAAAAATAAATAAAACCTTAAATTTATACGTTCTTTTTCCATAAATATTGTATTGTATTTTCACCCACTTTTGAGGTGTTAGCTGCCATTTCTTGTTGGAAAGACGTGATAAATAAATATTAAAAACACATTTTTTTACAATTTCCACAATATATTTTATGATCAGGACCGATTTCGCTTATCGCGAGTATTGTCAACTAATATGATGCAAATTACAAACAAGCTTATTTATACAAAATGTTGAGTTAATAGTCAACAGGTAAACAAAACCAAAGGTTAAAAGCTGAGGAAAAAAACACAAAAAGTCACACAATATACGTTTAAATGAATTAAATTGATTTGACAATGAAATAAATAAAACTTCCATATAATCTATTGCAAATAAAATAAAAACGAATCAATAACCCATTGAGAGTTCATATCAATCGTGAATTAATCATTAGCAAAAATAACGAATGGGAAATTTTATAATAGCTAACAATCTGACATATCGTAGGTCATTTCTTTTATCTCTTATCTATCAAAAAAAAAAAGAAAAGTTCGACTCAAAAAAAAACAGTATTCGTAGAGAAACCACATCAAAAGTACATTGTAAGCTGATGTGGAAAAAAAATACCTAATATAATAGAATTATAAACCTATCAGTTATAAAGCATTTTTATACCTGTGTATTGATTGAGAATTCGAAACTTAAATTGAGTGAGAGTGAAGAGCTCATTAAATTTACTAACAATTTTACTGAAATCGGTCCTGTTGATAAATTTGTAAAATACGCATTATGTGGTACACTTAGCTGTATGTTTTGTGTCTTATATTGTCTTGTCACTGAGTGTAAGCAATCAAAAATATTTAATTCAAATTTTTCCTTACAGAGCGAAAATCTTTCGTTTCATATACAATCTGTGAACATAAAATATAAAGCGTTTATATTTATTCAGGGAGTTTCTTTCAAAGCAATTAATCTGCGAAAGAAAATTCAGGCACGCAATAAAAGTTTTGTCGTACAACAACATGGCAATGCTACAAAATCGTATTATTATGAAGCCACAAAAATATTAAATTGCAATTCAAAAGTTGACAGAAAGAGTTAGAGTTACGAAAAATTACCAAGGTTTCAGAAATAATATTTAAAGCTAGAAAAAGTATACAGATTTACAAAGACAAAAAATACATTTATAAATTAATCATTTTAATAAATATGTGGATGAACATATAAGGTGCTTAAAACACTTTTAAGTAATTTGTTCAATTAAAGTAGATATTATAAAAAACTTTATTGTGTAAATACTATAATTTATATCATTATTATAACATATCGAATTCGAATTGTTACAACTTTGTACGATTCCGTATGTAATAAACAGTTCACATCGTCTATATAACAAAGGTATTAATTAAAAAAAAACAGAAAAATTATAAAAACACTGACCCCAAGACTAGAACTAAATGGCAGCTAAAACATGTGGAATCGTACTGAGTTTTAACAATTCAAATTTGATACTGAAATTCCATCAAGCACCTTCATGTATTTATAAATTATGAACATAATTACTTTACCGTAGTTTCAATTTGTGTATCGTATTTTTTTTTTTACAATAAACATCTGTCGAATAATAAATACAAATTTTCGTCATAGAAGTCGATTCACTTAAAAAATATTATTGTGTATTGCATATTGCCTCATATTTTTGTTGCCTTTCTTACAGAAAATGTGACCTTACAGAAAGACGCTCGTAGACTTCTGATTTGATGATCGATATAGTTTTGTAAAATTTTAAATGATTTGTCTTATTTGGTAAAAAAATGAAGACTTTTAAAATTTTCATGGAAAATATATCTTACGTTTATATGCATCTCTAAGTCGATATCAAACGTATTAAAATTTGTCATTAATCCTGAAAAGCTTGTCTTGAGTTAGTAAAAATATGTTTCATAACATATTAAAAGCAATTTAAAGCTTTTGTTTATTTTTTCATTCTGAAAATATCTAACACTCCTTCGAGTTATATCTTTATGATAAGGAGCTTTCAATCGCACTATTAGTATATACTTTTTTTAATGTTGTTCCGAAAGTTTTTTTCCGTTATTTCATTTCTATTAATATCATATTTTCCATAAATAATAAATGTTTCAGAAATAATTCAAAATACGAGTAAGGTCAAGATTCAGAATTGGCTAATTTCACTTGAGCTATGCTTTAAGATTTAAGGTGTAATAAAAAAAGAGGTAATTTTAAACACTAAGGACAATATTTTAATGAAAACTACATAATTTGATTTGGAATATTTTTTTCAACGATGTTGTTGCTCGTCGAATTGATTAATTTTTTCTAGCAGTATAGGCGATTTACAAAAACATCCTGATACTGTTTGTAGTATTCCACTACAGTTCCTGGCCGTCTCCAGTTTTATCCCTAACTTAATCGGGAGCACTTGTTACACTCGGTTGGGTAATGGCTAAACTCTATCGATCATCAAAGAGGCCTTTACATGATTTCCAGAAAAAATATAACCTGAAGTCATTATTAATATTCAAAACCTCTACTAATTTATTTTTTAAGAACAAACGTCAACCGTGTTGTTTATTGTGGTTTTGTATCAACATTTCGTAGAGGCTGGACAACATTATATAATTTAATATTTGTTTTAATAACAAAGTTCTTGGTGGAAAGGCTTTGTATTTTAAACACACTTATGGTACTATTTCCAGAATTTTATTTATTTGTAACCAGGATTTTTTTTTAAAGAATCTTAATAGCGTTAATATCCAAGAAGCCCAAAGTCATATTCCCTTCGAAGCCTTTCTAAATAGTCGACAATAAACAAAAAAAAATTGTAATTTCGTTAGTTTCGTCACTATGATAGATTGCCTGAAGATCCCTAAAGACGAACCCCGGCTCGTTATTGACAAAACATGCGGCATCGTACAAAGTTTCAACAAGTAAAATTTTAAAAATAAACATCTTTATTCACAAGGTAACATAACTTATTGAATAAGTTTTGCTAGTTATGAAATTATGAAAGACACATATCGTGACATCAATATTGAATTAGATAAGATATTTTTTAAGCAAATCACTTATATTTTATACATTAGACGGATAATGGAATTGGTAAGGGAAAACTAAATCAATTAAGCATAAACAGACGGAAGTATAAAACTATTCATTTGAATTCAGAAGACCTTTTCAATTTACTATTCGGACTTTTAATGCTAATTAATTTACGCAGTGTTAATATAGCATTAACTAACTGCTAGTGCGGTTTTATTCGGAATTCAATGGGTTAATTTTTATCCATACGTGAGGCGTTATCAATTTGATTTTGAATGTGTGTATCTTATTATTTGACAGTCTTTGTGGGAAAATATTATAATAATGCCTACATCAACCTTTGCGCTCACACGGCTAGTGAAAACAGACAACATCTTGTCAGACACCTTTCACGGTGCTCAGCCAAACGGAAACTTTCACCCCGCTTCGCGTTTCATTCCTCCACTTAATATTTCCGATTACACGAGCTTTAATAAATCCCTAATTAAACCGCTTATTAAGTTGTCCAATTTTGACTACTTCTCACAAGTAATCATTTTATATTCGGAAAGCTTAACGGAATCTTTCGGTGTCATTTTGTTATATTTAGTTCGCTTGCATTATTAAGGTATTACTGTCATATTCTGAATATAACTAAAAGTGCCCGGGCAGTAAAGTACAACAACTTTAAGTCTAAATTAATTAAACGGTGAAAAAATAGCAATGTATTTTAGTTCTACAACATTTTCATAAGGTATAGTTGATAGCTTTTTCGGCTCATGCCAACGTAGAATAGTTCCGACGGTGGCGTGAGCCGTAATAGCTATCAACTATACCTTATAAAAAAATTATAGAACTAAAATACATTGCTATTTTTTCGCCGTGTTATAATAGAGTTCTACCATGTAAATGCCAATTCAATCAATAAATCTCAATTAATTTTTTGATGTTTGTATATTAAATGAGGTATATCTGTATTATTGATTGAATTGGTATTCACTTGGTAGAACTCCATTATAACACGGTGAAAAAATAGCAATGTATTTTAGTTCTACAAAATTATTTTTTTTTTAAATATAGTTGATAGCTATTTCGGCTCACGCCATAGTCAGAACTATAGAAATAGCTATCAACTATATTTTTTAAAAAAATAATTTTGTAGAACTAAAATACATTGCTATTTTTTCACCGTGTTATATCTGTATTATTAAACAAGTTTTAGCTGGTAATTTCTGACTCATTTCATTCATTAAATTATTAACTTTGTTTGATTCCATTCATTTAATCATGTACAGGACAAATCGTATAATTTGAACTTTTTGTGTAAAGGTGATCAACGTTGCTGACTGACGACTGTTAACGTCCGGACACTTGAGTCATGAATGCCCGTTGGGGTTTTACCGTTGAGTAAGAAACTCTTCAACTTCATTGCTGACCACTCCAACACATCAATTCAAAAGCTCAAAGACTTTCATAAGACTTCGCAAAAAGACTTCAGCAGACTTTCCAAATCTCAGAAAATTTTGAAAAATCCGAGAACAAATATTTCATTCAATATACATATCTATTATTTTAATATGCACATATATTCATACATCAAAATGATGTATACATTTCGGACTATAATGCGCCGGTTACTAAGCAAACTACCTCCAATAATATAAACATACAAAGCTTTCTGACCTCTTCACTTCAATTACTCTCAATAGAACTTGGGCTAATCTCAATATATTTTCCTTGCGAAAATAATGTGCTACAGAACTTTAAATAAAAGTTTAAGATTATTATTATCTTTAAATACCTACCCACTTTTAAAAGTATTTCATTTAAAGCAATGTCACGTTTGATCCTAATTTTGGGTGACATTTGAAATGTTGGTACATTTATTTATCAATTTCATTTTTACTCTCATTTCAATCAAAGAGTAATGTGATTAATTCATTCCCAAAAGATAGGAAATTCTTAAGGCTAACCGAGATAGTATTAAATAGTTATGAGAAATCAGTTAACTTTATCTATTGCTTCAAAAATCAGATAATCAAATTATCCCATAAAATGCTTTTAATGGTGGGGCTTGGAAACCTACGATACTAAAACTTTTTTTTTATTGAATTTATGTGACCAAAAATTGTATATATTTAGACTACAGATTGCATAACAAGGCTAAGAGTAAAAAATATGTTTTTTTAAATTAGTTTAACATTCACAGAAAGATAGATTACAAAAATAATGAAGGATATTTTCAGAAATTGTAATAAAATTGATTCCGTGTAAAATTGTCTTTTTGCGAGTTTCGTACTCTAGAATAACAAAAATATATCATTTCTATAAGAGGGAAATATAATAAAATAGTTTCATAGAATTTAAACCTCAAATGTGGTAAATATAGTGCTCTGTCCTTATGCAGGAAGCATATTGTTGTTGTAGATAATTTTGAGAACTATGAAATCGATAATACTTGATGTAACTTTCTTGATGTATGTTCGTTTATTTTCAATTAGAAGACAGAGCTCATTTTAAGTTCTGAGAACATTTGGATAAATAAATGATATAATAATTATTGAAACAAAAATATTTGAGCATCTCAAAAGGCAAATTTATTCCGTTCTAGGAAAATTATCCCCTTATCAATTTTCCAAGCGGAAGCTTAAGTGTCCTCCGGAAGCAATTATCATTCGAACGCTCACCAAATCGGCGTCTGACATACTGCAATCCATCCGATCCAAATACGTTGAATTTTGACTCATCGAAGAAAAGGGCATTTTGCCAATCTATTCGAGTTCAGTGCCGATGATTTTTGCCTAATATAGCCGCGCTTTTCTCATTATTGCGGAGAGGAAAGATTTTTTTGGCTGGATGACGAGCTATTAAATTCCTTCGCAGAACCTTATTTGAAACGTGAGAACCTCGATATTACTTCAATAAGCTCCGCTTGAATATCAACTGTCGTCAAAAATCGATTTCTGAAAGAAAGATGCTTCAAAAACCGGTCATCTGCGTTCATTACCTTTCTTCTTATTCCAATGCCTTTTAAAAGATCTGTATCACGTGTCCCGGTAATAGTTTTTGAACAATTTGCGGACTAATGAATTGGAGCGACAAATTTCAGCAATTGGAGCAATCCATTGCGGCATTACAGCAATTGTACCTGATAATCACAGGATAATCGCATACAATTTGACATTAATATTTTTTATATAATAATTAATTTTTTTTAACATTCTATTCATTTTTATAACATATATTTTCACTAACGACCCTGGTTTCACTTTACAATATCTTCATCCATTCTATCACACGGATGCAATATAACTAATGGGTCGTTAGTGACAAAACATATGGAATCGTACAATGTTTCAACAATTCAAATTTGGTATTTAGCACCTTCAGTCGATATCATAAATTATACATTTAATATAAATTTGACCCGGAATGAATACCGTTTTTTAATATCGAACTTGAACGTTTATTTTTTTTAAATATGTTTTACACAAAAATTTTCAGAAAGGTTATTTATGTATGTATTTGTATATAACAGACACACATACATATATGATACATTTACGATCAAGCACAATTATTAATTATAATTAACAGTGCAAAAAAAATATGTATTTATTTATTGTTATAATATGACTTTATATATATTAAATAAATCAATTATAACGATTATTGTTCCGATGATTTATATTCATGTGGTTTTCAAAAAATTTCATTTCTGTTGCATCCGTGTAATATAATGCCTGAAGATGCCGAAAGGCGAAACCCGGGTCGTTAGTGATAAAACATGTGGAATCGTACAAATTTGTAACAATTCATATTCTATTTTTTTTTTCTTAAATAACTTACTTAATATCGTATGTTCATTCTTTATTTTTGTCTAAAATAGTTATTATCACGATCTACGACTATAAAAATTTGACACCCTCGTGTGTTTGTAATGATCTGTTTTTTAATATAGTAAATATTCATTATATTTTGAGAAAAAAAATTAAGTCGTCGATGTAGAAAATATTGTTTTATGAATTAAAGGCTAATTTAGTGCAACAAACAATGTAATGTTTGAGAATTGTCTTAACGTTGGATGAAATACATTCGAATTAATTTCATTGACATCTGCTTGTTCGCCACTACTGCTTGGTAAGACCCGAGCTTCTGTCAGTGCGGCAGATAATAATGGATATGATGCGGTGATTGCATTAACCTGTACCATGTATCCTGTGTCGTCTGCCGTCACAGCGCGCACGTAAAGTGTTCTGTAGCCACGCCGTATTTGCATAATACTCGACCAGCCTAATCCAACTTATTTCTAAGACTGACTCGTATCCATTCACGGCAATTAACTACAGCGCACTGGCGTTCAATCAGCGGCGTGTGAAGACGGAATAACGGCGGTAAGTTCAACCCGGACAGCGCTAAGGTACGAATCGGTTACTATAGTGAAAAGACCCTGAAATATAACACAATATCAACAATTTAAGAATGATATTATTTTAATATCCAAAATTCTGTAAAACACTTATTAATATTAAGCTCGAAATATTGGCGGAAAAGTGTGTTATATTCGATGGAAACTCTTATAACGAGTAATTCACATAACGAGTTACGCAGAAAAGTCTTACCTTCACGTCACTCACTTGTGGAAGTCTCTGGTTAGCACTCGTTAGTATCACATGTGATCATACATTGTTCCAAGTTTGTGTTCAGACATTATTTGTAAATTTTAAGCGAACAGACCAACATAAGTCTTTCGCCGCTCCTCAGGCCATTGCTAAGGGCTAATGCATTTCTGTAATAAATTATCTCCGGCCAATATTTAAGCTTGTTGAAATTGCCACCTGTTTAGTTTCATTTAAATTTAAATTTTAGTTTTTTTGCTAAATATAAGCTAGGTTGTTAAAACAGAAAAGAAGATGTATTGTGTACTTTTTCTACACAGCTATATATAGATAAGTAAATGTACGTCTAAGCTTAGCTCTGACGATAGCGAGAGCCAAAATAGCTATCAACTATATCTTATAAAACAATTATAGAACTAAAATATATTGGTATTTTTCACAGTGTTATTATTTGTAAAGTTTAATTTCCATTGAAAAAAATTATAAGAGAACAATTTTCTGGCACAATAAGAGAAATGTTTGAAAGCATGAGAAACTGTTGAATCGTACATTGAAAAACATCACCCTTATAATGAGTTGGCTATTTCTACAAATTTATTCAATGATAATGCTTTCGTATCTTCACCAAATTTTTAAACGTCGTCAAAAACAAAAGTCTCAGAAGCTTTCTTGTAAAAAAGAATTAATAATTTCTCATAATTTCATAAATAATAAACTAGACGATTTTTTACTTTTTTTTACAAATCGAAATCGCACTCCAGATTATTAAGCTCCTTAGCAATTTATAAGTACTTAATTTTATTTAAATAAACGTTAAAATACATTTTTTTCGACGTGGCATTATTATATAATTTTCTTTGTTATATGTGGGAAAATTGTTTTCGCATAACAAGTCAGATTCTGGAATGAATTAATCTCGTTATAAGTGGTTCCACTGTATCCACCTTCCATATGAAATTATTAAAACCAGTATTTTAAAATATTTTAAATGAAAAAAAAAACTTACACGACTTTACTAAAATACAGATATATATGAATTTTAATTCCTTCATTTACTTGCGTATTGAATTATTATTTTTTTTTTTTTTGCTAATTTCTTCCACATAATATAGCTTACCATCAAATAATTGAAATAAATATAAAATATTAAAGACGTCAATATTATACGCTTAAAAATTTTGAAATTTAAATTAATATTATGTTTCATTCTTCTCCATAATTTTTCAAGATAGTTAATTACTACTATTAGAACTTCATCTAGAACTCATTTTATCTTCTATCTAGAGAAACAAATGATTATGAAAATTCATAGAAAAAAAACACACTTCAAATATATTAAGCGAACAATAATTTCTTGTTGGAGTTGAGTGGGAGTAACTGAAAATTATACGCATTTATATTAATCAGCTTACTATGAGAAAGATTAAATTACTAACGAGCCTTTGGTGCAGTGGTAAATATCGTTGGATTCGGTTACGGATTTCACAGGCTCGAGTGCCAACACGAACAGCTTTTTACAACAAATTGATTCATTTCAGCTTGAAAACATGTGTTGACTAGAACTCTTATCTTTCCCATCACGAAATCGATAATCAAACCAACAGTGCTGTCCAAGCGACATTCTTCATGTCCCTAATCTCTACTAAAAATAATTGGTCGAGCAAAGTGATTAACAAGCAGTAATCGTGGAAAAACTTGTTTGCCATACCTCGATGTTGTGGCCATGTGGTCTACATTAGAAGCAGATATGGATTAAAAATATACGTACATACATTATTATTAAACTATAGCTTGCATACAAACCGTTTTAAATTGTGTCCACTCAGAACAAATAACTGCTTTTTCGTATAAAAAAATAATAATATATTTTATTTTTGGATTGTATATTTTTTAACATCTCCATGAGTCCGTTATAAGAGAAATGAAAACAGATTTGTAAAATTGTACATACTTGTTCTATTTAATGACAAATTAGCACGATTAATCTTGAGAACGAAGGTTTTAGGAAGACCCAGTTTTATAACCACACTAGGTCGCAAAAATCAATGCTACTCCACTTTACAACTATACTTAAGCGTAAATGAAATTCAATTATTTTTCGGACGTATTAGCAATAAAGGCTTTTACTATTGATATGTTTTATGACCATTTTATAGGATATCGATTCAAACATAAATAATTTCAACAATATGTATTCAATAATTTCAAGCATACTGAACTTTTGAAACAATTCCTGCCATACTGTTGGAAATGTATCGAACACTTTATCAAATATGACATCGGTACCAATGGATCCGCAAAATCTTGCAAAAGTACTAAAAGTACATTTTTAAGATTTTAGCAGTCAAGAGATTAACAAGTATAACTGATGAACGGAGCATTGTGGTTTACTTAATAAATCTCAGTTTATATTATAATCTATTAAGTAAATAAATTAAATAAAAAAAACTTTATTGCTCTAAATTGAGCGTTATATTAACAAAATTTAATTTACAATAACATAATAAATGTAGGACTATTCTTTCAAAAGTTTAAATTTTTTGATTGCACGTATCTGTCAGAAAACTTTGACGGTATATTTTGATTCACCATATCTTAGTAACAACTAAAAAAATGAGATTTGACATATTCAATGAAAAAAAATATACAAGAAACGGTTTGCTATTACTGGTTTATGTATGCATTTCACTCGTGATCTCACATATGAATAAGCAAGTAATATATAATATTATATTATATGCAATCCATTATAACGACGAAGCCGCTTGAATTGCAAAATCAAATCACAAGAATTGTGCATCCCGACAACAATAGGTCAATAATGAATAACAAGGGTGTATTTAGCATAGGATTGGTTAAGTTGATAATAATTACAGCACACATTTGTATAACTGATTGCATGTAAATCTGAGGTATATTTATTTTTATGTTAAGTAAATCTTTAACAGAAAAAACTATTATATTTCTATTGGAATGGTATTATATTGTATTTTTGTATGTCAAGTGAAAATCATATGATGTGAAATTCCATTTCTTTGAAATATTACTAGCCATTATTTCAAAACAAAATTAATGTCAAAATTTGAATCGGAATTCATTCATTACAAAAAATTCGATTGGGAAAAAATGTCACCACGTTCAAGAACTTTGTTCAATAATGTAGTGTCATCTAGAGATTTCTGAAATAAATAAAATGACTTCATTTCAATATATTGTAGAAGTTGCATGCAAGCCTTTCAGTAAAATTACCTCTCATTTGAATCTCACGTTCGCTTGTCAAATAATTTTACAAATATCGTCTTTTTGAATTAAATTAAATTTTTCTCATCGCGTTGATAAAATGAATTAGTTTTCAATGATGTAAGTATTTCTATAATATCGAAAGCATTTGGCTGTAGTTGTTATAAAAATTTCTGATCGACTGTTATATATAATAGAATTTTAATTGTTACAACTTTGTACGATTCCACATGTTTTGTCACTAACGACCCGGGTTTCGGCGGCCGGCATCTTCAGGTATTCTATCACACGGGTGCCTGAAGATGTCGAAAGGCGAAACCCAGGTCACTAGTGACAAAACATATGGAATCGTACAAAGTGGTAACAATTCAAATTTGATATTGAAATTCCATAAATTTCAATATCAAATTTGAATTGTTAAGACTTTTTGCGATTACACATGTTTTCTCACTAACGACCCGGTTTCACCTTTTGGCATCTTCAGACATTATATCACATGGATGCAACAGAACTGATCTAAGATCACTTAGACTGAGATCTAATTAAGTCAGTTCTGTTGCATCCGTGTGATAGAATGCCTGAAGATGCCGAAATTTGAAACCGGGGTCGTTAGTGGCAAAACAGGTGGAATCGCACAAAGCTATAACATTTTTTTTAAAGTAGAAGGCATATTCATCAAACGAAAAATTATTGTCATATTTTTTTTTATTTAATATAGTTTTATTTATTATTAATATTGACATTTGTCGTTTCAAAAAAAGTGAGATCAAAAATTTATATTTTTAAACCATTGCTTCACAAACTTTTTCATGCCACCACCCCCAGATTGGGAGCCACTGTGTTATAAATAACTGAAGCTTGACAGAACAACACATTTTATTTTAAGCTCGCGCGTGTGTGTGTGTGTGTGTTATGTGTGTGTTTAGTAAGTAACACATAGAGGCTTAAAATTGATTGTTTTAGATGAATGGCTCGAGAGATATGTTACGGATGAAAATTTAAACCATTTCGATAAATTATTATGGTGTCATTAATATTTCATTTGACAAATCTATATATTTGTGAACCCGGCGCATTGTAATATAAATCATAATCTGGTGACTTACAATGTAAATATATAAAAAATATGTTTACATCCTATGCCCCTTTCTCGCTAGATAATATATCGTATAATATATGTGAATACTATTCCCCATATTTTTTTTCCTTTTTTGCTTCTAAATAAAAACAATAATACCTCAAAAATAACTGTCTCTAGCTTTATTTCAATCACGCTTGAATGAGTATCGAAAAAAATACATTTTGCAAAAACAAATCCTGATCGTTCTAAAAGTGTTAGTCATTATATGCACTGTAATTATTGATTTCCCTTTCACATTTTTGATATGATTTCGAGTTGTTGTATACATATATAAATTTGATAACCTTACCTGTTTAGTCATTATTTCAGGTTGTGTAGAATTATCATTGTGGCATGGCCTGCAGAAGGGTCGTTGCCCTTCTGATAGAGCCAGTAACCCCAGCCAAATCATGCACCACATAACGAACGCACCCTGCAATATTAAAATTTAACTTATTATATCCAAACTTACTTTATTACAGTTTTAAATCAACAGAAACAAAAAATAGCGATCGAATACCGATAAAAGTCATCACTACTTAACTGGTTATTTTGTTCACCGAAAAACAGAAATATGTGGAATAAAATCTCGATTAGATACACCAAAGATAAATGCCACGCTATAGGTGTTATCTCTTTATTTTAGTATAAAGCGACTTAAATTCTAAAACTGACTTTTAGAGAAATCATTACATCGCCAGCGGCAATACATACATACATATCGATAATCGGTAGTTGGAAAGCTTTTTGGCATGCGCAATATCAATTGCAAAAACATGGTAAAGTAAACGAAAGTTCTGCGCCAATTAATTTTCAATCAAGATTTTCGCATGATACAACAATATTAAAGCGAATTTTGTCAACTTCTATTAGACGCTAAATTAAGTTGGCTCGAATTCGACATAAAACTTTTATCAAAATATGATAAGGTACTTTTACGATACGAACATACTTAACCGTCGTTCCATTGCAAAAATGATGACATAATTTTTATACCTCATTATTTTTAAAGTTACTCGTAAAATTCACCTGAAAAACTTTTATCGTAAAGTTCTTTATATCTTACCACTGGGTCATAGAAATAGAAAATGAATCTACAGAAGTAACTAATCATGTTGCAGCAAATCATAGCCGTGATATGAGCGTGAAATGCTGTTTATGATTTCATGATTTTTTTTTAATACGCACGGCTCTTTTTACCTCTGCATATTTCAAACATTCATAAGCAACATCACGCACTAACATTAATATACATATATAAAATTAAATCAATGTTGGTTAAAAAATTACTTAATTAAATCTAACAAGACACCTAAAATTTTGGAGGTTTTGTCTGAAGCTCGTGGACTTGAAGACTTGAACAAATTATTTCCAGAAACGAAGCAGTATAAACACAAACTTGACAAATTTTGAGGTAACTGGAGTGGCCATCTTAGGCCGCAGGGTTGATAACGAAACATGATAATGAAGTTATATTTTTTTAAACACCATAAAAAATGGCCCCCTTGAATTACAGTCCCTTGTTTTTAATATTTATATAAGCCATATCAGCCAATTGTAACATATAAGCAATTATATTCGACAAGTTTTCAGAATTAGTTATTTCGAAACTATTTTTTGTTGTTACGAAATGTATCGATGTGGGATGAAAAGTGCATTATCTGTGGCCGAAAATTTTGTTAAAAAATAATTAAAAAAATCAATATTTTATGACGCCTAAAGATAAAACACATGGCTAGTATCGCTCATCGCGAACATTATCAACTGAAATTCCAAAAAAAAAATGCTTTTTAAGATTTTTTTATTTTTTGATTTATGAAATTTCCAATATTACAACCCTTGGTTTAAGAGCTTTGATTAATAAAATATGTAAAATCGATTGATTAGTGTTCGATATGTAGTGGTATGATTAACAATATCTCTTTTAAGAAACACTTCGTCTCGAATATTAGCAATAAAAATGACAGAATAAAAATGAATACCTTTGTTATTTCAATAATTGTGCCGTGTGTTTTGCCTCTTTGAACGGCAAAAATAAAATTATTTTCACAAGAATTTTACAAATTAACTGATATTATATTTTCAATCACGTCTGTCATTTATAAATATAATATCTACCGTCATAAATTATATTATATATCTCCAAGAGAGTGGATATTTTCTTCATCCGGTTATTGCATTTCGTTATCCGGGTTTTATATTTACATCTTAATACAGACGACATTTCTCGTTATTGTCGTAAATATTTTTAAAATTGAAAATTCAAATATCTCACTGTAGAAATCATTGAAAGTAGAATAATGCATAACGGAAAAAAAAGAGTTTTACGTCGAACGGTTCCAAAGAGCTAAGAGAGAGATCTCTCAATGGTTCTCGTTGTTCAATAGAGAAAAATATGTACATCACAAAAGTCCAAATTTGTCAAAAATGAATTGAATTGTTGATATAACTCAACCTATCCATTTCATTAAAAATGTATAACTTTGATGGCTTTATAAAATAACAAAAATTATATTTCGTTGAGTCAGCGATGTATCTAAACATATTTATAATTTTAGTCCAAAAAATTATTATTTATTTTATTATTTGGATTATTTTTCGATCGGTTTTTGGATTGATTTTTTGTTTCAAGTTTTTGGAGGACTACGTCCACCCAAATGCAAGAGTTCAAAATACTTTCTTGATAAGCAATGAAATTATAAATTACATT
This sequence comes from Himalopsyche japonica, assembly GCA_028555115.1. NCBI lineage: Eukaryota > Metazoa > Arthropoda > Insecta > Trichoptera > Rhyacophilidae > Himalopsyche > Himalopsyche japonica. The sequence goes on from JAHFWJ010000015.1 coordinate 2,176,267, forward strand.
TTATTGGTTTTGTGTCTAAGTCTAATTTTGTTGACTTTAAAATTAATTGGTTTATTTTTCCTTCAAAACTCTTTGTCGTTTTAATATAGTAAAAAGATGCAAAGTTGCTTTCACAACATTACAACTAGACAAAAAATGCAGCTTCTTCCTTGTCAATAAAAATATTATATTAATAAATACTTTAAAATATTAAAATTATTCGGTTATACATATCTTATAACATATATTATATTTACAATTTAAAATAAACTTTATTATATATATTTAAAAGTATTTTTTTCATTTTTTCCGACTCCCAAGAAACGTATCACTGTGATTAACAGAACTGATTTAGGGTGTTTGATGGAATTTCCATTTAATTTTTTTATTGTTGAAACTTTGGATACTCGTGACCCCTTCATATGTGTGTGCATAAGCTTTACGGTTTATATTATTTCCAGTGAATTTCCTTTTGTATATAAACGTTGAAAACTGCTTCTTGTGAGTCAGTTCTATTTCATCCGTGTGATAGAATGCTTAATGATGCCAAAAGACGAAACCCGGGTCGCTAGAGGCAAAATATGTTAAAATGCATTCAAAAAATATTTTGCTTCAACAATTCTTAAATAATTGCAATGACTAAGAAGGAACATAAAATATTATGAGTCGTAAATGAAAGCACCACCAACAAATTCTTAGAAACTGTGTTCTAACTGACGAGGGTGTATTGTCGTCGACGTGGCTTATAGCTACAACAAAAACTCAGATATAGCGATGAAATAATAATTATATAATATATAATAGTCTATTTGAAATATTTTGCAAGCAAGCTCGACAGTGGTTTTGTCCAGGATGATTATGAGAAATCGTAAACATGAGTTGTTTTTCCGCCCAAACTTCCAGCCAATCAATTATAATGCAAATGAAAACAGCTTTAAGATTTGAATCGCTATAATTTATTCCGGTTATTCCCTTTTTGCATTCAAGTGGACGACTGAACTAGAAACACACAATAAGTTATTAGTTTGAAACGGGTTCATTATGCAACCTACAAACCAAATTAAGAAATTGAAATCTTTGAACTATGTTAATATTGGCGTCGATGTATTACGAATATAAGTGACGAACAATATTTATTTGGAAAAGTATTCAAACAAATATTTTCAAAAAATAATAATTATTCTGAATCATAATTTCTTTGTATAATTATTCGAAATATTTTTCTTTAAATTTTTGAATAAATTTAGTAATTTTTTGATTTTCTTTTACTCTTGAGAATTCATTTAGGACTTTTTATTATAAATCGATCAATGGAACTACGTGTATATTTTACATGGTACATACATCTTTTTTATGACAAAATTGATCAGTTTCCAATTTTCAATCACCAGATCTTGAAAAGCAGCCAACAAAGAGCGATTGGGTCATGATAATTATTTTTTTTAACGAATTCGATAAAAGACATAAAATATTACATATTTTATTTAATACTGTGATCTTTTCAATTTTAATTTCGATTTTTTAAATTCAGAAAAAATAACGCATTAACACCAAATTTTCAAATTGATTTATAAAAATCTTATACATATATGCAAACTAAAATGGTTATTCTAAATAAAACAAGTGATACGATAACGGAATTTTCAAGCACACCTTTAGGGTAAAGCTGAGGAGTGGCAAGGGTCAAAGCTCCTAGTATTCTTAGGGACGGGAAGCTTTTGTTTAACAAAAAAATACTTATTTCAACTTCGTCGCAAAAAATAAATACTCATTTTTGCGACTTTCAATCGATATTAATTTTTTATAATTGTTTTTGACACAAAAATATGTTTAGCTCAAAAAAAAACAGTTTATTAAATAACCCATATATCGAAGAGAAACATTCAAGAATATTGTCAATATTGCAAATTAATTTCTAGTCTTACCATATTTGGAAAGCGGTTGCCTGCAAACATGTCTCAGGCTCTGCTGGTACAGATGAATTCGATGTTTGGAGGAAACAGCGCCCACCTAGTCAATATTTCATAAACAATCACATTTTCGTCAGATGAAAATATAGCAGTATACCAAAATAGTACTAAATGCTCATTGTAATTCCGTAAGTGGGATATAAATTCATAAAAATTGCATTGATTTCGCCAAAACATTGAACAGATTATACATTTACGCGCAATAAATCGCCTGCTACGTTGAATAAATAATATCTCTTTTATTACAATATACATATAAATAAATGTATGGCAATATAACTTGATTGAAAAGCTTCATAAAGGCTAAGCAAAAATTAACAAAAAAATCATTTATCAGAACACATGACGTTTAGCAAAAAGTACAATATTTCGAACTTCAAAACAAATTTTTGATGAGTCAATATTTTTACTACCTATTATCTTAGAATGAACTTAATTTGCAAGAAAGCGTCACAGCCAAATAATAAATATGGAACTTTTAATTATTTAAAATCATTTGAACTTCCACACAAATCGCATTTATACATATTTATATGTATTCTTAAGTTTATTTTACTGTGCATAACGCATTCAAGTAAATTTTACTAACAGTACAATAAAAAAAATATTTATGTTCATGTTAAATTCATTTTTACACGTTTATTGACTTAATATTTAATCAATTATAAACTTGACTACACTCGAATTTAATTAAATTGAGTTTCATTTATTTCTTCAACACTTTTCTCATTTATAGCCTACCATTTTTCATAATAAGGCCATTCAAAAACGGTCAATTAAATAAATAATTAGAGAAAATGTGTTTATATATTGTATATGGGTGTAATTAACTTGTAGTAATTTCACAAGCAAATGTCAGACGATAAAAAAAATGTTGTAAAACGTTTTCATCAATATCATTGAAATCGGGTACGAAGTATAAAGTCAATTCAAAAAAGTTGGTAGAACTGAAAATATTGCAATGTATAATATACAAATCATTTTTATAAAAAAAAAAACATATACATATTATTAATAGTATGGATAAAAATATACGAACAGTTTAGTTTAATATCTTGAAGAAAACTTTTCGTTTACTTTTGACGAAACACTTTTACACTCGAGGACAGGTGTGTACCCGACGCGAAAGTGTAGCTGGCTACGATGCCAACACGACTGCTGGTGTAGGCCGTAGACAGGCTCTACGCCGCTTTAGTTTTGATGATGCGCTTGTTCATAAGTTGCGCGCGCAATACTGATGTGCACGATACGAAAGCTTCCGAATGACACACTGGAAAACTTTTTTTAAGTTTTCCAAGTGACATTAAATTGTTTCCAATGCAAAAAAATTATAGGGCTGATGAAAATACGTAAAATATAGACTTAATTACAAAATATATATTTAAAAAAAAAATCTGTTCATTTTGCAACAATCAATTTCGAAAGACGGAAAACACATGAAAAAATAATTGTACTAAAAATCATAACCAAATTTATTCTATTGATTGAATTAGCGTTTACTTGGTAGTACTCCATTACAACACGGTGAAAAAATAGCAATGTCGTCATCGTCAGAACTATATTTGAACGCATGTTTGCTTATCTATATATAGCTGTGTAGAAAAGGTACACAATACATCTTTTTTGTTTTAACAACCTAGCTTATTTCCTGCCAGCAATAAAACTAAAAATTGTTATTCAACTAATTAAAATGGTTTTTACGTGTGTAACGAGTTACGAATCGTACACGAGAAACGTGTTACGATTCGAAAAAGTTGTACATTTTTTGTAAAATAACATTTGTCACAATATAATTTTGAGCACGTAATGCTTTTGTAGTTCTTCAGACAAAAGGTCATTAAAATACAACATCAAATAATACTTATAGATTTATTTTTAGTACATTATTCAAATCTTCTTTTAATTTACATAATAATAAATAAACTTCAATCGTTTATATTTACTTAATACGTTATACACCCCATCAGCTTTAAAATCATAAAATAAATGATGCCAACTACTTCATAGGCAGATAGATGCAATGAATGAGTGTTGAGAGACATTGGAATGATACATTATGTAACGATGGAAAACAATGCAATTCAACAGTATACACTTTTAAGACCGTAATACATGATGATGGCGTTGCATAAAGTCTTGCTTTAATAATTTATCGATGAACTCTTTATGTGAAGCATTCCCTATTACTTATTTAAACCATACAATAGTATTTTGAATGTATTAGCAATAATGAATTAAATATAAAGCATAGAAACGATCAATACAGTGACCAAATCGAATCAAATAATTTATTCCTATGTTTTTGCGCTGTAAATACAATTTGTAAAATCAATATTTGGCGTATTTTATAAGTGAGTTATTATTAAATCCAACTGTCATAATAAAAACTATTTTCTTTAAATATTTTTAGTTGGTTATACTCAATATTTCAATACAAATGTGAACAAATCTCGTTGAGGAATTGAAAGCTTATAAATAAATACATTTAATCGGATTGAGAATATATATATATATATATGATGTTACGAATTCCATCTGATAGCAGCTTGCAAATGAGCTTTAAAATTAAACAATAATGCTATTTCCGGTTCATTTCTTTTATTTCCAATGGCTCATAATAAATCACAAAGCCCACAATTGAGAAAAATATTCATAATTAACTAAGTCAGTAAAGCACTGGCTTGATTAAATATGAATGTTTCCAGCCAGTATCATTTACACGGGTTGTATAATATTTTGACATTTTTATGCATAGTTTATTTGGGCTAAATTGCAATATTTATCGTAAATTTTTGAATTCTTTTAAAATATAAATTCAAACCATAAAATTTTATTATTTAAAAAATGTAAAAGCTTTAAATAAAATATAATACATTGTGGAGAGTTTGGTATTTTGTTAGCTGGCACTTCTTGATGGAAAGGCATGATATTTTAAACAATGAAATGCATTTTTTGTACTTATTTCCACAATATATTTCGTGATCAGGACCGGTTTCGTTCATCACGAGCATTATCAAGTGGTGAGATAACCGGGCCTGGTCATAAAATATATTATGGAAATAAGTACTATAGAAATGTGTTTTCATTAATATATTTGAAATAACCTTAAATAATTGTTAAGCTTGGATAAATATTCAATCGATGCATTTTATGTTCGTTTAACCAAATATTTAACAAATCTTGACACTCAATATAATCATTTTGAAAGCCGCTATAAAATATCGAACGACTTCGTGTTAGACGATTTACAAAAGATATTTAGAATTCGTTTCCAATAAAAGTATTCTTTTAAATTACCAAGATCGCTACAATAAGCTAAAATACTGTTTTTAATGTGTTAACATTTTACCATCAAAAATATTTCCATATCGTTGTTCAATAATTTAAAAAATCAAATGCAATATATGTTTGAAAACAAGCTGAATTTTGTTTGGGATAATATGGTATAAAGTAGTGCAAACAACGATATCACATAGTTACAAGACAGGCTACGTTCGTATGATGAGCAATGAATGCGCGTTAAACTAACACGCACTTGCAAGACACAATAACTACTAATTATTTACACGGCAAAATCGTGTTACTATTTGGACAGTTTGTACCATAGATATCTATCAAAATTGTTTAGTTCACGACACACTGGCTCATGAGGTTTGTTTTGCGGCACACCAAATAAAAATGTTTTAAAAAAGAAGATGTAACGTATTAAATAAAGGTTCTCATAATTGTTTTTAAAAATTTTATATTCTTTCAACTTATGTGGATATAGGTTGGAATAATTTTATTAGTGAGAAGGATGCAATTGATTTTAAGAAAGAATTTTGTCAACATGTGGCTCTAATGTAAATCCTTGTCTATTATCTGTAACGGCTCTCGTTTTTGTATTATTATTTCATTTCCAAGGGCGCTAAAAAAATTCGCAAAGAAACAACAATGCAAACGGTAAGAGATTGAATTGTCGCTGTATTCAAATGAGGATATTATCTATCACTAGGTTGCGTCGATTACTATTTACGAAAGTGACGAATATATATTTGAATATGTAGATGCAAAATTTATTGCTATGCATTATTTACAGTTTTGGGACTTTATCTTTCGCGGAACATCTCAAGACTTCTTACGGCACACAGTTTGACAGACACTTACATTATAATATGTTGATGGGTATCATATGTATCTCGCATCCATATAACGCTTTTGCTGTTAACTTGGGCTTGGTTTTTTTTTAAGAAAGAATTTATAACACAAAATATATTTATGAAAGCTATATTCGATCGGATATTTAAAAGTATTTTTTTTTTATGACAGACAAGTTCTGGCAACTGAGTGCTAATTTTAAATGAAAAAAAGAAAAGTAAATATTATATATTCATTCAGCTTAGCATGTTCTTATAATCTTTTGATGACTGGGTATTATCAACATTTGACGGTTTTGTTACTATCTCTTCAGTTTGAGACTCTCAATTACCAACATAATTCAATTCATTTTCATTAGCGTATCCAAATTAAGCGATTGTTGGAGTTCGTTCTAATAACCATGTCCGCTTCAAATGCGGATCATATGGACGAATATTGCGGCTTTTCTCGACAGAAGCGGTTCTACAAAAATTGCTTCCTACTCAGTTTCTTCAACTCTCTTTTGGAGACGATAAGGATACAAGGACAAGAAAAACACGAGACAATGCTTAGGTAATAGATCTCATTGCAATTTGTTTTATTGGGACACGAACCGCAGCCCTATATTCGGCGCTAACGACGCTCGCACTCGTTTGCAGGCTCGTGTTATCATAATACTAGAATACTAGATAATGAAGAAATAATAACCAGGTGCCAGGATATAAGCTTATATGATTTAAATTATAAATTAACAAAAAAATATATTTCACTTTAAAACTGTTGACTGTCACTTCTTGGTGGAAATGCATTATATTTTAAATCACAAAACAGATTTCATTAATCATAATCAATTTTATTTTTTCGTTTAAGTAGTTTTTAGAAGCATATTATTGACTTAAATGTTGCAAAATATTATTTAACTTTAGTCAGTTACATACCATACATTATTCTGTAATGCAATGCTTCCAACATTGAAAGAAAAATCTTACGAGAAAGATTATCCAAACAATACAAAATCACTTACTACATAAATTTATAAATGCTTAGTGCCATCTATTAGTAGATTTAACAAGCATATTACCAATCAAAGCAGTTTTCTGCATTTCATTTTATGGAGGTTTATCTATGTTTTCAACCAAATACTCAGTATTTCAACCGTTCAAGTCACTTGATTCCATTAGTTGATAGGTGATATCCAAAAATATATCAGTATTAACCAGTTGAGTAGTCAGTTATTTTTTTACGAAATAAGTTTTTTGGTTTATTTAAAATATTTTTTTTTACACTTAATATAAAATTATGTGGTTTTTTTGTGGTTCAGTTTAGAAAAAAAAAATATTATTACATCACGTAGTAAATAAATTTGTACAATTGAGAAATGCATAGTAATAAATGTAAATAAATTTATTCACTATGAATTTTCTAGAAACAATTACTTTAGTTTGAGCCTAAAAAAATAATTGCAGTCTGAGTAAACATAGTGCAATATTGACACTGATTCCTAGAAAGAGTGCGGTTGAACTGACACTTAATTTTATGATACATGATTAAAAGTGTTATTTCTTTGAATTTTCTTTTTTCGTAAAATTCTTTTATTAATTTGAAACAAATAAAATATGTAAGCCCGACTGCTTAACACATTGGTCGCCAACAGATTTTACGTAAAATAGTGAAAACAATGATATGTTTCTAAGTAGTATTTGATAGGATATGTCAGAATGAATTGTTTTTTTTTTAATTTTGATGATTTTTTACTTGAATAATTGGTTTTTTTATGTACTGGTCTTTTTTGCCGGTCACCAATGACCCCCATGAAATAATCCATGCCGGTCACCGGCGACCCCCATGGCGATCAACATGTTAAAATTATTGACAGATATGTGCAGCATGAATATCTGAAGAAATTATAATTATTCAACCAAAAATACGGAACTTGCAATTGATAAAAGACATCACAATATTTGGACATACATGTACAGCCATCCTCCTCATAGGGTTAATAGTATAAAAAACATGTACAAGCCAATATCTGTGTACCTTATTTGTCCTGATAATCTTAATAAGTTTGCTCAACACAATTACTATTTACTATTTTTTAATCATTCAATATTAACAAATCCTCAAATAGGCTCTGCAGGAAATGGTTTGGAAGTCTCCCTTAATCACAGAAAATTATTTTTCTCAATCACTCTTTGCACTGCTGAAGTTATGCTAAACGCCTCCCAACCTTAAACCAGGTTTATATACTTTCATTCAATACATCACACACTATAAAATGTTTAATTTTAGAAATAAATTAACCACAAAATAAAAGAAAAACATGGTTTAATGTTGAATTGATAGTTTTTATAATTGCATTGATTCACAGTTACTCAATTAATTAAAATTTTAAATGAAACAGATTCTCTCAAATTGAAAACATCAGATTCCTCCTTGTGTTGTATTAGGCAATCATATTCACAGAATGTCCTTTACGAACATTTATATATTCCTCCATAGCCGAAAACCAAACATTGATTTTTGTATTGTCAATTATGTCATTGAATGCATCGCATCCTTTAATACTGTTTAAAACACCATACACAGCAAGATCAGAGAGATCAGGTTCTGATCCCCCCATGAACTGTGTACCGTTAGCGTTGATGGCTTTTGTCCAATAATTACATTCATCGTACAATGATTCACGTACATCTCCTTTTAGAGAATGCCTAAAAAATAAAAACAAATTCAAACTTAAGAGTATGACTAAAATCATGTGAGGAAAACCTATTTCTGTGCAATAAATATGAGATTTTTTTGATTCGGTTTTTTTTTTAATGCCAGCAAATTAAGAACGGTGAATTCTCAGTAAATATTAAAAAAACGAATTCACATTCAAAAGATTTATATGTATTAAAATGTGAATAAAAAAATGTAAAAACAAGCTTCCCAGAATTAAGGTGAATAAAACTATAATATTTTATAAATTTCTTTATAATACTGATGTGGAAATCAAATAAAAACCTTTTTTTGAGTCGTTTGCCAATCATCCACATAACAAAAGAGCCAACATTAATCATTAGACTACATTCCCATTCAGGAAAATGTTTTCTCCATTCTCCAACATCAGCAAACCAGTTAAATGCTTGTTGCGCCTCGTCCATGGTACGATACACATTCGGAGATAGTGTATGGACAAATACGTCATCGACCCATCTTCTCCATTCACGTTCATTACTTGAATGGAGAAAAAGACAAGAAAAAATAAATGTATTGACATTCAAGATAACATTTCAAAGCAATATGATAAAAAAATATATTAACAGGGAAATCATATACTATATATGTTACTTACTTTAATATTTCATGAGACCTTGTCCTTTGCATATCCCTGAACATCAAGAAGTATTTATTTAATACTTCATCTCTACTTTTTCCATTTTCATCTACAACAGGCATCGTTGGATAGAAATCAATGATTTCACTCAGGTCTTGAGATTTATCCATCAAATAAGATGAGAGAGCTGATATTATTGTACTGCTGTCATTTAATTGCTGTAAAAATTCAAACCATGAATGTTAGGACAAAGATAATGCAATTATAATTTTAATTTTATTAATTGAGTTGGAATTTACTTGGCAAAACTCCATTATAACACAGTGAAAAAATAGCAATGTATTTTAATCTCTCAGAACTGTAGTTCTGATGAGGGCGTAATATGAAATCAGCTATCAGCTATATATCGTCTAAATTTTTTAGAACTAAAATACATTGCTATTTTTTCGTCGTGTTACAATTTTCATGTTCAAAAATATATGAATATTATGTTTTATATTACACCGATTACTTGAGAATGTTTGTGATGAACAAAAAAAGCGCCGATCATATTATTTAACTGTGAAATAAGCTGAGAAAGTGTATATTTGAGGTGACCTCCGCGGCCTGATTGAATATTTTTATATATATATATCTTTCTCGCCATCTCATAATTTCAATTGTTCCAATCAGGAAACACCCCTGACATCAACCCCATTATTCATAAACTGTGGTCGATGTTTTTATGTGCATCTGGTTGGGTGACGCCATCCCGGTCACATCTGATTGAAAATATGATGGTAGAAGTTCCAGGCGGCGCCCGATAGCATTATATAAAAACTGGGTTTTTGCCGGGCACCAGTGACCGGCGTGGCGCAGTGGTCAATGTTGATGCCAGTCATATATGCCCGGCATGGCACGAAACGTGTTAAATAAAAATTTGTCCAACACTTTAAATATGCTTCAGTTTCAACAATGACCTCCTCATTGGAGCCATATCACGAATAGGTAATAGTCATTCATGGCTAAATCTGTAGTATACGGTTGATGCAGAAGCAATTTTGCTATTGTAATCTTAGTGACCAGGCAATGTTTTTTTCTTCATTTGTTGTCAGTTTTTCACGATTTCATCTTTTATATCAATAATAATGCAATGTTTGTGAATATTCACTATTGATCTTTTTTCCCTTTCCACGATTGCCTGCGAATATTATTCCATGCACATCCCATAATAATGATGCCATAACCTTCCCAGCTGACTTGCCGTATTTTTGATCACTTTGGAAAGCTTTCGCCGGATGCTGTCTACTCAGTTGACTGCCAATTAGACTGGAGTGTAATTATGGATCCATGTTTCATTCATTATCACACATCACATAAAAAAATCCTTTTTATTTCACCTCAACAGCTAGCGCTTTAAATCATCAATAATTATTTTACCATTTGTTTTTGGTCATCGGTGAGCCATTGTTGTATCCACTTTGCACAGTTTTCTCATAGACAAATGTTCGTGCATTGCCTTTTGATACATTTAAAGAGTCAGCAGCTAACTTATATCACACTATTCCACTTAAGTCTTCAAACAATCTTGTGCACTTTTTATCTTTTTTGTAAGAACTATTCAGTTCACTATTCTTGTTCAGTATTATCGTTGTTTTTATGGCCGCATTTAAAATCAGCAAACCACCTCTTCAGCATTTATTTTGATGGATTCTGAATAACACTTGTCGAATCACTGTTTTGCTTGAATGGTATATTTTCCGATTAAAATAGAATGCTTTATAAACACTCAAAATTTAGATTTTTCTATCGTTTTGAAAATTGCAAAAGTAGCATCACTAAAACCACTGAAACTTGTAAACTAATGGTCGGAATGTTATAAAATTTTGACATATATCATTTGGAGGTTGATACTAGGTATTAAAAAATCATATGAATGTGTCATTGGTGGTGCCATCTATAAGTCATCCTACAAAGTTATTAAGTAATGTGTTATGTATGTATTCAGCATTTGCTATAGGAAATAGTATGCAATGTGAAATATTTCAAAATATTCATTTCATTAGTTGTGTTACTAAACTAAGAGAACACGGTGAAAAAATAGCAATGTATTTTAGTTCTACAAAATTATTTTTAACAAATATAGTTGATAGCTATTTATATTATTATTGTTGGCAAGGCACATAGACAATTAGATAAATTTCTACAGAAAGCTAACTCTATACATAGTAATATTAAATTCACACTAGAGATAGAGGTAGACAACTCCATCAATTTCCTGGACTTAACCATAAGCAGAGTTAAAAACACACACTTTTAAAATTTTTAGAAAACCTACTTTTTGTGATACCACAATTCACGCAAAGTCCCTCCACTCATGGAATCATAAACTTGCGGCTTATAACTCCATGGTCCATAGGCTAGTAACTGTACCTATGAGTCAGGCAGATTACGACAAAGAACTGCATACTATTAAATCCATAGCCCATAATAATGGTTATGAGATAAGGACGATAAATAATTTATTATATAAAAAACAATTTAATTTAGCTAGAAAACTCATTTACCCGAACCCAATACAAGATAACCGCTTCTATAAATCTATTAACTACCTAGGTAGCATAAGCGAAAAAATTCATTGGGAGATTAAAAACTCAATAAACGTAGCTTTCAAGGTCAACAATAACTTAGGCAGACATCTTAAAAATTGAAAAAGATAAAATCAATATACTGGACAGAAGCGGTATTTATAAAATGTCCTGTGGCTCATGTTTATCCGTTTATATCGGACAAACAGGTAGAAGTATATCTTCTCGAGCTAAGGAACATGTAAGATCATTCAACAATAATAAAACAGATTCACAATTCGCTAGTCACGTTATTAATGAATCACATACTATAAATTCAAACTCAGCCCCTAAATGTTTGCATCTTTGTAGTAAGGGTCGGAGAATGACGGCTTTAGAACAGCTAGAAATCAATAGACACCAATTATCACAAAGGATTCTTAACGACCAAACTAACATAATAGCATCGCCACTTGTCCAGCCGTTGCACAAAGGGGTGGTCTGATTTACTTCCAGAAGGATCACTTCCGTCCCACATATAATCTTATTGTCATAGACACCTATTGTTTCATTTAGAATTTTTAAAATTTAGTGCCAGTGTGTTAAAGTAACAAGCTAGACCGTTGGAACAGGAGAGAGGAGATGTTGTGTACCTTTTCTGCACAGCTATATAGATAAGCAAATGTTAGTTTAAGCATAGTTCTGACGATGGCGTGAGCCGAAATAGCTATCAACTATATTTGTTAAAAATAATTTTGTAGAACTAAAATACATTGCTATTTTTCCACCGTGTTATGATGGAGTTCTACCAAGTGAATGCCAAGTCAATCAATAAACTAAGAGAACTTTTTTTGTTTCGTAATAAGCACTTTCCTTTGATTGCGAATATGATGCCTTAGTTCATAGAAAAAAGTAGAAAAAAAAATTACAAATACATACCACAAAACCATTATTTGTTTTGGCTAACAATATTGGTACTTTTTTGTAAGTGGACCATTTTATTGACTGGCGAAGTACAGCATCCACTTCAACAATATCATAAGACAATCCATTAGAATCCAAAAATGCCCTTACTTTGCAACAAAATGGACAGGTTTGATACTGAAAGAGCACTAAATGAAGGTTTGAGCTGTCAGTTTCACTCCGCATCTAAAAATTGATAATTTTATTCTTTAAATTGGAAAGATTATGAACAATTAATGTATAAATCAATTGGTTTATCCAATTTTTATGTAGCACTAGCAATATATCTAAGAAATATCCATTGCATAATAAGTATTGGTAAAGTATAATATGGCCAAAATGAACTTAAAGTAATTATTGTTTAGGAAGAAATATTATATGAAGATTATTCAAGCGATTCATTTCACATAATAAACAAATTCAAGCATAAAACTAACCTAAAAATCTAAATAATAGAAGCACACGAAATAATATTCTACTGAACCCAATTCCATAGTTTCAAGTAGCTGTTATTTAAATGGGGCAACTTTCAAAGTAGAATTTTGCTTTTACGCAAATTTTTCATTATATCAAAATGGAAATGGCAGAAACAGGAATAATAAAAATAAACAAATTTTATGGATAATTGTGAAATTGAAAAGTCGATTTCGTTTTCATTACAAAGGTGCCAATAAATATACTATTTAAAATAAACCTATGTTAAAAGGCAATATTAATATTTAAAAAAAACGTTGTAAAAACCTACCTTTTTCGTCGGTTTATAAGCGGGTGGTTGCTTAAGTATTATCGGCTCTTTATTACTGTTAAATGCCAACTCCTTTGATTGATTGATATTGAAATGAGTGTAACCAGAATATCCAATTCCAACTAAAGCTCCGAAACTCGCTCCTATTAGAGTAATCTTCAATATTCCTTTTCGTTCTGGAGCCTGAGTGGAGTATGGCCCAAATCGCACATTGCGAAATAAGTTGTTTGCTTTATAATTAAACAACGGCTTCACAAATCTATTAACTCCGTGAAGAGGGCGAACAATGTTGAAAACTGACATGATTGTATATCTAAACAATATAATACTTATTTCTTGTTATCGGTTTCCGCAACAATAAGACGTTTCGAGCCGTGATCAGCGATCAACATGACATTAAATTTAGTGTTACCATTTCACAAAATATTCTGTTTCCAAAGACAATTAAAATAAATTTAAATTGTTGAAACTTAGTACATTTCCAGTTCTGTCATTTAAGGCCCGGGTATCATCTTTCGGCGTTTTCGTACATCTAATCACTCGAATGCAATAGAACTGACGCATTAAATGATAGGAATCGATTATATACGGATTATATACGGAACATTACAGAAAAAATATTGATTAGGATAAAATTTGAATTAATATAAGTCAATTTTTTAAATTTATAGATAAGATAATTTATAATCCCCGTGCTTTGATATTATGATTTAATACCTTCATCCACGTTAAATTAGTGGTTTTTCGTCTCTAAAACTTAGTTGGAGAATGTTAATGAATCTTTTCTTAATCGAAAAACAGCGAAGTGTTAAGTGAAATGATTAAATATCTATTAAAAGCAAAAAATATATACGTCATTTTACCAATTCACATTTAGTCGTAGTCTCCTGTTCTATCAAAAGGTAAACGATGTGTTGTTTTGATTACATTCATTGTAGAAAATGTAAATTTGTATACAAAATTTGAAACGCTGAGTAAATAAAATTCATTTTATTCTATTATTTTTTTAATAATAGGGGTACAATACTTAGCGCTTTAGAGCTTACATTTCATGCAAACTCTTATGGGGGCAAACAAAACCATAACGACATAATTTGTATGTAAGAAAAAAAATAGATACACTTTTGTCTTTATCAGTACCAAAGAAAAAATGTACTATATTTTATGAAATGAAAAAAATAATGCTTGTTTGGAAGCGTTAGAATGTCGACTAATAATGAGCACGCGGTCGACGGCTTGATAACCATAAGAATTATCGTCATGAGATTGTCGATTCATTGAACCGATCTCACGTAAAGGGTACAACAAGGGGGAGTTGGGAAGATTGAGTTGATCGTTAAGAATGAAGTTTGAATTTCATAACTGGCCTCTATTAATTTCTAAAATCTCCTGATAAAACAATTTATGGTCCCCCGTGTTATGATGTAACAATTGAACTCCCTCATCCGCGTCAAACGAATGTCCCTCCGACAACAAATAGTTTGCAAACGTAGAAGTATCCTTTTTCAATCTATAAGCAGCTTAGTGTTCTGAAACTCTAATTTTTATGGTGCGCGTGGTTTTACCTACATAAAAGTATTGGCAATCCAAACATTGTAATTTATAAATACTGGACATATCCCTAAAATTAATGCTGTTCTTGTTGTTTACTAAAATTTTGGCCAGTGAGTTCTTGCAATAAAACGCCGGTCTGACACTGTTAGTTTTTTTTAATTTTGAGACTAGTATTACCTAAGAAACTTATTTTACACCAACATCACACGTTCACATGTAAAATTTACTTTACTTAGAGGAATGTTTACTAATCTATGGATATCTGAATTGAATGCCGCTAATTTATAAGAAAAAGGATGTAATGAGCTGTGGTTTATAACGGCATCCGAAAATGTTGGTTTGCGGAAAATTTTATGTTCGTACATACAGCTTTCAATATTAATATTCAGGTCAAGAAAGTTTATATTCTTGCCTCCTATCTCTAACGTAAATTTAATGTTGACATCTAAGGAGTTTAAAAAATTATGGAGGATAGTCAATTGTCTATCCGTTCCATTAAAAAGACAAATGATATCGTAAACATGTCGAAACCAAAAAATTATGTTTTTTGTTTCTAATGTGTTATTAAAAATAATATCCTCTATTCATGTTCATGTAAAATTCCGCCAACTGTGGTGACAGACAACTTCCCATTGCAAGGCCTTCAGTTTGTTGATATATTTTACCATCAAACTGAAAGTAATTCTGCTCCAAGCACACATCTAAAATATTTAATAATTACTGGATTGACTCTACGTGTATTTAATATGTCTTTGATTATTGTCTTACATTTATTAACGGGTACATTAGTGAATAAGCTAACCACATCAAAAGAAATTAGCTTCGCGGCGGTAGGGATATTTAAATTTTTAATTTTATTTACGAGATCTAATGATTTTTTTACACTATGCGTCGGTTTGAACTCGCTATAACTACGAATGAGACTGTTGGCTATTTTTGAAAGTTTATAAGCAGGAGCATTAATATATGACACTACAAGCCGAATTGGGTTTAGGGGTTTATGGATTTTAGGTAATCCGTAAAGTTTAGGCGTTAACGGATTACGTGTAGTCAAATATGACATATCTAATGAACTAATGGTTATTTTACAATTATTTATTAAATCTTTAATATTTTTATTAAATTTAACAGTAGGATCTTTATTTAAAGGGACAATATTATCATTATTGATAAAAACATTCACCTTATCAACATAATCATTTCGATTTAACAGGACCGTGGTATTGCTTTTATCCGCCTTCGTAACTATGATATTATTATCCCTAATTTTAGCTTTAATACTCTTGAGAGTGACCAATTCATTGTTGAATTTATTATTGTTCTTTACACTTGATAAATAATCTTTTTTAATAATTCGAGAGCAAATATGTTTACTAGTTAAATTTTTATGTAATGCAATTTCTAGATCAAGGGCAAGGTTCTCAAAATTTGACTTCTAGTTAGGCAATTGTGGACAATATTTAAGACCTTTGGATAGAGGTTCTGCTCATCTTTATTTAACTTAACACCAGACAAATTAACGACTCTATCAAAAAACTTTATTGGTATTTCTGTATTAGATGATGGCGATGAATTATCACAAATGAATTTATTTCTTTCTTCAATCAGTTTTTTTTTAGTTTAAACGCTTGTTTCTCATATTTAAGTTGTATAATTTCGGAAACATTATATCTGATATCGCGGTCTAATATATCAAATTCGACGGGATGCAGTTTCTGCGCGAGTAAACAGTGAATTATTTTAAGGTATTGACTTACATTATCCCGAGCTGCAAACAATTAAGTTGTAACAATTCAAATTTAATATTGAAGTTCCATCAAGCACCTTCAGTCGATATCATAAATTATATCAATTCAAATTGTCAATTCGAGTAATTGTTAAAAAGAAGGAATTGGTATGTACATTTAAAAATCTGCATACACAAATATTAATGTTCAGTATATGACCACAAGTCTACTGCAGTATTACAATACAGTACATAGAAATCATTCAATGGCTCATATTTTTAACACCCATATGAATATAATTTATGGAGTTCAAATAAACTTGTCACACATTATATACGACAATTACAACGCAAGATTAATAATAAAAAAGAATAAGATTTTTTTTAGAGTTTTTTTTGCTGTCGGAATTTACTAGATGTTTATATATCAAAGCTTTATTCATATAAAAAACAAGATTATGGGATATAGCCAAATATTGAAATTATGAAAGTTAATAAAATGAGTATTAATAATAAAAAAAAATACTTTAATAAGAACTTTGAGTCTAATGATAAAAAAATACATTTTTAACTCAAGGGGGAAATTTTAGGATTTTATCAATGCTTATACATTGAATCCGTCAATTGAAGAATAATCTGCAAACGTTATTTCTACTTATTACGGCAGTTTAAAAACAGAAAACACATTATTAATAATAAATTCAGTAGACTTGTCCATGGTATAAGATAATTTAAAACCATAGACAAATTACAAATTGACAAACCGACAACTGTAAATTTGACTTTTGTTGTCAAATATTTTAATTTATGTGTTTTAATCGTTTACTGCTCCAATCATACAATAAAAGTTCTAACAGTTTCAATAGACATATTTCTATTGAAACCCTTATTCAATAAATGGACGTCCAAAATGGCGATAAGGAGGAACGCCGAATAATACGTAAAACAACGGTTCTGAGTCCAGTTAATTCGTCAATACATTCACATTCACGACATACTGATAGAAAGCAATATTCCAAAAGAAAGGCAACGCAATTGTCATCCGATATTGTTCCTCCGAAACTTCGTTATCCAAAAAATACCGTTAAAAAGTATTTGAAGTTATCCTCGAGCGATTTTAAATTTGGTAAGTGCGATGTCAATCAATTAAGATTTAGTTTTCTTATACCAAAATATTTCGTATAATGAATCTTATAAATCATATCAGACGAAGAGATTGGGTTGATTCTGTTCGATGCTCATATTACAGTAGCTAAATTTATGATAATCGTTTTCTGTTATATATGTTAATGGATTACAATTCTTGAAAGTTACTCTGATTGATCATTATCAGAATCAGATGTTTCCTAAAAATATATTTTGCTTTTAAAACAAAACCTAAAAGTACCTATCTGGAAACGTAGGGTATTCTGGTGTTGAATTTGACCTATCATTAATTTTGTTACTAACTCACTCTGAACCTTAATAATTCTCCTGAATAAAATATAATACAACAGTGATAAAATTCTCACTTTACAGATGTCCTTCGATATTTTTTTTTTTTTACAGATTTGCCCAGACATATCACCAAAAACAAAAACCTAAAAACCATTGAACCTCAAAATATTATTTTAAAATCTAACTTTCAGAATGAATTGAATTGTGGCACTGGTGATATGGCAACAGTTGGAGATGAGGAGGTATCAAATATCAAAAAATATACTGAAAATGAAGATAAAGACCCAACAAATTGTGAAATACAAGATATTCACAGCCCGATTGATAAGTCAAATAATGTTGGTCTACATGAAACAAATTGTAATACAAGTAAGCAAAGCTTGATAATATCATTGCACTCCTCGTTTTTTTTGTTGATAGTATTGTCAAATGTATTTGCAATACAAGAGATCCATTCAAAGGTAATCAAACTATTGAGACTTGATAGCTTCTACTTATTAGACATGCCAAATGCTTTGTATATTGTAAGATATTATTAATTTTTAATTTATGATATCGACTGAATTTACTTGATAGAATTGCAATATCAAATTAGACTTGTTGAAACTTTGTAAGATTTCGCACGTTTTGTCACTAACGACCCGGGTTTCGCCTTTTGGCATATTGAGGCATTGACTAGTCAGTCTGTTGCATCCGTGTGATAGAATTAAGTACCTGAAAAAACTTTAATTTATAATTTTTAATCCAAAAAATATATTTTTTCCAGAATTAGATGAAAACTGTACTAGTGATATAGCTGCAAAAAAATCTGCTGAAACTCTTAATTTTATGAAAAAACAAAGATTTGCTCGTAAACAACATTTAAAAAATGAATTTATTATGAAAGTTAAGATGAAAGAGCGAAGAAAACAGTGCTTAGAAAATTTGCAATTGATGTCAAAAAAGTTACTTCATAATAATATTGAGAAAAATTCAAGAAAAAAAGTACCAGTTACAATCATAAATAAAAATACTGAATCAGATGATGTACCCAATTCTTTACACTCTCCAAGGAAGCTGACTAATGCATTGTTTGAGCAGCAGTTTAATAATCAAGCATCTGAAATAATTTCACACGACAACATAGAAACAACATTTGATACTGTCAGTCAAATGGACACTGCATTGTCAAACCATATAAATATGAAGCTAACAGATAACCACCATAAAGAGAATTTGAATTTTAACAAAAAAAGAATCAAACTTGATAAAAACATTATTTATGATACAGAACCGCCATCTTTATATAACAATCATCATTCAGAAAAAAAGAAAAAAACTGATTTAAACTCTTTATCAGATCTTAATTCATCTTGCTTATCTATTAAATATCCTTATAATTTAATTACAGCAGTTGAAAATAAACTGTCAGTAACATTAAAATCATCAAATAAAATAGAAAATGAACAATGCTTTGGAAATACAAGTAATTCAAGTTCAATAAACTTGCCCTCGGGCCTTAATGAATCTAGAAATATTGAAAACCAATTTATTAATCGATTAGAATCATTTTACGGTATGGAAAATATTCCTGGTATGTGCAGCTCTCCAAAATCTAACATCTCAAACTATAATTTGACAGAAAGCCATAAGAAAAATAAATCATGGAGCAAGTCTGTGGACTCGAAAAAGAATTCATTTTATGGAGTTAAAAAAATGTTGAAGAACAAACCACAATTCTCATCCAATAAAATTTTTATAAATCAGTTACAGTCTTCTTTATCTAACATTAATAATGAAAATCTTACTGTATCAATTGAAGACATGCTTGATTCAAAAGAAAATTCGTTATGTATATTGAATGATACTGAGCACGATTATAGATTATTAAAGGACAAACCTAGAGATATTTTAGTAATTGCGCATAATACTGTTCAGTTTGATAATAAAATATGTGATTCCCTTGATAAATCTGAAACAAATGAATCATCACAATTAGTACCTCAAGATTATTCTGACTATGACAACTGTTCTGAAAATGCTCTCAAAGTGCCAACTATGAATCTAGTCTTTTCAAGAAAATGTACTGATGGTATAATGAAAGTAATCTCTAAAAATACTTCAAACATGAATCAGGCAAATTCATCCTTTCGAAATGAAGTTAGCTTGTTAAATTCATTTAATGAATCTCTGCGACACATACAAATGGTGGAAGATGTAAGTATTAATTGTTGTATCTTTGCATTTACATATATTTTGAACTATGTTTACTCCCAATGGAGCCTCAACAGTAGGAATGAAAATTGTTAGTAATCAATTTTAAGCAGGGGTCCAAGAATTTTTTGTCCCCGTCGTTAGCACTTGATTGATTAGGTACTTTAATAATACTAAGATGTCTTTTTGCAGACATTAACTTCAATAAGGAAATCTGAAGATGTACCTGTTTCCCAAAAATTGGTCAATCTATCAACATCAACGAAATCGATTATGCAAGCTGACATAGTTGAAAATCCTTTATTAACAAAATTTGATGTGTTTGCTGATAAGTATACTATGTACAGTCCTATGGATAAATCGGGGAACAACTATCATAACGAAATAAGGAGTCAAAACAGAATATCTTACTCTGAAGATGAAACATCTGGGAAAAAAGTTATCTCAAAAATGTCTATTCATACTACCACATTTAAAAAAGATAATGAATTTACTGTGTCTGATCTAATAGAAATGAAAAGGAATACAGTGCCTCGAAAAATAAAATTAAGCCATAACCAGCGCCAATCACATTGCACTACTTCTCAGCCTGAGAAGCGGTCTGAATGTGATTCACAAGATGAAATTGTCTCACCTAAGAAAACATGTGGATATCACAAAAAAAATGAATATGAAAATAATATTGATAATACAATCGATCAGGAATCTACTGAAAACTCATTAGTGCATGATGGCTACGTAGAAACTGGAATTGAGCATTTGCCACATGAGACATCAAGCTCATTCAAATCACTCTTAAATAACTCAAAGGATGTCAATCCCCACACGCTCAATAGTCTGAATAGGTTTTGTGTTTTTATGGTATGTTAATTTTTTTTGAGACTATTTGCTAGTCAATAATGTACTCTATCTTCAATGAAATCTGCTTGCTATATGTACTATATGGCGACAATAACATCTTTTTAAGAATCTTTACGAATTGTCAGTTTTCCTGCTTTTATCAAAATCTTTTAAGAGTATTATTACTTGTGCAGTAGGTTGAATGCGGTGCGATAACTGAGGT
The DNA here is from genome assembly GCA_028555115.1 of Himalopsyche japonica. Lineage (NCBI taxonomy): Eukaryota > Metazoa > Arthropoda > Insecta > Trichoptera > Rhyacophilidae > Himalopsyche > Himalopsyche japonica. The sequence goes on from JAHFWJ010000015.1 coordinate 2,197,875, forward strand.
TAGATATTTCGCTTCAAGTTTCATTGCATTTCTGTAGGTACTGATATAGAAGTCAGACTATATATTGTCATTTGTATTCACAAGGGATGTTCTATAACTTTATAGATGTTAAAAATATTAACTTTTTTTTATATCATCAACTATATTTTAATATCTGATCAGGCGAGAGATTGCCCCCACATTAATATGCCGTGTTAAATTTTCAATTATTACACAAAGATGCAATTCTATTGTGAATTTTAAATTATGCATATAATTGATAAACTTATTTGCAACATAATATGTATTTCAGTTTAAAATGACAAGTCTTTATGGTTCTCATATATTGAGTTAAACAATTAATCTGCATTATTTAAAGTATTTGAATGTACCTAGATTCATTAAATCCTTTGTTTTAGATGAGTCAATATATGGAAGATGAGAAAGTAAGATCGGAGTATCTAGATCTTTTTCTTAAAGTTAGAGAAAAAACATTAATGGATTCTACCCGTAGTGAAATACTGTGCTTGGAAATACAGAAAAAATATTCACAAGAGCAAATTCCATACCTAAAGAAAAAGCAGCGTGGTCTCTTGGTTAAATTGCAACAGGAGCGCAACGAAATAAAGAATATGAAAAAGTTTCAACATGAACGATCAAATGAAAGAAAAGATGCTTTAAAACGTCAGTTAAAATACTTCAAATCGATTTTCTCTGCTGATTCACGTCATAAGGATGTCAAAAAACCAACCACTAAATCTAGTATACTTTTACATTCAAAAAGTGTTGGACGTAATTCTCCGGTTAAGGCTTTTAGTCTATCGTTAAATACTGATACAAACTCAAACAATAGTTCTATATCAGAAATGAATGAAATCATAGAGAAAAAAAAGCAAGCACTGGCTTTGCAGAAGAAAAAATTGAATGACTTACTTATGTTGCATTATGACCTGCAAATGGATGCTGCTGAAATAAAAGCAATGGAAGGTCGAATTAAAGATTCGAAAACATTGCCTGATTTTCCTGATTTCAAAGATTCAATTTACATGGTAATGCCCCATGACAATAAAACTCCACAACAAACCTTGCAAACATCAAATATTGTTGATGAGGATGAAAACTCTGACAAAGAATCAACATCAGAAGTCTTGATCAAATCTTTTTCAGTTGAATCACCAGAGCGCCCAAAATCTAATGATGTTGGAATTATCTCTAACATAAAAGTTAATTTAGCTTCAAGTATAATGTCGATTACAACACCCAAGGAGTCCACAATAAATGATAAAAGTTATGGGTTGATAAATGGGTCCAATTTAAACATGCTATGGAGAAAGATCACCGGTGAAAAGGTTGACCAATATATTGATTCAAATTACTATGAAATGTCTGAAGAAAAATTAGATAACTTTTTTGAAAAAGCAAAACATGTAGCTCTTCAAAATCTTTTAAGACTCCAAACATGTGATAAAGTGAAAACTGATATTAAAACTTTATCCACTGCCATTGACAGAGTAAATGACTCTAGTATGGAATTTATCAGTCCGACAGAAAATATTTTTGACACTGTTCCAAAATCAATATCCAATTTGAATAACGGTATTCACTATTCCTTAAAGAGTGATATGGTAATTCCGAGTCGATCTGAGAATAAAAAAAATATAAAAACAACTAATATCCCAAATAATCTCAATCACCCACAAGAAAGTCTTGTAAATGATAAATGTATTCCAAAAGAAATATTGAATACGCAACATGAAACTATTGATAAGTTTGCAAATGATAAACTTTCTCATGTGAAGTCAACTGAAAATCTAAATGGAGAAGTTGATGATAATTCAAAGAGCCCTGTTAGAGAAAATCTAAATGCTAGCTCTGATCAGAGCGATTCATCTGAGTCTACTGCCCGGAGTTTAATTGAAGAACTGGCACTATTTGATAGTTTGGTTCATATGAATTCCTCATATTCAGAAACATGTGACAAACCCACAACGCCAGCAATTCAAGGAAGTATTGCAACATTCACCAAGAGTGAGGCCATTAGCAACACATTACAAGACACAGAAGTTCAACAAATTGATGAAAAAAGTAAATTGTCTATGAATGATGAGTGTTCACCAAATCTTTCAACATCTAAAAAAAATAATGAAATGACAGATGATTCTGGCTTACTTAAATTGAATGACAATACTGAGGACTTAAATATTTCTAAACTGAACCATGGCTGTGGCATAAACAATGATATAGAAATCAAGAATTTACAGCATACTAATTTAGACAGTGAAAACACTGATGTAATTAAGTTAAATGCACCCAAAAAAGAAAGTTTTCATACCAATCAGGCAATTGCCCTTAGTTTTGATTCAGAACTGGAACCAAACAGTACTTTGAATGTAATTGAATGGAACAATACCAATAAAATCAGTGACGCTCCAATAAAACCGAATCATATTGAAACCTCCACATCTAGAGAATCATTGATTCAAAAGTCTATTGAAATAAATTCATCTGATCAAGATGATTGTAGAATGCTAGAGCAACTTGTAAATAATTCTAGTCATCTTCAAAGTATAATGAAAAAGCAAAGTACTGAACCCACAGATGAAACTTCACCTGTGCCTGTTTCATCTCCAAGTCAAGCATGCAGTGGTGATACAAATGTCAGTTTTGATAAGAGTTGCAATGGTCTTCATAAAACAGATGACAATAATGATATGAAAAACACTCGACATGATCTAATATCAAATACCTGGGACTTAATGTTATCGAGTCCAGAGCCTAGTCCAAGAGGTGAGATCAATGTTTTAATGTAGGCTACCCAGTGAGTGTTAAGTTGAAACATCTTTTATTTATAAGATCAAATGAGATTCAGCATTATTAAGTAGTGAAATTCTACCCCTATCTGCACATGAGTGAAAGGAAATTCATACTCACTGTATTGATTTTATGAAATTGACTCATTGATTTTGTCATTTTTTATATGCAATATTTTTCATTGAATAAATAGACAGTTCTTATTATTTTTCAGATTCACCAACAGGGGAATACTCTCCAGCAACTGCAGCATTTTCAGTCTCACTTAGCCGAATTGATGAAGAACTGAGAAAGAAACAACTAGCTATCGAATTAGAGGTAAAATTCGATTTTTCGGTAAAATTATTATAAAATGTATTATTTTATTCATCTAAAACTACTTTTAGAGTATATTTAATACGTATGGAAATTATCATCAATTATTTTATACTATGTTTTAAGGATTTTAACTCTATTCCTGACCAACTGTTACTTCCAGTTGATTTTGTTTTCAAATCAATTCTTATAAAATAGCTAAAGCAAATTATTCAATAAAACAAGGCAGGAATTTAAACTTAAATATGGAGCACACGGTACATATGTTGAAAATACTCTCCCATTAATAAGCACCTGTTAATTACATTCCCATACATAATGTGTTGAATATCTGTGGAAAGTAGCTGATTGATGAATAAGAAATTTTTTAAATGTATGAAAGTAGGAGAAAGTTTTATTCAAAAACACTTCTTCAAGTGCTTTATTTGTACAAACACTCGTTGATTTTTACATAATTCATTATTTTGTACATTCTGCCAATTTTTGTTGTTGTTGATCCATGCTGTAGAACTTTTTATCAAGAAAAGACAGAACGGTGGGTTTAAACCTTTCTCCTTTTTTTTATCTTTTGAAAAGTTTATAATGAAAACATCTTACTATTAATAAGTCTCACATTTTCAGATTATTAACTAATTATGTATGAAATTGAAAGTTTATATGTAGCAAAATATTTTAAGATCTTAAAAAGAAATAATGATTTTAATCCTTACAGTGCCACCATTTTCAACTCTTAATTTTTTTATGAATATGTAACAAATCAAACATGGAAACTCATTTAATATATTGTTTTCATTAGTTTTTATTGAAAAGTTAAAAAATTAACGATGAATCAAGTTTATTTTTTAGAGCTGTCATGAAAGTAAATATTTAGAGAGGCTAACAAAAAAAATAAAAATATTGTTACAGTCCTGTGACTGCGTTTCCTTTCAAATGTGAATACCATGAGAATGGTCCAAATTTTGGAATTATAAAAGGTTATGTTGATTACCTTAAATATAAAATACATAATTTTGACATGTGTATTACGATTTTAGATTAAGGCTTTGGAGCAACAGCAGACTCAATTACCTTATTGTCTGGTAAGAGAGATACCAGATAAACCTCCACCACCTTATATACCGCCATTGGAAGATACCAAGTTGCCTGCTGTACCCACCCCAAAAGATTCACCGACTGTGACAAAACCAATTGTTCAAGTATCAACTGCAATAAAATCAACATGCAATTGGCTCTGGTTGCAGTATTCTGGAGAAAGGGTCAAAAATATAAATTATAATAACTTTGATACGGATGTAAATTTGTCAAAAGACAATCATTATTCTATATTTTTATTTGATTTATGCAGAGAAATATTTGAAAAAGAAATCGGTAAACGAAAATCTCCCGAATTTATTTGGGAATATAAAAAAGCAAATCTTTTAAAACCAGAGAAAACCAACATATGTTCAGTTGTTGAAAATAAAGTGAAAAAGTTTCTAGGCCTTGAGGTTTGGCCGGTAAAAAAGAATTTAATAACAAACTGGGCACAAAAGCGACAAGATTATATTAATGAATTGCTTCTCAAAGAATTATATAAGGAAGAAATCAATTGGGCCAATATCGAAGAGGTTGAGTCTGAAGTAAAAAATACGATCACAGATGCAATACTGGAATCTTTACTCATAGAAGTATGCAAGGAATTCCAAAATATTTTTTGATCCATTTAAAAATGAGCATAATAAAAAATAGTTTTTATACTTTGAAAGTCAAAAAAAAATTAGTACCTGAATTTAATCACTGAAAATAATACGATTTTAAAATTGTTAGAAATTAATTTAAAGTAATGATTTTTGATTAAGGTAACTGGGTAGAAAAACAAATTTAACTTTTTTTAAAGAAAATATCTGTTTGTAAGTTTAATATAAGCATCTATGATTTATTTTCTGTATTTAATTCCATTAGATATTAAAGGATTGTTTCTTAAACAACGGTGAAACTTGATATTTATGACATTAAGTCAATAAACATATTTTGAAAACGCATTTTGTTTGAATTTGGTTTATATGGTAAAATAAAATGTATTGAAGATTGCTATATCCCTTTCTATAATTTAGTAGTGGTAGTAAAGCACACATAACACGTTGGACACTAAGCCGTTTATGCTACAGGCATAGCATTTCTCTAAAGACACGCTCTCCGTATACACAAACACACTTTTAAAAACATTTTTTTAAATGTCTTCTACATATGTCTGACCTCGAAGTAACATTGTATATGTTATACTGAAAGGAATTTGAATCCACTCTAAATGATATAAATAAATACTGAACAAAATTTGTAGATTGGCTTTATGATTATTTCACATATATAAATACTTTCAAGATATAAAAATTTCTTAGCATGGCGTTGGTGTAAGTCTAATTTAATTAGCAAAGGGCACATTATCAAGGTCTTCCATAAAAATTCTATACCATAATAGAGATACAAAGAGCTATGTAATTTTTTTAACTAGCCGAGCTTTATTGCATATTTTTGAATATTTTAAACATAGCATTGCTGCATTCAACTTTCGACCCCCATGTTCAACAAGGCTTATTTATAAATATATAGCGCTTTTTTCTATAAGCAAGCTATTCAGGATATCTATTTACGTGGGTTGTGATGACTGCCGTAAATTGTTGTCGATATTTTTTATGTATTCGGCAGTAACTTGACAGAAATTCATTGTAATATAGAATTTAAAATAACTGGTTATTCCACATATTGTGTTACTAATCTTGACACGTGTTTCACTTTCTTTTGAGCTATCTTCAGATTTACATTGGAGAAAAATCATCTGTACTACCCTAACTGTTTTTATCAAGGAATAATGGTCTATAGGACAAATTGTAAAAAAAAAGAATAGTCAACTTTATCTCTTTAATTCTATATTATATTTTCAGTATCTCAACACGAGCACCTAACAACCAGTCGTCGTCGAATATATTGAAAATTTAAAAAAAATGTAGGTAAAGCAGGTGCTAGTATTTTTCCAAAATTGAAGAAGAAGTGTTACAAAATAATGTAGTAAATCTTAAATCTAAAATGGTATTAAGCGAAAATGAAAATATTTGTTAGAATATAACATGTTGAAAACGTATTACAACGAGAATCCAAGCGTAATAAATGAAACAAAATGTTAATTGGTTTTTTTACATTTTACATTGAAATAAGAAAAAAATAATCGTTATTCATGTAGCAAAACCAACAAATACACTTTTGTATGTTGTTTTATTATTCACATTTCGTGGATAATACTAGGATTAACTTCATATAGCGAACGAGAATGTAGTATGTTGTGTAATTTGTATTTTCCACTATACGAGTAAAGCAATACGTGTAAAGTTGATTTAAAACAGCTCTTGTGCATATTGTCATGGATGAAATATTAAGAAACGAATAAAATAAAAAAAAATATATGTAAATACGCATGATTGTTACTTATATTCTTAAGAAGTACAAATATATAATAGATATTATAATATATAAAAATTACAAAGTACTAATTAAAAATGTGCTTTTATAAGCAACTAGCGAGTACCTGACATGCGTTGCAAAGACACACAAATAAAGTTAACTAAAAAAACTGTACTACTTGTTAACCTACAAAAGTTTTCAGTTAAAAGTTTATTCGAAAATTCAATTTAGTTTAAAACCAATTGATGGTTTGCATAATGTCATTAGAGAAATCATAATTTCAAAGTGTGACAGTTTCGGAAATATAGTACCCAGGTACCTATTTAAAATACCAATACTTTTTGATTAGATTCACATTATTAGAATTGGGTGAGTACTTTTAAAAAAGATTTCATTTAGTGAAAAAGTTTATGAACAATTGAAAGTATTCAAAATGTCATTCTCAAAGTGTGACATGCTTGGCAATTTTGAAGACGTTTTTTTAATGCTTAAAAACTTCGCAGATGTATTGTCATATGGTTGTAGTAATCCAGAAAACTTGCGAGGGGAGGAAGAAGATATTTTGAATGTTTAAAATATTTTATATCCTTTATATAGCAATATGTACATAAAAAAGAACATACATACAAACAAACATTCATATATATATTTATATATACGTTAATAAAAATTAAGAATCCGGAAATTTTGGCTTGATTCTGAAAACATTGGTTAAAAAAATTTGACGTTAAAAGTTGAAATGCTCTGTACAAAATTACATTAATCACATTTGAAATTGTTCCTTTGAATTCAGCGTCGTCAAATTATTTGCGACCGATCATTAGACGACGTCTCATCAAAGCGATGATTTTGACATTCGAATCGAAGCTGCGGCACGAAAAGTTTAAAATGTTTGAAACAATTTTTCTATTTTTATATCTAACTAGAAATTTAGTCATCGGTCAATTTTCAAATGTTAGATTTATTTAATAAGTAAACATACAAGGTTTTATTTTTTATTTCGGATAAATGTGGCTAATTTTACATTTTAATACAAAAAAGCCTACCGAGCAGTGATTTAATAAATTAATATTTAATCATTCGCAAATAACGGCGAATCCCAATGATGCTATCAAAATAATAAAAAAATGATTACCTAAATACCGGAAAGTACAACAGAACCGGATAATACAAACCGAAAAAGAGGCAAGCACGAAATAAATAAATCAATTGGGGAAGGAAAATTCGAAAAATCGCTTCTTGATTAAATTGACAATATATCAGTATCCGGTCAAACGGAAAGGGATATACACGCCTACAGTGCGTGAGGCCATACACTAAATCACGGACCGCTCGATAAAGAACTCGAATCGACTGATTACTTAATGGGTTACCCTACATAAGTGGATTTGTTATTGGGGATGATGGAAGTCATAATCAGTAAAGATGACGGATTGCGTTGGAAATGTGCAGCACTAAAGTTTTTTTTTGTAGTTAGTCCGTGTCCCCTTCAATCAATGTGGAAATCGTGAATTCCTTATCAAGAAATCTTAGAAACGATCTACAATAAATTTTTATTACTTAGTTGCTGACCCTCTGCAATAATATATTACAGTTTTTGAAACAACAAATATAATTCAGAATGTAAATTTGAAGACGTGTGGTATCGATTCCGAAAAATCGAACCCTTCTTGGTTTGTATTGTGTGTGGTGATCTATTGGCATAATGGAAAATGTGCGTGAGCATAATGATCCCGTGGAGATAATTTGAAAAAACAGCTGCGATAAATTTGTTTGTAACAAAAGTTGTTTCTCCAATGGGATGTTAATCTATTTATTGAACAAACGGTCTCTATTGACAATGTTTCAAACTTATATTATCTAACAAAAACAAAATATGTCGATATACGTTTCATTTCCGAACATAATCTTCAAAAAATATTCACTGAAATTTGAAGAGGAAAAAACAATATATTGCTTGAATCTAAACAACACACATTAAATACGCAACTTTTTTCATACTAAAATATAGTGATCACATTACTTGCTGTGATAATTTGTTCTGCAAAAGATGCACACGTTGCAATCAGTCTTCTACATACAATACACTGTACTGCAAACTACATACAAACCCATACTCTCTTTCGTTGCTAACTCATGCAGTACAATCATGGCTGCAATATAAAAGGGGGGATACAATAGTCAGTGTAAGCTATGAAACCACTAGTATTCGTTAAACTGTATTCTAATATATTTTATCGAAGATTTTACGAGAGTATGAAAAGTTTACTGATGACCGAAACTTAACCGCAGAATATAAATATATTTATTTTATTCTACAGTGCCATCAATGGATGAAAAATAATTGAAATATTTTTTTAATACTATAAAATTACGGTTCTCTTAAATCCGATACTCTGAATGAAGTCGATCTAAATTGCAGAAAAGTTTCCATGAATGATCATGACTTTTTATTAAGTATGGCACAGCTCGATTGAGATTTAAAATAACGTTTTTCTAAACTAAACAATAAACGCATGACTATTGATATAATGAAAATTGTATAATATACTGCAATTGGAAGGTATATTTCGAAAGTTATGTTACTCGAATACACGATAAAAAATGTGTTATAAGTGAAAAAATTTTAATGGCAGAGTGATATTTATTTTTACATATGAAGACGTTATAAAATGAAATTTAACACGGTGAAAAAAATAGCAATGTATTTTAATTCTACAAAACCGTAGAACTAATATCACCGTGCTATAATGGAGTTCTACCAAGGGAATGCCAATTAAATCAATAAAATGAAATTTATTATTATATTTAGTGAGTATGAGTTATATTTGGAAGTGTATCCTCCGATTTTGTTTGTTATTGATTTACAAAAAAAAAAACATATATTATACTTCTTTACATGAATATATTGTATATTACATTACTGCACATTTATGTTACGTACGTATCCCTTCTTTTAAATTAATTCATTTTACACAGGATTCACAGTATTTGCGAATGACTACATCACCACCACTGCGGGATTGGGGTGGCTTTGATGGATGATACCCAAACGTCATTGTCATACACCAGGGATCATCAAATATCTTTCGTGTCAAACATTGCTAGTTATTGTCATTCAAAGACACTTCCCTTTCAGACCTATATAATTTGGTTTGGCAATTTTGGAATATTAATAGAAAAATTGGCAGAAATCGATACATTTGAGTAAAAAATTACGTATTTGTAAAATATGTAAATTTTAAGGGAGATCAAATTGGTATTTTCACTTTTTTTGTTTTAAATACTTCAATGGTGCCTGGCCTGGTGGTGGCCTGGCGAATATATCATATTTTAGTCTGTATTAGGTAAAGCATAGAACATTATGAAATCAAAAATACTATTTAATGTATTGATTGAATTGGCATTCACTTGGTAGCCTAGCTAGCTTGGCCTAGCTTGTTACTTTCTCACAATAAAACTAATTTTTCAAAAATTTTAAATGAAACAAAAGGCGTCTATGACAATAAGTTTACATGTGGCACGGAAGTGGCCGTTAAAACAGGAGAGAAGATGTATTATGTACCTTTTCTACACAGCTATAGATAAGCAAATGTTAGTTTAAGCATAATTCTGACGATGGCGTGAGCCGAAATAACTATCAACTATTTTTTTTTAAAATAATTTTGTAAAGCTAAAATACATTTCTTTCACCGTGTTACTATTTAATGTTTAAAAAATACTTTTATATATATTTTGTGTTATAACATATATTTATTTGTGATGTAGATATTTGTTCAAGAAATTCGATTATCGGTTGTGTACCACTGTTAGATATAGAATTGATATAGAATTTTGGGGGCAAACCCTGATGCATCGCTCGCATTAAAATCAATTTGGGACACCCCAGCGGTCGCTTTTGTGCAAAAAGGCGATAATACACGATAAACTTGATAATCTTTTTTTCTGACAAAGCATTGCCGTTCCTTGTTTTGATTGATAACCTTTTTTTACACATAACCAGCCATGATCAGAATGAATTTCGCTCCCTTAGTGTAAACTATGAATGAGGTCATAATTTCCAAGCAAAAAATATAACTATGTAAATAATAAATAAATACAACATAAATATTGTAAATGAAAGTGTGTGCTTACTCTGATAAATTTAATCTAATAATTGTAAATCGATGTTTTTTTCTATATGTGTGAGACAAAAATATATATTATACAAATGCTGTGCATAAAAGATAAAAAAAATCAATGACATAATTAAATTGATTGAATTGGCATTCACTCGGTAGAACTCCATTATAACACGGTGAAAAAAATAGCAATGTATTTTTGTCCTAGAAAATTATTATTATAGTTCTGACGATGGGTGAGCCGAAATAGCAATCAAATATATCTTAAAAAATAATAATTCAATCAATCAATAGACATAATTATATATTACTTTTTTACTCATAAGATAGTATATATATATATGTTTAATAAAATCAGTGAATATTAATATAATTATAATTGAATTTATACAGTTTTATTCGATGCACGGTTGCGCGACAATACTTGATTATTTAAATTAATTCTCTAATATATTTAGTAGTCTTTTACTTAATCACACGATGGACCGAAAATACGACACACATTTGCCTAATGCAAAATATCTATAAAATATATAAGAATGATCGATTATTCCAGATAAGCGTTATTCATGGTGTATAATAAATACGTGTGTCGGATGTTTACGTTTTATTCTTGCACAAAGGCCATTCCACCCTACCGATAACGTTACTTAGCCAACTGTCTCGATTCGTTAAGGGTGAAATCAGACTACCGGACAAACTGGAACGTCCAACTAACTAAAAGGAATTGGTAACTAAAGTGGATCTAGTATCAAGAGAGTTGACAAATGGAATGAATAGCAAGTAATAAATATTGTTTTAACACCGCTGTGTTTACTGAATAACAAAAATTCCTCGCAGAAATTTATTGAGTTAATAAAATAACATTTCATTTCAAAATAAAGAAATTATATTTTTTTTGGCTAAATAAATAATTTATTAAAAAAATAATCACTGACCAACATTGAAATTATTTTGTAAAAAGTGCTTGTATCTTTTAGACCTGATGCTTCAGTTGTGGTGATCATGTGTCAGTATCTCAACACGAGCACCTAACAACCAGTCGTCGTCGAATATATTGAAAATTTAAAAAAAATGTAGGTAAAGCAGGTGCTAGTATTTTTCCAAAATTGAAGAAGAAGTGTTACAAAATAATGTAGTAAATCTTAAATCTAAAATGGTATTAAGCGAAAATGAAAATATTTGTTAGAATATAACATGTTGAAAACGTATTACAACGAGAATCCAAGCGTAATAAATGAAACAAAATGTTAATTGGTTTTTTTACATTTTACATTGAAATAAGAAAAAAATAATCGTTATTCATGTAGCAAAACCAACAAATACACTTTTGTATGTTGTTTTATTATTCACATTTCGTGGATAATACTAGGATTAACTTCATATAGCGAACGAGAATGTAGTATGTTGTGTAATTTGTATTTTCCACTATACGAGTAAAGCAATACGTGTAAAGTTGATTTAAAACAGCTCTTGTGCATATTGTCATGGATGAAATATTAAGAAACGAATAAAATAAAAAAAAATATATGTAAATACGCATGATTGTTACTTATATTCTTAAGAAGTACAAATATATAATAGATATTATAATATATAAAAATTACAAAGTACTAATTAAAAATGTGCTTTTATAAGCAACTAGCGAGTACCTGACATGCGTTGCAAAGACACACAAATAAAGTTAACTAAAAAAACTGTACTACTTGTTAACCTACAAAAGTTTTCAGTTAAAAGTTTATTCGAAAATTCAATTTAGTTTAAAACCAATTGATGGTTTGCATAATGTCATTAGAGAAATCATAATTTCAAAGTGTGACAGTTTCGGAAATATAGTACCCAGGTACCTATTTAAAATACCAATACTTTTTGATTAGATTCACATTATTAGAATTGGGTGAGTACTTTTAAAAAAGATTTCATTTAGTGAAAAAGTTTATGAACAATTGAAAGTATTCAAAATGTCATTCTCAAAGTGTGACATGCTTGGCAATTTTGAAGACGTTTTTTTAATGCTTAAAAACTTCGCAGATGTATTGTCATATGGTTGTAGTAATCCAGAAAACTTGCGAGGGGAGGAAGAAGATATTTTGAATGTTTAAAATATTTTATATCCTTTATATAGCAATATGTACATAAAAAAGAACATACATACAAACAAACATTCATATATATATTTATATATACGTTAATAAAAATTAAGAATCCGGAAATTTTGGCTTGATTCTGAAAACATTGGTTAAAAAAATTTGACGTTAAAAGTTGAAATGCTCTGTACAAAATTACATTAATCACATTTGAAATTGTTCCTTTGAATTCAGCGTCGTCAAATTATTTGCGACCGATCATTAGACGACGTCTCATCAAAGCGATGATTTTGACATTCGAATCGAAGCTGCGGCACGAAAAGTTTAAAATGTTTGAAACAATTTTTCTATTTTTATATCTAACTAGAAATTTAGTCATCGGTCAATTTTCAAATGTTAGATTTATTTAATAAGTAAACATACAAGGTTTTATTTTTTATTTCGGATAAATGTGGCTAATTTTACATTTTAATACAAAAAAGCCTACCGAGCAGTGATTTAATAAATTAATATTTAATCATTCGCAAATAACGGCGAATCCCAATGATGCTATCAAAATAATAAAAAAATGATTACCTAAATACCGGAAAGTACAACAGAACCGGATAATACAAACCGAAAAAGAGGCAAGCACGAAATAAATAAATCAATTGGGGAAGGAAAATTCGAAAAATCGCTTCTTGATTAAATTGACAATATATCAGTATCCGGTCAAACGGAAAGGGATATACACGCCTACAGTGCGTGAGGCCATACACTAAATCACGGACCGCTCGATAAAGAACTCGAATCGACTGATTACTTAATGGGTTACCCTACATAAGTGGATTTGTTATTGGGGATGATGGAAGTCATAATCAGTAAAGATGACGGATTGCGTTGGAAATGTGCAGCACTAAAGTTTTTTTTTGTAGTTAGTCCGTGTCCCCTTCAATCAATGTGGAAATCGTGAATTCCTTATCAAGAAATCTTAGAAACGATCTACAATAAATTTTTATTACTTAGTTGCTGACCCTCTGCAATAATATATTACAGTTTTTGAAACAACAAATATAATTCAGAATGTAAATTTGAAGACGTGTGGTATCGATTCCGAAAAATCGAACCCTTCTTGGTTTGTATTGTGTGTGGTGATCTATTGGCATAATGGAAAATGTGCGTGAGCATAATGATCCCGTGGAGATAATTTGACGGCCCCGGGCAAATAAATGATTAGGCCTCTGTAAACACGCTGAGAACGACGAGGTGCTAATGGGAAAATTATGGTGTCTTAGTATGGAACTAAGGTGCCGGAATCTGCCCGCCTCTCCGATGCAAATGATAATGATTCGCCCAAATTACGTTTAATTAAAACAACAAAAAGCCGTCTGACTCGTAATCATTTGACGTGACGTGTGATTAGCATGATTGTGCGTTTTCGCATCCATTTCAAAGGCTATCATTAATCATAATTGCTGAAAATAGACCAAAATAATGACCAATTAGACTTATCATTAGCAATATTTAAAAATCCCAACAAGCAATATTTGATTATTATTTGCATGACATCAACTGTGTCAATGTATTAGTTCGTAGCTCTGAAAAAAATGCAGTCGTTTACTTAAAAATAAATTTTCTTTTCAATACACATGCAATAAGAGAATTACAGTTACAAAATTACATGTAAATTTATTGGATATTCAGACAAAATTACGATACTTATTACGAAGATGAATTATTTCAATACAATATGAAGACGAAAACACGGATTATATCTCAGTCAATTAAATTTACATTCACTAATTAACCACGATTTCAAATTAGAATATATAAATAGTTTATTACAGATCATTTGTTAAGTAAAATGAAAAAGTTTGTGTCCCGTGTTATAAGTGCCAATGAGGTCTGTTCATTTGATAATGTAGATCCCAGGGCGTGGCTTTAGTGATTTATGCCACGATTTGTGAGGGCTGTCACAGTACGCTCTTTAAATAATTATTAAGTACAATATTTCAACAGGAATTTTCGTTATCTAATCTTTGTTGTGGGCTACGCAATAGGACATTTTATAACATAAAAATAATAAAATTATTTGAATTTAAAAAAATATGTTATAAAAAAGTAAATGAACATTATTACAATGGAGTTTTATCAAATAAATAATAATTCAATTAAAAAAAAACAATGATTGACATATAAAGTCTTAATACACTTTATTTCTTAAATCTTGACTGTAAATTTAAAATATCTATATATATATCTACTTCAAAATATATTTTTTTAAATGTATGTTTCCAACCATCAGGTATCACTTAATTCATATGCTCCCAACCTTTTTTGGGTGGCGACCACTTTTCATAAAATCCATTTGACCCGCGACCCCCCATACAATCCAAAAGCATTAGCAAAAAAAAAAAATTGATAATGCTCGCGATGAGCGAAACCGGTCCTGATCAAAATATATATTGTGGAAATAAGTACTAAAAAATGTGTTTTTATTATTTAAAATATCATGCCTTTCCATCAAGAAGTGACAGTTAACACCTAAAAGTGAAAAAAAAATTTAGTTGACCGTATAGGTTGGCAACCCCCCAAAAAACCCTTCGCGACCCCCAGGTTGGGAACCTGTGACTTACTTAAACAATAATTATCAAGATAACGAATGAATCAAAACATATCAATATTAAAGATAACGAATATTGATTTCATTTTGTTATATGCACTGATATTAGGAGGTAAGTAACACAACTGAGTCGAATCATTAATATAATTTACACAGCTCGTCAAGATTTAATAAATTTATCAATATTTTTGATCAATAGATATGTCTTCTAATCAAATATATTTTGGCCGATTTATTATAGTATGTAAATATCCATTAGCAAAAGTAAAATAATGTACGATGCCAGTTTTAGCCTTTTATCTTATACATAGATCGGATGATAGCACAATGCTCTGAACCCGAACAAGCCATCAATCAATGACAAGAACAATACAAAATCAGTCACATTTTTCAGGAACAAAATAAGTCCCAAAACGATCTTTTGTTTTTTTATATCTTAATACATTCTGTTAGCTAAATATTTGTAATTCTAAAGAAATAATAAATACAAAGCGACCTTTACATAATTACTTCATCCCGCGCTTCCCAAAATGTGTTCCGTGGAGCCTTGGTATACGTCCGCAAAATTTAAGATATTTATGAATTATTCCTATACTAAAAAATAAACTGTTCCGTTGCTGAAAAAGTTTGGGGAACCTTGAGTTATCTCAAGAATAAATATTTAAAAAAAAACTGTGTAAAAATGTAAACAAAAAAACTGTTGTTGTGTAACATATTATAGTTGTGAATTTCACTTCAATAAGATTTTGATTTAACATAGGAAATGGTGACGCAGATTAATAAAATAATTGACTCGGATCAAGAATAGAAGAAATACAGTATTTCATCAAATAATGGACAATCGTTTAAAAATTACAAACGATATTTTTGAAAACTGACATTGATAGCAACGAATAATTTCTATGACTGAATATAATTATACATATGTATGTGAGTATGTGTTTATCAATGTTGTTTTATAATCAATAAAGAAGTTTTATATGTCAAATAAATTTACTCGAGTTCGGAGAACAAATTTTATTTTTTCATATAATTTTGATACTTATTTGCAATCAATTTTAGGAACCTATTTACCAAATCATGAAAGAAAGGTTTTTTGACGCAATTTTTTTATACACGCCACTTTTTGGAATCAATGAATCGAGTAAAAAAGAGTTGGCAGTATCTACATTTTAATGATTGTAATTGACTGTTAATATTTAATATAACAAGAATAACTACCTTCAGTAAAAATTTAATAATGCCATATTATTTATGTTATAAAAAAGTTCCTTATTGCAACATTTTAAATGAAACATTGAAACCCGTTGAATATTTATTTGGAATAACAGACATAGCTGGAAATCATGGAGAAAATAAAGCACTACCAGTTATAAATATACAATTTTAAAGAATAATATCTGACAATATTGCAGCGTTTTGCAAGATTGTTTGCCTTGCACTTACAAAGAAGAATGCATCTCGGAATTCCTATCTGTTGTTAAAGTAAGTGCTGTGCTTGGATGTGTACATAAACAAAGTACTACGTGTTATTGGATGATAATAGCTTGGCTAATGTTACTTGGTTGACTCAAAAATGTTAATTGAAATTTTAACCAAATGAGCTTTACTAAACATTCAGTTAATTGTATCTATTATTTAATATTAACTTGTATCATATTTACTCACCAAAAGGCAGATGTAAACTAACAGACTTCTCGGTATTATTGTATTCTTTAATAACTACGTAGATTTTTGCGTTTTAATAATATTACTTACATATATGTATCATGACACCGTTTTTAGCAAAGATTGAAATGAGAAAATTTTGGTACACTAAACTGCATTAATATTTATTCTTCCGCCTAGTTTTTTTAATATATAATATATTTGTGATTTTCATCTCGTATTCTTATGAATTTATTCATTTTTTTATGAAGTATGCCTGGATAATTAAAAAAATTTTGATACAAGCAAGTGCATGAATATTTTGTTGTTGTTTGTGAAACAATTTAGATTTCGCATTTACATACACGAATCATAATCCTATTATGTTAGGATTTTATTCTCTTTTGAATAAGT
Organism: Himalopsyche japonica; assembly: GCA_028555115.1. Lineage (NCBI taxonomy): Eukaryota > Metazoa > Arthropoda > Insecta > Trichoptera > Rhyacophilidae > Himalopsyche > Himalopsyche japonica. Next base: position 2,215,286 of record JAHFWJ010000015.1, read on the forward strand.
CTTGAATGATATTAATTGTGACGTCAAAATAACATTCGATTTTGAAACACCGTTATATGGTCGAAACGATTTTTTTTAATTAATTAAAAAACAAAACATTACAGTGGGCATAGTCGTTAATTGGTCTAAGTTCTATGTTATATACAGTGTTAAATTAATAACCACGTCTTATTTAATTATCAACTTATTTAATGATAAACTAAACCAAAATAACAGAATACTTAAGGCCGGCTTAGTTGGAATAACAATACACTATGAACAATAGACAACCGTTGAGAACAGTTTGTATTCTCGTCACCTGTATTCACGTTATAATCAAAGCCGCCAGCGATCTTATCACTTTCCACGTTTCTGATTTACCCAAAGTTTACTAAACTCAAAAGTTGGTGGCCCAGTAATGGCTTTTACATCCGGGTTTTCCCGTCTGTTGAGTGCCAATGTTATGGCACACGTCACAGCATATGGAACAGTAAAGTACCAATATGCAAGAAAGGTTTTTAACTATTACACATTTTTTAAACGAGCAATTTCACGGTGGCTGAAAAACTGTTGAGTTGCTTATTTTATGGCAAGTTTCTTTTTTCTTTTAAAATGTTGTCACAAAAAATATTCGTACCTAATTCTTTTTAAGACATACAAACATTAAATAGAAAACAGTTTTTATAAATTAAAATTAATAAGTAGTTTTGAAACTATAATATTTTTTTTATTAAAATTGATATTTTTGTTAAACTTCTGATAGTGTAACTAGGTGTAACACTTCATTGTGTTTTTTCGAAGTAGACTGAATAATATTTAGATTATTCAGTCTAATTCACAAAAAAATCGTTTTAAGAAGTTAACTACCCACTTCTTGATGGCAATGCATGATATTTCAAATAGAAACACATTTTTAGTACTATTCAAATACTATGTTTCATGATCAGGACTGGTTTTGCTCATTACGAGCATTTTCAATGATACAACAGACCAAAAAAAGTCTTAATACTGGGTTTTTTAAAGGGAAAGATTATCACACCTTTTAGAATAACTAGCAGAGAAAAATTGTTATCAAGTTTTATTTTTTAGCGTGAATGGATTTCCACAATGTTACAAGAAGTTATAAAGTATTGTTGTTTCAACAAAACAAAGGCTTTCAAATATATTCATAATAAAGGTGAATAAATTTGCTCTATGGTGTAAGAGAAAAAAAAAATAACATCGTTAAAAATAGCAAAGCGTTTATCTCAATTTGTATTCCACACGTAATTTTTTATCTCGTAATATAAAAATCTCTACGCCTGATACAAATAAATATGATATCACAATGTTTTTTAATGTTTCTTTTTCGTGAACGAACTAATTCGCGGTGTTGTTTATGATTATAAGAGAATTGATCTTTGTATACGCCACTGCCTACACTATTTAAGAGTGACATTTGGAGTAAATAATAATTTTGACAGTGGTCCACAAAAATAATAAATTAGGATACACCAGTGGGCGACAGCGCACGCATGTTGTGCCTCGGGACAGACAGAATACAGATTATGCAATAGGGCTACCGCATTGTGGCAGCGAAGGACAGAATCAATATTTATTACATTTCGTAGAATACTATTAAAAATATACTTCAGTCAATATGGTAAATATGTAGTAGATTCTAACGCATTGTATCGAGCACATATACAAACACTTAAAAACCATAATTGTTTGTGAAAAGTGATTCAAGAAGACGAAATTTCAATTTCTCTTAGGGAAATATCGTAAGGTGTTCAGGTGAGAATTTAATTAAGTCTTACTATTAGTCTAAGCTATTTGTACTTTAAAATAATTTCATAATATCATTTTAAATTTGCTATACTTGATGGTGTGGTGAAAGTTTTTTTTATAGTTTACAAAAAGACTTCTTAAGAAGATAAGAATACGAGGAAAGTTGTTAAAATATGTCATGACTAAGAATAACTTGTTGAAATAAAAATAGCGACTTTTTTAGTGTATGCAAAAATGAAATTGTGGAACATATAAGTTGTACATAAATCAAGAATTAATCGGATTTTTTTAAAGGTTAAAGTTATTAATAACGAAGTTGGTAGCCCTGACTACGCATCGTCTGTATTACATGGGGTTACACAGTTTAGAGAACTCGCTTGTTTCTCAAAATAGATCCGTTGGACGAATGATAATTATGACAGATGATAAATTTTAGACCATCGCCTCGGCGTCAGTGAGTTGAAAGATCTAAGAGTTCAAACGTCTTGAATGAGCTTTATTTTTTTTTTATTTTTATCGAGAAGCTTCATTGGTGAGGTTTTTTATTATTTTTGAAATTTTACGGAAACACATTTATATCATCCAATTTAAAACGAATGTGTGCTTTACGTCAAGGCTAAAAATGTATGCACGCGTACTAGCATACTAAATCTGTACAATAGCGTGAATTAAATGAATCATCTATAATATTTTGTATGTTGGTTTTTGATGCAATGTTTATTCGAGAAAGATAATACTAATGAAAAGAAAAAGTGAAGGGCATTTGAACAAAATGTGACGATATGAATCAAGAAGGTGATATTCATAATATAAATACACAATACAAATAAATATTTAATGTGCATGATAATTATGAAATTAATCTCAATTGATCCGATAAAACAGCATTACGATTTAAAATATCAACATTTAAGTTCATATCACTCGAGTTAAAATGTTCACATCAATTAAAAAAGGCAGCGTTGTTTGAGACTGCATACAATATTTATACAATGTCGGTACGCATATACAAGCCATGGAAATATGGGTGTCAAATAAACGAGACACAAGCCTTACGCACCCATAAAAGCTAAATTTCATCCTCTCTTCTGAACTAATAGTGATTAATCACTTTTTAAATTAAAACGTTGGGAAATAAAGGCTGAATTTACATATACGAACACGTCTAAACATTCGTTACAGTTAAGTGACTTGGCCCAAAACAAAACATAAAAATAATGATGGATATAAAAATAAATATGATATTTTTGCTTTCCTAATATGCATATTATTTTTGACCAGCGACGAGGAATCAAAAAAATCCTTCTAAATAATATTTATTTTATTTTAAAAGTTCTTATGTATAATACGGTCCGAAAAATATGTATCGTTATCTATTTTAAAACGTACTGAATAACCGTTTAACAATATATTGTATGTATCAAATAATTAGTAAAAATATTTTAAATAATAAAAACGCATTTTGTTAGTATTTATTTACACAATATACAATATTTTTTGATCAAGGCCGGTTTCGCTCATCGCGAGCATTATCAACTGATCATTATAAACTGATCAGTTGATAATGCTCGCGATGAGCGAAACCGGTCCTGATCAAAAAATATATTGTGGAAATAAGTACTAAAAAAAATGTGTTTTTATTATTTAAAATATCATGCCTTTCCATCAAGAAGTGACAGTTAACACCTTAAAAGTGATTAGTAAAAATATTAATTTAATTAATGTGAACTCTTATTATATTTGTAACGGTCTATAAGAAATATAAATATTTAACTCAAGAGATAACAAATAAAACAATCTGAACGGACTAAATTAAACGTAAAATTATCATCCAAATAACAAAAGTAATATTTATATTTTAAAATTGAGCAAAATTATGTAATTGTATTTGGAATGAGAGAAAATGAATTGTTTTGTGTGCGAGTACATAAATTAAACAAAGCTATCAAATATAGAGGTAGTTTAATATTTTGTATTTCAAACATTCTTTCTAGATTTTATTAAATATAATGACAGTCAAGTTAATTACTATTCAAAAAACTGTTGATCTTTTTCTATATGTAAATTTTGTTTCGTTACCGCTAAAGAATCGTAACCATACGTAATTGCGTAAATTAGGAATGGACCATAAACATTAATTCCCACAGCTGTTTATAGGAGCATCATGTTTCGTCACTCCATCGAGCAGTATTAAATAATACGTCATGCTGTTTTCGTTAATTCACCGTAAATTAGATGGGGTTAATTAAAACCATGTGTTAGAGCTGAATTGAATATCGCATCTATGCTTTTACTCTGTAACAGGAAAGTGGATATCTACTCATCTCTGAATATACACACAATTTAAGTGTCAAAGAGAAAATTAGTGTCACTTAATTTTATACTACAAAACAATTAAAAAGCAAGGACTGATAAGCGTTAAACTAGTGTTCGATAAATATGCCATTGAAATGTAAATTCGTTTATTATATTACGATAAACCGATCAAATAATCACCAGAAAGATAAATTCAGATAGTACTAGTAATAAAAGATAATCGAGTTGTCTGGCATACTGGTAAATATAATTCCATTTATTACTGAAAATCATTAGTTCGAAAAACCAACATTTACTTAGCTGTGTGTTTTGACTTTAAATTATTATATTGGTCTTATTTTGAATATAATAATAAAACGATACTGAATTATAAAAGAAAGCGCTTTGCTAAAAGCAATGGTGTCACTAGTTTTTGTGACATTGAGACTTAATTCATTAGTGAGTTAAAATCGGATTGATTTAGCCAACCATTGATAAATAACTTGGATATTCAGGAACAGTTCAGAGAAATTGAGGAAGTTGATAAGTGTTCAGAAGTTCAGGCACCTTCGTGGCATCATTTATTGCGAATCAATTTTTTACATAACGTGCATATTTAAATAATTAATTCTTCATATTTCTCACAATGAATTTCAAAGCTATGAGTCAGATTATAATACAATATTTACGCGTGCTGTATAGCATTGCTGATTTGGTAAAAAGGCTTGGAGATATTTTCGTAAATACACATTAAACCAACATATCATTTTATATTATTCTCGCACATGTGTGCGTGATCAAGCGACCCGTTAACTCCACATTTATAATACACTGATTATTTAATCAGAAATTTATAATGAGATTATCTCAGCCCGATAAATGCTTGTAGGCAGAAACAAATCCAGGAATTAGGCTGAAGAATTCTAAAAAAGATTGCAATTATACAAAATGTTTCAAAAACATTTTAAGGATGAAAAAATGTATGTATTGGTGATAATGTAAAAGATATTATGAGATTTGCTAATCAATCTTATGTGGGTATCATTAAAGCTCTATCATTGAAACAATTAATACTCTCACGTATAAAATTTTCAAAAAATACTAAGATAACCATAAACCGTCAATTATACCAATTTTACTATTTAGTTGACAATTGTATACCTCAATCAATTTGATCTGTATAATGTTTCTTGCTATCGGAAACAAGTCATATAGACCACTTGTAAATAATTGATAGGACTTCTAAGTTTTGCCGATACATTAAATATCGTCAATTTATAGCATATAATGAGTTTTAAAGTCGTGAATAAGTTATTTTATTTTAAATTATGTTTTTAAATGAATGCAATAAATTTTGACACCACTGTATGCCTGAAAAAATGTTCTTGGCATAGATCAGTGACGGAATATATTGATTATTCATAAATAAGTCTTTTCAGTGTTATTCCTTGATTCAGTTCTGTTTCGACGCGGGTATTTTGTGTGCCAGGCGAGCCGTTTGTTGTGCGGCAAAACCCTTATCTTGACTGGGGGCTTTGCGACGTCATTTTCAGCCTTTGCAAGGGCAATAAACAATCACATTTATACATACGAACGTTAGTCATTTGCGATGCTTTTTGATAAGGTTTAAAATATAAAGACGAGCGTATGTTACCTGGGAAACAAATTAAATTCAAAAGCTGCGGAAGTAATCGCAGAGATAAACCTTTCATGTTTATGCTGTCGTGAAAAACCAGACACAAATATTTTTAAATTCCATTATTAGAGCTGACATAAAGGGTCACAGGCACCTACAAGTATCAGGTCAATATGCCATACGTATATTTTTTATTTGGCTTACATAAATAACAATTATCTTACCAAATCAATAATGCAAAAAATAAACCAAAATTTGCATGTAGATCAAATGTCATAAAAAGAATTGCCACCAAATGACTTGATTAATGATTGAAATTAGTTTACACGACGGTGTTTACTCTTATGCTATACAATGAAAAATAAATTGTGTGCATCATACAAATATTTATCGTTTACTGAAAGCAATAATATTACTTACTATTTTTTCACTGCTTTATATAATGCGATTTACAAAAGCGTAATACACATCTAATAACACTTTTTATTAAAGTTTAGTCAAAATCATATTATGGACAATATTTTTATTTTATTTACGAAAGTACAACATTTTTTTGAAAACAAAACAGAGTCAATCTAAATGTTCAAAAATAACGTTTTTAAAAGAAAAATAGACTTGCAATATCGTAAAAGGAAAACATAAAAAAATACCGCTCATTCGTATAATGAAAAATAGTATTCTCTCCATTTTCTATGTTCGATTTCTATACATAACCGATAAGTATTAGTATCATAGCATACTTATGCGTATTGCATCCCAGGGGCGGGCTTGGAATTAAAGCGATAACTAGGATATATATCAATGTACAATAAGAACATTAAAACTTTGTTATGACTAAAGCACGAAAGACGAAAAAGAAAATAAATTGGCCTACTTTGCACAATTGACAAAAATATAGATGTCATAAAATAACAAAAGAATGTTGGTTTACTAATTATGACATATTTACTGATTCACAAAATAATTTGTTTTTTTTTTTTATTTAGAGATATGAGATAAAACCAAAATATAATATTTTTTTTCAATAGAAACACAAATTCTGCTATTCTAAAATATATTATTGTAAAATATCATTTTGATTTTGAGCCATAAATAAGATGCTTATATAGTATATCAAGTGGGAAATTTATCGACACTTTATAATACCCATTAAAAATATTTTAAAATTTGAGCGAATGCACTGCGCCCCTGTCGAAGCTGCAATCGTTAAGGTTTCAATATCGTAATGGATCGCACGGAAGTCAAATAAAATGAAATGGATTTTTTGTATTCATGAAAATAGATAGAAGTGTGCATAAAATCTAAACTTATATAAAATTTGTTTAAATATGGATTTAGAGTCACATCGGTGTTCTTTTGTGTCAAAATTTACGGATTCAAAATTTAAGTCTATCTATATATTTTTGTCTCTGCGAGCATAAAATAATTTTGGCTCTTTGACTGTGAAAGTTGTATTTTGGTAAGGTTTAATGGATCTTATTTTCAATATAATAATGACGTGTTGTGTTAAAAATTTTACGTAACCGGAATCATGATGGAGACAATGTTAGATAGACAGTATATTTGAATTGAGACAAAAAATACAATGAATTTTAAAGAAAGCTTATTCTAGAGTATCAACAACTATTATTGTCAATGCTCAACAATTTTTAAAAAGAAATTATACGGAAAACATAAACAAAACAATGTTTACTCATACTTGTTTACTTGCGTTCAATAGTCAATTTTTAATGGTATAGTGCAGAGGTTTCCAAACTTTTTCGGTTTTTGCCACCCATAAAAAATCAGATTTTTTTGTGGCGCCCCAGGTTAAAATATCGGTTATCTCACGGAAAACCTTATGTTACCTTGCATTTTATAAACTAATTATATCAATATTTTTTTTTAAGGGAAAATTTTCACGGCCCACAGTTTGGGTAACTCTGATAACGTGGATAAAAACATAAGCTCAACGACTTAATGCAAAGTAATTTTAACGTACACCCAGTCCTTTTTTTACGCGATACATTGGTTCCAGAAAAAGGCGCGGAAAAAAAATCCCGTAAAAAAATGATTTCACGCAATTGCATTATATTTCTTTACACACCCTAAACACATAAATTCGCATAATATCCGATACACTTGTTAACATTTAGCAATTGTATGTGTATTTAAAAAAATGGAATGCCTTACAAAATTAAGTCTTAAAAATACGCATATTTTTTTTATTTAAAAAAAATAATGAAACGTACATGCCTAGCATCATATATAAATGTCTTCTTTAAAACAAATTTGGGGAAAAAATTACGTAAAAACGAGTGAAGCGCGTAAAGAAATGTAGCGGTGACGTCCAAAAAAATCACGTATAATCGAATTCGCGTAAAAAAAATCGTGTAAAAAAGGACTGGGTGTAATATTATGTATAATAATATAGAACGGGCAAATCGGCTTCAAATTCTACTTGACATACGGTTTCAAATTTTGTGAGATATAGTTCGAATGTATGTGTTAAGCGTGCTTTAGATGAATTTCTGCTGCAATGGGAAGCCTAAAGCACTATTGTCCGAGTCAAAGTGAACTTCATTGTATTCACAAGGCGAGTGCACTATTCGATTGACGTTTCGATCCAAAAGCAGAGTAACCGGGATTGTAAGGGCAATCAAGGACGCGTTCATCTTCCCACGCTCGTATCCTGCACCGCTTGTCTCTCCTTATTGGGAAACCGGCCCAGCACATGCTGTAACCACCTATCGTAGCATAAACAAGGTGTTTCTATTATTTACAGGCATTATTATTTTTTTAAATATCATGCCTTTCCGTAAAGAAGTCTCAGTTAATAAATTGAAAGTAATTAATTCTAATAAACTGATGTAACACCTAACTTTTTTTATAAATAGCTTTTTGGTAAAATATTCCCAACCTTTTTCGGGTGGCGATCCTTTTTCATAAAATCCACGTGACCCGCGACTTCCCATACAATCCAAAAGCATAAAAAAAAAGTATTTTTTTAGTAGACCGTATAAGTTGGCGACCCCCAGGTTGGGAGCCTATGCCTTAATTCGATTACATACACCTATGTATAAAAAGTAATTCAATTAAAGTATTATTTCAATAAATATAAAGTTTTCGTTCGGAGAAATAACATACAACGTTTTACTAGTTTAATATTATATATGAATTAATTGTCGAAATTTACGATATCGACTGAAGGTGCTTGATGAAATTTCAATATCAAATTTGAATTGTTACAATTTTTTACGATTCCACATGTTTTGTCACTAATAACCCGGGTTTCGCCTTTACGGCATCTTCCGGCATTCTATCATACGGATGCAACAGAACTGGCAGTTCTGTTGTGTTAGTGACAAAACATGTGGAATCGTACAAAGTTGTAACAATTCAAATTTAAATGTCGAAAATTATAAAAAAATACTCAATGTAAACGTCAGACTTCTACGCTTTTCTAAGACATATTTCTTGTATAAAAACACAGAATTATTCACAAATTATTGTCATTATAGTTTTGTGAATGATTAGTTTGATATGATGTATTGAAAGTATTGTTTGTTTCCATGAAAATACACGGGAATGATAGATTATCAAATAAATGTATCATAACATGGTACTAACACATTCTGATCAGGTTGTAGAAACTTCTTCGTGATGCCCCTTAGCTCTAATGTGTAATGTTTATAAACAATACTATCATGCCATGGAATTCAATTTAAATGGTGAATTTTTATTCTTGATATTGACGGTCAATTTAGAAAAGAAGAAAACTGGCAGCCACCTGTACAATTATTTACTTTCATTTACTTACACAATGAACCTCATGAATGTACACACATATCATTTTGTAAGAGAACATCGCTACTGTTATGATTCTTTTACATGATTTTTACGTGAAATTCATTCTGACATGTTAAGTCGTGAATTTTTTTAAATTTTTTTTATCTGTAGTTCCGTAACTAAAACAGTCACTATCACTGCGTACGCAGAGAGCGAGTGTGTCAGTGTGTGTGTAAGAACATGAGTGATTTTCAATATATCAAAAACACTTCCTAAACAACGTTTGCGACAAGAATACTAGCTGGTGACATCGTTACTTGGTAATACATCATAGTAAATATGCAGGTGGAACGATAATAACGACTCATCTTTAACATAATATATAGAGAATAATAATTATATTTCAAAGTACCATTTAATATGCGAAAGCAATGGTATGAGTATTAAAATGTTGATTTTTTAAAAGGCATAGTCAAACAAGCATAGTAAGTCATAATGCGCATTTTAAACAGCGCCGACGGCCGGATTGAACGAATAAGATCGTCAGTCATAAAGCACCAACCAGTATATACATATACCATTTTTGTTTAATCTTAACTTGCTTATTATCTTTTATAATCTGCTAACTGTCACTTCTTGGCGAAAAACCATAATATTTAAACAATAATACACAATGTTTTGTTATATTTTCACAATGTTATGTTATTAAAATCAGTCTTGATTCTAATAATATTACAAGCATGATAGAAGACAACTTTTAATATTAAAAACATAATGCATACAGTATAGCTACACTACATTGATAAATCGTTAAAAAATACTACTATTCTTCTTTTTTATTGTAAAGCTGTTATTGAAAGATTCGTTTAAATATGTTACATTCAAAATCAATAAAATGTATGCGTTGTATGATGAATATTTTTCACAGTGTATAATAATACCCAACTACTTATTCTTGAGATACTCTGCAGAAGAGACTTTCATTTTATTCAACTAATGCTTATGATGTAAATACTTTGTGTTGCATTTCTCGTCTTTAAATAAATACTGGAAAGTATAAGGTATATATGCGATATATAAAAGTAGCTACAGTTGATTCCTTATTTGTAAGAATTGTTTGAATCGATAGGATATTAATGGCACCATTAAAATCGTATACTAAACGCTAGGAAAGTATTTATATGATGGATCAATTGTGAATATGGTTTTATATTGAGTACTGGGTATATTTAGAAACACATTTATAAAGGTCATATGCCTTGAAATAAAAACAATTACAGCGATATGTATTTATAAATTACCATAATAAAACTAAAATCACACATTTCGATGAATATCTAGATAATTATGAACCAATTTTTGAAATCCCCTCGAATATAAATGGACTATTAAAAAACTTAACTGGAGACATTCATGAAACAATTAGTTATATATATGTAATTAACTATTATTATATATATAATATTATTCGTTGAAGATAACGTACGCTATTGTTTCCGTGTATTTTAAGGATCTGATTAGTGTAAGGAATTGTATATATAAAGATACCAAAAGATTTGATTCCATAAACCAAAGAAGAAATTATTTTTTGAATATAAAATCCGCTCAGTAATTCAAACCCGTGAAAACCGTAACAAAAAAAGTCGAAAAATGAAAAAAGTAGATAGGCTTGTCAAACAATCTATAAATCGAATCATGAATATCTCAACACTGATATTTGAGACAACGGTCAATACAACAGAAAAAGAAAAGCACTCAAACGTTGAACGTCTTCAAAAAAATAGAGATTGAGTTATTAAGGAGTAACAACTAAAATTTAACTGCAGGTATGAAATGTGTCATGTGTCAAAAAGCGTGCAGATATAAACCAAGATAACAATCTTCAAAATTAGCAAAAGAGCGTGTATGTTTCAGTAATACATAAACCAATACAATGAAATCATGTAATTACCGATAATCATATCATTCGATGTATTTATCATTAACATAATTGATAAAAACATTTTTTTTAAACAAGTGAAATGTTACAAATATCACCTATCTCGGATATAAGATATATTTATTTATACGGCTATAGTTCTGTCGACGGTATAGGTAAACCAAAATAGTTGTCATCAACCATGTATTTCAAACCTTAGAGCTAATTATATATATCATATTATAGTGCAGTTCAATTTCGTAAATTCCTATTCAAACAATTTATAATATAATTAATAGTCAAACATCGGATACATTAGCATGGTAAAGTTTTGTTAATGCCTCAATGGACGTTGCTGCTTATTAGAAACTTATTCATTTTGTATCGCTTGTACATTGTACTTCCAGTCAACTGATCTTTGACTGAATCTGAAACTGTGCAGTTATAATCGAAAAGTTTACATTTATATTATTTAAGCAAAGAAAAATAATATGACTGTTGAATATGAATACATTTCCATGTAGTTTATCTGTTCAATAAATTTATACAAACTTACAATTGTAAAGTAACAAAATTTATATCGCTTAAATAGGATTAAAAACATCAAGATACTAACGGTTAATTATCACGAATGAGTTATTGGATTTTTATTGTATTAATTGACATTGTGGGAGTGAAGCTGTTTGGTGAGAAGATATATGATACATAAATATATCAATTGATCTAGTTTTAAATGAAAATTGTTCACCTAACATGCAGTGGGCGATTTTAATTTGATTATTCTGACTTTTTGTTAGAGGCGCCGATAAAATTTGATTGCTTTTCTCGTTTGCTTTGTTCAAAGTATATTGTTTGTTTAACTTATTTTTAAGAAATTTGTTCTGCGTTTTTATCAATGTTCGATTGGAAATAAGCGAAATCACAAAAAAATAGATGAAATAAATGTTTTTTTCATTCATAAACACGTATACATTTGTTTGTGAACTACAGCCAGATTTAAAAATTGACTAGCACTTCAAAGATATTAATTTATATTTGATCCGATTGATTGCACCCTAATGGATATTACATCCATCAATATCTTGGAATGAATTGATGCCTTATCGTTAGATCTTAATGTTGCATATAATTTATGCAATGTTAATAAAGGAAGTATAAACTAGAATGTCAGGATAAACGATGTCATAGCTTTGTATCATTTTTCAAAACATTTTAACTATTGAGAATATATGTATCGTAATATTCACAGTACTATTTTTACAGAATATTGACCTAACGAAACTCATTTTTTGCGTCTATTGTCGTTTTTTTTTTTTGATAATACTTCAATTTATGTAAGGTAATAAAAATTTAGCAAAAATAAGCAATACATATTTTTTAAAAATGCTTAAAATTAACGACGTCGTATTATTGATTGTCATGAGAACATGAAAATGTTTATTTAGAAGTAAGTAAAAATAACAAAACTGAAATTATCTCTCGGTTTGATAATTTCGAATAATGTATTTGTGTCATTAAGATACAACGAGCCTTCTTTTTTGCACTATAGTGACAAAGTAATAGTAAAGACATATATCACGTTTCCAATGGGCTATCGCCATAAATTTTCTAGTAGTATCGATAATGTGTACCTCTTTAAAATTGTATTGATAATCAATTCGATACCAATAAATAGTAGAAAAAATGTTTAAGAAAATGTTTGGTAATGCAATTAGATATTTTTAAATAATAAAGACATATGTTTTGTACGTATTTCCACACTATATTTTATATTTAGGACCGGTTTCCCTCATCGGGAAAAATCTTGAAGTCATTCATAATAATAAAATATATTGTGGAAATGAGTACTCAAAACTGTGTTTTTATTATTTAAAATTTCATGCCTATCCATCAAGAAATGATAGTTAACATATTAAAAACGACTACATATACAATGTAAGTTATTTAACGAATAATGATTTGTGTAATCAAAAACAATATATTACCTATTAATAATTATCAAAATAAGAGATAACAGAAGCTTATCTTATCTCATTAAAATAAATATCTAAAATAATACCTGTTTGTTCTCAAAAAATCATAGATAAGAATATTTAAATCGTACAATCATACGAATAATAAAAAATAATAAAATTGTTCAATTCAGAGTTCAAGCAGCTTAAAAATAATATTACAATGATTTTAGTAAAATATTTGTATTTTTTAACATTTTAATAAATTTCGATTAGTAGAAATGTACTCAATTATCAGCTCTGGTTCATTAACTATAAACGATATAGATTGAATGATTAAATCACGATTTTCTAAGAGTTTATCTCATGTTAACTGTATTCTATAATGAACACTAATGCCACTGAAGGAGAAAGTGACAAAACAACGAATAAGCGTGGGTGGTACTAATGATTGGCTTTTTAGACGTTATTATGTTCCGGATTTCAAAGCGAATTCGAATAGTTGTGATTCGATGATAATTCAAGACATTAAGCACTATTTAAACTTATTCCAAAAAAATACAAGTTCCTATTTTTTATAATAAATATAATAAAATGTATCTTAACACAATCTTACAAATTTTAACTCAAAAAAGTAAAAAAAAAAGTTACACCGTAGTTATAGCGCGCTAAAATTAATATATTATTACAATGCTTTGTTGATTCGTTTACCCAAGTATCAGTAAATAACTAACTTTTTTTTTAATATTGAATATTTATTTAATAAACTAAGTAAACAAAGAAAACCTTTTTATTCGCAATAGAATTTAATATTATAGATAATGAATATTTAGAAAATAAATATAACTTCGCTCTAAGATTGTGTTTATAAAAATTGCACTGTTGCTTTATTCCGCACAAAGTATGCGTTGTTTTTTTTTTCATTTTACACAGAAACACCTTTCCCTCCCTGAAGAACAGGCTAACATTGAAGTGGCGCCAGGATTCTACAACGCCTCAGGTTTGAAGTGCAAGTCCAACCCATACCGAAAACTTTCCCCATCGGATACAGCTAAATACGGAAACAGTGGCGACATTTATGTATGTTTCTTAACCTATTAACACCCAAAAGAAAACTACACTTGAAAATATTTGTTATAGTTGTTTATTACGACACATTGAATAAAACTCCGGGTTTGAAAAGAAAAGTATAAATTAATTCGAATGACTTCGAAAATAAAGAGGTGTATACGGCTGTGTACATTGAGTAATTTAGCAGTGAAGAAGTCCGATGGAAGGTCGCTCAAGAAATAACGTTTTGGTACACAATCGGTAACGACAGCAACCTTAATTGTAACAAATAAAACAGAGATATAATATTTTGATGTGATCGAGTTTGTGAGCATTGTTTTTCCGCTCAATTATTTTTACTGATCATTTGGACGACTTCGTCCTACTGAACAACAACTGAATTCGCCAAGTTTTACAAATGGACATAACTAGTTAATATGTAAAGATTATTTGTAACTAATCTAGCATTTATTAAAAAATAATAGACTGATCCATTTGGTTGACGCATCTCACTCATATGTTTTTATTTTTTAACAGTCATCGGGATATTATATCCCACTGTTTTTGATGTAGACTCATCATATAATAGATACACATATACTACCAAAAATGTTGCTCCAACTCTGCACGTCGATTGTAAACCAATGAAATTCGATTACGCATTATTGCAATTTTGTTTTTTTTTAGATCACTGAATAGTTTCGAAATAAGTGCATTGAACAGATGTATACAAGCGAGCACACATATGACAGTAATGGGTTAGGTAAAAGAAAAAATAAGGTTCCATAAAAATATACAACTTTTTGTATAACAATATATTTTTTGCACAATAATATAATTCGTCTTAATATAATACTTCCTATTTTAATAATTGCGTCCTTAGTAAGAATTGAAAATATTTCATAAAAGCGGTTAAAAAATGTTTATTGTTTACCGGTTGTTATTGTAATATAATTTGGTTAAGGTATTACTTAACCAAATTATATTATTCTGTTTATAATCGCTTTAAAGGTTGCAGTATTCCTTGACTACCTGAAAATATGCTGGGTTTTGTGAGATATGTAAGTTTTATTCTCAGTTTTTATCTCTACCTAGAGAGATAGCCCGTCCGATAAACATTTGACACGTAGTCTAGCTCTTTCTATTGACAAAATATCATTTGTGGGGTTGTTCCCATTATGCCAGCAAATCTTTTTAGAATATGTTTTATTATGAAATGATCTCACTGATTTGTTTATGATGTAAAATATAAACTATAGATGATAAATTTTAAGAAAACCCATATTTTTAACAATATCAGCCCCGGCCAAAATTTTGCAAACCTAGCCCCTATGCCCGGCCCATTTTTGAACAAATGGCGTATTTCTTACGTGTTTATTAAAAGTGTTATAATTATGTTAATATTGGATATAATCAAATGAAATTTTCTGAGATGCTTAACGACATTATGATAATTACACCAAGATTGGTTAAATTGTCAACACTTCCCCAAATGTAGAGCCACACTTTGTTGATTACACATGTACCGAGCCTCACTTATTTTGTTGGTTTGCACACACTTCGCAAGTCCTATAGGGGCTATTTTTTTGTGTTGCCGGTATAGGAATCAAAATATGTTTTTTTATATCCCCAAACAACCTTTTTTATGAATATTGCAAAAATTTTCCTCGGAATGGACTCGGTGCCACTTATATATCGTCTACAGGAGAGGGAATGTTGGTGTCGTGTATTGCACGTGAAACGATTGTGTTTTTAGATTGTGTAAACCAATAATTTCATGAGCGATAAAACTAATTGAATGACCGATTTGAAATGGTTCGAGTCTTGGCAATAAGATGACATTAAAATTCTCTGTCAAATACTTTGTTTAATGTCCCTAATTTGTTTTTTTTCGACGGGCCGGTCTATCACGTCAAAACACGGTTCCGGGACTCAAGCGTTGGATCTTGTATCACGTTAAAACACGGTTCCGGGATTCGATGAGTTAAAAGATAATTTGAATTCATATACTATTTGATTGACTTCTTTTGGGTGAAAACAATCAATGGCCTTTAAAGCTGAATTGTGTGATTTTTAACGTCTCAATTGTTGAAACGGTATATTGCAGTATGTTGATACTCGTACATATAAGAGTTTTAATAATGTCGATTTTATTTTTACAACCATTTTTTTATTAAATATATCTTAATTTGTCATAATAATCTTCATAAATTTGTTCAATACAACACTACTAGATTCATTTTTTCAAACATTCGGTGTTATTAATTTTTTCATGCGGCTCAGTATTGTTTAAGATTCAGAGCATTTTTCCCATGTTTAATATTATAAATATTGATTTATTAACATACAGTGAGAAACGTTGTTCTACACACAGTTGTTCAAAATATTCTGATATTGACCATAAAGTTTCGATACATCACATTTGAAGTTTATGTAAGAAATAATATTCAATATTAGGTATATCACGATATTCTCTGTTTACAATTTATATTCATTCGTAAGATTTTGATTACCATAGGCAGTGGAAATATGATCTCAGTGTCATCATTATAGTCAAACTTCCGTCCACTAGGATATCTATAGTCTACTGCTGTTTGCCGTGTATAAAAATCATTATACATTTACTTTGCCGTTTATATTTTATGGTATCATTCATACGAGACAATTATGTTATAGTAAGCCAGTTTTAACGCGTACGTAATTTATAAATAACAAAAATCCTTATTTATTTAGAATATACTAAATTGTTCAATATTGATTTAGAAAGACAAATAACGATAAGACCAACTATACTGCATATTTTTTGAATTATCGATGTTATATTTATTACATTTCAAAACAAATTTAAAATATATCTTGTAAATAATTTTAAGATAAATTTAATTCCAAGTATATACTAAAGAAGTTTTTTGCTTTAATTTTTGCCCATTTCTATTGAACTACCTCAACAAATCATAGATCTCTCTACCAATAGAGAAGTGTGTCGCCACACCCCTTGTAAACTTAATGGAGAATTCGTTGGAAACTAAAAGTTAAGAATTCCAATATCTTTAAAGTTTTCGAAAGGTCACTTAGAATGTCGGCAGTTTGGCACTTATCTTGCTGATATAGCGACAAATTTGAAAAGAATTTATCTAACATCCGCGATAAAAACTGTTTTATATTTCAACAGTGTAATCTTAAAAGTTTTGATTTCTATTTAACAAGATACCTTGTAGTGAAAAATTGCAATTATTCAATATTATAAGCAACTACTTTACTTTAAATTTACACTCCGTTTGCTATTAGCTGATTAAAGTTATTAGCGCAACATATTTTTTTCATTCCAATTGTGTAATTTGCTCTTTACAATTTCTTTTAAAAGCCTATGATTTTATGGCTTTTAAAAAACAACCATTTTTTAAATTTTAAATGGTATAATCAATATAATTTCAGACAATAAATGTCGTAGGAAAATTTTTGGTTGATAACTTTATTGGAACAGGATTATTTGTATCGAAACGCATAAAAAGATTTTATTATCTCGAAGCACCTAAAGTTAAATTTCATCGTGTAAACGTCCAGAAGAGAAATAAACGTACCAGCGTTATAAGGCAGCAAACTTTATCATAATTAAGGTCTTATAATAATAACAAGACTGTTGACTTTTCTTAAAACGATTTACATTACATTTTTTAAAATATATTAGTTTTATAAAAACACGGAATGAAAAAACTTCTTATATTTAATAATATATTCGATTAAAAAAAACTAAATGGGGCAGGCCAAATTGCATTTGCCTCTGCGATATAACCATCTGCATAATAAATATTTATCGGGATCGGGGGAACCGAAAAAAACTTTTGTATCGCTTCCCCCTAGGTACACGATTGATGAAATTTTTCAGTAAGTAGCAATAGAGTTATTATGTTCTCCCGATCACAATGACTAATATCCAAAAAGGGGGTCGTCGGTATAAACAACGTGTTATATTAAAAGAAATACATTATTAATTCATTCTTCTCCGACTGCTGCGCCGTCATTGGAACGGGATATGTATGTATATCGACACAGTGAAATTTATTTTATAAAATTACGTTATACCTCTTGTTTACACCCTTGTTTGGTTTTTGTTGGAAGGGTGGCGATTTGGATGAATGAAAACTTGATTTTTTATGAGGACCGTTTCCTGTTTTGGTAACAGAATATTAATTAAAATATGCGCAAAGTTTTATATTACGATCTTTATTTCAATTATAGAGAGTTTCCTTAAAAAATCGGTTTAGTAGCACACTTGATGTTCGTCTAATTCGTTTAAAGTATCCATATATTCAAATCGAAATACAGTCAATTCCACGTGTAATCAACCAGCGAAATCAAACCGAGTTACGTATGTCAAGTTATTTCAAAAATTAACGCCAATTCCAAAAAAGATAAAGAATCAAGTAGGAGTAAGATACAAAAAATACTTAACTAGTTTCTAATAGTCCATTACATGAACAAAGAATGGATGTTTATTTCAATCAAGTATTCCTGAATATGGCTATAGACCTTTATTTATTTAGGCTTTTCTATATGAATTCCGATTGATTTTCAAAGGAACAGGTGTGCATAATGTAACCAAATTATATATTATGACTTAAACGGAAACGTCCTTCCTTATATTCATATTAAAATAATTCCATCTCAAAAATATAATACGGCGACCTTTCGTTGAAAAATATTTGTTCCAGTAAACAACTTTTAATTTTGAAAAACATCGAAACAAAATTAAAAAACTTGATTATTTGAAATTAAAACTATACAAGTATGAAAATATTACCAATATTTCATAATACGGCACTGACAACTTGACAATGACTGAAAACAATGTTTATTTTAAAATGCAGTTCTTTGAATGCAATAATTATTTTCAGTTACTAGCAAAATTTTCGAATGTGTTATGATTGTGGATATCGTATAATGCGCTTTGTAAAATCTAACAGTTTCTGAGAGCTATTGACTGATCCCTTCCTAAATGGGCGCACAGTAAAAACTAGTGTTAGCTCACACACACAATCCCATGCATGAAAAATGATCATAGTGAATTGCCGCGTTGAAAGGAAGCCATGTCATTATTTACAATCATCGGCATTAAAAAAGAATATTATAACAATTTGTTGGGCGCATGCGTACACGCTCCTGTTACGCATCCGTAAAATTACTACACCGTGACAATATACAAACAATGTAGCTCATTTTCGGGAAGTTGAGTTTTTTGTGCTTTGGTGTTTATTATTTGAAGTACGGTAAAAAAATCGATACGCATCTAAAAATATAATTTTAAAGTATGAAATGAATTTTCTTTAAAAAAAATACCAAATGACGGTGTGATGCTAACAAAAACTATTACACAATGAATACTTTATATTTATTGTCAAGTGCTGAATATAGTTTTGACGAGGGCGTGAGCCGAAATAGCTATCATCTATGTCTTTTAAAAAAATTATAGAACTAAAATACATTGCTATTTTTTACCGTGTTATAATGAAGTTCTACCAAGTTAATCCCAATTCAATCAATAAACTGAAGAAAGCTATTTTTCAATTTCAATATGTTGATAACAACTGATTAATAGGCATTATATTTCAATATTAAAACTTTTTTGATTTTTTTCTAAATATTTTCTTTAATTTTTATTGTGTCAGTTGATGAACTTACTTGCAATGAACCAAAACGATCTTGATCTAAATAATAAAAAATTTTGGAAATCGTACCAAAACATTGTTTTATTATTTAATTTAATTGTTATCTTATCAGTAGTATTCTGCCTAGTAAATGTTAAAGTTTTTCCAAACCTATAGAGTTTAACGCTAAAACTTTTATTTGTCACTTCAAAACTTTGTCATATAATTAAGCCAGCCCTTTTCGTTATTCAAAATTGTGGAACCTAAAATATAGGTGAAGTTTTTTGCAAATAACTACAATATAAAATCTGGTCGAACAAACTTTACATTCTTCCTATAATTCAATGTAATGAATGATTTTTTTTATAAATTTTATGAATGAACTGTAAAATTCGGTCTCGAAAAGTCTAATACTGCTGTAAATCATTATAAACATGAATGATTATGCCATTCCGCGATTATTAAAGGTAATTTGCAAAAATATAAAACGATACAATAATAAAATTGAAACATTATCAACATAGAAAATTACAGACGTACATTAGGATAACTGTTATTATAATTGGGTTTTTATAAAATTATTATTGGTAGCATGCAATAGATCAATTCTCCAATGTAAACTGTTTGAAATTATTATTAAATCCATACGTATATTTTCGTCACAACGAAACAGCTCGATATTTCCGAAATGAGATTTATTGAGCACAGAGTAAATTACATTTAACCACATTCATGATTTATTATACTATGTGAGCATAAGTCACTACCAAAACAAATGTTGCATTTTTATAGAAGATAGTAATGGATAAAAAAATATTTTTTAAGATTTTCGATAATTTTTATGGCAGCTTTGTCTATCATATATAGCCAGATAAAATCATTCTTGGACAGCTTTTTATTCTTCATATGGAATTTGAACAGGAAAATTGTGGTGCTCAATAATTTCTAAGACGTATAATTTTACCAAAAATTTACATCCAAGTGTTTAATAAGATGTAAATTAATAATCGAAAAGTTATAATTCTTGCAATATTCAAATAAAGAAAGTCCATGGAAGGTTAATAATTGTTTAGTATGTATTAGAAACGATAAAAGAATCCAATATCCAGCAAGCTTAAGTTTATAATATTTAAAAGCTGAATATATGAGTAGATTACTTATACCGCTTTATTTTGTTAACATGTTAAGGGATTTTTGATCATGTCACGAAATAAATTTCTTTATGATTCTGGCGATAGTTAAAAAATAATAAGCTTATGCAATCATGTATATATATATATATATGACAAAAAAATATTAATGAGATGTGAGAATTATAGAAAAAAGCACCTACCCCTATTCATTCAAAATTATTTAACGATAAACAGCTAATCCAAATCCAGGAGCTGAGTTACGAATAGGGGATTGGGGGTGAATGTGTCAGCGTGGTAAAAGCCATTAAAATATTCTTTTGTATCACGAGGTGAAATATGCGCTGCCGTTTTACGAACGAATCGCATCGCATTTTCTAGGTCAATCGCCACTAAGTCGAGTTTGCTTTAATTCATTTTTTTTGGGCACGGGAAAAATGCGAGAATTCATTTAATTTGGTGCGGACGCACGCAACGCGAATGATTTACATGTATTAGGGGAAGTTTCCAGTGACCGCTCGGAAGGCGAAAATCGAACTTGTTAGTATGGCGTGCGGGACTTTTCAGTTAGGGAAGCGAATCGTAATCGGTGGTTTGCGGAGCACTGGAATCAATTTCAAACAATTTAAATGTCGAATTGGTCTGCATTTTTTGTTAATTACTAGAGAAAAATTACCTCTTTTATAAAAGTTGCTGTTAATATAAATTAATATGAGCTACGACAAAGTTACCGCCGTATCTATAGAAAATATACGAATGGTTATTTTTTATATATTACTTTTAAAAATACAGGCCATCTTTGGTTTAGTTAAAAGAATTACAAAATGAATTTATCATATACTTATTAACATAAGATAATTTCAATTTGAATATAGATTTTAAATTTCAATTATTACTAGTTATACCGTTCTGCTCTGTACGGGGCCACAAGACGTCACCTTTTAAAGCTATTATTTTTTTATGCTTATAATAGTGAAAACTAGAATCTTTGAAATTCGACTTTGTCAACTCTTTGTCAATGACTTCGATAATTGTCAGTTAAGCGTATGCTGATTGATATGGGAGAAACTAGTCACATATTCGGTATATGTATATATATTCTTAACTTCATCAAAATTGACACATTGTAATATACGATGTCGCCATAACGATTTAATAAGAAACCAAATTATTTTTTGTATAATTTGGATCACTCAAATCATTTATTATGAAAAGATCATAAATTGAATTCGTATATATGCATAAGCTTGAATGTTCTTCTACGAAAAACATAAAGCGAAGAAAACTACCATTTTGAATTTGAAACACTGAAAATGGTAGCATAAAACCTGCCTGTATTACATGTAAACGACATTTACAATGATATAAATACATCTTACGTATTTTAATAGAAACATTTTTAAGGTTTCATATGCCCAATCTATTCGAATTATATATGCAACAAAATGACAACCGTCATAATTTGATTCAGCCATAACAATAACGAAATTATGAAGATGGATTTTTAATTTGGTCCAATAATGTTCTAAAATTGCAGGTTGACTGCCACCTGCTATATGTAATTATTACAACAGGGTGTATGTAAATTTTCATTGTGCTTATTCAAATTGGCCCCCGTTGTTAAAATCGGCTTCATTGTATATTTTAACGTAAACGCGACGATTTTAACGATTTGACTAATGCAAAAATTATTGTATTCACTTATGTAATAGCAATTGCTACACATTTGTTACTGAGTGTACATTAACTGCGGCATAAGGTCAAATAGAAACGGTTTAAACAATGCTCAATATTTTATGTCTTGCTATCTATTCTATTACCATTAATGTATCACAAAAAAAAAGTTTATACAGGAAAGGTTACACAATGGATTTCCGTGGCTATAAAAATATTTACGTAATATACTGCAATGTTGCAATTCTATAACAAAAGAGCTTTTCTCCTTTTTGGAAGTGTTTTATTCGACTGCTTCTTCTTATCAATTTCCTTTTAACACCTTATTTTTCAACAAAATGATAGAATATTAAATTCATAATCTTAGAGAATCTCTGCAAGATCGCAAAAAAAATGTAAGTTTCACGTCTTTGAAAGTCATAACAGTTTTTAAGAATTACAAATATGTTCCATTTATATCACCTACGGGTGAATAAATAAGGGAATAAAATGAATGATAATTTAAAAATATGTATTATACAATTTTAAATATTTGTTTGTCCGATACCTCCTATCGACTAATTGAATTGTAATTGAATCATATGATAAAATTTAACACAGCAATATTAAAATGCTGAAAATTATTTTTTTATCAAGATGGCGTACTTGAATAGAAGCCGATACAAAATCACTGTAATAATTAACCCCATAAAAATATATGTTTTTTGGAGGTCTGTTTATGTCGTCAATTTGTGACTTGTTGTATAATGTTGCGTTTTATTTAAATTCAACGATATTTGACTTTTGTTTGGAATGGTCATTAAATTCCGATTGCAGAATATGTCTACAAAGGTCATGTTTAAATCGATACCGAATCCGCTCGGCAAGAATGAAGTATGGTCTGGGAGTTTGGTGGCCGGGTTGTCAGAGCCCAGCATCGGCAACTGTGCCCTTATTATTGTATCCATCATGAATGGATGTTGTAGCTGTCGCTTGAAGCGTGTCCGCAATGATTTATATCCCACGACGCTCGGACAGGCGACGGTGCTGACGGCCGGTTTCATTTTGGCGCATTGCCCCGATGTACCCTTTGTCAAATCCTTCTCTATATAGGTCAGAATCTAGCTTTATTTGTAGCTGTGTATGTGCAGTGAAAAATCGATGGCTTTATTACGATGGTATGCTATAAATGGCGGTTGACATATGACTTTATCTTGGATATGGATAATTAACTCTCTTAATTGAGCATTCTATTACTATTGTATCAGACACATCTGATTTCTTTACGATTTCTCAGCCAATTAGAAGAATTGAGAAATTCCGACTTTATTTAGTAATTAATTTTTCGATGTAATATTTCAAGCCAATTTCAAATAAAGTAATTTTCAGTCTTTTAATAAAAATCTCATATATGTTTTTATTGATATCTATCACTAGTCTAAAAAAAGACACAAAATATAATAAAAACAAATTTATTTAGTATTTTTTACGTAATAAATTACTTACGATACATTACTTTTCAAATAATGATGTAAAATATTGTGCGATATGATTGATACAAAGGTTCATGTTTTTGATATACACTAATTCACTTGAAGTATATTATTCTGTTTGATCTTATCGTATTTTTTATTGTACTAAATTATACAAAACATTAGACATACATAACTAGTGTGTTTTATGATATCCAGTTAAATTGGATTCAGTGGGTAATAATAGCTAAATATCAATCATCTAAAAATCAGTTCTTGCTTTTACACATCAAACGCCGTCGCTTCCACACAAATAATGCAAGCCGTCTACCGCGTCTCTAATATTAGATTGACCACCAATGTTCTCGCATTATATGTGATTTTATTATTTCTGTTGTATCCGGTCTCACTGTGCTCTCTGGTCAAAAAGAAAATACAGTCCTACGCAACAAAAATACTCTATTAAATATACCCAAATGTTACATCAAATCATATTTTAATTTTATTCTGAAAAATAGACCTTTTACCTACCGTTTATCAATCTCAAGATATTATTTTATTATCATATTTGCAAGTCATTTTTCTTTCGGAAATATAAATTTAATTTATTTTTTATTAATATGCATTGCTTATTTAAATTATATGAAAAAACTTACGTGGAAATTAATGACATTACGTACATATAAGTAATCACAATACAAAATCAATTGATTAATTAAAAACTCTAGAAGTATTAACAGATTCCAATTAAATCATCAAATACCTCAAAAGTTGTAGAAAATTCTCTAAAATTCAAACTTTGAACTAATAAAGAAATTCTTAAATAGACACTTTAAAACATTATTGAATATAAACAAAAAACCATTATAAAGTAAGTATATACATCTAAATGTATGTATCAATACATTGCTATTATATTGACCAAAATATAGAATATCAATGTATTCTATATTCTGAATGTAAATTAAAGGAATTATTCGAGCTTTGCTTTCTTCGGGCCATGAAAAAGTCGATTGAATTCAATGATCATATTGTTTACTTAAACCAATTTATGTTAATATCTGATGTCTGGCAATAAAAATGTTTTAATAGACAAGATGATGTATCTGAAATCTCTGCAATGTTATGAAGTTAAGTGATATTATTAAAAGGTGATGTTGATCTGAATTACCAACGGAAGTAATTATTCATCCTACTCAAAACACGACGATTTCATAATGAAAACTGCTGAGAATTTTTTTAAAGAAAAATAAAACGATAGCTTGCCAGGATGGTTAATAATTTATAGTAAGAAGCAAACATGTAATCATGACATTATTTAGAATGAGTTTTATACCTTCAAAATATCACAATATAACGAATTTATGGAAATAGTGTAAATTATAATAATAAAATTATGTCTTCACTCAGATTTACCCTGGAGATATTTATTAATATTTACCAATAGCGTTCATTACAACAAGGCCAAGCGAAAATATAGCATTGAAATTCACCTATCTATGTAATTTTATTTTTTAATTTAAATATAGGTCTGATGAAGGTAAGCCGAAATAGCTATCAACTATATATCCTATAAATTTTGTAGAACTAAAATACATTGCTTTTTTTCACCGTGTCGTAATAGAGTTCTACCAAGTTAATGTCAATTAAATCAATGAAACAATAATTTCCTATATTGGATTGTCATGCAAATAGGGAAATTATTTTTTTAAATTTATAATTGTATGTTTATGATATTACCACAAAATACGACTAAATACAAAATTTAGATGATGTAAATATTTAATAAAAGCAAAGACTTGAATACTTAATCTTGAGAAATGCGTGAAATATTTTATATCTAAGGAATAACGTTATGATTGTTTTATTATAGAGTTAATTGTTTGTTTAAAACCAATAAAGGGTGGTGTAAATTGTATGGCATATTGCGGTTTTTAGATATAATAATACGGATGGGATCAAATTGCGAAACCAAATCCATAAATACCACATAATGAGGTTTTCGTAATGTTCATCAGAATTGTATCTTTATAAATTCACAAGGCAGTATTAAATGATCAAATTAATTGTTTATTATTTCCGATAAAAATAGATTATCATACATTATCGAGACGTTAAATACGATATCATCTCTTCGTTTTGGTGATTGAAATATTATTAAACAAAATTACTATCTTGAAATGGTTTTACGTGATATAGTTTTGTATTGGGAATATATGTATTGTCGAGAATAAAAACGGTAATCCTAAAAGGTGTATTTGTAAATATATTTTTGTAATAAACACATATATTTTTATAATCACTCTGCGGTCTGGTGACAAGAATATTGAACCAGCAATCAAGAGGGTCTTGTACTAGAAAGGTTAAAAATAAATGATGTTTGTTTTTAATTTGAATTTTGGGTTTTGAGCACGATTGTCATCGATTGAATAATGAAGAAAGATAAAAGTTTCAGCAATCAAATATTTAAAATTGTATCAAATTATTTTTTCAGAAGAAATATCATATAGAGGAAAAAGAACGAAAAATTCCAACTTCATTATATTTAGTAAGATTTAAAAGCTAACATCACGACTGATTGAAATGAGAACAATAATGAATTATTTATCTAACTAGCTAAATTATATGACCATAAGTTTATTTCTAACGATAAAAGTATAAAATATCATTTTATTTTCTCCAGCTCAGAGTGGTACTCCAGTAAACGTTAAGGTTATGCTATCAATTATGTTGCAATGCCAAATGCAACCGAGCAAAGTGCAACCATTCGGTGCAGCGGGCATTCACATTTCACAATATTTCACTGACCACTTCACACTGAACATATGTTTTCATTTGATCACGTCAGCCTCAGGGTAAATATGTTAAAAAATAATTGTATGTATATTTACAAACACATTTCCACTGCAGGCAATTAAAATGACAGAACAATAATTTAAAATGTTTCTCATCAACTATTTGGGCAAGTATGTTGCGTTATTTATTTCAAGTCTGTTTGCATTTACAGGTTGTTTCAAATTAATCAATTTAGCATTTTCTAATAGAAATAAAAATGGGTTTTATCTTGATAATCTTCAATAAAAAAACTTTTATTGAAATACATTGCTTTCCGCATTTTTATTTTTAATGTAATTTTTAAGTTTCGTCAACTGCCTGAAATGTATTTTTATGATAAATGAATTGTGTATATTATTCATAAAATGAAAAAAAATGTGGTTCTTTTATTTAAATTATATAATATTTAATTTAAACATTACAAATTATTTATAATTATTGTCCGCTCTAGGGCTATATAATTGTTTATTTTTATATTTTAATTTTGGTGTTGTGCCAAAAAAATGACAATTCAATAAATAAAAAAAAAATATTATTGAAGCAAGAATTAAGCAGGAGCCCAATTTTGTTATTTTCTTTACAGTAAAATATCATGTTTATTTTTCAAAACATATCACCGAGAAAATCAGCACCATTAACTTATTGGCTTAGTAAAAATACTTAGTTTGAGATTAAATCTCTGTGAAGTAAGCGATTGAATTTTGTATCGTAGATTAAAGAATTGGTTTAGACAAAATGAGTTTTGCGAGCATAACCAATAATTTACATGTAGAAATTTGATATTTTTATATAACTTCTTCAGAAATATTTAAAAAACATTTTCTTTAAGCTTAAAGCTTCTATCGTCATAATGGTTTTAGTTGACAACCAAAAGATTAACATTTCGACGACAAGATTCTTTTATACGAAAATTTAAATTTTGAAGACAGATATATTTGTAAGTTTTATTATGATGAAGTATTTAGTTATTATGAAAACGGGAACGAACCGAGTATTATTCATGCACGATGCAATGAGAGATCGGACAAAATAAACACTCGAAAAGCTAAAGCTCCTTTCAAAACAGTCTTTTGATTTGTTTGCTTATTCTCTCAGCTGATTCTAGCTCACCCACAATAATATTCTCAGTATTTTTAGATAATACACATCTGCTACGCTATCCAACATCTCGTCTGGCAGACAGGACAACTCAGAAATGATACTGAATGAAAATTATAAATTTGCATTTCTTACGAATGTAAAACTTTATCTCTCTATTCATTTGAGCATACGTAAGACAGACAGATTTTTTGTTGCGGAAAAAAACACTTCTTATGAATTGTGTAACTGTATGAAATAAGCTAATGTAGCTTATAAATTCTATCAATAAATTGTATGACAAAATTTTTATTAAACACTTTTATTTTTATTTTTCCCAGTTTATTTTACGCGTATAAAATGAAGAGTTTATTTCGGATTGCGTTATTTATTCATGGGATGAAATTCATTTTATTTTAATATTTCACGTTTTTTGCATTCATGACCAATTCTTTCGTCGAATATATTTTTAAATACCACAAACTAAATTCGTCAAATTATTTTCATAAAAAAAAATGATTTCAACATAATCTGACTATCAAAGTATTTTTTTTTAATTAGAAGTAACATTTTAATTTGAAAGATCTTGTAGAAATGTCGTGCTTTAATGTATAAATAAAAAATATATATATATACAAAAACTATCGGCAAAATTTAGCTTTCCTTCTTTCGAAATAACTTTTAATCATTGAAAATTCATAGTCTTAAAAACATTTCATAGTGTTAAATGTGATAGATTAAAATTGTATGACAAAATTATTTATTTATGTCTTCAATATTTTATATAAGATATTTCAATTTATAATAGCGCGCTAAAATCTCGATGACTACCGAAAAGAAATTATTTTTTATTTTAAATCAAAATAGTAATAAACTTCATCCTATCGTCCCATTACGATTCTTTATTACATATGTAAAAATATCAAAAATAGATTGATATTTCACGCACGTTGAACAGCTGGCCGCAGTGCTTGTTGAAAACATGTAATTCAAAACACCGGTCAAAAATTTTAATGTTTGAAATCAAATATTAATTAATAAATTTCGTTATGTATTTAAATAAAACAATTCACTTAAATGTATTTTTAATAACAAATAAAACTATACAGTTTGTTAGAATATATAATTTTGGCGATAATAGTGAACAATTGTTGATATGATCGAATTTATTATTTTTTTTATAGTCTAGACAAATAATTGTGTAGAAAAAAATTATAAGATTAAAAAGAATACCAACCGCATCGATTTGAGCATCCAATGAATTCCTTCAGTCTTCTGTGATAAGGAGTAGCACTTGATTCTTAGATATTTCACTTTTGAATATTTTACTGTCTCTCAACACATGGACACTTAAAACTTATTATTGCTTTAACTGATAAACAAATAAATTAGTTGATATGTCTTAAGTTGAAATGAAATCTCGAAACAACAATTAATAACTTTGTTCTCGGATAACCTATGACTTGAAATGTTTCATCAAAAGGAGCGATGTTTCTATCGCCGCGCTTACCAACCGATGAAAAATGTTTTAATTTTATATTATCTTAGAAATAGTATCGCTGATGAGCGTTGTCGAAGCACGACTTTCCATTAACCCAGCTTGCATTAACGTGACCCTAAGGGTGTTCGCTACGCCGTAGCGGGCCACGTAGTAGCGCGTGTACTACGCTGAGCGCAAAATTAAACACTTTCCAGTAGAAAATATAGAAAGCCGAATCGAAAGAAAACAACCGGCGCCTACTGGCAGTAGCATTAAAAAAGCTTCATCGCTTATTGAATGTTTGCATTTTTTCACAGTCCATAAGAAGACGATATGAAAACGCTAGGGGCGCAAACCCCGCGAATTTGGGTCGAAATCTGTCGTAATACTGCTAAAATACACTCGATAAAATAAAAGCTGACATGAACCTTATCATTCAAGAGGCAGAAATTAATAAAATCACAACCGAATCTTTAACACAACACATGCGACACTTTTTCCTTACGTATATTAGGTCTGAAAACACTTGTGATTTTTATTGACGATCGAATCGTACTGACACATGACTACGTTAGTCGTATTCGATTCGTTTTCGGAAGAGACGAGCGTACGCCTACTTCACGCGAGCTCTGTTTTTCGACTGACTTTGGCCGCACTTCCCCTTGCAGGGGAACCCTGCCCTCGCGCGTCACTTCCTCTCGCTCTTGCGAACCCGCCCGCCCACTAGCGCCAGGCGGCAGGAATGAAAAGCTGGATGTAGGTACTTTCATCACGGATCATGCGTGGCTTATTGGGAATTTATTTGGAGTTTTTTCCCAGTTTTTGTAGCGCCGCGTTTTGTCCGGGAAGAAGTACGACCTTTTGGATCATTGCGTCTCAAATGGTGGGCCTTACAAAATAAAAAAATCTTTTTTTAAATCCTGGGTGGAATATAATATAGATATTATATGTTTTGATTATATGTATATGCCAAATATTATATATGCGTATAAGGTTAGGATTTCCAAAGTTACGAAAAAATATTACTATCAAAAAAATATATACAATAAATAAGCTGATATTATTAGTCTATGTCTACGTACAAACTTATATGCCTTATAACTTAAACTTATATACATATAAAAAGATCAATATTCTCCCGATAAATCCAAATTTTGGAGTAGTGCCAAGAAAAATTAGAACTAATTGAATAAATACCTTTTCACAAATAATCAGTTACTTTTTAAGTGCTTACTGTCACCACTAAGTGTAAAGGCATTATATTAAAATTTAAAAAAAAGACTTGTTAATAAAATTTTCGCAACCTATTTTTATGAGCAAGAGAAATTTAGTTCATCAACTGTTGATAATGATCGCGAAGAGTGAAACCGGTATTGATCATAATATTTAAAATTGTGGAAGCAGTACTATAAGTGTGTCTTAGTTTTTTATAAAAAAAATAATTTACTTTTGCAACAAAAAACCTTGTTTAATATTAGCGTATCTAAGTGAATATATCGGTTTTTGCTTTTAGATGTCTTAAAAACTAATTATTTTGATGAGATATTTTTTAGTCTTAAGACACTTAATACAACAAAAATATTCTTAATGTAAATATGCTTGTAAACCTAGCTGCGATTTCAGAATTCTGGAACAAAACTTATCTTTTCTAAAGGAGGGAAGGAGATAATTAATTACTCCAAAAGTTTGGCTGAAAAGTTTGCTAAAACGTAAAAGCAGAACTCAAAGGTTAAAACAGTATTCATTTCGGAAATGAACAAAGAATAAAATTCGCTCGAAAGTTTGATTGACATTTAAACAACAATAATAATGACGTTGGAGTGATTACCCTCATCAAACTGATGATTATTTTTATCACAATTAATTTTATATTAGCTCCTACGATTTGAGATAACAGTAAATGGAATTATCTAATACAATTATCTACTCTTTTCAGCTAGTATTATATTGTAATATATTTTATTTTACACATTTGATATTTGAAATATAATTATGGGTTGTCGTTCGTTGTAAATCTAGTAGTTAAAATAGTAGTCCTAAAAGTAAAAAATATTTTCAGTCCGTCTACGGTTTTCTATTAGACGGTGTGGGTGCTTGTGATTTCCGAAAATTCCTTCCAAACTATTCGACCCTAGTCAGGATACTGAGATCGATTAGCTGACATTTTCTGCACTAGCTTGATATTCTCGCTTAACCTCTTTGTAAAATAAGAGAAGAAACAACTGAGTAATCAAGAGTTTTCGTAGAAAATTTGCAATTAAGATATCTTTATTAGTGTGCCAAATACAACAGATTACGGGAAGATATGTATGAAAAAACCCTTATACCTGTTCAGATTTTGGTTTAAATATAATAGAATAAGATATATCGTAGTTTTGTATGAAATAGAAAACAAAGGCTAAGTGAAAAACGTATGTTTGAAGAAAGTGACATAAATCCATGAGTAAAACTATATGTATCTTTTTAATTCTATAAATTGTTAATAAGTTATTTTTTCATACGTGCGGGTATTTGAAAAAAAAATTAGGACAGTCATTAATGAGCCATGTTAACTTAATATTTTATGATAACTAGCGCTGTTAAAAAGTATGAATCTTTATACTCAATCGCTAAAAACTTATTTGCTTACAAATAAATAAGTAGGTATTATATTTGACTGATAACGTATCATTTCTTATATTTTGTGCGTAATTATCAGTGTGTGAATTTGCTTAAGTGCACAATTATCATAGATTCACATATATCAATAAAAGGCGACGGTAAAGTTATTGTTAGATAATAATACTCCATGAATGTGAATAATGTTATTAATAATTAGCCCATCATTGGAACATACATGGAGAAATATTCTGCTTATATATTATAAGTTGTGACTCAAAAATAATGATTCTTTATTGTGCCTTTGATAGTTATAAAATAGATGTGGTCAAAAAGATGTGTACTTCCTATATATAACACATCATTGCAGCCGTGAACTCTTAATTATTTCATCAAGCTCACACTATCAACAGTGCTGTGTTAGGTTTAGTTACGCAACACTAATCGCTCTAAATGTTCTAGCTGTACAATTAGCAACTAGGTCGACTCAAAAAGACTGTATACTAAAATAATATTTCTTTTGGTTTATTTGGAAATTATTAAGACTACAGATTAATTTACATATACAGGTATCATGTAAAATGATTAAAAGTCAGTTTTTGGCCCGGTTCTATTTTTGCATACACAGCGTAGTTATTTTGACGTGGACAAGTTGTCTTGTTGAAAAGGTATACTAAAATCTCATAGTTAGCGACGGGCCGTCACGAATAAGAACTTATGTCCAGTATATCACCGTAAATCTTACAAATGAATTCCGTTGCTTCTGTTGCGGTTTTTTTTAATGAAACAAAAACAGCATACAGCTTTTTAAATGTATTTTCGAAGGACACGTCTCTGCCTTTTTTTGTAAGAAAGGTAAAGAACCACCAAAGAAGAGAAAAATTATAACACACGTCTTTACTGGTAAATGGACCCAAACATAGTGAGTCAAATTTGCGTATTGAAAAAACGACATTAATTCCGGGATTACCTAATATATTATAATAACTGTGAAAAATAATTTCCTCTTTAAAAATAACTGCGTTTATGATAAAACAAAATATACATACTATAGGTCGCACGAAAATATGCGTTAGGTCGTACGGAGTCTGCACACCATAGCTTGTCCAGGACAGTGTTCACTGGCTCAAATCCCTATACATTCACATACATTTATATACGAATCCATTGACCTAAATTACAATTCCTCTCCATCCGATCCTAAAATACACAGCAAGAATGACTAACTTTCTGCTGCTAATTACAACTTCTTTTATAATAAACCTTCCAAAAAAATCTTGTAAAATAAATTCGATAGATTCGGAGGTCGAACCATTTTAATGAAATGTAGCAAACGACATTATAATTAGTGTAGATATAAAATAACACGTAGAAAAGCTTTGTTATCAACTGGCGATTAAAGATCTCGTTTTGGATAATCAAAATGGTTGGAAATTGTATTAATTACTGAATCAAAATAAAAACAATTTGCAAAAAATTATATTTTGAAAACTGTAAAAAATTTCATTTATGAAGTCAATATTAATGTAGGAGTATAAAATAAACCACCGAAAATTATTTTTTATTGACAAGAAAATGTAATTAAATTTATAAAATAAAATCTTATACATTGTTTACATTGGACGTTCAAGAAACCTAAATATTTCGAACATCTAAATACCAAATTTTCAATAAACATTACATGTTCAGTGCTTTCAAAAAGGTTTTCATGATTAGTGGGACCTTTTTCCATTGAAATAGCAAGCTTTCGTTCAATAAAATGAATGTTTTAGATCTAAAAAAACAATTACGCCTAATATTAAAAACTACACTTAGCTAGACAGCTTTAACTAAGTATTTTATATTGGTATTGAGACTATAGAAATAACAGCGTTTCAAAGCGCTTTTGTACTTAGTGCTTTATTATTTGTTTTTCGATTTGAACAGTGATTTTTAATCATTTCAATAAATATTGACGAGACGATAAAGTTTTGTTAACAAACAAGTGTGTGTGTTGTTTATATTATGTATATATACAAAGCTTTTTTCAATACCAGTAGCAATATTCAGTGTATAAGAAAATGACTTTTTGAGAATATAATTCGCAACTAGCCGATTATCATCATATGTAGTATCAATCACCCTTTATTTAAAAAATGATGTGTGTGATTTAAAATGGCAAACTTTATTTTATCGAGATACAATGCGATACTTGAGTAACGAATGTATAAATGAAACAGTACATTTCTTGATAAATTATAATTAAAATTACGCACACAATGTAATGTAGCTTAAAATTTTGTCTGTCATAACAGTTTCCAGTGAAAAAAAATACTTATTTGAGATACTTGATAAATTTATCAAGCAATATAGCTGTGGTGTTTTGATCAGACGAATCGTCAAATTATAAACTGCATAAGGTATCACACATGTGAATTTCTTAAACATCTCTATTTTTATTATATTTGACATTAAAATATTAAGTCAAGCAAATTTTATTGGTCGCTGGGTCACGGAAATCAACTACACTCACTTGAACTCAGATTTTATGGAATTTAAAATGTAAAATTATACTGGAAATAATAACACTTTTCCAGATTAAAAAACTCGTTAAAAGATTAGAAGTATCATATTTTCTATATTATGGTTTGTCGTCGGTCCCAATCTGACATGGACGAAATAGAGAAACATCGAATTTCAGCCTATATATATACATTTTTACTATTTTGGCAAAATACATAATATTCAACCTTTAAGAAAAAATCTATAAATTGTTTGTTGCGATCTGATTTAACAAATATACATATCAAATTTAAATTGTTGAAACTTAGTATGATTTCACATGTCTTGTAATGGAATGCTTGAAGATGTCAAAAGTCGAAACCCGGGTCGTTAGTGAAAAAACGTGTGAAATCATACAAAGTTTCAACAATTTCAATTTGATATTGAAATTGTATCAAGCACCTTCAGTCGATAACATAAATTAAATAAACATATATATATGTGTGTGTGGCTATCAAATAAGGATTCAATATTCTCTATATATCTAATATGTTGGTGCTTGGATTATACATTTTCAGTTAATCATGTAAAAAAAATCGTGCTCCAATTTTTTATGATTCTGTGATGTTTTGTATCAAATTTCATTAAATATCTTACCATTAACTATGAAAGGAAATTTCAAAGTTAATGCCTTTTAATTTGCGGTCAATGATACTTATTTTTTACCGATGTACCTACAACTCCCGTCGTGACCAATGTCAAAGAAATATAAAGACATGTTCTCGAACTATTAAGTAATACACATCTCGAGATATTGCTAGGGTTGACAAGAAAATAAGCATTCGAGTATTGAGATGATACCTTTGTACCATCAATGACAAAAAGTAGACAAGAGACAGAAGCCTTGAGTTCTTAAGTGTTAACAAGAGTTTCATGTTGATTGTATCAAATATATAATTCGGTCTTAAGATAACTAAGACATATTTACCCACTGATGAGTATGGCCGCACCAGTAAGGCTACGTAATGTGTCAACTAATGTATTATTATTTCCAGATTTTACTTCTTATTATATTTTATAAAATCTGATATTGATAATACACACAAATGTCATTGTTTTTTGAGAAATATAATATATTTTTTATTTGCTTCAAATGTTTAAAAGAGCTAACTGATGGAAATAATTCGACAGCCATATAAAATTGAATGCTAATTTTTTTTGACCATCACTCATTTTTTGCAATATCGATAATAAAAAAAGTGTTAAAATGGAGCAAAATAAATTTTTGACCGAATCGTAAGTAATGGTTTCTAGATAATTGATTGAAACATATAGTTAATTATTTTATTTATATTTTTATCTATGAAAACCTAAAATTCCATATAAATAAATTTTTCAAAATTTTTGTTTGTAGTTTCAAAAAAATAAGCAATATATAGAAAATAATCTAATAAAATGAAAAATAGCTAAAAAAAGAACCTAAGGTACTAATTATAGTCATATAGCAATTAGTAGTGTAACAATATAATTTAACCATCGACGAAGCCTTACAAAATAGAATATTTATTTTTATATCTAAAAGTTGAAAATATAAATTAATTGAAAATAGTCATTACTTTCTACTGAAACTGATAATTCAGATAGCAAGTATCGACCGAAAAGTCTTCCCCAGTTCAAGCATGTTGCACGAGACTGTTTTTATCACGCATTCCATGTTTGAAAAAATTGAAAAAAGTATTGCTCGCTCACCAGGATCAATCAAATATTTATACACGATTAAAAATATCTTGCATTGGAACATATTAATGGTATATATTTTTAGAATATAAACATATGCCACCTTTCTTGCACACCGACTCTTCATTCTCGTAGTGAGAAAAAATATATTATGAATTTTCTGACGCTTTTTCCTGTTGTAGAGATTACACATCCAAATCAAAATGCTTGATCATGTATTTGCTTTATAAGGTACGATACACATTGAAAGATTGAAATGAAACTCAAATCAAATAGACATTTTTGCAAAGAAAAGCAACGTACCAATTTGTGGAAAATATTCACATTTTAGAGCATCTTTGCAGACGTTGAAGTTAATAGAACTTGTTTTTATTCATCTCTCAACGTGATTTTTGGCTAGGAGTAAAAATAATAAGGTACCGCTGAACAGTCCTTAGAAAATTACTCTCTATAAGAGGTTTGCGTGGGTTGGGATCCGACCCAGCTTGTGGACTTGGTTCTGGTACACGGAAAAAATTCGGAGTTGGTCGAGAGTAAAATTTATTTTTCAAGAAATATATATCTCGTATTTTTTCAGGCCATGAGCGAATTATACTGCAATCAAACTAAAAATGGTTTGCTAGAAATATTTTTGAACCATTTTTAAATTATCAGTACTATACGAAAATTTATTCAAAATGATGTTGAAAATATCGGCCCATTTCCACGCTGAGATATATAATTCCGAGCTTTGAGTTGGATTCTAGTAGCAAGCTTCAAATGTATTCTCTGTCCTTAAAGAGTCAGTCTAGGTAACCATAA
Organism: Himalopsyche japonica; assembly: GCA_028555115.1. Classification (NCBI taxonomy): domain Eukaryota; kingdom Metazoa; phylum Arthropoda; class Insecta; order Trichoptera; family Rhyacophilidae; genus Himalopsyche; species Himalopsyche japonica. Next base: position 2,252,563 of record JAHFWJ010000015.1, read on the forward strand.
TTTTAAGGAATGTCGGTCCCTAATTCTGCTACCTATCTTCACTTTACTTCCTCAGCTTAACTTAGAATTTTTAAAATACAGATATATCTTTGACCACAAATTTATATCGGCTCAAATTTTTTCGGTCTTTTTTACGCTGCAAATATGAGACATATACCTTAAAGCGTTCACCACTTGACTATAAATAAATAATTAAAAATTTACAGGGCCATCCTAAAATAGCGGACAACCCTGCAAAAGTATTCTTTTGTCATGTGAGCTTAACTTCAACAGAACGATATCAATCTTTACAGATACATAGGCATCGTATCTTATGTTATTATTTCCATTGATTCCGTTAGTTATTCCTTGCCTTTGACACGATTTTCGGAGCGTGCCGAGAATCTTAAACGATTTTTATCTTGGACGGAAACTTGAAAAAGAATCTGACAAGTGATTGTTAACCTCTTGACGGGAAGTACAATGGGATTTAATATTTTACGAATGGCTCTAAAGATCACGTAAAAATGCCTGGACAATGCGTTTTGAAGAGGCTTTATGTTTGTAAAGGGAAAAATTAAAAATCATCAATGTTTTTGATCGTTAAGAAAAATATCTGAAAATAACTTTTGCATTTTTAAGAAAAATAATATCAAAGTTTTCATCGGGGGCAAAATAATTTACAGATGCGTTTGAATATTTCTTCTCAATATTATATTATTTTTGTATTGAAAATAAAATATAAATTTTATTTCGATGTATTTTATGGTGAAAATTGAAAGTTAAGGTAAACAATGATTGTGATTGTTAAATTACAATTGGCGAGAAGGTGGGATCAGGAGGGGGCTAGGCACAAACAATTAACGAATTCGTATAGTTTATTGATTGAATTGGCATTTATTTGGTAGAACTCCATTATAACTCGGTGAAAAATAGCAATGTATTTTAGTTCTATTTTTTTATAAATAAGATATAGTTGATATATTTGATGGCGTTAGCCGAAATAGCTATCAACTATATCTTATTTATAAAAAAAATTGTAGAACTTAAATACATTGCAATTTTACACCGTGTTAATTCGTATAGTAATTGAACACATCTAATATTTTAAAAGAAGTCTAGTGATTCTATCCTAAAACGCATTTATCTTTTTATGCAAACTAAAACGGTAAAACAAATATAATCATGATGTCTGACTACTGAATGAATTTTTTCCGACACTATTAAGAGAATAAATTCTAAAGAATACACAACACTTCAATAAAAAGTTATTTTCAATGACGACTAGTGGCGTCTAAAAATCATATATTAAAATCAGGTGTCTCACTGATTATACAAGAATCGTTGTTCGATTGTATTTTACCAAGAATCGAACGTGTGGAACTGATGGGTAAAAAGCATTGAAAAAATAATAAATTTACAAAGTTTATTAACCCCACTTTCGGTAAAAAAGACGTAACAATAAATATATCCCGAAAGCAGACATTTCGAAGAAAGAGATATTATTATTTCTGCTGACTCTGAAGTTTGTAAGCTTAAAATCGAAGTCTGAAACTATTGGAAATCCATTGATAAAGAAAAAATAAAATATGAGTTTTCAAAATGACTAATAGCCATTATTTAAATTTGGTGTTTTCCACCGACTTTACATATTCATTTACATCGAAATAATTGAAATGTTTTTTTTTCATGGCTTTATTTCACTGAAAGCTTATCATCGAACTTAAATTAAAACGATATGAGTTAATAATGAAATCTCCTGAATCAAATTAATGTTTATTATGTATAGAAGACTCGATGCTTTTTGTATATTCATCTAATGCTTGGATTTTTAACAATAAAAATAGGAAATAATATTTTTGGATATTGCACAAATTTATATTAAGGATTTAAATGAAAAAACATATTTTTAGCCATATATGTGCTGTTAGTGGAGTATAACTCGACTTAAGCTATTCTACAAAAACTTCTGGTAGCGTTGTTTATAATGCTTCGACTGTTCTATTTTTTCAAACATTTATATTTCGTTACAATGTCAAAAAATGCCGTAGATTTGTATGTCGTTGTGAAATTTAACGTTATGGCTGTAAATTGAATAAATTGTTAGTAATATACATGTAATACCAAAATGGCCAGTGATTTTGACAATAAAATGAACAACGAAGGCTGTCGAAGATTTTCTGACCAACCTAATACTTATCTGTAAGGTAATTACTATTAAGTTTTATGTATTTTTTTCTAACAAGTTTTCTATAATAATAATGTTCGCTCTTGCATTTAGTTTGACATTCAATAATAAATAGTAAACGGGATCATTGTAACCTTGCATGAATTGCCAAAATCGATGCAGACGTTACTCTGGAATAGTTAGCAATATTGAATTAACGGGATCCTAGGTCGTAAACATCTGTACAGATTAACTCAATTATAAGGCAGGTGACGACGTAATTAGAGGCAGCTATCTCCTCAACATTTAGATGTGATTGAACACGTGGCTGGGACAAAGGTGCGTTACTCCTTTCTCTTATAGACTGTTTGTATTGAACGCCTACGATTTAATTAGCTGTCTGGTATCACACATGGCTTAAAGCGGCACATAAATAATAATATTCTCGGCATTTTGAGCAAAAGAAAACCACGATATAATATAATTCCGATTTGAAAGTATATGTTTCCAGTGAAGTGAGATTTTTATGCTGTTTTAAACAAAGAAGTTACCCATTTCTATCTGGATATTTTAAGTGTCTAGAAATTAATTTTTTTGAAAATCAAGTCGCATATTAATACAATATTCGTTGAAACATATACAAAGTTCGATGAAAATCTGATTTATATAGCAAACTTTTATTTGTACGTAATAATTTCATCTTACTATATTGAATCAATTTATATCAGAAACCAATTATATACCCAAAGATAAATTGCATTGATCTGTAATCTAACTAAAAATGTATAGAGTTTTCCCGAGGTCGGTGTACTATATTTTATTAAATCCTTTGTTTTATTTCAACTTTATTTGACTGAGTAAGAAATTTCGATTATGATAATGTTCTATATTTTCTATTGATTGAATTGGCATTCACTTGGTCGAACTCCATTATAACACGGTGAAAAAATAGCATTGTATTTTAGTTCTATAAAATTATTTTTAACAAATTTAGTTGATAGCTATTTCGGCTCGTATTTCTGACGATGGCGTGAGCCTAAATAGCTATCAACTATATTGGTTAAAAATAATTTTGTAGAATTAAAATAAATTGCTATTTTTTCACCGTGTTCTACATTTTCTTTGATTTGAAACTCAGTTTATTTAAAAGTGGAATCCTGGCTATGACACAACATGTCGAATGTGATTTAATGTATTCTTAAATGTGCTGATGTATTTTTTTTCATTATAGTTAATATTCAAAAGGTTGAATAAAACCCGTGAGAACAATGCCGAATGATTCTCGCTGATAGCGTAATACTTTTTTTATTTGATTAATATTTTATTCTTAGACGCAATGTCTTGCGATTCGCGGCGCTTTTATACCTCAATATCTGAAAGAATTTTGAATATTTGCAATTCAACGAAAGCGGCGAGCGTAAAACTTGAGAATTATTACCGAAGCTAGATTCACTTTCGTTTTTAGTGCTAGTGTTTATTGTGTTTTCTCTGCTTCACATAAAAACTTTTAATCAAAAACTGACGGCAGACATTTTCTTGAATAACTGAAATACAGCTTCGTATTAATTAAAATATAATATTTGTGAGAAATAATATTCTGAAAATAATAAACTCACTATGGAAATACGATTATGCTTAATCTTTGTTCTACAGGTATCAGATTGAAAATCAAATTGATCTCTATCCGATCTACATAATTATAAGTTGAAAAGATATTGGATAGAAAGAAAGCACGGAATGAATTCAGTGAAGTATTCAATTTCTGAATTATAACTTCTCTGTATAAGTCTAAGTCTTTGTATAATAAATGTTTGCAATACTTCTCAGCACTATTGAATTCTTATAAAAAAGACTAGTAATATATTTAATTTACGCATAACAATCTGGCCCTAAAAGCTATTTATTACGATAAACTTTTTCTAGTTTTATCTATAAGGTAATTACGAAGTGAGATACTAAGACAATCTGTATAAGTGTATGTGCTAAGCGAATACTGACAGGTGGTGGACACTTTTATCCATAAGTTAAATTTTGCTGATTTTTCTATCATGTTTAAAAAATGTTTTGAATATAACATGAAACACGTCATGTACATGATGGTTGCATGCAGGAATTATTGATGTTATTTTTTCAAAAATATCATCAACAGTAGTTTGATGAGTCAGAGTTCAAGTATAGGCACGTCTATAAAAATGCGATATTTTATGTGTACCTTGTGAGTTATTGGACATTTTTGTGGTGATTGTGGTTAGTTGATTTCAAAAAAATTAAAATTCCGGTCAATTATGATAAGCTAGTGTTCAACCAATAAAACAAAAAAAATAAATCCACACCATTCCTAAAACAAAAATTGATCGAGTAATAATACATGATATTTATTTTTAAATTATTGTAAAAAAAGTAATAATATTAATTAGCTAGATGGCAGTGTTTATATGGACACAACTATTCGTAAGTAATTTGAAGAAGATGAGGAGAAATTATTGCCAAATATCTGCCGAGAATGGCTCATTTGTTCGCTAACTAAGTATCAAGGCAGCAGCAGCAGTAGGTAGGTGTATTCGAACAGCTTCTCCAATATTAACAACATTCGCATCATTAGGAGAAGTTAATTTATCGCGCTTCGTCACGTTTCTGCCGCCCTGATACACAATATTGCAACAGCTGCTATTAGTGCCGAACCCTTCACTCAACTCTTTTTAATTATGTTCCGAACATGTTGCACTGAGAAAGTTTAATGGCTCAAAACTGACACAGCAAACAAAGAAATTGAATATTTACTACACTGTGTTTTCTACTAATTAGTTTAACGCTATCTCAAGCCAACTGTTTTTATTTCGAATACTACAGGAGAAGAATATTAAAAACTTGCTTAGGTCAGATCATACAAATAAAAGTTGGTCGTACACCAGCTGTATATTAGCATCTGCAGTTCCGCGGTCACCATTTACTGTACCTGATACAGAGCTTAATGGGCCTGAACCTTAACTATGAGATAATTTTTTAATTATGTTAAGTAATATGCTTATCTATATAACGAGGATTGAACATATCGAAATTTGTCTTTTCGTATTGATTTCGCTTTTTTTCTTTAGCTTGTTGACTTTTCTTTGTAGATAAATAAAACTGCTATAAATCTCATGGCAGATAGTTTCATAATCGAAAATTGTATTTCTTAGGTAGTATTGGATATACAAGCTATGGTGTTAAAAGTGCAATCTTATTACTACCAGTCCACTCATAGCCACATAATTTTGAATTTAATTCTTGTAGAAAAAAATCTTTTGAGATAATAATGTTACCTCCATTGAGACACTGCAAGATTCACATTTATAAGGAACATGGTGAAAAATACATTTTGTGTGATAATGTTATTAAATTATTAATATATTTCGCAGTATTTATTTTCAATTGCTTAGTCGGTAACATTTTGGAAGTTATTGTCAAATCCAAAAAATAATATGACATCTAGTAAGTAACACATGAAGTGGAAAAGCAACCTTTGTATTAATTTATACTTGACAGTTTGCTAATGTAAAATATTTATTTTTATATGAAACTAAATACTCTTTTATATAAAGCATATTTATTACTGGAAACTAAAAAAATTACCCTGCCAAGGCTAATAATAATCACTCATTCAAAGGAATCGCATGCTTTTACATATAATTTTATTATGCCAGTTCTAAGAATTGGAGGTCAAAGGTGAGAATTTTTGAAAGATTGTGTATTCTGAAAATAAATTAATTTCAATTAAATTGATGTGGGTGTATGTGAATTGTATACCTTACGCCCCCAATTTTATTATACAAATTACGTAGTTGCCACCTTATTAATATAAACATAAAACAATATAAAAACATATAGACATACATGATATTTTAAATAATAAAAACACATTTTTTTAGTAATTATTTCCACAATATATATTTTTTGATCAGCACCGGTTTCGCTCATCGCGAGCATTATCAACTGATTCATGCCTTTCCATCAAGAAGTGACAGTTAACACCTTAAAAGTGATTAATACACATGATGTAAAGAAATTAAAAGTATTATTTTTTTAATTTATATATATTATTGACATGTTTATTATTGTATATATTTTGATTTTGGGATAGCATATGAAACGAGGTATAGAATTCATAAATTTTAAGTGAAATATTTTAGTACCGATGTTATATAAAAACCGTATTTTTTCCAGATAGCTTGGGATAATCAATCGTTAAGTGGTTTTTGAATATGAAATATTCGGCCATTGTTCTAAAAGCGTACCGCATATCTCGGAGGATTATTATAAAATGGAAGCATAAGATCGGAATGCTGACCCTTCGTGGGATACGACCAATAAAACAAAGATAAAATTCGGGTCGATGCAGCCAGCGCGTGCTGTAATTTACTCGTATTGAGAATATTATTCATAATAAAATGTCCAACGGAAGGAATTTAAAGTGCATATCGTCAATTTCAATTCAGAATACCAAAATAAGTAATGAAACTCCAAGATGGCACTAAATTTGAAATTATAATAATCAGATCAAAAAGTGGTAAAAAAAATATTTCTAGACTACGATTTTTTGTATTAATGCATTAACGGAAATATTCCGTAAACCAGTAGGCACAATAGACCAGACATGTCGGACTAAAAGGGTTACGAACGATATTTGAAGGTCTTACTATAAACAAAGAACTTTGATATACTTTATAAGTTGACTTAATAGTTACATATAACAATGATTGTTTGTTGTGGATTATGTAATAATTCCGAAACACAATCTGTTAAATGTTGATGTACAAACGAGCTATCTCAGTATCAATTCTTAATTGCGAGATAAGTAAAAATCTCAACAGCCTGTAATGTTGAACTTTTTTATATATTATACTCTCACGTTCATAACTGCTTTGCATCATATTAGTCACTTTTATTAAAGTGTAGTTACATTGTATATATCGTCGATGATGATTTTTATGACACTGAAAAAAATGACATCACCGATACAATTTACAGCACCATATATTGACATTTATGTCGTTTGGTCGGCGATATCAAATTGAATAAAAATGTGTGTTAAAGGTTAAATAATTACTTGGTATGCAAGTGGCTTGCATAATTATTTTTATAAAAAAATTCAAATACCTTCGCCTGAATTGAAAATAGGTGAAGAAAAAGAAAAATATATCTTAACGGAAATTGGTTCTATATAAAATTGTTGATCTACAATATCAAATCAAGGCTATTTAAATTTAAGATTAAAATCTTGGAAATGGGAACATATGATTGTATGACATTTTTTTAATAAACTGTAACATTATTTATTTATTATTTCTTCATATATACACGTTACAAAAATTACAAATTTTAATTTCATTGCTTTTGCAACGTCAAAATATTTAAAAATTTAATGTTGAAAATTAAAGAAATAAAAACAAAACATGTAGATAGCAAGAAAGTCAACCAAGCAAGCTCATGAAAAATCTACTTTAACACGTTAAAAATAGTATTCGCCTGAATTCACTTTCGTCCACATGAAATATGTCCAACTATCAAATTTTCTAAAGATGCTTAAACTATTCAATAATAAAAAGGTCCTAATTAATTGGTTTTAAGTTTTCAATTCCAGATATTTTTAACATAAATATGTTTCACATTTCCACTGTAGATAATTCCGAATTTTCATATTGTGGATGTAGATAAAATATTTTTAAATCGATAAATCCTTAAAGAATTGTATCACTGTATACAATTAATCCACCAGTAAATGAAAGTCACACTTTATTAAAAAATATGTTTTTTTTTAAATATTATTGTTGACGAATCCTGTTGGATTGACATTTCTTCTTCGAAATGCGAGAAAAGGTCGATTTTTTGTTCATTTCATCGCTTAATTTATAAATTCATAATCACAGACAATTTTAAAATTGACAATAAAATAACGATTTCTCTACATCTAACAAACTTGAACAAACGTAAATTAATTTGTACGAGTTATATTTTCATTACAGTACAATTAGCAAATTCCTGAAAAGATAGAGCAATAAATTTTAGTTATTTTATCCCAAAGAATTTAGTTGGCAATTCAGTAAACTCATTTTAATTCAAATTGTGAGAATGGATGAGTTTAAATAATGAAGTTCGTAGAGATTTATTTGCACAAGCATTTGCAATTAAAATTTTAACGCCTAATTTATTTCTATTTAACTTTCTGCTAATCACTTCTTTGTTTCTAAGTAGATAAGAATCATGATTTTAGAATTATGTTAAATAATTCAATATTTGAACTTGAAGACTATACAATGATGTAGTTTGGAGAACGCTTAAATAGTATTATATATGTATTAGTTTTGAAAATTAAAACAGTAATTTAAATCAGACCGGTGCTTCTTTATTAATATTTTTTGAGTAATATTTTTTCACTATGTACTATCTCAGCTATATCAGCTATGTATACGGAGCCGCTGCTTTATTGCCGGCTTCCGTAACGCATCAGCGATCAAGAATTTCTTGCGCAATTTTTTAAGGATACATAACATATATTATTGTGCTTGCAGGCAGAGGGAGAAAAATATTTGATGCGCTCAGCTGCTTTTTGTTTCTGATTTAAAGTCAACCATTGTGTCAACATATAGAAATTGGGATACAAATACAATATATGTTCTCAAGATCCACTAGTTATTGTTTGATAGACTATTTCTGCAGTAGTGTGTCTGATCTTGTTTAATGCAATACGCAGGCGCCTAGCCCGATGTAAGCTTCATCTTTAGTTTTTATTTTTTGTTGTGGGTGTGTTCTCCTCGTGTTCTTGGTGCGTAGAGCTTTCTTGATGGTGGCGACACTGATTGTTGATGTAGTTTGAGTTTTATCTTATTTTTTTATATATATAAAAATAGCGTGGCTGCCATGTTGTGTCGTTAATTATTGTTTTTGCCAATCATTTTTCTTTACTCTTGAGAGGAGATCAAACGATCAATGCCCTATATCAGTGGTTCTCATGTGCGGCCTCCAGGAGATTTTGCTTCGGCCACCAACAGTTTTATAGTAAATATTGATATTTAAAAAAAATGTGTTTATACAAATAAATTTGTAAAATTATTATTATTTAAAATTTGACTGAATAAACCTGACTTGTCCAGCATTTAATCGAATTTACGTAAAGGACCGTGTTAATAATATACTTGTTAAATATTTTTGGTCAAAGTTATACGTTGATTATGAATCAAGTCAATATCAAGAATTAACAACAATGCTTTTTTAAATTCTGTCGATTTTACCTACAACTGTATATTGTGAAAGATCATTCAGTGTAATGCACTATGTAAAAAATAAATATCGAAACTATTTTTCTCACAATTGGTGCGACCACTAGACATTTCCATAGGATAGCTGATGTTTATAATGCGGCCACAGTGAAATTTCACGTGAGATCCACTGCCCTAGATTGTCTTGAAGTTATATCTTCAGAGTCTTGTAGTCATCTTCTTCTTTCTTCTGCTGGTTCCGATACACTCTTACACCAGACAGATATCCTATTAATGAAGAGAGTAGTCTTTGAGGTTTAGGGTTTTTCGAAGGAGGTTTAATAAGTAAAACACTCCTGGGTCTATAGAATTCTTTTAGTGTGTTTTCGTCATAGTCATTTTGTAAGGAGTGAATCGTTGTGTTGCGATTTTGTTTTCAATTAACATGGAGTTATACAAAAACAAAGCAATAAACCTTCCCGGATAACACACTTTAAATGCAAGTATCATGTAAAAATGTATTTATTATAACATAGTTCAATAGATATATTAAAAATAAATAAATAATTTTACTGATTGAATTTGGCATTCGCTTGGTAGAACTCCATTATAAAACGGTGAAAAAATAGCAATGTACTTAAGTTCTACAAATTTTTAGTTTCATTTACAATTTTTGATAATTTTAGTTTTATTGCTAGCAAGAAACAAGCTAGGTCGTTAAAACAGGAGAGAAGATGTATTGTGTACTTTTTCTATACAGCTATATATAGATAAGCAAATATTCGGTTAAGCATAGTTCTGACGATGGCGTGAGCCGAAATAGCTATCAACTATATCTTAAAAAAAATGTAGAACTATAAAATACATTGCTATTTTTTTACCGTGTTCAAATAATTTTTTAATAATTATTAGCTAATAATTTAATGTATCTATTAATGTCAATAATTATCTACTATATGTACATTCATAATGTAAACATCGAAATTTGTATAGTATAGAGTAATAGACGACGAACAAAATAGCCACTCAAATGATACTTGTTTAATTATGACTAAAACAACACTTTAAATAAAACTGTTTAGGACCTCTTCAATTCAATATCAAATTTGTACTGAAGTTTTAAAATATAATCGATACATCAGCCTATCGACAGGTGATAATATTATCCATCTGCAAGCGATCCATAAATGGCTTTCTTGTCAACGCCATACTTGGACATTCGAACGTTAACTTTTAAATGAACGTTCAAAAACCATTTGCTATTTTCGTAATATTAAAATAGAGTGTTATTACATAGCATATTAAAATGTAGCCGTATTTAAAATAGTGACGATTTGTAACGAAAGACTAGTCTATTGCAGGTTCAAATATAACGTAATCTTTATATTTTGTTGTTTATATAAAGTTGTCATTTTTTACATATCTTAGTTTACTTGGATGCTTTATATTTTACCTTTTTTAGTTTGAAAACTTTTGCAAGCTGACTTTTTTTTCATAAAATAAATATGTATATACATTTGAATTGTTAAAACCTTGCACAATATCATATGTTTTGTCACTAACGACTCGCAATTCGCCTTACGGCATTTTCAAGCAATTGACGTCAGATCTGCCGCATCCGAGTGATATAATGCCCGAAGATGCCAAAAGGTGAAATCCAAGACGTTGGTGACGAAAAATGTGGAATCGTAAAAGGTTTCAACAATTAAAATTTGTTATTAAAATTCTATCTAGCACATTCAGTCGATATCGTAAAGCATATGTATATATAATTTATGATATCGACTGAAGGTGCTTGATGGAATTTTAATATCAAATTTGAGTTGTTACAACTTTGTGCGATCCCGCATGTTTTGTCACTAACGACCCGGGTTTGTTGCTACAAGTGCTACAAAGTTGTAACAATTCAAATTTGATATGTATATATATCTAAAAATGTTTGCTAAATTTTTTTCCATGAAATGTAATAGTATGAAAAATTTCGTGTGTGTCGATAAATATTTTTAGGTATTACATTGAATCAGTATGAATATATTCGGTAGAAGAAATTGATTTTAGAATTCCCTTTTAGGTTTTATTCCTAAACCTTCGTATGATTTATCCAATGCCTCTAGAAAAAAATGAAAGAGAATCTAGTTTTTGGTAATCTTATCATATTTTTTGTATATTTGAAATAAATTCAAATGGATGCATAAGCTTGTTCGTTCTCATAATGATATTTTTTTGATTTATTAATGTGTCCGTTAACAATAATATCCATCCCACAAAATGAAACACGAATCAAGTTAAATTATTCTAATGCAAGTTTTAACAAGTCGTCACTCCTTGTAGCTCATTTGAATTGATGCCTAGGCCATTAAAATGACTAGGGACTAATGTGGTCATCTATCATCTCTATCTCGGGCAGGAGTCCGTTGTCCTCTGGAGGAACGCGTTCACTCTTATCAGATGCTAGTCAAACAAAATATAGGACATGGGAAAAACCTCCAAAGTCACAACGAATCAATTTTGTGACACGGTGAAAAAAATAGTAATGTAATTTAGTTCTACGATATTATTTTTAAAAATATAGTTGATAGCTATTTTGGCTCACACTATCGTCAGAACTATTTCAGGTATATTTATCAGGCCTTTTTATGTCTGGCGAGCGTTATTTCATATAAATATAAGGAACGTTATTTTATTAAAAAAAAAAAAAACACAAAACATAGTAAACATATTACAACACGGTGAAAAAATAGCAATCTATTTTAGTTCTACAATTTTTTTAGGATGTAGTTGATAGCTATTTCGGCTCACACCATCGTCAGAACTAAGCTTAAACGAACATTTACTTATCTATATATAGCTGTGTATAAAAGGTACACAATACATCTTCTCTCCTGTTTTAACGACCTAGCTTGTTTCGTGTTCACAATAAAACTAAAAATTGTAAACGAAACTAAAAAGGTGGCTATATCAACAAGTTTACATATGGCACGGAAATGGTCTATTACGGAAACAAAACAGCCCCCTGTCGTTGGTTGAGCAATGGCGACCGACGTGTATTAGTTTGTTCGTTAAGAATCCTTTGATAGTTGATATCTATTGATTTCCAGCTGTTCTGAACATATTACGTCAGTACTCAAATCAGGTATAGTAAGACTAGATTGTGTATCTCAGGAATTTATTTTAATATTATATATAAATTTACTAGATTCTCAGTGAGGCAAGATACGCCGGAAATACTTTGGTCATATTTTATTGAATATTATTGGGCAATACTGTTAAGCTATAAATGAACGTTAGTAAATTTTTGATGTTTTCAGTCTATAAAAGATCTAATTAATTTAAATTGATACATTTTATGTATAAAAACCTATCAGACTAAAATCGAGGTGTGTTTACAAATTTACTAACACATTGGATCCCGGAAACGTGTCTTAACGTGATAGACCGGCCCTTCGAAAAATAAAAAATTAGATTCATTAAATTAAGTACTTGCCAAAGAATTTTAATCTTTTCTTATTGTCAAGACTCAAGCCATTTCAAAACAGTCATTCAATTAGTGAATGACTGTTGACGATGTACCCATGAAAATATTGGTTTACACGATCTAAAAACACAATCGTTTCGCGGCGAATACACTACACCAACATTCCACCTCTTGGAGACGAAAGAAAAGTGGCACCGAGTCCACTCTTGTTATCACACACAATTTTGTTGTGAAAACAGATTGTTTTGGGAATATAAAAGAATAGATTTAGATCCCTATACCTGCAACAGAAAAAAAGTCCCTATTATTGTATGTTCATTCTGCTCTTGTATTTAATTTATGTTTTATTGATACTTAATGATTTTTTTGTGTAATTTGACTTAACCGTTCGTTTCAAGTGACGAATTCTTCAAAAACATTTCCGCGTGGATCGTTCCGGAAAAGAGCCATTCAGATAATCCAGAATCTTCTTTTCGATCACTTACGCGAGCTTTGTTATTCAGACTGAGTGAAGGAAACGTATTCAAACTTACTTTCATGCAAAAGTACTTTGTTTGCAACATTAACATATCGATTAATGGATATAAATTGAAATTTCATAAAAAAAGATAAAGGGTCGACCAGAATAGTAATTTACTTCTGGTTATATTATATTTAGGAAGATCACCATAATTTCATTTGTATAATTGATTTTATACATGCATATTGATTGAAACTTTTTTAAGTTAAGCCTTTTGGTTTTTTATCGTATGTTATTTGACCCTATTGCAAAATTGCCATAAATGAGTTATTAGAATTTGATTTTTTAAGTGACAATTAAATAATTTCGAGCTTTACATAAGCTGCACTGTTTTTTTTCGATTTAGAGTAAGAATTATTATTGTACAAAATAACTATTTTGTAGGTTATTATGCTTTACAAATGTTGGTTAATACAACTTTAACAGGTGGTATAAAGCGAGAAGGTGGCTCTATAAACGTTGAAATAATAATAATAATAATAATAAATTTCACTATTCGTATTATGTTGTGAACTGTTTCGGCAAAATGGTGTAATAATATTATGTAAATATGTACGAAGAAGAGAAACGCTTGTGTCGTTCATAAACAAAGTTTCATTTTTGGAAACTTAGTAAAGATTTTACGCAGATTATTATAATTATTACTTTGCATCTTTCATCTGGCGAATAATTGTTTAAGTAAGCATGAACTTAAATATTATATTATTAACTAGATATAAATAGAAGGTTTGTTAAAACAAAAATAGCACAATTTGCTAATTACTGCTTTAACTGAACTTTAGAGTATAATAATCAGAATCTAATACTGAAACATGAATCTTAGCAAAGTTATTTATAAAATTGAGTGATAATAATTACTAAGGATAAATTATCTTTATATATTAATACAAACAGCACAAAAATGGTATTCAATCATATAATTTTATGATGCTTAGACCGATATAAAAAATCGATTAAATAAAGTATTTCAATTGAGAAAACATAAATAGTTTTTTTTATAATTTGTTATTATTACGTGAGAATTGGGAATATATTACGCAATTTTTTATATTTTACAAATTTATAAAGCTCAAGATAATTGAGACATATTCTGATTATTTGGTAGATAAACATTTTAATTATTAAAATATATTGCGCTTTCACCAGAGAAGTAACATTTAACTCAAAAAAAGAGAAGGCTCTGTGTGTAGTTTTTTTTTAAATATAACATATAAATATCTCGAAACCAGTCTTTTTCAGTTGTATTTTTTTTTGTCGAACCTTTCTATTTACGATAAGGCCAATTAAACAGTGAATATTACAATGTATAAGTAAATTCATCCGCAATCTATTAGCTATTTCTTGTACCGTAAATACGTTCAACCATAAACTTTTACATATAAGCTTTTTTTATAGTATTGTGATTCCTAAGGCTTTTTTGCGGACCTTTGGGAAATGTAACGGTCGAATTGCAAATGTTTCTTATATCACCAAAAACTTTTCATAGATTGGCACCGTTCCGTGGAATATATTTTATTTAGAAAAAAATATTTTCATTATTCTGGAGAGAGCGAAATAATCTTTGATTTTTATTTTGTTTAAATTCGTGTAATTTCTTTGGCTTACAAATGCGACGATTAGTTCACTATTATTCTTTATAAAGAATCTTGCTTTTTTCTAAAAAAAATATTTTAAGTATTTTATGAATTAACAGGGCTTTTTATATTCATAGGTTGTTTTTCAATACCGCTTCATCTACTTCAACTAGAGTCTCGCTTTATTTATGGGTGTTATATATATAAATTTGGAATAGTTGAAAACGACTCTTTAACTTTCAAGGAACAACACCAAAGGATTGACAGGCACGCGGAAACGTTGTCATGTGACGTAGAAAACGTCCTTTAGGAGTAAACATTGCTGAATGCAACATGCAGCATCATTTTGTCCATCTATTGTGTGGAGAGAAAAGGTTCAGTCTAGACTGTTTACACAGCCTGATGAGGTGACACATCCCGCCCGCGGCCCGCTGTCCGAGACCCTTTGCCGCTTCTTGTTTTATCGCTGGACGGTTAGGGTCATTTGCGACATTTATATTATTATAGCGATTTCATTACTCAATTGGCGGCAGACTGATAACAAAACGTGTTTTAAATATTTACTGGTTCATAGGTTTAATAAAGCGTCCAATGAAAACGAAAACTAAATTAAAAATTATCGTTTCACAAATGTTTTATAAAAATTGTGATAGTAGTAATACAAAAAACAAATCGAATACTTACAACAGTGGAAAACTTTTTCTTCTGCGAGAAAAATTTATGCTTGACTGAAAGCTTAAAGCTTAAACAAAACAGTACCTGCACGTTAGTATTTTGCTTTATTGATTGAATTGGCATTCACTTGGTAGAACTCCATTATAATACGGTGAAAAAAATAGCAATGTATTTTAGTTCTACAAAATTATTTTTAACAAATATAGTTGATAGCTATTTCAGCGCATGCCATCGTCAGAACTATCCTATACTATAGTTCTGACGATGGCGTGAGCCGAAATAGCTATCAACTATATTTGTTAAAAATAATTTTGTAGAACTAAAATACATTGCTATTTTTTTCACCGTGTTAGTATTTTGCATTTATATAAAGCTATTTATTTAATATTACTCCAAAACTACATACATATTATGTAGTTTATAAGAAAATTTAATCGAAGTATAAATTTGTCGTACGTCATTTTCTTGTGTAAAAAATAAAATCGTCATTTTAATAAAGCATAAAAAATAATTCGTCTATTACAATGTGGTCTTAAAATCTTTGATATATCCTCACGGCTCACTGAAAGCTTATTTAAGTGTCACCATTCTAGAAAAGGTGGAGGAAACTTCAAAGTTATTAGATACTATGCCTAAGCAAAGTGACAGTGAAAATACATTACCCAAAACAAATATGAAGGCTGCCATGGAAGTGTATACTTGGATGAAATTTTCTTTAGTTTCTGGAAAACTCACTTAGGCTTAAACAGCTTCACGCTCCGTACACATGATTACTTATAATCAAAATAAACTGTGAGAGATGTTGTATGGTGATATTTCATGCTACCATGGCTGAGTATATTTCACGGGGTAACGTTATGTGTAAAATTCGGATGCATATTAAATCTAAATGGAAAAAACTCATATAATAAATTGCTCGAACGGCATTGTTTTTTTTGCAAAGGAAATATAAGAGCAAACTATACGAAACCACATTGATTAAATTTAAGTCATAAAAGTAGGCGAATATACTGTTTAATTTTTAACTAGGCAATACACCGAATGACACAATCACACTGAAACCAAATGAGAATAAATTTTGAAAGTCTTTTGATTCAAAGTGAATAAACACATTTTTTTAAGAACTGTTGGAAATGTGCTGTAAAAATGTTTTCGAAAATATATTTTTTAAAAGATTTAACAAAATATTCGAATAAACCTAAGACTCTTCTGTTATTCATAAATTTGTATAATCCGTGGAATTATTACTTCTACCTCTTGAAAAATATCCGATTCTTATGTAGAGCATATGGACACCTCGCAACGTTTCATGGATTTTGTCACCCACCAATCGTTTTGCCTTATTCTATGAATGTCAGCAGCTATAAATTCCTATGGATATTACAGTTGTCCGGGACGTCAAATCTATAGTTTGTAACAATTATAAGTTTTAATGATAGGAATAGTGTTTGGGTAGTATACAAGCTGAATAAACTTGTGTATTCTCTTTGATCTTAAATTTCAAAATTGAATTTCTCAGTAACTGCAATTAATTGTTCAAATCAGTCTAAGGATGTATTGAGCAAACAATATCTCTTTGTAGTATAATATAAACAGAAACGAATAGAAACAATCGTTCAAAAACGTTGCATGAACACCAACGGCAAAACAGTTTATTTTGTCACATTATATACCTTGTCTAACTTTTGCGTGATAAAGAAAACTATTATGGGAATGTTGTATTACGGTAAGAAAATTAAATGCTTCCAATTCGTTTGAAATGTATCATAAAGTAAAAAGCGAATAACTGAAAAGTAAAACTTGGAGTGTTTATCTGCGTCTGTTTACCCTGCCATTCAAAACGCGAGATGCATATTATTATTTCAGTTGAAGAACGAAACCGATATTTTATAATAACAAATGCGAAAGATAAGTAAACAAGTCGCTATTTTAAAAGTCAAATTTGTAAGTTGGTGCTTCTTTTGAAAGTTGTCGCCGTATTTTATTTAAGAGGCGTTTGGCCAATTTTCGAATGTTTTCGTTTAATTTGCAAAGTCGCTAGATATCGAATTCAAAAAGGCACTTCGCAAAAGAACAAAGAACAATGGATTGTTTTAAAATATATTCTTTACCATATCGTGTCCGATATATTTCACCCTTAATAAAAAAACGACATTGCTATCATTTTAAATTTTCTCATAGTTATTTACCAGCGTGATTGTTCATTATAATTGAAGAAAATCTTTTCCAAGAACTTTTGATACTGAGAATACAGAATACGATCAGGTTACTTTCACTGTTTTGAGAGTGATTTAATTTTACAGTTTATTATCAGGAATTGTTTTGGTTATAGCGAACATTATCAACTAATGCTCGCGATAATTGATACTGGTCCTAACTATAAAATGTACAAAATTGAGGAATTGATACTAAGATAGAGATTTTTTTATTTAAATTACACAAAAATATAGTCACCGGTTATTAATCGTTACATTTAACTGATTGAAGATGAATAGCAATATTTATATGGTTTGATTTTAAAAGAATGATTGCGTTGCAGTAATTTCTTTTTAATAATTGATTTCAAAAATTTCTTACTACTAAATTGTAAAAAAACAAAACCATGTGAGCTTATTACGATAAAAGTGTATAGAAAAAAGCTTTCATGTAATGTAATACATAACTATTTTGTTCTACATAGAAAAGGTATTAGATTAATATGGTTTTAAGGAAATAAAACACAATTTGACGCTTCTACAGACAATTTGTAATGTATAATATTTATATTATAAATAATAATTTATTCTATTACATGGTTACTATAAATATTTTTCAATTCATTCATGAAAAAACGTTCAATGGCATAGATTTGTATAATATTATACATTCATACCATCTCTCTAACCACGGATCGGATCCTAAAAACGGAGCCTTGTATCATACTTGAATCTGTCCTTCTACAGACCTTTCTCAAGAGAACGGCATGATAAAAATCATTCCTAGAACGGTGAAAAAAAATAGCAATGTATTTTAGTTCTACAAAATTATTTTTAACAAATATAGTTGATAGCTATTGACGCCATCGTCAGAACTATGCTTAAACTCACATTCGCCTATCTATATATAGCTGTGCAGAAAAGGCACACAACACATCCTCTCTCCTGTTCCAACGGCCTAGCTTGTTACTTTAACACAATGACACTAAGTTTTCAAAATTCTAAATGAAACATGAAAGTTTCTATGATTATATGTGGGACGGAAGTGGTCATTATGGAAGCAAATCAGACCACGCCTTTGTACAACGGCTGGACAAGTGGCGATACTATTATGTTAGTTTGTTCGTTAAGAATCCTTTGTGATAATTGGTGTCTATTGATTTCCAGCTGTTCCAAAGTCGTCATTCTCCGACCCTTACTACAAAGATGCAAACATTTATGCGCTGAGTTTGAATTTATATTATGTGATTCATCAATAACGTGATTAGCGAATTGTGAATCTGTTTTTTTACTGTTGAATGATCTTACATGTTCCTTAGCTCGAGTAGATATACGTCTACCTGTCTGTCTGATATAAACGGATAAACATGAGCCACAGGACATTTTATAAATACCGCTTCTGTCCAGTTTATTAAAAAACAGATTCACACGGTGTAGATTTAAACATCGTTTTAAACAGCCAAATTTATTATGTAAATCAAATCATGGGTCACTTTTAAGGTGTTAACTATTACTTCTCAATAGAAAAACATGCTACTTTAAATTTAAAAAAAACACAGTTTTTTGCATTTATTTTCGAAATTTTTTTTTTCATCGGGACCGGTTTCGCACATCGATAGCAGTATCAATTGATCATTGATGCTCGCGATGAGCAAAATTGGTCGTGATCAAAAATCGTGGCAATAAGTACTAAAAAGTGTGTTTTTTTATTAATTAAAAGACAAATAACAGGTGACTGTAAAAAAAAATATAATCTTGTATTATATACCACTCCTAGTTTCATATTCGTATTATTAAATCTCAAACCAATTTTCGGAGGCACGCGAGTTGAATGTGTTTCACAAAATAAATAATAAAAAAATGAATGACAACAAAATTTTTTCCGGTTATTCTTTTTGGGTTACACTATATCAGATGTAATAATATATTTTGTATTATTCAAATATGTAACAAGCGAAGAACATTATTTTGATAATAAGTCTTTACTTTGTTTCGCAGAGTAATCTTAAGTTGTTTTTACTCTTTTATTAGGTCATTGGTGCTTTAACCTTTACAAGTAAACCCTTTGGATCGGTAGTAGGTAAGCGAGAGAGGTAATAATAATAAAATATTTTTTCAGCAAAATATTCCAGTTCGTATCAACAATGTTGGATCGGTGAGAGAAACATTTGGTTCAACACTAAATATACATGGTGTGAAAAACATCTCAGGGTGCTTGCTGCCGTTGTGGAAACCTATTATCAATGAAAGCTTTTGATGATTGCTTAATGAATAATATATATACATATGAAATTTGAAATTATCCATATTAAATTTGAACAGAACTTAGGGAAACTTGAGGAACTTTGTCGGTTCTGTTACATCCGTGTGATAGAATGCAGGAAGATGCCGAAAGGCGAAACCTGGGTGGTTAGTGACAAAACATGTGGAATCGTACGAAGTTGTAACAATTCAAATTTGATACTGAAATTCCATCAAGCACGTTCAGCCGATATCATAAATTATCTATTCTAAATTACGTACAAATAATGAATGCATCATTTACACAAATATTTTACTATTACATTACTATACCATCTTATTGTTATTCAAAGAAATATCACACATTTAAAATTATAAAGTATTTGTATTAAAAATATTCTCAAATTATATTTTAGTGATTATTACAAACACCTCATATATAAAGTTTTTGTTTGTTTTCAGATATTTTTTCTGAATTTGAATGTCTTTATTATCAAAACAATAGATTTCAATTAAGCTTATAGACTTACGATTTTTTTTTCTAACTAGTCTTTGATCTAGTAACAGATATTTCGAGAGCATTCAAGCGCTCGAAATGCATAAGGCTTTCAAAAGGCGAAATCCGGATCGTAAATGACACCATATGGAGGACTGCAGAGCTGAAATCATTCAAATTAATTCCCGGATTATTTCTTCAATATCAAATAAATAAATAGCAAAAACTATAAAATATGAATTATAATAGATATTGCTTTAAAACTGATATTAAAAAATTAAGCTATGAATGAACTTTTAGTATGTCATTGGTATCTTCTGTCTGCACCATGTTACCGAAAATGTATTTAAATATATTGAATAATCAACGATATTCATACTTGGGATACGAAATGACTGCTCAACCAAATCAAATGGTTGTTTAAAAGTGTTCTAATTAAACTATGATAAGAATTCATTTTTTCACACTTACCAGTATTTTAAATGAGTGGAAGATGTCCATTTTTGACTATAAATTATTTAATTTTTCAGTTGGTTCAGATGACGTAAAATAAAATTTATTATGTTAATTAATTTAGTTATAAATTAACTATTGAGAAATAAAATATTTTATATTGACAATATATAGCTTAAAATTAAAACGAATCTAAGATATTTCATACCAACGACGTCCAATTAAATTTAAAAATTCTATAAAAAGTGCTCTAAATTTCTCACGAATGTATTAGTAATATACATTTATTTAATAGATGTACAAAAATTATAGAAAACTATATGAATCATCTAATCAAAATTACATTATCATTAAATAAACGTTACTTTAGGTGTGTATAATTTGCGTGCTTATTTCCAAAGACTAAATTGTGTTAGAGAGACTAATTCCCAATGCTACTTTCTATAATGTTCGCCAAAATTCGACGCTAGGGTGACATAAAAGCATTTTGTTACGTATTCTAATCTCTTCCTAATTTAAACTTTCTTAGCAACGTGAGGTTAAGAGATAATCAAAAATGTAGTGCGGGAGCATCCTGTAAATGACTTTGTCTCCGCAAAGATAACAGAGAATCCTAAGCAAACAACAGCATTGGCGTCTGTCAAGAAAGAAAATCAATATACTCAGTTGTGAAATGTTGCGTTCCTTGTGAAACATATTAGTGCTCCCAATCTGATAAGTCGGAACAGATGTCAGAAGACTTGCTGATTCAATACATGCGCTGTCTTACCGTGTGAGTATCATTCGTGATGGATTTAAAAATTGACTTTTTTTTTATTTTGACATCGTCGAAAATTTTATAGTGTTTTTAAAGAAATAAAAAACTTAACAAAGTGTTTTTTTATGAAGCATGTTCACCTATAATGTCCATTGTCCGGTAAATCAAAGCCCTTAGTCAGAAATTGTAACGGTGAAAAGATAAAGTAAAAAAATACTTGAAGTAATAAAATCACTTTAAAATGAAAAAATATATATCTAAGGCTTGAAACGTGGCGGTACCTAAGAATTTTTTGAGAAAAATAACAAATTAATACTATGAAATGCATCTTGTTGCATGAATCGAATTGGAAATCAATGAACGAATGTTTCCAATTCATGTTACTTTGACTTGAACGCCTAACAAACAAGATGCCAAGAGATCTTACAGTTTTATAGTTTTGGATAATTTAACATTGTTGGACAATGATAAAAATGAGATAAAAAATGAAATTTACTTTAATATTTCAGTGCGAAATTCTTGAATGGTCAATATTTAAAAAATATACACAACCCGTATGACAAAATAGTAAAGCAAGAATATGTTATTTAATTAGTATTTTTATTCGATAAATGTAGTCGATTTGTAAATTTTATACACTCACAACAGAGGTCTAGTAGAACTTTTGTGCTACGTACCTATGCCATTTCACAAATTTAATTTCTTATGTAGTTGACAGACTTTTCTATTCAAAGTGCTCACCGTTTTTTTCATCGACCCATTCAACATTTTAACGATTTCGCAGTTAATTTATCATGTGCGCAAAACTAGAACAACGAATGAAACTTTTCGCTCTTGCACTGAATTTGCAAATCACTATAAAACTGGTTTGCAAAAACCCATTTTGCAAGTAGGTCACTGCGCTAGGCATTGAGAATATCCTCTTACTATTTTATCACAATACATTTTTAATGAGAACTCTTTTTCCCGGGAAAAGCTCAGCTTCCTTTTCTCCTGGGAAACATTGCATTCAGTCATTTTCTATATCTACTTAAATAGTGAGTTGAATTTCTATTTAAAAAAAAACTATTTTAAGTGAGATCTATTATATTTAAGGCTCCAGAGAATTTTATTCCAGAAACCATTTATTTGTCATAAATTCATAACTGCATTAGTGTAATTGAATCATGTTTTCAGTTGAATCGGGATAGGAGTATCTAATGCAAGAATTGAAACAGTAAATATGATTTATCGTTATTTCTTATTAACATACAATAATAAATAAAGTTTTATAACTATTATAACAAGGTTGTGCTTATATCAATTAATTCTGACGGTAATATTTATATAATTTTCTATATCACGTCATGTTTTTCTTAGGTAGAAGCTGATGGAATTTTATGTTTGCAGTGATGATATTATAAGGTCCAAATCTAGTGAAGTTAAAATGAAGTTGTTCGGCTAAAAGTGCTTTCAAAAGAGTTAAGCCAAAAAATGTAACCAGATCAAAACAAGTACTTAATTAATCGCTCTCGCTATATCTCGTCTATTGGATTGAATGGATAGAAAGGAATTTTCAATTGTAAAGTTGATCATCACTGTAACGCGTTCAATATTTAAAGTTTTAGTGACAATGCCGAGATCTTAAAAGTTATTTAAATTTAAATGATATTGAAAAAGTAATATATATATACTGTTTATAATTAAAACATCACGTAAATCAAATCTTCCCGACGGACTTAATTTCATTTAATATGAACATTTAAGCTTTCGCACTATTATAAAGCAATCATTTTCGATTAAAAATATTAATATACTATTTTTAATATTTATTTAAGAATTTAAAAAATTATCAATTCAGATAATGGTAACAGTTCCTTTCTATTAATAATTCTCTTTGCCCTATTTTTACCGAATCCCCCTTAGCTCCTACTGTTAGAGACTATAGTGTTTGTGTAACTCTTTTTGTATATAATATAATCGAAGCAAACGTTTACTGACAGTCGAAGAGAATAGCTTTTATAGAATATTTTTCTTTAAAGAATTCATCATGCTTATGCACGACTGTCAAATATATATGTGAAAAATTTATGTTTAATTAATTTACCAAAGTGGAAAGTCTAAGCATGAAGCTTGTATGTATACGATGCAAATATTTCACTATCAGTTTTTTTCCATTCGTTCCATGTATGAAGATACCGAAAGGCAAAACCCGTATGCGGAATGGAAAATTTATACACAGTTCCAACAATTCATTTTTTTATTAAAAATCGATTCCATATCCTCACTTGATATCGTGAATTTCTATAAGCTCAACCTGTTGACGTTCGATGTTAAAAATATTACAGATCTAGGCGCTACCACAATATTGACATTTCTTTTTATTTGGACGATTTTATAAAAGCATTTTGGTATATTAAAAATAAACAAAAATTCAACTTTGTTCGAAAACTACTTGTAAAACATTTCATTTATTTAACCTATCTTGATATTGAAACAAAGCAAAAATAGATTTAATTATTTCGTCTACCCATTTAAATTGGAATAATTTGTCAACATGCTGTGAATAATCGTTTTACAATTCAATAAGTGTTTTCAATTTGCGAAAGTTTGGAGGTCTAGATTCTGAAACACGTGAGTAATTTTAACAATTGTGCGAAAAAAACTTAATCTGGTGGAAAGATATATTTTCTTAGATGTTTTGACATTGATTAATATGAAAGTGCTTTACCTAATTCAATTTGAATGCCAAGCAACGCACCTTAAAGCGATTTCAAACACGAACTGAGTTTGGGGAATGAATCTTTTAATTAACGTTTTCACATATAAATGGCTTTTTAACAATTTATCGTCTCATGGCGTGCAGAAATACTATCTATAAACTTTGTATCGCGAGACGGTTTTTCTTGAACTAAAAATAAATTTTCATTTCGGACATTTGGTTGGGAGCGTAACACTCTCGTTGTAAACTCATTCTATCTCTGGCATTCTCGCAAAACACTATTGGATTTTTATCGGCCCATCGTATCTTATGGGTTAATAATATAAATTGTACAGTTCCGTGAGTCGAGCGAATCACGGGCGTAAAAGAATGTTTTTAGTACATTTGCTTTCAGTGGGTAGCGCATCGAGCGGCGATTTTCTTTTTTCTATGGAAACTGTTTAGGTCAGTAAGTTTTCCGATACATTTAGATACAAATACACATTTAAGTGCTAACATACGCCATTCGATGTGTTTGGAATTGAAAAATCTCAACGATATTCCATTAATTCAACTAAAGAATAAATCTTGCTGTTTCTAAGGCGCTTGCAATGCTTTGAAAAATTAACAATTAAAAATTAAATAGGTAAACAAACATTGCTTGATACAAAATGAAAGAATTGGTTTTTAATTATCTTAGTGATAATAACCTAGTAAGGTCACCAATTCATAGTACTAGATAATTTATAACTGAACGAAGTATGTTTATTAAAGAGTTCTTTCGGATATTTTGTATACAGCTGTTAATTATAAAATGCTGAATACTTTCATTGGTGAATTGTTCATAAACGAAAATGTAAAAAGAATACCACCTGTATGTCCAACTATTAATTTCGACTTGACTACTACAGATAATATACTTCAATAAACTAACAAAGCTGACTGAAACGGTTAAGTCTCAACCTGTAAAACATTTCACGTTGAAGACCAAAGTATTCAGGCTCAAATGTGATGGCGATTAGCCACTGAATATTTCAAGTTGCTATGAAACTGATACATAGATAGAAAATTAAATTCTAAGTCCCTTCCTATAACAATTATACGATTATCGTTGTTTTTTATATTCTTGATTTAAAAAAAAACAAAGATATTGCTGCGAAAATAGTACAATTAAAATGAATTCTCTCTCACAAGATTGTAGTAGTTTGAAATATTTAGTCGAGTTTTTACAACAAAATAGTAGTCGGTGCTTGCAATATTTCTATCAGCATTCATAAAAAAATGACTAAGCGTATTATAACTCAGTAATCTAATCTAAATCTAATAAAAACAATTTTAAATATTTTTTACGAAATATAATGAGTTTAATAAATACATTCGTAATGTCTATTTAGTACAAACATATAAATCAATTTGATCTGAAAATGAATACTAAAGTATCAGACACACAAATAGTATTATGTAATAAGCACAGGATGAACACTGACAATCACGACAGTTGAATGTAAATTTTCACAAAGGTATAACAAATTTAAATTAAAAACTAGGAAATATAAAAGAATTGAGATTTTTTTCCAATTTTATGCCATGTTGACCGCACGTGACTTAAAAGTAGGGGTGTGTCGCAGCAGAATGAATATATCGTCCGATACATTTTCAACTGATAGCAAAATGTTGAAGTTACCCACCTGATTTAATCACGTAGCTCGCCCCTCAGTATTATTTTTTTGGCTGGCGTGCAACACTTGATTACTTCTTGGTTCACTTACCTGGAAATAAAGAGAAATATAGTTGTATTTCGATTAACAAACTTTATATTATCAAAAGTAGGACAAAAGTATTCTTTATTAGTACACACACACCAATGAAGCACGATGTGATTTTATTTATGATAAAAAAAGCGATAAGTCAACCTCTAAGTCAAGTAGCTTTGAATTTATTTATTGTACCGTTAAATATTCTTTTATGAGTACCAAACGAAAATGGTTTCATATTTTTATTTTTATTTTGAATAACTCAATAAATAATCCTTATTCAAAATCTTAAAATATTGCTTAATTTAAATACGAATTCACATAACTTTTGTGGACGTTAAAAATATTTGTAGTGAATTTTTTTTGGGTAAATTAAGCACACAAATTACCCTGTTTGACATTAAATGTGTTAATACATATGACTTAATAAATATTATAATATTATATATTGATTACTTTTAAGCTTTTTTTTGATATAATCTATCTCGATGTAGCGGATGTATGTATTTTTATTCACATTGTTTTTATCTACAAGAAATATAAGAATAACAATTTGTTGTTATTTATTCGATCTATGTTGATAGAGATAATCAGTTATTTATTAAGACACGACAATATAAAATTAATAAAGCAAAATAAACATTGTCAACATAATTTCATGTTATTTTAAATAATAAAAACACATTTTTTAGTACTTATTTCCACAATATATTTTTTTTTGATCAGGACCGGTTTCGCTCATCGTGAGCATTATCAACTGATGCTCATCAATTAACTGATGAATGAATCCGACGAGTGTGGGTTATTTTCGTCATTAAAATTTCCCACTCCTTACTTCCTTATTGATTGTTTAGAGCTCCTAATGGATTATTGATTTACCATAATTGTAATTGTAATTCTTAATAAGTGATTGTGAACATTTAATTTTTATACTAATTTACTTTATTTGTATCAATATTGTATGATTTTATGTAAATTGTTTCCTCTAGTTCTTGAACCCATGGTTTCGTACACCTGCTACCCTTAACTCAAATTAATTTTTTGTTTTGTATAAATAGACTTGCTTGTTAATTGTATTCTATCAGTTGATAATGCTCGCGATGAGCGAAACCGGTCCTGATCAACAAAAAAATGTATTGTGGAAATAAGTACTAAAAATGTGTTTTTATTATTTAAAATATCATGCCTTTCCATCAAGAAGTGACAGTTAACACCTTAAAAGTGATAATTTCATGTGGTGGAGATCATGCCAAACGCATAATTAAAAAAAATATATATTGCGCTCATTTGTTAAATAATTAACATTTAATTAAAAATTATCAAAAGGAATGTGCATTGAACCGGTATAATTTGAAAAGCACTCTGTATCCCCTTGTAAGTTTTAACGATCAAATATGTTAAGTTGGTGGGAAAGAGTCATAGAATTTCATGCATTTGAACTACGTACATTAATAGACATTAAAAAAATCATTCCATGATTTTGAGTTTTATTATTAATATCCTGTTCATATAAAATTAATTTTGAAATTGCATTCATCCAGTATTCCCTTAAACAAATAATTGTACAGGAAAATGGCAAAAGCAAATTTCTTATTCCTTCTTTAGAAATTGCAAACTTGCAATAGCTGAGTGGTACAGGATTTGAATAGGCATTAAAACTCTTCTGCAATCTAAGCTTTATAAGAAAATGTTGAACTGAAATAAAATGAAAATCCGGAGCCGCATTTGTTTGAATGGTTACATTGAAACATAGACGCTAAGAACTGTGAAATACTTAACAAAAGGTGACTTGAATACATGAAACCAGAAACCCGAAACTTATGTTAGTAAACAAATTTATTTTTAAAAGAATTTAAAATCTCTTAGATTTCAAATTTTATTTTATAATTATGCAATAAAATACATAATATATATATACACATGTACTAAACATTTTTTTTATTAAAGAACACCTAAAAAAGTTTGCTTGTATATTCCTTAAATAAATGAAATAAATTCTTTTTTTAACAATTCAGATAGATTGGGGCATTGGAGAAAATTTTTCATCCTCAACTCATAAAATCTTATCAATTAATCAGTGGGATTTATTTACTACAAATCAAAGCAAAGCCCGCTAATTCTTGAACAGTCACTCCGAAGACACTCATGATTAAGGAAAAACTCTGCAAATGCACTTAATACTTATTATATCATTGTCTAATAAATTAAAGGATAGGATAGCAGCGGCCGATGGAGGAAGGCAAAACGGTATAATTTTGTAGATAAGGTAAGAAAGCTTTCATCAGTCAAAAATATTTGGAAATAAAATTTAAATCTTTCTTTCCCGAATTTTTGGTAAAGTATTGATTAACTTGCAAATTCATAATATCATATGATAATCTAAGAGAAGAAAAGAAAAGGATCATTAGTCATATTCTTGTGAAATTATGAATTGTTAATATTACACCTGTTAAAAGACTAGTAAAATTCTTTTCTATACCTGTATTGATGTAACAAATAAATTGTTAATTTTAATCAAAAATCATTTTATGAAATAGTAATTTATTAGTATCCATAACTAAGAAATTGATAAAATATGCAAGCCATTACTCATCTTATTGGAAAATATTTATGTTCAAACGATATATTTTGATATGCAATTTACGATACGATGGAATTTCACATATCTGAATTTCTGAATTACAAATTACATTTAAAAATACAGTTTTTATTAAGATAAACTCAAATTGACTTTTAAATATTAATTAGGGTCTTATTTACAACTTATCAGACCGACACAGTAAATAACTGATCAATTCATAAAAATAATACGATGGAATTTTCATTTTGCAATTCACTTTATAATATTACGAATATACCAGACATTTAAAATAACATTTACATTTAGATAAGATATGCAGTTAAAATGACACAAAGAATTTAAAAAAAATATAGCCATGTTCAACTGATCAATGGTTGGTCATTTCAGTGGATAAAATTCTTAAGTTGTGATGCGTAAAAAAATTGTGATGGAAAAAAACATGAAATGAATCTAAAGTTGTTCAAATGTAAGGCAGTTAAGTTTTTCAATGTTAAGTAAAAAAATAGTCAACTAGCGGTGATATGACTGAAATTAGTAATTTTAAATATCGACGGTCTAACATAAACAACTTACGTCGTATTTTTTTAAAATTCATTAGCAAACGTCTTATAACATATGTTAAGACATACTTGTTTATAATAGAAATATTAACAAAGTGTTCTTATTACTAAAGTAAAAAACTAAGAATACGACTAAAAAATGTTTACAAAACCTTAAAAGTTTGCTTATATCGTTAAAATTTCTGTTACGAGGCGTCAAAATATATACTCGACCTAAGCAGCCTTTTTTTGATTGTATAATTATTGTTTAATCTGGGTCATAAAGGGTTTTCAAAGTAATGTTTTTATAATTATCGATCTATACTATTTAGTAATGAGAGAAATTATCTTTATTTATAATTAAGTAAATTATCGTAATTTTTTTATTTAATGTACTTAAAAAGTTTTATGTTAAACAAAATAAACAATTACTGTGCAGATAAGAAATAAGATAACGAAAGCAAAACCTTTGTGAGGATTTCTTTTTCTTCGTTTTTTTTTTCTTTCTATTTTCCTGAAAATAATGCGTGTCACTTAGCTTTGTTTTTTTTAAAGGAAAAAAGCGTCATTGCTCATTGGTTTTTATACAAAGCGAGGATGTAAAATTAACATGGTAACAAGAAAAGTTAGAAGTTTTAATCTTAAAAGTAGCCTGCTGGGATTGGTTAAATAATGAAGAAGTCGTTTTTAATGGATGAATCAACGCCACTTCATTATTGTTTCCCATTAACTTAAATAATTCATTATTCAAAGTGGTGATTAAATTCTACAGACTGCGATTTAGATGATTGTTATAACTTTGATGGAACCTTTGTTGTTTCTGCATACATTAGGTTTACAGCGACAAAAATAATTAACAAAGTTAATCGAAAATTAGATACATACTACACTACATTGTAAAATATTGCATTGGTTTTACGCCCACATATTATATGTTTTTAGTCTAAAGTTAAAAATTAAGTATGATTAATTTATTATATTTATTTAAATAAGTTTGAGACGCACAACAAAAATAATACTGCTTAAGCCCTTATTTAAAATAAATACTTATTGTCAAAGTAATTAATTGAAAGTTTTCTTTTAAAATATTCAAATAAAAGCAGCTGTTCATTAAACAAATATTATAAGGTTCCATTCACTGAGTCAGATATCGAAAAATGAAAATAAATAAATTCAACTATTAGTGATTACATACAATCGAATCCAAAGCGAAAAATGAAAAATAAAAATGTACTGGAGAAATCATCAGTTATCGTTAAATTACTATCCTGAATTATTTTTAAGGTGTTAACTGTCACTTCTTGATGGAAAGGCATGATATTTTAAATAATAAAAACACATTTTTTTAGTACTTATTTTCACAATATATTTTTTCGATCAGAACCGGTTTCGCTCATCGCGGGCATTATCGCATAATAAGTTTTCCCGGATGGACCGTTAATATTAAGTTTGTTTATTTTTTATAGTCTCGTTAAACACCCATAAGAACGATGTTAAATAATCCCGCATTGACCGTTCCACGATTAATAGATTTCCTCGATATACTGACAAAATATAATGGTTTTTGTTAAAGGTGTTAACTATCACTTCTTGATGGAAAGGCATATTTGAAATAATAAAAACACATTTTTTAGTACTTATTTCCGCAATATATTTTTTGATCAGGACCGGTTTCGCTCATCGCGAGCATTATCAACTGAACTTCATCAGTTGATAATGCTCGCGATGAGTGAAACCGGTCCTGATCAAAAAAAAATATTGTGGAAATAAGTACTAAAAAAATGTGTTTTTATTATTTAAAATATCCTGAATTATAGTTCATTTACATAAGGTTAAAGCTTCGCAATTCAACATGTTACCAAATAAATTAATATTTACATGACTTTGATTACTAAATAAATTTGAATATTGAACAAGAGAATATTGTGTTATATATATTATAATTCACGATATCGACTGAAGGTGCATTATTAAATTTCAATCGTTCAAACTCCATAAAATTTTGCATGTTTTGTCACTCACAACACTAGATTAGCCTTTTTGCATCATCGGGCATTCTGTCACACATATGTGATAGAACTGAGGGCCAGTAAACGGTTTAAAGAATATGGTCTTCAAAAAACTTTGAAAAAAAATGTACATAATTGTATTGGTTTGTATTTGAAATTCAATTGTTATAAAAGCTTCTTCTTAAAAACCATTTGCGACGTCCTACAAAAAGAGAGCTTACAAATTGCTCACAATAACCCGAACTTTCATTAAAAAACACAAAGGGTTTTTAAACCTATTTCCATTAAAATTGATACAATGTAGTCGGTTCTGGATAATAGATAATCCCTGCATCGATTAAAATTGACAGTATTATGCGTTTTGTGTTCTTGGGAAGTCAATATATCTTGCGTGTTTGAAGATGAACGTCTCGTTACAAAAACTTAAGTTATTTGTTAGGGAACGCTATCGTAAAATAAATAGTAACAAAATTGAATGCACTAGGCTTTATTAACATATGGTATCAACAAGACAGTGCAACTTCACATAAATGTAATGTCACAATGGAGAGTTGAAAAATCGGTTTCCATAACATCTTTCTCTAAGAAATGTTAATATTAAAACAAAATAAGAATGCGTAAACTTTTGACAATATTTAATACATAGCCAATAATTAGAATATAACGAATAACGACCATTTCATAATTAACCATTGAATAAATTAAAAACTGAGAAGAGCAAAGAATTTTTTAATGGGTTGTAGATACTGATAGAAAAAAAAATCGGAGTAACCCAAAGTAGTGCATAGCGTCTAGAAACCCAGCAAACCTCCCATACGTTTTCAATGAATGAGATAAGTATGCATAAGCGCAACGTGACGCTTCTAGCGGTCGTCGTGTTTTTCCTCGTGTCCATATTATTTTGTGTGTAACTCGCGAGCTTTTCACTCTTTTCGCGCTCAAACAATATTGTCTGTTGGTAAGTTATGCCGAACGCTTTTTCTTCGAAATATGTTACTTTGGCAACAGATTTAAATTTTATTAGAGACGAATATAAGAGTATCAATACAGTATTTATGTAGACTTCGTTATCGTCTTAGTAGTGCAAAAATAGGAATGCATTTTATTCTATGATTACTGCTTTTATTATCAAGGATAAAATGAAAAATTTGAAATCGTTGTTATTGTGTCACCCGGCCTTTATTTTAATTTGATAAAGATATACCGATAAGATGATGATATGAGTAAGCAATTTACTTTCTTTGCGGCCTTTAATAATCGGATGTGGGTGAGTGAATCATAGTGAAGACAATCATAGCCATTTTTACGTTTTAGTATGAATTCACGAATTGTGTTAAAATCAATTTATTATGAATAAAACTATTTTTTATTGAATTCAAGCAATTTAATAACTCAATCTAGTAGGAAAAGTTAGTTAAACATTATATGATTAAGCTGTAAGGATAATGCTAAAAATGAAAAAAATAGCAATGTATTTTAGTTCTACAAAACTATTTTTTTTAAATATAATCGATAGCTATTTCGGCTCACGCCATCGTCAGAATTTTGCTTAAACAAACATTTGCTTATCTATGATATATATAGCTGTGTAGAAAAGTTTCACAATATATCTTCTCTCCGGTTTTAGCGACCTAGCTTTCTTGCTCGCAATAAAACTAAAAAATGTAAATGAAACTAAAAAGGAAAAAAAACTGAAAAAAAAAAATTTCAAAAAATAATTTTGTAGAACTAACATTTCTATCTTTTTATCGTGTTATAATGGAGTTCTACCAAGTGAATGCCAATGCAATCAACCGTTATTTTTTATTTTTATCTACACATGTTTATAGACAACCGCGTTAAGTAAATAAAAATCACCATTGAAATATAAATTGATTGTTGTGTTAATATACACTCGCTACGCAGTTTAATGGTGGTTGAGTACATATTTAAAAATTGATTTTAAAGATAAATAAGCGTTATTTTTTGCATTCTTGTTTAGTCATCACTGACAAATAGTGAACGTGTAGCACAGTGGAATCTGAGTTTGAAGATGTCTGTTAGGACAAAAATGTGTGGCACGGAAGGCCCACATCTCATTCGCGGACTGACGACTACAGCCCGAGTGTGATTAAAAAGAGTCTTGTGTAAATACAAAACAAGGAAATATTTTGTGCGACTCGGATGTTGAATCCAAGCGTGTCTGCCTGTCATGAAAAAAAGCATACGGTCTCACTTTTTAACATTTCCTGGATTAGTTTTGAATATAGCCATTCAGAAAATACTAGTGATTGTAAAGAAATATTAAACATATTATTTGTATACCTATATAGCAAAATATTATTATATATATATTAAAAAAATGAATTTCATTTCCAAAAACGATAAATAAGTAATCTTACAAAAGATACATGGTGATATAATATGATATTACACGGTCAAAAAAAAAAGCATCTATTTTTCAGCATGTATTTTAGTTCTACAAAATTATTTTTTTAAGATATAGTTGATAGCTAATTGGTAGCTAGCTATTAAAGGATAGGATAGCACCGGCCGCTGCTATCCTATCCTTTAATTTATTAGACAATGATATAATAAGTATTAAGTGCATTTGCAGAGTTTTTCCTTAATCATGAATGTCTTCGGAGTGACTGTTCAACAATTGGCGGGCCTCACTTTGATTTGTAGTAAATAAATCCCACTGATTAATTGATAAGATTTTATGAGTTGAGGATGACAAATTTTCTCCAATGCCCCAATCTATCTGAATTGTTTAAAAAAGAATTTATTTCGTTTATTGTCAGAACTATGCTTAAACGAATATTTGTTTATATACAATATATACCTGTATTGAAAAGGTACAGGATACATCTTCTCTCCTGTTTTAACGACCTAGCTTGTTTCTTGCTAGCAATAAAACTAAAAACTGTAAATGAAACTAAAAAGGCGCCCATATCAATAAGTTTACATATGGCATGGAAATGGTCTATTAAGGAAACAAAAAAGACCCCTGTAGAGGGTTGAGCAATGGCGATCGACATAGTATTAGTTTGTAAAACCGGAGGGAAGATGTATTCTGTACCTTTTCTGCACAGTTATATATATAGATAAGCAAATGTTCGTTTAGGCATAGTTCTGACGATGGCGTGAGCTGAAATAGCTATCAACTGTATCTTAAAAAAATAATTTTGTAGAACTAAAATACATTGCTGTTTTTTTCACCGTGGTATAATGAAGTTCTACCAAGTGAATGCCAATTCAATCAATACTATGATACTTTTATCAAAAATAACGGGAGCCATATTTTAAAAGATGGCGAAAATAACATGTTATTTTAATGTCCCTCATAGCATGCGTCATACATAGTCTTGATTTTTGAAAATTGGCAAAGAAATCGTCCAAAAATATTAATTTGTTATATATAGAAATTATTCTGAACGGTAAAAAGGATTATTTGTGGGCCAGTGTACCTCACGGAACACATTTACTTACGTAACCGAGTGGCCACCACCATTTTCTACGGTTGTTCATTGGATCTTATTCCAGGACGAATAGTTTTATTATTCTATGGATCTATTTTAAATTTGAACCTTGAAATTTCCTTTCAGCTAGTTTCTTATCATCGGTTAGAAAAAAAAAGCTGAGCGATTGATTAACAGTAAAAATAAATATTTTTAATGTTTTAAGAGTCAATTCTCGGAAGAAAAGCTTAATATATATATTTATGATAAAAATACATTTTTAGTACTATTTATACAATATATTTTATGATCAGCACCGATTTTACTCATCTCGGGCGTAATCAATTGGATCAAAAAATAAAAAAGAGTAACAGGCAGTTTACGAATCTTTTCCTAATATCGATAAGTCATATAGAGTCTTTTTACGCCTTAGATTACAGTAAACAAAATAACAGCTTTAATCTTATGCAAGCCACCACTTTTTTGATTCCTTTTTGACTAAAAATAGTTTTGTCATAGATGCATGATACATGTTGACATGAAAAAAAAGTACGTCCAAAAGTCTGGTCTAGACATCTACGCATCTATGGATTAACGTTGAGTTTTTCTTTAACGACACAAAGACGATCGCAATCACACCCAAGTGAGAAAAGCTGAATAAGACACAAAGAAACATCCATTTCCGGCGTCTAGTGTAAATAGAACCTGCGACATGCTTTGGAAAGCGCCGCCCTTCAGAAAGCTCCAGTCATTCCGTTACAATTACATACGAGTGAGTAGCGAGTAACGACCAAAGGCAGAAGAATGAATCTCCTGTCTGGTATGTATGCTCAATGCGCGATAAAGAAAATATCAATGGGATGATACCGAGTACAAAGTCGCACTCGTAGCACGTTACAAAGGGTATTTGAGTACCTATATTATGAATCATTGTTATCAAGGTTTCTTCAGTATCACTTTTTGGTTACTGTAAGCAATTGAAATACACCCATATATTTTCACATTCTTCGTTTTGCGCTAAATTTACATTTAAGTATATGTTGGAAGGAATATACCTCCAAAAGGTCAATAAGCTACATTCGAATCTACTTTAAAGAACTGCGTTCTAAAGAGGAATCATGCATGACAATATTTTTTAATATACTAGTGTTTTCAACTTCACAAAATCGTTGTGACTATAATTCAGAACATTTTGTGTATAGATTTAGTGGTACACACTAGGGATTGCAATTTACCGTCAAATTTCAATAACCAGTAAACGGTAAATAATTTCACCTCTTACCGGTTTACCGGCAATTTACCGGTAAATGAAAAAAAAAATAGACGTGGATTATATCATATCATATCATATATAATTAGCAATAAAAACGTTTCCGGTAAAAACCGGTAAATTTTTCAATTTGCCGGTAATTACCGCTGGTGCATTTTGGGCCATTTACCGATTAATCGATAAACCGGTAAACCGGTATTGCAATCCCTAGTACACACTGAAGACAGTCAACATTAAATTTTACTTACTCAAATTTCGCCTGTTTAGTGTTTTAAATAAAATATTGTATGTTATGTGTTGACTTCAGTAAAAGTTGTCCTATATAAAAAGTAGACAAATGTATTGGAAAATATTTAAAACGGCTCCGTTTTAAATTAAATAATAATTTGATTATTTTTCGTGATATCTCTTTATCGCAAATTGTTCGAGGCACTCGTAAGTGATTAGATTTGTTCCAATATGGCAATGCCAAAGAAATCATTAAGTTGAATAATCTTTTAATAGTCGATTGAATTGGAGATATCTTGAAAGATCTCCATTAAAATAAACTTAACACAGTTGATTATTTTTTTATTTTTTCGAGAATCGTCAATTTTAGCATCACCGTGGCAAAGACTAAAAGAAAACGATGCGATGTCGAAATATGAATAAAAAAACATTTATAAAACTAGTGTCAATATGATTGATTGTTGAGATCTTATATTTTAATATTATGCTGATTATAATATCATCAGATTGTGTGTCATTACAAAATATTGCATAAATGCACCTATCTAATGAACTTTTCTAAAAATCATTTATTTTATAAAATTAAAATTATTTTCAAATTTATTTATCTATTGACTATAATTAGACTTCAGAAAACCTGTAAATAAAAAAGGACTTTTTTATATTTACAACGCAGTATATTATTATTATGCATTAAATATATTATTTAAGAATTAGCAATATTATCAAAAAGACCATGTTTGTATAACATGATACCTGATACCATATAATTTTGTATCCTTATAAATAATATAAAATACTTCTCTAGTCTCTCACCTGTTATATCATGGACATTATAATAGTCCAAGAAACTCCATGTGAATTTCAAGAGAAAGTTTTTTAAAACCCTAACGAGTTCTTTTCGTCAAAGAAGAGGTATGATTTAAAATTTCTGATTTGTAGTGTTACAAACATTTATGTTCAATGTCTTTCTATTTCAGCACTTATTCTCAGTTATTCTGATATATTCTCTACATGTTTATTTTGATTGAAGATGTTCTATTATTGAAAATGCTTACCAAAGAAATATGGTAAATTATTGCCAGTGGTATCTGTAAGGTATAATGAAGGGAACAGACAATGCTGCGATGAATACTTTCAAAACATGAAAACTATGGTTACATATAATTGGCATCAACTCGGTAAATCTCCATTATATAATAATTAGAAAAAAACATTATAATATTGAACAGTTTTAATCCATCTGCTAATATTTATTTTAGCTATTATCGTGGAACTTTTTTTGAAATTTTAATCTTATGATACTATAGATAGTGTGAATAATTTTATTTAAAAATACTCAACTCTTGCGAGTTGATCTATGTTGTTTTTGTCACCGTCGTCTTTGTTAAATGATCACATACCATCCGATTAATAAACCGGCAGCGACTAATCCTTAGCAATATTCATTCGTAAAGCGTAGTATGGGAAGGGAGTGTTGCTTTTGAATACCAAAATGTGTGTAAGATGTACAAATATATTATTTTTAAGAAGAAATATATTTCTAAAGAAGTGGTCCGGTAATGTCACCACATAGATATTTTATCAATTGCCAATTCAAAATTCGGATATTATTATTCTATTAATCAAAAAAATGTTACGCATTCCATTTGATCTTCCATCTGTCAATCAATTTAAAAATATTCAGCAAATAATTTTTCAATAATATCACGAAGCCGGCTTTGTCATAATGAATAATACAAATCTGAAATATAGTGTGATAAACATGATCATTTGCTGAATTAAACATCAGTTTAGTAATTTTTTTACTTTGATCATAATAAAGGCAATAAAAAACGGAAAATTATGCGTGTTGGTCCTTTTTTATTTAAAATAAAAAAATGTAATAACGGTTGGATTTGGTCATTGCGAGCAATTTCGGGAAAGCAACCAATCTCAAGCTTAACATCAAATTCGTTACATTTGGCATTATAAACAGGAATATTTAAAAACCGAAGTTGATTTTTATTTTATTGGAAGCTTTTTAAAATAATAATAACGCATTTTTTGGTTCTATTTCCACAATATATTTTATGAAGAGAATCGATTTCGCTCAACGCAAGCATTATCAACTCATCAGACCGATCCCTCGTGATGAGCGAAACCGGTCCTGATC
Organism: Himalopsyche japonica; assembly: GCA_028555115.1. Lineage (NCBI taxonomy): Eukaryota > Metazoa > Arthropoda > Insecta > Trichoptera > Rhyacophilidae > Himalopsyche > Himalopsyche japonica. The sequence goes on from JAHFWJ010000015.1 coordinate 2,290,986, forward strand.
ATAAAATATATTGTGGAAATTGCACTAAAAATGTTATATTATTATTTATAATATCATGTTTTGATAATAAGGTGTGGCGGTAAACAACTTATATAATTAATTGATTGAACTCCATTATAACACGGTGAAAAAATAGCAATGTATGTTAGCAATACCAAAATTTTAAGGATATAGTTGATAGCTATTTAGGCTCACGCCATTTTCAGAGCTATTCTGAACTATTCAAGATACTATAATACATTGCTATTTTTTCACCGTGTTACCTTATATAATAAATAAAAGGTTTTCATGAAACTTTACATAAATATAGTTAAGCGTTATGTAACAAATTTATAATTTCAAAATAGTATTCCAATCTGTAGATTGTTGTTTAATAATTTTACTAATATTTCATGAAAAATGTTTTTGGATGTGTAAAAATATAAAGAGATAAGCCAACATTATCGGCAATCGACGTGGCTATCTACGAAACAATTTGAAATAATAAAAAAATGCCCAATTCTTGCAAAATTCTTTTGCATAATTTATACTTTGAGGTTTTTTGGGTGAGAGTGCAATGAAGACGCCACGATAAACTCGAGCTTTAAACTTAAAAGCTTTTCTTGAAAAATGAGAGAGATCCCGGTAGGCGCCCTCGTCGAGAGTCTTCCATAAAACGGCATTTACGGAGCTTTATTTCATCATCGCTCATAGGTAACGAGATGTGCCTTACTTCTAGATATATACCAACAATAGCAAAAGTTTGCTACATATAGCATATAATATTAAACAGATATTCATTGTTTCAGAGTTGGTCGAAAATTCATTATCAGTGAGTTTTAAAATATATTGTTAAAATAATGGTAATAATATATCAAAATTTAAAAAATGTCTGTAATAATATATTTTCTTGCAGAAAAAGCATTTTGATTGAATTTCGAATGAATATTATATATTCAAGCTACAAAAAATATTTTACTTTGGTAAATTATACATCATATAATATGTACTTTATAGACAATAATAGACGATTTTTCATTTACGCCTACTCTGTTTTTGTCCTTGGAAACGTTTGGATAACCACTTATAATAATCTGTAATCTTATCACACCTCAATCAAGAAAAATTTAATTTAATATATGTACTGAAAAAATTGTTTTAAATTATTTAATAATTTATTTTTAAAAAAAGGTTGCATGTTTCATATTTTAGTAAAAAAAGTAAAATTGTAGATGCATGGATTTTTGCGCGCAAGGCTTACTAGTTTTTAGTAGCATTTTGGTCAGTCATAAGTATTGACGAAGCTAATTTATTATGAAACAATATTTGATAAGCATCCAGTTTGAATTCTAAAAACCAGCAACATTCAATAACTTATTTTTCAGGATTTAATTTTTTTTTTCCCTTCGCATAGAGTTTTAAAAATATAAATAAGTAAACTTCCCAACAAACACTGTACATATGTAATAATAATCTTCAGTTGAAAATACTTGCGATGAGCGAAACCGGTCCTGATCAAAAAATATATTGTGAAAATTAATACTAAAAATTTGTTTTTATTATTTAAAATATAAGAAGAAGATGCGAAGATGATAAAATTGAATCAAAATAATTGTTCTAATACAATCACTATTCAGATATCTCAAATAATGATCGACCTATCATACTGCTATGTTTGATCTTTGTACAAAGAGGGCACACAAAAGATGATTCTTTCACAATATATACAATTCGTAGAATAACCACAAGAGAAAAATATGTACACAAATTTTACAGCACAGTAAAAAATTTTAAATATTCATTTACAACGTGTGTATTTTACTGTCGATGAAAAAACATTAAATTGGTGCGGAAAATTATCATGGCGTTTCACCAGGAAAGTAGGTGCAATTTATTATGTTAACCAGTATATTGATAATAACAATTTGACCCCGGATATTAAAATTTTTATTTAAATTCGAAGTAATAGATTTTTTTGTAACTAATTTTTATATTAATTAATGAAATGACATGGCACATTCAATGTGAATTCTGTAAGTTTACAATAAAAATATTCATATTTTAAATAAATAATCGATGCTGAATTTCGATTTCATAATATAAAATAAAACTACCGAATTGTTTAAAAAAAACACGAAAAGAATGTATCATTATATCATTTTGTTGAGTGACATAAATAATTATTTTCAATGAGGTTGAACTAAAGAGTTAAAATTTACCGGTAAACACGAATCGTTATTTCTATGCTTTATATTTAGATGTATAATAAAACATGCACTTTTATAACAAACATAAATATAAGTGGAAGATGTACACTCGTGCTAATTTTTAATATAAAGTATATAGAATAATGATACTTAAATTGATTCATACTATTTTTTAATCGTTATTTAATAATACATTGTAATTTAAATATATCTAATATATGAATCATATAATATTATAAGGGACAAAGCACAATTTCAGTCGCTAGGCAAAGGATACTAAATATGGAGATAATAACAATACATTTTCATAGTCAATAAATTGGGGACCGAGAAACAATAATCACCATCAGTATCCGCCCCGCTAGCCTCAAAAATAATAACTATATAAATTATATTCCATATCGGTGATGTTAAAGTGTAAAATAACTGAGGTCTTTGAGGCACGAGTTGTTGGCTAACCAATTTGTTTTAGAGCGGCACGAGCATTGCTAGACAACTTTACTATACGGATGGGTAACGTCGCTTGTTTATGAGCTGTGTAACATATCTCGGCGACATATTTATTACGAGTGTACGGCAAATGCTATGAAATGCCATCTTTTTAAATTATGAAATAGTAAAGTTTGTAGTGGAGCAGCCCTGTGAGTAGTATCACCTTGTGGGTGTAAGGACAGTCTGTTCATAAAATGACTTCATAAATAAACATAACGTTTTGAAAAATAATAGAGATAATTTAGTGCTCTTTGTTTTAATGTAAAATGTACCCTCAATATTATGTGAGCATTTTTTTGAAAGAATACACATCCTCTTTATACAAAATAAAAATTATTATGAACAAATATATACTTAACATTAATAAAAAATCGTTTTCAAAATTGTGACAGCCTAAAATATTTATATTCATTGGTATTTTGTTTTATTGAAAGTTAATGATGCAATAAATTATTGATGATAATTTTTGTTTATAATTTAGCTTTATAGATGATATTATATAGGAAAATACATTTTTCTATATAAAGAGACGTTATACTTGACATTAATAAGCCCATAAGATTAAATAAATGACTCATTTAATGGTTTATTAAAAATGCGATAGTCTGATTAATAAGTTAATGATTTAAATTTAATTTGAAAAATTACTTTTACTTTCAGCTTATTTCAATGCAGAAAATCTCGGATTCATAGATTAATAAAAAATCGTTTAAAAGTACGAATGACAATGTCATAACGATATGCTATGATGTTTTCGCACGATTAGATTTCATTTTTTCTCCCATGCGTCTGCCTTAAAAAACAATATTTTGTATTAACTGATAAGTTTATCAAGGTAAGTAATCTTGGTGTATGATTATCTTGAGAGGTGTTTATGACCATCAATAAATAAAATAAGATATATTATCATTCGTCCGATGACTGACTGACAAACTCTTATTGGATGAAAAAAAAACAATTTTCATCACTGAGATCAGGTACAGGTTCACTCATGGCAAGCATAATCAATTGATGTATTAATTTTTAAGCAATGCTACTTACACAAAATTTAGAGTTAAAATATTTCCCAGGCATACAATACCAAAGGATAAAGAACAAAAAAAATATCTTAGTGGTAGTCATCTTTTTTTGCTATATATATTTAGGATATAAAATGCTTAAAATTTCAAAATAACTTCTTTCAACCATCGTGAAAGTTTATGGATTACTCAGTCACACGAAAACACATCTAAAATATTTTTTTAGCCATTACAAAAATTCACCTTCAAAAAATTCAAAAAACTGTCAACTAAACCGCACTTTTAGAATGAAATTTTGCATACTGTCAATTGTTCATAAACTAAATTTGATTTGTAATAAACTGTACCTGAGTACCACCTTTGCGAAACTGTCACACTTTGAGGTTAAGAATTTCTGATAAAATTTTGAAAGCCATCGATTTCTTAAACTAAATTCGATTTTTGAATATAAGAATAATCGAATATTATTTTTTAGCGTAGCGAGTAAGTAATACATTTTTAGTAGTTCACTTTGTTTGAGTTGTATTGCAACGCATGCCAGATACTCACTAGTAAAATATATATATCTAAATGATGTATAATCATTAACAAACAAATTTTTGATAACCTGTTAGTATTAATTGGTTAATAATGATCGCGATCAGCGAAACTGCTTCAAATCTTATTAATATAAAATTGTAGAAACAGTACTGTAAATTATGTTTAAATATTTAGGTATAATGTCTTCGCAACAAGAAGTAACAGTTAATTAAAAGTGCATTCTTTTTTAAGTTATTTTGGAACATTCTGTAAAATAATGTTATGAATATCGTATGCAACTATGCAGCGAGATGTTTTTATTTTTTGATGAATGCTTCTCACTAAGGATCCAATTAGTGTTTTTTTCCAGTTTTCAGTACATAGTACAAAAAAAAGATGAGCTATACTTTTCAAAGAAATATCTTTCATAGGTTATTCAATTTTATGTAGTGAATGAATATATTGTACGACAAATACAGAAACATATAAATATATATTTGTATATATATATTCAAAATGGTGACTTATATAAAGTATAACATGGTTGGTTGAATATAAAAGCTTTATATAACCTTTCAGAATTATTTTTAAAATATCCAGAAAAAAAATATTCGAGAAAAATCAGTCAACTTTTTTAAGGCATAAGTTGTTTCAAAATATAAAAGTAACTTTAAAGTTTTGAGTGCCGAATATATTACTGGTCGTAGAAAAATTTACATAAATTCTGTACACTAAAATGAAAAGATGTCAGAAGGTAATAAATTAAATCCTTAATAATAGACGGAGAGAAAAAATCATCGAATGAGCAACAGAAGGATAATAATATGTCACTTCTCTGTCATCAATTGGTCATGTTTTCAGCCCGGCAACTCTTTTTGAATACAATGAAACATTCTATTACATTAAAATTTTCATAAACAATGACTAAAATATAATAAATTATAAATTGCCTTCCAAGAACGAGTATAACAAACGGCGTTGAACAAGATCGAAAGATTGAAGATTTTCGAATGCATATTATATTTTTATTTTTTGAATTGGTGACATATAATATTTAGTTGGAGAAGCTTCACTACAAAAAGGAAAATAATTCACGGCTGCTATTTTTGGATTGCGTCGTTATCAGAACGATGGTTAAATTTAAATTTCTATATTTGATATTCAAGAAGAGACAAACAATATATCGTCTCATTTCTGCAAACATAATGACTTAAATTTTTGATAAAAATATAATATTTCATATATCACGTTGCCGAGAGTTCTAGCCATATTTAAAAAAATCTGTACCTCTGGACATGTTTTATCGATCACGACCCAAAGCAACATCACACGGATGCAATGGAAATATTATTCAGAAAACATTTTGCATCGCTAATATACTAGAAGAATTAAAAAAAAATATAGACTCAATGTCATTGGGAAATCTTATACTTAAATATCTATTTATTTTAATCGTGAAAGAGGTAAGGCGACTGAAATTTTATCATTAAATTCCATCAAGCACCCTCAGTCAATATTGCAAAGTATAAAAATAATTCAATCGAAAAATAGGACCTATGTTCACGGATAAATATTTGTTTCACAAAGGAATGTAGATGTATTTATTGAGATTTACTACATAATAAACAAATACTTTTTCTATGGATATTTTCTAGTGGTATTTAATGGTGTACGTATGTTAACTGTTCTTACTTGGAAATCTATCGTACTTTTTTTTCGCTCTTAACTACTCTTTAGTATATCACTTTAGATCGTATAGGCAAATGCATTATCTTTTTATCCATTATATGGACTTCATATAAAAACTCGTCATAATTACTTAATTGAGCATAACTCCGATAAATGCTGACTAAAAAATTAATTTAAATTTTCAGTGGAAAAGTAAAAACTAAAAAATATTTTTTTAGTTTTTAAGACAACGGCCATATTAGGAGACGTTAGAAAAATAGAAGTTTTTTGAGGATTTGTGTCAATATTTTTCTATCTGATTAGCTTCATCAATATTTTTAAAATATAGCACTTATTTTCTTCAGTTAAAAGGGCAATCTTAGTATTAAATTATTAACTATTCTTCATGTAAATATCATGTCACGCGAAAATGTACAAGCTTTCTTTACTTTCAAAATGATGGACATTATATTTAAAATACGGCTAAATTTGCTTATTAAATATAACATAATTGAGACAAAGTTTACGTTGATAATAATATTCTCATTTTATTTGTGTGTACATTTCCAAAGATTACGTTTCCCTTTACGTTGTTTGTTCGGGTGGCGGATTTCCGTATATCTTTTTCTTTAAGTACGTTTACTCTCAGCAAAGTTAATGTCTTCCCGAAATTTATTATTCCCACAAAAATGTTAAGTATTTTGGCTCTAGTTTGCCTCCAATTCAGTTCTCTCAATTGGTTGATTATTTCCGTAACGATTTCTATTCAGAAAAATAGTTTTCGAATAAAAAGTATTTATGCAACATATGGATACAGATTTTAATTTTATTGTTTATAATTGGTATATGGTGATAATACTTCTACTAGGATCATATAACAAAATAAAAAGGTGATAGTTTTGACGCAATAAAAAGAAGGGTTGATTGCAAAAATTAAATAATGTATATCCGGCATCCGTATTTTTGTACCAAAACAATATACATGGGTCGAAAATAGTGTTTATATCTTCAAGAGATTTGAGCTTTCAATCGAATTCGGAACTTGTGACTTCCCCACTGACTCAGGCAGAAGCCCAAGAGAATTTACCAACGAATTTTTCGGTGGGTACTAGAGAGTGGATTGTCAAAATTGTCAACATCCGAGACCAGTCTTGGTAGACCGACATTGTATTTATATACATAAATATATATTATTCATGTATTATAATGAAAAGTGACTTTAATTATTCTATTACTCATTGGTAATAAACTTCAATTATTTTTATGATATCGACTGAAGGTGCTTGATGGAGTTTGCTTTGCGGCATTTTCAGGCATTCAACAGACGATCTGTTTCATCCGTGTGAAAGAATGGGGCGTTAGTGATAAAACTTTGTACGATTCCACATGTTTCGTCACTTGCTTAGGGGTAAGTGTTTTCCTGTAATTAATAATTTTAGTATATATACGATGCTAACTGAGTATTCTACGTCAGTTCTGTTGTATCCGTGTGATAGAATGCCTGAAGATGCCGAAAGACGAAAACCGGGTCGTTAGTGACAAAACATGTGGAATCGTACAAAGTTATAATAATTCAAATTTAATTCAATTTTAATAAAATTTAAATGGAAAATTTAGATTATCATCTTAATCTGCTTTGTTGGATAGTTGAAATATATTGTATTGTCGCTTTTTTATACAAGGTGTAACAACAGGCTTATTCATTGGAATTTTAGCTCTGAGTTCCTAACAAAGTCAAACCACTGTGCTTGTAGTTTATTTGTTTTAGAAGCACAATATTCGGTTAATCAACACTAATAATCTATGATAGTCAAATAAAAATATGTATTTTAAACAACTAACGCAAGCTTCGCAACGTAATTGTAATTTCACGGTATATGCGTAATATAATTATTTTGTATCCAAATTAACTCCGTTACATTTATTGCCCGTACAATTTTTCCCTAATCATTTAGTCGATTGACATACAAATTTACCATTTCTCATACATAATGATTGATTCTATTATTTTGAGTAATGCGGTTATTGTCTTTGTGAGGTCATGTCATTTAAGTTCACTCAAACCGCAAATGTATTAATATTCCGTTCTCGACACCCGATGCGTCAAGACATGGCCATTGTTAAAAAAACCTCCACGAAACATTACTACAAGTGACAAATACAAATTTCCCATTCCGACAAAGAGAACTGTGAAATTGATCACAACAATAATTTTATGACCTGTGCTTTATGTCCTGGATACCTTTCATTTTAATTCTATATTCAAGACGGATTTGAAACGAGTCACGACCTATTCCGTGAAACATAAATTAACTTCACGCGTTTTTGTGAGGATAATATTGAATTGATTCTAAAACAGTGACACAACCCAGCAAGAATTAGTTCTCAAAAAAACTTTTTCCTCATTATTCGATGAGCACTTAATATGTAAATTATATGAAACGACGTAGATGTATTCCAATCTGAATGGTCAGCCATTCATACAATTTATGTCATGTTGACGGGAGTGCAAGAATACAAGATATATAAATTTGTTCAACACTTAAAACGTAAGAAGCTTTCTTAAAAATTGAAGAACATTATTTTAAATAAAAAAAGAGCAAACATTTCTTGGCATACGTGATAATACGTGATGTGTAAGATATTGGCAACTTCAATCAAATCTTGTTATAGCTACCCTGCTATGCACTACAAACTATTTGAAAGAATATGTTTTATTCAGTCACTTTGAACACTATATCATCCCGTTTTCTGGATAAATGGTAATTGGTATCGGAGTTTTGTCACTTGGGTACGTAGTAAACCGTGGAAAATTAACAATTTTATTCTTCAATGATTTTTTTTATTTTCAAAATGATAACAAATTTTTCTAAAGATGCCGGAAGACGAATCTAGAATCGTTATTGATTGAATTGGCATTAACTTGGTAGAACTACATTATAACGTGGTGAAAAAATAGGAATGTATTTTAGTTTTACAAAATTTTAAAAGATATGGTTGATTGCTGTTTCGACTCACGCCATCGTCAGAACTATGTATGGGTGAGCCGAAATAGCTATCAATTTTTAAAAATTTTGTAGAACTATTCCGGCTTTACTCAACGAGCCTGTTTAGTTACTACAAACTGAACCGTTATCTATAAACTGTTTATTACACATTTGAATTGTTACAATTTTGTACGATTCCACATGTTTTGAATTGACAGTTCTGTTTCATCCGTGTGAAAGAATGCATGAAAATGCCGAAAAGCGAAACCCGGGTTTTTAGTGAAAAAAAATGTGGAATCGTACAAAGTTGTAGCAGTTCAAATTTGATATTGAAATTCCATCAAGCACCTTCAGTCGATATCATAAATTATGTTTATTACACATACATATGATACAATATTTAAAAAGGATAATCATTCAAGCCTTAGAAGTCGTGCGAATGCGTGTTCTAAAAAATTTCCCTACATGATATTTTGTTTGAGACTATTAGAAGAGATACCTTCAGTTAATAAAAACTGTATATATTTTTTTTCTGACAGATTTAAGCTCTTGAAACGCAATAGGATATGACTATAGCATCTATCATTCTTAGAACTAAATTTCTTATTTTGATTGATCATGTATCCAGCATTTACTATTATATAACATGAATGGAGTCATAATCCTTACTGTCTTTGTTATATCTCTGCAACATATGATTTGTTGAGGACTTATTATCCTTTGATGATTCAATACTATTGTCTTCAGGTATAATGATTCCCTACCGCAGAGGCATGTGCCTAGTCCCTTCCTTCGCAGCCATTTTGATTGTCAGGATTCAGGACACAATAGGTCGCGCGTGAAATGGTAAATTATAATAACCGAGTCACCGTGTGGCCGTCAGATTGAAACGTTTTTTTCCATTGCGACGTGATTATATTGTCAATTGAGACGAACCCGTTTTCAATTGACATGTTAGTATTTTAACATCATTCAAGATTAAATTCGACCCTTTCAATCCTAGAAAATAAAATCGTCGAACAAACCTTAATTTTTTTTCATATAACAATAAAGCATTTCCAAACTTATGATAAATATCGACTTTTGTATGTTTGATTTCTAAATTTTTCATTGAAATATCTCATTTTAATTTAAGTACATTTTTTAAAATGTTGTCGCCCTAACCTCGTAAAAATTCTGTTTTATATTTATAATTGTAAGCATGAAACTCAAGTATAGAATAAAAACAAATTACCCTGTTTGTTTACTTTGAATATATTTATAATACATATTTTTCTAGTGGGTGCACAACGTTGAAGCTTTTGTGATCAGTGTCATAAATATTCAATAATACTTCGGGGTCATTCACATTTATAATATAAAATGATATAATATTTGAAGGGTTTCAAGAATGAAATCAATTTCATTCAGAATTCCGTAACAAAAAAAAGGTCAGACATTTATATCTACTCAGTAATATTATACAATGGTGAAGAAGTATAACACGACCCAAAGAGATGGTTTTCTTTTTATAATTCTATATGATTATTTTTCCAATAGACACAAAAAACGCATTGAAATTTGTAACCAGTAAGTTCATAGAATTTTTTCCGATAGTTTTATTTATTTTGTTTGTATTGTTAAACTTTAAAAGACGTAAATAATTAGGTTTTCGTACAGTGTAAAAAAACGATGAAAACATAATTGAAAAAACTAATTATCAAAAACTGTCAAAAACGTTGGCCTTGTAAACTTAAACAATATACAAACCGAAATACTCTACTTTAAGGTAAAATGAAAAAGTACTCGTCTGAACAAATTCATGTCGATATCCGAAGCAATACCGCTGAACATAATTAATTATCTTTCTTGGAATCCACATACTAAAGCAGGTTCAATTCTTTTGAAGAAAAAAAAATTCACGTCCATGACTTCTTAAAAGATGAATCGGAACATTAAGCTTTACATTATTAAGAATGTTGTATCTACCATTTTTGGCCTCGCATAAGTTAAAAAAAATACGTCGTTAAGTTAATTTTACTTTCGGTACTAAAGTTCAGCATAAAAGGAAGTCAATTAGATAAACCCTTGGATAGTATTCATACGTTCTCGAATAAAAAGTGTTAAAACCTTTCGAACTATTTTCTTGAACCACGTGAGGGGCAAACAATTGATCAACTCTCAAGCCTTTTTGATACGTAGAAATTGTATATTAAAATTGAATTGTGAGTACTCGTAAAGGGCCTACTGCTACAATAGATATAGTCCAACTACAACGAAAAGCATTGTCGCTGGTATCCTGATTACGATTATTGAAAGTGCATTTCATTTCATTTATTGAATTAGCATTCACTGGGTATAAATCCATTATAACACGCGGAAAAAATAGCAATATATTTTAGTTCTACAACATTTATTGAATATATATAGTAGTTTGTAGCTATTTCTTATAAATTTTGTATAACTAAAATTCGTTACTTTTTTTCACGTCACGTGACATTTAATTTCAATTTATTCCTCAATCTGATGAAACTCGCTAAAGAATTTGGCCGATTGCTGAATAGTAAAATAATGTTACGTTTGACTGTATTGTAAACTAACAATCAAATATTGCATTAATAAATTACTGATTCCCCATTTCACGATCTTTCACGAGTTTGTAAATAGTAGCTGCTTGCAAAATAAGTTTCAGTAAATGTAAAAATAAATTTTTTTATAATTTTTATTTTATGATATATATATAATAAAAATACAAGAGCCGCAAGTTTGAGCAGTGCGGAGCATCAGAAAAGAGAGAGCGGTTGCTATTCAACGAGGGTCATTACGGCAACTATAATAAATATCTGAAATAGTAAGATATCATTGATTTAGAATGGTCATTTATATGTAGTTCCCCTAAAAGCAAACATTATTTCTCGATTCACCAAATTCTGATAAGTGTGTAACATTTTCATAATTTTACCAGTTTTAGATTCATTAGCGTTAATGCTATTTTGAATGTATTATGAAAAAAAATAATTCGTTAAAACGTTTAGTTAATATCATAGATTGCCATATTTAGACATCTAAAAAGCCAAATAAGTTTCATCACAGATATCAACTCAAGCCCTGAACTACAAAAAAGCAACATGTAACATAGTTCTAAATATTTGCCTGGTGGAGGTTGTAAAATAATGTTCATTGTTTGGACTCGTATGTCCGCAATATTTAATAGGTATACAAATATACTCAAAAACTCACGCTGTGAATTTTTTGCATCTTAAATAAATGTGTTCGATGCGATAATTGTAGGATTTATTTAAAGTTTAATGCGGTTTGTATATTTTATCGCGATTGAAGTTTATTTTGGAATAATTCACACACGTTTAAATGCAATAAGTTAAAACGACAAATTTAATAAAGTAACGACGTTGGGAGAAACTATGCAAAGGCGTCACGCCCCCAAGTCCAACAAACTTTCACACTGTGCTATGTCGAGTTTAACGAGCTTTTATACTCTGTGCTTGCAAATTACACCTGTTTTCAGAGGCAGCGCTTTACCAAATTTAATATAAATACTTTAACCTTTCTGCAATGCGACATTAATCACCGATCCCCATAGCCGGTGCCGTTTATCGCATAAAATTTATATCCACTTAATCTCTATAAAAGCTCCTAACGCTTGCAACACCTTGAGTCACCCATAGATCTTCATATAATTACGGCAAGACATGGCCCTTTGTCACTGAGAGCCAATCGGCGTTGTGTTGTAAAAAACATTTACTTCGACGGTGACAGTATTTTTGATCAATAAAAATCCAACAATCTTTATCTGCAAGAAACACTTTTATTTCTACTAATATATGCAAGAAATTTTACTGGATTTCATTAAAAATTATCACTCAAACTGGCAGATTTTTATTTTAATGACGAAGTGCGTGACTTCATCAGCTCAGAATCTAATAAGCAAAGACAGTATAATATTTTTTAGTCAACTCAAAGCTATGGTTACCTGGTTGCGTGTATTAAGCCCGGTGTATGGCTGAAATTCCTTCAGTTCTTAAAAAATATTGAAGTCGACCGAAGAGACACAATTAATAATGTTTTTGATACAAAATTAATCAAGACTTTTAATCACTATCCATTTTTATCAGTTGTGATTTTTATCTACTTTGTTTTATTTACGTTATTTATAAGATAACGTATATTTTTTATCATTGAGTTATTTAATAAAACTATCGTAGTGAACGATGAGGATTTTCCGTTAATTTTTTACATCCCTATTTTGTACGTTCAACGTTCTACCCTATAGTCTCCGCTAATAGGAAACTTAATTACAGAGGATTTGTGTTATTAATTGCCGATTGTAGGAGGAAGGGAAGAAAGCAAGAAAATCTATATGAAGCTCTTTCCCTCTAGGAGTATCGAATGTTATTATAAATAGGTTGTTTTTTAACTATAAAGTTTTTTTGTATATTTAATAATAACTTCATATTGAGACTGGTCACTATTTAAAAATGAATCTGCGATCTAGATGAAATCTGAATCAAAAAATATATGGATTCCTCAATTCATCAGCTATCATTTTAATTATACATTTATACGCTCGCTAAAATTTTTAGAATTCTCATGTAGATATTTACCTACAAAAACTTACATCTTGCAATCTTTATAAATAAATAGACAATACAAATATCTAATAAATTTTAATAAAAATAGTCAATTATCCCGTTTTCTAAAAATTCTGTTGATTTGGTAGAAACATAATATATATAATTCTTAAATTATTAAAATTGAAAAAAAAAACTTGATATTTTATTCGTTGTGCATAAACATATCACTCATTTTTTAAAATATAATTCCTCAATAAATTTATTTCAGATTCAGTAAAAATTTACAGATTGTTTTCATTTGTGCCAGTAATTAAGCAATTAACTCATAAAATTATTAGTGTATAAATATTATTCAACCAATATAAAAAGTAATCGCTCTCTCTGCGTTAAACAAAATACACGGGTATAACTGTTATTTCCCTCAGAATATATTATTTTCTGTGGCTAAAACATATTTAAGAAACTACGTGTTAACAGTCGTAAATGATGCAGTGAAAATTTTAAATGAAAATTGTTCAGGCAATGTAGTATTATTATTTCTGCTTATTGACAGTAGTAATTATACCTTTCCGTGCTTGTTTAATTTAAGGTTTTAGCAGTAATATTCACATGAAATAAAATTATTAATTTTTAATATAGTATATATTTAAATATAATATTTATAATATTTGTGTCCGGGATTTTTATCGTATATATTAGCACTCTTACACATTTCTTTGACTTTTCATGCGGGAACTTTAAAAGCTCCGACAGATGACACAAAATTAATTATCGTTTATGCAGTGTTTTGCAAATTAAATAATAGTACATTTTAGCTTGAATGTTGAAAGCGTATGTATATTAGAAAAATTTGGAAAAGCAAATTAGTCTTTCAAATAAATTTGTTATTCTGTTGGTCTTATATTTCGATCTGGCACGTGTTTCTGGTCTTTTCCCGGAAAATGTATATTACACATTCTTACCACTAAATCTATCGAAATTTTAAGACAGCAGAGAAAAAAGTGCTTACACTTTAAAAAGAATATATAACATGTTATAAAATCAATAATATTATAAAAGAATTATTTGAAAAATAGTGTCACTAAATTAAGCATAGAAATAAATACATATAATATAAACCAGAAGATGCTTCTTAAGGAATAGAAACACGTGTCACACCTAAAATCACAGCTGATGGTCAATTATCAATTTAGATTGCTCATATCAAATTGAATCTTTTTGGTAGTTAACAACACTATACATAATCCTCACATAGATTGATAGTACTTATGCATAATTTTGTAAAATGTATGATTTATTCAAAATTTTACGTAAGCCTGAAATTTGCTATGTGCATAAATGGATCGCTCTTTTGCAAGAGATTAATGATTGGTAGCATGTTCTTTACGTCTAGTCTAACCAACCTCCCTTATAACTGGTATGAAATAATTTTACGAAAGTGGAAACGATTTCAAATTACCTGTCAAACGCTGTGCTTGTAGATATTGGTGTTTTAAAAAAAACATTTCTCGTAAAATAAGCTGATCTTAAAAACCATACTTAATATAATAATTATTTATGTAGGGAAAATGTATTTTGCGATACGTAAAGATTATTTAAACATTTAATTAAAATCATATTCACAGAATCTAAGGAAATGAAAATATAATAACATAATTAAGAACTGACGTTATTATTCCACTTCATGTATTACTATATGTAAATTATTGAGAATTATCTTTAGACTAGCTGAATCGTTAGGATATCATTAACTGAGGTAAGCGCACGCTATAAATAGTTATTATTTTCGATATATATTGAAAATGCTTTCTCAACGCTTAAATAAGTATTGAGCACATTAAATGTGTATATTTTTAAAATATAATCCACGATAAACTGAATAATTACATATATTTTAATTGAAAATCGTTTGTTACGTTTGAACCTAAGGTATTTTCCCAAATTAATGCTTAAAAAACATAAAACAGCATTGATAACTCTTTTTCCTCAATCTATACCAATTAAGCACTGAAAAATATTTTTTTAAATGATTTCATATTTTTATATAACCATTACTAACAAAATGACTTACTGAAAAGATGTGACAAGAGTATACACTGTTTGAAATATGAAGTCAAATTGCAACTGAAAAAGTGTACGTATGCTTATTATGTACATGCTATATGTTGATGTTTTGCGATTATACAATACGTTTCAGAAATATATGATTGAAATAACAAAGATATGATTTTGAAATACATTTCAAAGTCGAACTTACACACCC
Source organism: Himalopsyche japonica (assembly GCA_028555115.1). NCBI lineage: Eukaryota > Metazoa > Arthropoda > Insecta > Trichoptera > Rhyacophilidae > Himalopsyche > Himalopsyche japonica. The sequence continues at coordinate 2,306,691 of JAHFWJ010000015.1, forward strand.
TTAAAATTATATTAACTATAAGGTGTAAGATGTAATATTTGTATAATTATTTCGCTTTACATGTGTTAACTTTCACTTCTTGTTGAATTGATATCAGTTGATAATGATCGTGTTGAACAAAGCCGGTCCTGATCTAAAAAGTTGCAAGGGCACTTAGCATTACGTTTCATTATTTAAGAAAATCTTTTTTAATATCAGTCAGTTTTTCAAAAAACCATTGTCAAATTTCTGTAGAATGGCAGAAAACGGTGTGTTGTATGGAGTAATGTACACATTTAATAGTATCATGTATTCAGTAGATTCGAATAAAGCAATTGACCAACAGGTGAACGATTTTTGAAATTTGTGAAAGGTCCAGTGTATGTTGGCAAGTAAAACAATTGCTATTATTATTTGATCGTCATATAAAATTTTCAGTTATAATTTAAACAGTCGTATTGGTTTCTGTGGCGACAATAATCTTGAATCACAAAAATCTATGTCGGAATATAACCAAAAAAAAAAGATCGAATCAGTGAATATGCCTTTGAATCAAAAGTTTTTACCGGAAATAAAGTATCTAAGGCGTAACCGGTTTTAAGTGTAAAAAAGGGATCAATTCTCCTTTCGTTTTCCTCTCCGAAACGGGATGTTGAGCGATTGACATTGAGCTGCAGTTAGCTTTTTAGGTTTTAGTGATAAAAAAGACACTATTTTATGTAAATAAATACGTATAATATTTATGCATAACGTATATAAAACATGACTGTTTATTTACAGCTTGCAGAAACACTTTGCATGAAATAATCATGATTATGATCTCTAAAAAAAACCTCTGCTATTTATGTGAAATAAAAACGCGATGCAGCTAATTTTTTACACATATATGCTGATTATTTGATTGATACGTATTCAAGAGAGTTTCTGTAATGTTTCTATTACTTCCCATCCCTCCGATTCTTATGACAGGACAAAGATGAGTTAACTGCTAATCCTTTTCTAGCCCCATGCGTTCTTATATATTTATGTGTCTCTCAGAAACAGTAATTGTTAGATTGAATAATTAATAGTTCTTATAGATACGTTAGCATTTGTTGTCACTATCCATAATGAGTTAATTAGTTGAATTCATTCTACTGAAATTATTTTGACTAATATATGATTGGAATGTTGTTTTTTTTTTAGCATTGGAATAAAATTGTAATAATTTCATTTATTTTATTATTTATTGGATTATTTATTGCTTAATATTTTTGCTTGTGAAGTTGTATAAAAAATGGGTGTATAATATAACAAGTGAAAGAAAGTTTGTGCTTTTCTACCTACCTATAATATTTATCTATTTCCTTCTCACATTCAACAATAAAGTTCTACGTGAGAGATATCATAATTATTTACCCCCGCGTAATCACTTACGTAAGTTAAAAATAAAGAAATGACGTTTGAAGTTTAATACGACTTTATACCTTTCATCGGAAGTTCTAAAAGTATTATATCGTCAAACGACTCCCCCCTTTTTGTAAAATTATTGCGGTGTTAATTCATTTCAAGCTAAAGCTGTTAACGACTTTATATTTGTTTTCTTAGGTTTGTAAAAACATAATTACCAACCTATCACGACGGTAATTTCAGCATTCTTATAGCTTAAATATTAAGTAAAAAATATATTACATGCACTGCAGTAGAGAAGTCAACGTTATTGCGACATTTGTCTACGCGTTTGCAGGACACATGTTCGAATAAATTTTTGGCATAAAATCAATACGTGGATTAAAGGCACTAATTTTTAATCTCATCTTACTAATTATTTTCGATTTTGATATCATGGATTCTGTAACTTATTAAAAAAAAGAAAAATAATAACTGTCATTAATTATAAGTTTTCTATTCTGACTGAACGATTTTATCGTGACAGATTTAGCAATTTTGCAAACATCTGTATATCACCAGCTATAACTATGAGGTATAAAGAAAAATATGCTTTAATTAGCCTAACATTGCGGAACAATCAGCTATCAACAAGTTCTCTCAAAAATCGAAGCGTGAGCCGAAATAGCAATCAAATATCTATCTCAAAAATCTTGTAAAACTAAAATACATTTTTTTCGCTGTGTTATAGTGGAGTTCTACCAAGTTGATGCCAATTCAATCAATTTAATAAACTTTCTAGATGATTTATAAGAAAAATACTAGTAAAACATTTTTACTAGTATTAATTCGTAATTAATAATCAAAATTATTTTATAATTTCTGTTTTACAAATACGGACATATATGTCTTTTAACGATTTTTGTATACTGAAAATATCTTATTTTGAATCATTGACATGCGTTAGTGCTAAATTTTAATGTTTGACATCACAATGCAGGCAAATACAGTCGATACTAAGAATTTTAATATTGTTTGCAACGAAATAAATTTACATTCTCAATCAAACACAGCGACTTAAATTTAAAAGTTTTCTCATAACACATGCATGCCTTGTAACAAATAAAAATAAAAGATAGAGCAAAAAAAATCAAACGAGACGAATATTCAATATAATTTTTGCTTTGAGACACAGCGCCATACCAGGAGAGAAGAAGGGGCTTTGGATGGTGGAATTTATGTTTTATAGCGATATCGATACACGATGACAGAAACAACATTCAGAATTGATTATTATCGCGTCGGAGACTAACAAAACATATGTTAACATTTAATATAAAGCCATATATGAACAGATCTATTTTAAAAAGTAACATATTTTTTTAATCCTCTTAAAATTATAGTATCACTGCTCGAAGAAAGTTAAATTATAATAATCCAAGTAGTCACGTCATGACTGTTTGATCTTAAGTTTTAAATTTATTGATTGAATTGGCATTAACTTGGTAGAATTTTTCAGGATAGAAGCGGTATTTATAAAATTTCATGTGGCTCATGTTTATCCGTTTATATCGGACAGACAGGTATATTTACTCGAGCTAAGGAACATGTAAGATCATTCAACAGTAAAAAAACAGATTCACAATTCAGTAGATTTTATTTTATATTTTAAAATATAGCTTCTGAAAAGTTTTGTGATAAAAAAATCTGAAGTGACTTCTCAAAGCGGCGAAAAATTGTCACATGTTTAAACACCAATTGGAATGGCGGAGCTATAATTTTGTACCTCTATCTGTTATACTTACATTACAATTTTATTTTTACTATTTTGCATATTTCCACGACTCTTCGTTGAACAAATAAGCGTTTATTCAAATAAAAGTGATATATTTGTGAAATATTTATCAAATTTGAAAAATATACCAGCACAATTATGTCTATAACATCCTCACGTATAAGACATAAAGGTGTAGACTCACTAGGTTAGTGGTAAGATCTTTCTCCTATTGACCAGGTGGTATGGACTCGAAATAAAATCATGAATATGGGTGTATATGATACATACATATTATGATACATATTTTAAATATTTTTCACATTGAAATTAGACTTAATGTCAAAAATATTTTTAAGAAAGCAAGTCATTTAACTAGTATTTCTACTAAGGAGGCTTATTGAGACAACAATGGAGGCCTGATGTGATTTTATAAAATCCAAGAAGAGGGTCAGTATAGTTTTAAAACTATAAACTGAGAAAATTTTGATGCAAGCATAACTCGTTTTATTCTAAACAGGCTATAATTTTATAATGATATATTAATCGAATTTCTTTTGAAGAAAGCCAAATTGGATAATAATTTTTCAGGTTATTGAAATCGTTATTCTAGAATATTTCACAGCGTTCAAATTAACAATTTTTTAATAATATTACTTCCTAAAACACTCCGAAATTATCTGTTCTTTTAATTCAAGATTTATTGTTTTAATTAGTTGTTCATAGATGAAATTTGATCTTCTATTTTATTAGTAAATTTCTATAATTATTATTTTCTAAGGTCTTTCAAATCAATCAAAAACTATTGTGAATTTGCTTGTTGTATGGTCTTTCTTTTACGCTTGGACACATTACAATGATGACCGCTTGCAGCGAGTTATGACAGAACAGATAAACGACGAGCGTCTGCAAAGATATTCATAAAGCCATCGCGAAAGGTATTCAATATGTCCATGTAAGCAATACGTGCATTTAGAAAGAAAAAAGTGATCACGTATTTTGATCACGCGGGTGAAATGACTTGAAGCTTCGTATATGATTAAAATTCTTTAACGTTGATACGTCTTTATATCAATCGTATATAAACTGATATTTTCTCAACTGTAAACGCGTTTAATACAGGGAATATAGACAGTGCTTGAATATATCGAAGAACCGTATTTTTCGAGAATAAGAAGAGACTATTTATGACCATAAATTTCCTCTTACTAATCTGATTCTTAAATGAAGGCGAATTAAGAGAATTTGACTATCCATCAGTCCTGTTCTGACTTCTTCTTTGATATACCTACTCTTTTCAATGAAAAAAGTTGATTCACTGAGTAACGAACAATTCTCTAAAAAATGGTTTTATTGAGATTAGGAGCGAATACGAATTTAAAATAAAGTACAGGGAGAATATCGAAATTAAAGTAAAATTAATAAAAATGTCATTATATTAAAAAAAAAAATATTGCATGGGTTCTTTACAGACAAAACGTTTCAATAATAATATTGTTGTTACTATATTTAATACCATACCAATAATTAACACAATAAATATTAAATAATATGAATTAATAGATACAACAAAACTAAATATACTATTTAACGTGATCATTCTTTATATGCTAGCAGTATAAAACAATTTAAATTTGAATATAGAACAAAAAACCTATTTCCAATGACATTTGATTGCCATTTCGGAAAAAGTTATTATATTAATCTATTATTCAAGAATATGTATAAACTATTTTAAATTGACGTGATTACTATTGCTTTCTATAACTAATTAGAAACTTCACGTAGAGCGGTATAAATTGACAAATTAGTGTGTTCAAATGAACGTGTATTTTTTAAGCGAAGTAAAGAAATATTTCGGTGGATAATTATCGTCGATAGGCTAAACAAGTTTATTATCAATCTGGTATGAAACACTCGTGAATTCAATTCAATAACAACGGAGTCAAGTATTTTGAATAAGGCAAAACGCCAGTGACAGATTTCATGAAAAGGGTAGCGAGGTATTTTGTATTTTGGCTTAGTTAATAGAACTTCCGGCTAATTTGCTATGGACCCTGAGGCGAGGCTACAGCGAGGGGACCAGACCTCGCTGAATGACTACAAGTAACTTTCGCTTCGGCCGGATGGACCCTTTGAAAAAGTTCATCGGTGATCTATCCATCTGTCTCGACGTTGGCAAAATAATTATTTTTAGTCGAATTGGCTCACAAGCTAGTCCGGTTAATGAAGGCTGGATTGAAGAATTGCATTTAGCTACTTGAATTGCTGTTGCGTTCAAATCAATACTGAAGCAGGTTGCGGAATCTTTTTGTTGTCCTATACGAAATAAATATAATTTTGTATTCAGACGTTTATAATTTAGTAATAATATGAATGCAATAACGGTATAGAGATCAATTCAGTCAGTTGTTAATACAAAAAATAAAATATGTCGAATTAATGTAGGCTGAATATTTTGAATCAATATTTTTGTTGTTCAACACAAAAATAAATAATGAAGTTGGCAGACTGTTCAACTATTTCACGTGTTTCAAATAAATAAACTACAAAAAATAGCTAGAATAAAGTGTACTTTTTCAAGAAAGGTACTTAATTTTTGTTTTATAATTTTTTTTATCAAAAAGTCAATTTATCAAAATTTTTAACAGGTTTTGAGACGTGAGACCATTCGAGCTTAGAAAGTTTTTGAATTAAAATTGTAAATAAAAATAAACAGCAAATATTATCAACGTAGAGATAGATTCAAAAACATGCAAGTTTGGTAATATTTTAACCTTTTTTGAAATGGGTTTTCGACTTCCCCACCGCTTTACAACTCAAACTTCATTCTCCTTTCAGTGCTGTTCATAAATTATTCGAAGGCAATTATAAAATTATCGATTGCCCTATTTAAATAATAATTTGTTTTAGGGATGAGTCGACCGGTATTCTCTATTGTTTTTAAGCACAGCTATTTATAGTAGTGTAAAATTAACGAGAAGTGATCTAATTACATTACTGAATATCTTCATTAAAGTAACTACTAATTTGAGAAATCTGACTTTTCAGATTTATCTTTGAACTACTCAGTTTTAGTAAATTTATTTATGGTACGCATCTTCCAGTATCTTTATATAGACTATTCAGTTTAGTCTAATGCTTCAGTAAAATTTTACTTTTCATTCACCGGATTAATATAATTAATTAATTTTATATTGACTTAAGTTAATTTTATTTGCTAAACGCCACAATATTTATTGAAAAATTTGTTTTTACAGTTTCTCAAAAATAATAAAAAAGATATTTTATGACTGATTCTGCGTCCTGTCACTTAAAACTTAACAGATTATTACAAGAGGTTAAAAAGTCTCTCACTTGTAATTTTACATTATTTGTGGTGATGAAAACATTGTTATTTTATTTTATTTTTCTTACTGATTGTTATAAAATTATAGAAGCTATATTTTTAGTCATGACGGTTTTTATGGTGTGCTATGATCATTTATTTTGCTTATATAATATTTATCAACATTTTCTTGTATTCAAAAAAAAATATGAACGTTGAATGGATTCGAAATGACTATCATGTCATGGTCATGGTTGATGATTTCAGGTGTAAATAAAATGGGTAAGACTTAAAAAAGAAAATATTAATAGAATTTGAAGGCATGGTTTCTTGTAACGACTATAATATCACCAACTTAATTCTATTAGGCTTAACCTTGTATTTAAAAGAGAAATAAAGCAACTGAAGAACAAACAGGATTAGATTGTCACTGAACAAATCTCTAATTATTTTGTTGTAGTTAGGATTTGATTTTACTGCAATATGATTAGAACGGGAACTGCAAGTAACTTATAATAACATTTTAAATCAAATTAATTTTAAAATAATATTACTTTCAGTAATTGAGCTTACATACAATTGATCACTCAAGTTTCGATTATGGTACATAGCGTGAAGCTCTTGATTTACATAAATCGGGATACAAACGTTTCCGAGCTATGAGCTAAATGAATTATTGGTTTTTGAAGTGTGTCATTTTTGTAATTTATTGACCGAAACTTGAAAACTATCCACATTTTACGAATAATATACGTCAATTTTACGTCACCGGTGTTATATTAATTTACCCGTAAAACAAATTTTGAAATACACACGTATAATGAAGCTTTTGTGGAAAGAATTAAAATTTTGTTTTTTCGAGAGGCATTCAATAATGCATTTAAAATGAACATAGAGATGACAATAATTGAATTTATAGAATTTGTTGAAAAAAGTCCTAAGTATATAATTTATGATATCGACTGAAGGTGCTTGATGGAACTTCAATATTAAATTTGAATTGTTGCAACTTTGTACGATTCCATATGTCTTATCACAAACGACCCGGGTTTCGCCCTTCGGCATCTTCAGGTATTCCATCGCACGGATGCAACAGAACTGACGTCAGTCGTGACAGGGTCGTTTGTGATAAGACATATGGAATCATACAAAGTTGCAACAATTCAAATTTCCTAAGTATATATTTATAAGCGTAATGATTCGTATGTTATTGATTGAATTCGCGTTTACTTGGTATAACTCCATTATAACACGGTGATAAAATAGCAATTTTAGTACTACAAAATTGTCGTCGTGTGATTCGTATGATGTTTAGAATCTTTGTTATATTTAAAGAATATATAAATAAATGAATAATTTACTTCATTTGGTCCAAAGTTTTTAATTTACTATAAAATAAATAAGTAAAATTATTTAGCGAAATTGAAGGATGTTTTATAAAACATTTTATCATATATCTGTTCTACACTCAGTTGTAATGAAATTGTTGCTAACAAGATGCGGTTGGATAATGCTGCAATCTTTGTTTTTTTTTTTACTTTCAGCTGCAATTTGTGAGACATAACTACTTTGCCGTAGTTAAAATTTGATTATATATATATATTATTTATATTGTAAATATGTATTATGTGACACAGCTGATAAATAAATAAAGGTTTTGATAAAGCAAAAAGGCGATCTATTATAGTCTTTGAAATATAATCGCAATAATGGCTTTGTAGCTGAATCAATGTTAAGCCAACATTAGGAAATATAGAATAAAACTATCAATACTTTTGATTTTTGATTTCAAACTATGTTAGATAAAAAAAGATGTCTGCAAAACATCTGGTATTAAAAAAACCCTTTTGGACCCTCGTTAACATAATGCATAAATAATAAGTTTTGTTCATGATAAGTCTGCTAAAGATATTAAACAGATGACTTCGGGGCTTGTTTTTTTCTCAGAAGGCACTTAACATTTTTTTCAACTTGCGTACCCTTTTCAATCTGAGCCACAACCCCACGGCACTGCTTCGTCGGTCGTATTTTAACATAATCCCCATGCGTATTATTTTTAGAAAACTACGGTAACTAAGTTACAAAACAAAGGAATATGACAACACTAACTTATATATATCACGATATTCTAATTATATTTTATATTAAAAAAAACTACCAAGGACCACTACAAGGGGCGTTCCTTTCTTCTTATCAATGAGCACTATGGTGACGTGCGTTATCGATACTTCGTCTATGAATTTTTTACTTTATTTCAAATTATGCGTAGGGAAGTATGTCGCAACTTTCGGTTGTGGATCTAAAGACGTTGAATCTCAGGGGCAATAGATTGATAAATTCATTTTTCAATCTATCTATGAAATTTTATTCAGAGTCATGGATATTTTTACTGCCTGAAACTTTCTTCCATTATATCTGATCTTAAAATTGGGGTGGAGCGGTAGAAATTTTGCAACTTATTTCAATTCTTCTTTTATTACTCTGATTGAGCAACTGGGCAATAAGCAGGATCAAGGAAAAGCTTCATCCGAGTTACTTTCATTAAGAGCTCATATGCTTCAGAATTGGATTGGCTGGTATTACAGTATATTCTAAAAAATAATTGCCAACCATAATTGTAAGCAGTCTTAAATACGAATGTTTTATTTTTGTATCTATATTGTTGAACTCATATTACTAATTGAAAAAACTTTATCTAAAACCCATTATTTTTTTGTAAAAAGGTTATCTAGTTAGAATTTAAATTGGTACTCCGTTAAATTCACCTGCCTGAAAATATACTTCTTATCAACTAAGGTTTAATTAATGAACTACATTTTCAAATCAGATATTTCAATCAGATTCCAAACAGAGTCATACTCTAATTGATTTTTATGGAAAACAGTTCTTCTAAAATATGTATTTTGTTGACGTAATTTCAATCTTTCAGTAATTACTTGTGTATTTTTTTGGATGGTCGAAATGTTTTGTAATTGAATAATTCCTTTTCTTCAATCTAATAAAAGTCGCATATTAAGTATTTCACATATTTCATATTTATAGAGTATTGTCACTATAGGAGAGAGATTACGCAACCTGAGGATTTATTTTTATGAATTAGCTGTCAATCATCTCACTGTGATCTCTTCGTTAAGCTACAAAAGCATTACTTCCTAGTATGACTGTAATAGCAATAATGTATTAGTTTTACGGTGTATTATTCTGTAATTCTGCAGGGAGCTATAGAGGAAAAGTATTTCTGCTATACAATTGTTTTATTCGTGTGACATGTTGCGTTATTAAGTCTTTCGTTGTATGTTTTGAAAATGTAAATGTACGCGGGCGGTCAAATCGTGCTTATTGCCGGACGGAGAGGCAAAAAAAGTGTGGAGGAGAACTGTTCCCTTTTCCACAGTGAAACATTTATACTCCGGTCATTTGTGTGTGCATGAGTAGTTTTGTGTCTTCTTGCAGATGTTATCCGTTACGAATTAGCATTTTGCGGCTAATTGATCCGCGCCACGAATGTCGCATCCGTTTATCCGGGGGCAAGCACGACCTCGCGTTGACGGCACACCGCGCAACCAAAGTGACCTCACGGCAATACTAACTTCATGAAACAAATGAAAGAATACAATTTTTTCACTTCTATCATCTATCGTTTGCAATGTTTTGTTGAACCTATTCACAAAGAATTATAGCTTACGTAGAAAATTTGAAAATCTTTTAATTTTATGCGCTCTTTATATACGAAATTTCATTTGTTGTTTTGATAATCCATATTAAAAAACCTTTCTCATGAAACCTATCATAGAATATCTTTTCTTCGTCATTTTTTCAAAGCCAAGATATAATCGATGATGAGTTGATATGATTTTTTCGAAATAAAATTTTATTTTACAAATTGATATTTTTAAAATTTTTGGAAGCATTCATAAATTGACATAATTTAAGCACGCTTTCTTTATCACCAGAATCTCAATAAAATTTATACCAGTACGATTGAAATTTTTTAAAATGTGTAACATTTGCATCTTTTTTTTATAAATAATAATGATTTTAAAAACTGTTCGTTTATAAAATTTACCGCATTTCAAGATTATAAAAGTAAATATTTTTTTTGTAAATAAATTGTGGATTTTTCGCGTATTTTTAACTATTTAATTTTTTCTAAAACATTCAAAGTTTTTCAATTGAATGAGAGTCCCAAAAAACTGAATTAAGCGTTTCAGTTATTTTTTTCTGCAATAAAAAAAATCTGTCGTCTTACGTAAAAGTTCAATTAAACTCAAATAATATCAATCTTACCTATGAAAATAAATTATTAACGATTTAATAAATTATTAGTGAACACAATTTCCAATAGCAACATATAACTTATGTAAAAATAACTTTTTTTATTTTTCTGCCGAGAATGTGCGTTTTTTATTATAGAATAAAAGTTTAATTTTTATTATTTTCTGTATGAAATTATAATATAATATAAAACATTAATATACTTTGAGAAGTATTTCTGGAATATTATATCTGTAATTTATTAAAATTTCAATTCATGGTTGCCCTAGCAAATGAACAAAACACAAACTTTTCTTATCACAACATTCACAACCAAAAGAAAGAACGTAACATATCTATACAATTAGTCACGTTTTCTCTACCGTTGAAGAGATAACAAGCGGGGAGTGGTAGTCATTTTATTATTTTTTGTGGGCAAGATGTTTATGACTCATTTTTTTATATAGCTTAATATCAATTAGTCTTCAGTATTTGTAGGAACAACATTTTCACTTTGAAATTGCTTAGATAGGAACTTCATAATTTAATGGATGTGTTATCAAATATAAAAGTAAAATACGATGGATCCGAGCACTTAACATCTAAGCTACGCGATGAAACATTAAAATGTACCCATAATAAATTATTTATCAATAACCATCGTAACTTACTTGGATAGAAATATATTCACTCGAGCTAAGGAACATGTAAGATCATTCAACAGTAAAAAAAACAGATTCACAATTCGCTAATCACGTTATAAAGGAATCACATAATATAAATTCAAACTCAGCGCCTAAGTGTTTGCATCTTTGTAGTAAGGGTCGGAGGATGATAGACATTAACTATCACAAAGGATTTTTAACGAACAAACTAAGATATGTCGATCACCATTGCTTAACTCTCTGCGGGGTGCTTCTTTATTTCTGTAATAGACCAATTCCGTGCCATATGTAAACTTATTGATACAGCCGCCTTTTTAATTTCATTTTTAATTTTTAGTTTTATTGCGAGCAAGAAACAAGCTAGGTCGTTAGGAGAGAAGATGTATTGTGTACCTTTTCTACACAGCAATATATAGATAAGAAAATCTTCGGTTAAGCATAGTTCTGACGATGGCGTAAGCCGAAATAGCTATCAACTATATTTTTTAAAAATATTTTTTTAAAACTAAAATACATTGCTATTTTTTTCACCGTGTTAGTCATTTCGTATTTATTAATTTTGCATCTTTTTAACTTGATTATAAAGTATAAAATTATAAATATCATTATACTTAATATCGTTTTTATTATTTCATTATTGCCCAAGTATAATATGTTATTATACAAGTACGTACGTAAATATCATTGTACCGAAAGGTTTACGAATTTCTCCCTAAATTACGTTTCCAGAAACACACTTGCCAGCCTAAAAAACTAAACGTGTGTATTTTTTTACTGAAAACGGACGCGAGGCATAATGATGCCTCTCCAAATGGACGAAGATGGATGTGCCCGTGATAGGGATCGATCCCGTGTCTTCCAGTTAAATGATATGTCACCGGGCCGAATAGTGGTTCGCCTTCCGACAACTACCAGATGCGTTTTTTTTGTAGCCCTACATATTTTTAAACTGTTTTTTACTGGAAGCCCAGACCATTTAAGGAGAGGCACTATCAAAGTATTCAATCATATTCAAATTCGAACATATTCCTATGTCTTTCCAATCAAGATTTCCAAATAAGATTATTACTTAAGTAATCTTCGTTTCACATTTTATTCCAAACAAAAAATAAACTTTTAATTCTCTTCTATTTTCAATAACGGTTTTTTGTATGAAATGTTAAAATAGTGGTTGATACATTTGCGCATTGCTACAATTGTTATGAGGATTTCAGGACATTAGAAAAAATGTGGACTTTAATTCAGTTAATTCTCTCTTCTGTTTCTTGCCAATTTTTAAAACATACATATAATATTTATATTTATTTGACCTTTTAAAACTTTGTACGATTCTACATTTTTTGTCACTAACGGCCAGGAGTTCGCCTTTTGTCATCGTCATGCATTCTATCACACAGATGCACTGAATGTTTAGCCGTGTTAGTGATAAAACATGTGGAATCGTACAAAGCTTCAATAATTCAGATTTTCATATTCAGTTAATATCATAAATTTTATCTTTATTTGCTTTGTAAATATATCATATTCATAATAACTTTAATTCCCTTCAATGTGTAAAATCATAGTCTCACATTATTTTCTTTACTTAAAAATAACTATCAATTCGTAGAACACTAATCTGTCATCAGATTTTCGCTAAGTAGGCACTTAAATTCAATAATAAATCAATATTTTTTCGGCGTATTAAAAAAAAGCATAAGAAGAAGAATCGACCTGTTCTGACCGCACCATAACTCACTATTGCATAGCCTTTTTCACAACAATATAAATCACGCATGGTAATGAAAAAAGGTATGGCCCCATTCAAAACATCAGGTGTAAAATGTTTACAACAAATCTCTTAGTCCGGGTGTACAGTAAAATGTATTCGCTCACTTAACTGACCATGTAGAATGTCGAATATATTTTATCGATATTTAGTCGAAGGCACTATGTACCTTACAAAGATCTAACATAAGAAGGCAGGCATTATGATTATTTAATATAAGTATTTATTATTCTTACTTATTTTATATAATTACTATTTTTGTAGGTAAATATTTTTATTAGACGAATTCCGTAAATACGTACGATAGTTTTTTTACAAAAAGTATATATACAATTAAAATATTTGTTATGGAATATGTTCTACTGTTGAAACGAATATTAATGAAATTGTGTGCCTAATTTTACAATACAATAACACTAATTTGCAAAAAATCGGTTGTCACTCTATGAGAACTAAGAAACAGCGAGTACAATTTAAATTGATTTTTCTTATTCAATAAAATTGTCTCTGATATATTATTATATTTTGTTCGGCCGAGTTCTAAAAAAACAGCTCTAAAGAAGCATTCTTAAATGTTTTTTATTTCTTAACAATCCAAACAAATAGTGTATTAAAAACTATAATTAGTATTCGTCAATGAGCTATATACAATAATATATATATAATGCTTACAACAGTTAAGAAAAAATATTTGGTAGATATCGATTCATTCAAAATTAAGGTAATTTTAAGCTCAGTCTCATTCCGATTTGATCGAGTGAGTGAGCACCAAATAGGCGTCAGACGGGACTTTTTTTATTTTATAGCCTAGCAATAAAGTTTAAATTTATAAAGGAATGAGACCACACAACAATGGCGTCGCGATCAATTATTATTGCGATTCATCCGTGAAATTGAATCGATTGCTTTGAAATTCGCTGCAAAGAATGTTGCCATTAAAATGCCGAAAAAACCAATTTGTATTTTTATAGAAACACATTTTCAGAAGCAAAGAGACAGTATGACCGTACCGATTATCTAGTGAGTATCTATCTAGGCAGTGAGTGTTTGGTATTATACTATTATGCGAAATGACGCGACTTAGATAATACATTTAGTCAATTTAATTAAAAACCGCGTAAAGTATATTTTGTTTCAATATTCATCGGCTTGTTTCGATATACGCACAGATTTCAAAATTATGGACTAAAATTCAAGGCTTTACTTAACTTTTCTCCCTCCCATCAGATTTTAATTTAAAAATAAAAGTGTTTTCCTAACTCATGAATCTTCAATATTTACTGTTTTCAAAAGAGAGAATGAGAGGAAAAGTCAAACTGTTCTTTTATATTAACTTTTTAAATATATAAATTTTTTATAAGACTATGTATGAACGACAATATGTTTTGCGTTTTTATTGATTTCTTCAATCCTACTTAAACGGTAAAATGTCGAAATACATGTGTTACATTAAATAAAATACATATTATTTTTTGAAGAATCATGATTCGTGTTAAAACAAAACTGTGCTATGCGAGTATCGTGTTGAAAAATCGGTGGGTATATATGATTATAAATAAAATGTTTATAAAAATATTTTTTAAATAAATTATTCATAATAAATAAAGCACATTTTTCAATATCTTAATATCTCAAACAGTTTGAAGTATTCTTTTATTTGAGAAATAACCACAAAAAAGATACCATTTAAAAAAATCAAATCACTTAAGAAGGTCGTGCACGATTCAACAACTTTTTCTTCGTGTAAACGGTATAAGTACCAGATGAATAGAAAGGGATAATCGGTAGGTCGGTCATTAATGACAAACCAGTCAAGTCATACTTATTTTAAAATCGTATCACACATAGTTCTTTCTTTATCACGCGCATTATGAAGGTATATGTAAAGAATGGGATGGAAGTATTTCATTATGCAGATCGTGACTCGGAGTTGCCGCACGAGCTCGTCTTCCGCTGACACCTGGAGCGGTATTCTAAATTCAAAGATGATTCCTTGTTAACTAACCCAGACACAAAGCAGGCCTTCCACAGAAGAAAAAAATACATGAATCGTATCTTATAACGGCGTATAACTGATATATTATAATATAATCATTCAGACCTCCGGGATTTATTTATTGGATTAGTTGGCTTATAAATTCTTATAAGAGTTAAGCCTAGCATAGAAAGAATAGAACAATTATGCTTTTCAAAATAATACCTAAAATCGCAACTCGTTTTTTTTTTTTTCGTAATATTCAACCTCAATATATTTAATAATTATTTTATTAAATTTAAATTGTCACAACTTCACGTCAAGTCAGTTTACTTTTAAGGTGTTAACTGTCACTTCTTGGTGGAGAGGCATGATGTTTTATTGTAAAAACACATTTGTTAGTAATTATTTCCACAATATATTTTTTGATCAGGACTGGTTTCGCTCATCGTGAGAATTATCAACTGATGCATCTACATGCTCGCGATGAGCGACACCGGTCTTGATCAAAAAATATACTGTGGAAGTTAGTACTAAAAATGTGTTTTTATTATTTAAAATATAAGTCAGTACTGTTGCAACCGTGTGATAGAATGCCTGAAGATGCCGAAAGGCAAAACCCGGATCGTTAGTGACAATACATATGGAATCGTACAAAGTTGTAACAATTAAAATTTGATATTAAATTTCCATCATTACATGAATTGATGTTGGAATTCGAATAAATAATTATTGTATTATTCTACACAATATTTTCATTAAAACTATTGTAGTTCATTTCTTTCTATTTCCAGTGTATGGATATGAAATAAAAGATCGATATTTAATAATCATTAAAAAAACTGCTTTTATCATATTTTTTGTTAAAATAGAAACCTGAAGCTAGAGGGGATTCGAGTGTACCTGCCTTCAATTCTTTCGGGACCGCGTGATGTCCGTTTTATTTTTTTGTTATATCTCAGGGTCCAAACTTCTTTATCAAAAAAAAAAGATTTTTTTACCACCGAATTTATTTATTAATTTAACAGAATTCGTAATTAAAGGATTGAAATACAGTATAACATCGATATATATATATAAATATATATAAAAATGGTGACAAATACATCCGATCTCTTCAAATAAACATATTAAATTACTATAAGAACCAGCCTTGCAAACTTCATTGCTATGTTCAGACTACAAGTAGAATAGCATAATGATTCAAATTCCAATGCGAGATGTATGACGTTAGTAGTATGCGTTGGACATTATTTTTCAAGTGGTGACACTTGATATTAAACATTTTTATCATATTTTTTTTTTGGTTTTTATTGATATAAATTAGAAATTGCTAATTATGTAAAAAAATATAATTAAATTAATTTATTATTTTCCTGCGCGTTAAAGGTTCGCAACACCTGTAATGGGGTGACAATTCTCACTGGCTATTTTCTGTAGTCCGCTTCATTACGTATACCTACCCGATCTTAAATTAATACAACTTTATTAATTACCAAACTTCGTGAAACCGCTTAAGATGCGCAAGCGCATTATGATTTATTTTGTTGTCGAGTGGAAACAGGAAGCAACGAAAACTTTTCAATCGCGATTTAGTATTAAGATAATTTAGAAATAAAATATACTTTACCCATTATAAAATAACAATCAATAAAATATTTATAACTTTTTTTCATTGCACGTTGCAGATTTAATTTATCTATTTTGGATCAAATCAAAAGCATTTTGTATGTATTACATAAAACGCTTTTGGTGTACGCTACAATATTTTTTTAATATAGAATATATACATCATATACATAAATATTAACAAAATCGTCGAAATATATAGAAATGACTAGATTGACATAAAATAAGCCCAGTAGAAGTTTTATAATCGTGCATAGTTTTGAATGTTTATGCATGTCTAGGAAAATAAAAAAAACAAGGATTGTTAAATATATGAAGATGTTATTTGTATCAGTCTCAATGGAAATTAGAAGTTTTGAAACGTTTTGAAAAAGCAAGTAAGAGTGATACTTTTGGAATATACATAATAGGAATAATGGTATATTATAAAAGTTTGTAGGTTAATAATAAACAAAAACACATATATGTTTTAATGATAGTCAGTTATTATTTGTTGTAAAACCCTTTCAAGAATGACTCATTAATAAGATCGTTAATGAAAATCATCATAGGCAAATATGTTAATTACTTTTAGATTAATATTATTAAATTTGTTTTAGCTGCCACTTAGTGCTTGCCTTGGTGTTTGTATTTTCATGTAATTAATACCTTTGGACGATGCTAACTGTTTATTGTATGTCAGTTCTGCTGCATTCGTGTGATAGAATGCCTGAAGACGCCTTAAGTCGAAACCCGGGTCGTTAGTGACAAAACATATGGAATCTAACAAAGTTGTAACAATTCAAATTTTATAACCTTTTGTTAATAAAAGAATGTAGCTATTTACGGTGATAATTCGTTATGTGACAATAGATTTGAAGAGTTCATTTTAATTTATTTACTAGTAAGAGTAATTCAAATTGAAATAATTTTTGTCGTATTTGATTGCATGTAGATAATTAAAAAAAAATGTACAAATATTTAAATGGATAAATGCAAGCTATCATTCGATTATTATAAACGACTCCCCTGCAGAACCACATCTTATTTTCTTCTGAGTTCTTCATTTACCTTCGATACCGCACTGATCATAAAAATAAAGAATTATTATCAGTGCATGCTCTATGAAACTAACGTAAGCTTGTAATATATTATTACATTCTGTGCATTTAGTTCTCTCGATAGTTTGCGGTGAGGTGCGAAAACAAGTCAGTAAATCCCAGGCGTGGGAGAGTTTGGCTGGCATGTGAGACTTGTTGCGCACGTGTGGGCGATATGCAGTGATATACCTGGAAGCATCTTGCGGAGATAATTTGAGAGAGCCAAGAAACAGGCTACACATAGCAGGTAAGACAGAAATTGTGCTTAGAATGGTATTGATCATAACGTCAGATTTAATCATCTGCTATCTGATTAAACGGCTACATCTCTCTTTGTCTCATCCCATGGTAAAGAAATAAACACCGCTATTCCACATTTGCAGTTTACCAGGAATACATCACTAAATATTTGTAAAGAAATTTCTCAAGTCAAATAAATAAACAATTCTGCACGATATATACACGTCGTCAAAAACTAACCGAACCCAAATACCCGAGTCGTTTATTCAAGGCAACTGAATTGAAAATATTATGATTTTTTGTTGCATATCCTTAATCTTACACTAAAAATGATAATCGTATAGGAATATGTATGATGATGACAAAATCACTTGAAAGACTCGAATCCGAATGAAAAGAAAATATACAAAAATGTGTAACGGCTTACACTTTTTCAGTTCTAAATTTCTTGTCAACTGCAGTTAAAGCAAGAGGGAAAAAATGTTAATTCAATTTAACTAAAGCACAAATAAATAAAAATTCATTGTAGTTCATTCATCTAGCTAATCGTGTCTTATTAACACTAAAAAATGATTAATATATTTTAATATGTTATATTCAATTCATCTATCTGGTAATTTATGATTGATAATTGTCATATTTAAAAAAAGGTGTTGGTTAAATAAAATTTTTAATGTATTTTAATTTTTGAATAAAAATCAGTGGCGATCTACTTTGAATGATTCCTTAACTTTTCGACTGTAGACTATTTAATTTTATTTATGTTTCATACAATTATTTATCTCAAACTTTTGTTATAGTTTTAATGGAATAAATAAATAAATCTTTATTTTTAGTTGATAATGCTCGCAAAGAGTGAAACCGGTCCGGTAACTTTATCATAAAAAGTGAATGTTGTTCTTTAAAAATTACATTCCATTTATTTCAAAATTATTTACCATTCGTAAACTTTGAAGATTCAAATGTATTGAATTGATTTCCAGATTATTTATTTATTTGATAAATATACTACAAAAAAACACAAATCATTAGTTTATAGCTTTTGCAACGTCAAAATATTTAAACATTTAATGTTGGAAATTAAAGAAATAAGCAAAAAAAAATGCTAGCAAGAAATTTAGCCAAGCAAAGTCATGTAAAATTATGGAGTTAAATATAATATAAAATATCTAATTTATATATGCATACGTACATATTCTAGTATGGTGAATGAAATATTTGACACTCACGCATTATCAGAGCGGCATAAAATAGAAGTGTCAATCAAACTATCAAAGAAGATTATTTTCAATAGGATAATACTGTTATCGCGGATAACCTTGAATATGCCCGTTGACCTCTTTGGAGATCGAATTTGCTCTAGGCGGTTACTAATGCCCAATATAATGTTACATACATAATAATTTATCTATGCATGGTGAGATATTACGGGTTCTAGCAAAATTACAAATTTAAACGATAAATCGATGGAAATATAATACTCGGTAGAGGAAAGTTTGAGGAATTCTTGTTAGTATATTGTGGAAAGCTCAAAGTGTAAACTATTGAGTAACAAATTATGTTCAATGTAATTACTCGTTTTATATGCATACTTCAGATATAACTCTAAAGGAATTTGGATTAAAATAAATATTTTTTATTATTTACAGTCACTAGAAAGTTATCGATACAAATATTAGGTATGCCAAATACAATTATATTATACAATTTGAAAGTTCTCATACAAAATTTTTAGCGGTCTTAAAAATAAAGAAAATAAAAAAAAGGTACAAATAGTGAATAATCTGGCCACCACTATGTTATTATAGGTTTGGAACACAATTTGTGACAAGGTCAATCAAGTTTGTTGATTTTATGAAATATCTTTGAAATCATAGAATGGATAATTGTAATGAAATGTTTTTTTACAATTATATTTGTTAAATATGGAATATCTAGTGATAAAAAAAAGAATCGCGGTTTTTGCATTGATATTATATGTGATATTAAATATGTTTAAAATTTTCGTACATATGTATGTAAAATTAATTAAAATTTATTTTAAAATTTAATAATTAAAATTTCTTCAACGTATTCGCAATTTTATAATAAGACCAAAATAAATACCTCTACATGCCAAAATTTAGCAATTGAAACTACTAAAATATCAAGTATACATAGGTGTTAATTATTTCCAAAAAAATGTATCCCAACGTGTTAAATCTTAGGCGATTTTCTCGAAGTATTAATTAATACTTGAATATCGCCTAAGAAAACGATTTTTTTTTTAAATCTAAGAATATTTATTTTTTAAATTCAAACTCCTACTGAATGTTTGGCGCCCATAATTGATCAATTCCAATGATTGCATTTTTTATTGAAAAAAAAAATATTGTATTTAAAATGTAAACATTGTAGACAAATGATCAGTGCCAATCCAATGAAATGTTGATATTGCTTGAGACAATACGCTTGTTGGTAAAATGCCAAATTTATTTCAACGCTAAAACGTTTCATTATTAATGTTTATATTGCCGCGCAATATATTATATTTGGAGAGATAGCAATATATTTTTAAACAAACAAAAAATATATTTTCCGAATATTTTTATGCTATAAATAATTTAGAGAAAGAAAATGAACAATGATTCATGTCATGATAAATTTACTGAAATATTAATATTTTTGGTCTCAAAAATAAATTTTCGTTTCGAATGAAGTAAGTAGCAATAGTGTTTTTTTTGTAAATAATGATTTATCTTGAGATGTGATAAGTAAATATATCGCATTTATTAATTTTTGTTGTGTTTGCATACATCATGTGCTGTAAATTTATTTATCTGTATTCGGTTTCATGTGACACTAACACTTTTTTTTTGTAAATGTTTTCAAAGTTTTTATTATAAAAAATGTAGTGTAAAATCAGTATATTTCTTTTTTCAAACTCATCCTTCAATACGAACACACTCTTAAGTACGTCTGAAATACAACCAGTTCCCTTTGAAAAACGTTTGTTATGTTCTTTATTAAGTCCACATATAACCCACTATAAAAAAATGGGAGAAAATAATATACAAAAACAAAAAAAAATGTCGATACAAAATTTGTCAACATAAATAAGATAATAAGTTTTATCTATTTGTGAATATTATAATTTATCACGTTTTGGAGGTGTGAAGTTCAGTGGTAGGCAACACGATGATTTATTTCCCCCCTTTTAATTAGCCAGTGTCGCTATTATGCTCGAGTAGGTAGATCGATAACAATTGCATAGGGCAATCATGCTAGTGTACGGTTGAGTTCTGCGGGGGTGTCAATTACTATCTTATTAAGAGCAATTAATTGATTTCAAGTGGTATGATAATGTTTTATTTAGTTTTCAACAAAATATATTATGTATGTTTATTGTATTCTCTCTTAAATTGATAAAAAAGGTTTCGAATTGAGGTGTGTTTTATTTAATGTTCTCACTTAACTGATTCAGCAATTTGAATAATAATACATTAACACATTAAAAATATTTATAAATATTATTGTGAGAGTATAAGAATGAAAATTGTCCACCATTGACATGATAATCAGTTAACGAAGATTTCTAGACAATATCTAGTGAGGCATATTGATTCGATCGAGTTATTTTTATACGCTGCATACATGACTTAGCTATTTATGATTTGAAACTATTCGCCAATAAATAATGTAAGATAAAGCATTTGAGATTTCTTGAGAATTTTATGATTCGACTAGCACCTAACCATGCGTTATTTTGAATAGATTTTGAAGTGTTTTTTAATTTCATTCAAATGTGATATTTGCATGGCATCAAGATGAGTTTTTGGAAAATATAGAGACACAAATTCATTACTCATCTGTTTTTACCAAAGGTCTAACCAAAAAGCTTTTGATAAGCTTTTTTTGTGAACCGTTTAAATGTTATAATAAATAGACATGAGATATTGTACAATATATCGGTCTTGTAAATGTAATCTTCCATCGCCTATAAATAATATTGTATAGTTTATTACGCGCAATAATCTATATACATATGATTTAATAGCTGTAATACTTTATTATTTTACGAGATTTTATATTAAAATACCTTGCAGTTTTGTATTAAATAATTGTTGCTCTGATAGTTTTATTGTGGACTGCAATAGATATATAATCGTAAACATTTAACAGGATTTTACGTAAAAAGTTGAGCAAAATGACATTTAGACTTGTTTCACAATTTAAACAAAAATTGTGGGTGCTTACCGTTCACTTTTGGAATCGAATAATAAATGTTAATAAAATTTTCTAAAGACTCTTTAATACAAAGCCATCTTAAACATTAAGACTGCACAAAACATGTGCTATATTTATTTGATAAATAATTTTGATATCTAAAATAAACTATACAAATATTTTAGATGCAACATTAATCTTTATAGTGTATTGAATATTATGATAGTTTTAATATGATTTTGTTTTTTTATTAATACGTCTCTATGAAGCCTACCTCATATATTCTACGGATAACTATGCGAAGACTACGATAATATGTGAGGGTATCGAAATGTTTTAGAAAAAAAATATGCACATCACACACACACATAGACTCTCTCTCTCTCTTTTCATGCGTATCATACACTGTAAGTGTCTAGAGAAAATAAAATCAAGTCATTATAATTTTATAATAACGTTACTCAAGATAATTTCTTGTATGATGAAGAAATTTTTATTGAAAATAATAATTACAATTTTATGACTCATTGTTAGCTTGGTTTTCCATTTAATTTGAAAATGAATTCTTATTGCTCGGGGCGCAGTTAATTGAAGCATTTGTATACGCAGATACTGAGTAAAAGAACTAGAAAATAAAATAACTGATGAGCGGTAAACACGTAATGAGAACGAATGAGAAATGCTCAAAAGAAAACATGAAGGGGGTTGTTTGAAATATTATTAGCGGAAGCAAGGGTGAGAACATTAAAAATAACAAAGCATGTTAGAATTATTGTACTTGCTTGATAACGAATGAGTAGCCAATTGAAAGACAAATAATGTTGTTTGCTGACTTTATTTGGTAAATAAATAGAACCTGTTATGCTTATTGATACTTGTAATAGAAAATTTGGAGAAATTGAAAGTCATAAAGAAACGAGCAGAAAAAATACTACTAGCCCTACAGCTATACAGCACAATAATTTTGTATTTATAGTTATATTATAAATAAACTCTTCGGAAAGATTGCATCTAAAATATTATTTTTCAATTTATGTATTCTACATTTACGTATTGCAAAAACTTTAATGATGTCAGTAAATTTATAACTGAAAATAAGCTATGCTATATTTACAATATAAAGCCAATCTGTATATTATTTTTGATTGTTCCCATTACTGTTAACCCATTACCAATCAATTTGGTCAAAAGGAGATAATATATATGCGCTTCCAATTTGGAACATATAGATACTTAATGGGTGTAATATAACATCAGTTTTTTCTTCGAAAACTGCTTGTCACTCAGACGTTCAGCACTTTTTGAGGAAATACTTTTGAATAGAATCGAATGGATGGAAGATAATTTTCAGACACCAAGAACTCTACGAAGATTGCTACCTCTATTGAAAAAACGTTGTTTTTACTGGGACTTTTCAATCCTGTCAGATGTGCCACGGCTCCCAATAACATTGACCACTGCACCACATATTCGATTTCGTATTGTTAAATAATTGTCGATTCTAAATATTCATTAAAATATAATGAAATATCTGGCCTTTGTAGAAATAAAGCCATTCATATACGTGATTTTACAGAATCCCGTCTTGTTATATTCAAATAAACATTAATAAAGCCGAGAGAAGAGAAAAGATGATTATACGCTTCTGAGAGATAATTCGAAATTATTACACGGCTGGTTACAAAATAAAGCATTTCAGATGTGCATAATGTACAATTTATTAAATTTTGCTTCATTGTTATTTTAATGTGCAATCTCGCTTGAGCTGAAATTTCAATCGGTATTACAGTATTAATTGTGCAGTTAAATGTCCAATGTAATGTAGTGTACAGGAATATATGTTGATATATTTTATCAGATTTACATTCCATGTAGCAAACAAAAGAAAGGTCACTAAATCATATATAAACAGTTGTTGCATCAATAAATAATTTATGATATCAACTGTAGGTGCTTGATAGAATTTAAATATCAAAAATTAATAATTTAATCATTTATATATTTTCTTTATTTCAAATAAAGTTTCAATTAGTTGGTCTTTTATTTGGAATAATTTTAGTTGGGAGGTAAATGTGCATGTTAGACACCATGAATGCCCAAACAACAAAAATATATCCATTTTTATCATTTTTTATTGCTTTTATCGCTTATCATTGCACAAGATAAAGAACAATTTTTGTTGTAATTTATTATTGGCAATATTTGGTGGTGTGCTTAAATAGAAGAGGGCGCAAGAGTTTTTATTTGAAAATATCATATAAAATATTACTATATAGTTGTCAATTATATTAACTTATTATCATAATAAGTATTTATTTCATATTGGTATGGCTTAATTTTCCCAATATATTTATACATTTTTTTTTTGTGTATCAAATTCAATGAATGGATTTTTTTTCTCCCATGATTAAAAATCCCTGTTTGATCTTGTATTGATGTTATAGTTTTATCTTCAATAATAAGCTCGCCATTTTTTGCAATCAGAAAATGATAAACAATAAAAGTGGGCGTAGACTATGTTGCGTGCATTCCTTTACATGCGGTATTGTATATGCAAGTAAAAATTGTAAAACAAAATAAAGAGGAAAGTCCATTCCGGAAATAAGAAAGTCTTAAAAAATATCTAATTCAATTTAATCGCAGCAAATAATATGGTAAATAGCTAATATTCTCATTTGATATGAGATAATTTTAGTCTACCCAATCTATCTCAAGTAGTCACATAAGAAAAATCATCAAAGTGTTACTCATTTTTAAAAGAGAGTTACTAATTATTTGCTCTATTAGTTTGAAATTACATTTATTATCTCGGTGCAAGAAACTATAATTAAGACTCGTTTACAGAGTTGGACAAAACAGCGGATGCTAACCGGTAACGCGTCAAGAAATTTTGCTGGGCTTAGGGGTCATTAGAATATCGTCATCGGAACCAATAATACAGAAACTTATTTCGAATACACATTTTATAATTCAAAGGGAAAATTATAATTTCTCAGTAAAACTATATGACATCATATTTTGTTATAATTTTGTACTCTATTGCAAAAATATTTTAGTGGTCAGTGAGATACGAATAGTCGACGACCACTGAAATAGAAGTTGGGCGAGGAGAGTTGAAAATATCCCCAGCATCAAGGCATTTGAATACAAATTTAAGCATCAAATGAAATAAGCGACATTTTACGCTCCAAGACTCCGGCCTAATAGTCCTCAGCGTGAAATCCAAAAAACTTTGATTACTTGGATACATGATCAAAATAAGTTCAACTTTCTTGTTCAGAATAATACTGCATGGTTAAGAGAAATATAGTTTTGTTTGAATGTATTTATAATTAGTTTACCACTGTATAATCTTGCACGAATTATTTATCTACTAAAAGCAAAATTCGAAAGAAAAATATTGCAAGAGCCAGTAATTTATTTATTGCTTCAAATACTGCGAAACTTTTCTTTTGAGAAACAAAAATAGTCGTATAGTATAAATTTTGCTTTAACTTTACTCAAGCGGATTAATAGCTTTCGTAGCTTATTTTGTATTTACTAACTACAACATAAATAATTAAAATATATTTTTCAAAGACGTTCCACTGCTTAAATTAATGGCGAAGTAAGTAAAACCGTTACCAAAACATATTTTCAGTTGGATATCATCAAATGGTTCTTCTTTCATAGCTGAATTTTTGTTCTGTTTTTTTTTTAAATATTCATTAATATTTCAATAAACATCGTAATTAAATTAAAAAAATATTCGATTTCCATTGAATTGAATAGTTTGACGAATAACAATGAATTTCTGACGGATTTTTCGTTTTGCAAGATTGACGGGTTCGTTAGAAATAAAACAACAACTATACGGAGGAGTTTGGGTGAAATATTTAATTTACGTCGGACTTATATATGAATTGAATATTCATAATTATTACGTCCCAAGCAGTCTATAAAGTTGTATATTAACATTGTTTTTTCTCTCAAGTTATTTGGAATATAATGTAATCTGAAACTTTGAAAATTGCCGCCCTATTTCTTATTTAAAAACATTGCTTGAGATTTTATGAAAATTTGTTATATTTGAGTTGTCATAATTTTTAGTGTAGTTATAATCGTTATCTTATTTATTTAATGAAATGTGTGTAAAACTTTAGACAACATAAATATTTTTGTGAAATTTAAATGTCTCGCGCAATAAGTAAATCTTAGTAATAACTACAATTTAGTTTGTAAATTTTAATTTTGAAACAAGGCTTTGTGAGTATGTATAGAACTTGATTTGAAATGTAATTTTGTATTAAAAGGTTAATAATAATAGGCGTGATTATTTTTAAAAGCCACTATTTAAGGCAGTCAAACGCTTTTGGTACACGCTTAATGCTCACATTAAAAATGATGGCCAATGAATTTGGACAATAGGCAACTTTCTTTCGGGTAAGCGCAATAAACATCGAGAAGCTTCTTCGGTAGAGGGTAATAATCATAAAATCTGACACACGTCAAAATCACGGCCGCATTGTACGACCTCTGTGCCTTACACTCTACGCCTTTACACAAATAAAAATAGTAATGAACAGAATATAAAAGAAGATTAGGCATAGTATCCTCCCACAGTTGTTCGTTCCCGGTTCCTCAATCAAGATACCCCTAATGACCGAGGATTTATTTCGTTCTCACACTCCGTGGAACCGAACAGTTCGATCGGTTTAGTACTGTTTGATTCTCAGTGAACATCAAACTATGAAAATGGACTTATAACACCCATAATATTTTCAATTTCTCAATTATTTTAAAACGTGTCCACAAATAACGTAATTAAATTTGCTTGAAGCTAATGATTGAAAATACTTGAGTCCACATATAAAACATTTTATAAATTTGATGTTATTCGGTTTATGTCATATTTTCATTGCACAGCTTAAAGCTAGGAATTAATTATCAAATGAGCAGATTTATTCACACGCGCATATATTATTGTAGGAAGATTGATCTCTATTTAAAGATAATTATAGTAGTTTAAAAGTGTAAAATCTTGCTATATTATTATCGTAGAGTGGTATACCTAATATGTTTTGTGTAATCAAAATCGAAACTTATACCGATTTAGATTGTTTATTTTGTTTTATTTATTCGATTTTTAAGTGGAAAGAATATGTGAATTGGTGTTATACTTAAGCGAGCAACTCAAATTTGGTCATATAATAAATATAAGATTAAAAGTTTATGAATGCATGAAGCAAATGATTTTTTTTCATTTAAAATGCTCCATGCCATAATAAACCCATGGAATCTTTTCCCCAGTTGATCCAAACATAAATGCGAGATACTTCTCGAATTAAAATTCGAAATGATGTTGTACACAATACACAACCGATGAAAAAGTTTTTGGTGAAAAAGTTTAAATAACTGTTAGTCTAAAATATATCAGAATAATGTAGTGTTGAGATAATTGGTAGTATAGATCATATCAATTGTAATTCACTAGTTCATTTTTTGATTTGTGTAAGTCAGTGATAAAGAATGCATTGAGAAGCGAGCCATTACTATAGGGTCCTCAGGGTCATTGGTCGTCGACTTAAAACTCGATACTTTAGAGTTGAGTCGAACACCGCCCACTCCCCTACATCTTGTTTACATCTTCGACCTGAACTCTGCATTGGATTTTAACGTAAAACAATCCTATTTAAATTAATGATACAACACGTTATGTGAAATCTAATATTTAAAGAAAGCTCGTTCTTTCATACATTTTATCTTGGCAATAAAACAGTTTACGATGCCGTCGCCGACATCATACAAAAATAACCAATCACAAATCTACTTTATTTCATCTTTTTCAAAGTATATATTAACAAATCCATTTAGTATGTTACCGCTGTGATATATTAAAACAGATAACTGATATATACCGAAAATGCGTTTTATATTACTAAAATCCAACGTATTCTCCATTCTTATTTCATGTAAAGCATTAAAAATAGGATATTATGGCGTAATGAAATTCATAATGTAAAAAAAAACAAATACAATTGTTGATGAAATGGGTTGCTTACAACAGTAATCAAAATTGGTTATATTTAAAAAAAAAAACGTAATTTAGAAAATAAATCAATAGAAATAATTGCATAACCGTTTATTTTTGTATTAACCGTGTTAATTTTATCATGCTCTATTGTTAAGTGTATTACGTATAATGCTAGTTTATTTTTATTTATGAATGCCATATTCTGACGTGCAGTACATTTTTACTCCACTGTAAAATATTCTTAAAAATCGACTAAAATTTTTATATAACGAACTTGGTGTACAACGAAAAATATTGTATATCTAGTGAATTGTCAAAGCCGCAAAATGTGTTACATCCTGTTAATTTTTTTTAAATTTAAGCTTCAGTGCTTGAAAACATTGCTAAACGCGGCATGCGCTTAGCACTCGTATTTGAGTTTCAATGCTCGCATGCTCGTAGACTGAACATAGTACTGACTCCTTCAGAGCTGGCCGCTCATCCAGACGTCTGAATAGCAGTTTAATTTCTTCACTTGGAGTAAAGAGTATATTCATAACTCAATTTTATAAGATTATTAATTTTGGGTTCGTTAGACCTTTTTTCTATAATGTTGTCAAATATTAACATTTACTTGAAATCAAATTGTTGTAATAGATTTTAATTGAAAAAAATATTCACCAATCTTACCGCAATAAAGAAACTAATCTCTCTCTTTTTTCACCAATGTTGTAATACCAAAAGTAATATTAAAATTTACATATGTATCTAAGTAATTTATTTTTGTGTTTACATCATGAGCTTTAACATTATTTTATATCTATGGCATACAATTTACGGATGGCTATAAATTAGTTTCAATGATTCCTATATGAATTTTCTCTATATAAAAATAGAGATTTGCGAATTGAACAACTAAACAATAATCGTGATTTAATCAATTAATAGGAATGCTTATGAAATTAAAACTCTATATATTCATGAAATCTTAAATTTTTATGTGTAGATTATTAGAAGATGGATGAAAAAATGTCTTGTGCATAATTCTGTTGATTCAAATTCTTATTGATGTACTTCTTTTTTGTTTATTCTAGAACTATTAAAAACGCCTTTATTTTAACAATGTAAATATTTCGGACTATAGGTTGTACTTTTTCAAGTCATTTCCGGAAACCCATCTGATAAAAGGTTCCTTGAAAGTTTTCCCCAACTTGGTTGGCAGTTTCCTGCGAGGTGCTCCGGAAGCGATCGGCAAAAAAAAAATGAAAAGTACAGTCCCCTATATTATTTTCTGTCGTATGCAAAAATCCGTTTCCGGTTGCCGTAGCAAGAGTCCGCCAATCCAAGGCCGAGAATCCGGGCAATAAATAAAACTTTATAGCACCGAAGCAATAAAATCCGATAAGATCATTTCTCATTGGATCACTGCAAAACTTATTCGTTCCTTCCGGTTGATCGATGTTGTTCTCCATACTCCATTTCTACTTATGTTGCAATGAAAGATGCCTATGAAGTTTTAATAAATCACGCGGTAAAAATCTATCGCTAAGTTAACCGTAGATTCAGAAATAGAAAATCAAACTTTTGTTTAACACATGCGGACATACAAAAGTCTCACATCAGGGAATTATTTTTACATATATATATATATATATATATATATTAATATAATATATACTTTTCAAAATTATGGTCTTATAATCAAAATATGTATATTTTTTATTATAGCACATTAATTTTATAGTAATATATTTTTTTTTAAATAGACAAAAATATAGCACTAAGACGAATGCAATCTGGATATAAGGTAGAACTACGTTTTTGTTTATTAACATATTATTTACCATTTTTCTGTTTTCTATCTTAATGGAAAACACACTTAAGCTAATTCACCGTTGAATCATTAACATTCGATGGTAGTTTTTCAGTTGATTTAAAAAAATAATAATACTAACTATACCGTTAACCATAATTGTTAAATTACTTTCTATTTGGATGATTTGTATTCTTAGACAAATAATAATGACCTCTGTTTAAAAAAAATAGAGACTGACTAACAACCAACTCTCGTTAAAATAAAAATTAGGCTATTATAAATGAAACACAGATTTTTAAATCTGGGAACGATTATGATATAAAACTTGATAATAATTATCTGAAATTCATTTAAACATCGATATTTTGTAGAATCTATAAAAATGTAAAACTTCAGAAAGTATTCCAACAGACGTATTTCCAAGTGAACTGTTTATTTGAGACATAAATTTATCAAACCTTCAGTACTGGGACTCGAGTCGCTGAGCACAGTTACTAAAGCCAACCATTTTGATCATATGACTTCGAATAAATACGAACATGACATAAACTAAATACCTATATTATTACATTTTTTTAAATAAAATTTCCCACTACTTATTTAAGCGCTTATTCTACATTTACAGTATATGAATGGACGAGCAAAAAACCGTAAAGCCCTTTAGTTTATTTTCTCTGAAAGTAATTTTTAATCTGTTGTTTTTATTAAAAATTATTCAACAAATTTATTTTATGGCCAAAATCCTATGCAAACTAAACATTGTAAAATTGGCTTCGGGAAGGTCGCGAAAAATTACAATTAAATTTGAAACAAACGTGACAAGGCTTAATGACCATTAATCCCATTTCACTTGGAAAACCCTGCCTTAAATTAACCAATGCGCCGGCGAAAATGAATTATGGACCTTTATTAATGATGAATAAAATAATCAGATTTTGCATAGCCCCAATTTATAGGGGAATTTTTCCACGGTTCGGGGTCGAGCCATATAGCACCTATTAAACTTAGCCCACCAGTTCCTAGTATTTTTAAGCTATTTGAAGCATATGGCTTTTGAATTGGAGCATCTGAAAAGAGGTTTTTCTATGAGGATTGTTTGTTACATAGTTGATTGGGATCTCTTTTACGAAAAGAGAAGGGATAGAAGGGTAAGCCTTCGAAAAAATTATGAAACGGAATACTAATCACTCTTACCCCGTAGTTTTGTATTCTACGCCGTTCGCTTTAGTAAATGTGCTAACTTATTTCATTCATACTACGGAGAGCTTTTTTTAATTGAATTTGCAATAGTTTCATTCAAATCAATTGCAATTGGTTTCATTAAAAAAAAAATATTTAATATCTTTAAAAAATCCATTTTAACCACTATCTACCAATACATACACATCTTCATTATTTGTAAATAATAACTCAAGAAACATAACACAAAACGTATTAAAAGAACTGAATTTGGTCGTGAACGATGTTGGTCTGAAAAATGGATACGAAAGAAAGCAATTATCGAATAAGTATTCGTTTCCTTATTGCATCATTATTACTTTAACATTTTTTAAAAGAAGGATTGGACTCCTAAAATAATGAAATTGAAATGCTCTATTTTAACTTTATGTGCTTTTAAATGACACGCTTAGGAACAAAAAAAAAGTTGCGATTTTGATCAATTTTAATATTTCATTTATCTTGATGATTAATTTTTAAAAATCGTAATCGTGTGATCTGTCACTGATAGAACGTGTTAACTATCACTGCTAGATGGAAAAGCAGTATATTAAAATAAATAAATGAAATTTCACGAACTTTTCTATAATTTTATACGATAGGAATGGTATTGCACATTGTGAGCATTATTAACTGAAACGTTATTGATCATTACATGTAAAATTGTAGAAATTTTTCTTTAAGGTTCCCTAATTAAAATATATCCTATAACGGCTTATAATAAAGGTTAATTAAAATTTTGAAATCATATGAAGTCAAATTATATTGAAAACGTGAGTAGAAGGGTCACTCTAAATATTCATAACAAATTGCAATTGAAAAAAAAAACTATAAGTTGAACTAAAATCCACCTAATCGCTTTAATAAAGATCCTGCTTGTAACACAACTATAGAGATATACATCTTAAGCACAATAATCAACAATTTATTTTTTAGTACATCATAACTAATAAATTTGATACGATGAATGAAATTTCATTATTTATTAAAGGATAGCCGAATATGAATTTTTATTGTATCCAGTCATAAATTAATGTTTTACAATAATTGTTCCAAGTAAAAATATTAAATAAATATGATTTTCATCAATTTTAATCCGTACAGTTGTAAGAATTTATATGTTTTAAGTCGTATTCGCTAAAATAGAATATCTTTATAATTATATAATTTTTCGGAGAGAAAATATTCTTATCATTAAATGTAATAAAATTATAAGCTTCTTCGAATACTTTAACGCTCCTCCACGATATTTAAATTAATATTATATTTTTAGGATTTGGTTCTTGTGTGTAATATAAATAAAATATAAAAGTACGTTCCATTAGCATACAAAAATTATTTAGTTTCAATTGAGTATTCAAATACGATTTTACTTGTTATTTTTAGCAACCAATAATGCTTTCTTTGTGTGTAAAAATAAATATTGTAAAATATATTTTCCACATGACAAAGGTTATTAGAACGATGTTTGAAAGCTTAGACTGAGAGAGGAGAGTAAAAAACTGTTTCCAATAAACCCATACGAAAAATTCAGGTCTATTTTGAAAATTACACGACTTGTTAGAGAAAAAAAACAAATCATAAATGCTGTTTGCTAATATTTTTACACTTTCTTTATGTTTAGCCATACTTGATTCCCACGTGAAGCATATAACCACAACAAAGAGTTTCCATTTCTTGCCAGAATTCTTCAGATCCTTAAGTAGAATACTTCATGTGGATAGTACTCGATGGTCGTCTGAGACACATGAATCTCGACGGTCAGAAAAATAGGTAAGTGAAATTGAGACTTTTCGGAAGCATCCTCACGTAGTGATCCAAACAAACCCGACGTTTATCAGAGACCACTGACGATACGAGGCGTTGCTTGGTGCGTATCTCAATTACACTATCTTTATAGTTTTTACCGTTTCTGAATAAAGCACGAATGCGAACATATGATAAATATAATAATACATAATCTTTGTGCTATATTTGTGCTTAAAATGTACATATCTATAGAATATAATAATAATGATTATTCTGTACATTGAATACAAAATTTAATTTAATTCGTGTTTTTGTAGCAAAACTGATCTTACACATTTTATTACCTTCGTCCGTTTGTTTTGTTAAATTTAGTCATAAATGGGTTAGCTCCTGTGCAAATTTATGCTAAAAAAAGGCAAAGCATGAGTTGTAGCCGGTCCGGTTGGCAAACAAAACACAAACAAAAAGTTAAGCGTGAAATGATAAACATAGTAAAATTATAATGGCAGAGTAAAAAAGGGTTGAAAACGATTTCGGCTTTGGGAGGTCGCTCCATTACGATGTAGTGAGACTGTGGGGTAGTTATAGGAACTACAAATAATTCGTCATCGGATTTTTTACATTGAATAAAATATTTTGGCCTTATGCTTGAAACATTATTTATGCGAATTTATGGAAATTTTATTATTATGCTGATGATATGTATGGTTTTCCGAAGATTTTTTTCCAAAAGTATACTATTATATTATACGAATTTGAAAATAAACGACTAGTAGTAAGTATTTTAACTCTAAATCTCGATATATGACATAAATGTCGATATATGACATATCACATAAAATTAATTGAATGTTTAAAATTTTACTAAATCACTTTATATTTTATATCATGTCAACCTAATAAAATAACCGATGTTGTGGTTACGAAAAAAATATAAAAAAGTTAACTATAAAAACACATTTATTTGTACTAGTTCCTTGATATATGTTATGATTAGGATGAGAGTAACGGATACTGAAAGTATATTGTGGAAATAGTACTACATAATGTGTTTTTATTATGTAAAATATTATGTCTTTCAGTCAAGAAGTGTACAGTTGATTGTTAAGTTAAGTCAAGAAAGTACAACTTGATGAGAACTTGATAATGATCACCAATTTTTTTTAACCTTTTGTCTAAGATAAGCTTGGAGTAATTCTAAGATTTTTATGGTATTTATTTAATTATTCGGAAATATTTTTATTTTTTAACACTTGCGAAAATCATTTTTTTGAATAAAAGCTGTATGAAACTACCTTCAAAGAACAATAATCTGTTTGGGCTGTATCATTATGTGTTGCCGAATTGTCAAACATGTTTTTCAGGGATTCGGTCATATTATGTAGTGTAAGTACACAATATCTCGTTATTTCTTGGATATTTTTTTCATACAGTACAAAAATGAGGCAAACCCGAGTTTTTGCTTTTGACATTATTTTCTTTTTAAGCTTAGAATGACCGCTGTTTTGAAAGAAATATTACACAAAAATTTTGTCAACATACGTTTTATAGGTTTAAATAAACATACATTTTTGTAGGTTTTGTACATAGTGCATTTATATAGACATTAAAAATCAACATTAACTCTAATATTTATCTAAGACAATTTATAGATTAATATGAATAGTAAAAACTCACAGATTTTGGAATTTGTGAGGCATATTCAGACTTAGTGAAGTGTTGAAAAAAACCGTTCCTGTATCTAAAAATAATAAATAATTCGATTGTTTTTAATGAAAAGAAAATGAAGAGTATTATATATATATATATGTATATATACATATGTATTAAATAACATACAATATACAAATATATCATTACTTAGGGTGATTAGTAATAATAATAAAAAAATGTATTAAAACGAAGAAAAAGTTGTAACCCCTTATGCCACCAGTGGATTACTGGAAGTCAAGTCTCACACCATGTTATGTGAATCACGTTTTCGATATACTTTTTAATCCCTATCAGTTCCATATGGGGTGTATTATAATTTTAAAAATTGAATAGATTGCACGTAATTGTTGGTACTATTAATTATGAAAGGGATCTACAATATTGAATATTAAGCCTCGTGCGACTAGTTTGTTTTTTATTTTAACACCGAATCCAGTGAGAGCAAATATATCACTCAAGCTCCAAAGGGTGAGCGCTCATCAAATACTTAAAGTAGATAATTCATTTAATCAAAGCTTTAGTTTTACTTGTTAAAAATTCTGGCGTCTTATTTATAATATTATCTTGAAATCACTTCAGCGCACAATGCTTGGCCTATCAATATTAAATGACTAACTTCAGCGCGCTGTAACTTTTTGAAGTTATAATTTATCAAAAAATAATGAAAGTGATGCTGAATTATAGCTTGTCATCTTCTTTTCATATGATGAGTGAAACCGGTTCTATGATTTGTATAAACAACATATACACTAATATTTCTGTATTGTATTAAAAAAATATCACGATGAAAAAGTTCTACAATTTTTTTTAGAATTTAGAAGATAAGAATTAGAAGAATTTGGAATTTTGTAGAACTGAAACACATTGCTACTTTTTTCACTGTGTTATAATGGAGTTCTGCTAAGTGATTGCCAATAAATCAATAAATTAAAAAAATATGTTCATCTTAAAAAAACAGTTTATGTCAATTGTACAATCTCAGTGTGTATTAGTGTGATTTGTGTTTAGGTAGAAAAAATATTTATTTTACAGTACAAGGCACATAAAATGAACAATACTACTTAAAATTTTTGATCTCCGTATATCAGTGATTTTAAAAGGAATAGTGGTTTTGATTCTCTCTATCTTATATTGTTAATTACGTTTTTACGTCTATATTTGATGCATCATAAAGTATGGTTGAACTATCATTCCCATTATGCTCTTTTGTGAATATAATAATTCGTCAATATGAATTTGTTTTGCACATAAAAATGAAGACTGAAGTCTCTCAGTATCATTAATCTGATAGAATAATGTAGGTAATATTTTCATTTTTGTATCTTGTATACCCGTCTCTACGATATTACGTCTTTTTTCTACTGCTGATTTGTCTTACGACGTAACCACGTTAGAGCGGCGCATCTCATGCCATGATCATATACATAATGGTTTGCGATTGGCAACCAGCTAGTTTATTAAATGGAAACGGGTCATAACCTATCTTTTTTATTCGCACTTAATTATTTCGTAGATAGCTACCGGGCATGGTTTGACTCAGTCTCGCAATAAATCACATTATCAGAGCGGAACGCCAAACTAAATGACAGCGCAGGGGGCGTTTCTGTTTGTTTTTTGAATTTGTAAATTTGTTTCTGTGGAAATGTCTCGGGAACGCGCGGTGGATTAATTATTAAATAAACACTGTACCTTTGTATGTCTATAGCGCAGACTAAACCAGTTTTTGAATTCGCATCTATCCGAAATAGTGAACCATTGTTGTGTCAATACTGATTTATTGCTATACATATGCCTTGCTGTTCTGATCGCATCTCGTCTCTTAATAAGGAACTTTCACTCATAGGATTGTGATATTATATGTTTATAGTACATATTAAAATAAAAGTACGCTACCATATCTTTACATTTTTAGTAATTTATCAATAGAATAATCCTCGAAAAGCAAGCTATCAATGTTTGAAAACATGTAAATATATTGATTGACTTGGCATTCACTTGGTAGAACTCCATTATAACACGGTGAAAAAATAGCAATGTATTTTAGTTCTACAATTTCTGAAATTCTGAAATTTTGTAGAACTAAAATACATTGCTATTTTTTCACCGTGTCATGTAAATATAGTTTAGCTGTTTGATTATAATTAAGAACATTTAAATGATAACACTCTATAACAAGGATCGTCAAGCTTTTTAAGTATCGGAAGAATTCTGAGTGTTTTAAAATGTTGGCTGGAACGACAAATATTCTAGTTGAAACATTATTAACAATAAAAACTGAATATTTACGATTCCTCTTTAAATTTAGCATGCACTTTTTCCTACTATAAATTAGAGCATGCGAAAAATTTCTGTTAAAAAACTATTCGTCTCAAATGAAATATTTTAGAACAGTGCTTCTTAACCTTGTTAGAGGTACTGACTCCCACCAGTTTCATATGCGCATTCACCGAACTCTTCTTAATTGCAAGCGGAACGTGTCATCACGAATCATATCAGTCGGGTGTGTGTCTTGACCTCCACCGAATCCCTGAGACTGATTCACCGAACCCCTGATATTCAATCGACCCCAGGTTAACAACCACTGTTTTAGAACATTCTTTATTCTGAGTTAATTACTTACAGGTCTTATCTGAGATCGCAAAAGTAAAATCATTATCACGAAGACACAATCAAAACGTATAAATATATATGTTATTTATAAAATATTATATACACATTACAGAAACTTGCTTATGAATCTATGTAACAAGCAATATCTATAAATTAATAGATAGAACATATCTTTCGTAAGAATGTACCTATCTACCAGTGGATGGCTTCATAGTTTATTATTCAAATCTGATGCATTCTATCAGAGAAATTCTTTCGAAATCCTTATTTATATCGAAATAGCACTCACTCATATAAGCTTTTACATGCAATATTGTAGACAACTTTATTGTTGGGCTTGCAGTTAAGAAAGTATTAGCGTCAGTATGAAATATTTTGTACTTATAACAGTGGTACACCACAGTCTTTTTTCTCTGAGGGGATATTTTTGTTTCATTACAAATGATTTTTTTAAACTAAAAAAATATATTACCGATATACATGTATTATAAGCATAGCGATTAAATTTTATGCGTAGCTTCCAATTATAACTGAAAAAGGAAGAAAAAAAATATTTATACTAAAGAAAAGCAAAACAATGTCTCAACACACTTCGTCATAATATTTTTACACATTCATTCATTGCCAGGTTTTTAGTAACAGATATTAAAATATATCAAGAGTTTTACAAATTAATAAAACATATATGTTTTGAAACATTTATTTTGGTATTATGATAGCCAAAAAGAAAATCAAATAATAACTATACTGCATTACACTTCTCAAACAAAAAGTAGGCTATTTAGTAAACTATTTTTCATCAGCTTAATTTGTTAATTTTTATTACGTTCATATAAAAAAGAATTGTTTTAACATTATATCAATTTTATACCACACGTTTATTAAATTCAGTAAATGAAAGAAATCAAGCTTTGATAATTTTACTCCACCTATAAAACGGCTTAGTACACCACTGACATTAAACAGAGAACTGTAGATAATCTCTGAGAAGTGGTACGCATGCACTGAGGGGTCAATACAATAAATCACCATAATACTGCTATGGAGAATTTTATAGAAAACGTCGAACGTGAGTCATGAAATAATAATAGTGATGTGATTATTAACGGTAGATTATATCTTACTATCGTGAAAAATGGCTTGAAGGGAACGAATACCTACACGTGCTTTGACATCGCTGTGATATGATTATACTATCGCAAAATAACTAAGCCCCTAAGTCACCAAAAGCATTTTTATTATCTCAATAGTCAATGTAGCAGTAAACTGTAATATGGAGAAATTAACAGTTTTCATATAATATTACTACAATACGTCATTCACTAACAACCCTCACCTATATTTTTGCAAATTCATTTATGTTTCCAAAAATGTAACGTATTTTTATTTTACAGCGTTATTCAACACTGAAAATAAATTTAATACAAATGAAACAATTTTTAGCGTTTCATATCAATTTGGAATTTACTGTCAACAGTTGAATAATTTTAGATTTATCATATTAATAAGATTTTTTTAAAAAATAAATAAGAATTATTAAATAACAGAATATAAATTTTAGCTACGCTATTTATATAATATTTTGAATAAATGATTACCAGGTATATAAAAAAAAGTTCAAGAACTATGACATATAAATTAGATAATTATAAAAATGACAAACAAATAAAATTAAATATTCTAAATTAAAATATTAGTGACTTTCTTCGAATAAAATTTACGTAAGAGGCTTTATTCAATAAGAAGTCACATTTAACAAATGCTAATTTGGTACAAAATATTTTGTTGTTTTTTCATGTATACACCGTTATATCGCTTATTAATATTGCCGAAAAGTTTATCTGGAAATATTAAAGAATTTTTATGAAATTTTAATTATTCACAGATCGTAAATTAATAAAAAATACTAAGACAAAATATTAATTAATGTTTTAACGTATATGTATATTCAAAATAAATTATTTATCTCATTTACATAAATAACGTATTGGACAGACAAATGTTTTGTATTTATTTAAACGTTGTACGACATAAATCAATCAGTAACAGTAATTTCGTGCAACGTTAATTATTTTCACCGAAACCCTGTTTTAAATACTTGTGCAAAGTGGTTATGAATAATACTATGCTCCATTATTTATTTTAATGACAGTCAAATAACAAAATTTCTCTTTTGACGTGATGCCATGGAATAGATGTAATGAATGCCCATATTTCATTAGGATTGTAAGCTTTAAACACTTTTATGCCACTTAATGATTATAAATGATTATTACATGTACCAACAAATATACTACAATATTATATTTAACCTAGAAATCATTTGGTATTTGTGCAGTGGAAAGATACTGTCTATTGACCCTTAATTATTTTTGTATACATTAAAAAATAAATTATAAATTCCTTTACATGATATTAGTATTGCGAGAAAAATTCCAGTTTTATTTACCAAAAAATGAGTCAATTTTATTTTACATTTAATATTCACACGTTGTATGCTTAATAAGACTATAAAATATTTTTTTTTGTCAATTCGAGAAAGAGATATATTGAAAATAACGCGTATTAGTTTACTGCTTGAGCTTGAACTTGAAATAAACTTGAGTTCAACCCTACCTTATATAGCGCAAAACTTTTGCCACTAGACCAGAAGTTCTCAATCTTTTACTCGGGCTGCAGACATGTTTTCTTAACACGATAAAAAATAGCAAGTAAATGCCAATATATATATTATTCAATATGTTTCTTGATAATTTGAGAACATATAGTAAAATATACCGGAGTAAATGTTCGATGCTAGAAAATTAAACTCATTAAATAAATAAATGCGAATGAGTATTGCGCATTAAGAGTTGTTTTTTTTTATGTTAACACTTTACGGTCTGCACTTTTTCATTAAATAATTACACCGAAATAGTTTTTTTTCATATTTTGATTTTGATCTTGTTTATATTCTTCATCCATATATCGATAAATTTTGAAAGCAAGAATTAAAATGTTTGGTAGTATAGCTGCGCGTAACCGAAGACGTCACATTTTGCGTTCCCGGATCGTAACGCTTGTCTCAAAAATGACGCCAATGTGGCGTCAAGTGTTAAGGCACCTTTGAAAACAAATCACGTGTATATGCAGACACGTGATGGGCTGCTGGTTGAATATGACTGCATTAGAGCTAAAAAACGAACTACATGATTATTTAAATCTATAAATAACGATATTGATCGAAATAACATTTCCATGAGATTAAAAAAAATACCATTATTCAATTCCGATTCACTGATAAACTGTGGAATAAATAGGAACGGTCATATCAGTGCAGCTTTTAAAGATACACTCTGCATAAGGAAATTGCAATGTTGGGAAGCGGTATCCGATACACCGCGTTTTTTTGCAGTGTTTGTAAGCTTCTGAAGTGCTTTTATTTTTATATGTATTCAATATTAATGTTATTCAATAATTTTTATAATGTTGAATTTTATTACTGCACGAAATGAGACAATATGCTAAATATTTGGTATCAACCAAAACACTCTACAGTTACTTGTAAATTAATATGAAGTTGAGAGCGTTCACAAGCTCATTTTGCTTTGCCAGCTTGACGTGCTATGAAATATAGAACGTGTTAATGCGCTTTTGGTACACAAATGGTTAATAATTGTATGCAAATATATTGGAGCTAGCACAAAATTTAACGCTCTCAAGATTATTATTATTTATTGTATAAAGCCAAAACATAACATTAGGATAAAGATCCAGAATTTTTTATCTTCTAAATTCACTTTAACATTCCGGAAAAATCAGTTATAATAAATCTGGAGGTTATCATGTTATTATTGATTGTTGTTTATTTTTTAGGTTATAAATTCATATTTTTATCAAAAACTTAATGACTTGGTTGCATATATTCTTAGAAATTGGTAATACAAATTGAGCACACAAATAATAAAATTAAGCTGCCAAATGTTCATTTAATAAGGTGGTGTAGCATCTAATAACTATGAGCATTCTTGATGATGCAGTCATGAACTCTTATTTTTCCATATGGGAACATTTTTCCTATGATGCTTTATTTGCAGAAAATCGATTGCGGAATTCAATTAAATATCAATGAATTGTATAAAAACACTGGATCAAATGCAAGTGATCAGCTCCATGGCGGCATACTGCATAACGGTTTTATGATAGTCTAGTTCAATTATTTTTTTGTGCAAGTCATCGGTTCAATTTGAGGCACATTACACCCCACCAGCAGTGACGTGGGAGGTTGCCTATTATGCCTAAGCCAGGGTGCTTATTTTTCAGTGGCGTTATTTATAAAACGTTTATATAAAATTTACATAAACAAATTAAAAATATTCATTTATAATATCGACTGAAAGTGCTTGATGGAATTTCAATATCAAATTTAAATTGTTACAACTTTGTACGACTCCACATGTTTTGTCACTAACGACCCGGGTTTCGCCTTTCGGCGTCTTCAGGCATTCTATCACATGGATGCAACAGAACTGACTAGTCTGAGTAAGATAGAATGTCTGAAAATACCGAAAAGCGAAACCCGGTTAGTTGGTGACAAAACATGTGGAATCGTACAAAGTTGTAACAATTCAAATTAAACATATTCAGTAACAAAAAAAGTTCAATGCGAAAATAGCACAATTTTAAGTATATTTATTAAATTAATTGGTACTTTATTTTCTATCTTATACTTTCAATACAAATAAGTCTTGTAAATTCAATAATAACATTAATAAAAATGTATCAAATGGTAGTACGATTTCAGAAAAAAGATACGAAATATCGAAGAATTGGTTGTTTAGGATGGAATAGTTGTTGTTAATATGTCAACTGAAGAGAAAATTCATGAAGATTGCGTCAGTATTAAGCAAATAAATTAACTTCTGCCTCATTTTGAGATTGAAGACGTGCCAAAAAAAAGTGAAAATCACAGACACTCAAGCTTTTGAGTTAAAGGATTTTAATTCCTTTGCATAATCAATAAAAATGGTATTGTTCCTTTGGAGATTTGAGCATGCATTCAAATGATATTGTTTCGATAAACATAAATATGAAAACAAAAAGAAGTTATATATATTTAATAAATTGAAAATTCTTTCTTTTCTTTTGAATTTCGAACATGGTGTATGTTATTAATTATACCGAAACTTCGTACTACACTGTTTCAGATGGATAGTATTGAAGGTTCATTATATAATTCAACATATCATGTATACCAACTGAAATGAACCACATGTGTGCAAGACATCATACTGTGAGGCTCCTGCTATTAAAACCAACTAACGGGGGTGGCTACCCTACATTTTTTTGGTTATTGAAATTATTTCTTACATATTGCGTATCGGAAATGACTGAAAAGTATTTTCCAAACTTTCTTATCTTAACATGCTCGTTGATTGTCATAAAAGCGGAATAACGTTTCTCACTATTTTCCAAATTTATATGACGATTCCGATTTTATATTGAATAGTAGTGATGATCAAATATATTTTGTGATAAATTAGATGGCATGCCGCCATTTCACCAATAAAATTATTTCATTTGAATGTGACTGACATTTAAAAAAATCTTAATTTTGGTTCACGTGTTATGTGTTATGCAAAAGTGAGCTTTGACCAAGGTATCAATTATGTGATTCTGAAATGTAAAATAGCTAGTTTTTTTAAAATTTAAATTGTAATCTTACTATACGTGAATAGTGTGTCGCTGTTTTAAATGTAATCATTTGAAGTGAGTGATGCAAGAGCAGATACAAAAATCGTATGTTATATTTTTTTTTGAAATTTCCCATTCATTAATAATTATTATACTATCATAGCTGAAATGCCTTTAAAAAAAATCCTTTTTGCACTGTTTGAGAAGAAAACTTAATATAATATATGAGTAAACTTAAATACTATTATATTTTACTACAATTTGTGTGCAAAAGATATAATTAAAAACATATTTTGCTAGTATTCATTAATTTTCTCTGCACTCACGTAGTTGCATTATACAGTTGAAAAGTTCTTTAAATTCTGCTTCAAATGCAATCGGAATTCACTTTACTCAGCATGCATTGCATATAAAATAAGTAATGTAATTAAAAATTTCAACGGTCCTTTATTTTTAGATTTTTTTCTGCAGCCCGTGTAAGAGTTGAACTAAGGATTGACTGAAAAGCTGGGAGTGACATCATTATATATATATTTTAATTTTATTATAAGCATTAAAAATATCAACATCACAACTAAATTTCCCTACTGTTAAATTAAGTTTAATTGAATGTGATTTTAGTTTATATTTTCAAACCTAATACATAAAC
The DNA here is from genome assembly GCA_028555115.1 of Himalopsyche japonica. NCBI lineage: Eukaryota > Metazoa > Arthropoda > Insecta > Trichoptera > Rhyacophilidae > Himalopsyche > Himalopsyche japonica. The sequence continues at coordinate 2,350,376 of JAHFWJ010000015.1, forward strand.
TTGTTTCAATTCAAACATCTTGCATAGTGAAATATCATAATTATGATTGAATAGTTATATTGAGAAAGTTATTAGTTTCCATTCAAACATAAATATTTCATAACAATATAGTTTAGTAACACAAACAACATTGCTTTACATAGTGGAATCTTGAAAGTATTAAGTTCCTTACACCTGGAAAAGACTGATTGGTAGGATAAATACAATGAGTTGATTTACTCCAAGAAAAAGTTGATATTTCAGATAAATAAGTAAATCTTATGCTTGACGTTAAGATTAAAGTTGAAAACATTAAACTTTTGGATATAAAAAGAGTTAATAAACCATTATTTTGTTGGCAATCATGGAAAGTTTGACATCAACATTCAAAGAAGATTTATTTCTCGCAATGTGCATAGCTCTAATCTCTTAAATTATCTGCAACATGCATTTTGGCGCATAACATTGAAATTCCCCACACCAAACGAATATAATTCGATTTCATAATATAATGTTCTAATTTCATCGTACGTGATACCAGAAAATCCTTTTGCCTACTTTCAAACGCTGTTCCAATTAATACTGGGTGATCAAATAATATTTGATGTATTTAAATAAAACATCTATGGACTTGCACTTTTAAGAATACTCGTTGTTGTGTATAAAAGAGAGATTTTCATTTCATATGATTATTTTTTAAATATCATAGTTAAAAATATAAGTTGAAAAAAATGCAACATTAATGAGAAACTATCATTTAATATCAAATTATGTGAAAATTAATCGGATTCAAACTGGTTTTTTATAACAGTATAATATAGATCTATACACTCACACTCACATAATTTTGTTATACTTTAATTATTAAACATAAATATTTATATAGTCAGTGAATTTATAAAACTTTTTTTTCAATGTATTTATAGGAGAATAACTGTTATAACAGATAATTTAACTTTCACGTAAGAGATAAAACATTAAAAAAATTGCTGTCGTTAGATAAAAAGTAAAATCAAATTAAACAAATTGAAACTATTGATGTAAGTTATTTTTTTTATAAATATTCAAAATATTTATTTTGTATAAACCGATGCCAAGCTTCACAAAACTAGCTCACTAATATTCCCAGATTGATTTTATTGTGTAGTTTCAATTTCTGGCATAAAAACCATTCTACGATCGTTTCCTTTCAAGCGGTGGCAATATTTTTATGAAAACCTGTAGAACTGACTTTGCAGATCTTAATTTTTTCTCAACACGATGTTTGCGAGAGAAATTAGGAACAGAGTGGAAATGAACGGAATAAGAGCAATCGGTGTTGGTTTTTCAATAAAGATAATTCAAAGAATAAACTTATTTTCCAGTCTGCTTCTGACGGAGTTTCTTTTGCGTGAAACGCGATAAAATAATAATGGCTCTGTCAGAGTGTTTACGAAGTTATAAGCGCATTACGTTAGTCAATATTTATTGTAGAAATTCATTGAAACATTTATTCAGCCGTGGCTGAATTTCAACGGTGAGTAACTTTGACGCAGGAATTACCGTATTTCAAAGGAAATTATTTCTTTTTCTAAATATATGAAAAAGTTGTTATTGAAATATATGTAAAGAAATCATTACACCTTTGAATTTGTTTGACTTTTTCTACTAAATAGTTTGATTTATTGAATTGATTTGGTAGAAGCCACAACAAATAATTATGAAGCTTGTAACATTTTTTAAGCTTGTAATCCATTTTTATTATGCGTGAAAATATTTTATATTAAAGATTTAACTCTTTGATTGCGGGGCCAATTTTAGATTTTTCGCCATCGTTTCGTTGTATGAAATATATAACACAATACGGCTCTAAGAAAGATAAAATTAAAACTCTCCGACAGTTAAGCACGTTAAAACGGCTGTTCTATTGACGTTAAATGTGACAGTGGATTTAAAAATAATCTGAAGTCATTTAAGTATTAACTCACAATCAAAAAAAAAATTGTAGCACAAAACAGGGTCATCGAAGAATGAACGCTCCGTAATACATGTATTCATTTTAAAAAGTGTTTTCCATATGTAACCGTTAGAAAATGGTATAGTTGTGTTATACCAATTGTTATGTTTAACTTCAAACACTAATTGTGTGTTTTTATTTTAAAAGAAAATATAATTTATGGATCATACTAGTCACATTATATCATCACGCATGAAAATATTCAATTATGTGCTGCAATATGCCCTGAGACTTAATAATTTCTTCAGTTAAAAAAAAAAACAATTTCTAATATTTTAGTTTCTGATAATTTGTTTAGATGAATAATAATTTATCATGAATGTTAGACCACCCCATTTGAGATAATATTTGCAAAATAACAGGAACACAAAAAAATAATCTAAAATAAAATATGTTCTAGTATTACTTTTGGTTATATTGAGCTAAAAGAAAAATACTATTTTTTCTGCAAAATTGACTCTAACATTTGACGTAACGCAACCGTTTACTTTCATCGTCATTTCGTCAATGTAACTAAGTTAAACGTGAATACTACGTCTCTCACTTAATGGCGCTTTTTGGACACTAATAGATTATTTTTCATATCGTTTTTATATAAATATCTAGTAAATAATAAAAGAGTTTCGTTTCTTATTAAACTTTTGATTTTCTGTTTATTGCGCTTTGCATGCTCAAAAAACCCGATAGAGGCAATTATACCTTAATTTCTTGACGAGCATTCCATTATGCTATGGTCCTATCCAATCTTCCTCGTTGACTGATTAAGAGAACAAAGAGCCCAGAGGCAATAAGCAATCTGCCGGATTTATTGTTATACGGTTTGAATTAATTTCTTGTCGTACTTCCAGTGGCATTCGTAGAATTGCAGTACAAACGTACCAATAAGAAAAATGTTTCGATATGGAAAGATTAAATTTTTTTTTAATTGATATTGTAGGCAACACTAATAACTTCACTTTTTTTTTTCTTAACAAAAAAACATTTTAGAACCGCTGAAATAGCAGTACTTATTGGATCATGGTTGAAATAAACAAATACAATAGCGTTATGAAAATTCTAAAAAAAAATCACAGAAATATGATATTTCTCTAAAAAAAAAAATTTTTATGCAGGTAAAACTAATAGATTTTCTTCATCAAACCTTGTGCATATATTAGGAATGGAATATATAAATCCCAAGATAATAGCTGTTTATTGATTGAATTGGCATTTATTTGGTAGCAATGTATTTTAGTTTTACAATTTTTTTAAAATATAGTTGATAGCTATTTTGGCTCACGCCATAGTCGTAAGCCGAAATAGCTATCGACTATATTTAAAATAAAATAATTTTGTAGAACTAAAATACATTGCTATTGTTTTCACCGTGTTATAATAACTGTTCTTTTTAGATGGCTATTTTATTTTTAATGCATTTTAATGAATTTATTGTTGAACCAACTATTATAAAATAAAAAACATATATTTTACTCAGTAAGCTTAATAATCTGAAAACGAGAGAGAGTTTTCCTTGCCAATTACATTACCAATAAATTAGTTACTTTACTACTCTACTCGCCAAAATATTATAGTAATAAATACGTTACATTCATAAAATATGTTAATAAATGAAAATGGCTAAGAAGATCTAAGTTCTATTTGCCGTTGTGTTACAATACGACACTGCTTCAAATTCTGGCAGGTGTTGCTAGGAAGAGTGGGGAGGTCTCAAGTATGGGAGAAGGTTCTCCTATAAAACACCGAGGCATTTTAATTTCACATTCCAAGATCTGTTAAGTGTTGGATCATTCTTATTTTTCCCTGGCGGAAATACTTTGGGATTTGTCGAATAATTTATATGAATGAACAGTGCTTACCGGTGCACTTTTATTTATGTATTTATTATTTATTCAAGTGGAAATTTGATACTTGAAAATTGCATTGCAAAAATGATTTTGAATATTCTTTTAAAATGTTTCAATATTATTTTTTAAATGCGGTTTTAATTGTGGCTATATTTACTGTTGTTATTAGTCAATCTGTCGAGCTTAAACTATTTCAGTAGCCAACGGTGGTTAATCTGAATAATTTTATTAATTAGCTATCATGATTAATCTTTTTGATTTTTATGAATGATAAGTCCTTCTTTTTTACTGTTAGTAAATATTAAGTTGATTAATTTTTTAAAAGTTTTCTGCATTGAACTCATTCCTGTAATATAATGTCTGCGCTAATATTGTAAAACTCCGTGCAACATGTATAGAAATGTTTGTTTTTCTCTTGGCTTAAAGTATTAGGCATGTATGCGTAGGCTATAGTAATGTTTTCCATTTTCTCCAAAAAAAGACCGCAGCGTAAAATCAATAACCTATTTTTCAATAAAAAAAAAAAATAAACCGTCTACTTTATAAATGTGTTCTTTTGTCTAGCACGAGACAACTACATAATATTTCAAAAATAATATTTGTGAAAAGCTTTTTATGTAGCAATTATGTAAATGCAATTTGATTGAAAGAAAAAGCTGCTGTTTTCATTTTATTTTATCAACAAAAAAGTTTACACACAACACGCCCCTGAATCGAATTTATATAACTTTATTGCAATATAGAAATAGTGAAAAAGACTAAGCTGCTAATTTTTTTTAAATATTGATCATCGATCAACTTAATTTGTAGTTTTTGTATAATTAATTTGATAATAAAATAAAAAAGTTTTCTTTGGCCTTGAAAAATATACTTTACAAAGCAAACGATATCTTTTCTTAATGCCATCATAAATGTAGCGTTTTTTTCCGCAAAGCCCTAATCCATAACAATAATTAGCATATATATTAAGATAAAAATGTTTTTATTTGCGGTATTAATTTTGTGAGTAATTACGATTTCGAGGTGTTTTCATTTTTGCGATGCTTTTTGCTCAGCGTGAAAACTTTCTTAAAAATTAAAAAAAAAAGAAACGGAAAAAACAAATTCGCAATCCAGAAAGCGTATTTAAGCAGATAAATCTAGCGCAGGAACCCAGCCCAGCGAGCTTAGCCATAAATAAAAAGGAAAAAGTGTATTTTTAAAAAGTGTTTAATTATGATAGCGTTCACAGTGGTTGATACAAACATGTATAAGTTAAAGAGAATCGTAAAACGGTGAGAAGATTAAGTTGGAGAATATCTGACTTTTTAAGAAAGAAGTTACTCGAGAATATTTAATGCTATATTTTGATACATATTATTCAAAATTGGAATATTTAGCTGACTCCTTTTTTGTATTCATACTTTTTCTTAATATCATTCATAAAGAATCTTAATTAAACATAAATCAACAAATATAATTGAAATATGATAAATTTATTTTGTTATTAATAATTTGACATTTTCATAGTAATAATTTTTAAAATAGCACGCCTGTATCCTATGAATAAAGAAAATTTGAAGTCGATAAAAGTTGTTTTACGAAAATTTCTCTCAAATAAGTTTCTAAAAAATGCGCTGGATAACTGTAATTGAATTTAAGCAGAAAAAATAATTATTTATTCGAAAAATTTTAATGTATTTAGATTTTTACAAGTGCACTTCGCAAAAGAAGTCAACAACATTGATAGGCTTACTTATAAATAACCCAAATAATGACTAAATGATCATCATCAAAAATTAAAATGATCAGAAAAACAATTTTTTATTTCGTGAAAGCTATTTTTTTATTCCACCAACACTGTAAATAATATTTACTTCAAAGAATCCAGAAGTATGCAAAAAATTGTTTGACTTATTTTGTCCTATTAAAATTGAGACATATATTTCTAGTTAAAAAACAGTAAAAAACATAAGTTGAGCTACTGGTTCAATGTTGTAAAGCTCCGTCGGAGGGAGGTATAGATAATTTAGCTGAGACAGCAATTAGTCGCGAGGCTACGGGAGGATACACCGACTATGAAAAAGATACAATGTTTTCTACCTTCACTTACCTTATTTTGTGTTTGTTTTAAGAAAATTTGCTTACAAAAAGTCATCCAGACACTAAAAGGTAGAAGGATTTTTTAATAAGAAAGATTATTAAAATCTAAGAGAAACTGTAATTTTACATTGATAACATTTGTATGGAATGACTATTCGTCAATAATATCATATCTGATATTGAGATTTGTACGTGCAATTATGCTCTCTGGCGATTAGTTAAATTATTAATGATTCCATGTTTTCTTTTCTTAAGTCTCATGACTCAAGTCAATTTTTACGTATATATCGTATTTCTGAAAACTAGTGATTTATAGAAAAGTAATTTTGAAAGAAAATATACTAGGAATAAAAAAAATGTGCACACCATGTTTTAACACAGCTATTTTTGAAATTGTGTTATGAATCAAAATAGTTTTTAATTCGTGAATGGAAATAATTTTCATAATTTAAATATGAAACTATTCCTACCCTAATGAAGTTTTTTTTTTTGGTTCTGAGAAGATAGTCGAAAAAATAGTGCCAGTTTTATTATACGCTATAGAGATAAAAATATTGTTTATCGTTATCATATATTTTACATATTTTGCGCATAAATTAACGCATTTTATAAAATACCCGTGATAGCACCGGAAACTCTTTTATCATAATGTTCTGCTACTGTGTGGGTCTGATTATATTATATAACACAGAAATAAACGAGTTAAAATTAAGTTTACTTTTTCAAATAAATGTATTAAAGGATTGAAGATATGACCGTTTTTGCAGACATTTTTTTCAGTGAAACAATCAAATATGTTTGCTTTTTAATTTGTTTATGTAATATAATTTAGTATTTTATATCAATATTTTAGTATAATAATACTCCTAATATATAGTGACATTAAAAAAAATGTTATTTAATTGATATAAACACATTAGTCTATTTAAATGAAATATAAATTAGCATACATTATTCACCCGATTTCTTTTTAATACGCTATTGAAGTTCAAACATAATTATTGCTTATTTTTAAAAAACCATTTTATTCCTAAAAATGACTAGGTTCTTTATGAAATTAAAATAAAGTTTTGTCGTAATTTAAAATTCAAAAATGAATAGTATAATAAAACAACAAGAATTTTTAACAAATTTCAGAAGAAAGTCATTTCAATTAACTATGGTAGGTACTGTAAAAACAATTTTTGAGGAAGATTTTTGCAAAATCCTTGTTTTTGGAATAATCATGTTTTATGTGCTTTTTTTTATTAAACATTGTACTCCTCAATTATTTTTTGAAAAATATATAATATCTTTACAATGCACTGTATTTTCACGCTCAATTTAATTCAATCCCATTTGAAATTCGTTTCACTTTGACCAACGGAAAAAAATACTCAATTAAATTTCAAACCTCTTTTGGCGTCTTTGCGAAAGGGAAGGTAAAAATAGGGAGATTACTTATTTTTTAATCAAAGAAATGATTATCTACATCTCCCAAAAAAATGTTTGCGAAGCGAAAAAAAAGCTTATTTTACAAGTTACAAAAGTGCGATTTCGTCACGATCCATCCGTTATATTTTTTAATTCAACTCTTGTTTGTGGAGAAGACACCGCCCCTTCGTAAAACTTTTTTATCATACCTACTGTATATTATGTCTGCAAATTATGATGACACATTTCGAATTAATGTTAGGACACCCTACTTTTGGTTTTTACAGAATGTATTTTTATATGAAAAATGAAATGTTTTTATCAATACAAAGTTTTAAGTTACATTCAAAAGAGTTTTATACTTTAAGCATTGGATTGAATACAGGCTCAGACACCGTCAAAACCAAAACTGAGTTAGTATGTCATGTTATTCTAAAGCCCAAGGCTAGTACCGTAAAAAAAGGTTGACGCTCAGTTAATATCAGAGTTAGATGTGAATTAACATAAAAGTGGGTTCTGACAAGGTGTATGTTTTGTGCCAACAAATAAATTGATGTATATTGAAATATGGATAATTGATGTAAATGCTATCTGCTCAACACATTCTTCCTGGTAGTGCTGTTTGCCGGTTGCGAGTCGTAGCACCTGGCTACAAAATCATAGTGTGACCGTATACTGTGCTTAATAAAAAAAACTTGTGATGATTGCTAAGCATACAGAGCCTTGACTTCAGTAGAGCGAAAGTAAGACGGCACACAATGCAATTCCCTATGACGTCAAAAATTATAAAATACATTAAATACCGAGATCGGACATCTGCTGCGGATGCAACAACACTTTTGTTTTTTCTACCATCAAGATAGATTCTGTCACCTTGGATCGCCACGTATGACCAATTATAACGTGTAAAGGTGGAGTTACATGACGCAGGATTGATATATAGCAATGCAAGGATACTTATATAAGATAGGAATTCATGAAAGCACAACAGTGGGACCCATATTTTACAAATAAGGAGCAGATATAGTATAAAATCCAAGCATAATATTTTTTCTTGTGCTGATTTATAATAAAACGCTGGTGATAAGTGATTGAAGGGATAGTTTATTATATTTTTTTCTGATTTCCTCAATAGCTTTCACAGCATAACAGTGTATAATAATTTGAACGAAACATTTAAATTAATATTTATATAAATGCTTCAAATTAAGTATTTTTATTGAAATAATAATAAGATTAAAAAAGCTGATAATATTATTTTTAGTGTCCGAAAATGGTTTGGTGATTGGTAATTGATTAAAGAAATAATGACTTCAAACGTATATTCCAGTGTTGCTGATTTATTTTCACGTGTATAATGTAAAGGAAACGACACATTTTTTTATTATGTTGCCATTTATTTATGGTGATTATTTGAAATTAAAAAATCTGCGAAATTTAAGTAATACTCCCATGCATTTAATTTGTATATTTTATGAAAAACTATGGAGGAATTTATGAAATGCATATTAAGTTAATCATTTCTTCTCGTTGAGACTTTATATTTGAGTGATATTACCTTTTATATTCCTTAATACAAGACTCATAAACCTCATCGCAGAGATAAGGGATGATATAATCCGTAGTACCGATGTAACAATGCTACATAAAAAGAAGTGGAAGGGGCTACTATCAACAGGGGTTGCAAACTGTGGGGGGTCGCAATCCCCAATTATATTTACGACTGCCGCTGCAATGTTAACTTTTACTATTAATCTTTTTTTTATTGGTCCTCACCTATGTTATAATGTATAAAATATACGGAGCTAGAACACATCAAGACGCTACAATACACTATGCTGGTTCGTTTGAAAAATAGCTTGAAGGAAACACTAAATAATTTAAGGAATGAAATTTAGTAGTATATTAATGATAATCAAAAGAGACATATACATCAAAGTTTTATTTTATTTTGTTAAAAAATTTATAATATTTTCGGATGTAATATGGGTAGAAAAAATGTACAGAATTAGATGAGAGTTCATGATATTTTATAACATGCTAAAGAGAGAGAGAAAAAGTGCGTAAATATTGTCAAACGACATCGTCACCGAGTGCATAATTTTACCAGCAGGGTGTGGAATAATATAGTCAAACAGTTTATAAATATGCAATTATATATCATTTTATTTTATAAATTTAATAATCTTAAAAAATACTTTTTTAATTCAGTCTTAAAAAACGTTAATATATTTTTTTGACGAAAGGATAGGTTTTTTAAATAATAAAAACACATTTTTTTTAGTACTTATTTCCACAATATATTTTTTGATCAGGACTGGTTTCGCTCATCGCGAGCATTATCAACTGATGCACATAAACTGATCAACTGATGCTGATGAAAAATGCTCGCGATGAGCGAAACCGGTCCTGATCAAAAAATATATTGTGGAAATAAGTACTAAAAAATGTGTTTTTATTATTTAAAATATCATGCCTTTCCATCAAGAAGTGACAGTTAACACCTTAAAAGTGAAAGGATAGATGTTTAAACTTTTATTCTATAAAAAAACTTAAAAAAACATAAACTTTTTTATCTATACCTCACAATTCATATATTTAGTGAGCCATACAAGTGACTAGGAGGCTTATGATTTTAGTTATCTGAAGTTTTTTTGCCTTGGAAACTTTCATGACCCGACTTGGTGAGCTTTTCATACTAAAATGTGCTAACAGAGCTTTAACTCAACTTTGTTTGAAAAAAGTGTTTCGTATGCATAAAAAGTTTCCTAATCCTTATGTTGTACAAGTAAATATTGCGATTTATGTTTAAGACATTCTACAAATGAATAATTCTGTTGACATGTTTTTACAATATACTTAAATATTAACATTAAAACATATATTATGACAATGACGTAAAAACAAATCCAAAATGTTATATAGATAAATTCTGTAGCGTTTTTAGCAATATTGACTATTATCACTACACGGTTATCATATTTACTTCATATACTTATAAGTCGTGTTTAGATTTAAAAACAAAAACACTGATAAGGACACTTTCAGAAGTATATGTTGTTTTTAACAAACATATCAATAAATTGTATTTTTTACAACATCGGAAGCTTTTGACTGTAAACTGTTTGCACTAATGAAAGAAGCGAATATTTTCAATCATTACTTATAATTAAATTTATATGCTAAAATATTGATTAAGAATTCCTTATCGTTCATCTTAGATATGCTTCACTCATAAATAAATTTGTGTACTTCTCCTGAATTGTATTTAAACTGCAAAGCAATACAGAAAATAATAAAAAATTTATTGAAAATATTATCTTATAAGTTTTATCACTAGATAGAGGTCACCTTATAAGTAAGAACTTTTTATAATTATCATTAACATTAGTATCATTTACTTTTATATTAAAGCTTTTTTAAGTTTTTCGAGGAATACCCTTCTCAAATTATCAGGCAATTTGATAATGAAAATTTTCCGAAAAAAATAGAGGAGTAGAACTGACTTACTATTTTTGGAAGTATGTATTAAAGTTTCGTTGACACGTAAAATGTTCATGTCATGTTAATTGACAGACTGGCGAAGCTAGCCAGCATTCGACGCTTGGATCGCTAAGCTCTAAATGAATTCATCACTGGTGTCGTATTAACGGCTGAACGCCGAAACATTAATCCGAAAATTCATTTTTAATTACGTGACGTACAACTTTTATTCCGTGGAAAAAATATAAAAATCAACGCGAGCTTTGGGTAGTTGAACTTTAGAAAGAGAAAATTATAATTTGAATAAGTGGTGTAAACCGTATTCAATTTTCAAATTATTCATTTTACAGTGAAAATTATTTCCTACATAAAATCAATATTCCGTTACTTGCTAAGAATGGTTTTAATAACTAATTATTTGTATTGTAGAACTAAGAAATATAACTTCGGCATCTTCCAATATTATTTCACACGGATGTTTTTAAATTGAGATGCACTAAAACTCGGTCTCTAAAATCATTTTATTACATTCTTGTGATAGAGTGCTCGAAGATTCCGAAAGATAAATCCTGGATCGTGAATGATAAAAAAATGTGTTAATGTACAAGTTTTCACCAAATAAACTTGATATTTAAATTCCATCATGTTATATCAGTCGATATCTAAATTATATAATATTAATCATTTTTTTTTATTTCATTCGGAGAAAAATCTATTCAGACCATGTCATTTTATATTTGATATCAATTATTGAAAAATATAAAAAATATTCAATTAAAATAGTCATATCTTTAATATTAAAAACATTTTTAAATAATATAACTAAATTATATAAACGCATTTTCGTATAACAGTTTCCATAAATCAAATGAAATAATTAAGATCGTTTTGTTTTTTTTTTGAATGTCCGAAGCTAATGACCGGTTTCATTAGAGCCTGTAGGCTTCAGAAAAGAGTGACGTTATGTCAGCGTCACGTGTGAATGATATGCGAATTAGCACTGACGACTCCGTGTTAATTAAAAAATCGTATATACCCGTTCTGAAATGTCAGTGAAAATATTATGAAATGCGTAAAACATTTTTCTGCCCGTTTTTTTTTCACTTTGACATTCGACACACTTCATCGCGGTGAAAATCTGATTTTTAATTGGGATTATCAAATTAATGAGTGATTTTTTCTAAGAAGAGCCTCTGTAACAAAATTATAATTAAACGTCAAAACGTTCCGTTAACGATCGTTGCCCATTAATTTTAAATGTGCTTTAATATAGTCATACGTACGTCTATTTTTTTTCAAAAAATATACTATCCCTATGCTGGAAAAAAGTTGCATATAACACGTATAAAATAATTCTTTTTATATACGTATGCATAGTATTGAAATATGAATTATAAAAATTTCTAATTGGAGCATTTTTACTAGTGTAAATGTTAAGCTTAAAACAAAAGCAATCACACTTTTTTTGTCGCAAGAATTCTAAACGATGAATCGATAAATATATATGTACCATACTTATCAATATTTATTCGTTCTTTCTTTTTACTGATTTATTTACACACCAAATAAGGCACATGCGAAATTTTGCCTATGTTGAGTGTAATGTCACAATATAACGATTTCGAAGAATAACTACTAACTCAAATAATATTACGCCATATTTAGGACCGGTATGTGGAATGCCTAAACTTACAACTGGCGTTTATGTTTTCATTAGAATTGATATATAAGCGTTTTGGAACAAAGCTGAGGACTAGACGAAAGCTTTAACTTCATGTTGAGTTATTGCACAGCTCGCAGAGAATGCTTGCTGGCATATGAATGAAATAATTTTGTCGCCAAGTGCATTCCATTGCTTTGCCTCTGTGCTAAAGTAAATTTAAAACTATTCTTAGATGCAATTATAAATGGAAATTACGCGTTTGATGAAAATTTATAAAATAAAATTCGACGCTCCAGTAGAAAAATATTGTTTGCAAAAAAATTAGCCAATAATCATAAACTATAGAAAAAATAAAGAAGTATTGATTTAAATTTATAATTACTGCTAGATGACTTTTAAATTGAGTTTCAATAACATTTTATGTAGATATCATACATTATCTTACACTGAGTATATATTTAAAATACGGAATGAATTATTAACTGTTCTCAATTCTCAAGATAATCGTGTTCTTGTTTTAATATAATAATACTACTGAAAGTAATTTTTAATTAATCTGAATAGCTTGGCGTAGGTCACGCGTTATCAAAAGTCGCGAACGGGGTGTATAAATAACAAATGGGTATTCGATTCGATGGCAACACCCCTACGTTTAATTTATAAAATTTACTAATTTATGCGAATCCGCCATCTTAGGGTAGATAACAAATAATTCGAAGAGGAAACTTTACGCGGTTAGATTCACGCAAAATACCTTCCATTTCTGTAATCGATATTGCCCAACCAATAGATACTTGAATGGGTTACTTTGAAAATGCTCTACAAATGCTTGAATTAAGTGAAAATTTCTTTCATTCACATAAATATATATTAATCGTTTGTTTATCTGCTTAGTCAAAATCTAGGTATGCAATTTATAGTAAATCAAATTTTTTGGCTGATACACTGGTTTCATAGCTTTTCATTAAATATAAAAAATAGGCATACATCACAATTGTTGTCATTTCAAAGGTTAATGTTTCAAAAAAAACTTCGTATATTAAAGTATTTTTATGCTTATACTAACTAAATTTTGTCAACTGAAAAACGATAAAATACAAAATTTGCTAATGTATGTATTATATAAATAATATAACCGAATTTCTCTAATATGGCTAATCGTGGTGAATTAAAAACATTCATATAGCAAAACTTTGTCGTAATATTATTTTCATACTCACAATGAAAAAAAGTGAAAAGAAAGTTCAAGCTCAAAAACTACTCGTATTACTAAAAGCATTCATAACTAAAAGATACTTTTGTAGGTTAATGTAGGTTACCGCAAACAATTTTCTAGCATAATATTTTTTTTTATATTATGCCTTAAAACGTTAATACAGCATTTCTAAGATAACCAAATGACTTGTGGAGGTACATATAGATATTCAAAGCACCACCAATGTTTTCAGCGTAACGACTTTGTAATTTATCGGAATCTTCTATCTAGGTTTCATTTTAACAACCCCTATTTTCACTGGTATTAAAGGGAGGGTAGGTATGCTTGCAAAGTCTTCTTACCTTAATTTAACGGTAGCACTAATTTGTTATGTAGTTAAATTGCTTTAATGTACTAGTGATTTAGTAAAATTGAATTATGTTCATTAAAACATGATTTTCTGTTTAGAGAATCTTGTTAAGTATTTAGTATAGCCTGCTTTCAAACAATATACCAAAAATAAGTAAAATGTATTAAAAAAAACAACAGTAATTTCTGGTAAAGCTTCATTTCAATAAGGTAAAAATATCAAAGCTTTTTATCAACGTGTCATATAATTCTTGTAAATCTTGGATATTTTTACAATTACAAAATAATGAGTTTTTTTCATTGCATATAGACGATCTTTAAAACGTCCATTAACGTCATTATGGTCAAAAAATGTCTTTAAATTATAGTCTTGTAAACAATATTTAGTGTGCAATGAAAATAGTTCACTGACTTTTAAGAAAAAATCCTTCATTTAAAAATAATATTTTGCATTTATTGTTCGTTGCGGCTATGTTCAGTCGATTGTCTAAATAAAAGGTTATCTATTTTTTCACATTGTATTGTTTTAAATCTTCCCATCAAAAAAAAAAAAAATGAATTTAAGAAACCACAGTGTTGTTACAGAATGGTTGAAGGATTGATTTTTGTGAAGCGAAAATTTAAATATTTCAATTAATTAAAGTATTGATAAAATTGTATGCGAAAAATTTAACAATTATCTTTTACTTATTAAAAAACTAGAGATATATATATGAATATTATTTATAATTAAGTATAGTTATTTTTTTAGGCAAAACATTTCTTAGTCAACATGTGTTGAAAATAATGTAAATATAATAAGAGAACTTTTTCTTACTTGATAACGGTTTGTTGACGATCGTAATAAATTCTCTTTCTTTTCAAAGTAAGAACTGCAATCCGGCTCAAAATATTTACAATTTAATTATAAACGAAACTTTTACCGCTAAAATTTCAGATAAAAAAAAATCGGCTAAATTTTCAAATAATTTTATCAACTTGTTGAATAAATTCCCAGCGCCCTGCGAATTTCAAATTATTCTATAATTCGTCGAATAAAGTCCGCTCTTTCCAGCCGAAGCTGTGATCCTCCCAAGTCCTCCCGCCCCTTATACATTCAACCCAATGTAGCCACCACCCCTCAAACAATAACACACCCTGTCGTTTACTAGCACATGTACATATACACTCAAACTTGTAAACAAAGGGCGTGCCCGCTGAATTATTACAAATCAGACGTACTGTCTGAATCAAATGATATACTAGATAAAACAAATGTGTGTGTTATATATGTGTAATTTCAAATATTTATAAACTGCTGAGATGAAAATGGTTTTCTACGGTCGATGATTGTTTATTTATACAACTAAGTAATAACTGTTTTGTAAGTGCATGCGCGTCTTTTTATTACGTATATTAAAGTTTTTTTTTAACCGGATCTCTGCCAGAGTCATATAAATGCGGTCTATAATTCCATGAGCGCAGTGCCGGCCATACAAAATACGCGTATATAACGGTCCACTTAAGGCACACTAAAACTCAACAAGGTCGACAATTTTAATAATTTGAATATTTCAACCACATAGCAACATCTCTTAGGATCATAGTGTTATACTTACAGTAGACATATTTTGTATTATAATCACTGAAATATCGATTTTAAAAAGAGCTTCCATGTATTAATAAAATCACGGCCCTCCGTATCTGGCCGTAATAAAACTTCAGGCATAGAAAGGGTTAAGAAAAGTCACGTAGTAAAAAAAATTTTACCATAAAATACACAAAACTCAAATTGATAACAATTTATAATAGATACAATTTAACGACTGGAGTTGAAGTATACAGTTACAAGCCAAAAATTAATTATTGATTATAATAGTAAAAATAAAATATATGATAAACAAAAAACGTTGCATTATTTAAGAAATCAACAAAGTTATTAGACCTTTTTTTAAAAATAATTCATTATTTTTCATTGTAATTATTAAGTATGCACGCCACATTTCCTAACCCTAAATTAATTTAACACTTGAATTATTTTATTAAAGTCCTGAGCGAGTAAGTGGCGATGGATCGCGCACAGTGGCGTACAGGCAGACTTCTTGAGAGGCTTGTGAGGGTTGATAAACCACCTTCTGGCATGTGAAACTCCATCCCACTAACTTGGAAACGCTGCCTAGTTATTATATATAGCTCTTAATCTTAAAACATTAACGTCTTATTCGTTAATTGAATCACAAAATATATGGAAAAAACCCCGTTGAAAGTTTATATTTTATTTCTTTACAGAACTAAATTCTGTAATGTCGATTTTTTATATGGAAATACCATAGACAAAAATTTACATATTCGCTATTGCTTTAAATATAAGATACTTAGATAAAAAATGTTAATTGTCACTTTTGTATTTGTCGACATCATTTAGTGTAGATTCATTTACAATATACCATATTTGTTACATTGCTTTATGAACGCTAAAAATGTTGATCGTCAAAACGGCGTCACATATATTACAAAAGCAATGATTTGGACGGTGAAAAAAAAATAACAATTTATTTTAGTTCTGTAATTTTTTTTTTTTTTAATATGCAATGATTTGGATTACCTAATACTTTTTACACCATGGTCATAGACGATTAAAACTATTATAGGCTTATTACTTATAATATATTTCCATACAAAAAATATGTTTTTTTTATTACTACATAATTTTTCTAATTTTATTGTAAAAGATTAAACAATTATATGATAATTATTTTTCCGCATTTTCAGTGTCTTAATTCGTATATTAGGATAAAAAAAAAATGTAACATTCGTAAACGTTCTTATTCCTTCTCTATTTGTATAACCGCTCAGTTAAAATATATGAAATTGGTAAATATATTGTATTTTATATAAAATTTTAATTTCAATATTTGATTTTATCAAATTTTGTAGTCATTTTTTGTCACATATTATGAATGAATAAAAAGTAGGTTGGTGAGATAATAATAGAAGCTTGAATAAATTGATAAATTATATTTACGTTCATAAGATTATTATATGTTGATTATTAATTTTTGTACTGTCAATTTTTATATTTTCATATTGCAGTTATTCATCTTTAAGAAATTAGCGATAAATTATTATCCTCAGTAGAAGTCGTTTCAAGTGGCGATGTAACTTGGAAAATGCTTAATGATCAGTGACGCCAAACTCTCTAGTTCGCTTTTCCCACTCGACTCTCGCATAGACGCCAACTTTGTTTTTAATCTTGGAAAATTTGCATTTCTATTGCCTATTTTACAAAACGAAAAAATATATACAGTCTTCGTTTAAAGAAATAGGCAATCCTAAATGGAAAACTACAAATTGTTTTGACTTACAATTAGCGTTCTGGAGATTTTAAGCTTGACTTGACGTCTATTCTTTATGTTAATTTTTTCTTTTAACGAAAAAGCTTTTTACTTCAAGTAAAAGAAAGCCTTTGTTTTATGTTGTGTGGTTTGGAATTTCAGAGCGACAAAAAATGAATTTTTATGCTCCGTTGTTACAGTAAACAAATGTCAAGTTGGAAATGTAAGATTTAAGGTAATAGTTTGATTTCAAGAGTATTTATGTGTCAATTGAATAAAAGTATTTAATCTTTTAATTAGAAATTTTAAAGGAGATTTGTTTCGATTTAGAATAGGCATAACGTGAAATTTGAAAAAAGAATTATTGTGCTAGTTATAATTCTATTTTGTTTTTTTGACTTTTTCTACTCACAAGTAATTCAATTGTTATCTCAAAAGTTCAGGACAAATTAATTTTTAAAGAAATGAAATCGAATAGATAAAAAATATGGTCAACGTTGTTGTTAATCAATTATCACCAAAAGAAGAATATAGTGGAAATGAGCAACATTTAAAAATGGGAAACTTTTTAGGGCACATTGTTCTTTTTTGTGATTCTTTCTTTTGTTTTTGTAATTCAATCTGTTGTTTTTTTTTTAAACATTTTCTTGAAGATGTCGCACAATATCTAAAAACTTGTACAAAAGTTGCGTGGAATCTGAAGATTTCAACTTTAAACTCTTTTTACAACGAATAACGCGTAGATTTATGGATCCCCGGGGAGCAGCTCCCTGTCAGACTCCGTGGACTTTTACCAAGATCTGCAAAGCGACCTTAAATATAACGACAAGATACACTGAAAGATTTATGGAAAGTAAATTCAGAAAAAAAAGAAACTCAGTTTCAACGAAAAAATTTAAAAATCACACACATTTACTTTCATAGTTTCTTTTAAATGATTATTAGGTCCGATTAGGGCTTAAAAATTCCGTTCGGCTTGAGAGCTTTTAATTTGCCCGAGTGTACTTACATTCCAACATTATTTTGAATTCTATTTCTTAAACTATGTTTACCGACCGTTCTTAGTAGAAAAAAAGTTTAAATTGCAATTCGGAATCAAAATTGTTGCACAAAAAAAAATTGCAGTTGTCATTGATTTAACAGGCTTATTAATAGGCTTAAAAATCTTTTTTTTATCAAATCTATAAATTTATTATAAAAAAACTTCTGAAATTTATCAAAATTATGAGTACCCGTATATATTTGATTTATTACAAAAAAATGATCGATACAATACAAAAATATATACTTTTACTTTCTTCAGAATGAACATTTATTCAATCATTTTAAACACTATTCAATAGTATATTTTATCTTCAATGCCATGAATAATCATGGAAAAGTATAATTTTTCAAATTAACGCATTATTCAATTCCTATAATACTAGAGATTTCATAATATGATGCATTCGTACCTGCTCAAAAATATGTGTCACCAAAAGAAAACACGTTGTATGTTTGCATAAAAATTTGTTGCTATTCACACAACACATTTTTTACTCCAAATTTTATATTGGCGATAAAACTGAATGGAGAGCTCACTTTATTTATGCCATCATTCACCATCTGATATCAAAATTTTCTTTTACGACACGATGACAAGTTACGTTTTAAGTGTAGTATTTATTATAATAAAATCTGAAAATGTTTAGGAGTAGACTTGTATAATATATTGATATAAGAAAAGTCACCATTTAATGTTTTATCCTTTATAATAGTAGTATATAGTCAATAAACGTTCTTCGGTTTTTTGCAAAACTGATACTCAATTTTTAATCAATTTTAACGACCAAAGTCTAATGAGAATCTTTCAATGGTTGGTATGTAACATTTGTCAGAACTTGATGATATTAGAGTTAAAGATTTACAAAATTACTTCAAAACAGAAATATGTATATATTTATTCAATGAAAAATTCTTTAAAATATATATTTGGTAAACAATTTGAAATTTATGAATAATTAAAAAATCTTTATCTCTTCTCTTTTTATCTAAATTATTTATTATTTATTAATAATACTTATTTATATAAGTAACTTATACTTCACATACATAAAAAAAAGACTACAAAATTCTTCCTTACATATTTTTTAGATCTACAGGTTGGTTACAAATGAACTTGAACGCACTCTTAATTTTATTTTTAAAATCCTACATTAATAAATAAATTGACAGAATTATTTTTAATAGGAATGTTCTGCAATTTTTTTATGATATGGATACATTATTTTATGAAAATAATACATTTAAGACATATTCATAAATGTTTCTGAAAGGTCAAGTGATTGATGATGATTCGTTAAATTTGACACACTCAGATTAATTTGGACCTAAATGTCTTAGTGAAATTCTTTAATATATATATATATATATGTAATACATTTAGTGTGCTCGTTTTCTTTAAATTTGTTATATTTACGAGTTCTTTTTTAATATAAAAGTAAGGTTTTTTAAAAATAAAATGTACAATTTGACATATGTTGAATATATAAAATGAATGATTTTTAAATAAAGTTTTCTCTTAAATATGTACATATTTTTAAATATCACAAATATTATCAAAGTACTCACCCAAATTTAAAGCTTGCTCTTCTATGTTTAATATTCAAAGGCTCTTATGGAAGTGCACGCTTATAAAAAGTCTGTAAATAAAGAATACATTTTTTCATTTTTTTAAATACACAAAGCTTTCTTTATAAAAATACAACAATAAATAAAGTGCTTAGAAAAACCAGAAAAAAACTATTAGACTGTTTACATATAAACAAATATATATCTTTTAGTGATCCATGATTTATAACAATACAATTTGGTCGATTGTTTTTAAATAAAAGTTAGATTTTGTGAAACATATTAAAAACGCTCATATATTATTACAATATTGAAAATTAGTGAATGGGTATTTATAAACAAAACTTTGATACAATATTTTATAAAAGCCACATTAACTCTGCATAAAATAAGTAGCTGAACAATTTATGTTCGCTCTAGGTATATTTAGTGCATTTGAAATGTAAGGAAGCTTTTCTTGATGTAGCAGGCTGTGTGAATCAATTGCATTTACTTTTAGCGTGAAAGCGCTCTATGATAAAAGAAACGAGTCAAATACACTCTTCGCTCATTTCCTTTAGGTAGTTTAACATCCGAGGGGAAACTGTATTTATTTACGACTGATGCTGTAACTTTAAAAGAAATTTGAACTGCAAGACAAGTTTTAAATTTTCTGTTATTTTGAGCTTTTTTTAGTTAATATTTTAACTTTTGGTTTTTAACCATATCAATCCCTTAAGTATAAATATTTTTCCGTGATATATTTACAGGGGAAACTTAAGTTTCCTTGACTTATTTATAACTTTTATATAAGATAAGGATGTTTGATTATTAGACCTTTTTCTAACTCAAATAATAAAATTGCTTAATTAAATCTTAAATGGAGGAAGCAATTCAATTGAAAACTTTGTGAATACTTATTGTGATAATATTTAGGAAAGTATAAATTTTAATAATACTGTACGAAATTCTGTTATCGATCTTTTTTATTTTGTATTATGTTCATTATATTTTTGGTAATATAATAGTTTTTTATGTCATTAAAATTCTTAATTTATATGTATACTAATATATATAATTAACTACGGAACATTAAAAAAAAATAATAAATATTGCAAAAACTATTTTATTAGAAAAGTTTACGCTTTTAGCATATTCATAATTAAATACAATGTCAATAGTCATAATAGTTTGAATATAGGAGAATCTGCCTAAGCCTATGTTAAGAAATGCGATGCAGTAGCTAGCAGTAAATGTGGTTGTCGATTTTTATCAGGTCTTTTACTCGGTATTCCGTGATAATGATATTCATTCGGCGACTGAACTACTAGATGGATCTTCATCTCACTCGGTAATAGGAATGCTGGAAACTACTAACTGAACAGAAACTTTTCATTTACCTTGTAAACAATGCATCATTTTTTAATATTCTTTTTTGATTGAAATATTGTATTCCTTATTCTCTTCGAAAAAGTTCAGCGTGAAATGAGTCGCAAATTGTCAGTAATTTCGGATTTAAATCAGAATTGCTCATTACATACAATATATGAGAAAATTTATGTGTAAAGAATTTTTTTTTGTTGAAGGATTATTCTACTAAAAAAAACATTTTATAATTTTTACATGAAGCTATTTTGCCAGTAAATATTCAGCTTATTAATATAGAACTTTTATTTATGCTTTAAATGATTTGTATAAGCCTGCATAGTATAATCAATAGTCCCGTATATAAAAAAAACCATAAATTGATTGTTTGTAAAATGAGTTAGTATTTGACATTTTTTTTCATAAAGCAGTTTTAAAATTTGTATTTTCATTTTATACGAAAAAATATTAGTCCAAAATCATTTATATATAAATCAAACAAAAAAAATCATAAATTAGCTGAGAAATCCATCTTAAACATGTTTTCAGGTAAGCGCTTAAGCAACCCCTGACATAATATGTTTTAAATATTCATCAGTCAACAAAGTATAGAATTGTGATATAGATAGACTGAGGGCGCTTGATGGAATTTAAAATTCAATATAAATTATTGAAATTTAGTACGATTCCCTAAAATTTGTCCCCAACTACTCGAGATTCGCCATTCGATATCTACAGGCATTCTGTAATTATATATAAATGCAACAAAATGACACAAGATTTTAACATATACAAACTGTTTGTTGTGTGTCTGTTATGTTGCATCCTTGTAATAAAATGAATGAAAATGTCGAAAGGCAAAACCCGGAGCGTACGTGACCAAACACTTGGAATAGTACGAAGTTTTAAAAAATTATATTTAAGTATGGAAATTCTGATTCTACGTTTTTGTTATTTGTTTAATTTTTTGTTACGAATATGCTAAACTGACAGTTAAGATAGATAAAAGTCGTGCATATGTTTACTAAAATCATAATTTTTAAATTTGAATTATTACAACTTTGTACGATTCCACATGTTTTGTCACTAACAACCCGGGTTTCACGCCGACGTCAGTTCTGTCGCATCCGTGTGATAGAATGCCTGATGATGCCAAAAGGCGAAATCCGGGTCGTTAGTGACAAAACATGTGGAATCGCACAATGTTGTGACAATTCGAATTTGATATTGAAATTCTATCAAATAATCTGTAGATTACTTAATAAGTTGTGATTATCAAAGGTTAATTTGTCGGCTATTTGATGAAAAAAATGAGCGATTATTTATATGTATGTAAATAAAGAAAACGATTTTCACTATTCAAAATTTTACGATAGCTTACGTCCTCGTGATAGCGAAACCGATCCCAATATTTATTTTATGAATTTGTCGAAATACCACTAAGCATTTTTCTTAATTTGTTTCCACAAATTAGTAACAGTTAAAACCACAAAATTTACTTTATCATTATATTTAGCTATTGAATATGTCGTTATTTTAAGCTTACAAAAAATGACATACTAACTTTGCTTAAAACATATTATCAAATAATATATTCAGAATATCGCAAGCTTTCGTTAATTAAATAATCTTCAATAATACATATAATATATCTCCGTGGATTTACACAGCCTTTACGGTAAAGGCTGTGGTAGCTTAGTACCAATGGAGCGTTACTGGCTCAGTTCATGACAGGCGTGTGATTCTTGGCGGGGAGCCTATTGAAGAAAAACCCCATTCCCAGCCCGCAAGTCACAGACTAGTCACGCCACCTCCACTACAGCCTGCGTTTTCCACCCGCGAGACTTTTTATCTTCTCTAGAGTCTCGCCTAAGGAAACGTAGGGAAATGTCAAGGCTTTTTATGATAGTTTAATATCATATATATTTATTTTACAATTGAAATACTGGAAAGATTTCATAAGACGTTTCAGATTTCGATGAATGTGATGATGAAAATAGCCTTTTACACTATAAATTCGCGTAACAAATTGTAAGTCACACTACCAATTATGTTCCTTAATGGGTGTATCTCATAAAATACCAGTACTACAACACTTCTGAATGATTGTTATAACTATCTTAGTTTGCATAATTGTACGCTATTTTACTAGTGAAAGATACATTAAGTTGAGATTTCTTCAGTAATGGTTTAAAAAGATGTATTACTTGACCAATTGAAAACTAAATTGAAGCAGTTGAATAATTTAAACGTCGATTGAACCAATTTAAGAAATAGTTTTCTTCTTATCGAATATCTTCAGACATTCTCATTTGCGATATATTGTATTATACAATTTACATTATCACTCTAACAACCCATTCTAATGTTTTTTTTTGCACTCGCAAAGCAATTAGCTTGTTAAGTAAAAAGAGAGATTTTTGAAATTGACAAAAGTGCTCAGGCAGACGAATATTTTTTCGTTATTTAAATATATGGAAGTCAAGTCTGGTCACAAATAAAGTGGAAAATAATGTGTTATAATAGTTATCTATTTAGAAAAAAGTTTATTGAATAATGAAAGAAAATATTTACATATATTTCCAGCACGCATCTGCAGCAGTGAGCACCTCCTGATTTGACAGTATTGAAATAAGATATAATGAGAAAGCGAACGTAGCGTGTGAACCACGAGTGAAAAAAGAGAAGCACACCGACTTGTGATATATGACTATTTCTGCTACGCTTTGCCGCAATATTAAGGACTGGGGTTGAAATGTTATGTTCAAATCACGCGAGCAAATGACAGAGACCTCTTTTGAATATAAATCAAATCGACACCAGTTCCGATCGTTAGTATAAATATTTTTTTGCCAGTCTACGAAGCTTGTTGTGAACTTAAGTAAATGTTTGAGGCTTATTTATTTTTTCAACGTATTAGAGACACCATTTTACTTTATTATCAGTAAAAGATTTGAATTAATTTATATCTAAAAGAGAGCAGAAAGTTTTAGTATTTCGGCTAGCGACATTTGTTGCAAGAAAAATTGACCAATGTTTTTTTTTATTTGATAATTTCTATCTAGATGCTGGCTGCCCTTAAGTAATTTGTATTTCTATATTTTTTTCCAACAAACTGTCTAATATATACAGTGGATAGGACGTAAGTGAAGTACTTGAATAGTTAAAGTTATGAAGAAAATTATCTGATTTGGAAAAATGTGTCATTATTTGGTATCGTTGATTCAAACCAGCATTTAAAAGCAGTCGGTTTTAATCACAATAATCTACTCAATTCACTCATAAAAATAGTAATTCAATTGATTTTTTTATTCTGTGGTCTCCTGCTACTAAATAAAATTTAAAAAATCGATAAAAATATGGGTAGCACAAAATGTTTTATGTCAAACACAGCGAGTAATATTAAAGGCTCGAATTTCCCTCCGATTTATGTTCATTTTTATTCAAATGCTACCCATATACCTGATTCAAAACAATATTCTATATCATCAGCCAACTGCAAAAATATGTTAAAAATGACACGGCTTAGAGATCCCTTTTGTTTGAAAATAAAACTAATAATGTTCAAACATTAATATCAATAATATGTGAAAAAAATGTAATGTAAAAGAAAATTGAATAAAAAACTTATTACACCGATGGTTTACCATTGGAAATTTTATTATGAAGCGCGACGAACAAACAGGTTACGGAAAACTATGTGATATTAAAAAAAACTATTCATATTCGTTATGTTAAATTAATTTATATAATATTATTGATTGAATTGGCATTTAATTGGTAGAACTCCATTATAACAGGGTGAAAAAATAGCAATGTATTTTAGCTCTATCTACCTAGACTATAGAATACAGTTCTGACCATGGCGTGAGCCGAAATAGTTATCAACTATATCTTGTAAAAATAATTGTAAAACTAAAATACATTGCTATTTTTTCACCGTGTAATATACATAAAATATTTTTCCCATATCGATTATCAATACATTAAAATTTTGGCGTTAAAATGTGAATACTCCTCTGAAATATGTATATTTAGTTTATATTGTAAAATATTAATATAATCAAGGAAATGTCTAACAATTGGCAGCTATATTTTACTATAAAGGTTATTTGTGATGAGTACAGTGTGACCAGATTGTCATACAAAGTTTACGAGAATACTCAGGCTATATACTAAGTCACAGCGTCGAGTCCCACGTGGCTCATTAGGGACAATCACGAAGCGTGTCACTGCAATCAATTCCCAACAACAAGCACACAAAACAGACTTGGCGTCTGGTGGCACAAAGGCCCGCGAGAGATTGCCGGACCGTCAAAACGCCGACAATCCGGTAGGTCGACAGTCCGGTAAGTCACCACAATGGTGGGTCACCGGACCATATTATTATCGTTCCGGCGATTCCAGCGCCAAAGTGTCTGACAGCGAAATAATCATGGCAAGCGGAGAGAGTGGAAAAGCGACGCCACCTGCGAACCGTCGTGACACCTAGTCAAGCTTTTAATAAATCGACGCTATAGATTTAAATGACACAATCAAAATATTTGCATTTTTCAACCAACATTCCATACTGTAAACCTATAGCGGTTATATCAATTAACAGAGAAAGTTGTATTATGTAATATAAATTATCATGTAAGTTGAATAAACTATTCTGTATCAATATATCAATGCTACAGCCTTGGTTTATATGCTTCGTTTTTTACGGGTTTAAGATAAAATTATTTTCAGAAAATTACCTTGTATTAAAAAAATGGGTTTTTGCACAACCTCCATATTTTTACGATCATCAAGGTGGGTTTCAATCATTTTGAATAATTCTAGTGTTTTAAAAAAATATAATAGAATAAGGATATTTTTTTAAATTCAGATTTTTAGCTGCCGAATTTTGTTTTTACTTCACGTTATCGTCATAGTGCGTAATATTACAATATTTGATGTATGAAAGATATTGAGTATTTAAGTGTGACTACTCGTTGACAAGTTGAATCTCCTGAAAAAAAATGTTTTATTAATTAACAGGTGATAGAACTATCTGTTAACATTAAAAATGCACTTGATGTGCATTCAACGATAGAAACTATAACATGAGTGAATGTGGAAGCGTCATACGTCGGAGATAGATAGCACATATACGTTATATAACATTGTTAAAATGAATGATTAGGCACGTTTATTTATCAAACTGTTTAACGTAAGACCAATGAATATAGTGATGAAGTTACTACCTTTTTATATGTAAAAAAATATTTTATATCATCATTAATGTCCACTTAGAAGCCTTACCATGAAGTAATCGATTTCACAAGCGGTTGAGCATATTTGGCACTCATTAAGAACGCCTGGTTGAAAGCAAAATCATATAAATAAGAAAAACTACACCGAAGTATATGTTTTGTTTAAATACTTTTTTCAATATTATCTTAAAATATTTCTCTTTCAAAGCTATAAGTTTTAGCTGCATGACCAAAGCTCTTAGTCACTAGTCCGATTCAGGTTATATCGCCAAGTACTCGTATCCTCAATCGAATTCTCGGTTGATTTGTGAATGTATGATAAATTTTCATATTAAAATCTACTCCATTTCATTAAAATCTTCACGGAAATACTATATGTAATACGAGAGAATACCAATCATACAGATAGTCAGTAATCGGGTTCGCGATTAAGTGCTCGACGCAGTACGTATAAATTGTGTAGTTAGAGAGTGTAGTTATGTACAGTTTTACTACTTGATTTTCCCATGAATTTATGGATTTCTATAACATTTTAAATTCTATCAAACCCCGTTGATCTTAAGCATCAGTAAAGGTTAAACATTTAACTCAAAGTTTATGCTGTCATTGTTAAACTTTTCTGCCAGTACGTATGTTTGAAAGGAAGATTGAGATATAGAGTACAAATAATATCTGTTAAAACTTACATCAGGTCTGCATTATTTTTTTATTTATGTAAATTCCCGATGAAAAATCATTATGTTTACATATAAAATACATTTTTTTTATTATACAAAATGATCAGCTGATACTAATTGTGTAGGGAAAATTTTGTCAGGGTCATTATGATATAACATGTAGAAGTAATTAATATTCAATCAAGCTTTGTTTGTTAATTGAAAAATCTTTCGTAGTTAGAATTCTTTCATAATGTATTAAATGATTATTTGTTTCTATATCGCCATGATTATTGTGTTTCTTTGTTTTTTCTTCATTTCGCTTGAAAATAATCAGTTAATTAAAGTATATCTTCAATTATCACATTTTTTTTATTATCAATGATTGAGCTTGCAAAGTTCCAAAAGCATATTTTGGCCGTCGTTAAAGCTTATGTTATATCGATATTATTATTATTATCCTTTGCTTACCGTAAAACTGTTTCACAGAAGTTTGATTGATGTTGAAGATCTTCGAAAATTTTTTGTTTAAATGTTGTTTCTACCCCAATAACTTGAACTGGAAAATCGCAGAAGATGAATAATTATTCTTACAGCGGCAACTAATGCAAGTCATACAACTGTGCACTTATGCCACAATGCACTTTCTTCGCGGAAGGGTGAACAGAATTGAATCTCATCATCTTTTCATACTTGAATTTTCCTCATTCACACAAAGATAACATACAATTATAACTGGAATATGGCAAAAAAATGTACTTCGATAATTTATACTCTTTTACAGAATAGCGCAACACTGTTGACGTTGTTAATTTCAGGTAATATTTAAAAAAAATATATGCAGTTTTAGATAGCCACTCACATTTATTATATTTAAAGCTGCGTTATATTTATTATACTCACTCAATTCAAATATTATTCTTCTGTTAGCGGAATAAGTCTTGAAACTTTCACTTCTTAGTGGAAGAGCATTTTATTTTGTATAATAAAAACAAAATTTCCAGTATTTCTTTCGCAGTTCAATAATTAACGAGCAGAACAGATTATGCTATTTACAATACTACTTGTACAAAATCATATTAAAAATCAAATCCTTTTATATTCATTCGTTAAAATATTTAAAATTATACCACTATACTTAACTGTACTCAAGCGATAAAATACTAAAAAACTACGAATAAAATTAAAATTGATGATTCGATACATCCGATAGATATCTTAAAATATTTAATTTTACAAATTTTATGATTTTATTTTAGACTTGTTTTTTGGCACCGCTTGAAACATATTATTATAATATATATTACGATATTCATGACAGATGAAATATGTGATATCCATACGTTCATTTTCTAATGGTCACTTATTTAACATTGAAATCCTCATGTAACCAAATACCAACATCAAATTATTGAAGTTGTATTATTATACGGCACCGTCTATTAATTTTATAATAAAAACAAGCTGCCATAGTAATAATATGTTTTCAGGGGAGATTTAGAGTTCTTCTTTTTAATAACCCCCTACTGGGATGAGTGCACTTGAAATAAGTATCCTGTTGTTATCAACTGATGCAACAAAATCAATTAGAATCTCCAGAAAGGAAAGCACGCGTCTGAAATGTAAGCAAATATACTTCGTTGAATTCTCCAGTTTCATGATAATTATTCAAGTTGGCGCATAAATTGCAAATCATCTTAAATAATGTAGCTATTGTTTAGTGATTTGATTAATTTTGATGAATAACTTGACGCTATTAATAACGCTGTATATATATTTTTTTAATAATAATTCAGAGCTTAAAAAATTTTATGTTTCGAAATATTTAAGTGATTTTAAACATACATTAAAATTACATCCAATACAATATCCATATAAACTGTTGGCTTTAAGTTAATTGTGCACAAAAAAAAAATACGTGAGAAATATTGCATTTTATATTATCCTTAATAAGCAATAAATCAACAAATCATTTTTAAATAATTCATATCAATCAAAATTACATCCACTTTTAATGTAAATTGTACATAATTTAACGAGGGTTTTGTTCACTTTTAAGGTATTGACTGTCACTTCTGGATGGAAAGACATAATATTATTATATAGTAATAAAAACACATTTTAGTACTTATTTCTGCAATATATTTTATGATCAGAACCGGTGATTACTTGATAATGCTCGCGATGAGCCAAAACGGTCCCGATTATAAAATATAAACGTGTTTTCATTATGTAAAGCAGTTTTGTTAGCAGATATCAGTTTCAAGTCACTTAAGCTTCTTCAGACAGAAAATTAAAGAAAAATCATGTGGAATTGATCATACAGCTCTTTTAAAATGGTAAAGACGGAAAGGTTGAAAGAGAAAAGGAAAAATCTACAAAATGATTAACAACCAAATGTCTAACCGATTTTGTAGCGCAGTGTCTCAGAGTGATATATAAATGATTTGATCTGCAATTATTCAAGAAATAAATATGAAATTTGCAATCACGTACCATTTAAAACAAAATTGTATGACGATCTTACTAAGACTATCTGTGTAAGAAGCTGATTTTAATTAAACGTTATTGACAAGGGGCATGGGTATGAAGTAGAGAGGGGATAGTTACAAGGGGAACATCAAGATGAGAGAAACGCGTCCGTAGTAGAGCGTAGGGGAAGTCTTAATTTGATTACAACAAAGTTTTCAACTCCTCACCCTCTCGCTTGGCTATAATTTTATTTGGCATATTTAATTCGATTGATTCGACCTCAACAGATGACCGTTTTAGATTAAGCTGAATGACAAATGATATCATAAGGACGAGTGATTTAATTACAATATACATTGTCAGCGAAGAATAGTGGCTATTTAAATGTTAACAAAGCCCTAATGCTTAAAAACCTTTTACCGCTGTTCGTTAAATATAGAGTAATAAATACAAATAATTGTAGGCATTTTTCAAAGCAAATTTGCTTATTGATTGAATTGGCATTCACTTGGTAGAACTCCATTATAGCACAGTAAGAAAATAGCAATGCATTTTAATTCTACAATTTTGTGGAACTAAAATACACTGCCATTTTTTTCACCGTGTTCAAAGTTGCTTATTCTATGGTATCATGAATTTTAACTGATAAACTGTAAGCCTTGTCTTTTTTTAGTTTTATTGTGTACCTTTTTTGCACAGCTTTATATATAATAGATAAGTTAATACACCTTTAAACATAGTTCTGACAAAGGGCTTAGCCGAAATATCTATCAAATATATCTTATAAAATTTTGTAGAATTAAAATACATTGTTATTTTTTACCGTGTTATAATAGAGTTCTACCAAGTAAATGCCAATTCAGTCAATAAATTCGTGGTTTATTTCAAGATTTTTTAAAATTTACATTTTGTTACAGTTCTTGATTTTCTTTTAAAATTATGGTATTCATAATAAGTAGCCGAATGAATACTTCTTAATATCGATAGAAAAATGTTTAACTGTCAATTTTTGTATATATAGCAAAAATGAAAATGTGTGACATATCAGTTCTTGATTGATCTTCCTTCAGTATAAATTACGGGAGATGGAATGTTTCAATGATGAAAATTATTTGAAATTTTTACAAACGACTAATGAATAATAAACACAATTTATATTGAATATAAGTTCTAAATAAATACACTATGGAAAATTCTCTAGTGTTGTCGAAAAAAACAAAATCACCACTCTTTATAAATGAAGGTAGATAAGAGCGAATTTGCTAATCCATGGCGACCGACAGTCTCAAGAAGGATCGATGTGCCATTAGATCGTTACACTTGTGTCGATTCATTTCGACGCTCAACCTGGGGCGGCGTTTAGCCCTTAGTTGGGTTGGCGTCGTGGTGCTAATCTGAGGTCAGCTCTTCTGACAGACGTCATACATCAAGACGACCCCGAAGCATCACTCATGGCGTGTGTTCGGGAACATGATCAACCAGCCGTAATCAGAAACAATAGATAATGTCTGTTTCTTGTACGCTTAGTATGCAAGTTGTAGACTAGATTATGGGTTACTGGGACCATGTAATATATGTGATACAATACTATACAAAATTTATATATATATTTTGAAACCGTAAACGAATTTATCCCAGACGTTCAAGACAAGCAAAAGACATATTATTTATTTATGAAAAACTATTTTATAATTATTAATGTTCGACAACAATATAAAGAAAAATACGACCGATATTTTTACGCACTTTAGTACACAAATAGAGAACTATAAATTACTTCTTACCAAGTTTAATTAGTAATATTATGTTATTTTAAAAATACAATAAAACTACAAACTAACTGTCTCATTAATTGATTAAATAAAAAAATGTTACTTGGGAGCCTAAACAAAAAAAAAATGTAACAATTATTATTAACCATGTGTACTCTGTTGTATTTTTAATGATATATGTATCTACATTGTAAATTTTATTTTGCCATACATTAGATTCAGAAGATTATTTAGCTTTTCGTAATTCTGGTCATGCACATTTAATAAAGGCCTGCATTTAATGGGTCAGTATCTAATTCAAGATTTGGTCAGTAAATTAAATGAATGGTTAGTACGTATCATAAACGGTTAGTATCCACTGGTCAGTATGAATGTGGTCAATTATTGAATTAAACCGTCAGTAACTTATTTAAATGGTCAGTTATTTTAAGTAAATATTCAATATAGTTTGATAGCGACATTTTTAACAAGAATTTATGACCAGGACTATGAAATATATATACATGAAATGAAGTTATTTCTTAAATTAAGGTATTCAATAGTAGATAATACTATTCTCATAATTTTGGAGATAACAATATTACATTCTGGCGACACTGTTAAACTTTTGTCGGTGTCCTTAATTTTTTACTGACCATTTATTGTTTTTTATTGACTATTTTGTGTATTTATTACTGACAATTTCTTTAATATTTACTGACCGAAAATCGAATTGATTACTGACCAAATAATTAGTTGCCTTAAACAAATAATCTTTAAAAGCATGTCATTTGTCATTGATAAGATTTTTTACACATTTATAATTTTTTAAATTGTTTAATTTAGTTGAACTATTTTAATCGTTTGAAGCAAGTATAAGAATTAGCAGTATTCTCGTTGTTCAACCGAAGATCCTATTGTGTTCATATTTAAATCTTTGATTTGCAAAAAAAAAATCATTTATAACGTAAATCATTACAAAGGATGACAAACAAACAAATAATATCTTTATCACTGCCTTAATATACCAGAAAAATCATTATTAATAAATTATACGTTTTGCTGATACTCTTTTTTATTAGAGCAGTTTTCAAGATATCTTCAATGATTTGAAATATATGGAACTATATGCGTGCTTACCATCAGTATTCGAGAATGTCTTTAGCATAATACCCACTCCCATATGTAATCCAAGTATGAGGTGTGAGCGAGCTGTTATAGGTCGGCGTTAAATATGACGCCGCCAAAGCTTGGGCTGTTTGACGGATAGCGACGTAAGCACCTGCCGACGGGCGTCCATTAGTCATCCGTCATCCGGCGTCATAGCGTCGCGTGCGACCGACGCCGACGCTACCAGACAAGTCTCAATCACAGGCTTTGCCAATACGAGATAAATTATCGGTAAACCTAATACAATAAACTGAAATACCAATAGATTTAGAAATATTGTAGAAATAACAATAAAAAAATATATCAAAATAGGTAACGTATAAAGCAATTGATAAGGTTCTGAGTTGAGAAATATTAACAATATATATAAATAACGAGTGGAATAGAAAACGTGATATAAAACTAAAACGCGGTTTTCAATGCTGTTTGCATATTTTTTAAAAAGAAATGTGTAAAAAATTTCAAATTAATGATGTAAGTTTAGTTAATATCTAATATTCTTCCATACACTGTTCCACTTTTGTAATAAAATGGTCTCCTGCAAATTAATCAGAATACCAAATACGTGGCTTGGATACCTTGGATCTAAATTATTTCTATTTAACGCAAAAACTTTTTATAACCTATGCAGTATACAATTTACTTCTATTCATCAAATTTTAATGCCGCACCTGATTTCTGGTCTATATATAAAAAAAAACTCCCACCATTGATCTCGTAAATAAAACTACCTTTTTAAAAACTTATTTTATTACTTCATAGTTCTTTAACATATTAATTTTCAAAGATAAGTTCTATCCGAAAGCATTTCTATACAAAATATAATAATCACAAACTATCATTTATTGTTTTCAAGTATGATATATTATTGAAATAAAAATCTTTATATCACATTAAAAACATTCAAGTTTTTTATTCAAGTCTTTGCATATCTGCAACTTAACAACACCTGATATAAAATAAAAAAAACTTCTTTTATCTATGTTGAAAACAAACAAAGTAATTGTTACGTGCTTTATGGATGCATTATCAATCAAATTAGACGTTATCATTTGTTACTATTTACCTTGTAAATTTATCGTTAGGGGTGTTATACTTAGAAGTATCGAACAATTTATCATTATTACTTTGCTCCAAATCTTTTATAAATAAAGAATGAAAATTCTATGTTTCTACAACTATTTTCTTGAAAATATGTTACAATAAATATCTATTCTGAGTTACCATGCTTTAGAAAATACTTTCTGTTTAATAATACAATTTAGAGCTAAAATTTCTCATGTGCAATTTGGGGGCATTTATTATTTTTTTAGAATTATACATTTTTATATAAGAACGGTCACACTTTTTACTACGCTTTCCGTAAAAATTTAAAATTGGATAAAAAGTTTACGGCTTTCTATCTATTATCCAAATAACAAAATTAAGAGTAAGTATGGTTTGATGTATATAACTATATTTATGGAAAGTTTTTCTTACATATTACAGTATTGTCAACTATACATTTAGTTTCTAGAAGATCATTAGAAAAAAAAATTATAATTCTGTAATTGTTTGCTGTTATGATAATCTATAAGCAAATATACCAATGATGTACTATAAATAATAAAAAAAGTTCTATTGATTTCTATAATGTTTTACAGTGTTATCATATTAAGCATTTTAACAAATATTTTTTTAAAACGCCATAATATTAAATAATAAATATACATATATTTTCATTGCTGTAAAAATTATAATCTATCGAAATGGTGAACAGATATAGAAAAATATCATAGTAAAATATTGAGTGAATTCAGCTAGCACTGAATTTCAAAAACATGATTGCAATGCAATGAACAATTGCGCAACATATCACGGTACTATCAGCTCTAGTCATTCACTTTGTTACTCCACTTTTTCCTTTATCAGTCATGCAATTTAAATGCATTTTTATAATAACAAGTGCAACTGTGTTATTTTCATATCAATAGTCTTTTGAGTGAATATATATATAACATACAGGATGCGGATGCAGTTTGTCGTTATAAGATATGGGATCGCTGTTTCTGGAACTGATAAAAATCGCTAAAAAGAACCCATTTTAAAAAAACATGCAAATAAATTAGTCTAGACATATTTATATTATACTTCCGGTTGGCATAAACTTAAAATAAGTAATAATACAAAGACGAGCCATCGCTAAGATTTCTCACTTTATTAGTGAGACAAAGCGTATAAACTATATTGAGATGTGTATTATGTTTTATGATTTGTCTGCCACTGCTTTAAATTTCAATATAAATGAAAAAATATTAATATTTAACAATTAGATTTTTTTTTTTTTAAATTAGTTTTTTTTTGTTGTATTTCTGCTTGTTTATTAAATTCCTCGTCATAAAGAAGTAAAATACTGTGATATATGTTTCGGTTGTCTACTCACAGAGCGTACCTTATTGTTCAATATACGTTTACATTATTTTCTAAAATATATTATATTAGCAGCGTATTAAATATGTGTTTCAACTGCTTATTGAAATACAGAAAAATTACATTTTTTCGACCATAACTGTCAAGCTAGGTGCACCTGACAAGAAGAACTTTTTCAAGACACATCCAGTGTCAATTGTTTAAGATTAAATACGGGGCATTTTACGAATTTTTAATAAAATACATATATGATCCATGTAAGGCTAAAAAAGTTTAATATTAAAATTTATACATGCAAAAGTGATGATAAAAAATGTATCTACAGATAACCTTATTGAATTGTTATATTAATTAAATTTTCGACATTTTGAGTTACATTACATTACTTTTAATCTAATCAAACGAGTAATTAGCTTGATTTTTTTATAAACCAACCTTCAAATCAATACAAAACTAACATTATGGAAACTTTGGCTTCATCAAAATTAGTATTCAATGATTTTATTTACCGTCTAAAATTCAGCATCAATACGTAATCATGATTAGTTTTATCGTATTAACTCATTTATAAGTCAACCAAAATAATCTGAAAGATCGTATAACAGCATATAGATCAATACGTTGAACCTATTTATTACTCAGAAAACCTTACTTTAACATGTTGATAGATGAAGTGTGTCTTTTCTCAAGAAAATATCGATGCTTGTGTATATTGAATTACATGGAATACTTTATAATTTTACAGTTTGCAGACTTAATATAGCGGGTGTAATGTAGCTAACTCAACAACATACATTAAATTAATGATGAAGAATGTTAAAATTTTGGAATGAGTATGTAAAGAAGAAATAAAATGGATAATATACGCCAATCGAAATTAATTATCATTATTTTATTTTGTTTATCTTAATTTTTTTTCTAATAGTTGATGATTGTTCAGTAATTATGTACATATTTTTCTTATTGGTATTTTGTACTACATTGAGAATAATCTATTTTGTTTACAACACAAATATTGCGTTATAATTAACATCAGAAATATTTTTGTTTTAATCTTTGCTTTTTGGATATATTTTTAAGAAAACAGTAAAGTAAACGTACAAATTACGAAACAAAAAGCATGCTTATACGATTCATATTTCTGTAAGAGTAAGATTTTTCTTAAGCTTAATAATACCCACCGTTTAATGTCTAAGTCACTTCCTGCAACCAATGAATTCTCAGAAAAAAAATACATTTAAGAAACCATAATATTTTCCTATAAAGTAGTTTTCGAGTAGTAGTTGTATTAGTATTCGCCATAATGGGTTGGTTAACATTTAAGCAATTAATTTTAATTTGGACTATTTGTTTTTTTATGTTAGTATTATATATATACTGTACGAAAAAAATGTTGTAAAATAGTCATTTAATTGTCGAAATATTTTATTTATTGAATTTAACTAATATAAAGTTTCAATATTATTGCAGATAAACAAAGATTATATTATATAGAGATGCAATTTACCTAATCGTTTTAATTTACAAAATA
This sequence comes from Himalopsyche japonica, assembly GCA_028555115.1. Classification (NCBI taxonomy): domain Eukaryota; kingdom Metazoa; phylum Arthropoda; class Insecta; order Trichoptera; family Rhyacophilidae; genus Himalopsyche; species Himalopsyche japonica. The sequence continues at coordinate 2,386,894 of JAHFWJ010000015.1, forward strand.
ATACAAAAGTTTTTTTTCAGTTTTCTCAGTATGATAACCTATTTATTGGCATTGATTGGCATGTTACAAAAAATGTTTAAATTATTACAACTGTCGTTATCTTTTCATACTCATTATTCAGGCGTTTTGGCGACGAAAGCGTCATTAATTCTATTTCTATTAAATAAGCAAAATGCTTAAGACATTCTGATACTCAATTTTTATATTTTAAAATTAGCAAATTACAAGCTGTCAAATGCTTTCTGCTTCATTGAGGGGCGATTTATTTTAACAAAAACAGATTAGTAAAATTTCATATCACTTTTATTGAGTTAATCCCACTTCTTAGTGAAAAGGCTTTGCATTTAAAAAAATTGAAATAATTTTTAGTACTTCTTACGAAAAATTTATATTTGGTAGATCAGAACCAGTTTTGATCTTCGCAAGCATTATCAAGTGATACAATTCAATTTAAAAACCTGGCTATTTTTACAAAATTTTGAAATAAATGTTTTTATCACATATACATTTTTATAAATAGATTGGTTTTTAATTTGAATTTTATCAGTTGATAATGGCCACGATACGTAAAACCGTTCCAGAACCAAAAGACTTTCATAAATTTTGTGGAAATAGTATCCAGCATTGTGGTTTATTTATTTTTAAAAAAATATTTGAATGTAAATATAATATTTAGTTATAAGTAAACTACTGTTATATCTAAATCTATATCTGCTCCTATAAAGAACGAGTCGCAGTATTTTTAATTAAGCAATCAGATTGTTATACAAGAAAAGGTCATTTACAATGTATGTTCATTGAATAACCTACATATTGTATAACTTAGCATATAAAATGAAGCAAACAGATTAAATGTTTGTTGTTTCAAATTGATTAAATTTATAAAACTAGGAAGAAATTATAGTTTTTAGGTACAACGATTCTCTAATAACAACAAAAATATATTGAGTTTGGGTGACGGGAAACGGATGCGGAGAGAAGTGGGTGTCGCGATAAATCAAAAATTATTCTCTATTTCTCTCTCTGGATAAATGGTATTATTTATTGAGTGCGTAGTTAAACACATTTCCTTTTTTTGATGTTATCTGTATATATTAATAGAATAACGAAACGTATTGCCGTAATGAAATATTGCAATATAGAATTGTTAATGTGGATATACTTTTTTTAAATATATTTTACACGTGGTATATGTAAAGTATCATGACTCTTTTTATAATGCAAAGAATCTATATGTAACAAAGCAAATAAAAATAAAATGTTTATTCTAATTTGTAGAAAGAATGAAATGACTTAATATATAGTGAAATTTCGATTTTCCGAATAAAGAAATTATATTTTTTTCGACATTTATTGGAATTGATTAGATTCATTGAAAAAACGCTACTATGGTTAGGCAATATCTGGCTCAATTTAGTGTGAAAAAAATTCAATGCCAAATAAAACGAACTTTCAAATTTTAAAGCAAGCTTAGTTTGGCTCAAAAATTTAAAGCGTTATATGGTATTAGAGAATTGTAAATATAATATATACAGGAAAAAGTCATACCTTAAACTAACTCTTTTATAGAGATGTTATAAGTGACTATGGAAGAAGTAGGATACAATGAAAAGTTTATTTTTAATGCTAATGAAACCAGTTTCAATGGTAATTTTTTAAAAATCGAAACATTGAAATATTGCATTGGTGAACAAAACCAATAAAGAACGTGTGACCAATACGGTTTGTGCCGATTCAACAGGCACTATCACTGTTTCTCATTATAAAAGCGAAGGATCCTTGATGTTTTTAAAATGTAATTAGAATTCTATTTTCATCTATCTTCTATATATATAAAAATGAATGTCTGTCTATCTGTCTGTCCTTTATAACTCTTACACCATTAATCCAATTGCGATAAAACTTTGTCGAATTATTGCTTAGACTACCGGGCAAAAGATAGGATACTCAGAATTTGATTTGATTACAAAAATTAATTGAATATTTACGAAAAACATGTTTTCATACAAGACTATTGTAATACAGAATGGCCATTTATGACACATTGTATCCATAGCAACACCGAAAACAAGAACGACGCAAATCTGTCACATTCACTCACCTGTAGGTACTTACGTAAGGTACTGAATATTTTGAAGCAAAATTCGATTTTTGAATTTTTTGCCTTATTGCATGACAGAACGAATTGAAATAAATATTACTTATAAATTGTGTGTGATATAGAAAGAGTTTATTTTGGACTGTACCGTATTGTTGGATTGTACCGTATTCACAGCGTCTCTCGAAAACGTGCAAAGCACACATCAGTGTCGAGTATTGCAATTACGTGAAATCTATCAAATACATATGTAAATATGTCATCAAAGGAAGCGACATGGCAGTTTCTGGAGTGGGAAATTCAACTGCATTTATCGATAAAATCAACCAATATCAACTGGGACGCTACATTAGTAGCAATGAAGCAATATGGCGCATTTTATCATTTCCAATTCTTGAACGGCGTCCAACAGTTACTCATTTGGCAGTTCACCTTGAAAATGGACAGCGAGTGTACTTCACTCGCGGAAAATGCACATGTAAGAGCATTGTCACCACAGCCAACAACGTTAACTGCACTTTTCTTATTGTGTAGGGATGATATGTTTGCAATGATGCTACTTTACTCTGAAGTGCCAACATTCTACAGATGGAATGCATCAGAAAAAAAAATTCAATATCGCAAATAAGGTTAAGCAGTTGAAGGACATTACAATGTATATTCAACCGACGCATTAGGCCGTCTGTACACTGTTCACCCATATAATGCAGAATGCTTTTACTTGCGATTAATTTTAATCAACATACGTGGACCGACATCCTTTGAAGAATTGAGAACAGTAAACGGTCGAATATGTGTAGTGTATGTTATCGTGAAGCTTACCTCGAATTAAATCTTCTAGAAAACGATGCACATTGGGACACTTCACTCGCTGATTCATCGAATACTGCTCGCCCACAACAAATACGTGCGTTATTTGCATTAATATTAACAATTTGCTTTCAATCCAATCCAAAAGATCTTTGGGAAAAAGACAAAGGCTACATGAGTGTAGATATTTTACATAGTTTGCGTGCAACAATTCAAAACCCACACGTTCCATTTACACCATACGTATATAATGAGGCATTGCTATTGATTGAGGACACATGTTTAGTAATCGCTACCAAATCATTGGTACAATTGGGAATGGCTGCGCTGAATCGATATGAAAACGACTGACGTGATCGTGATTTCCAACGAGAAACACACTTTGATGTGGATGAATTGGGTAAATTTGTTCAAACGAATCTTCCGAAATTGGTTCCAGATCAACGAATTGTGTATGACACAATTATGGATGCAATTTCAAGTCAAAGTGATAGATTTTATTTCATAGATGCACCTGGAGGCACAGGTAAAACCTTCCTCTTTTCCCTCATTTTGGCAGCCACACGATCACGAAAAAACATTGCACTAGCAATCGCATCATCTGGAATTGCAGCAACTCTTTTGGATGGTGGCCGAACAGCGCATTCAGCACTGAAACTGCCATTGAATATGCAAATAATTGAGACACCAACATGCAATATCAACAAAAATTCGTAAACGGGCAAACTACTCACATCATGTCAAATCATTATATGCAATGAATGTACTATGGCACACAAAAAATCATCGGAAGCACATCATTGCACACTAAAAGATTTGAGAGGAAATGAGCAACTTTTCGGTGGCGCACTCATTTTACGTTCAACAATGGCAGATGAACTTAATGCATGTCTCAAATCATCCGTTTTATGGCAATACGTACATAGATTCACTTTGAAGACTAATATGCGTGTACAACTACAACACGATGCATCCATTGAACGTTTTGTAATACAATTGTTGGATATCGGAAATGGGAAAGTGGCAATAGAGGAATCCACACAATGTATCACATTGCCAGCGAATTTCTGTAAAATAACCGCAACCATAGACGAATTGATTCACAAAGTTTTTCCAAATATTCGAAACATAAATCCACCACGACTTTGTAACGGTACCAGGCTTTCAGTGAGAAAAATGATGAACAATATTATTGAAGCTACAATTTTAAATGGAAAATTCAAAGGAGAAGATGTACTGTTACCACGCATCCCAATGATTCCGACAGATATGCCATTTGAATTAAAACGTCTGCAGTTTCCAGTGCGAGTTGCCTTTGCAATAGCCATCTATAAGGCACAAGGACAGTCGTTACAAATGTGTGAACTAAATTTAGAAAATCCGTGCTTCTCACATGGACAACTGTATGTGGCCTGCTCACGCGTTGGAAAACCTTCTGATTTATTTGTGTACGCACCAGATAGAAGAACAAAAAACATTGTGTATCCAAAAGCACTCCAATAAATAAAAACACAAACGGCCGCCACTGTCAAATTTCGGTAAGAAAAACATAACCTAAGCTCATCGCTTCTAATTGGCTCCGGCCTCGCCTCAAGTCCGACTTATCCAATCGGAAGGCGAGAGGCTCCCGACGTGGCGCTTCCGTAAAGTCGCGGTTTTTTCTTTTTGAGTGGCATTGCTACGCATGCCGGGAACATGCTAGTATAGTTATAAAAAAGGCATGATTAATTGGTAAATTGTTCATGCAAAGTAATAAAAAAATAGTTTATTCCAGAAGTACTAAAAAATCTATCGATAATAGAGGAAAATTATTGTTATAGGTCGACAATGAGTGCATCATTCGATTCATAAAAAGAATGTTTAAATTAAATTGTTGAAATTGTTAAGATATAAGTTCTTTAAACAAATATCACGTTAGTTAAGATCAATGTCTCAAGGAAAATTACAACATTTATACTCTTATATAGAAAACAGATCCGTCCAAGATTATTTGCAAAGACAAAAAATGAAGAATCAAGAACCGTTGTTGTTGATCAATTAAAGTAATAATATAAAAGTAAATAAAAGAAAAAGGATTGCGGAATAAATAAATATTTTTATATATAAAAAGAAGAAATTGTATGCAGCCATCTGACATACAGTCAAGGTAAAGAAATTGTTTAGTATTTTGTCAGCAATCGCTTTATTTATCCAAACGTTTATTACATTTATTTTTTTTGTTAGCTTATACAAAACAAATAAAGTAATTATTACATTCTTTCAGATCAAAAAAAAGCAATCGTTCAAATACTCAGTGTGGATTTACGGTACGGATTATATTTGGAAAAAAATATTACACGTTAGAACAAAGAAATTCAATACTTCAAGCATCATTATTATTTGCAGAAAGAATTACGCTTTAAGGCACGTGTGTAAATAAAAGAAAAGAATTATAATTGAGGTACTCTGCTTTTGCTTCAGAAAGATAAAAATCTCATCACGCGAAACGTTTCAGAAAAATTTCCAAGACAACTGGCAATAGACATCTTATTGCTGAAAATATAAATCCGAAAATCCGCTATGACTTAAAGCCATTTTCATACGGGCCAGCCTACTTACATTCATATTTGACTTGGATATTTATCTAAATTTTGTAAAGGATGTTTTATTACTTCCTCGTGTAAATAAAATCGTAATCCTTATCTGAAAACAATTAATAAGAAGTATGCTTATACTGTATTTTTTTATTCAAATTATTTTTCTTCTTCTTCCTTTGCCAGATAGTTTTTTCTATATGACCAGTCTACTAACCAGACGCTTTACCACTAATAATTACATTAATTTACATATAATATTGTGAAAATGGTCCAGACCTCCAAATCTTATAGTTTCTTCGATCGATCTTTTCTTATGTTTTAACATTAGTATACAATAATTGATTCACAATCCGCTAAAACTTAGCCTAGGCAGTCCGATTATTTCACAAAATTTCTTTTAAAAAAAGTCGTGTATGAATAGCCGTAGCACGCTGAAGAAAGTTATATTCAACCAAATGTATTATGTCATTTCATTACCTCTGAACTTTCTATTGTTGAATGTGTTTTTGCTGTGAACAGCTATGGGATAAAATATTATTTCATCCCGGTTGCACAGCAATAAGTGAAATTCAGACCGAATATTCTTCAAACACCATTTTTTCCAGATTGAAATGAAAGATTGCGGAATTCGACTCCCCTAGGGATAGTGACACTGTTCTAAGGGCAAATTCGTCTTAAGCAAATACTGTCGTGGAATGAATTTCAAGCCGAAGACGATTCTAGAAAAAATATAAATGTACCGAAAGAATTGATTTTCTTTCCTTATGGAAAAATACAATTGGTTGGAGAGGTTTATGGAATAAATAATGATAATTTATTTGAATTAAACAAAGTTTGTGAGTAAGCATAATCGAAAAATGTTTGATGGATATATGTAATTTTGCATAAAATTTCGTGTTCATATTTGATCAAAACACTAATTGTAACATAACCTTAGAATATGATTGCATAAAATTCACTGAGACATACAGAAACGTTTTATTTGTATTATACATATATTTAACTGATTAGAACATTATGAAAATTTTTTTTGGTTATTTTTTTATTTTTATTATGTATGTATATTGTATTTCGATATACATTAACTGAAAAAGAAAATTGCACTATTCTACATAATTTTTGGAATATTTTTCTTATAATATATTAACGTTATTTCTTATCAATTGTATTATTTGAATTTTAGTTTAAATACATTTATTTACCTACACTTTATGTGTAAGTCATAAAATCAGTTAGCTTTTTTCAAGATTATTGATTCATTATAAACAATGTTAGTTGAAAAAGTCATTTCAAAACAATGAACGTTTGCTATTTATTTTAGTAAATAATTCCTGATATGTATGTTCATTTAAAGTCTCTTTAGTCAGACCTGTGTTTTTTTTTTGTATAAAATTATCAATATCAATAAGAACTTTTCGTTCATTAGTGAATAAACAATATATTACGAATCTCAAAACTATTATATGATTCACTCATCATTTACAAGCCCACCGAGCTATGGAAGGGTGTCTTAAAGAACTTATGACTTGTGATCGAATTATTATGAAAGTTGTTTTATTCATGTTTTGATAATGTAATGGATTTTTTTAACAAATTATCACTACAAACACGAAGAATAATATAATGCGTTCTCCAATTGGAGCAAACAATCCATACCAGCACGGATATTTCGAGGTATCATTTATCTTTATGCTACATAATAGTATTTTTTATTACTCTCTATTGGGTCTATAAAACGTATATATTTTGTGTAATTGATCTATGATTATTGCAATACGCTCAATTTTTTTAAACATTTATTTCAAAAAAACTGTCAGAATAATTGAATTAACATTCGTCAAATTTGAAAAAAGTGGAGCTAAATAAAATATCTGTTATTACAATGTGGTTCATTTTCAGTATAATATTACATGACAGCTTTAATTTTTTTATTATTCATTTTCAAGACAAGATATCCAAATCTATTTAAAAAAAATTAAATATTCATGGATTTGATTTCTATTGATAATGGTTTCATCACAATAAATATAAGCAAAATAATACTTCATAGTATGTTTAACACACTATTTGGATAATAGAGTATTCATGAAATTTATAATTTCCCGCTATTGTCATTATCATAGATCGATGACTTTCCATTTTAGCATAATATTTGGCGGATGAAATAAAAAAATGGGATGTGCGCTTACCCTAGTCAATTACGAAACATATTGCTTCAACGAAATTAAAATCCTTGCAGGAAAATGCCAGGTAGGCAATACACAAAGAATGATTAAAAGTAAAGGACTTTTTCTTATGCGGAAAATTGTATTTATATAAATAAAATATACTCAGATTCATTGGAAAAAAAGCCATTAAAATACTTCACCAAAAATATGTTTATAATTTTTTTTTTTTGAGTCGGGCTAAAATCTAAGTAAAAATTTGCAGGTTTTCCATTATTGTTTTAAATAAACTAAATATTTATTAATATAAAAAATAGTATATAAATTTATGTATCAGTTAATAAGAAAATCTTCATACATTAAGATACGAGTATTAATTTTATCGATAGTAGTGATATGATTTTGAGTTTTGATAGTATGATCTACAAAGATTTAATTGAATCAGAAGTCTGTTATATGTTTAGTTTTGTAATCTGTCATTGTATGTCTTTATCTAATACAAAACGGGGTGGCTAACAATGCAAACAAACTTTTGTTTTCATTTTTTCCCCAACAAACTGAACGCTGTTTATCTTTATTATAAAGTCACAAAAAACATTCGGAGCGTGACACAATAGTCTTAAATTAAACTTTATTGTTACACTTTCCCGCGCGCGCAATACAATGACGACGCACCACAGAACGAAAAAACGAAATTAAATAAACCTACGACTATATCCCGAAGTAATCTGAATAGAAAACAAACATCCTTGTTGCAACGTTTGAAAGAGATTATGCATAACATCAGGTATTGTAAAAATATTAAAAAATGTTTACCGCGTTATTATATTATAACTACAAACCTATATTGTATGTAAAAGGGTTGGTTATTTTGTTTCTGTAGAAATTGGTTCTCGCAAATCCGTCTAGAAGACATTTGTATTCTGAAAATTTTTTATATATTATTTTTACAATCCTTAAACTTCAGTCAAAAATAAAATCAAATTATTCTATTAGACACCGGTCCTCATCATAAAATATATTATGCAAATAGTAATAAAAATGTGTTTTTATTATTTACAGTATATTTTACAATCCTGATAAGTATGACAGTATATGCAATGTGTATAAAGAAACGATTTTGTCATACAATATTATCGTAATCACTCATACAGTGTAAAGAGCTTTTGTATACATAGTTTATGATTTGAAAATGTAATGCACGATTTTATGTTAAAAAAGGTTTGCAATGCAGGTGTTTTGTATACGTCGTGTACATTTTAAAAACTAATATATATGACTCTATAAGATAAATATGTAAATTTTACGAAGACATATTATTTCATTCAATTCTTCTCTTTTCATGCATAGCACTGGATGAATCTTCAGATTCATCACAAGGGATAGTCAAACAATAATATAATTTATGTCATGATTCATCAAGCAACAATAGTAGGTTTAAAGTAAAAGTTTAACTGGAGACATTTGAATATATACCTGCCTTATTTAAAGAAATATTTTGTAATTTTACGGTAGAAAAATATTTTTATAATGCTATATTGCATCAGTATAAAAAAATGAATGTTTCCACTTTGTAAAAAAGTTTAATAACAATTATACTTATTAACATAGAAAAGAAAATAACAATACTGGCGCTAAAGGATATTATAATTATTGCCTATCAGTCTTAATAAAATAAAGTTATGCTAACTTAAATTTGAATTGTTGCAACTTTGTACGATTCCATATGTCTTATCACAAACGACCCGACTGATTGCATCATGGTCTGTTGCATCCGTGCGATGGAATACCTGAAGATGCCGAAGTGCGAAACCCGGGTCGTTTGTGATAAGACATATGGGAGCGTACAAAGTTGCAACAATTCAAATTTAATATTGAAGTTCCATCAAGCACCTTCAGTCGATATCATAAATTATGTTAACTTCTTAAATGTGTTTACAATCATTTGGTTCATTTTGGTTTTGTTTATATACATGTATCAATAAATTAAATATTTATTTATAAATATGATTCACTTTTATTCTTGAATAAAATAAATTTTACCAAAGTTAAAATATTATATTTGACAGTTCACATAAAATTTTCAATTTACACATTTCTTGCAATATTTTTAGTCCGTTTTTAGATAAAATACTATAATATGTAGAAGATAGTCTAAGGTGTATGAATAAATTTATATGTGTTAAAAATAAACTGCTCTTAATAAATTTTGAAAATTAGAATTAAGTTAACGAAACCATAAGAAATAAAGACGATAACAAGCCAACCGATTAATAAAAAAACGTTAAATTATTTTCATGAAAATAGTCTTCATGTTACGATTAGTCACCTTCAAAACACGATTATTCTTTTTATAATGTGTTAAATTTATCAGATAGGATTTATTTATACCAAACCTTTTTCATATTATTATCAATGTTGACCATCAGATTGCAGGTAATTCTAAAAAACACTCCTGAAATTGTATATATCACGCGTAAAAAATAGAGTCGTGGGAGGTTCTATTTATATCTATTAGCGTACGATAAGCCCGGAGTGTGTTGGCAAAGAGGGTGTCAGGTGTACTTCGAATAGCCAACCCCTTATCTATTGTCACCTTTCAACCCCTCTTCTTCGCGTAAGGTTGACAGCGAGTAAAGTGCGCCATTCACCGACAAACTTTGCCGTGCCTTTTTGATACTTAGAAATAAATTTTCAGCTCATATAATAAAATATTGGCATATTGATACTTACTAAAAAAGTCTTACTTTGGTGTTATTTTTTCGGCTGAATTTGTCTAGAATTATTTCATATTTGCCGCAAATATTTATTACTGTGCTCAAATATTTTTTTTGTCAACAAACAAAATATAGATGCTCAGCAAATATTTATTGAGAATATATGTTTAATCAGTTTATAACTGCTACTTAAGAGCTACTAAGCATTCCATTAATCGTTACCATAGCCATAAATTATGGACATCATACATCTTGGTTGTTATTTATAATACTTGCTTACAATTTAATTTGATATATGACGATAATTGAGTAATTGAATTAGACACCCATTATGTCCTCACATGCATTTTCTATGAAAACTGAATGAAACACATGACTTAATGAAACTGTCTGAATAAACATATTCTTGATATCGTGTAAATTTTAAGAAAGTAGAGGATATATTTTTTTGTAAAAAATTTTCGATAAGATTTATTTAACATATTTTCGATCCTCTTGTTTTTCAGTGTATAATAATATATGTCAAATGTATCTATATATCACATCGACTTCTAATATAATATTTCAACAGAAATTGTTTCAGAGGAACCATTCTGTCTTATAATGAAAGAATTAACAATCAACCAATTACTTTAATAATAAGACAGATTATGTAAGAAATTATTTTAATATCGAAAGAAGACTAGAAATCATCCCATGTTTATTATTTTCAATATTGTGGCGTACCTCAAGTTTAATATTAAACGCGTTTTGTTATCTATAGCATTTCGTAGTAATAATACATAAAATTCAATAGTTAACTTGAGACGGGTGTAAATATTGTAGATTTTTTTGAAAAGCATGACTTAACTGTACTCAATTTATAGGTACAAAGAACATGTTTTTAATTGGTAAAAAGTCATACAACTTTTAAGAATGATTTATGAGTGAATGAGAATCTAGTGAATTTTAATAATGAACTAATGGGGTAATTTTTGACAGCTATTGGTCACTAAATCTAACCCCTTGAAAGTAACCCAGTATGTACTGGTCGACTGTATCGTTAAACCGTATCACTAAGAGAGTCAAGCGGATCGTTTGCTGACACGCAACGTAATGTAACCAAATACACCCCTAACGCAATCAAAATAAGCCCCTGTAATTTATATATCGAACTAGTTAAATGCTTAGTGAAATGGTTGTTTTGAAAATTTTAATATGAACATAATTGATTGAGCGATCTATTTTTGACTTACTCAGATTTGAGCGCATAAGCACCGTGACTGAAGGAACGAAGTTGACTTAAATTATTTCTTTATTATTATTATTAAATTGTAGGTCTTACCAGTTGTAGATTAACAACTCAAATATTTTGAAGTTTATATTATTAATTTAATATGAATGTGTGTTCCTTACTCTCTACCAATCTGTATCAGGACGCACTGACACCGATTAACTTACATTATCCTTCATTCTTTACTTTTTTTCTAAAAATATTAAATAAATGGTAATTCAAGGGTCTGTTTCAATAACCTCAGGAAACAAAACATTAACTTAGATTTTGGAATTTTGCAACATAGTGAAGTACGATCCTGAATAATATTTACATTTCCTGTTCAGTACACAATCAGTTGAAAGTTTTAAAAGTTAGTTGCAAGTTATGAATCCAGCAAATTGTTCAATGAGATATTCATTTATATGTAAAATCATCTAATAGAAAAAGTAGTCGGAGTTATTCATTTTTCACAACTCCAACTCCGAAATTGACCAAAGACACGGCTCCTACAACGGCCAAAACACTGCGACTCTACGACTTCGACTTAAACTTCACAGCCTTGGTATATTTGTACATAAAACGCATTCTTTTTACACTTATAAATTCTTAAAAATAAACATACCTATGTTATTATTTTATTTTACCAAAAAATTATACCAAGCAATTTATCTTAAAATACCAAAGTGTAAGCAATTTTATTTCGGCTCTTTAAAAGTTTCGTAAAATGTTAATGACGTAAAAATGTCAAACACATTTCAAAGTATACCTCCCTTCAAATTACGTTGACTTTAATGTCAAAATTACCTGAGGTCAATCGTTGAAAAGTCAATATACCGGCATTTGACATGTACATAATTGAATACATAACTCGGGGTCCGAAATATTTTCACGTCAAGGCAGGACCCGAGTTGGCAACGGGTCTTCGGGTTTGGCCCGCGGACCTGGTCCGTTATAACTGCCACAAATATAAAAAAATAAAAAAAATTACAAATATATTTGATGTTTTCTGGTTATTAACCGTTTCTATTCCTGAAGTTTTATATAATAAACATGGCCAGATACGAAGGGGCCGCGATTTTATTTGAAATAATAAAAACTAATAAATATATATTGTTTGGCAATATATTATATATAAATATAAACACTATGATCCTAAGAGATGTCGCTGTGTGGTTGAAATATTCAAATTAATAAAATTGTCGACCTTGTTCAGTTTTAGTATGTCTTAAGTGGACCGTATATATACGCGGATTTTGTATGGCCGGCACTGCGCTCACGGAATTATAGGCCGCATTTACACGTCTCTGGCAGAGATCCGGTTAAGCAGTAATATTCTTTTAGAGAAATTATGTAATTTCATTATTATGTTATTACGGTCAAAATATTATTATGTACTTGATACTGTTTACGTAATACAATTTTACAAGTTATTCGCTAGCGAAATGCTTACTATCATTCAACTGATTTTAATTGCATAGTATTTGATAAACACTCGACTGCTATATAAATGTTCCATCCATGGTCGTAAATAAAGCAATTCAACGCAACGGTTGAACTTCTGCAAGATTGGATGTGGTAGTAATGATAATAGAAACATTAACAAACACTAACTAGATGATAGAAATAATTAGCCTGGAATCTGGTTGATGAGACTGTGTGCGGATTTGACAATTTCGTAAAACTTCGCTCAGTGTAGACCTCTGCGTTAAGGTTTTGTTATTTTAACTGAGTGACGCAGGACCGGGTCTTTGTAAATCTGAATATTTGCATATGAAATCAGCCATAAAAGTTTCGAAGTTGTATGCTGAAAAAGGTGCTCGAATGTTATGTTATTTACGACGTAAAATGGGACCGTAAAGTTATGTGGGCATAAAAGTTACTCGAACAATTTATTATATTTTTAACTCCTATACGGTCCTATCAAAAATGCTTAGTATTTGATGTTAAAGTTTCATTGATTTATAACTTTCAAACAAATACATAATAATACTCAGCATATTTTTTTTGATAACATTAGCATTCTTGCAAAACAAAACTATTCGATCACATTCAATATTTTATTCAATCAGAAAAAAATAGATTCCAAAGACATACGTTAATTGAACTTGAAACTAACGAAAAAATAAGCAACGATCCGATTATTAATGATGTCATTTATTGTTTCCAATTGGTAAGAGAACATAAAAGCTTGATGAAATTAACAAAAGTTGATTCTTAATGCCATTTTTTATCCTTATTGTCTTCAAAAAAATGGTTGAGTAGCCGAGCTATTTTCTCGAATAATGAAAATAATTCTGCTTAGATTCATAATGACTATATGTTTCACACATACAAAATATCAATCAATTTTTACAATCCAATATGAGGTATTTTGATCGGTATTTATTAACATCCCTAGGCGTGGTAATAATATAACAATTTTTGGAATATGTACAATTTATGATATCGAACAAAGGTGCTTGATGGAATTTCAACATCAAATTTAAATTGTTACATCTTTGCACGATTCCACATGTTTTGTCATTAACGACCCGGGTATTGCCTTTCGGCGTCTTCAGGCATTCTATCACACGGATGCAACAGAACTGACGTACAATAAACAGTTAGCATCGTCTATATACAAAAGTTATTAATTACAGGAAAACACACACTCCAAACCAAGCAGTAAATGGCACCTAAAACAAATTTATAATATTAATCTAATAAAAATTAACACAATTTCCTCGGATAATTTTCATTAACGATCTTGTTAACGAGTCAGTCTTGAAAGAGTTTTACAACAAATATTAATTAACCTAACAGTAAAATACAGTTGAAAAATAATAATTTATATTTCTAAAAGGGAAAACGTAAAAGCCTGGTATGTTTTAATGTTTGTCTTTTAGCCCATAGATTTTGTTGTCAGAAAACAGTTCTATATTTATTTTTCCAAATAATGTTTGCATTAATTATCTTATATAATTATCCAAATGAGGTGGGTGCGACAAGTACAATATATATCATATAACATTGTTATGAAAAAAAAAGTTCATTTCCTTCTCTTGTTTGATATATTTTTGTACATATTATGTATTTTATAATATATGAAATACTTGTTGACATAAATATTTATGGGTAATGAATCACGCATTGACCTACCCAAAAAATAAAAACTCATCATTAAATTTTCCCACCTTATGGGTTTCCATAAACGTCAAATAACATGACGTCTATTCTACCCTCTTATTCATTCACAAAAATAGAACAAAAAACCGTCAATTACGGTATATGTCTAAATCAACGGCTTTATCAATGGCCTCACTCAGCGTTTTATCTGATTAACGGCTATACAACAAAACGCAAAACCAAAACGTCCTATTCGTTTATTAGCGTTGGCTTATGTTGGGTTTACACGATACTCAAAAGAAAAAAATATTATTTGACAATACAAATATCATCAATTTTATTTCAAGTACATAAATCGTCATAAGCAGTTTCAAACTATATTGACGTATTTTGCGGAAAAAGCTTCTCTATTGTATTAATGCTTTCGATTTGAAAAATAATGTAGATAATAAGTTTTTTTTTTTTTTTTTTTTTAAGGTGTTAACTGTCACTTCTTGATGGAAAGGCATTATATTTTAAATAATAAAAACACAAGTACTTATACAATATATGATTTTCTCATCGCGAGCAACATATTGAAACGTATCCAAAATAAATAATGATTTTCTTAAACATATTGAAACGTATCGCTTAATTAGTTTTCGGATATTCAAATTTTAAAATTCTCATATTCGTTCAATCATTGAGGACAGTTAATACACATGCTTTACAAATTGAACTAATCGCCTAGCTGAATTATTGCACGTTTAGACAATGATGCTTAAAATTGGCATTTCCAACAAATTGAAGAAAGAGGTACGATTTTTGTGGACGACCACTAAATTTATTTGTTTAAAAAATACTGATGTAATGAAAATTTTTGAAAGGATAGTATTTTTAAATGAAAATTAGATCACATATGAAATATCACTTAGAATTTGAATCGCATTTATGATTTCATTATAATTTTGAGTTTTAAGAGTAAGCATTATGAAATCTCACATTTTATGATACAGCTTAGTATATTTTAATTAATCGTATAGTAACATTACTACCATGAAAACCAACCTTAAATGAGTTCTTTCTTAGCTGAGTGAAACCTTACTACCGGAAAAGTGTAATTATTTAGTGACGTGCTAGATTGAGGATGTTAATCAATCCAAGCCAGCTGTCGTCTTTTAATGTCTGCCTACAAACGAGTGTTCGGTGTTGTACGAAATATCATTCTCCATCGACCTAATGACCGCTAACTTTAGCTTTAGAACATAATTTAGCCTTTATGTTTTTCATATGCCACGCTCAACAGAAAGTAAAAATTCAATACATTTGAAACAAATATATTTAATAAATTAATACTTCCAGATAAATTGCATCCAGATTTATAAGAATCCTAAGTATAAAATGTATTTATTAAAATAATATTCTAAATAATTATGACAAAACAAATTTTTATCTGTGCCTTATGGAAAATTTTATTGGAATTGCAAATACATTGATAACCAGATCGACTAAACAATAATTAATTATGGAATACTGAATATAAACCTTCAGATGTCAACTATTTCAAAGAAGAATTACAAATCAATCAGACCTGTGAATGAAAAACGAATTATATACATGGAAAATTCTTGAAAGTTTCTCCATTCGAAAAACCATTCATTTGAAAATAATGTGTGATTGCTTGTGATTTGTTATATTTTTTAAATCCGAATTTGTAAAGTGCTTGATATGTTACGAGATTGGAATTGGTAAACAATAATTTAAGAATAAAGTAAAATGTCTTTCAATAACCGTAATAATTTCAAGTCCTTTAATAAAAAATGTTATGTCCAAACTTTTCAGTTTTAAAATACCAAGAAAAACATCCAGGAATTATAACATATTTTTTTAAAAACAAACAATATGAATAGTATGTATATGGTTTATTTTTTAATATAAAATCGAGTATGACGTCACACTCGTGCATATACACATATTATATTGCAATATTCCGTTCTCTTATAAGTGGGAATGCTTGCGGAAGAATAAGAGAATGAAAATGGGGGATGATGAGGAAAAAAAGCTCTAGAACAAGAAAAAAGAAAAAGCGTAGTGTCCGGCGCGAGAAGATAGAAGCATTAGGTTGTAATTGTGGTTTTTGTGGATGTAGCATTCGCTTCATTGAGAAACTTGTTAAGTGAACATTCAGGGCTACGGATCAAATTAACAGGGTGTTTTGGTAACATATTTTAACTTGGTCATTTAGATCACTATTTGTTTGTTCGATCAGTTGATAGGTATCAACTATCACAAAGGATTCTCAACGAACAAACTAATATATGTCGATCGCCATTGCTCAACCCTCTACAGGTGTCTTTTTCGTTTCCATAATAGACCGTGTCCGTCCCATATGTAAATTTATTGATTTAGCCGCCTTTTTAGTTTCATTTACAATTTTTTAGCTTTTAAGCTAGGTCGTTAAAACAGAAGAGAAGATGTATTGTGTAGCTTTTCTACACAGCTATATATAGATAAGAAAATGTTCGTTTAAGCATAGTTCTGACGATGGCGTGAGCCGAAATTGCTATCAACTATATCTTAGTTCTACAAAAAAATAATTTTGTAACTAAAATACATTGCTATTTTTTCACCATGTTAAAATAGCGAATGCCAATTCAATCAATAGATCAAAAAGCTTTTCAGTTTTGATGCGACGTCAGGCTCTTAAAAATGTTGACCACATTCTCTGCGAATTTCCGGACATAAATATGAAAAAGTATTAATTATTCAAAGCAATACAAAAGTTGAATATTTAGGCACCATTCATATTTTATTAGAGGCATATTTTAAAGAATTATAGAGAGTGAAAAGCCCACTTAAAAGTGCACATATGCGATATTTAAGATAAAATATATACCGCATGACAATAAAATTATATATGATTAAAATCATTAAATATAAGGTGGTACCTTGCAAATGTACTTGTATTATAATATTATTTTTGTAGAGCTTGTTATAAAATTAACTTCAAACATTATATTTATATATTTATTCACCACTGTTAAGCTAACTGTTACATCAATTTCAATTGAAAGTATGTGAATATGCATCCAAAAAATATAGTAGAGGTTTCTAGGAATTATTGAACGATGCAATAGGAATAATCGGATATTTAATTAAAAGAACAAAAAGATCATTGTATCAATTCACTACTTTCTTTACTTCTACAGGTTTTTTACAAATATTTTTTCCGGATTCATCACTAAAATTATGATTATTGATGAAAAGAAAATATATATTTATATGTGATGAATGTTTCATGTACGAACATAAATTACGAATAAAAAATTGAATACCTTTTATATATCATAAATTTTGATCACTCAGTAGAAAAGTTTTTAAAATGTAGAAGAAAGTTTCTTACGTAAGTAAGATTTTGTGATTCAAATCTTATTAGACTCCATAGTTATTCTTGGACGAATTTCTTGGTTCAGGGGAATTTTATTTGCTTTATTCGAAGGGTTTCTAATGAATTACTCCCTTTATTGGCTTATAAAGCAATAAAGGAAGCATAAACAATACCAAGGAATTGATAATGAATGTCTAACATATTTGTAAGTAAAAGAAAAAAGACATAATAATTTCTAATACGGAACGACTTTCTGTTATGACAGAGAACTTTTTATTACAAATAATGAGTAGTAGTTTTTGCGGCGTATGACAAATTGAACTTTGTCCGTTTTTAATGCAATATTAATAACCCTTCAGCTTGTTTTAATATTATATATCTGATATCGTTTTTTAATTATTGAAAAATTTAAAACACATTGATTAAATCACTGTATAATAAGCTACCACACAATCGATATATTTAAGTGATGATAACATTAAAGTGATTTTATTTCTTAGTATACAAATGAAAGTTTATCTTTGTTTAATCCAATGGAGATCACAACGTTAAACCTGCATGAGAGTAAGAAGCACTTTCTAGTTTAGTGCAGAATGCCGTAAAGGAGAAGAGGCTTACCAAAGCCTTGTAATGCATTCTGCAGCTATATAAAGATAACGCCACGGTTGACGCTCCGCCTCTTCCATTTTCTAATAATGCAATTTTCTACGCCAATCTACTTTAGAGATCATTTTATTACATACTAGTAACAAGGTGAGCTAAATAAATTCACTGTTAATAATAACATTACAAATTTCTAAATAATCTATGTTAAGATTGTAATTCCAAAAGACAAAACAAGGAAAGAGTCCATAAATAAAGTAGTTTGAATATTCATCTTTACTTTAAGAATATGTTAATTTTTTACCAAATTTAAAAATGACAAGTATACAATTTTATTCAATGGTGAATAATTAAGATTTTTATAGAAAATGGTTCTCGTAAATCTTAACATTTTTTTTTTTTGCATAATTTAGTATCTCTGAACTTGTAAATAGTTAGAGTACGTCATACGCTATATTGGAATAAGGATCTACATTACCTACAATGTTGGCAAATTTATAGTTGAAACATAAAGTAACGGATGAATATATTTTAGATATACGATGTACCAATAGGAAATTGGTGATGTTCCGAGACCCATTGAATAGACTTTGGGAGTGTTATGTTGATTAATCAAAAATATTTTCTTAAAAAGCTATATTAATTGATCGATGATTTTTTCTTACCCATCGTTACATTATCATAGAACCAAAGTTTAACGAGTTTGGAAGTCGCACGGCCGCTAAGCGCGCGTAGCATGCAGGCACTCGCACTACGAAGTCCTTCGCACTTTGAGGCGACGCCAGCCAATGTGTCTCGACGCCGTTCAGAAAGTTAGAATTGTATTCGATAAGTAATTTTTTCATACCAATTGACCTTATATATCAAATACACATTTAAAAATATCGTGGAGCCAATTGATAATTAAAAGATGTAAATAATTAGCGTTATTAATAAATATCTTCGTCACTATTCGAACAATAATCCATATTATATGGTCTGGATAAAATTCATGTACGATTTGGTGCAGTCATATACATATATATTGGCGTGAAGTTATTTATAATTCAACAGAAAACTATTATTAAAACAATAGTTGATCGATTTTGTTAACTAATTAGTAAGAATCATTTGAAATTTACTTCAAATTCAAAAAAGTCAGACTGTACTGCTTCCTAAAATCTAGAAAATTTAAAACAAGCTTGACTTGAAAGCTTTTTATTTTTCAATTAGCAACAAAACTTATTTCCTTTTTAAAATTACTCACTATTAAATTATCGTGATTTGGGCTTTACACGGATGAATTGACAGTGAGTGCCTTTACAATAAATAATTTTTAATTTAACTTCGGCATTCGAAATTAGGCCGTTGTCAACATTTTATTGAAAAGCTTTTAATAGAACTATTACATGGCAAAAAAAACAAACTTCTAATTCATGTGAATCATTATATTTTTATCACAATATCGATCGATATTTATATTTTTTTAACAGCGGTCAGCTCCAATGTGGAATTAATTATTAAATATTTGATTGGGCTTCTTTATCGTACCAGATTTTTTTTATATGAACTGTTTGTTTTTAGTTGCTTTTCTATATTTTTCGAAGAAATTATGAAAAGAAAAAAGATGACAGAAAAATGACAAGCTGTAAGCCAATGGCTCTCAATTCACCTTGATTTTAGTAACTAAGCCATAAATGTAAATCATTTTTTGTAGCCCGTGTAGCTTGGCCTAAAACCCGTAAGTACTGCAACGAAAATCAACAACGTAGATCCCTAGACGACGGATCCGACAAATTGTACATGGTAGTCGTGGAAATTTGACAATCTTTATTTTAAGTCTGCTACGTGAAGAATAAGTATATAAAAAAATGGTTGAAACAATAACTGCCGGAAAGTGTCGAAAAGCACATTTGTCTTAGTAAAATATTGGTGTTTATTAGTGCAAATTAAATATACAACAACACACATTATTTCACACTTAAAATTATATGTCGCAAGAATTTGATCATTTAATATATTCGGAAGTCTGCAAAATGCAAATGCTATCATTTTGTTATATTCTATTTGTCCATATGGTTAAATTGTTGTCGTTTGGTTGTTTGTGACAAACAGGACACACAAAACTTCTCATTTAAGCTTTGTTTAAAATATCCATACGTAAATAAGAGTTCTTTGTCAGAGTAACAACTCGTTTTCTTAAGCGAGATATTATTTCTGATACTATATTCATAATGTGCTCATGAAGTTACTGGCCACAAGCATCGAATGGGTGACCCTAACATCTTTGATGACATACTTCTATAGTATTAAGATAAGATTATTTTTAATGACAATTCAATCTAATGACTTGAAAAAGTCTTTAGTGGTCTGAATGCTGTAACAAAAAGACATTAAGTGGCGACTCAATCATTTCGATTACACTCAACATTGTACTTAATTTAAAACTGCATGGGGCCCGCGGTGTATTTTTGAACAAGCAAGTAACCCCTCAATAGGTATAATTCGATATATTTCGAATCGTTAAACATAAAAAAGTATAATTACTCATGTATGAGGTAATGAAATTTATTGAGAGATATAAAAAAAATATTTTATTAAATAAACTTTACAATTTTATCATTTTTTTCTCATATCAACAAATGTGTCTTTTAATAATATCTCCTGTACCAAACGAAGTAAACTACTTGAAACATATTTAGGATTTATAAAATAATAGTTTTATTTCACAACATGTGCTACTAGGTGGAAATTTATTTGATGTAACCAAGGCTATGGAATCGTTAAAAAAGTTCAAATATTTAATCAGTAAATACGTATTTATTTGATTGGTTTTCATCAGCTATTAACTACTTTAAGCTCGTAAAATAGCAGATAAATTTATCAGGAAAAGCATTTGGAATGTTTTCATTATATTATATAATGATAATGTTTTCATGCATTTTCATTTTCCACATTTTTTTATTTGCTTTTCGTTTATATTAATTTTTGATTCATACTTACTGAGCGAAGCTATTATTAGTATTTAAATAAAATCATTTGACGTTATATTCAAAAATATATCACATATTATAATATATATATACATATAAAGTATATTTACCATTTTTTACGATATCTTATTATTTTAACGCTTGTTAAAGCAAGAAAGAAAGAAGAAATAATACTTCATTTACCAAACAATAAATTGAGCAAAATAAAATAATCTATTATGTAATAAAAGAAACGTTGCAAGGGTATAATTTATTCTCTTAAAAAAGGACAAAGCTGATTCTTTCAACTAACAACTGTAGCACTGAGCAAACTATTCATTGGGGAGAAAGCCACTTCAACGCCATCTATCGACAGCCTGCTGAGACAGAAGGGGGGCTTCATTAAAATGCATTCTACAGCCATGTTGCAAATAAACGAGTGCAATTATGCGACAATCATCGCATTGTGAGAGGCATCCTTCTATCGAGTTGTCTTCAAAATAGTTGAGATATGCTACTGTCCAGAGCTAAGTTTATTTCCGTTAGTTTTTTTAGTTCTAGTAAACCAAGTTCTAGTAACATTTTATGACATTATTTTTTAAATTATCTAATATTTTAATACTACAAATCCAATGTGATCGAAGCAATATGTATATTTTTTGCCATAAATTTAATTTATTTTATGTTTATATTAATTAAAAAATCAACAGTTTTTTCATGTTATCCAAAAAAAATGTCTAAAAATATAAGAGTTTTTCAAATAAGTATAAAGTGTATGTATTGCATATGTTAATTAATTATGTTTTAAATAATTCTGAAAACTAGTCCACACTTATAATTTAAATTGGTGTTACTGCGAACTGGATATTTTAGTTATATTATGATAAAATTATTATGTATTTATTACATAGTGTAATATTTATTTGCCTATCATAGCAGTGTAAAAAGAGGTGTCGAAGAATAGGATTTAAACTTTATGCATATATTTAGAAACGAAATTGGTCGCATCCACAATAGATCTGCTTTCAAAAATTCTCTCATTCGCTTTAGGACTTGAGTCTATTCTCTTTAGTGTTGGCAATTGAATAAAATCTGTATTTTTGTATCGCATTTTTATGGTATCTAGAATCTTTCCAAGTTTCACTGTTGGCAATTCAATTAATTCCAGTTTTGTTGCTGAGTTGGGGTTGACGGATAAGGGTGAGGAACTCGATGAACTTTCGGTTTTCACTGTTTACATAAAGTTCAATTTAATGAAATGTTTTAATATCCACTAGAAATGATTAATGGAAGCTGTATATTGTTCCGTATAATTGAGATTCGAAATCAATAGATAAAATACGTCCATAGATACAACATTATGATATCAATAGCTTTCTTGTTATAACAAAGTATTTTGAATGTTTTAACCATGAAAAATAAATCATTGTCGTAGGAGGAAGCCGATTTGAGCAGCCACTTTAACATAAATATTTCTTATTTTCACCCGATCAACAGAAAAATGTATATATTTTTAAACAAAAGCATATTCTTTTGACTATTCAAGGACACATAAAAAATAGTTTCTAATATTTTAGACCAACTTAGAACTTAACTATCTAATAGTGTAAAAAATTGTTTGGTGTAGAAGGGTCCGTTTGTATCCCGCCTGTTGCTATTATCAACAGTATATTAAATGCAATAATGTATAATTTCCTAAGTTTTTTAATTTACATTGTTTTTCAACCATAATTAAAAAATACACAAATAAAATAGCCACATTAACGTAACACAATCAGTCGTTCCAATTATGTAGGAGTAATTGAAAATTGTATTTCTTCCCCTGGCAAAATAATAAAAAATTTCTATTTCAAGATTCAGGGAATAATTCTGACTAAAAAAAATGCCGGCAAATCTACTCTTATACTTAAAAGGGCATTAACTAAATTGGCTTATACTCTACATATTGTTTTATAAATGATTAAACACATTTGAAGACCAAAACCGTGCTGACTACTATTCACAGTTTATGTAATTAAAATAATATTGAAAATGAAAGATTTTCATTATAGTTATTGATTTTTTTTGAATGGTATTGAAGAATTTTTAAAGTTTTGTATTAATTAATATTGAAACCAATAACTCTAAAAATAATTTACGTAATTTTATTTTGTTCGATTTTAGTTGCATTATTTTATCAGTTTTCCTGAAAAAATGATAATAAATAAAGTGATATGTGTCATTCATGCGCATCTCAAATATTTAATTAGTATATTATGTTGAGCAATCAAAGGGTATGAATCATTACCACGAAAATATTTTTTTTATTATTATATATTTACGTACTTAACGAAAACACATTGATTGCTAATTTTATAAAACTAAGTCGCCTTCGAGTAGGGGGTCTATAGGAAAAAAACACTAACATCAAATAACCAGAACGCAAAGAAATATTCGATTGACTAAAAACACGATTAATATAATAATACACACCAGTGCTTGATTAAATGAATGAAAATACACGACTGAAAACCTGTTCTGAACAAAACCAGAAGCTGAAAAATTATTAAGATTGCCAAAACTGACCTTAAATAACACCGAGAATAGGAATAATATATTTATTCTACAGAATTTATGTATTGATAATAACTATATCAAAAAAAGGCATGTTTTACAATTTTGTTCTGCAGTAGTATATAATATTACAATGTACAATCACATTGCATCGATTTAATATATGAGTATCTAAAAATCTTTAAAGTCAAAGAAAGCACCCACGAAATCATTCCAAAAGAATACCAAATTGCTAAGATTTTTAAGTTAGTCAGCACTTTTAAGTTTCAGTCAATATATACATAAATAGTATAAGTGTATTTCGTGAAAGAGATCTATCTCAAATAACACATAATTTTCATTATTTTATCAAAAAATACGTAGTCATATAACCAAGGTATCTGAAAGACTGTCATTTCGGTATGATTTTTTTTTAATATTTCTAAAACACACATATTGTTAGTACTTAGTTAGAGCTTTAGTTGTCAACTTAATTCAACGGCAGTCCTTATGATGGGAGTGCTCTTAAGAAACCTATTTTTTTTCTTAAACTTGAATCAATAATTATATTGAAGATATACAATAGAAGACTCAGTTAAGCAGCGTTACGCTTTACGACTAGAGAAATAATTATAGGTAATGCACCGATCCAATTAGATATTAAATTTATGATATTTTGTTTCAGCTAAATTAAAATTTTGACGTTCAAGATTTATCAAATTGTGATAGACTTCAAATAGTTGTTATTGAACATATCAATCTCGTATATTTATCAAATATATTGTAGTATTAAAGACAATATGGAAACGCAGAAATTGAAAATAAAAGATTTAACTCATTGATGTGTAATAAAATCTACCCAAAATGCCACAGAATGTCCGTCAATTGTGTGTGGCTATTACAATTAATTTTTATAAAAGAGTTGTTACTTATTTAAAAAGTGAGTTGCTAACATATATACACACAGTAAAAAGCAGTGTCTAAGTACGTATAGTGCTAACGTTGAGTGATTACTGACAAAATTAAAATGCCTAAAAACATTGACGAGTAAAAATATTAAGCATGGATGCTCAATTTGTTTTAGTTACTCGGCCGAGTCACAAATATCTACATTCTGTAGAAAATTATACATACGTTACGAGTCGCTCGGTTATAGTGGAAAGAGCATGTTTATATGGGTGCAACCACACTTTTCGCTCCGAGTCTCGCCTCTGAATAATATCATCCATACATCAATGTCGGGGCTGATTTTTCCAACAATCGAAAATTATTCTAACGGAAACGCGCGTGTCATCGCACCCCAGTCTCCTGTACTGCTATCAGTGTCGTGCTCATTGCCTCATATTATTAGGAACCATTCATATCTGACAAAGATAAATTAATTTTCATAACTGCATTTTGGTGTCAGAAATGCATCGGTTCGAGGCTAGAACGGTCATCATTGACCATAGTTGGCTTAAAACGCAAATAACTTTGACGGCTTAACACTTAACTCACTATAAAATATTTATTGATTGAATTGGCATTCACTTGGTAGAACTCCATTATAATACGGTGAAAAAATAGCAATGTATTTTAGTTCTACAAAAATATTTTTAACAAATATAGTTGATAGCTATTTTGGCTCACGCCATACGCCAGAACTATCGTTAGTTCTGACGATGGCGTGAGCCAAAATAGCTGTCAACTATATTTGTTAAAAATAGTTTTGTAGAACTAAAATACATTGCTATTTTTTCACCGTGTTATAAAATATTTATTTGAAAACATTAAAAAATTGTACGTCATTAAAGAGTTAATTAATTATTAATTTTAAAACAATACAAAATCAACAATGCAAAAAACTAGCAATTTAGTTGGAACGAATAGTTCAATAATTTTTTGGACAGTTTTTATTACACGGCGAAAAAAAAGCAATATATTTTAGTTCTACAAAATTATTTTTTGAAATATAATTGATAGCTACTTCGGCTCACTCATCGTCAGAGCTATGGCGATAGATCAAAGATAGTTCTGACGATGGCGTGAGCCGAAATAGCTATCAACTATATTTCAAAAAATATTTTTGTAGAACTAAAATAATTTGCTATTTTTTCACCGTGTTGTAATGGAGATCTACGTAGTTAATGCAAATTCAATCAACAATTTTTATTATCATTCGTTAAAGTAAGCTAATTATTGTGAAGGTACCGATACCACGTCACATCTTTTTCTTTCTGTAACAGCACTTAAATTATTATTTTATTAATACTGATCAAAAAAATGAAATGTAACAATTCTCAATTAATTTTAAAATCTACATTAGGCTCAACACTAAATTGGTTTTACAATTTGAACAGTATGGTTCCAGTTCAGTAAGCCACTGCTGACACCCTCACTGATTTCCCCCGCCGTTCCTTCCCGGCGAGACGCTCAGAGATTTTCATTTAGGGAAGCAACCCGTCAGGGATATGTCTGATATGAGACCAATTCCATGATATCCGTAAGCGGATTAGTATCTACGACTCTTTTTATTATTTTATTAACGATATGACCATATGACAACCAATGAACATATTCATTATTTATTTATGTTTAACTTATGTCAGATGTTCTCTGAAAATTTTGTCCTCTATAATCAAATTGAATTTCATACAAAATTTGACTTGTTTTCAAAATGATCACATGTTTTGTCACTAACAACCCGGGTTTCGCCTTTCGGCATCTTCAAACATTCTATCACACGGATGCAACAGAACTGACGTACAATAAACAGCTAGCATCGTCTATATAAAATGTTATTATTGCAGGAAAACACTTACCCCAAGGTAAGCAGTAAATTGCATATAAAACAAATTTAAAAATAATTAACACAATTGCTTGTGATAATTTTTGATGAGTCATTCTTGAAAGGATTTTACAACAAATATTAATCAACTAACATTAAAATATTAATGGGTATTTTTTATATATAGAGATACCTACTATCAAACTGAAAAAAAATGATTTGACCCTTTCCACACGTATTTCCACTTTGGAGAACCAAATAAGAAATGCGTTCTACTCGTATGTCCCCACTGGGGAACCAAAACTTTAAGCTTGAATATTTCCTATGTACCACAATTTGTTGATTTTCATTGCTGTTTATCATAATATAGATATCGTGCAGATAATATTTTCTCTATCACATGATTAAAATTCATATGAAAATGTTTAATTTGAATAGATATTTTAAAGTAAAAGTCGAGGTTCGATTATTGTTTCGAATTGAATTGTACCTTATAACTATTATTAATAAAAAATTTCAAGTTTATGTATTTCAAATGCCTGTTTTGACTTTAAAAATATGAGTTTTATAAATAATCGTTATGAAAATAAACAATATATGTGATATTCTTTATCCATAATGTTCTAAAGCTTTTAAAAATATCATGTTTAAAATTCATATACTCGGATTAAAACTTTCGTAAAATAGAAACTAAAAACTTTTTACGATTGTATTTCTATAAAAACACTAAAAAACAGTCTTATGCAAGCTGTGTAAGTTTTTTGTTGCACAAAAATCCGTTGAAAATTCGATTTATTTTCATTTTAAGTTTTGATTATGAATCCTGGAAAATGCGTGAAATTAATTATTAATTAAGTTGAGGCTACCCTCACCCAAAAAAAAAATACGAGTGCAAAGGGTTAATATAAGAATTCGCTATGTTTTCAGTTAAAGTTATGCTAAGTCAGATACTTTTTGGCATGTTTAATCAATCATAATTCAAATTCAACCAATTGTATCATCGTCCGTCATTGGCATGTATCGTGATATGCTAAAACTACTAATTATATGATACTTCTTCAAAAAACTATGATTTTTGATAAATATTAAAAGGGATAAAAACGGGCCAATGCATGTCTAGTGCGGTTTCAAAAAGTCAGAAGATTAAAACCAATCAAAACACGGTGTCATTCCGTGGGGATATTATTTTAAATTTACTTTTACAGTAAATACTAAATGAAATTTTCTGTCTAGGAATATTTGATAGATTGAATATCCTAAATATAATTTTTTTTCTAAAAAAAATACTATAAATATTATCCAAATGCTTTAATTCTTTATTTTTAAATTCATAAACATTTGTGTCACATTATTTATATTGTCTTTTGTCGATATACTGTATAAAATTGCATAACTGGGTCGTTAACAACAATATTTAACTATACATAATTTTATAAAAATATCGATTAAAGCTTCTTCATTATGAATTGAGTTATAAAATTATAATAATTAAGTATAGCTAAATATGTATATATAGATGTATTACATGTAAACCTATCCTTAAATAAGCGTTGTGTTATAGTTTAGGTATAGAGCGTAACTTCATGTATGAGGGGGACCTCAGTCGATTACTTTTACCCTAAAGCTATATTTTTTTCACGAGAAATGTGTACATCATGGAATGAGGCAATTTGTGTCACTTTTTTTTCTCACTCTCGTACAAGGAAGCAATATCGAAAATAAAAACATTTTGCGCTTTATATCGCCCATTAATATCATCAAATTATTTTGCGCGAATGTTTTTTTTGCTATTAATATAAAGTGCTTAAAAATATTAAAAGTTAAATAAATAAATATTGATTAAAAGTGGAAAGAAAACATCGTTTGCGTATTTAAGATTAAAAAATTGGTGATGGGATTGAAAAAAAATTCAACCGGTTTTACATGTATGGTAATATTTTTATATTTTATTTGGATAATATAAATTATCTAAGGATATTTTATTATGAATACCGTCATTTTATTTCTGTAATTAAATCATTAAAAATTTTAATGTATTGTTTATGTCGTATGCTTCTTAAAAATAACAAATTTATGATAAATTTGAAGAGAAATAGAAAAATCGCACAGTAGTAAAATCCGCACAATCAAGGATTGTTTTTATTATACAAAATGAAACAACTTAATTTACAATAACAAAACATGGTATTCAAATGATTATATATAAAAGATCTTAATATAAATAGAATTAATTTCCAATACTAAAACCATCCAGAAAACAATGAGTTAAGCCGTACCTGCTTCATTTATTACTTCATCATTTAATAATGCTTGTGATAAGCGAAACCGGTCCTGATTAAAAAATATATTGTCAAAATTAGTATTAAAAAAACTATTGTTATTATTTAAAATGTCGTGCATTTCCATCAATAAGTGACAGTAAACACCTTAAAAGTTACTATCAAGAAAAATATTTGTATCCCATATTCTAGAATTTAAAATATTTAATTATATATATCGTAAAAATTTATTAGTTTCGTTAAATTATATCGGTATAAATATTTATAGAAAAATAAAAAAAAGCCTTTTTGGCTTATTAAATATTGCAATATCTTTATTTCATACAAGAAACACATAGGGGTCAAATTGTGGTTGCAACCACTATTTTTATATTTTAATGAAATTTTCGATTCGAAAGATAATCAAACTGATGAATGAAATAAATCATGTAGACATGCGATTGCTTTTTAATAAAATACGATGATACGAACAGATACAATTCTCCCTTCTTAGACCAAAGACTTCCTTCCGCACACCCTTATTTGATTAGTCTCCCCAGTGAGAGCGTGTTATGCTAGTGTTGACTGCCTTGTTTGAATAGCATGAAAAATGTGTTTACTTTTATTTAGAAGATATTTTCTTTCAAATATTGCATCCACTTTACACGGCGTTGTATTCAATTATTGTAATAATATTTGACTTGGTGTTATATACTTTTTTTTAAATGTATTGAATGGAATGCAGTCTGTTGAGTCAGACAAAAATTTTGTTTTTTTATGAACAAAGTAAAAACTTTAAATTCAAAAAAAATATTCGTTTTGGCACCAGTTCTTTTATTTTTTTTGAAAGTATTTTTTTAAAAATAAAATATACCATGAACAAAATCTATTTAATATTTTAAACAAGACATAATTTCTGTGCATAAAGTGATTATCCTTTATTGATTGAATTGGCATTTACTTGGTAGGAGTCCATTATAACCCGGTGAAAAAATAACTATGTATTTTAGTTCTTTTCTGTAATAGTTTTGTAGCTCTGATGAAGGCATGAGCTGAAAAAGCTATCAAATATACATCTTATAAATTTTATAGAACTATAATTCTTTGCTGTTTTTTTTAAATTATTATTTGATAAGGAAATAAAATAAGACCATACGTGTTTGTTTCCCTTAAAGCATTTTTTTATATTACACAATTTCTAAGCATTTATGTATGAATTTCGAAAATGTTTTGAACGATAAAAATACCCTTAACGAATATGATAACATATAAAACAAAAAACTTATTTTACGATAGAATTGAAATAATTTAATAATTATTTTATATAATGTTACATTATTAGATATCGATAGTCAGGAAATAATTTATTTTATCTATGCAATAAATTATTAGAAAATGTATTGATATTCTTGCAAGCCATTGATTAATCTAGAATTAACATTCCAATTTTCCAATTAATCTCAAATATTTTAGAAGAACATATCTTTTACTTTCTGAGAAACCTTTCAGAGATTGGGGTTTCGTAAATGGATAATTAATTTCTCGCCTTTTGTTTCCATTCGAATCCTCGAATTGTACAGAAGTCATTAGTGCCACCTTTTCAGACATATTCATCAGCTTTGAGATTGGCCAAGAAGAATACACTAATCCTTGGAACGACTTAAATGCTTTCCTTTGAAAGAAAAACATTTTCCAAGCGGCGAGCGTTTCCAGCCGAGATGTGCGACTTCTTACGTGACCGTAATTATCGCAATTCTTTGCACAAAGAAAATTATCAAACCGCTGCACAATAATTTCTCCTTTGTATTTTTACTTTCATTTGTTCAAGTGTTCGTTTTTGCACCAAAGCCTTTTTAAAACAGAAAAAGCTTCGGCAAAAACACTTAAGAACTATTGTTTCAAAATAAGATTATTTTTGACTTGATAACGAAGGAATCATTTCTTTCTTCAGAGTTCTTTTCCAAATATCACAAAATTATGTATATTTATTATTAGATAAATGATTTTGAATCTTTGAAAACAAATATTCTTTAATACCAAGAAGAATCAACTAAATCTTAAAGAATCACTTAAATACATTGAAAAATAAATCGAAAATGATTTAAAGGAAATATATTTAAAGGTGTAGCTGAAGTTGAAACTTTATGTAACGGTTAATTACAATGTATTCTTTATATAAATAGGATAATAATTTTATCTAAAGTAACAGTGGATTCTAACAGTTTAAGTTATATTATAGTATAAAAATGATATGAAATTATGGACTGACATTTTAAACGTAAAAAGGTTAAGCATAATACAGTACAAAATTGAAAAAAATAGTTAAATAAAGTGACTAGAATAACTTTTGATCGCTTAAAAAAAACTTTGCATAATTATACCACCTATAAGGTGATTACTTCTTGATGGAAAGGCGTGATATTTTATTTAATAAAATATTTTTTTTAGTACTTATTTCCACAATATATTTTTTGATCAGTTGATAATGCTCGCGATGAACGAAGCCGAGCTTGATCAAAAAATATATTGTAGAAATAATTACTTAAAAATGTGTTCTTTTTAATTAAAATAAACATTATAAAACAAATGTGAGTTTGAATTGTAGCGGTGCGACTTTTGTAAGCTTCATTAATATTTTTTATAATATTTTAATTTTCATTCATTGGCATTAAGGCATTTACCACTTCAAAATTAGTTTTCCTTACCACTAGAATTGCTAGAGTTTTCAGTCGTTACAAAACATCTGAAAATACTGCAAACAAATAATATTTTACTAAAAAAGAATTTACATTTTCTTACAAAGTATGTTGATGTTTTTATGTAAATAAAAGATAATTCAATAGCAATAGTTGTTGTCCTTTTAAAAGGAAGAGACATTTTTGTTTCACGGATAGAAATCTCCATAAATTTAGACTTGAAACTCGCTCTCGTTTTTACCATATCCTAAGCCTACTAAACTTGCTCGGCAGAATGTTTTTCTGTAATTAAAGCAAATATAAAACATATTTTTCTACATTTGGATGTCCAAAAACGAGCTATAATATATTTTTTATTTCTTGTGAAACCAGTACAGGTAGGTCACGCAATTTTATTATGAGTTTCTTTAAGCTAAAGTGAAAAAAATATCACTTACTGTGCTTGCAAATACGATTGATCAATTTCCCAGTATATTCTCTTTTGTCAGAATGCTACCTGTCTTTTTTCAGGTAACTGGCCTTACTCATAATCACCGGATACAATGAGCTTGAAATTAAGTCATAATAAAATTGTCAGTGTTATGGTAAAAATTAAGATTCAGAACATACACTTTGGCCTATTCAATGAGGTATGGTAAAAAACATATACTGTATTTGTGATATAAAAAATAATTGCAATAAATAGCCTTATCGGATATCCAGATTAAGTTGCGTCATCATAACCCTTTAATATATATCTTTGGTATATATTCGTTAATATATATGTTAACCTCCCATACCTCTCGTCATTCAACCCATAATTTAACCATTATAATTAATATTTTTTTATTTTGTAACACAAAATTAATTATCATAGTTATACACACAAAAGATTCGAAAAAAAGCGATATTTTTTTATCTAAAAACCAGCTAAAAAATGCTCAAAAGTTCTGCTACACATTTAGAGCGAAAGGATCTAAGGCTTAAATACTTAGATATAAAAACGTTGGCAATATAAAACTAGCTTATATTTAGCTTGGTCAAGAATTGTAATTAATTTTAACGTGTAGTACAAGCCAATGTATGGTATGTATATACATAATATACTTGGGTACTAGATTTTCCTGCCCGCACTTCGTCGCGTTAAAGTCATGATCATAAAATAAACAAGGGATTGATACGGCTTATGGTCGTAAAAGTAAAACAACAGCAACCGACCGATACGAAAGGCTAAGCTTCGTTTATGATGCAATTTACACGGAAGGTCGTATGCTTTATTTTACTTGCCACTTGACATAATAATATATGCGTACACATAGAAGGCGTATTGAAATGATACAAAAACTTAATGATTGTTATAAAAAAATGGTCACTTTATAGTCTTTCGCATTATATGGAAAGCTTTTTGTGTATTTCATTTATATTGCTCGATATAAAAATAACGGCAAAATAATAGGATATAAAACTCAATTAGAACCAGATTTTTTCAAAATTTC
This sequence comes from Himalopsyche japonica, assembly GCA_028555115.1. Taxonomy (NCBI): domain Eukaryota; kingdom Metazoa; phylum Arthropoda; class Insecta; order Trichoptera; family Rhyacophilidae; genus Himalopsyche; species Himalopsyche japonica. The sequence continues at coordinate 2,420,269 of JAHFWJ010000015.1, forward strand.
AGAATCAAATTCTATATAAAGTATTTCTATTGTATATAAAGTTTAAATCTTTAAAATTTTAAAACGTGATAAGCTTTATCACTGTTAATCGAGGATTTAGCCTAAAGGTATCAAAATTTTACATTCAGGTCTTCAGGTGCGATAATGTATTTTTTATGATTATTCATTATAATTGTTTGCTTTTTTCAAACATAATTACACCCAGTCCTTTTTTTATGCGAATTCGATTATACGCGATTTTTTCCCCAAATTTGTTTGAAAGAAGAAATTTGTATATGATGCTAGGCTTGTACGTTTCATTATTTTTTTAAATAAAAAATATGTGTATTTTTAAAACTTAATTTTGTATAGCATTCCATTTTTTTAAATATGCATACTAGTGTAGTATAGACTAGTGTATCGGATAATATGCGAATTTATGTTTTAGGGTGTGCAAAGAAATGTAATGCAATTGCGTAAAAGTTGTGATTTTTTTACGCGCCTTTTTCTGGAACCAATGTATCGCGTAAAAAAGGACTGGGTGTATAAAATTTTCAGTTTGAAAATCAACAATAATTTCACCAACATATACGATAACATAACATTTCATTTTTGGCGACAATAGTGTTGGGCTACGAAAGAACTATGAGTTAGTAAACAGCATTCGCTGTATTATGAGGGTAGAATATCATGGACGTAACGTACATATAACAATTTCTATAAAAAACGATTACTAAATCAATTCATATTTTAATTAATGTAAGTGATTATGCGTTGATTGACAACAGTTATCATCGTTGTTAATCACTGAAGACTAAAAACTACTTGTAATATATTGATACTTTTTTCGTTTCATGTAGAATAATGCATTAGCGTTTTCATATAAATGGAAAATTGTCGTTGAAATATTAAAAATCATATTCAATATTTTTTTATGTAAGATATAAGATGATGGTTATTATATTTTATTTGAATAATAAGAATAAACGTTTCTTTCTGGAATGCGGACGATATACAGATAAAACATACAACATAATTATATTTGGCTTCTGTGTTGTTTTGGATACATAATCAAATTTTATGAAGGTGTGTCCTGAACAAAAGCAATATTATTATTACGATATTTACGAAATCTGCTAGGCATATTAATAATTGCAAAGTCATGTTTATACTTTTTACTATTAACTCTGTTTTAATGAATCATTTCCATTCGAATCATACACAGCAATGCGGCTTTCAGTGAATCGTTAAAACAAATGTGTTCATAATATAATAGCAACGTGAGTAAATTTGGATTGCAAATAACTTATGATCACGCACATTTGACATAGAGACACGGAATTATTTGTCTTTATCTCTAAACCTATATCATCATTATTTTTTTCTTTAATATAAGTTTCCGAATCCACACATTATTTTTTTCTAGCGTTTTGGCATCTAAAACATTTTCAGAAATAACGTCGTTTTTTAAGCTTTCATAAATGTTTCTTTGGACAGCATTTCCAAAACTAATTGGATTTTTTCAAATACTTTCGTATGATGTAAAATCTAATTTATCAGAAAACTATTATAGAGTGATAATACGTTTCCAGTTTTACATGATAAATTACACAATAAAATTTCTAATAATATTCTTTATGAAAAAACTACATTCCAAATGATTATTTAATACTTTTTTTTATTTTTAATCGTCAGAAAAATTCTTATTTAATTATATTTAGAAAAGAAAAATTTACATCATCCATTAATTTTGCTAATCTATAAAAAGTATCATAAAGCATATTTCAATTAAAAAGATCTTTATATTATATTATGACGATTTAACTACGAATAAAAAATAGCTACGTACATATGATTAACTGAATATTAGTAAAAGAATTATATTCTAAACAATAAAACGAATTTTAAGTTCTAAAATCGGTCTTGATCATAAAATTTAGTGGTTAAAAGGAACAAATAGTATTCGATCGAGTTGATCAATCTATTTATGAAAAATAGTGTTCAATATTTTCATTTGATAATGTAAGAGTATTTTTCTTTTAATTTTAAGATGTGTTATACTAAATATTTCGTGCAGTTGCTTTATGTTAAAATCAAAACGGATATTTACATAAAATTTTAAGATACATTCGGAGGGAAGTTTGCAATACTATTTATGGAGAACTTTTTTGAATTGCTGGCAATAATACCGTAACTGGCAACGTTAAGATGCAAAATCCTCCCAGGATATTAAAAAGGCTACCCAAGTACTATCGGTGCACGTACGTCAAAGCCTCCGCCGGCGTCCTGAGTGGCTCATTGCAAGTCCTTAGTTTTTACAGCCGTGTCATTTCCTGTAATAGCCACGGTTTCTTCCTACCCTGAGGGAGCATTGGGCTTATACAGAAAAAATCACCTTCGATTCAAAGCTTATGCAGATAAGTAAGTGGCTATGGTAAATTTTATAAAAAGTTTTACAAGGGATAAAAGTATGGAAAATTTCTTTTTTTATGTCATCTATGATATCATTTATTTTATATTAATCGCACTGTAATTTTACCAATTTAATACTTGAGAAGATCGTTCGTTACAAATTTTGTACAAATGTAATGGTTACTTATGGTCAAAGAATTTTCATTCCATTGAAAATATGGAAAAATGTCGGGCAATTTAATAATTCGACTTCTGTTAGTTTTGAAAGGAACAGAAAAAAATTAATTGAAAAAACAGCATCCATTTTTTAGTTATATCAAACAATCACTGGAGTAAAAATTTGATTTCATACTAAAGCCAAAACTATGTATAAATGATAACTTTTACAATAACTATATATTTTTTTTGAATTATTAAAAACACATTTTTTAGTACGTATTTCCACATGTCAGTTTATAATGCTTGCGATAAGCAAAACCGGTCTTGATCATAAAATATGTTGTGGAAATAAGTACCGAAAATGTGTTTTTATTATTGAAAATATCATGCCTTCTCATATAGAAGTGACAGCAAACGCCTTACAACTAATTTCAATTGTTACAATTTTGTACGATTCCACATGTTTTGTCACTAACGACCCGGGTTTCGCCTTTCGGCATCTTCAGGCATTCTATCACACGGATGCAACAGAACTGACGTAAAATAAATAGTTAGCATCGTATATATATGAAAGCTTTTAATTACAGGGAAAAACTTACCCCTGGGCAAGCAGTAAATTACAGCTAAGACAAATTTAACAATATCAATCTAATAATAATTTACACAATTGCCTGTGATAATTTTCATTAACGATCTGTCTAATGAGTCATTCTTGAAAGGGGTTTTTCAATAAATATCAATCAAGTAGCATTAAATATAAATGAGGTTTTTTTATTTTATTCAAATTTGATATTGAAATTCCATCAAGCACCTTCAGTCGATATCATAAATTACCTTAAAACTAATTATATTATATTGTATTTTTCAAACAAAAACTACACTATTTGCACCCTATTTTCAATAAGTTAAAACCACGGTCGGAGTCAAATCTATTACATGCAACGGCTGTCTATCGACCTCTGTTTCCACCATACACAGGGGCTATCTAGGGGCACGTCATGGAGCCTTAACCCGCGTCACTTGCCCAAGGCTCAGTAGCGTGCAAGAGTTTAAGTATTAGCCACACATATTACAAGTAACACGCTAACCGTTGACCCGTAATCGCGATAAACAAGATGTGATTTAAGATTCTGTTTGACGTACATTTAAATTCAAAGATTTAAGATTTCGGATAGTAGTTGTGCACATTTAATTGATTTGACTGATTATTCAAATAAAATCGTTTGAAATATATCTAACTTAATTGATTTTTTTTTTTCGTTAAAATTTTATTAAATCAGAGTTATCACTCGATATATATATATATATATTGTTTGGTATCAAACCTCTTCATATCTTCTTTACCTCTAATTTATAGACTTATTAGCTTATATAATTGTTGTAACATTGTTGACAGATGTAAGTCGCTGCAGACCTGAGCGATCCACAATGAATTCGATTCACGTGGACACCGTCAACGCGTTATAGATCCCATCGCTTTATCAATTTGTGATTTTTTTTGTATAGATTTTAAAATCATGTCGGTATTATTGGAAACCATTCAATATTATTGTGATAATTTAAGCGAGGTAAGCTATGAAAAATATTTTTTGTTTTAAGCAATTCATATGCTTTTACTGTGGACAAATTAAAGTGTGAAGAAGTGCATCAAGGTCTTGACTTTTCGCTGAGTACGCTACTGTTAAGGATTATGTCAAAACTGTATACCTTAACGATATTAGAAAAGTCTTGGCAGACTATATAGCTTGTTTCCCAAGTTGTGAACTTAAAGCCGCGTTTGATAGTAACAGTTTGAAACAGATTCTAACTTGCTTGGTGATTGAAAATTTATGATTTTTACAAAATGTCTACGTAATATCTACAAATATTTTGATGGATACAAATTAACTTTGGAACAAATATGGCCAATGCCAAACGTTGATACTTATATAGTACATCTAACTCAATATTGAAGATTAAAAAATGAATTCTGTTGGTTTACCAAAATATTTCGTAACGACCTATTATCACATAAAGTATAACAAAAAATATGATTACAATAAATTGAAATGTTGAAATTTTCACACAAATCTTCAAAAAGCTATATTCTATTATAATAAACAGTAAGAAAGTTTCAATGAAATTTTCGCGATTGAATTCAATCAGACACTAAAAAATGTATCCAATTAGTGATTATCCAATTGACCGTTTTTTTATATAATTTTAAATATAGTCAAGTTAAATATACACAAAATTGACGAATGAAACATAAAAAATATTAAAAATTTACGTTTGGGGTTTTTCGAATATCGCTTACTATTAATAAATAACAAAATATACTATAGAATATAATGTGAAATACTATTTTACTTCTTTATTCGATGGTTGTGTGCTGTGTGATGAAGTTGAAATCAAATATATATTTTGGTTTAAATAATGACAAAAATTTTATTGGTAATATATCCCCATAATTTTCTAGAGAAAACAATTCGTAATATAAGTAATCAATAGCGAGTAACTACACTAATTTATTTCCTTTTTTTAAAGATATTTAGTTTTAAATTAATTACTAAGCCATCTTGATGAAGAAATACATACTTAATTCAAACAATTATTGGGTGCATAAAACTCTTAAATTAGATAATTCCTTATAATTAAGGCACAACTCAATTCGAGCGTCTCTTAAATATGAATACTTGTCAAATAAATACATGAACAAGCCATAATTGATGCAATAAACATTTTTAACGTCTTACAATGACAGATACTAATCATTTTTATTGGACCAGATGGTGAGCTTCAAATTCTGGGAGGGCAGGCATACATTTTGTCAACAAAGAGTCGTGTCGAAATATTGCATACATAACTGCTTTCAGAGTTATGAATCGCTGAATAAATAACATTAGTCTAATTTTATACATGAAAATTTAAATCAATTATTTTATTAAATTACATTTAATACCTAGTCTGCGCCACTAATTTTGTGTAATATAAGTTGATTAACTTGGCTCTACTTATTTTACACTAATATTTATTGATCGATTAAAAATATTTGGAGAAGTCATCTCCATGAATTACAACCTTGCTTTTGTTATTTGAAACTAATCACAAAACGCGCGTAACGATTTTCTGTTATACTATAATGTGAATTTGCTAAAATGGAAGTAACGAATACTTCAATATTGTTATAAATATTTCGCAATTCTTTTTGCATATATAAAATATTCTTGGCCATTAAATGCTCGATGATAAAATAAATATGAATAGCATTGCAATTATAAAATAAATAACATAATTAAAACAAACGATTGTTGTAATTATTCCTACTGCTAATGCAAAAATATCATTGAAACATATAAAATGATAGAATATTGCGTACTGGAATAATTAAATAACTCATTCACAATCATGATTCGTTCCGTTCAGAATGAGTTCACTATACGGTCATTAGTTATCTTTCGCCTGGTCAGCTTCCGTCCGGCCATTGTGTGTTTATTAAGATAATTAATTTAATCGTTCTCGATTGAGAAATTAAAATAAAAGTACTTTTATTTAGTTGACATTCATTCGAAAGTTCAAATACATCTTATCGTCGCATTAAAATACTCAAAAGAATTTATTGAGTCATCAATAAACGCATTCATCACGTACATGTTTTTCATTTCTTTGCTTAACACTTAAGATCCAAATCTGAGATTTTAATTTTAGAGGTGTTAGGTTGGTAATTTATAACTACGTGTAACTCTGTGATATTATCTATATATACATATATTTATTTAAATCAATGTAAGTGTGTATGTTTGTCCTTTATGCATTATTACACTATTTATCCGATCAATATGAAACATTAAAAATTTCTCGAATAGTCAGCTAGTTCTCAATAAAAAAAGACGTGTAAGGCTTAATAAGCAACTAGAATATAATAAAAATGTTTTTATTTCTCCTGGCAACTCTTCATATGTGTTTTGGTATAGGGTTATAAAGTCTGTCAAAGAAGTTTTTCTTCGATGGAAAAAACATATTACTAAAACACATATTTATGATTAGCAGTAAATTTAAAGTCTTTACAAAGTTTCAATGAAGAAAAATGTAAAGACTCAAAATATGTCGATATCAGCATTAAAAGCATACAGAACTCAAACTGAGAAATTGTCAGTACTAGGACACATACTCGTGAAAACCATAAATAATGCCAACGGTAAAGCTAAAACAATAATCTGAAAATGGGGCGTATATCGTAGATTATAAGTTAATTACAAATCCTATATTTCCATTCCAACAATATTTGAAAAATATTGTTTATTACTCGGTGTAGCAAGCTGTTCCTGCTAAAATAATTTTATGTATTTACATTCATTGGAAGATATGGCATTCTCAAGAATGAAAGAGCGTTTCCGCGAGTTAGAGAGCACTCTTAGAAAAACCCCATATATTTAGTGTCAAAACTGTGAAAGTATTATATTATTTTTTTTCCATTTTATCTAAATTTAATGTTGATGAAACATATTTCAAAAAAGCTTACTACCAAGGCTGATAGTAGCGCAATCTATCTGCAGTGTTCATTCTCATTGAATCGTCGTAGGGAACAACTTCCATCACATGTCACATGGGACATTTACGCACAATCAATCAGGATAATGACGGTATTAGCCGATGACACCGTTTCGTGTCGGCTTCAATCCGTAAGATAAGGAGACCAGCTTGTGTTGGCCGATTTGCAGGCTACGGAAGCGTGAGCATCCAGTGTATATTATGATCTATGACAAATGAAGAGATATTGCAATAAAGGTACGCTTTGAAGAAAATTCACAAAAACACAAAATTCCATTTACAATACATTAGAATCGTAAAGAGCGTTTTGCGTATTATTAATATTAGAAATCTCTTCAAAGTTATAATTATTTTTAGGTCAAAAATTGTAATGAATTTATTTAACATTTAAAAATATTTTAACTAACAATCCGAGTTTTTATGTACTCTAAGAATCGTCAGGCATAAAATAATTAGGTTCTGAATTGTTCGGAATTATTATGTACCAAATACTTCAAGTGATTAAGATTTTTTCCTAAAAGTCCTGGGATATTTTTTTGAATCAACTGCAATATAAAAAAAAAAGAGAAAAAAAAATATTTCCCTTACTGAAACTGCAAAGCAAAGATATTTTAGAAATTTTAAGTATAAAACAATCATTTTTATATTAATTGATCTGAATATGAAATAACATAAATAGATTTCTTATAAATTTTGTGTTTCTTTTTACAATAGTAGTTATTCAGTTACCATATATTTTTCACAGTGGGAGAAACCAGAAAAATCTTCGTTTTTAACACCTGTTTGTTGCAAAGATAATTAGCTTCCATGCCTAAATTTACTAAAAATTCTAGTGCCTGAACAAGTCAAGAGACAAAAAAGCATTTAACAGCTGGTTACAAGCCTTATATACAGCTGAGCTTAATTAACATAATACCACGAAATAAAATTTCCAGTTTACTTTAATTTTGCGATAATTTAAAACTTTATCAACGATTCGCTTACACTGGCAACCATGAACATGGATGTGCTAAAAACTATATCCATTCAAATATTTATCCCGATAAAAATGAATTGACAGCATATCCTTTTATTATGAAACATGCATTGCATTCAAATTGGGTTGTTGTCTACAACCGCAGGACATAACGAACAAAAGGATAAGTTTATATCTCTCGCACAAGATCAGCATGCCGGCTCAAATCATGCAAATGTATAGACGCTATCCATAATATTTACCTGTTAATATTTTAATATTATGTCTATCATTTCTATTAAACGAAATTCTAGCAATTTCATACTGAAATTCTACCGTAATTCAATATTGTAATAATTTACAATATTGAATTACGGTGAAATTTCAGTATGAAATTGCTTGAAATAATCTTCACTTAAAATAAATATTTGGTGAATAATACTTTTTATTGATTGAATTGGCATTAACTTGGTACAACTCCATTATAACACGGTGTAAAAAAAGATACAAAAAAAAGGCGTAAGCCGAAACAGCTATCAACTATTTATCATATAAATTTTGTAGAAGTAAAACACATTGCCATTTTTTAATCATGTAATAATTACAGGTATTTTTTTGACTATTCTAACATTAAGTTAATTTCGATGAAGTCAAATATGACACGAAATTAATTTTTATACAACGCAACTTTTCTCTCAAGAAAATCTAGATATTCAACTGGTGAAGCATATGTATTGTAATAATTTTATTTATATGAGTTATTATAAGGATTATTAATATTAGTCAAAGATATGTTTGTTATAAATATAAAAAAATATTATCTTAATCAACTTAATCAACTAGAATAATAGAAAACAAAAGTTATTACAAATTTATTTGATACAATTTAATCAAGTGAAGAATTATTTTGTATTCTTGAAAAAATGCAGTAATGTGAGACCCTTAAACGTTTTGTGAAATTACTTATTAATCCCACTCCTGTTGAGGCACAAAAAGGATATTTCATTTAAAATAAAATTAAGTTGTGTGAGTGTAAATATAATATATAGCTTAAGAAATACAAAAACATCAGACTGTATTTCAAAAAATACAATAATACCCCTTTCATGAAAACGGTAACATTAATTAATTGTATCGTCTAAAAAAGGATTTGGTTTGAAATGCTCAGATTTTCCTGTTATTTCGGTTAGAAAGACTTGTGTGTGATGTGTTTTTATTTCGTTCATTCAGCTTAAGGTTCGTATAAGCTTACATGCATTAAACTATTCATCTTCTAAAAGAGAAGGCCATAAGCGATTCGTTTACAAAAAGGCCATATATTAATTCCAAACTTCCCAATGAATAAATGCTGTCTAGGGGACATTCTACAACTTGTCTTCAAACAATTCGTTGTCTTGTATATATTAAAAAATTAGTAAAATGCTAAAATATATATATAAGAAAAATGATATATGCCATATTAAATAAAATGAATATATAATACTTCAATAAATATTTTAGTTTCTAAAAATAATGCATTTTCTGAAATTATGCGTCAGAAAATCATTTCATGCAAAATTCTGTAACTACATATTTTTAAATACACCGAAAGTAAAACTATATGATCCTTGATATCTTATAATACTTGATTTTGATTGATAATTATAAAATTTCAAAGAAAAATAGACATCATTTATAACTGTCGTAAGTACTATAATCATTCACATTCATAAAATATTTTGCGTTAAAATAAGAAACCATAAATATCAGTAGTTACAAATTTACCATAGAAATATAATTTATCTTAAAAAAACTGCACGAAAAAGTGATAACTGTATTTATATTCCAAAAGTTATCCATCAGTCTTTAAATTTATCAAAATAAGTGCTTTTTTGATTGTTAAAATAAGTATAAAATTAGTAATAAAAACCCGTAGAATAGTATAAAATTTTAACCTTTGAAATTCCATCAAGCACCTTTAGTTGAAATCATACGATATAAACATAAGTAAATTGAACGCCTTTATAACTAACTACAATAGAATGCATTATTTTTTAAACAATAAAAACACATTTTTTAGTACTTATTTCCACAATATATTTTTTGATCAACTGATCAGTTGATAATGCTCGCGATGAGCGAAACCGGTCCTGATCAAAAAATATATTGTGGAAATAAGTACTAAAAATGTGTTTTTATTATTTAAAATATCATGACTTTCCATCAAGAAGTGACAGTTAACATCTTAAAAGTGGTAGAATGCCTCAACTAAGCCGGGAAAAAGTCTACCAGAAAACATTTTACCTTCATAGTCTATAAATAGTTAAATTGATAAAATTCAACTTATTGTGTTGACTGTTATTATAATTTTTATAGTGCTCGAAAATTTCATTATGCTGAGATCTATAAAAAAATACTGATGTATCGTTTCTTTGATGAGATAATTTATTCATAGGCACTAAGACTATTTTTGCGTGATATTTTACTTAAAAACCATTATTTTTTTCCGACTTAAAAATGAATTTTAATTTACTTTATAAATGTGAATTTGTGGAGAACTGTCAGCGAGTGCTATCTTCAGGTCGCATCTCGACTGACTAAGTTGCTGGACAAGTGGACTGTACCTAATATAAAGTACAAACATTGCAAGGGGCTGAAAACTTGTATACGTGTCACGCGATTTGACCGGATTTGAAGGTAAATCACTGACAAGCTTACAGTCCTTTCAATGTTCACTAAAAATAGAATAAATAAATGTGAATCGGAATTACTATCCCAATGATTTCCATAAATGAATACTCAAAAAATTTTAAAATAATTGTTGACAGAGTATTACATAAAAATATTGTACTAATAAAAATGATTTTAACGAATGACGTAAAAAAGTAATCATATTTTTACAACAGAATAACAGGAAAATCAAATTCTTTACGCAAAGAATCTTCTCATATGACATATATATATATATATTTATTTATTTAAGCCAGTATTCAAACATTTTTTTCCAAAAGACGATCAAAATAAAATCTAATAGATTATTAAGAAATAAGACGTGTTGCTAGAAACAATCCATTTACTGGTCAACCCAACCATCGCTTTTTCTATAGTTTTTTAGAACTTATTTTAAACATTGTATACACCGGCTAATAGTGCGACGTATAAAAAATGCAACAACAAGTTCAATAACGGTAAGTGTTCTAAATAAATAAAGTAGAAATTAAGATCTATATAAAACAGACAAAGCTGGTGTATTCTTTATCCTCTACATATATCTATCTATAAATGAATATTTAAATGAATGTCTGTCTGTCTGTCCTTTATGCATTCCTACACCATTAATCCGATTGCGATAAAAGTTTGTCGAATTATTTCTTAGACTACCGAGCAAAGGATAGGATATTCAGAATTTGATTAAATTACAGAAATTAATTGAATATTTACGAAAAACATGTTTTCATACAAGACTATTGTAATACAGAATGGCCATTTATGACAAATTGTATGCATAGCAACGCCGAAAACAAGAATGACGACAAGAATGAATTTTTACCGACTTTTTTGTTTTAGTTTTATATTGCATGACAGAACGAATTGAAATAAATATTACGTATAAATCGTGTGTGATATAGAAAGAGTTTATTTTGGACTGTACCGTATTGTTGGATTGTAACGTATTCATAGCGTCTCTCTAAAACGTGCAAAGCACACATCAGTGTCGAGTATTGCAATTACGTGAAATTCATCAAATACATATGTAAAAATGTCAACAAAGGAAGCGACATGGCAGTTTTTGGAATGGGAAATTCAACTGCATCTATCGATAAAATCAACCAATAACAACTGGGACGCTACATTAGTAGCAATGAAGCAATATGGCTCATTTTATCATTTCCAATTCTTGAACGGCATCCAACAGTTACTCATTTGGCAGTTCATCTTGAAAATGAACAGCGAGACTACTTCACAACAGAAAGTGCACGTGTAAGAGTATTGTCACCATAGCCAACAATGTTAACTGCATTTTTCTTATTGTGTAGGGATGATATGTTTGCAAAAACGCTACTTTACTCTGAAGTGCCAACATTCTACAGATGGAATGCATCAGAAAAAAAAATTTCAATCTCGCAAATAAGGTAAAGCAGTTGAAGGACATTACAATGTATATTCAACCGACGTATTAGGCCGTCTGTACACTGTTCACCCAAATAATGCAGAATGCTTTTACTTGCGATAACTGTTAATCAACATACGTGGACCGACATCCTTCCAAGAATTGAGAACAGTAAACGGTCGAATATGTGTCGTGTATGTTATCGTGAAGCTTGCCTCGAATTAAATCTTCTAGAAAACGATGCACATTTGGACACTTCACTCGCTGATTCATCGAATACTGCTCACCCACAACAAATACGTGCGTTATTTGCAGTAATATTAACAATTTGCTTTCCATCCAATCCAAAAGATCTTTGGGAAAAAGACAAAAGCTACATGAGTGAAGATATTTTACATAGTTTGCGTGTAACAATTCAAAACCCACAAGTTCCATTCACACCAAACGTATATAATGAGGCATTGCTATTGATTGAGGACATATGTTTAGTAATCGCTACCAAATCATTGGTACAATTGGGAATGGCTGCGCTGAATCGATATGAAAACGACTGACGTGATCGTGATTTCCAACGAGAAACACACTTTGATGTGGATGAATTGGGTAAATTTGTTCAAACGAATCTTCCGAAATTGGTTCCAGATCAACGTATAGTGTGTGACACAATTATGGATGCAATGACAAGTCAAAGTGGTAGATTTTATTTCATAGATGCACCCGGAGGCACAGGTAAAACCTTCCTCTTTTCCCTCATTTTGGCAGCCACACGATCACGAAAAAACATTGCACTAGCAATCGCATCATCTGGAATTGCAGCAACTCTTTTGAATGGTGGCCGAACAGCGCATTCAGCACTGAAACTGCCATTGAATATGCAAATAATTGAGACACCAACATGCAATATCAACAAAAATTCTTAAACGGGCAAACTACTCACATCATGTAAAATTATTGTATGAGAAGAATGTACTATGGCATACAAAAAATCATTGGAAGCACTTCTTTTCTTCACAACTTTTCGGTGGCGCACTCATTTTATTGTCTGGTGATTTTCCACAAACTCTACCTGTTATATCACATTCAACAGTGGCCGATGAACTTAATGCATGTCTCAAATCATCCGTTTTATGAAAATACGTACATAGATTCACTTTTAAGACCAATATGCGTGTACAACTACAACATGATGCATCCGCTGAACGTTTCGCAAAACAATTGTTGGATATAAGAAATGGAAAAATGGCAATAGAAGAATCCACACAATGTATCACATTGCCAGCGAATTTCTGTAAAATAACCGCAACCATAGACGAATTGATTCACAAAGTTTTTTTCCAAATATTGCACACAATCATAAAAGTCATCAATGGCTCAGTGCACGTGATATATTAACAGCCAAAAACAAGGATGTCAATGCAATCAATTTCGGCATACTAAATGAAATACCAGGAGAAGCGACAATGTATAAGTCCATTGGTACTATAACGAATAAGAAGAAGCTGTCAATTATCCAACAGAATTCTTCAATTCACTTGATTTGCCAAGCATGCAGCCGCATGTTCTAACATTGAAAATTGGCGTCCCTATCATTCTTCTCCGAAACATAAATTCCTCACGACTTTGCAACGGTACCAGGCTTTCGGTAAGAAAAATGATGAACAATATTATTGAAGCTACAATTTTAAATGGAAAATTCAAAGGAGAAGATGCAATGTTGCCACGCATCCCAATGATTCCGACAGATATGCCATTTGAATTTAAAGTCACCTTTGCAATGACCATCAATAAGGCACAAAGACAATCGTTACAAGTGTGTGGACTAAATTTAGAAAATCCATGCTTCTCACATGGACAACTGTATGTGGCCTGCTCACGTGTTGGAAAACCTTCTGATTTATTTGTGTACGCAGCAGATATAAAAACAAAAAAACATTGTGTATCCAAAGCACTCCAATAAATAAAAACACATACGGCCGCCACTGTCAAATTTCGGTAAGAAAAACATAACCTTAGCTTATCGTTTCTAATTGGCTCCGGCCTCGCCTCAAGTCCGATTTATTCGATCGGAAAGCGAGAGGCTCCCGACGAGGCGATTCCATAAAGTCGCGGTTTCTTTTTTGTTTTTGAATGGCATTGCAACGCATGCATGGTACACGTTAGTATGCTACAATATATAAATGGTAAGAATATTCTCCTTACACAAGTGGAGTACATGTCACACCTAGCTACTATTATAGTTCAAGCTAAAATCAGGCGATTTCCTTACGTCAAAATCGCATTGAAACTAATTATAAATTGATTTGAAACTATTTTTTTCTTTTTGGCACCATTGAAAAAGTGTTATGCGAGTGAAACAGGAAATGAAAGTTTTTAAAAAAAAATTTAAAAGAAGCTTTTTAACTTCATAATTTAAAATTTAAATGCATCAATTGCAAATACGGTCATATAACATTATATATGTATATAAATATATATTGAAATCAATCAAACATAAATAACTATTGTATTTTCAATATTACCTTTCCAACAAGTCGGATTTGTATGCAGGATCTCCAAATAGCATAGTAACAGCCGTGCACAGTTCTATTGCTTTTACATACCTCATTGAACTCACGTTACCTATTCCCAAGTGAGAGATCGACAACATTTTTCAAACAACACGCAACAATCAAAGGTAATAACGTTATTTAATTAATTTTACAAAATGAGGCATCAGAGAAAAAAGCAAAATAATGTTACCTTCGATGTTTCATATTAATATAATGCTTTGAATAAATCGAAGAAGCTTATAATTTATTTATTGATAGCTTATGGCTTAAAGGTATGAATATATTATTAATCTTATAAAAACTCTTTTTTTATTATTGATTTAATCTTTATATCAATTTTCCCACATATGCCCATGCAAATAAGTAAAATATACGAAAATTTTTAAAATAAAGATATTAATACAAAAAAAAATCCGAATTAATTCGTTTCAAATACAAGTGTAGCTTACCACAATACTCTGATTTTTATGGTCATGTATCTATTTAAAATATTTTATGTCGAAAATAATACTTATATATTTGGCTGTTACTTGGTGTTCATTTTACAAAATTTTCGATTTTATTCTAAAACTACACACATACATACTTTCATTAATTTTAATATTGATATTTCATCGTAAGTTATTAATATTTCACAAGAGTATTTTTATGTTATAAATTATGTTCTGACAATACATTACGACGGTGAGATATAATTTAATTAATTATTTTAACGATGAATTCGGAACAGCTGATTCGTGACGATTTTGCTTTGATGATGACCTGTGCCCTATTAAAAAATTTTATCGTCAAATTTTATGTTAAAGATGAACTTATATATAATTTAATTGTGTTTAAAAATAAGTTTACAGTAAGCTTTATTTTGGTCTCGCAAATTTTATTTTAGTAACAGATAAATATTAATCCATCGTCATATACCTGTTTTATACATAAATAAAAAATAGAGTATACTTGAAATGAATACTTTAAAAAATGTTTTTAACGTATAATATAACATTATTATGGGTCCATATAAAATTAAAATGGTTTTCGATCCCTTTCAAAACAGCACGCGTCGATTTAATCCGGAAAACATAAATACCTCCATGTAAAAAGCTCCGCGGTTTCACCGGCGACCGGTGATGTGTGAGTAAGGTTGGAGGCTACGTCACCGGGGAAAGCTCGAAGTTGCTTTTCGTAACTTGTATCGCATCCTAAAAACTTGATCTACGACCTCACGTTTTCTTTGAGTTCCTAAACGTTATTCGCCTTAAGTCAAAAATTCCCCTTTGCATGTCTGCTTACAGAACAACAATAAATTTATCACCAGGGTAGCAAAACATTAAGGGTTTTTTTTTCCTTTTGAGTGAATAAAGTATCATAGTTATGTAAGAAACAAAAACTTTAAATGGGAAATGCCACTGTTATATTTAAGAAAGATAAAATCCTTTTACGGAATATGTTTTTTCATTAATTAGACAATAAATTAATTAAGATTGGGGATTGCGAATGAAAAAAATTCAAATATATAATACAATATATTAAAAAGTTTACATGATAGATAGTTCCGAAAATGAGAGAAATAGAGAAACAAATACATATAAAAATCTATATTCAATATTGATGACGTAACTATTTTATATGGTATGTCAAATATTTATTCAAATAAAAAAATAAGTGCTAAAATCAATATTCAAACGGTTCTATATTATATTATTATTAATAGTTGTTACATGACTTTTTTGATGGTTTTTCTCTATGGTTTGAATTATTTAAAAAATATGAAGTTAAAACAAATGTGTTATATTCATGTGCGATATATTAATTTATGATATATACTCAATGTTTATATCTCTACCTTTAGCCATTTATTAATATTTGTAAGATATTCATTGATGAAACAATCTTTAAGTATAAACAATTAATTGTGCAATGCTGGCAATTATTTAAGTTGTGATATTAAAACAAAAATGAAATAATCTTTATTGATCATCACATGAATATTTATCTTAAGGTGCTTGGTGGAATTTCAAAATCAAATTTGAATTGTTGAAAGTACTTGTCAGTTCTGCTGCATCCGTGTGAAACAATGCCTGAAGATACCGAAAGGGAAACCCGAGTCGTTACTGACAAAACATTTGGAATCGTACAAATTTTCAATAATTAAAATTTTATATGCCCAAGCTTACTAGGAAAGATTTACTATCGTAATTAAGAGAATAATGTTTTGTAAATATTTTATAAAAGCTTTCATAAGTAAACTACTTGCCGTAGCATTAGCAGTCAAGAGCACCTATGCATAGCCAACCCACACTCAGACGGTCTTCTGCGCTCAGGGTGCCAGAGCAAACAGGGCCCAGCCGATCGGTGTTGATTCAGGCGCAGATAGTTGATTTGCCATGAACTTATCATTGATCGGGCAAACATGAAATGTCAATCGCACGATGGTGGGAAACTGACCCCCAGTTTCCACCCCGCAACCTCTAGATCCTACGGTTCATAAAGAGGGTCGTTTCCGGACTGTATCTGATTACGGTGCTAATTTTATCACACATTTTTTCCTTATGAAATTTTCATCGCAATCAATACTTTTAGTTTTCAAATAAGTCCTTTTAAGATAAAAATATAGGAAAAAAGGACTGATCTGAAAATATTAACTAAAGGGTCCGCCATCTAAAGTTTTTTTTCAACTAGTGCTTATTTCGTGAATGGTAACACTTAGCCAAATAACTTGCTAAAATGCTATAAACTACTAATATTTTCTCAAATTTCTTTTTTTATTTGAAAGTACAATCCTTCCGGTTAATAATGGAAAATAACTTCATTCAAATGGCTGCCTCGGCTGGCCATGCAGTAGCCTACACGATCGGTCCAATTTTTAAGCACATTATCGATTGTGCAGCTGTATTTCACCAATGGCTTCACGAATATTGTCCTTTAAAGCGTCATTGTCTCTGGCTTGTCGGCGTAACACTTATCTTTGAGGGCACCCCACAAATAATAGTCCAACGGTGTCAAATCGCAGCTCCGAGGTGGCCAAACGACATCAGCTCTGCGGCTGATAATGCGATCTTCAAAAACAGGGCGCAAAACATCGAGTGTAGCTTCGGCTGTGTGGCACGTAGCGCCGTCCTGTTGAAACCAAATGTTGCCAATATCCTCCTCTTCTCGTTCAGCATGGTCCGATAACGATCGCCATTGACTGTAACGGCCACTCCTTGCTCATTTTCGAAGAAAAATGGCCCAATTATGCCTCTGGACCAAAATCCGCACCAAACAGTGACTCGTTTTGGGTGTACCGGCTTTTCAATGTATGCGTGCGGGTTTTCTGTGCCCCAAATGCGACAATTTTGCTTGTTTACATACCCGCCAAGATCAAAATGAGCTTCATCCGAAAGATGATTTTTTTGGAAAATCGGCATCTTCTGTAAGTCGATCGCAGGCCCACTCAGCGAAGCGAAAACGCATTGGATGGTCAGTTGGCTTCAACTCCTGAACCAATTGGACTTTGTATGGCGTCATACCAAGGTCTTTATGCAAAATTCGTCTCAATGATGTCTCCGAAATGTTCAATTGTTGAGAACGACGGTGAATTGATGTTGATGGCGCTTCACGCACACTTTCTGCCACAGCATCAATATTCTCGGGTGTACGCACTGTTTTTGGCTTTTCACGCTTTGGTTTATCGATGAGGATGCCAGTTTCTTTCACTTTTTTCACAAGATAACGAACATACGGAGCTGACGGTGCTTCTCTTCTTCCAAAATCCGTACGCAATTTTCGCACACATTCTGCAACATTACCATGATTTTCAAAGTAATGTCGCAATATTTCCCAGCGTTGTTCAAGCGTATACACAACCATATTCGTTCAGCGGAAGGATAAAACTAATTATCTGTCAAATCAGACATGAGCTAAGTGTTACCATTCACGAAATAAGCACTAGTTGAAAAAAAACACTTTTTTGAATTGTGTTCTATAAAAAGTAGAAAATACTACACAACCAATTGAATACTTTTTGATTGTTCCAATGTTTTTTGTTTAACAGTAATTGATTTAAGTAGATTTTTTCAAATGCCATTGCTTACAATAATTGTTTACCTTCAGATGTATTTTGATACTTTACTTTCAGCCATTGATAAAAATCCACCAAAAATACATTACAGAAAATTTTTTCTCAGTCAGCTCATGACATAATGTTTGACGTAACAGCAAGTTCAATGTAGCTATTGAATCCATTACGAATCTATTCTACCTTTCCCTCAAGTAAAATTATATATATACATAACATCTCGACAGCTTTGCAAACACCCAACGTATCACATACTCATACATACTTGTATGCTCGGCCTTTGGATATACTCGGATGGAAAGTGTTTAGCCAGCTCTTGTGCGTTTTGGTACACGGGTGATAAGTTTTCAAACAGTTTTCCTTAATATACATAATAAATTTTTACAATCAAAGAATGTCATATATAGATTTTATATTGAACATTTACGTCGGTTAATTTTTGAGCAGTATATTAAAAAGACAATTTTGGTTTCATATTTTTTAAGAGAAATAGTTCTAGAAAGCAAATTTTACTCGTCACTTAAATGTGATATAAATTTATATTTTTGGGCTTGATTTATCAGTATACAAGCGTTTTATAATTTAAATTACTATTTAGACAATGAAATATATGTGTTAATATTAATTTAAAATTTGATAACCATCGTATAGCTTTCATTTCTATTTATAGCAGTAAACTAATACGTAATACAAAATACGTAATGTTGTATTATATATAGTAGATAGGCAGTAGATACCTAATTTTCTATTCTGCAATAGTTTACTGCACACAAACTGGTAATTCATAAAATCTCCTTTATCTCCTTTTTTTAAATAAAACTGACAAAAAACAAATATTCATCAATCAATTTTCAATACAGAAATGTTGTTATCTAACACTTGTTTAGAAGCTGATATAATTTTGTTAATAACACTTTGTGCTTGAAATATTCTAAGTAAAATGCAAAATATATAATAGAAATTATTACCCATACAGTTATTGTTTAAATATTTATTATATACCCTTTATGTTGTTTTTTTTACCTGTTTTGCTCCACTTTAGACAATTTTGTTTTTGAATTATCATTAAAAATGTGTGATTTGATGACGAATATTCTTGCGAACCGCACATTTTAGCGAACGCGACCCGATTTATAGGATAAAGCTCCAACCCAAAGCTTTTGTGAAAGCTCAATGCTGTCTGCTTAGCGTACGCACAAACTCGAAACTCGTAAATCGTTTGTAAAGGTGAAAATAAATTAAAACGAGCTACGTTGATTGCAGTACATGGGCCCTCATAATTAAATTAATCATTGAAAGTGATTCAACGAAGATAAGTAACATTTATTCACAAACGAATTCATTAATTTCATTCAATATTGCTTATTATAATAAAAAAAATCAAAACACATTGAATTAAAATAAATTTATAAAATAAAATAAAAAAATGTTTATTCGTGAATGCTTTTTTACTTGTACCAACAGTGTGTATTAGCTTCTGTCTATTTACTACTATTATATTGACTTAAAAAATTTCAAAATTCTTAAGCATTTTTTAAACTGTAGATCATATAATGCAACCTTGCTAAATCCATACGTGAATCTTAACGACAGTATTCAAACGTATCAATTAGTATTTTATTTGACGAAAGATTGTCTGAAAAAGTATCTTTACTATTTAAAAATATTCCACTGGTGATAATTAGGTTATAGTGTTGTAGTTGTAAAAATGTAGACTTTCTTTGTTGGGTTCAGTTTTGCATAGTAAACAAAATGAATCATTCAAGGTAATTTCAAATTGAGTAGTGGAGATATATTGTAATATTAGAGCTTGCATGTATAATGAAAGTTATTAAAATTTACATCAGGTTGAATGAAAGTAATTAATTATTTGCATTACTTTGAGAGTGGTGGTGTAACGACCACCGTATGGTTATGCTCCATAGTAATTTGTCGAGTGTACGCACTACTGTTAAAGGACTGAGTGGTCTCCCACTACCCAAGGATCTCATTATACCTGAGTGTTTGGCCGCCAAACATTGTTACACTGATTAATTTCACACAACCGTATCCATCTGAAGTAGTGTCTCTTAAAGTTATTGCGTATATTCACGTACACAAGTGTATATACTATTAACTAAATTGAGCTATGCCCGTATATTACAAATAAATTATTAGCGGTCTAATTTCTTGAAAGCTTTGAAAGATATACTGTTTGGTACTAAAGTGTGATTAAATATTTTATTCTTCAATCCAAGCTGTTATAAAATTTGTGACTAATTAGATCATTATATTTTATTCAAAAACCAATCAATGTGTTTTGTCTAATAAACCACTTTCACGTGTCTAAAGTTATATCTCAACTATCCAGTCTTAAAAAAATAGTGCGTTGGGAAAGGGTTTTTTCTAAAAGCTAGCCCTATCCAAATAAGCTTATTAAACCTACTTTCTCTTTGAAAAATACAGTCTAATCCAGCATTTCTCGTAGAAATTCGTTTAAAATATGGTCTATAAGGATCTATACACTCGAATTTAGACAAAAGCTTTGATAACACATATTTCCACTTTCAATATGATGCTTATTGTAAAACAACAGATTTTTTTAATGACCGCAAAAAAAATTGACACATATATCTAATATGGTTTCAAAAATCGTATTTCTTCTTTGAATGATTAAATGTAATTATCAAAAAGAAGTTATGAAGCAGTATTTTTAAACTTTACACCTTTTTCCGTCTATGTTAAAAGCATAGGCAAATCGTAGCTCTATTTTTGTTAGCAGACTGTCATACCAGCGAGTATCTAGTATTAATTATTCGCAATTCAAATAGTGTTGACGCGTGCGAATACTTACTAACATTAAAAATTACCATGTAACGCGACTGGTTGGTTTTAAAGTCAGTGTAAAATGAATGGAAATTTTGTTGACAAAAAAATATGTGTAATGCTAGTATTGAAATGTACGCTTATATATTTCACCTGTGAAATTATTCCGTCTTGTAAGTGAATTCCATGTTAAAATTAAATATTACATTATTGAGTATTTAAGGTAACAAGACAATTATAGTGCAAAACTATTTTGACATGAAGCATATAAAATAAACATACTAAGATACAAATATTTTCTCAAATATATAGAATAATCTTATTAATGCTTAAATATTCAGTACATATTAGATATAACCTTTCAAATATGATAACTTTGTTTAAACCTTTTCGTGGAATATACTAAAGATAGAATAAAATTTATGATATCCAACGTTGAAATCAATTATTATATGAGGTTATTCCCGGAGTAATTTTCTAATATACTAAATTATCAAACGAAAATCAAATCATTACCTCTTCTCAGTCAATTTGAGAAGATATTTAGAAGACAATATGCTTCGTATATATATTATGAAAAAAAAATGAATTTGTATTTTATTTATGTTATAATATAGATACAATATCATCAGCTATTTATTTGAATTTATTTCTACACTTTTAGTTGTAGAAAATAATATTTATTTTTATTTAGGCATAGTACAATTCGTGCGATTATCTATAATTGTTGTTGCTGTTCTTGAACTTTTCGTTGTTTTGTGCATCAAATTATCCTTGAAAGTTTTATATTTCATTAGTCGGTTATGTTTGCAATGAGCATAGCTAATCTTGATGATTATACTATTAAACATAATGTAATATTGACAGCTATATTTGAATATATATATTTTATACAATATGACTCTCGTTATGTTATTCAACAGTAGAAACGAATGGAATGTTTTGCTAATAATGAGAATTACTTAGTTGTTTGTTATTGCTTATAATATATTTTTTTCCATTTAATAATAGTTTTACTGAAGACTACAATATAACAATAGAAAAGCAAATGCGCCCGTCAATGGTCCGGAACGGTATATGATTGATTGTCCAAAACATCTCTATGGTTGTTTCGGTAGAGCAATCTCGCATAGCCCTTCTATCCCTCAAATGAACATTATATGTAATTTCTTTAGCTAATATACCACATTTTTCTTACTGCTAGAGATGGGAATAAATCCCGTAGAATGGATACAAGCGCACGAAATCCGTCACCAAATATATAAATGTTTCGTAAAATTACAAATTATTGTCCAAATATAATACATATACCACTCTTAAAACGAATGTAAATTCTACGAATATATATGGAATCTTTGCCGTTTGATTAAGTTCATTAATATATAATACTTTAAAGCGATAATTTCATTGGATTTGTTATAAGATATGTGATCCATTAATATTAATAACAACGCATCATAAAAATATAATTTAAAAATTTGAACTATTGAAACTTTATATATGTTTGGATCTTAGTCTTACCGTGTATTGTTTGTCAGTTCTGCTGCATCCGTGTGATAAAATGAATAGCCTGAAGATTTCGAAATGCAAAACCCGGATCGTTGGTGAAATAAAATGTGAAATCGTAAAAAGTTTAAGCAATTCAAATTTCATATTGAAATTCCACCAGGGAACGCTTACGGTAGTTTATTTAAAAAAAAAACGATTTGTTACTATTTATCGCAGTAGATTGAAGATCGGTATGCAGTGATGAAAAAAACAATTTTATAGTGAAATAATCGGAGAAAGTGCTGAAATGAAAGCATTCAAAATATTGTTTAGAGTATCCTGTTTTTTTAATTGAATAAAGCTGAAATACTGTTTTA
The DNA here is from genome assembly GCA_028555115.1 of Himalopsyche japonica. NCBI lineage: Eukaryota > Metazoa > Arthropoda > Insecta > Trichoptera > Rhyacophilidae > Himalopsyche > Himalopsyche japonica. The sequence continues at coordinate 2,443,664 of JAHFWJ010000015.1, forward strand.
CGATAATACTGCATTATTTCCATTTGTAGCATAATTTGAATTATAATGTGAAAATAAATAACTTTTCTCAATTTTAATAATTTTACACCCATCATTCTTAAAATATCTGTAACACGTTATTGCTGTTTTTTTTTTAAGCAAAACTAATTTTATCCTACAGCAAAAATCAATGATATATATATTTTTATAATTGCTTTAATTCTTTAAAATAAAAAATAAACATTTAAGATTCAATAAAAATTGATGTTTTGCTTTTTATACAGTTAGGAAGAGATACGACCATAATTGTTAAAATCAATGACGCTGTGAAACGACATTACATTAATGGCATCATTATGATAACGCCCGTCTCTACAAATCACCCCTATTGCCGTCAAGCTGATGCAACCTATTCATAAAAAAATGGCGTCACGCCTGTTCGAAAATGTTCTCTTTGTTTGTCTGGTGGTTGGGCGGGAAAAAGTGCCAGCGACTTGGATGTATCGAGAATATCCCTTACAATCGATCATATTTTGTAAGCTTGATTTATAAAAACGTCAAAAATGATCATGCGATTCTCAAATATGTGTTCAAAAAATAGTATGGAAACATGCAAGAATATAAAATCACCTATATTTTTTATGTTATAACGTCATTAATAATTATTTTCGTTAATTCTCATTAAAATTTTATAGAAGAAAGTTTATTTATTATCCGGGTTTTATAAATCGATACCATTATTTTTTATTTGTTTGCTTTTTCAAGAAACTATTCCAACTATTCATATGTATGCTGACTTGAATCTTCAAATAAACATTTTTATTTACACAAATTTATTTAATGAATTATTTATTATAAGTTTATAATTTCATTAAGTTACAGAACTTTAATATTCTTCAATAATTTTTCATGAATAATTTATAAATTACAAAATTCTTTAACAAATTCAAAAATTATCTTAAATGGTCACAACGTGCAAAAAAGATTTATTTACGGCATAATTTTTGTCTTCATAATGATATTGTGTTTGAAAAAAATGACAATTACAATTCGAATGATTCAATCACCATTTTTATGAAATCCTTAAAAGTTACATCACGACGAGATCACTCATTTGAATTTTAACTTGAAATCATCATAAGCAGTTTTTTAAGTATAATAATAATGCTTAGACGTACTGAAACTCTTTAAATTATGCTTATTTGGTATAATGCGTTAAGAAAATGCCTCAATGAATATCAAAGTGAATATTAAAAGTTCCCATAAAGATATTATTATTTTTGAAACCATTGCGTTCGAATAATGCATTATCCGTTTTTGGTGCATTGCGAATGCAGCAGTGAAGCATTTACAGCATTGGTGAACGATACAAATGAGTCATAATCGTAGTGTATTCTTCGCGCTTGGCTTCCGAAGCGAGGGTTACCAACTAACTGAATGATAGATCATGCTACTATACCAAACCTTTACATTAAACGACCACTAAGTGCGCTTTGTGTGTCATATGGACCTCATCTACGACCCCTATACTGGTCATACACACCTAATTTTTTCATGGAGCATTTCAGTTTGGTACAGACGTTGAGAACAGACCACGAGCTATGTTTTCAGTGATAATCGTAAAACATGCACACAGCTTGTTAAATTGAACTTTGGCACAGAAAAAAGGAAACATAACTTATCTGGATATAATTCAATTCATTCAAAAATAAAGACGCTCGTCTGGTAGTGTTAGAAAGAATTTATAGAGAATCAATGACAAACTATGATGTATTTTGTGCGGAAGAAACAACGTGCAAATCCATTTGAAATAAGTATGTTCCTTATGATAGCGCGAATGTATATTCTGCATGTCTTTTTGTCGTTTTGAGAAGTGTTTGAGTGATGAACACTTTTTCATTGCGACGCTATCCATTATACCACCGACTATATACTGAACACAATGATGATTCTCAACATACTATTGCGTGTTCCGGCGCCGCATTATCAACGATGAAGTTAAAAATACGCATTAAGCTGTGCAAAAAAAAGTGTTCAAAGATCTTCCCTTGTATATTATAATTTAATATTTCGGAATGCGCTGAATGAAAAATTGCTATTTTTATCAATTATTTGCTTAACAAAATTCTTCCTATTTAGGTTTATTAATTTTTAAAGTGCTGGTTGATAGAGTATTTGTTGATAAGTAATGTTAACTGGTTCACAGTTACTCAAATGATTCAGTCACTGTAAGATGAAAAGGTTTTTTATCTTTGGAATAATCCAGTAAATAGATACTTTGCTTACTATTATTACTCATAAAGATTTCAATATACACAGTATTTTGTTCACACAAAAATGTTCAATATATCAATGACAATATATGTATTAGTTCAAAATAAATATTTTATCGGCGAAATTTGTTTTGTATGCATTGCCGTATTTATATGCAATATCACCAAAGTCGCTCTAAATCTGTCATTGCGATTTTCCAAAAGAGTACATTAATACAAATTATTGTTAGAATTGTTTTGTGAATCAATCACTGACAACACCATACGCTTTAGCCGTTTTCGCATTAATATTAGCTCTTTCCCATGGAATTTGACGTTGTGTATTAATTATAGATCGGTGTAAACGTTGGATAATAATATGATCAAATACAATATATCCATTCAATGTTTATTTATATTTATATTTTGAATAAAATTGGAACTTTTTATAAGTAGCATTAAATGATGAAGAAAATAAATCGCACGGAAAATTACTACAAATAAATAAAAATTTGGAAGGGTTTCAGATTTTCAAAAATTCAATTGTTACTGCCTGATAATCTTTCAAGCACTTTTAAGCAATCTCAGAAAACATTTTTTTTAAAGGTCATAATAACATACTAACTGAGAGCTTAAGTCTCTACAAATATATTTTTTTTTACAAATTACTATTTAGCTTCAAGCCTTAAAATTTTAAAAACCTATTGTGAATAAAAAGGAAAATTTAATTAATTTAATGGGCATTTTTAACTTTGTCAGTTTGTGTCAGTTCACAAAAAATCAGAGCTACTACTTTGTGAATATGTTATGTATTTTGTTGTTGTGTTTCTTACAAATTATTCAATTTACATTAATATAATAGTTTTGAATCTAAAAAATATATCACTTAACTCATCATTATGAGCCATAAAAAAGATTATATGGGGTTTTAAGTATAAATATCATAAATAGCCAGATAATTAATCGTAAGTAAAACTCTACTACGTATAAGTACAATGAATGAATCATGCATTACAAAAAATATGATCGAATACAATCTCATAAATAAAATGTCTTTATAACATCACATGATGTATAATCCCTGCGTTACCCACTAATTTCAAATAAGTAAGTAAAAAAAAATACAATTGAATTTTAACGATATTTGAGAGTTCTTTGTTGTAGAATGCTTTCATCAAAGACTCATAAACAATATTTAGTTTAAAGAAATCTTATGATAGGCAATTTTTTAATTGTCATTATCATTAAACAATAGTATTGAATGTCATTTTAGTTATATGTTTACATCCCAGTTGAAGTTCTGTATTTTCGTTTGAAATTAATGGCTCTTGTATTTAACCAATGTAAGGCGTTTATTGTGTGTCAGCTCCGAAGATGTCGAAAGGTGAAACCCGGAAAATTGTGAAATTGAACGGTGTTTCAACAATTAATTTTGATATTGAAATTCCATCAGGCACCTAGAATCGATATCATAAATTATTGATTATTTAGACGAGTAAACGGTCAACGACCAAGGTGACAGCACTGAAAACAATTGTGTCACATACCCATTTCATCTTTTAGAAAATATACTGCAGTATCAGCTCAAGAGTCAGTGATATTCGGATGATAAATCACACCCTAATGTGTATTTTTCTTCCAAAATTCTGAGAATGATTCGAAATAATCATACACGAGCCAATTGTAGATATAAAACATTGTTAACTACAATAGATTGATTTATGTGCAACGTGTGCAGTGGGACACATGAGTGATTACTGTTTGAATAAACAATCCTTAAAGCCTCATTGAATGTACCATTGATTTAAATATTTTTCAATCGACATGTTACTCCATATTCCAATAAAATGATGTGTGTAATGCTTTTATCCATTCCCATTTTCCCACCAATTCTACCCGATTCTGACAGAACGATCCGCCAACTACGCTTTTACATTCTTGAAGAAGTTAAATAATGTGAATCAATTGCAATCATTTATTGTGAAGTACATTCTGTTTAAATAAAAATAAGTAACATTTAAAGAATTTTAAATCATTTTTCACGTTTATCTTTGATTCTTATTAAAATAGATGATTTTTGAGATATCATTTGATGAAACGTAAGTTAATAAAAAAAATCTGTGATTACAGTTTTAAATTTTAACAAGTAACATTAATTAAAGATCAAAAAATAAATATGTTCAAGAAAGGTCAAGATATCTCAAGCTATAAAAATAATCGGCAAAAATGAACTTGACAATGGCTTTGTAGCCGTAGAATATACGAGGCTTAAGTCTTCTGACATCATTAGCAAAGAAGAGCCTTGGCGAGAAAGATAAAAGAAAATCCTATTGAAGGGAGACCGTGAAACGCTTTTATCTGAAAAATACTGAGAGAAAAACCTACCCACAATTTCAAGGGACTTTTACTGCGTGCTTGAAAAAACATTTTATCGGAGATGTGTAAAAATATTTTCTTGAATAATAGACGCAAAGGTATGTCATCTGCATTTCGGCATATTTTTGTTATTATTTCGTAAATATCGAATACATGAAATACATCAAACAATGTCTGTGTGAATTGCTTGGGAGGATTCCAATTGATCTTCTGCAACACCAGGCAGAGAAATATATTTTTGTTGCTTCCAAAATGATTTTTATAACGTACAAATTATTTCATAGAAATTTTATCTATTATAAATAGATCTATTATTTTATTCATATGCATGGAAATACTGACTTCAGAAACCAGTCAACATGTACAAATTCATAGCAATTGCCAAAAAAATGCACTGGGATTATGCAAATAATATCAAAAATTTAAATGAGGAGCTTTTTTAATAAGAAAAGTCATCATTTTTGTGTAATATAATATCAGATAGTAAATAAACACATATAAACCCAACATTTTCATTGGATTTGGGCGCGACCCGGTGTGTTATTTGATGGCTTCTCAGACTAACTGTATTGTAGGAGTATTCATCACAATGATAATCAGTGAAAATAATTCTTAACATACCATAAAGAGTGTGAAGGGACTAGTCTCTTTATATTAGATATGGAAGTGGGTTAAAGGCGACGACATAAGTGCAAATTATCATAACACGACAAATAACATATTAATTACTCATGATTATAGCTTATAACCGCAATACAAAATAAACTTAAAAGTGGTAAGCCACATTTTCACTTAAAAATAATTCCTGAATATACCTGAAATCTAAGCAATTCATTTATTATTTTTCTAGTTTCTTACTCGATAAAATAATTAAGTGCTCATTTTTAAGATGAATTTAATAATATTTTCATCAATATTTAGAAAAATACTATTTTAATTGACACGGATGAAACTTAAATATTGAAAAAAGTAGGTATATTAGAAAAATCTTAAAAAAATCTTTAAAACTGTTTGGAGACGTATGCATAAAATTTGGCAGTGGATATAGTTCAATTATTTATAAATTTTTATTGAAGATTTTTCACTCTTCATCCAATGGTTTTTTTAAGCTGTCAGTTAAGGCAACTCAATTAAAAATCATTTTTTAAGCTGGCAAATTTCCTTAATTGCAATTACAATCGAGAAATTCAATCCAAATGTTAAAAACACGTTACTAATCAAGTGATCGAATTCATCTTATTACTCGAAGTGACTAATTGGCATTAAAATCGTTTACTCTAAAAGAAAATTAATTAAAGTGTAACGCTTATGACATGTTTTTTTCTAAATTTTGGCAATCAAGGCTTAATTATTTCTCAAAATTTGAACATCATTATTGAAAATTTGCAAAGATGTGTTTTTTTAATTAAATACCTTCGTCAAATGGCACTATGTCCATTTTTAATCCTTTCCTCAATTTTGGCGCTAAATAAAATAACTTACTCAGCGAATTCATTTAATTTTCTTTCATCGTTTCCCCACAACCTTTCCTTTAAGAAAACAATGGGATTGACTGAAAAACCTATGAATATCAAACATTTTTGCTTTAATAATGTTTTTTTACTAAAATAACCAATGAATGCATCTAATTATAAATAAAAACGGTGAAAAAATAGCAATTTATTTTAGTTCTATAAAATTTATAATATATATATACATAGTTAAACGATATTTCGGCTTAACAGAGATGAAGGTTTTACAGAACTAAAATATTCTAATTTACTAATTTTAAACTACAAATTTTCATATGGAGTCATAATGGATTTAACCAAGTTAATACAAATTCGGTCAATTATTATATGCGGCTTATATATAAAAAAAAATTTTGGACTTCCGCATATTTCCACATGAATATATTGCAATTAATCTGTAAGCTGTCATTTTGCGACAAAACACTTATGGTAAATAAATACAATCACGGCAGTCATTTTAAGATATACTTTATTGAGTATTTCATAAATAATTTTATAAATATAATTTCTTCTTGATGTTTTTTCTGCTAAAAAAAACATTTTACATTGTATTGTATACTAAATCTCAAACATTGTAATCCTACTGAAGTTATTAAAGAGATTATTGTATAAAAAATCAATATCAATAAGGTTTATCATAATCACTTTTAAGGTGTTAACTGTCACTTCTTGATGGAAAGGCATGATATTTTAAATAATAAAAACACATTTTTAGTGATTTTTTCCAGAATATATGTTTTGATCAGGACCGGTTTCGCTCATCGCGAGCATTATCAACTGATATTGATAATGCTTGCGATGAGCGAAACCGGTCCTGATCAAAAAACATATTCTGGAAATAAGTAATAAAAAATGTATTTTTATTAGTTTATCATAATGGTAATTATTTGTTTTCAGTATTTTCATCGCATAAGCTAGTTAAAGAGTGAATTTATTTTTCTACGAAGTAAATAAAAAATTAAGATAAAATAACGTTCATGTTTATATGATTTTATTGCTTTATACAAATGATTGTTGAAAAGCGATTGCTTTGTGTTCAAAATAAAAGCATTACAAACTCAATGCAAGAAGTGCTAACATTTATACTTCAAGTTTAATAGCAGTTCATAAGGACTCTGATTTACATACTGACTAAGAAGAAAAACAGAGAGAGAGTTTCCACACCCTTCGCCCTAGCTTCCCTATATTAGTGCGAAACTGCAATTAAAACGTTCACCCTTTCAGAAACTTTCTTTCACCAAGATAGTAATAGAATCCTTAATAATATATGCATGGGACTCAGTTATTTAAATACACTAAGACAAAGATCAGATACATTTGAGTAAGCCGCCTTAAAGTCATTATTGGTGAATCTAAAGCTTTAAATAGCTTTTGATGCTATGAATCTACATGAAAGGTAATATATATACATATTAAATATTTTTTTGATGATCTTAATGACAATATCTCTTATTAAAAAAGAAAAGTAAGCATAATTTTTAAGCCAATTGATGAAATAGTTGACAATGTTAATTATTAATAACTTAAGAATATATCAAAAAATATGTCCTTTTTAAAAATTTCACTTAGCATTAAATAAACTTTACAACATTCATCATCATATTATATTAAGGTGTAAATTAAAAAAAAAAATTTAAGAAATCATAAAAAACTACAATCTTACAATATTATTCCTTTGCTGTAATGCAATATTATCATCAGTGGTATAAGGATATTTATTATTTATAAACTTGGTTCCATAGTATTATATAAAAATGCTGGACAAATTTGTTTTTGAAAAAAAAAATCAGAAATGTACAAACCATGTTTACTAAAGCTTCTGCCATTTGAAATAATGACGACTTCATCAAGCTGAGAAAAAATCCGTGTTGAAAAGTTTACCCTTTTCTATGTAACTATAATATTTAACTTACGCAGCTGTCCTTTGCATCTTCACACCTCTTAATCCGTTTCTCCAATTTTACCCATATTATATTGACAATTTAAAGCCCTACTGTTTGTTAAGTCAAATAGTTTTTAATTGTTTTTATTTAAATTATAGAAAAATATGGAAAAAAGTAATTTTATAATATATTTGTGATCTGTTGAATGAAAAAGTATAATTCGTTTTACTTGAAAAATGTTTAATGTCAAATTAAAAATTTTGTCGAATTACTTGTTAATTCCAATTCTTTGCAGTAAACTAAACACAATATACATAGAATTTATTATTGTAACAATGAAATAAGGTTGAATAGTTTTATAAATCAGATGTTGTAATAACGCAACTTCTCATGGCGATGAAATTTTCTTGCAGCCAGAGTTTCTGTCTTTCCGGTTCAATATATTACAGGAACAATATCTTTACAAATTTCCAAAGACAAGGCACAATATCGTTTCTACAGACAATGCACTGAAGCAAGGTGGTTAGCGCTTTTGTTAAAAGTCAGTATCACCCTAGCTTTTAACCCTTCGCTCCGGTTTTGTAGGTATCATGGAAAATTTATGTGATATATTCTTGAAAGATTAGAAAGTTAATTGTTTTATATTATTTTCTTGCCTTAAATATCTTTTGACTTTTCAGTATTAAATTAAATGTGTTTGCAGATATTTATGTGGTAATATATTATACTTTATACTGACAAGTATTTTTTTCCAATGTTTTTTTAAGTATAAATAATATTCAAAATATTTTGTACTAATCGAAGGAACTTTTACAAAATAAACTGCAGAAAAATTGGATATAATCATCAAAATTATTCATAAATTAAGCTTTATCTTTTTGGTTAAAACTTTCAATATATTTTTACGTATTTAGAACATTGCTGACATTCATTTGTAGTTTTTTTGTGCATGCAAGTGTTACACTAAAAGTTAATTTTAATTTTGTGCTATAATCTTATAAAACTGACAATATTATATTGTTTGTATCCACAGTTGTTTTTTTTTATTATTATTTATTTAATTAACCTAATATTCGTTTACAAAAATATGTTACGTTTAAGAATTAAATCCATTATGATCATTTATTCCATAGGTCAACATTTTCATACAAAAATGCTATTTGGCTATAAAAAATCCTCAAATACACATTTTTTTCTTCAAGAAAATTGTTGATTGTACTACTATGCATGCATTTTTTTAATAATTAATATTCTGTTTTTTCTATTTCAATCTAAAAATGACGCATTTTTTACAAACTTGTTCTTACATAGCCTTATCGCTTATGAGGTTAACTGTCATTTCTTGATGGAAAGGCATGATGTTTTAAATAATCATAAGGCATTTTTAGTACTTATATCCACAACATATTTTGTGATCAGGACCAGCTTCGCTCATTTCCAGCATTATCAACTAATGAGTCATCAGTATTACAAATCAATATATGGAACTTTTTGCATAAACTTGAACTACATCGAAATAAATACTAACGGAATATAATACACGTACGTATCATGTAAATACTTCTATTGTCTAAATTTGTATAGAGTTATCTAACTTCTCACATAAGCAGTTCACTCTTAGGCATATCAATCAATGTTCTCAAATATAAACCTCAAAATCAGTGTATTCAACCCGCTCCTTTATACCAAACAAATGATTCTAAGAAGTGATTTTCCCTTCACACGCGGGATAATGTTAATGATATAAAACCCGAATGACATATTTCAAAAGAGAAACATACACTAAGATGATTATGTGCGGTTTTAAGATATTTCATTTAATCTATAGTATTATAAATAAAAAAAAACACTTTTAGATATTTATTATAAAATTTATTTAGATTTGCTAGTTGATATTCTTGTAGGAATACTTTCATAAGTGCGCTAGCAGTCATGGAATCGTATGACTAATTGAAAGAGTATGACTAAAGAAATAAACATAATTATGAAAAATATCTTGTATTATTTGATATTTAATTTATAACCTATAAAACTTTAACTATTTACTGCAAGAAAATATTCATATTTTTTATAAAGATTCAATCATATAAAAATGCTACCAAAATTATATATTTTCTTTTTTTACATTATTCACGCAAAACATAACATAGAAAAAAAAACATTTCTTAACCACAAATGATTTGTCAGTCAAAAGTTATGTACATAAAAATAAACCGATGTTTATGTATATACATAGATAAAAGACAATTTCATGACAATTTAGTACTTTTTTCAGATGACACGACGATTTATATAGTACCCCTCTTAATATGCACTCTTATATAAAAATATATTGATAGGGAACAGATCTTCCGTAATATCCACTTGTGTGTATCCCATATATGTGGGAAATGTATTATGTCAAATTCGCATTATGGTGGCGGATTAGACGTGTGACGTTCAGAATTAATGACGTCCGGAAACGAACCGAGAGATGGAATCTTCTGGCAGTAGCTACACCACTTGGCTCAATCTACGACAGTGATGAGTAAATTGCTCAAACAGCTGGAATAAAATAATAATTTCAACAACACATAGAGAAATAATCAACACATCATCAGAATGATATTTTAATATGGAACTTCAAATCGCGAATCTTAACAATTGTACAATGTGGCCGTCGCAAAAAATTAAGTTTAAAAGACACGCAAACGCTTGAATCGTTTATAGATTTTATGAATCTTAGGAGAACTTTGTCCTGAACTTATTTTTTTTTTTATTTGATCTTATTTTTATTAAACATATGTTTAATTTATTAACCGTTTTTCTTATCAGGTATATAATATTATATGATTACTTGTAAACTATTTTCGTAAGTTCTAAGTTAAGTTTCAGCATTTAAATTTTTACACCTTGAAATAATTGAATCAAAATTTTATATCAATAGTCTTGTAAAAATTATACTCATGATTAGTGAAAGCGGTCGTGATCTTAAAAATGTTTGATTGTGGAAAAAATATTGGACATTGTGTTTTTATTACTTGAATAGCTAAGATGAATGCTACTTCACCAGGAAGTGACAGTTAAAACCATAAAAGAGATAAATATAAGTTTAAAAAGATTACCTAATATTTAAGTTAGTGTTAAGTGTTAGAGACAGTTTGTATAAATTAAATTCATATAATTTATTTATCATATTTTCAATTAAATCAAATTCAAAAAATCAATTACATTTATGTAAAAAAAATATGTATTGTGGACATTGTTTTCATTAATAATGAGTTTTTTTTTTATTGAGAATCCTTGAAAAATCTATAAGCACTTTTTGGTCAACTAATCAGTAAGGATCAGTTAAATGCTTAAGTATTTATTAAATAAGATTGATTGAAAAAAAAAATGTACTTTTACGTTGTAATATCATAAACCTTGTACAGTATTATATAGTATTTCCTTATATACTTAAATCTACAAACTTTGTTGAGTCACTTGATATCCCACGCCATATGCGTTATCTCCCGCATGTGTTATTCTTTCATAAGTAAAAGAATCTAGTTCAATTAATAAGGGATGCTTAGAACAAATAGTCAAGGGCTTTAGTCTTAAGAATTTAAGAATTTTCTGACAAAAATATACTGTGCGAAGAGACATGACGGATTTACGTTAACTGGGGGAGATTTTTGGGTAGTGATTGACAACATTTTTGAAATCCATATAATTACATAGTAAGAAGCATTATTTTTTCCCCTATATTGTTTTTAAATAGTATATGTATCAAAATTATTATTCGTTTCAGTGATGACGTTGTCCAGTACTTTTTCTAAGCTGATTATCGACAGATTTTAATCATAGAATACGTATATCTTAATCATGTAAATATTTATTACTTATAGATGTACGCAATCTAGAATAGAAAACTTAATTGCATTGATTTAGTCGAACCTTTTCCCCCATTCACATAAAAAAATGGCTTGACGAAGAGATATATACCTCAATACCATTGCATGTGTCGCTTATTTCTTTATGTTTTTAAAGAAATAACTATAACGACTTCCCTACAGCGTATGTAAATTTGTTTATTCAAAACTCAACATGAACTTGAAATGAAAAAACTAACTTATCATACACGCTCAAAAGTTTATTCTATTGCACACATAAAAAATAAATTATGTGAATAATTTTTTTATTAACTTGCTAGGTATTCAAAAAACACAAATGTCCTGAATTAACCTTGTGGTATTTTTTTTAGAGAATATTAATATTTTTTTAAAAATTGTTTCTTATATTTTTTTCATTTAGTTTGTTTGTTTTTAAGAAAATAATTAGTGTCGTGAACGGTAGCACTAAGTTGTTAATGATATTTTAAGCGATACAAATGTTAAATATACGTAAAAAAAAAAACACTGAAGATTCCATCAAGTAACACTTGTTTTTAGTATTCGAATTGATGATTAAAGTAAGCAGACTTACTGTCTTATTTAGCTTGACTGTTATTTATTTTTTGTATTGTTGGTAATTTTTTACTGATTTTCTATCAGAATTTATGGAATGATACAGTGTGTGTACGAACATAAGTTAAGTTGTGTATATTGTTTACAGATCACTTTGCTTCATACCATTTTCACAGAATTTTTAACGTATAATACACAACCAAGCATACTTCTTCTTACGTTTACTTCTACTGTTAATCGTTCGCAGAAAACGTACTCAAATAAATGTTTTTAGTTGGCATCACTACCAGGTAAATCTTTCTCACAAGTTGTCTGAAACCCAGCTCTACTGTATTCTACTGAAAACTACTGAACTATTAATCATTTTTTCAACCTTAATTTTTAGCTTTGTTGTATGAGTTAAAGTCGACAAATTAAGGATGAAAATGGTCTAGGATACTAAATACTTCAGATAGTGTCCAGTGAAACTAATATGCGAAATTATTTATTATAATTCTTTACAAAGCTGATATATGTTTTGTAAATATCGACTTCTCTTATGCTTATAAACAAATTATGGTCGAATGCTTTATTTTCAATCATGAAAAATTAATAAAAAAATCTTAGTCGGCCTTGTATAAAATATTGCTATTTTTCGGCATGCGTCCATTTCCATATAATGATTTTAATAATCCTTTTTTTATTTGTGCTGAAATGCATTGAGGTATACAATTACTTTATTTACAATAAAACATTCACTTTTAGGCCACACCTCTACTGACACAAAAGTGGGTAATGAATATCAACCACTTTGTTTTGCAAGACTTTTTTTCAAATCTTTATGTACAAAATAATTTTCATTTGATAAACATTAAGATAAAAAAGGTTTAAAAATAAAACGTTTTTATTGAAACATTTTTCCGTGTAAAAAGATGACATCCAGTAAATTAAAAAAGTGGCTTCATATTCTTTAAAATATGATCCCGTTTTCAAATGATATAGCTTTGAATATCCAAATTTCATATTCAAAAAGCTTATAAGATACCATATATTAAGCCACACATTTTTCATTCAATATAGAGAAGAATATTTATTTACAGATTTTCGATTGACTCAGAAGTATTCATTTAAAAACTTCTCAAGTCCAAATCCACTTATATTGATTAATACCCGCATTCTTTTCACCAGCACCAAGTCTTCGTAATCAAAAAGTTTGTGCAAAACAACCGCAAGATGAGCATTCCTCGAACAGAAAACTAATCAAAGAGAAGATGTACCCACTTAGTATAACAAAATACTCATAAATTGAGCTTAGATCAAACCTTGCATGAATCCTTGAAATTGTTGTAAGATAGAAGGAAGACAGTCATCGAAATAGACATGGTAATAGATTTCATATACTATATTGATTAAATCACTATTTATTTACAAAAAGTTTGACATAAAAGTTGATTAGATATTAAGGAATAACAAAAATCACTCTTATCAAGATAAAAAAAACACGTTAATAGCAATTTGCAATAAAATATTTTAACGATAGCGTAATTAAAATAATTTAAGCAACAGTCAGCTTTACAGATTTGATAAATAAAAATTTAACAAATGTGAGGCAGGCAATTTAAAAATTTTAATATACCTATATTAAATTATTTACTATTTATTTATGGCTTGATTTAAGCTTGATACCAATATTGATGACAGTTAGAATTCTTATTTTTCACTTTAACGAACTGTTTATAAGAACCGGTTGCGAGTCAGCTCTACTTATCACTTTCAGAAGAAATCAAGTACATATACAATAATGAGAAGAAGAAATGATTACATTGGGCATCTTTTTTATAGTATAAACAATGGTAAGAGGTTAGGAGAAGAAATATTACCGATTTCTTTATGCTTAATATATATATATAAATATCAAAAATTTACTGAAAACCAATGATTATAAGTTTTCATGTTAATTTGACCGAATTTGAGTGTTGGAGGTAAATAAGGATATATTGAGTTACTCGACCAACGAATATAATAATTTTATCATCTTAACAACTGTGTTATTTATGTATAACAGATAATGTTTTAGTTTGTGAGAAATAAATTACCATAGAAATTCTAAGTTGAATGGAAGTGGCTTGAAACTAATAGTATATTTGCTAGCTCTTTGAAGAGAGTAAGCACTTAACATTACCATGTGAAATAAATTTTCCTCCTTTCTCCCAAAATTATGGCTTTTGTTAATCGATAAGTTTGAGAATCAATGGCTTGGCTCTAATTCTAAGTAATGCGTTGGTAAAGGATTAAGCCAAACTCTCCCAATCCTGCGGTTTTATTTTAAACGGCGAACGATTCGTCCTATTAAATTTCCGCGTACGCCACTTAGCATATGTAACGCCTTGACGTCGCTCCACGACTTCTAAATACTGGGTGAGTGTAAGCAAACGATACAAACTATACTTTTTTATTGATTATCAATAAATAGATCTTCAACCATACCAATATTGAGCAGTAAAAAAATAATGTAGTATGGTGTATCAATTGGTCATTTCAAAGGAAACACAAAAAATCTATGAATGCGGGTGCAATTTAAAAAATAAATAAATCTTTCTTAATGATCAAATGGTATTAAAAAATACCCAAATTTGACGTAAAATACCAAAAATTATTTTGTATTGTAAAAGTATTTATCAAAATTTTAAATGAACCTGGGATGCCTCTAAATTGGAATATCAGAACAGCCAATATGTAACAACATGTAAAAGAAAACAGTTTAATCCTTAATAATAAGCCTTATATGGGTTTATAGAACTGAATTGGTGCAACTTTGTACGATTCCATATGTCTTATCACAAACGACCCGGGTTTCGCCCTTCGGCGTCTTCAGGTATTCCATCGCACGGATGCAACAGAACTGTTGTTCATGTTCATCAAGCACCTTCAGTCGATATCATAAATTTACTAAAATACGTCTTTTACCAATTGAAACTAAAAGTGAGCTCTATATGACTTAAAGATTTCGTCAGCTGAACTAATTGTGTGATAAAATCTACTTTTGAATGTTCATGAATTAATAATTTTTCAAAAAAAAGTTTTAATTTTAATGAAGATTATTTTTTGATTGTATAATGAAACGAAATACGAAAAATTTATTATAGGTTTGGAGTTTCAAAGAAAAAATCATTGTATTCATTTCATGAAACTATTTGTAATGCTTTCCTACTGAAGAACAAAAACTTTTCAAATGTCTGTATTTACTATGTTTTTTGTATAAAATCAAATAAGATGTAGGCTTATTAATTTTCAAAAGAAGTATTTTATTTCAATTCGTTGAAATTACGAAAAATAAACAAACAGGCGTTTAACAATATAACGAATATAGCCCTGAAAATTAATATCTTTTGTGTTCGTTCGAAATGTAAGTTTTTTTTTATTATTATTGATGAACTAGTATATCGATTGATTACACCAAAACTAACGACTCGTAGTTTTTCAATTACTTAGCAATCACCATGTACAACATTTGGGTTTCTTAACGACCACAAAAGCTCTGAGCGCGCATTGAGTGCTCCCCTTTCAGCGCGAGCCTCCAAGTTTTCATTTCACGGCCGCTGAGGGTTCAAAAGGATGCGGAAAGGAATTTCTGATCTACCATTGAATGTGTTCATTAGCCGGTCGGGCACAAAGCTCGCGGTAGGGTAAGCTCGACCCGTATCCAATCAGATTTCGATAACGCGTTCGCCTTTCAATATAAAAGCGGTGGGGTTCATACTACATGGAAGATCGAAAGATTGGATTATATCTAAGACGACGATAGATTTTTTACTCAATTAAACTTCATTTTTAAGCGTATTTAAAAGTACTGTTGAAAATTTCAATTAGGTATTCGATAATCGCTAATTTATAAAAAAAGACCCAATCTCCTCAATATTTAGTGGAGCTTTGACTAAGACCACGGAGGAGGTTGAAAGAAAACACTCCAAATCTACTCAGCAAGAAAAATAAATTCAAGAAATTAGTCTCAATACCATAACATATGTATTCATATGAAATGATAAATCAAACACATTTGCTACATTCCGTAGAAATTCAAGCCATTGATAGCCAAGCCAATGAAACTTTAACACAGATTACTTTTCGTGGGTAAATACATAAAACCATTGATTAGACAATGAATGTTATAGGTTTAAGAATTTCGTGATATTTGATTGAGCTTTTTATGCAAATTGAATACAAAAATTTTAATTATCAAAACAAAAATATGACGGATTAAAATTTTCTTAGTGCATACCATTTTTTTATATATTATAAAATATTTTCTTTATTTGATAATTATTCAATTTTTGAATTAAAATCTTACTTCAGGCCAATATGCAGGCTACGATTCCAGCCATTTTCATTCGATGGATCGTAGAGGAAAGCCTACGTAATCTTCCCTCCGTCCTCTTCCGCGCTATCTTTAATTTCTGCTTGAGTAGTGTAGAGCTCTTTTTTCAAAAGAGCCTATTCACCCTTGGCGTATTTTTTTCAATGGTTATTGCTCTATTTATCATCGAATATGATTGAGCCGGCAAATGCGTGCTGTGGTTTATTTTGCTCTTCCTAGCAAAATCACACAACCGGGGTCAAGTGAAGGGGCGGAAAGTTATTGAAATATTTCATTCCCTGAAATGCATACAAATTCAAACATCCTGTAATGTTTTAGATTTTGAAATAACTAAACAAATGGACGAAGATTTTTTTTTATCTGAAACCAAATAAAGCTATTCAAAATTTATCAAAATGTTTGCTATAATGTAAGTAAGGTGTTGTAACTGATTTTTTAATATGAGAGTTTAATCATCATTCTAAAAGTGCGATCCAATATTTCGATCCTTCTTTAAATTATTATTTCTGATTATTACGATACATAGATAGAATTTTTTATACAGCTGTTTCAATTTATTTCCATTAATAAATTAATATATAATAATATCTAAAGCAAGTTCTGAGAACTAATTCATTACTGATATCAAATTTTCACGAAAAAAACCCATGGCAAATCATCCAGTTCGAAAATATTAAAAAACCCGCTAGATATGAAACGTCATTCAATAAAACATTTTAAAAAGCCTTGAATTCTTTAGCAGATATCCTCAAGCTCATACAAACACCCTAGCATTTTATTTGAAGCGTTCTCAAAATGAACAACGAATTGATTTTTGGTGTACCTATTCACGAAATACACAACACGCATATGGGGGAGAGAGCTGTTTTACCCAATTCAAGAGATTCTGCTTAAGAAAAGTTGTACATTCTTTCACATACCTAGACTTCTTCATACGATTCTTTGTCCCCTCATCTCGAATAAGGACAAGTTTCGATGTCTAAGTTTTTCGCTCTCCTTGTGCATTGTTTCCGCTATCTAAACTTTTATTCTGCCGCACACTTTTCCGTTTCTTTTCGAAAACACCGTAGCAAAACTCTCAGAATGAAGAATGCGAAGATGGCCGGGACAAATACAGAATTGTTTTTCGTAAAGTAAAACAATGGACGCGCATTCTTTTTGGATAAATCGTTATTGCAAACAAAGATAGAGTAAGAAGATATTTCGTGCATTTTTAAATATGACATATAAGTAGATAGTTCACAAACTTAAAAAATAGTTTTTTGCGATGTATTTCACGCATGTTGGCATGCATCGGCGTTGGTTTGGCTCATTACGGCCACTGTAATATATTTGATAATAATATTTACTCAAAGACAGCTTTTACAGACGCAGTTGTACATTGTCATGCATTAAGGTTCAAAGCACCAATATTGATTTATGTTATATTGTTAATTAACTCATAAACCCTGGTACAAAAACTCCTTACTGAACTGAGAATGTTATGTAGGCAAAGTTTTTAACAAGTTAATATAGAAAAATACAGGGCAGTGCTCTAAAGAAGTCAGGATAAAAAAAATGTATTTTTTATATTTATAATAGTACATTTGAAATGATTAACGATGTCGTATATTTGAACTAACACAAAACAAATACAAAGAATCATATATTATAAAAAAATAAATAAGATCCAATCTCTCGAAATACCACAATCAGGCTTGCAATGCACTTAGTTTAAAACACTCAACAGTGTCACAAAAAACTGGTGCATGGCCAAAAATCTTACAATAACTCATGGCCATTTCTTGAAAAGTGTACTGCGTGATACTTTTAGGCATTAGAGTGTTGCACATTTGGAATACGATGATGGTACAACACTGAATAGTTTTTTTTTTGTATTGAACGATAGCCCGAATATGTTATAAGTATTAAGTTGAGCTACCGTAATTGGATAATATATGGATAGACTCAGTATTGTTATATGTAAAGGCCTGGTATGGTATCTTGTGTATAGAGTTTGGGATACGCCGATTTTTTTATGCTTAAATTGTTGAGCATTGAGTAAAATAGATTTTTTAAATTTTGAAAATAAACAGTTACAAACTTATTCGACAGGATAAATTTTGAATGTAAGATAGATGTATTAATATGGAAGAACCAATAAATCTTAAAGATAAAAATGCAGT
Source organism: Himalopsyche japonica (assembly GCA_028555115.1). Taxonomy (NCBI): domain Eukaryota; kingdom Metazoa; phylum Arthropoda; class Insecta; order Trichoptera; family Rhyacophilidae; genus Himalopsyche; species Himalopsyche japonica. The sequence goes on from JAHFWJ010000015.1 coordinate 2,462,611, forward strand.
ATTTGAAAGTATTTTTTTTACCAGAACTTAATACACTGAGGCTGGAAACTGCTTTATATGAAATCGGCACAGAATCAATCAATTGAGCTCATAAAAATCTACATAAATAAATTAAATAAAAGTGTGAGTCTATAGATCATGGATGATTTTACCGAAAAAAGTTTATCCTTTATTGTCGCAGAAATATATTACAATCAATATTGAATAGTTAAAAAAAAATTAACCAAGCTTTAAATGTTTAAGTCGAGATTGATTAATGTATCTTCCCGATTCCCTAGTCACATTTATGTCAGATTGGAGGTGGTGACAATTAAGCTGATAACTTGACGATTGTGCAATTAAAGAATTCTATGACTCTTCACTATATTTAAACGTAATTTTGAATTGGAATTCATTAGAAAAATGATGTTTTTAATAAATATATCCACAAAAATAAAATTACGAGCTTTTAATATCATACAAATCATTGCACAATATATTTTTTCCTAAGACTTTATAAATTGTGTTGTGAATGAAATTAAGCAGTAATTACACAAGATTTTTAATAATCTATGTGTGTACTGTTACGATACATAATAAAGAATTAACCTTGTTACCACGTGTCGTATTCTTGTATTTATGGGTGGTCCATGCTTAGATCCCTTGACTTTTAAGCGAAAAAAATGTTGGGCTAATGATTCACAGATGTTTCTTTCAAACTGTTTGTAAAAGAGAATGGCGCTCTTATGACAGTAAAATAATACATATTCAACAGAAGTAAAAAATGCCACACACAGCAAAAGCTTACTTTTATGTTAAAAATTGGGGCAAAAGGGGCTTTTTTGCATAAATAAAAACTGCATAACATAAATACACAATTAAATACTATAGGAGAAGTATGATATTATCTTGCATGCATTCAATTACGTAGCTATGGAAAGTACTCTAATTGGTCTGATGATAACGATGGGCACAATTTACATACATGTTTAAATTTTTATTTAAAATAAAGCACTTTTTTTCTACTTTTAATAAGGTGAATATGACTTTTTAGTGGAGGAATTCAAAGTGCAATGCAAAAGTTTTCCTACAAGGACTAGGTGTAACTCGGTTGCTTCTATTCTAATTATATGGATAGTGCAATAGCAATGCTAGTGGTAAACTGTTCATTATATTCTCCTTTCTTAATCATCTAGGTAAGAAAAAATTCTATATATATCACAAACATACAATTCATGATTCAAAAATTCCTACTGGTATGCAAGCAACGTATCTGAAACTAACCACGTTAACCATTCGTCTTTGGAGCTTAAACAAACATATTTAATCCATTCATATTCATATGAATTCATTATAACATATTTAAAATTTTAAAAGTTACAAACATATTTTGCCATGCTTGTGATTTCAAATGATTTTTTTCATTTTGATATAATCCTAAAAAAAATATTCTTATTCGAAGTTATCTAATGCTCTGGCATGAGTCATGAGTGACCATTGAGCTCATTGGCACTCGATCACACTAGGAAAACAAGATATCATCTGCCTATATAATTTTATAAAACCTATTCCAAAACTACCACAGTGCTATACATTTATACTAATATTGGTGAGCCTTTTATGACCTGATACATTAACCGGATCTCTGCCGCAAGCGAGTTTATTCGCTCTACAATTTCGTGTTTAAGGGGCCGTCCATACAAAATGAGCGAATTGATACGCTCTACTTTATACTTGATTTACAAGTCACCAGTACCTCTCTTAAAGACTTAAATTTAACTTGCATATAGTGACATCTTTTGAGATCGTGTTGTAATACTTGAACTCAAAGGATATTGAATTTCAATCTGTAATACATCGATTTTTTGACATCGACAAAAGTTTTCGTGGGTTTGTTGATATGCGGCGCTACTTTATAGGGTTACGTCAAACATATTATATATAGTGACTAATGAAATACCGGGACTTCCCATTTATTCTTACGTTATGTTTGTCCAGTATTATATTTATAAACGGGGAATTATTTCTATTCTGAATACTCACTGGAAGTAACAATGATCCTGGAAAAATGGTCAGTTATGTGTGTGTTTCATGTTTGACATATCTAATTTGGTTTTGCGGGCCAGAATATCGTTTTTGTTACGTATTTCACTTACAAAAGTTTTATAACTAGATAAAATAACAGTTAATTTTAAAATTTACGTCTTTTTTCGTTATTTACCAAATGATTTTTTGTGTTTTAAAACTTTATAACCTGCGTTGTTTGTGAGTGTCTGTTTATTTTATAAGATTTTATAGTGTCGTAACTTTTTTGACGATTGTTTATATATCTTTTTCAACTTACGTTTCCTGGATATTTGATTTTTTTACGTATACTATTTTAACGCATGAGAATGGAAGGACAACAAAGTACATCTGAAAATGCCAAATCTGCAATACGAAAAAAACATTCTGAATTGCCTTCCCGCCTCACAGAAAGGCATTTTATGATGAAATTTCCTCCAAGTGAGAAAAAAATAAATACAACTGCGAGATGTGTGGTTTTTTATCAAAAAAACTAAGAATGGAATCTAGGTATAAGTGCAAACAATGTGGCTCTCTGCGTAGAACCTTGTTTTGAGGCATACCACACGGTAGAAGACTATTAATTTGTTTTAAACTGTTCGCCGTATTTTATATATATTTTTAAGATACAATTTTGATATGATAGAATTACTTTTGATATACCATCGTGATTTTCCGAGTGAATTTTGTGACAACCCTGAAGTTTTGTGGATCATTTATTTTGGACATTTTTGGATAAATGACGGCGGAAATGGCGCATCGTGTATTTTTATGGTAAGTCTATATGATATACTATTAGGATATGTCCAAAAATATATATTTATTAGGTTTTATTTTTTGAAAGAAAACCGCGGCCCTCCGTGCACGGCCATATTAATCCTTCCAGGCATAGAATCGGTTAAGGCTTTAACTATTTCTTTTCTCAAAAAAAATTGTTTAAAGTTGTCGATATGATGTAAAAAATAGGAATTTAAGCCCTATAAAATAATTATAGCATAAAAAAAATCATTTGTGTTACACAAGTTATGACATTGAAATATTATAATAATAAAATTACTATTCAAAATTAAGCTTCGCTGAATAGAGCGAAAACCGTTTTATCCGTTCTTAAATATTGGTACGTATCACTTTGTCCATGTACGGTAAAAAAATGAACAAAAGAGATGATAGCATTGAATTTATCATTTTTACTTGCGTGACATTTTAAATTAAAAATATCATTACGCTGAAGATTCCAAATGCTTAAAAAGTCTCGCTTATTTCGAGGCAGAGATTTTTTGCTCCATATTTACTTTGGCCCTCAACAAGGTCGGGATTTTGTCGTTTGGTATTTAAATCCATTTGTCAAATGTCAAAAACACGACAGGATACCAACATACTTACATGCATGAGATAGGAACGAAAGTGTGTCATGCAGGAAATAAAAATACATTATGAAAATAACCAAAGCGTATGTAAAACAAAACACTTGGTTTTACTTACTCAGTATACTGAACTTAGCTAAAAAATAAAATTTTATAAAAATATTGTCAATTTCTGTACTGAATATTAACATAAATATATTATAAGAATAAAAAAATATATTAAAAAGACACAAGAAAACTTTTGTTTCGAAATATTCTATTATATAAGTTATCTAATCATAAAAGTTCAATTATAGCGTGTAATATATTACAGAAAAAAATATAAGTTTTTTACTTGTATATTTTTTGGGTTACGATAGACATTTCACTTCAAATAACATATATGCTTAACACGATGAAAAAAATAGCAATGTATTTTAGTTCTACAAAATTTTGTAGAACTAAAATACATTGCTATTACTATTTTTTTCACCGTGTTATAATGGAGTTCTACCAAGTGAATGCCAATTCAATCAATAAAAATTATGCTTAAATTATATTAAATAGAATTACTATTATAAGTTTAAATTTTACATTCTAAATAACGATACAGTAGAAATCAGTCAATAATTGTTTGTTTTTTTTTCCTTATAAGTATATATAACCTATTTTATTTTTTAGCAATGTCATTATACTATCTGATATAAAACCGGTTGACGATTCTTAGCCATAAAAAATTTTTAGGTAGTAAAATAAATATCCATAGATATGTATAAATTTATATTTTTAAAATTTATGAACGTAAATAAACAATAATAAGTTGCAACAACATCATTAAATTCTATTGATAACCCTTTTTGCTTTTATTATCAATAAAAAAATTATTCATAAAATTAAATAAAAATAACAAAACCAGCATTAAAATAATATTTAAAAAAGATTCTGAATAACTGTGTTAGATGTAAAAATTTTTTTTTACTAAAATCTAGCATAAAAAAATCTATTGATAGATAGAATGATAGAAATCATTACAGTATGCCTCCATTGTAATGGAACGTGAAAGATTTTACAAGAATGCGCTTCTAAGTAAATAATACGTAAAAAAACAATGGCAGAAAAGTATTAAGCCCACTGGCAAGTGCACAGAAGTCCTACAAAACCAAAATAAGTTAAAGACGAGCTCTTACAGCTTTATTAGAATCCACACATAAGCTTTTGTATTCTGAAAGAAAAAAAGATTCGTAAATTGTCTGACTACTATTCTTGAAAGTGTGAACGCAAATTATCCACAATTTAGGTTTTCAAATTACGATTATGAATAATATTTCTTTATGATTGGAATTAATTTTACGACGGAATAAATTTCCTTACTGTTTCATTTCCTCTTCTTCTGTGGTCCTCGATAGCTCTGGGGTATATTATAAATTATTACGTCAACAGCCAAAGTGTTAAGTTTAGGTTGTGTATAAAATGAAAACTTATGTCTTATGTAGGTACGTAATATATATTTTGTAGAAAATACAAATGTTTAGGTCTGTAATATTGAGTAGAATTGCGTTCAGTTGCCTCAGGCAATTGAAAGCATTCCAAGAGTAACCGCAATCACACCACCACCCGTTCAAAATGAAAAGCATAGTAACAATGATGATAGAAATAATTATGACAACATGAAATTTATAAAAAGTTTGGGAAAGCTCTAATTCTCGATATCACATATATACACACTATGTTAACAAAAGCCATGTACAATTAATCAATTTTAATGTGTGCTGTATCATTTTTTACACAAGGCTTACTATTTTCATATTGTTTTAATACATAGATTCGAACCGGTTTTGCTCATTGGAGTCATTATAAACTGATGAAATTCGAATTAAAATGAAGCTTTTTAATATAAATTTAGATATATTGTGTATTATAGTCATTGGTAGTTGTACACTTAGGAATTATTGACACAATATTTATATATATGGTTTGCCTTTTGTATTGTATCAGTCTATAATATTTTTGACAAGTAAAATACGTCCTGACTTTCGTTACAAATGTATTAAATGTTGAGGTTCTCAAATCATGAATAAATGAAAACTTTATATTGTTTTGAAGAGTTTGTAATCCTTAATTTTGTATATGAATGTATCAGGTATTTTTAAATATCAATAGTTATCATCATGGTAAGTCACTTTTAAGGTGTTAACTGTCACTTCTTGATGGAAAGGCATTATATTTTAAATAATAAAAAAAAAAAAAATCATGGTAAGTGACTCAGGTGTTAATAATCATCACATTTACAGTCTTTTTGTAAATAAACAAGTCATTTAAACGTTTTGAGAAATAAATTGTATGATCCTTAGGCACTTAAGACTAGGTATTAATTTCAATCGAAAAAATCTTTGACCTTATTTTACTGGAAACTTGTATCTTCAATTAAAATGAAATATTCAGGAGATTGAATTTAGTGTTATTAACCCAAATAATCTGAATTATTTCAAAACGACCTTTTGATATTATTATTATATACAGCAAAAGTTTTTGATCGTTTCTTGATAAGTAGTACCAAAGTGCTCCTACTCCAAAATTCATTGAGCTTAAATTCCAACACGATTTGCTACTACCAAGTTTGTACCATGTAACAAAGTGTAACAAGGTTTATATTTAACGTCCAAAATTATCCATGCGTGGCTACTAACTTAGCGAGAACTACTATTAGCTGACACAATTTACTCATGTCGTATTAAATTACCCAAATGACGTTTCGGAATGGGCTGCAAAATGCTTCTCAAACCCTGTTATTGGCATAAGGGTAAACTAGTGCATTTGAGAGATAAGCTGTTTTCCTATCTATCGCATATATAATAATTGTTAAGATATTAATATAACAATGTTAATGTGTAGAATAGAAAAAAAAAATCTAATATATATCCATAAATAGTAGTGGAAACTCTGATTTTCGATATCAACAGTATCCGCTTTAAATGATTTGGAACAAGCAAATTCGACTCGATGAGCTTTTAGTTTTAAATAAAAAAAACAATGCATTATAAATTTTTTTTTTATTTCTATGTATATTATATTACTGATAATATCAATAATATAGAAATATAAATGGCCAAGCTGATGAACTGGCGACAGAAAATAGTCCAAGGAATAACGATATTTAATAGTAAAGTGTAAATATATCGTTACATTTTAGTTATGACTTTTACGACGTCTACATGTAAGGCGCAGATGTTTCTTTATGTATCCACTTGATAGACTATTGAGTCATATGGCACATTAGCATAATATCCGAGTTAAGTCTTATAAAGGTTTGTTTTATTTTTTTCATTGGAAACTTTTTTTTCTCCATTTGACAAGAGCACATAGTCGACTATTAGCACTTATAAATGTATGCCATCCATAGTAAAACTATTTCAGAAAAAACATATTTAATTTAATACTGTGTTTCCAAAACACGTTACATAATTTTTAACTAATCAATAAACAAATGTAAGATACGCGATAATAAACTAGATAAATGAAAGTGCCCGCAAACGGATCTATCAATATTTTTTTAAGAGAATAAAATTTAAAATTTTCCCATCCAATTAAGGTAAAATATTATTGTGCTTCAAATTCGCACTTAAAAGCACTGCAAATACTTTTAGTCGGACTGCCGTAGAACAAACAATTCAAAATTTTAATTCAATCGCTCGGTTATCTAGAAACAATTTAAAAATGATTATTTTCAGTATGATGACTTAAAAATAAAACAAATTAAATAATCTTCTATGGATAAATTGTAACATAACCTTAATTATTGTGTTACAATGAAAATTTTAAAAAACTTTGATGGGACATAAATATGTGATATTAGAAAAAGACCTTCCACCCATTGGGTATTACTTTGTTGAAAATCGTAAAATGTGATGGAAATTATTAGATTTCATTGATTAATGTATCAAAAAGTTAAGAATACTGATATCTTATATACATCGATATCATAAAAATCTGAGACACAACCGGAGTGTGATAAATTTAACACACTGAAAAAATAGCTGTGTATTTTAGTAGATATAGTTTATAGCTATTTCGGCTCACGCATTTGTCAGGACTATGTGATAAATTTAAATTCATGTTTATTATGACTAAAACTTGCAGAAATAATATTATTCGAAATTCAATATTGTTGAGTATATGTATAATTTAATTCATAAATATATTGAAAACAATCATTGGTTGTTTTAGCATTCAAGGAATGGTTAAGTCATACTCTTTTTTTATAAAATTATCAAATAAGAACACTAACCCAGTTTCCATTTACTCTGAATTATATCATTTCAAAAGACACATACTAGGTTCATAAATAAAATCCTGCTATTCCAGTGAACTATTTGGCTAAATTGTCTCCATGTATTTGGAAACTATGAGCCGAAGTTTTGTCGGCACTCTGTGATCGCTCAGCCAAAACCATTTTCTTCTCTTTTCAATACTTTTATCCGCTGCGATAAAAGTAATTGGTTTGTAAGAAGAAATTGAAGAGACCCAGTCTACTTTATAACGGGTAGGCTTCAACGGAAAGAGAAAGAAGAAGATATTTGCCAGGGAGGCGAGTAATAGAGTACAGCAGTGGTGTTCAATATAATAAAAGCACGCGATTGGCATTTTTTATAAAATGTGTCGATAATTTGAACGTAGGAATATAATTACGCATTGCTTGGCAACAAATAAGTACAGATGACCCAATAGTTGTGAACGATAGTCACATGCTCGCATGCTTTGTACAATATAACAAGAATTTTATTTTATTACTTCTATCACCGGTTTAACAGTTAGAGAGAGGAAAAAACGTGCAATACAATCGATTTGATCACCTTCATTTCACACATTCTAAATTGATAGATTATTCATAACTACATTCTAACAAAGTATGTATATTTGTAACATATACAATTTTTAAGCCTGAAAACTTAAAAACCTACAGTTATTAATAATAATAGCTAAAAAATAGATACTATTCAATATGAAAATCTAACCTTTTTGTCGTACCAGCACATATACTTCGTTTACAGCTGTTGAAGTATGGTGACCATTAATTTAAAATTGAATTTACAAATGTATCAAAAACTTGGTGTGACTGTCCTTGGCGGCGTCTGCGTATTTATAGGCAATCTTTTTTTTGTCTTTTTTTTAATGTTCAATTTTGACACACTCGAATTTAACAGTTTTTTAGCTTTTCTGTACATATATTTATAAATCAATATGTTTTGTAATAGGAAACTTTTCGTACTGGAATTCGAGCCCGATGATATATTGTATCTAACTTAAAATTTGATGAGAAAACTGCACCTCTTTATTCCAAGCTTTAAGTTCAAAAGCACTGCAAAAGACCATGGTAACGTACAGCCGTTTCGAAGATTCATGTGTCTATTCCGATGCGCTGGAAGCTTATGAAGCGAACTGAAAATCGAGCCTGCCTTTATTTATGTATGTCTCGATGCGCATTCTAAATCGTCCAATAATGCAGTCCTTTCAGCGGAGCCGTGAGGAATATGCACGGCGATACAAAGACATCTTAAGTGTATGCGCATCATGCGACGCCATTGCGATAGATTTACCGTCAGCGGGATTGTAATCCGCGCGCATTTGTGAGAGAATTCAAGTAAACGATTCTTCCAATGCGACAAATTGATCAATTGATCAAAAGAAGCCGGTTATCTTAGTAATGTTACGTAACCAACAGCTATAAGTCGTTATTTACTAATAACTTACTAGCATAAATATATTTTATATTATTATTGTTTGCCGAAAGTCTTATAATGATTATGTTTTAATATTCAATACAATAAAGTCTCTGTGTGATGGGATATTATTTTAAACTATTTTATTAACAGTTCCTTAAAATATGATTAATTTATTTAACTGACACATTATGACTGAAAATAATTTTTTACAAGACTGTCTCCTGAAAATGTTGAATATATTATAAAAAAGTTTTTGAAAATTAAAAAAAATCCCTTATTACTTTGACGTTTAATCTGTAAAACTAGAATAAAGAATTAGGCTTTAAATCAAAATATGTTAGCTAATCGCTCTCATTGTGCTCTGTTTTGGTGACCACATGGGTATCCGTTAATTGAAAGATCAGTTAGTGAATCTGTCATTACTGTAATTATAGTACGTGTTTTTAGGGTATGACGAATACTTTAAAGAGTTTATGGACATGGTTTTTTAATATATTTTTCTAAAAAAAACAGTAAAATTTTAGCTATAGAACATATATGCTAATATTTAGTCAATCTATAATTTATTATCATGCTTTATTACTTAGTATCACTCTTCTAAAATTAAAGTTACACTATGTCAAATCCAGGAGTCTTATAAAAAAGCGCACTGTTTATGCATCTAATTTGATTTTCTTATGTCAAATTCAATAAAATAATATTTCCAAAAATAACGAAATCAACGAAGATGTTCAATAAATTGTCAATAACTAACACATACTATATTATATTTGATTTAACCTTTGTAAGTAATAATTTATTGATATCTCAATATGAAGACAATTATTTTTATTTATTTATTCGAAGTTTATTGTTTTCATTTACCGCGAACAGGCACCAAATTTACCTTAACGTGAGCAAACCTTCCGTTTTTAGACAAATACAGTATAACAATAGAGCTGGATTGCCAAACAGAACCTTTTAGCGATGGCGATAACGACAACAGGCAATATTATTGTGAAGCGACCCAATTGTGTGACTTGTTTATCTCACGGGAGTCGGAAAGTGACCAGCTTTGCCTTCAAAGGGTTAACAGCAAAACAAGGGACCTACAGACAAAATGCGTGGTTCAACGCGTTCGTTGCCTTTTCACTTGTATACTTGCATAATGAGTACAGTGTCTGTGTATATTTCAAGTACAGACTCAGTAAAAGTTCCCATCTCTCATACAAAAACAATCATGATATTGCTTGCCGTTTTTTCTAATAAAAGGTTTTGTTAAATCTACACTTATCTTTTTGATTAATTTATGTGAAACTTAATTAAGTTGCCACTCTTAAAACAAATTTTTAATTGTTAGCATTTTGTTTTTATTTAAAAATATTCTGGTAGTCGTCAAGATATCACTAATAATTTACAGTATATAACGATATCTTTTAGTAGGTATACATCCAAAAATTAACATTACTCAAAAGATGCCAATAACCACACAGATAGTCTTTTTTATAATCAATTGAATTTCATTATAATTTTATGATAAATTTCACTTTGATAAAATTATACTAAAGAACTTGTCAAGTACCCTTTTAGTTGTAAAAAAATAAAATTGTGACGTGTAATATTTCTAAAACATTTATATTCGTATGCACTAATTAAATTTATATGACAAAATATTGTGTATCTTATAATATCAAATCTAAATAATTTTATGTTTATAATAGAAATTTATTATAAAACAAATATACAATATTTCACTTATATCATTTTCGGTTACGGCTGTACACCGTCAAAAGGAAACAATGGGCTCTAATCTAATTGACACAATAGCGTTAAGCATTAGTGGTCCCGTATGAAGCTGACTCTACACATATGCAAGAGAATGACCGAACACCGACACTCCCATTTTGTTGCAGTTGTAAGGTGCAGCGAAAACAAAATAACACTGTTGACCACTATTTTATTATTCACACCTGTACTTGAACAATTAAATGACATAATTTTAATCTGCATCAGATGATTGCTACTAATTCCGATTACCATATTGTAATAAATAAAACAATTCATTTATCCTGTAATTTAATAATCTGGTTCGGTGACCACTTTTGCTCATCGAAAGAATAACCGATTTACCAAAATAGTTTCAAAAATCATTATTCAATCTATGATAAAATATTGAAATTTTGTTGAAGATCGTCTTACTAAAAATATTAACTATTTATTTTTTACAGTTTGATTACATACGTATACTAAAATGTCTGATGATGTTGGATGTTAGTACTTGGCTTTTTAATAAAACGAATGGAAATTCTAACTCCAATGGTGGTAAACCCGCGGCCTTTTGTGTGTCTATTTGTGGCCTACGGAAATCATTTTCTTCTTTTAGTGTAATTAATGTAAATGGAACATTCTGAAATGTGTTGTGATGCACACTTAAAGGAGAACTTCAATCAGGTTGGTTTTGCTAGAGTTTTACAAATCATATTTGGTCAAGGAGAAATATCCTGCATTTTACAAACATTATCTATCGATGATTTCGCTGTTTGGATGCACTTACGTGTGTTAACAGTTTTTTAGTCAAATGAAGCATATTAAATCTCAAATAAGAACGCGAATTACTAATGAACGTTTGGAAAATTGTTTGCATGTAGTAACAACATCAATCGTTGTCAACATTGATGCTCTTAGATTTGACTAACAAAATCAGACGTCTCACTAAAATTTATTATATTTTGTTTGTTTATTAATAACTATTATTTTTATTGCCTAAATCTTATCAAATACGTATGTTTGATTGCCGTTTTTGTTGTATTTTTCGAAAAAAACACTATTGAATAATAAGAAATTTTTATTGTAAGGCACAGCCTACCGGGCCAATCTCATTTCTAAAATCTGGCCCTGCTGCTGAAAAGGTCCATGAAATGGCCATCCATGATTAAAACGATTCAAATTGGATATTGTTATTTCAACAGGCAACATTTGACGACATTTCAAGTAAAAAGAATGCTTGATAAAAATGAGCTTTTTTGGTCGGTATGTATTTCCACTACTTAATATTCTTTGTATGCGATTACAGACGCTCAGTATCTGTATTGTATTTTATAATTGTTTTAAATCTGTTTTGCCAACATAAAATATGCAACATATCACGTGTTGTTTAAATGTATTTTGAGTTGTTTCCAAATGCATAAAATCATTTTTAACTTGTATCAAAAGAGACCTCCTGGGCGTTTTGTTAAGCAATAAACCTGACAGACTGATTATTTATGTGTTTATTTAAGTGATTGTAATTTGCTTGTATGAATAAAATACATTAACCAACTGTACATAATATAATATTTTACAGAACTGTTTAACGTATAATCAAAGATAATAATGATTTGTTAACAGTGTGGTCGTTTTAAGTGGGTAGGTATTTAAGTCAAATTATGAAGCTTAATAATTTAATTTTTCACTAAAACTTATCTAAAAGCTGCAATTTTTGCGAAGGAATATTCTACATAAAGCCGAACCTGTGATATGTTATAAGCAAGCATAGCTTTTAATAATTCAATTTGCCTTTTAAATATAATAAATATTACACTCAAATTGAAGATTTTCTACTCATATGCATTTATGCATCGAATAAAATATCAAAAAGTATAACAGCAATTAAGAATCTTTGAAGATATTTTATCGATATCCCGGTGTTTTCAGGCAAAAAAATTATAATTTATTGTCATATGTGGGCGTCACTTTATTTATTTTTTGATGTTGGTTCATACACAGTAAAAATATTATTTACACTTAGGTCTGGGCCGTATAATTTGGAGCAGTGAGATTGAAGGAGTGAATCTCATACAAATTTGTCATACAATTGTTCATACAATTTTTCCATAAAAAATGTAAAACCAAGATTATTATTAGTTTGGCAAATATTTAGGTACTAGGTAATAAAATGCAAAATCCAGCACACAGTAGTCGGCTGTGCGTGTATAGCCTGGCACGTGTTGAATACACATACGATAGCCAACATTTGACTGTATGCACCGCACAGACGGCCGTCTTGCTGTGTGTGTAGCCGAGCAATCGTGCAATGGAGGTATTTGAGGTGAATATTTCAAGCCAGCGCGTAATTTGTAGTAGTGTAATTGGGGGTTTAAATGTTGTCAAATGTATATTCTTATCTTTCCTAAATATAATATATGTTTTATGCCACTCATGTCTATAGGATATGTATCAAATACAAACCACCAGAGAAAGCGTTTTTTAACGCAGAAAGAGAAAGGTTTATATCATATAAATAATAATGATAATTTTATTTGCATCGCAATTTTGTTTATTTATGCCTTAAATATATTAATTTTCATCGAATAACTTTGGCGCATAGCGAGTTTGGTGATTCCATGAACAGTTTTTCGATATATTAAAAAATCTTTTCATTTTGCATTTATAACAATATTGAATTTATTTATTTGGATAATAAAATCGATTCATAATTGTAAAACCATATTCAACTACACTTATGTAAGAAAAGATTTATTACAGTCATTATAACAATAATCAATAATATAATAGTCAGTTAAGCAGTATAGTCTATTCATTTTATCCGTAGCATTGGACATTGTTTACATTTCTTTAAACTCTAACAACTGGATTACAGCTTCTATAAATATTTAATTTCAATTCATATTCTCTCTTCTCATTAAATAAAAGTGTCTACATATCATGTTTTAAGTATTGATAGGGAGTCCGCTATCGCTGCATTATTATATCAATTTTGCGTAATGTATCCCATCTGAATTAATCATATCGATTTAGATAGTGACTATTTTGCAGGATACCCGCAAGCTCAACTAAATTATACGTATTATTATAATAATGACCTATGTTGTTACTTATATTTATAGTTAATAAATAATTTTAAATCATTGGTGGGTTCACGAATATGCAAAGGAGATCCGAAAAAAAATCCTACATATTCTAGTACATTTTAAACTTTTTGCTTCATTATTTCTTATTTCACGCTGTAATGTTTATCTTTGCATACAAAGGCTGCTTCCAAATATGCTGAGTCACCAATTTACCTTCCATCGTTCCGCAATGAGAAAATGTTTATTTACGCATCTGTTAAAATCAATAAGGAGCCGATGAAATGTGAAAAAGAATAAATATGTATTTTCACCTGAACACTATTTATGAAAATATAATGGAAAACATATATTTGTATATTATATATTAATATATCCAATATTCTATGTAAATTTGCTACCGACACAACTTTTACGGTATGACAAAAAATTATAATAAATATTACCCAATGATGAGATTGTTATTACAATTCCACAACAAAAATAGCCAAATTCTGTTTTAATAAGCGGATTGTTTTGGAAACTGAGTGAAATCTTGGAGACGATAGCTGAATTTCATAATTTTTCTAGTACAATTTTGCTAAAACATCTTACTTAGTCAAACTATTTTTATAGTCCATAAAACCTCTTCAAATATTTAAAGCCAATATTGAGAGGTGTTTTAAGAAGCTCTACACTTTTTTCCCGAGGCGACTGCGGTGGTGGTGTGATGATAAAAACATTGCTCGGCAGGGTAAACAATGCCTCTGAAGATGGAGAGAGTACTCCGGCGCTCCCAAATAAAGCGCGACAACAATTCCGACGCCGTTGAATATTTTAACTTTTTGCCTCTAAGGTAGACACCTATATTCTTTAAGCTTTATTTACTATGTGGCTTAGTATGGTATGTAGCTTAACAAATAATAATTTGCAAGGATTAGCGGATAACCTCATATTTAAAATATTGCAAAGATGTTAGGAATTTTTGTCAACTTAAACAATCATACAACTAGGCTTAAAAATTACTTATATAAACAACATTGAAATGGGTTAGAATAAAAAACAGTAGATAATTTTTATACAAAATCTACATAATAATTTGCTATTTTTTCAACGTGTTATAATGGAGTTCTACCAAGTGAATGCCAATCCAATTCAATCAATATAGTGCAACGATCCTTATTTCCTATCTTTTATAACATGCAAGATTTATGTTTTTATCAACTCTTTGCGAAAAAAATAACTAAATACCTTAGTACTACCTATACTTCACCATTTTATTAAATTGTGTAAAAATGATCTCAAAGTGTGTTTTTTTATATTGTTAAATTATGTATTGATTGAATTGGCATTCACTTGGTAGAACATTATAACACGGTGAAAAAAATAGCAATGTATTTTAGTTCTACGAAATTATTTTTTTAAGATATATTGTAGTTGTTTTTAAGATATAGTCTCTCAGGAGAGAAGATTTATTGTGTACCTTTTCTACGCAGCTATATATAGATAAGCAAATGTTCGTTTAAGCATATTTCTGACGATGACGTGAGCAAAAATAGCTATCAACTATATCTTAAAAAAATTGTAGAACTAAAATACATTTCTATTTTTTTCACCGTGTTATAATATGTACTTAGTAAAAATTGAGAGTTTACTCTCACTTTTTGACTAAAATGTTCTTATGGAGTTATTCGTATTTTGCATGCAAAAATTAAATCGGGATTGATGCCACTTTAGCAAAGCTGAATTTTAATCATTATCAGACCTTTTGACACCTGGTTTTAGGGTATATTATTTTTTAAACACTCAATCACCCATTATTTTTAGATGTATTACAGCAGTTTCATTATTTTTCACTTAACTAATCATAATCTAACCTTCTTTTTTGGCGCTGTAGAAAGTATGAATTTTGACTGCATCGATCAATCTCCCCAATTTGATCGGTGCTCCTCTTCCTAAAAGTAGTCACTAGCCCCTATTTATTGCAGGTCGTGTGACATCCGTTTAGTTTGGTGAATTTGCAATATTCCAACATTTCATCTTTAGTGCTATCTATTTAACTCGTATGTGTTGAATATACTGAAGAAAGCATATTACTTCAGGACCATAAGTATCACTTTTTTAAATTTTTGATTGGTTATTGTATTAAATTATTATTTAATGGTCATTCAAACTATTTTATTGAACTAGCGTCAATTATTCAATATTTAAAAAATAGCTGTCGCTCATCTTACCCGAATAACATTTTATCTGACTTGAGAGAAGTATTTTAATACGCATAATTTAATGTTGCTGACCAAATAAATGTACATGTGAGTGTTGTAACTTGCCATTTTTTGTCTAGGAACTTTGATGATTCTAATCTCAAATCCACGTTTTATGTACATTAATATTAAGTCTCGATCTTTTTGAGCAAAGAAATTTCAATCATATACTAACATATATCAGTTTGCTTAAATAATGTATTTGTAGTAAAATCAAGCAATATTGAAAGTTGAAATATTTTACAAAAATGTAAAGAAAACAATTTCAAAAGTTAAGCATTAACATTATGTAGCCTTTCCACTTATGTTATGTTGCTTCATGATGAGTTCTTTTATGTAACAAATAAGACAGAAAAGAATGCTCTCGAAAAAAATATCATACTCAAAGCGACAAAAAAGCTTTATATCTCGATTTTTAAGTTATTTATTCAAAGCTGCAAGCTCTAATGAAAAATTTGTGGAAGGTATCACGACTTTCTCAATAATATTTTTTTCAGCACACCGACTTAATCGAGCAGAATATCTTCGCTCCTACGAAATAGCTTATTGTCAAAACCACCCGGAACATGAGCACAATAGTTGTTCCATAAACAAAATATTAATTGCCATCATTTTTAGAGCGAAGTCAAATCATAGATTGATATTAACATAGTTTTTGTAGAAAAAAGTTTTGTGATTGAAATAATTATTTGAATTGTTACAACTTTGTACGATTCCACATGCTTTTTCACTAACGACCCGGGTTTCGTCTTTCGGCATCTTCGGGTATTCTATCACACGGATGCAACATAATTGACAGCCAGATCTGTGATTGAAGAGTCTATTTATTTTTTTCTCTAGAATACTAATAAGTTCTTCACAGCTTTGATGTTAATGATAATAATTTTTGATACAAAATATATACCATTGTATGTGCCAAATACACCTAAGAGACGCCAGATAATATATTACGTTGACTACCATGACTATAGAACACTTTATTTATATATCAGAATTTTACTATCTATTCTTCCGCATTCGTATAAAACTAAAATACAATAGCATCAACATAAAAAAAATGTTTCATATACATGTCAGTGATTAGTTTGCGGGATACATATTCCCGGGGGTGATTTGCCTTACAGACAGCACAGTAGTATTCCAGGCAATCGGGAGGCAAGCATGCGGGTAAATCTTGGTCGAAACAAACACACGTCAGCGGTGCATCTGGTCGCCAAGTGGCTCTGCTATGGTGTGTCGCGGTTTTTCGCTTCATTGGAAATGGAAGTATCAACCATTGGCTGTATTTAAATATTTTTTGACTAATATTTCGGGTATGGTTATATTCTAGTACTATTTTCAGTGTTTAGGTAACAGGAATAATTTATTTGTAAGATGAACGGCACTATTTTCAATATACAGAGTTAAAATAAAATAATTATCACGAATAATTAAACATAGCAATGATTTATTGATGAATACAAATTTTCTTCTGTTTAAAAAAATATTTTGTGACTTCCTTTTTAGAGTTTTGATTACAACTACTTATGTTTAAACTTGTTATACATATTTCCTGCTTTAGAGGTCGTCTTACGAGTGATCGTATAGTTTTTATGTTTTAAAATGATAATTCATTTTATAACGAAAACGTTGGATACAATATTTCTCGTTTTAAAATACATAAACCGTGGAAGCATTAGTGTGCAAAGACGACTTATATATACCCAATAAAAAATAAAATGAAGCTAAATCAGCATGTTTTGTATAAAATAAAAAAAATAATAAATAAAAACACAAGACTCATGTCTCAAGTTTGAGATCTGCGTCTATTGCTATTTTATTTTCGCTATTCAGCAACGCCTTTCACCAAAAACCTACTTAATCTCAATAGAATAAAAGGCATCTTCAAAAGTTTTCATATTGCAAATTGTAAACAACGATGCAGTATTAATCTTATTTCTTCAAGAGAAACAATATAAAGTCATTGGTTGCAAGATTCTGCAATAGTGGCTAGACGGCAAAAGTCATCCCATGGGACTCCGAGCGAGTCGAAATGGTGATAAATCTGTAAACGTGTGTACAGTTGTTTGTTTCGTTTCACACCTATCAACAGTAAAATAAATATGTGAAAATGGTAAAAAGAATATCTTAATATTTTGAATGATAAAAATTATATCCAGAAAACAGGCATATGTAACTTTCATATAATTGGAGTCAATAAATAGTTAATTAAATAAGTTTTAACGGTTTTCGACCAGAGTTTTTTAAAATAAAAAAACGTGATTTGCTGCAGCTCGGTTATTAATTTATTAATAAGTAATTTTTTGTCTACTGTAATTGGATAAGAGATAAAGGAATATTAAAATACTACTTATTTATATATACAGTGGAACCTCGATCAACCGTTCTTGGATAATACGTTTTCCCGGCTGGAACGCTTATTTTTTATAGTCCCGTCAAACTCCCATAAGAACAATGTTAAATAATCCCGCATTGACCGTTTCCCGATTCCCTGATTCCCCGATTTCCTCGATAAACCGTCTAAATATTTTGGTCCCGTCACAAATATTATCCAGATTGACCGTTTTTATTGCACATTTCTCCGTATCTCGGCAAGCAAGCTTGACACAGCCGAGTGCAGGTGTTATGTCTAGACACGTTGGAATCCGCTGTACATGTAAGACGTAACGCATTGGACGCATGTGCTATTTTTTGGGTTGAAATCCACCACACGCGTACTATTGTTTATGATGCAAATGTAGAGTTGTTTGAAATTCATGGTAATAATGATTCCTGCACAAACAAACTTTTAGTCACAAATTTAGTAACAAGTCTTTGTTCCGATTAAAGTGCCAAATAACAAAGAAGCAAACTAACATAAAGGACTTTTTTAAAAAATAAATTTTATATACAGTATGTACAAATAACCAATAAATAAATGTTTTTTTACGATTTTACTTGTTTATAATTATTTGAAGCTTTCCCGCATTCACCGTTTCTCGCAATAACCGTTATTTTTTCAGGGTCCCTTGGAAAACGTAAAATTGAGGTTTCACTGTACTTTTATTCGTTATTCAATATAAAACATAGATTAAATTTCTAGCAATAGTTTAGTTTATCTGATCGTTAAAATATTAATTATACAATTCAAGCTGAAATTTATAATTGTAAAGTATTTTTTTTCTGAAAAACTATAAACGATTTGCTATTTTAACTCCAAATGACGTGCTGATTTAAAAGAACAATTTTAGTGTTGATTATTTCCATGAAGTTAGTTATTGTGATTTCTGCCAGAAATACGTTTTCTTACATGCAATGGGTACAAAATACAAAGCATTTCATTTATGTATACGTTCATTTCCCACACAGGTGTAAATAAGACTTGAGAGGACACTTAGACACACGTTTCTTCTCAGACCACTTGAATAGATGCTGACATCATAGCATAGCCAGACTGAAAAATGATGAATAGACAGTAAAATCTTAGAAATGTATATCACATTAACTAAACATATCATTTGAAAATGTTATTTTTTTACTCGTAAATTTGACCGTTGTTTATAAGAAAAGTATTAATAAATCATTAAGTAAATGTTTTTTATAAGTTTTAGCTTCCGATCGAATAAATACATAAAACAGCAAAAATTAATTCATTATGGAATATCAGAAATCATTACCAATTTATGAAGCCTAACAGACCTCAATCGAGCTAATAATATGAATATTGACTTTGTAAATAATATTTATCAGATCTTAGATTCATAGAAAGCTCCTCCTGTTGTCATCTTATTGCAATGATTTTTATTGATTGAATTGTCATTCACTTGGTAGAACTCCATTATAATACGGTGAAAAAAATAGCCATGTATTTTAGTTCTACAAAATTATTTTTTTAAATATAGTTGATAGCTATTTTGGCTCACGTCATCGTCAGAACTATACTTTAACTAACATTTGCTTACCTATATATAGCTGTGTAGAAAAGGTTCACATTACATCCTCTCTCCATTTTAACGACCTAGCTTGTTTCTTTCTCGCAATAAAACTAAATTTTTCAAAAATTGTAAATGAAAATAAAAAATGCGGCTATGACAATAAGTTTACATGTGGCACGGAAATGGTCTATTACGTAAGCAAATCAGACCCCTTCTCCCTGTGGAGAGGTTTAATTATTGGACTAGACAATATATTAGTTTGTTCGTTAAGAATCCTTTGTGATAGTTGATGTCTATTGATTTCCATCTGTTCCAAATCGGTCATCCTACTACCCTTTTTGCAAAGATGCAAACACTTAGGCGCTGAGTTTAATTTATATTATGTGATTCCTTTATAACGTGATTAGCGAGTTGTGAATCTGCTTTTTTACTATTGAATGATCTTATATGTTCCTTAGCTCGAGTAGATATACTCCTACCTGTCTGTCCGATATAAACGGATAAACATGAGCCACGGGACAATTTATACATACCGCTTCTGTCAAGTTTATTAATTTTAAAGATGTCTGCCTAAATTATATTTTTGACCTTGAAAGCTAAGTTTACTGAGTTTTTAATTTCGCAGATTAGTAACTGTACCTATGAGTCAGGCAGATTACAATAACGAACTGCAGATTATAAAATATAATACATATGTATACAGTAGGCAAGGAATGTTCATGAAAACTGTGAACTTTAAAAAAATAATCTTGGTCATTCCATCTTTTACACTGCTAGAATTATATTTCTGATTCAACGAGAAAAAGTTAATTAAATTCGGGTTTTGTATCTATATGAACTCAGGTGTATACATTACGGAACGGCATGATCCATATTAATCACTAAAACCAAATGAAACAGTTTAAAATACCGTTCAATTAATAATTGTTAATATTATATAAGATATAAAGTATCACCCACGCTTTGATGCAATTCACTTAAAGAATCGATTACAATGCTTTTCCACGCAAATAACGAACACAATAAGAAAACACCCCAGTTCTAGCACTCCTAATCCTGAGGCTGTGTAGACCTTGAGGTAGGAGTAAGCACTTATCAATTTCTTTTGTCTTAGACTCTTCGTTGACGGTACTTACTTGAAAAGCATTCTCAATTTCTACTATGTTTTTCTCATACAGCTATTTTTACATTTCTTGGGTAAGCTCGAGTAGCCTTAAAATATTATGACTTTATTACATTCAGGATATAACATTGAATAAAACAGCATTTTTATGAGCCATTAATATGACAGTGAAAGATTTTTCTCTTAAAATTTGATGAAAGATAATATTAATCCAAGCTGACGTTGTTTTACAAAAGAAGCCGTGACTGACTACTCTCAGAAACGGTAAGGATAGGAACATTGTGCTATTTATACCTCTTCTATTCTATCCAATTCTGGCCGTAATGATACTAATCTAACCGTTACTTCCTTACTACAATAGTTATTATCGACCACCATATAAAAATGGGCTTTTTACAGTAATTTTAAAATATTGTAAAAAAAACTAAAGATTTATTTTATTGAAAAAATTATTATGGTTATTATTATAATGTTTGCCAACAATTTTCATATAATATTTGAAAATCATATGATTTTTACGTGAAATTAAAATCATTATTTCAATTTGAAATTTTCTACTATGAAATACACCTCTGAAAATCTTATTTGGAAAATAAAATATTTTTTAAGAATTACTAGTCATTCAAGGAGGCGGTTTATATGCTATGTTCAGGAATGTGAAAAGTGGAGATAGAATAAAATAAACGGTGTCTTTGGATAAGGATATGTTTTGATATAAAATTTTAATCCATGAGTCCCAAAACAAAGATGATTAAAATCGAAATGCACTTCAAATTTTAAATTGAAATAGTGTTAGAATCTTGGAGAAATGAAAAAAAACTTGTAAATATGATGATTGAATAACATATGTGTTATAAAAGTTTCCAGCACGAGTGTAAATAAAAAATATTATTTATTGCTCATTTCATTAAATTTCAATGATATTTACAACTACCCAATCGTGTTTCGTGGAATGAGGCAGTTTATCAAATGAATTAATTTTCTTAAAAGTATTATAAATGCTTACCGGTAAATTTTTGGGAAGGTAGGCTCATGGTGTGTGGTTCAAAACTCGATTGTTTCATACATAAAATATATCTATATCTCTAGTCTTATTTTAGCCTCGGTTAAAGCACAGCAAGTAACGAAAAAGCTGTTGATTTTTAATATTGTTTATTTAAACTTAATAATATTAAAATAATATTAATTAAATTAACACAGTCGAAGATAAATATGGCCTAAAGTATAATGCAATTGGACTTGCACGATTTTACTTTGCTTTTGATTTGATGTGATATCAATTTATATTGAAAGCTCCAACATAATATATCCGTCGTTCAAGGAATGTACGTATACATGTATTCAATGTGATAATCATTTATTTCATAAAGTTTAAATTACTAAACTAATAATTTATCTTACTTACTTTAATCTTACAAACCATGGTGGGTTTAGTTTGTTAATAAAGCAACAAAAAAAATATATTAACAATGGGCTTATGTTATATTCTAATTTGTTTGAGAACACAATATCAAATTCGAAACGCAAAATAATGTATCATACGTATAATATGCTAATAAATTTATTATTATATTATTAGTATATATTTAAATATTTTGTCGAACAACTCTGAATTCATGATCATTTTGAAGACACTTTGAAGTCTTCTTATTTTGGAAAGCAATATTTCTATAAAAAAATCGTATCAGTTTCTACTATCACAATTGGTTACATCATGTTTGATCACTGGCGGGGTTACTCAACGATCTAGGTATTCTAAAAAATGTAAAAAATTTGCTTTAAAATGAAAAATCTTTAGTAATGCACAAATATAATCAAGCAGCTCAATATTTTGGAAAACATCTTTATTCTTAATATACAGCGAATAGTATTGAAAATACATTCATAGATACTACTTAAATAAAACATTTACACTCTAGTTTGCACCGGGAGAACTTTTCTCTTCTATACCTAATGCTGTTAAGATGTTTGAAAACTTTACAAATGGTTTGAAACGAATGAAAAAAAAAGTGAAAAAATCCCTCAGGATCAAGAAAACGGCTTTCGAGTAACGTAGGAATATTTGATGTAGGGTGAAAAAGAGACATGAAAAAAAAACTTTATCGGTGAAGGTTGTAAGTGCTTTCCCAAAATATATGAAAAAGGAAATTTTTAAGATACTAAAGGTTTGAAATCATAAATATAATATTCCGTAACTACTACTTTAAATGAATAGTATGAAGTATGATTATTTATAAATGACTTAAAATCGATTGAAATTTCATTTTCAAGCTGAAATTTGATAAAGTGAATGCCACAGCTGATGCAAATAATGTCTACTATTCAAATATATTCGGTGTTTGGCAATCAAAAGAATATATATCATTGTGAATAAGTCTTTTGTTGTTCACATCATAGTTTATATTTACGATAGATTTGCTAGTACAAAAAAAAATGTGCGGATTAGTCTATAATTTGAGAAGCAAGGCTAAACAGAAATTGTGTAATTTAATATACCGAATAGTTTAATTCAAATAAAGTGAAATGTCTAACTTTGGCAGAAGGCTGTCATGGAAAACAAATTTACCGGCGTGCTTTTTGTCTTAACCTTTGTATTATATTGACTACATGTTAGTATTATAACAAATATCTTTGAAAATATGAGTTCTGAATAGAACAGTTATACTAGATAATTAGTATTGTAAATACATCACATAGCAGTGCCTCGTGTAAATATTCATTGCTATAAAAAAAAGAACACGTGTTCGTACAAAAGCGCAGATATATATATTTGATTTTATTCAGTTAATTAAAGCCGTAAGTAGATACCCTTTAAGCAATGATATTTTTATATTTTACAATATATTATTTTATTATTAATATATCATAACTAATTGAAAATACCGTTTTGAAAATCACCAGACACTATAATGTTACTATATGTACTATAAAGATTTTTAATAAATATTGTATTATCTTTGTTTAAATTTATTCTACAGCAGATTAATGTAAAAATATTACCCAACATATAATTAACAAAATATATCATTTTCAATATCCAATTCTCGAAATCGATATCTTTATTACAAAATAATTTTCAATAAGTAACACACTCTTGTAAAAAGTGTTATTTCATAGTTATTATTTATGACTCACTTCAGAATAAGAGCAAATACTTTTGAAAATAATTAAACATCAGCTGTTTAATAAGTGATTAATGTCTGTAATAATTACGGCGAGAGATAGAAAAAGCAGGGGTGGCCTTCGGCAAAAAGCTTGGGCCATTGTTTAGTGCTCAAGTTCTCAATGGGAGGTAATACTCATAAATTATCAATTAAAATAATCCTCTTTCTACATGAACAGCAGGGAAAGTAAGCTACAAAAAAATATTTTTCAAATCAAACTTAAGTTACAAACAGTGTTCATATATTTTTTTATCTTTAACTATACATTGCAGGAAATAACTAATATACATATTGTTTGATGGATAACTTCTTTCTGTAATTAATTAATTTATAAATCAAAATAATGGATTTTTTATGATTTCAAATATTTTATGTACATTGACTGTTTTAGGTCATGACTTTGCATGTATTTTATGTTATATATATAAATGAAAATTATTTCATTTCAATGTTGTTCATCTATATTCCTAGGGAAAGTTATACGATAACATAAGTTAGTTATAGTATAATCTCAATTTTTTTTTATAACTTGAAATAAATACTCTCTTCAAGGAAACAGGAAAAAAAGCATATTGGAATAAGACAATATTCAAAAGTAAGATATCCATGGTTTAATTCAAAAAATTTTGAATTGATAAAATTTTTTTAAAGGATTCCAATTCAGCGACACAATAATCAGAGAGGATGACGTTGAATAATAAACTATAATACTAAATGTTTACAAATAAATTTATAAGTGAAACATATTAGTCAAAAAAGTAAGAAATGATTTTAATGAATTTTGAATCAAAAAAAAAAAAAGAAATATAAATATAATCTAATAATATTATCATCCACTACTATTTATAAATTATAGTTATTAAACATAATTAAATACCATAAACGTAATAAACTGACAAATGATTTCTTCCAGAAGCACTTTTTAAATGGACGTTTCATGATAATTATAACATTTAAGAGTAATTAAGTCATTTGCAGTATTTAAATCCATTAATTATACTTTTCGGTCAATGCACTTATTTTAATGTTATTTTCAAACCTCTGATTCACTTCGTTTTTCGTCGAGTGGGCTTTCTCCAATGTTAATACCACCGAATGGGGAATTTATTGCTGTTAGGCTTCTCAAAATTCTAATTACTTTAATATTAATGCAACAAATTACCTCTTTTACGATATAGACTAATAACTCCAACGCCTGTTATTTATATCATATAATATATTAGTGCTTACATTCCCGACAGTATTGATAATCCATTTTTTACAAAATTAATTTAAGAGTGTTATTTTACAATATTTGACTGAATTAGTTTTTGAATTCGTATATCTTTTGATATTCTTATATTTCTTGATAAAGCAGAAATGAACTAGAAGGTCTGTAATATTTTTCATTACTTTTATCTTTATTACATTGATAACTGATTGCACGATTTAATTTTCTAGTGAATGTCAATACTACAACGTAGTAATAGTTCTTGATTATTCTACTCCACAAAACTCTCAATAATTCGATTACAGTATTTGTAGAAAATTTTTCTATTGTATAATTTTTTGCATTGTAATTTTGTCACTAAGGTTTTAATGATTCTTTCGTCACTAAGGTACTTAATGATTCACAACATTTAAATGTTGTGAATCATTCTTTTTTTCCTGAGAAACATATTACTTTCTGTTTTCAATTAGCCCAACATTAATTTACTGTAAATAATAAAAACACATTTTTTACATATTTCAACAAAATATTTTATGATCAGAAGAAGTTGAGTGAAACCGATTTTGATCTTAGAATACATTGTGAGATTATGTACTAAAAATGTGTTATTATTATATAAAATATCGTTCCTTTCCATCATGAAGTAGCAGTAAACACCTTAAAAGTGATAAATTTATTGAGAATATTCCGAAGAATTTTATAGAAATTGAAACTAAGTAATATATAATAATATACTATAGTAATATAAATGAAATATGTTTGCTCAAATAAATATTTTGGATGTTTGATAAAGCAAAGTTTCAAATTAAGTATTATTTTATAAATTTTTATTTGAATGGGGTGAGTATATTTCATTTCATTTAACTATTTTACGCTTTCATCAAAATATGTTACTTGAAAAAGTTTTTAGAATAACATGACTAGTTCAGCCAATTTTCCAGACAGCGGAGTCAAAAATCCCTTCTACAATATAATTTAAGGGTAGAATTGCTAATCTGTTAGTAGGGCGCTAAAGTCCCAACGTCGCCCTTCAGTGAATGTCCCCCGCTCTATTTTCCTGCTCAAAATTTCTGCGGCTGCACGCAAAAACTTTTCCCAAATTTATTTTCACATTAAAGGTTTATGAAATACGAAATTTTTGCTTAATATTAAATTGTAATTGCATAAAATTATTATGAACGCGTGCAAAATTTAAAAGCTTACATTTATTGGTAGAAAAAGTTTTAAACGTTTTAAGTATTCAAAATATTTAGCAATTACTTTCTTTATGATAAAAAAAAACTTAATTTCAATGGATTAGGCTTATAAAAAAAAAATTGTGATTTATGTGAGTTTATAACGAAACATTTTCAATTTTCTAGTAACACTTCACATATTTTGCATTAATAATAAAATATATAATAGAACACTGAATTTGCTCAAATAAATTTAACGATTTCTATATATTTTTTTTCACATTGTGTTTTATAATCAGGACCGTTTTTGTCAGTCAATAATGTCTGCGAAGAGAAAAACTGGACCTTATCATGAAATTTATTTTGGTTATAATGGTAATAATACTAAAAATGTATTTTTATTATTTAAAATATCATGCTTTTCCACCTAAAGGTGACAGTTAACATCTTAAACCAAAATTTTATTCAGTCAAATTATTAGGAAGATTTCCTTTCGTGAATTATTATAAAATTTTTCCTTAGTTGAAAAAAGTATTTGGAAGTTGAGGTGCGAGAATTTCCTTTTGAAGAAATGCATGTTAAAGCAAAAATATTTTTATAATTTTATCAACAAATCTGTTTTAAAATTCTCTTGAAATTGGAAAAAAAGCATTTTTTTTTTGTAAAATTCTAATTAATTAGATCCAAATCTACAAACCGATAAAGTTTCAAGAGAGCCCTCTCGAGAGAAAGAAAAATTCAAAGTGAATTTTCTAACCGTAGCGGATTCTATTTAAAGGATTTGTCCCACCATGGGGTAACAAATCCTTGAGTAATTAATTGGATTACTATTTTCTTTGTGGACTTATCGTTGTTTTTTAGGATCCGTACGTGTGTAGCAAGCGCAGCACTCTATGATAAAACTTTGTATTCGTGACCAAAATAAAAAGCTTACAGATTATTTTTTTTAAATGTTAAAAATTGTGGGCGTTTTCAAATAAAAAATTAATTGAGTATAATTAGTTCTTGAAGTTGCTTCAATGACCTAATATATATTTTTTCCTTATAAATTAAGAACGTTTCTCAAGATATTCAAATAAATATTAAATTATAAAGTCTTTGTAGAATTAATACATGGTTGAATGTAGACCTCAACATTAATAAACACAAATGACAGACACGGTGAAAAAAATAGCAATGTATTTTAGTTCTACAAAATTATTAAAAAAAAATTGTTGATAGCTATTTCGACTCACGCCATCGTCAGAACTATGCTTTAACTAACATTCGCTTATCTATGTATAGCTGTGCAGAAAAAGCACACAACACATCCTCTCTCCTGTTCCAACGGCCTAGCTTGTTACTTTAACACAATGGCACTAAATTTTCAAAAAATCTAAATGAAGCAATAGGTGTCTATGACAATAAGTTTATATGTGGGACGGAAGTGGTCATTATGGATGCAAATCAGATCACGCCTTTGTACAACGGCTGGACAATTGGCGATACTATTATGTTAGTTTGTTCGTTAAGAATCCTTTGTGATAATTGGTGTCTATTGATTTCCAGCTGTTCCAAAGCCGTCATTCTCCGACCCTTACTACAGAGATGCAAACATTTAGGCGCTGAGTTTGAATTTATATTATGTGATTCATTAATAACGTGACTAGCGAATTGTGAAAAGATTTTGTTCATTGAAATTCATTTTAAATTTTTTTCATTTTTCAATATGACCTCAATACTATAGTCAAGTGTTCAACGCTCTTTGGTGGCTAATTTATTTGACAATGATGACTATAGCTTCAAAAATAGCTTAATTCGTCAAAACATATGCATATATCATGTATGTTATCCACTTTACAGAGAGAAAATTTTTTATTTTACAAAGGGGATATATATTTTTTTCATTGAAGATTGAAGTTGAAGAGAATTGAAGAGAACTTCATTTTATTGAAATTTACATAAAAAATCGATTCATTCGATATTTATTCTGTATCAAAGATCAAATATTTTATTTTCTGTTTATAAAACGTTTTAAAATGCGATATAGATAAGAAAAACCTATTTTTTTCTTAACTTAGCGTAATAAGATTTTATTTGAATTACATATCTGTATGACGAAATTAATAATGCCACCACTTCACAACTACTATTATGCTTCTAAGTACCCACATTTACACCAAAATGATGAAAACAATGACAAACCTAGCCTCAATATATATTAAAGATTAAGATAATCAATAACCACAAAGGGAATTTGAATCAAAACGTAAGACAAATTTGGGATGGTAATTAAGGTTTCGAATGGCAATTCACAAGATAAGAATATCAACATAAATAAACATACTAACTTGTTTGTAATATGTGTCTTACTAAATATGAGAAAAACATTTTTTCAGATTCAA
Source organism: Himalopsyche japonica (assembly GCA_028555115.1). Taxonomy (NCBI): domain Eukaryota; kingdom Metazoa; phylum Arthropoda; class Insecta; order Trichoptera; family Rhyacophilidae; genus Himalopsyche; species Himalopsyche japonica. The sequence continues at coordinate 2,491,756 of JAHFWJ010000015.1, forward strand.
CAGGAAAATAAAAATGACTCCAAAGTGAAATGTATTAATACATCTTAATAAACTAGCATACTGTAATAATTATTCGCCTTGGTAATGTGTTTTCTATTAAACTTGATTTTATTCATCTAAATATTAGACGCAAATGACTATTTATTTATACTCGTTTATATATCTTCTAAAAGAATAACTATTTATTATTACTCGGCGCTTGGAATGATTGTTGCAAGATATACACACTGCAATATTGTATTTGAGATTTTGGCTACATTGATAAACAGTGGCGTGTCTTAGATAAAATCCTCGAAACTACGTGCAATATAATTTTCTTGCCAAAAATAAACATATACAATATAAGGTATAATGAAAACAAGCTTTAGCAAATTTACTCTTGGAGTAAAAAGTAATCATTTATCGTTAAGTTGATTGATTTAACAAGGAAATTAAATTATAAAATAAATTGAAACTTTACGTCAGTTTTAATATGAAAAAACATTGTTTTGGAATTGTCTTATGACCGTCCTATTGATAAAGACTCAACGGATCAAAAAACAGTCACATGAAACATCTGACCAACATTGTTGTCTATGTTGTGTTTACTTTGCTATTAAATGTATGCAAGATCGGTTTTTAGCAAAGAATATGTTATTTTCATCAATCAAGTATATTTCAAATTGTTTTGGTGAAAATATTCAATATATCGCTGTAATGTGATTATAAACATTATTTGAGCATAGCAATTCATTGAAATGCCAAAAAAAATTCCCTAAGAAATTACATAATGTATAATATAAATATAAGATAGATATGCGCTCATAGTCATTGTCTGTCTAAATTTGCAGGCATCAAAAAATGATTTTTAATTTAAAATTGCAGCAAATTTTACCGCAAAAATGAAAAGTATGCCTTTAAAACTTGAAACAAATAATAAGCTTCCGTCCACAAAAAATGTTTTCTGATTCATGAGTTAGACAGGTATATTAATATCCTCTCTATGGCGACGCCAATGAACGGAGGGCGGGAGTTGTGCGTTGGGCGGAGGGTTAACTCGGGTAATTGGCTTCATTAACGCCGGCACTGTCCGCCCACCGGGTCGGTAGGCTTTTAAACGCATTTAGGCAAATGGCCGACGCTTTAACTTGATTTAGGCGGGACGCGTCGTGCCGCTGATCGACCATACCGATGCCCTTTTTTCAAATAGTTTTTCATAGATTTAATATTGTTTAATCAATTAAAATATTTTATAAATTGTATGCAAAGTGCATTTTCCTTTTATCGACATGATTAAATTTGTATCAAATCCTATTAAAGGAAATATGTTTTTTCCGATATATTTTTTGAAAAATATACACAATATTGGTGTTTATTAGTAACCGTATTTTAATTTTAGATATATAAGTGTCACAAAAATCCTATTATTTTATTAAAACTTTTCATTGATTGTAGTAACATTTAATTCAAAAGAAAACTTCGATTAATACCATTTAAACCATTAAAAAATACAATATTCATTGTCTAAACATAATATTCTGTGCATTTTATTTTAAACAAAAAATATTTATTTTGGAGAGTTAATATTACGCGTACAATATCCAATCAAGTATAATGGCCAAGATTCATTTTTGATTTTCTCTCATAAAATGAAAATAAATCTACATAATACATACTTATCGATCTGAAAAGAAAATAATTTTGAATTTTGAAAACGAATATTAACAACAAAACGACTTTTGATGGGCACTACAGCAATGCTATAATTTAATACTACACAATGATATTTATGCAAAAAAATTTTAATAACTAATTAATTATGCCTTAAAATGAGTATAAAAAATCCGACGGAACACAGAAATAAATTAGTTATAATTTATTTCGAATCAATTAATATATTTGTTTACCTTAGAAAACGTTAGTAATCGCGGAAAAAAAACATTTGGCTATTTTTTCTATTTCAAAACTCAAATTTAACATATTATAAATGTCATGATTATTACATAAATACAATTTTGAGCAAATTTCTTTTCTTTCTTATCAAAATAATTTACAAATGGGTTTGGATACCTGCGTTAGTGGTGGTAGCTTATCCTCTGGTAATAGCTTTATAACCATTATTTAATAAATGCTCCATTATTGTCATGAGTGTATATTGCTCAAATCAAAATTGACATAATACTAATGAAAAAGATCTTGGTGGCTTTCTTTGTAGTATGAATAAAGATTTTTTGTTATAGAAATATATATTGCTTATTATAGGTTTTCCAAAGGGTGGTTTGATGGGGAAGAAAAGTTTATTTAATCACATCTATAAAACAAAATATGCATTTTAACATCAGCCAATGACATTTTAAATGCATCCACGTGCACAATCAGTACACCGAATACCATGCAAAGCAATTCACAGAGGATTTCTGCATTTGGCATTCTAAACAGAGCCTGGCACTCGTCACGCTTCCGGCGCCTTCTCCAACTAACTGCCGTCAGTTCAGCTCCCGAGACTACGGATTTCGTATGTCTCTTCCTCAGACATGACTGCATCTCAAACAGATCCTCTTCAATTTAAATGTATTTAATCCCATCATTAAAAATGTACCTAAACACTTTCATGTATCAGGTTTTTAATATGCTTTTATTTGGATATTTAACTAAAATCGTTAAAATTTGATATCACATTCTAATATTTTGTAACTTTAGTTAATACTTCAAAAATCGAATTAAAATACATCGAATTGTTTTACTCTTAAAGTAGATAATCATTAACGTAAATTAATAAACAATAGTTTAATGACTAGGTCGTTTTCGAAATATTGTTTGCGCCGGCTAAACAAATAATAATTTTACACATGGAAATAATAACAGATTCAGACAACAAAAGCCATCATTTTCACTATACAATTAAGATAATTGCAGGTAGGGTGTCGTAAAGTGAATAAATTTTAAATTAATTCCATGAAGTGAAGAATTTTAAAATTGAACTGAAGGAAAATAAACGATTTTAAGCAATATATGCTTCCGATAAATAGTCAATAATATGAAATCAGGGCAAGTTATTATGAAAACTTGATGTCTAATTATATCATTTATCATGTAATACAGGTCGTAGGAAAATGCAATAAAATGATCGTACTTTTTAGAAAATTTGTATATTTTTTAAACTATAATAGAATCAATAACATGACAGATATACATATATTTATAAATGAATTATTTGATTCTTACTACCATATATAAAAAATATTGAATAAATCACTAGAAAATCGTGTTTATATAGTTGGTCTTATCTCACATGATTATAAAGCACATTCATTTTTAATGCCGATTATGTGTTTATTAACTTTCAATACTTTTATATAAAAAAAGCTTTATAATAGAAAAGCATAATATATTTTACTAAGAAATGTCATATAAAATGAAGGGCCAACATATTTACGCATATTATCATAGTTCTGACTAGGGCGTTTTATCAGCAATTTATTGTTGCACTTTATTACCGGTCAATTAAAAGCTTAAGAATTCATCAGCTTAAAGAGAAGGCTATCAAGTAAAAAAATCTGTTGCTGTCTAGTTTATAAATAATTTAATTGTTCATAAAGTAATTTTTCGTGGCCGCAGCAATGTTGTATTTTTAGATGTAGTTTTTCTGCGATAGAGTCTTTTGCGGTGAAAAATACGACTTGATTCTAGACAAGTTTATTCAATCAGTTTGAAAATATTGATAATTATACAAATTTATTTGTGAATCAAACCTGATACAGTACCCAAAAATATAGACCATCAACATAAATAGTTGGTTGTTGATTATTTGTTGCAGCGAATCTTATGATAGTAGCTATAATGGCAAGTACAATTTTCACAATATTTGGTATATATTGTACATAGTTTGGGAGGATTCTTGTTACAAATGTAGAGACTGTAAAATTTGTTTCATATACATACATATGAAGCTGTTATAACGTAGTGATATATTATATATTTAATCTATGGACGCCATTTTTTCATACTATTTTTAAGCAAAAACTGATTTAACAGGAGGTACTCAAAAAATCCAACAACTTTATATTATTATGTTTAGGATAGTCTAACATGTGACATAAATATGTTAACAGATCTCTTCTATCATTAATTTTGTAATTCATTTTGTTAATTACGTAACAAAGTGTTATCATAACTCTAGTTCACATATAAACGGATAAAAAACAATATTGGCTTGGCGTCATAAAATCATAACTAATTGTTTCATAACAGATTTGTTAGTTAATTGTGTGTTATAATTTAGGATAGTGACAGAAAGTGCTTAGTAGAATATCAATATCAAATTTGAATTGTTGAAACAATGTACAAATCCACATGTTTTGTCACTGAAGAAAATAATCTAGCTGACGACCAGAAATAAGTTTTACATTGAGTGTAATATGAAAAGCACATTTTCACATAGTTTTTTAGCCATTTTCGGATTAACCACTTATTATTTTGCGTCGTCCTAACGTATTAATGAATGAAAATATTATTCAGCTCATCAATTATAAATGATTTTTTTTTTATTTTTTTGCCTTGTTACAAATTTTTCTGTGGTATCGCATGACGTTAGGGGTGTATTTAATAATTACAGATCTCCCCTATTGGATATAACAAAAGCCGGCTATTGGAACACGGTAATTACATGTTTTATTACAGAATATCATGTTTGACTTATTATTCTTGTCAACAAATTATTACAAGAAAAAAAGAAGCATCTAGTGTATCATTTTGTAAGATTTAACCAACAATTAATTTTTTTTTCTACCTCATATAAGGTATACGATTTTGTGTTAAAAATGACAGAATGTAACAAATTTATTATTATTCATTTTTAGATTGAAGTCTTTAAAAGGCCTATAACATATTTGAAACTTAACTTGATTAAAATTATATTTTTCGTGAATATATTTAAAAAAAAGGTGCTAATTCCATGAAGTTTTAAATGATCAAGGCTTTCTCCAGTCGTTTGGAGCATTTCAAATTATAAAATTTTCTGAAATAATTTCAAATTTATTGCGATGCACAGCTTAGATCACTTTTTATAATCGTGGAAATTATATAACAATATGGTTTATTTATACAGAAAATTCCATTATTGCTTATATAATATAAAATATATAAATGCCAAATAATTGCAGACATGGTTAAATCAGTAATCGAAAAATGAAATATTTAGTAAAATATTAATAAGAGAGATTGAAAAATGTATCCAATAAAACCTTTTCAATCAGATACAATTTGGTGTAAAACAATTTTTATAATTTTACCGAGTCATTAAAATGAAATTGAGTAAGCAGATATATTCTCGGATTCGATTAATTTATTATTTTCTAATCTAACACATAATAACAGGCACGAGGTTTTTTTCAACAAACTAAAGCAAATAATCGCATTTTGAACGAGCACTGAAGTTTTTGTGAAATGTTTTCGAAATATATAATATAATATTTCATACACGAACTTTGATATTGTGGCAGTTATTCGAAACGATCCCACATTGTAATTTGCGATCCTTTGGGATCGATCTTCGACCGATGTAACGCCGCATTGCCTCGGTCAATAATGCATTGCCATGCCGTATCTGACAATGAATCGACGAAATTATGCAAATTGCCGCTTAGGATAGCCGAACCGCTACTCATTTGAGAAATTAGTGGGTAGTGTTGTACCGACATTGGAATATTCAACACATATCCATACGGAAGCGTCTGTGTATCGAATTATTGTTTTTTTTTTTTTTTAGATTTCACTTATCATTATAAAACTAATTGTACATACATACAAATGTTAATCTGTTTTCGACGAAATATTATTCTATAGTTTTGTGTTAACATTTCATCTGCATTTTTTATAAGATAAATCGACGCGTTGCTAATTTAGACAAAATACAATTTTTATAGAAATAAGCTAATTTTTAAAAAGACAGGAATAATTAAAACCACATATTTTTCTCTCCTGTACAATAACTTTACCATTTTAAATTACCACCAATTTGTGTTTCAGGTCGATTGAAGCGCATCTACCGGACGCGTCAAACTGCTTATAGCAATCTGCATCACAAATGCGCATATTCTCGCATCCATTCTATCTACTTGATCAATTATCACCTGCCATAGCGAAGCGTCTGTTTAGCATAAAATATGCACACATGTTATATATAACCATAAGTGAATATGTTTACACTATTTGGTAAAAATACTTAAACCTTCTTCAGATATTTACTAACGATTGGTATGAAGAGATACTATTTAGATAACATTCTGAACCATAACTATATAAGAACAACAGTTTAACTTCATAGGGTAATTGGAAGCGCTTGAAATTATGTGCAAAGCTTTTAACGTAAGTATCTACTTACTAACAGTATCAGGTTGTTTATGGTACTAATTTCCAATCGCATTAATGCCTTGCTAACAAAATATACCTTATGAATTAATCCATTACGTAGTTGTTATATTTTTGTGATATATGTACAGTAATAAAATTATGTTGAGTGTTTATTGCCGAAACTTGGCTCATGCTACCGTGAGTCTATATTAAAACGACATACACAGATAGAAATCTTCTCAGTTTTAATTCAAGAGAGTTTGAATGACGGTTACTGTATTTTAATTTAAACACTCTTACATACTGGTCATGATCGTAAATATAATTGCCCCAAAATTAAATGTTTTTCCATCACTTTTATTTCATACTTATTCTTGACGATAAAAAATGTATGAGTCATTTTAAACAAACTTACAATTTCAATTGGGAACACACATTTTTATTACAAAATTGAAATAAAAACGTTTATACTAAAATATTTTTTTTAACAGTTAAGACTTCTGTATAATTTTGGTCCTAAAGTGCGTTGACAATAAAAAAAATTGTTTCGTGCAAGCAATTTGAGTTGTTTTGTGACGATGTAATTTGTCAAATAAATATCTAGTTAGACGTGTAGCAGAAATTATATACAATTTATAGAATAAATAAATCTATTTCATAAAAAAATCTGGTGTTCCATGCAAAATTTTATAGCCAATACGAATTAAATTAGAACACGTTGTAATAAAATCATATAAAAAAAATATTGCTCTAAATTTTTACTATTCATTAAAAACTTCGCTTGAACTTCATCTTTTTTAACTTAAGCTTATTTTTATACTTATAACTAAAGATCCCAAAAAGGAAAAACGTGCTTTAAAATAATAGTACACATGGACATGGTGCAAAAAGTCGATACGTTAAATAAAAACACAACTTAATGCAATCGTGAACAGATATGACAAATCCTATCGTAGTGCATTGTTGTCGGTCATCTACACGTGTGTTCAACGTTCTTAGGCGATATCCACGAATTTGATTCTATTAAGATTAATTTTTATGAGTTTTGTTTCAACTGATTCATTAATTTAGAGCGAACGATATGGATGTTTAAGATGTAAAAATTTTCCTTCCAATCACATAAAAAGAGAAAATATTTAATTACTAGTTGCACATTCTCATCCCTTTTACTTTAAAAGGAAAAATTAAGTATAACAATCGTTCTTTTTTTGTTGAGATACTCTATTAAGGAGTTTTTGTCTGATCCACAACAATATAAGAAATATTTTCATTTGAAGTAAATTCGAATTTATGTGAATACAAAAACAATAATATAAAATTTTAGCGTACATTAAAAACTTAGTAAGTTCCTGTGAAAATCCGTCGGTTCGAAGGTTGTATCACAGCTCGTTACAGACCGAGCGCCGTTATTTTCAAGTTAACCCACTAAAGACTAACGGTCCTTCTCTGGTAATGGTCTGTAATCATTCTATTTCATGGGGTCTGTATTATTACTTCATTCGTTTTCATATCATGATAATTTGGGAATAATTTTATCATGAACTTGAAATTATTTGGCCTATCTACTCATTATACTTAATTGGACCTTTGTGTCTCAGACACTGCCGTAAAGGTAAGAATTTTCCTTTGAAATGCCTACGACAAAAGAATTTCGTATCATATGAAAAGTAATTATTTCATTTATCGCATAATTAGAATATTAATTTTAGTGAAGCACGAACAAGAATACTTGTGCCAGAGAGAATTAAATTAAGGTACAATATATACAAATAAAAATAGAATGCATAAAAGCTAAGATGAGAATTATTCTGCTTAATAAAAGTGTTTTATGAAGAATCTTGTAGAATATTTTCTTAACCTTGTATAAATTCATCAATTAATAAATCGCTCTCAACTAATTAATATCGTATATTTTAATGAGATCTGTTCCCAATATTAAAGATATAGGTGATTTTATAAATATTCAAAATATAGGTGTAGGTATAATTGTATTTTTCTTTAAATAGATAAATATAAATATTTATTTTCATTGCTTTATTTCAATATTGAAAACAACTTTATGTGACATTGTTTAGTAAATAAATGACGGAACATTTTTGTTAAAATTATACGTAGCTCTAATACTTCAATTACTTTCATTTACTACAACTTCAATTTCTATAAGCTGAGATTGGCTCTGACGAGCGAAACCAGTTTTGTTACATTGACAAAATTGTAGGCTTTATTTTAGTGACGAGATTAAATATATTTAAAAACTATTCAAAAACGTCATTTATACATAAAGTATTTAATTTACAATATGATTAAAGATATGTGCCAATATTAATTTAGATAAAATTTGTCAGAAATTGATCGTACAATTTTACAACTCCATAGTAGCAGACTAAATTTTGCGAAAGTGATCGTTCTTTAGACAATTTCATTTTCCATAGCAGGCCATGATAGCTCACACCATATTAGCGTCTTGAGTATGGCTAAAGTTTTAACAAAGGCATACCAAATACGGACGGTTATATGGAACGGTTATTCTTAGTTCTTTGGTCGTTGAAGCGTAGTAGACATTTCTAGCGTATGCACGATGGCGGAGGTTCACGTATAAAGTATCTATTGAACTTTGGGGTTGAAAGGGTATTGGAGGGTTCACATGAAAAAACTTTGGTTTTATTGGCTGTTTCTCAACTTCATTTAAGATAACACCCAATATAGATTCTATTATAATGTCTCAAACTATTGGAAAGCGTTCTTGTGTTAATAATTCTAAGTGATAATATGAGAACTATAAAGATATGTTCTACAACTTTCTAGACACTTTAATCTATTATTTACCTTATACGTTTATTTCTAAAGCACTATGAACGAAAAATACTAGTTCTTACCTATTACAGAATTTTGTTTTTCTGAGAGTACATTCCAAGAAATTTACTCGTCATTATTCCAGGAAACTGTAATATATACGATATTAAAAGAAATGTACAGGTATTATCATAGGTATTCCTACCATTTGTTTCAGAAAATATCTTATCGGCGCCGTCTGGAATAATTTAGAGTCGCTTTAAGCCACAGTATTCAATTTACTACGACTTAATATATATGCCACAATTCACTACCGTAAAACAGTATAAGCATATTTTAAGATTTTGGCTTATAATTAGTTTCGATTAAGCCAAGCACGTCTATAAGTTTTAGATTGCCATTTTAAAGGTGAGTTTAACAAATTGCGACTGTGACGTCTAATATATGTGGAAAGTAAAAATATGAAATTGATTTTTTACAGATGAAATGAAATCTTGTGTGCTATAATTTTGAAATTTATAGTTCAAAAAACTTATTCCTTATAAAACAGTTCTATAAATCATTCACGGATAAAGGTGCTTATGCATTTCAATTACTTTATTATCACATTTACATGAAAAGTAAAATGATTATACCAAATAAAATTTAAGACTCGAAGTATAATACGTAAAAACTACAGTTCTTTCATCATTTCATTTTAAAATATATGTATCTTTTAAATAATAAAAAAAAAACTATTTAGTACTTATTTCCACAATATATTTTATGATCAGATCTCATCGCGAGCACTATCAACTGATCATTTAAATATCATGGTTTTTCATCAAGAAGTGACAGCTAACACCATAAAAGTCAATTGTTTATCTTGTCTAGGGTTTATTATTTACTACGCACAATCTTTTATATTTTTTATTTTTTACATATTTTTGTAGACTATCACGAGAATATTATAATACATTTTTAAAACCTTGCCTGCTCCCGATGGGTAGTTTCATGAGAACTATTTGTTACTCAGTTTTCAAATATATTCAATTTATAAAATATAGGATAAATATAGGAATTGTAATTATCTAACGGTTGACCCATTTTAAGGATAATATGGGTGAAAGGAAATATCTAGACACCAAAGATACATGTATGTACCTTCGTATAGGTGTCTTTACATCGATTGATTTACACTAACGAATAATAAAAATACAAAATACCCGTACAAAAAATAAAAATATTCTTCTGTAAATTGCAACAGTTAAAATTTTGCATAAGGTTGTCGTACGTCGCATACACATCACTTCTTTAAGTTTTTTTAAGCAAGAAAACACATGTATAGAGCGGTTTGAATTTTCCATATACTAGTCTGTTGAAATTGCTTATTTTTTAGGTCAAACAGCTACAAAAGGATAAACTTCGCCTTGAAGAAAAGTTTTTTTATGCTCACAAATTTTTAAACTACTTTTCGTGATATTTTTTATAAAAGTTGTATACTTACTAGGAGCTCTACATGATTTTACACTTTTATGAAATAGAAGAATAGTTTTTTGTTAATTTCATTAAGATAATATGAACTACGATGAAAACAGTGATATCATAGCAAAATCTCTTAAAATCTCAAAAAGTCTTATTATTTTAGACCATTATTTTTTGGAAAAAAAGTTCATGAAGATTTTTCAAAGCTATACACAAAAAAAAATTTCCGATAGTTTTTCATGGCTTTGATTGAAGGTGCCTGATGAAAATTAAATTTCAGGTTTGAAAAACTTAATTTTCTTCCAGATGTTTTCTCACTAACAACCGTCAAAAACTTTTTATTTTTTTTTATTTTTAATTTATTTTATCAACTTAAGGTGATTAATGTTATTTCATTATCAAATTTGAATTATTGAAATATTTTACGATTTCACATATTTTGTCACAAATGATCTGGGCTTTGCTTTCGCCATCTTTAGGTATTCTTTCACACAAATACAACAAAATTGACAAATAATAAACACTTAGCATAGGTTGTACACAATAGTAGTTAATTACAAAAGAAAAATACAGACCGTAGGCTAAAATCCAAGCATACAACTGAAATAACTTTATTACGTAAGGAACTTTGACTAATAAAATTAAATTTCAATACAGATTATTTATTTACACTATAAACAAGTATTTTGGATTGGCATTTGCTTTCTAGAAATCATTTATAAAAGAATCAATACGGTAAAATATTTAGCTAAGCAAAACTTATATAGTTGAAATAATACAATGTTACGCCGTCATTGAAACTAAGAAGGGATAGCTGAATGAGCAACAAGCTATTAACAATATAATATAACGCTTGTGAAACTATTATATGTACAATTATTTTTTATCAGATTAATTTGAATATTTATAAATTACGGTATTTTCGACTTCATAAGCTTATTTCATCAGAAATGTTTGAACTTTGTTCTCAGCCACTCTGAACTTTACCAAACAACTGCGACTGTTAATAACTTTTCCAAAATTCTATTCAGTTGGGAAAATTTTACCCAACCTAGCAAAATTTCTAAAGTGGCCACGTGCAGCGGTAGACGAAAGAGCATAGGCGTGAGTTAAATGACGTGTTATAAAGAAACTATTTGCAATAAATGAATACCTGACATAAAAAATGAACGAAAAGAATATACTAAAAAAAGGTATCAAAACAAAAAAAAATGATTTTATGATATTGTCTTATAAGACTTGTTACATTTAATTTGAATTGTTACAACTTTGTACGATTCCACATGTTTTGTCACTAACAACCCGGGTTTCACCTTTCGGCATCTTCAGGCATTCTATCACACTGATGCAACAGAACTGACCAGTACTAGTCAAGTCAACAGACTCGTACAAAGATGTATTAATTCAAATTTGATATTGAAATTCCATCAAGCACCTTCAGTCGATATCATAAAATTGTTAAATTTATTGGTATTTATTTGGGATACCAAATGGATGGAGCGCTAAGATCTATTACGCGTCAGCATTAGAGCTCTTTGGGTCTCCTTCATCTCTTATGTATTGATTTTTATTTTAGCATCAAAGCTTTAAATTATTTTAATTTGATAAATTTACACAAAACATCTTTTTGGTCTTCATAAATAGCTAAAAATGTTTCGTTCTAATAGCAATAGTTTCATTATAAGATATTATTAAAGCTTACAACAAATTTTCCTATGCAGTTGGATTGAAATAGTTTATATTTGCATCATAATAAGATTTATATAATAGTTCGTAAATACGTTTATGTATGTAATATGAGTATTTTTAGTTAGCTTATAGTTGCATCAAATATTCACGAAAGATGTCTTTTCAACAGTTTTATATCGCATTTACATATAACCATCTCATATCTCATATTAATTATCCCATACTGTAACTTTAGTAACGCTACATAAACAAAACTCTAGAATTAATTTTAAGATTGTTATGATTATAATAAAAAATCAACTGCGTGAAAGTAATATAATAATTTGCTATACAATTTGGGTCTCGTCGAACTGTGATAAATACTTAGAAGGTAGTCCTATTGAGTCGAGTTATTTCACTTAGAAAATTACCTTTGATATACAATAAAATATGTATTTTTTGTAGTAGCGCACCGCTACTGGGCTTTAAGTGCAAAATTTACACAGGGCAGGCGGCAAAGAGTACTCTAAAATTTGGCAAAATAAATCTGGCTACAAACGCCCATCGCCGCGGAACAAAGTGTACAATTTAGACGGTGCGACATCTTTCCTTGATGTTGCCATGTGCAACGACGAAGAATTCATTTCTACGGAAGATAACGTGCCGCCATAACTCCCTCCTTACTCTGCCTACATATTCTTCACCCCATTCTCTGCGGAGGCCCACTCCGTGACCTTCCCCTTCTCCATAGTCGCAGATGTGTTTTACATATTAAGGTGGTAGTGCTTCAAACGTTATGTACTACAGTCCAACTTTTTTCCTCGTGATTCCCGCAATGAGGGGTCTAAGAAAACTTTTCAATATTTAAATAAAAACACAAAAACTTAAAACAACTTGAAGAACATATAATTTTATACATATACTACTTTTAAAAAGTAATCAAAAATTTATCAGTAATGAGTATAAATTGCCACAATTATAGTGAAGTGTGCAAAAAGCATTTTTGACAAATGAAAATTTCATATAAATTTTACATAATAAATTTAACGGCTTTCTACTTGAAGAGATAATTGAATTGATTTTACTAGATTATTCTAAACAAGTATAAGAGAATATATCGAAATATTTTACTTTATATTTCTTAATACTTTTCCCATAATATATTTTATGATCAGGACCGGTGTCGCTCATCGCTTGCATTATCAACTGATCAGTCTTAATTAAAGAATATTTTGTAAAAATAGTATAAAAATAATAAGTGTTTTATTATTGAAACACCAAGAACACATGCAAAAGTGATCGTAATGATAATCGATAATATCGGAGATGATTAAAAGTGTTTTTCAATTACAATTATCTAAAATAGAAAAACGTCAGGAATCATTTACTGGAGTGTTGAATGATTCCAAAATAATCAAATGTGAACAATGATCCGTTCGTTACCTGTCTGATTATTCCCAATGTTCGAAATAAAAATACAGAATGATAATATTGTATATAAAAACTCCTTTCGCCGAATATAATTTAATACTACTAAATATATATATGTTGTCACGAAAAAAATTGCAAACAAAGAATAGAAAGAAGAGAACAATAAATATTTGTATAGTCAAATTATGCAATTATTGCTAACTGACAACAAACTGATACTAATAAATTTGAAATTATTCTAAGCAATTCGATAATTTTTTTAGCACTAGATTGGTGATACGTATGATGGATATTGTACAAACGATTCATTTTATAAACACGTGATCATAGCCCATTAAAGTACTTCTACTAACGCAATATCGTCTTTTGACGTATAAATCGCTAAGCTTAGCAAACTTTAATTCATGTAATGCAATTAAACGTATACTGACTTAAGCAAGGAATCCAACCCTTACGGTAGGCCGCGATGTAAGTTCACGGTCAGATCGTCATCAAAAAAGTTTGTAATCTCACCTTAGCAATTTTGAAACATTTTAACAGCAATCCATGCATTTTGTTTTGTGTATCTATGATGTATATAGACTTTTATTATTAATTTTATAAAAACGTATGAATGTCAAATATACGTATGTTAAGCAAGGTAAGTAACTAGGATATGATATTTTTTTTTAACTAATCTGGTTAAAGGTGGCGAATTTGATTGAATATAATAAATATCTTTTTAGCTAAAAAAATAATGAAGTCAAAATGACTTTTAGCGAGATATTATTGGTATCTGTTAGTACATGAATCGTGAGAGTTATAAGCATCCAAAACATTTCTGTGGTTGAAATGTATACTTGTTTTTTAACAAAATTCAATAAAAAAATATGAAATTAGGTGTAGCGAGAAAAGAACATATAATATAACCCAAAAACTAAGTATGTTAGTGTAATACTTTTTTCATTAGTTAAAAGCCAATATATTTTTTTCTTGGTAGCTTAAAAAGCTATGCAACATAAACTGTTAATAAAATGATGAGTTATTTCGAGTCATTAAAATATTGTTGACAAATTAAATTTCGTATGAAATGGATTTTTTATTTGCTCTTGTTGACGTATTATTTTCCAAAAAAATTCCCTCGTAGCACTCATCTGGGTTATTTGATTTTTCAATTAAAATTTACTACTGTGTCGTATATTATTAAAAAAATAGATCTACTAACCAGGTCGGTATATAATTATGATTTTTTAGGAATATTTTGAGAATTATTCTTGTTTAATTTTTTTTGATTGAGAGCAAGTGGAAATGAATAAATCATCTTCCCTTTGTGTTTTTATGAAAAAAAAATGACAAAAAAATAAATGATATTATTGTATCATATTTTATGCGAATTGTTTGCATGTCATGATGAGCTGTGTTTGCATACTCTATATTCCATATAGAACCGCTGAATTATGGTTTGCAATAACAGAAACATTTACTGCAAGACTGCTAGGTGAAACCATAAATACATGGCAGCCTACTTACAAGAACTCCGGCCGACGATTTAACCCCGCCGTCTGGCAGTAAAGGAAATACCATTTTGTAGTCACACGACAGTCTTAGAGGGTGAGTTTTTTAATGTTGTAATAATGTATGTAGTTTCTAAGATCCAGTCTATTAGATAACTGCTTAGTGATTATACCTCGTTCGAAAGGGTTGTCCCGTGAATATTATAAGCATATGCTACATCTTTAATTTTCTGATGCCTACATTTAGTATGTTCCAACAAAATAATATAATGTACACAATCAACTGTTATAACTGTTTAAAAAAATATGTGTTTAAAGATAGCTCCTACAGCTGACTGAAATGTTTTGGTAATATTCGCTCAAAAACACATACAACCGATTTTTATTCGTGGATCATAAGGTAACGCAGCGGCAACAATAAAATGGAATAGTACTTGTTAATTAAAATATATCAAATTTTTAAATGAGAAAGAATTACCTGAAGCTTTTTTTAGTTTAACGTCGTCCTTGGAAAATGTAATAAGATAGATCTTCAGACCATTTGATGAAATTAAGCCACGTCTATCAAAAAATGCGTATTTTATTTTTTAAGTAAATATTTATATATTTCAACATTATAATGAAAGAATTCTGCCAAGCTAAAGCCAGTCCAATCGACGAATATTTTATATATGCATAGGAGAGAATTTTAAATTTAGCTTACACGCGGTGATATATGTTATCAATTATGGTATTGCATTTAAAATAAGATACCTGAATACCAAAATGACGAAAACAAAACCCATACAACATATCTGGAAATATCCGTTTCCAGCAATCAAGAATGAATAAAAAGTGATTAAATTGAGTAATGAGAAAATGAAAATTTTGACAACCTAAGAATATGTGCTTTAAAATATTAACTACTCTTACCCTCGAGTCATACAAAATATATGATAGTATTATGATTAAAATAGATAATTAATAAATTAGATGATTAACATAAATCATGGTTACCGTATACATGCACACATATTATGTTTTTGCTTGAATTACAACGAATATTTTTAAATAAATTTCTGCTTTATTAGAGACGAGTATCAATATTTCACGGTCACCAATGTTTTTTAACCGGTCGCACTTTTATTAGAAAGTATAACGATATAACTATTATTCAGTAACCAAAGCGATGAATTTGTTATTTTATTACGTTAAATAATTGCTGTAATTATGCAGTAAGATATGCGATACAGTTCAACAAGGCAATATGAGCGTTTTCAAAACGAATTCCTAGTCACAAACGCAGTAATTAGAAAACCGAGGCAACAATTTTGTTTGCCCCAAGTGTAGCAACATAAGAGGCGCTTGGTCTTAAACGATGATATTTATGGTTTTGTGGGATCAATTCAACATATTATTACGACCCATGTTGTGTACGAATGTAGTAACATATCTTACAGTTATATAAATATTTGTGATCAATTGTTATTAATTAAACATTAAATAAAATACTATTTTCATCATTTAACATACATATTTATTTCATATACATACGGGTAATTTTGATCGACGCAAAAATGAAAAAAAATGTTTTATCAGAATATACAATAATTTGTAAAACTAAATTGGATACGTACACGAGAGCGGATATAAAAAAAGGATACGTCATAAACACAACTGGTGAAAGGTAATCGCCCTCTACGAAGAATTTTGGGATAAGATGGGTAAGCGGGTATTATAGACATCGTATAAATAGATTGCAAAATTGATAAATGCAACTTTCTGAAACCAAACCAATCGACGACTATCAAACCGTCAACAGTATTTTTTATGCGAATAAAAGCAGATTGTAAAACTCACTCAGTATTTTAACTATAGTTTTTTTAAATATAAATCATTAGTATCGAAATTTCTTTAAAACAAGAGGAAGATTATTACATAAAACAAAAATTCTGATAACTTAGATAGCTATAATTAATTCATCCTTTAAATATACATCTGGATGAACTCTCAATTCACTTATTCTGATCAAAATTGAATCTTCATTAACATTTGCAGATTTGATGAAAATTTAGTTTATTTACTGGGATTTTATTTTATTATTTATGAGCAAATGATAATTAAGTAATTTCCACACGTTTTCATAAAACTAACAACTTTAAATAGAAAATGTCTTATCACGTAAATTCACCATTCTACTCAATGCTGTAATTTTTTCAATTAACTGACTGCTATTTATATGTTATTATAAATATAGTTCAAATTTTATGAATATTGATTTATAATTTTAATTCAAATTGTACATTTTTTCAATATATTGATATCATGATCCATAGGTGTTACAGTTTAAATTTATTGCTTACAATCAAAACATATTGAAATAACCAGAACAAAAGATTATACAATGTTATCAATTTACTTATAAAACACTTCCCCTACATATTTAGTAGGCTTTATACTGAATTTTGCAATATTTCAAATCCAAAATCGAGTAATTTATTAAAATATTGAACCGTGTATCAAGATTGCGGTTCATAAATCAAGGTGAGATACGCACACAACTTATAATTAATCATTCCTGAATTTAAATTCTGTGTTTGGTTTTGAACTAGAGATAAAAACTTTTGCCGGTTTGAATGTTATCAAATACCGTTTTCGGATCGTTCCAGAAGCAGTTGATTTATCGCATTGCTATCATTTCATACTTTTATCTGTATTTTATTAAACAAGCGCTTAAAATATTGCACGAATAAAATGGTATTACAATCATTAAATTGCTACAATATGATTTTTGAATTATAATTATTGTTGTGAAGTTTTCGTGGAAAAAGGAAAAAAGTCAAATTGCATTCATTGTAAACAAGTTAAAATAATATAAGATATTTGTGTTTTCTATTCACTAAAATACTAACTATTTTTTTAAAGAAATACTCAATTAATCACTTTAAATGTGTTAACGGTCACCTCTTCGTGGAAAGGCATGCTATTTTAAAAAATAAAATGTAATATTTTTTATGATCAGGATTGCTTTGGCTTATCGCGAGCATTATTAACTGATAGAACACAAATTATAAACATAGACTTGTCTGTAATAATATAAAATAAACTGTATTGTAGAAATATTTTTAAGAATGTTTTTTTATTATTTAAAATTCTTATCAATTTTTTGAATAGAAGATGTATTTATAACACAGTTTTATTATGTCAACGCTTTTTTACACAAATGTGTAAATTTTATTCTTAATCCATGTAGAATATTTAAAGTAATATATAATACAACTAATAAAAATAAATCAATTTATGTCGTGTAAATAAAATATATTCCAATGAATATTTTTTCAAATAAAATTTTACTTAAAATTAATTTGATAAGCCAATGCTATTTATTTTGCATTTTTAGTAATTATGAATGCTCTCACAAAACGTATGACTTTTCCAAGTTCAAAAAGTTTTATTGTTTAATTTATTAATATATTTTATTCACCTACATGAATGAATAATTGCAATAAAATCTCAACAACCATGTGATTTGGTAAAAAATTAAATCCTATTTATATCTTAGTATGTGTTTCTCAATAAAAAATATTTTTAACATTTATTTAAATATTATTGTAAAAAAATTTTTTTTTCAAAAAAAAACTATTTTTCTCTATTAGAAATACCATCTGTACTAGAAAAACCATCTAAATAATATTGTATGGGAAAAAACCCGGCAATTAACGAGCTCCATACAAAAAAAAGATCTTCTTAAATTCTTTTTATAAAAACATAAGTATGCTTTACGGGTCACTTATATGTCGATGAGTTATTTATTTCGGTTTATTTTCAACATATGAAATAATAAAAATATCTATAAACACTTCTAACTATGCTTTGTGCAATTGGCATCAAGTTTTCTTCTAGTGCTAAGAAATAATTCAAAGTATTTTTAGCAATTAATCAAACTTTAATTAAATCAATGACCATTTGATTCAAAAATTATTATTACGATTTAATTAAAATTTGTCGAGTTTGAGTACTTGAATTCATAATAATTAATCATAATTCAGCTTGAGGTAATAACTTTCTTTAAAATAAACGGAAGTTAAATGATCGAATGCGTTTTAGGCGTAGCAAATTAATGCATAATTAGTGTTGGAGTTTCAGATATTAAAAGGGGCTTCTCGTAAAGTATCACCACCCCTCTTCAGGGATTTTGTTGGCAGGTTTGCAGGCTGTCGCGCTTCCGGCGAGTTTTACCAGTCCCCGCCGGAAGTGGGCCCGCGTGCTTTGCTCAAAGCCTGCACCCTACAGCGAAGGAGCTTTTTCAAAGTCGTCAAAACCTTTAACATCGTAAAGTGAAGATCTAAATAGGTGTCACTGTAATGCGTCCCCATATATTTTTTGGAAGGCTTAAAAAAATCTTGAAGCTATTGTATATATTGGACGCTTTGTATAATCTGATACGACTGTGTATTTAACTTTGAATTTGGGATAGTGTGGTGTAAGTTTTATTTTAATGTGAACCACAAATTTACTTTGAATTGTTGTGGATAGTTTTTTTGTCTATTAAAATTTACAACTTTCTGTAGAAATACGAGTTTGTCGAAGCAATCATTAATTGGTTAGCAAAAAACATATATTTTATTCTACACAATGATGGAAAATATTTCAGGTTTAATCACTTAGCCATGTATTTTTGATAATAAGAACAAAAAATATCAATAACTCCATTGACAGCTTATGTAAATACACGAAACAATAGTATTCTAGATAAATTAATCAAGCGGTTATATTACTTCTAACTTTTCTGTCGAACTAAATATAAGATAAAAATATATGATATATACTAAATCAAATATAATCTATATATACTATCAAAATATCCATTCCAAGGCTAAGCAAACCAGATTTTTATGCAAAATAAAATGGCTTGAAAGAAATTCTTATAAGACCATATTTTAAAGATTCATCGCTATAAAAGCAAATTTTTGGCAACGGTCTTTACAGGAATTTTTATTAAAGTATTTTTCATAAAATCATTTGGCTTCATTTTGTTTGTCAAACTTTAAAAACTAGAGCTTTATAATAACGTTTCCAATAGAAGAAGTAAGCTTTCAGGATGAACTCAGCAATCGTCGTTCAAAAGTTCTTCCTTAACTTTTGCTAAAGATGTTTGTAAACTATGAAAGTTCGTTAAACCGGAGAAATAAATTAAAATTAGATTTATGTCTGTTATTATGGACTTTCTTTAATGAGTATTCAGAAGTCATTTGAGGTAAGGAATTTATTCTTAAGCATTCTTGGAATGCAGAAGGGGCTGTCTCGGCTTGTTCTATATTTTTCGATGAGAATTTTTACGAGGCTATGAAAATTAATTTTTGGAGAATTTACTCGTCAGAGCTAAGTAAGTCTGCAAACTTCTGCTAAGTCTTAATTTTATTTCAAATAAGTATTTGTGATCGTTTTCCTATCTCATAACTTCTAATTTGCAAATTTAATTTCAATCTTTCCAGCTATAAATCGCGTAATAATAATCATGAATACATTCCAAAAGGAACATTGTTAGTGAGGATGTGTCAATATTACTTGGAACAGAACAAAATGTGCTTCGGTCATACTAACTTCTTTTTTCCTGTAAGAACATTTACGGTCTATCAATAAAATATTGATTCAAATCAATGAATCTTATTATTCATTAGTAATTCAAAAGCAAATCTTGTTCGTGTTGTTTCATAGTTAAAGATTCGAATTTTAAGTATACGTTGTCAAGCATTGATTTTGAAATATGCATTTTTGTATCAATATTGCAAGAAAACTCTTCATTACCAATTGTGAGTCAACATTTTTTGTGGTTACGCAATATGTAATATAAAAAAACATATTTAATATATATATGATATGGAGATACCAAAATCTTCGAGTTAAAAATGACGTCAAAAGTTCCCAGTGAAATAAACTGACTGGAAATCAAAAAATTAGATGTTCAGGTCTCATAAATGAAAACACAGTTAAAAAAAACATATTGGTGAAAGAATGTGTTAATCCTATAAAGCAAAAAGTTTGGACGTCTGATTAGCCAAGCAAAACAGGCAAACACAGAAGGGCATTTACAACAAACGGTAATAGAAAAAGTTGGATGTTTGTGATAACACATTTGAATGTAAATGTATGTAGAAAAAGGATACAGTAGCGTATTCAATATGCTTGATAATCCATCCGAGTAAATGAAAAAAAAATCCTAGCATTTTAAACTTTTTTTTGTTGAACTTTTAAAATAGTTTTCGTTTTTATCGATGATTGTTGATAGTTGATTTATTTAATAATATTTAAAAGATTTTTATTTTATCCATCGTAAATGCTTTATTTCTTTAGATATAATTACAATTCTGGCATTAAAAGCCGTTTTCATTTCAGTTCTTGCGAACATTCTTGATGCTGTGTTATATGAATTAACAAAATTCTATATTGGTAGTCTTGTAGCACAAAAACCACATATGTTATTTACATTTATGAATAGCATCATACCGTATATTAAGAGAATTTACTTATAATTGATAATGGGTATTTCACTTATTATTGGCGCTCAAAATTCAATCTGTCGATATGTAGTTATACTGAGAAAATTGTTGCCGAGCTTGTTTATTTTTCCAATTGTATGCCCAATCTGACACTCTAGAAAAATGTTAGATAGTAATAAAAAATACATACAAGTTATAAATTTGAGCCATTATACACTTTGAAACAATGACAGGACTTATTAAATCAAAAAATACAAGTATTGTGCAAATGCAAGAGAATTTTCGAAACTGCAAACAAAACGATGTTTTTATACTTTTATTACTATATTTTTTCCTTTCTTGAAAATCATATAAAATTATGGCTTAAATGGTTTTAAATCACCGCTGTAACTCAATGTCATCTCTAATAATGTTAATAGTCTCTATATATATAATGAGAGAAACTTTATAACATGTCTTTAGATGTTGATATTAAATATTTTAAGTTAAAGAGATTTGAAAAGCTATTTAAACGGGAAAATCGGGTCATAGGCTCAGAATAAAAAAAATATTCAAAAAATCCCAATGCTTACAATAGCTGATGAAACTAGCTGAAATGTTTGTTTTTAAGTTATCTATTTAATAAAGAATTCTTCTAGACTCTTTTTTACCAATATAAGCTACGCTACTGGGTCTAAGATAAAGGGTGGACACAGATTCGGAAACTTTATTTTATCATAATAAATTATTTTATATCTTCCGCTTCCCTTCGCTTGTTACTTCTCTTCTTTATCTACTTTCTTAAGTCTCATTGCTCTTGTCACACGTTTATATGTATGCGTTTGTTTTATCACATTTTTTTTTATACTACTGATATTTTCACCTGTTGCTATCAATGCAAGTACCGTATTAAAGTTTTCTTTTAAATGTTACTTTTCTCAGTTTTTAAATATATTTTAGAGATGAGTCAAAAAATATCCACTTTTATTTATCTATATTGGGTAGTTATTACGTGATTTGTTAAAAAAATGTTAGAATAACATTAAAATTTGAAGTCGTTTCAAATCTTTCGTTGTGACTATGATAAATGTTTTAGGAAAACATCATAAATTATAAAGAGATATTTCACGTTAAATGGATTTATTTTGTCATGTGTTTAGTGATTAGAGAAGATATGGACAGTCAGATAATGAAATTCAACAAGCCTAAAAAATAAATTTCAGATATCATATATACGCATATCCACAATTGCATAATTATATATGTTATAATTGTTTTGAATTATTTTAATAACTTTACTCAAAGGTATAACAGAGAATTATATCAACCGTGCAGTATACAATATACGGTGACGCAGGAGCCATAACGCGCTTCGGTTGGAGTATTGTGCCCATTCACGTGATCGGGCATTGGTAAATTACTCCCATTTGAGACTAGTGACGTAATCATTAGTTTGGTACACCACCGGGCTGCTTTGAGAACCTTTCAATCACCTTCCTCCCTCGTTAGTCTAACTGCTATATACTTTTGTGTTTAATATGTCCAGCGATTTTTTTTCTTTCACTTCTACTAAAACATCAATCAAGTACATGTATCTGTTACTTTTACCTAAAAATTAAAAAAAATGTTTTACATCAATAAAATCACTAGGTATAAATTGTCATATCATATCATATCAATAAAAATCAGCATATCAAAATTTTTTAAATTAGTTTTTTACTAAATAAACTTAAAAAAGTAATTATTACACGGTGAAAAAAATAGCAATGTATTTTAGTTCTACAATTTTTTTTAAATATAGTTGATAGCTATTTCGGCCCAAGCCATCGTCAGAACTATGTTTAAACGAACATTTGCTTATCTATATATAGCTGTGTAGAAAAGGTAGACAATAGATCTCTGACGATGGCGTGAGCCTAAATAGCTATCAACTATATTTAAAAAAAATTGTAGAACTAAAATACATTGCTATTTTTTTCACTGTGTTATAATGGAGTTCTACCAAATGAATGCCAATTCAATCAATAAAATGATTATTATTTATTAACAAAAAACTAGATGTACTTTTTATAGATAAATAAATGTTTGAAACATTTTAACGTGAATCTATAAAAACCGTAATATAAAAATTACAACTCATATCAACTTTCCGGTATTAAAAGTTTTATTAAGCATATTAAATGTGATATTGGTATTTAATAAAATATGTTTTTATTACCATTTGTACAATATTATAGAGACTATACTATTTAAAAATTAGATTACCTCATTTTTATTGAGATAGAATAAGGTTAAAAATCGTAACCAAGAAGTACTGAAGTGTTATTTTAAAAATTTATAAGGTTTTTATCAAAAAATATTTGATAGGGAAGACTTGAATTCAACATACACTTGAATGCATTACTATACACGCTAGTTTAGCGAACAATAGTAAGTTTCGGTTTTACAAGTACAGTATTCCAATAAGTTCGCGATCCCGGTAGAGCGATAAGTATGACGTCCGTAATTTAAGTTGAATGAGCTTTCGTGTCTGCCTGTACACGACCGGAAATTGGGTCGCGATGCGCAGTCTTCAAAACTTTCCGAGAGCCGAACGGTTCCGCGAAACTTTTGCGCAGGTCATATATATTGTGTTATCATAGCTTTTAATGCTCGTGGGATCACGTCCAATTAATTATTATGGGCATATCGATTGAAGGCTGTAATGGTTTAAAGTTTATTTTAAACGGAAGGCTATTTCTATGCTTTCTCAAAGATGCCACGATAGACGAAACACATATTACAATATATATTTACGTAGAACTAAAAATATTTTTACTTCAACTCGCAAACTTTTTACAATATTTATAATAATACTTCATTAATATTAGTTTAAATAGTCATTGTTCAACCAAAATTAATTATGTCTTAATATTTTTAATCCATAATAAAAAAAAAACTACATAAAATCGAGGTTAAAATGTTTTCATGATCATAAACATAGACGAGAATTTGGAAAAATTATATGATCAATAATTGAAAATACGACAAGAAAGATTAATTAATGATATCAACTGAAGGCTTGATAGAATTTCATTTTCAAATTTGAATCGTTATAACTTTTTACGATTCCGCATGTTCCTTTCACGTTTACTCAGTTCTGTTGCATCCGTATGATAGAATGCCTGAAGATGCCAATAGGCAAAACTCGGGTCGTTAGTGACAAAACATGTGGGATCGTACAAAGTCGTAACAATTTAAATTCATGAAAGATTAAATTAAAATTGAATTCATTCAAATTTTTCGGTATTTCTATTATACGGTGAATTCAGAAAATTATTTTTTGTACAAAGAACAACAATAGTTTTTGTGACCACAACGGGTCTTCACCGATTAGTTACAAAAAATACGACGCAGTAAAAATTTGCAGCTTTTTATAATAAATGTTATGTTTATCATTTGTTTCTTTTACATGCCTTTTCAGTTTTTACTGAAAAGAAATATCCGATTTACCGCCAGCTTGGCTAAAAGTTTCCGTTTACACTAAAAACTCTACTCAGTACACAATATAAACAACAAAAAAGGGTTCATAAAGCTAGTATAAAATAACCGGAGTCGGTTGTTTGGAATAAAGCTCAAGCTTTAATTCAGTTATTAAACACCTTTTACTGAAAAGAACATTATTTGTATGACAACTTTGAATAATAAGCTACGGCAATAAAATTTCTGTGACTTTGGTATTTGTAAAAGTGAATAAGCTGTCATAATTTTATCATAAGCAATTAAATATTACTTAATTGCTCTGAAATGATGGTAATTATTGAATAAACCTAACTATAATGGTATTATATTTACATCAATGATATATTAAACTGTTGCTGATATGATTATTTACTTAAAAATATATATTCGTTTACCATATAGTTTTGTAGCAATGAATAATCGATTAGCATAGTCATCACAAAATTTTTAATTGCTCTGAAATGATGGTAATTATTGAATAAACCTAACTATAATGGTATTATATTTACATCAATGATATATTAAACTGTTGCTGATATGATTATTTACTTAAAAATATATATTCGTTTACCATATAGTTTTGTAGCAATGAATAATCGATTAGCATAGTCATCACAAAATTTTCTTTTATTCCTCAAATTCAAGGTTAATTCCATAAACAATGAAAGCCATTTTCTGCATGATAACCAAGTTTTGGTTGTAAACAATAGTATTGACTATGGAAAAATATTGTCTGGAAAATTTTAAATAATATTTTAAGATATCTTAACACTTTAGTGTTACAAAGAAATGACAATAATGACTTTTTAAATTAAATATTTAGTTATTTCTATAAACTTAGAGCTGGATAAATCTAAACTTATTTTTTATAATCGAGTTTTGAATAACTGCTTTAGCTAGTTGCTGTCGTTCACCCGACAGCTTTTGCAGAACTCATTTGACTGATAATGAAAATATACAGCAGCAAAAACTGTTGTAACGATTTATTTCGTTCGTTCTTTCGTTTATTATTTTTATAGGAGGAAATTGGTCTAGCGAATCTTTTTTAATTGTAACGATTTGCATTAAAAAGAATGCGGTTTTATTGAAAATATTTAAAAAAATAATAATAAGTACAGCTTTTAAGAAAAGTTCATTGATAAAATGTAAGCTTCTGTTAGTACTTTTTTTTGACTAGTTTCTGTATTATTTTTGTTATCAATTCTATAATATAACTAAAAAATATTTTTCATTTAAAATATTTATACAGTAAAATAAGTATTCATATTTCATCATTTGTAAACAGCTTCAACAGTCGAAATTGGGCTAAGGACTTAATTGACGATTTTCTACTCTGTTTCTTTTATTTAATTCTTATATTTTCTCCCATTTAGCTCAAGACTATTTTTTTTGTATTTTTTATTCTATGTGTTATAAAAATACAAATTGTTATGTCTTTTTTATTAAACATTCAAATAAATTAAATGAAATGTTTGGTGCAATTATTATTGGTCTCTTTGTACGTCGCCGAACGTAAGTAATATATTCAGTGTGGTATACGATTGCACAGTATCTCGGTCATTAATTTCTCTATCTAGGACACCAGTCGGTCGCATATATTCAACTTAGCTTGGTTAAGAGTACCCACTGTTAAATTTATGCACTTATAACTATAGTTTGTTATAGTCTGCTACTGAAGGAAAATACACAAGAACGGGATTTATTGTGGGGCATTTTTTGGAAAAGAAAATTATGTAGGATTCAAGTTTCTATACTTCGATAAAATAACATTTACATTTTGATAGGTATTGAAAATAAATTGCTTTGGATATATCAAACAAGTATCTCAGTAACATCTTTGAAGTCAACACTACTGTAAAAACTTACACAGACAAACTATCTGAAATTGAATTGGAATAGCTAGAAGCTGTATGTAGGAGTTTTTATTAATATGGGTACAACACTACGAGCTATTATTACTGAGTATGATCAAAAGTTACCAAGTTGCTTAATAAATAAATTACTTACATATTTAATTTAATAAATTCAAAAAATCTTGAAAACGTAATGTTTTTTCTAATGACATCTCTTTTGTTCAATTTGGAAAGATGTCGTAATAAATAAGGAATTGTTTGCGCTAATGAGACGATTTATAATTTTTCTGTTAGTGGAACTTATTCTATCGCGAATAAATATAATGTAAGTTAGTAAAATTTATTAACAATGATTTTGGCATAATATGACAAAAATCTCAATACTATTATACAATTTCTGCAACGAGACACCT
Source organism: Himalopsyche japonica (assembly GCA_028555115.1). NCBI lineage: Eukaryota > Metazoa > Arthropoda > Insecta > Trichoptera > Rhyacophilidae > Himalopsyche > Himalopsyche japonica. The sequence goes on from JAHFWJ010000015.1 coordinate 2,519,160, forward strand.
GTTGAAAAAAAATATATTATTTATAAAACATTATTTTTTAGTTTTATTAAACTGTTGATCATTTATCATCATACAAGTAGCCTAAAATAAAAATGACCTAGCGATAATTTTGTTATATTTTAACAAAAATCAGCATAAGAAGAACAACATCATATGTCTTGCCAATATCTCTTAATCGGGGTATTTCAGCATATTTATGAAAAGAAAAATACATAGTTATATAATTTATGATATCGACTGAAGGTGCTTGATGGAATTTCAATATCACATGTGGAATCGTACAAAATTGTAACAACTTAAATTTGACATATATGTCAAATCAACTGAGAAATAAAAAAAATAATAAAAAGAGCATAAAGTTTGTAATGCGTATAAAATTTGCGTCAATACAAATCAAGGTGTCAAATAAATTTGCAAAATGAATATTTTGTCCAATAATGTTCTATCAATAAAATCAATATTTAACCCTCTTGGCTTTTGAGTTGGGTACACCTCCAGTAAATCATGTTGTGGCAGTTCCAATACTGCGGTCAACCACCATACTGCGGTCACATCGATTCTAAGGAGCGACTCGCATATTCATCATGTTACCTTTCAATATGGTGAAGTATTAAAACGAACTTAGAAACAATCACAGAAATTATTTTCACGTAGAAAATGATTCAACTGTTTATCTGATTTACATGGAATGAATATAATATGATATAAGGGTGAAAACATTATGATGGTAGAATAGATTTTTGTCAGTTCTACTACTACTAAACATCATTTATAGATAGGTGTTACTGAATACAGTTAAAATGAAATAAAATACTGAATTGTTAGTGAATGAAATTTGGAAATGCCATAGAGTATAAATAAATTTATTATACAATTATATGCTATGCACGCTTTTTATTTTACCACAAAAAAGTTGACTTTCTTCATATAAGCGACAAACTTATTCATAATATGATTTAATATTTATTTATGTAATTCAATTAAGTTATTTCTGTTAAGATTTTCAGTTTAATTAATAAATGAAACATTTTCAATTTAATATATGCACATTCAATTATAGAAAAAAAACCGTCCTAAATTTAATTTTTCTTATTAACTTAGTCAATTTTGTATGTATAAAAAAAATCTTCCAGCTTTAAATGGCATCTATTATATGAATCAGTCACTTGCAGCTGTAACGCCATTAAGGGCTATACTCACACGTGGATTGAAAAAGACTCTGGTCTTAAAAATATAAAATGAATTTATAGTTTGAAATTTTTGCCAAACATTAGTGAATAAACAGATTCAGCTGTGCTTATTTACACTTTCACAACCCTCAAAATTACTGTAAGGTCAAAAAAATAATTTAAAAAAATAATGTCTGCAATTATTTCAATTTTTTTTATAGCTTTTTCGGCTTAATAATTGGTCGTTCATACGATTAAATTAAAATTTTACAAAAAAGTACTACAATGTAAATTTAATTTTAGGGGTAAAATATGACTCAGATAATTAAAAAAATCTCACCTTTTCATTGAAAATAAAATTGCTTTGGTAAAGTACATTTCCATGCTCCTGAACTCCTGAATGAATGATATATTTTACCCAAAAGTGTTCACGTCCGTCGCTTAAGATGTGCCAAGGCATTGTTTGGGCGGAAAGTCTATCCAAGCTTGTTCGAAATTATTATCTTCTAATAGCACCTTTGAGACCAGAGAATTTTCTAGATTTTGCCAGGAAAATAATGATAATTGTTTGTGTTCCCTGATTGGGTAATACGGTCAAGGGTTATAAACTCGCAATATACTTACTCTTTATAAAAATAAAAGAGTATACATAGTTCTTATGCTACAGATGGTATTGTATTCTTAAGTAGGCAGCATTTTAATCGAGTTTAATTAAATTGTTATCTTTTAAATAATAAAAACACATTTTTTTAGTACTTATTTCCACAATATATTTTTTGATCAGGACCGGTTTCGCTCATCGCGAGCATTATCAACTGATAGAATACAATTTACAAACAAGTCTATTTATACAAAACAAAAAATTAATTGAGTTAATCAACTTAACTCAAATTAATTTTTTGTATGGCAAAAAGATGAGGAAATGTTGATGCATCAGTTGATAATGCTCGCGATGAGCGAAACCGGTCCTGATCAAAAAATATATTGTGGAAATAAGTACTAAAAAATGTGTTTTTATTATTTAAAATATAATGCCTTTCCATCAAGAAGTGACAGTTAACACCTTAAAAGTAAATTGTTTTCATAATTGAAAATATACCATCATATCCTGCATGTGTATTTTTTTTAAACTTCTACATATTATTTAAAATAATCGTAGATTCGGCTTTTCCACACATTTCATGTTTTTTAGACAAATTTCCTCAGTAAAAAATACTCCGCAAAAGCAGATTTATCAAATGTATATATTTTATTTGATGTAAAAATGAGTGCTTGTGAAATATCAAAAAAAAAAATATTGTATTTTTTTTTCGAGAAAATTGATAATGTTTCTGTATATTTCAATGCAATTTGAAATTCAATACCTTCACGTTTTAGGTATGCTATCAAATTAAACTTGTGTGTATTACTTTAAACTGTTTTTTTTTCTGCAAACTTAATATTATTTTAAGTAACAGAAATTGCTTCCGACCAACATTTTACTTCGGTCATCAGAATATATCGGCTGAGAAAAATCGACTGAAGTGTATGTTTGAATAAACTGACTAATAAATTGATATTAAAATCTAAGTAATTTAATTAAGTATTTATAAATAACATTTTAAAAACATTCATTTATATGATATGAATTTATGTAAAAGTAAAGAATCGAAATTGTTTTGCAGAAGTTACATCTCTTAAAATAAAGCAATCTATTTTGTTACAATACCAATAATTCCGTTTGGCAACTGTTAATGATACATATGTTATCTGCTTTTAATTCAAATAATTATAATTTTTTAAACATAAAAAAAATCTGACAAAGATCCAAAATATAATACATAAATATTTTAAGGCTGAAAATTGATAAGAAATATAATAAATGTAACTTCTGCTGTCTCGCAAACATCCCCTGTTTTTCGTGAACCAATATCCGACATAAAAATTTCAGTATAAGCAGATCACTGAAGCGAAATCGGGAAACCGTTACAGCTTCTGGGATATGTTCAATAAATTTAAAATTTCACTACCGCTTTGTAATGTGTAGCTCTTTCCCCTTCTCGCTGAAGATTAATGCAGAAGAAAGTCTTTCCCAGTCTACTTTTTTCTCTCAGTTCTCTCAGCGGAGTAGGAGCAAATAGAGGAAAAGTACTTGACTGCAAATCAGAGATGGACTAGAAAAAAATAATGAATGTCATTGAGATGTTTTTTTTTTGATCCTGGTTTTCAACAAGTTCGACTCCAATACCGACAGAAACGAAAATTGATTTAAGCTTATGCACAAATGCTTGGATAGTTGTAATGATCCAATTTTTTCCCTTTCATTCAATTATAAAATCAAAATGTGGCAAGAACGATCGTAGCCTTGTGTTGTATTTCCACTGAAAAGATTTGAAAAATGTGTTATTACTATTTTTAATATATCTTTGTATTTAACTACTTGTTTCTTGTCGAATTTAGTTTTAAACAACAACACATTAGCTTTAAATTTTCGAGGTTACGGTTCGAGGACTTTGAAGGGTTTTTTTTTAAAGTTAGGATAATTATAGGAAACGTAATTTGTATTGATGTATCGTTCACCCTAAATTCATTTTCTTTGACGAAATAAATTAAAGAAGAAATGCAACTTTTAAGCAAATAAATATAAGAGACTGAATTGTAAATATATGAAATTATTAAGCGTTTGGAGTTCTTGAATGTTATAACTAAAAGAACAAATTTATGATATCGACTGAAGGTGCTTGGTGGAATTTCAATATCAAATTTGTATTGTTACAATTTTGTATGATTCCACATGTTTTGTCACTAACGACCCGAGTTTCGCCTTTCAGCATCTTCAGGCATTCTATCACACGGATGCAACAGAACTGACAAACACACAAACAAACGTACAAAATTGTAACAATTCAATTGTAAAAGAACAAACACTGAAACGTTAATTGGTTACATGACTGAAAAAAATATCTGTTGATCTGATTTTCTTTCCGTTGGTAGCAGTCCTGGCAATAGATTTCATTTAAATCTAATCCGCGTCTGATGACGTAGCCGTGTCGCACGTACTGATCTGCTCTTGTTTTCGGTGGGCACAGCATTGCCCATACGAAATGCTTTCCAATACTATGCGTACACACCGATGGAATATTTAAGCGATTATTTCACGCATGGGTGAACATTGGTGACGAATGTTCTGCGCGCAGGTTAAAGAAAATGACTGAATTCTTAGAGAGGGAAGCAATGTTTGCTTAGAGACGTCCGATCATATTATTTATGTGGGTAACGGTATGATAAATAGTGTATCGGTCAAGCTTTTGTTATGGGAAACAACATTTTTTACAACACTCACACAAAGCTTTCTTCACTACGCTACAATGAATTCACGTACCTACTACAAAGCACGTATATTCTTTGCACAACCTTTTTCGTTGACACAAATGAACTTTTTTAGAATATTGTGTTGACCCTGTAGCTCAATGATCGATGCTTGTGGGCTTTTATTCTACTTGGTTATGCGGTGAAGAATTGAAATTCTTGAAAGAATACATAGATTTTTCACTAGATTTCCAATATTGCTTTCTTTAAATTAAATCCAAAATTTTCAACCAGTTTCATCTGAATTCTTTTTTCATTTATTATGCATTATGAGAATGTCTATATTTTTTGATTTTTCCCAAAGATATTAAATCCAATTCATATATATATATATCGAAAACACTAAAATCATATTTAAATTCAAGAGATAGATGTGAACATTTTTTTTGAACACATCTTTTTATATTCTATTTTGGATCTTTAAAAATGATTTTTTTTCCAATTAAAAATCTGGGATAGAAGAAATGATATGACTTAAACAATTTTTTTGTTGAATCCTTATTTCAATCAGTGTCAATGAAGACAGCTTCCTATTGATTGAATTGGCATTCACTTGGTAGAACTCAATTATAACACGGTGAAAAAATAGCAATGTATTTTAGCTCTACAAAATTATTTTTAACAAATATAGTTGATAGCTATTTCGGCTCACGCCATCGTCAGAACTATGATATAGAACTATGATATAGAACTATGATATAGAACTATGATATAGAACTATGATATAGAACTATGATATAGAACTATGATATAGAACTAAGATGGCGTGAGCCGAAATAGCTATCAACTATTGTATATTTGTTAAAAATAATTTTGCAGAACTAAAAGACAGCTTCCCTTTGCTAATATTTTTAGTTTGAAACAAGTCCCGCGTAAAATCAATATGTTAAGCTTGAATCGTTTTTAGTCGGAAAATTAAAGAATATCATCGTTTGGCTGACTTTTCTATAGGATCTTTGTAATATAACGCCTGCAAATGATGGTGTGTATCTAAACTTGTGGAATCAGACATAATTTATACGATCTAAATATGGATTTCTTTTTTGATAAATGTTTAATCTCTTTATATAATATATCATTTGATGTAACATCCTATTTATATTTTTAAGTAAATCGAAAGCTTTAAAACCTCCAATTTAACAAGCATTAATGTTGGTTTTTAGTACCCAAAGTTTGAGTAATTATTAAAAAATTATATGATCATTCAAAATAATGATCAATTATAAAACATTAAAAACCCCTCGATCGCTAAACGACATAACATGTAGCAATATACAGACGTTGGCTGTCGTAGCACTTGCCAAATGTTGTCGTAGATGCTAACTGAAAACGGCAACATTATGTTTAACAATCGGTTGATTTGAGCATCTTACAATATCTCATTTAGGCGAAAATTACTGTAACAAACGCATTCTATCGACTTAAGAAATGAATATATATTCTTAAGTTTAAAAATACTTTTCGAATGTTAATAACTCCACAGATGTAAGTATTTTTAGGAAGTAATTAAAGGAATATTCCACAAATAAAATTTATTTATATCTGCTACTGACTTATAATATCTGATAAATTTGTTCAGTTTTACGACCATAACCGCTTCCAGCCTGGATCGATGATATTTACCGAATATATAATGTTATTCTACAGATACGTATATTATCAATTTTCTTCTTCCTAGCATTAATAACAAACTTGACAGAAATATGTTTGACATACAAACATTAACAACCATCAAGAGATTTTACAGAATTTTGTCGATATAAAAATAATAAAAAAATGATTTACCTTGTCCAACAAGTGTCTGTTAAAAGTATACATTAAAAATTAAAAAATAAACGACACAATAATTCTCATTTATTCATAGTTTGTAAAGACGAACCTCTTTCAGATTTTATTTTCAACAGTTGCTCAGTGAGTCGAGCAAACGTCTCTGCACGTAATGCAACAGAAAATGAGCAAGCAAGAAAATATCATTAATTGAATATATATATTATATATTTATCTTACTGTTAACTTCTTATGTTAAAATTCTACATCTTTATTATGAATTTACTCCATTCAAAACGTCAAAAAATGTATGTTAATTGTCTAAAGCTGTAAAAATATTTCTGTACAAGATGATATTCATTTTTTTCCAACGAACACATCGTTATCTTAACACTACCTCTATTAAATAAAAAAAGCAAAAGCCTTCCATTTTTATTAGGTCAAGAGTTTCTTATTTCATCGGCTTAGCGCTGCCTTCTCAATTAATTTACAAGGGTCAACTATGTCTTAGCACTCGTTTACTTGTGTTTATAAAAGGGTTGAGGCTATGTTATAGAAATGATATCATTATTTTTCGGAAATAATTAACACATTTTTTGCTTTCTTCCTCGCACTCAACTCGTAGAACATCATGTTATTTTTAATGGCGACGCTTGTAACCACCTCAGATTCAAAAGCTCTCACATATTTTCTATAAAAAATCAAACGAATTGTGAAATAATCTATTTAATTTCAAGAAACAAATATTCCATATATATATTTAATATTGTAAATTTATTTATATTTAAAATGTAATAACATTTTTTATTTTATTATTAATACATTCGATTTGATTCATGGTGTGGAAAAGCACTTTACTGATGATTTATCTGTATCAACAGAAATATGCAATGTTTTCAATTTCGTTTTTCCAATCTGAATGATAAATGCAACACAGGTAGCGAGCTTCCACCTTTTGTTGATGATGCTCATTTCATTAAGGAGTATCATATAAATAAGATTTTTTTTTGTAGGTTACAAACATTGCTCTTCTTAAATTCTAAAAAAAATATACCAAAAGATTTCATTATCCATCAACAATTATGATATTGGTATTTTTAGTGATCATATTAACGCTGATTTAATTTTAAATTTTAGTCATATATGACTGAAATTGTTTATGCTATATCTTCTGATAATAAAAAGTTTGATAAGTACGCACAACAAAAAAACAATAAAGATATTTTTTTTGTATAAATTTCAAACATCTTTGATAAAATAGTTTGAATTCATTGGGGAAATTACCTTAATTCAAACTAAGATGAATGTTATACAAATTTAAATACAAATTCATCCCTGTCATAAAGTTAACATTGTCAGTTACCCCCTTGGCGTATGGTGCGGTACCTTCGGGTCTCCGATAACGTCGTTACTCGGGCGGCCATGCACAAGACCCGTTCATTAGGACCAGTTAGTTACAGGCAAGTTGGTCGGACGTCGTGCGTGACCTGGCGTTCTCGCCTGCCGCCTTCAAACCCCAAATCTTGATCATTGTCTTGTGCCAATAGTTGAGACTGACGAATTGACTTATCTTAACAAAAAGTGTAAGTTAACAAAGAGATTGTTAATATATGCTGTATACTTATTGGATATTGAAAACTTTATACAATAGTATAATTGAATATTGTTTCATTTGTTGAGCATAGTGTAAATTATTATAAGTGTTTCAATACAACATATTATTTTGAGAAATTATTTACAAAATACGTCAATTCCAATACAAGCTTAGAAAAGCGGTAGGTATTCTTTTTGTGATTCACAGAGGTGCTATAGAAACGTGAGAGCCAAAAATAAAGAAATCATAAAAACAATAAAAAAGAAATTGTTTCTTTTAAACACATAAAATAAAAATTTCACAACCAAATATATTAATGATCATTTTTAAGAGTTCACATATAAAAATAAAAATTTATTAGTATTGTGGAGCTAGATTAGGGCTTAATAAACACAAATCGACGCTTTAACTGGATCGCAATAGTTTCTATTTTCTTTCACGATCTTCGAAAACCAACATTATTGTCCTTAATATTTTTGAGACAGTAATTTTTTAATAATACAGCGTATAACAGCGTTATACGATGGCCAAATGTATTTAATTAGTCAGAGAATAATAAAAATGTATTATAAAATAATAAAATCAAGATTCAGAAGGCTTAATTAAATTTTACTTCGAAGGCGGATTAAGACGTTTGCAATGTTTAAGCAAACAATTAACCGTGAACAAGACCAACACGACTGCAATATCAAATGTAATTTAATTTACACACAAACTTGCCGTCTTATTCTCTACAAGAAGACGATTAAATATTTCAATTCAGCTGGCTGACTTCATATTATCTTGTAAGGCAACAAGTTTGCTGGGTTTTCATCAAAGTTCACCTAATGTTAAGAGTGACATAAACACAGGAACATTAAACAACACGTTATTGTAAATATCGATATTTAATTAAGAATTTTTTTTCAATAATACCTAAGCAGCTTAACTGAAAATTTGCTATAATACTGTTTGATATTTAAACAAATAAGTTAACCACTTCATTATGTAACCTTCAATTCATTTTTTCCAATATGTCATTAGCTTTTAAATCTTAGGTTTAAAGTTTTTTATTCTTGTATTGGGTGTCGTATTTTATAATTAAACAACTGAATAATAGACCTATCATCGATTTTTAGAGAATTTTTAAAAAAAAATTAATTGACAACTGTATAATATGTTACCTCAATTAAAATTACTATTTTTTTAAGACCAATAAAGTCGATCCATTATAAAATTAATACGTCCTCAAAAAATCGAATGGAACATATCTAAATAATGATATTGAGTACTTATTTGTTCATAAAGATTACAATTTTTAATCGGTTTGAGATATGTAATGCAGATAACATCATGTAACATTTCACTCTTACTTTCACTGACTTACTCCATTTCAGCGTTAAAACGACTCCCGTGTAATAAGCATGGTGTTCTCGGTGGCATTGACAGCTGAACACTCTTATTGAAAAAATTAAACGGAAAGTAATTTCAGGCCTGCCACGAGATAGCTATAAACTTTATATGTGGAACGGAAAAGACGAAGAAGATATTTCGTCCAGTCAATGCTGCAATTTATTAAAAAAAAATATTTTGGTGTTTTTTTAGTTATATATGATTTCCGCATTTCGTGGATTTTATCAAGCTTGAAACAAAATAAATTTTATCATTAAAAATAGCCGTTTATCACTATGTTTTCTTGACTTTGTATGATTATTTAACTACTGTCGGTACTGTCGCTTATAATAAATAATGTTGGTAAAACAACTCTTTTGATGGATACATTTCATGTATTTTCAAATTGCTTTTTAATATAAGCGTTTCAAACGCGTTCTTCATCCACCGGAATCCCTTTGTCCCCGCTACTTTGATACAATGATAATATTGAAATGCGTCAACTTGGTTTTTATACACTTGAACAACAACCGACTGATGTCATAACATAAGGCGAGTGACTCCTTCGCAAAATAAATTCTCTCAAATAAATTAAATAAACAGCGAGAGAGCAGTTTGCCAGGCAAAACTAAAACAACAGAATGGAAGAATAATATCATCCTGATATACATTTGCGAAGCTTTTATTAAATAAAACGGGTAAGACTTTAATGCCGTCAAATAAATAAACCAACTTTATTAAAGTATGCTTCATAATATCAGTTTATGCTGTGGATATTTACTACATAAAATGATATTAAGAGTTAATTAAAATTTATTTAAGATACTTCAGTATCAATTACGAAACCTTCTAAATTCAATCAGGATAGATCATGAGGGATCGGATATAATCAATTTGAAAAGAGTTACGTAATTCTCATTTCTAGTATATATATATTATTACAGTAACGTTAGTTTCGAATATCAGTTCTCAGGTATAAAATTTTTAATATTATTGAGTTACTGAATTAGTAATATATATAATTTTTGAATATATTTTAAGTGGGTCAAAATTCACCAGAACTTAAGTCAATCATAAACTCTTTCAATAATAAAAACTTAGTTTGTAAAATTGTATTTTTTATAATATTTATTATTAATTTATTGTGATGTAAAAGCATTGTTTTGAGTTTTTTTTTCAATTTATATTTCAGTGACTGGTCAAAAAGAAAACGCGTCGCTTAAATAATCCATTTTACAATATTTCACTCTTAAGCTTTTCGAAAATTCCCATATATTGGCCGTCAACTTAAAGCGCTTTAGCAGTAGGCTTTCTTTCACTCCAAAGAGACATCGGTTTTATTTATATCTATTGGCAAAGGTAAGTCTCAAAAAAATTTAAGAAATCCTCTCAACATTTGAATATCTTACACACGTGAAAATCCAAAGCTTCTGTGCAAACTTTGGGCTTTTTACTGTCGGCATTAGCATATGCACTCAACAACCGCTGGTGGTTTCAACATCTTAAGCCAAACGAAAATTCAAATGCGCAGAAGGCTTACTTTTAGTATGAATTTCTAATACAAAATTGTTAAATAAACATTACTCTCAGTCTCGCATTGCACTTTCAATACTTTTAAAGTTTATTTTTCATAAGAAACTAAGACATTTAGCATAAAATGATGTAATTTCCACGCAGAACTGTATTTTTGTTAAAATTATATTTACTTATAAACTATAAAGTGCTTCTTCAATTAATTATTCCTCCTTTTTGATTCATCAAAATCATAATAAAATAAGTAAAAAACTTCAATCAAGTCTCTTTAATTTTAACATATTATTAATTTATGTTTATTTTACTATTTAAAATCTGGCAATGCCTAGAGTCACGCAGTAATAACTTGGTGCAGGTATACTACGGCCCACCGAGAATTTCTTTATAGAAGTTCTATATATTTGATTTGTATGCAATAATATGTCTATCATATGATGTTTTCGTATGGTTTGTGATTGCTTTATAATTATAATAAAATTTACTTTGTTTTCGCTTGCGTGACAAAGCAAACACACGTAAGTGACGTGAATAAAAGGAAAGATCCCCTAATAAAGTTAACATTGAAGTTAATTGTTTTTTCTTCATAAATGAATCAACAAAAAAAAACAATAAATCTGTGATTTCGTTATTTTATTATTAGATAACAATGAAATTTTTCAAATCCTGTAAAAGTGAAGCATTTTTATGAGCAAAATTACCCGGGCAGTCTGCGACAGGGAGGTATGCTATACGTTACTAACCTAAGCTAACTCTCAACCAAATGTAAATCAACAATACTGCGTCGCGGAAAACTTTATTCTAAGTTTAAACCAACTTTTAACGTCAACGGTCGAGGCGAGGGAGCTTTCGGTGTGGAATAGGAGGGTTTTACAGGGCGCCGCATGCAAAGTTTGGCAAAATAGAATCTTCTTAGTGCGGACCGGTGCACCTTTTAAGGGTGGGACCAGTCTGAGTAAGGGGTTAGGTTAAGCCGAGCGGATTTTGTAAAAATTCAATTGCATTAACATCAGAGCGTATTTTTATAATCATTTTAAATTGAATTTTATTATTTTCTTAGTAAAATATTTTCGAACAAAACATTTATGAGTGCACATATTTAATAAACGTAAAGACAACTATTAATTGCCATAGAAAACATTTATAGAGCTATTTTTATTTAATTGCAATTTATAAATGAATTTTCACTTAAAATATAATAAATCATGATACATTACATTTTATTAATAATAAAAGCATTAGAAATTTTATGATTTGAAATATTATTATATTATATTGCTTTTTATTGATATTAACCACGCTTTAATTTGTTTTAAATAATATTAATCAAAAAAAGTAATCTAGGATTGAACTATGATTTTGTATGTTTTATATAATTATTTAATTTTCCTTTTAATATAACATAAAGAATTCTTTATGACAGAGATATAACACAATGATTGGTTGGTAATTGAGTATTTTTTTTTCATATTTAATTTCAAATAAAGTAAATGATCGTTTTTATAGATTGATTTTTGTTTAAAAATAAATGTTGTGATATTTTTCATAAAGAAAAAAATTGGAGAGAAAAATTCTTTCCATAAACATAAAGATGCATGATGCTTATTTAGGGGAAAGAATAGCATCATTTTATTACATATGTATTCATATACCATATATTTCCTAATCTTAAGACACGACACTAAAGCAAACAATATTTCAGCATGTTATTTATTCAAAATTTTAGTACTATGTGACTACATATTTATAATTTATATACGATGAAATGTTTATATATTATCTAACAAATCAAATATTGTATGAAATTTAATAAAATATTTATTTGTTCATGTTTAAGCAATATTTTCAGTTTTTAATTGTTTATATATATATTAAATAATAAAACAAATTTTAAGTACTTAGTTCCACAATATTTTTTTTATTAGGACCGGTTTCGCTCACCATGAGCAATTATCAACTGATTTACAAACAAGTCTATTTACACAAAATATTTGAGTTCTTGAAAGTGATTATATTATACGGAAAAAGTTGTATTTTTTTAAGTTTCTTGCACTATAAAATACTATGAAACTTTTGTTTACGTAATTTTTACGTTTGTTGTATTAAAGTAAATGTAAGAAATGACAATCTGTGCTCCGCAGGTGCTACTTGGATAACTTTAAAATTTATCTACGCACAAAGTTTACCTGAGCACAAGTTCTCACGTAAAATAACGAAACAAACAACTTCAATAAAAACGGCATGCAGAAAGACCTACTTAAAACACGTTCCGGATTAACATTCTTAATAATTTCTAACTTGATGACACCCTTTCAACAAATGCAATTAATATATTTTAAGTATTTTAATATGTATACAATATTTTATGACAAAATGTATCGCAGATATTTAAAAGTTGACGAGCCTTCTTCTTACGCTTAAGTGAGACAAATTTGATCAATTTAAAGGCATTGAAAATTTATTGCTTAAGAAGCTATTTGTTTACTTAAACGAAAACAATCAAATAATTTATAATATTTATGAGAGAAAACATATTCATACAATTTTCACGAGTAAACATGTATTCAATCCAAATCTTAGAGTTTTATATTACTTCATTAAAATTACTAAGCTGTTGTGATTTTGTTGGTGATTTTTTTAGAAAATACTAGAATTCAATTGAAAATATTCCACGTCAAAAGTAACATTTTTAGAAGTATATATAGGATCAATTATGAAGACGTTTTGCAAAGATAAGTTAAAACCATGATATTTTAAAAACCATAAGAACAATGATATTTTTTCTTTTAAAAAGTAAAAAAATATACATTTAAGAAATATTATGAACATTAATAAATATCAACCACGAGCTTTGTAATATGCGTCATAGAATTATGTTATATATGAAAATATTAATAATTGATTCAGGGTGTTTCATAATATTTCTAAATTAAATTTAAATGCATATTTTTGTAATGAAATCAAATCTTGAATTATTAAATTTGAATTGCAGTTCCATCAATCACCTTCAGTTGACATCAAAAATTATTTGACTTTTAATTTTTATTAAAAAATAAAACACGATATTTAGAACTATTTACACATTTTTTTATTATTATTAAGATAGGGGCTGGCTTCAACTCGGCTGTAAGTTGATAGTGCTCACGATAAGCGGAGCTTGTCCTGATGTTAATAATATGATATTGTCGATACAGAATTAAATATTGTGATTAATTATTTAAATAGTATACGTTTCCGCTAATAAGTGAGAGATTTGCTTTTATTGAATGTCTGTTCTTTATTTTAAGCCATCACAAAATTATATCATATTATGTTTTAAGGAAATTTGTCACGGCTTTCCTTTTTGTTTTTTTTTGTGTTTATAAAATATTCTATAAAATAATGCGAAAAATTCCTCACAAACCCTCTATATTGCTGATCAGATTTTCAATAAGCAACATAATTCTGTGCAGCTTAAAAATGAACGCGTAAATGGATAGTGCATCCATTAGAGTGAATATTTAATGGTCCGTACGAGAGTTATAAACGTTCGCAGATAGAATTAAATAGTTTGTTTATCGATGCGATAAACGAATCAACCTATAGATTTAGAATTATTGCGACCTAAGTGTTGAAACGACCATATATTGGTCTTTAGTTCAAAACAAACGTAGTTTAGTAACAAACAATACAATATTTATTGGTGTTTATAGTTTATTAATTTTTTTTGTTCTTGTTATTAATTATTCTTGACTATTTGTTGATTATTGGTAGAAATTCTTAATCAGGTTGACTCACTTTGTAATTCAATGAATCATGTTTTGAAAAACTGTTGCTCAACAGATATTTTGACGCGGTCTTAAAAGCTCTGAATAAATATTTTTTAATGAATACCTTATTTTTTGTTTTGAAATCCTTTTCACGAGTTTTCAACGTAATGTTAATTTCATAAAAATGTTAATTTCATAAAAATCAACCATAATATAATTTTCTTCATTGATTTTATGTTTTAATGCAATCTTCGAGCCAAAACAGCTGTGCAAGACGGCTCTTAATATTATTTTAAACCACAAAGCTTTTAGATGTTACGTGTAATTTTTGAAACAAAACAATCAAGAATTCCTCATATTAAAAGTACAGCACGCATAGCGAAGGCTATATGTTCAATTGAAAATATTAATAATCAAAACTTTGAATCCTTCTTACTCCTAAATGAGCAGATTAAACAACATTACTTATTTAAGCCTTTAAGTTGGATCATTCTGATTCTTATAGATTTTCTGAAAGTTTTACAAATTATGAGAAGAAAGAATTAGATAACTAACTGTTGTTGTGTTTTTCATCAACAGTAACACGCCAGTTATTTACTTTCTGGGACAGTTGGAATACTTTAATGTGATTAATAATTCTTTTCTAGTATAATCAGAATTTGTATTTTAAGATTTCTTCAGTGGATTTAAAATATACATTTTTTTTAATTTTTTAGAGTTTGTCATTTATAAATTACATTCTTTCTACACACCCTTTCCAATAATAGTATATGAATATATATGTAATACATTACTTTTACCTCATCCTTGAGTAAATGGACTAACGTAAAATAATATAAAAAAAGCCAAGACGGATTTGAACGGTTCGAAAATCAACTATTTGATATCGAGAACGCTTAATTTTGGCTGGTATTATTTTTTTATTATTTTCAATTATGTAGTTTTATACATTTAAACGACGATTTAAATATTCTGACTTAAATAATTTTTCAAAGAAATCAGTCTCTAAACATTAATCTGTCGCCCATTTTTCATTAAAATTTAATATTTTCGTTCAATATTTAATAAGATTCAATTAGCATTCCCGATACGAATATTTTATAATGTACAGCATAAATTGGCTTACATTTGTCTTTTCATCCATTCAATTAACTCTGAAAACATTTATTCAGCTTCTCAAAAGATTTTACGATCGAACGGCGGTTATAATATTAATAACACTCACGTATGTCATGCGATATTAAGCTTATACGCAAATATATGTTATATTTTGATGTTCCCACTTATTCGAAACGTTGGTAATTAACGATAGCATTTAATGAACTACACAACAAGCGGGATTTATGCGTGTGAAATAGAAAATATTTCATTCATGCTAATAACAAATGAAGTTTGCCCATTTGATAAAAGTTACCATTAATTAACTTATGCTTCATATGATGAAACAGCAAATTAAGTTTTATTAATTATCTACATGATATTATATTTGTTTATATTTAAATTCTTATAAAACAATGTATGTCTAATGTATCAAAAGTATGCTATTTACGATATTGACAAAAGCTTGATGATATTTAAATAAAAAATATAAATCTTTTTACACTTTCATATTATTATTGAAATGCGATAACCAAGTTATGAGTTACACATCATATGAAAGTGCTCTGTATATTTTATGCTGAATTTATCATACTAAATTGGATGTAAAGTTTTCGGAACATATATCTATTTATTAAAATACCATAATAATATGTAGCACATATCATCATCAGCCGAGGTCGATCCACTGCTGGATGAAGGCCTCCCCCTGCTTTTTTTTTCCAGGAGGGTTGTTTGGACATAGCAACACCACGCTGCCCGGGCGGGTTGGTGTTCGGATTTCTGTCTGGGTTTTCCTTCCCATAGCCAAGAGAACACGGCACGCGGTGTTCCCGAGCGGTCACCCATCCAAGCACTATCCGCTCCAATGCTGCTTAACTTCGGTGATCGCACGAGAGCCGGTGCTTTCAACGTGGTATGGTCGTTGGCACATATGTAGCATATATATATTTCAAAATCATATAAAATAATCGATGAGTGATTTTTTCCGATCTAATGATAAGGTTATAAGACCGATAAAGGCTGAATTTTAAAACTTTGTCCGTATCACATACATATAATTTGAAAATATCATTTTTGAAAAGAATTAAAAATAAAAACACTTTATACTTGATAAATAGTAACGATTGCTGATTTCCCAATGAATGGTATTTAGTGGCAGAAATTAATTATCCATCTCTATTAATTAATTATATCAAGAAAAAATATTTTAATATTATATATATTTCCATACGTAATAATTTATCGAGTATATTGTATGTCTTATCATATTATCAAAGCTTGTACAGCATAATAAAAATGGGACCAAATCAAATTCGTTATTTCTAATTATTCAATAAAATATGTTAGCTGTAAAACTAAACTGAACATATGTATTTGGAAGTAGTCGTTGATCAATTTATCATTCAATTTTTCATAAGAATATGCTTAGGTAGCTCCAAATATAAGCCGAATATTTTTTTACATACACAGTAAAACGTGCTAGCTCTTTTGTCAGAAGTTTTCCAATTATTTGTGAGGCGTATCTATTGAAACAGTCTTTTTACTTTTTGCTCAAGATGGTGATGTAGAATGAGTAGGCCTATCAATTTCCAAGTCAAAATATTTCACCGTGATTAATTGGCAAAGTTTCTCAAGACTTCATTAAACTGTTGTCCGTCTTAACTTTAAGCTAAGCTATGTAATGAAATCTGTCTTAAAAACGAGAACTTTTTCATTACTTACGAGTATTTACGAAATTTCAACACTTTTTAAGCCTTTGTTGTTTGCTTTATGTATTTTTTCTACTGCAATTGGGAGTATTTTGTAAGATTCCATTGTCAGAATGGATTTATTACTTTGTGAAAGATTTCTTGATATTAAAACAAATCCGTAAACATTAGCCAAAAGAAGGTATTTTTTAATTTTATTTGTTTGCATTAAAAGTGGCAGCTTTTAAAAGCCCAAAGAAGTGCCACTTTCATGCTTTTGAAGGAAACTAAATACTCATGCTATTTTTTAATGGAATAAAATTTCAATATTATCACACGCACTATATAAGTATGACATATTGAATGAAGTACACACATTTTTCAAATAAAAAATAACTGACGACACTTTTCTTGCTTAATAAAAATAAGGAAGCATAATAGCTCAGACTATAATAATAGAACACACATAAATTTACGATTAGAATTAATGGAAGACTTATCTTGGACGTCTACAGTTTTAGAATTTAAAATCATCCACCGTAAAAATTCATTTTAAAATGTTCAATTACCAAATAAGGTGGACAGAATGTTTAATTTAGTTTTTGAAATAAAAATTTATAGTATTTTTACAAATACAACAATAAAAAGTGTTTCGGTTAAACGTTAATACGCAAACCAAACTTGCATATGGAAAACTCTTTTTATAATATATATACAAATGCTTGCATTTATATTTAGTCTATATCACTTCCATCGAATCTTTTTCTTTGGCAAATAAAATAAACAGACACATATTGAAGGCAATCTAAGTAATCCAATGCCATCGAAGGAATCCAAAGGAGTATTCGATTCTATTTTTAAGCGTCTGCATCTAGATTTGCACAAATTCGAAACATGAAATTGACCATTAAGATCGAGTAACTTTGATAGTATATCAAATTTAAAAGCGGTTTTCTGCAATAATTGAAATCATATTTTTATTTTAGGAACCCTTCATTAAAAATTCTCTAGTAAGAGCCATATCTACATTAATTTCAAAGAAAACATTTCTTAATTTTGATTTAGAAAAATGTCTTTAGTCTACTTGTGCTAATCTTTTCTATTTAGTTTGAATAAAGAAATCTACATTCCATGATCCTATACAATTTTGGTGCAGTACGCAAATCATATCGCTTAGTTTTCTTTCGTCACTCCAAAATCTAATGGGATTATTGAATATCGTTTTCGCAATTCAATTAATCATGAGAAGAATATAAAATTATATTCATGATATCATTTTATAAATTCAATAAAAAAAGCATCCACACATATAAATATATATTATATTATATATATATACTGGTAATTATTATATAGAGATTTCAATCGTTTGGTTATAGTAGCTTCACTCAAGTTGATTAATCAGAATTCAAGATACAGCGATTACTTTGTTGTATTTCTCTTTTGATTAAAAGATTATGCTATAAAAAAACAAACGAACATATATTAATAAGTCAATAAATTACATAAACATTAAGCGGCTGTCATATCTCAGTACTAATTTCAGGTTTTATGAAAAAATAGTACTTTGTTTGCAAGATATAATGTCCTTGGTCTACCTTTTTTATTTATAAAAATTTATCATAAGGAAGTTATTTTTTCTTCCTAATGCATATTTTTATATATTGAAATCAGATATCACACAAGAAAACCAAGATATCCCCAGCACCGAGCAAATAACCACCAACACTATAAGCATAAACAATACAAGTTTTTCTGGCATCTGCAGCAATTCAATTGCTTTGAACATTTCTCACTTGTTATTATTTATCTAAGATTGTAATGTTTAAAACATTAATAAAATAAATTGAAAATAATATTCATCGGCGATAAAGTTGAGTAGATCAAGCAAATAAAAAAATATTGACTTTGCCCACTATCCAATTTCAATATGTTTGATCTTTATTGTTTATTGTAAACAAATATGTTATTCTTAATACTAAAATAACCTAAAAAAATCTTCGCGAATCATTCATTATTCATGTTGAAAAAAAGCTCTTATTTTCAATGAAACCTATACATTTAAATGCTTTCTTTTGTGTGATAGTATCACCACTTTTCATATATCTGCCGGATGCACACTCTTGAGGAGATTGCTTATTTTTTCCGTCACAAATTGTGTCACAGACATAAACTCGAAGAGTACGGGATTGGCAGGCACTAGAAGCAAATGGAAGCTTTGATAACGACCGAAATATTCAAAATCTTATCGCAAATAGATAACCGTAATAGGGAAAACTCCGCATAGGCTGAGTTTTCTTTTGTATTGCCTGGGTAAACGTATATAATTTTATTTATTTGATCTTTTCTTTGATTGTCTTATGGACTTTTTTGTGTTATTTAATTTTTGTTAAATATAGCAAGTTATGCTTTATATTCTTTTGTTATGAGTTCCTATAAAACTTTTAAAAACATTAACTTTTAATTTCTTTAACCACGAATAGATACTTCTCCCATGCATCTTTTGGTGCCATGAATAATAAAAAACACTCGCTTAAATAAATAAGTTACGATATTTGTTACATTTGGAGTGAAAATATATATTTTATTATTTTTTTTTCTTACGGAACTACCAAGTGCTAGCAATCCCAGCTCAAGATCAGCAAAGAGTAAGGTAAACAAATTGCGAAAGTCTTCTTACATACCTTAAATACCCCCTACGAATTTCATATCTCAAGACTTATTCATATTCTTATCACGTCGGATATACAAAAAAAGTAAATGCAGTTCAAGGGTGCAACCCTAGTCAACCTTTTATATCCAATATGATTGCTAGCATTTACAAAAAAAAATATTTTTGAAATAAAAATAATTCATCAATTAAAATAAAAATAAAGGCTATCTATCACCCACATCCGACCGAGATATATTTTAATAAAGAAAAATTTTTGTTTGATGTAAATGTGTTAATTTGGATCATAAACAGCTATTTACAACATAAATCAAAGTGATCGTACCATTTCAAAAAACATTAAATTGTTTTTTCTTCACTACTAGTCATAAATTACAAATACATGGTAAAATAATTCGTACGTTTTTAAAGTAATTTTGTGCATACACATTCATAAAGAACGAAAGAACATTAATTTCATATTTCAGGCTTACATTAACATTTTGAAGCTTCTTGGAACCTCCATAGCAAACTTTTATCATGTAGCAAAAATTATTTCTAGGATAGATAAAACTAAGCATACCCCATTATTGTTTTTCCTGCCATATTTTTTTCACTTATTTATCAGAAAAATATTCCAATGAATTTAAAAAAAAACGGAAATACGATAGAACAAAAAAAAAACAAAAATTAAACAAAATATCATGTATTGTTATCCGTAACTTGTCTAACCCCATAACTTTTTTTTTATTTTGTATAATTTTGATTTAGAAATGTATAATTATACGCTTTTTTTATCAAAAGCATGCTACTTTATCCGTGTTTAATTTTATTTGACAAAATTTTCACAAAGGCTTTATTTTTTGCTAACGCAATAGTTTTGGAGGCAAGAAGTAAAACTAATTAAACGCACGTGTAATATATTATATCATACTTCCAAGCAAGAAAGCTTTTTTTTAAATTATTAAACAATACATAAACTACACATTTATTCGCAAAATTTAATATCATCTCTATTTTAGAGTTCAGCTTAACTTTCCTACAAAAGATATACTTTTTAATCCGCACAAAACAACAAGAAACCATTATGTGTATATTATAATATACAATTATGTAAAACTTTTTATACGTGATTTTTGCAGAATGCATTTTTGTAAAGAAACAATAGATACTAGTTTGTTGACACTACTATGCAACAGGGTGATTAAAAATTTATGGTGGTCACATATTATAATGATAAATTATGTACCTGTAACCTCTTACCCACCTGTCGCCAGTTGGCGCTGTCTGCAGTGCCAAGCGTTCTCCCAACAAGCGCCGCACCAATTTGATTCATTACTTTTTTGATTAATTAATCACCCTCTAATGAATATTAAGTAAACGTTCATTTTTTATGGATGACCTTTATCGCCTACCATTTATTATCCTTTCGCCAATGTCATTTTAATTATTCGCTGCTACTGAAATTTATTTCCTATAAAATTATAATGAAAAATTCTTTCGTTAGTTGATGCTGGCGTAGGTATTTTTCGAATAAAATAATAGGTTATTCTTACAGCCTCGCATAAAATACAAGTTTACTAATTCTTACGCTATGCTCATTTTTGTGTATTGCTTTTTTAATTGAAAACGACTTACCAAAACAATTTATTTTGGATTAATTTATGCTTTTCAAAAGCCACGAGTTCTTCACGCTAAAAAATGTTACATTGTTGATGATACGTATATAGTAATTCGGTTTTTTTTTCTTACATAATCTCAAATAAAATTAAAAATATCAGTTTTTTTTTTTAATAAAATGATTAAACTACTGATTTCAAAAAAAAAAAAAAAAATAAACAACATCTATTATTCTCATATAATTTTATTTTGATATTATATCGATATAAATAAGATTTTAAAATATATTTAAATCGAGCAAGAAAAAAAATGTACTACATCAAAATAAATTTACTTTTACGTTATAGGCAATTGCCTAAGAGAAATTTTATTTTATGTGTATTATAGGAACAAAATTGCTTGAAATTTTTAGTTAGATAGTAAAGTTGGCAAGCTTTCTATGCGAAACTCAAAGATTACCAGAGCAATTTATTTTTTTGTTCCAATACATTTGATTACAGCTCGAACCAGCGATGCATTGTAAATACGTGACTAGAATACAAGATTATAAGCCCACCAAACGTCTAAATCCTTCGACTTCTTCGAATCACGCTTCGGTGGTTTAAACATCTACAGAGCATTGTTGCCAAGAATAATTATTTTTAATTTTGACGCATTTTTATAATTTTCTTAAAACATATTCTGTAATCGCATTTAAGTAACACATTTAATTTCACCAAAATTATATTTTTAGCGTCACAAGAGTGACTTGCTAATACTTTAAGACTAAGGGAACATTATCATCTAATTGTGTTCATGTTTTAATATACTTATTATCTGTTTATTTGTGCACACAAAAAAAAAATTTTTCTTATTAAATGAAAATTTTTTCCAGTATTTTATCAGTTTAAATATGCTTTATGAAATAGTGTGATATGTATTAAAATATTTTACTTAAATTTCGTTTTAGTGTTATTAAGTTAGCGTATTATGTTTAGTGTTAAAGATATTACATCTCATATTGTAGATACTACTTTCGTTAATAATCGGTTTCAACTCGAATGGATATGATTTATTAATTTTTGAATAATTATAATCGTTTTTGAAAGTTTACATATATTTATTGTTTAAGCTATACAATTTACACAACAATTGTCTTTTCATCTTTTTGTGATTTTTTTCAAAAGAAATAACACAAATCCAATTTTCTTAACCTGAGAAAGTACGTTAAGCAGAATTTCTACGATTCTAAATTGCGATTTTTTTCGCTCGGAGGCCGTTGAGGTGGCTTAGTCGTCACAATTCTTTGGATTCTCTAATAGACCGAAATAATTTCCGTAGGGGAGAAATTTTGCCCACGCTGAGCTTTTCAAAGCGCCTTTGCGTGGTTGTATTCTGCAAAAGACAGTGTGCAGTGCTTATTCAATCTATATTTATATGTGAATATAAATGAAATCAATCTAAGCTTCTGAAAAAATGAAAGAAATGGTGCTTACTGTGCGATTTGTAAATATTATATATACATTTTGATAAACATTTCTCAAAACATACTCGCAGGAAACATTATGGTAAAAAGAAGATGCAAAAGTATCTTAATTATAAAATATATGTTTTCAGTGTAGTAAAATAATTTTTTTTGGTAAACAAACAAATTTCAATGTTGGTGAATATAACGGTGGATTATTTGTTAATTATTTATTCAAAATATATAAATTTATTGTTAATCAATTGACAAAATAAATCAGCATTTTCTATTTATCATTTGTTGATTTTTCTATAAAAAATGACAATTGTTGCACGGCTAACATTTTTGAGAGAGTATTCACGGTACCGGCAGACAGAGTGAGCTTTTCATCCAAAAGCTCTGTGAAATCTTAAAGCTTAGAGTTGCGTACACGTGACACGGCGTCGCAAGAAGTTTTGGCCGCTGTCACACAGCCCGTTGACAAGGGTTCGTAAAACAATACTAAAGGTCCCGCAACGCGACGTAACGAGGGCCTGTCTTAATGACCGTAGACTTTCGCGATAAGCCGCGTCACACTGAACTCCGGACGCCCAGGTCGATCACGGCACAAGCTCGTGTTAAGGGTTTTAGATACCTATCGCTTTTGAGTGATATGCAATTTTAAAGTTCACAAGCATCTTACTTGTAAGTTTATGAATTACTAATATGATATGAAGAACCATGATTTTCCAAGCGATAGAAGGTATCGATGACATGAATAAATATAGAAAATCACATTTTATCAACAACAGTAGAATAAGGTCAGATATACGCATTACTTTTTTTTGAGTTTTACTATGTGAAGATACAAATATATATTATATTATATATACTTCCACAAAATGAATTGGTAAAGCTAACTGATCGAATAATGCTCGAAAATTTTATTTATAAAATACCAATTTTGTCAACAATTTATAAATTTTTTGTTTATTCGATGCAAACCTATCTAAAAATATTTTATATAATTTTAAATATTTTTATCTTACATCATCGGTGACATATATATGATTTTGTATTAGTTATTCGTGTCACGTGTTCCATTTTCTTTGTACTTAATTTAGGTTTACATCTTCCTTTTATTATTTTCGGAGCAATCTAATTTGATTTTGAAATTAATGGTTTTTATATTTTCACTTTCCACATACTCAACAAAACAAAGAAATTGAAAAGAGATTAAAAGTTAACGCTAAAAGATTTTTTCTATTATGTATATTTTATTAAAACTGTACGACTTTTTATGGGATTGAATTATGATAAAAATCAGATTTAAATAATCATCTTTAAAAAATGTTTTTTACTATTTGAATTTTTTGTCTGAATAAATCACAATTTTTCGAAAAAAATGTTTTCTCTAATCGCGAGCAACATCGAAACTGAAGCCGATAATCATAATATTTGAGTATCACTAAATATCTTTTTTTTTTCAAATTTCTTTGCATAAAAATAGAACAGTTAAGACAATTTATGTAACAATTCTTAAAAATCTATTAATTGAAAACACCAAAAGTTTCAAATTAATTATAAAATTTGAGAACCATCAGTTGATATCATTGTTAAATTATTTGTATCAAGCCGTATAACATTATCATGGATATTTTTGTCCTAAAATCAATATACATCACTCATTTATCGAAAGAATATCTGATTATTAATACAAAACATTAATCACAAAATAAATGGACAAACTCTCGAAATATTGAATAAAGGTGAACTTTCAAAGTTTAATATCCTAAAAAATTTCAAACATGCCAAAAATTAGAGGTAAAATATAATTTTGCGTAGAATTTTATAAAAAAGTCTACTAAAGATTACAAATTTTCAAAGAAAAAATGTTAACAGGAAACTTGAGACCGCAGATGTTAAAGGACATCATTAAATTTTTAATATCCGAGCATAATTTAAAAATACACACACAAGATACGCGCGGCAAAAAAAGGTAGCCAATTTTTTCGTAAGGTAAAAAATATTAGTTACATGAAAATATATTATATTCTTATTTTTCTTCCTCCCGGCTTATTTTGTAATTTTATGGATACGAAAATAATTTCAATCCTCAATTATAATTTTTTTGGAATGCCAGTTCCATTGTACTCGGCATTGTAATATTTCAAAAACAAAATTAAGCGATTATTCTTGCTAGCTAAGTAGCTTGTAAATTTGACTATATGTTAAATAACAAGAACATTCTTTAAACAGTTTTATATTTGGAAATAATAATAATAATAAATGTGTTTTTATCTATTTGGATTTTATAAAAGAATCAAATCAACAGAACAATATGTTATAACGTAATACTGGTTCGTGGTAAAGTGGTTAACTAGGTTGCGTTGTTTCCGGCATTGCATAAACTAGTTATTTATAGTTTAATGCAAGGTAATTAAATAATGAACCTATTGTTATCACGTGAAGATGAGCCGTATCTTTGTACATTTTTCATTGTTAAATTTTTATTTCAAAGCAGTCTCATTGAAAACGATTTACGTCGGACAGGAGTCAACAGTTAAATAAATTAGTTGGGCGAATAATTAAAATTGAATTTGTAACTATAATACAAAAATTTATTTATATTCAGTCTAATCGATTACCTCTTGTAAATCGTCACTGACAATACCCGCCTATCTCCTCCCACTAGGGTAAAAGTTATTCATCTGAGCTTATCGCTAATTGCAGGGTGGTGTGATGTTCATCATCAACGAGTATTCAATTCTAACATTTGAAATTATTCTAATTAACGGTCCGTCTGCAGGCCGCTAAGGACAATTTCCTCTCTTCAAATAGCTGGAGACGGCCATTGGGCTACAAAGGCTGAGTTAGGGGGGATCGGATGAAGAGAAGGTAAGCCAATGACGTACTATTTATGGAACACTACTGAAATATAAAGTCTTCTGATCAACACGGTGAAAAAAGATAGCAATGTAATTTAGTTCTACAAAATTATTTTCTTAGATAGTTCTGA
Organism: Himalopsyche japonica; assembly: GCA_028555115.1. NCBI lineage: Eukaryota > Metazoa > Arthropoda > Insecta > Trichoptera > Rhyacophilidae > Himalopsyche > Himalopsyche japonica. Next base: position 2,545,189 of record JAHFWJ010000015.1, read on the forward strand.
CGATGGCGTGCATTGCTAGTGAATGCCAATTCAATCAAAAAATCTTTTGATCAATGTATCATAGACCACTTAATCAAAATTATCTGTAAAAAATGTTATAGAAATTTTAAAATTATTTAAACGATTAAAATAATAATTCATGAAATATTCTTCTAAAATTGTAATAAATAATAAATGTTTATTCTTTAAATAGTGCTCCTTGGATTTTTACAAGTTAGTAAGAATCTATTTACACTTGTAAAAAAATGTTTTTAGTCGTAGAACGAAAATTATTGTAAATGCTAGTAGAGTATTTCTCTACTTTATCTTATTGAAAATCTGTTGGCAAGTATCTATATGGAAAGTTCAATAAAATACAAAGAGATTGGCAGGTGACAGGGCATATTGAAAGCAATCGTAGTAGCCATATATCTCTAAAATATAATGGACATGACCAATAAAGGTGGAGTAAGTTAACATAAATAACATAAACGTTTCTTGTAAAATAAGTATGAAAATATATAAAATAGTAAGTTATATATTATGTTATTATCATCTCATTGAAAAATGTAGGTATAAAATTGACTAAATCCTGAAATGGAAACTTTGGACACACGCTACTGTCACGCTTTTGTGGGTACGATTTTGGCATAGTGGCAAAACTGGCAGAGTGGCAATTGTACAAATGACCGATCCTGCTCTAATTCGTTGGACGAGCGGGTGCATATTTATAGGATTGGTAAACTGGTGACGAGTAAGTTATTTGACAACTCAGCCTAGTCGAAGTTTGTACTTGAGACGCAATCGAGATTTGACGATGATCTCATGAATCCACAAATATTATGCTGTTTCAAATTTAGAGTTTGTGTTTCAAATCCTTTTTTCACTTCTAATGTCTTGACTATAACTTTTTAATTTCCATATTTTATATTAAAAAAAATATCGCAGGTTTTGATCAGTTGATAATGTTTGCCATTAATGAAACCAATCCTGATTTTAATAAAGTAATATTAAGCCGGAGAAATTTTAGTAATTCTGTAAAAGTGTTTTAATTACAAATAAAACTAAATATCTTTATTCAAAACTTGCTATAACATAAAAAATAGTTTCAAATAAAAGGTTATTTTTTTTCTTAATTATATTGAAACCTATGCCAACATAAAGTATGAGCGAATGTTTTTTTAAATATTTTTATTGCCGAGGTAAATTTTAGATAATATACATAAGAAAAAAAAGAGAAGACGAACAACTGAACAATAAATAGTTCTGATAGATTTTGTTATTGTTGAAGAAAACAACATTAAGTACCCAATTACTCAACATTAGGAATTGGCGCGATGTGAAAAATGCTTTAAGGTGATCTATATTGATCGTTATACTATTGTCATTAAAAGCAAATATTCCGGAAAACAATAAAGTGTTGAAATATTTAAGTTAATAATATAATCTTAGAATGTGCTATTATAATCTTATTTATATTGCACGGTGAAAACAATACCAATGTATGTTAGTTCTACAAAATACATCGCTATTTATTACACCGTGATATAATGGAGTTCTACCAAGAATTCCATCAAGTGCCGATTCAATCAAGTATTAATATTGCATTCAAAAAAATATAGCGTTTTAAATTCTCATATATTTTGTTTGTGAAATTTATTTCTAAGTTTCTTGTTCCAGCAAAAAATAGTTCTTATTTGAAATATCATATCTTTCCATCAAGAAGTGACAATTAACACCTTAAGAATAAAGAATACTCAATAAATATTTAACAGTAAACTCTCATCACGCTTGAATATGATCTAATCTTCACTATCAAAGATGAATTCCTTTGCAATATGTTTTATTACAACAAATTAATGTTAACAAGGCACACAATAAAAACATACGTCGAACACCTTTAATTCGAACGATTTTTCACAAGATATATCTATGATTCATTACGTTCACCAAAAATATCTTCTCATGCTGCTGTTTATTATTGAGTGTGTGAAATTTAAAAAAGTAATGCGTGTATTAAAATTGCGACATGTTTTTTTATCCGAGAATATGAAACACCCCCAATTTAAATCAAACTTATTTTTTTAAAATTATATTAAAAGTTAAGTTTCATATAAAACATTCGTAGGAAGTTTCCAAAATCGCGTGTGGCCAAAATGTCTCATCAGCGAAGAAACAAGACATCCCAATATTTTTGAGCCAATCCGAAAATCTGTTTATAAATCATTCAGCGCCTGCAGGTCAAAAATAAACTTCTCAAACAAGTAGGAAGCTTGTCTGACGTCAATTCATTCATCATTTGCAAATTAAACGAAGCGCGACGTCGCTACTTCCCTGATGGGTTATACGGCACATAATAGTGTTGTTCATATAGTGTCTTTCTTAACACATTTGATTTTATAAAATAGTTTTATAGACGTAGGAGTAGGGAGAATTATTCACTTAAAAATAACAATCACTGTCAACGTTCAGATATATACAGTTTCCATAATTTTATATTTTCATGATCGTGACAGGGTTTGCTCATAAACACGTAAAAATGTAGAAATAGTACTAAAAATTGTCTTCATAATTTTAAAGAAGCAAATCGATAAAGAACTTCAAAAGTCAAAAATAGTGTCTCAAAACACGACATAAATTTGTAAAAAAACTACCAAAAATCCGTATTGATCCAATTATATCGTTAATAAAAAAAATTGTCCACTTACAACTTTATTAAGCGCACCTCAGATTTGAGGTGTGACAGTAGCATTATGCTCCAAAATAAACGGGCAATATCCGAGTTGGTCACCGAGCCAAACTTTTTTTAGCTTCGCTTAAAATAATTAATAGAGCTGGTCACAGCTGTCGGAGCAGGTTGCCTTATGCAATAAGCACAGCACTCACACCAACAGGAAGGATATTCCCACAGTAAATGGACGATGACTTGCTGTGGCCCAAACACTTGGCACATATAAAATAAACATCGATTTAATCGTTGTGTGGGTACACTTCAGCGGCGGTTTTCTTAAGAAAAGATGTTAGATTTTCTTTATTACCAAAGTATCTACGGATATTGTATTAACACATAACGCCAATACTTTGAGAAAACATTGACTTTGTAATACAAACATTGACTATCATATATTTATAAAAATGTTTTATATCTTTATGAGTGACTTAATATAAAATAAAATTACGAAATGATATTCTATATATTAAGCTAAAAATAGCAAAAAGTTGAGCTCTTAATTTGGTATGTATTCTTGTTGATAGCTTTTGTTGATCAACAACCAAAAAATAAAAATTAAATATAAAATGATATAAACTGCAACCTCTACAAAACAAATGCTTAAATGCAATGAATAATATAAACGATATTCGTTTATTTGATGCATATAAATTACCTAAATTATAAATTTATTAATTAGTTGAAACACTAAAAAAAAACTTTAACTTTAAGTTTATAATTATAACATACAATGTAGAACAGATTTATAAAATACTACATTGGTAAGTGTTTGGTAGATAATAAAAAAATACATTAACAAATTGTTAATTTTATATAGGACATATAGTAACAACAGGTTAATGAAATATTGTTTAGTTATAAGTATTTTTTAAATGTTTGCCGATTTAAATGAAACACTTATAGTCATCTTGTAAAATAATTAAACGACATTGTAATATTTAAGACAAACTGTATTTCACTTTTAAGGTGTTAACTGTCACTTCTTGATGGAAAGGCATGATATTTTAAATAATAAAAACACATTTTTTAGTACTTATTTCCACAATATATTTTTTGATCAGGACCGGTTTCGCTCATCGCGAGCATTATCAACTGATGCATCAACATTTCCTCATCTTTTTGCCATCATGTTTGAATTGATGAATTGATGATTTGTAATTTCATATCCAATACATAATACGCGCTCCACTTTTTCAAACAAATTTCTGGTATATTAATAAATAAAATAAGATTTGCTTCTCAATAAATGAAAATTAAATTTATCATTTTCCGAGTTAATCCATTCATTTAGATTGAATTGAATGAATTATGGATAAATCTGTTCACGGTATTTCGTCATTTTGGCTGAATTAGCAGTATATTATTTGTTGTATTATTATTTCAAGGTAGCATTAATTATCCATTACTAATATATTAGTACAGTCATTGAATATCTGTTCGTCCAATGATCTGTGCATCTTATAAAACATTTTCTGGATCGTCTTATATAGATTAATAAAAATCTTTACAAGAGATATTTAGCATTTTTGCTTTTAAATATTAATATAATGGTTTGGTGGCAAATTGCATGTCATTTTTATTTATCTTTAATAACGCTTTATACCTCTGTAACATGCGACAAAAATCATGCGTTTTATTTATCCAAAGTTGTGTTTTGTCATGATTTTCCCGGTAAATTGTATAGGAAACTGCGAAAGTGAATTTTTTTCATATTTCCAAAAAATAATACGACTAACCGACATAAATGTGTTGTCTAGGTACTGCAATCTTTTTTCACCGTGTTATAATGGAGTTCTACCAAGTGAATGCCAATTCAATCAATAAACTGCAATCTTTGTCTGCAATATAGGTTTATTTGTACTAATTGAAATTTCTCATTGATTTTCAGTCAAAATATTATAAATGTATGTACTTGATAAAGTACTCTTCTCAATTTTTGTCATTTAAAAATATTTATTAATTCACAAAACATTTGACTCTCTCGTAGAAATATATTTTTGACGGATGTGTCAGTGAAGTTACTAAGAATGTTTAAAAATAGTGTTAATTAAACACTAAAATCCTTTGGCATATTTTCGTTGAATTGCAGCAGGAATATTTGTTTTGCCAAATGAAATATTATTATTTTGTGTTATTCATTTTTGAACGTAAATATAGTTTTATAAGTATTGCATATACGTATAATATGTTACCTCACATGATTTTGCATCGTGTCGAATACTTACGAATACGTTATTCATTTTCAAGCTGGTCTATCATGCTAATTATATGTCAGAAGACAGGAAGCTTTTTTATAATATAAAAAGTTAGGATAATATAAACTGACAGCGAATCTTTGCCAAGACTTATTAAGTAGGTGCCAAAACAAAAAGATTCAAAGAGGTACAGTTTTATTAAGTGTTTACTAAAAATGTTATGCGATGTGTTTGCGATATTTTGCAATAAATTTAAAAAAAATAACATAAATACAATTTTCGTAAGAAATATATTTTTTTTTTAGTAATACAATCAAGTTATTGTTTTTTTAAAGAAACAAGTTAAAAATGATTAGCTCATTCTCAAGGGTCCTGATAGATAAAGTAAAAAAATTATTGCTACCATTACAATGTGTTGTGCAAAAATTATGATATTTTTTATGAATATTACTTTATTCCTTTTGCTTAAAAATCTCTTATATTTCATTATATTTATTGAAATGCATAAATTTTATGTAATCTTCAATTTTTATTAAAATATTATAGTTATGTTTCAAATAAAAAGTAATCCACAACTTTGTCTTCAATAAACGTTTGCGACCCACCATCTGAGAAACGTTGTTTTCAAAGACATTTTATCGATTAATATTTTGACTATAGCTCAAATTTAATAATTAAGAGCACTTAGTATGGATTGGATTTCCTCGGCATCATTTGGTCCATATTTAACGCTTCGTTTATTACTTACTTTATCTTAAAATTATTTGAAACGAAAATAATTGTTTTCAAGATTTTTATTCAGTTTCTTGTATCCAAGCGCCTACGCAGTTTCCGCTATCTGACCGTTGTCTAATTCACACAATTGCAAAGACATAATTAAGCGTTTTCTACTTCAAAATGTTATTTATTGGCCAGAAAAGCGATATCAAAGGCGTTTTCCCGATTTTATTCGGATAATATATTTTAAATGACATGATACTTTGTTTGCTAATTGCTTTTGTATGTTTTTTTTATTTCAAATTTTATCTTAAAGTTGTCATTAAAATATCTTTCGACAATTTTATTATTCAAGAATTACTTGTTTTATATTTAAAGACGGAAAACTAGTCTCAATAATCTTTGTTTACTGTATATCAAAGACACTATTTACAAATATATTACTAATTCAATGACTGACTATCCAGCGGATTAATTTATTATTCAAAAAGCGAATATACTTATGGAAAAGTTTTTCATTAATAACATATTCATTATATTGTACATACACATACTTAGCACATTGATATTTTTGTTTATTTTTTCAGTATGTTATTTGCCAAAGCACGCCGCATAAAAATCAACTGTAATGCCATCAATTAAATACAAAGGGTCTTTCAATGTTAAGGTGATATATATTCAATTTGTTGTATATTGTACAATAAAGCACGGAAAATGTTATAGAGTTGAACAACGTGTGCAAATCATCTTAAGAGCAAGATTATCTCGCGTGGTATTGACATGTATTTGCTATTGAGATTTTGCGATTTTACGTCTTTAGACTTTTTAGTTTTAGGCAAATTCATTTGGGACTATTATAAATTGCAAGTCTTTGCAAATTAACTACTAGAATTAACGCGCTCCAATTTAAAATAACAAAAGCCATCCAATAAATTCAGCTAGATTTACGCGGCAAATTCAATTATAATAAACAAGTATTTAATGATCTAGGTTTGGAAAAGTGCTAATTCAAGAAAAATATTTCCATAAAATAATAAAAAAATTTTACACATATATTTTAGGTTATTATAATAATCTATTGTCTTAAGAAACGTTGTAGCGACATTTCCATACTATTTTTAGTAGGCTTAATTAAGATTTTGTTTTACATAAAATGAAATTTTTAGCTTTTAACGAAATCCCAAAAAGAATTTTTATTAATAATAATAACTATTGTAACAACCTTCACCTTTTGAGAAATTCACAAGAAATTCAATTTTTAACAAGATAAATAATTAACAATATTTTTTTTCGCCAAATATATATTTTTTTATATTAATCACATTATATAAAAGACAGTTATGGTTGAAGGAATTCGAAAACGTCAAACAAATGAAAGCATTTACTGGTCGCATGGATGATCGAGGAATAAACACCCTAATGTCCAATTAGACAAATGTTCCTGGAGACATATACGCTCGATTGGGGCAGTCAACACCACTAATTGCTGCTACAAATCGTTACATGGTTAGGCTTTCAAATAAACGCCTCCTGGCGATCTTCCCACACGTTACAACAAGTTCTGAAAAATGAATCTTTGTTCAAGAGTTAGAAATAGATTAATCAATTTGATTATAGGCCAATCTTTCAAAAATAATATGTACATTGATTCTTAAGATTTTCTTGTTGTAATTATCATTGTTTATCGGCTTTTAAGAGGTCGTTTATGTTCAGTTAATTTATGAGTGAAAACTTCGAATCGGTTATTTTATCTAAACAACGAAATCGATGGCATATAATAAATCGCATTACCGAGCAGGAAAACAAATACGATTAAGTTTTATTGAATTCACATGAATTTCTTGTTTTCTTACAGTGACTATTGTTAACAATTTAGTGCTGCTAAATTGTTAAACAATGTAATTAACTCATTATAATGTATCCCTTAAGTTTAATACACTTCATATCGACTTCTACAAAGATTAGATTGTTCACAAACAAAGCATTTCCTCTACAAAATCTCTCTTAAACATTAAGCTTGTACAAGTATTTTTGAGAAGAGTTTTGTTCCATATACTTCGTGTCTAGTATTGATTTTTAAAATACAATTTGTTTTATAGAAATTGACATTATGGTTACAATATGGTTCTTAAAATTCGTAATGTGAACAATTATAAATATCTATATATCTCAAATAATGCAGCTTTTACTATTGTTCCCTTTTTAGCAAAATACTGATATAATTTTTAAAAATCTATATATCATTCATACCTTCAAACTAATGACAACTACAATTAGTGTTTAAAGTGTAAGCATATCAAACTAAAATTTATTGAGAGCCCAATGGTAGGATTTTAACTTCTCAGAAAATTGATTATCGGTTTAAATTCTATCAAATGCAATTATGCCTGATGTGTGCACGAAACGTAAGCAGGTTATTTATTATGCAGATTCTATTTTTCGACGAATTTTAAGCTATTGTATGGATTGTATAATTTTGGAACCTTTACGCCTTTCCCTGAGAATACTTAGCCAACCATTAGCTTGCATTGAAAGCTTTTCACTGTATTTGAACATCAATAATATCTATGTTACCAGTGAATTCTGTCACAGTCACCAAACAAATATTTAATACTAAATTATTTCATAATTATACATAAAGATTTTTTTTATTACTAAGCATTCGTTACATTGAGAGACATTGAAACGTCAACATATAAATGTTTAATTTATGATATCGACTGAAGGTGCTTGATGGAATTTCAATATCAAATTTGAATTGTTAAAACTTTCTACGATTCCACATGTTAACCAACGACCCGGACGACGACTCGTCAGTTCTGTTGCATCCGTGTAATAAAATACCTGAAGATGCCGAAAGACGAAACCCGGGTCGTTAGTAACAAAACATGTGGAATCGTACAAAGTTGTAACAATTCAAATTTGATAAAAATGTTTGTTGAGGCAAGGCAGAATTTATATGAAATAATATATGATAGAAAATTTATATAAAAGTAAGAAAGATCATGTTTTAATTAAAATACAACTTATTGATTGAATTGACATTTACTTAGTAGAACTCCATTATAACACGGTAAAAAATGGCAATGTATTTTAATTCTACAATTTTTTTTATAAAAAATAGCTATCAATAATTCTTATAAAAAAATTGTAGAACTAAAATACATTGATATTTTTTCACTATGTTAAAATAGAACTTGTTTTACACGATGATCAGGATCAGTTTCTTTTACAGAAAGCATCTTATACTCAGAAATTCATCTTATCGTTATTGTATATTTAGGATCGTTAAAGTGTTCTCTAAATTTATTGTCATTTATTAAAAGTTCACTCCTTAAAAATGAATGAAAATGATTTTACTGATCGCTCAATATCAATTATGATCAAAATTCTACAAGCCATCATACATAGTCATGAATTAAGATGTCAATTTTTCTTATCTCTCATGTAGCCGATAAATTTCCTTGGTAAACATATTACCTTAATCATTAAATGAAAAGAAACTATTAAAGAATTTATTACAACCAGTTCAAAAAAAAAAAACTCGTCTTGATATACTCAAGTAATAGTGTGTATGCCTAGCATTTAAATTTGACGTTTTTGGAAAGAAATTATACAATCAATATTTTCTTTCAGAAAACAATTTGAAATGCTCAAGAAGCTACAATACCATTTACTTTAATATAATTATATGAAAACGTCAATTTTAAATTGAAATGTAGAAATACACATTCGCTTACCAATTCAAATAAAATAAATAAAATATAATGCTATTTGAGCTCTATTTCAAAAGAAGCATAGATAATAGGCGTTACTGAGAATATAAGATTGATATGTCTATAGCATTTGAAGAATTTATTGTTGAGAAAAACCTTTTATTCTTTTACATCTGAATTCGAAGTGAATCTTGAAAATAAAAATATCGTTTACAGTAAACAGTAAAACTCTTTTGTTGATGTAGCATACATGAACATGTAAGCAAAATAAATCTTCATCTGTTTTGCACAGCCAAGCATAAATGTGTAATTTAATGAATACGATGGTTATATCACATTTAATAAAGCATTTTGAAATATAGTAAATGGCATAAATTTTGTTAAATATTTTGAAGACAATTTTAAATCAATTCATAGTTCATTTACTAAAAGCATAGCTATTCATATGATATTAAGTAATCTTCGATATAGCACGATGGTAATTGTTGCTTATTATACATAAGTAAAGGAGAAATCAATATACCTCATTATAAAATTGATTTGATCAATAATACTACTCAAGAGGTCAGTCCTACAATAATGACTTATTCAAATGGATACAATCTATGAGTTGTGTTAATATCCGTTAATATCATCAAAAGTATCTGATTTTCCACGATAAAATTCGAATCTTTCATAAATAATATATACGCTTCGCACATGTGACGTCACACAACATTTTAACAGGGTAATCGAAAAGTTATGGGGGTTAATAAATCTATCGCTCAAAGTATTTACTTTTCCAAAGCATTCGCTTTACGTGGCACCGTAAAACAAATTGGTCGGGAAGGAATGACATGTATTCAATAAAGATTTTTATGGGAAACATTCTCGTAAAGCGGGTTCGTGTCCTAGTGGCTCGGTGGCGCGGTGCCGATGTTTTACGTTGTGAATGACAGGCAATTTTATAAGAATATTTTTTTATGATTTCTATGGATACATATATGTATCTTAATAAAAATAATCCAAAGTCGTCTGAAAGATATTACGATGTATTTTTAAATTCTTATTTATCATTCCATTAATTAATTAGTTTTTACATAGTCTTACCTTAAATCGGTTGTACTTTGTAGTTATCCATACAGGTGTCTGCAAATCTAAAACAAAAACAAACTGTGTTTATTTTGAATCATTCCACTTTTTTTAAGTAAACTTCAAAACATTAGACTTCAAATAAAGCAGTCAAAATTATAAAAAAAAACAGAATGTATTTATCGCGTAATCACATAGCTATTATCAGTGCACTTGGAATCGTGAAAAACAAGTAACTCTGACTATTTTTTCTATTTGACAATCTCGAGTAATAAATACCTCAATGTACATTTGCTGGATTGGTTGATTAATCTTTAATTGTATGCTCATATAAAGGAAACGAATGAAAAAACCTGACCTGAAAAAAATTTTTGAGCGACTCTACAGCCCTGGCTATTATATTTTGAACGCGTGCTGGCTGATGATTTCGCCTGCACTAAGCCGAACGCCATGAGTAATGCAATTTTTTGTATTGATTTTCCTACCTTTACCAAAATATTAAAACTAAAATTAGGAAAGCGTGAGCTAGAACTATATGCCACATGCATTTAATTTAATCAATAAAAAAGTAAGTTTTATTAAATAATAGACTTCTGGCTAAAATGGTCACTCTTTTAACCATATTTGAACGTTACTTGTGTCAAAAATAATTTACCGATGAAACCAGAAATATGCTGATCAATATATATAATACATTTATTTAAACTGCAATTGACTAAAATGTTCAAAGTGATTTCACTTCTAAATTCCATATGACACGTCTTAAAATTCTCATGAATAGGACAGCTGACATAATATCATAATTAAATCATAAATGCGAAAAATCTGGTATAGGAATATTCAAAAAATATTTAGGCTTCTTAAAGTAATATTATTTGTTTGAAACTTTTCATCAGACGTCACGCAGCTTTATCATCAACAGATTATCTTGATAAATCACAAAGAAGTTAAGTACGAAAGATTAACAACTATATAAGTTGGCCCATAAATTTGGGAAAATTGTAAGGCACGGAACTAGATTTAACAACACAGTTAAAAATTGTAGCATTATCAGAATTAATTCGTTGTTTTATCTTTTTAATGAATACAATTTTTAAAAGTATAATCTTCCTACGGATTTCATAAATAAGCATAAATTTCTTTCAGAATTCTTAAGACGATAGTATTATTTTGACGGTATTAATTTCCAAAAATAATTATAGGTAGTAAAAATAGGTGCAAATATCGTAATATCTACATAATAATTTTGAATATTAATTATACACTAGCGAATTAGACTAACAGTCTACAAAACTTTAAGTTAAATTGATGAAAATACATTTCATCAGAATAAATAAAAATCTTGATTCTTTGGCACAATAAGTAATGTAAATTGCGCACCAGCACTACGTTTTAAAAACAATGTTTCAAAATCTATCATTGTCGACTAGAAACACTTTAAGAAAATAAAATATATCCCAGACAAAAAGTAAGATTCGTTAAGAGTCGTGTTTGTTTGTGAAAACATTTGTAAATAGGGTTCTTTGAACTATTTTCACATCTCATTTATTTACTTCAAGATTCGTTAGTAATCATATTAGTCTGTTAAATATATTACTTAAGAAGACTCCCGGTGGTATCAAATTAATCAATTTATTAAAAATTATACATGGGTTTTTACGGTTTCCATATTGAGCAAACATAGAGATTATGTAATAAAATAAAAGTTATTATTTACTTCTGTAATTGTTAAGACACTGTTTAGAATAGCCAAAAATAAATATAAGGATCGCATGATGCTTCCGGAGTATTTTTGGTTTTTATTGATTGGACTTCAATGACAATAATGAATTATGTTAGTTCAAAAATATTTAGATGTGGCTTTTCTTGAACACAATAAAATATCACATAAAATGTCTTCATCAAAATAAGAACTTTAATAAATTGAAGAGACTTCAAAATCTAAAAAAGTCTAAATAGGTAAGTAGCAAGCAAAATTAGTATAAGCTACGATAAAAAGATTCACCTCTCAAGGTTTGTTATTCAGTAGATCAACTTCTATGATGCTTCTGATTCCATTTGACCGAGTCGAGTTGATTTATTTTTTAACGTCAATTTTCAGCTTTCCTAGTAAAATGAATAAAATATGCCTAGCCTAACTATGTCATTTTTGTGTGTTAAATTTTATGTTTGATACGGCATATGATAATATTTCTACCATTTTTTCGGCTGATATAAATTACACTAAATTTACAATATTTCCGTTTTAAAATATAAAATTTTACTAAATGTATATACGTCATGTTTTTTGTTTTTTTTTTACAACATTTTGTATATAATGCAAAAATAATTAATTCTTAATAAACTAACCGTGACGATTAAATAAAAAAAAACTTTGAATTTCAATAATGCTGAATACGTGCGTTAAAGACACTTTAGTCAAGACAGTTTCATGGTGTAGGAATGAAATTAATACCGATCATCTATTTATCTTTTTGACTGAAGATTGATTTTTTTTAAATATATTAGAATGTTTTCTATCAATATAATACACATTCCTAATACGTAACCTTCCAACAGACCAAAAATAGACAATCTTCGTCCGTCAGACGGGTTTGTTTGTCCGACGAACATAAAGGGTAATTTAGTTTCCCCAAGCGGACAGTTGTCGGTGTGCGACCTGACCTAGCAAGACTCCTTTGAGTGTGAGCTGTGATACAAGCGTCTACCAGTCAGATGACCAAACTTCAAATTATACAAAACAGCCATAAATTTGCCACTAAAGGTCGAACCGTGTTATGTAAATAATTTTATAGGTTTGAGAAATTATGGCAGAAGTTGACATTTCGGTTTAACATCAGTTACCAGCGGAGAAATAATTAACAATGTTTACCTCTGAGTAGCCAGAATCAACATTTGTTTTTGCAACATAATATCTTTTGTATAAATTTAAATAACCATCAAAACTATGCTACCACGCCATATAAATCTTCTATGAAATGTTATTATTATATAAGATAAAGTTTAAAAAAACTAAGATTATATAATTTATGAAATCGACTGAAGGTGCTTGGTGGAATTTCAATATCAAATTTGAATTGCTACACTTTTGTACTATTCCACATGTTTTATCACTAACGACTCGGTTTTCGCCTTTCGGCATCTTCAGGTATTCCGTCACACGGTATCGTACAAAGTTGTAACAATCCAAATAAAAAACAAACTATGATTGTAAACAAATTTATATCAAAAAACCTGCATTGTGAACGATTATAGATTTCTTAATTCCATAATAATAAAATAAAAAAGTTAGTAAAGAATTTATAGAAAAATATTCAGACTAAATAGATTTTTTATTACCAATCGAAAGATATACTGCTTAAGTTTTTAGTGTTATAAGCCACTTTAATTCATTTAATGACTATTTTTTACTTTCATTAAATATTATTTTTTATTTAATATTTCATATAAAGTATAAGCTTAATAAAGTTAGAGCTAAATATATGTTTGAAACGATAAACATAATTTGATAACATTGATTGAATATTAAACTATTGAACACCGTGTTATTCGACGGTCTTCCTTACAATACCCAATATCAAGCAATATGGAGTTAGATTAAATACTAAATAAGTTTCCAGCAACTTTTTGGTCACATGAATTTATACACAAAGGTCGTCGGCGTCATCCTTCGCGGGAAACAGCGATCTCCACACAAACAATACGCGAGAGAGTCGTCCGTCAGAGGCTAGCGCCGCGACGGCCGTGAGAGCCTCGCGATAAAAACGACACCACTTTGGGAGCGATAATTTACTACATGAATTCAAAATTCTGGACATGGCTAATTTATTGTGTAATAGTTGGGTGCAAAACGGAATTAAATTAATATATTCATAAAAACACAGTTTTTATGTTCTTATGACGTATACAATCTGTAAAAAAAAAAATATGTCAATCTGAAACCAAGTTCATTATTTGGTAAAAAAAAAGTGTAAAATTATTATTGATAACAAAAAACTAAGCTCATTCAATATTTAGTTTGCAACGTCACAAAAAAGTTGTAAAAAATTGTTTTTTATTTCTTGACGTAATCATAAATAAAAATTAACTGCCAAATAAGTTTATTCTGGATAGATAGTCAAGATAAATATTATTTTTTTAAATTTTAACAAGCAATAAAAGATCTTTTACAAAGGGTTCCGAGTATAAAACAATCTCAATAAAAAAGCAATTTTTTCACTATTCCTTATATTACAAATATTTTTTTTATTGCTATTACAAAAGTCACGCCGCATTCTCTAATATACATAATATAAACTATGATGTGAGATCATTGATTTCTAAATGACAAAAAAATATGTTTCATTTCATAACAAATCGCTTTTCCAATTTTTTCACTATTTCTCATAAGTGCAACTTTGTAAATCCAGCACAATTAACTATTTTGTTTCCTATTTAAACAAATCAGCAAGTCAATGTTGTTACGGTTTTATTAATGTCATTGAACACAGGTTTTATGGGTGTTTAACTATTAAATGATTATTTTTAAAAATCCATAGGAATGAAAACAAATTTTTATTTAACTTTTTGATAGTCAGTTATTTTATTTGTTTGCCATTTAATAATTGTTTATAATAGTTTTTCACTATTTCAAAAAGAAAAATAATACCATGGAAAACATAGATAACATTTTTAGTATAATTTATTGTATTAAAATTTCTTTTTTATATTAAAAGTAGTTGTGATAGCTATTCGACTTCAGATTGCTGTCTTAAGTGATTCTTAGCCTCATATAGCTTTCCAATTTAGTCAACAATAAACTGATAAAGCGATTTTCATTAGTATAAAGATTTTAACAAGAAAATAAAAGATTTCATTTGTTCTATAAGATCCTTCAAACGAATATTTCTAATTATTGATTGAATTGGCTTTCACTTGGTAGAACTCCATTATAACACGGTGAAAAAAATAGCAATGTATTTTAGTTCTACAAAATATTTTTTTTTAAATATAGTTGATAGCTATTATATGAAAACTATTTCTGACGATGGTGTGAGCCGAAATAGCTATCAACTATATTTTGTAGAGCTAAAATACATTGCTATTTTTTTCACCGTGTTCAAATATTTTTATATATTTATTTTTTGAATTGTTACAATTTTGTACGATACCAGAGAAATGTTTTGTCACTAAAAACCCGGGTTTCGCCTTTCGGCATCTTCAGGCATTCTATCACACGGATGCAACAGAAATATTTCTATATTTCCGATCTAAAATTAAAAACGTTTTTAATTCAAAACACGGAGAAATATAGCCCCCATAAATAATAGAGCAAAGACTTTCTGGCAGTAAAGTAGTCGTGCAGTCCAACATTCAAACGCCCGCAATTTAAATATAGGGCAAATTGTCAAGATTCCGATGCCGGTTTACGACATAAAAGTATGGAATGCGACCAATTTCTCCACAGAGGGTAAGCTTTCGCTATTCACGAAGGAAAAGGCTTAAGACCCGCCCCTCATTCCAAGTAGCAGAAGCTCTCTGCGAGAAAAGGCAATCCGATTCGAATGTGATGCTAAACGTCTTAAATTGGATTTTTACTTAAGGGTATGAAAAACTTTTGTTTTGATAGTGCTTATGGACCCACATTATATTTATACTGAATAAATAATAATATCGCCGTTCGTGATATTCAATGAAATTAACACAGAAAAAATGTTACATAATAATACAAGATGACGCATTAAATATACTACTTTTATACAGATATATCAGATATATACGACCCGTGTAACTGATACACATAATACTGATATTTACAACGTTTTTAACTCTATTATAAATTATTAAACTATAAATCTTCATGAACTTAAGTATATTTACTAACAAGATAAAATTATTGAAAGAAAAATAAATCAAATAAGCGCTGGTGATTATTAAATCTCTTTTATAATATCATGGCGAATATTTATATTGATTAATTTTCCACTGTCCAGACGTCTTTCATTTTGTATTAGTTATTAAGCTCAGTTACTCATAAAAATTAATATAATAAATTTAAACTGCTTGATTCAACTTCATGCACACTATAGTGTATAGAGAAAATTTTTCTTAACCATTCCTAGAAAACTTTGAAATGTGAATAACTTTGTTACGTTACGGATTGCACCATTTAAAAGGAGCGTAAATTTGTAGCGGAGGTGATCGTACAACAGGGTACAACAGGGACCCTTTGAACTTAAGTACGAAACCTTATGTTCATATAGCATTAGAGGCTTTATAATAATAAGCTTCTTATGGTATCTCGATTTTTCGCTACAGATGTCGTTACTTTATTTAACAATACCAATATTAAAAACGAGTTTCAAAGAGAATATCAAAATGGCTTGTGCTAAAAATATTGAAAATTCCTTGTGTATTTCAATACATTATGACTATTTTTCACAACTAAGTACTTATACAAATAGTTAATTGATTAAAAACTTTCCTTCATAAGGAAACTTAAATTATGGTTGCACATGTTTAATGCGAATGTTTTAAATAATAAAAACACATTTTTTAGTACTTATTTCCACAATGTATTTTTTGATCAGGACCGGTTTCGCTCATCGCAAGCATTATCAACTGAGCTTTAGCATTAGCAACTTGAGCTCGCGATGAGCGAAACCAGTCCTGATCAAAAAATATATTGTGGAAATAAGTACTAAAAAATGAGTTTTTATTATTCAAAATATCGTGCCTTTCCATCAACAAGTAACAGTTAACGCCTTAAAAGCGAATGATTTCACGCTTAGCATCGTGAAAAGTGCCGTTTTTTTTACAATATTCTTCATAAAGCCGAACAAGTTGACTGTAGAATCAAACGTAATTTATAAAATTTTGCAATTGTCAAATAACTGTTATTATCATGATGCTAAAAAAATAATCACTAAGTATTCTATATTTATCACATACGAAGTAAGCATTAAAAAATTCCATGTACGTTTCGTAGAAATATCTCGTTTATGAAGTCAATAATAATTATTAATAACATACCGATTTGATTATTAAATATTATTTACACTACCAGTATATAGCCTCACGCTATTACTGAATACTTTTCCCCTAAATAATTTACATTTTTGTGCATTCCCCGTTGACCCCTCCCTTACTGCGGCCACCCACCACTCCTTTACAACCAGTGGCATGCCATTGATTTTATTGCACGAATATTTTTAAGGGTCAGAAAAATTACTGAAATTGATTAAAGAAAATTACTTAAAGGTCAGTCATCTTCTTTTTTTAAATACGATATATAAACAAATATTTTCATCCAATCAATTATATTATATATTTAAAAATGCTAAATTTATTTCATTCTTAATCAAACAAGCACGTTTTCAACAATTTCAATGGTTTATTTAATTTTCATAAATTTCACAAACAAAATTAAGAAATTGAATTGGATAAATTCTTGTTTTACATTATAAATTAAAACAGCCAATCAACAATAATAATACAATTTTTATTACTATAAATTTTTATAATAAAGTGTGTTTTTATTATTTCAAATGTCATGCCATTCCATCAAAAAGTGACAGTTAACCCATTAAAAGAAAATCATATGCTTAAAATTAGAATTATATAAGATTAGTAAAATTTGAGCACCACTCGGTCACGGCGGTGATAAATAATTAAAATAATCATTATGTGTAAATGTTTCCGCCACTGACCACACCATTAGTCCACGTGGACATTTCATTCAAGCAGGAAAGAATTTGCGTGGAATTTAGCCTACAGCCGCGAGAAAAAAACTCGTTTCCATATAAGTACCAATAGTTATTGGGTCATTTTGGAATTTTCTGGATTTTATCGGCTCCTTTCCTTCCGTTCTTTATTTTAATGGGACGATGTCGTTATTTATATTTATTTTCATTATATAACCAATGTACTTGACGCACGCATGTAGTATGATATCTAAAAAAGAATTTTCATTTCGAATTTTTATTGCTACGTTTCTTGGCAAAAAAACATCATTTTATGAAATACTCAATGTTGCGATCACTAGCACCTTCTTCACAATTGTAACAACGTTTCATCCCATTTTTCATAGTGAAATTTTTAAATGAATTCTCCTTTTTTTTCAAATCTTCACATGTCCAACGGGGCTGAAAAATCATTTAAGAATATCGTATTTTTTCCGTTGAATCTAAAGATGAAATAATTACCATGACGAGAAAAACGTGCGTGAAAATCGTAACGCTTTATCCAAATTCATTCTATAAATATTGTGTCAATAAATATAAATAAATGTACAGGTTGTTTCAAAATGACGGACACAACAATTACAAAGTAGACAGGTTATTCGCGAGAAATTCTAGTTGGCAAAGACCTTCAAAAGATGATAAAAAGAGGAAGTGGCACGGCTCGCGGTCCATACTTTAAGACAAATGACTCGCGGGGAATCCCCGAGGCCGACAAATTTTCACAAAATACGCCCGTCACGGGTTTGCCTCATTTATTTCAATCTGACCGAAATAAATCTGTCACCAAACAAGCGGGCTACCAGACCTTTATGAATGACAGCGTTATGAATTGTTCGGAATAACTTTTACCGGTAGAGAGGCAATGGGGAGTTCGCTTTGCTACCGCTAATTTAAGAAGACTACCGTTTCCTTAAGTTTATAAAATTGAAGAAAGTTGCAAACTTTTCTCCATTTAACCAAATTATGATGAAAGGGTATTTCAATAAAGTAGCGAATATAATCTGTTTAACTGTATTACGATCACACAATGTGCTTAGAATTTTCAATTATAATAAGACAATATACATATATCAATCAGTATTCGACGTTAAAAGTGTATTGATTTTGACAAAAATCGTAGAATAATAGATATCAAGATATTTTTTATAATCATTACAAATATAATTAACGTCATTCAATAAATAAAAAATATTTTTTTACATTGAAATGCTTCTGAAAATATAAAATGAATATGCTAAAATCCCTTAAATAATTTTCATAATACCCAATGTGAACGCTTCCGTTTAAAAGTATTAGCAAAATATAATTTTACGTTCAAATATTTATGTACCAAAAATTAAATTATTGTTGTGGATATATTAAAAAAACAGTCAAAGCTCTTAAAACTTACTCATGAATCAATATTTAAATAATAATTATTTTAACACGGTGAAAAAATAGCAATGTATTTTAGTTCTACAAAATTATTTTTAACAAATATAGTTGATAGCTATTTCGGCTCACGCCATCGTCAGAACTATAGTCAGTTCTGACGATGTGAGCCGAAATAGCTATCAACTATATTTGTTAAAAATAATTTTGTAGAACTAAAATACATTGCTATTTTTTCACCGTGTTATAATGGAGTTCTACCAAGTGAATGCCAATTCAATCAATACAATTATTTTACGTATTCACAATTATTTTTTAAATCAAAAATATTATTAACATATTAAAAAAAAAACTGATATTTTCTCCGATAATTAACTTATTGGTGTGCTGTTCAGTGTATCAATCTTAAATTAATATATACTCTGTATACCACACATTATGTAAATTACATTCATATGTGGAAAAAGTTGTTGGTTTTTTTCATCAAGAAAATTAGTCAACTTATTTTTTATTAATCTTGTGTTACCAAGTATTCAATTATGTCAAAAAAGTGCATAGGTAACGTTATTCATTTTTTCTATAATAATGTCGCTGAATTGATTTTATTAATAGCAAGCAATGCATTTCAGAGGTAAAACTATATTAAACTATTACTAAACAGTTTTATATAAACTTTTTACACCAGCTGATAATTAATTACAATGGCGCAATTATTTTTATCGAGATAGAAAGACGCACAGTAATCCGTACACTTGGATGGAAATATTATTGTTATTTGGGAGTGATAGTATGATTCTCGCATTGGAAACTTATATAATTAGGACATTGATTTTTCATTAATGTTTAAAAACACATGGAAAGTCTTGATAAGCTTCCGTCGACTCATCTAAACCTCAAAACGAGACGTTATAAAAGCTAGCTACAAGCTTTTTTTTTTATCCCGAATCTTAAATACATACTCTTGTAAACAAATTAAATGAATAACTTTAACAAACATCGTTTAAATAATACAATTATCATAGTAGGTAATGATAAAATCATAATGCTCCTTATTCAGGGGTAGTTTACCAAACTAAACAACCTCACCTACCATCTAGTGACACATTATTGAAGTACAATTTGATAGGAAGTCAATCAATTTGCATTCCAACTCAGAATGGTAATAGGCCGAATTAATGGGGTGTCAACGGAGCCATAATGCGTGTAGGTACGCATACATATATGCAAACGCATGATATTTTCCATAATTCAACCGAGGAAGACATAAACGAACTTCTTACATTTTTACCGATAAAATCAACGAAAACTTTATGGATAATTATTTAAAATATTAAATTTCCTTTATTATTGATCGTGTGTATAAAATAGTTACAGATGTGATGTGTACAAAAAGTAATAATAGCGTTGAATTGTAATAAAGTGAAGCAATGTATGTTATCTTCCAAAGAATTTTGTAAATAAATGAAACCTTCCAACAGTAATCATATTTTGTGACAGATGTTATACAAAACACTAAATACAATTTAAAATTTCTTTATTATGGTGTGACGTCATGAATATGCTATATTTGAATTGACTTTGTTTAATTGAGTTATCTTCGAATGACTATGGCTATATGTTACTTGGCTTAAAATTTAGCCTCTTTTCCATTGATGATTGAAGTACTTGAAGAACTTTTCTCTACTGAAAAGTATATCGGAATAGTTGTCCATCAATTTGTAGAAACATGTTTTTTGTTCGTATCAATAAACTCAATGATTTCAATATAAGTGTTCCTATATGATAATATCAAGAATTTGTTTCATATGAAATCCGAATATAATAGAAGACGCAGAACGAATTTGTTTTGTAATTAACGTTATTGACTGAAGGTACTTATTGTTATTTTAATATTTCAATTGCATCTTTGATAAAAGCATTTCTCAAAATAAAAATAATCTTCTATCATTAAAAAAGATACCTACTGATTTCAAATTGGTGGGTAACAATAGGAATTAGCATCAGGCATCAGGAGACTAAATATACGGATTTAATTTATGAGATTATCAGTTCATTGAACAAGTATCACGCCAGGGATAAAAGGGGAGATTTAAGAATATAAATTGAATTTAATTGACCACAGTAAATTTCTAAAATTTATAGGCCCCCATTGTTTTTATCATAAATTAATTTAATAAAACATTTGAGAAATTCATCAGCGACTGACTCTTTTGCAGTATTTAGTGTAAATAAAACTGAACACAGGCAATTGATTTTCATTATTATGAAATCGATTATATTGAAAGTTATTTCAGTTGTATGCTTGGATTTTAGGTTCAGTGTGTATGTTCTTCCTTTTTAATCAATTTCCTCGTGTATAAAACCGGTGTTAAATGTTTATTGTGTCAGTTTTGTTGCGAGTGTAAGATAGAATGTCTGAAGATGCCAAAAGGCATGAAATCGTACAATTTCTACAATTCAAATTTGAGAATGGATTCAAATTAGTCAATCATGTTTTTATTTTAGGCAAGACAACTAGAAGAAATAATATCAAATATTTTTTTATTTTCCATCACTGAGCTTTTGATTGTGATTCAAAAGAAATGGTTCCTGCATTTATCATCACACAAATTTTGTATACTCAAAACATCATTTACTCTCTTACGTTTATTATTATTGGGTATTATTATTATTGTAATATGGTCAAAGCTGCACTAGTTAATTAACTGCGTTTTGGTTAATATCAAGCCAATTACTATCAAAACATTAGGTATGCCCTGCAACCGTTACATTTAAACGCTTCGGCATCGACAATCAATAATAATAATTTTAAGCCATTAACAGACTAATCACAAATTTGCAAACGCCATCATTCGACATCGTTATTATAATAGCCTGTTCAAAGCAACGTGAAAATAGCCAAACTTATTGTTTTGGGCAAGTTGCTATTATTATGCTGCTAATATTTTTACACTGCCTGATTTTTTTAAAATTTAAATAGTATAATATTATCAGTTTTTCACATTAAAAAAGTATTTTTAAATTGCAATTTTTAGCTTCTAAGACGTTACTTGCACCTATATTGTGCTCTACGAAAATTTTTTGGTTGAAAGTCAACAAATAATTATTTAAAAGGTAAGAATATTTCTTTAAGGCAATCTTATGATTTTAAAGACCATTTTTGCATTTTATTGATTGAATTAGCATTCACTTGGTAGAACTCTATTATAATACGGTGAAAAAAATAGAAATGTATTTTAGTTCTACAAAATTATTTTTTTAAAAACTATTTCGGCTCACCCATCGTCAGAACTATGCTTAAAGTAAGATTTTCTTATCTATATATAGCTGTGTAGAAAAGGTACACAATACATCTTCTCTTCTGTTTTAACGACTTAGCTTGTTTCTTGTTCGCTATAAAATTAAATTTTTGCATATCTATATTTTTTTTAATTTTAAATATATTTTGTTGCCAATGACGATGCTTCACAATTGTCCTATCCATTAAATCAAATTTAAATTATTAATCTTAAAAAAGATAATATTATGGTGTACTAAAATTAATTGTTATGAATAAAAATACTTCACTTTTATCGTATAGGTGAAAGACAAAATAATAAATCATAACACAATGTTTTTGTTAATTTTAGTAACATTTTGTAATCCTTTTCCCAGTGGAATTTTCTCATCCTTGACAACGGTACGCAAGAGGCGGTGGGTGAGTTCCACCAAACAAGTGGCTGGAAAGATATATTCCTGTTTAATGATAATGGCGAATCATGACTTGTATGTGTGAGTGGGAATATGTGAGTGTATGTATGTGTGTATGTGTGACGCGCTTCAACCCTTAGACCCATTGTTCGCCCTCAGCCAACGCAAACTCTAAATAAATCACGCAGCGAACAACAAACATCACTCCATATCAGCTCTTCTCAACAAAGCTGCTACAATACAAAAGTCAATTTGAAGATAGTGAAAAAAATATTTATATATAATATAATATCGTTATACTTGTATTCACAATCACAGATTTTCACGAATTGTAATAAAAGTCTAAATAAAAAAGATTTTTCACATTTTATAATATTATATCAACCAACGGGAAATACTTCTTCTCACAACATCTATACGACCCTGAATACGAG
Source organism: Himalopsyche japonica (assembly GCA_028555115.1). Lineage (NCBI taxonomy): Eukaryota > Metazoa > Arthropoda > Insecta > Trichoptera > Rhyacophilidae > Himalopsyche > Himalopsyche japonica. The sequence goes on from JAHFWJ010000015.1 coordinate 2,568,814, forward strand.
ATTTCGATTAAAACAATAGCTTACAACTGCTAATGTCGTCACTTTCTCTATACTTTCTAACATTCTCGTAAGACAAAAATTGAACGACTAACTTACAACTTATATTCTAAAAAACAAATTCAATGGTGAATTTTGATTAAAAAAAAATAGCCGCAAAAAACAGTATTATGGAGATTCAAAAAGATATGTTGGCAAATATGAATAGTAATGGATATATCATATACAAGCTTACAAAATTTTGAGAAAAATATTTATTCTTTGGTCGATTTAATAAAATCTAATATACAATAAAATTTATGTCAAATAATTACTTGTCAACAGCATTAACATTAAAAAGTTTGAGTATCTTTTTGTTTCATGGATAGAAGCAGGTACCTCCTATTTTCTCGGTTTTAGAGGGTAAGAAAAGCATTGTGTCTAATTCTTTACGCTGCAATAGCTTCTCTCTCGAACCACATTCATGATGAACTGTGAAAGCGAAAATACTGTTTCCACTGGTATAATGCAAGCTTTACCACAAAAACCACCGGATACATTTCCAAAACTTTCACCTGAGATTTTACCTAGCAAATCAAAACAAAAGAGAATCATTTGGATTATTTGATAAAAAAAATACGTTGTTTTTATTTTTTTCATTAAAGAAATATATTTTGAACTTACAGGGGAAATAGTTTTAGATAATGAAATCTCATGCTTTGACCAATTATTGACATGATTCATTAAGGAGTATTTTAATGTTGAAAACTCATTCAGGAGAAATATAATACTTATCATCTTTTTAGCTCTAACCCAGCCGTAAGTAAATTTTAATGTGTGTTATAAAATTTCTCATATATTTATTTATGGATTCCCGTATTAAGTAATGATTAATAAATATCACTTCGTTTCAAAGCACAATTTTTATATTTATATAAAAAAATATCGGATATTATCATATGTTATGAAATAGTGTCAAAATAAACCTATAGTTTTAATCGTCTCATTTAATGAAATAATTTAAACTCATTTTCACATTTTTGTACTGTTTCATAGCTTGTCGGTAATGGGTGTGGGTAAGTTAGTTTTTACTAAGCTGGAGATGTTGAATACATAAAAATGCAAAATATGAAAATTTGGTATTAAATAAAAAAATGCAAAATATTTTAACTGAAAAATAAACTCATATAAAATACGCCCAGTCTTTATCTTATGAAAATGAATTTTATAATGATAAAGTTGTGTATTGGCTAGGCTACTGCAGATATACATATTATCACACATCGTGAAGGTGTACCTGCTTTCAAACAATATTTTCACAAAATTAGTTTGCATAGCAGCTGCCTAGAAGCACATGCACCTTTAACTTACATATTCATTATTAAGTGTTTAAGTTTAGAGTGGTGTTGTATCAGTTAATCAAGAAACTCGTGGTTGTGACGTACGCAGGGCAATCATAAGGCGGCGCGGCCCTGTCGGGGGACACTGAGCCACACTCGTTGCAGGATTTATCGCCAAAGTAAGGCCTCGCCGAAACAATGGCATTCAGTTTAATTATGTTAGGTCTCTCCGGTGTATCGTTTTACATAATGTCTGCGCGATGTAATCTTTACCGAGACCCCGTACTTGGATTCCCACCCTCGCGTTTCTTATCCCTCAAAATGTGGCTCTCAATAGTTTGGTAATCTGAAACCCTTAAACGTATTTTTAATTAATTAATACCGCTCAATAGATACATCAATTCGCATAACAATTTTAAACTTTACAATACAACGAGCATTGAAATTATACGCTTTAAGCGGTTTAACTGTCAAATAAAATAAATATATATTGTTAATTAATTGCTTATATTTTATATTTGGATTAAGAGTAAAATATGGCTAGAAATTATTAAATCTTTTGTCGCTTTTTCTACGTTGACTGTCAAAAATTGAATATTAAATAGGTGAGATAGAGCGGAATCATTATATATATATTGATGTACTTAAAATTAAATAAAAAATGAAAATAAATTGGTCTTTAAGAAAATAAGTGCATATTCACATGCAAGCAACGGATGTCAATATTATTACTTAAATATATATATTTTTCAAAAAAGTGTTAACGGATTCAGTCACTGATCAGTAATCAATATTACAAAATGTTAGATAATTATCATATTATTGATTACTTTTGTCGAAGCGTTTCCAAAGTTATGTTAGAAAGGTTTAAATAATTACTCACTGTTAATCAAAATTTATCTAAGTGATGCTTTATCACCGCATATAATTTTTTTATTGCTTGAATTTATGAGAAATAAAATTTATGTTATTTCAATAAAAAAAGCTTTCACACGAATAAATTCAATCAAACGATTACAATTATCACTCACAATTTTGTTAAAAATCGATTACAAAATCGAAACAAATCATATACTCAATTCAATCGAAAATATTTGCATAATACGGAATAAAAAACACGTCAGAATAAAAAATTTTATCCGATATGTTATATAATATTTTGCCGAAAATTACTAAAATCTTAATTCTATAGAATAAAATAATGGATCTGGCGAAAAAACGATTTAACGATGTTTCAAAAAATAGCGTAGGGGTCATCATCATTATATCAATAGGTTCTTTATTCTTTTAAACATTCCTTTTAGTATAATTGAATAATAAACTTTTTCTCTGAATCACAAGCATAGCATAGCTAACTATGATATTACGCTCGAAGAAATATAAAGGACATTTGCATTTACGCGAAACAGTAGATTCTCACAGAGTGAAACTTGAGAAGCTTCGAGATTTAGAGTATCTTTGCTCAGAGCTTTTAGGGCAGGCCTGGGCAAGCTTTAAGTCGACGAGTTATCCGCAATTGGGATAATGTTTATAGTTGTCCAAGTGGTGAGATGTCTCTTGTTTTGTAGACACAGGTCGATTACTCAGCACACTTTTGGGTGTGAGGACTCACACGAGGCTTGCGGCTACAGTCCCGAACACACGAAATGACTTTATTGAAGTAATTCTTTTTTTAAATTGTACACCATTAACGGCAGATTTGCTTGACATTAAAATAGTGGTTATATTTTTTTACAAATTAAGATATTGTTAGACGACATTAGCTTGCAATGTTTGCAAGATTTGATTTGCAGTTTTTTTATCAAAAGATTTTTTTAATTAAAATGCTATGCTTTTTTTACTACAATCCATATTTTTAGATATTTTTTTTTCTCTTTCTTGTTGCCATGAAAAATAATCAACAAATTATTATATAATTTATGATATCGATTGAAGGTGCTTGATGGAGTTTCAATTTCAAATTTGAATTGTTGACACTTTGTACGATTTAACATGTTTCGTCACTAACGGCCCGGGTTTTACCTATCCACATCTCCAGGCATTTGCAGCAGCAACAAAACTGTCACACAACAACCGATTAGCATCGGTTATATACCAATGCCAATACCAAAGGCTATAAAAGAGGAAGTTACATACTCTAAGACTAGGATCCAAATAAGCAACTGAAATAAATTTTAATTATATTAATTTAATAATAATGGCACTCATTTGTCTGTGATAAGTTTTATTAACGTAAAATAAGGTTAATACGTCTTTCATGAAAGGATGTTCTGCAAAAAATTATAATCAACTATCATTATAATGCAATTGGGTAATTTTAGGCTCAGAAAAACCTACTTATATCATCGGAAAGGATTAAACACAGGTGACGTAATAGACATGGTATTTAATAATTGATAACATGATTAAACGTTTTGTTTAGTAAGCAGGCCGCAGTTTACACCATCGGCCGTGCTAGCAAACTTAAAAGCTTGCGCATCTCATGACAACGTCGACGCCAACTAGTTCCTTCTTCCGGCGTCGTGGCGCTCACTCGAGCTCTTCGAGAACATGCAAACAGTCCCGTTTAATATTTCATCAGAAGTCTTGCTCTATTTATACCGTGGTGGCTGAGGGATATACCTTTGTGGGGAGGATTTGGAGAAACCTGATGAATCCAATTGTGGGGACGAGACGTAATTAAGACGTCGACGAATTACTTTAGAATATCATGAACCGTTTTAATTCAATTAACAGCACCAAGACTAGTAAGCACTATGCAAAAGTTAAAAATGATTTTTATTTTAGAATTAAATCACAAAAATCATTTTTATATAAAAATACATTTCATAAATAAATAGTTTTTTTCTAAAATATTTCAAAAATCACTAATATTTGAGATTACCCAACATTCACTTCACTTTCTTATTATTCCGTTATTGTTCTCTGACAAATAATTTCAAAATAATTTTGAAATAGAAAATAAATTTTTGGTGTTTTAATAAACGAAGAACATACAAAGTAAGGCGTTACAAATAAGTCTCCAATTTAACCGATTTCTTAAATTATTAACATTATGTGACAGCTTTATTTCAAATTCTTAAGGTTGTCTCTAATTCTGAAATGGTAAAACCAATAAAAATATTTCAAAATAATTAATTATTTCAAAATATTCATTAATCAAACGATGCTTTTCATCACGTGTTTTGGAAGCAATAAATGATTCAAAGACGTTTTTTCAAATTTTCTTCTATTGAAATAATAATCGAAAGTTTATAAATTTTTAAGCTCTTCGTTCCACAGTAAATAATGGAAAAGCGGTGTGCAAGCTTCTTCTGGTAATTTACATGCAAGCTCATATACGATATTTGACGACAAATAGATCTTCATAATATGTATATTATCAATTATTTAAAGCCTCACTGACTCGCATAGACCTCGAATACGATTTTTTTCTTAATTAAATCACTGCAAATTATTTCACAATTGTTTTCAACTACCATCATTTTATTATTAAGTTATAACTGCATTGTTTTAGTAATTCCGTTACCTTCACTGTCATTATTGATTTAGGATTTAAAAAATGTTTTCTTAATGCACATGTTTTTCAAAAAGTTTAATATTTGAAATAGGGGTGAAAAATGAAAACAGTTATATAATTACTTATATTAAGATTATACACATAAAATCAACTGAAAAGAACATGCAGTTGCCCTTAAAATTTTGACACTAAAAAGAAACATAAAGTTTTTTGAAGAAATCATTTCAAATTCAAACATTTCAAATCAAAAAAAAAAATAAAATTCACAAATAATAATGACAAAGTACTAACTATTATTTTGATAGCTCTATTGTGAATGAAGACAAATTTTTGAAATTTTCGTTAGAATTATTGGATATATATTTAACCTGATTGATGTTCTTGTTTACAAAAAAAAGTATTTTGTTTTTATGCTCTGTTTCCTCTATATAAATTTATAAGAATTACAATTTACAGAATAGCAGAACAATATATAACGGTATTGACAAATATAGTCCATACTTATTCCAACACCACGTAAGCAGACCCAATAAAATGCGAAAAGACAAAATAGCGTTTTCCAATAAAAATTCGGAAACGGCAATCAACGGAGATATATTGCGAACGAGAAAGGGAAAGCCACCCCTCGTACTAACAAACCACCCGCCAGCTTGAGATTTTCACAACTGCGTGCCCCATACTAAAGCGGTTCTCAATTCAACACTGAACATTCAACCGTAAATGTCATTGAACATAAAAACCTGTAATAAAACCTACGATGAAAATATAGTAGTAACACGTATGGTTTATTCGAAGACAATAAAAGTCATTTAGATAAGTAATAATGATATTTTTTGTGTCTTTTAAAAATAATAAACCATATACAATCATATTACGACTGAAGTAGCATTTACTAGGCCATTATAACACAGTGAAAATATAGCTTTATATTTAAGTTCTACAAAACTTATAAGATATGTATAGTTGAAAGCTATTTCGCCTTACGCCTTCGTCAGAACTAGTCAGAGTCAGTATATTTTGTAGAAATAAAATACATTGCTTTTTTCATCATGCTATTCATGTTAAATATATATTTTAAATACAATTGGTTTTTTTTTTAAACTGAAAAAATCAAAAAATCAAATGTTTTTTTATAATATTACAAATAAAAAATATTTTGAAAATTAGGATATATTTTTTTTCATCAGTTATATATATCAATATATTATAAATGATACATGAATATATATATATAATACATTCATTGATTGAATTGGCATTCACTTGGTAGAACTCCATTATAACAACATTATATAAAAAAAATAGCGATGTATTTTAGTTCTACAAAATCATTATTTTTTAGGATATAGTTGATAGCTATTTCGGCTCACGCTATCGTCAGAACTATGCTTAACTCACTACGGGGGACCGTTTTGTTTCCATAATGGACCATTTCCGTGCCATATGTAAACTTATTGATATAGCCGCCTTCTAGTTTCATTTACAATGTTTAGTTTTGTTGCGAGCAAGAAACAAGCTAGGTCGTTAAAACAGGAGAGAAGATGTATTGTGTACCTTTTCTACACAGCTATATATAGATAAGCAAATGTTCGTTTAAGCATAGTTCTAACGATGACGTGAGCCGAAATAGCTATCAACTATATCCTAAAAAATAATAATTTTGTAGAACTAAAATACATTGTTATTTTCTTTCACCGCGTTATAATACATTAATAACTACAAAATCCTTGGTTATCAAATATATAGGTTGTATTACGTTGTTAAAAGTAAAAAACAAACTTGAGTAAGAATAAGTGAAAGATGTGTGGATGACACTCAACATTGTGAGGTTGATATTTTGATTTTAAAATTGAGGAACCCTGAAAAATAAGGTTCTAACCGAGCCTACCCATGTATCACGGGGAGGTTGATTGGCGATTTCCCAGAGGTAAAGAGCCTTCCAGGCTGCCACCACCCTGTTTTGGTTTCCCACCCACCCTTACACAGATTTATATTTTGATTTTATAATAAACAATTTCACATTAAAATGAGAATCTCATTTTTTTAAATATAAAGTTCAAATTTTTACTTTTTTAAGCGTTAGTCTTTTATGCTCGCCGAGAGAAATTTTGATGAAACGACTGCCTTAAAAATCATATTTTTTCAAAATTTCATATATGACTGAAGAATTGATAGATATTGAATAACAGCCAATTATCTATTATCAAATTTTCAGGCACGTTCGAAGTATTTAAATCATATAAAATACACTAAATGAGATTTATATAACGTACCCAAGATCGATTTGAAGAGCAAAGCCGTCACAAGCAACCATGTCTAAAATTTCAAATGTTCAATTGTCAAAAAATATACTGAGTATGATAATCTAGAAACATTTGATCGATATGCTTATTTTTTTATCAATATACAACATGTACTGACAACATTACACTTTCTATAGAGGTCAATAAATGCACTTTTTAATGACGAAACTAAATAATGAATATGTAAATTAAAAATAATTTTAGTATTTACAGAAATTTAATTAAGCTATCATATAATGTGTCTGAAAATAAATTAATTTACATTTTTTTTAATTACACTCCCGCGAAGGCTTCTAGCATTTCACCCCTACAAAAAAATCGATGTAAAATCTACTCTTCTTCTATCTTTCTATATGTAACAATTAATGTGTGTGTGTATGTTTATTCTTTATACATTTCTACACCATTCATCTGATCGATATAAAACTTTCCAACATTCTTGAGCATACTCCCGCAAATGTTTATAGCTTACCACTCTCTTCCCACTTTCAAATTATAAATATATTGAATTAAAACGACACTATGAGGAATTAAATTGTAATCATAACGAGTTTCCTTGAATTTCCTTACTCTGAGATTGTAGCAACGCGCGACGGGTCAGCAAGTAATGTAAATAAATAAAAAATTGAGATCAACTCTACTGAATACTACGTGAAAAAACACTAAAAATGTATATATTCAAATACTTCCAATGTTTGTGATTATGATTATAAATATTTTTGGTAATCCAATTTCTTCAGAAAATTACACTTGTAATTTTTTTTTTAAATATTCCAATAACAACATTGTATTATATTTAATATGCGTCGGTTACAAATATTGCATCAGTTGTTCATTATTTAGATAATTGCATGTTATTTGGTGATTCTCTATTTGAAATGTACCTATTTAAAATAGACGGTGTTTATATAAAATGATCTTGACATAGTAATAAAATATAGTAATACCGAACTGTTGAACCTCTAATTTTTATAATTTAAGGTATCAACTGCGGGTGCTTGATAGAAAATCAATTTAAAAAAAATCCTTTTATTTATGTCACCTGATATTAAATTATTCGAAATCCTGAATTTAAAAAAAGTAGCCATTTCTATGTTTCTATTATAATTCACACACATCTGTGAACTTAAACGTATGAAGATCTTGAATGGAGAAACCATGGCCGTGAATGACAAAACATTTGAAGTTATGCAATGTTTCAACAAATCCCTTAAATTTTAAATTCATATTTTTAACATTATTATAATTAACAGTGTTAATAATCCATTAAGACTGCATACTCTGGTTGCACATGAGACTAGCATTTTAAAAATGCGTTAACACAATGTTTTTTGCAACTGAGAAATTTTCACCTGCCGACCATTTCAACAATCATGGTACGTATGAAAAGGATGTGTACATGAGATTCGAAATTTAAATACCGGTCGTTATGACAGATGTTACGTTATGTTTTTGTTTCGGTGCATCGCTCGGACTACTTGACATAAAATAAGAGCGGAAATAAAAGAGACTTTTCTTAAAAGAAATTGAATAAATTTTGTTTATGACTTCAATCAGGTAATAAATATAACAGTGTTGTGTCATTTCAATAAACGATGTTTTTAATAACTGACAATTAACTTTTTTAGTGTTTTCGAAATATGTACAGTGGAACCTCGATCAACCGTTCTCGCATAATACGTTTTCCCGGCTGGAACGCCTATTTTTTGTAGTCCCCTCAAACTCCCATAAGAACAATGTATGATAATCCCGCATTGACCGTTTCTCGATTCCCCGATTTCCTCGATAAACCGTCTAAATATTTTTGTCCCGTCACAAATATTATCCCGATTGACCGTTTGTATGGCATATTTCTCCGTATCTTGGCAAACAAGTTCGACACAGCCGAGTGCAGGTGTTATGCCTAGATTCGTTGGAATCCGCTGTACATGTTAGACGTAACATATTGGACGTATGTGCTATTTTTTGGGTTGAAATCCACCACACGCGTATTATTGTTTATGGTGCCAAAACATTTGCAGTTGTTTAAAATTCATAGTAATAATGATTCCTGTGCATACAAACTTTTAGTCACAAGTTAAGTAACAAGTCTTTGTTCCGATTAAAGTGCCAAATAACACAGAAACAAACTAACATAAAGGACTTTTTTAAGAAATAAAATAAATAATTAAATTAAAAAACTAATAAATAAATGTTTTTACGACTTTACTTGTTTATTATTATTTGAAGCTTTCCCGCATTCACCGTTTCCTGCATTTTACGTTATTTTTTCAGGGTCCCTTAGAAAACTTAAAATCGAGGTTTCACTGTATACGATTAATACGTGTACAAGGGATGGAAAATTTCATAGAAAAAATGAGGATCTTTCGACAATAGCAATTATAATATTCGTCTATAAAGATATTTATGCGTAGAAACACAAAATTTTAATATTTAATTGAGATTGAGTACATCTACAATTTAAAAACGTTACTTGTTTAACTGTTAAACTGTTAAAATTGTTTTCATTAATGACTCGAAAAAGGAGTTAAGTCCACTTTCTATCTATGTCAATTTTTGATTCATTTTAAACAAAAATTCGTAAGGCCAAGCTTTGAATGCTAACTGTCGATTTTATCACATATTTTCTGGGTTTGTTTGCATGTTTGTGATTTATATTCCAGATTACTAGTCAAATTCATTTTAAACATGGAACCAAGCGATTGACATGTAATGACGTTTAATCTTAAAATTATTATTTCATGACACTGGCAACTGCTGGATAATTAATATAATTCTCAAAAATATATAATGAGATTCTTCAGAAACATTCGATTATTCAAAATAAAAATTTTGCGTTTAGTGAATAAATTTTTGGAAAATAAAAATAAACAATACCGGTTATAATTTTTAGAAATGGTATTAGATAAGCAATTTTTGATATCTTTAAACCTCTGACCGGCATATATTTAAATGTATTATAATGTAATAGTTATTTCACATAACATTTTGAAGTTCGATAACTGTTTCTTCGTGGATTTAAATTTTTCAGCCTTTATCATTTGATTAAATATTTTACAATTAGTGATCAAAGAATGCTGATTAGATAATAAACATTCTTAACATAAGTTGTCATGTTTCAGTAAGCCAAGCGAAAAGGAAAAACAATTTCACTTAAATAGAACCGTGATACGATTGGTAGAAATAATAATGCTTTTAATTAATCAATCATCCTACCAAATATTTGATGAGATGAAAGCACGCAGTTATTAAGTACAATTGTAAAGTTAGCGTAACCGGCAATTCTAATAAGCCGCAAACTGGCAGAATATGGCTGGCACAAGATGACGCAATTCCTGAGATCAGACTCGTCTAGGCAAACATTACCAAACGAAGGTATCAGCAACCTAATAATAATTATAAATTAATTGATGTCAAACTCTGTATAAAAAAATCATTTGATTCACAAACAACAAATACGATTTAAAAGCTTCTAAAATAATGAAATGATGCATATCTAAAAGTACCTACTTAAAAATATTAATCTTACTACAAATTCAAATTTTTTTAATTAATAATCGTTAAAAAAATTTCATAGTGTCTTCTCAAAAAATCATGTGTCCATAAAGAATAATAGCAGAGTTAAAAAAATGATTGGTATAAAAAATCCAGTGGAAGAGACAAGCTTGATGCGAGATTCTTGCTTGTTTTAAAAGCCTGCAATTTATTTGAAAATAATTTATTGGTTATCTTAATTTCAATGAGTGACATTTTACTAATATTCGATTTCCAATTAGATCTGTCAGATAATGGTATTGCTTTTAGAAGCATAAAATAAATTTTTGAAAAATGTTCTAAAACATAATTTTTGAAGTCATCTGATTTTTTAAAAAGAGAACATATTAATCGAGTTCCAACTGTCACAGTGAATGTTTCATTTGTTAAATTTACAAGGTAAATATACTTTTATAAGGATTCCATACAGTCGTCAAAAGTTTATTTATGTTATATTGACAACAATCAACACCGGAATATTTCAAGCATAAACAGACCTTGGAGTCTTATATTGATAATGAAAGTCATTACAAACATCAATCATTTAAAAAAAAGGTAAATATCAATGATCTTCTTGACGGAACTTATTCATTAATAATCGATATCTTTTTTATTTTAGTGTCAAAACATTTCTAATTTTATAACTACAATCATTTTGTTTAGATCCTATTGGCTGCCCCTGAACAGCACTCGCCCTTTCATTTCACCCCCGCCCAAGAAGCCTTCTTCCCCTGGGATCCACTGTAATCACTTAAAGCCAGCCAGCGGTAGCAGAGTTGTGTATTTACAGTGGCCAAGTCGAACGTTGCCGATCGGACTTCAGCCGGCAATGCCTCTGGGCCGTAAGATTTTGACTGCTCACTTGTATTATTGCTGTCACGAGGCCAATCATTATAAACCCTGAATACATCAGCAAGCTTGACTCCAAGCTTAAATGTATAAAACCAGAATACAAGTAGCTAGTCGTACAAAATGACCAAAATAAATCCTTTAAATTATATTCTGCCATCATCATAAATATTTATCTAAATTTGTGAAATTATAAAAAAAACTTTGCAATTCATAATGTATCAATGATCGCTTATTTAAATGCCAGTTCGTTGCACGCAAGTTTGTTACTGGAGTTATGACTTTTGTTATTGTATAAATATTTGTAGACCTCAAATCAAAACGATTTCGACTATCTACTAACATTTACTATAATGAATATCAAAGTCTACTAATATTATATACATATTTGTAGACCATGTAGCTTTGTTTAAGAACTACTTGGAAATTCTATGAAAACTTATTTGAAATTGTAAATATTGTTGATGACCGACTTAAATTCGTAATGACATTGGGAATACAAATCAAAATGGATTTCGAATACTATAACTAGCCAGTTAAAAAGCTTAAAATATAGACATACTTATAATTCTTAAAAATGATTTTGGTGAATACATAAGTACTCTATTAATTTTTTTATCGTTGTTATTTGTTTATTTTTATCACCTTTATTTTTCAGATACTTCACGTAATACATTAAGGGTAGTAGCGAATTAACAAAAAAAAAATCAACCATAAACTATTTTTTGTTTAACATCACTCTGAATACTGCCATCTATATTCCAACAAAAAAAGTTAACATTTTAAATAATGTTTACATCAATATGATTCGGTGTTTGTATTGCTTCAGCAATATATAACGAATACTTTGATACCAATATCGATTAGTGATAAAACGCTGAATACTGCTTTTACCTCCTGGCCGGCGGAAATGGCGATATGATCCAAAGCTGTATAATACACCCACTGCCGCATAGATTTTTTGTGTAAAATAAACGTTAGCCAAGCTTTCACAGTAATTACATTATCCATCTAATGTTTGGAGAGCAAACCCATTGCATCCAATAGTACGCACCGCTAAATGTTAGCTCTGTGTTGGATTCCTAGAACGGAAGCGTTTAATTTGATACCGTAATCCTGACTTGTTATCAAATTATTATTAACAGTATGTATTATGAAAAGTGATTTATCATCGACATGAAAGCACAACATCAGTGAATTTTGGAAATACGCGTGCAATTTATTTATTTCGATGCAAAAATTAATAAATGAATCTGTATACTAAACTATTATTGATTATCACAGGGTAAGTTTAATACAATGAACGTTATGCAGTACAAATTCGTTGAATTTATTTTTGTACAAAAACGTTATTTATTGGTTTTGTTTTCCACTATATTTGCATTAAAATTTGAAGTCTTAAGTATAAATTTGTATTACTGTTTCCACGATAAACCACTTAAGGTTTTCCCAACATTCAATATTTCTTAAAAAAGTTTCGTCTGTATTGATGTAGTTAAGCAAAGTTATTGATATTAAAATAAATCAAGTTTTATATTTTAGTACAAAAATTAATTAACTCGTAAAATTTTTAACTCTATCAAAAATCTTATATTAATAAAAATTAAGAACGAAAAATAGCTTAAGTATAATATATAGACGTGTTATTGAATTAAATATTATTTATGAAACCAGCAATAATCACATGGATTATTTTGAAATACTTTAGATACAAATTTGATAGAACTGAAATTAAAATTTTTCACCGATAATTCTGTGAAAAGCTATTTTTTGCTTTAGGATTTTGAAGATATAAAATTGATTTTTTTACGATTTTATGATTATAGTAACTGATACCCCGAAAAGAAAAATTTTGAATATTTTTAATAAAAATAAACAAAAACGGTATATTTCAAAATATTGGATACATCAAACACTTCTTTTCAGTGTTTGATCTGGGTATTGCCTTTGGATCTCTGTGAAATTTTTATTCTCACATTTGTTCTTTTACGTTACGTGCAAGCAAACTTCTTTGGCTTAAAGTAATACAAAATACGCCATTTTTCGCACTCACGATTTCTTGGTAACTTGCACACTTGAACATAAAACGATTATTTGAAGTCAATTGAACAATTATAATTCCTTATGCATTTTTTTCATCCATAACCATTGCAATGAAAAAATTTAAGAAATTATTGTTATTTCCGTTGTTTCAACTGTCCGGTTAATCAATGCATTACCTTAGAATCATTATCAATTTACTGTTAATCTATTTCATTTTTTTTGCTTGACTTGTTGTTTCAGGTACCTCCACTAGGTGTAAAGTGCGTTGTGGTCAGTTGTTTGACAAACAGTATCAGATGGGTTTTAAATTAACATGTAGATTAAAATACAAGCATCACATTGCTAGTCATTGTTTTCTTAATGATACTTTCATTTGGTTCACAGGTAATTTACTAAATTCTCTACCGCAACATGACGCATCGGCTATTCACATGGGTGCCTTTGCCGTAAGGCCTGTACAAGAGAGTGCAATTGTATAATCGCTAATTGAAATACCGTGTCAAGCGGTACATTGAAACGCACTTGGTGAGAGATGCAACCTTCGAGTTTCTCTGATGCACTTCCCTCTTGCATGGTTAACTACATCATTTTACTTATTTTACATTAAACTTAGGCATAATAATATTTATTTTAAATATTGATAATCAACGAATAAAATTAAGTAAAAAATATATTCATTATAAGAAACAAAAATTTCTGAAATAGTGCAGAAAAAACAAAACCAGATTCTACTAGAAGCGAAAAAATAGATTCTGAGTAAACGAAAGAAGTATTCATGATAATTATTATAGATATATATTTAAATATTTGAAAAACTTCGTTAAAATTTATTCAATTTACTAAACAAGGATATTAAAATATTTTCATTCGTTTACATACTAATATTTTTTGTTCATACACACATATATATATTTATATATATACATATATATATTTATATACAAATTTGCAATATTTAGCTAAGATTAATAAAATTATTGAAAAAAATAAAAGCTTTTTAAAGTTGAAAGTTAAAGCACACCAATGACGCTATATCAAATCTATACATTTAACAAATTCATCAGGCCAAAGTCATCAATCCACTTAACAATGCAATTGGGACGTTACCGAATATTGTTATAATATGTATCACTTATAAGGTCTTAACTGACACTTTTTTTATGGAAAGGCATGTTATTTTAAATAATAAAAAAACGTTTTATGATCAGGTTTCGCTCATCGCGAGCATTACCAACTGATAGGAAACTAATTACAAGCAAGGTTTTTTTATAAAAAAAATTGAGGTGATTTGGTCTACTGGTTTTCTCTTTTTACAAATTTTTATTTGAAATAATTTTTACTCTTGCCAAAATAATTTCTTAGCGGCTTTTATTTAATTTTCAGGCCGACAAGAATATTTGTATTTGAGTGTTGCATAGCCGCTATAAAAATATAATTTTATTTGGGTGAAACGATCATAGATTTTGCGCATGGAATCAAATGCCCCAGGCAAATATAGATGCGCCGATTATATTTACGATCCATTCGTTTTTCGAAATAAAACATCAAGTTTTGTCTGACTATTGAGAGCATTTTCCTATATATGGTGGAGTACACAGGAGCGGTCGCGGATGGGGGCGGCGGAATGACGCAGAAAGAAATAAACGGATTCTCAGGCACGAGCGGCCATAAAACCATAAAGTGGAGCTCGTGATCTACCTTTCTAGCGCCAGAATAAAGTGCATTCGTTACACTTTGACTTCATATTCCATATATTTCATTACACCAAAACACCATAATCCCAAACGCACAGATTAATCAGAGGAAAAATGAACATGTAATCATTTTAAAGAATGTCTCTGGAGAAAAAGAGTATGAAGGCAAGAATCCGTAAATATGAATCTGAATTTGTGTTTGCGAAAAACATTTTTTATAAGATTTTAATATTCGAAATGAATTTAATCTTGCTCCAATTACAAGGAAACATTCAAAGACCATTAAAAAACACTTAAAAATCGTCAAAATGCCAAATTCCAAATGAATTCATTCCTGTCATTATAAAGCCGTCACTGTGTTATTATATCTTTTTATGATTCTTTAGATCCAAATAATTATCGCTTTATTGTTAGGCATTGAAGAATGAACCTAGTTGACAACAATATTCTTGTTATTATCACAAGATTGTTATTATAATTCCAACGTGTCCTAGAAGCAACAAGGAGTTTTTCTTGTTATATACACTGAATATTTCTGATGTTTGCTCTTTCGTGTGAACATGTAACCGGAAATTTTTGAACAGCCACCCAACACTGCACAAAAGCAAATTATTAAAATATGGAAAAAAATATTTTATAATTTTATTAATATAAATATGAAGCAATACTTTGTTTTATTTATATTGACTGACTTCTCTTGTTTATGAAAAAATTGTCTTGTTGATAAAATAGAGATAAAAAAGAGCTATATAATTTTTTTTTTACTTTTCGAAGGTGAATGAATTTAAGCAAATTTAAATTTGATTACTTGTGATGGATTCGGCGGTAACTTTTTTGAAGTTCGTTTTAATAAATTATTTAAAATAATTTTGATTATTTAACATATTGTGTTACTAATTATCCCACAATAAATCTAGTACAACTACTTTACTCGTATCCTGAAAGATTTTCGGATAGCGAGTTGAAAATAGCGTTCATAATAAATAGACAAGTTCACCGTTATAAATATTGTTTGTTTGGTGACAGACAGATATTAATATATTTTACGTATGTACATATACATATTTATAAGTATGTAGAAATGTATTTTGCATTCAATTGATCTAGTTTTAATTTATTCATGATTAATTTTTAATAAATATAATTGAAAAATATACGGTGCAAATATTATATTATATGATATCCGAAATTACCAGGTTAAGCTGAGAGGCGCTTATTTAATTGTTAATGAGAAACATTTCTTTATTTATCAAATAAAACTTTTCGTAAACTTGATAATAATTTCGACTGGAGCTGAATCTGAATGAAAATATTAGTTTCGTATGAGTATCACGATGATACGTATAATATTATATTTAAATATACAAAAAGTATTTTGGTGCAAATCATTCCAGTATTTATTTAAAGAAAACATGTGTATAGTATTTTAGTAAAAGAAAACACAACGTAAATATAATAAATTTGAGAGAGAAGACGTGATAATGCAAAAACACAAAATATACGAACGAATATTTTTGCCAGATTGAACTCAATGCTGCCAACGAGGTGCGAACGGCTGACAATATATAGCCATTCATATATTGCTTTAGGGAATTTCTGGTTTCGAGGGACTCAGGGAGCCAACGGGTGGAAGGGTATCTAAAGAAAAAAAATATCAAAATACTTCTCGCCAGTTATGACCTGATAACAGTTGGTGAATATGAGATACTAACCCGCCCATGGTATGAATGTAGATTTTTTTTCATTGTCTGTTACTTGATATGGATAACAAAAAACAGTTCTGAAAGGAGTGTTATAAAATTTAAATTATCTAAATTTGAATACGTAACCACGATGATTTTTAAAATCATTAAAATATAAATTCCAGCAAAAATAACATAACATAAAACTTATTTTAATATAAATTTTCACTTTTCACGTGGAGCAAATGATTGGCCACAGTCACCATAATTTATGATTTTTTTTGAAAAAAATGTTTCTTTAATTATGCTAGGTTTATCGACAAAGATTGTTGATGACAACTGATTTTAAAAAAAAATAATTCTCAAATCGTAATTTATGAGTGAAACACTTGTAAAAATAAGAATACTCTTGAACTTTCTATTTGAAATTGCGAACGATTTTTAATCCTATTCATACGCGATAACGATATATTTATTGGATAACGGTTTTAATTAAATGATTCTCGGAACTCCTTTTCAGTTGATACGTCTTCAACTTTATGAGCTTAAGATATATGTCATAATCATAATAAACACAAATTTTTTGAATAAAAAATTGAGTCACAACGCCAACAGCTGCAATACAACCATATATGCTATGAAATGAATACTTTTTTTATTAAATAGTTTTTAACTTCAAACATTATGTAAGTAGCTAAAGAGTAAATTTAATTTTAATGTCTTAACATTGTGATAAAATGTCTCATAATCGAGACTTTAATATAAAAGTAGAACTGCATCATAGATCATTTAATGCTTTTTTCATACTCATGTGACCAAAAGCAATGCATTTGAAGCTGGTATGCAGTTGAGTAGAGTTACATTTTGCTACTTATGCTCACAAAGGTTGCGCAGCGTACATCGTGAAACATGCACTTTCCAGAATTGATTGCACGATATGCATTTCATGTACCCTTGCCCATTGAAAACATTTTTCGACGAGATTTTACCGTGTATTTGAACCATGCAAAACGGAAAAAATAACTTCAATATCACTGAGATGATGCGAGATATATTATTCGGTCGATTACATTAGGGAATGAAAGTCGATGTCTTATTCTATTTCCAGATTTCTAAGCTAGCAGGTTCCTTGGTTAATGATTTGATAATAGTAGAATATTTTCCATTTTTTCAATTTGAAATCGACTACAAAGAAATTATTGGCAGGTAATATTGAACAAAGACGCGTTGTATATTTGCCATACGCTTCATATCCAAGTAAATATCGGTGCAGAAATTTTATTGCCCGCTCAAAGTCATCCAAATTCATTGTGTGGCAAATATCTTGATTAAGAAACATACATTCTCATATATTTGGTGAGGGATAGCGGTTTGAAGCCTCAAATTATTTTTTTCACACAATACGAAAAATAATTATTGTTAAAATATTGAAAATGATTTTATTTATTTTTTTCATGTGTTTTCTTGTCGGATAAGGAAACAGAATGAAATTAATATTTTGGTTTGGTAAATTCTCTTTAGCCTCATTTTCTATATACAACATTTTTAATATTAAACAGGGATGGTATAAAATGTCTCCTAATTGAATAAGTTTGCAATAATTTACGCCTGGTACTAAACATATTGACAACTTGATGGACTTGTTTTCTAATCACTTTCGAAGTGTTACTTCTTTAGATAAGCTAATTAAATATAAATGATATTTTCAAATTACAAATACTTCAGCAAATCCAAAGATGGAAACTCTTGTCTGAATTTTCCCTACCAAATTTCACCATTAAAATTTGGGAGTTTTACGTAAACTCTCACGATAGAATGAGTTGTTTTTAATTGATATAATGTATCTGTATCGTAATATAAACATTAATGTCAGCATCTTTTTAATATAATGAAAATTGACATCTTATATATATTTCTCTTTATTTCACTATTTATAAAAAGTGCGAATTAGTCAAAGGCAAAACTCACTTTACTTCGTTTGTTTGGTTTATTATGAGTCCAATTCTATTTTTTATCGAATTGAAATCGAACGTTAAAAATCGTTTTAAGTTAGATATAACCATCACAAAAGTTAGCCAATGTCACACCTCAACATATTTTCAAAGATGATTATTTTTTTATATATTCCATCTATAGTATAATGATAGGATTATCCTTTGAAACGCCGGTGCTATAATTCATTAGTAATTCACACACGGTGGCAAATTAAATGCGTAAAATGAGACAGGAAATTATTTCGAACGCACTTTGTGTGTGAAGCTTAAATGTTCTCGCAATCCAATACGCAAAACACGTTTACAATTAATTTCCAAATCATCCGCGGGAGCATTTCGAACAAGAATTAGGTTATACTAAATGGCATATTAGCACGCGCGCTATCATACTAAACAAAAAATACGTTGAATGCAAACCTTGAATAAACAAAACCAATATACGATTTGTCCTATATTTAACCACTAGAATACCTTCCTAAGTCTTATCAATAATACACAATTCATATATACACACTACGAATGAAATATTGCATGAACACATAAAAGATGAAATAATTCAATGTTGCTGTCATATGCATTTGCTACAGTGAACAGAATAAAAGTATGTTGTTTGGATTCAACGCAAGACATAATTCTTTAAAAAATTCTGTGTAGAATTTTTATAGAAAGGCAAAGCTTATTTTAACCACAAAACTTAGAAGCTTTTTTAGAAGCTTAATGAATGATTGGCATGTCCCACAAATCAATGAAACAGAAAATTTACTGTATTTTCTCAATTTATGACTATTTGAGAATTAAAGTATTTCAATGTAATACAATATCATTTTGAGCTATATTATCTTCAATTTCTTGATATTTTTTCAAATAAACAACGATTTTATAGCATGAAAAACTAGTCAAAGATAACCAAATTATATTAAAAGATTTTTTACATGTTATAGTGCGATCATCATGTATTACATACGCATTACAATGTAAATGTAAATATACATTATAGTGCGATCATCCAAAATAATTACGTCGTAGTTACCAGATTAATGGCAGATAGGCGTTAACTGTAATCACACAAATTAAGATAATTACTAGATTCTTTGTTATAACGAATTAAAATATGAAACTTTCCGTTCTCAACATTTTTTTACTGAGGGAAGCTTTTATTTTTAAACACTGAAATTTATAGAATCTTTTCAAATGTTTCTTTTTATCAGTAACAATCGTTGGGAAAATAAAGTAAAATTTATCTTTCTATACAAAACCTCGTCCGGTGAATGGAATTGGTTTTTTAGCAAACATAGGTCAGTCAGGTAGGTAAATTGCAATGGCTTTCCAACGCGTTACAAATGCCTAGGGCCATCGTTTTTTTAGCATGGCTATCTGTCATGACCAAGTGTTAAAAATACTCACTGCCAAATAGGATGTTTTATCATGATATTTTCTGATCCATGTAACTTTCATTCTAAATAAAATTTCAAAAAAAATCAGCAAAAATGTTTGTTGGCTTGAAATTGTTTCACTATCTATAAATTTTCCAACATTTCATTACCATTTCAAAAAAAATGTATTTTTTTTTCAATTAGGCGTATGCTAGGAAGTTCAAAAGAAAAGAAGTAAAGTTTTATTGACATAATATGACGCTTTCTTCCAAATCGTTTCAAAATTTAAATACATAATAATATACAAAAATACACGGAATCGAAAGAAAATATCACATTGATGTGAAATTGAGGTCGATATTGGTTACTATAAATTAGTCATTTTGAAAATTATCAAACGAAACAACATCATTAGTATATTGAGAAATTTGCTTTTCGTCAGATTTAGGATACAAAATACCACAGAAAACTTTTTCCATTTCCGTCCTTGGGGGGAGTTCAGGTTCATATAATAGGAAATATTATTCTGAGTCGCGATTTTTTTTTGTATGTATTTTATGTTGAAAAAAATGGATATAATTGACGAGCTTGAGTTTATATTGTATTATATAAATATATAACTTGCATTGAAGTATTTTCATATATTAATTTACATCAAAACCCACTCTGGCAAATATTTTTAAAAATCCTTTAATGCAATTTTTTTAATTCCTGATATTATCATTCACAATTCTAAGCCATGTGTATAATAATAGTTTGACGAATACAACCTTTTGAAACAATTCCATTTTTAAATTTGAATTGTTGAAATATTGTACATTTCCACCTGTGTCGTTTACTCACGATCCGATTTTCACCATTTGGTAAATTCAAATACACTATCACACGGATATAATAGAAATTATACACAGTAGACTTAAACCAGTTTTATACAATAGAAACTAGGCTGAAAAAAATATAGATCCTATTCTAGGAGCCAAATTTATACCTGAAACAGTTTTAATAATTATTGATTTGATTATAAAAACGGAACCTTACGGGAAGGATATAACATCGTAAAATTTGTATATTAATATTGAACATTTTCCTGTTGATTTATAAAATAATTTATTATCTTCCGTATTTTGATGCAATACCTTAACACATTCATCATTAAATGAGCGGTTGTTGAAGTTTCAATACTTAATTTTTTTATTGTTATAACACCAAGTATCCTTGGTTGGAATCGTTTTTATTGTAAATTTAATTATATTATATGAATTGACAATAGGTTAGGGCTTAAAAATTCATTTTTCATATCAGTATTTCCAATGATGTTCACTTTAATTGTTTGCAAAAACATTGTACAATGAACTACATTTTATAATACGTTGTATATTAGCCCGATGTTCCCGATAGTGGATTTATTTGAAATTTTTCACCCACACTATACAGAAACCTATAAATCTAGAAAAGGAAAACGAATGTCGCTTGGTTGAACCTCCTTTTCAGCATTATATTTGTGAGTAAATTTAAAAGTATCCATTTTTCTTTTGTACTGTACATCTTTTTTCAATGTGTATTTCTTTTCAGGCTCTCCCTTGGGTTAAAAAAGCAAAGGGTCAAGTAACACAAAAAATAAATAAGTTCGCTTCAAATGATCTGATATTGTTGAAAGAAAATGAAAATCAAATATTATACTCGACTTTTTCATGAAATGTGTAGCTTATCCGATTTTTTGCTTCAATGACGTTTAATATCTTGACCAAGCATTGTGTAGGAATTTCTTTTGACAATAATTTATATATTTAATAAATCAATCCTTAACGTCACCCGTGAATTTGATTAATAAATGGTTTTATACTACGTATATATAAGTTATTAAGTAATAGTGAACGAATGGAAAGTAGAATAAATATTAGTTTAATTCTTTTTCGTTCAATTTGAAAAATTCAAAAAAAATCATTACTTGTTATAATTCATAATATTATTTGTCAGATATTTTGATTGGGCAGCAAATTAATTTGAAAAATTATATATCTGTCTTTGAATGATGAAAATCTATGCATTTTAAATAAATAACTATCGATGCTTAGAATAAAAAAAATACCAACGTAAACTTATATCTTATTTGCGCGAAATTATTATGAATATATTAACCTCTCCTTTCCGGAAAAGAATAAATAAAATCTGACTAACTTGGCAGATTACTCTCCTAAAACGAACGACTGAAAAAGCATGTTATCACCCATATCTTTGGATACGAATCGTAACACGGGTTTTTCGGTGGTTTTTATATTATATATGATTACCACATTAAAATGCATACGATTCAGTTAGTAATAATATTATCGATACATTATAAGACTTAAAAACTATCAAATGCAAAGCTTAAAAACCAACGTAAATTTTCTCGCTTGAAAAAGTTGCATGTTTCTAAATGAAACGATAGAAGGACAGTATTTAATTCAGTCAGTTTTCAAACGCGCTAGTTTCCTTCTTTATAGATCATCAATCAAGCTTAATTTTCAAAGCTCTTCTTTAAACCCTCTTAAACGGACAGTGGCGAGTAAAACTGTAATTGATTACCATTCGTAGTGCACTGTAGCTAAAGCTCACCAAAGGTAATAAGTCAGTTTGCCCGAAGTGAACTTTTACCCTATCTCGGGCTGATATCGAGTTGCGATTACCGGAACCTGGCTTCGAGCTTTTATCAAATTACAATTCGCACCTAGCGGAGTCACAGTTTTCACCTATCCGCAAAACGGGTGAGAATTTGTAATACTATATTGGAGGTTCACAGGAAAACATTCACAATTGTTACATTCCAAATTAAAAAAAAAAATCTATTTATTTTCAATCAGTGTGATTATCAATTTATCTAATAATATATTATGATGTACAATAAATTAAAATATTTGGCGTTAATTAAAAACAAAAAAGATACATACTAAAATGTTAAATGGAATTTCGGTTACGTTGTTGTGTTTAACCACTACGTAATAATTAAGTAATATACAAAAAATTTGAATAGACTTATTAAATATTCTTTGTATATAAATACACTGAAACTTTCTTTCCGAAGAGTGTTTCTTGGAATGTAAACATAAAATTGTGGAAATATTTGATATATTTGAAACAAACTGTGACCTGTGTTATAATGTTAAAGATTTTATATTGTAATTCATAAAGTTCCTAATATACATGATCATATGTAAATTGAGCGTAGAGCAAAAGGTGATGTTAAAAAATGATTTTATATGTATACAATTGAGCATCTGCTATGTTTTAATAGAGATTATACTGCTATAGTATAAAATAAAAAAGTACCGAAAACTCTTACCAATATAAATTTTAGAAGATATCCATTTCTTAAGCATAAACATTTGAGTTTTAGTGCTTACAATAAAAATGTAAATTTATGAATTCAATGATAAATATTTTTTTGCTTTTGCGTCATTATTTCATAACGTCTTTCGCGAGTATTTCAAGCGATCTTACTTCCAAATCCTCACTCCGCATGCAAAAAAAAACTTGTGTTTTACGGTGCTGGTAATAAAACCCTTGATCTCTCGCACGGTTTGCAAAGAAGTTCTTTTTCCTGTGAATAAGGGAAATTATTCCGCATGTAAGCAATTTAGTTTGTGCCGTTATAGCTCCAACAGCGAGCGGAGAATTTAATAACCTCTGATGAAAAGTGATAGTGGGAAGGCGTGGCGAAATGAATCAAACACCAAAACGGTAATTCGCTATTTAAACATATTATTTTTTGACACAGAAGATTAATAGCGTGCGAACGCGAGGCGTGTGAGCTTGTATGTCCACGCCGCTGGCTTCTTTTGTTTAATAGGTTTCAAAAAAAAAATCCTAGCCGTTTCCAAAACACAACAATGTATTATTTTTAAACATTTTTTTACCAAACATCAAAATTTTTTACTCAAAATTTATAAAATATTCTCAATATTGTTACTGATCGTTGTTTATCCGTGGTAAATTAAAAACCTACATAAGTTCATATAAAACTTTTCCGTTAATACAATACTTTTTGCCATATATTTTCCAAATTATAATTAATACGTTATTTCAACGCTTAGTACGAAATCGTTTGTGATAAGATTCGTATCAGAAAACTTTTCTATAAAGATCTTTGTCGATACTTTTCCACAATTGAATGACACTTTAATCGAATTAAATTACTTTGTAAAACTTTTCTTTCTTATTAATTGTTTCACTTTCATTCTAATTATTTATATGATTCTAATTCTGAATTTAATGTCAAAAACTTTATCCGTGTCTATCTATCTATTTCTTCCGTTCTATTTATCAATTACTTTTCAATCCTGGCGCTTTAGGGGAAATTTTCCTTCCATTTTCACTAATTAAACCTCAAACGCTCGGCTTTTTTCAGAGAAAGTATTATTATGTAAGAGTAATAAACAAATAAAATCTTTTTTTCTGACATGTATTTGTATTGTTACATACGTCAATGAAAACCAAATTTCATATGTAAAAACATATGAATAGGAAGAAGCTACTTTATTGAAGTAATTTTAGATGACGCCATTAAGTTAAAATTTGGATAATATATTTATAAATAATTGAATGGAGCATTTCCTTTTTTTTAATATTTATTACATGCAAAAATAGGCTCCAGAAACGTTTTTAAGTAAAATTTACCATTATGGTTCACTGTATTCCTATCGTTGTACAAGTGTACTGATGTTTTAACCGTCAATTGTTTAAGAAATTAATAAAATCAGCCAAACTGTTGAATTAGTTTTGTTTTTATTGGAAAAAAAGTTATCTTGTTAGCTTGAATATTATTCCTAAATCAATTAAGATAGATTTGAATTATTCAAATAACTTTTTTTAATTTTTTCATACATAAAACCAAAGATTGAATCCTAAATTTACTCTTTACTTAAAAATGATATATAATACTTGATTTTACATTTCTCTTGGCAACTATTTATATTATAAAGATGACGACGCAATAAGAACGGTGAATAGCGTGGATAAAGCAAACAAGTCTCTCATTTTTAATATTTCATAGCCCATTACACTTATTTCATTAAATTTATTAAGGTGATCCAGAAAAAAAGTTACTTCGTTTGAAAATCGATTATCTATCATACTTTCAAAATGTAAATTTATATTTATTTTATTCTGATTAATTCTGTTTGTATATAACCATTGCAGTTTATTCAGCCTTCATTTAGATGAAACCAGTATTTTAAACTTTAATTATTTTACTATCAAAAATTGTATTTAAAACAACAGTAGATTTTAGTAGAACTAAGATATCATACACTCCAAAAACGTATCCTTATGTCACGCTTATGTAAATTTTTTCTTCAATTGTGATGCAAAAAAGATAATTTTAAGCATAATATAAACAATAAAGTTCCATACGTTGAACAAAAATGATATATATTTCCTTTTATATTTTAATATGGAATTAAGATACAATAATCAAGCCTCCCACAGATTCAGGTATCCGCCCTTACGTATTTCCAACCTTACTCCCTCCGCTCCCAAATGCGGGTGGTTTTTATTTTTTCCTTTTTTTATAATAGAAATGCAAATTACACTGCTAGAGCGACTTCCATCCTGGCAGCGTAGCAAACTTTTTAAACACTCTTCAATTACCAGCGATGGAGATTTTTCCTTCTCTTTTTTGTACTCTGTACTTGAGAATTTGCATATTAGCTTTTATTGCTTTACTTAATAAAAATGCTTATTAACTTTCCGTATGTATCTTCACCGCAAAAGTTTAATGAACTTGACTGGATCGTGGTGAATTAGTTGGCAACCAAAAAACTAACACAGCACAATGTTAGTCTTACAAACTGTCAATTGAATATGTGAAGACAACATAAAAAACTTTGAAAAATTAATTCTT
This sequence comes from Himalopsyche japonica, assembly GCA_028555115.1. Lineage (NCBI taxonomy): Eukaryota > Metazoa > Arthropoda > Insecta > Trichoptera > Rhyacophilidae > Himalopsyche > Himalopsyche japonica. The sequence continues at coordinate 2,595,003 of JAHFWJ010000015.1, forward strand.
CTTTAAATGTTAAATAAATATTTAAGTGACTTCTGTATAGAATCCGCATAGTAATAGTATTACTGTAAAGCAAAAGCATTTAAAAATATAGAAAAATATATGTTAATATGTTTTAATATATAATATTAAGATAAATTTTAACATTTATGTAAAGGAAGATTTTAGCTTTTTCATTTTTTATTAAATATTCTCTGAAATAGCTAAAACAACATACAAATAACTCTCTCAGTTCACACTTTTCAATATGATGTTCCTACACAGTTTCCTTTATAAAAGAAAAACTCATCCAAATAAATAATTCAAACAGATATGTATTTATTCACAAGCTTTGCAAGAGTCTGAGAAAAACTTTTGGTTACAAGGTTCTTCTTCACAGCCAAATATTTATTTAGGAACGCCATGCTGATCGTGTCCCAGGGGAGTTTTTTTTACAAAACGTCTTATAAATAATACCAATAAGGTAAAACCCGACGAATAGTAGAGAAGACGGGAATTCACATTATTAAATCCGTCGTGGTGCAATTTTTTCCTCGTCATTGAAGACTTCAATACACTGGATGGAGTAAATTCCTCTAGTTATACCGATCGGGGAAAATAAAACGTTTTCAACGATTGACATTGAACGAAATTAGATGAAATGTTAAGCTTTGGTCTGCTACATTTTTTATTGCGGACATTGTACTTGTACGTTCATAAATTAAATAGAGAATAAAGCAGTTTACGTTACTGATTTATTAGACTCTAACCTGATTTCTTTTATCTTTTATTGCTTTTAATAGTATTTGACCCCAAAAATATGCAATACATTATAATGGTCGCACTTTTTATTTAATACATGTAATTTAAATATTGTATTTAATATAAATCACTGAAATTGATGTTATTCTGTGACTTCAAAAAATTTTCTTGAAATAATAATGAATTTCTACTTCTTCTTGAACGATTTTTTATTTCTATTTCCATAATATATTTTATGATCGATACATGACCATTATCAACATCTTGCTTTAACATGGACATCAATATGAATTATTACTTCAAATGAAGAAATTTATATGCAATAAAATACGGGTACCATACTGTAATTTTTATTATAACCGAAAGAGATATAAACAAAATACCATACTTATGGCGTTAGAAGGATGTTGGATAAAATAATTATCAACTTTTCTAAATAACGGATCTTACATATAAAGTATTGCTTCTTTATCTCGACATTACATAGTTCTTCAAAGTCGTTTCTGAGCAATAAAAAATTTTATGAAAATATTTACAGTCTATACAAAGTATTTATCGAGACAATACCAATGTTTTAGTTCTTTCTTTTCTGACGTAAAATGCAAACTCATATTAAGTGACAATTTTTAAGCTCAAATACCAAAAACGCATTAATAATTACAGTTGGTGCTGTGTTGTGGTTATTTCAACTATCAAATATTGAGCAATTAACGTATAAAGTGAGTTAGAAAAATACATGAATCCCGCTAAAGAAAGTTTCATATTGTTCGCTAATCACTTACCTGAATAGTTGACGTATCTTCAAAGTTTTAAGATGAACTTGGAGATTGTTAAAATGTTAATGGTATAATAATTTAAGAAAATTGCAACTCAAGATATCTCATTGAATTGTACCTATTAACATGTATTATTAATATAATATACAAGGGGAAACAACACATACACGGCACAACATTTAACCTTCATATATTTATGAAAGCATACTCTTTGGTTTATATGAAATCTTAAAATGTAACTTAAGAGCTATGGTTTAATAAATATATTTTATGAATATATTGATTATTTAAGGATTATAAAGTCACAACTTTATATCAAAAGAAAGCCATATATTTTATTCAAAGAATTGCTAGCAGTGAATCATTTATAAGATTTTAGTGTAAGCTTCTAAAAGTTTTTATTTGGGTAATATTAAAAAAAAAAATTCTATTGTATGTTGCTATGTATATACACTAGGTGGTAAATACAATTAAAGTCATAGACAAAATAAAACTGTTTTGTCTTTGATAGTCTTGGTTTCGAGTAGTAAAACACAATAGCGTGCTTGTTTAGTTTAATGGATAAACATGACATGTAAATATAGCCGGTCGACCGACGTATGGTCTGAGCTTTTCCGAGCGGCCAAAAGTTCCTCAGGTTGTTTGAAACGCGAAAGCTTTGACCGTCCGCAGCGCTAGGGATACTGTATGGGACTGACTAAGGCTTTGCAATGCTCTCGCACCGAAGTTAACCACCTCTCCTAGTCGGCCAGACAGGCGGAGGGATGAGGCCGAATGACGATACGAGCCTGCTTCGCCAACCACCAAAGCCTACACATGCAACAACAAACAAGCTCCGGTGAAACGGATGTTAAACAGAGATTTTGAAAAAAGCTTGCTATGTATTTTCTTGCAGTATTTGTAACTTTGACTGACTGGACTGTAAAACGGAAAACTTAAAAAAATCCTATTGAATTATAAATTTCATTAAGCAATTTGAATTATTTTTCCAATGAAATCTTAAAAAAATAGCATGGTAATCGATTACTTTCTATGATTTCAGCCTGTCGGTAAAACATTTCATACAGTCACAGCTACGAATTTCTATTGGAACTTTCGTCAATTTTATATAGGATATGGAAATTACATTTTTAATGATATTTTTGTGTAGCTCCATCTAAAATATATTTTCAACGCTAGAAAGAGTAACAAAGTTTGCCGTAAATTAAAAAACATTAACGTTTACATATTTAATAAATATCTCTTACGTTTAGATTTTACAGATAAATGAATGCAACCATGATAGATGAAAAGGTTGCCTACCCCGTGATACAATGTATGTTTATTGTCAAAATGTTCATTCGTTCTGAAATATTTATGATGCGTGGATATCATTACAAAACGATTCTTGACCAACCAAAAATTACTTTTTACCATTCATACATATTTTTTATCAAATCTTCGTGCAATTGTAAACAGACAAAATGAATTTAACCTATTATATTTTAATTCATATTTTACAGTTTTAAAAACATAATATATTTGTGGGCCAGAAAAGGGTACTGTTAAACTCGTAACAACCTGTGTAGCCGTAATAATATAAATCATTCTTCTATTGACTTCTACTTTACACATTTTTATCAAAATAAATATTCTATTTAAAAATCTAGACTACGAATAAACACATTCATCATTTTGTATCTTTTTAAATGTACTAGATCTAAAACTATCTTTATCGGATGTTAAAATTTACCTTATTATATATTGAGCGGGGCAGCACCCTCGATGTTGAGCTTGAAAACTCATAACATTATTTATTATTTCATTAGTTGAAAAGTTAGTTACTTAACCTAATAATTGATTCTACTTGTAATTTATTTTTTGTATAATAATCAAGCTATTTACACTCTTCTGACTTCTAGGATTATCTTTTGCAAAACTTTCAACAAAATCTGGATTTTTGGCTTTAATGTATCTTATAGAGTGTTTGAAATATTGCACACCTCTATTTCATAATCATTGAATACAAAATAAGTAATATAAATTCATTTACTTATTTTGTGGGTATTACCTTACTTCTAAGTTGATGTTCCATAATTATTTATTTCTTTGCAAAATATTGGGACCTGAGATATGATAAATAAATTTTTATTAAATAAATTACTAATATAATATATTACAATATATAGTTAATTTAAACACACTATGAACTAAATTGTATTATTTTATATACAATCCAAAATAAAATGATTTATCAGTGGCATCTAGCGGCCAAGCGCAAAACTTCTTTTTAAAATTTCCGTGGCATAATAAAAAGGCTATTTTGTACGGGAATTAAATTCAATTGCATTTAGTCTAATGCAATCTGCATTTCATTAATATTCTTGTTTTTTTTTAACGAATATTACAGCTAAATGTAACAAACAATCTTATTTTCATGATTTTAGCGATGGTTCATAAAAGATAAGATCATGTTTGTGAATGATTTCATTTAATGAATATTGGGATTCTTTTTCAACATCATTAGACATAATTAGCAAAAAAATTAAAACACGAAACCCGATGCATACTCAAAAAAAACGGTTATTTGTGCCGTTAGATATAGACAAAACGCACTCAATTAATAAAAATAATGTTGTTTATTTCTTTTTACTTACGCTTAACTTTTAATTTTTATTTTTCGTCTGAAAAACCTTTAATTCATCCACGGTAAGTATACAAACAGAGTAAAGTGAAGTTTTTTTGTTCTATGAATGCTTTCTCTTTTATTTTATGATAGAATTATAAATCGACAAACTGGATATAACAAATCATTGGAAACAGTAAGATGACTTCTTTTTTTGTCACTTTTGATAAGAATTATAATTTTATGAAACGGGCTAATTAGAGCCCGCTTAAACCACCTATTGATTAGATCTTAACCGTGAGCGCGGCTGATTATATTGTGTTGATAATTGGTACTCGTGTCAAAGAGCGGAAATGGTAAAAATATGAAATTTAAATTCATTCCTTCTATTGTCTTATTAATATTGTTATCCTTCTAAACAATCAACGCTTATGATAAATAATATATTGTATTTACAATAGTTTTTGATTATAGATATTTATTTATAGACCAATTATTTTAAGCCTATTCATATGTAGCATCGAATTGATACAGTACACATATCACACGATTTATACGGTACTCGTTTTACACGTTTTCGCTTTTACACGGACTAAAAAAAATGAAGAATATAACTGGCTATGACTAGCAGAAACAATGTTTTCGCCAATTGTATTTGTTTGTGCGCCCGTGTGCCGGGGTATTCATCTGGGCGAGTCCATTTCTAGGCGAATTCAAATGTATTCGTTCCACTGCACGTATATCTCTTCCCGCTATTCGGCGTTTATCCTTGACTTGAGCCTGACGTCAGCCACAGCGACGCAAATTGTCTTTAAATCTTTAACTAGAAAATTTTAATTCTTCATATTCGTAAATAAAAAAGGAGTAGATAATTTTGTTTTATTTATGTATTTTAGAAAACATCCAAAACATAATAACGTTTTTTGCGTACTTTTCGATTTACACGGTTTTACATTAAAAAATATTCAATTTCGATTTACACGTTTTTCTCATATCTCTCCTATCTACCGTGTAAATCGATGGATATGTGTACATATACTGTTTCGTTAATTACTGCCTCAATTGTTTATTTTTTTTCTGTTTAATTTATGAAAATAGAGCCACATATAGTAATTAACTTGTTAATTGGTGATATTTAGTTGAACGTTTCGATGAATAGTCAATATTTTATCTCATTCGAATAAACTGTCGAACTGTTAAAAAACATAATACAAGTTACGCGTTTTCCGTTTTATTTAATGTTTGGAAATAAATTATCATATGTGAATTCGTTATGATGCAGAAGGTACACAGCCAGCTTATCAATCAATATGTATTAAGTTAATTACAGCACACATAAAATACTAACGAGCCTGCATATTTTGGCGTCACAAAATATGACAGTTTGAAATGAAATGATTGAATAAACAGTTCAAATTAAATGGACATGCTGCTTTGTCATATGTATGAAATAATTAATAAACGTAAATATCGTGACATGCATAACCTTCTACCATTCGTCTGAATTTACGAACGAATGCATATTTTTAAAAAATATATTTATTCGATGTAATTAATGGTAATATTTTAATATTTTGAAGAAATCGTTTTAGAAAAAAAAAATGAAAGAAGTGTTACAAGATTATTTTTTTGAACAACGTCATTCATTTTAGTTTCTAATTCTTATGGATACATACATAAATTATTTTCTTCAAAAGATAAACGGATTCTTTTTTCATGCAAAACATTTTTGATAATTTTTCCATCCCATCCAATCCTTAAAAAGGTGAATAACAAAATTGACCAACTTACTAAGTCTAGCACGAACTTTAAAAACTTATTTTCTGCAAAATTATGGATCCACTAATCAATAAGTAATAATATCATTTAAAAAAATCATTCTCATAGCAGAAATTCATATGCGCAATATTGTGAACGAACACAATATATCGTGTGAAAAACACGTCGTTATTAAAATTAAAGTCTATTGATTGAATTGGCATTCACTTGGTAGAACTCCATTATAACACGGTGAAAAAATAGCAATGTATTTTAGTTCTACAAAATTATTTTTAACAAATATAGTTGATAGCTATTTCGGCTCACGCCATCGTCAGAACTAGTTATACCAGGTTATACCAGAACCAGGTTAGTTCTGACGATGGCGTGAGCCGAAATAGCTATCAACTATATTTGTTAAAAATAATTTTGTAGAACTAAAATACATTGCTATTTTTTCACCGTGTTAAAATTAAAGTCTTTTATAACAACCGGACAAACACTTGATAAAAAAACCAAGCATATTTTAGCTATTTCTAAAAAGAATATAAAAGGTTTTACTTCCACAGTATTTTCATTTGCACAGATAATAAATAGTCCTTATTTTCAAAACTACAATTTAATCCACGAATCATAAAAAAGTGATAAGCAAATAAAAATGAGTAATTCAACATTGTGACGGATCTTTGTATGTTGATAGCGGTAATGGGCCGTATGTTATAAAAAATCGTTTCTTTTTTTTATTTCATATTGCTACCTTGTTTTTGATATATTGAAGGAATAATAAAATTTTAATAAGCAAATTTATACATGAAATAATTAGAAAATGATCAGCAGTGGATGATGCTAGTATTGACTATTCAAATTTTTAAATTAAATGTGTTAAAGTATACATTTTCTCATAATATATATTTTAATTTATGACTTTGAAGAAGCAAACAATTTCAATTTTATTTCATACATAACAATAAAACTAGCAATGCATTGATTGCTGCAATTTTCAATAATTTCAGCAACGTCATGGGTTTAACCCTTTTCTTCCCTTTCCTCATTTCCTAGAGCAACAGCGTTGTCCCCAAAACAATATTTTAATTAGATTTTCAAGTCATAAATTTAGGTCCGGCCAAACAAAGTGCGGCGAGGCAGAGGGGTGTGCTGCCGAGACAAATAAATATTTTTTAATAGACTTTCAAAAATGCGAAAACAATTTGGGGTATTTCGTTTGTTTGATAGTGGCATGAGGGAAATAGCAGGTAGACAGGCAGCCAGAAGTGTTTTTGTACGTGAAATACGCAAGATGTTTTAATAACATTGTCATCGTATTTTTTTTTTCTTTTTTATCATCAAACACGAACTTGCTTACACTTTGATCAGAAATGTATATTGTTTTCTTTTAATCAATTAACTCTTCTAAAGTTTATCATGTTTAAAAGGACGGTGTGTGCTGTTTTAGCAAACACAATACAACTTATTTATTCTATATCTATTAAGTTTTGAAAACATTTTAGTTTTATAGAAAATAAATTTTTTAACATACATAATTTAACATTTGTCAGTAATTTTTCAAAGTTCAAACAAAGACTTATATAAATATTTAAGGTGACCGTCAACTTTTAAATGTTCTACTTTCACACCATGTTTTATTTCGCATAGAAGGAACATAGAAAAACCATGTCTTCTACGCTTCCTAAAATATTGTTGAATATTTGTAAATCTTTTAAAAAGTTTGTAAATAAATTATCTAAGTGATAAAACGTCTTATTTCATTTATTCTACCCAATATAAATACATTTTAGAATAGACTTTTCACATTTTTTTTGTTTTGGTCATATAACAAATTTTCAGCTACCGATCACATTATTCAAATTAGACTATTGTGAATCAAATGTTGAGGTTTAAATAAGTTTATAATTTTTACATGATGTAATAAGGCTTTCTGTTTATTTTTATTTTTATTAAAGTGTTCAATAATATATGCGTCTTAAAAATATATGACCCATCGATATATTACCGGTATAAATATGTGAATTTATTTAATTAGAAACGTTTTTATGCCCACATTTTAAAATATTGCAAAAACGTTTGAGTCGCAAATTCAAAAATGACATCCGTTAGCTGTGCGGAAGGAAGTTAAGTGAAAAATACAAATTTTTATACAAAATGTATAAATGAAAACTAAACGTTTTTATAAAATTAAAATAAAAGCCAAATATAAAATTTTATATATATTTAAGTTTATATAGTATATAACCCATTGTTTGCTTCTAACAATTTCAACCAATAAAATTATGAATTATTTCATATGTTCTGTTTCCAACATTATGAACTTTGCATTGAAGCGTTTATTTGGCATTCAAGTAAATAAAAATTATCAAGGGCAATTGTGTTAATTATTATTAGATTAATATTAGTAAATTTGTTTTAGCTGCCATTTACTGCTTGCCTGGGGGTAAGTGTTTTCCTATAATTAATAACCTTGGTATAAAGACGATGCTAATTGTTTATTGTACGTCAGTTCTGCTGCATCCGTGTAATAGGATGCCTGAAGATGCCGAAAGGTAATTCAAATTTGATATTGAAATTCCATCAAGCACCTTCAGTCGATATCATAAATCATATATGCACTTTATCGCACCGTGATAAAAGTTTATGAGAATGTACAAAATTTGATACTGAAAGACCTATTAAGCAGTCTTCGTCAGTGTCTGTACTCTTAAAAAGCCAAATAAATCACTATTTTTTTGATGAAATGTAATTTACTTGTACATATATGTATATAACATTATTTTCTATTGTTTTAACTCGAAGCTTAAATAAAATGAAAGTTTGTGAATAAGTAGTTTCAGTGAATTGTTTTACATGCAAAATTTGTGGAGTGTAGTTACTCCTGAAACTATTTACCGCTGCACTGCATATATCTTAGCAAAAAACCTAAAGATAAGGCTTTGTTGGGCTTTGAATTTCCACGTGGGAAATAAATCGCATGCAGTGAGTGCCACTTAACACGACATGAGCGTCTTGAGGTTCTTATCTGGAATTCTTAAAATAAAGCGGTGCAACTTGAATGCGTAAACTTTCTTATAAATAGTTAATTACTCCCTGTATTTTGAATTTTGCTTTTTGAATCAATGAATCAAAAACTTTTAATCTTTTGGATAGTGCCATTATTTTTATAAATTTATTTTATACATATATATATATCATCATTATTTCAAAAGTATTAAAACCTATCATTCATTTATTGAACACACACAATATAAATTCTATAACACAAAATTTTAATCAACCGTAAAATTGCTATTCCTTCATAAGAACCTAAGAATTTTAAAATTTTCAACACATCATACATATACGCATCTCAATTGCACCACGTCTACATAAAATTTATTATCAATAAGTTCATTTTTAACCTGTTTGATCGCGGTTAATTTTTCAAGGTTTTTTCTAATATTAGATTCGTAGTATTATGGTGGTTTAGTTTTGGGACTAAGTTTAGGAGAGGCATTAGTTATTCTGAAATTATATACAATTTTTTCAATAGATTATAAAATTCTCTCAGATTGATCAAACTCCTCTTTGATAAAATTTTCCATCATAAGAACATTTGATTGCTTTTTAAAAAATATTTGGGCTCACGAATGTTTTAAGTGAATCATTTTAAAAGCTTAGCGCTAATTATTTAGATATAAATTGAATGGTAAACGTTCGGGTCTAAGATAACTGATAATTTCGTTAAGATTAAATTATTTAATCGTTTTAAAAATGTTGACGAACGAAAAGTATGGGCGAAGGATAATTGGACGTAATAAAGCTTCTAATAAAAGGAATATTTTATTTTCACATTCACTCACCCACTTAATAATCAATGACTTTAATAATTAAAAAGTCAATGGTTCAATTGATGAACAGAACGTGGATGAAAAAATACTCGTAAGTTGTTTTATTATATTTTTATGTTCGAAATTTGAAAAATAACAAAAGCGTCTTCGACTTCTTAACATAAAAATTTTAGATCACAATTAATTTAAGGTTATGGATATTTGAAAGTATTTTTTGTTTTGTTTACTTTTTGTGGCATTGTGGCTGTGCTAATAATATGAGCAAAATCATATAGCTGTGCGGTGGCAAAATTCATTTAAGGATTTCATTTAGAATAGTCGATGGCTTTAGTCAGCCAACAAAGCGGTTTCAATAAATCATTTGCATAATCAGCAGCAATATGGCGATCATTTGATGAGAATTGTTATTATTGGCGAACTGCAGTTGGTTAAATGACGCTTTATATGCAAATTTACAATTAAACCAGCGGCTCTCATCTATAGGTTCCTCGAAGTTTCATTGATACTATTTTATTATAATGTTACATGTGAATACCAAAAAAAAAATGCATTTATTAACTACAATATAATGAAGATAACACGCTGAAAAATTAGTTCTAAAAAAATTATAAGAGATATACTTGATGGATTTCGGCTTACCCTTAATCAGGACTATAAATTTTTCACCTTGTTGTAGTGGTGTCTTTCAAGTAAATGTCAATTCAATCAAAACAATGTATGAGGATATTTATGAAAATATCAAACTCATAATTAAAGCGGTCAAAATCAAATGATTCTTTTAATCGTTATAATTTTTATGATCTAAAAAATTCACAAAAGCATTTTATTTTCTTTAGCTAGCCAGATTTTAAATAGCAATGAAATTATTCTTTCATGCAAATACATATTTTAAATGTTTCTTTCTGAGAAGATGAGCCATTTTTTTAACTCCATATCTTGTTCCAACTATTAACTCTTTAAATAACGATATGTACTATTCATATCTGCACCAGCAGCTGAAAATTATGAAAGATAATTAAAATTTATATTGTATTACTGAAAATTATTGAGATACCTTGCATTCATATACTATTTAAGATATGAAGTTTATACCGTCTTATGTGAGTAATATCAACTTATACTTTTGGTTGATTTTTGATTTACTTTAAAGATTTATATTTTAAATAGTGCATATGCAATTATTTTTTTGTTAAATTGTGAAAAGTATATTTATATCTATAATACAATCATGAAAGTAAAATTCCATCTTTTCCTGTGAACATATCCCCATTGGATTCAATAGTATAATGCTCGAATAACCGAAAACTCGTCATCAGATTGTTTTTATATTGTACTTGGGAATAATTAGAAAAAAAATTCTCAGTAAAAAATTAAATATGAAAATACATAGCGCTTTGCAACTTTTCAGATTATTCACGTGCCTTAATTAATTTATATTTCTATTTAAATAATAAAACGAAAACTTTACAAACATTCATACTAAAATAAATATCAAGTAATCATTCGATAACGCTGGCAATGAAAGAAGCCGATCCTTATTCAAATTATATAAAATTGTGGAAATCAAACTGAGTAATGATTACATAAATATAATAGCTTTACACTAAGAAGTGGCAAAAAAGACTTAAAATCGATAATTTTATCTTTCAGTAATTACTGTGTGAAGTAGGGACAAATTAAGCTAAAAATAATTATGTTTATTTGGCTCTGATTTACATCGACAGTATTTAAAATCGTTAAAAATTATTATATTTCATTTTAATATTAGGTGATACAAAAATACTTACACGTGTTTTATTTTGCGTAGCCAAAAACATCCAAAGATATTTTATTATTTCCAAAAATATTATCAGTTGATAATGCTCGCGATGAGCGAAACCGGTCCTGATCAAAAATTTATTATGGAAATAATTACTAAAAAATGTGTTTTTACTATTTAAAATATCATGCCTTTCCATCAACAAGTGACAGTTAACACCTTAAAAGTGACATCCAAAGATGTTTCATTTTTCATGGTGTTTTGTCTGTTATTATTAACGAACGACTAGTGAATCAGAACATAGAATAATCTTGCTTAGATCTTTATAATATATAATAAAAATCGCTTCACCATGTTTTTGAAATAATATTTTAATTTTTGGCTGATATCGAAAGCTTTAAATTATCCTTTTTGTAATTTTCCTTTAACGTTATTAAGTGGTTATGCATATATACACATCTACACAATTAGTATTTATAACAACCACAACAACTCATTTTTTAATCAAAATTTGTAAAATGAATTATGGAAAGTCGACGAACTGTCCATGCTCCATTGAAATGAGGGTAGATCACTAGACTCCCCCGTGAGTATTTATGAACATGACTTTCGTGTGCAATGGACCAGATCATAATCAGTTTTCACTGTTGGACCAATGTACTTAAGATCGCTTTCACATTTTTACTACTGCTTCAAACCTCCTATAAAATGAAGTGGAGGCTCTAAATCACCAGTCTTTTATTTTTGCGTACTCGATCATTATTATTTATTCTATTGAAAGAATGGCGTTTCATTTGACAGGTTTATATGTTCAGGAATGCATGCATGTTATAAATTCTGAATCAATTAATGAACGTATACATTTTATTTTGCTTAATATGTTTATGCGTATAAATACATAATCATCTCGAACACAATTACATAAGTTGTGAATTAGTGGAAGATTTTCTCACGTATTGGAAAGCCAAATATTGTTGTATTTAATATATCGACAGATTATACTTCGTAGAGTAGAATTTAGTTTCAAATTTATGAGTTAATGTTTATAGACAATGCAGTCTCAAAATCATTTCTGATATGCATAAGCTGCTTGGTATATTGATCCTTGGAAATAAGAACTCGTTAAATGACTTAATTCATAAACTACCCATCACAAATCTATTATAAAAGTAGGAATAGACCTGTGCATAGAGAGTATGGTTCTTAATCTGACGCGATTGTTTTCAAGTCGATCTCATTCCATCAATGTTTGTCATTAGACTAGCTCTATTTGAATATATTAATAAAATATGAGATATATTTTAATCCATTCGTTTTATATTAAATAAATTTCTACATAAGAATACATGTAGTTTCGATAGCCTAAAGCTATTTTTATGCATATTAATGTTTGCACTCAACAAATAAGTACTCATTTTGAAAGTTTTTGAGTTTTGAGCTAAGTGCTTAAAGCGAAAACACAAAACTCGGCCGTTTATTCAACCGAGTTTTACAATGTGATTAAATAAAACAGTGAGTAGATTTAAATGGATTATTTATCTTGCCATCGCAAGGGGAGAAACGTTTTACTTAAAACTAACGTGCCGAAACCAAAGAGGGATTATATTCCAGCTTACAGTTATAATTTATTTTTCCACTTCACGGTCATACACGATCAAATATAAATCAAACGGTGAGATGTCTAGGAATCCCCTTCTCATAATATATTTGTAAAATAGTTCCATCTTATGATTTCGAAAAAAGACCGACCGCAAAAAATAATGTTATAACTTTTTGCTATACGTTTGCTGCGGTGGATGAATTCCATTATTTATATTCGTTGTTGTTTTTTTTTTTACTTTTTGTGGCTTGTAAATTTTATTAACAATCTAAGAAACAATTATTATGAAGAAATGTTCGTATGTTTATATAATATAATACGATTCGTTAAAATATATGCTTTGATATAAGACATTTGTATTATTTATGCTTCAAATTTACAAAAAAAAAACTTAATTTCTCTTTGGGCAGCTATATTTTCTATTGTAATATATTTTTTTACGAAAAAATAATATTAATCTTGATTAATCACTCTTAATAACTTAAAATAAATCCGTTTTACTAAGTTTTGAGGAATCTTTTATTAATAAGGAAAGTGTAAAGCCGTAAACATTGAGTGGTAGTAATATAAAAATACAGTTTTCACAAAAATATTTTGAAAAAAATCACGGCTTAGCATGATTGAATATATTTACAAATAAAAACAAATTTTATATGTAATGTAAAATATACTGAATTATAATTATTTGTCTGCAACACGAATTTCGCTACGTTTTATAACGTAAGCCATTTTAATTCATATACGTTATCCGAAATTGCAGTGGTAGGTTGTGGGGAGGGGCAGCGCACTTAGGGCTGTTGCTTTTGCAATGAAGCTGTTTCAATCAGTCACGGGAGGGTGGTCGCAACGACCCTTCACTTCTTCATCTCACACTAGCAGCGCCTACCCCACTGTCTACTTCTGGCTATCATAACGCCAGCTTATTTTATTCATATTTTGATATAATATTGCTTACTTTCCTTGGAAATTAATTTTTTTTTTTACTTGTAGCCTTATTACAATAATATTTTGAAATGAGTAAATTTAATCGTAACGAGAATAATAAATAATAAAACTTAAATAATGTTCTGTAATATTATCAATAAAGTAATGACATATATTAGGATCCTTTTATATTTTTTTGTATGACTTTTTTTTTTAATTCAATTGTTTTATATAATAAGTGAAAAATAAAACATCATTTTTTCTAGAGTTAAGAGAGAGCGAGTGACTTATAAATTCTTGTTGTTAAAACTTGTCACTTAAATATTTAGAATAGTAATAACAGTTTTTTTACGTGATTCTTTAAACTTTAAAATATTCACTGATTTGATAATAGAATCGAATAAATTACATCATACACAACAAGGTAAGAGATCTCAAATGTTGTATGAAAAAGAAATATTGATGATACTTGAACCCAGATCCGCTTGATTTAAAAGGAATTGACAAAGCTTTTGCATAAAGATCACAGATTTCAACAAATTTACATTTTTCAAATAAATATACACTGGAACCTCGATCAACCGTTCTCGCATAATACGTTTTCTCGGCTGGAACGCTTATTATTTATAGTCCCGTCCAACTCCCATAAGAACAATGTTAAATAATCCCGCATTGACCGTTTCCTGATTCCCCGATTTCCTCGATAAACATTTTTGTCCCGTCACAAATATTATCCCGATTGACCGTTTTTATTGCATATTTCTGCGTATCTCGGCAAGCAAGTTTGACACAGCCGAGTGCAGGTGTTATGTCTAGACACGTTGGAATCCGCTGAACATGTTAGATATAACGCATTGGACGCATGTGCTATTTTTTGGGTTGAAATTCACCACACTCGTATTATAGTTTATGATGCAAATGTAGAGTTGTTTAAAATTCATGGTTATAATGATTCCTGTACATAGAAACTTTTAGTCACAAGTTTAGTAACAAGTCTTTGTTCCGATTAAAGTGCCAAATAACAAAGAAGCAAACTAAAATAAAGGACTTTTTAAAAAAAAAAAATTTATCTACCGTATGTACAAGTAACTAATAAATAAATGTTTTTTACGATTTTACTTGTTTATTATTATTTGAAGCTTTCCCGCAGTCACCGTTTCCCGCAATTACCGTTGTTTTTTCAGGGTCCCTTGGAAAACGTAAAATCGAGGTTTCAATGTATGTCCCACCTAAATGTATGTTTTTGTGATGTAGATATATTCAGTTTATAAGGTATTCAACTATTTTTACTATGCGTTACGTAATAATGTTTATAGCATCGATGTAAATAATCAATATTTTTTATGATATTTTCTCAGGACTACTTTTACTTGTTATTTTGATGTGTATATTATTCATAAAATATGCGCAAAGAATATATATGTAATGATTCATTCAAATATTTATCTATAATACTCTCGAATGCTTATAAACTGTTAATATAGAGTAAAACACTTTTCAAAGACTCGTTTCCGTTTCACCTTCTAAGTATCTTTCAAAATAATTTTCTTATTCTTTTTTGTCAATAACTAATATGTTTATAATTTGATGCATAGCAACTACTTTATAAATCTTAAAATGCAGTATAATTTATCAAGTTTTCGGTTTATACAGATATGCATTTTTCACTTTTTCTCTTTCACGCTTTTCAGACTTCCGTTAAAATGCAATCATTACACGTCGCTATGAACTTGTGGTCTATCTCAAACAAATAACTAGAAGAAAATCGATTGAAAGGTTATGAAGAAAAAATGACACTAAAAAATAAAGTTCCAAGGTTTGGGCAGGTTCAATTTCACAGCCGAGTGCATGCATCGACATAAACTAGAATATTTTAACTTCAACACAGATTTTTAAGCTTATTTTTATCGATAAGATATGAATTGCTTAAAGAATCAAGACGTTACTAAGTATTTCTTATCGAAATGTTCCATTTTAAGGTACAGAAAAATATCAAATATTCTTTCTTACATATATATATATATATTTTAAATAATAAAAATACGTTATTAATATTATTTCAATAATATATTTTATGTCTAAATGCAGTTTCGCTCTTCACGAGCATTATCAAATGATTATTATGAAATTTTCGTTCTAGCAAATTACAAATAAACCTTCTTGTACAAAATTTTGAGTTAATAGTTAGCAGGTATACAAAATCCAAGGCTTAAGAACTAAGAAAACAATTTACAGGAAGTAGCACAGCATACATTCAAATTAATTTAATCAACGAAAAATTAAATGTTAAAAATCTTTTAATAATACTTTGCAAACAATTTCTTTTTGTTCGCTTGAGGAAAGACAATCCAGTTTAACTATTAGATGGGTGATTTTGGTACGAGAAGTTTCTTTAATAATCAAAAAAATACTCGATGGCAAGTATACGTAGAGTAAAAAAAAAACAAAATAAATTTGTTGACTAGACTAATAGACCGTAAAAAATAAATATAAAACGGAAGCAAATCGTTTAAATTTTTATGATAGTTTTACAGTTTTTGCTTCAGCAGTTAGCGAATAATAGAGCGTCTCTTTGAATCACAACTGCTTTTGCTTTTTATGGCACACCTTTGAATTGAATAGATTTGCATTTTCGAAAGACTCTCAACTAATAAAATTGTTTGGAATTGTTTTGTTCAGCTGTTATTGCATCAAAACTTTCGCTTTACGATGTATACGTGTATATAGACGTAGAGAAAACTTTGAATCATTTTCTGGAAAGTCATTTGCATTTTTATTACTCTAAACATTTACGATATTGTTTATTTTCGCAAATGCAATATTCAAAATTATTGCTCACTTTTAACTTAAATATATATATATATACTTTCCTCAAAAATAATTTTGTTTATTTTTTATCAATTCTAAAATAGCTGTGCTTAAATTTTCATATAAATGATATTTATTCTCAAATAAGCATACACAATAAAGACTTACATAATCAAAGCAACTTTCCTCGCTGCAACCTGCATGCTTTTGATGTCATAATAGTTCAAAACTTATTTTATTGAATAAAAATCGTGGAATTTAAATCATGTTTTGTTCATATGTCGCAATATGGATATCAGCTCTTTAATAGATGAGTAGATTTAAACTGTATATTTATTTAAACATGACAATTTTTCAAAGACTTATTTTCAACTAAATGTTTATTTTTTACATTTTTATATGAAAAAAATAACGGTAAAAAGATGATCTTTGTGCTTTATAAATTAGATCTGATCAAATATTCAACTTCAAAAGTTTCATCTGTTGATAATGCTCGCGACGAGAGAAAACAATCTGAATCATATTCAACAAGAAACAGTTCATAAAAATGTGTTTTTATTTCCTTAAATATAATGCCTTTCTATCAAAAAGTGGCAGCTAACACTTTAGGTTTTCTAGAGTTTACTTAAAATAAGTATTTCAAAAATCCTTGTTTAATTTTTTTTTTACTTAATTTTGTATATCACTAAAATGTTCTACACGTTTATAAATTAAGGTATCATTTTGGGCATTGGTCTGTATTTGCTTCAAAATCATGTCATACTTTGTCGATATGAATTTATCTATTCAGTTGCTTCATGCAAACTATCTTCGTTTCCTAGGACCTTTTCTGCTAATGCATGCAATATTTTGGTTTTGTCAGAATATATTTTTTTACCTTTCTAATATTTAAATTGTTTTATTGATAGTGTGTCGTTTTTCTTACTGAGAGTAACTACGTGCAACGAAATAACTACATTAAGAAATATCATTTTATTTCTTTACATCAAAATCAATTAGTCAAAAATATATCATAATAAATTAGAATTTAATAAGTTATCACGCCAATATTGAAGGAAGGTGAAAAGAAATTAGGCATTTTTAAAATGGTTTATGCCATCACTTTTGTCATCCATAATATTTTTGTCTGATAAAATAAACATGTCTTATAACAGCAACCTTTAGCTTTTACGATTGAATTTATTAATCAAAATGTTAAATTGTAGTATTTTCTCACTATTCTAGTACGAAACTTATGTGGACGTACGCTTTTAAATCCCCAAGGATATTTTTTGAAAGTGCATAAAGAATATTTATTACACGTCAATTTACCGGTCGATTTTCTGCGGAATAAATGCACTAAAGCTCTGAAGAATGAAAACTATCTCACCTGTTCATAGCAGCGCATTGCGCTTGTAGTTTAAGTGATGGACTGAAATGCATGCATGAAATGCAATCCGTCGCCAGATAATAGACTTGTTGAAGACAATATGGGACCGATAAAATAAGTTAATGTTACAGATATTGAGGGCTGTGCCAAAATAATTCTTACATGAAGATTGAAAACAGGTTGCAAACGATTTCTTTCTTTAAAAGGTTAGAACAACTTTCATATACTTAAACTATGAGGAACCTATAAAGTGCAAGAAAATGCTATACATACTCATTTTAATAGCGGAAAGTTCATTAGAATAAATGAATTACCAGAAAATTTTATATAAATATAGAAGCAATGATTGTTAGAATATTGAAGAAATATCAATAATACCAAAAACAGCATATTGAGAATTAGTGAAAACTCCTTAAAATAATTTGTGTGATTTGATTATTTATTTGCCTCTATTTTAACTAATGTGAAATATAAAACCTTTGTCACTACAATATTAAAGAAAAGAATATTTCGTTTAGTCATATGATTTTTTATCTTTAAAATGAAAACTTATTATTCAATAAAAAAACTCTCATAATAAAAAGAGTTAATGGGATTACCAATGGTTTTCAAATTTTTTTGTCTCTTAAATTGTGTTATCAAATTAAATTAGAAAAAAAAACTTATATAGAGAATTTCATTAGAGACGTTGATTAAAAGCTGTTTGTTTAAAGCAGCCATATAGTTTTACTGACATCTGTCAAATATGTTGTTAATTATTAAGTAGAGTGCGACAATTTATTTAAACTTAGATAGTCAAACAACATGCGCAAGTCATCAAATTTGGATGGACACTCGATACACGAGCGATTTGAAGGCATTTTTTTTTTTGAACTGGCCATCGAGATCGCTCGATTTAACTTCTTTGTACATTCTTTTTGGAAGCTGTCTTAGATGTAAAGATTTTGCAAATGAAATAAAAAAAAATTCCCTCTCAAAGTTTACATAAGAAACGCCAGTCAACAAATTCAGTCAGATTTATGTGACAAATTTATTGAAAATTGGACCTTCTGAATACGTGCTACCGAGCAAAACCGCAGCAACCATTTGTAAGACTTTATATCAAAAACTTAATGCCATAAAATATAATTTCAAATGAAAAATTAACTCAGAAGATATTTCACACACATTTTTTTACATTTACACAAATTTTGAGCGTCCTTATTGAAAGACTCTTTATATGTAAAAACGATAAAGTTATTTCAATTGAAATATTTTTTGTTCAAAGAAACTAAGCAAAGAATTTTCACCATTGGTCCTGCTATACAAAATGTAGTAAAATTATTTTGTGCTTAAATTAAAAGATTCTCCTTACTATAATATACTCATAAAAATTAAATAAGATTAGTTTCAAATTGGTTTAAAGAAAGGCGCTGCGTCTCATCTAACGGCAACACACTGAAAGGAGAGCTGAAGAGACTAAAATAGATTTCACTTACACGTTTTCAATATATCTGAACACGTCTCGACTTATTGGATCTTTATTGACGTAAGTATCCTACGAGCCTCTCACCCGTTGCACGCTCCGCCCGCTTTATACAATGGACCGACGATCAAAGAACCAGGTACAAACACAAGAGAAACGAAAAAAGCATTTGTCTTATTGCGAAGAATAATACAAAGGATTATCTTTTGCGAGGTGGGCAGAGAGGCGGAGAAAAATTGAGGAGGCGGAAAAAATGTTTCCACCGTCATTCGCAAGTCTTTATTGGATTGTCTTCAGGTGTCTGTATGCCTGTGTGCTCGTGTCTGTGTGCACTCACTATGCGGGAGACATTTATTTTATTGCATTAAATTATTTGACAGGTGGGTCGAAAAATTATGACTACGTGTGTGGCGTGAGATTCGTTTTCTTTTTGTAAGCACTTTTCGGATATTGGCGCTAACTTGGCATTCTTTTCAAGAAAGAGTCAAACGTTTTCTGAATCGCATCAAATAAATTCACACCTTCATGTTTAAATGAATCTAAACTCATCCAAATAACAGACCTTATAAATAATCTGTTAAAAAAGCATTGTTTCGTCGTATAATAAAATATATAGAAATAGTACTATGCGATTTACCTTGGCTAAAAAAGTATTGTATCAGATAATAAAGTAGAAAAATATAGAAAAAAAAACTTAAACTCTAGAATTATACTTTTGGTAAAGTAAAATATATTTCGTACAATATTTCTACCCTTAATCATAACACATTTAATTGAATATACAATTTATTGTTTAATTATTCTTTCACAATTTTCATCACCAAATATTTCAATTATAATAAATAAATATGTATTTTTTTCAGCTCTTAAGAAGAACCCTTACATATTTTCTCATCAGAATTCAAATGTATTTTCAATTAGTAATTTATAAAGAAATGTATATAACATGAAACTTTCTCGTGGTAGAAAAGTTCTGTTCACTTCTCATTGTCGGTTTATTTGACTGCAACCATTAAAATACTTCCTAGGCTCATTATGTGTATTGCAAAGATCTTGCTATTTGCTTTACAAAATACACTGTATGATATATGACATAATGAGTGAATATAATCATAGATTTTTGCAACGAAAAACAAAACAAAAAAATATATTCTAAATAATATTCAGATTTTTTTTAATAATGAGAGAAAGCTTGAAAAAATTTACTTTTAATTTTCATTCACAACTGTGAAATGATATATAGATTAAAAACTGATAAAATATAATTTTATCCATACAATATTTAGCTGAAATGCTGTGAATCAAATCTTGTGTAAAATATTTTTCTTACGTATAACGAAATTAATACGTAAATTAAGAAAAACAAGAGAAGTAAAAAGGTCAGCTATAATGCCTTTTCGTAATAAAATGTACGATTATGCCGTATGGTAAAACGCATTAGTATAAAGTGTATAATTTCGATAAATTTACAAGCGTTGTAGATAATTGATTCGTATATTGTTATTTTTTATTTTTAATTACATACTATTTTCAAATGACTACTGGTTAAAACTGTGAATGTTATTTAATTGTGAAAATGAAAATCACGTACAATAACAAGTGCCCTAAAATTTTTCTTTGGATTCAATAAAAGATCAAAGATTAAATAAACAGCTATTTAAAAAATGTTGATGTCTTTGTTAATTGGCTAATAAACATTATCGAATAGCGTAACTTGTTGTTCTCACTGTTAGAAAGCTTAACACATATATTTTTACTTGGTCATTTTCCTGATTCGAATCGAACTTTAATCCGAGCGATTTGCCTAATTTGTGAGAAAGAGCAACCATTAAAAAAAGGCCGAACACTTTGGGCGCACTTATGCGAGACCTTTAAGCCCGTTAGCGCCACAAAAGAGACCGAAGATAACATTTATAGGGCAATTTCAATGAAACGCGCCATTTTTTTCCATCGCAAATCTACTCGCGCGCGCGCCTTCACGTCACGCCTTCCGTGGGACATTTTCCGATTTTCCCGAACGGGAAATTTGAACGAAATAAAAGAGGTCATCCGCTTCTTAATGGCCCCATGAGCGCTTCATTGAATAGCGGGCAGCATATAGTCGGTGTCCGGCCCTGTCCACTTACTCCGACTGTTCTGCCCTTTAAATATCTTCACTCCTATTGACCAATTAAAATAACAGTTTACATGTACACAAATATTTACATAATTCAAATGAATAATTAGCGCTCAAAAGATTATCAAAGACTATAAAACTCATTTAAAAAGCTTTTCAATTTTATTATATAAAATATACAGTGCAACATTGTGTAAACTTTTAACTCTTATAAATGTTTATAATAAATACAAACAAAAACGTACCAAATATGATAATAAAGAACATATCGCATGTAATTCATTATGTCATATGAATTTTATGAAACACGGTAAAAAAAGGCAAAGTATTTTAGTTCTACTAGTAGAACTAAAATACATTGCTATTTTTTCACCGTGTTATAATGAAGTTCTACCAAGTAAATGTCAATTCAATCAATAAATTTTATGTAACCCTATTCATACTCTCTCTTGTTCGCTGTGGCAATACATCGTTTTTCTTTTCGATAATAACTTTTGTTTCCAAAGGCGTTCAGTGTGATTTTTTGTGAACAGCCGCAATTTTCATGAAGTTAATTTATTAATTGATAATAACATAAAAATGTTGTACACTAACATACAAATAAACGTTTCACAAAAAAGTTACAATTAAAATAAATAGTGTATTAACATTTGATAGCAATAAAATAGCTTAAAACCAAAAAATCTTTAATTTTTATTACCATGTATAATTTGGCTTACTAATTTTGAAAACTTTCTCATTTAACTGCAGGATACAACTATTCATGAATTGATACATTTTAGCTGATAGAAAAAAGAATGTTTTCATTACTATTTTTTTTTTAATTATAAATTTCATTTATATTATTCAGAGAAAATATGTCACAAGACATCAGTGAAGGTTATCAAATATCACTAACATATTTTACAGATCGCACTCGTTCAGTTAGAAAAAAATCTTCACATTTAAACCTTTGACTATAAGCCAACTTCTGCACTTTCTACCTTCGTGCCCGTTGCATATAAAGCGTCGCTGTAATTTGCATTCGGACACAATGGACGAGCAATGAGGTGCAGGAAGCTTTGGGGTAAGGCAGGTGGCGTTGCAAGGGTAACTTAAATACAGGGTGATTTTGACTCTGCTATATTAATAAAATTGTTACCTTATAAAAGCAACAAAAAAAATCGGGAAAAGCAAAAATATCTGCAATGTCTCTTTTAGCAATTTAATATGATGTAATATTTTAACTATCTAAGCCAGGTATCTGATGTGATAAATACAATTATATTACATAAACAAATTGTATAAAAAAGGCTTATTACATAATTATTTGAAGAATTATCAAATCATTTATTTAATAGTGAAAGTGAATCTTTCCACAAATCTAAAATATATAAAATTAAATTAAATATTTACAATACATGAATATAATTTTTAAGTAATGATAATTCAATTTTATACCTGATTAATTTCTAATATCAAAAGTGACAGCTCTTGAAATTTGTTGATATCAAATCAACAATCAATTTTATCTTTTTTTATAAATGATTGCTATTTTATTCTGAGATATAGTTTAAAAAATATATTTGTTAACATTTAATTAATTTTTTAGTTTTTATATTGTAAAATAACTAAATAATATAAGATGAACCGCCGTGTACATTTACAAGAACAATATGGCCTGAATAAGGAGAATCTTCATAGACGACCACTTCCGGAAGCAACTGTTCACAAAGTCCTGGAGACTGGTTAATAAGACGTTAGTGATGATCATCACCATTAGTAGAATAAAACAGCAATATTTATTGAAAAATTTATCGTTATACTGTAGTACAATTTTTTATTTTATCGAGAATATTTTGGTTAACATTTCTTTTGTAATATGGCTTCCTTGACAAAGTTTTATAATTAATTTTCTATTTTTGAGTAATAACTTTATTAGCTGCATTAAAAAGGTATTCAAAAATGAACTCTCCCATTTTGATGGGTATTATTGCAGCACCACGTAGATTATCATATTACCCCAGTCTTTCGAAAAATTGCTGCAAAAAGTATGTAATATTAGTGCATAAACTAGGCTACATGAAAATTTACTATTGTAGATGTACTCAACGTTGAAAGCCTGTTGCGCATTCACTCTTAGATCACGAGTGTAATTCACTTGTATTTGATTTTTTATCATATATTTTTGAATCATTTATTTATAAAGTTGGCTCATAACTACACTATTTTGGGTCAATATTACTTAACTGAATATATAATTACAAATATTTACTTGTATATTTTTACAATCGTATTGATGGTGTTCGCATTCTTGAAAAATGACAAAGCTTTACAAGAAATAATCACATGAATTCATATTATAATAATAAATAAACCAATGATGTACAAAAGAATAAATCATTGATTATGATACTACGATATACTAGGAAAGTTGAATTGTTACACACTAAAAGACATTTTATTGAGCCAATTCATCACTAGCATAGCAATCATAATCGAATAATATTATTGTGTACTGTGTGTATTATAACATTTGTTTGACTTATAAAGATTCTATAGTCACCAGAGAAAATTGTATTAGTCCATTATGAAGTGTGAATGAAGTATCGACATACCACGTGGCAGGCACGTGGCTTGAAATTATTGTTTGGATTTGCTAGATTTTTTTAATCATATCTGCAGAGGGAGCACTTAATCTGTTGATGCAAAAAATAGTTTGAAGTTGTGTCATATAGTTATATCATCATCATCATCATCAGCCGGGGTCGATCCACTGCTGGATGAAAGCCAACGAACACCAACCCGCCTGGGCAGCGTGGTGTTGCTATGTCCAAACCCCCCCTGGAAAAAAAAAAAAAAAAAAAAAAAAACCTTAAGGGGGAGGCCTTCATAGTTATATATTATAGATATTTACTCATTTTTTATGTCGAATCGTTTATTGTATGTGTTGTATATATATTGTAGTGGGAAATAAAGGCACTTTTATTACAATAAAATTACAAATGTATTATGTAGTGTAAATATTATATATTTCTAAATTATCATGAACTACATATATAATTTTGTTAAAATATAAGGCATTATTCTAAGGGCAATACTTACTCTCCAAGTTTGAATTGTTGTTACCAGATCGACTTAAAAATGAGTAATTTGATATACCCAAATCTATGATTATAGCTATTAACACGGTGAGAAAATAGCATTGTATTCTAGTTCTGCAAAATTTTATAAGATATAGTTGATAGCGTTTTCGGCTCACGCCTTCGTCAGAACACCGTAATAGAATATTTGTTAAAATAGAGTCCTAGTAAATGCCAATTCAATCAATTGTAGCTATTATTTTTGTATGACATTAGCAATTCTTACAGTTGACATTAAATATTGTAATATGTGTTGAATAGGTTATGCCATATAAATATCGGTTATTTCTGTCTCTCAAATCTGTAACATATAAAAAACATACAATGTATTTTAAAAAGTTGATCTTCACAAAAAAAATGACGTGTTTATATAAGATGCAAACCTTATTTAATATTTGATATGGATTACCGCCATTTTAAAAACTTCGCCAATATAAATACAATATGAAAATATTTTTATTTTACGTTGCAATAGAAAATTAAATATTTACGAAGAGAGATTTAAGAAATATTTTTTATTTCAAAAGTATGAAAATAGTTTCACCAAAAAAAAGTTTTTTTTACGGTAAATTTACCAAAATTCTAATGTATATGTTCACACTATGTTATCATAATTATTAAAGTAGCCATAATAATATGAGTAAGATAATATGATTAAAGTGAATTTCGGCATAATTCAGGCAATGTAATATAATAAGTTCCAAGTAAAGTTACAAATCCTGCAGATCATAAGCTTATTTAAGCTTTTGCCGTGCGACGGAAACCTTTCAATTTACAGCGCACACTGCTTACACCAATGCTTTTCAAAGTGTACAACGTGTTGTTGTTAATTAAAAAGAAAAATTTTTACAATCTGCATATGACATTTAAAAATATTATTCCATGATAATTTTATACATATTATACGTGTAATAAAGGGTACACAGGAATTGGAACAAACGTATTTGCTAAATTGAATTAGATTTGGAAGATTAGTATATTTGGTAAAATTTTTACGCATTATATAATACGTTATATTATCCACCGGTGACAAGAATTACAAAAAAATGGCGTTTGTCTTTTACTCAATACTCAATAAAAAATATATTATTAAGTCAATACAAAAGATTTAAAATACACAATAAATTCAATATTTGCTTACTTTATATTCCATGACTCAC
The DNA here is from genome assembly GCA_028555115.1 of Himalopsyche japonica. NCBI lineage: Eukaryota > Metazoa > Arthropoda > Insecta > Trichoptera > Rhyacophilidae > Himalopsyche > Himalopsyche japonica. Next base: position 2,621,042 of record JAHFWJ010000015.1, read on the forward strand.
TTTTTTTCGCTATATTACTTTGTATCACTCTTAATTTTAGGACTATTCGTGCAAATTGATCAGATATACGACATAATACTTATTCTTAGTATTCTCAATGAGAAGCTTTAAGCTTGAAAAACGCTGTTATGGGTTTTCGATTACATTATACACAAAAGATTAATACGAAAAAGATTTGAAAACGCCATGCTTAATAAAACTTTCCCACAAAATTAATGCGCTCAATCATTTGATAGCTGTGCTAATAGGCTTCATATTTCCTTTAAATGTAAATTAGATGGAAGCCTTTATATTCATTATAAAGTATAAGCCGCTCAACTAATTCCATTTTACTTTACAAAATTTATCCATTTATATATTAGCATACTTTTACGCTTCTTTTCACATTTGGCGGCAATATTAGGCATTCATGCTTAAATATTCATTTACCTTAAATCAAATATTTTAAAATGTTTAATATTTTCAGTTTTTACCAAAGAAATACGCATTCAAAATTTTCAAGGGTTAATGGAATGTTTATAAATTTCACAGATACAATCGATGAATATTTATATCTTTTATGAAAATGTATTAGAAAAATTAAGTTATTTTAATAAATTTTAGAAGATATATTGAATTAAAACATATGTTACGTTCATTTATCGGTAATCACTATTGTTATATATTTCCTTTTACTCAACTGTTGTCATGTTAAAAAAAATATTATTTGCTTACAACTTACAAAAAGGTCTTTTATTTCTACGAAATTTAATTGTAAATGGAAAAACAAAGTTTTTATAAAGTGTTTTGTGGAGGACATTTCAAAATTAATTATCATTCAATACGAACAAAAATTAAAGTGAAAAACATGTCTATTCCTCAACTTACACACTATGAAAGTAACGTTTTTATATAATTCATTGAAATATGAAAAAATATCGGATTGTTTCGTTTGCTAGCTTTTCACGGTGTCATGTGTAAAAATAAATATTCTTTTTTTGGACCACCAAATACAATTCACAAAATGCAATCGGTTAACCAAAAGAACTGACATTTACTAGATTACAGAAAAGATCTTAATGAAAATCGGAGAGTCAACTCTTTTTGGGACACACAATTTTAGCTTTTCGCTGAGATCAAGCTATGATTCTCACTTTTCAATATATGCATTTTTAAATCGAATTTTGGGCACAAATGCATTCTCACATTGTCTTTCAGCCTTTCATTACTAAAAAGTGTTTTTAATTTACTGAGAGTTTGGTTATTATAATGTATTTGTTAAAAAAAGGAGTACGTAGCTAGTGACACGGAAGGAATATAAGATACCAATTACTCAAAAAATATTTAAGTCACTAAAAGATGTAAGCATTAATAATCGAAATTACTAATTTTTTTCTGAAACTTGTCCTTGACATATAGCTATTTTACTTTGAGTATGGGTCCCACAGGTTTTTTTAAACGCTACATTTGTATTTATTTTCCATAACCAAAAAAAAATCTTATATAATACTCGTGAGCTTACGTAAATGTTTTAAACATTACACTAAATAATTTCGGCTGAAATTTACCTGCCTTTAGATAAATGTTTGAGATTTCATATAGGTATTAATTTCATGCTTTTGATTAAACAACAGAATATGGAATTAAATCATTGATTGCTTTGCAGTTTGCAAATGATATTCATTAAAACAATATGTTTTAACATGTATAATTATTAAAATTTATCCATAACCGTATTTATGATATTTTGCAGTTTGCGTACGCAATATGTCGTACTAGAAATCAGAAAAACAGCTTTTGTGTGATACATCACATCACATGTGATTGAAACTTAAAAGTAAAAGATTTTTAAGCCGCAAAAACAAAACACTATTTTTGAGATAGTAACATGGATTGTTTTATTGCTTCTTACGTGTAAAATGGCCAGATTATTCTATTAAAGCGGAAATCACCAATTTTTAATAAATATATATTAAATTTTTGTGAAATCTTTGGAGGCTTTTTTTATATTTTTGATTCATTTTTACGGTCATTTAGTCTTCAATATAAAAATCACAAGATTGATCTTATTAATAAATTATTGATTGTTACTTTCTTTTACATCCTGTAGAATGTAGCTTAATTCCATAATTCGAATTGACTGGTAGGTTACCCCTGTGCCCTCAGTCCTATTTAAACTCCGCCACGACTAAGAATATAACACCCGTCTACAATACATACATAACAACATAAGACTTTATATAGCTCTCCCTTTCTCGAGCTTTTTGTAAACTTACTTTCAAACTGTTACAATATTGGTGGCAACAAAATTATTTGAAATTCTAGATCCATATTATTGAGAAAAACATATTTTATTCTACCCTTTGGCAATGCCTAATGTCAATCTTATGGTCCAAAGTCAATTAAATTTAGTGTATTGATTGAATTGGCATTCACTTGGTAGAACTCCATTATAACACGGTGAAAAAATATGTATTTTAGTTCTACAAAATTTTGTAGAACTAAAATACATTGCTATTTTTTCACCGTGTTAAATTTAGTGTATTTATGTGTTCAAAGTAAGTTAAGTCATTTGTTGGAAAAAGATAGTTTTGGTCTATCTTAAGTTCTTCTCAATCCAACTGTTTAAATTTTAAGAAAAAGATTCATCATAAACATTTGTTATTGTAGTTTTATGCACATTAACAAAAAACGAAGCAGTCCTACTATCGTAAAATAATATTTCTGTTATAAATTATATCTACTAACTCTGTAGACTAATATAATAGTTTGATAGCCCACTTACTGCAACGATGACACACATACATCAAATTTTGATATCAATATCGGACATAAATCAGTTTGAGTATTATTATCTCTCATCTGTGAAATGCCTTCATGCGATGTAATCACATGCATTAATACACATTTTGATTGAAAGTAATCTGCGTTTACATACATATATTATATAGGAGATAGCATTTTCATTCTTTCAAGCCTGATATTAATTAAATTATATTTAAATTATTAAAACATTTTTTAAGATAAATCTTTCTCTGTGCAATTTGTCAAGCTGTGAAAATTTACTCACAATAATAATAAATCTAAAAAAGATTTTTTCAAATTAATGATATTGATTGAATGTGTTTTTCAATTATATACCTAGGCCAACACTATTAATTAACACAATAGGCCAAAATATTAAAAATATGTTTAAAGAAATAATGTACTTGCTATGTCTTATTTTTTCGAAGATACTGACGTATATTGATAAAAGAATTAATCACTAGATGGCTTCGTTGAACGGATCTTCAATTAATAAAAATGATAAGCCATAATGTAAATTAAAAATCAAATATTTTTGGATGCTGTATAAGTAATCCATGACATCCACAATGATTATGACTTTAATGTAAGTATGTTAAGGAAGAAGAGTATATTTTAAATTATTCCAAATCGATAAGCGGTGAATTCAGTTCTGCAGTATCTACTGTAAAAGTGATTTTATCTTGCCAATAAGAAAATTCATACTTCTAATGAAAAAAACAAATTTTATTTAAGCTGGAACAAAATAAGTGCATGCACTGCTTGCATCAAATGGTGTTAATCTGCGAATACGCATGTGCTAATAAAATATTAAAATATTATCTTGGAAAAGTAAATGTACACGTTGCTGAGAGTATGGGTCGCAATACAAGTAATGCGCAAATTTAATTTGACAGTGTGTCACCCAAAACTGGCACACATCCGGGATTAGTGCGCACGAGTGCTTTCCTAAATAATAATTATTGTGTATCATATTATATAGAAACCGGTGGCGTACTCTTAAGCCAAATTCTGCTTTATTTAGCTTATGTTATAATACACAATATAACATTTTTCGCAATCAAGTTACTGGCTACAATCGAGCGGAAACATATATAGCTATCAAGCGTCACTTGTTTTTTATTTCTATCAAACCATTTATTGAAAGAGTGAAAATAGTTTTATGTTTAATCTGGAGGAGAATCGAAAATTGACCGATATTTAATACCGCAAAAAACTTTTATTTGTCACATTTAAAGTAATAATCCAGCCTGATTCTCTATCAAAAGCATAATAATGGAAACATGGAAAACAGTTTATAACTGTAAAAATATATAATGTTGCCCTCAAGCATCTGACAAGAACACATAAATAATATTTAGAGGTAGAAAAAAGAGGTTTTTTTACGTATCGTTTCTCAGCACTATTTAATATGATAAGGTTTATTTAATTTGTTTTTACTACGACTTGTACGACGGTAAAAATATTTTTTCGCGGCTTTAATTGGTATTTTTGTACATTCCTGATGCCAAATAAACTTTTAAATTCATGTGCATATCAGATTTTATCCTCATTGATAGCAACTTAAATATTTGTTTAAAATACACGGTCATTATTGAAAACTTCTTGAATTATCCATTGGGTCAGGTAACTTGCCATATGTATATTGCATGACGATTGTCACTTTGAGCTAGGGATTGCTACTGGTACCCCAATATTGTATGATAACATCTGTGTTTATTGTGAAATCTCATCCGAATATTATAAAAAAAATCTTTAGATGAAAACTCCCTGCAGCTGTGATTGATAAGGGTTGATCAGAAATATTGATTTTCGCAGATATATTCTGAAAACCTTTCAAATTGTTTATACGTCATAGCTGGTTAACTATACTAATTTTACAAAAATGAAAAAACAAATGAATGAATCTACAAAAAATTATAAAATAATTAAAATGAGATAAAAAATCAAAGATATCCAGAAAAGAAATATTGTTTCATTACGAAATCTCCAAAAACACAAATCAAATGTAATTGAATCATAAAACGTGTTTAATTTTTTGTGTTTATTATTTTACTGATACGCCAATTGATCGCATAAACAGCTTTTAGCCCGGTGAAAAAAATGGCAATGTATTTAAGTTCTACAAAATTATTAAAAAAAAATATAGTTCTATTTCGGCTCATGCCATTGTTAGAACTATCTGTTATACAACAGATCTACAGCGTTTAGCCTTCTAATGTGTGATAGTTTCTTTTTATTGTCAAAAAGTTAATTTGCATTAATTTATTTATAATTACAGTTTCAAAAATGCTTTAATTATCTTTAAGGCATACACTCAAAAATCTTATTATCATTTTTCCAAACATATTATATTGCTTTTAGATGGTTTGACTTTGAAAAGCTTTTTTAAAAAAATAAAACACAGTTTTTAAACTTTATTTTATACAAAGAAATAAGCTATAAAGAATTTCATCATAGTTTTAATTTCAAATACATCTCTTATGCCGGATTGCTTTAGTATGAGGAAATGGTTGATTGAAAACTTAAATTTCGTCACATTGAAAAACAATGTTAAATCAGGATATCAAATTGTAATTGGATAAATGTTATGAAAATCGCATGTTTCTGTGTTATGTTATCGTTATATTACGGTGCTCAATAAAAACTCCTTCCAGAAACATATTTAAATGTTGCTAACTATTCTTGCTTTTGTCGCATTTGAGTATTAACATTGTTAACCTTGAAAAAAAAAGATAAATGATTAAATCGATAGATTGATCAAATGTGAAGTAGAATGATATAAAAAAAATAACACAGTTGTTATATTGTGGGGTGGGGGGAGAAATTATAAATTGCCTCGGGCTCGAGAAATCATTTAAACATACCATAATGGCAGTTCTAATGACCGAATTTACAATACAATTTCATACAAAATATTCAGTAATGTATACAATTTATTCCGCGCACCCCTCACTACGCAACTGAAAAAATGTACAGTAACGGCATGTGAATGCTTACGACTGGTTCTTTCTAATTTTTTGATACCATATTATATATAGCGTTGGTGAAAACTAGTTATTTATTGCCATACGTAATAAATATATATATTTCGGTATATACATTGGGATGATATAAAAAGTTTTTTTAACTAGAGTGGGAGTCGAAAGATAAGAAAACAAGAAACAAATGCGCATTGAATAAATATAGCAAAAGGTCATAATAATTATTTTTTCGGCTAAGAATTTTGTTTAATTTTTCTTTACATCAGTGTCACAGTAACATTTGGTTTGTTCAACCGCAAATTTCAACCCTGCCTTTAAAAACATCACATCGTCATTATGATGAGTAAATAAATGTGTATCTACACTATGTTTTTGTTTTGTAAAAATGGTGCAGTAAACTTAGAATTATTGAAATTAAATTACTTCATGTTGCAACTGATATTGAGTATACCATAATTCCGATATTACCCTTATATCGAATGAGAAAATTATATATATTATATATAGTTGCAATATTCGATAAGAGTCATAAAAATACATATTTTATTCAAATGAAATTAAGAAGTCTATGGAATTTGTTTTATATACTTAAGTTCACTTTTTATATGATTTGTCTTGTCCATCGCTTTCATTTTCACTCAGGTAAAGGTACACACGCGCACTCGTTTTACAATAGTACTAACTAAAAAATAACAATGCAGTTGCAACGCAATATGGCTCATTTAATTCGCAACAAAAAGTAACGTATAATTTGACCCTCTCTTTGAAAAGTGAAACCTACAGATGTACATTTCTATTAATGTTGGCGCTTTACAACGGGTCATATTTTTGTGTAAAATGTGTGACATGAACAACACGAAGAAAACTTTTACCGACATTTGATTTTTTACCAAAATTCTTTGATAATATATTTTATTCACCAAAATTCTATCAATTATATTTCTTACTATTCCAAACAAAAATATTAAGTTATTACCTCGTTATTTTTTACATTTATATGTAGAAAAAAATAAAGTTTCATTTGTAAAATCGATTGGGATCGAAGGGATGGCATGTAAACTTCACACACTTATTGAAAGTAACTGGTCAACGTACAACATGTATTCAATTAGTAAAAAAGCTTTTTAAATTATATAGGAATATATGTTATACATCACAAAGTAACTGTTCCAAAATTATTCGAAATTGCTTTTCTATACATATGTTACATAAAAAACGTTCATAATTTTGTGTACGCTATCACTTGCCAATATACACCTTAAGCTTACCGCATGCGTTTTTTATGATATTTTTTAGATTTAACAAAATATTTTTTTCTTATAATAGTCGATTAAGCAATATGACTTAACTACTGTGCTCAATTGTAACAAAACGTCGCTCATATAATTAATCTGAAAAAAATAGCATAAGACAACAGTTAATCGTCATATATTGAATGATATAGTTTTGTTTGATTATTAACTGTCGAAACTAATTTGTAATACTCCATGTCAACAAAAACCTGTTAACCTATTAATATTTGAAGAAAATCATTGAATGTACACTGGAAAAAATATTAGATAAATATGAGACAGGTGTCGATGGTAATCATCCCTTATTATGGCAAAATCTTGACGTGGGATAATGTATTAAGAGCGATAAATTCGCATTGTTTTAAACATTCATTCAACAGTTGTAAACAGATATCTTAATTTACATGATATACAGATTTCAATAAATATCATGATAACAAGAACTTGCAAATATGAGTTGTATACATTCAACATTTTTATTACTAAACTAAACACTAAATAAAATAAAAAAAACATGTACACTGCTTCCAAAATGCATTTTGACGCGTTCATAAAAACAAATCGTTTTATTTAATAACAAGATTCTATACGGCAAAGTTTCCTCCGGTTTCCTATTTTTAAACCCAATTTATTACTGGCTTCTTTACGAAAATATATTTGCAATTATCTGCTGATAAAATTTGTGAAATAAGACAATACACATATAAATGAACTCAATATTGCATTATAAATAAATTTCTGCTAGTAGGTGATGTTAATATCATTTTAAAGATTTTTGAAAAAATACTTACTGAATATTAAATTTGTAACCATTCTTTTTTTACACCTTTGATTTTGTATAGTATAGTCAAAAATATTGCTTAAGTGCGTAAAACGTTGAAAGAATCCATCTTTATTCTAATAGTATTTTTGAAAGATGACTAATATTTAGTAACATGTTACAAATCTTCTCTCTTTATTTGATTATTTAAAATTTACATGTTTTATTAAATGATTTATGTATATTTTTTTCAATTCAAATGTAGACACATTTATCTCTTCATTTTTTTTCAATGTGCCTAGATTGTGAAATTTTGTATTGTTGCGTATGTAACATACCGTCGTATCTTTATTTTGGGGGAACTCCCTACTCATCTAGGTTTATATTATTAATTTTGAAGGGGTTCTCGAAAATGAAACACGGTCGCCGACATGGATACATAATCTCTTCATAGCCGAGAGTTTAATTACCAATGCAAATCAAAATAATATTAATCATTTAGACATCTGACAACATAATAATAATCGTGAGATAGATATAGTATATAATAAATTTACACTCAGATGCATGTAAGCTCTACCTTATAGGTGGGCAACCGGTTTTTAAAATATTTACCGGATTATACAGCTGATTGTTGACATTTGCTATAAGTCAATCCAAGTAATTAGTGGAAAGTTTTTTCATACGGTATATCATTAGGAATCGACAAATAATTGATATCATACATTAAACACAACCTATTTTAAAATACCAATATGTGAATATATATTTTATCTACTGATCTATAATATTATATTAAAACAAGGATTTTAAATGGAAATTGTTGTGAACCAATGAGTCATAATTGATTTCTAGAAAATTTACAAATATACAGCTGGTTGAAAGTAAATTTCATTGTTTACCTCAAGTATTCTATGTCAGAAAAGTTTTTTTTATTATTTAATAAAAAAGGGTACGAGTTGTACCTACTATTTTTTTACGAAATACGATAAATTTAAATAGTTTACGTTAATTATCGAAAATTTGTAGAACACATTATACACTTTTAAGGTGTTAACTGTCACTTCTTGATGGAAAGGCATGATATTTTAAATAATAAAAACACATTTTTTTTGATTGATTTACCATAATTTTAATTGTAATTCTTAATAAGTGATTGTGAACAATTAGTTTTTATACTAATTTACTTTATTTGTATCAATATTGTATGATTTTATGTAAATTGTTTCCTTGTTCTTGTACCCATGGTTTTGTACACCTGCTACCTTTAACTCAAATTAATTTTTTGTTTTGTATAAATAGACTTGTTTGTAAATTGTATTATATCAGTTGATAATGCTCGCGATGAGCGAAACCGGTCCTGATCAAAAAATATATTGTGGAAATAAGTACTAAAAAAATGTGTTTTTATTATTTAGAACACATTATATTTTATATTTACTACGTGAAATCGAGGGACATTGAATATGAAAAATGTTATTAAATGTATTAACAACAATTTTATTTTAATAAAAAACAGATTTAAAATTTTTGGATATATACAAAAAAATTACAAAAACGGTTGTTTATAGAAAACTCTGAGGTAAACACTAAACAGGTATGCACAACCAAAGGTTTTAAAATTGTCAGTTCTGTTGCATCCGTGCGATGGAATACCTGAAGATGCCGAAGGGCGAAACCCGGGTCGTTTGTGATAAGACATATGAAATCGTACAAAGTTGCAACAATTTAAATTTAATATTGAAGTTCCATCAAGCACCTTCAGTCGATATCATAAATTAATTTATAAAGATTTATGAAATTATTCGAATTTCAAAATGTTATATTACTTGGAATATAGAAGAAGCATCACTTTATTTATGTTACCACTCAATTTTGCTTTTGTACAAAGATGTTTAATCCAGTGGGTTATGGCTTCACTCAATACCTTTTTACATACTCTGTATATAATTGCTATCTTGTAAGGTTATTGACTTATTTCCTACAGTAGATTGAGAAACGATGTTTATGTTTGTATTCGCTTAAGCTGAATATATTGAAGGCATCTATCTTCTTTTTTGGTATCATGCATTACCTTTTTTGTCGACTCATAAAACCGGAGATCTATTTTCGATAAGAAAATGAACGTATGCTAGTCTATACGCACAAAACGCATCGATACACACTGCCATGCCATACGGGATTTCCCATAAAATATATATCGCCTACACAAATCGCTTATCTGCCATAAAGTTAAAAAGGCTATCGCAAATAAAGGACGAGGCAATGTCTGGTCGCGTGCACTTTCCCTCTTTTTTCCTTTGGAAAACAATTTCATTCGATTATTTATTGACGGTGCTCCGGACGCAAAAAAGGACAAATATTAATGCTACGGGCTTGAGACGCGTCTCGTAAAAGACATCCTCGCTCGATCGTCTACAATGGTTCTTTCACAATCGTTTCCAAAGATTTTGTTCGCAAATACTTTGCTTATCATAAAAAAACCTTAATAATAAAATATTTCTTTCAATTACAAACAGGTGAGGTTTCAATAAATAAAACACAATATTTAGTAATATTTCCACAATTTAATAATACTAATAAGAGAATCGGTTTCACATGGAGAAGAGGTAATCACACAAAAAATATCGTAGCTAACTAATACAGTGAAAAAATAAAATTTAAAGACTTAAAATTCAATATTTTTTTAATTTCAACAAAAATAAATCAAATATTATTACAGTATGGATTGAGAAATAATTCTGATAAGCTGATAACGAACATGGAATTTAATGTAATTAAATTTTTAAGCAAATTACGAATAATTTAATAAAATAATTTTTGGATCCAAATTGAATAACATAATTTATATTGTTAATGCACAGTATGATAAAATGCAATAAAACATTTTTCTGTCAAGAACGTCTAAATGAATTCTGAAAAATAATTTTAAAAAATCACATCAATTGTTACTATTGTCATATAAAAAAATACGAACCATTATTATTGATTGAATTGGCATATACTCGGTAGAACTTTATTATAATTCGGTGAAATAAAAACTATATATTTTAATTCTACAAAATTTATTCAAAACATATTATTTATTATATCTTATAAATTTTGTAGAACTAAAATACATTGCTACTTTTTTCATCGAACCATTATCATTTGAACGAAAATTGAGCGAATGTTTCACAATTATTCGATATGGAAAAAATCTAAGAATTCTATAAATTTTCAATTTCATAAATGTTTCTTAAATCATTCATCTGTCCCCTACAACAATATATTATACAATACTAATTAAAATATTAATTTATTGGCATAAAGTTTTGTTGCATCTTTTGAAATCTTACAAATTAATTTGCTCTAAAAAAATGACAAGTGTCTGCCAAAAATAAAATTGAAAACACAAAAAAACTTTCTAGATATCCTCATATGAATTGCAACGGATCAATTTGAGTAATTTGTTCTTTTCTGAATGAAAAATAATAGTTACTTGATTTCTAATGTTTGATATTCTTTCATCTTACAGAAGGTCCAGGTAATAAATTCAAAGCTGATCCTTGTTAAGACATACTTTGAGAAGAACTTTCGTCCCAACGTAATCACGGATTGTCTCTTGTCGTATGGAAAATTCCGTATAGAGAAATATCGTATGTGATACGCGAGCCCTTAGCTAGATGTGCTCCATAGGATGATGTGTAATTTGGTGCCAGCTAGGGCGCACTTGACGCATACGGTCCGGACGCAAATACTGCTCCGATTATAGGCAAAAAAATATAAACGACACTCTCCTACTTTGATTTTCAGTTAAAGGGTAATCGCTTATGAAAATTTTTGTGAAGAAATAAATCATCATAAAAAATAATTTTCCATTTAAAAAATAGCAATGTATTTTAGTTCTACATAGTAATTTTTTAGGAACGTGTAAGGGGGGGGGGGTCTGATTTGCTTTCGTAAACTTATTGACCGCCTTTTTAGTTTCATTTACAATTTTTGGAAAAATTTTAGTTTTATTGCGAGCAAGAAACAAGCTTCGTCGTTAAAACAGGAGAGAAGATGTATTGTGTGGCTTTTCTACACAGCTATATATAGATATGCAAATGTTCGTTTAAGCATAGTTCTGACGATGGCGTGAGCCGAAATAGCTATCAACTATATTTAAAAAAATAATTTTGTAGAATTAAAACACATTTTTTTTCACCGTGTTATAATGGAGTTCTACCAAGTGAATGCCAATTCAATCAATAATACTCTGATATTCGGTTTGTAACAAATTGTACTATAAAAGAATAACAAAAGCCCTACCGTTGATACAGGAAACCTTTTCTTGCTGAAAAGACGTATTTTTTTATTTTCGTTATTATATATGTACAGCAAAATGAAGAGTTTTATTTTGTTTAAATAATAATTCGAAAAAAATTATCAATTTGAAATACGCAATACATTGATTTTTCGATAAAAGAAGCATTTTAACTAGTACTATTTTTTATGCGGTCGTTTTGCATCAGTTAGTGACGTCAAATTAGTTAGCGTTCTAATGATAAATATTGTCTATTTATATTTAGAAATATCAATATTTTTATAATTTTAAATGATGTAGAAAATAAAACTAATAATCTTAAATAAGCGAAAAGACCCGAAATGTCAATCAAGAAGCTTGCAAGATTATCACCCAAGCTGTACGATAACTTCTATTTTACCTGATTGGTTATGTATTGATGATTTTTTTAACAAGATTGCAATAAAAATTGGTCATCATTTATATACATTCTTTTGTTTAATTGTTATACATTTAGCTCGTTTTATGATTCCTTGAGAAAATATCCTATTCATTGAATAACTAGAGTATCTTTAAGCATGTGTGTCAACTGTAGATAAAGGCCAATAATATTAGAAATAGAAAATAAAAAGGTATAAAACACAATAAACCCCCTGCCAATAGATATGTCGCACACGGGGTAGAAAAGCTTGGCAAAGGGGGGTCAAAGAGGAGGGGGTAATCCCTGTCGGCCGATAGGGTCACCCTTCCAGTGCAGTCGGGGAGAAAAGTTACAATATTCAACGATCAACTAGATATGAGCACTACAAAAAATAATAATACAAAAAATTATACTGCATGTCTCATCGAATATCATATTTGAAAAAAGAAATTGCAAAATCCTTATGATTTATATTTAAGAAATCATATTTCTTATATTTTTTTATTGAAAAGCACTCACTTCATGAGAACTGTCATCATACACAAGATTATTTATTGACTATCAATTTAAAGTCCTTGTTTTTAAAATACGTCTGAAACGTTGAATAAAAAATTTAAGAAATTGTATATATTATCAACTATAGATAATTGTAATAATTATTGACCACATTTTATTTTGTTTCAGATATCATATAATCTTTTGTTCTTTCTCTAATAAAAATCACATTTAACATTAGATTAAAATGTTTGCATAACATATTACTTCCTTTCGGCTAAGCTTTCCAAACCAATAATTATTTATTTTATTAAATAATTGTTAATTTTATGACTTTGTTTGATGATCAAGAATGTTAGGAAGACACATGTGTATGCTAAAAAGAATCATTTTTTCTTTATTTAACCACGGTATTCAATTATGTATAATATACAATATACACAAGCTAAATATATTTTTATTCAACGTAAAATTACTTTAAATACCCACCACTTGTAGTTGTCAGACGAAGTTTCTTTTTTATTAGCAATTTAGTTTTATATGATTATGTACAGTATTATTTGACTAGGTTGCAAAATTTTCTAATGGTTTCTTCATAAAAAAATGTTATAGATGTTCAAATATACAATCTTAAATTGTGGAATATTCAATCTTAAGTTTTGAAATAATTATAACATCACAGACAATTGGATTCAATTTATTTAATCGATTGAAAAATCAATCTCAATTTAATTAGTTAAATTTATTTGGTTATTCTACGTTATTATTCAACTTTTACCACATGAGTATAGGATTGACAAGAATGAGATTTTTTATAATGCAAAAAGATAATAATTTATTTTAATATTTTTTTCATCTCAGTGTTTTTATGTATAATAATAAGCATTTATCAACTGTGATTTAATTAGTGAATAGTTGCGGGTAAAAGATATAAGTTGACCTTACGTGGCAAGAGTTTTATTTAGCGATCAGAACATATCGTTCAGATAATCTTCAAATAATTATCATATTTATCAATGTGTGTCGTCTATCATTCGTTATTCCCTTTGAAATATTTTGTTGCCATTCCTCTTTAAATGTCTCGAGTTGATTTAATTATCAAATCTAGTTAAGCAGTAATGTTAGTAATTTTGACTACAATATAAAAAAAGGTATTTACTATATTTATCCACTGTTTGTGTTCGTTTTTTCATGACCTTCTAGTTATTTAAAAGCATTTTTATACAAAATATCTTCAAATATAATTATATTTTGTGTTATAAATTGATTCATGATTTCAATGTATTATAGTTTTTGGATGATAGACACAAACAATAATATTACAGTAAAAACTACAATAATACCTAAACTTACTTTTGTTTGTAAAGGCTTAATTTATGGAAAATAAATTAAAAATTGGTTAGCTACCTGGCTTCAAAAACTGTTTTTAACGAATAACCAATACCATTACATTTAATAAATATCATCGTTTGAAAAAAAAAACAGTTCATTACGATGACAAATTTTCCATTTGACTTCTAAGCAAAATATTTTAATGTTGTTTATAGAAGCCTAGAGAAATAAAGGTACATTGATATTACTTACTTATTTGCTAACCGCCACATGATTATATTGACATAAATTTTGCATGCAAAATTTCGGCCCCGGGGGACTGCTTGTCTTTTGACAAAGCTCCTCGTACGTTACTAAAGATGTAGATAAGCAGCTCAAAAAGCTCTGGCTTATTCGCTTAGACAGACAGACAATTGAATAATATATTTTTTATAAGAATTCCAAAAGACTATGATCGTGTTCTTTTATATACTGGAAAACCTTGCGAGGTCTTATAACAGTAAATTATTTTATGCATTTGTTGTCAGACTAATTTTAACAAAAAATAATATATATTATATATAATAATATATTTTCCAGCATCAACACCATCTTCGTTCATCATAAAAACTGTCAAGTATCATATTTACTTTATTTTATTACAACTTTAATACAAATTTTATAGATTTATCAGCAACAAATATGGATTTGTAATGCAGTTCCTGTTTTCCTTTGTTTTTTATGGTTTGAAAATATTATTTGTTATTAAACATTACATACTGTAAATATATATATATATACATGAAAACAAAATTATGTTATCCTTAAATTATTTCAAGACTTTAATTGTAAATAAAAGGGACTACTAATACCTACCAAAATTGTTGCTTCTAATTTGTGATATAATTTAATGTTTATACCAAAATGTAGCAGACGGAAATAAAACTATTTATCGAATAATAATTTTTAATCCCAATTAAATCGTTTAAAAATAACAACATAAGAAAAATTTTCTTCTTATTTCCATGTGAAAATTAAAAAGAAGTGTGTTATGGGTACACGTACTTTCAAACTATGTTTAAAAATATGACGTTGTAATACTATAGAGCCATCCGCAATTATTCTAAATTACTGTCAGTAGGTATGAGATCGTATCAAAAATCATACAATCGTAGAAAATTTATATATTACCATAAAATGTTTAGTTTTTATAAGATACACAAATTTTCACATTGAGCATAAACCTGCACACAGGGACTTATTTTAGACGTGTAAGCTTACCTAGTTCACGTCAAACAGAGGTGATTATCCAATTTACCATCGATTACAGATAAACGCCGACCATAGACTAGTCATTGCGACGTCATAATGAGGGATAGACAAAACTAGAATGTTCGAGAAAGAAATAGAGAAAACATAAAACTAAAGTTTTAATGATGTAGGTTACTTGTACATTGACTATTTTCAATTAAAACTTTAGCAAGGTTTTTTAGCATCATTTATTTCTGTAACAATATAAAAAAAAATGTATACTGTTTTATTTATCAGTTTTTTCATGGTAAAATTGCACACCATTTATGAGTAAACAAAGAATTCAAAATATTTATCGATAGTACTTTAGTAACATAAAAATTTGCATCAAAGCACTTGTATGTGTGTGTGTGAGAGGTTGAGTAAATCATTATGGGTAAATTTTCAATGAAGAACAAATCTACACTGATAATAAACAAATTTCAAAAATCAAATATTGTTAATACTATTATTTGATACGCAACCATATGAAAGGTCTTAAATTCGCTTTCATATTAACATCTATCTTAATCAGCTGTTAATATTCTTAAAGAATATAAATGTCATTTTTTTATTATGTTTTATAATTCTATCTGGAAAAGGATAAACTGATTCAAAAATTTCCAAGCTCAAAAATTTTCAGAGATAACAGTTAAGATTTTGATGAAAATTTTTAAATCTTAAACATAAATATTCAATTAGAATAAATTTGGAAATCTAATTGAAGAAATACATGTTTTAAAGAATAACTTATTTATTAAAACGGCTTTTATTCAGTCAGTTACCTACCATCAATATCACCAGGAGCAATAAATTGGAAACCTTTGGTCCAAAATCTATATTGTTAATGTTTTCAGAAACAGTAAAGTACATTTTATAGACCAACTTAGACTAAAATCTCTTATGCATGGCAACAAGTTATAATAAAAATATAAAAGCAGTCGTCAGTGAATGTATGCGTATTATAAGCCTTGTGCATATTTTTTTTCAACGTAAAACATGATTAAACGAATGAATTCAACATGAAAGCACGTACATTATTTCAAGGTAACATCTGGGTTGAACATATTTCACTGCAATTTAACACGTGGCAATATATCTCGAATGTCCTAACACACGTGGATATTTGAATATAGTACAAAAGTGTGGAATGACCTGTGATATTTTTATGAATTATTGCGACAATTTGTTACATTCACACAATACGCGATATTAAGTGAGGCTTTATTTAATCCACCCGAATAACATGTGTTTTAAATTGTAATATTATATCCAAGCTTTTCTGTAATCCATGCGCATAAAATATGAAATTTATTGCGTCTATATTAAGTCAAATGTATTTTTTAGGTTCTTGTTCTATTTTTCAAACAATTTTTCGACATTTAAATTTTCGTTCTCTATATAAATTTACATACCACTAATTGTTAATCAATAAAATGTAGCACCAAACATTCCTTTCATAATTAAGTTTGGGTAGATAAAAATGATATTATTACATCGTGAAAACTATACATTTATGCAAATTTTTCTATATCAACTCGATTTTTATTATTTTTGAATATTTTTGCTCAATTACTTAATCGTTCTAGTTTTTTTTATTAGGTTTTTATTTTTAAGATTTTTTTATATATTCTTTACACTTGAATGATTATGAATTTACGAGCTATGCATTTTTCAATATTCTAAAAGCTGATTAAGCACAGATTTCAAAAAATTAATTCGTTCTTTAATAATGCTTCAGACAAGACGTTTGAATTATTTTAATTTTTATTCTTCATGAAATGAGTAATTTAAGCAATTTACCTTTATTATGCATTGGACCGAAAACACAATAGCTCTGAAACCTAATTGACTTCATTAAAATATTTTAATGAACGGTGTTGCTCAAATATTCAGACGATTTCGAAATTCTTTTCAATAATCCACGTTAAAGATAAAGCAGCGCACTTATATTGCATTTTTTCCAAGCTAAAAACTTTCAATACAAAACTACCAATACAAAGGACGTAATAATAATAGGCACCTTTAAAGTCATTGGCGATGGGATGGAAAGGAATTGATTGCAGAAAAAAATATCGAGGCAATCGAAAAACAATCGAGGTGTTTCTTTGGAATTTCACAATTAAATACCTAGAAATTCTATCAAACCGGGAATGCAACCAATCATGTGGAGGATTCAACTATTCCAGGCGCCGTTTCAAGCGGTCTAATAAAAAAGTGACCGCTTTGTCGACACTTGGATATTGCTATTTCAAGATATGTGATGTCCCTTGATTTAATAAAAACGTTTTTTTTGTTTTTGCTTTGTGATCTACCTTTTGAAAAAAAGTGTTTTTTTTTTTAATTCTTCACAAGATAAAAACAGTTTTATCAGATTGTATGTTTTATTGCCTTACTTTTGTTGCATATTTGGAGTAGTGCTCTACGTTTTTAGTTTCTTTAAGCGATGGAAAGATTAAAAAAAAGGTTCTTATGGTATTAAAAATTATCCTTCACCTATCTCATTCTTAGAATTGGTGATTAGTTTAACACTATTCCTCTCCTAGCCTTATCTTTATTACGCTTACTCTCTTTGAAAAAAAAAGAAAGTATTTATGATGGAAACGATTTATGAATACAAAATATAATACAGTACGTGATCATTTAATTTGCAAACAATTAAATTTATTGAATGGGGATAAAAATAAGTTAGCCCTCTCATTTGTGGATTGTTTAATTGTTTTAACGATAACTATCTTTAGGAATGCATTATTCTCACTCATTTAATTTTTAATGCTCAAAACAGTGCGTTAAGATCAATTAAATTTTATTTATTTAATCCAAAAAAAAATAGATTACCAACTAAATTATAGCTAAGTTTCATTAAGCAACGTTTGTTGAAAGGTAATTTTTCGGCATATTATACATTTTAATTGAACATACGTACTTTAGAAGATATTGAAACATACATTTAATACTGAAATCAATAAAAAAATAAAAAATCAATAAATTGAACTTTTCTTTTATATGGCTGATACTCCTTGATCATTATTTTGCGTTAAATTACATTAAAACTTAAATGAACTAGTTTCTCACTACTTAATCCTTCAGTAACACCTCTTTCAATAATTTCATAACGAACTGTTGGCATTTCATAAATACATTTAAACGCTTGGATAAATAAACGTGCACAAATACGAGTTGATTTAATTATTATCTTTAGATAAAATGTGTTTGGTAATAGCCTCCATTTTATCCAGAGAATCGACTGCCAGCTCATCCTATTATTCAGTTTAAACAATATTGTATTGAGTTAAATTGATTACAAATGTGACCGGGAGCTGGACGGCAATTATGGAAACCTATTGTGAAGGCATACATTGAAAAAACGCATTGATTCAAAATACTGGCAAATAATAAACTAAAAAAATTAATTTAATGCCGAACGCCAGTTTTAAAAAAACTTTTACCACCCTCATATACAGATCAAATTTGTTTGTAAAAATATAAAGATAAATTTTAAAACTACAATGAAAAAAATCCCTGTTTCGATTTTTGTTGTAAAAGAAATACAAAAGATAACGTTTACTTGAAAATCAAAGCTAAACGATTATGAAATATAAATAGCATAGAGAATTTTAAAAAATCACTATGAATAATTTAAAAATAGCTTGCGTCTTAATAAAATTAAGATTTTAAGCAATAAAAGAAGTCTTGATAAAGTAAGCAACGACATTAAAGATTGTAAAAAAAATGATCAAATATGTTGGTTTTCTTTCTAAATTTGACTAGTTTTGAAAATCATAAATGCCAGTTGTTCCAGACGTTATGGATGATTAATTTGAGAGAATTTTTCTGCTATCGGATCAACTAAGCATTTGCAGGATAGTCTCCATTAAAAATATATTGATAAATATAAACTATAAAATCAATTGGAAATATTGCTATTTGAATTTCAAAAATAAGATTTTTTGAAATTCAATTTTAAGAATTCTATCTTTTAACGTTACCAACATACAACAATATTTATTTTACACCGCTTAATTTCGTTTTAAGATATTAAATTACTGATATTATGACATCCGTTTAGTATAAAATAATTTGCAATACCTTAAAAATTTGTGTTGTTATGGTTTGAAAAAGTTACTTTTAATATAATATTACTTATTATTTCTCTGTTAAATTCTTAAAAATTCTATTTAAAGTGTTTTCTTAAATGGCCATTCATTTTTCATCTATGTGCACAGTGATAAAACTTTAAGTGTATATCTGTGATATGATAGATCGGGGACGGATTTACTGTTTCCCTGGACATTCCCGGTGACCCCATCTGAGTTCTGTTTACCCAAACAATCTGCATCGCCAAATTGTGATGTTTGAACGCTCTGATTTAGCTTACTTGTCTCTTAGATTGTGTTGTGATGCGTTACATCTTAGAATAACTTACTTCCGGGTAAATAAATCGTTTATAAAGAAAAATCTCAACTGCTGACTATAGTAAATAGTCAAGAGTATTTGACATAGTAATCATGCGTGATTAACTGACTGAACGTTATCAATATATGTACTTTAATTGTTTTGAGAATATTGCAAATATTAACACATATACTATTTAAAAATTAAATTCGTTTATGGCAAATTAGAAATGGTGAGGTTTGTTCCAGCCATAAAAATTTGGTGACTTAGTTTAGTTTTGATGATAATTTTTCTTTCTTTTTTATTTATATTAGATATTAAAAGACTTCATAGGAAGAGATGAATATTATTTCATTTAAGTAATAGGAAATGGCACGGTGAAAAAATATCAATGTATTTTAGTTCTCTAAATTTTGAGTTCATGTTTAGTTCTACAAGATTCAAATCGTCAGACGATGGCGTGAGCCGAGTTAGCTACAAACTATATCTTATAAAAATTTTGTAGAACAAATATACATTGCTATTTTTTCATCGTTTTATAATGGAGTTCTACCAAGTAAATGCCAATTCAATCAATGATAGGAAATGGTTGTAAATATTAGAAATCTTTTACAGAATTTAATTTTTGATATTCGCAAAATATTTTGTACAAGCTACAAACTCAAATATATATAAATATGAAACGTTAAAAGTATTCAAGAGTTTTCGCAAAATATTACAACCATATATCATATATCAGAATCATTTTCGGGCGAAAAAAGGGTTCTCTTTTAATCAAATTTGTGAGTGAATTCAAACCAATGAAAAAAATCTGCTAAAGCCTGGATTTCCCTTTAAATCAATTGCCATAAAAAATCTTGAGCCTTTTAGTCAATAGATAAAATCATTGATATGCTTAAAAGGATAAAGATAAAAACTGTAACATAAAATGAAATTGCTTAATAAAAGAGGAGTGTTTTCTATATAGCTAATGCGATGTTTAAAACGTTTTCCCCTCGGACTAAATTGTCATGGCCTTCCCAGCTATCCAGTGATTGGGCTGCGATAAGCCCACCTCTATACGATTGTCAACTCAGCAGGCAAACAGTCGAGTGGAGATGATTGCAAGACTTCTATGCTGGCTGGACCTACCCTACTCATCCAATTTAGACATTAGTAGATACACTTCAAACTAAAAAGACAATGAAAGCATTTTACTTATTTTCTTTACAAATAAAAGACGCAAAATGATATAGCAAACAAAATAAACACGTAAAAAGTTATAAAGAAAGTCAATATTCTATGATGAGAATAATCAGCATTTTTTTTCGCTTTCAACAATCCCAGCTTATGTCTTAGCGAACATAGTCTTCTTATTGAGATGATTTTACAAAATTTATTTTTCATTTATTTTTCTATATTATTTTTATTATTATTTATACGAATTTGTTTTTCTTTATATCTTACAAACCTATTTTAATACGCCTTATTGAGAACTATTAACAAACTTTCGAGACAAATAATATTTTATGATAGAATAGTATACGAGTAAAAATATTCAGAAAAGAAACTTCGTGGTTAAAGCAATTAAATATATTATATATGACCTTACTTATATCATTTGAACATTGCCTATTTAAAAAATTGTTTGTAGTTTTTTAATAGTTTGAATGACAATGATTGTTGAAAGTGCTGATTAAGGGTTATAGAACATCAAAAAAAAATTTTAAATGCGTTAACTATCACTTCTTGGTGTATAAGTGTGATATTTCTAGAAGAAAAATTGTATTTTTTAGACCTCTACTTTTGTACTCCTCCTAATTAGTATTGCTGGCTTGTAATTTGTATACAAAAACTTGATAATGCTCGTGATTAGTGAAAATAGTTCTGATCATTAAATGTATTGTGAAAACTTTAGTTAAAACGAGTTTTTTAATATTTAAAAAAACATTGCATGTATTACATCTCTATACAGCTATAGATTATATCCTGCAGTTCCTTATAAGAAAACTCAGTGCTTCACAAATCTCGCTACTGTGACAAGATGCTATACAAAATCGTCTCTTAAATTTTCAGTCTTATGATTGGAAGAGATAGACTTTTTCAATAGCCTACCGATACGTACTAAAGTATATTTTATCTTACCACTACAAAAAACAGCGATAGATAAGTATTAAAAATAAAATTTATCGATTGATATATAAATTAATTAAAAATATTGCACGGAGATAAAATAACATCACATAGTTTCAGTAGGTCAAAAATATAGTGTCCGAAATTTTCATCACCTGTAATTTATCGCACGCAGTCTACTTCCGCTCCAAATGAAAAAATAATTAATACCTAAAATTATTGAATGCTTGCTTATTCGATCATTTGGGAACAATGACATAATAAAGCTGCTATCGCACGATGAAATAATTGTAATGTATTTTAGTTTAGTTTACAAGATATTTGATTGCTATTTCGCTTTACACCTCGTCAGAAATAGTACAACAACAATATTATTGTATTATATAATAACAAGAAGACGAATAATCACAACTTAAGTTTTGATGAGGATGTAAGCCAAAATGGCAATAAACTATATATCTTATAAATTTTGTAGAATTAAAATATAATACATTGCTATTTTTTCACTGTGCTTTAATGGAGTTCTACAAATCAAATGCTAATTCAATCAAAAAAACTGTTTTTATTTAAATTTCTACCTAGAGCATATATTTAAGACATGGATAAAAAATGCGGAAAAAATGAATTGCACAAAAATAAATGTTAATTTTTATGAATTACAAGCGTAGAAAATTTTGGGGTTAATAATATATATATATATAAATATATATGTGTGTGTGTAATTTAGTGGTTTCTTTGTTCCAGGAATTTTATTCTTTCTATTAAATATTTTAGAAATGAATTTACTAATTGGTTGTGAATATTGATTTCTTCTAAATCTTGGATTTTTATTTCTCGATAATTGTTGTCATCTGTGATCAATTATCGTGTCGATACGTTGCTATCCATTTTCTATGGGCGATAGAATTCTTGTGGTGAGTTGCGGTCAAAATACACATTAGAAATTTCTTTGAAAACAATGAAAATGCTTTTATAATACACAAAATTTAAGCCCAGTAGCACATAATTGAAACAGAAATATTTTTCTTATAAAATGTGGATTTTATATCATTTGAATTTGTACGTGTAAGCGATGTTTAAAATTACGTCCGTGTCAAAATAAAGATGAACGGCAATAAATCCATCCAACGAACCCACGAGTGTCCATTTGACGAGATGGGGTGTCCATTTCGGGGTGGAAAATATTTGACTGGCGAGCGCATTTTCTGAAAAATCTCACAAAACTTAACGCCGTGGATATTTATATTATTATTTGAAAAAATATCCGTATTTAAAGCTTCATTCTTAACAAACATATATACGTAAAGAATTTTTTTTTATCCTTTTTCTTTTGAATAATGTCCATATAGGCGTTTTCGGTTACATTCGTAGGAAAACTATTTGTTGGACCGATGTGAATGTTCAATGTCATTTTTTTGATCTCATTGTTCACGAGCGTGAACTCAACATATATTTACAAAAGAATATATACATAAAATATGAATTACTAAAATTCTTCTCAGTAAATCAATCTTAAAAAGCAGGTTGAAGCAAAAAGTTATATTTAATGGCCGAATAGCAAGTAGTTATCTTTAAAAAGCATTTACTAAAAAAACGATTTGTAGTGAAAATGTTTAAAAAAACAACATTTATATCCAATTTTGATATGCAATATTTTACGATGTCACTAGTTTGTCATTAGCTCCTCTTGTATATTACAGACGATATTTTTTTATTATGTATAAGCTCTTTGGCATCCTTGTGATAGAATTTCTGAAGTTTTCGAAAGGCAAAACCTGGGTTGTTAGTGACGAAACATGTGAAATCTTACAAAGTTTCAACAATTTAAATTTGATATTAAAAGTCCATCACGAACGTTCTGTTGATATCTAAATTATTAAAGTAAGTTACGACTTCTAACCAAGTCAGATTCAAAGACAATATTTGCAAAATAATCTTTTTGTAGCATTGTTCTTTCGCAAACAGTTTATTATCTGCTTCGTGAAGCGGGTCGTTTGACAGTCGACCGTCACTATGAGCGTAGTGGACTATTTATTTTTTATGCACCCTCTTCCAAAAAGAGCAATAAATCTCCATAGAAACCAATAAAAATTACTCACAGGCCATACGAATGCAAAGCGTTTTCATTGTTGAAGGCTGTAGATTGCGTTGTGATAAAATAGTCTCCTGATGTAATATGTTGTTACCGCTATCCTTTCGCTTGATCAAATAGTAGCTTCAAAATATTTTTATGAACACGCAAAAATGGATATTTGGTTGTGTAGTTGGGTTAACAGCTCTCAAAACTGTTCAGTCTATTCAGCTAAGGTGTCCACAGGTTTGAATCTCTGTAAAGATAAAGCTTCCAATAATTTATAAATGATTGTCTCAGAGACATAATTTCAATAATGTAGTTTTATTGCAGGGGTAATTTATTATACAAATATTAGTTTTTCGGTGCATTTATGCAGGTAAACCAGTACAAAAACGGAAAGTGTCTTGTTTCATTTTATACTCAAGAAACGGAAATTCTCTCTGCAACTCCAAATGATGTCTTTAGATTTTAAATCAATAACTGAAATCTGTGATAATTTCTGTAATTCCAACACTACTTTCCAATCAATTGATTCTTAAAAAACGAGCACCTCCTAGTTCACAACTTATTTTTCCATCCCTGTTTTCTAGATAAAAATCGACTTAATAAGAACATGTTCTAACTTTACAATTGATTTTTCATTGCTCCACAGAAAATGCTGTTTTAAACTCTTACCCGTTAAAACCTCAGTGAACTGATCTTTTGAAGCAAATTTTAATGTATCATGTTGAATATTTTTATAAAATAATTTAGTGATTATGTTAGTACATTTGCTTATTGAGGCTTTTCAGCATTGTTAAGCCCCACAAATAGATCGGTCTTCTGAAACAAAATAGAAAAGCCATCCATAGAACGATATACCATAGGTGACGCCTACTAGATGTCATTGCGCTAATGAAAAACATTTTGAAGCCTTTTCATCAACCAAACATACGATACATACTTTTAATTTTGATTGCATTTTTTAAAACAAAAATGTGTTCAAAATAATCCAATACAGTGCTGAAATAAAGAGATTATAACTTCGAGTTAGTTTTCCCAAGATTCAGTCGTATATAAAATAATTCCGGGTATGTAAAGGCCGACGGTATTATATAAAAATGGTTGATCTAAATCTATTTTTTCTCAATAAGAAAAGAAGAATCAATATTTGATATTATTTAATTTACTAACTAGTAATAAAAAAAAACTTGTATTTTACTGTAGTAACCGTCTAAAAAAAACCGTTAGACAGACAAAACATTTAAATATCATGAAATTCTCAAATATCTTTGAGGTTCATTTTTATGTTATTATAAATATTATTACATAAATTTTAAATACAATGTAAATGACTGGATTTAATTTAAGCAAGCAGAAGTGATTTTCTTTCAATATAAATATATATTTTATACGAATTCTGTATAAGTCAACAAAATTTCCCCATGACGAATATACAGTCCTTTTAATCAGACGATGAACTGTTGTATTTAAGTATTAAAGAATTATTGATTTTTATATAGGCCAACGAGTGACTGTTGTAAACTACTCATATTAAGTAGTTTCGGTCATTTACAAAAAACGCATAAAGCATTGTCGGTATTTAGACATTCCAACTATTCGATTTGAAAAAATATTTTCTTTTACATTTTCACATCTAAATATTATATGTTGTGAGAAAAAACAACGTACTCTCATAAAACAGGCAAGTCATAGAGCAACCGATAAATCATAATGTTAATGTTTTAACCCTTAAACTAAACTCTCCCTCCAAATTCTCTACATGCGAACTAACATTTTGTCCACTTTATGGGTCGATACACATACAATTTAAAATCAGTCATGTTAGTATTGGTCGGTTGGATCGTAAATCAGGGAGAAGGGGGGCATAAATCTGTCCGGTGGTCCACAGAGGCTGCTAAGGTCCCACTGTTGGGACCCAACGCACCTTTGTTAGACCCACCTGCAAACGAATCAAACTATACAAGACTGAAACTAACTTTATGACCCCAACAAACAGCATAGCAGGTGAATACTTAGTGTATAATTGTAGTAACAGAATTTATTTTTATAAGCATTCATTGATAAATGACATATAATATATATTTATATAAGTAATTACTATATTTAAAACATTTTTTTCGGGTCGAAATAAAAAAATAGAAAATATTCAAATATTATCATGCTATTAACAATGTGGTTTTTAAGAGTTTTTTCAAATTTAAAATAGCTGACTACCTGCATATTTTACAGAAGGCAAATACCAACACGAGCTGGTAAGGATACAAAAACTTTTTTTTCATGGGGAGCTTTCAATGAAGCACTTCAACAATTGCATTTTTCACAATCGTTTTGGACGCATCAACGATTTTCCCCGTCGCACATCGCCAATTTGTTTTCAAATGAAGAATCAAAACTACATTTTACTTGCATTGTATTATAGAATGAAAAAAAGTAACTCGCATTTTTTTGAACCAATAAGGATATAAATTACAGTGAAATAATACGAAACCACGCAAATTACAACACTTTGATTTGTAATATAAACTATTTAAATTCAAATGCTAATTGTACAGATAATTGAACCATGTACATTTCGTTTTTTCTTACATATAGAAAATAATTGGCATCTCTGAAGTTCTATATCATATAATATTTCAATCAATAGTTTAGTTAACTTATTAAAGTATTAAATTTATCAACAAAAAATGCTTTTCATTCTTTTTTATTGGTAGAAACGTGTAAGTAGAAAAAGTGTTATATGTTTTATGCAATCTATAATGAATTTTCATTACTGCTCTATATGCCAATACTTTTTGGATTATTTATAAATAAATTGAGTCAAGATAAAACATTTGTATAAGAAATTTCAGTCAAAACATTCGATTTTAATAATATAATTTTAAAGATTGCTAGTAATGATTCACTTCTTGTATGAAGAATATTAAAAAAATCCAGTTATCCATATCTAAAAATTATTTCACACAATAAATTTTTGTGTTTGTAGGAAAATAATTTATTCAATATATTTAAAACATTTTTGAATCATAAGCAGTATTTTTTTGTCTGAAGCAAATGTTGCAAGGCTACTTTTTTTTACGATTTCCCCTTAATTTAGCTTACATGAACAAGATGCGCTTTACTCTCGGATACTGTTCGCAAAGAAACATTTCATGAATATCATCGCCTCCCTTTCAATCCTCGTCAGACAGTGTTTACAAAATTTGTGTAACGAGCATGTAAAGATGTGGCAAATTTACATTTCCACGAGGTTTGTTTCCCGCGAGGATCTCACTGAAGCAAAAAAAAAACTTTGAGAGATCCCCACGTATAAATCTTCAGTATACTTGCATTTATACATACGAAAACAGTCAAGGACTCGCTCAGAAGAGTAAAGACAAACTCTGTGTGTGAATTTTTCTAAAGAATATTAAATATAATATTAATAAAAAAGATTGTATAAAAACACTGGTGTAATAAAAAGGTAACATGTTAGTTCATTATAGAAAAAAAATATTACTTAGCACACTTTAAATGAATACCATCAATAAATGGATTAAAACACTTTCAGAAAGTGTATATATTTTAGAAAAGATTTTTAATTAAAAAAAAATAATGAAAAACTTGAAATATTCATTTTGGAAAATTATTATGTTAAGATTAATTGATAAATTTATTATTAAGACAAGTCAAGCTTTAAATATATTTCGTTGCAGTAATCATGAATAATTTTTCTCATGATTTAAATATCGGAGTGAAGCTCCAAATTTTTAAATACATTTGATCTTAGAACATTTAATATTTATTAATTTTATTTAAAAAAAAACTCTGTAGTGTGCTAACACCAGTCTTTCCGAGTTATGATTTGACTATAGTCAGTTGATAAGAAATAAATCGCTGTGTATTTTTTTTAATGTTAGATACACTGTGAAATGTGAATTAAAATATTTCCTGGATATCCCAACTGGTTTTAAAAAAATAGATAATTTTTTTTAAACATTATTTTGAGAGAAAACTTTGATATTTCATCTCTCTGATGAGGTATGGCGACTACTAATATCTATTGAGAAATAGTTTTTGTTATATATATGTGATCTTACATTGAATAAAATATATAGTGAACAATGGTTTCAGACAGAGTTTGATGCGGAACATGTGTCAACTTTCCCATCAAGTGTCACAACTAAGCCTGAATACATCCATACATAAACAATCAGCGTCGCTTTTGAGTAAACTGTAACTTTTGAAGCCTCGTGCGTAGAGAATACGTAGGAAATAAACTTCAGATGTTGTTATTTTTTTTATTAAATCAGTAAAACTCTAAGAATTATTACCGATCAATGTAATAAGTATTGCAACACTAATACACGTCACAATTGACAAATAATTGGAAAATGGAGAGTTTATTTCTTAACGATCGTAAGGTTCCAATAATTATACTGGGTAATTTAACAAAGCTGGTTTCAGTTTTTGGAGACTTAGTGTTTTAAATTCAAATCTAGGGGACAACCTTATTAATGTCTATTCAATATTTATTTTAACGATAATATGATATCAACCAAATATCATTAAGCGTTATATGAAAATCTTACCCTGGTATATGAAGGATCATAAAAATTATTAAGTATATATGATTGATGCTCAAATTTAGTTATCAGGTATTCATTTCCTTCAAGTGTTATTATATTGTAGCTTGTATTCATGCATAAAATTCTGAAGTAAATAAACAAAAATAAAACTTTTGATTGCCATCCATCCATCGTGCAAGCAATCTTCATTTCAACTATCAGTTCATCCAAAAATATTTAAAAAATGTGTTTTGAATCTTCAATATTTCATCTGTGACAAGTCGGATTAAGATTGGGTTTAACGAAAAGGAATGATTTTAAACGATGTTAAATTAATTCCTATTCACCCGATATTTAAATTGTAGCGTAGCGAAGCCGCTAAGTAGACCGCTAGCTCAGATCTATTCGTATCTTATTGTTCATATTTATATGAAAAGAGAAAAAAACTAAAAAGACTAAAAGAGATCTGTCAAGAAAAACTTGGTTTGAGCCGTACTACACATATTTTAGCTACAATACAAATAAATGGAAAACCAAATTGTAAAAATGTATTTTTCTTTCATAAAATTAATTATTCATTTAAATTGTTTGTCAATGCAATTGAGCTACATAAATCACGTGATGTTAGGTCTTTACTTCACGAAAGATTTTCACTCAGATGTGCTTTATCAGATCGTATCGGAAACGTGCAGCTTTGGCTGAAACTTAGATGCAGGCTACACATGTCTACATCTCACGGCTTAAAATTCATATGCGCCATGTACATTACTATGGTGTAGGTCTAATATATATTATGTGCATGGCTTAAGTTATAATCCATCTGACCGATTTCAACAGAGGAACCCTATTTAACAGTGACGTATCAAAACCAGGTACACTATTTATGACATAATAAATAAAATTATGTAGCTTCTGTTCAAAGCAAATTTAAATGCCGAAAAGGTAAATTGGTTTTTCAGTTGAACGTAACAGTCGAAGAATGTTAAGTTTCTCTTTCTTTATTTATCTCAGGTGGCTTAACAGCCTTGTCATAAAAGACAGTTCAAAATGAAAAAAAAAACCTACATTTTCACATAAAAAATACGCTATTCGCCAGAAATTATTTATTTGCGAGACAATTTTACAGATTGAAGAAACTTTAATCCGGACAGAAACTTTTTTAATTTTTTAACTGAATAACGTTTTTTGTAATATTTTTCAATCTTTAAGAATCGGTAAATACAATTATGATATGTTGATATCAAAAAAGGCAAACAATGATTTCATATGTATTAAATATAATACTTATCTTACTCATAGGTCATTATACTTTTCCATCTGAAAGCATTATGATATTAGAAACAATGTTTTTATCCCCTATAAGTTTGATAAAGAGAAATGTTGTGTTTTCGAATTTTATTTTCTACGCCGCTGAGTAAACAATATCCAAGGGTTGCATACAATAGAGCCACTTCACTATTCGAAGAGATTACACCCCTACCTTTTATTTACATACTGATATTATTTGTATTTAAGCCTAATAATATTATGCATGTATGTTTATCCGGCTTCCTGCACTTTAAATGATAACGTTTTATGGTTACCAAAAATTTACATGCCCTTAAACAATTATTTTGAAGTACTTTTTCATTTAGAATAAACATCACGAATATGTTAAATAGATTTTGCATTTCATTTCATTTGATCAGGTCGCTCACATCATGGAAAGTTTTCGATCAGTTATACACATTTCGCGAGGCTTAAAAGCTCTTCAAAAATCATAAATGTATTGTTCACCTTAATTTAACAGAGTAAAGTTTCAAACAACGTTCGTAAAAATAAAACATCAACACTTTAACAGAATTTAAGACAACATTAGATGGTTTTTACAATTTCTTAGTCACAAACAAATCATAAAAGTTTATGTCCAAAGGGTATGAAATATTGTTAAAAAGATTTTTTTATGCATTAAATTCAATAAAATTTTTCAAATATAAGGTGTAAAACCTAAAGAATATTCGTGAAATATCTGTAAATAAAACAAAACAATAAAGTTAGAAAAATGGTAGTCGATAACACTGGTAAGAGTGAAAATTTTGTCACCTTCTTATATCATATTATATGAGTATGGATAGCAAACATTATTCAACAATTATTCGAATGTTTTTTTTCTTAGAGATTTTCAGTAATAAAACATTCAATAGTTGTTTAAACGTCTTCAAATATCATTCGATTCACACTTATCTAATTGAAACTATTTATGTTGCGGCAACTTTTCATCATCAAAATCATATGAAATGCAATCAAAATAGCCTAATTCTTGAGAACAAACCTCGTATGACAAGTATTAAATAATCTTGAAACATTTATATTTCTCCAAGTTCGTTGAATTTCAAACATTTTAATTAACTATGCTCTTTAGCTTACTTTTAAATTATAGAGCTAGTCTATTTCTTTATCAAATCATTTATGTAAATTTCCGTTTCAAAATGACATACAAACGGTTTGCTTGATACTGACGAAACAAAATTATTCAATCAAATATTTCTCTCTTTCACGTGACATTATTCTTTAAAACGATAGTCGTTGCTCTGTAATACAAATGGGTGATTTTAATGCGACGTTTTTCTCCATTTGTATTCCGCAATGGGATGTTATTTTTGCTTTTTTAAGATTGCACACGCGGTCATTGAGGATGAGGGGTGAGTTTGATTAGAGGGGCGAGTCAAACACAACGATCGAAGGGTAAGCATTAGCGTCACTGACATTTGCGGAAAATGTTGCTACCTTTAGTTTGAATTATATAGTCTTCCAATGTTTATAAAAATAATTACAAAGATTTTTAAATAGAGTGTTTAAAATCAAGATGTTACCATATAATCTACTTTTTTATAGATAACTTAGAAACAGATACTTGTATAGATCCGATATACAATATGTTTGGAACTCCTAGCCCTGGCGTTATACAATTGACATTTTTTAAGCTTTAATGCATCTGATTATCACAACATTATATGTTGTGATAATTACAAACTTATACACAAATATGAAATTTCTAACGTAACGTATTAAGTAACGTGAACGCGAAACCGTTTAATTAGAATTATTTCTCTTGAATACTGCTGAGTGAGAACTAACCCCACCGTTATATGGCGAGATAGAATATTCTAGACTCAATTATTACATTAAGATTAAGCATGCGTTTTGTACTCATGTGACATACTCGCTGCCAAAAAAACATACATACTCATAATGAAAATTTGTCTCTGTTCATAAATTGGTTAGAATTTTTATCACTTTATTGAAATCTATCCGTCCATTGTTAATATATTCTTTTATATTCTATAATACATTTATATCATTGATACCAAATTTCGCTAATCTAAATGCGTGGCTACTACACTGTGAAAAATCAAAGTTTACTCGATCACCTCGAAAATTTTATGCAATTTGTTAAACATATTTTCATATATACGAAAGTTATTAAATATCAAAAATTATAAAAACAATTAGCACGCCTTTTGAAACAGGGGACCAGACATCATTTGCCAGACCAGTTCTCTCGACTGATTGGTTTGCAACGGTCGGAAAAAAAGCCGCAGAATACAATGAAAAAGTCCGCGATCAGAAAAAAATGAATGCGTTAGTTCTCCATTTGTATGAGCATTTGTGATAAAATCAGTTTTTTTCCTATTATTGAAACGCTCATATCAGCAGTATTAATCAAATCGCAATGATTGATATCTCGCAATGGTTGGCCGTCGCACTTCTTTTCACTAAGCAAATATCTATTTTATCTAAATATATTTATTTATAATACTATGAATTACACCAAATATTCAATTTCCATTAAGAAATACACAATTCTCAAACGCTTTCTGAGTTTTCAGATGGGAATCTAAAAATTTCAGGTTAGTCAAAATGATGAGAAATTGGTTGATATTTACTAAAAACTGAAACAACAAAAACTACATCTGTAATCGAAATACGAAGCAGTGCCTTTTAAAATCATAAAATTTCAAAATGGATGGCAAATAAAATAGTTGTTCTAATGTACATCAATCATTAGGTACATATTATAATAAACAATACCAAAAACTCTTTATTTGGTCTGTTGTTTCTGAAAAAAAATTGTAATGAGTTAAAAAAAAAAAAATATTATTATTTTCTAAGACGTATTCTTGGTAATTTGATTTAATTTATATTCATATATTTTAATGTCACACTTATAAAATAAAAATAACTCTAAATGTATTTAAGCTATACCTTAGATTTGCATTCTGAAAATCACGCCCTGTGTGTGAAGTTTTCAGCATACATATATGTTTTTTATGATATCGACTGAAGGTGCCTGATGGAACTTCAATAATAAATTTGAATTGTTGCAACTTTGTACGATTCCATATGTCTCATCACAAATGACCCGGGTGCCTGAAGATGCCGCAGGGCGAAACTCGGGTCGTTTGCGATAAGACATATGGAATCGTACAAAGTTGCAACAATTCAAATTTCATACATATATGTATTGATCTAAGATTAATAGTCTTAAATTGTTTTTTTCAAAAGTTTATACTTACATCCACGCAATTGTGTCTGATTAAAGGCGAAATTTACTACTTGGATATGGAACCGGAAACAATATATGTATATATTATTTTTATATTTTAAGTGATCACTGTAAGGTCTAAAAAACGTTGATTTGTTTTCAAACTAATATCTTTCTTTGATTTTCATCTCATTTATTAATTTTCTATTTGCTGCAAGCAACTTTATCTTTCGATTCGATAGTATTGCAGTAACTTTAAATTCCCAGTTACTATACACATAAAAGTTCTTTAAAAATCAAATTTTAGGCTTCAATTTAAGCTCGGTATGAAATTGGATGCAATAGAGAGCCATTGAAGCGCATAGGTCAGGTAAGCTAGGGTTAGTCGTTCAGATAGCAAACCACGATCCGCAGTCCACCAGAGCTGGGAAACCGGTTCACTTTATTTTTATATTTTGTTGTATTATATAAGCCGGTTGAAAGTAATCGCGCATAGGCAAGGGCATAAAGAAGCTTACAGACGCTTTGATACTCAAATTCTAAATATTAAACCAATAAAAATATATATATGATTAGAATCATTTTACTAAAGATTGATAATTATTATATTGAAATAGTTGTTTAGTCTTTATAATTATTTCAAACAAACAATTATTGAAGCTCTATGAAATTTGTATATTCTTTTTTTTACATCTGATATTAAACTATCGTTGCTCTGATTCCCTCCATACTGTAACATAAATAAAATAAGACTTTCACCTTTTTTATTTGCATAATATAAAAACAATAAAATTATTATATGTTATATCTAAATGCTACAAAACCGTATTGCACATTTTCTTTCATCAAATATTTATTTTTAATTACAGTCATTGTTTTAATTCTTCTGATTAAAAGTTGACAGAAAAACCAGGACTTTTCTTTCGCGATAATCGTTTCTCTCTATCGTTGTTTACTGTATTACTCTACTGTTCAGTAAATTAATGCGCTTATATGAATCGCGTTAAATTAGCTTTGTAGTATTTACCTTCGAGCCATTTTGTTTTTTTTTTCTTTTGTTGTAATGTGAATTTTAGTGGCTATTTGGAAACACCTTCACAACAGATAGAAGTAAATTTATTTTGTCTGCTATGAAATTGCGAAGTTTCAATTATTTTGAAAGTTTACACTTCACCTTCATCGAATTTGAATTGATTTTTTTAAATATTTCTTTTATTTTATAGTTTTACGAAATATCGTGCAATGTATTGTCGTCACCTATATTTTCACTTTATGCATAAATTGGGTAAACTCAATTATATTAGAATATATATATAGAATTTTATAATAAAAGATTAAACACACTATGATGTCGTGTGGTCTATTGGGGGAATATGCATTGACCGTGGCGCGGCAGTGCAGTTTTCCCAATAAAGTACCGACTTCGTGTGTTAGGTACACTATACTCCAAAAGGCTAGCGTCAAGCGGACCGGAAAATATTTCTATTTATGTGCCCAAAAAACGTACAACGCAGTGGCGTACATATTGAAAGAAAACATTAATCAAACGTTATATTTATAACGTGATTACAGTATATTCATAAATAAATCATAGAAAAGAAAAATATTTTAAGCAATCATACGAGAGAGAAAAATGAAGGAGAATGAAAATTCAATACATTGTTTTGATTAATTTTCTCATTCCAATATTTTTTTTTTTCAGTAAAAATATCAACTACTTTATCAATTAAATTTTCATAAGATCGCAATAAAATACAAAAATACTTTGAATATTTTTTTCTTCTTGAATTTATAGTATGATATATAATAATTATTTTCAATGCCTCTCCATCGAGGATTAACTATAAATACTTTTAAAATCATTCACTAAAGATATTAAAAGGATCAACGACTCTTTATGATTAGTTATTTTTTAAACTATTTGGAATTCTCCAAAAATTACGTTATATAGATTTCACTTAAAAATACTAAAAATGTTTTATCCAAAAATAGTCTATTGTCGTATTTACAATAATAGCCAGTTATTTATTTTATAAATAATGAAAAATATTTTAGCAATAAAAGAATTTCAAAGTTTTAATATTATCAATCATAAATGTTTTTATAATTTCAAAAATAAATTTAAAAAAAAAGTAATTTACTGTCTTATATAAAAATAGCTTTTTTTTATCTTATTATGTCATATGTATAAAATATTGTTAGTCAGGCATGTTTAAAAAATAATTTTTTTCTCTGTTTTTGGCAGAACTTGTCGCCTTTCTTTAATGGACAGAAAATTCCGGAATTGAATCGAATCGCCAAGCGAAGCACGCGCGTCACACACGGCCGCCCTCGCAGCTTCATCACG
The DNA here is from genome assembly GCA_028555115.1 of Himalopsyche japonica. Lineage (NCBI taxonomy): Eukaryota > Metazoa > Arthropoda > Insecta > Trichoptera > Rhyacophilidae > Himalopsyche > Himalopsyche japonica. The sequence continues at coordinate 2,656,646 of JAHFWJ010000015.1, forward strand.
CCACAAGGGCGGGCCTTGTTATCTCTTCGGCCGACCACGACCAAAACGAAAACTCAAGCCAATTCGCCCCGCGTCACCTGTCCACCCTGCCCTGTTCAAGTAAAGTGCATCAGTTTCCACTTGCCAAATGATTGTTGACCGATGGTCAAAGTAAGCCGGGAATATTGTTACATGGGAATTTTCATTCTTTCTCTTCATTGTATTTACTTCCACAACATGAACGCTATTTCCTAAGCTTCACACTCACTACTTAATCAAAATAATAAAAACATCATAGTTTTTCGTTTTTTTTATTTAACGATTTATAAAATAAACACTAAGTAACTAAGTAACGAAATGCAGAGCTCTAAAAAATATTACAAATTTTACTTTTAAATATAAACTGAATGTGCTTGACGGTATTTAAATATCAAATTTTAATTGTTGAAAATATGTACATATCTACATGTATTTCACTAGAAAATAATTATATCAAAATATTAGCATTGGGTGCGGATATGGATTTTGAAAAATCTGCATAATAGTAGTGAATTTACGTTTTCTATTAGAGATATCTTATTGCATTAAGCGATTTCAAATTATTTATATATTATATACAAACATATCTTGGAGGCAGGACTTAAAACTTTAAGAACTAACTTCAAATAAGAGGTAATGCTCAGAATTTTACTAAAAAACTTGATTAACATCGACAAAATTTAAGAAGTAAATAGTAGTGAGCAATAGTATGCACCAAATGTATGCGTTTTGTGAAAGGCTACATTTAGCTTGTCGTTTTGGAGTATATAAACATTTTACATCAAAAAACCACAGTTTACCATATATGCGATGATTTTTGAATTAATTTACACGACCTAAAAACTATATATACCCAATTTAAAAAAATAGATTTTATAGTGAATCAATTTTCATACAATATACATGTTGGTCATGTTCATTAGGCAATGTGATGTTTACTTAAACCTTTCAATACACAATAGTCAACGACCATTAAAATTGATCTCCAATACAAAGTTTATATTTTAATTTTAAGCAGTTTTTAAAACTGATTTAACACTTGTTCACAATATTTGAAAATGAATCATGATTTATAAAAATCTTTCAAATCACTTTATCTACAATCTCTTATAGAACATACTTTAAGAAGTCACCCTATGTCTCTCCTTGAAATCTCCTCTTTATAAAATCTTACAAAATCGACTGACCTTTTCAATTTAAAAATGCCATTCTTGGCTTTAGAAAGTGCACTGCGGTAAAAAGACACGGAAATATTGACTAGCAGCTTTAGCCACAAAATCAATATACCTATCTCACTTACCTTATGTTTTATTTTATTAATTAGAATTGTATTTTAAATGCTATCTGTATCATAAAAATTTTCGATTTAAAAAAATTGATTATATATTTCATGTCACCTTATTTTTTTTAAATAACAAAAAAATTTTATATTAGAGAAAACACATATTTACTTTTTCATCTAAATATTTTTATATGTCAATTAATCGAAACAACACTTTGAAAAACAAACTATAATACTTTATAATCGGAATTTGTTATCGTTTTCATGAATACTCAACAAAGTTTTAAATGTGAACAAATCTCGATTTTTTATATGCAAAACAATTAAAACATTAACACTTCTAGCTTATATTATTACAAAAAAAAAACTGAAAAATAAATATTTCCCAACTAATAGGACAACAAATCTGTCAAATTTTATTTTAAAACAAAAGTACATTTCACTGAAATAATATAAATCCTAGATTGTCAATTGGATCGAATAATTTTTACCCTAAGAATGTCTTTCAATATCTTATTTTTATTGACAGTAAGTATCAATATAATTGAAAATAATCGTTCAATAAAATATTTATGTTATGCCACACCTGTCGCAGCTTTGTCACAATACCCACCATGGAATCCATTACAAGGCATTAGCGAGGGGCGATACGGCGATAAATATGGGCTGAGGTAGGGCGGGAAAGAACCGGGTTGGGCGGCAATGGGTTCCTCACAATCTTAGGATCGAGAAATGTATGCAAATATCTTTCACAGCGGTTAACTGACTACTGCGCTGAGCTACCTATTTAAATTTGTATAAATTGACTCATTATAATTTAAATATTCTTTCGGTTTCAGACAGATTCCAGCTAATTTGAATTTTTCTTATTTTTACTCAGTATGTCTGAATTGTCATTATAAAATTTACATTTAATTTATTTTTTAAAAATCATGGAAACGACTGAATGTTTTCAAAATATTTTGTTATGCATAATTTTGCCGAGTTCATTTTTCGTTCTAAAAGTCATTAAGTATTCCAATCCTTGGACAGATATTTTTCAACCGATTTTTAGATATTTTCATACGTAGTTTTTACTTCTTACAAACCTCTTATCATATACAAAAAATCAGTTATAGAAAGATTGTAAGGATAATTTCTATTCCTTTCAAAGCTTCAGATATCTATTACAGCTTTCCCAAAAGTTTATATTTAATGACTCATCTACAACGATGTCTATTAAAATGAACTCAAGGATTCAATAAATCTTTTTGAGTAATATATTTAAAATCAGAATATTGAGATATGCATTGAAGTACCATGCACTTGAGAATGTATTAACCGGCTCTGTAGTTAAGTTTATCTACCTCCGCGATACTATGTGGTAGGGTGTTATCAGATAGATGCTGGGAGGAGCGTCGCGGCGCTCATCTATTTAGCACGCCGTTTCCGTTTCAAATCTTAAGCAGGCGACGATTTTCCCAAAGAGCTTTTCTGCTAATGTGCCCCTTAAACACCCCTACTCGCGAGAGTTACCTGTTACCCCCTTTGGCGTGTTCACACCTGTGTGTTACTAAACAAAAAGTTTGTAACTAACCCCTTATATCTATTCCTTTATTATCTTTCTTGATTCAATACTTTGCTTACGCATTATTCTTTACAAAGAATTTCTTAAAGACAATAAAAATTTTCCTATTAATTTAATCATTATATTAACTATATATTTCATTTCATTTTAATTAAATATTACTTTATACACTTGATCAAATGTAGATTACATAAACATATCTATTTTATTTAATATGCGACAGCATGAGGTTGGTCTTGCTTGTTCAACATACTCAAATACATTTTGTGAGTATATAAAAAAAAATACAGATAGCTTAAGCATGTACACTGAAATAACCAGATCTTCCACCCGTATGGGGTAGATAAAAAGGGTTCGTGGCAATAAGATTTTGACCACGCATAGAAATTTGTGCATTTATAATATAATATTATCATTTATATACACTTTTTGTCATCTTTTAAAGAAGAAAATGTATTTACTAATGAAGTCTTAATTATTCTTGTGGGCTCCTCGAACAACAAATAAAGCAGCTTGTAATAAATTAATTTAAATATTATTTTAAAATGTAGTTATTTCATTTTTTAAAATGTAGTTATTTAATTTTTTTCGGGTATAATCTAGTTCATAGGCTTGAAGTCTATATTTTTAATAGTTTTTGTTTTATAAATAAACGATGTATATTGTTTACTACCAGATCTTCTAATTTGAATACTAGGATAGCTGAAAATAACAAAAACTGAAACCACGGCTGTGAATGATAAAAAATTTGAACATGTACAGAGATTGGAAGATTTAAACACAATTTTGAAAACTTCATCAAGCACCCTTAGACGTTATCATAGATTTCTGTTCGAATTCCTCCTCTCCTATTAAATATTTTGGAAGAAGTTTATTGAACACAGTATCTCAAAGTTTTAGAAGTAAAATTACTTATTTTAAAGAATAGTTTATCGAATGATCTTTATAGGTTAATTAATAGCTTTTTCTATCATTATTTATTTTTAATATAATTTTCATAACACAAAGGCAGGCGTTTAGAGCTGGTAACTTATCATATATTGTTGTTTAAAGTGTGCCATATTTGATTTATCTTCTGATGATACTCCTTTTCGTATGATGCTATCTCTCAGTGTCATCTGATGTATTCATACAATAATGGGGGTAAGTACTCCATTGTAGAGCGCCATCTTCCCCACACCAGATGTACAAGTGTTGCTATATAGAACTCGCCGGCGCCGATACTAATGGCATATATTATGTATAACACGTTTAAATCATCTAAAGAATTAGACCTCTTACTGAAAATTGCAAATGGATCCGAGGTATTTAAATTTTCGCTAACGGATTTTGAGTGTAAGGCGATAAGGCTGCGGTATTTCGAAGAGGGGAGATTTTCTGCAGTGTTTTGATTTAAATTCAACAAAACATCGAAGAAACTCAAAGCAGACTTAGCTATTGATGAACTTCAATTGAATCTACCTTTTCAATAACACGAATAATATATTTCAAATCATTATTTATATAAATCGATTCCATTAATCGATTATTTACTTTTTAATCTGTTAGTTTTTTTTAGTTTTACAAGGGTAACTAGTAGCTTTTCTTTGTAGAATAATACATTTTTAATACATAAATTTTCATAAATCTTTAGACTTCTTTATTTATTGTATATTTTTAACCTTAGGTTAATGACATTTGAAAATAAAAATGAAAGCTTTAATCTAAAAATTCACATTACTTTTAACATTTACATTAATGTAAATTTGTATGTTCCGGATAGTTTTTTTAAGAAATCGTGTACATAATTTGTTTGTTCTTCCAAAGTGTAGAACCAGTCTGCCAATGGGGATGCCAATGGTAAGAGCATTAACAATGTTCAACGGTATTGCCTCAGATGTTGACATATTTCATGTGGACGAAAGTGAGCTCAGACGAATGCTATTTTTTCAGTTAAAGTAGACATTTCATGAGCTTACTTGGTTGACTTTCTTTTTTGCAATTATCTTTTTTGCAATTAGAATTTTAATATTTTGTATTTATATATGTTAATATGTTACGGTGGAAAAGCATTGAATTAATAATTTGTAAGTTTTGTACCGTATAGTTGTAATAAATAAATAAATAAATAAAATTACACTAATTACTTTCACGAGCTTTTTAAGGTACTTTTTTTTATATTATTGACAGCTTAAGTCTATTTGGGTTTTCTTGATAATTCAATAAATGAAAATATGTTCATTTAATTTTACAAATCTTAATCAATATTTCATTAAATATTTAGACTTTTTTGTAGAGTGTATGTAACCTGACTGGTAAAATTAAATACATACTAATTACACTGTAGAATAATAGTTCTTGTCAAACTTCAAGCATTTGGTAATCATGACTTAATAATTTTAATACGCGATGTAGTCCGTGCTACGACGTAATTTTTTAATAATATCGTTTTATCTGTATGTGAATGAATCGATAAATATTAATCGAATAACATTTGAACCGTCGCATCGAACACAAATCAATGAAAGAAGACGGATTCTTTGAATCATTTCTTGGGCAAAAGATTGAAAATAAATTACTTTTGCCTCCTGCAGAGGGAAAATAATCGAAAAAATATTGTTGATTCCACAAAAAAACCGAGTTGTATCTCACGGGGGATGTGCGAGAATCAAGGGCTACAAAGAAATTGGTGAAATGTCTCGAGAGAAGAATGGAGAGATATACCATACGAGGAATATTTTTACGAAAGTGATTGCAAACATTGGTTACATTGGCATACATGAAAAAATCAAATAAAAATTTACTTCATTTAATTTATTTATTTTCAATATATTATTATCTTATGCAGTGAAAGCTTAAGGCATTGACTCAGTTTTTCTCAGAGACATCATGAAGATAAAGATTAACGTTTGTCCTTAAAAAACTTAGCTTATATTTATTTTTCATATAAATAAATAATTTATGATATCGACTGAAGGTGGTTGATGGAACTTCAATTTTAAATTTGAACTGACAATTCGGTTGCATCCGTGCGATGGAATACCTGAAGATACCGAAGGGCGAAACCCGGGTCGTTTGTGATACGACATATGGAATCGTACAAAGTTGCAACAATTCAAATTTAAAGAAATAATGTTACTCTATAGTCGTATTTTAAGTTTGACAAAGTTGCTAAAGATTTTATTGAAATTTAAACACAAATAGCTTGAGACATGGTTGTAAATATTTTTTACCAGTTATTTTTCGGTTTGTTAATAAAATACGATAGTTATTTAATTTTGAATAATACAATTCCATTCACTGACTTATTTAATATACTTAATCATACATTGTTTCGTTATTATTCCTTATTAGAGTATAATGTTGAGTTATATGAAATATTATGAATTAATAAATATTTTCTAACAATTTACCCATCCCTTTTGGTAACGCACACAACTACACAACATAAAACACACCCTCTTCTTTTACACATCATTTATGTCAAGCACATTAAGACGAATTTCACCGATTGTAAATTCTTTCTATTGACTTTTTCTTGGCACAAAAAAACATTATATTCATCAAAACCAACAGTTTAACATAGTCAATGAAATTGATAAATATTGAATAAATGCGTGGAATAATCAAAGTTATTTTAAATTTTATATTAGTCAATGATTTTTTTTTTGAATATTATTGATTATTATATTTGAATCTTAAGAAACTAAATTGAGTATTAAACGGTTTATCTTCACTCTGTTATACACCCGTTGTTATAACTTATTCATTGAATGTCTACACATTACTACAGGATCGATCCGAACAGTTTATAATGCTATAGAATCGTATATCATTTTTAATTTCAAGATGCATGCAGGCATTTCCAAAATATTGAATAAATACACATATGAAATGTTGCCAATTCGTTTATGTTTTCTATAAACGCATATTCATCTTGTTTTTTTAAGTAAAGCTTTTTACGTAACAATTATTTTCCATAAAAATGACAGCATATACTCAATGATGCAAAAATCTAAATACGTTGTAAATAAATTATAAGTGATACAATATCTGATTTAATTCAAGACTTTTTTATTGTGTGTTTTTACATCTAACAAATAATAGTTTTATAGAATGTTTAAAACATACTATCAATAGTGCGTGTCGCAGTTTGCTGAAATTATTTAAAAATGCTAAATAGCCAGTCTGCGAAAAGGTCAGACGTGAAAAATGGATTTTAAAACATACAAAAAATAGAATACTTACTGTATTGAATAGAGCGTATGATAATTTTCTATTCAAGGCTTCAACAATGTAAACCTGAAAAAAAATCTCGCACATTTCTTACATTTTTTGTCAAAAAAACTGGCTGCAAACAAGTCGACGTAAACATTGACATTTTGACGCAACACAAAAATAAAGAGAAAAAAACAAGACAGGATGACATAATAATCACGTCATTAAAACGTTTTGCTTACCAGATACGGTACTGAAAGCTATCTCGTGCTATTGATCAGGATTGGTTTACGGTTCATTTCCATTGACCGTCAATAATACCGTCTCGATCATAGTTGGTAAATAACCAAAACTGCAAAACTCGATGACATACTTTCTTATAATTATTAAATTATTTGGAATAGTGCAAAATTTAATTTGAAGTGTTTCATCCATATATCACAGAAGACAACAAATGAGAAAATTAATTTAAATTGTATTTGCTCTATGTGGGATTATTTATTGAAGTCAATGAACGAGACTGGGCGAGAGACAGAGTCAGATATATACTGAATCTTTACACAACTGTCGCTTATTATTAGGAATGTAAGCAAACACATACCTTTACAACGCAAGTATTTTAATAAAAAAAATCGTTTACAGGACGTACTACAGTGAAAACTACTTACAATTATTCGCAATATAGGCCTCTATACTCGTTAAAAATTTAAAAATAAAACATTATATGATAGATTTTTTTGATGGACTGAGTAGTCCTTGCTAAGTTCAATGTAGGGTAATCTACTGTTGGGAAAATTATATACAGTAGCTTAAGTGAGATTTAATTCCAAAAAAAAAAATATTAAGTTTTTGTTACTTTAGTGACACAATATTTTTAAACCAAAAACATTTAAGATTTTGGCTACATTTTTATACTCAAAAACAATAATAAACTGCTTGACTTAAACCACTATCCTAGGCAAAACTTAACATAACATAAGCTACTATTGTAATAAATGTAGTACCCTCTGTGTTAATCCCAAAAATCTGTTATGCTCCATCATTCTTAGCATCAAGCATACGATATTTAAAGCAATATTGACACCTGGTATTGCAACTTGCATTACTTACTTATTCCATCAGCGACGGAATGTATTTTCTCAAGTCAATTCAAAATTATCCGTTACAAAGATAACATTGGCTTTTAATAGCTTAAAAATGTACCTTAAATGCCATAATTTAAATTAAATAGTAATTAAGTTTTTATTCGACAAAATCTTCATAATGTTAATTTGATATAAGAAAAACTATAAGGAGATATCGAATAACTTTAACAGTGAAAACGAATTATTGTATTGTTGACATGTGCGGATAATTCACTGGGCAGGGTTGAAGCTAAAGACATGTATTGTTTGTCATAAAATTGACATCAGATTGACGTAGATTCAAACAAAAAATAACTTAATTTCATACGACAATCATTGTGAATTTAGCAAAATATTCATCGAATTGTTCTCGAATCAACATAAATACACAGATAAACAACTTAAGCATAACTGTCATTAACGAAGAAGGTTTAAACCTTTGGCTTATTTCCGGGAAAGACTTGTGTAGAATCTAGTGACGCTTCAGTCATTCGTCAAACTATGAATCACGCATCATGCGACATACGACGTGCGTGCGCGCTTTCTGTTGACACTGTTAACATCCGTAGCCTGTCAATTCTAATAAATATTCAGAGTGTACTAATACACAGTTCGGCAGACGATTTATACACGGTGTCTGAGCTTCTCTTCAATGTATCATTTCTAATGAAAATCGCTGCACGTTTAATTTTCTCAAGCTATATTTCAATCAACATATAACATATAATCGATAAATTTATCTTTTCTTTTTATTTATATTGAATTATTATTTATCCGTAACAAAAAAACAGAAAATATATGTCAGTCTATTTGCAAATCACAAAATCTTCCAATAAAATACAAACAGTCTCGACGTAACATTTTCACAAATAACTTAACGTTTACATAAGAAATAATAAATTAATTGACTGACATCATTGTTTACTCTCTATAAAAGTAAAGGTCGCCAACATAAAAAAGACACCTAAATGTAAATGACCTAATGTTTGAGATATCCATTCTAGGCACCCTGTAAAATAATAAAAAAATAAACAGTATATTTTTAGTTAACCGACAGTAAAATATTGTATAAAATAAGACATTATCAAAAATATTGCTTATAAAACGATTACAACCAGTTTTATCTACGCATCACGAGTTATAACCATGAATCAATTGGCATGTACTGCAAACTACGTTTTATTTAAAAAAAAAAATCAATTCAAATTGAAATTAAAGCCATTTTACTATTTTTTATACACTCAAACTTTTAGCAGTGAAATCTGGTAATATAATATTTTTTTATTCATTTTTCATGAAAGAATCAGATAGATGTGATTTTTTAATTTTGTGTAGTTTTAAAATTAGAAAATTTTTATAAAAAAAAATCATACAAATATTATAAATATTCCAAGCAAAAATTCATTGAAATAATCATTTTTACTTCAAATTAAATATCTGATATAAAGAAATAATCGCTTGACATCGTATTATTATTTTAGTCACGCCATTTGTTTATATAATAAAAAATTAATATTTAACTGTCATTTAAATGTTTTCAAAAATCGTGGATTTATTTTAGTTATTTAAATATCACTTAAGCCTTATGAAACTGAAATCATATTTTGCAATATTTTTTATGAATCTGACGTTTGAGCTATGTTTCATATTAAACAACTTTTGAATAAACACACAAATATTTAACTTCCATTAATTGTTTGTATCTTTCCAACGCACTAATACGACGATATATATATATATACATATTGTATATATATATAAAATATGATGAATATTAAAATAATGTCACTATGTGTAGTCATCCCTTCATCAGTATTCCTGCGACGGTCTGTGTCAACGTGTATCGGTCAAATAGTCGAAGGGCTGTTTGTCCGCTGACGAAAATAGCGTGACTGTGTAACTGGAGATTTTCCTAGCTGACAGGTGACGATTTGTCAATCGATTATTGCAAATCAATCATGTCCAGCGTCTTTCACGCGATTAACACGAACAGCTATTCGATACGAAATGCAGCGGACAATGAACTTTGCGTGTTACTATTTTCATATTACTTCTTCGATGATACATTGATTAATACTAAGAAACGAGAACCGTTCATAATTCATAATTAATTGATATTTGTATTTATCTGTATCGTTAGTCATGTATCATATTGTTAAATTATTATTAAATATTACTTTATTACCTGTATTCTATTTAGAATAATCAATTAATTTATTAAAGTATGATTTTGTAAAAAAATAAAATAAAAACGTGTTTATATTCTTTAATGTTATTTTATTTTTTTTGTAAATTTTAAATGTTACTGCCAAAAATATATAAATAAGCACATTTAGAATCTAAAAAAACCATCAAATTCATTATACTTCATAAAACTTTGGAAAATTTGATTACATTTTTATTTTGATATATATATATCGAGTATAAATTTTAAAGTCAAACGGCCAAGCATATTCAATTTTTTTCTGGTATTTTTGTAAAATATTTTAACTTCAATAGGTAGGCATATATTCTACAAAGCATACACCTTCATATTATTTTATAAAATGGCAGTATTTCATTACACGTGAAATGGCGTGAATTAATTATTATAAAACAATAATTTTTGGCCAAAAATGACAAAACATTTCATTATTACAAATGATATAATCCATTCATCCATAAAATAACTCTTATTATTTTATTTTAGGTAGATTTGGCGGTAGTTTTTTGAATGTATTATATTACTTTGTATTAACCTTAGAAAGTTTCGCCACTTGTATAAAATCCGATATTTATAATTTATGGCCGCCACGATTGTTTTACAGCCGCCAATTTCTTTCTCTTATGGCACGTAAAAACCCCCTGCACCACCAGGTATATCTCACTGGTTAGATGAAAAAAAAACAGAATAATGAATTTTCGGAGGCATTCATAACACAAGGTCTAGTTCGTTCAAACGTCTTTGCTTAAACTCTGAGATGAAAAAGCACTGCTTGTGCGTTTCTAATCTCTCAGTAAGTAAAACTACCTCTCTCTGAGCTCCAGTATAAACAAATATTTTTAAAGTTTTTAATATCCTTTGCCAGGTGCTATGACCTAATACCATAAAAACTTATTTACTGAATACAACTGTTGAATTTACATAATATTTTATTCAATAAATCTTTGCTGGAATTGCATTTAATTTGTTATGAAGTTGATTTAATAAGCATTTTGTACCAAGCAACATTGGTATCTACCTATTAAGTTTAAAGTATTTTTTATAACATATTTTAAATAAATTTTGTATCAAAAGTTTTTACCTTTAATACTTAATTACATTTCTCTTCATTATTTAAGCTGTATAGAAAGTATTGGATTATTATGTATTGTATCTTGACTTTTCAATACAAATAACGTTTGATGAACTTTAATATAATTGCTATGTATATTTAACATACTTGAAATTTGCTCTTTTATAGTATGTGTATAATTGTGTTCATATTTTTTATCTATTTTCGTTATCGAATTTATCCTGAATGGATTAACCTTTGACGTATGTGTATATTATTATTCGTGTAAAATCTGGTTTGTTTTTTTTATAAATTATTAAACTTGTTGGTAAGGTCAACAAAGTGGTGTTGTACATCCAGAGGGGATACTCACTTTGGGTGCATGCATTTCTGGTAGCATACTCACGACACACGTATGTGTCAATCTTACGAAACATGAGCTACAAACTCATTTTAAAAAAATATGTTTGATATGAAGAATCAAAAATAAAATGAGTTTCAATTAAAGATATTAGCAGATTTTTACATTTACGATTCTTAATAATGAATCGACAGTTATTACAAAGACTATGAGTTGCACATTTTTGGTGTGAGAAGGATGACTTTTTATTTATCAAAACACTTTTTTTATTACCAGTAGTATAATTTTAAGAAATGGATTTGCAGAAAAATCATATTTTATTTGCCATAGTTCGTTAATAGGTGTATAACTATTTTCTTCAGTCAATGATTATTATCAAAAAAATAGTTACATTAAAAGCTTAAAATAAACTACAGACCCTCAATATGATTTGTCGTCTGCAAATCTTTTTGTTTTCAATCAGGACATGTCAGCGTTTATTAACTCCGCTAAGCTGAGTATTTATAAGTGATTTAAGTTAAAATATAGAACACACGTGTTCTAGACTTTGTAAGATCTTGTCCATGACGTAGTCTAATATTTATTATTAAACAAGACCGACCACTTCCAAGATTATTTTATCTTAACGTGGCTAATGTAATTAAAAATATTATTTAAAACTATAAATTTCTACCGTGTTCAACGCCATTTTAAATAATTTGGTCTTATAAAACAATATCTCATCAGAATCTTATTAACATACGAGAACTAAATGCTTATCAGTTAATGCACTATGAATTTAATACAAATTGAATATAAAGCTGCTCAATGACTTTAAGTATTCGGCAAAAAATCTGATAATTATAAAAAGAAATCGAAATTTAATTAAAGTTGACAGAAATATTAATCTAAAACGATATTTTCCATCTAAGTAGTTATACGTATACTGAAAAAAGTTTGTCTAAGCCTCGATAAGGTTTCTTTAAAAATACCTTTTATTATTTTACTGTCTAATTATTTTTGTCTCAATACAACACCCTTTCAGCGTAAGTATTACCGTTAATTGACTAATCATTGTGCTTATGTTATGCCGAGGAAATCATTTGAAACTCGGTGAGCATTGGAAAAAATTTCAACGTGATTTTACAATAGTTATCACGTAGAAGCTTCGTGTATAATTTTGTTTTAAAACCTAACAATATTAAAATATTTTAACATTACATTTATAGAACTCACTTAACTCACACAAATCAAGCTTTATTCAAAGTTGCTGACAGTAGGCGGCGAGTACACACCGAGGGCTCGTTCAAACACTGTCCGCCGCTTGTAAATTCATTTGCGAGAATTTTTATTGAATTTGACGGACACGTCCGCGGACGAACAGTACTGCTACAAGCAACGCTAATGTTTAACGTTCTACTTTTCTATTCGGATTTTGTATAGGTACGCCTGCCACCGGTTGCCAATCCAGTTAATTGTATTAAAGCAACCAAATTCGATAAAATTTAATGTTTCAATTACCAGCTGCGGCGAGAATTTCGCAAATCGACATTAGAAATAATATTCAGATACCCTTAAAACTTGACCACACGAAATTCACCACCTGTTTCGTGGCACAGAGTAAAACTGCATTTTGATATATATTTTAACAAAAAAACAATTAATATTATAAATCAATATTTTAAAAAACAAAAAAATTTTAAACTTTATATATTGTAATTTAATTTGTCGGCCCATCGTTTTGTGGCTACAATGACAAAAGTCATAGAAATATATTTTAATAAAAAAATAATTAATTTTCTGTAACTATATTTACACGAAACAGTTTATGATTAAAAATACATACGATATTAATTTGCGACAATCTAACTTGTTCCGTGACCATCAAATATTTAAAAAGAGCATCCAAAAGATGGTGCTATTTACACACTAAGGATTAAAAAAATGTGATTTATTTTAACCCATATTTTTGATACTATCAAATAAAAACAAAAACCAACTATTTTTGAACAAAAGCAACTTTCAGCAATTCAAAGGAAATATAAAAGGGTTTTTTTAGCTGTTTTGGTAATTCTTTTCTCTTAATGCTTACTCAAATTCAAATTTCATCAAATATTTTTTGTTTTGATGGCTGGAGTTTAACTAAATATATTATTTAAAAATTAGTTATGAACCTAGTGAACTAAAGGCTTATTCATGTGAAAATAATATTGAAGGTTACTGTGACATTTTACTTTATATCGATACGAATAACTGTTTGAGAAGCATGTATTTTATTGAAAATTGAACATTCGATTTGACCGTTTGACTGTTGAACTGAGAGAACTAACTGTTTGCAATAGTAAATCCTTTGTATCAACATGAACTAGACTTCGGCTAGTTGACAACTTTAACTAAAGAAAGACGAGCAATGTCCATAAAGCAAATAACATTCCAAGATTGATATTAAAAACTTGTAATGTTTCCTTATGAATAAATTTATTTATTGAATTTCTCCGAATAACTAATTAAAAGTAAATAAAAATGTTAATAAAATATTAATTTTACCGGTTAACATGCTTTTGAACTTTTGTCCAATATTGATTATTTTAGACATTAATAAATAACTTTTTTTATTTTTGTAATCTAGAACAGCAGTCACCTTTATAGTGTTACATTATAGTGGCGATTGACCGTCTGGTGAAATAGGAAATTAGAAGAGCACACACAATTATGATTGGACGGGTCGCAAAAGAACGCGTCAATTTCTCGCTCCCTTCCCAATCAAACTGGTTTTTCTTCGATTCGTTATGCTCACGTATTGAAAGCATAGTGAGTTGACTAAAGTAAAATACATGAATAGGTGGATATTTTTATACAGCTTTTTAAGACTATATATACAAATAAAAGTTAAATAAACTAAACTTTTATCTGCTTTAAAAGTCTAGATACGTTTTTTAAAAAGTAAACTTTAAGTCTAAATACAGTACAAAATCACTTATTAGGATTCAAACAATGTTATTGTATATTTTATTAATTTAGAAAAATGCTACTTATTTTTAATTTTAATATTCCATTACAAACCCAATAACATTCAAACTGAAATTAGATTTATAAAAGTAACGATTTCTATTAATAGCTATTTTCAACGCGTTCACAACTTTGCGCCCCAATTCAGATTCGGTTTTTAATACTTATTTGACTTTTTTACTTAATTTGTATTTACATATTTGCCACGTTATTTTTAAGATCGTGTATCTAATGACATCGTTAATAAGTGAAAACCATTTTATGTTTCATATTACTAAATTCTTAGCATGTTCATACAAAAATAACATAAAATCATTTTACTCAACGTAGCTTCATTGTTAAAAGTCTTTAATTAAATAAATAAGTAGTAAAAATATTGTGTTATTGTTGAAAGTATTATTTTATTAATGAGCATGTATTTCTTACCTTTGTAATAAAAACGCCACTGTTAGTTTCAAGAGTCATAAAATAGCACTGAAAAAATCTATTCAATTAACGATAGTCATTACATGAATCGATTGTAATTGCTTACAAAAAATCTGTCGATAGACTTTCTCCATTAACTATGTGATTGCTTCAGCAAAAAAAAAATACGATGAAGAATAACATCATGTGAAATGTTTGTTTGCTTTCATTGTTTATTTTTCATATGGCACATTAATTGAATGACGAAGCTCTTAAATTCAAACTTTTCACATAACGACGTGGCGAAAATGTAAGAAAATTTTTACGTCTTTTGTTCTTGAACAGCCATTATTTTTCTGAAGTAAAAAAGACTCGAAAAATTTTCACTACCTACTTTATGAAAAGACGGTAAATAACAATTTAGGCACAAAAAATGGCAAAAAGTCAATTCCGTATTATTATTATTATGATTGTTATCGCTGCTATACTTGACTGAAATGGAAAGGCAGAAAGCTGGAAATATTGATAAATAAATCTGTTTATTTTCGAAGATTCTTACTTTCGAATTGTAGCGTGACTTGTTACACCATATGTCTGAAATTATTTTATGAATACAAGATACATTTTTTTATCAAAATTTCTCTTTTATTGTAAAAATAAAATTTCTTCTAAATTATCAATAATTTTACAAAAAAATAAATCGACTAAAATAAAGGCCAGTACTATTCATCCACCGTTGAAATTCTTCACTACCCTAGGATTGAAAAGATGACGAAAAATATATTGTCTAGTCAGATATAAAATTGTTTTATAAAATATGAAATACGCAGACAGTAAAATATTTAGTCTTGTCTAGAAAAAACAATGTAATTTTTTTAAAAATACATCTCATTTATTGGTAGCGACATTTCTTTAATATCATTTTCATAAACCAATTTATAAATATTATGAAATATTTATGAATACAAAGATTTCATTTTGATACTTTTTCATGAGAAAATAATTAAGGTGATCGAGAATATTTGGATCAATTAAAAATCCAATTTAAGCATGAAACAAATCGTTTTTCAAATAAATTAAAACTTGTAATAACTAATGTTATTGAAACAAAGGTATTAAAGTATATCTGTGAACTATTTTACTTTTTATAAAATCAGTTATAAAATTCGATTTTACAAATACACTACATTAGGGCATTAGTTTTAGAGAAGAAGAGGACTTTACGTGTGCTAAGATTCCTTGTGGAATATATTTAATCTTATTGATTTTTAGGCTGTGCACCTTAAAATCTAACATTTATTTAAGACTAAACTTTTAATGTATGTTCGGTCAATTCTCTGTAAAAAGACATTATATTTAAAATGACAAAATATTTGAAATATATTATTTTAAATATGGATTGAGAGCCAATTCAAGTAAATCCATGTAATTTAATGAAAAAAAAAATACAAAAAATTACGATATTAACTCAATCAAAATTGTGTTTGAAATTACAGATTTATATTTTAATACCTTCATATTCATGCTTTTTTTCCTACCACCCTTACCATTTCAGTTAATGAGGAGTAATGAAAATTATAAAACCAAAACTAGCCAATTACTTCTCTCATCCATCTGTTGTTGTACTCTCTACTTTATAAGATTCACAAACAATTTTGAAAAACACCCACTGATCGACTGTAGATATATATTGTATGAAAATATATAACAACAATGATTTAAATTAAGATCAATTTATTTAACAATTTTTTTCGGAACTTTACCCGAGTGGTCAGCTTAAATTATTATTTAAGGTTACGAGCTTGAATAACCGTATAGTTTTATTAATTTATTTTTCAATTTGCTTGTGCATTTTTTTTCAAAGATACAAAAGATCTTGCTTATATCTTCAATTCTTTGAATAAAGAAAGAGCAACTGGAAAACAAAAAGTGTTTGTAGAAAAACTTCTATTGACTTAGTCTCCACGCCATATGCTCTTAATTGAGAAAGGACATGGCTAAAAATACTCATCAGCTCAAAAAGTCTATTAATCCTCCAGATTTCTAGAAATATTTTCTAAAATATGATATATCTTATTTATTTAGTATATCCTGCAGAGGTTAGTGAAAGTGAGAGTAAGAAAAATGTCTTTCTTCGTTATTAAGTCTTTCACGTCGACTGACACATCGTTAACTCGCATCAAACTTTTTGTTATGTCCTGGAAAAGCACGCTACGGACAAAACTGTGTAACTTCTCTACACTCTACTGCTAACCACCTCGATAAGAGTCACAGAGGTGTAGCCTTTTCAAAACGTAAAAACACTTATAAAAATAACATTTTTTATTCTTATCAAATGTATAACACGTAATCTTAAATATGGTATTATTAATCGGTCAGTGTTACCCTCAAGATCTCATCGTTCAACGTCATAAGACAACTCATTTAGATGAAATGAAAGCCTTTGATTCGGGTTTTCAGTGGTATGAAAGTAACAAATCTTTTTTAAACTAACTTATTAAGATAGATTTGGAGTAGATAGATCTTGAGAAATAGATTAATTCACATTGGACATTTCTTTTGCTCACGTAATTAGATTTGTAACTCAGAGGAAAAAAATAGATTTTTCAATTACTAAAATTCATCGATATCAAACTTTTTTTAATTCACTTAGAGTGATATTTATTTCTTACTGATAAACAAGAAAAATATTGCAATTTATTCCTTTAGAAAATTAATTGAATAGTTATCTAAAACGCATAGTTTTTTATATGAACGTATCGGAAATTCTTTTCTTTTATTTTCATTTTTATCTGTGAAAGGGAAATAATTCTTCTTTTTAAATGTAATTTTTTTAAATAATTGAAACACAATTTTATGTACTATTACCATTGCTTAATTTTTTGCAGATCACGACTGGTTTACTATTACTAATCATTGTTGTTTATTATTTAAGTGTTCTTTATTTCTTCAACTTTAAAAATAAAAAGATACGCATGAGCGTCTTCTAAAATTCTTAAATTTGAGATTCACAACTTGATTTTTGAAATATTTGTTTGAACACGATTTGTAATGCTCCACTGGACAGTTCGCGCAAGAGCTTTCAACGCACATTAAGAAAACTTTCCTCACTTATAACAGTAATATTTTTTCACCTTATAAGCTTTATAAAGATAAACAACTTTCGTCAGAAAGCCTCAATCAAACCATTCACATAGAATATTATGAAACTATTTTTTTTAACCAAACTAGTAATCAACTGTCAATATTTTACGGAAAAAATTACGTACCTTTATAATAAAACATTCGATACTGCAAAAATCAAATACCTTTTTGAAATTTAATCGAAGAGAACTTTCTCAATATTTTACACCCATACAATAAAATATACCCTGATAAAAAAATAAACGCATACAAATTGATACGGAGCACATGCCTAACATGCGACACTTTCTCTGGTCTTACTATTTTTACATTGAATAACAGTTCTTCTTATAAAAAGCAATATAATCAAATGATGTATTGGTCTTAATGATAAAATCGTCGATTGGAAAGTGTGCATTATTTTCTAATAAAATGCGTTTTTGCCTACAACTAACTTATAAATATATGAAAGCGATACTTTTAGATAATAAAATAAATATATGTTAGCAAATAGTTTACTAGAACCTTATTCTTAAATGTAATATTGTTTCTAAGCTCATCAGTTGTTAAGGTAAAAAAACTGAAGTAGGTCGACTAGAAAAAGCATTTATCCATTTCTAATATAGAAAAAAGTCAAGATTTTGGATATCGAGCATTACGAATTAATGAAAAATATATATTGGTGAAATAAAAATAATTTAATCTCGACATATATTTTTATATAATGACGACATCTGAAATAAAATTTATTGTTTAACAATGTACTTCTGTGCCAAAGCTTATCCTTGCTGCCTATTGGTGCGATTAAATCTACCCCATTAACACAAAACATGCTATTACACTCAAAGCGTTACAGCCACTCTCAGAATTTTTAAATTAATCGGATTATTGTTAATCGACATTGGACGTACTTAATTAAAGTAAATTAAAGCGTCAAAAACCAACCCAACGTCTCGTGATTTAGATCAACACATTAACACAAAATTGTCAATACAATTTATCCAAAATAAAGACAACATTTTTAAACAAAATTTTGAGAGCAACAGTAAATCTAATATATAAAAAATATTGTTTCTGAATAAAATTTGACAAAAAATATATAAATGTCGCATGACTTCACGTATTACTATTTAGCATATAAGTATATACACAGCATTTTTCAATGAATAGATTAATATTTCAATACAAATTTATACAACATTGTAAAATGTTTTTTTAATAAAAAAATCAAGCTTTTACCTTCAAACTAGAAAAATAATGATGCAAGAGCCTATACCAGTTGTACAACGTATTCATCTAGACTTTGCATTTTTATTGTGTTTCATTTATCTGGTTTTGCAAATCGTAACCGAAATGGTCAATTTTCATATCATGTACCTGCATGAAAATTTTCAATTTAATCTAATAATAAGATAAATTGACGTATTAAGCACCGCGAAGTATTTCATTACACGCTGAAAGCTACAAGGACATTGAATTAATATAAGGTAGGTACTATAACTCATAGGTATTCGCGAAATTTTGGCGGAAACTTAGGCGAGCCGCGTAGCAATTTGTGCGGAAGGCGTACAAGGAAAGCACATTATTGGGCTGTTTGGGAAGCTTTTGGATCCCTTGCAAAAGCGGAACACCTAGCGCCATCTGTGAGCGGGGTCTCGCACTTTAACTCCGCTTATCCCAATAATATCTACTTACTTGTAGGAAGCTCGTCTCTACAGCCATGTCGGTAGGATTGAATGAACGATTTCAAGCTTTGATTAAAAAAATAGTTAATCGACGCGTTACTGAGAAGCGAGAGACTTCTAATTCTTAGATGCAAAACATAGAATAAACTTGAGAACTTTGTAATTAATTTGGCATTGATTTTCTTTTTATTTTTAGCAAACTGAAACTTATATACTATAATTTTTTATTCCACTGGCTTACTTGTGCTGTCATACTTATGATCGTAATAAAAAATGCTTGTCACCAACTTTTTAGAACCATAATAATAAAAAAACAACATATTTTTGATCGTATTTGTACTCGAAATATTTAAAGATGATGTCTGTTTATTTTGATTTTTTTTAGCTACAACTGACACATTTAATTAAATAGTCGTAATAGTTATCATAATTATGAAACCAACGCTGTGCCATTAAATAATAAATGATTTTATTTTAGATACAGTATATGTTAATTATTTCAACAAAGATCAGTCATTTATTTGAATAAACAAATTCACACGTATTTTAAATTACCATTTCAATGTGTAGATATAAATATATATAAATATGATAATAAGAAACTTAACAATTAATAGTGCTTTCGATGACTGAAACGAATATTGATATTATAAAATATTTTTTGTATATTTAACACTATAAAGTATCATTGTAAACTCTTAAACGATAAAAATTCAAAACTACTGAATGCATACTTTTTTAAATAATAATTAATAAATATTAGAATATTCAAATATTTATTAAAGATAATATGAAAACTAATATAAATATATATAGACTAGCGTGTGCCCGGCATGCGTTGCAATGCCACTCAAAAAAAGAAACCGCGAGTTTATGGAAGCGCCACGTCGGGAGCCTCTCTTGAGGCGAGGCCGGAGCCAATTAGAAGCTAAGCTTAGGTTATGTTTTTCTTACCTAAATTTGAGATTGGCGGCGGATTTATTTATTGGAAAGCTTTTGGATACACAATGCTTTTTATTTTTCTACCGGGTACGTACACAAATAAATCAGAAGGTTTTCCAACACGAAAGCAGGCCACATACAGTGAGAAGCATGGATTTTCCAAATTAAGTCCACACATTTGTAACGACTATCCTTGTGCCTTATTGATAGTCATTGCAAAGGCGACACACACTGGAAACTACAGACGTTTAAATTAAAATGGCATATCTGTCGGAATCATTGGTATGCATGGCAACAGTGCATCTTCTCCTTTGAATTTTCCACTTAAAATTGTAGCTTCAATAATTCATCATTTTTATTACTGTGAGGAATTTATGTTTCGGAGAAGAATGATGGGGACGCCAATTTTCAATGTTAAAACATGCGGCGGCATGCCTGGCAAAGCAAGTGAATTCAAGAATTCTGTTGGATAATTGACGACTTCGTCTTGAGTACTCGTTATATTATCGATTGACTTATACGTTGTCGTTTCACCTGGTATTTCATTTAGTATGCCGAAATTGATTGCATTGACATCCTTGTTTTTGGCTGTTAATATAGCATGTGCACTGAGCCATTGATGACTTTTATGATTGTGTTCAATATTTGGAAAAACTTTGTGAATCAATTCGTCTATGGTGCTGTTGTTTTACAGAAATTCGCTGGCAATGTGATACTTTGTGTGGATTCCTCTATTGCCATTTTCCCATTTCCTATATCAAACAATTGTTTTGCGAAACGTTCAGCGGATACATCATGTTGCAGTTGTACACGCATATTGGTCTTCAAAGTGAGTCTATGTACGTATCACAATAAAACGGATGATTTGAGACATCCATTAAGTTCATCGGCCACTGTTGAACGTGATATAACAGGTAGAGTTTGTCAAAAATCACCAGACAATAAAATGAGTGTTCATTTCCTCTCAAATATTTTAGTGTGCGATGAAGTGCTTCCAATGGTTTTTTGTGTGCCATAGTACATTCGTCCCATACAACAATTTTACATGATGTGAGTAGTTTACCCGTTTGTAAATTTTTGTTGATATTACATGTTGGTGTCTCAATTATTTGCATATTCAATGGCAATTTCAGCGCTGAATTCGCTGTTCGGCCACCATCCAAAAGAGTTGCTGCAATTCCAAATGACGCGATTGCTAGTGCAATGTTTTTTCGTGATCGTATGGCTGTCAAAATGAGTGAAATGAGGAAGGTTTTACCTGTGCCTCCGGGTGCACATAGGAAATAAAATCCACCACTTTGACTTGTAATTGCATTCATAATTGTGTCATACACTACATGTTGATTTGGAACCAATTTCGAAAGATTCGTTTGAACACATTTACCCTATTTATCGACATCAAAGTGTGCTTCTCCTTGGAAATCACGATCAAGTCAGTCGTTTTCAGATCGATTCAGCACAGCTATTCCCAATTGTCACAATGGTTTGTTAGCGATTACTAACCATATATCCTCAATCAATAGCAATGCCTCATTATACACGTTTCGTGTTAATTGAACGTTTGGATTTTGAATTGTTGCACGCAAACTATGTAAAATATTTTCACTCATGTAGTCTTATATTTTTCCCAAAGATTGGATCGGATGGAAAGCACATTGTTAATATTACTGCAAATAACGCACGTATTTTTTGTGGGTGAGCAGTATTCGATGAATCAGCGAGTGAAGTGTCCCAATGTGCATCGTTTTCTAGAAGATTTAATTCGAGACAAGCTTCACGATAACATACACGACACATATTCGACCGTTTACCGTTCTCGATTCTTGGAAGGATGTCGGTTCACGTATGTTGATGAACAGTTATCGCAAGTAAAAGCATTCTGCATTATTTGGGTGAACAGTGTACAGACGGCCTAATGCGTCGTTTGAATATACATTGTAAAGTCCTTCAACTGCTTTACCTTGTTTGCGACATTGAATTTTTTTTCTGATGCATTCCATCTGTAGAATGTTGGCACTTCAGAGTAAAGTAGCGTCTTTGTAAACATATCATCCCAACACAATAAGAAAAATGCAGTTAACGTTGTCGACTGTGGAGACAATACTCTTACATGTGCATTTTCTGTTGTGAAGTACACTCGCTGTCCATTTTCAAGGTGAACTGCCAAATGAGTAACTGGTGGATGCCGTTCATGAATTGGAAATGATATGAAAATAATGAAAAATGCGCCATATTGCGTCATTGCTACTAATGTAGCGTCCTTGTTGATATTGATTGATTTCATCAATAGATGCAATTGAATTACCAATTCCAAAAACTGCCATGTCACTTCCTTTGTTGACATATATACATATGTATTTGATGGATTTCAGTTAATTGTAATACTCGACATTGATGTGTGCTTTGTACGTTTTCGAGAGAAGCGGCAAATGCGGTACAATCCAACGATTATCAACTTCAACGTCATTGTTTCGCCATTTTCTTTCGTACTTGAGTTGTACTTTGACCTATTGCTTTTCGTTTGGATGGCATATTTGATTTCACAGTGAATGTTACGTTTGGAAATTCTCTTGTGAAAAATAAAAAAATTGGTTGATATAATACTATTATAGGAATTCTAAAATTAACTCTTTCTATATCACACACGATTTATACGTAATATTTATTTCAATTGACAGAACGTGTTATGCGACATAAAACTAAAACAAAAGAAGTCGGTAAAAATTCAAACATTGAAATACTTTATTCGAAAGTCGAATTTGTTTCAAAATATTCAGTACCTACTTAAAATACCTACAGGCGAGTGCATGTGACGGCGTTGCTATGGATACAATGTTTCATGAATGGTCGTTCTGTATTATTATACAATAGTCTTGTATGATAACATCTTTTTCGTAAATATTCAATTAATTTTTGTAATCAAATCAAATTCTGAGTATCTTATCTTTTGCCCGGTAGTCTAAGCAATAATTCGACAAAGTTTTATCGCAATCGGATTCATGGTGTAGGAATTTATAAAGGACAGACAGACAGACAGACAGACATTCATTTTTATATTTATAGATAATAAGAAAAAATATTTATCAAATTATAAATTTGTATCAAATACATATTTTTTTTTTGAATTGTAATTTTGTACGATTCCACATGTTTTGTCACAAACGACCCGGGTTTCGCCCTTCGGCATCTTCAGACATTCCATCACACGGATGCAACAGAACTGACAAATATAACATATATATTTACCAACGACTGTTTATTATCTGTAATTTAAGTCAACTTTTTTGAAGATTTGGATGAAATATTGACGACTTGAGCTTATAGTTTGTTTATCGCTTCCAATAACTACAACCTCTTTTATTATATTAGTATGTTATTTTAATAACATTATTAAAGCCGTCTTAAATCAAAAA
The DNA here is from genome assembly GCA_028555115.1 of Himalopsyche japonica. Lineage (NCBI taxonomy): Eukaryota > Metazoa > Arthropoda > Insecta > Trichoptera > Rhyacophilidae > Himalopsyche > Himalopsyche japonica. Next base: position 2,681,005 of record JAHFWJ010000015.1, read on the forward strand.
AATATTACATAAAATATAGCTGTATTTGAAAATGACAAAACTATCTCATTTTGAAATCCTAGCGATGTGAACAGATTATTTCCGTCTACTTGTATATTATATTTTCGGGTGAGATAATTTGCGCGGCTGTTATATGCATCCGTACACATGAAGCTGGCTTAAGGAAATGCGAATCATAAGGATAGATTTTTTTATCAACATAATAGAATAAAATTCAGCTTTTTATGTGTTAGTTATACTATTTACCGTTATTATTATGTAACCAAAATTATTAAAAGAAATTTAATACGTTTTGCCCAAAAAAAATAAGTTTTTGTATACTGAAATTATCGTCAGGAACCAAATAACTTAGAGTGGATACCGACTGCATTTAATTTATTTCTTCAGTTATCTCTGTGCAAACCGACCTTTATTTAGCAACATATCCTCTCCTGCGAATTATTGAATTGTTGAAAATCGTTTTTTTTTCATGCTAAGCGTCATTGATACGGTGCACATAACCTAACAATCGAACGCTCCTTATTTTCATAGAATGCGCTGAAATCTTTACAGATTTAAATATTATAGCTCTTAATTACAACACATCCTCAAATTGTTGTAATCTCTAGCTGTTCAATAAAAATGACAACAATTTTTTCTGTTTATTGACACATTTACTCCGTTAATATCCTCTTTATTTTTTCGATTGGAACGAATTTTTGGATTAAGTTTTATAAAAAGTATATATTTTTTGTTTCTTTTGATATCTACTAACTCTTTTTTGGTCAATGGTGATAAATACTAGTAAGTGGGTCTTGTATTTTTATCACGTTGTACAAACGTTTATGGAGGTCGAAAGAGTGTTTGCGAAGGAAAAATGTTTACCGAGAAAAGGTGCGTGGTTAGTTTTCACAGCAGTGCGTGATCTTTACCAATCCATTCCCTAACAAAAAGATTAACAAAGCCATAGGATCCATTAACGCCATATTGACACAGTTCCTAAGTGCTAGACTTAGCTCCACATAGCAATCGTTTTTACCTATTTTTAACTTCTTTCGGCGCAAAGAAATTGCTGCTTTTTTACCAATGAATATTTTAATAAACCCCAAAGATATAATTTCTTGCCTAGTCAATTAAACATTTTGTTAAACAATGAATTTTTTTTTTTATTTACAAAACATCAAAATCTTTTACGACACTGTTATAGTAACGTCAATATATTAAGGGCAGAAATCTCTTTTATTGTATGATTTCTTTTTATGCTTATATGACATACGTTAAAGGTGTCTATCTGTATTTTTTGAAAGGTAATATAAATCAGTTTTACATGAAGAAATAAAAATCAACGGAATCTATTTGTTAGCTCATTAATGTTTCCTTAAAATATTAATTTGTAACACGGTGAAAAAATAGCAATGTATTTTAGTTCTACAAAATTATTTTTAACAAATATAGTTGATAGCTATTTCGGCTCACGCCATCGTTCTGTAACTATAGTTCTGACGATGGCGTGAGCCGAAGTAGCTATCAACTATATTTGTTAAAAATAATTTTGTAGAACTAAAATACATTGCTATTTTTTCACCGTGTTATAATGGAGTTCTACCAAGTGAATGCCAATTCAATCAATATATTAATTTGTATTTGATAAACTACAGAATACTATTTTGAATAAAACTACAGTGTTCTTTTGGAAACTAAGCTATTTTTTACCGTTTTATGCAATATTTAAGAAAGTTTTAAATAATAAAAACACATTTTTTAGTACTTATTTCCACAATATATTTTTTGATCAGGACCGGTTTCGCTCATCGCGAGCATTATCATCAGTTTGTCCTGATCAAAAAATATATTGTGGAAATAAGTACTAAAAAATGTGTTTTTATTATTTAAAATATAATGCCTTTCCATCAAGAAGTGACAGTTAACACCTTAAAAGTGATTAATGAAAGTATTTGTATACCTATCATAAAGTCTATGATATAAATAACTTTTTTATTTTATAACATTACAATATCTGAAAATGACTGTTTTCCATCATATAGTCAGATATAGTTATCATCAACTTCGAGCTCATTTTTTAATCCATGTTGTTTAATAAGAGAAAATGTACTTTTGTCCGTTGTACAAATAAAATTTGGCATAACAAACTCAGCTATTCAATAAAGCTTTCCACATGTTCAATAGATTAATTATCTGAAGATAAAAACGTCTATATCTTATATTATTGACAATTTATATAATATCTGTAATAATTATAAATATTGAATTTTTCAATTATATCATGACACATTTATCTTGAGATTACAGATATTTCAATTGATACTTCCAAACATTTTATTGTACTATGACATTTTTCAAAGCGATTTTTGTAGACACGTCAACCATTAAAAATACCGTTGGATGTCGTGTTATTTATAATTCCTTTTTTTTAATTCGTCATAATTCTAATAAAATAATTGAATTGTAAAACAAAACATTTGAAAATGAAGTTTTGTCCATTTTTCCAACAGGTCCAACCTGCAAAGAAACATTTTTTTTTTCAAAAGTTATGTGTAATATCCTGAAAATTGGAGCTATTTAAATACAAGATACCACACTTTTGCTTTGCATATAATATATCTACATTCGGCTTAACAAATATCCATTAGTTTATTACACTAAGTTTCTCCAACAGTTTACTGATAAAACTTCGCTAATAAATCATGTGGTTTCATGTTAGCCTACTGTACATTATTTATTAATTCAGTAACAAATATATGCGCAACGCCCATCACATTTAGAATTTTATAGATGTTGTTAACACTTAAGGTGTTAACAACACTGACATTTAAAAATAGTATTTAAAAAAAATTTTACTTCTTATTTGTATTTTATTGATACATCAAAAATAGTTTTATAATTGAATTAAAAAATCACAATTGTTATTTTTGTGCGAATGAATATTTTCTATTATAAAAGTTAAGCATTTTGAATTTATGATTATGTGAATACTTAATTATTAATTTTGTTTTCATTTATGTTTGAAACAAGTAGAATTGATTGATTGATACTTTTCATATTAATTAATTAAAATATTCATTTCATATGTTTTCCATTTAAGTCATTAAAACGTATAATAAATATATTACTCAGCGGAAAAAACATATTGAATATGTACAACAAAGTTGCCAGTTTATGGATACATGAATTCAATTTTGGAATCGCACAAAGCTCCATTATGTGATTGGAAAACTCAAAGGGGTAACGTTACACATTAAAAAGCACGTAAACTTTGAAAACTCATAGCGGGATTTTTTAGTGATCCAACATAACGAAACTTGCAAGCCGCCATTTTTGCAACGCGATTAACAAGTTGGCAGTTATAGTCGGCTTCAAACTGCTTTTCATTTCATAAAAATGTCTGGAGCTCTAGGCCAACTTTCAAGGTAAAATTACAATACCGTGAAACCACATTAACCCTTTCGCATACGTTTGTATATTTTTATTAAAAATATTTGGTAAAAATATATAATTTCACACGAATTATATAAGACTGTCAAAACGAATGACACATTGTATACTTCACTATACATAATTAAATATGTAAGTTCTTTTTATTTTATACAAAATTATATTAAAGCTGCACGATGAAATGCCAATTATAGCAATATCAAATATATTTTTAAAATAATTTAATTAACTTTCAATTATACTATAAATTTGCACCTATTGCGAACTCTCGGAATGGCATAGGCAGCGACACAATAACCACGAGTGATCCTATATGATGTCGTTTATGTCCTTTTTGAAAAACTTAGCTGAGAAACCTTTTGACAAAAAGTTTTTGAGATTAGCGCCTTATCATTAACCAATCATTTGATATTTCAAAATGTTAAGATCAACATTAGCAGTATTTAAACGACCAAATTGAAATGTTTTCAAATAATTTTCCAAATCCTGGCTAAGTTTCGCTGTGGTTTTGTTTACTTACTACTGTCAAAAATTGGTTCACCATAATTATATTACTCTTAAGATTAACTTCACTCGTCACTTCTTGATGGAAAGACATGATATTTTATTGATAATAAAAACACATTTTATAGTATTTTATACTTATTTCCTCAATACATTTTTTGATAAGGACCGGTTTTGCTCATCACGAGCATTATCAAGTGATTCACGATGAGCGAAACCGGTCATGATCAAAAAATATAAAAATAAAAATGTGTTTTTAATATTTAAAATATCATAATTATATATTGACATAAAAAATTATTTAAAATCCGCATAATCATTCAATGCCGATATCCAAATAAAAAATCACTTTGTGGTATTAACTCTCACTTCTTTATGGAAAGATATGATATTTTAAATAATAAAAATAACAAATGAAAAACTACGGTTCTACTGTAAATATTTCTACTGGATTTATGGGCGAAAGTAGTCATATCGACTCGTCTAATATATGAGGCAAAACTCTTCGGAACGCAGCAAGTTTGAAGCGGATAAAGGTTTCAGTTGCGACCGCATGCTAGAAATTATGGATACTTGAAAGAACCCGCCTTGAAGTCATCGTGGGGGTGCAGTAAGCCTCAAACCCTGAAACTAGAATCCGCCGTGCATGCGAACATTGCGAACTTACAAGACTTTCGTTCACGCAACGCCTGGCAATTTGTGCCCAAAGAGCCGGGCTCCCTAAAAGACTGATTCAATAAAGATGAGGGTACTTTAAATAACTATAAAAAAATTAATTGATCCGTCATTCTGAAAGCAAAGTTTATAATCACACTAATAAGTTAATTTACAATCGATTCTATCTCAAAAATTCATCCATACTGATCCAATTCTATAATACGAATTGCACTGATACCAATTACGTTACTACCAATATTATCTTTGTCCAATATTATCTCCACAAATCTTTAACATATTTGCGATTTTTAGTAATTTACAATTTCCAGTAAAATATTTTTTCTGCATGACTTAGACAATACACAATTGGAACAAAAAACACATTAAAAAACATTTATTGAAATCCGATTGTTTTCTTATTTTTAAATAAATTCAAACTGTACAAAAAAAAAAATACTGAGTACGTTTCACTTAAAACCATAAAACTTTTCACCAAAATATTTCATAGACGACAATGTTGTTGTAAATTTTTAATTATCACTAATGATATGTCTGTAGCGCTCATTCTAATGAAATGTTAGTTCAAGTATGTTAGGTCTTCAAATACCACTAACTTAAAAACGTTTTGCAGAGTTTTTGTAATTGGAGAAACATTTCAATTTTTCCATAAATTATTTAATACAAATTTTCATAAGAAATAGTTTTTACGTGTATATTCTTTATTTTTTGCACATGCTTTTTAGTACTTTATTCAAAATTTTTTGTGATCAATTATAACTTTTATATTTTAATTTCTTTATAATTTTTCGATACACAATAAACTTTAGTGTCAAAATTGAGCAGCTACGTAAAATATATGAAAAGAACCATTTAATTTATTGTATTAGAAATATTTAGCGGTTTTATTTTATTAATATCAAGTAAAATATCAATATATAAAACTTCATTTAATAAATAAATGAATATCAATAATCAATATAACGTTTTTTTTTCACTTACCTTTTTTTAAGTGTTACTTCTGTGCTAAAAAGTTAAGAATAAAAAATAAACATAAACAAGTAAGCGAAACAAGAAAACAATAAAGAAAACGTATGCACAGTTTTCATTACCATTTTACTTATGTTATAAACTAAAAGTCACCTGTATTATTATTCACCATTCATAAGCTTATTGTCAAGCATAGTAGATGGCGTTTCACTTCATTATGTCAAATGTATTATGTAAATGGAATCTAATCATATCCCAAATGGTTCTCATCGATCATAGCGATTGTTTCTCTCTCTGCGGGTCATCTATTGGCATATTGGATCTACTCGCGAAGGACTAGTCCGATAGTAACCATTTAATATAATGTTTGTCTCGTTGGATCAATTCCTCTTCGTCACAGCGGTGAAGGATGTTCGATTTTTTCTCTCTAGATTGTGAGGGTTATCCATTGACATCTCTAATTATTGTGAAACTGTACCCCATGATCTTCTTATTTGGTTTTCATCACCATTTTACTTATGTTATAAACTAAAAGTCACCTGTATTATTATTCACCATTCATAAGCTTATTGTCAAGCATAGTAGATGGCGTTTCACTTCATTATGTCAAATCAATTCTCTCTCTGCGGGTCATCTATTGGCATATTGGATCTACTCGCGATGGACTAGTCCGATAGTAACCATTTAATATAATGTTTGTCTCGTTGGATCAATTCCTCTTCGTCACAGCGGTGAAGGATGTTCGATTTTTTCTCTCTAGATTGTGAGGGTTATCCATTGACATCTCTAATTATTGTGAAACTGTACCCCATGATCTTCTTGTATGATTGTGTTTATCGTACCTTTATCAATTCTACCATTACTATGTTGTATATTCCAACAAATTTCTAAAACATTTGTAGAAAGCATTGATACAATTCAAGTACAATGTATCGCTTAGTGTGGTTGCATATTAAAATAATTTTAAAATATTTCATGTTAACACCTATCAACCATTTAATCTTACATAAAATCCATCTAAGAATTTATTCAAGTAAGAAAAAAAATAAAAAGATTATGGTATCATTTAAATTGTTATTCAAAAAAAGTTTTTATTCAATACACGTTCAATAGCCTGATATATTATATTATATAATAATATATGATATTTTTTAAGTGTTTTTTTTCAATTAAGGAACAAATTTTACATTATGAATTATTTATACTATTCGAATTTTCATTTTTAATTATTTATTAATAATCAATATTAATTTAAAATTACTTAGGAACCAGACGATTATAAATAATTTCATAAGGTTTTTATTACATATATATATTTATTATCGGCTTAGCATAATGATTTCGTAAAAGAATAGAATGTTTTATAAATTATGAAAATTTAAGTGTGCTATTATTTTACTTTCTTCTTTATCCAAAAACCATTTTTCCTAGATCATTCTTACCAAATTTATGAGAAGAAGTCTACTAAATAATGTAGACAAGATATACAGCTTAGAAAATACTTAGTTAATATTAAAGGATTTTGAAAACAAAAAGTCAAACAGTCTTAAACTACTCTGTACCAGTCACAAGACATATATGTTTTGCTATCTGTCAACCTTTTCTAAAACCATAATCCTGTGAACATATGGTACCACCAACCACAATTCTCATCAGATTAACAGTTAGCTTATTCTCAACAAATTTCACGACGACGATGGAAAATCATATAATACAGGCAGATTAGATTATTAAAGTATACATATGTAGCATAACTTTATAAGAATTTAGAAAAGCTTTTTTATTTTATACATACATACTGTACAACTTCTAGAAGTCCACAAATAACTTTTTAAATAATATAAATACATACAACTTAAATATCAGTAATACATAATACATCAAGGACAAACGTACATTTACAATTGACTTCACGAATTTTGTTTTTTATGAAATTTGTGTTTTGGTGTAACATTGAATCTGTTTTTTTTTTGTATTTATCTTCATCAAAATTTTAATTCATTTATTGTTTCAAAAAATATTTTTTTTTTAATTTTTTTCGTTGTATTTTTGGATATTCAACAAAACCTCAATATTGCTTTGGTTGAAAAATTGTAATTTACTAATATTATCAACTGAATTTACATCTATTTAGCAAAATTTGATTATTATATGAAAATAGCTTGACACTTTATCATTTCACATTACAATATAAACATTTTCAAAATATTATTTATAGCAAAAAAGAAGCCAAAACTATTGCAAATAAATAATTTTCTTTTGCAGACAATTTGGCAATGAAATATTGTTATCATAAATTATGGCAAATGGTTAATACATTTTACAAATATAATAGAAGTAAACTCCGTGGAGAAGGCTTAATTATAATACATTAATATTTATAGACCATTGGAACCAATTAAAAATTGCTGAGATAAAGCTCCATGTTTTTGTTGAAATATACCAAATATCGTTCGCGAATGACTACCTACATTAATTAATTTCCAAATGACCCTTCAGCGGTAGTTTTCAAAATTCAATTGAATTTAATTAAAAACTTCGAATGTAAATTTACATACTTATCATCACATATAAAGCGGGAAGCTTTTTGCGCACCTACGCACTCGGCTCACACTCACTCGGCGCAAACTTTGAAGAGGGTTTTGCTCAAGTTAAAAACAATATGGCGTTGTGCGTAGTTAATTTATATGAACGTTTGGTTTAAGGGTGGAAGGGTGGTAGGTAGACCCTCCGGAGGCAGTAAACAAGTCGCTGACCGCAGTCAGATGGATGGAGAGGACCTTGCAAAACCACCGGTTCTGCCAACACTGCATCACAAACGCGGGCACATAGTTTTCTTAGACCATGCATAAAAAAACAAACTTGTTTCTAATATGAGCAAAAAATACTGAAATTACGAAAAAGTAGCAATGTTTCTGTGGAAAAAAAAATCTTTTAAAATATATAATATGGAAATTTAAAACATATTTATATATTCGGTAAAGCTATATATTGACAATTATAATTATTGAAATGAAAATAATTATACGTAATAATAATAGTAACAAAATATTATTGGAAAATTAAATGCTTACAAGTATTCCATTGTCTCTTTATATTCACTTAAAAAATATTACACCACGATATTATGATAATATTTTTTCAAATTCTGTGATATATATTTTTTTTAAATATTTGAACTGCAGTCATTAATCAATTATGTATGCGAAACCTGCTCTAGCTAGAAATCATATTGATAAAAAATACATTACAAAAATTAGACGAAAATCTTACAGCGATTGGTGGAATTAATATCATAAATATATTTACACCTTTTTACACAAGACATTTTAACGCACAATATGAAGAAAAAATAAATAAAATGAAAAATATTACTTAAATATAATTTATATATTTTACCAAATATCTGTGCGGCTAGCTTAACCTCTGCAATATTGTTCATATTTTTTTAAATGTTATCGTAGAAAAATGTAACTGAACCTTAGTCAGTAAACAATTATTGGCGTTAATGCAACGGCTGTTGTTTCTTTTTTTAAATTATTTAAGCTGCGATTGTTCTTATTATTACTATTTTTTTCGTGTAATTCTGAACATTATCTAAATGCACATCTTCAGCGAGCTCGACAATAAGTTTTGGAAGCCATTTTACCAAATGCTGTGAAAATTCACTATTAATAAATTACTTCACACATTGCTCAAAGCGCATCTAAGAGGATTGGGCCAGTGCGTGGGTTTTACACTTTGGTCAACCACTGAAGCGATAGATAACGTTCTGCCACTTTGTTATTTTCTCAATTGGGCGCTACAATAAATCTAACTGTGGTCTGAGTGCATCACCTACACAATTGATGTTCAACCTTTTTTTACTTCACTGAGTCAAACATGCAAATATTTATGCTTTTACATAAGAGTTGCAAATTTTGTTTACGGTTTCATACTGGATAACTGACACCGTCAATCAAGTTGAGTTCAGTTGTGTACTAAAATAACTGAAGATGATAAAAGGCTATTACCGGGTGAGAAGTGAAAAGTATGAGGAATCGTATAAAATTTGAGCAATTTAAATATAAATTTCAATCTAAATCAAACATCATCAGCAAGTATCTAAAATTATTTAACTTTGATATTATATTATATTATATCAGAAAGGCGTTGGGACTGACTGGGTCAAGTGTTGCAAATTCCTCCGGAGGACCTCAATTTAGGTATCCTGGATGACCGTTGTGTACTCTTTTTGTGATGCATTCGACGAATCTGAGGGACTTTGACAAAATACTGTATTTCTATTAAACCAAATATACTCTACAGCACTGGCATTTTTCTGAGAATATTTGTTTATAATATAATATTCCAGATAACGATTCCAGAACGAATTTTTATCACGTTCATCAGTTTAATTTCACTGCGTTCGTGGAAAGGCATGATATTTTAATTACTTATTCCCACAATATATTTTTGATCAGGACCGTTTTCGCTCATCGCGAGCATTATCAACCGATAGAATACAATTTACAAGTAAGTCTATTTGTACAAAATATTTGAGTTAAAGGTAGCAGGTATACAAAGCAAGTTTACTTTCAGGCTAATTATTTATTAGTATTTCATTTCTAAAAAATGTTCCTCCGATTAATTCAATCGGCGAATTCCTAAATTATTTGTTTCGTTACTATTTTTAAATGCTTTAAATAAATAAAGGCTTTTTTATTTAAATTCACCAAGTAAGTTCTTCCAGCATCACATTGTCGACAGACATCATTTTATTTTGAAATTCGACTATTTTATAATACTTCGATATCCCTGGATCTGACAGGCAATAATCCACCCTCTCTCTTTCATATGTGGATAACGATAACGAGTTCCGTCCGAGACTGTAGCCGTCTTTATATTACTCCCAACTATTCCCAAATTAAACGCACCCCTTCGACCTGTTTCAAAAGAACTACCCCTTATTGTGTCAATTACACCCGAGCTAGAATAGTTTTCACAAAATAACGGTGACCGTTTTGCATTCATGGAATGGATACAGCAAGAGATCGCTCGACACAGAGCTGATTTATAATATCAGTAATAAAGTTTACAAAGTTGAAATGAACTAATTTATTACAGTTTATTATTCTTGAAATTTGTATTACAGTGATTAATTGCACCAATGTTCTACTTACTCATATTTTGTTTTATATTTTACGTGAACTCTGTTTTTTTAATTTTATTTATAGTGTTCTACAATAAAAATGCGTCACTCGATGCGTCTAGAATATTTAATCAAAGCATCTCAAGGTTACTGAAATATTATATGAAATCTAAATCATCTGATTTTATTTCTTCGAGTTATACTGTTTTGTGTTTTACTTTCAATGTAGAAGTTTATCTTAACGTAATTTTTTGTTCAAATTAAGAGTGTCTCATAGTTGAGTGGTGATTACGCATCAATACGTAACAAGTTAAAAAAAATAATAAACTGGTAAAGCATATAACTCACAGGGAAGAAATGTATGATATAAACTTGAAATTGAAACTAGTATTAGAGTTTTAAATATTTTAAAAGAGTATATCATAAAATCTCTTTTTATTTTTTAAGTTTTCTTATATTAATTAAACTTGTGGGCAGTTCGCGGGGATCAAAAATAATAAGCTAGTGGTTCAAATGCCCTGAAAGGTGATATCACGATAGGCTTCAAAATATAAAAAAAGTATTTTATTTAATCAAGTATAAGCCACACTTTTTAAATTGAAATAAAAATAGTATCAACGGATCTCTAAATAAGTTCATTTTGGTAGAAATAAATCATTTTTGCAGACTAAATATACAAATATAAAGTTATTCCATTTGTAAAATGCGTTTTAGCGCTAACAAGCCTACTGATTTATTGGCAGAAAGCCCTTGCGGGAAATCGATTTCTTCTTTAATCCGGTTCACAGACGATATTATTTTCGTCATCATCTTCTCTGCGTATTCTCGCGAGAATATTGTTTTTCAAGCAGACTGACAAATCCACATACGGTTATTAAAATGTAATTGATTCCCCGGGGCTCGGGAGCTCATCCCCAATTAGGTGAGCCCCCTTGTCACCTGACGGATTAGACCCCACGAGGGAATACGCCCTCGCACGTTGCTTCGCCACAAGCCAGAATCATTTGATCGCGGCTATTAACGTCAATCCAACGCGAATGAAAAGCACGCCAGACTTCTCGTCAAAAGCCGGGAATCGAATACCGTTGACAAGCGGTAATTGTATGGTGCTGAGAAAAGTTAGCTAACTACCGATTACCATCAAACTTTAGTATTCTTCTAATAATAAATCATACTTTGTTAAATGTTTAATAATAATGATTTAATATTATTTTTTTTGAAGTAGAACAATTGCAAGAAGCGGAAACAATTTCTTTAAGCTGATTACATTAATAATTTCAAGAACTTCAAGAAATCGAAAAATTATTTTTCACGAAATTTGCTTAAACTATGTCTTATTTTTCGTTTCTCGCTTAAATTTTTGATTTTTCTGATAAATTTCGTTTAATCATAGTTCTGACGATGTCGTGAGCCGAAATAGCTATTAACTATGTTTAAAAAAAAAATTTTATACAACTAAAATACATTGTTATTTTTTTCACCGTGTTTCAAAATATTTTCTTTATAATACTACTAAATAAATAACTAAAAAAAACGATTTTATCAGTGAAAATTACTCAAATAATATACCTATATGGTAGGAAATTCATCTTTCGTAGAAAAAAAATCCAGTTATGGTTTTATTTTGTATTGAAACATGTATCATGCTGTTGAAATTTTTTCATCTCATATTTGAATATTCAATCTTAATTTTAAGCAATTTTCAACCGTAGACAAATGATATTAAATTAATAAATATATACGACCGAACATGTGAATTTTTGGATTATTCTACTCTAAGCACAGCCGTTCCCTGTGTTAATCCAAAACTTAAGAGTTTACTGCTACGTTTATCGAATTATCAATTGCTAGTTTATTGTCAAAACAATATTTTCACTTAAAATAAATCAAAAGTGAAAAATATATTTATTTCTAATTAGGTTTCACCATCATAGTAATCATATTAAAAATAGCGCAATTTTGGGATAAACAAAATTATTATTGATTATTCAATAAAAATGTTGTAACTTAACACTAAAGAATTTAATTTCATAAGAATCGTTTTGTTTAAAGACATTTCTACACGTGAAATAAATTCAAATATACAAGACTTACTTGTTAATTTATTTTATATATATTTTAGCAATAAAACTTACTTTGTAATACTGTTTTAATAACTCGTAGATAAGTCTATGTAAAATATTCATCATCTTATAAGTAGTGTTGTTTATTTTATTATTCGAAAATAATGGTTTAAGTTGGCAATTAAATTCTTTTCAGGAAATCGCTGTTAGAATAACCATACCCATTCACACAAAATCTTTAAAGTTAACTATTAAAAAACCAGTTGTTTACTACAAAAATCGTTTTTTATACATCGTCGTTCGTTTCAGAACCGAGATGATAATTTCAAGATTTTTTTATTAGAATAAGACAGTGAAAAATAAGATAAAGCCAGTATAAAATTTATATGAAAACGTATGGCTCTTTTTTTTCAATTAAATAGCATAAATCAATTTGCAACGGCCATACGATCCGTATCTACGACGCATATACCTCCCCGCACGGGTTGGGAATATCAGACCGATAGTAAGCAGACACGCATCCGATTTGATTCTCTTCCAACAGGGATTCGTGCATTTCACACTGTAAGCGTGTGCATGTTTAACGCACGTAATTACAAACTTTTACAATGCTAATGATAATAATAACCTAGCATTACCGCCACGTGTGGGTGACGGCGTGAATGATTTGTTTCCGAATGCCACGTGGCTTGGCCAATGAGGGAACGGGCCTCGTTAGCTGTTCTTTGGACGTATTCCAATGGCGCACAAATAACTACGCAATTTGACAATTTTTTTGACCACTTACAAAATACATATATAAACTTTCCAAAATATTTTTCAATATATTTTAAACATGTGATAGGTCTGATTTCTAATTGATTTTATGAGACAATTTTTTATAAAACTTTTTTTTTTGAATTTTTCAATTCAATCATCTTTAGTAGTCAGTAGTTTTTTGAATAATGGATAATAAAATAACATATTTGAGGTGATTTTTATTTTTTCCTTAGGAAATTTTTCTCAAAATATATTTTAAGAACTAATATTTATATTTTAACCTGTATCTGCCACTCGACATTTTTCAACTGATTTGTATATAGAGAGCGTGGTATTTTGAACCTAATAAAATAATCCTTCGATTGTTAATTGATTATTTAGACAAAACATGAAAATTATTTCCAGGAGTCAGCAACCAATAGTAAAAAAACCCTCACTTTCGATAAAAAGTAACACTATTTTTTATGTGACACTACACTTAAAAAAATATCACAACACCAATCAATAATCAAAATACGATGTAAACTCCGATAAAATATATGATTTGAGTGCAAAACAGTTCAAAATTTCTAATATATTTGTCAATATTTCGATAAAAATGTCTGTGATAACATCTGCGAACTAAGTATTAATTTTTTCTATTTTATGTGAATTACTTTGTTCAACATTATATTTTTGCAAAGTATCTTGTACAAATATATTGTCATATATTTATCAGAAATTCTCAGCATAATAATTATGGACTGAATTTTTTTCCATTTCGCAGTTATTAACATCAAATATAGTCATATAAAAAGCCTTACTGAGATTTTTATTTCGCCAATTGATAATCCTCGCAATGATTACACACTGTACTAATTAATGAAAAAAAAATAAGATGATCAACAAATTGGCAAGGATTGTATATCTTCATTTGTTTATTATATTTGTACACTCAAAATTAGTTGTTTACAGTAAATAATCGTTTTCAATGGTGACGGAGCAACAATTATTATGAGTATTGTCGCCCCCCATGTCAAAAAATTAATGTCATGCCCAAAATACTGCTGGGCAATATTTACAGCATGCCAATAAGTTGATCTTTGCTTCTGGTTAGTGGACTACGCCACGTTCAGTTTTTTTTTCGTTTATTCTTTTTATTTATAGGGTTATTTTGTGACTTATGAATCTGATATGAATAACGAATGCGTCGACAGGTCTTTGCTAGTTGATTAATCGTATAAGGGTAACATTAAAAATGGACACTAAATTTGAGATGTGACTCATTTTTGTTATTATCATTAAAAATATTTCTTTCATCAAAGTTCACAAAATGTCAGAAAGTATGTATCTTAAACAAAATAATGATATTAATTGACATTTAAAGCAGTATATTTATACAAGCTTACATTTACATTTAAAAAATAACTTTAAATGTCAACCTGTAAAACACGCTTATAGGCATTTAAAAAAAGGCTTTTTTGTCATTAATTTTTACTTTAAACTGTACTTAAAGTTATATAAGCTGACTAAGTACTTGCATATTGAAACACTTATAATTTGTTTTCGATCTACTTATAAGTTTTTCATGAAAAAAAAATTCTTAAAAAATAATTAGTTTTCTAATTTATGATATCGACTGAAGGTGTTTGATGGAATTTCAATATCAAATTTGAATTGTTACAACTTTGTCAGTACTGTTGCATACGTGTAATAGAATGCCTGAAGATGCCGAAAGGCGATGCGTGGAATGTACAATGTTGTAACAATTCAAAATTAAATATTATATTATACATGGGAATATATATATATATATGTTAGTACGTCCGTAGCCAAAGAGAAACCTTAAGTGATATTGCTAATTTTTCGTTGATTAAGCGAGACCCGAGTTTTACTTAATGCATTCCACAGTTGATGACACAAATAATTTAATAATAATTATTTTTACGATGTACATAGTTACGAAATAAAATCAAATGCTATTATTTTTATTTTTTGTTCTTTATGATATCGACTGAAGGTATTTGATGGAATTTCAATATCAAATTTGAATTGTTACATCTTTTTCAGTACTGTTGCATCCGTGTAACAGAATGCCTGAAGATGCCGAAAGGCGAAATTCGGGTGGTTAGTGATGAAACATGTGGAATCGTACAAAGTTGTAATAATTCAAATTTAATTAGTTTTCCATATTTTGTTCGTTATTTTTTCCCAATTGTTTTAATTCGTTCGTTTTCAGGTGACTTTCTTGAAAATTATTAAAATATTAGGATCTGAAATTATTATCATTTAAATCAACAGCTTGACTGTATCAACTTTCCTGTTAATATTTCACCTTGAGGGTAATAGGTATAACTAAAACCCACGAACAATCACTTCTACCCCCGCCTGCTCTAGCCACAACAAACGGGCCACCCCCCGCAAATCACCCGACTCTAACCGAACGTCGAACCTCCAACCCCTGACCCCAGTCAAAACTATAAAACTACGGCTCTTGCACCGAACAGGGGTGGGAATGGCTTATTTAGTCATTAAGGATTTTATAAAAATCACTCTGTAAAATGACGAATAAATGATCGGTAACACTTATTTTCTATTTATTTTTTATTCACACCAACCAATTGACTGTAATAATGTTAAGTCTGTTAGTAAAATCTATTGATTGAATTGGCATTCACTTGGTAGAACTCCATTATTACTCGGATATAAACTCAAACTCAGCGCCTAAATGTTTGTATCTTTGTAGTAAGGGTCGCAGGATGACGGCTTTGGAACAGCTGGAAATCAATAGACATCAACTATCAAAAAGGGTTCTTAACGAACAAACTAATATATTGTCTTCTCCATTAATTGACCCTCTCCGCGGGGGGGGGGGGTCTGATTTGCTTCCGTAATAGACCATTTCCGTGCCACATGTAAACTTATTGTCATAGTCGCCTTTTTAATTTTATTTACAATTTTTGAAAAATTTAGTTTTATTCCAAGAAAGAAACAAGCTAGGACGTTAAAACAAAAGAGAAGATGTATCGTGTATTTTTTCTATACAGCTATATATAGATAAGCAAATTTTCGTTTAAGCATAGTTCTGACGATGGCGTGAGCCGAAATAGCTATCGACTATATTTAATATTAAAAAAAAATTGCAGAACTATAATACATTGCTATTTTTTTCATCGTGTTAGTAAAATCGCTTATTATAGTCATCCAAAAAATATGAAACATTTTAAAACAAATACAATTTATTTAAAGTTATGCTTTGGTTTTTATATTGAAAAATGATTTAAACTGAAATTGATTCCATCAAATGAAATTTGTTGAAATTTCATTTCATTTCGGGCAAATGTTCATTTATCTCAACATACATTTTTTTTGTAGTTTATCTCCAAAAAATGCCTACAAAACATTGACGCTATCATATAGCCAGTCCATTAATAAATATGATTCGCTAATACAAGCATGTAATATTGATGTTTTATAATCATAGAAGGGTTATTAAAAAAATCAGTATTTACGTTTATTTCTATCAAATAATAAAAACCAAGCTTAACTCTTACTTCGAAAAATACATAAAATCAATTTCCCATTTATTGTTTAAGAATATATTGTTACAATATAAAACGATAATTTAAGAACAAAATAGAAGATTTATTGCGTACCTTTTCTACAGCGCTATAGATAGATAAGTAAATTTACGTTAAACATAATTATGATAAGGGCGTAAGCCGAAATAACTATCAAAAAACCATTATTTTTTTCAGGGATGCCTTCATCAAAAACACGTCGTTTTGCACATCAATTTGTTTGGAAGAACATGCAGAAGCCAATGCTGTTTGTTTCAGGACAATCAGGCGTAATTTAAGGGAGTTATAAAATATAAAAATAAACTTTTTTTTCCTCATTTTTTTTTTGTTATTTCGGCTTCGATCAATTATATATCTTATAAATTTTGAATATCTAACCAAGTGAATGCCAATTCAATCAATACATAATTAATTATTTGTGAAATGTGTCAAGCCATCAAATCAAAGCCGTTTCATGTGATAATTTACATATCACATTTTGAGTAAATTAGTGGAGTTTTAACTCAATTGATTTTAAACTTACGTTTTAATTTAATATTTATTAAGAAAAACTGTCGTATATAGCGATTCACCCCTTGCTGTGAATTTACATTGTAGCGCCCTCCTACGCTATCCTAATTGGCGTCGCACTATAGCGGAAGCGAAACGAGCCGTGAAATTTCTTTGTGAAACGAACCCGTCTGGAGTAATGCATGCAACTATTCATACAATACCATTGAATCAATTCGCAAATATCTATATTGATGGAGCACAAATATTTTTAAATTTACACATATTATTTTAATTACAATTAATAATTTTTATAAAAATATACATTTGGATACTTTTGCTTTATAAAGTATGTAAAATTTGTTTAAATATTTAATTTTTATGAGAAAATATCATGTACAATTTTCATAGCGAACCTATATTTTTAACCATTAATTTTGAATCACATGTATTATTGACCTTATCACAATATTCGATATTATAACCTATTATACGTGTAACGCTAAGACTGAAATTATTTGCGTTTCCCTATTTAATATGGAAATAAATGTGACAGTAAATTCTTTCCGAAACGCTTCAATTCATAAATCTGCATGCTAAATTATTTGTAAGTGGGAAATGTCCGTTTTTCTTGCACAGCACATTTTTTTCTCGCTCGTAGAATGTTGCTTCATACATTATAATACTTTAAAAGTGTTCCCGTGTTCTGTTGAAATATCTTGGGACAGCCATAACTTTAGATAAGCATAAGTAACGTCTTTTGATTATGATCTTTCGCTTTTTCTGTTCTCGACTAAGGATGCGAAATTTGGGGATATAGTAATATATCAGGATATTTCTACAATTTGAATCCTTGTTTATATACGAGATTTCAATTGAAAAACGTTAAAGACAATTCTGATATGAATCCTTTTGCAAGTTATTGTAATCAATACAATTTCATTTTAGTTCATTGACATTTTTACACAAATTTTAAACATTTACAAAAATTATTAATTTATGATTGTTGCTTTCTTTCAAATTAACCTTTTTTTAATCGAACATATATAATTATAAGGTATGAGCCAGCTTTAAAACGCAAGCAAGACCTTATTATTTTATGGATTAAGACATGAATTATTTTACCTTATCTATTAATTTTTGCTATAAGGATTTTCATTTTTCGGCATTTTTCATTATAGCTTTATACGTACCTATAAGAAGCCTGTATTGATCTTACTAATTTATAGTTTCA
Organism: Himalopsyche japonica; assembly: GCA_028555115.1. Classification (NCBI taxonomy): domain Eukaryota; kingdom Metazoa; phylum Arthropoda; class Insecta; order Trichoptera; family Rhyacophilidae; genus Himalopsyche; species Himalopsyche japonica. The sequence continues at coordinate 2,699,821 of JAHFWJ010000015.1, forward strand.
ATATTTTTGACAGTAATCTGATTCAGTTCAATGTATAGATTATTTTATATGAAATTTTAAAATTTACTTAAAAATATTTTTTCATCAAAACGAGTAATAGGTAGAATAAAAAGTGATGAATACATTGTCTGAAATACAGTCGTGATTAACAAATATACGATGATAGGAAACATAATATTTATAATTGAGATATTTCTCTTTCTTGACTCATCGTCAACAATTATCGCCAATCAAATAAGATTTCTTTTATTTTTATGCGCGCCTTTAAACTTATTTGAATCTCAATTATCTCGTCGTAAAACATAAAGATTCCTGATTATTTTTTCCGTTAATTCTAATTTTCAAAATCATCTTAGTCGAAAAATAATTTGATAAAGCATTTGAATAAAAAAAATCTGATAATTTCGCGTAGGTGCTTTAAAATATTCGGTCGTAAAGAAAATTATTTGGTTGGAATTAAAAAACTCTCAATATCATTTTATTTTTAATTGCTCAAATTAACGCAATAATTTATTCATCTGAAATATAAATCTTGCCGAGAAATTCAAAGTCATTACGCAATTTTTGTTTCCTCTTTTAATCGAGTCCGAAAAGTGAGATTTTTCAATTTTGTTTCTTCTACTTTCCAGGTAATGTTTTATAATTAGCTCAGCATTACAATAAGATGAAGTAAATGATGAAAATTAATATAATTGTTTTGACTAGCAGATTGTTTTTTTTTAAATCAGTAATAAAAATACGTTCAATTGTTTCACATTTAACATTATGAAATTTTTAAATCGATATGAGAATTTAATATTTTTTTTTTTGTAGTACAGACCACTAGCATAGGAACTTTTATTGTTAAAGGAATAAATGATCAGGTTGTATAATCTCACCGAATGAATGATGTTTCATAAGAATTGGTTATTAGTATAGTAAGGTGGATGAAATCGATAATGGCGGTTTCGGTTTACTCCGTGCTGTATTATAAGATAAAAAGAAGATAACAATAATAGTACATAGCATTAGTCTAACATTGACTACTCGTATCATATTGAAGAAAAAAAATGAATAACAATCTCTTATATATTCATATATGACTATTTATCATAAAAATACACAAAAAATGTGATTATAATTCCACATAAAAAAAAAACTTTTTGCAGTTAAATTTCTTCTAATGGGCCATGGTATAAAAAAATCAAACGTATTTTACAAGACAACAATGTTAGACCATTGATTTCAAAGCAGTATTTAATACATACCAAACCTTATTATCTTGCTATATTATATTATTTTCTACTTTAAATATTATAATTCGAACTTACGTTAATACTCTGAGCAATAGAAGTCCTTTCTGGAAGGCTGCATCATAAGTTTCGTGGTTCAATAAATAGACTTATACTTTACGTTTTATAAAAAAAAACAAAAGATACAGAATTGTACCGTCCGGCTTCACCTTGGGTGTATTTACTTTCAAGCGATGACAACCTAAACCTTTTTTTACGTTCGAATTATTATGTCGCTAACATAATTAACGTCGCTTTGACTCGTATTAAAAGTTGGAATCTAAGTGTTGAAAATGTTATTGTGGGACCTCATGTAACAAACACCCATAAAATAAAATCTTTTAATTGGTATTGTAAAAATTTGATATATATGGCTTACCATGAAAATGCAGTTACAACGACATATACGAATGCTACTCGCTACGAAGTTCAGGAAAAGTTTTTATGACAGATAGATGGAACAATTTTTTTTATAGTAGATACTAGCTATCATTGCTTGCATATTATGAAAAAAATATTGTGTATTCCACCACTTATTAAAGAAATATTTATCTCTCAAAATTAAGTAACATACAAATAAAAATATTAGATTAAATCAACAATAATATGTGTTGATTAAATTTAAAAAAAAAAGTATAAACATATACTATTGAATTATACATTATGAAGCTTTTAATGAATAAATAAAAAAATGCATTCGAAATTATTCATCAAAAGTCCATACACGTTGATATTATCCTCCACGTCATGAAATTTATGAAAATTCCTTTCGAATCTCATCTCGACTTCCAAGCGATGCGTTTTTATTGTTATTATTTACACAGAACAAGGGCAAAGCTAGCTATCCGATATCGTTATACCTTTCTTATTATTTTTCAGGATAAGAGTTTTCTGCTTTCCTCGCCTACTGCTCATTGTATTTGATAGAAAAAAACCTCTTACACACTTCAGTGTTGGGTAATGGAAAAGCGAGAAGGGGCGAAATAAATTATTAAATGCGTACTTAGGCATGAATGTATTCGGTGGCATGGAAATTTTTACAACGATCATGATGCGCTATAAGTGCATTACACTTATTATCGAATAAGTATCATTTTCAAAACATGTTATCGTTACTTTATCAAGTAATGAATTTTAAGATGTCAACTATCAATTTTTGATAGGAAGGCATAATATTTTGAATAAAATAATAAAAACTCATAGTAATATTTTCACAATTTATTTCATGATAAGTATCGTTTTCGCTTATCGCGAGCACTATCAATAAATTAAAATAGTTTTTTTCTAAAAATGCGTTTTTATTACTCGAAATACCGATTAATACTAATTTAGTTTTATAAGTGGAATAACTATTTATCAATTTTCATGCATAAGAATGAATTTTCACAAAGTTGTCAAATATCCATTAATTTTTTACCAATTTATTTCAATTGCTTTCTTTCAATTACACATTCAAAATAATGGCCTAGTTGGTTAATTATTATTGGTTTTTTTTATTAATTTGAGGATGGTTACAGCTTAACAAAAATTCTATATTATTTTATACAAAGCAAAGTCATAATGGAAAATACTACATAAATTCATGGCATCTTCAGGCATTCCATCACACGGACGCAACAGAACTGACGAATACGAGAAAATACTGAAAGGCGAAATCCGAATCGTTAGTGACAAAACATGTAGAATCGTACAAAGTTGTAACAATTCAAATTTGATATTGAAATTCTATCAAACACCTTCAGTCGATGTCATAAATTAATAAATACAATATTTACCAGTGTTTCTTAATACTTTTTCGTTTAACTCTGTGATTCATCACAACATATCTTTTACGCAGAGACAAACGGCTTAGCACACAAATTTTCAGTATGGGAAAAAGGAAAAGTCAAAATAAAAAATCAGTGTTTAAGAAAAGATTCTTTTATGATATTTTAGTAATTCTAATTTTTTTTGATTTTCTTATTTATACCATACGTTAATATTTCAATTAAACCTAAATGATTGAAAAAGTAAGCCACGCCATACGAAGTATTAGTGAATAAATTAAGCTGTACATTTACGAATTCATAAAAATTTTACCCCCTGATTATTCCTATAGAAACTGGCACCTTTTTCCATTTAAATAGCCCGCATATATCGAACCGATAAGTACTTTTTTCGAATTATTTCTCTCCCCACACACTTTTCTTTCTAAGGCTGCCAACTGAGCGTATTAAAAAACGAGAATATTAACCTTTTATAGCACGAATGAATCCCAAAAAGAATTTAATCAAAATTGAAGAAAGGATGTGCGGGCTCCTTTCTTTCATCGTCGGAAATGATAAAGGAGAGGTGTTCGTGTGATTCTCCAGAGTGATTCGCTCCTTATTTAGTCTAGGGCAGTGTCTTACAAACTTTTTTATCATCGAGTTTTTATATTGCGAACAACATTGATTTCTTACATTTCATTTTCATATTTTTATAAATTATTGTTATTTCGCCAAATAAATGCATTTCCCTGCTTGTACGTATAGACGTACCTGTCTGAGATAAAACTTTTTTGTAGCAAAAATCTGATATACAGTCTTTAACTTCTCTCAAGTAATCATTAATTGGCATCCTTAAAAAATGTGGTTTTCCTTGCTAAAAAGAATAACGAGCCATAACTTTATAAAAATTTAAAATATTAAATTAAAAATTACACGACGCTAAAACTAATTATAAGAGAATTTTTTTATATAAGAATACCGACTTCATTGATTGAATTGGCATTTACTTGGTAGAACTCCATTATAACACGGCGAAAAAAATGCGATGTATTTTAGTTCTACATTTTTTTTTATAAGATTTAGTTGATAGCTATTTCGGCTCACGCCATTGTCGGACCTAGATATGAACGATTTTGTTGAACTAAAATACATTACTATTTTTTCACCGTGTTAATACCGACTTCAATTCGAATTAAAAATCAAATTTTACTGACATATTTTAAATAAATACATTTGGAATGTTCCTATGTATATTTTTGCTACATCAAATTGCTATCGGAAGATCACCGCGCGAAACTTAATGTTTGAAACACTGATATAGGGGGACGATACAGCTTTTCGAATAGATCGGCTCAACATACCGGCATGTCACTTGTTTAAATGCACGTTTTTCAATCGCGAATTTAACGACGTAAACTGACAATTATTATTGAGGAGTCGGTATATATTTATACAAATCAAAACTATTTATGAACTCTATATGATAAAAATATCAATTAATTTTCATATGTTTCAATGTCTATGAAGCTTATTAGTTTCTACCGTGGGTATCCAAAGATATTAGTTATCTACGAGAAATGCGTGTTATATAGTTTTTAATTCTTTTTTTCGATGAGAATAGATATAATGGGGATAAGATTAGAATATGACTAACGCTTATCATACTACATTCGCTTTTCTCTTTATTGTGGAACTGATGAATGGAAAAAAATCATCAAATATCAGAAACGTCAATTTTTTTTCAAACAGAATCGACAAATCAATCGAAAAAAATGTTTTCCAGGCTGGCGATCGAGTCAGCGAGATACGTCACGAAAGCCGACAATGTTAACTACTAATGCACTAACTCGAAATAGTCTTTGCATTAAAAAAATATATATGATAATAATTATGCATAACGCTTGTTTTATGTTACAGAAGATAATTAAATCTTCAGAAAATTTAAAAAATAATTACGTAATTCAAACGACTTTCAAATGAAAAACTCAATACTTACAATAAAAGATAAGTGACTAGAGACGTAAACGCTGATTTATATCAACTTCATTAAATATTAAGATTTGACTTCTTTGTCTCATTACTGAAACTCGATTCAAGTTTTTTCAAGAGTATAATCACGAATATTTTTTAATTGTGTTTTGATCCAATGACTTTAGCAACAATTAAATTTTATTTAATTATGCATTTCATCTTAACTTTGTGCTAAGTGCCATTGTTCCGAAATCTATTCCTTTTACATCCTATTAAGACGTCACAAAAATGAGTGAATCACTCAAATGTTCAACTTTTTTTGATTCTGGATTTATCTACAGATTTTCATGCTTGTTTAAAAAATATAAATTACTAGAACATTACAATAAGAAATTTTAAATAATAAAAACACATTTTTTTAGTACTTATTTCCACAATATATTTTTTGATCAGGACCGGTTTCGCTCATCGCGAGCATTATCAACTGATCAGTTTTTTTATTATTTAAAATATCATGCCTTTCCATCAATAAGTGACAGTTAACACCTTAAAAATGACAATATGAAATTATTACACAACATTAATGAAAAACAATAAAATTAAAATAACAACGACTATCAAATATTTAATATTTATGTTCGAATAAAAATCTGACATATCTAAATAATGAGTATTTTAATAACACCGTTCAAATTTTGTACACTTCAAATTTTCTTTCCCCGACAACTAAGGTTTTGCTTTTCGGCAAAATATTTAGAAGCAATGAAAATTTTCGCTCCAGATATGATATTGAAATTCATCAAGCACTTTCAGTTAATATCTCTAATTAAATAAATGTCATATTATAATATTTACAACACAACTCTTGTTGATTTTCATTTTTGATAATATAGGCTACAGTTTTCCGCTTAGACCTAAAATTTACGCACATTTTGATATTGAAAATAATGAGACAAACTTAAAAAAACTCACCACTATTATATCTTTTATGATTTAGTAATTTTTGCTTTCATTATATAACATATGTCATCGTATAAGCTTAGAAATTAGATTATCATGTAATAGTAACACATCATACAATCCATTACATTTCATTAAAATTGTTTACCCAATTTTGTTCAAAGTTATCTCATCCCATATATAATGTAAATATCTAATTAAAAAAAACTCCACTAGTTTTTGAGCTTATTTTTTTGTACAAGTATATTCGTGCCCAACCTCGTTTTATTATGTCGTATTTTTCTTATTTACCATGTAAAAGTTTGCTACTTGTGAGTTTATCGCAAGGATAATGTTTGGACGACAAAAATAAGCTGGGGATTTCGGGAGTTTATTTATTGCCTATAAAATAAATACAAGTTCAAAAGCGATCGAAAACGACTTTCTAATTTTTCCAGTCTCAGCTTCTACGATACTTTTCCATTTCACTTTTTTGGAATCGGTTTTAAATTTTTCGTTGTTTTAACTCTTGTACGGATCGGTGACTAAATTGAGTTTGCTGAACTGAGAGCTTTTTGAATCAAAATCAACGAGAAATGAGGTTATTCAAACAATTGATTGATATTATAATTTCAAAGTATGAAAGCATTTTGCCATTAAAGAAGTTAAAATCTATAGAAAAACAAGTAGTTTTTATAACCCATACTCATCAACCATTCAAACAGCTAAAGATTAGTCAGTCATAAAAACGTATTTTAATAATATCAATAAAATATGCATGTTCGACATGTCATCAGACAACAATGCTAGCTCACGTCTATATATTGGCCATCTTTGAACGTTCTCTTAACATAAAAGTTCTGGGATTTAAGTTGTCATGTGCAATTCACAAAACAATTTATGCCTATTTTAGTAATGTTTAATGACAGGCAGCTTACAAATTTTCAATAATTTAAAGTACACATTCAGCATTCATCCTTTGCTTTTTGCCAAGGCTATTGAAATGCCATCATTTTAATTTATATTTTTTATATCAAAAATTGCTTCATTTATTCAGATGTCGACAATATTTTTTGGTGAAAAAAAGCTTTTAAATTAAAAAAAGCATTCTCTATAATAATTTTAATGAGCAGATAGCTTATAATTGCCATACATTTTACTAGTCTTTTTAATTTTATTACCTTAAAAATGTTTTGAAAGTATTATTGATAAAATAATGTATCACTAAAAGTAAAATATTTATTTCAAATAAAATTTCGTTTCTAGAATATACTGAAGTCAAAAATGATTATGCTGATGACTACGATCATCGTGTTATCCAATCAATTTACTTGTTAGACTTAAATTTGGTATAAATTTAATTTGTTTTTGCTTAATAATGGGAATCCAGAAAACAATAAAAAATACCTCCGGTGCTGAAACCTTTCGCATTTTAAGGATTCAACCATCAAGAACTCAACGTTTTTTCTTAACGAAAAATATAAGATAAGGAAATATTCATTGATCGAAATAGCTAAAATACGCAATGGTTTCTAGTTTCATTGACGGATTTTCGAGAATGAAACATAACATATAACATTGGTTACTTCGAAATTCTATAAATATAAATTGGCAATGCCCTGAGTAACTCTCAGACACCGTAAAATAGTCCTTATATTATATTATTATCAAAGTTTAATAATTTGAGGGCAACCCATCGATAGGCATCCGGCTAAGGGATCAAACCGGGGTTCAAAACTCCAGGCATAAAGATCAGCAGGCGTATCCATTAGATACGCGAATCCAGTTTTCAGGGGTCATTGAATCTCGGCTGCCCTGTGGCCCGAGCACAAATCTAATCATAAGACTCAACTCTATATTTCACTCCATAATCCACGGATAGATGGGACTAGAAGGCTCCCGTCGCAGACGCCTGCCCGCCCTCCTGCCTTGTCCTTTGTACTACGGCCCACTTTTATCTTCACACTTGAGTGCTTTATGTCGTTATTTCCTTAGACTGTTTTCTGTTTGGGTCCTTTTAAGTTTCAAAGTGAATTCTTCAAGTTCATACCCAGTGACATGTCAGTGCATATTGTAATTGTCAAAAACTAATAATATTTCTCGAATTCTATTAAATCTTTAACACGTTTTTTTTCATTCATCATTAAATATCGTGATTTTCTTCATATGTAAAAAGATTTGCTCCACCTTGCATCTGCACTTTAATCTGAATTAAAAAGTCCAAAACATACAACTTCTTAAAAATTTCTTACATTTCGGAGATGTACGTATATTCTAGATCTTTTTATATCTTTCTTACTTGCATTGCAATAAATGCCTATAATATTAAAAAAGCCAAAGAATACAAAAATTTTGAATCAATGAAACCTCTTCAAATAATATTAATGCTTGTTATTTCAATCTAAAAGAGAAAACTGTAATTGGCTCAACTATTTACTGATTTTCAAGAATGATTTGAGAGCAATCGCATGCTTTTTCCTCTATTGTATATCGTATATTACGCCGGCAACCTATTACTTACATTTTCTAAAAACATTTATAGCCCCAAGCTGCGTTGTGTGTGTAAATACTATAGTTATATATATCAATGATTCTTGAACTCATTCCAATGAAAAATGATATAAAAAAATATTTATATTCTATTTCCATTAATGATGATATACATTATTTAACGTTCATATGAATTCTATCTTCGACGTCATATTTTAACAGAATAAGCTTGTTTAAAAAGACCTTGTATGAAATTAAAAAGGTACTGTTTGCAAATCTTCATTTCCTTTCAGAAGAATTGGATTTTTGTGGTTAAACTTCTCTAGTAAGTTTTTTAAAATTACCTCTAAGCTGTATCTGATATTACATATTTTATGAAATGCGTTTTTAAGACCAAAACTCCAAAAGAAAGATATGCTCTTACCACTATAATAGCATCCCTTTTTCTTCATAATTAAGACCGCCAGTGGATATATATTGTAACACATTCGTATGTCTACAAATGCTGTTATTATACCTCTTCGTCGGATTGGAAATAAGAAGCGGCATATATCCATTCATGAGATAGGTGAAGAGGCATTTGAAAGCGTCAATTGAAGTACTCTCTGTGTATTGCGTAATTTTATGAAAATTCGATGACGCAAAAGAATATGCACCAGTTTATTTAATGATACAACACATTCCAAATTACAAACTCGTATCATTATTTGAATGCGTTCAATTTTTTTTTAAAGCACATTTATCAAATACTTATTTACAAAAAAAAAAAAAAAATTGAAACACAAAAGCATTCGATGTAAAGAAAATAGACATATTAAAAACAATGTCAATGTAGAGTGTTCGCCAAGAAAGTTTTAAATTGAAAACATAATATTTAAACGCAGATAAATGTTTCGAAAAATTGCACAACGCAAGGAAGACAACTGTTAGCTTCACAAACACGGGCTTCTTTTACAACATTTTTCAATACATTTTCACACATTTCAACAGGTATTTCATAAAATATATTACTTTTTTTTGTTACCGCCAAAAACGTTAGCTTACAATTTATTTCTACGACAATAGTTCTGGTTCAAACGACCGTTTTACGACCGTAGAGATAAAATCACTATTTCTTACTAAATAATTAACCGTAGAAGTTGATCACACAGTAATTATATTGTAATATTGGCTGTTTATAAAATTGCATCGTATTTTTAGAATCACGAGGTGATTAAACTCAAAGATTAAAATATTGGTTTAAAAAAAGTTATCAATCATGTAACGATAGCGTTCTCCATTAACAGTTACACTACGGATAAATAATTCTAGGATTTTGTTTTGCTCAGAACGGATTTTTATGTTTATTAACGTATCCATTTTAACAAAAGTGGGTACGTTAATAAACATCATTTGCTATGTATTTTTGATTCAAAGTATATTTAGTAACAAGCACCTACGTGTTTTTATCGAAGAACGTTCAATTAAATTCATGGTGATCTTTTTGCAAGATTTTTTTTTTTTTTATGTATCAAATAGTGTTTGAAAGCTTTCAGATGTACACTTCATACTTATATATAAGAATATACATTGTTATTTTTATCCACAGATATGAAAAGTATAAAAAGAATTGTTCACAGTGGCTTTTCAATATCCATTCCACTCCAAGTTCCACTTAAGGTACTTAAATTTATACAAAACTCTGAAAGAAAAATGTTTTATTTACATTAAAAGGAAAATGCTAATAAGCGGAAAGGAAGCTGTATCCGAAACATCTAGTATATTATATATATTTGTACGTAATGTCTATTATAAGCGGTGAAATGTGTCGATTGCAGACATCATTTGCAGTTCGTGTCCTACAAACGCCAGTAATCCGACTTCTTAGAAACCAAATGGATAACATTTGATTTTGTTGGCTTTGGATAAACTTTACTAAACCTTCACATACTTTTATGTGCAACAACAAAAATTAATGTAAGTTTCAGTTTATTTATACGACAAAAATATAAATTGCTTTTTTTTTTCTGGAGAATATTTTTTTTTAACGAATTAACATAAAAGTTTGACGATAGATATTTCGCTTTTATTTATAGGAACACATCTTCATTATTTTAGGATTCTTTTTAACTATCGTTGTCCATTATTTAAATTTTAATAAAAAGTTTGTTTTTACAATTAAAATTCTACAATTGTTGTCAAAGAAAGTCAATAACGATTTTCAATCATATTAATAAACAAATCTAGATGAAAAATCTACAAAAGGATCATGTTTTTCATTAAAAATAAGTGGTTGTATATGGGTAATCTCTCTTTATTATTTTTTTTAATCACAGTTTTAATACTTATACTTAAAGTAATATTTTGTTTGATAAGAAAATATTTATTTGAAAATGATAACAAAATTGATCAATAATCATCCACACACTTCACTTTGCTATAAGCAACATTTTTCGACAAAAGTAACAACTCGACATCTGTGTTAGCAATAAATTATTAGATATCTATTTTTTCGTGGTCTCTCTAATACCGAAAACACACACACTTAAATACATACACTTAAAATAATAGGTAAAACACTATTTTTAATTATTTTTAATGTACAAACATACATTTACATTTTATAAGTATTTATGTTTCGACATCTGTCGGTATTGTTCGAAAACGATTTTTTTGTCTTGACATCACAAAATAACTTCAATAATCACTCTTTGTGACTATTTGGGAATGCCCAACATACCAATTATCGACGAACAAAATATTATTCACTAAATTTTATGATAAAACTATTGTTAAGAATATCTATTGTATATAACCATTCAGACGTCAACATCAGAACAAGAGAAATACGATAACAAAGCGTTAAAGAAAACAGCCCCATACAAAAAGTAGAAGCTGATTGGCTGCAAAGCTCATTATATCAGACATACGAATCACGCAGAATTCGGTAAATCAAGGTAATCCCGGATTTAGGTTGATAGAATGCGCAACGCGACCACAGTAACTTTCGCCGATAAGGCAATCAATTCGCACGCGGGATGGCGGAATGCTACGCTAGATCGACAAGTGAATCTTATCCTCCGTTTGAGAATATCTCGACGTTCTTTGCAAGAAAGAATACGCTTATGCACGCTGTTCTTGTATCCTAAAATTCTTTAAATAATGACCAATCAAACGGTCTTACGATTTTCACCTTAAAAGTCTACACATTAACACAAAGGTTTGGATATCCTCTGCGAAATACTAATTATACAAATTAGTTTACAATTCCACTGAGCCAAAATCATTCACCACCAAAAAAATCACTTAATGTTTGTCGAGTAAAATACCGCAAAAGAAAAAATTATAAATAACAATTCATTGCTTCATCTACACAACATTACATTAGCTAAATTTCAAAACACCCCTTACTTTCGATAGATGCATTCCGTGGTATTTCAAAACTATTACTATAGTTTACTTGTTAATTTATTAAAAAATTCATGTCTTCATGGAAATAAGTGTTCTATTTCTAATGTATTTGAGTATAAAATAAGACCTTCACATATGCAAACAAAGCCGTATCTTAAAATCGTAACATATCCCTAAATCATCAATTTACCAAGAGGTGCGTTTTTTCCTCAAGATGGCGCAGCAGGGCGCATAGTACGTCACGTTTGACATTCGATGAATCAGATAGGCTTTTAACCAATAATTTCCATTATCGTGGGACTTAAAAAGAGAAATGCCTCAGAAATAGATGGAGAACAGCCGTGAAATAGGTGATTATTCAACCATCTTTTCTAGCACGTCTTCAGATGCGAAAGTCTTTTCGATTTCGAAAAACCAGTAAAATAAATCGAACCACTATTTTTAGCTTAGTTATAATATTTGACAAACAATAATGGATTCAAAAATTTGAATGATTTTACTGACTGCTTAAATTTACATTTATTAATAAATTTTGAAATCGTTTTTTTTAGCAATGGTTTGAGAATGATATTGGAAGTATTACACTTCATTTGAATACCTAAAGTTATATTTTGTGTATAAAATCTATTTTTTATTAGCTTAGAAATGATATGTAGCAAAACAGTTCAAAAACATTTTCAAACAGATGTTTAAAAAATAGCACATTACGTAAAATATATTCAGTGTAAGTGATTATTTAAAGATCAAATAAAGGGAGATTTCGTATATAATGACGTGCTACCGTATGAATTCTTCAAGCGTTCTTTGTTTCTAATCTATAAGCAATAATAGAAATCGGTTACTGCAGAGCTAAGTAATCCACAGTGAATCCAGTGCACATAGACATTAAATTCATTATATACATATATATTATATATAATATACCTGCCATATGGTATATACTCACACACATGCACTACATACGGAAGTGAACTAAAATAATGATGATGTGTGATAAACTTATCGAAGTCCGATTGCATCACATTTGGATCGAGTAGAAAAATGGTATCATTTTGACTTACTGCCATTTTACAATAAGAAAAAATAAATAATATCACTGTGTTTACCGATTAATCAGGTGTACATTCAAATAATACAATAATCAATCCGTCCTCAAAATTAGTATAATAATTACAGCCGCTTCCAACCAGAATAAGATAAGCTTTATTATATTCCTTTAAAATCTATTACCGTATTCTGCAGGCTGGTTGTCATCTTTTTGCACGTAAAAAAGAAAAAATGAAGAATTCCTTTAGGGAACATTTTCGCAATAAAACTTACACTACTATGGTTAAGGTTCAAATCGTCAGCGCAAAAAAAATATCAAAGTATCTAGCCCCACGGTCATCATATAAGAGTACTTTTAAATAAACGTCTTACTCCGATTTCAACCAATGAGTTGCTAATAAATTAAATCAAACCAAAAAATTTGTAAGTTATGATAATAATTATATATTTCTTTAAAATAACTGACAAAATGATTGTCCAATTATTAATTTAATGTCGTTGGCCATTAAAAGTCTTTCAAAAAAAGTTGACAGTATCATTTTTAATGATGGCAATTTTTTCTCTCCCCTGTTGAGACGGTCTTGTAAAGTTCATTCGGAAATGAAAGATGTCGCGCTTGTGCTATTCTTTGTCGATCTTGGGGTTTCTCTTTTCAAATGTCATGTCATGCTTAGCTTTGGTTTTTACCTTTTTTTAATGAGAGACATTTTTTTGACAGTCAGTTTGACGATAATATAAGTATAGGCATAGAAAAAAAAATATTTTTTTTTTCAAATAAAATTCAAACGTGAATAAAAAAATCCTGGCTATTTATTATATTATTCATATTTTTTAAAGTTTAGTTTAAGATGATAGCCAAATTGATATTTTACATAACGTACGCAATCTTATAATAATCTTTTTTTTAATTAGGCATAATATAAATAATCACTTTCTGCTGTAAAATCGTAAATATTCTATTAATAAAAAACGTTATAACAAGTAAAATTTTACCTTGATAGTAAAGGGAAAACTCTTAATGAATTTAAATTTAGATATTATTTATAATGACATAAAAACTTGATTCAGATATATCTTACGGAATGATTACAATCACATTTTTTGCATCTTTACAAAAATTGTTGTAATAGAGCATCTTTTCGATAGAAGCAATGAAAACTTTTTAATTATTTTGTCCAACTTAAAATTACTCGTAAATAAACAAAATACATTTTGAGTTAGTAGATCTACATATTATATTAAATTAAATGATCAGAATGGGTTTTACTCATTCATTTTGAGCACTATCAACAAGGCTATTTCTAGATAATAAATTCAGAGCCGATTGGTGATTTCGACTGACGGTGCTTGATGGAATTTAAATATTAAGTTAAACAATTCAAATTTTAGACTCAGAGCTAATGATTACTTTGTAAACAAAAACAAGACAATTTTTTTTTTTTGCATGTAACCGTACACAATTCTATCTGATGAAATGAAATAATTTATAAATAAAATATCGAGGACCTTTTATATAGGAACTTTTACAAATAGAAAGAGAATACTGATACACCGCATATATATTTTATATAGGTGCTTCACTATTATCTCGCAATTGTTTTCGATTCAAAGCACAGAACTATTCCTTTAAGGTGAATGAAAGATATATTTTCAAGATATTCTCGGTGTTTTCGAAGCTTTTCAGTAAAAGATATATAAATACACACACATCGGAAAAGTTTTGAAAAGGGAAAACTTTCCCGTACGATTTGGAATGATTGGATGCAATAAAATAAAAGAGAACTGCTACGGCTTTACAAAAGCCTACTCTTTTACGTTTCAATGTTCTTTTTACTTCATTTTTATAATCCTATTTAAAAACGGTCATCTATTTCTATATCTTCTTACCTTATATTCAAAAAACAGTTGAGAAGCATATGCACAGTATTTTTACAACCGTTTTACAGTCATTTAGCAAAAAGAAACAATTTTTTCAGTTACTTTATTAAGAAAAATTGTAAAAAAATATTGAAGGAATAATTACATTTTATTCAGTATCAATAAAATTAAATGTAAAGCAAACCAAAGTCACGTTTTTAGCAGTGCAATTTATTTAAGCATTATTAAAAAAATATGATAAAATATTATTATATAATTCACAGTAAAAAAGGGTGAAATATAAAAAAGGTCCGCTTTTATCTTAAGCATTTTCTATTTTTCAATAAATAAATTATTATAAATTTTAGTTATAAAAAATTGTTACTTATTTACAGGATTTATTGTGAACTCTTTCTTCCATAGCAGCTACGTGAAAGAAAAAAAAAGCATTTCAAAAATTAAAAGTGTCTCCTCGGGAATAATGATCCAATTTCTTTTGCAATATGTGTTTCGACAAACTACTTTAGTATTTGATGGGGAAAATAAAATGCTACAAGGATATTCACCGATACTCAATCTTTTCAGTTATATTTAATGTATTTATTATACGTTATTTTACAGGTAACAATAAACAATATTAGATATTAGTTTAATCGCTTGCTTCACGACTGTTACTACGACGTTATTCAAAATATTTCTATAAGCCCTTAAAAAAGATTGCCACTGATATTTACCTTATTTTTTTGCTTATTTATTTTACATGGTCATCTCACATAATCAATATCTCAATTAACCATGTCAAAGACTCCACTTAATTTTGAATTAAGATTTCAAAACAACCTACCACGTATAATAAAATATAATATATAAAATCTTGTTAAAAAATTATAATTAATGATAAAGTAGCTAAGGTTAATTTCGTAAGGTTTTAGATACTTTTGAATCTAAACTAACTTCCAAAAGTCTACATAATATTTCTTGAAACTATAACTATATTTTAAAATAATATTTATCCAAAAAACACATGTTTCATATAAGTTTCAGATATTTGACTGAATCCCAATTGTTTATATCTGGGACCTTTGAATGATTCGGTGAAACTTTTGCTTCTATTTAAATTATCATTTTCAGCTGAGCTGTAAACACTTCTTCACAGTTTACGATTAGTTGATTGTTCAAATGAACCTTCCATAATCATTTTTTATATAAAAATATTTATTTTAAATCACTTTAAAATTGAATGTAAAGTAAAAATGTTTCATCATATAATTATAATTAATTTAAATAATAAAATGATGTCTTTAGCTATTATTTTTCCATTTGTTCAATTTTGTGCTCAACGTTAAAATCCCAAATAAAAGCTCGCAACTACAAAAAATCTGATATGATTAAAAGTTATCCACCTTTTGGAATCATTGGAAAGTTTCTTCGAAGAGTTTAACGTATGATTGGAACGTCACTAAGATTGCAAATTGAACAAGAAAAAACTTTAAATAGAGAGCTTTTCCGTAAAGGCTTCGCGAAATTTTGCAATTTTCGCGAGTTATTACCACCGGTAAGCGAACAGTACGGTGGCCGAGTCTATTCCAAAAGCAGTATTATTTATTTTGTCCTGTCGTGGAGCGGCACATCCCTCGAGCTGATGCATTATCTGTCGAGGCCAACCACTTGACCACGGTGAACGTGGAACCTGCAACCTCTGATACAACATGTCCCGTGTCGACTTATGGGAAAATTGTTACGCGGCCACCATTACATTTAACTTCAGCTTTTTCGTTTCATTTTTACAGTAAGAGTAAGTTAGTGAGTTAAGCTTTTATATCAAAATAATTTAGGTAACGACATATCTTTGGAACTTTCATTATTTCATTACATTTTCATGTGTATATCATTGACTTAAACACTATTAAATCATTTATTATACAATGAAATCAAAAGTTTAAAATCAATACTAAATGATATGTAATTTAGTGTATATTTAGTTTACATAGTTTCAATATTATGACTTTTTCGTTATATTTAAAAAACAATGCTTGGATTTACTATTTAAAAAGTATAATTCACAATGATTATATATATGTCGTACAGCATTTTATCTTTTGATAAGGAGAATCAATGTGCAAAATCATTTTGAATTAATACTTTTGACCATACAACTGAGAAGGACGGAACACCGATAGAGTTCCAATTTGTTAAATTATAGCGTAGTAAAAAACGTACACGCTTATTTAAATGAATGCTTTCATTCGTGCTAATTTCTAAACTAAGAAGTGAAGCAAACAAATCTGAATTTATAGATATAAAACTGAATTAAGATTGAATTATTCCCAAAAAAAAAGAAACACAGCGTCACTTTTATAAATAATATATATAATATCTGGATATAAAATAATATTTTTCAAATGTACCTATAAATAAAATGAAAACAGAGTTAAACTTTAGACAGGATTATATAATATTATAGTATAAATTTAAAGCTTACATATATTTCAAGATTTTTACAGTAAAAAAGTAGTTGAATAATATATATTTGTGTATTTCTCTTATAATTATACAGGCTATGAGTCGATGATATTGTAATATGAGTGACGTTTGACATATATAATTTTCCAAGGTGTGTATTATTTCAAATAATCGATATTTCACAGCAGATGTTGCTTAGATTACATGTGACCCTTGAAATGACATAAGTAAAGGGTCCCATTGGCCAATTTCCCATATAAGTTACTCGACTAAACTACCAAAGTTTTAATGATGGTTAAGAAAAGTCATTCATACAGTTAATTTACATCAAATTGGAATCTTGCTTTGAAACAAATTTCAAGTGGGTCCTTAATTCGTCATCCAAAATTTTTCGTTCATATATTCATATCACACAATAAATCATAGTGAAATATTATGTTTCATTTCAAACAGAATATAATGAGTCTATGTATAATATAAAGCATTGCTTTGAAGTTTGTTTTTACACTTGAATAATTTCAACATTATTTAGCGGGTAAGAGAGAGTAAATATAAATTCGAATATATTTATTTGTAATAAATAAAATAATTTTTAAAAGTTTTTAGTTTATTAATTTTTACTTCCCGATGATGCTCATCACGGGATCATTAGACATCAACCCACTTTCAAAATATATAAATTGCTTATCACATATAAACTGGAATCAATAATCCTTATAAAAGGACTTAAGACTTATCAAATAACTATAGTTTTTTTACACGTTACCATACCAATATTTTGGTATGCACGCTCTGAAGATTTTTAAGTATGATATATATAATAAATTTAACATCATCGTGAAAGCTCATCTACTAACTTTAAAGCACACTGCACCGTACCTTACTATGGTAATGATAAATGGATCACTTAAGGTAAATGTAGGCTGTATCATATATAAATAATATCACGAGGGCTCCACTCCCATTAAACGTACCCTTAAGATATATTGCCTGATGTTATCAAAAGAGTAAAAACTATTTTAAGTAGTTTCATTAGTGTCAGCTATTATCACATCGATCCAAAAAAAAAAAATTATTTTGTTGCTCCAATAAAATAGCTAATAATTTAAAAATATAGATATAGAACATCGAAAAAGCATGGATCACTTATTGATTTTTTATATGTAAAAAAAATCCTCCAAAAACTGTTTTTATTTTTTACGTGAAATAAGCAAGCCATTTATATATATAAAACGAATTCCTCCCTGGACGAGCTTGAGCGTTGCCGGACTTTGAATACTATTGCGAAAGTAGCCCCAATTCGGTCCACGCTAAGCTCATAGCTTATAATCCTCCATTCATATGCAAATTCATTTTATTGCTAGTTTCAACTTTGGGAAAATAACTTCGAGCCGAGTGGAGCGCTAACACTTTTACACGAACACAATTACAGGCCCGCGTCTATCCGATGTGAATATACACATATAATATTCGCGTTAAACGCTATACGCCCGTGTCCCACACAGCATTATCTAACAGTTTGTTGTGGGTGTATAACTCAGTTGTGTGTATGGTAATTTTAGGGAGCATATATTCATAATAATATCATTGACTATGTGGTGCAAAGATAATCATAAAAATGATTATTTTCAATTGTAAAAAAAAATATTCAATTTATAAAAAGTAAAGCAATGTATATTCACACATTTTTAAAACATCCACAACCTCAAAGAATTCAACAATAACTCAAGTTGTCATTTAAAAGATAATAAAAAATAGACATGAAAGATACTAACAAATGAATAGATTAAAAAAAAAAATTCCCTCCGCTAAAATTTGTGAAAAAGAAATGAAATACACCTCGTTAATACTGATTGTTGGTATTGAATTAAAATAAGCATTATAATCCGAATATTTTACCAATAGTTAACAATAATTTAAAATAATGACAACACGTTTTTTTAGTATGATTTCGCCAAAAGTTGTGGAAATAGTACAAAACATATGTTATTATTATTTAAAATATCATATCATTCCACAAATAAACAACATTTTACATCTTAAAGTAAAAATCACCGATTGATTTTAGATGACTGCCATTGCCTATTTACTTATAGAATTGAATATGTCAAACGGAATTTAGTAATTTGTAATAGGGTTTGAAAAAATTTACTAAATACTGTTATATATAAAAGTTTCAATTTTGCTTAATTTCTGAATATTTCTATGAAATATTTTTTTTATAAATTAAACTAGATTGGTTAATTTATTTCATTCGAATGTTGATTGCTAGCCATAATCTTAGGTAGACTCTTGTTCAAGGGTTAGTTGCCACGAGTGGCAATGTATTATTACACAGTGGGTGAGCTTGGGAGGCTGTATAAATAATAAGTTATTTCAGTGCGTTGAATATTTGGAGCTTTTAGCCGCGTGACCTTCTTCACCTATGCAAAATAAGGGAATACGCACTTGTAAGCTCAAAAATATTACACATCAATATGTATTTATGCAAATTGAATTTGGCTGACTGCCCTGCATAAGACAAATTATTATCTCGAGAATTCAAGTCCATTTTGATGGGTTTATATCACACTTATTTTCATGTTTTTGACATTTTTATATGATCAAAGAATCGATCATCTTTCTACAACTGAGAATATATTTATTCGACTGATGATACTTTAAATTTATATATAATTAATTATAATATATTATCCAATGATCTATGGTGTATGAGTAGTACAAAAATTCCGTCTGGAATATAATCGATATGAAAAACAAACAGGGTGCTGCCATGACCGCCGGGCAAAGGCACTGACAAAATATTTTTAAAAAAAATACATGAAGTTTAATAATATTCCGCTTTAACTATTAATAGAAAATTAATGATATGAGTTTGTAATTATAAATTGAAGTAGAAAGATACAACAGCTTATACCAACAAGAAAAAATAAAAAAAACAATAAACTTTTTTCCATCATATCTATAATTTAAATTGATATTCACTTGGTGGAACTCCATTATAACATGGTGAAAAAATAGATTGCTTTATTATCGTGTTTTTTCTATCAATCAATATTCGTTGGACCCATAAAAAGCAAACAAAATAACGTGTGTATTAGTTTATTACTTAAGACGCGTTCACACTATGGCTAGATATTTAGCCAAAATTACACACACAACTTTAATTGATTTAAAATGTGCTAAAATAATTTTTTTTAATTTAATATTTTATCATTATATAATATTTCAAGCCATTACTTTAATGACTCATTATAAGATTGAATAATTATAGTATATACAACGGTTAATCAACTTCAAGTTATGGAAATTGCGATCGTCTTCAATAGAAATGTATTATTATTAAAGTTGGTTGAAATTATAATTTTGTTTGACTTCGAATATCGGTCTTTGAAAAATATTTTCAAGAGATTATTTCGGTCAGAACTCGTAACTCCATAAAATAGACGGCATTTTTTTAGATAACACAATTCGATAATTTCTTTTATATAAGAACATTTATTTTACTTTTGAATTATTGTTGACTTTTAAGTCGTACACGTTGTTTTGTTTCTACAACCAAAATAGAAAAAAAAATAATCCGACGAATTAAAGAAATTTTAAATTTTTTACACATTTGATGACGCGCAATCTGCTATGCTTTCAAAAATAACATAGTTTAGCAAATGTAAAATGATTCCAAAATAAAAGTCCATTGTTAAGATTAAATGCCCTTCTGTGTGATGTTAATTGTCCATAACAACGAAAAAGTTCATTAACACGACGCATAATTTCATAGCGAGTCTACGACTCCAGATAGTCTGCGATGGAATCTGCCAAGTATTGCAGACAATGTGGAGCGGGATCTCATTGAATACATTTCGCATTACAGATGTTCTCTAGCAATGAATACATTTTCCAGCCACGGATGCCGACGACTGGCAAATTTGTCACCACGCGTTTATACACATTATACACAGGCTGCTTCGAACGAAAGTGAATAATATTTTCTGAAAAACTCTCACATAAAATGCTAATACAAATTTATAATTAGCATGCATTATATTTTAGTTATCAACATAAATTTTGTATATTCATTCATTCGTTAGAATTAAAATAACATTTTTATTGTGGATTTAATTACGTTTTGATGAAAATAAATAAAAATTGTTTGTTTGTTCAAAACATTTTAGTTTATTAATATTATAAATGCAGTTAAGAGATCCCCATAAGGCGGATTCAAGAACAATTGATTTCGAATATGAGACTTCAAAAATGTATATATTACCGTTTTACTTTTCTATAAAACATATTTTGATCGACTTAGTGATAAATGACCTATTCAAGGTTTTAACTGCTTAGGAGGCATTGTATTATATTTTCACAATATATTTTATGATCAATACTGGCTTCGTTTATTACAACCATAGTCAACTGATATAAAAAACGAGTTATATTGTAATAATAATTGCAGGTATACAAAACCAAACGTTTAAGAACCGGGAAAATATATATCTAAACGAAGTTGTAATTTATAAATAAAATGTCAAATTGAAAATTCATTTAGATTTCAGACAAAATCAAGAAAAACGAGAAGGAAATTTGTATAATTAAAATAACTTGCACTTCAATTGTCCCATTCAATCATCTAATCATGAAAATCAAGCGTACGGTAAATTTTGACATATTTTTCGTTAAAAAATGTTGTTTCTACTGTTCAAAAAATATTCGATCAACAAAAAAATGATCAATACTTTATTTTAAAATACCCGACCATTGTTGGAAAAATAGGTTAATTCAAAAGTATTTGTATCTCAAAATTTACCCTGTATTACATTATGCATACATTTTCTTACATGTATAATGGAACAGAATTACTCACACAACCATGAAAAGCGAGCCAACCGATTGCGCAAACAACAAACCCGAACTCGCTGGAAGAGCAATTGAATTTACCCGACAAGTTAGCGACTTATCAACATATAGTACATGTGATATCGTGTGGCTTCCAGGTAAAATATTTTTCAATATCATTAAAAAAACCGTTATTGGATGGCAATGCTGATTTGACAAAAATTTATAACGAATCTTTTAATGTTACAAAGAAAAAGAGATTCCAAGGGAAAAAGAATAAACGAAAAAAACATATCCAGCAATTATTATTTAAAGGGACTTGTTTTCCTGTAATAATAATAATAATGTTGTATAGACACAAAAAAGGTTTTCATTTAAAATTATGACCTCATTGACAATTTATCTAAAAAATAATGATATTGTATTCAGAATATTATTATTGTTATATAAGACAAAAGTTTTATGTCTATAGACAAAGACCTTGTTCAAAAATATTTTGTTAACAAAACACAAGAATGGTTATTAATCTAATGGAATTAAAATCGAAAGACTTATTAAATATTATAAACATGCTAATTTACGATTGTGTGAGCTTGCTTCATTTTTTAGTATGCCTAAACAATAATTGTATGTTATGTAAAATAGTCATTTCGATATCATTTGAGCATAGTAAATTGACACATATTAATATTTAAGAAATAAAATTTTTGTTCTTGCATGTGGTTGATATTTATTTTTTAACACTATGCATATTTTTCACTTTTCTTAGTTCATCTACCCTACAGGGTAAACTGTAAATGAATTGCGTTTTTAAAATATAGCATAGTTATCTGAGACATTAGCAAAATTTTAATTACGGATATTTTATTAATTAAAGGAGAATTATAAAACAATTGTTAAAATTTATTTCTTCTTAATGTTATTGATATAAAAGATCAATGATTTTAATTATTTTTTTCTTGCCATAATATCTGCAGCATATTATATTAAACGGTGTATCTATCAGCAAGGATGACTGCAGAGTTAAGTTGCACGGTTGCCGCGGGCTCTTCGACGAGGATTTCCGTTTTGTTCAGGTTTCCCTAAAACTTGTTTGAGAAACATTGAATACATGCAAAAACTTTGATGATCGAAATTGTTGATTAATATTTCGAAACAAAACGCATTTTTTAATTATAAATGAAAATTATTTTTCTAAATCAACAACCAGTGGCCTGTATTGCAGTATTGCATTGAAGTTCAAATCTTGAAGAAAATGCGTTATATATATTAAAAACATCAACTTATTAATACTGTCTTCTCCTGATTACAAAATTTATATTTGGTTGAAAACGTACAATTTTTGTGAAACCTTTTTCGTGTAATTAAATATTTAAAAATAATATTCATTACGATAAA
Source organism: Himalopsyche japonica (assembly GCA_028555115.1). Classification (NCBI taxonomy): domain Eukaryota; kingdom Metazoa; phylum Arthropoda; class Insecta; order Trichoptera; family Rhyacophilidae; genus Himalopsyche; species Himalopsyche japonica. The sequence continues at coordinate 2,723,228 of JAHFWJ010000015.1, forward strand.
TTAAACGCACTTCAATTTTATATTCTGTGCCTGCCAACATTCAACTGATTTGAAAAACGTATTGAGCCAGTGTTAACATCAAAACGTAAAATTTAAAAAAAAAGCAAGACCATTTCTATGGTTTTTAATCCAATTATAATTTTGAATGAAAAAAATATAAAAATCAAGTTATTTTATTATATTTTTAATGAACTCGAATCAATGTCGGTTGAGAATGATTTCAATCATTCAAAATTTAACACTATCAGTATGCATACATGTATAATTCATATTAATACCGAAACAACATATATAAGAGCTTTAGCTTAAACTTTATCATAACACAGACTCGGCGCAGTATATTAGGCATTCAATCTCCAAGCAGCTTTCTACGACCTCCCACATTACACGTCGCCATCCCTTCCACCCCCATAACAGCCTGAAGCTGTTCACATATAACAGTACGCACGAGACAATCATCACTTTACATATATAATGAACACCAAAATAATGCCTATTCCGTAGCAATGTATACAAATGAATATACATAATACTATTACGCGCAGTTCGTATTTACCAAAGTGTTAAAGCAATGTATAAAAATTTCATGCACATAATTAAAATTAAAATTTGATTCAAATTTGAACTGTTACAATTTTGTATGATTCGCCATGTTCTGACTCTAACGACCCGGGTATCGCCTTTCGGCATCTTCAGGCATTCTATCACACGGATGCAAAAGATCTGAAAGTTAGTTCTGTTGCGTCCGTGTGATAGAATGCCTGAATTTGCCGAAGGCGATACCCGGGTCGTTAGTGACAAAGCGAGTGGAATCGTACAAAGTTGTAACAATTCAAATTCGATACTGAAATTCCATCAAGCACATTCAGTCGATATCATTAATTATTAAAATTTGATGATTGAATGACATGGTTATATAATATAAAATTTAATCCATGGCCGTTAAACCTAAGAAAACTTATTTAAAGTAAATCAGTTATTGGGTTACTGTACATATTAAAATTTATTTCTTTCTTTTTCTGATAATCTTTAGTTACTCAATAAATTGAATAATTTTCTAAATACCTATAAATAATATAAGAGTTAAGGTAACTAGGAAAAATCTTTATTCATCGTGCAATGAATTTTACATGATAATTTCATGTATTTATTACCCTGACATAAATTAAATTCAATACATACGGGCCAATCTTTGAGTTTTCTACTAATTTTATTAGATTTTGTTACACTAATAAAATTTACGTTTTAATAATTATCTGTCTATGTCAACAAATACGTACAAAACCTAGTAAACCGTTGAGTTTGTGTTGAGTGGCTGTGTCACAAGGTCATTGATCACATTATATTATAATATTGACATCGTTATTAAATTACAGTTTGTATTGAATATACCAATTATTGTCTATCTTACCCATCAAAGAAATAAAATATATAATGGAAGTTGTTCAGTCGATATACATTATGTACTAAAAAGTCACTTAAAAAAAAAATCTTAAACAAATCTTGAGCAACAATCAATAAAATAAATAACAAATCAACAATAATAAATATAATAAAATAGTAGAATTTCCAAAATCATATTTGTTGTAACAGCATGCTATGGCACTCTCTTCTTACACAGAATTGTTCCTAGAAAACTGTCATAAAAGTATTTAAATTGATTTTTCGTTGCAAAAACTTCATTAGCATTTTAAATACATATTTTTGCATGTTGTTGTTTTTAAAATTGTTTTGTGCTATATTTTCAATATAATTATGAAACAATTCGTATTCCTTTTTCAAAAGAGAGAAATTTCGTCGATTTCTTTTATATAAATATTGTAATTGAAGAAAATTTAAGTACAGAGTGAGATATTTAAATATTTTTATTCTTTAAGATACAATCGTTCTTTTTTTAAGTCCTCTTCATAAAGTTTGCGTTTTGACTTGTACTTTTAACTTATAATAGTAATTCCTATGTTATTATCATTTCGCAAGAACCCTATAAAAGTCAGGCAAAAAAGGTGCGTTTATAAATACATATAATTGGTGCTATATTTAATGAACAGTCATATAAAATTTTGCAAATACAGCTAGTATTAAAGTTGAAAGTTTATAACCATGAAATTTTTAAAATACCATCTTCTTCCATCTTATAAAATAAAATAATTTTTCGCCTTAGTATATAAATTTCAACTCCGTGATAATTTTACGCAATGGTACGAAGTTGATTAAATTTAATACGTACAGAAATTGTTAGCACTGCATAATAAACAAGCGATGGTGTTATTCCGACGAGTGAACGTTTTTATTTGGACAGCCTCGGGAGTTTTAGCGCTGCACTAACTTCATTTCATTTCATTTTGACTCGCGCCGTGAAGTTAGTGTCGTAGTCTCTATAATAAATGCAACTTGCTCCTTTACAACGTATAAAATATTTTACAACGTATGGTGATACTGAAGAGAATAGCCGCTTATATTTTAAGCACAAATTATTTTACCGATTCGCTCTGCGAGAAAACTCCGCATTATATTATATTTTGTGACCAGGCGAACATGGATATACAACTCATACCAAATTGTTTCACAGTATAAACAGAATTTATGTCTGGTGTAATGGATGATTTTTTTCATTAGAATAATTTTTGTTTATACCAACTCGCATTGTAAGCTTTTGGCGACTAAAAAGTCACAGACCAATCATGTACTCAATCCCCATTCAACCTCATTTATTTCACCTGATTTTTAAACGTTCTTCACCTTTCGCGAAGTTTCTATGACCCACACCCATATATGTTAACTCAGCAAAGTTGTATTCTTAGAATTTTTTTCTTATATTAGTAAAAAGTTTGACATATTTTTCTAAACACATCCAATATTTAAATGAAGCAATATAACAAATGTTGAGTAAATTTTTTTTTACCATTCTTACTCTTATTTAATTGTCAAACCAACAGTAAGAAAAAAAAGAAACGTTTAATAGTTTATTTGTCGTTCTATCAGGAATAGATTTTTTGAATCCATCCAAGCTTCAATATAGACAATCTGTCTTCCAGTGGAGGTATCTTAAAACAGACTTTTTCTGGAACAACTGCTTACTCAGTAGCTCCACTATTGTGTTAAAAGAGTAGGGATAGAAGTCACAACGGCAGGTTTTCCTGATTAGTAGTTAGCTTATCGCTGCCCAACTGTGGTTTTATAGTATAATGGGTAAGAGGCAATGTTGAGACCCAATATCTCAATCTCCCAATATCCCCATCATCAAGCAGAATCGATAAATTTATTGAAATAACAACTTTATGCATTGGTAGTTGATTCCGTGAGGATACGTCTCGAGACTTACGATATTGAAAACTGCACCGCGGGCTCCCATAGTCTGTAAGCATCGTTAATTTTGGTGACCCGATAACATTTTTTCTACATTTTTAATATACTGCTCTTGTTTGATTAATTATCGCTTTTGTTTTCCGCTTATATCAGAACGACGGTTATCTTTCAATTTCAGATTCCTTGAAAACAAATCAAAAGAAACTTTTCAGCGATATATGCATTGAAATTTTTTCATCAAAAATCTTTTTTTGTAATGAATTTATATCAGAATTGATTAATTCTAATTTTTTCGTTGGCCATCATATTTTAAAATTCATTATCAACTTCAATGTATTTAAATGAGTCTACGGACTACATACAAAAATACATATAAAGGTTTTTGTTTTGCACTCACCAAAAAAATAGAATTGAAATAATTCAAGCATTAAATGCAAAGAACTATGTACGTTTGAATAAATATAATATACATAATACACCAATGGCATAATTTTGCGAGCGTAAAATGATATATTCGCAAAATTATGCAAAGATGCAGGCAAAATTTAGCAAGCGTGTGACATGATTAAAAATATTCCGTTTAAAACATACAATATAATGAATTCAAATTTGAAATAGCTGGCGTTGCGAATAATAGCGCCGTGTAGCGAATCAAAAATAAATATTTCATTATTCCTACAATTTGGTACAAAACTTTTACTCCATTAAATTCGCTGAATAAAATGCGGATCATAATATATAATATTTAACGAAATTGAAGCAACAAATCATTTTTGTCTACCACAATGAAATATTGAATATTTTTATGAATTTTAGCTTTATAAATAGAGAATAAAATATAATGAAACCACTTTTTAATGTATGAATCTTTTTTATATGGATATCCTAAAATTTTATTTCATTTAGTTTGTGATGTTTGCGAAATATTTGATACAAAACTAAAGTATGTAAAATAACTAAAATATTAATATATATAATTTGAATATAATAAAAAAAGCTCTATTGACGAAACAGCACAGTTATAAAGATAAAAGATAAAAGGAATTATAAAACACGTATGTTTAACTCATTCATTAAATGTTTGTATTAGATACGTACTCACAAAACAATTAAAAATAAATGATGAGTACAGAGCCATTTTTTTCTATTTTGTCACAATAAAGTGGTTTTATTAAAGTGGTTTTTTAATAATGATTTTTTTTTCGATTAAAAATATGACAATTTTTAATTTTACTCAAACATAAAATATGCTAAATTTAAATTATTACTTTTTTGTGTCAACTGATAATGTTTGAATATGTTTTGTATTGAACATAAAAAAAAGTTTTTTTTTATATTATAATGATATCACATAAAAATATCCCATATCATTTATTAAATAAAAGTACTTAATCGGAAACCAAAATCCAATATATTCGTCGAATTCTGTAGAAAGTTCAAAAGAATAGTCTCATTCGGAGAAACAAATAAAGGTTTTGAATGTCGCAGCCGCAACTAGCGGATGAAAGCTTGTATCTTTTTCAATAAAGCATTCCATTCAACTTACGGCACAAGCTTAAAGAAGCACGAACCAAAGTGTTCAAACGCTTCGACAGCTATCGCGAACATCCAGGGACGTGCTTTAGTTTAGTATGACGTATTGTTCAAATCAGTTTTCAAATTTACTCATCAAGTCATACATGTATATTCATTATTCAATAAAAAAAAACTGCTTGAGATTTCGCTAAATGTACCTTATAACAAAAAAAGATGTTATATTAATAATATATATCATTTGGTAACATCTCTTCGTCTCATCCCAATCCAAAAATAAACATAAATATACAATTTTAATATAAATCATCATGACCGGAATAAGAAACAAATTCTTATTTTTGTATTATACATACACTTGCATGCGGATTATTGTTTTCATTATTTAACTTTTCATGCTGTATAAATAAAAACGTCGTTTAATGATGCAGTTATTAATTAAGTTGTTGAATCTATAAAATAAGCACATTTAATTTAGATACTTTTCGAGATTTAAAAAAAATCCTACATTTCTCTTTATACATAAATTTTGAATCGTCAGCAAATCACAACACTATATTTTTTTCCATATAATTTTTCAAATAGACTTAAGCAGTATGAAGAGTATTACCCATAATTTTTCTTGACAGGTTTTATTTTTCAAATAAGATTTTTAATCTAAAATACATTGAAAATTTTCTGAATGAAATAATATTTTTGTTAATAAAATAGTAATGTTATTATTAACCAATCTAAGCATGCTTAGAGCATATTTATAAACTATTTTTAAGACGATGAATATAGACTACAATTTTTTTTAGCGAAACTATTTATGATAAGCGGCCTTAGTGAGAATTTTCTCTAGGCTAATACCGGTGTCTCCATCTTGATACTAGGCCATATAACGACGTTGAAGCGATTCATCACCCTGCGCTAACGGTAAGTAGAGATCTAAGTTGTCAAAGGAACTCATTTGAGTCTCTGAAAGGAAGTCAATCTCCGGCAGATGTTAGATAGCTGCACCTCTCTCTATCTGCCCCTCTAGTCATCTCGCTCTCGCAGGGGTGTTCAGGAAAGCTGTCAAGACGGATTTTCATTTGATAATCGACGGGGGTTTTATTAATCTGTTGGCTTTTAAGAATTAAAAGTTATTCGATATCAAATTATCGACTGTAATTATAGGATCATAATTAGTGCTTTTTCAGCTATAATATCGTTGAGCTTCATAAAATACATCAGACAATATGAATATTTTCTAACAAACATTTTATTTCTCACAGGTTGTATTATATTACATCGTGGTCAATTATAATTAAAATTGATACCATAAAAAAACACACACAAAATGGGGCGCTTTTAAAGGATAAACACAAAATGATACAGTCAAATTAATTAGTAAAAAATTTAGATACATAATTAATCTATAGATAAAAAATATCTTGTCATTTATTTACTTTATATCTAAAAAAAGACTATGCTTTTTTTTCAATAGTTTGATAAGACTTTAACAAAATATTCTTCCATGTAGCTGATATTCATACCTTCATTGAATTAAAAAAAAAACTTATCAAACCGACACGTTTCACGAACATAACAACTACTCAAATTATATATGTTTTTAGTTTAACTGAAAATAAAAAAAACTTTTTGACAAGTTTTATCAGTTAAAGATCTGAGCCCTATCAATATACTAGTGTATACTATTGTATATAATAAAGTTTTCAAACCTCTTTAACTATTCAATATATTTGGACGATCTATTAGCCAATTAATAACTTTTTTGATGGTAAATATCCCTCCAAATTTAAAATTATCACAATTTTTATATTTAGAAATAGTGTAGTTAAAACGTTTTTCAATTTGAAAAAATTAATAATTAATTAATATACACTATTTAAAGGAATACGTACTGTTGTTTGTGAAAATTATTTATTAAAAGGTAAGACATATTTTCAAATCTTAATATTTTTTATATTTTATTGTATATGGTTTGTTAGTTAGATCTAACGTTTTTCGAACTTTGTATCGAAGCTGTAAAAGCTATAGCTAATAAAAGAAAAATCTTGTTAAAGCTTACTAGCAACAACGAAAATAATGTGAAAGAAAGATTAAAAAATGGCTTAATATTTATCAAACATTTAACTCCTGTAGTCTTCTTACCTTGAACCATATTCTTTGTATTCCTATCACCTACTAATATTTAGCTTCATGACATCATACACCAACATCTTTCGGTTCCTGCGAGTATACCTTATAGTGACTACGCGGATCATAAGATTTTAATGTGGAAAATTTTCATCCAATAGCAAATAATTTCTTGGATACCCCATCAATATTATTAATCGACAAAATATTTGTGAAAGTATATTAAAAAGTCCTTGGAGTCACCTGTTGTTCTAATTATTACTTTATACGAACTCCATGAATTTTGCACACTTATAACTTTTCCATGTAGTGCATTTGGGATATAAATATTTTAATTTTAATAAGCAAATCTACCTCTATTTATTAGTTTTTTTTTGTATTTTGTTCCATAACTTCAATAGACATTCAACGGACCATAATAACTTTAAGGTGTTCTTGTAAATTTAGCCTGAAACGTTACTTCGTCATAGAGCGATTGCATTTAGTTGGTCTTCAATAAATAATTTATATTTCGTTTGCGTTTGCTTTTCAGATACCAGCAAACTTTTTTTGATAATAATGATATGTAGTATTTAAGTTTCAAGCACAAAACTAAATTAATTTGTGTACCAATTGCTTTTACCTTAGTTGGTTTCTTTAATTTAAAACTTATACCTTTGTGATTTCCGAAAACTTAAAATCAAAGCTCTGAGAATCGCTTCAGTACTTTTCGTACAGCAGTATCAATAGAGAGGATCATTTGCATTTTACCAAACTGAATATAAGATGGCGGAAGAAAATCTTTTTGGGTACACTACCACATTTAATAATCAACAAAAAACCAGTATAGTTCTGACGATGGCGTGAGCCGAAATAGCTATCAACTATATTTGTTAAAAATAATTTTGTAGAACTAAAATACATTGCTATTTTTTCACCGTGTAACAAAAAACCATTTTTAATTCATGGTTACCGTCATATTTTAGTTTTGCTATTACTTTAATGTCATATTTAATATTAAAACACATCTTTTTAATTTTAAAATATAAAAAATAATTCTTCAAAATTTTTTTTTGTCTGGTTACTGTCTAATTAATGTCTGGTTACATATGTAGAAGGAGTATTTATTTTTGAGCCAAGATATTGAAAAAGTTTTTCAATATTTTCAAAACATATTTCTCTACCACAAAAAACTAAGGAATTTTTACCCATTCCAATAAATTTAATAAAACATATTTGCTTATTAGAGCATACTAAGATGAATAAAATATATAATCGCAATTCAATATTCAAACTAAAAATTTACATAACTAGTTACATTTTTTAGAAAAGTTCCGATTCCTACACAATTGGGGTTTATGTATTTGTGTCTAAATACATATGAAAATATCATAACATAATAAAAATATATAAATGTATTTTAGTTCGATAATATTTATTAGATACATAGTTGATAAATATTTCGGCTTACGCCTTCATCAGAACTATCTCGCTATATTTTTTACTCCTCAAATTCTGTATACTGTTGAAAAACATAATATGAGAAATCAATAAGCCAAATTTGTATTCAATTATAATACTTTCTCTCGTCAATAGCAAATAACCGTAGAATAAAGACTGAAAGAAATATGAACATTTTTTTAAGAAATTATTCCAAGTAAGATATTTATTTTAACAGAAATCGAGTTTATACTTTTTCTAGAAACGATCAAAGATGAAATTTTCTCGTTTAAAACTAAACCAGGAAATAATATAAATTCGTAAAAAAATATACAGCTATACGTGCACACTAAAAACACTTATAAAAATAAACCCTAAATTTGCTATTGTATATAGAAAATATATTTTTTCAGCCACCCGTCACAATCGACAAAATAAGTATCGGTACTCGTTTGCGGGGATCTAATAGTTTGGAGCGAGTCTTCAGGTTGAAACTTTAATTAGAAGTAAAAGCGTCTACGAGAATCTGCGGCGCGAGCAGACGGCCAAATTCAATTTCTATGCCCGCCCACCCATCCAACTAACTTGCGGATTTGCACTCCGCATGTAAAGCGGTGCGCCAAAAAATACGAAACCTTCCAAAAATACTCGTCTACTGCAATCTCATACAATCTTTTCATGTTGCTTCTACATGTCCAATACTGCGATAAACTGAGTATACCGCTAGTAATTTATTATTATATTATTGTAAAATTTAATGATGTAAATATTCGTATTACATATTAGTATAAATTACATTGAAATAAGCACTCGAATTCCACTGGAACACACGCGTGATTTTTAATACCCGTGCTGCGTGTCATAGAAAATTAAAAACTCGTAAATTTGTATTGAGTAATTTTTACGGAAAAAAACTCTCAGCAATACATGTTGAAATAATAAGGTAATATTCTTTAGTTGCAAAATTAACATGACATAATTTGAATGTCGCATGGTGAATATGAAATAACAAATATATATATAAAAGGATTTTAAGATATTTTCTCAAATATAGTTAATACATATAACATTTGACATTGCCAAAATAACTTACTAAATAAGTTGGGAATATTTATTAAATATATTGTACAAACACCGATGAAACATTTTCATTTAAATTCATTCACTTTTTTTCTGCTAAAAAAATTTAGATTTCATTTCCTAAATAAAAACAAATACAAATTGGATGTAGCGTGGTTTATGTGATTAAAGTAAAATAATTGTATTTCTCCATACAATTTTATTTTGATACACCTTTAACTGCATTCAAAGTTCACTTTTGATTGCATTGACGGTGCAGGTTGGACCATCTTATCATCAGATACGAGGCCGCACAGTAATGAGCAAAGCTGCATAATCAAAATGCATCGTCATTAGACGAAAAGAGGAAAGCACGGCCTTCAAAGCACAGGCAAGCCTCTTCTAGATGCTTTCGGCGCTGAAAAAACCACCCTTGGTGCATCTTTTCGAACGCTTGCTCTGACTTTAAGCATCTATGTAGAATTTCTTTCACACGTAGCTTTTTTATTTTAATTTAGCGAGTATATCTATTTTATAACATATTCCATACGATCAATTTTTCAAGAACATTTTCATCTAAACAATTTTTATTGGATTTTGTTTCTTAGCATAAGTATATAGAAATGTTTTAATTTAAAACAGCAGTATTACATACAAATAAGGCATAAATTATATTTATTCGTCAAATAACATCTAAACTGATGTGGTTTTACACCCCTCTAGTTGCGCCTACCACAACACAAAGCCGTTAAGTGCTTTTAACTTTATATCTAGGAATTAAGCGCAATATATAAAAATAATAATTTGTAAAGCAAAAATTTACTCCTTCTCCAATCACAATTTTGTGAAAAAACTGTAACAATGGTAATTATCGACTAAATTTAATATAAATGAAATAATTATGTTTCTTTTCATATTCTATTCTGAAATCATTGCTCAGTGTTTCACTTATATAATATAGTGTTCCGCTATAATTTTATAAATGTTTTATCACATCGCTGGTATTTGTATAAGAAAAAAATAATGAAATTGAAATTATCAAACGATTTTATTTCAAATATTGAAAACGCATTTGTAGTTGTATTTACACTATATATTTTATGATCAGGACCGGTTTTACTTAGTCATCATTTTAGTTGAAAATGCTTGCGATGAGGGAAACCGGACTTGATTTTAAAAATACTTTGGAAATAGTACTTAAAATATGTTTTGAAATAAAAATGAAATAATGTTTTATTATTTAAAATATCGTGCCTTTCCAGCAAAGAGTGACAGTTAACACCCGAAAAGTGAAACAATTTTGTTTTTAGAACTTTTGGTCACAGAAAAAAAACATACTAGTTTTAAAAAAATATATTAGTATCAGTCTACGTCACTACTAATTACATCCATCCATTGGGATTAATTATATTTATACCCCGCAGAATGTATTAATTCTCGTGTAACGGAAGCTTTAAGCTCGTTCATGGGTTTCCGTTGTGTGGGGTCCTCCAGGAGTAAGTGGTAGCGAGAGTACGCTATAATTGGGTCTACCTAGACGTGGCTGAAGCACTTGCTGCACCTCCACTGGCTCATTTCATTGCGACAGCCTTTAATTAACAAACCAAAAGTTCATTGATTAACTAACATCAATAGTCAACAACACGCTCGTTTGCATTGAACATTTTGATTTTACATGCAGATTATCGACGCCTTTCTCACAATATATTCACTTTTCTAGGCACTTCTAACTATTGTAGAATATTTTCCGTTGGATTTCAATAGCGTCGTTTAATATTATTCATTTTAGGAGTAAAACATATCAGTTACGGTAATTAAGGATTTCAAAAAATTATACATGTTATTGATAGTGATTTTTACACAAAATCCATGGTTTTATTGATATTAACCAAATGTTCTTTTGATAAATTATTTACATATCGTTTAAACAAAACTTATTAATAAAATTTACTAGATTCAGATCCTGAAATAACTTAATTATAGAAAATTACAGAAAATGTCTACAATATTATTTCTTTTAGAGGCACATTACTCTTAAATTCAAAAAATGTTAATTATAAAATTAAAGTAAATATAAAAATATGTTTTTATAATAATGTTTCTGAATAAATATTTAAAGTTATTGATATGAAATAGAGCAGTTTTCATTTAATTCTCAGCCACCAACTGCTTAAGGGTTCTTTGTATTTAACGTTTTCAAATAATAAAATCTAGCTAATGAAATATCAATTAAATGATTAATTATATGCCATATTTTTAAAAATCTATGTCTTCCATTTGAATCATATATAATATAATACGTATGTACATATCAATCTCAATTCAGCATAATGTACAGTTGATACTTAGTACTCTAAGAATTTTTGTGTCGTTGCAAAAATAATATTTATATTGTGCTATGACAAAATAATAAAAAGAGTCATTGATAAACATATCGACGAAGACATCAAGCAGCTAAATTCAATATGATTTGTGTCAGACAAATATTTTAACAGAATTCTTGCAAACGATACAATATTAAATAGGCATGGAAATAATAAATAAATAATGAAATATACCTAAAATTAATGGGATTTGTAAAATTATTAAGCCATTTTAAAATAGTCTAATTTAATGTTAATTGGTTTTACCGAATACACATTATTCGCTTTTCACAAAGTCAAAATATATTCAACTCATTGAATTTAAATGTATTTTGTTAATGGTGGGACATTTTTTATGAATTATTTATGATAATACTCTCACCGCGCTCATTTCATTATCGTTTTAATATAGCTAAAGAATGAAAATTGAAAAATTCTATACTATGAATTGGAAATGTAATTTTCCAACACTTCCCCCAAATACAACAATTTTCTCTTTCTGTATATCTGAACCACTTACAAAAACAAACTGTATTAAATTTTATGACAGCTATTTCATTTGGGTATATGTGAAAGTATGAATTAATAAAAGGATATTATAAAAATAATAATATGACTGCTTTCACAAATATTCAACGAAAAGTCAGTAGTTTATTTCACTAACATTATAAAATAAAGTAATAGAAAAGGTAATTCTTACATGTGTAAGATAAAAATTTGTATAGTTTTTCTATTCAAGTTTAATATGTGTATTCAAATATGTTTTTATGTTAATTAATTATAACAAAAGCTGCACCCTTAAAAACAAGATCGGTTTGTTAAAATATTTCTCCGTGTAATGACAAACGGTCTTGAACATGTGCTCTTTAAATTTTCTGCTACCCTGCCAAGCAATCAAAAACGATATTTAAAATATTCAAATCATGCTTGTTTTATTACTTTATAAATCTTTGCGATAGCAATTCTGATGCCGCTGAAAGAGACAAAACACGTGTCACAATTAGTGACACAATACATGAAATAATCAAAGTTATTTTATAATAAAATGAACTTACACAAATTTATCTTCAAGTCCTTTGAAAGTGTTATAAATGCTCTACACCAACATTTTTTTATTATAAATCGGAATATTAGCGATTTTTATTTCTATGGTAACAGGCCGTGAACTATTTTTAGTATTTTTAATACATTGCAAAGAAGCATTTCGTATTGTTACTAATTAAAAATGGAAGTAGCTATTGTAAAAAATATATATCTGAAACTAAGCTAACAAATAAAAACAATTTCCATTGAAAATTCCGTTTCATTTATATAGTTTTATATTTCCAGCCTATACACTTCCCACCCTCCTCCATAGGCACTCTCTTTCTCGAGTCATAAAACTGGAAGTGTTAAATTTTGTGCTTTTCTTTTTAAAAGATGACATTTTCATTTTAGCTTTCGATGAAATACAACAACTGCCATACTATACAACTCACTTCATTTTATAGTAAAATTTTGAAAAAAGTTCTTATCTTTGGTAAATGGTCGTATACACAATATTACTTTTTGTTTTATTTTATTTTAAAAAAAGGAATAGAACAGAAATCTAGCCAAAACGATCTACGAACGTCTACGATCATAGAAAGTAACGATAGATAGCCAGAATTAAGAAAAAATAAATTCAATGGTATTGAGTATAAAAAAAAAATGTTTACCGGGCTATTGGCGGAGAGGCCCTTACGATTTATAAAATTTCTGTTTTGCTGTAGTATATAGTATTATTGATTTATCACAAGCCAAAAGTTTTTACATTGAAATAAACAATACGATTCCTCAATGAAAAAATCTATTTATTTAATAAAATAAACTTGTTTTAAAACAAAAATCTCCTAAAAATCTTATTCTGCTTTAAGAGTTTTGTATTCAGAAATAACTTTAAATTTGAAAAAAATAATTTTAAAACAATAGCTTTTGTTACGACTATTTACTTATTGTAATTACAAAAATGTCTCGAGACTCTTTTGCCTACGTTCCTTTATTTTTATAGTACTTTACCCTACATCCCATGAGAGGAATAAATAAGCAGAATATGACTAAGACAAGTGCACAACTGCACCAATTACCTCTACACACAAATATCATACGTAAAAATATATACCAGTATTTATTCACAACTACACAAATATTCTAAACAATATTTATTGAACAAAAATTTTAAATCTTGGTAAAAATTCAAGCCATGCTTTCTTGTATGGTTTCATAAATAAATGTGCAAGAAAAAATATACAAAAAAATAATAAATGGATTCGATAAATTAAATCATCCTATCTTGATAATGGCTTGCTGAAAAATCTATACATAACAGTTTATACAACGTGACTAACATAGAAATGATCACTTTATTATCGTTGATAATACTTTACTTAAGAAAAGTGTTTATTTGGTTAAATCTGACGAAGTATAATAATTTAAACTACTAAATATTCTGATTCAAAAACACTATTTTATAATTTTTATATATCTTTCTTTTCATTTACTCTACCAAATAGTAATTTACAAAAGCTATTTTGACTTTCTTTATCGAGAAAAGTTTCCACGCCAAGGCAAATATCGTCCCTAAAATAATTTCCATACAATTTCACGGTTGGCACTTTTATAAGCTGTAAGGCTCGTTTGCTTCGTTAGTAATTTTTACAACGACTACATTACAGTTTGTACAGCGTGGTTAAAGATTGGCCATAACCCCATGGTGTAGACTAGTGAAATTACCAGGAGGAACTAAACCCTACTTAAATTTATTGGTATTACGAAATTTTTTCAGAAAAATACTTTCAATATTTAAAAATAATGCCTACAAAAACAACAACAAAACAAAATTGAACACGCAATCAAATAGTGCTAGTATAGAAGTACTCTTTTATAATTTACGTTTTTTTAAACTTGTTGTAATCATATTGTTATTATTAAATTAATGATGTACTAAATAATATGTTTGAAACCAAATTAGCTATATCTTTATTATTAATCCATTTAATGAATCAAATAAAAGCAGATAAAAAAATCATTCATATAACCAAATCACAATTTGTTAACTACGACTATTTACTTTACCACAGAAAAATTAATATATGTATATATTATTTAAACTTTAAAATATTTAAAAACAATTTTAACTATTTTTAAGAGATAATTGGACGTCAACTAACTTATTTTTACGTTTAAAATCAAATAAAACACTTTTAAGGTGTTAACTGTCAGTACTTCATGGAAAAGTATAATTTTTCAAAAATACTAACACATTTTTAAATGAACATAAGTACTAAAAAATGTGTTTTTATTATTTAAAAATAAAATTGTAACTAAAATATTTCTTTCATGACTTGATCAAACATTTATCATGTTTGATAAACGAAAGATTTAATATTTTTTTCAGCGTTTTCAATAGTCTCATAACCACCTTTACACCACTATTAAAGCTGAAATAAAAATAAATTTGATAAAATTATGAAATTAATGCGTTTTTTTATTGTTTTCATTAATTAAAAAAAATAATGTTAGTATTTAATTAAATCAAATATCAAACTATATCATTGTTTTTTTTCCAATTTTACCATAACCCACCCGCCTTCAATAATTCATTTTTCATGTTTTTTTTTATGATTTCTACCAATTAAATAATTGTGTAAGCTCTAAAGGTAGGCAAGTAGCGTAGGTGTGCAATCGAGAATTTTCCGGGAAGAAAAATCACACCCGGCGCGACTACTAATTGGTGCGATTTGAACGGTCCCTTATGTCTGCCGGGATAGACATTTACTCATTGCTTAATTAGTTTGATTTAACGCTCAGAGGCGCGGATGCACTCTTTGCTCTATAATCACTCGATCTATACGAATGTGTTATCCAATAATAAATACCATCTATAAGAGTTTTTCACACCATGCATTGGTTTTTCGCTGAATCTTCTAATCTTGTGGCCTTATTTGCAATTCTTGTGGCCTTATTTGCAAAATGTTATTATATAAAGCTTTTAAGGTGCTCTCTTAATTACTTAGTTATTTTATTCTACAAAAATATGTTAAATATTGACGTAAAGAGAATTCAGCCGGATGAACGATTAAATAGGGATAAAAAAACTCCAATTAAAAATGAGGTCACATAATCCGATAGATCAATCAACACTTATTTTTATTATAATATTAAACTTAAAAGTTTTTTTTTACAAATAAATATTTTTTAGAAAAGTGATAGGACCTTGATGCTGAAGATAAAATATGAATTAATTTGATAGAAAACCAAATTCCACCCTGTAATGATTATTTTGTTTTCTGTTTATACGTCTATTAGCATACGTATTGAGATAAGATACATAAATATATATAAATAACAATGATACCAAAAGTATAATATAATATATTTTCTTTTTTCTTAATATGATTTGCAAATTTTTATTATATATTGGTGTTCACATAATATTTTGAATTATATTAAATTTAATAAGTTAATGGAATATGAAATAATGAAACTGCTTATGCTTATTTCGTTGAGTATTTCAAATTTTTATTTAATTATTTTAGCTGTTTTTGCATTTTCAAATACGTGTCAGATAAATATTTCCTAGGCTCATTTTTAGTTTCTGTTTACTGAGCAATATTAAAGTATGTAATTTTTAAGCCTTGCATTTTAATAATATTTTTAAACTTTTTTTTATAGCAGCGGTTTTTCTTAGCAGTCGTATGAATATGTGTACACCTTTACATATTTTAAAGGATATTTCATACATTCTCAGACAACGTTAACTTTGGATAGATATATGCGACCAATAGCGACCAAACCCTCAATTAAAGGTTTCCCTCGAGACATAAATGGACGTATAATACAAGTTTCTGGTACAACAAGTGCATATTTGCGAGAAGTTGGTTGTTTCATTGTAACATTCCATTTAGAAGGATGTCAAATTTAACTAAGAGAGACAGTAAAACCATTTAGTGCTGACTGTATGCTGTTATATAAAATTGTATCAAGCAAATAGTTTTCACTTACTATGTCACTTTTAAATTTGAATTTTTGACACTTTGTACGATTCCACATGATTTGTCACTAACAACCCGAGCTCGGCCATTCAGCAGCTTTTGGTATCCTATCACACGGATGCAGACAGTTCTTTTGCTTATGTGTGATAGCACAGCCTAATTGCCCGAAAGTGCTGAAAGGCGAAACCTGTGTTATTAGTGACACAAAAATTTGATGCGTACAAAATTTTAATAATTCAAATATGATATTGAAATTCCATCGAACACATTCAGTCAATATTATAAATCACTCTTCTTTTAAAATTTACTTACCAAGTCGATATATTATTTTTATAAATTCATGAACTCAATTGCTTTCATGTTATTTCATATTATGTTTCAATTGCTTACATGTTATAGAAATATATAATACATTATAAAACTAACAAAATAATAAAAATGTTAATTACATTAGGCAAAGCAAAGGAGTATTGTATTTACTATGAAATAGATTTTAAAATTTGATTAAAACATCAAAATAATATATATATATAATTGAATAATTCAAGATTTATTTCTTATCAAATTGTAATTTTGGTCTCAACTAAGAGTTTCTGTTTACATTGTTTTCTCTCTTACGACATTAAAAGTATTTACATTATTCTGTTACTTGAATGATCTTTTTGGGTGTTATCAAAATACTGAAATTATAAAAATCGACATCGGTGAATTGTATTCCGTCTTAAGAGTAATAACAATTTTATCAATTGGTTTTTAAAAACTAATATAAACACATTTTAGCTTGTACTATTTTTCTACCAGCCAAGGTACGTTTTTACTGTTACAGAAAATAGTCTATTGTATATTGAAATAAAACCTTTAAAAAATGCTATAATTTTTTATTTTTAACTATGTAACTTACAACTCAACAAGGCAAACGACAGCAAATAATTGTATGAAATCAATTCATTTTCCTAAAATGTGTGCAAATGCACAGATTAGCAGCATTCATTCGTTTCCCAATTGGACGCCTGTCCTGTGTTATGTTGAATCCAATTTAGATGAATGTGCATAGTTGGCGGTAAAGTTAGATGTTATAACGTAGCCACATAACTCGCACACCCTCACTTCAACTGCTCGTTGGCTGCAAAGCTCGTTGCTAAGCCCTTAAATTAAATACTATTTGGGTGGGCGCAATGGCTACTTTTTACAAATTTTCAAATTACACATTAGTAATTAGCGTTGCACCTAATATCGCACATTTATGATAACTTTCAAATAAGTCAGTAATTAGTTATTTCAGTATGTAAGAAAAAGCATTATACCCAAACCTTTTTTTATCACTCGCATATCTCAAACCATTTGTCGGCGTTTTAATAATAAATTCATCGAAAATTGTTGGTTTTATGACACGGAAATAATATTCAAATTTAAATCATTATTTTTTTATCGTAATATGTAATATTTTTCTTATTATTCACATACAAATACTATATAAAAAATATCACAAAAAATGTAATAAGCTCATCATTTTCAACATCGTATATTGTAATATATTAAATTGATTGAATTGGCATTCAATTGGTGGAACTCCATTATAACACGGTGGAAAAAAAATTATAACGTTATAAAAGAATCATGTAATATAAATTCAAAATCAGCGCTTAAGTGTTTACATCTTTGTAATAAAGGTCGCAAGATGACGGCTTTAGAACAGCTGGAAATCAATAGATCAACTATCACAAAGGATTCTTAACGAACAAACTAATATATGTAGATCGCCATTGCTTTACCCGCTACGGGGGGCCGTTTTGTTTCCATAATGGACCATTTCCGTGCCATATGTAAACTTATTGATATAGCCTCCTTTTTAGTTTCATTCACAATTTTTACTTTTAATGCGAGCAAGAAACAAGCTAGGTCGTTAAAACAGGAGAGAAAATGTATTGTGTACCTTTTCTACACAGCTCGATATATAGATAAGCAAATGGTCGTTTCAAAATTACATTGCTATTTTTTTCACCGTGTTTTGAATATTAAAGTTTGACAATTTGTTTGCCAATTAGAAGACGTTTTACAAAAGTACATTTAATAAAATCTTTTTTTAGAATTTATGATCACCATACAATTGACATGTTTCTTTTTAGTAAAATAACATATTGCTAAAATTCGTTGAAATACGTGGTGTAATTGTCGTTTGTAGCAAAACAGCTGACAGACAATTTCAAGATTCTTAACAGACTACACGCCTTAAATAACAAATAACTGCTACAGACTTATTTTAGCATTATTTTAATGACGGCATATATCACAATAATTGACACTTAAAAAACTTCAGACTCTAAGCTGGGTATACATATTCAACGGATGCTGGAGACATAAGAAAAACAGTGCGGTATGCCATGTAAGATAAAGAAAAATGTTGGAGATGAAAAAATTTGACCAGAGCTATGGTATTAATGTTCAAGAAAAAGAAGAAGAATAAAATAATTATTAAATGAGACATTTTAAGTTTAATTTCAAAATCGATAGTTGGTTCATACAATTCATTTTGCATTCGTTAAATTTTAAAATGTCAGAATGTTTCCGACATCCAATCATCACATCAGTTTATTCAAGTCAGTATTTCAAGCATTATTTGTTACATAATAAGTTAAATGTTACATTCATATCTTCCTTTAAAGCGTTGTATCTGTATTGTTATGCCAGTTATAAAAGCAAGAAATCTTATACCGTGTGAAGTATTTAAAATCTTAATTGACTTTCCTAAAATATTAACTATATTACGATAAGTTTCGCGAACAGCACTTTGCAACGCAACCACTTTCTGCTTCTCTGCGGCTGATTCAGATATTAATTATTGGGTTATCCAGTCGGAACGATCCACTCTAGAGACTCTCCGTACCCTTGCTACTTCAACCTGCTCTACAGCACAAACTTTTGCGTTTAATGTGTACACAATATCTTGCGATGAAAACTTACAACTTATGGCCACTTATATAGACGCCATTTGCATAAATATCTTGACTAAATAGTATAACAATTATATCACATCAAAAAAGAGAACACTTGCTTTCTTGTGTTGTAATTTTCTCATCATTTAAAATACTCTTAATATGATTTTAAGGCAGACAAATAAAATTTATCAACAACATAAAATAATATATATATGTTCACATAAAATCAGCAAAAACAAAAATTACCAACAATATATTTAAAAAAAATTCTCCTTTCACCAATAGTGTTAAAAAAAAGATACAAAAAATCTGATTTTGTTGTAAAATATATAAAATAGAAATATAAAAGAATTTTTATCGCTCTCTATTTATTGGGTTTGTTGGAAATTGCAGTGATAAATTTTTTTCAATTATTTGCGGTGAAACCATTATTTAAAATTGTGTGTAATGGCAGATAAAATTTTATAAAAAATATACGTTTATAGTACAATTAATAAAATTAAAGTGTGTACATTTTTGTTGGAGTTTGTAGGATATTGAAAATCATTTTCTGTATTTGTTTGGTATATTTTTTCCTTCTGGCTATGTTTTTGTTAAGAATGTACATCATTATATTTTTATGTTCTCTGTTATTTCAAGTTTAAAAAAACTGTTAAAATAAATTTTAACGTACGAAACACGAACAAAAATCAATCAAGACAAAAACAAAACATCTCTACGACAATTGCGACTTTAAGGACAGTACAAAATTGCTGTAATACGTGTGGTGGACACAATCAACGTGAAGCTTTCACATATGGTTTGAGGATTTGCCAAAGCTTTTTCTATCTATGAGAAGCCCAGCTGGCTTTTATACTTATTTTTCATATATATGTATTCTATTTAATATATAAACGATCAATTCTCGCCTTTACGAAAATGTATTTTTATTAAATGAAAATTTTTTTAGAATCATAAATATATTAGATTTTATATAAAAGTTTTTCTGTATTAAAAAACATACAGTAAAGACACTTTTTTATCTTTTGTATTAATAATCACAAATATTATTATTTTTTCGTATTGGAAATAAAGTTCCTCGTGTGTAATAATTAATATAATCTATGATGGACAAATATAACGAATTTTAAAAGAAAAAGCTTTATGATATTGGATTTACTGGAATTATTTAAATCAGAAATAAATATTACTATGTCAATTTTAAGGTTCGTTGCGTTTCCATAAACAAGATTTATTCTTTCAATATGATTCCAAGTATTAATTCATTTGTGCGATGGAAATGACTTTTTTTTCACTTCGAATATTTAAGATATAAACCAAAATTTTAGTTCATCTCTGTGGTTATTTGTTCCACCAGATCATTTTTTTAATCAATTGGTCAACTACCTCTTTCAGAGAATTATAATATAGCATGGAGCTAGGACACGACCAGTCGTAAATTAATAACTCTCGCTACACTATATTTCTAGAATCAACATTGTTATTGAACATAAATCCATGAATCAATTGAAAAAATAATTAATAAAACTGTTTTACTAACACTTAGTAGCCAATAAAGTTGATCACTTGGCCCAGTAAACGACTAAATATGCTTTAGAGGTATGTAATTTATTTTTAAAATGATCGAATACAATATCTTTTTATGAAATTTCCATGCTACTCTTCTAATGCCTTCATATTTTAGCCTGAAATAATAAAACAGAACACTTATTACTGATTCCCATACATTCTTGGCTAACTTCAAACTATTTTCATACAAAAATAAAAGTGATAAGGTCGTTGCACGTAAGAAATTTGACGCGAAACAAAATGGAAACTGCCTCGGAAATATTTATATCGGCCGCACGTACCAATCGTTTGCCTGACCTGAAGAAACGAATTCTTTAGACGTGAAATTGATACAACCATGGCGTATTATTTGTATCCATTTCTCACACCTTTTTCAAAGGAAAAAATTTGTCGAGTTTTTAATCTCTTCTCGGATATCATAAAGGCAATGAAACTCTACGCCTTGACTATATCACAATTTCAAACGTAATTTTAGAGCATACATAAAACAGAGAAAATCTCAAATTTATGAACCGTTTCATTACAGTTTATAATCACACAATAAAACATTTAACATTTTTTTTTAATTTACATTTCTACAGTATTCTATAACGTCACTGTTTTACATGTCCAAGAAAACACTTATATCTTTAGACCAATCATTTCAATTTTTAATTTTTTCCAAATTATCACGAAATTAATTCTGTATTTATGTTGAATATGAGATAAGATTTCCAGCTTCTATTCTAAGTCATCCGCAACGCCTGCATATAAGAGCTCTGAACAAATGTTGTTTTCTTTATAAATTCAATCATTTTGTCCGAATATTGAGTCTGCTAATTTGAATATTTTTCATTCCTACAATTCTCCGTTAACAAGTTAGGAAGAGCATTTTTCTCAGTAATATCTAAAATAATAGTAATATCAATCTATGCTGTCTCCAAAAACAGGTGAATAAATCTCATAAAGTAATAAAAATCACAGCTTTGTATTGTTCTACTCTTGTGTGCTAACGAGAAATAAGATGTGTTTTTATTTACAGGTTTTGCATCGAATAATTGACTGTTAAGAAATTTATGATTTGAAACGACACCGTAACAAAAAAAGACGTGAAATATTATGACCTTTTTTGGGTAGTTCAATAAACTAAGCCTATCCGCTGGGAGAAATGGAAAGGTACGATTTATGGATTCCAAATCCATCGATTGAATAAAAGTAATTTTCGGGTCATTTTTTACAAAGATCTTTTTATATATTTATTGGTGGAATATTTTTCAAAATATTATATATCAAATTATTCTATGGAGAAATTTTATTACATAAAACATATGTAACACGCACATATTTTTTTTTACATTACGCTTAGTTAAAATTTCACCACGAATGTTTTTTTAAATTAAGTATAAATATAATTGGAGAATCTAAGGCGGCTATACATGCTTTCAATCAGAAATCAATTTATTTATTTTTTATTTTATTTATTTATTTATAAACACATGGTACAAAACTTAAAAATTGTCAATTCATTACTTTTGCAACGTTAACATATTTAAATATTAAGTATTGGGAATTCAACAAATACACAGTAAAACAATCAATAAGGATCGCAAAAAAAAGTCAACCAAGTAAGCTCATGAAATGTCTACTTTAACTGAAAAAATAGCATTCGTCTGCACTCACTTTTGTCAACATGAAATACGTCAACATCCGAAGCAAAACTGTTGAACATTGTTAATGCTCTTACCATTGGCATCCCCATTGGCAGACTGGTTCTACACTTTGGAAGAACAAACAAATTATGTAAACGATTTCTTAAAAAAACTATCCGGAACACACAAATTGATATTATGAGAATTTAATGATAAGATACCCGATTTTCTCTAATCAATGTCCGATATTGGACGAATAGGACTAATATGTTTTTTTTATGCGATCCAATATGACATTATTTTACTTAGACTTAAACATGTGTTTTTTAACTTCTTCAACACTTATTATGAGCATTTTCTTTTAATTATTCTATTGGCAGGTACCAGAACCATGTAATGACAGGAGTTAAGTATTTATTTATATTCAAAGTTTTATCACAGGAACGATAATTAAACTTCAAACGTGATATGCACACTTTGACTGTAGCATATGTGAGTGAAATATTTCATATGTTTATTTTATTGAAAAATTTGAGCTTTTATTAAATTATTGAGACACTAAAGCTAAAGTTTAGGCTCATCTAATCAAATCTACTTCAAACCATTTCAAAAAGTCAACAAAGTTAAAGGTTAAAACCGGCGCATCACGCTTCAACAAGTCCGCTTCTCAGCAACGGGCGAACTTTGCCATCCACATACGTGAAACAAAAATACCCCCTTCCGATGCGATCCCAAAGGATGATACTCTTTCTGTGCGTAAAATCCTGCTTGGTATGCATGCTGCATGCGTGGCAGGGCTGAAGCGTGCCGGGAAGTCATACCGTGTTCCCCCGAGGCCAATGATTCGCGGTACAGCCGACACCTACCGACTAGCGCTGCTGTGAGTTGATGTCGAATATAATAAGCATTCGACATATGCCTTGGGCCACCCCTGCACATACTCACCTATAAAACCGTACAACTAAGGATTTACAAATTATAAGCCTTACAACATGATTAGTCATTTAAATATCACTATAACTGCACTGATCTCTAATAGATAATAGTAAAAGCAACGTTGAGCTTAAAGCTGTTATACTTGAATTATGCTCCACATTTAGAGGAAGACATAAAATTAAGCAAAACATTTCACAAATAAATATAGTAATAGTAATAATACTTAAAGTCCTTATTTTAATTATAATATTTGATTCGCATATTTGTAATTGCGAATTATGATTCATTTTCCCTGACAATCGGCGATCACTCGATCTGTACCACGCCTAGCATCAATGTAAATATATTGTTTTTTTTTATATTTTAAAGTGAAATATGTCTTTGATTTAAAATATTCTAATTACGAAGGAGTGTAATTTATAGTTTTTCAAATAAATAAGCTTATTTCAAAAACAAAAACACTTTATAATAAGAATTCAACTTCTTTTTCTATGTTTTTCTTTGTGCCGTGGGAAGTTTACAAAATGGACTCTTTCTTGAATACTTTTATATCTGGGGAGTGTACTAACACTTGCCAAAAAGAATCAATTCTTCTCTTGTGTATTTATTCTATCTAAGTCATCATCATCATCATCAGCCGGGGTCGATCCACTGCTGGATGAAGGCCTCCCCCTGCTTTTTTTTCCAGGAGGGTTGTTTGGACATAGCAACACCACGCTGCCCAGTCGGGTTGCTGTTCGGTTTTCTGTCTGGGTTTTCCTTCCCATAGCCAAGAGAACACGGCACGCGGTGTTCCCGAGCGGTCACCCATCCGGGCACTATCCGCGTCCAATGCTGCTTATCTTCGGTGATCGCACGAGAGCCGGTGCTTTCAACGTGGTATGGTCGCTGGCTATCTAAGTACTGCTTTAATAACAAAAATGATAGCTTATGGCTTTGAGTGATGAAAATCATTGATATATCATAAGACTATTTATAGTTCTGATAATTAGTATCCAAAAGGCAAAAGCGTGAAAAAATATGAAATATCAAAAAAA
This sequence comes from Himalopsyche japonica, assembly GCA_028555115.1. Classification (NCBI taxonomy): domain Eukaryota; kingdom Metazoa; phylum Arthropoda; class Insecta; order Trichoptera; family Rhyacophilidae; genus Himalopsyche; species Himalopsyche japonica. The sequence goes on from JAHFWJ010000015.1 coordinate 2,748,150, forward strand.
AATTAAATACATATTATACAATATAATTGATTTTAATGTTTTGAATTAATTCATATTTACGTATAAACATTTTTACTATAATAGTCTTTCATAAAATTATAAATACCGATCCTCAGAACGAATATTCCCTTCCCTTGAAGACTTTACAATATTCCAATGCATATTTAATTCACTATACATCCACCCCATGCCGTTGCATTTTATCATAGCTGCAAGCGTTATGATGTGCCAGTAAGTAATAGTTCTTGAAAAGTTTTATTAGCTTGCGTACCGTAGGGGAATATAATCAACAGATAAGCACTCAGGATCACTTTTTTTTATATTATACGCTAGAAGGAGACGTGGCTTACCATATAGTGGAACAAGATAAGCACTTCGACTTTTCTTGCCCAAGTTTATATTTTGTAATCAATAGCATGTCTTTGCATATTTTTCAGTTGCTGAAGTATACTAGTAGTCTGAATATTTAAATTTTTTATTATCAACCGAGGCAACGGTAGTTTTTATACAAAAAAAAAATCAAATAATTCATGTCATAATATCATCTTTTTGTTGCAAATAGATGAAGAATTTTATAAGTTAATTGTTATTCCTTGATGGAAAGTCGTTATATTTGAAATAATTAAAACACATCTGTTGATAATCCTCACAATCAGTGAAACCGAATAATATAAAAAAAGTGTTTTTATTATTTAAAAAAAACAGATTATGATTTAAATAATAAAACAAATGTTTACGTGACTACGTCAATCACTGATCGTTCGAGATAATATTTTTTGTATGTAGATTGATGATGAAAAACTATTTAACTAAGTCTCAATTAAAGTCAATTTTATTACATTAATACACATTTAAAAATAGCATTATGTAATTTTGATTTTTTTAAAATAAATATTCTTATATCATCAATCGATTTGCTTTTTAATGAGAGTTTCTTTGCTTTTAAATTTAAATATTATATTTAAGTAAATTTGGTTGCATCTATTCAGATCTGATAGATATTTAATGTTTAAAATGATAGTATAGGAACATTTTTTGTGTTCATTTAAAGACTTAGAAGTTCAAAAAAAAATATTTTATCTTGTTGAAGATTTATTTATTCGGAAAATAAATACATACATATAGCATATCACGAGTAATATCAGTAGACTGGTAAATTTTATAACAATTTTTCACTCCATTACACCGGCTTCTGTACGCATTCCACAAAGCGATCTCCAGGGAATACTTGTCTTGGTGATTTTCTTTGAAAAGCAGTCTCGGAAAACTGAGAACTAGGGGATGTGGTAAACGAAAAATGTGTCCACGGAAATAGAAAAATCGTCATGCGGCGGCGACAATTTACGCTGAGTACTAGACTTTTTGTGAAACTATCGCAAAGACATATTTTCACTTATCTTTTCTGTACCTAGTATGTAGTAATGAAAACAATCAGTTGTGGGTGATTCATGTAACAAAATGAGTTTTATTTCTTTAGAAATCTGCAATTTCAAACAGCAAATGAAGTTAAACAATTACGACGTAAGGTGTTAATGTGCAAAAGTTATTAAACCACTGAATTTGGTTGACGTTACACTGAAAAATTAATTGTTTTCTTTGACTAAGAATATGCAATAAATACAATATAGTCTTATAATTAATAAAGTATTTTATTTCTTAACCAAAAATATTTTTTTCAATAGGACACTGCGAATTCGTAACTTATTTAGTAAAATAATATATTTAAATTTCCAAATTTATAAAATATTTTTCCCAAAATAATGTTACCACAAATACACGATCAAATATAGTTTGTAATCCCGTTTTAACCAAATATTTATATAAATAGTATAGCACTCTTTTATGATATGAATATATCGTACATTATATACTGGATATGAACTTTAGTCATTTAAGTAAGTTGAGTGACAAGTACAGAATGTTCGCCGGGAAGGCTTACTACTTTTTTTGGTCACCATTTTAGAAAACATAAATTTTGGCAGTTCATATTTAGTTGTAGTAAAATATAAACATGGCAAATTTATTACTAAAATTTTTCTATAAATCAACGTGTTTTATTCGTTAAATCATGTTTTCAAAATCAACAATCAATTATTGTAATTTATGAAATTTTGTGGACAAATAATACACCATCCCACACCCACTATTTATCTTCAACGTAAAAGAAAACTATCTGACAGCATTGCTGCTTTCAAAGAGAGTCTTTGAAAAAATCCAAAAACTTCAATTCTCAACACCGTACTCGAGAAATTGGACTCAATGTTTTTTTATGGTTTAAACATAGCAATTTTTTTTTCATTTATATTTAATTGACTCGAGAGATACTTGTACAAAAAAATTTACAGCGCCATAAAGGTAAAAAAAGGTTTTGCAGTTTGCTCATGTTAACCCTTTTTTACGAAAACATAATGAGTGATTAGAGTCATTTCCTTTAAAATAGATAATCACTTTTTCATCTGTTCAAAGTGATTTTATGGCTGGCATTTAGCTTACATTGTCTTCCATACGTAATTCCCAATGCTTATCAGTTGCAAACCATGTTGTTTTAATTTGAAATAAAGCTGTTAAAAATAAACGAGTAAACCTTTCTGGCGGTTACTCTGTATAATGCCAAAAAATCACCTAAGCTATTTTGATATAAATGTTATTGAGACAGTAATATTTTCACATAGGAAACTTGTACATCGGTTTTTTTGGCAAAAATTTAAATATTGTTTTTTCATTTTTTATAAAACATCATATGTATGGTGTAAAGTTAATAAATCATAAATCTACTCGTATCAACGTGTAATTAAAAACAAATCAGTTTGCTACAATTTAATTAGAAAGTAAATTGATTGACATTCATCAATACGTATGACGGAAAAGTAAATTAAGACCCCTTAAGGTCTCATTATTCTTTGTTAACTAATGATTAACGACTTTCATATGAGTAAGAATTTCCAAAAAAAAAAGAAGAAAAAAAAACAGTTTTACGAAATAATAATATCAGTTCATCAACTTATTACACTTATTTTTAATTTTTTAAAAAGAATATTGTTTTTTCTATGCACATTATGCACATTATTCATATTTTTGTTATTTTCTTTTAATATATCTTTAATACGGCTAATTTGAAACTTTATGAAATATTGTTTTGTTTCTGCAAAACAGTTTTTTTGAATTGGAAATAAGCATCATATATCGCTTACGTTTCGTGAAACTTTTAAAACACACAAAAAAACTTTTTGGTGATAGTTAATTATTATATCAATAAGAGAGATTTCGGTATTGAAACTAAATTAATTTTCTATTTGTATTTTCCAAATAGGTAACGACGGTACCATACTTTTCTTACGTCTTATCGCCCAGGGAGATGAAAACCATTGCCATTTAAGCAGCAACCTTTTTTACGAATCGAAATGGTTTACATTACCCATAATTTAGAATTCAATACGGGAAGGTCCACGCAATAAGACCTTACGATAGATGGATAAGAATTTTTATGAAAACTACTAAATCAAATGAATGAGTATTGCTATTTCAAAAGCATTTGAGCTACCATTTCAGTATAGTAATCCAAATGTTGATTGTATTGATTATCATAACTACCTACCTAAGTTTTTTAAAGTTTGCTCTTGTGTTTTTTTAAATTTTATTTTAATGAATTTCATAAATTTTGACTCTTTATTTTTTCTTTATATTCATATTATATGAATATAAAAAAGGTTTGAAATTAATAAACATATTTAATACTTATAATTATACTACTTTATCGAACTACCATGAACAGTTTTAATTAAAATATTGTGTGATGAACGCCACCAATTTCTACTAATGGTTATATACAAAATAATAAATAAAAAATTTATTTATTATTTTGAATATAACCCTTTTCCACCAATACTAACTTTCAATTGATAAATAGCCTTTCAGAACTTTATTTGGATTTTTTTTATTTTCTATCCCATTTTCTTATTTTCATTCTATTCATATTATCTTTCTAGCTGACGCATAGAACAACATATGTTGTTTCCGTTGACTTACATCATGAAAAATACTGTCAAAAAAACAAAGAATCACACTTAACGGGCGCTGTTATTCAAAAAATCGAATTGAAAATTAGAAGGTATAAAAAATCAAAGGTTCAAGAACTAAAAAAAATACAGAAGCCATACAAAATACATACAGTTGTAGTAAATTAATATAAAAATAATTATCTCCCATTAATAATTTTAAAACAAAATAAAGACAAATTAACAATCCATTAAGAGTTCAGTGATTTCTCGCACATTATCAAGAATAATGATTGGAAAAAGTTTTATCAAAATAACCCGCAATTTAAAGAAATATAATGGGTTTATAAAATAAAATGTAATGGTATTCAAATTGGTGAAAAGAAATTTTTAGTCGAGGGCGTCTTAACTCTTCTTGAAACACAAAAAAAGGAAGATACATATTAAATTCTACAAATAATTTTCATGTATTTTGACGAATTAACCACTCTTCTCGGTGAAATAGAAAAAACCCCATAGGTCATCGTTTAACTAAACCGAAAATTGGCCGGTAAAAATTGCATAAATAATCCAGGCAAAAGGGTTCAAATGCGGCCACTTTATATGTATGACAATATGTAACCTTTACTGATATGAAGGCCCTAATGTCTTATATGTCTTTATCGTTTCCATTTCTCCTTTATACAAAAATTTTCCGTAAGTATGGGACGTTGCTATGCCGCTCGGTACGTGTCCAGAAAGCAAACGGCTAATTTAGGATGACCACAATTTATACAATGTTCATTCAATAAAATGATACGTAAATGTTTTATGTATTTAATAATAAACTTAAAACGAGTCCTCTACTTTTGTTTTTTTCGATCGATTAACAGCGGCTCGTGTGATATTATATCCATGATAATACTTCCGAGGAGGATGAAAATGATTTTATTTTAATTATATGTATCATGTAATTATTTTTAATAATTTTCTTTAATTTTCATTTTACACTGTCGTTTTATGTCGATAATGTTAGCAAAATTATTTAAGTTTACTTATTTACATGGTAAATATTACTTACTCAGAAAAAACCAAAAATATTACTCGTTTTTTTATATTTTTTTTCATGTTGAAGCACCAGTTCAATTAGAAAGAAAGAACAGATTAAATTACTAAAAAAAAACTCTCAACATTTTCTAATTTTTATATATTGGTGTTAAGAGTTAAAAATTGATTTCTATTTTTGAATTACATATAAAGTTTATGTTTCTAATATTCTATGAAATCGTTTAAAAATATATATTTCTTTAATATTGATGTAAATAAATGATATTTGTTTCGTGATTATTGTAGTATGATGTTTCATTGAAAAGTTTATGTATTGGGGTTGACATGAGTATGCCTTAAATAATGAACACAAATGTGTTAGTAATTTTTCAAACATGTTACACAAAGTTGTGAAATACGTCGAAAAAAAAGCCTCTCTAATATGGTCAGACTATTACCGTCCAAAATGTAAATGGTTTCAACGGTCAAGGTTCGCCAGGTAAAAAAAATAGTTGCGATTGGAAAATAAAAGGTTTAATATATCTCTAGTGCGATTGCTACTGAACGTTTGAGAAAAACGAGGACCTTTTCTTTAAAATACACGTGCATAACAAATGATTATTGAATGGTTTCAAATGAGTGCTCATGTGTGCTCTTTACAGTGCAGGTTGTCGTTTAAAAACCATTCAACGTGTGTCGACGGAAGGGCCAAAAGGATTGTAGGAATGACAACAAAAAAAAGATTCTAAAATCTATCATAAAAAAATGACAATTCAAAATAGTATAAAGCCATCCAACTTTTAATAAAATATTTACACTTAATAAATGCGGCATACCTCGCGTTTGTTAAAGCGAATGTAAAAATATTAAATATACAATAACTAGTTAACATTTTTTAAGACTGAACAATTTTAACCGGATCTACGAAACCATTTTTGTGTTCGTTCAATTTTCAAACATTCAAAAATGATAAAAAGAATTCATTCAATAGTATTAAACAATATTCATAGTCAATAAAAACTTTGAATGAGAAACGTTCATGTGTTAACTGACCATCCTACCAATTGAATATTCAATATAGCAGTAGCACCCGAAATAATGCAGTACGGATATCGATGCGATACTATTATCGGAAACGAATTACGCTAAACTGTGATTGGGTATTTTTATTTTATACAAGTAATTAATATACATTTCGATTGTCCATTAAGCAAATCCCTCATCCAATTTTACGATGCCATCACTTTATACAGACAGCTACTTTTATATGCATTCGCATAAAGGTGTCATTAATATTTTTTCTGGATTTTTTTACTTTCTAGAGAGTCTTTTTAGAGATTTTTTGAGAGTCATATACTTAGTAGGACTCCGTTTTAAGAAGTAAACAATATGAATGTATTTAACTCTAGAAAATTTATATATAGTTGTGGCGATAGCTGAAGTTTTAATACATTTTTTTAGAAATAATTACTTTTATTTATACCTTACGACAATAAATTTAGATAGATCAATTACATACCGAAATATTTTGGAGTACAATAAAGAAAAACGTTATAGCTCATATATACTCAACAATGATTTAGATGTTTGTCTTGCATATTTGAAAGAAATGGAAATATTCTGTTGAAACATCAATTAAAATAATGGTTTTCAAAAAACAAGCGATGAATTTATATTTAAATCACTTGTTTTGTTGAGCAATCAGATATTCAAACTTCATCATCAGGTAAACTAAAATGTATGATTTTTCTGTTCTTTTAGTCGAGGAATCTTTCAAGTCTTTCGCTTGATTGAATGTTTGCCATTTTTCCAAAATATCATTGAATGCAAATTTTGATTCTTAAAACAATAATTTGTTCTTTAGCATCAATTTGTTTGGTTTATAATCACAAAGGACTTCGGGTGTAGTTATAATAATAAGTTTATATAATTTAAAACTTTGTTTTACATATTTGCCATTAAACATATCAAATCGTGTATATGTAATTTTATCACAAATAATGTATATCCCATATGTAGTATTTGGACACCCAGATATTTGACATGGCATCGCTTTGAGCATAGACAATCTCAAACTTAAATTTACATGACGTATTACATGAAAATATTATATAATTAAATAATGTTCATCGTTTGACATATTAATTTTTTCGTCGTGTCACAACTTTGACGTGACGTAATTGTTGAAACAAAATATATGTCCTCATTGAAGAGGCCTGCGCGATTACATGGAGATAGCTTCTGTTTCAGGGACGAGCAGGACCAGAAGGGGTGACTATCGGGGACCATTAGGTAATTACGTGGCTATTTGAAACTCCCCCCTTTGCTCGGTCATGATTAAACTGCGGTCAGTCGGTCGACTATTCTGTGATACCCGCCATTTTAATTGTGGATTGTGAATTTTACAGGTAAATAAAATTAATTTGTTACGGAAAATACTCGAAATGCACGCGCTTTCTAGCGAATTAAATTATATCACGCAAAATAATAATGTCACATAATATTTTACTGAAGTAAGGATATCTTATTTAGAGATTTTATATGCTAAAACAAAAACGTTTGCATTCAACAATATTTTAGTGCGTGTCCTATTTCTGTAAATAGCTCCTAAAATACAACATTCAAAACGTTTCCCAAGCTATATCAAATCTTTAAAAGTACACTGTACACATGCAGTCAATTACATGAAATGTTTATATAAGACATAAGCAAATCAATTACACCGACGCCTCGTTGCTAACGACTGCTGATAAAGTGAAGATTTGATATAAACATAAATCATTCTTTATGCTTCAGCAGTATATTGACCAGGTCAATTATTTAAATAGCTACGTAAAAAACTATAAAAATCTTTTTTAGTGGTGGTTTAATTATGGTGGAACTCAATAATTGCGAATAACAAAAAAATCTTTACCTTGCGTTGCGATGTTTATTTATTTTTTTGTTTTCAATTAAAATGTCGTATTCATATCTTTCAATCAGTTAAAATCCGAAAAGCCATCGATGTATTTTTTATTTTTCCTACTTAACATCACCATCAAAATTCTTAAATAGGAAATACAAAAATCGATTAAGCAATTTATTTTTTCATCCTTTATTCGTTTGTGTTATTTATCACTAAAAACACAATAAAAATTGACCGGATTCAACCGCTCAATGAATTAGAATCTAATTTTCGTACAACTTACATGACCCTGTTAAAATATTTGTTCAAATCGAATCTTAATTGTATCTACAAAAAAAATCAATGCATATGAATAAACTACATTTACGCGCATCGCTTGCGTTTTTTATTATTGATTCTATTTCCAACTTTTTCTTGTAATTCTGGTTAAAGAAAAATATATATGCGATTACTTATTCCAGAGTATTTAAACAAAGTTATTGTATAAAATAGTAAAAAATATAACAGTTTTTGTTGCTGTTTAAATATGTCAAATAAATGTATCCGGTTAATATTTATGTCGTAGTGTAACCTCAATTTAACGCATATTTTATTTTTATGAAGTCTTATAATTTGCCTGCTTCAATGAATGTCGTCACTAGTCTCCGCCCAAAACACGACACAATCAATTTCATTGGATGTCAACAATAACTAATTGTGCTTATACAACAGATTTACTGGAATTAAATGCAACTTTGCACAATAACCATTCGCACAATGAGGCGTTTGTCAAACTGCAAACTAGGGCAAGCTACCGATAAAAACCTTTAAGTATGTTGACTGTATTTCATAAAATACATATTTTTATAATTACATTCCAAATATATAAGATTACTTTACAGTAATGAGAAAGTAAAAATTTACACTGTTCACTGACTGTGCGATTATTTAAAATAGATCAAAATACAAATACTCACATAGTACAATTTTCACAATTTCTTTATATCAAGATCAGACCCGGTTTCACTCATGATGAAAATATTAACCACTACAACAATAATTTCATTTCCCCTTATTTTATTCTTATTAATGAAAAGTATATGATTATTTTTAAATCTAACTGGATTTTATCATTAAAATTATTAATTATATTGTGATTATTAACTTGACCAACTGATTTTGTTGTCAACATTCAGTTGATAATTTTTGCGATGGGCAAAACCGGTTCTGGTCTTAGTAATATAAAATTGTGATTTTTTTTAAATAATGCTGTTTTGAGAATACCAACTACAAAATTTGTGCCTGAATTTTAAAAAATGTTAAAATATGTGCAACAGTTTCATTCTTCTCAATATTTTTTTAATGTTTATTAATAGTGATAATAAATAGTCTGTATCTAAAAATGGTATTTTACTTGCAGATCACCACTCTTTTTGAATTATTGAATTTGGCCCTTTATTCAAAACGTTTTCCCTCCCCTGACCTACATCGTTAAAATATTTCTCCGGCGACAGGCAGCGTGTTTTCAAAGCATAGAAAATATTATACCATAAATTTTATTACAAACGCATATTTACTGTTTCTTCTAAATCATATCACTCCTAATGTTGGCTTAAAGATTAACCAAAGTAAAAAATCGATTTTTTAAAATTTTATCGACAAGCTGTCAGCACATTGTTAATAATTATTTTTGTTCATCTAACAAATTTATTTTATATTGATATTATCACATAGTTCTCACAGTATTTTAGCATCATAGCATCATTATATAAATAACCTAAACATCGTATTTGAAAAATTAGGAAGTGGAACAATTCTCACATATTCCATTACAATAATGAATTGTCAACAAGCAAAGATGAAGTCATATTTTACCAAGAAATTTTAAAGATTGGATCATTCACAAATTCAGAAAAAAAAATATAGAATATTTTGTGAATCATGAGACAGTGCTTACCTTGTTGTTATTAAAATCGTATGAAATCTCTTTCATATTTACGTTGTTTCCCGATCAAATGGTGCGACGAGGAAGCTAAACGGATAGTCGAATAATACAACTTCTAAAGAGTGGTTCCCAAGTTTTATTGCTAAGGCGGCACTGTACGGTGCATTCATCCATTGCAGTGTTTATTGAAGTAAAGGCGATTGAGATGTTTCTTTTTATTTAGATCTTTTGATCACAAATACTTTTAAATGCCTTTAAGTTTACAATTGGTGTAATTTAACGATTGTTATATTCATATGTTTACCACCGAGTGCTAGTGAGTTAATTTGCATTACTAAATACCTTCAGATAATTCTGTTTTACTTCGGAGATTCCGCAATATGGAAATGTAATATTGTGACGCTTTGCGTACAATACCAGATTTATGAAAACAACTTATTTTAGAGAAATAATAATTAAATGTTTCCATGAATAAAAAACAACGTAAATTTTATATTACTGTCTTTGACACAAATATATGTTCATAAAATTATTATTTTTTAATTATTTAAACAAAATAAGCTATAGAAAAACTATGAAAGATAAAATATTGACTAAAAATTAAAATTTTCCACATTTGGCATGCTGATTAATTCATACTAAAGTGATCATTTTTCTTTAAAATATCGAATAATGTTCAACAAAGTTTCGATTTACTATCGATACGTTATGATTTACTAATATAATGATAACATTGTACATTTATGAAAAACGTATCATGAATTAAAAAGAACTTCTGTGACCATCCGAGGTGGGTTTTGACATCCAATTAAATCTCTCATCATCGATCGCTACCGGGTGGTTTAAGTTTACAACATTCCGAATTGGTGCTTAAACAACTCGACAGTCTTCGACAACACAATTTAGTGAAATATTAATCACGATCGATAGTTTTTAATTAAATGTGCTAAGCATACGATTTCACTACCTTACATTTATCCCAACAATCGTTTTCTTCTCGGAATATCCCTTTTTTATATATATTACATATAAAATATAACTCTACTGTGTTTGAGCTTTGTTCAGTGTTAGTTGATAAAAATTTTGATAGTTTGAAAATATCAAGGTTAAAAAACGAATAAAAAATCATTTTGGTTAATATAGATATTGAAATATAAATAGTTTTCTATGATCTTTTATATGTTTTTATTTCATATTGGACATTAACGTATTTGTGTACATACCGATTTTGAACAATATAGATCTTATGATCATTAATTAACCCAAATAGCGTGACAATAATTAGATATGTGTGTAAATATGCAATGTCTTCTATTGTAGAATGTGCATACACACTGCATACACATTACACATTTAACAGCTGAGACACTTTGTCCTATTGTTAAAGACACCACGTGACAGATGAAAGCTGTAACATTGTTTCCCGCCGAAACCTCCAAAATGGCTGCCATCAAACGTTCACATTTATCAGGCGAACGCCCATAGCCCGACGCCCACCCATTCGCGTTATTAATTATTCATTGAATCAAGCGAAATCAAAACCAATTTCACGCTTCTTTGCCTGTTCACATATTATCCACTAAAATCTACACCCCTTCGATGCGCCACGTTCATCTAAACACCCCCGCACACGCGTGCAACTTTACATAGATTGTAGTCAGCGATTTTCCAATGTTACTTACCCGTGAAACAAAATATTCTCAATTATCTGCGAAACAAATTTTATGTATCATTTCCACACCGTATTATGATAAGCAATATTTCATAACCCGTATTTCATACTGTAGTGAGATAAAAAGATCAAAATATTTGGTTCGATTTCCGGCTTGGCCCAAAAGTAAAGTTAATTTTTAATTGGAATTTTGTTAATATAATATTACTTATCAATAAATTTAAAGTATTATTAAAAATATTTTTGATATCTTCATTTTCTATAAAATTCCGTCTGTCAAGACTATATATAAAACTTGATATACTTTTAAATTATTTTATATGTTTTTCATCAAGTTTCCTTGATATTTCTCTATTCACATAGCAATATCAACATATAGCATATCAACAGGTAGATGACTAAGCAAAACGATGTTTAAAAATTGAGGAAAGATTATGTGTGCGACCTTAAAGTACAAAGTTACTCTAGAAGTCAGTTAAGAATTGATTAAGTTAGAACAACTTTTTTTAACTAAAAATCATATCTCACACAGTTCTTGATGAAAAATAAACACCCGATTTATTATTTATTCACAATCGGAATTCGTAAGGATATTTTTTGATAATTTTTCCTTTGGATAGCTTTCGAATATACAAATCTTTATCAATTTACTATAGCAATAATACAAACAGCAGAGACATATAAAAATTCAGTAGGATTCAAATAGTTTCAGTGAGAAAAAAAAATCATAAAATCTGTTTTATTTTCTAAAAAAGGTTAAAAATCAGACCTGATTTCATCGCCAACAAAGATGTATGTAATACTTCAGTATTTGCCATATAAAAAAAATAGTCGACCTTCAAAGTAAATGTAAATATAATGTTATGCAATTATTTTTTTATAAATTGGATAGAAAAAGTTTATATGAATACACTGACTCGCAAGTGTTGCAATTTTGTGGTGCTGAATTGCTCGTGTGTATATGTGATAAATAGCAATCACCATAGACATCGTTACTTATGTAATTTATTATTGCAAACGCGACGCAGAATATTATGGCAACATAAAATGCAAGCTTTTGCGGGTGGGCGCTGCACTGTGACTCAGTGACGCGATCAAACGAGCGGTCTGCGTCACTAATGAAAACCATTGTTGTTTTCTTTTACATTTAGATATGAATAATACTTTGGCATATCAGCGTTTTCGCATGAAAACTAATCGATATTATCGGTTCATTGTATTTAAATTTGGAACTTTAATTTACTTCATCTCACAATATAGAAAAAATACATGATCTTTTGCGATTTTTACATGAATTCATTTCCTTGTTGAACATTTGTTTATCAATCGAATTGAATCATAAAAAATATAAAATTTCGCAAAGATAACACATATTATTTATGTAAAGATATTAAACTTCATCACCCATTGCAGCGTATGCATAGGTAACATCTTTCGTATCGATTGGTATTGTTGTCTGATCATTAGGCTTTACGTAGTTCAACGGACACTGCGTACTACTAATATTTTCCTCAAACTTTGTAAAAACGATTTTGATCAAATTTTTCTTAAAAAATGGATATCCCATAAATATATATGATTTCTGAGCCCGGCTGTTATTTTTTCCTCTAATTAATCCTATATCAGAAAGATCAAAACAAATACGTAATTGAAAGCGAAAATGAATACCTCCTTAAAAATCAAGTCAATCAAATAACGAAATTTAAATCGTTTGATTCATTTGATTGCTCCATTTTCTACTTCAATTTATCACTTCATTAAAGCCACGGCCGTGATTATTATATAAAAAAACAATGAATTAAAATTCTTATAGTAGAATATAAATCAGGTTATATAATCAATATAAATTACTCACTAAAAATACATTTCTATAAAGTAAATAAACTGGTATGTATATAATAATCACAATAAATTTCGGCATCACACCATCGCCAGCAGTATTCGAATGAGGTTATATATTATTAAATACAGTTTTTGAAATAATTTATATTTATTGAAAAATAAAAACATTTCATTATCTTGCTTAAATCGTTTCGTTACTAAATCCATTAAAAATTCAAACGAATTCCCAATCAAAAAAACCTCGCAATAAAACAGTTAAATCCCAAATTATTTCATTAAATTGCATCCATTTATAATTTCATTCCCTAGCCGTGATGCGCCGCGATATTTGTCAGCGTGATCCGATGGCAATTTTTCATTCCCACCATGAATATTCATTTTCCGACCTGGCAGCCCCGACCGCCGCCATTTTAGCACCGGGCCGCCGATACAATTTTCCCTCCGATTTTATTTTGTTTTATTTTATTTTATTTTTTTTGCGAGGAAAGTTATCCAGATTTTTAAGCCGTGAGACGCCATTGGCTGCCAGGCTAGGGAGATATAAAATATCAAAGAAATATGGCGCACCGGTGACCCGTGAAATTGCCGCTTGTCACACCTATACACAGAACGAAACCAGTGGTTCCTGACTCAGCAAAATTTATATTATGCTTTGTAACAATGAGATTAAAGATTAACAAAACACTTCTTGTTTTATTTCGGTGTTCTAGTTAAACTGTATGAACATGTGATATTCATTGTTCGTATTCCGTTTTTTATCTTTATCAATGCATGTAACTAAGGCATCGTCAAAATTAAAACCTTGAAAATTATTTTTTTACGCTATTTCACAGAGTATGCGGTAAACGACAACAGCACTCAAACACATAAATAAATTCTATTTGAAATAGAAGACATTCGTGCCCATGAAAAATGAGTATTTAAAAATAATACGTCTTTTAAATTATAGAAAAAATTTATAAATGTAGAAAAAAAATGCAGAAAACAGTTGATCAGTTAATAGTGCTTGCAATAAGCGAAATGGGTCGTGATCATAAAACATGTTGTTGAAATAAGTACTAAAAATGTGTTTTTATTATTTAAAATATCATGCCTTTCTATCAATAAGTAACACCTTAAAAGTGAGTTTCTTCAGTGTTAATATATTTTTTAATTAACGTAGTAATGTACTAGTAATTGTATTTTTATTTGCCCAGTTGTAAACGTATTATTAGTAAATTTCTGAGAAAATATATCTGCATTCTATAGCTTAATAACGGCGGCAATGCTATGGCCGTCACTTCAACTAAATACGCCGGACAGATCTTGTTATTATAAAACACTCCAAAGTTTGGAAAATAACTACAAATATGTGTGTTTAAGGAACAAAATATCGTTTATACCTCGGACAGAAAACGAAAATAATAAAAAATATATAATATTTTACGAATCGTTAAGTTATCTAATTATCGTGTTTTAATATAAAAAAATTCTTCGTTTAAATCATGGCACGAGATAAAAAATTTATATGAATTATTTGATGGTTATTTGATGAGATAATGTCTCCAGTGTCAGTCATTCATTTTATAAAATTGCTAAAGTCTATTGACATAGTCAGCATGGAATTCTTTTCAAAGTATTCAACATAAATTTTGAAATTCCATGAATTCGTGTTATTCATATACGTCACACTTCAGGTGTGCTCGATCTATAGCGCATATAATTTTGCCCACTGTCAAACTGATAAAGTTTGGGCTCTTATTTATGACAGAACTTTATGAATTGTAAGTTGCTCGGTATATTATAGGGACAGGGTGTGGATATTGGAAAAGGGGTCGGCCATGAAATAGCGCAATTTTCTCTATGATTACGAAGTATTCTTTTGCAACCTTTCAGAAAATAATTTCATATCCTTAAAAAGACGTTCTTTATTACTAAATATTTTTCGAAATGTTAATTAAATCTAATTAATTGAGCACTTAATAATTATGAGTTTGAAATAAAAATATTTTATACAACATAACTTTTAATAGATTATTGATCGGCATAATCAACATTTCATAAGAAAATTATTAAAGAAAGGCATCTATGAGTTGAGAATTTTTTTGCAAAAAGGTTCAATTGATTGATTGAATTGGCATTCACTTGTAGAACTTCATTATAGCACGGTGAAAAAAATAGCAATGTATTTTATGTCTACAAAATTATTTTTTTAAATATAGTTGATAGCTATTTCGGCTCACGCCATCGTCAGAATTATCCTATACTATAATTTTGTAGAACTAAAATACATTGCAATTTTCAATTGCCTAAACACTTTGATACCAAAAGCATTGGTGTATTCAGTATTTCCAGAAAATCATATGTTTCAAATGAAAATCTCCAACATACATCTGATTATAGAAAGATTTCTTTACTCTGGTACCAAAATCATAATTATCTATATGTCAAATATCTACGACATAAGAATAAAAGCCCATTTCTTAAGCTCATGCATATGAAAAAAAGTCTTACTTTTAATTTGTTGTTGATACAAGCCAGTGTACGTAAATGTCTATAGTAAAATTTTATTTATATATTAAAACCGAAAACTTTTACGGAATTTGTGATTAAAAACATATTCTCATTAAAATTGTCAAAATAAATAATAAAAAACTAGTTGTACCATTCTATAAAATTTATATTTCAAAATCTTTTTAAGTAACGGGCATTCAACTGGGCTTATAGCAAAAGGAGTCATATATAAACAATTTAAGCTATGGTTAAAAGCTTAATCTGAAAGCAATTGGATTTAGCCGGACAAGTTTAGGGCCTCAAGTCCTTTCACATCCTGCGACGGGCAAAATTACCGCACAAGTGCACAGCAGAACACCGACGCGACGCTACACGACGCCTCAGTCGACTTCTGGCGTCCAACGGTAGGCACAAACTTTCTGACGCCAACCCAACTGTGAAATAAACCGACAATGCACTGCCCTACCTAGCCGCACGTCCAGTCGTACAATACAATTCATCAAATGTGAACGTTTACTTGAATAACGTATTCAAGACAGGTAGAGAATAATAAAACCTCGACTTGACAAAATTCTTGAGCCGCTTGTTGTACATAAAAAAAATATTACCATATTTATATTATCTGGACAAATTTTTTCCGAAGATTCTGTGAACTATTAACCTCAACATTTCAATCCCAGTTAAAAACATTTCATGTTACAATTTACGATATCGACTGAGTGTGCTCGATGGAATTTAAATTTCAAGTCGTGAGTGACAAAACATGTGAAATCGTACGAAGTTTAAACAATTCAAATTGCACATTGTATTAACGGCTCTTTTACTTGATGCTAAAAACATCATGTCAACAATATTGGAAAGCCTTTTGATCTTGATAAAAAAGTAATAAGCGACCCTTTCAAGATAGATGAGAACGAAAGGATTCAAAAATAGCACAGTACGGCGTCTCTTAAAATCCGTCTAATGATCATATGAAACGTCCGTGAATTTATTTTATCTAACCATTGGAATAGCAAAAAATCTATTTTATTTTTTAATTGTTTAAATATTTTTCCATTTTAAATTTATTTATTTTATTCAACTTTTGTTAAAATTATTTAGTACTATTGTAATGTCACTCACTTCACTTGAATACAACTATACATTCGTAATTTTATCATAGAAGCGAATTAATCTCACTCTTTCAACCAACGATTCACGACTTTGAAATTATGATTTAATTGCTCTGTTAATATTTGTTAAACGAAGGATTTCCTACTAAGAATGTCATCAAATATTAAGTTTAAAAAAATACTGATTATTATGGGATTTTTTATATAATATTCAAGCACTTGGAAAAAAACTATGAGACTTAAAATAATGTTATAACTTATGAAATCGAATTAAAATGCTTAATAAAATTTCAATGTCAGTTTGAATTGTTGAAACTTTGTACGATTCTATAGGTTTGTGGGACACATGAAAAGTCGTATAATACAAATTTAAAATATGGTGTTTAACACAGTAAATGCTGTAAGACTGTCGTTTTTTTAGTTTAAGTCACCGTATGGACTATTTTATAAACATACATTTTAATCATCACAGCGAGAGCTGAGAATTAAAGTCAGCAAACTATATACTATTTTGATGCAGAAGCAATATCTTTAGAGCTTAAAACTAGACTGTAAATTATATTTACACTTGATAATGGTTTATTATCATCATCATCATAATCATCAGCCGGGGTCGATCCACTGCTGGATGAAGACCCCCCTCTGCTTTTTTTTCCAGGGGGGTTGTTTGGACATAGCAACACCACGCTGCCCCGGCGGGTTGGTATTCGGTTTTCTGTCTGGGTTTTCCTTCCCATAATGGTTTATTATATAAGGGAATTTTATTTTAAAAGTTCCACACAGAAATCTTCACACCTGTGTTTCTTGTAAATGTTTTAGATTAATCAAACATTAACTGTAAAACCTTTGCAAAACAGTTAATTTATACATATATATCTTCAATTTATTCAAGGGGTGCACACTTCAAAACATTTGACACAGTGCTGTACTTTAATTATATTATAATTATTCACGCATTTTAATATGCTTTGCTTCTTTCGTCAGGTGCTGTAGGAAACAGTTGCTAATTTTAATGCCAGACTAGCATCTCGTACTTCATCCATCACTAATTTTCATTTTTTTTTTTTTGTCACTAGTTTTTTAGTCACTAGCACTTTTTCACTGTATTGTTCTATTATCGTAAACCAATTAATTTCAATTCGTTATCGAAAGATAAAAGGATTTCATAATTTAATGATATGTTATATAAATCTATCGTTGAATTTAATACAATAGTCACTTCTGTTTTTTTAAATATATTAATGCATCAAGAGAGACGTTATTTACCCATCGATAAGCATTTAACAACAATCGATTGAGATGCTTTCTATTGTAAAACCAGATAGAAATTAGAATTGAAAATTTTTTTTTCAAATTTGCTACAGAATCTATCGGGTATAAAGTATTCCAGCTTAATAAAATATTAACTACATGGCATTTTTTCCAACAATGTTTGCTTTATAGTGTTACAATAAGTTGTAAGATATATGAGATGATAATGAAATAGCAAAATGATAAAAAAAACGTTTCATGAAGTCTTCAAAAATGATGTGTACCCTATGACTACTGTGATATAGTGATTGATAACAGAATAATATTATTTATGATATTCTTGCTATGTTTATAAATTTTTCTCTTTGATACTTATGTAAAGAGGTCCATTTGATTTCATCAGTGTAAAAGGCCGTTAAATAAAATAAAGTATCATGTTTAATTAATTCTACGAAGATTTTTCAGGCAGAAATATGCTTTTTAAAATAGACTTTTGCTCGCATTTACATATTATAAAGTTTATTTTATAAAGATAAATAGAAAGCATACTTGCCCACATTGAATGATTAAGGATAATATTTTAAATGCTTCTTATTATGACGGTAAATTTCTGAATTACCACAGAGTAATTAAAGTATTTTAAACAAATTTTTAACATCAAGTAAAATTGTTTTTGTAAGTATAATAATTCATTTATACATAATTAATCTGGAGCCGTATAGGTTAATTGTTAAAATAGATCGATTATAAAAAATATCTGCTTCTCAAAACGTCCGTCAAACTTGTCAATTAGAACTATCATGTCGCAGTGGTGTACCTCTATCTTATGAATTCGTCTTTGAATCTCTAGCAATCGTAGTTGTATAACTCACCGCTGGTAGATTAAACGGCGTGTCAAATTTGTTTCAAATTTGAATAACAATGAATATTAATGGCTTGGCTATTCTAAATACAGAGAATATTATTTCGTGGGATTGAAGACACTGTTTCAATTTTAATGATACAGTAGCTTAAATAGCACTTAGTGTACAAGCTAGGTCATAAACTTTTTCTGATATATTATAATAATATATTCTCAAAAATTATTGCCGATACCTTTGAACATATTTGGTTTATGTGCATCATCATTATTATTATATGATTTATTATCAGTCTTTATATTGTTTCACTTGTTTTATTATTGATAATAACGCTTTGGTCACAGGATAAAATAAATATATTTCATATCTTTTTTATTTTAAGTGATCAAAGTTGATTTACCAAATGTCTGCAATACAAATATAAACTATATATAAACAATAAGAAAACATTAGCAAAATATTTTTTTTGTAAAAACAGTATTAAAATCAGAGTTATACATCTTTAAGCATCATATAATTATCGTGAGATAGTTTCAAACAGTTTTTAATGTTTTATAATTAGTGATACGATATTTAAAATTTTAAGCAATGATTATTTACATTACATTACATTAGGTACATTTTCTTAAATTAATTTTGGTTTATTTTTGCCAATATATTTCATCAACTCTTCAACCAAAATAATTTGGTTCGAAATCATTCACCTATAGATATATAATATTATATCGTTATAATAAATTATGGAAAGGAGATTTTTATAAGAAAGAAATTCGATATTTTATTTTACTACATATTTCATTATTTGATTGAAAATAATGATTTTTTTTTTTATTTAATGATGCACATTGCTTAAAAATATTTTTTCGGTATTTTGCTTATCATTTAAATGAGATATTGAAACAATTTAAATTAATGTAATCAACTTACTCAAAGTAAATTTTGGTTGATTTAATTCATTCATTATTAAGGCAATTTTCTAAAACATTCGCTATCGTTATCAATTTAACTGGGTTTCCCGAATTTTCTTCGTTAATAACAGAAATAGGCCACTCTCGTATTCCGCCACGCAGAAAATTTACATATGTGGGGTTGATAATATTTAACACCCTTGCTTCTATTGTTGCGTATTATTCCGATTGCCTATTAGACTGGTGCCAGGCCGCAATACAAAGAAGAACAAACGCTATTCACTGCTCACTATACACTCGTTATATTGATATGAATGCATTACCATTTCTGTAATACTCCTTAGTCTAAATGTAATGATTCAACTACAATATTGCTTTCAATAAATAATCGCCTTATTTTTTAATATCTTAGAGTGACATACTTTTGTTAAAGTACAATTGTGAAACTGACTCGAAAGTATCATTATTTGGCTCAATTTTAGGATTTTAATTCATTAATAAATCGTCGACAATCGATATGACCCACTCATATAAAACGTAAATGAAACTTCCAATGTCAACTACACACATAAAAATAGTTATTAACACATCTGCATTAAGAAATTAAATTTTATTATATATTAGAAAACACAATCAGCAATCGTATTATATCATTTTCCTTAGTTTTTTACTTCAAAAGTAGCATTTAATTTGAAAAAAAAAACAAATACATAAAACGTTAAGCTTTAAATGCAAAAAAATCTCAATGTTTATGTACGGTTTCATATTTTTTTGAATTCAATATAAACTCGACATTTAACGTAACATTAAAATATTATATTAAAAGTTTTGTTCTATGTGAAATTTCTTCTTGTCGTTATAAAAATAAATTATTACTTATCGTTCGTTATATTCATGAGAATGAGACAACGTGTTATCAACGATAACTGAAAACCGATAAAAAATTTATGTTCATGAGCAGTGATTTAATATCTCTCAATCGCATTAAATGCATTTATTCGCACCTCATATGAAATGCCGCTCTTGGAAATTACTGGCTACATAAAATCTCTGTAATCTTTAATGCATGATGCGCCTTTTGTCTTCATAATCATAATTTAAGGTTTGAATTGCTGAAACTTTTCACGACTCACATTTTTGTCACTCGTTTTCCTCCTTTCGGAATCTTCATGCATCAATCATTTTTAAAATAATTTGATAATGAAATTCTGTCAAGCATTTCTTTAATCGATTTCATTAGTAATAAAGTAAACGTTTTTTTTTTTTGATAAAATTTGAAAATTCGATGAGTTATGATACTTAAACCAGAGTGATCATGTGAGTCTTGCTCTCCTTCCGTTAATTAAAACGGCTTCCCTCGAAACTGCCCATGGCTTACAGTTTCTATTATATTCTTGTTAAAATTAATAGTATTTCATAATATTTCCGAATGCGGCTGTCGCATATGGCTGCCTGGAATAACGAAATATTTTCCGTTCACTTTGTTAACTCGAAACTATGTTTCCAAAAGTTTTAGCGAAATAAACTTATCCATAAACAAAAAGTTAATTGATATATTACGAATACACAAGTAATCCATACACAAATTATCTTACATTAATAAATCAATGCTTTTATACAAAAGCCTTTTTGTGGTTAATACTGTTTGACATGTTTAGTGGCTTAAGAGGTGTTAACAATAATAAAAAAAACATCTAACTATAATTTCGAAATTTATAACGTAGGGATACCTTCTGATTTTAAATAGGCTAATTTCGAATTTTTATCTAAAATGTTGGTATAGTAAAATAAATTGGTTAGTAAAATTCATCATGATATAGAATTACCTCATAGGATAATATTATATAGTTTATGTAATTTATCTTATATTTAAAATACGTAAACTAATTTTTAACAAAACATTCTGCTATCAAAATATGTGTATCATTTCAAAATTTACGGGACAATTTCATAAAAAAATCATGATAAAAACACTTTTATTTAATGCTGTGTTGGCTTTCTGTGCAATTATAATTACTAGGGTTTTAATTTTATGATAGTGTGATTAAAAAACTATATAAATAGTTATTACTAAATTCTGTTTCAGCAATAATTTTAACGGCTAAGGTTTTAAAAATAACACAAAGGGCTATACAAAAAATCTTATACAAAAACTTTTCATTGCAACGAAATGGCGGCGCGTTCGCGCTCAAAATGAGATGGATCCATCTCGCGGCTCACCGCCGATGTTTACTCGTGAGACTGAGTTTCCCGCCATCTCTCGTCCGGAAGCGGGACTCGTCCGTATTTTTCCCGTGGTTTCATAACCTTTGACGCCACCGCCGCCTGCGTTTAATTAATTTTTCCCTCTTTGACATTTTAATTAGCAACAACCGCAGTTAGCGCGTGAAAAACGTTGATGTTATGACGGATGAATTGCAGCGCGCCATTATCAATTTTACGCTGCTTCTGCTACCGTCTCGCATCATTTACATCAATAGCGCGTATTTATTTTTTATTAATATATCCAACTCATATCGATGTTTTATTCTTTGTATTAATTGAATCGATTCTGTTGAAGCGTATTAGCGCAACAGTATTTTTTCATATCAAAATTGAAATCTCACAAATAGATTTATCCCAAAAACATGTATGTACTATACAAAAATAAAGTACAATTTTTATTTATACCAGCTTTTAGCACTGATAATCTGTTAAATATCTCTTCATGGAGGCAAGATTCTTTATTCAAACAATAAAAAAACATTTGAAAAAATCAGTTGATAATGCTCGCGATGAGCGAAACCGGTCCTGATCAAAAAATATATTGTGGAAATAAGTACTAAAAAAATGTGTTTTTATTATTTAAAATAAAAAAACAGTCTGTAGAACTATTTCGACACTTTATATTATTGGGATAATAACCGATTTACGCTCATAATGAGCATTATCAACTAATCAACTGAGAATGCTCGCGAAAAGCAAAAATATTCATGATTTTATAAACATAAAATTGTGGAAACAGAACTAAACTTTTTTTTGTAGTATTGAAATGCCAACATTAATGTAGGAAAAGCGCAAAATTAATAACCCTAAAAATTTTAAATAGATGCATAATATTTTTTTTCAATCAAAATTATTGTCATAGTTTCGCAATGTTAGATTACTTTTTAGATACGCTAGAAACGTGAGACAACTGATTTTCTTTTTAAATCATAATTTTTTCACAAGCAGCCTTATAATACCTTGTTATATTATTATACATTCATGCGTATGGTTTTGACCAATTCCCAAAATATCAATAAAATAGTCAATTTGTGAAGTACTAATAATCATTATATATTTCAAATAATTTTAATTATTTACCTACTGACTTAGGATTTAATGGTTAAAGAAAAATTGAAACGAATTTTTCAGCCCCTTCTTTGAGGAAAGACTAAAAAACCTTAGGGTTGAAAATTCTCCATAGTAAGCGGATTATAGATTACTGAAATCAAAATATAATAACCTTTAGAATCAAATGTCATACACGGAAAGACTTTCTTTTACTGACACTTTTGTTCAGTGGAAATTTATTGATTAGAGTAGTAGCTCAAAAATTCGGCTTTCTTTTGAAAAATTGATGGTTTCTAACTGAGTATCAAAGTATCGAATTTATTGTAAATGTGTTCGTAACAAGTACTATTAAAATTTCTCATTTTTTTTTACTTTATTTTACCTTACTCCAGAAACAGCGCAATGTTAAATCACACATTTTTATTCTTCTGCTTTTATTACACATATTTTTTATACATTAATTTAACTGAAGGTTATATTCTGTATGCATCTCCGTCGTCAATAATCGTGCAACAGTATCGATTAGTCAATAAACGCAATGTTCATAAAAATAAACTTTATTCAAAACGTTAAATCCAGGGAGTGTCTGTTCGTAATTTTTTGAGCAAAAACTGGAATGTTAAACCCGTTCACCACAATAGAGCACGAACTTTGAAAAATTACCCAACTCGTTATCGAGGTTTTTTTTTGTATTGTACTTGAAAAAATATTCAACAGTAATAGGTGAACGAGCAGTTTACTAACAGCCATTTTCCATAGGGTGTTAAATATTCAAATTGGCTCAATTTGCATGGAGAGGCATTTTCCAGTTGTTACTAAACACTTTTCAGCAAAGTTATCATAAAGCCCAAAACGCGATTGGGAATTGTCTTATTGAAAAAATGTCATATTATTTTTTTTTAACCATAACTAATAAGAACAGCGAACCGTTAATCATAATTAACTTATAACTAAATTTTTTTTTTTATTATTTATAAAACTATGTCAACTCCTTCTAGCTTTTATTTTTTAATTTAGTACTCTTTCTGGTTACTTTTATACAATGATGAATCAATAGATTAATTCAAGTGCACGAATGTTGGTGTTGTTTTCATCATATCTCACTCACTTTAACTTGATACTGAAAACGGTTAGCAAAAAAAACATTCAATTGATCATTAAATTTAAGCCGTTCTTTATGAGACAAATTTAAAATAATCAATAAAATTGATGGAAAAATCAGTTTTGGATTAAAACTTTTAGTTTTTGGCCATTTTCGTTTCATAAAACTCTACTAATATAAATGTATATAAATACAATTGATGATAATTGAAAATTTAACACGGTGAAAAAATAGCAATTTATTTTAGTTCTACAAAATTTCTAACTCTTCTTTTCTACTCTTTCTTCTACAAAAGTTCTATAAAATACATTGCTATTTTTTTCAGCGTGTAATAATGAGGTTCTACCAAGTGAATGCCAATTCAATCAATAAATTGAAAATTTATTTTTTCTGTGGAATATAGTCAAGCTCGAAATTATTTAAATATATTTTACAAGACTTTAAGAAGTACACATCTTTATATGATTTAAGAAGCTGAACACTAAAAATATTTTTTTCTTATTAATAATTGAAATGAAATTGAAAACAAGATTGATTCATTTTCATTTCTTCAATAATTCAACTAGTGGACAATATGTAATTCAGTTGCTAAAATTTTGTCTCATAGGCTAATATTTACGCGGTTTTGTTGCATGATTTTTTATAGAGAATCTGGGTACTATTATGTCGACTAACAACCGTAACTAATTTAAATATTCAAAAGTAAAAACGGGGCAAAAATTCTGCAATTACTTTCAAAATATTCACGGTAAAAAATGAAAACGGGCTAGTTTTTATTTGTGTATATGCCTATGATTAAGGTCTGGACATCGCACCAGGGCGAGAGAGTTCGCTTTACCGCAGGCTGCTGCATTCTGGTTAGCGTCAATGGGTGAAATGGAAAATATTTGTAAGCGGCAAACAATTTGGCGCCAAAAATATACGAAATTGGATCATAGAATAATCATTTTAGTATTCAATGATTGATTATGTTGCTAATAATCAAGTTTATCTACAAGTATAATATATACGGGTGTTTGTATAAATACGAAGGATTTTTTTATAGTTAGTTGGAAATTGTTAAATTTTTCAAGGATCACCGAATTGGTGGAAACCTCTGATTGAAACCTTTGAAGTCCTGATCATAAAATTTTATTTGAAAATAGTACTAAAAACGTGTTTTTATTATGTAAAATATAATGCCTCTCCACCAAGTAGTGTCAATTAACACCTCAGAATATTTTAAGTAATGTATCCTCAGCCAAATCAGCTCTACTAATTTCAAAATTTCTAACACGGTGAAAAAAATAACAATGTATTTAAATTCTACAAAACTATTTTTTTAAATATAGTTGATAGCTATTTCCGCTCACGCCATCGTCAGAACTATGCTTAAACAAACATTTGCTTATCTATATATAGCTGTGTAGAAAGGTACACAACATATCTTCTCTCGTGTTTTAACGACCTAGCTTGTTTCTTGCTCGCAATAAAACTATTTTTTTTCCAAAAATTGTAAATGAAACTAAAAAGGCGACTATGTCAATAAGTTTACATGTGGCACGGAAATAGTCTATTACGGATCAAATCAGACAGAGCAGAGGGTTAAGTAATGGAGAAGACAATATATTAGTTTGTTCGTTAAGAATCCTTTGTGATAGTTGATGTCTATTGATTTCCAGCTGTTCCAAAACCGTCATCCTGCGACCCTTACTACAAAGATGCAAACACTTAGGCGCTGGGTTTGAATCTATATTATGTGATTATAACGTGATTAGCGAATTGTGAATCTGTTTTTTCAACAACAATCATTCAACAGTAATACCAATTCAATCAACTCATAATTTATATTTCGCAAACATCAGTTTTATAAGATTCATAAATTTTATTTAAAAATAACATCACAACGAACACTGTCTATTTTAGTTTTAAAATTAATTGCTATATTTTCACCGATTTATAATGGAGTCCTACAGGGTAAATGCCAATTCAATCATTAATATCATAACGCTTTAAATTTTATAAATCATGCATTTTATATGCAAAAAACACTATAAAAACTTAAAGTCACAATACTTAGAATAAAAACTGTATGAAGATGAATTGTAGGCATCGTGTAGCTTTGTATGGCCATCTCGATAAATCACATAGACGTCGCCTACATGTGACGTCACTTTTGATTTAATATGGGAACACGTAATAAACCTCACTTTGTGTATATATTGGAAATATTGTCAACGTCATCTCCTTCCAGGCGTCTCTCTTAGTTATTTTAATAAAATAAAGCATTTTCCACATCTTTTTTTAATTGAATTTAAAAAATAATACTTTACCTTTTAAAATTAATAATAAATATATTGCTCCATACGGTTATATGAGAACTGATTTTTGAGACAGACGATCAACCTTATAACTTTGAAATAATTTAAAATATTAAATAATCGGGATAGACGAAGAATATATATTAGTTAATCAAACACTTTTTTAACATCTTAATTCGTTTTAAATATTGCTAGTTTCCACAAATACATTGAAATAAGATCGATTAAAAATCAAAATTGCTATATGGCTACAACAAAAAAGCATTGACCATACGGCTGTTAAATCAGTGTATTACATATAGAAGCATAAATATGCTATCAACGAAAAAATAACTTATTTGAATTGTTACTACTTTGTACGATTCCATATGTTTTGTCACTAACGACCTGGTTTCGCCTTTCGGCATCTTCAGGCATTCTAACACACGGATGCAACAGAACTGACTTACGGTTTGTTAGTGACAAAACATATGGAATCGTACATAGTTGTAACAATTCAAATTAGATATTGAAATTCCATCAAGCACCTTCAGTTAATATCGTAAATTAGAAAAAATAACTGTTGAAATTGCATTAGGCGTTCACACTGAGAATTTTCGGAATTGATTATAGTTTTAGAACAGCTATTGCTAGTTTATATCGAAAAGTTCTCAGACTTGTAAATAATGCTGATTAATGCAAACATAACAGTATTTGACAACTGTTCAAGCAATTATGATAATTATTTGGGTAATGTTAAACTTTTTCACTAACATTTCTAATAATAGTGAAAATAATTTAACACAAATTTCAACTGAGATTGGTATATATATATTAAATAATTTTGTGATACATATTAATATATTCATTTCAACTGCTTCGACGCACACGCCTAAATAAACGTGCGCATCGCTAATAATAGGGTCCGAAGTCATAATCATCACCAGCGCCAACCAGCGCTCATTTTAGGCCTATGGCCCATTTCACGCCCGTCTGTCTGCCTCCGATACGGTAGATGACTCTGTAATGGAACTGCACTCGATATTACCTCAGGATTGGGGATTACTATGGTCACTTTTACTACTAATTATCACTATGATGATTATCTATGAATATGATGAAGATAAATTTCAAATACGAATTTCTGCTTTCTTGTATTTTTTTTAAGATTCAGCTATAATTTAAAAAGGTGATTGTTAAATCCAAAGACCCACATAAGAGCCAAATTATTATCTAATTTTCAAAGTGATGTGGACTCTAGTTATTAGTGTATTTTACTAGATTTCACAATAGAAAAGAATTGATTCTTTTCCTCATGCATAATCAAACATTGAATTCTATTTGTGTATTATAAATACAACATGAATTATGAACTATTTGTCGCATCTGGTATATAATTCACTTTTCAAATCAATACTGCGATTTTAATTAAAAGAAATTCCTATACAATGAGTTTTCTAAATTTCTACCATTTATCTTCGTCTTGGTGTGGAAAAATTGAAGGTAACGCTACTCTTTTCGTAAAATTTATGTTTTCTTTTAATATTCTAATATTCGGTATTCAATAATGCATATTCATGTTTTTGAACGTTCGTGTACTCTTCTAACTAGGGATCGCATTACCGGTTTTTCGGTTTGTCGGTAAATGGCCCAAAATGCACCAACGGTAATCACCGGTAAATTAAAAATTTACCGGTTTTTACCGGAAATGTTTTTATCGCGAATTAATGCCAGCTATAGGCATATTGTAACGAATTTTTATTATGATATATGCATGAGGGAGTGAGCAGTTTTTTTTCAACTCCGGCAACATTGATAAAAAGTATTTTACTTGTCACACTGGTGTCATCTGTCATCACAATCGCAATCGTGGTCACCGTGATTTCCACTGCAGGCTGCGGCTGGTACATATTCAACTATGTTTTCATTATACCAAAGAAAATAACCATTTATTCGTAAACTCTATAATCCAATACATTGTTTTATTAATTATGAATTTATATTAATAGATACAAATTATGCATACATGTATAAAATATATATATACTACATCAATAAGTTAATGGATAAACTAATGGTTTAGCGTATTAACTTCTTACAGGCAGGTAAACCGAATATTACATAGTCGTAATGTAAATTAATC
This sequence comes from Himalopsyche japonica, assembly GCA_028555115.1. Classification (NCBI taxonomy): domain Eukaryota; kingdom Metazoa; phylum Arthropoda; class Insecta; order Trichoptera; family Rhyacophilidae; genus Himalopsyche; species Himalopsyche japonica. Next base: position 2,776,977 of record JAHFWJ010000015.1, read on the forward strand.
AATCTTTGTGTGGCAAATAATCTGATATACTTAAAAAGGTACATTTAAAACATACACATATTCACTTGAAACATATTTAAAGTACATTTTATGACATCAATATTCACCTGAAATGTATTTTAAATTATTTGTGTTTCAATCCAGGATACCATTTTTAGTGAAAGTAGCCACGTACAGTTATACTTTAATAATATAATCCACGTCTATTTGTTTTTTCATTTACCGGTAAATTATCGGTAAACCGGTAAGAGGTGAAATTATTTACCGTTTACCGGTTATTGAAATTTGACGGTAAATTGCAATCCCTACTTCTAAGTATATGCTTAGTCATGATTATTATTATGTGCATTTCTTTCTAAGAATTCCAAAAACGCTTTTATAAAATCCCCATGTAAATGAAGAATTTTTCATTTCATTATGAGATTATTATTTTTCGTGTAGATAAGATACAATTACATACCCGTTTATTTTATAAATGCATAATTCACAGTATAGAAAAATAGTGAATTCTTAGCCTGTTTTAAATAGAACATGGTAGAAAAATATTTAATTATGACCCCAAAAATATTATTCCACGCTCATTGCTCATCAAATTATTAATAATTGGTATTTTGTTACCGCTTAAATTAAATTGTACAAATTAAAATAGTTCATATCAATCAACATGCAATTCTATAATAATTGTAAGCATTGTTTCCATCAAATACAAGCAAAACGGTGGAAATATTATTATGTAAATTCATTCAGTGTGATAGTGCAGTGTCGAGAATATCAATTGAATAACGCTGCGTAATTGATATTTTAATGCTCTGGTATAATTCAAGCATGATTTTATTATCAGTACGCATAAAACCTTAAAAAAACTTTGTGAACATTCATTTAAAGTAACTTTTTGAATAAAAACAACAACCACTTTCCATGCATTAAAATCATTTCATTTTTTTTCGAAACATGTACTGAATACGGATTAAAATGACGAAAAATGCGATAGAATATTTTTACTTGATTTTGCGTGTTGTCCTCAACATTAAGCTAAGTATTTATTCATTTTACTTTCTGTGCTGTTTTTGCAATGTTCTTTATTCTAATGATTGAACAAACACGAGAGACCGCTAAACTTTCTCGATATTCATTTGCTTCTTCATATATAATCTAATATTGAAACATAAATAAGGATCACTTTTAAGGTGTTAACTGTCACTTCTTGATGGAAAGGCATTATATTTTAAATAATAAAAACACATTTTTTTAGTACTTATTTCCACAATATATTTTTTGATCAGGACCGGTTTCGCTCATCGCGAGCATCAGTTGATAAAGCGAAACCGGTCCTGATCAAAAAATATATTGTGGAAATAAGTACTAAAAAAATGTGTTTTTATTATTTAAAAAAAAAAAAAAAAAATAAGGATGTAAGTTTAATTTTCCTGTAAAATTTGATGTTAGCATAAAAATTCTAGTACATTTTCTATATTATATTTCCTTGGTAGCTTAAAATAAGATTTGAAAATAATATGTGCACAGAAATCGGAAATATAATTTGGATCTTGATTTTTTTAGTGTAAAAATATTTTTATATGAAAATAGTAAGAAAACTTTTTTACTGCTACGTATACCAGGAATATTTTTTTACTTTTTACAAGATATTGTAAAAATCTAAGAAACGTTACTTCATGGTTATTTCAAAAACTAGGCCATAAAGATTTTGCCTTTATTAATAGTAAATTTTACAATTTTGCGTTTTTTTACAGTTTATGTAAACAAGTTAAAAGAATGTTAAATATAACGGAAAAAAACATCCAAAAATTGCAAAGCTTGCAAAGCGATAAATGATTTTTATTAATAAAAGATTTTTTATAAATATATAGGAATTCACTTACTGGAATATACTATATTATTACCTTGAAACCAATACAAATTTTCTTTTTTATTGTTATACATGATAAAATAAAATAAACTAAAAAAATATTTACATTGTTTGCCAGAATATTAAATAAATATTTTTTTAGTTCAGTTTTATAAAACTGGCCCAGATGTATTAAAATTAACAAAAGTTTTGGTAATCTCAATTATTGTAATATAAGTCATGAACTTAAAAGTTTTTTTAAGCTTCACTTTGTCAAAAGTTCTATTAAATAATTCAAGTGAGCGGTCTTTCAAAGAATAAACATTAACTATCCATAGTCTCTAATGTTTTTCTGAGAAAAACTTTTGTATCTTTAACCTTAAGCTTCTGTTAAAGGTCACGAAAACCGTTTGTATTTTTGGTCACCGAATCTTAGCTACATAGATATTTACATTTATAGCAGGGTTGGCCAACAGGTCTGTCACAATCGACTGGGAAATTAAAAGCCGTATCTAGTCGATTGACACAGCAATTCTCGTTCTAAAATTGTAATTTCACAAAATTTCCACCGTGAAAACACAACAGTTAATAAAAAATATTAGAAAGGTATTGGTTTCAAAATATTTTTTTATGTTACACGTTTAAAAATTATTTCTTTTGCAATATGAGAATGATAAAATTCAATATTTAGGTGTAGCTTAGGTTAGGTCAATCCTTGGTGAAAATTTATTATATTTCAATCGCAATTCTCACACATTTTATCATAATAACCTTACACTATCACTGCTTAGATATAATAATTTTGTTGCGTTATTTTCTTTCATTAGTCGTATTTATCAAAATCATTGCTGCAGTAAATCTTTTTAACGGACTATGAAAAAGAAAATTGAATATTAATGGTAACAACACCGCAAATATTATAAAAGTAATTTAGAAGTTTTCGTATTTTTACTAAAAATGACCTTCTGATTTCTTTTAAATCATATTAAAATTTTAATTCAGGCAAAAACTCTAACTGTATAATGGTTTTGATTTTGATACATGACATAAAAGCGTAAAAACTCATAGAGCATTCCACTATTTTCAAATATTAAAGAAAAGTCTATCGAAGTAATCAAGTTTGACCATCTATGATAAATGTTTTATAAACTTCATTTATACGATTAAAATTATTTTTCCAATGAAATTATTTTTTTTCGCATTATGTTACTTAGTGGAAAAGCTATTTATCATGAAACAACGAAAAATACACCCACATTGAACAAGAAAAATCTTGTTTACAATAAATCCTACTTAAAATATTTCTTCGTATTATTATCATAGACGAAAAGAACAATAGATTTATTTGTTTATGTATTCGAAGTATTATAGTTGTCTACCATTGTCAGTTAAATGGATTTTTTTTAATAGCCACAGCTTTGATATAAGGCATTTTTTTACAAAATTCTATTCGTCTTTTAAAATTTAATTCACAGGGCTTAATCGATTGAAAACTTATGAGTAAAAAACAGTTTCACTGTCCATTGTAAATAATAATAACAACAAGCATTACTTTTTTACAAACCAACTAATTCTCTTCTCAGTAATTACTTTTAACAAATAGTTTAAAGATACATATTTTTTAGCTTTGTACGACGATGACGCTATTCATATTGAGATATTTACCAAATTATAGCACTTACAATTTATGATATCGTCTGAAGGTGCTTGGCGGAATTCGAATAGTTGAAATTACTAACGACCCGGGATTAGCCTTTCGGCATCTTCAGACATTCTATCACTCGGATGCAACAGGACTGACGTAAAATATACAGTTAGCATCGTATATATATTAAAGTTATCAATTACAGGAAAACACTTACCCCTAGGCCAGCAGTAAATTACAGCTAAAACAAATTTAACAATATCAACCTAATAATAATTAACTCAATTGCCTTTGTTAACTTTTATTAACGATCTTGCTAATGAGTCATTCTTGAAAGGGGTTTCTCAATAAATATCAATCAAGTAACATTAAAATATAAATGGATTTTTTTTTCTTTTCTCTAAGGTCTACTAATTCAAACATTCATTTATGTACCATAAAGAAAATCACCTATATAATATAATACCATTACTTTTTTAAAAACTTTAATACAGTAGTTGAATAATAAAAAAACATATTTATAATCTGTCTGAAATTTTATACATGTATGTTAGCTTATTCATTTTGCTACGCCTTACACCTGTCACTATTTCCGTTGCCTACATTGCGATCATGTAAACACGTCAAGTGACTTTTCATTTCACCTAAATAAGATCTCGGATTCAATATGATCCGAGCTCTTTTTTCCTCCGAGCCCCTGTTACCTCAGCCTCCTCTGTGTGCCTCCTTCAGCTTTTAGCCGTAGCTTTTCCACCTATGAATTAAACATACCGCGAAGAGAATAAGAGCACGGTAGGCCTAACCTCATGGGATAGACGGATGGACCTTGTATGAAGTAAATGGGGGATGTATACGCCAAGCTTCAGAACTGAATTCAAAGTAAATATATGTGTGAAATATTTTCTATGCAAAAATTTTACATGTTTTATATAAATGCTATAAATATCATAATCGCAGTTTTTTTCACTCTATCAGTGTCATTTATGAGTATTTTTAACGCAATTTTCCAATCATAATATCATAACTAAGCACTGGTTAAAAAATTAAAAACTTCGCTCACTTTTTTTAAATATTTGAAATAATGAGTATGTTATGTTACCTTTGAGCAAACTTATGAAAACTATCAGAATTAAATAGGCAATTACAATTAAATACAAAAATTAATTTTTGTATCCAAATTTTAATATTTTTCACTGTCTTATTAAATATCAAATGAAAAATAGTGCAATCCGCTATTACAATACCTTGAAATTTGAATTGTTACAATTTTGTACGATTCTACATGTTTTGTCACTAACGACCCGGGCTAACGGATGCAACAGACCTGACAGTCTGTCGTCAGTTCTTTTGCATCCGTGTGATAGAATGCCTGAAGATGCCGAAAGGCGAAACAATTCAAATTTGATATTGAAATTCCATCAAGCACCTTCAGTCGATATCATAAATTATGTAATACCTTGATTAATGTAGAATGACTGGAAATTTTTATATTGTCGTAAAGTTTTTTTATCCATACTATATAATAGTTTGTGATAACAATGATATTTTATAGCTTCTTAAATAATTTATAATATATGGTTAAAGAAAATAAACAGTATCGTATAAAAAAATAGCGTAACCAATTTTTGCGAGTCCGCTTTTTATCCAGGTTGAGCGTATGTGCACTTTTTTTAATTAAATGTGTTCTGGTGGAAATTTAGTGCGGTTCTGAGTTTTGGTTTATCCGCAAATAAACATTGTGTGAATGCGTGAGCGTGCCGGGTCGGCGAGTAGTTTACCTGACGCGGCGAGAGGAAATCGACTTGCCAATCTTGATAATACACAAACCTTCGTGGTGGCGCTATATGAACACAGATGACGAGACCAGAGGCAGACATTTCATCTGAAAACCAATGTCACAAATATTGCATTGTGCTCATTTGATGTCATAAAATGGCTACGATGTTTACACATCACAGCATTGATTTTTGTGAAATGTTTGCACAAGGAGAAAACAAATTTAATATTCATATTAATGTATCATTTTGATTCATGTAAGCGTTCCTAAACATATCTTTAGAGAAAATTATGTTAATTTACTATCAAAATTACTCATTCGAAAGTTTTTTTTGAATCATTAATAATTCATTAATTTTTATTCCATTAACGCCATTGTTCTCTTAACCACTCCGCCACTGCACTGCATTTAATAGCATAGATATGATTTTATATTAAACTGTTTTGAATGCAGAAGAACTCAGATACTTTGTCGTATGGAAATAAAAGTGAAGATATTTTCACAAGATTTTTTATTTTAGATAAAGTTTTAAGATATTTTGTAAGTTTATTTTACTATTGCTAATTGTAAATTATTGATGGAATAAATAGCATGACATTACAAAAAACACATTACAGTCGGTTACGACATTTTTATCAAATATACTTATCAGTTGACAATGCTAGCGATATTTGAAATAAATAAAAAAAAGATTTAGTATACTTGTTTAATATAATACGTATTAGTAATAAAAATATCACATTCGCCCAGACAGACCGGTAGAAACGATTGACTTGGTACACGTGTATTACAGCTGTATTTTCAGAATACCAAATAGTAGATACAATTTGTGTTGAAAATAAATTCAAAGCAGTTCAGACCAATTTGTAAAATATTCTCTTCCACGAACCGCCCACGCCGTCAATAAAATACATATGCTGAGGCGAGAACCCTTTTCGTAACATTTTCTACGGGCTTCTTTGTCGTTGACATCGCCGACTGGCTATGACAGGTTGTAATGTCAACAAAAGAGCGGATCTCGCTGCGGCAGCCAATCCATTCGCCTGATTGCCTTCCGCCTCCCGCACCATATTACTATCTTGTATTCGTAGTTGTCCTAAAAGCTTAGGCCCATTGAAAAGCTGAGACATTTCAAAAAGAAAAGTTGCCCAATCAATACGGTTTGTTCTGTGAGGATGAAGTCAAAGGACGCGGCAGACTGTGATAATACTGTATCCACTATTTTTTTCGCTTTATCTACTCTAAATACAATAAAATGCAAAAGTACGCATGTTTCAAGTTATGCATATATTCAAAACAGAAATGATTGAGTAGTCATCTCGAAAACATTATAAATCTCAGAACTTAAAAAAAATAAAAAACGATTCCACAAAAAATATCACTATCCGATATTCAAAGTTATGCTTTAATTCAAAATTATTTTTCGTATATTGTTATTTTTTTTTCATAACAAATCTGCTCTATAATCATAATATACGAAAAATAACAAAAATTATATGCTGCGACGATATGTGTAAAAAGTCTTAAAAAAAATTACGTAATGACATCTGTCTGAGATAATGAAAAGTTAATTGAAATAAATATATGTATATATATATTAGGCTTTCTTTATCATCGAAAATATTACATTAGTTGAAATAAAATCTATAATATTTTTTCAATCTTCACATTCTTTTGGTATCAGTTTTACTTTCCCTCACAACTTTATATTCCGTACGTTCTTATTTACCCCAGTTGTCGAGATAAATTGGCCATTATTGAGCTGTACTGTGGTGTTTTACTGTCAACCTTGTTTCTTTTCCGAATGAATTTATTCTCACAGCATTTGTTTTTTTTTTCTGGGGGCACTTTGAATAGCAATACAATACATAATATGGATGCGTTTTATAGTTTTGTGCTCGTTTACAAAATAAGAGAAACATTAGTTTAATTTGAAAAAGTTTCAACTTGATTGCGAAAAATATAAAAGTTGTTAATATTTAATACTTTTAAAACTATTAATAAATTTTTACTTCTAAATAAAAGAGACTACACTTAAAGTATTTATCATTTATAAGATGTCATCTGTAACTTCTTGATGGAAAGGCATAATATTTTAAATAATAAAAACACATTTTTTTAGTACTTATGTCCACAATGTATTTTTTTTGATCATCTGATAATGCTCGCGATGAGCGAAACCGGTCGTAATCAAAAAATTTATTGTGAAAACAAGTAATAAAAATTTATTTTTATTATTTAAAATAAAGTGCTTATATTACAGTGTTTTGTTTTTATCATTAATGCAACGTTAAACTCTTTGTTTATAACATATTAGATTTGTTTTAACAAATCTAGTTATTTCCATAACTGAGAAGATTTTCATAATTTATTTTCATTTCCATGCATTTGTATATGTAATATATTTTTAATAAGAGGCTTGAAGAAATGCATAATCAACAAAAGTGTGACGTAAAATTTTTGCTTACGCTTAGTGCGAGGGATATTGCATATAAATTCTGACTCGTATGCGTCGTAAAGGGCTTGAAATGCAGGTAGCTTTAATATCAAATATGACCAGGCATAATACTCTTCAGTCTTTAAGTATCACACATTCCAGCGGAATTCAAATATTGATAAGGAGATGAAATTTATTTTATATTTCCTATAGATTTCAAATAATATAGAATCCGATGACCAAATGCCGCTAAATGATGCGTAGTAAAATATTTTATATTTTATTTGACACTCAGTTATTGCAATGAGCTTTAGATCGATTTTGTATCAAAAAATGTTTTGAAATTTATACACCGGTATCTTTTTTTACCTTGTCATCAAAACTCACCATAGTTATAGGTTACTCGGAATATACCTTCATTACTATTCAAAAAAGTGTCTCCAAGCTTAATAATTTGCACAGAATTTTGTGTGACGTTCATGGGTTCGAATATAAAATCATCATCCTTAAAGTGCAGTCATTTTCGAATCAAAAATCTAGTGTCAACACTGCCCATATTTTATACAATTCAAACTTTAGAAGACTGCGATACAGACGAATTCAACTCCTAGTGATAAAACCAAAAATATCAGGTTTACTAACTGAATACAAGCTGATACTTTTTTATATGATTCTTCATTTGTAGTTTTTGTTTTATTCAAAACATACATATTTTTTTTTTAAACTGTCTTTTCTTTTACAACTCAAACCATTTAATATTACTCTTTAAGTAGAGAGGACTGTTACATCTTGTAATATTGTAAATAGTTAGCTATATTTTCTTAACTCTCACATTTTAGACTGCGCAATGTTATTAAAGTCTTCTTGCATATTTAAATGCAACCAATTTAGACGGCAAAGTGCATACTGCATTTTGCCATCTAAATATTGTGGATAGATTCACTAGACGTGATGTATATAAATGTTATTATTTAACTGTTGAAACATGCTGATGATTTGTTTCATTTATTCCATTTTATTCTTCCATACAATCTTTTGCAAATGACGAAATATCTGAAACTTAACAGTGAGAACTAGTCCAATAGATCGGAAAAATGCAATCTCGAGTCATGGTAAATCAATGTCAAATTTTGATTTCTGCATATTTGCATCTTAAAAATTGTATAACATGATTATCCTTTCTCTTTAATCTAACATTTCTTCTTTAGTATATTATTATTATCATTTTCATTTTCTAGCGTTAATTCCTCCTATCTCTTAAAGTAACAAATATATTTGATTATCTTCTATCAGTAAATGAGCATAATATACGATTTTATCACAAATCAAGGCTTTATTCACAAAATCTGATTTATTTTATGTGTATTTCTGCAAATAACTGTAAATTAAAATTCCTACTTGATGATAAGCATATTATGTTTTTATTTTATTTAAGTCTATTCGCAAAGGCGTAATGCATATGATAGTACAAACTTGTATTCGTAGTTTAAATGATTATTTTTCTCGTCAGTATAAATTATCTAGATTATTTATACGTGTGAATGTGATGTTTTGAAGTCACTTTTTTTAAGTTGACAGCTTTAACATTTACTTGAAATCGAACGTGATTGCTTAAACTTTCCAGACACAAAATTATAAACTGTCCGAAAATGAAGTCTAGCAATTACTAAAAAATCAGCAAATTTTAGATCTCTGAGCGTTTGCTTTATGTCAGCATTTGTGGGATTGTTCACAAGCTATCAAGCGCGACAGACACTATATGCAACTATAGTAAATTGACGCTTGCAAATTCAGAAAAATTGTGACGACAGAATGTTTTAAATTCTACTCTGAAACTTTAAAGTGAAATCCAAGCTTCTAAATAAACATGTGGTTGCACCAATCTCAGTGTATTTCTAAGCCTAAGAACCATGATTATGTGGTTACATTACTGATAAATTATTCTGCTAATATATATTATGATTTTTTATTTTCATTCACAGACAAAGTATGAATTACTTGCGTCTTACGTCCAAGGGGTATAAAAATAATGAAATATTTTACAAGTACGTAAGCAAGCTTATTATTAAGTTTCATAAATCATACCATTTTGCGTTATACGTGTAAGGGTGTGTTTTTATTAGTGAGATATTGCTGCAAAAACTAATGTCTGCTAAGGAAAATACCGAGGCGCTAGAGAGAATTTCTCCTCAAAATAATATATAATATTGGCTTATAAAAAGGTCCACAGCATCTAAAAGAAACTTAGCTAAGCCCTTGTTACATTCCCATTTACTTATAGTGAAGAAAATGCTTTTTCTGCTATAAAAAACTGTCTTCATTGAAGGAGATTGTATGTACATGTTGTATATGGCTGTCGTTATACCAAGCCGGGTTCAATATTAAAATTGAGTGTAAATAGGTGTGTTGTGAGTTTTAATTGCGTATCTAAATAAAGACATAATGATTATATCTCTAATAGAAATATTTTACGGAACTTTAAAGCTCGGATTTATTTTCAGATTATTTACAGTTGAAGGAATAAACTAAATTTGTGCCCGGAGTAAAAATCATTAAATATTTCTTGAAATTGATAAGACATAAAACAGCATTAGCAAATTTAAGCGTTGTAAAAATAAACTTACATATGCAAATCAATAAATAAATGACATACATAAACCGCAAGATGTGTTACACACTATAAAAATTCATTTACGCCGTGCATTATTTGCTTTTAAATTACTAAATATAGCCCAATGTTGTAATATTCTTGATGACGAAATTTCCTCACCACCCACCGGTATCGCAGTGACTTAATTAACTACAAGTGTGAAGCTATTTCTTGAGATAGGTGTTTGTAAAAAATATTTATTTCGAATAATCAGATATCAAAATTATTAATGTGTTTAAAAATACATCCATAAATAGATTGCATACCGTATTGATGGACCGTTAAGATCTATGACGAGTTAGCATCAAAGCTTTTCAAGTCTCTTTTATCTCTTATGTATTGATGTATTCGTTGTATAATTTTTCTGTCGTTATTGATAGACGTTAGTTCCTGCAGATCTGAGCAATCTACAGTGAATCCCGTTCACTTGAACATCACACGCATTGTAAATGTATTTACATCTCACATACTACAATCACACACGCATACAGTTGTTGCAGTTTTTAAATTTTCATAAAGTAAATTTTGAATGGAATATTATTATAATTTAATAAATAATATAAGTTATTTGTGCAAGTAATGGCGTAGTTTGTATTTTTGGCAATTATTTTTTACCATTTATAATATCTTTTATATAAAAAAATATTTACTCACACTATTTTCTATATTATAATACAACAATCTAAATCATTTTCAATGTTTACTGAAGATTAAAAACATATTTATATTTTTCAAAGAATTTTAGAAAACGAAAATATATGTTATGCATTTATTTTCAGTTGAGTCGTGTAAAAGATATTTCACTTCAGAATATTTAATAAAAATTACCAGTGTAGGGGTCAACTTTATACTTAAAAATTACCAAGTTTTATTGCAATATTTTACATTTCTCTCGATCCTTTTTAATTTTTAAGTTTTAACTATTAACAACTACGATCAGTCCTCTCAACAGTTAAGACGTTAGCTGTCAGAATGTTAAAAAAATATATGTATAAAGAGTTAAAAAAGCGGGATGAGCAGGACTGGACTCGGGGTTTTGCCTTTATGTAATTCAGACGATCGATCGGAACTCTATCGCCCATTAATCTTTCCAGCTAAAGCGAGTTACAGCAACCATTAGCCAACTATCTCGTGCCGTCTGTTGTGTGGCAAATTTCTTCGAGGATACGACTTATCTGATCCAGTCAATCGTGCACAAAGAATGATTCTTACCGATACCAATATAAAACAGTGTTATAAAGATTTGTGTAGTAGTTTTCAACACATTCTTTCTAATTAACTTTTACAATTATGCCAAGAAAATAATTCCTTATATCCTTGCATGCTTAATATATATTTTCTTTTATGTATTCCGTCTTACGATCTTACGTCTTACCTGTTACGTGTTTAAAGATAAAGTTGCTTCCTATAACATAATAAATATAAAATGCATTAAATAACCTTTGTGATTATAGTATTGATGCATTTGCTCCAGACCAGTCGTTAGATTTTTATTGGTATATTATTTGTGATAATTGATCCGTATGCATTAAGGTTTTACCTGTGTTATATTTTCACCATATCAATTAATTTGTTAACACTTTAGATAATTTATTGTTAGTACTTCTTGGGTAAGACCACACAAAATTTTACGCAAAATATTCTGGCAGAAAATAATTGATAATAAAAAATCATTGCATGTTACTTTACAAAATAAATACAATTTTGTCAATTTTGAGGTTACTCGGAATAACATAAGGAAGGAAGAAAACTAATCTTGAATCTTAGCGAAAAACTTACTAACCTGTGTGCTTGAAATTCCATATTGTTATGCTTTAATTATGCATTCCGAAGAAGGAAAATTGTATCAGTAAGCTTGCTTGTTTAAAGCTGTCAGTCGATTGTTTTATTGTATGGCGACTTTCTTACGCGTTTTGCTACAGTCACCCTAATACACTATGAAATCTTATTTCCTCATATTTCTGTGATATATAAACTGCACTAGTTAATATGCACCTTATAACAAAGTTTAAGGACTTATCGTCTGTATTTAATTTTTAATATTTTCGCATGCAATGCTACTGCAGGATAAAAACTTAGGGAGATGAAATAAAATTATCCCAGACCGTGCATTGGAAAATACCAATTTCGGTATTTGCAGAGAGTGAGAATAAATGACCCTGTTGGAAATAGAGCATTGTTAGAAAAAGAAACGTGAAATTAAGCTCATTCGGCGAAGCGCTGATAACGTCCATTTATTTTGTTTGCCCGCTAACTCCGGAAGTCTATTATCCTTTATTTATTTCTTATTTACGTTACAAGGTTTCGAAAAGAATGGCAAAGTAAATGTGGGTGGACTTAGATCTGGTCACTCCCTTATCAGGCTTGGTAATTTATACGGACAATGTACGGTTCAATTATTAGAAAATATGATTTTTAATTATAATAGATACAGGTTTATTTGCAAAAAATAACGAATTATATAGTTTTTTTTTTTTAATTGAAATAACTCCTATCCTGCCAATGGTGGAAGCCAAATTAAAAAAAACACATTACTTTACCTTTTAATTAAATAAAAACAATACCATAAAATTGTTGCACTCGCTGTCCCTGAATCTTCAACTGCGGTACCTAGGCATTAAAAGATTTTTTTTATCAAATATATTTTAATAATGACACAAAAATAATTTCAATTCGTTTTAAGCTAATACATGTTTTAGATTAAACGATTAATTAATACGCAAAATATTTAAAAAAAAATTAAGTGCATCATTCAAAATCAACTCGAGATGAAAAGCAAAAAAATCACAAATACATTTTTCCAACATCTCAAACTTATCGTCTCGACCGTCATTTTACCAAGAACACAAAATTTCCAACCATAGCAAAACCTTCCTTCACAGTTTATTCGCTATTTTTTATCATAAAAATACGTGTAACACGAAACATAATAGTTTTAATTGTATATTGACGCTTACTGCTTTATGACATTTTAATTTTGAAATATTTTTCAAGTAGAGCTTTTTCTGAGTAAGGATATTCAAATAACCAGTAAACAGAGTATAAAGAGATTTTATTGTGTCATAGTCGTATAAGGAGGCCGTTAAGGTTTAATATGATTTTTAGTGAAGCCATCAAAAGCAATGTAGAACTATTTATTATGTTTATCTTTAGAAAGTCATACTAAAAAAATAAAGATATTCAGAGCCAATACCTTACAAGGATAAAACGCCTATGTTTCTAAAAAAGTTTGTAAAATTTCCTTTTTCAAATTTGAAGATTTTTTTATTCGTAAAAATCTACCAGAATGTTGCAACTTTTCACCCTGTCCCTAAGGAAATAAAGTCTTCTTATCGCTCGGAAAAGTACCCTACAGCTATAAGTTTATCGTATTTAAATATATTTTCTATCTACCTTGATTTTTTAACGTACAAATATAGTGGTACTTTCTCTTAGAAAACTCAATATATCTTTTATTATCATTTTAATAAACTAACTACATTCAAGATCAAGTATAGTTCAAATTATAATTATATTAGCAGTACACATGGAGCAAATGTATAACACTAACATTCCAGTCTACATAAAACATTCAATTTTTCAGTTTCGATATTTACACAATTTAATGAAAGAAAATGGTTAGAATAGGTAGGGGTAAATTTTATAATGAATACTGATTTTAAATTAATTTATTATTATCGTCTGATGGTCACTTATGCCTTTGATTGCGGTGCTCACGGACTCAAATACCAGCAGCGTCATAATTTATTTTTTCAATAGATTTAATATTTTTTTCCAAGGCAATCAATATTAGGAGTATCAGGAAAGGGTCGAAATTTGAGAAATTCGAATCACCGAATACTCGTATATATTATAAAATAAATCGATACATACTTTCCGCAAACTACAGTTTTTATAAATTCTCCGTGGTTACTACTTATAAATAATCTCTCACTGTTCATTTTGAAGTAAAATGTATTTTTATACATCTTTTCTTTGATATTATTTTAAAAACTCTTATCTGTTAACTGTAGAAAAAAATTAAATTTATCAAATTTTAATTGTGAATTGTGTATATGAACTGGCTTCGTCAATTCTGATGCATCCGTGTGTTATAATGCCTGATGATGCCGAAAGGCGAAACCCGGTTCGTTATCGACAAAACATGTGGAATCCTACAAAGTTATAACAATTCTAATTTGATATTGAAATTCCATCAAGCACTTTCAGTCGATATCATAAATTATATGAATACTATCACTTATATGGACACATAGTGTATTTTTGTTGACAAGAAATAGCTTAATCTGCATATATTCTACAAAACAAATGTTAAATGTAAGAAAGGTTTATGAACTCCGATAAGTTAATGTATTGCATATTCACTCAAGCGATAATGCAAACACAAAAATAGCTTAGTCCCACAAAACGAGCCTGAAGTCATTCCTGAACAATTTAAAAGGTTTTATTTTTCAATTTTGGTGCCCCACAGGACTTAAATGAGATCGTCTGCCAACCGAAAGGATAATATTCATATGCAGGATATATATAGATATTCTAAACAGTTCTGGAGAAGATAATATGTATGTAGACGACATTGGTAGTACAATATTCTTTTATGTCACAAATGCATTCAGGGAGAGGATATTTTTTTGTTTCGAAATCATATCTACTTTTGAAAGAAAACGTGAGGAGAAAAGTTTTTTTAACATTTCTTTTATATTTAAAGAGATTTTGTTGTATTCGAATTTCCATAACTGGATATTATTAATGGTTTGCAAAGATTTTCTAGCGTTCGTCCAGTGTGGAGAAAGCTTAATAATAAAAATAAATAAACTCATTTAATATAACGAAATAAAAATATTCAAAAACAGCTTTTTCATAAGAACCATTCTAAAAAGGGGTAGAATTATGATCTGCTATGTATCAGTTTAATGACACAAAAATAATAAAACTATTATTTGGAATATGAAAATCAACTTTTCGAAGAAAAGCTCCCATTTAATATTTTATTTTTCATTATTTTATTTTTAAAGGGTGGGACGAAATAATAACAAATTTCTCAGTTTCTTTACTTTTACTTTCCTCGAAATAGCCATGCGTACTGTATTACTACTATTTAAAATCATTATTATATTGTAGATTTTCCATAATATCGTATTTTTGTAAGCTTACATATGTTATTTCTCTCACATTAAATATATATATCAACACAATGTTAAAAACATAATATTAATAAAGCCTCTCACATCTCTATCGATTTTTACTATTTTTTTTACGATATAATAATGGATATTTTTAAAAACATATATTTCAACATAAATTTTGTTTGCAGCTTCATTTCTTGAGCCATTCAAAATAAACTGAAATTTGAAAAAATATATTGAAGTAAAAATCGTATGAAACTTTTGCACTTGAACTTGAAACAAAGGCGTGAACTTGTGCGGTTGGGAGATAACCGCTGAAAGCGATCTGGAAAATAAAAGCTCGTAACTAGTTTTATTATGGTGTTAATGTTCCCACATGTCGTGAGCTTCTGCAACTACTTTCAGGACTGCACCACTCTAGTCCTATTCCACTAAAATAATAGACCCATTCAGCTGCAAATTGAGAACTTAGCGGGGAACTTTTGAAAGTAAACTTCAGTGTATAAGTCACTTGAGATATTTTTATCGATCTTCTTACAAACCGTAAACTTTTATAAGTGAGACGTTCAATGAACAATATATTCTCAAGCCAACACAAAATATTTTGGTGAAAAAATTAACACTACTTTTATCAAGAATAACTTATTTTCAATAATTGTATCCATTCAAATTTTCTTTTGAAAATTTCAGTAAATACCTAGATTATCTTAGAAAATCATATTGCATTATTTTTATATTCAATTTTTCATATACAACAAATCAAGAAAAACATTTTTTCTTTTCACAACATTAACTACTGCAGTTCATTTTTAATATTCATTATAATTGATATCTTTTTTAATCAGTTTAAATAATCAATTAAGTTTATAAGATTAACGGCGTAGCCATGTTTTCAAGAATAAAAAATATTTGACTTTAAATAACTTAAAACACTTAATAGATGTGACCTAGCAGTTAGACGTAGAACGTAAAAGTAATTTTCGTACGATTTGGTGTATGTTTAGAAAAATTGTCTGAGAAGTGCCGGGAAACTTTTCTAATCGCTAATTAATGATTTCTATAGCAGTAAACAAGCATTTGGGGGTGAGTTAGAAAGTTTATTTCGTATAGGGCCGTACTAAATGTGGATTTTAGCCAACAGCTATATCAAAAACTGTTAATAAATATACTTGAAAAAAAAATATTTGATATACATAGCTTGATTTTCTGAATAAAATTCATGTTATGTAAAATATTTTAATTTTGAAAAACTATTTCATTTACTACAAAAAACGTAAATTGTAACAAATTTAAGTGATAATTTTATGGAATATTATATGTGACAGTACACTACATTTGATTACCAATTTATTTATGTTTAATTTTTGAACTTATGATTTTATAATCGAATAATGGTGCTGTGCAGGCATTGAGCCTGGCTGTTTTTAATCTCTACATTTCTCATTCATCTAATAGCATGTCAAAATAGCTAATTGCTTACTTTATCCTTGCTAAATCAGTAAACATTTACTCCGTTTAAAGAAGAGGTTAGTTAATTGACTTAAGAACATTAAATTCAACTTGTTAAAATCCTATGTTCAACTTATGGATGCTTCATGAGAAGGCAAATCGTTTCATATCGTGAACGTACATGATGAAAAAGTAATTATTAGATATCAAAATAAGCAGAATATTATCTCTTAATCATTCATTCATTATTCCATTATTAAATGCGATGGATAAAAATAAATAAATAAGACATCTTTTACATCAATCTATAAATTGATTTTCAATCATTCTATCAAGTAACAAAATCTACGATCAAAATTTTATTTGGGAAAATTTGAAAACGTAATGTAAAAAATACTAGATTTGGTTTTTACTTCGTATGCTGCTGAATTCCAAGTTGTCAATCATATATTTCATCCAGTTTTAATAAGAAATCCTGATTTTATATCATCACGATCTGTTTCATTAGATTGAAGAATTTTCTTTAATTTTGAGGCCATTACCCTTTAACAAAGACATTTCAAACTAATAAAATCGGCCCCAGTTATTTTCCATATAAATATTTTTTCTACCAAGCCGTGGCTATAATATCACAGAATTAATAGGCTTGCCTAAATACGCGAACCAAATTTCCTAAAAGTTTTTGAAGCCTACAATGGTTTTGGGTTTTATTTCTTGAGGCTTGCCGATCAAGTTTTTTTAACCAATCATGGCCAACGGGCATCATAAGTATTGTAATTGAAAAAGTAGATTCAAAGGATTGCCACAGGGGTAGATGGAATATAAATTATATTGAGTTGATAACAAAAAAAATTCACTTGTAAGCTTGGTTACTATTTAATGATTAAATTACTTTAAATACAAAATGCTGGTCATTTTTGAAATAAGTGACTCAATACATTCAAAAACGTCTATAATTTAAGCCAATGCATTTGTAGAATATTTCATATTCAGTTACAGGCGATATGTCGCAAAATAATAACATAAATGCTGAAAATATTTTTTTTTTTTTTAGACTTTTACTGCACTTAGTTTTAAGTTCTAAGAATACTAGCAAATGCAAATATCAAATTGAATTAAGATGTTTTTTTAATACTTCCAAATAGTTATGAATAATAAAAGATGTTTAATTTCCATATAATGTATTTGAATTGCATATTATATAAAACCTGCCACGGTTTTGAACCGTCGGATATCAATAAAAATACCATGTTATATTTCTAACATTTTGATACTGTTGAAGTATATAGTACAATATTAATAAGTTTTGATTTATGATATCAGCCCAAAGAAGTAAGTTAAATATTTTTAAATGTTTACATAGTGGCGAAGATTAAATATAATACAGTTTTGCAATAATTGTTTTTGTCATTATATCTCAAACAACATAGCAGCATTTATCGTTATTTCTCTTGGAAAGACGCCCCAATTTTATGATATTTACTACAAAACAATTTACATATATATACTCATTTTTAAACTTTTTATGATACATATAAAGTCAAACAATTGTTCTTCTTTGGTTTGATTAATTATCATATTAAAGTTCAAAATGAATATTTTTCTTATATTCGTCAAAAATAGTTCAGCTAATGAATACTTTGGTAACAATCAAATATTATAAAAGCTTAAAGAAGACTCAATTCTTATATTGGTCCAGTTAAGTTTCCGATTTGAAAGTAGTGTATACGGGCTTGACAAACTATTTTGCAAGGTGCTTTTATATTTTTTTTAACAAAAGCATAAACTTCTTTTATGATCTTAGTATCTGTCAATAGTTTGTAATTTTAAGCAAGACGTATTCAATCAACTGCTATTAATCTTCTCTTAGCTCATTTATCCTAACATTCCCCAAAAAGTAGAGGTAAACAAAATGACTAGAACAATTTTTCGCTGTAAGCAATTTCTCTCTTGAGGTCCTCGATCAGATAGATGCTAAAGTTCCAAATTGAGAATGAACATGTTTAAAAAATACTTTTAAGTGATACTGTAAAGCAGATAATAATTTCATATAATACTTAGGCTACGAATAACTGAAATTTATTTTAATAACCATTTTATGCTATAGAGAATTCTCCGGATTACTAAACATTAAGAGCAAACAATTTGGAAAAATCGTTTTCAGAAGCAGCAAACAGAAACAAAATAAATTCAATGAAAACTGCGTACGAATCCGAATGTTAAAAATCAAAGCGGCGCACTTCACAATTTTATTACACGTTTCGCAGAGCAAAAGCGAAGTTTTGTAATTGCTAACCCTGCTGGGCCCCATGAGAGAACAAATGCGATCAAATTAATTAAAGTTCTCTATAATTTCGTTACAAAGTGAAATAAAAGAAGCAATATTCAAAATGGTGTTGTTTCTCCTCGTTCGAGGAGACCTTCGCTGAAGGCTTTTTATAAACTTGTTTTGATTGGAAGAACTTTTGCAATTTTAAGAATGGGAACCGACCTCCGCAGAGGAAAAACTTTCGACTATGTTTTCAAATTGTAAAGTAAATAAAAACTTTGATAAGTTGGATGAAAAGCCTCGGCCTATCAAATAACTAAGCATATACTTACTGGCTTAACGCAAAACATACCTTATTCAAGTTTATTTTTGCCGGGAAACTTTCGCTCAGTAAAAAACTTGTAAGACCTGTTTAGAAGATACATGTATGAAAAAATCTATAGATCTATACTCTGATGAAGTTGTTAGAAATGATCTCAGTATATAAGTTTTTCATTTAAAAACAGCACACTGTGATATGTCACATGTTAAATCAAACCATGCAGAAATACTCTTATACGAAAAATACATTCAAATTGCTACAAAAATATAGAAATAAAATTTTTACTGATTTCAAAAATATTTGACTAGCATCACAAATATTTATTATCTCCATAAGATATTAAGTTAACTCTAATAAAAAGTTTATGATTGAACCAGCGTTTTACAACTCCATTTAAATAATTATGCAATTTAAAAATCATTGAGATGAAACCACTAACGAAATGATTGTTATTTCAGAACCATGAATCTATCACTTTACGTTAATACGTGCTATTTATACAAGTAAAAAAATCTGTAAGACGTATAATTTTGACAAGAATCACTTGATATTGAAAAAACTATCGACTTCATTTTATAACTTATTCTTCTTGGGGAACTTAATATTTTTCAATCTTACCTCTATTCTCAGCTATTTTTCTTCTATTGGTAGAAGTAACTGGTACTTGACTTGGCAATCTCCTTCAAATCGTATTGCTTAATAAAAACAAAGCGGCATAAATCCCTTTTAATGTTGTCGCATTGATGATAAAGTAAATTAATTCCAAAAGAATCAAAAACACATCATTTTGAAAATGCTGCCATTTATAGTCCATTGCTTACATTTTTATTTCATTGAATTTTGTAATTTTTTTTTTACGTTTACTGATTTGACTAACTTTTATACATCACAATAATTCAAATAAAGTGCATTTAATTGAATTGGTCGATTATTTGATTAATAATATGGATTTATACTTCATAAGGTACACAATGGTATAGAATTAAATAATTCTCGCTAACCAACTTATCTTTTTTGAACCAATTTCGAAATTTGATTGCTTCAGCGGTTGTATTTATAAGTCAAAAGCAAAATAACGAAAATATAATTGCCACAATAAAAAATGTAAGTGCTAACTTTTATCAAATTCAGGGATGTTCTTAATAATTTTTACTGTAATCTTTTCAATTAGTTTTTTATTGAACAATTACCGTGCTTTAACGGATGTTTAACAAACATGAAACTTTGCGCTGTGTCGTTTATTTTTGAAACCGTATATCGATTACCTGGTAAAGATTATTGTATCAACAATATTTAAAAGTCTTTAAACAACTTTATTCATAACAAATTCACCGTATGAATTTTATGTATATATTTATTTACAATATTTAGAGCAGCGATCTCCAAACTCAATAAAGATGTGAGCTACCTATACATATTCCTTCTTTATAAATGGAGATACAAATGAGTGAGAGAGAGACAATTTGTATGGTGCAGCTCGCATCAATCGTAATACATCTCTGACCCCTTCTCTATTTTATGCTTTGCCAAAAAAAATATTACAACGGCAACCTTTCAAGCACTTCGTTGAAATTTAGCTCGATTCATTTTTTTATTATTTTCGGAGTTCAATAAGAAAATTTGATAGGCGAGCTGCCGAAAAAGCCTCGGCGAGCTACCGGTAACTCGTGAGCGATCGTTTCACTGATTTAGATCCTCCACAGAAAGAACATGTTTTTAATTTTGTGTGTATATGTTAGTTTAGAAAGTGTTTATTTAATAGAAGTAGAAATACCAAAACATAATTGAAATTTTACTTTTAACTGTATTAAAGAAACAATTATTTAAAACATTGTTTATAAAAAGGCATTTTGATTTTTCATCTTCTGTTTGATGTCAGCATATCACCAACGCTTCATTTAAAAAAAATCAAATCATTCCCAAAAATGATATCTAGATGCATTTCCCAACCCTTGAATAAGCGCAAAGGATGCGCGGAACAATATCAGATACGACTCGGCGTCTCTCGGGGGACTGCCGGCAAATAGCTTTTAAGATTCAGACGAATTGGATAAAACCAATTTCATAGTCTGTATTAAATGAATAGAGGAGAAAAGGGCACGGGCCGCGACTCCGATCGGAGGCTTAAACATCAGGTGGAGGTACGCCAGAAACACCGACATTTCGCAAATGAAATGCTGGGCTCTTTTATTCTTGGGCCTGTCGCACACTGAACAAATAGAATTTTGAATGCAAAGTATGTTTTTTTTATACTCAAAGACTGACACTATTTATTGTTATCAAATAACACTGTATGATATTTATTTACAAAAAATCAATTAAAAGAACAATTGAATTAAATGTATATTTATTACATACTTATGTAGACTTAGTTCACAAAAATAATAAGCATAGAAAAAAATCCGATTGGATAGATTATCATAAATTTCTCTAATTTCTTACTATTGATTTGAACAATTGATTTTTGAAAAAAAAAATTCAGTAACATTTACATATTCAATACAAAAACAGAATGTAAAATCTAACATCTAACCCTTTCATAACCCAATTGTGCTATAATCCATTTCTACCCTATTTGTAAAAGATAGATTGAGCGGCTAAGCAACACCCAGTACTATTTTTAAAAACTTATTCCGGATGCTCTATTAAGATTACGTATGCCCCCCGGTAAGAATGGAATTAATTTAAAACATCGTCAATCCAAACTCGATAATGACTTTCTATACTATGATACGATATTTTATGAATTTACCCTATCGGAAGAAACTATCACCCTAAAATAGTATAAAATTTCTTACGGAGTTACACGTAGATTTTCAATGTGCGACAGGCCTTCTTCTTTTTCTTGTGCCCACCTTATTATATTCATTCAGTTCATTTTATTTTTGCCTCGCGCTACACGATAATTTAGGGTTCATCCGGCCGCCATATTTGGTAAGATTACGATTCCAGCAATTGAATTTGAATTCCTTTTTCGTTCCGCCTCCTGCCGAAACAATGAAACACATAATGAAATATTCAACGCAATGTTTGTATTATTGAATCGTACGGCTTTGGAGTATTCATATCATTATTCTCTAATACCAAACAATTCTTCTTATATCAATCATCCGCTCAGTAATGCTGCTGTATATATTAAATTCGACCCTACATTTTTCCAATCAGTCAGTGGAGTATAATCAAAATTCAAAACATGCTTCATTTTATTCAGAAAAACAAACATCATTTTGTATTACACCATAGAATTCATATTGTTTACTTAACAACAACAAAAAAAAATAATTTTAACGTTCATAATATATAGCAGTAGGACGCAACTTTTTTACTCAGGCAGCAGATATGTTCGCTTTGTTATATAATACAAACTATTACATACAAAATAATAAAGAAAATCTATTAGGTGTATAATTGTTTCATAAAGAGATGCTTAATATGTCAAATGTTACGTCAGGCTCAATATGATTAATATAAAAGCTTGCATTAAAACTTTTTTTGTAAATATAATATCATGTTGCTTCCTCGATTTCACCACAAAACTGACAATGCGTTATGCGAACGAAACCAGATATTTCATTATTGTTTCATTATATTGTAATATGATGATATTTAAAATTTGATAGGAGAAACACTTAAGACGTTCATCTATCGAAATAGAAAAAAGATTTCGATAAAAAACTTCTGTGAATACTGTGCAGCTTTCGAATGGAAATAAGTTTTTTAAGACAAATTTATTTTACTTTAAATACAATATATGTGTGTTTCCATACATTTAATATCGATTTGATACGCGCGTACCTTTTTGAATCGTACGTATGTCATTAATACCTCTGAAAACACATCTAAAATTTCAAACAATAAATAGCTGGACTGTCAATTAAACGGTTCAACCGATAAAAGTAGCCGTTGGGGGACGGCAAATGAACCGATAGGCGGCGCACACCCGCCCCACGCAGTCATGTCCGCCCACGGTCCGCGGACTTTCACGTCAAAGCAGAAAAAACGCAATAAAATTCCAATTACACGGCGGAATAAAATTGAAAAGGCTTCAATTATCTATTTTATAATTGGAAGGAATGTTTTCGGCCAGCGAACTGTGACGTCTGTCAACCGACACATTTGTAGGCAACGGCTGCCCTTTCGAAATAAGATATCGACTGAGAACATTGTAGCGCAATCGACTGCTGAAGCTATTAATGATGATTTTAATAAGCATCAACAATAAATTGAAAAAATATGTGTAATAAGTTTGATTGATTTTTTTTTTTCTGTTTCTGCACAGTTTCAGTCCGAAAAAAATAATTATGTAGTAGTATTTATTGGTAGAACTCATCCATCATGTCGTGCGAAGGCTTAAATCTAAATAACACAAACTTTTGTTAAGAAAACTTTTTTTTTTGGTAGTCTTCCATGAATCGATTGTTTAGACAACTTACTTCTCTAAACAATAATTTAGAATGTAGTAATTTATTACCTAATAGCTTGTTTCTGGTTCTGTTTTTCTCCTGTCCTTTATTTGCCTATCCTTGTAAAAAAGGGAAATTAAACAACTGAGCTTTCGCTGAAAACGTATGTTGAGGTACCTTGATTGAGAGGTTATATGCTTCAGATTGGAAACGGAGACAGATAAAAATAGTCAAACAACATAAATATGTAAATTAATAGGGAAAAACTTCATTTATGTGTCGTATTCATAGTGTTTAGATGTAATCCAATCTAATAATATTACTTTATTACTTCTTTGATTGAGAATTTTATGAAAATAGCACTGACGCACTAAAGCTATTTACAGGGCTTGAGTTAATAAAAAAAGATCCTATCTAGTTCAGGCTTATC
Source organism: Himalopsyche japonica (assembly GCA_028555115.1). Lineage (NCBI taxonomy): Eukaryota > Metazoa > Arthropoda > Insecta > Trichoptera > Rhyacophilidae > Himalopsyche > Himalopsyche japonica. The sequence goes on from JAHFWJ010000015.1 coordinate 2,801,331, forward strand.
TTAATTATAATACGATATGCTCTAAAATTTTAATTCATTCACTGATTAATAATTTAGATTTTTAATGACTTCATTATTAGCCAGAATAGATTGTTAATTTAAAATTTAAAACCTATCAGAAGTTTTGTGGAAGATAAAGACTTTGATATTCTTCATCAACGTGAATTACAAATCAAAAATTATTGAAAATCTTTTAGAATCGTGAAAAAATTAATCATTTTTTTTTTTGATACATGGATTTGTAGATGTAAGTTTGTAAATATAAATCTTTAGCTAACAAAGTATTATATTTTGGACCTGTGACGAAATCTTAATTTAAACCATATTAATTTAATTCCATAACGCGTTTATTTGGGCTTCCTTAGTGGAAGACCGTTTTCAAATACAGTGTGGGGTAAGTAGCTATACGTTCAGTCTTATTATTTAAATTCTTTTCAGCATTTCGCTTGAGCTTTATTGAAACTCGGCAGACTTTTATTTCGGCGCAAGACTATTTGCTCGGCAAATAAATTCAGTTGATTCGAGAAACTAAGAGACATTACACTGTTTAAGATTCAAGCCGAATTTGAATTCTGAAACTTTCAGCGTCGCGCACTAGTATTGTAACTGCTAGCAAAAACAGCGCAGCGTGGATCTTGTAAAGTTTTTACGGAAAATGAAACACAATACCTAAGAGTAAAGACATTTTAGCAGTCTGTGTGAATTTCCTGGAAAAATATTTGAATTTCATCGTGTTGAATATTAAATTCTATAAATATAAAACAAATTACTCGATTACTAAATAATTTTCACAAGTTGAATGTTTGCACAAATAATGTAAGTAAATCGCAATAATTAAAAAAGTTTTTGAGGATTTAAGGCTATCAAAATAATCAAAAAGTTCGGTAAATTATTAAAAAGTATAGTATTTTTTAATTTTGTGCAATTATTCCTTATTAAATTTTACTGCGTTTGATATTAATTCATTAACAGAAATAAAAGTTTTTCAACATTATCTTTGGATATATGAAAGTGCTGTTTACAGAATAATGTTGTGGATACCATAGTCCGATCACTTATAATAGATGATTTTAGTTTAACATCTTATCATTTTATTCATTCGTAAACCTCTCAAAATATGAATGCTAAATGACTTTTCCGAAAAAATAGATCTCTTGGTGTTGTATATCAGTTTTCGTTATAAAATAATAAACTATTTACCCATGTAAAAAACTAAATTCGATATAGTAAAAGATTACTCGTAGTAACCAAACGGATAAAATCCCAATTACTATATCGAGATATTAAGCTTGACATTTTTTATTATATTTTTAATAAAAGATTTTGATAAAATATTCAAGAATTAATACTAGTTCACATAATACGTTTATTAACATAAATATTTATTTTATCTGTGTCTATATTTTCATCTATGGCGCCACAAAACAATACATTATTACCATCAGATTCGTTAGCGATATAAAACTCAGGTCAACCATATAAACTATAACAAAATTATTAGTTATTTTATCATGCCTTCAATTTTTATGATATGAAATTATCGTACAAGAATATTATAAGTTTTCATAAAAAAAAATATTTCTAGTTATAACGGCAACTGATCGTCTATTGAAATAAAATATGAACCTGTACTTAGAATAGTTTTAATTCTACTATTATATTATGAATGTTTACTTTTACAACCCCTGACACATGTAAAACTTTAGGTATCTAGTATTATATTGGGTTGATATCTCGTTTTGAAGTCACGATTGGTGAGATGCTTACTCTGGCAGAAGTAGGCAAACATCGCACAGCACCCGAAACGACAAGAGACTTGGACAGAACAACAAAAAAGTATACAGCAACTTCTCGTTTGAACTACGCCGTAGACATTGCTACGTACACAGGGGCTCTACGCCGAGTTCCATATTGTCGTAGACGCGAGAGGCGCACGTTCTGACTTTCGAATTAAGTCAGACATCTAATCAAGTTAGCTAATGAAAATAATGATAACGCTCATGTTTTATTCTTAATTTAAGACACAGAACAAGAAATATTCCCTAGTGTGTAGCATTGTGATTGTATGGAGATAAACATAATAAGAATATTTTGAACAGAATTCTGTCGGATAAATAATGTCACAAATTTTCGTAAATTTTTTATACCAAAATAGAATTAAAAGAAGCTCTCTACATTTCAGTTCTTTATTTATGACGTATAATTCAAAATAACATATTTATACATTAGTTTTGATACAGATCGATAAGCGTAATCCTTTCTTATAACCGTCTATACATGCTTACCCTACAAAAAAAAATACTCACAGAAAAATCACTCAGTTTTCTTTAAATTTTGTAAATGCAATATTTGAGTATAAAATGTGATTTTGAGAATCGGTCGATTTTTTTACAAATTATTTATATTTAAATTCTTTCAAAAACGGTTATTTGGACCATTTTTGAATGGTATTAAAAATAAATATACGGATACGTTTTTTTTCAGTCAAATCATTTCTAAGATCACTTTTGATATTTAATGATGAGCCACCATGGACGCAAAATTATCTTTTCCTGAAAAATATCAATAGACTACTTAAAATATTTGTAAATATTCTAAATTGTCTTGAATAAACTTTTTTTTTCAAATTCCATTCATAAACGTTGATTATTGAACGTTGATTGAAATTTTTCAAATTGTATACAATAAACAAGTTGGGTCAATATAAAATATTATATATACATGTTATGTTATTTTTAAATATCCTAAATAGCTTCAGAATTAGTATCCAGACTTTATAATTAAAAGAACTAAGATATTAAATTCTGAAATTCCTTAATAATAATAATTCCCGATAATTGAAGACATATTCTAAAATAACAAATTTAAATTTTGAAATAACAAAAATCGATACTGCGATAAAATTTAGTTTAGTTTATTGACTATCTTAGAGACTTTTGTTTCGATACAAAGATTTAAGATACAAAATGCATTCTTATAATCGAGCGAAAATATGTGATGTTTTTTTATGGAAATATTTAATATCAATTGGAACAATTATAAGACAACGATAGGCTATAAATACTTTTAAAAATATTTTTTAAATTTTTGAGAAGTTTTGTTATCTCTATAAATATATATAACAAGAAAACACGATGATAATATCAATTAAAACTATTTGATTGGATTAGATGGTATCGAATTATTTTATGTCCCTGACAGAAGTTTACATTTTAATTCAACTTGATTAATCCGTCAACGATCTCATTGTCAACGCATCAAATAAAAACTTGTTACCATTCTGCTATAAATTCTAACATCGTCTCCATTAAACTTTTGCAACGGGAAGAGTCATTACTAAGCAGTACTCGAGAAATCGCAAATAATTCCGTAAGGACGAAGAAAGTGAGGTGAGGGACTCTCATATAAGCTATTGTAGCCCTCAAAGGGTTCAAAGGAAAAGAGGGTTGATATTTATTGCCTGGTGAAGATCTTCGCAGAAGATTTTCGTGCTCATTTACACGGTAGGTGAGAGGAATATAACCCCTACTAACAAAGGCTAAGCGCGCAAAATCGAATGGGTAGTTCAACACATTCTTCAGGGACGCCAATTTGAAATAAAAATATTTTTCAATATTACCAACGAAATACATAATATTTCAATTATGTAGTTCATCAATATATTAATTCTTATAAAAAATAATTATGTATACTATATGCATTATCATTCAATTTAAATTTGAATCGCTTTGACTTCTTTTTATTATTTTACTATGACTGAAATTAAATGGCATACCTAGTGGGCTTTATATAGATAAGTTTATATACAATCTGTGGAAAGACAAAGCTTAATTATCACTACTAGCCAGATTATATTTAAACTTTCAAAAAAAGTAAATACAACAATTATTGTTATTCTATTACAGTTTGACTGAGATGAACATAGTTTTAAAAATACTAATGTCAAAAACATCGCATCGCCAATTTATGTATTCACCTACTCATTACGCCACTGGTTATCTTCACAAATGCATAATGCACGTTCAATTATAGCATGGATTTTTAATATTATTTTTAATATTTTTTGAACCAAGCAATCTCAAAATTACCAGCAAATATATTAAAATGTAGCCATGTTGATGAAACACTTATAACAGGTGATTCCAATACGCAAATGAATGGCGTACAGGCTGTCCACGAAATCGCGGAACAGTTTCACAAGATTCTTTTGAATTATTTTTAATTTTATCTTATACTTATTTACCCTCAAAATTAGCTATATATAGTAGTTAATTGGATAATTTGGTTCTCTACATGAAAATAGATTTATCAATATAATACACAATTATCAAATGTGGGTTAAAATAACATATCTTACACAAAGTTTTCGGGTGTTAAATTTAATATGGTATTTAATATTTAAGACCTTACAGGTACCATCATCATCATCAGCCGGGGTCGATCCACTACTGGATGAAGGCCTGCTCCCCCTGCTTTTTTTTTCAGGGGGGTTGTTTGGACATAGCAACACCACGCTGCCCAGGCGGGTTGGTGTTCGGTTTTCTGTCTGGGTTTTCCTTCCCATCTTACAGGTACCAGCAACCCAAAACTTCCAAACTGACAACATAATGCTTAGGTTCAAAGCCCAACACACTCAGTAGGGATGAATTTTTTCAGCCATATTCAATCTCAATGCGGAGCATATAGACTCCTAGTAGCTTGAGTAATCACAAGTTTTTTCCACAACACCTGATTACTTCAATCTCTCTTTTTTTGGAGAAGGAATGAAAAATGCAAGCTTGTTACTTTTCTTTTCATGAATTGGGCAAATTATCTGCTAAGTACGCGGATTCGGCATAATTTTTTTAAATTATTTCATGCAGTGAGTATAGGAGCTAGTAGCGCTCTGGTGGTGTTTTTTTTTGCAACCTTAGCAACTGCCGATTGAGAAGGTCATCTTAAAAATAAATTAATCATTTTCTAAAATGACGCTCACGACATTTTTCGTCTATAAATAATATATCAAATACGGGTATATAAAGAACATAAAAACATAAAAACTTTAAAGTAACTTTTAGTCTCCAAAAGACATAAATCATCAGGGAAAACAATTGGTGTCGATTTATTCAAAATATTCAACAGTGGTAAAATAACAAAGCATCTTGTCAATTTACTAAAACTGATCAATTCGAGACACAACCAGATCCCGCGACTGTCTCACATCTTAAAACGCACGTGGGAAGTTTATGCTTAATCCCTAAATAAAGGTCAATATTATAATAAAAATAAAGCCATTTCATAAAGGCATTTCCATCTTAATAACATAATCTAACCATATTTGATATCAGTCACAAATGCGTTTTCCGCTGTCATGTTGACAGCTTTAGAATTTCATCGACTGCTCAATTCACGCACTCGGCAAATGCAATAATTTACCTAATCCAAGAAACAAGTAACAAGTTTACATTATTCATGAACTAGGCAATTTTTTGACAATTCCTTATAATAAGTAATATCATTGATTTGTAGCAAACGTATAAAAACTATAAAACAAATGTGTTAATTTGCGTACAATAGAATTAACAATGAGGCATTTTGATGTCCGACCAATTTGGTTACCGTCTTTTGAGACCAATAGACTTTGTTTCATTTTAATATGCATAAAGGATTAAATTCTTGCTAACAATTATAATTTGTTGGTAATGAGTTTTATTATAAGCCTTTAATGGTGCGTACCAATTTTGAAGGTAGTGCGGCTTAAATAGCATTTTATTAATGTACTTAAATCTTTATTTTCCAAAAAAATCATTTTAGTAATAACTACTGTAAAGTTGATCCTCGATTATCCGGATTGTTCAAAACAAACAAAAATATTACGAATTTGCTGATATGCATGTAGCGAATTGCGTCCACTGTTTACGAACGTGATGGAATACAAACTTAACAGTTTGATTGTTGCATTTGTTTTTTATACAATTATTCCAGCATACACTGTGTAAAATATGGGTCAGTAATCGTTTAAGTTCGATACGCATTGAACGTTTGTTTCTAGAAAAATTGATCACGATTTAAATATTAATACAAACGATCCTGGATTCCAAGTTTCGAATGATGAGAAAATAATTAAAGAAATATCTGCCTCAGATGAACAAAATCAAGAAGACGAAGAAGAGATTTGGAACAGGGGAGAAATAGGTCCTACACATTCTGAAACTTCTCAGATGTTGCCACGAAACGGTTTGAGAGTCAAGAAGAATACAATTCAGGACAACTTATATGTTTTGAAAGTATTCGCGATTTAGCAGCATCGAAAAGAAGCGCTAGATTTAAGCAGTAACCGATAATTGATTTTTTCAATAAAAAATAATTAAATATTAAAGCTATTCATTGATCTAAAGAAATAAAAATGATTCATACTGAATACACTTGTCCTTTACTGTGAATTATGATTTTTTCGATTATTTGGATTTGACCTTATTCGGACTATCATCATCCTTAATTAGTCAAGATAATCGAGGCTCTACTGTATTTACTACTACCCGGAAAAACAATATTTGCCTCTTTGAAATCAGAATATTAGAAAAGCAAATGTCTTCTGTAGAGAAGTCGTCTCATAGGAGACGCGATATTCTTGCCACGGTGTATCATAGAAATCGCCTGTACGAATTTGAACTTGGAAAGCTATTTAAATATTTGGTGAAGTGATTCAAATGGATATATTAGCATATCGTCCGCCGCCAGCTTTTATCCACTCACCGCCCGCGGCTCACTTCATGCGATTGCTTCCCACCCGCCGTAAAAGTAGAGTGCCAGCGAATATAAAACACTTACTTTTAAGATATCATTGAAAATTATCTATTATAAATTATTTGTAACTTAAAAATAAATTTCATTATTGGACTGGCTTACACACTAGCTTTGTGAAAATGTTTTTAAATAAGAATAGATTTGTTTAATACGTAAATACATTAACGAGTATGTAATTTTCACGCCTAACATAAAAAATAGGACAAAAATGCATGATGATATCGAGAGATGAAACCCGTGAAGCTAGAGCCAAAACATATAAAAATTCAAAAAAGTTGAATGAATTTTTAATTGATAAAAAATTACTAGATTGTGTTTCAAACCTTTTATAAACATTGTTAGAATTAATTACTGATTTTATACTAGTTTTGTCGTTTTAAAAAATCGCTTTATGTGTATTATTGACAAATTTATAAGCTACTTTGGGTGTAGGTGGATTTTGAGTGAACTATAATATAATATTTTAATACCTAAGAATTTTCGAAATAGCCAAGAGATATTAAAATAAGAATAGAACTCTACTTTCAAAGTAATGTTTCAAAGAGTCCTATTCTTAATAGTTGAAAATCCATATATACAATAATATTATATAACGACCGTTGAAAGATTAACCGAAAATGATGAAACCATTATTAGATGACTGAATCTCTTTTTACAGCATTATATTTTATTAAAGTTATTTTTTTCAAAAATCGTTTTTCCTGAGATTTACATGTAATTCAAGAAACTGCTCAACCTACAACTTTAGAAAAATATACTGAAATCATAGATAATTATTTTACTTTATTTTTTAGAAATTTTAGAAACTTCTTTTTACTTCGGTGCATATAATTAAGTAATTTTAGTATTCAAATATTTCTTAGTTGAAATTAATAACCTTGGAAAATGTTGCGCTGCCTCAAATAATCAAACATATGTCTCCATTAAAGTTTGTACGGACCATTTTTCAATAAAAAAAAAACAGTGACATTTTGTTTTCTCCATATTTACTTTTATACTTATTTATATTGTTCACTCAAACATATAAAATGGCTATTACTATTTTTCATTTGAAATATTAAAAGCTTTTTTATTTTGCTAATATTTATTTTTAATTTCCCTATTAAAATTAAAATAAATATTACTATTATCATTACAATGTAAATATATTGGGAGCTGGCAGAAATTGAGTGTAAATATTATAATTTAATCTGGTTCTGAGCAGTTATGTGAAAAGCTATTGGCCTATGAATAAAAAACTATAAGCTATTACCAAAATATCAAATGCCGATTAAAAATCTTATGGATATGATTTTTTTTAGCACTAATCAACAATCAGTAGACATTTTTCCATTTGTTACTAAATTTTTATATGAAATACATTCTTACTGTCGGCACTAAACTGATATTCTTAACAAAAAAAAGTATGAACACATTTTATAGCACTTATTACCGCAATATATTTTTTAATGAAGACCGGTTTCATCAGTTGATATATATTGCGGAAATAAGTACAAAAAAATGTGTTTTTTTTTTTTTAAATATCATGCTTTTCCATTAAGAATTTAAATTGAAAGTTAACACCTTAAGAGTAAAAAAGAAGGATTTTATGAAGCTTATTTAACCATGTATTTATTTAATACTTATATTTTAATAATTAATCATTATTTAATGTGAAATAATATTTTTATTTTCTTAACAACTTTAGATAATACTTATTGATAATAATTCTTACTTAATTATAAAGGTCATATTTATTTCCGTTTGAACACTCGTTCCTTGATTTAAAAATTACTATTTTTCAGTTTTCTTTTTAAATCCTTCATAATTTTTATTTTTGCTAATGATAATTATTTTACAAAAAAAAAATACCCACAACTATGTAACCTCAATGCCTAATAATTGAGGGGAAATAGTTTCTGGTTACTATTTTAAAAGCGAGCTTCGTATTCTTGCAACACTCAGAACTGTTGTCATATTTTTCCACTTGCTCTTGCTGTGACATTTCATACTAAAGTTAATACTGCTTTTCTATTTAAAAATAAATTATCAAAATTCTTCTTTTGTGACATGTTCCGTGGGTGTGCTAGAAATGTTGGCTGTCTTAAAGCTTTTGTATGAAAATCCTATTTCATCTTCAATATTATTTGTTTTTTTTTTATATATCCATTTGATTATGACATCACTAATAAATACCAAATGTTTTTCCACAGGAATCTCGATCAAATTATGTTGTAAAAATAAGTTCGCTACAATTGCACACAAAACTAGAAGGAGGCCCAGACCTTAAAGACTTTCTTTCTGAAGATCCTCCCAAAGATTGGAAAGATTATAATGGTAAACTAAAAAGGGAAAAGGGCGAGAATGCAAGGTTACGATTACCTCCTTGGCTTAAGACGACCATACCAACAGGTAATGAAAAAATATATATATTTTTTTTATCCCCCATATATGCTTTATCTGAACTATTGTTTTATAAGCTAGTCAGTTGACTCCTGACCAACGATTTTTCATTAATATTGTGGTACCAGCAGTAATTTAAAACATTAGGCTTAAATATTACATACACGAATTATAGAAACATGCATTGAAAAATAAATAGTTATAATTTACTGCATGCAAAAACTTTGTCAGATTGTAACTTTTCAAAATGTACGATTTTTACAATAAAATATATAAAAATATAATATCGGAAAGTCCATTTGGTTTAATTCACTTTTTTAATATAATAGGGTCAAACTTCAGTAAACTAAAAGAACAGTTGCGCACTCTTAATTTGAATACCGTGTGCGAAGAAGCCAGATGCCCAAATATTGGAGAATGTTGGGGTGGAGGCAAACATGGGACAGCAACAGCGACAATCATGGTAATTTTTTTAAGTATCATGATAGTTTCATTACCCATATGGATCTTATATAAATAACCGACAAAAAAATAGAAACCAATCGAATATTCTATGCCATTATTAATCGTTGACTTCTTATCACTTACTTAACCCGTTCCATGCGGCTGTTTTTCAATCAAATTAAATTTATCCTTTCTTTCCATATAGTTATAAATAGAGCAATAAAAAATAATTGAGTTGGCTTTTGTGGAAGTCAGATGCATTAGGAATGTTCACAACATTAAAAAACACAAAGAAATGTCCTATGTTGTCACTTTAACAAATAACCCACACGTAAATCGCCATTACCATGACCTAACGAAGCCACCAATCAAACTCAAATGAACAAGTGCCATTACTGACACTTCTGTGTCACATTGCGATGCCGCAAGATTAGTGCAAAGTTCAGTGTGAAATTAGGCGCGAAGTTTCCAACTGATTTGTGATCTGGCGGAGATCGCGATAAATTCAAAAGGTTCGAAAAATCGATAGCTCAAACATTTAAACCTAATACTCTTGAAAAGTGTTTGGAGGTGTCCATAGCAAGACAAATTAAGCGATATTTTGAAACCAAAATCAGTCATATATGCAAAAGATTGCCTGTATTACCGGCATTTGAAAGCTCGCGTCTCATACCTTGAGACATTCGGGTGAAAAGGATTATTACTCGTCTTTACTGAATTCACCAACTACAATATTTTCAGATAAATAAAATTACATTTTAAATATGACATTCCCATGAAAACATTCAAATCATCAAAATTTTAAGTAACATTTTCATTGTGATATGTTGATAAATATCACGATAACTTTCAATATAATACACACACACATTACAAATATGCTTGATTTTGATTTCTCAAAAAATTTATGATTATTAATGACCAAATATTATTATATAAAACTCTACGATGTATTGTTAATAAATTTAATAACATCTTCCTACGAAATATTTACATTTAGATAGTAGTAACTTTTGACCTTTTATCTTACAATATAACACCAATTTATCAAATTCCTTTTGATAATTTTGATGATAAGTAAATTTATTATATTAGAAAAATTGGCGCAATTATTAACTTTTGTTTTATTTGCTAGTAAATATTGACTTTGGCTTTATCTCTTTCCACACTCATTGCAAGTACCAGAAGTGTCTACTCCTTCACTCCTTTCAATCAGTGTCTATTTATATTGTTTGTGGCAAGTCTTCTTCTTCAAAAATATCTGCTGCCTATGTGTAGCATATGATCTTCATAGTCCCCTTAGGATCGTTTATCACACTTATGGCTTTCCGTTTCACAGAGTAATGTATGAGTTGCACCTTACAGTCGTTCAGGCTATTGATATCCAATTAGTTGGAAGAAATGATAAGCAGGATTGAGCATCTCTTGAGGCATGATCAACAAATGATCCAGCCTACTCTGATGACTCCAAATTTTTTGAAATAACAGCTTGCTGCTCAGTCTGTTAGTTAATTTCAAGATTCCTTATTAAAATATTCTACCTCCAAAATATGCAATACAAGTTACTTCAAAACTCTGTTTACGGTTATTCTTATCCTTCACTACAACCACTATGACATAGGTCATCTATAAAGTTAAGAGCTTCAAATACGGTTCAATAAAGAAAGAGCTCACTTCTGGCTTATGAATAATGTGGAGCCACATCAAATGTGCTGTTAACTCTATCCAAATTGTCTGTGATATTACATATATTGTTGGTAAAAACCAAATCCCATGAAATAGTGGACCAATTTAAATGAAAATAAGTAAAAATAAACCTCACATCATAACCTTAAAATCTTATATACTCAAAAATACGATCTCTCTTCAGTTCACTTTGAATTTATTGATATGGTTGATAGTAAGGCTGATGGATTAAGATCACACTGCGATATATTGTGATAATATCATTTTGATAGATAGATTTTGGACGCAGAGAGTGTTCTTTCAGAAAAAGCCTTCAATCAATGCCTTTTTGTTACAGTTGTTGGGTGATACGTGCACCAGGGGGTGCAGATTTTGTTCAGTGAAAACAGCAAGAGCACCTCCACCTCCTGACCCTAATGAACCAATAAATACAGCTAGAGCCATTGCTGAATGGGGACTCAATTATGTAGTGCTTACATCTGTTGATCGAGATGGTATATTATTATTTCCTAAGTCATAAAAATCTTTTTAAAAAGCAATTTCTATTTTTCATTTTTTTCAAAACGGCTGTACTTCTTTTATAGATATGCCTGATGGGGGTTCCAAACATTTTGCAGAGACAGTAAAAGAAATAAAGTTACAGTAAGTATTTTAATATCAAGTTATGAAAAATTTAAATAAAAGTGATTATAAGATATGTTGGGCTCTTCATGCTTAATATTTATCTACATATAAAAAAATCCTTTAGTGAAAATGAAATTTACTTCAATTACTCTATTTTATTTAATTTAGAAAAAGCCAATTCCAAGTGTTATCAAATATGGTAATTAGTTGTTGTAGCCTTTTCTTGCTCAGTTATTTCATTCTTTTGGATATTTATTTAGCTATAGTTTTGTTTCAGATAAATTTTACTGTTGATAATATTTCTAGAAATGACGCCATTCTCGTAGAATGCTTGGTGCCAGATTTCAGAGGTGATGAAGAGTGCATCAAACGTATTGCTCTTAGTGGACTTGATGTTTTCGCACATAATATAGAAACCGTTGAACATCTTACACCTTTTGTAAGAGATATGAGAGCTGGGTATGTACATTGTTTGAGGTCTTTCATTCAATATTTCTTGCTGAAAGCCTCCAATTTTAGATGTTATTGATATACATACATAATCTTGAACAGAATATATTTTTTAGCTACAAGCAAACAATGAAAGTTTTGCAGACAGCAAAAGAATTAAACCCAGACGTAATCACAAAATCTTCTATAATGCTTGGATTAGGAGAAACAGATGAGGAAGTGGAGCAAACTATGAAAGGTATATATTGTTAATGTCAATATATTTATGAATATGTTTAGTATCGAAATGAAAATTTATCTTTAGAAACAAAGTTCAGCAGCCCTCCACTTACTCACGTAATTAGTTCCTCACAGTATGTCCAAACGTTAAATGCTATAAAGTTGAGAACTTTAAAAAAATAAGAAACATCCCAAAGTTTACATTAAATTATTTAATTGTCATCAGTTGCATTTCTATTAACAAAGCACATTGGCAACAGTATTTTAAATATAAACATATCGTGAGCTACCTCATTTTTTTGATAATATGTCAGTTTAATTGCATGCATGAGTGTATCAGTTGCCATGCATACTAGAGATATATGTTCTTACATGACAGTCAAAAGTTTGTCTAAATGCATAGAGATTTCATTCATATTTTCGATTGTCAAGGTCTTAATGAGACTCTCTATGTTCAGAACTTTTCATCATTTTTATCTTTGTGTTGATTGTATAAAGTTTGTGAGTCCTTAATAAATTTTTCTCAGTATTGCAACACCTGTTTCTCACTCATGTATATCAGATGATAGCCAGAAGCAAAGAAGGAAGGTCAATTTTACAATTAACGCAAATCTAAATTTCTTTAGATATGCAAAATATCAAAATGTGCAAGAAAGTAGAGATTCTTGTAGCAGTTTGTTCCAAAAGCCCTAATTGTTTTATTTATACTGTATTTCATTTACAGATCTGAGGTCAGTCGGCGTTGATTGCGTAACATTAGGACAATATATGCAACCTACCAAACGCCACTTGAAAGTAGTGGAATATGTCACTCCAGAAAAATTCAAAAATTGGGAAGAAATGGGATCCAAACTAGGATTTTTATACACTGCTAGTGGACCTTTAGTTAGATCGTCTTACAAAGCTGGTGAATTCTTCATATCTAATATATTAAAAAATAAAAAAAAGCAAGCTATATAACACAATTCCTGCTATACCCATTAATGATGTGTGAACAATCCACTTGGCTCCAATTATCACATACTGAAATTTGTGGAATAGTTTAATTTAAACAAACCATTTAGTTGGCAAGAAATATTTATTCAGTCGTGGCTGTAAAGATAAAGATATGTCATGCAAGGTTTTGAGTCATAAATATGAATGTTTATTTACAGGATGGAAGTACAATTCTTCTTTATTCAATATATTTGAGAATAATAATGTCTTTCAATCAATATTTAAATAATAGGTATTATATAGGGACCATCATATGAAATTGGACTCCAATATATTCCATGATGACTTTATTCCCTTATATTTTCCTGAAATTTCAATTTAGAATGATACTAAATTATTAAATTTGGTATATATATATATATATATATCATTTTTGATTTTCTGTGTAATTTTGTGAAACTGTATAGAATGTCCCATGGTACAGTCCTTACTACAGTGAAATACCTCTCATGCCCAAAGGGCATACTGTGCACTGACTAGAACGTAAAGTTTTTCAATTATCATTGGTTCATATAAATTTCATTTGTTTAGTAATTACTAAATAGTCGAATTGATTATTTTTATGAGCACAACGTGAAAAGATTTTTGTGGAAAAAAATGTTTACATAGTTATTGTTTTTATGTTTATAATAAAGAGATATATATTTTATTATTTTAGTTTACACTGTTTTATTTTATTACCTCTTATTCTTCTTGTAATAATTAATATTCATTATATTAATTAGGAATATTATTGTGATTCCACCGTGTGTTGATCATGCGTCTGTAATTAGTTGAGATTGAATTGCGACAATTTTAAAAGTGAAATGCAAACACTTACATCAGGACATTAGCTTCAAGTACTTAAGTATGTAAGTATTTTGAGATTCATTAAGATTTCTATCATTCAAAAGAGTTTCCGGCAGCTGACTGTCATCAAGAAGATGTTTTCTTTTTTTTTTATCAATTGTTTTACTTGTCAAGCGAAAATAATGAAAAAAGCCTAATGCACTGCAGAGTTTATTTAAGGAAAGACTCAACAACTCTTAACTGTATAACTATTTTGTCAAATATCATATACAAGCTTTAGGATGAACAAATAACACCATACAACTAGAAAAGAATAGGATGAAACTACGCCATCATGAAAACAGTACACAAATATAAAAGAACAGGCTACAACGGAACATACAAAAATAGTTACAAAGTCACAATTAATATATTGTGATTTTATAAATTATTTAATTTAAAAATAATGATAATCAGTTATTTTATTTTAATTAACCAACAGTTAAATAAAAGTTGTTTAATATTATTTATGAATGATCACGCAATGTAATAAAGTTACTGGATAAAGCGAAATCTCAATTGAATGCGAAGATGTTAAACACATTTTTGCGTTTGAAAGCACACAAAAATTTTAATCATGAATGGAAGCTTTGCATCTATCTAGAACCAGTATATTAGTTAATGCTGTAGCCCAGTGGTCGATAAACTCATAAGTCATCTGAGCCAAATATTAACTATCCAAGGATTGAAATTTCTTTTGAGATGTAATTATTTTAAACATAAAGTATTTATTTATTTACTTACATGTTACAAAAAATGACTAAATATAAATTTATTGCTTTGGCAATGTCAAAATATTTACACATTTAATGTTGGAAATTTAAGAAATAAACAACAAAACAAAAAATAAGGATAGTAAGAAAGTCAAACAAATGAGTAAAAATAAAAAATATACTTTAACACATTAAAAATAGTATTTGTTTGAACTCACTTTTGTCCATATGGAATATGTCGTAATAGTAACTATAAAGGTAGATACATTGTTATAAACTTGATTAGGGTATTTTAAGCTGGTTTTTGTTAAAATCAAACTTAATCTGATTCAGATACTGCCTCTGAGTTGATAAGATTTGCCCCTTTTGTTATAAATTTTTAAAGTTTTATGTATTTGTTAAGCTATAGTCACATTGAATAAAATTTGATATACTTAATAATGATATTATTTCCGGAAAAAATTAATTTCTTTTCAACACAACATATAAATACATAACAGCAATTACCACAATGTGGTAAGTACTTAATGTAAACAGTGGCCTATGAAATGATTACTTGCATAAATATGTAGATCACAAATTAGAAAAGAACAGCAAAACGCAATATTTTTCACTTGATTATGTGTCAGGAATATTATCCTAGGTGCTAAAAATCAACATATCTTCCTTCTTTAGGCCATTCAAAGCAAATCACTTTTGCTGTGAATCAAGTTCACATTTGTTAATACTAATACTTGTATAATAGCATATAAGTAAGTAGTCAGATGTTCAAATTTTGAGTTTGACAATTTTTTATTTTTCTGATCTTATCTATTATTCCTGGTAGGATTTAAGAACAAAATTCAAAGATGCCAATGTCAA
Organism: Himalopsyche japonica; assembly: GCA_028555115.1. Taxonomy (NCBI): domain Eukaryota; kingdom Metazoa; phylum Arthropoda; class Insecta; order Trichoptera; family Rhyacophilidae; genus Himalopsyche; species Himalopsyche japonica. Next base: position 2,817,320 of record JAHFWJ010000015.1, read on the forward strand.
TATAGAGAGGAAAAAAATCTGTTACAATAAGTAAAGAGGTTTTTCAAATGCTTATGTTGCTTTGCTATTTCTAAATTCCTGAAACATATCGAGAAAAGTTTCCTTCATATTAAAATGTGGCTTGTAAATGGCAAATGTCAATATGAGAATAAATTCATGGCGATCTTTCAACTGGCATAGAAAGTGAATTGAGATTTCTCTTTCAAAATCTTGAGCGCAAAAGAGATAATGGGTTTTCGAATAAATAACTTCTTCAACATCGTTATCCTGTGGAAGAGCCACACTCAAAGGCGCAAAGGGTCACATGTGGCTCGCGTAGCCGTAGTTTGCTGACCAGTGCTATAGCCGGTATTTATGAACTGCTGCCAAAGCTAGTCTATGCTCATCTCTTCTTTAAACTGTCTATGGCAATCAGATTGTTTATTTGTCGTTTTGTCACTTTTCGGGGTTAGGAACGTAGATAATTTTAATATTAATAATTAGCAATGCTCACGTAGTGGAACAGCAAAATGTTTTTCTATTCAGTTTTTTACATTTTAGTATCCTTTCTGCTTGTTTGTCCTCCTGTCGAATTTATTTCGGCTGGCCTATCTATTCCTCAAATATTTTCTGCTTTCCTAGGTTCAGAAGATGAAAATTTTGTAGAATATCATATTTTGAGAACTACTCTAACCTTGTTTGTGCACGTTTGTCTACCATTTGGATATTTTGTAGGATTGTATTTAAATGACATCGATTGGGCGACTTTAACTTTAGGTAATGGGTATGTCTATTTTTGGTGGCAAATACTGCTAACTACATCAATAACCATTCCTATTTTAGTTTCTTATAAACTTCTTGAATGGTCCAAAGACCAATGGGCACTTCATCCAATTAGTAAACAATTAGCCCAATTCTGTGATTTAACAACACCATGGAAGGTCCTAGCAGCAAGAATGAATGATGAATTTAGGAGGTAAGTTGACTTCTTTTTTTAGGCTAAAAAACTAGTGCAGAATATTGACAAATGCTGCGATGAGTGTGTTATACACTCTATTGCAGTGTAAGCCAATTTTTGCTTCCGAAGAATTCGAAATTTTGTGCTTGTGATGATTGCCATAGATTGGCAAATTGAAAAAAACAATGCAGTTTAAATTTATTGATTCGACTATATTCATACCTTAATTCATGCGCAACAAACACATTTAATTCTAATTTGATTTTAAAGGAACAGTCACCATAGAATGAAAGCATTCTTTCCAACATTTAAAAGTCTGTTTCTAAAAACCGACTATTTAATTATACCGCTAAGTCTGTGGTAAATATTTGCATCATCATATTGTTATACTGATGAAAATGCTTTTCGTTTAAACTTACTTCCACCATAATTTCTTTTGGATCTTTAATTTTGGATTGAAGTGTTGTTGTAAAAGAAATTGATTGCGTGTTGAATGTATATTTATAACTTAGGGAAATCTCTATGTTTATCTCTGATACGCGGTGACTGGTAAGCACAAATCTATCGAAATTATTTGAATTTTTTTATAGATAAGTCTTCTTTCCCAAATTCTTTTTATTAATAATATTTAAAATAAATATATTATTTCTTTTATTTGCAGGGTAGACAAGGTGTCCATTATCACAAATTCAACATCCAAAGTTATAGTGACGGATAGTTGGATCTTGAAAGTGGGCTCATACAATGTAGAAATGTGTCATCAAGATACTGCAATGCTGGTAGCTTTTGAAGTAAGTACTTCTTAAATTAAAGTATGTATATATTAACATAATTCTTATTAATGCTACCGTTCTAAGAAAACAAATGGATGAAAAATTAATATTACCAGTAATGAAACTAAGTTTTATTATGATATATGACTCAGTTTGTTATTACTTTGATTTGATCACCGAACTTCATCAAACCACAAGGCCAGGCGCAGTGATTATTATTTTATAAATTAAACTCCTAGCTTCTTCATTTGATTCTTTGGTTACCGAACAGTCATTTATAGATGGGAATTTAAATCACAACTGAATGCAAGAAACAATTCACAATAGACAGATTCAGAGCTAGAAAACACTTATCTGTTTTATGTTGGAAATTTTTTTTTATTTTCTATATTTATTTTTATTGTTAAAATAATGTCACAAAGAACTTGTATATTTTATCCTTTTTAATTGGTATTTTTTTAAATATTTTTGTGTAATATTTCGGGCCCTCTTGGTTTATTACCCCTGTGTTTGTTATTATGACCCTGAAAATAATTATATAGTGTTTCTCATAAATTATACCAATACTAAAAGTGTCTCCAATATGAATTGCAGTTACCCTATATCATCTATTAAATTAGTAGAAATTCTGTATATCCTGTTGTTAAACCTAAATATTCTAAGAGATAAAAAACAATCAATTAGTCAGTAAAATATTATGTAAATATTGATAGTTATTAATTTCAGTAAATCAATAAAATTATAATCTTCTTATATATATTAATATGAAGTGTGTGACCTATTTATTCTTTAAATTATATTATAACAAATTATATTGTTTTATGTTTCAGAGCGTAGTACATAATTTATCTCCCCAAACTGGAAGAGAGCTGTACTATATAAATATTGAAGTGAAAGCATTAAATAGTTCCATTAAACCCTTTAAAATTCGTTTGAACTCAATTTACATTCAAGAATTTCAAGATAAACTGCAGACACCTATGGTTATTTTACCAAATGTTGTGTATCATAAGACTTTGTTGGATGAATTTATCGATGTGTTCAAAAAGCAAATTGCTCACAATGAAAAATACCTCTATGACCGAGTAAGTACTAAATAATATTGCAGTAGGTTTTGCGATAAAATTTTACAAATATACAAATTGATTACTAAAAGTAAGACAAGTAGCCTGGAAGCAATTCATATGTAGTACCAATTTTCAGAACCTGAATGGCTGTATTTTTGATCCACAGCTTTTCATATGCTGTTTGCTAATTAAATTGTTTGATTAGTAGTCTCAATATTTGGCACAGCATGTTGTCATTAATTAAATGCATTGAAGTGCAAATTAAAAAAAAAACAGCTGTAAAAATATTACAAAATGTGTATACTATAGTATTGTATTATTTTTTATGCTTTTTTATTTGAAAATTATTGATATTTTATTGCCATCTGAAAATATAATTTGTTGCACTAATCAAGACAGAAACTGATGAAATATGTTTCATTGACAATGTAAGGCCAGCTTATCGACTATTTATAAAATTACTAAAAACTTTTTCACCCAACTTAAAAAAGATTATTTTCTTACAGGAACTAGAATTATGCATTGGTTGTATGCAGGTTCCTTCTAATGTAAAGTTGCATATGACATGTCCGATACCTACTGGTAATCTAGGACCTACTCCAGTGCGTTGTATGAAATGTAATTGCAGGTAAATGTCTATGTTTTTAAATTGCTTTTGATATGAAAATTGAGAAAGGGAATAAAAACTTGTTGATTAAATGTTTATTGTATTTTGACAAAAATTCACCCCTGTGTTGTTTATGATTTTTTATGCACACACACGAGCAATACCCTGCAATAGAAGTCTTGCATGTTTGCTCACTTACTTAGGAATAATCCAGAGTGTGCAGAAGATAAACACATTTTGACATTGTCATAAAAATATTCTCACATTTGTAAAACAAATGACCAAACTATATTATCAAAATTATTTTGATAACTGATGTCTTTTTTGCTTATTTTGTAATGGCAAACTTCAATGTGAGAAGAAGATAGATATAATTTAAAATTTCTATAGTTTCCTTAACACTAATAATCGAAACTGATGATCCTTCACCCAAAATCTCAAAAAGAAACTGTGCCAGTGTACATGTATATCACATATATAATTTGATGGTGTTAGTGCATGAATGGATTGAAGGGTAATTATTTTTTAAATATATGTGTAGCTGGGGTGTTCCAGAAGAGATTGATTTATAATACTCCTATGAAATATGTTAGTAGATATAACTTTTCTACATTTAAAGTAGAGCTGGCTGTAAAGTTGAACTACCCCTCCTGCCAAATATATGTTAATTAAGTTTCAAGGAATTTAAATGTTCTCTGTCTATTACACATTTTCCTCATGGTAACTTAACATAACATTTATCATTTCACGATCAAATTTGTCAGTGAAGCAGATTATTGTGTAATCTGTCTGTTGGTCTTCATAATATAATAATTTAAATTTTTTAATTCTTACATGTTTTTTTTTAAAATTACAGGCCTATGTGGTGTGCAGATTGTTTAGGTAAATGGTTTGCATCCCGTCAAGACCCTGATGCAACATCTGAATGGCTTAGTAAAAAATGCACATGTCCTGTATGCCGTGCCAACTTTTGTATTTTAGATGTAGCTTACGTGGAAACCCTTACGTAACGTTACACACAAAAATGTATCAGTGTGCATTAATTATGTGTAAATTTATGGGTTTTACATATACATCTGCGTATTAAGCAAAATTTTATCTATACAGCAGTGTGAAAAATGCACAAATTTATTGTTTTTTAATGTGAAATATTATATTTTGTCTTATCAATCTCTTCCCATTAGACATATGAGCTTTGCCTTTTTAAACACATTTATAATTTCGAAACTATATTTTATGTTAAATATTTTTAAATTGTCTCAGAATGGAGATATGATAACATAGTGACCCATGATGAGAATAGTGATAATTCAATGCAGGGAGGAAATAAAAGCGCCCAATTTGAAAGAAATATTTTTTGTAATATAAATGCAAGATATTTAGATAATAAATATGTTAAGGAACATGCTAAGAAAGTCGTATTCCAAATATAAGAGAAAAGTGGCAGCGTTAATGTCATTTTCATTGCCAAACCACTTATCAGAAAAAATGGGATTTTGACTTTTGAATTCCAATTTATTCAAATTATTATTCTATACTGGCAGGCTGAACCCTGAAAATGAAGAGCAAATAGAAATGCTTTAATTTGTAATTTTCAACATATTTATCAGATATCTAATTTTTATAAATTTTGTGTTTAATACAAGTATACCTATATACATGTTTATAATTTTACAATATTGGATCTTGAACAGACTTGAAATTTGCTGAGATGAACTATTATTACTGTATGAAAGTGCTGTGGAGGAGGATAATATCGTGGATCTGCAAGAAATTTGGGTCGATAATATGTCAGTAATTTTCTATTATTGGAACTGAAATTTTGTCATATTTTTTAAATGTAGAATTTATACAAGACATCAGTGCTAATACTTCAATAAAAAAATAGTAATTTGCTTTATGTCTTGATGATGATAACATGCTCCTTTTTTTGATATGAAAAATTGAACAGATCATAATGCAGAAAGCGGCTCAATATTTACATTGCAGCAGAGGAGAAAAAATAATAATAAAAATGTGCGATAGTTTAAAGAGTGGCTTGCGTTTTTGAAAAGTGTAAAAATATTGCAAATAGAATTTTTTCAACTATCAGTGAAAGTCAACAGCAAACAAATTTTGATACTTTTGGAAACATAAATTGGAGTTCACGAATAATCTGTGTAGTTTCATATCTCAATCAAGAATTCTCAATGATTATTGTTTCAATGGTAATATATTTCTTTAAAACTTGTAAATATCACATTTATTTTAAGCCATATGTGGTGTTTTTATCTTCTCAAAAATGACAAAAATCCTGATAAGTGATTTTGCAATGGAAGTAACGGTGAACTATGTTGTGTGCTTAGTAGGATATTTTTTAAATCATTCTTTCAGTATATCATTACTAAATTGCCCCAACATCGTGATTATCCCAAGTCAAACAAGGAAAGAATATAAGAAATTATTTTTTGTAAGTTCTATGAATATGATCTTTACAATATCCAATGAAAACTTTGATGGAAAAAAACATTTCATGTCACTGATCCTTGGCAATTTCAAATTGTCCTAATTCCTTCTATAAGTTTACAGATTGAACACAAAAATCTACTCAATGAGTAACTCTACTAACTTCATTATTTTTAATGCTGACTTACTTAATTAAAATTGTTAAGTTATTGAATTGATCTGGGAACAGCAGATGTTTTCAAATGCTCTGATAAATTTCCTCAGCAATATCCTGGTGAAGAGCTCGACTTGTAGAGCATACGCGAAAGATTTTATTTTCACTTATTCATGATATGAAATATGTAAATATTTGCGTAGAAATGTGATGTATATTCTATATTTTGGATGTTGACCTTAAATAAAACCATTTGTATCATATTTATGTAAATTATTATATTGAAAGATTGTGATAATTTGTTCACTGTAAGTAGTGTTCTCATAAATTTAATTTAATTAAACTAAATCAAAATATATCATTTATAAGTTGTAAATGACTATTAACGTAATCAATTAAAAATTACATTTAATTGGTTTTTCAAACCATTTTTTTTGGCACGACTTATGTTTGTTGTATCTAATTGTGAATCTTCAACTATTTGATTGAGTGAAATAATGGGAATTTTTATTATCTACATTTTGAAACTAAAAATATTATAACAGAGAATCTCATGAATACTTTTAATTTTCATTTTTCATCACGATAAAATAATTTACTTTCAATGGAGATCTAAACCAGAATCATGCTGAGACTGTCATTTTTGGATGTTAATCAAACATTTCTTGTCATTTTCATCCTTTTCCACGATAGCTATCTTTCGACCCTGCATCAACTAACTCTTCAAGTTTCCAGGCATATTATTGAATACATAACTATTTACTTTTTTTGATGACATAAATGCAGACAATCTACATTAATCTTTATTTTGTTTATTTTTATATTTTTAAGGTGAGCAATATTTATTAATTAATGGATAACTTTTTGAGCAATATTTTCCTATTATGATAATGGTCCAGTTACTAATAAAATTGATTTGAATGGTTGCCAAATAAGTGTGAATGTTAATAAAATTACTAATAAATATTTTAAAACTCATGGCCATATTTTCTTCTTGAATCATATCTACACGTTAAGTGGGACAAATGGCTACCAAGGCACATCTCCAGGACTCCTTAATATCAGCGAATCCCTTTATTTCTTCTCGAGATATGTTAGCATCCTTCTGTTTTATTGGATACTATCCAGTCATCCATCATGCCGAAATCACTTTGGGTGCTTGCATGTGATATCAGGATTGAGGTGGTCCAATTTTGGGAAGAATTTGAAGGTAAGGCACACCCGGGTCATTGGTTATGAAATGTTGATGTATATGTTATAGTAGTCAGCTTTAGCTTGCTCAGAGAACACTCCTTGCATCTTCTCCATTATTTAGTAAATGAATTTTGTAACAACAGTAGCTCAACTGTTGTTTTAAATAATGGTGATGTATATTTGTACACTGTAACTGCAAGTGTATTCATAAAAATCTTCCACAAGTGTTGCCACATGTGACAATGATGACTTAACATAAGATAAATGAATTGAATTGAAATTTTAAATGTGGCCGCATTCTTCATTTCTTTCTATATTCTTGATGGTAATAAGTGAATTTCAAGTGATCATATAGACTGGGGATTCCCAACCTTTTTATACTTTAGAGCGAATTCTAAAATATCGGTAGGGTGGCAGGCACCACCCATTTTTTTCAACGGGTATTTATAATTCGACGTGATTAATAAATGAAAAAAAAGAAACTCAAAAAAAAGATTAAATCTCTAACAAGTATATAAAAATAATTTACAATTTTTATTAGTGTTTTATGAAAAAATTTGTTACGTTTAAATAGTGGCCGGCACACACGAATTGTTCCGTGGGGGCAATGGTGCCTACCGGCACGGGGTTGGGAATCCCTGATATAGATCCTAGTTAATAATTGAATAATAAATGATGGAAAAATGCTTAACACGTTAGATCCATTGGCTGGTTTGCCCTCAATGATCATCGAGTGATGCACCGACAGCAGATTGCAAATGGCGAAATTCTCGATGTATTAAAACAGATATTCTGGCTATGGGAAGGGAATTGTGTAGAGCACTCATAAATTAGGCCCTGCTTACAATAAATTATGATACCTTTGAATTTCGGTACTCCTCAAAATCTACTCAACGTACATTATACTTAGGGAAGAATCTACATGCCACTAGCATTATGTAAACCTGTAAGCTTGATGTTATAGGTGTATTAGAATACTGACAAAAAAAAAGTTGATGGAGGCTTGTTGTACAAATTTATATTCAAATCAGAAGCAATATTGTCATCAGAGGGTAGGTAGGGCATTCCACTGTTTTGTCAAAAGGCAAACATATGACAAAGTTGACAAACACATGATTTCCTTTACATTTTGCAACCATATTCTATTCTTATATTTTTTTTGTTAAAGTAAGAAAAGTTTCCTTTTTTAAAATGCATTTTACTTTTATAAATAATCATTATTTATTCAAAATATGAGAGTATTAATTAGTAGGTTTATTGTTTCTAGAAATACATTTGAAACATAATAATTTGAGTACCATGTACTGGAAAGCAATCTCCAATGATACATGTCACTATTTTGACAGTTATTAAATATTTATAGGATAGACCTGATATTATTATATATTTGAACATTTCCAAGAAAATGACAGCATTAAAACTTAAATGATTTTCCGAAGATATCAATATCTATAAAGATGCCATATTTTATTGTATCTAATTAGTTTCCTTCGACTGAATGCCCTTTCAAGATGTTAACTGTCACTTCTTAATGGAAAGGCGTGATATTTTAAATAATAAAAACACATTTTAAAGTACTTCAATATTTCATTTACTTAAAATATCATGTCTTCCCATCAAGAAGTGACAATTTACTCCTTAGAAGTAATTAGTTTTCATTGGGTAAATAGTATTTCACATGTATTATTTCTAATATTTTCCGCCACCAATATCCTCAGTAGAAGTTAAAAGTAGAGAACTGCTCGCTACTTATTTGCTTAAACTATTTTTTTGAGAAGTGAATATAAAAAATACTCATGATTTTGAAGACATCTACAGTTTCCCAAAAAATATTTTTAACTTATTATTAATTTACTCGATCGTTGATCCACCAAAGACTTCGTTTTCCCCCGAGACCATGATTTCGCTCTTTTGTGACTCATTGTGAAGTAAACAACATTGTTTTATTAAGTAGTGTGAAAATTACTTTTAAGCTGTCGTGACAAAGCTGAAAGTACTTAATTGTGACTTTTATAAATTGCCATATCGTTAATGAAATTTTTATCATCTTGTGGTTAAATACAATATAAAAATATCACATGCAATGTAGATAAAAATCTGCTCACTAGAATTGTTTATAGCAGGAAAGCGTGACTGGTAAATGAAAATACCAACTGGTTGCGAAGGAACTCAAATATATTTTTTTATATATGAAAAAAACATTTCATTTTTGACAAGCGTTTTTTTACTTTAATAAATTAAGTTATTTGAATATTAAAAAAAGTTTAAATTAACTTATTTTACATGCACCACCTACCTACCGCGTTTGGTGTTAGCGGTCGTTTGCTGTGGTGTAACACGTTAAGCGATTATATTATTTAAGTGCTGAGATTGTCTCCAGAGCAAACGCCCAAGAGTAAAGTAAGTGTGTCATTGAATTTATTTAAAGTCGTATGCCTATTTTTGCAGATTAATTCGCTCGCCGTGAAACGTCACAAATTTGTAAAATGAAGCAAATTTCGCCTTAGTAGCCACTAAGTCAAAATGACCTGTAGATCCGACAATAGATCGGACCGACTTGAGCAAATCTTCTCGCTCTTTAGACAAGAGAGGACAATCGCAGAGGATGTGGCCAGCATCCTTCATTTCGCCATATATACATGTTGGCCCATTCACTGTTCGGTCAAGTTTGAAGAGTTTGAGAGCGAAAGCACCATGCCTGGAAATGAGCTTGCTTTTGTTCAATGACTAAGCATAAGCTTGAATTAACTGTTAATTGTCACCTAGCTCTAGAAAATCTGACGAAAGGTCAGTTTGATCTACTACCATCAAAAACCAGCTATTTTAAAACCCTAAACCAGCCTCGATACAAATTAATCGACGCCGTAATATTTTATCAATTTATTTAAAACATGATTTTGGAAACAAAACGGTTAATTCTTATTTCATTAAAAAACGCCACTCCTTTTAATGAGTTAAAAAAATTAAACTACCAACGCACTGAAGTGTAAGATGCCAAGACTTAGACGGCAGTAACAACTACAGTATAACAATTCACTATACTTTGTTTACGCCACGGCAAATATTTGGTAATGTATACGAACGGCCGTAGCGAGTAATGATGGGAATTGTAAGTCACCATTTGGTTACTATTAAATAAACTCATAATTGAAGACACTTCGAAAAAAACATTAAGCATTTGAATCCCATAATCGATGTTATTTTGCGTTCAGTATTTTCCCGTGCCTTGACTTTATTGAATTACAGATTTGCTTTAAGATTTTATGAAGATATGAAAGCTCAATAATTTTATCAAATTCATATTTGAGAAATTTCCGTATTAGAATTCTGAAAAAAAAACACTTAAGTATATTCAGCGTTCCATTCTAGATGGTTTTATGATTTAATTTATCCTTATTAGTATGGCCAGCACATCCGGCTGTGGAATATAGAAGCCCGTATTTGTAGATATCGTTCAACCCACCCGACCGATTCAATACGTGGACATTTAGGGGTCGAAAATGAGAGGGTGGGAAAATTCCCAAAGGCATATCGCTATGCCAATGTTCAGCTGGTGATTGATGAGTTTTCATTTTGAGCAAAAAGATAAGCTGACATGACAAATTAACGAAAAAATTAATGATCAACCCGAGTTTTACGTACAGTATTTTTCAAATATTGAAACATCATGCTTTTTTGGCAGGATAACAAAACAAACACTAATTAAGAGAAAAACAACAAAGGTATTCCAAAAGCAATTACTTCTCACAATTTCAAATGATGGAATGTTTACTTGTTAAACTGAAAATAATAATTATACGTATTTTCCCTCAATAATATATATGTAGATTATTAGAAAAAACATACCTGCAAAATCATGTTTGTAAGCAATGTATTCAAAACAGCCTGAATTATTATCAAAAGCTTATAAGCTCTATTTTGCCATGTTAGAGACGGGAAAAAAATAACTAACCGAATATGTTTTCCGCTAAAAATCTATTTACATAATCCGCAAGAATTCAGAAAATAGTGAGTTTTTTACGAAAGAAAGTTTTTAGATTTGTACTTTCTTAAAGAGTTTATGGCTTAAGTGTAAAACAAAATATTACTAAAAAAAATATTAACTCCAATTCCAACATACACGAATTGGTTTATTGTTCACAGTACTTAATTAAAAAAATAGTTTACAAGTTTGCACCTTGTTAATTTATTCTTTGGCATAGTTTGGTAATTTTTCATGTTTTTTTTATATGAAAATATCAATTAGTAAAACTTTTACATAGTTTGAGTATAGAGCAACTTTATTCAGATTTTGGATTTTTTATGGGTTATCAAAATTTGACGTCTCAAGAGATGGAGAACTGTTCACTTTAAAAAAGTAATTGATGCGTATGGTGTAACGAAATTACCCAATAAGTTTTTTGGTGATTAAAAATACCTATTTCTACTCTGATCACAATATAAATACGAAAAGAATATCTTCTATATTTCTACAAAAGTAAAGTAAAAGACTAAAATAGTAAATTTATAATTAACTCATCGAAGGAATTATGTTTACCAATCATTCATACAGTCTCAAGGTAGCAGCTTCAATTTGAGAAGACAAATGTTTATGTCTAATTTGTATTATTTTTGGGATTTTCAAATTCAAAGTAGAAAAGTTTCTTTTGAGAGATGAACAAAAAGAATGTTAATACAATGATAAGCAGCCAAGACTCAATGATTTAAATGCAAATTTTTATAACAGTGAGTTAGAAAGGATTGGTTTTGCCCCCTTGTCAAAAAATGTTGAAAAGACTCATACATTTAATAAGAAAACTTTTATATCCAAGTTCATTACTCGAAGTGAGTCTCGTGAAATGTTTCCAGCACTTCAATAGCGCAAGACAACTTCCTCAAAAAGCAAAGTTATTTAACGAGTAAAACCTGAGTTTGTATGAACCAAGACTATGAACAACTGACAAAGAATAAAGTCTGAAAGATCAGAGAAATGGATGGTTACGTGACATGATGTAACTTTTGTATAATTTATATTTGCTCCTTTAATAAAAGCGATTCCACGTCAAAAATAAGACAGTCGTCACAATCATTGAACCGACGATGGTTAAAAGGTCAAATATACGGCTTGCGTTACCGGGTTAATCGATTAAAATTCACCGCCGCTAATCACCGGAAATTATTTGATCGCCAAGTTTATTGTAGCTATACATGAGGAATGGGACATTTTATTTTTCATTCATGCATGATTTAAAAATGTATTGTTATTCTTCCGTGTCATACTGGTGTCATCTGTCATCTATTATCAATGTAGATAGACACCAGACATTAAATTAAAAAAACTTTATGTGATGTATTTGAATACAGTCATATTATTCATTGCTTCAAGATTTTTCAAATATTGTTTTTAAGAACATCATTTTACGATCGGTTCATAATTATTTAATTAAACCGATTAATTTTTAAAGCCATGGAAAAATATCAGCACGGAAAGATTTCAATAATATATAATATTATTAATTAAGTGTGACCAATTAGGACAATTGTGTGATTGTTTATGACATTTTCAACATTAGACGTATATCATAATATTAATGAGTTTGATTCGTGTGAATTGCTTTTACTAAAGAGAAGTTACATATTAATCGTCGAAAATACTTTTACCATTTTTTATCAGCCAATAGTTAGTAAACACTAGAAGAAATATTTACTGCTTGCTTTTAATGGAAATTTGATTTGAAAGCTTTAGTCCAATTTAATTAAACATGATAAGAAATTAATAAAACAACTTCTTTCTTTAATTATATCAAAAAGCTAATTGTTGAATTATTTTTCATGTTCGTTTTTGGTTGTTAAATAAAAAGCGTTACGATATTCGATATAATGAATATCTGGAAACTTCTGTTTTCAACTGCCAATATAAAAGTAACTGTGGGCATCGTGAATACAAAACAATCTGTTGGTTGTTGGTCGTTTTCACATCAGCGATTAAAAATCACATGGTGTCCTAATATTGAAATGGTTAATATTGTCTTCAGAGCAACTTCATAATCATGTCATGCACGTGATTTTAATCGTCTAGTGTGAAGAGGCCCTGTAAGATTCATTTTTGTAATATTTAGTATTTTTTTTGTATAATGCGTATTGTATGGTACTTCGTTTTTAGAAAAATGACAATTCCACACCGTGTTACACCTAATTAAAGTACACGTGATAGTAATCATTTTTTATATAGATTATGTTTCAAATAGTATCATTCAATTATATTTTCATCTAACAGCAATGTCACCGAACGTAAATGTAGTAAAAAAAAGGAAAATGTTATCTCTCGATAATTATTGAAAATGTAAGCGGTAAAAGAAAATTTTCCGTTGGGATGGCAAATGTTTTGTTTAACCTTAATAAACACTCGCAAAAGATACTCTTTCAGACATAAAAAGGGTATTCCGCGTCTATTGGGTACCCTTTTAGCAGTAATGTCTGTTAAAAATAACGCCCAATGAAAACGGTTTTACGTCTGTCATTTTTAACATTTCGATTTGCGATAAGCTCGAATATTTGTAATGTTTTTTAGAATCAGATTTCATTTCCAGACAGTGCTTGAATAATGGAAAAAGTTTCTCATAAAGATAGTGACAACGAAAAATTTTACCAAAACAGAAACTGTTTGTAAACGAATCGATTGATTGTTATTTATTTTATCAACTATAAATTCAGCTAATACGAACTAAAAGTATTAATCCTTAAAAAATCCTTTTCTAAAACAACAGCTGACTTATTACGATTTTTTACAACTACAAATAATTTAATACGTATAACTACTAAATTCGTTTATTTAAAAGGGAATTATAAAATATTAGAAGACCAACAAAATAATAGGATTAAAAAAGTGACAGTTAAATGGTATATGGATAATGAATAACATTCTAGAGACCATCATAAAAAAATCTTTTTCACAATATTTTGTTTCCTTCGATTACATTATCATTTAAGTCTTGTTTTTCTTTTAATTCTAAGAAAATACATCCAAATGGAAAAAAATACGTTTAAATTAAGACAAAAATAGTCACTGAGATATTTGCTGAAGGCTTTGTTCATTTTTTGTGCTTGATTATTTAAGTGTTCATGCGGAATAAACAGCAGCAATGTTTCAGTTTGTGTGAAGAGAATATTTTTTTCTGATTTGTAAAATGTAAAACATCTTATTGTTTTCAAGGAGTTTTATCAATATTTTATACTTTAATAACTTATATAAAAACACATTTTTTATTATTATTTACATAAAATTTTAAATCGGCATAGGTTTTGCATATCGAGAGCATCAACTTATAATCAGTAGTAGTTAAAAATGTGATGCATTAGAAAGAGAATAAAAGGCATCATTTTAAAAATTCTAACTCTGTTCCGGATTGTTGTTCATGAAAAAAGCATGTCTTATATTATAAGCTAAAATATAAAGAAAGGATAGACCTTGGATGAAGTCAATTTGAGAACTTCTAATTATTCAAATACTTTGCTCGTGATTCGTTAAATAATATTCCCCAAACCATAGTATGTACTCTGGTAAAGATAACATTTAAGATGCAATAAATGTAAAACAGAGTGGAAAGTATAAAAAACTATTGCCATTGGTTTTGGATGATATGCAGTTTATTACTATAGAAATTTCCTTCTACTAGTTCTCGCGGAAGTTTTCTGCCGGTCCAAGAATGTTATTCACCCATTGTGAAATTTCTTACAAAACATGTGGGCTGCAACTTTTTTCTTCATTTGTAATTAAAGCATATAGCCACAAATAAGCCACTGATTTAGTCGAAACATTACATGCTTAAAATTCAAGATTGTCAAATGAAGAAAATAATTATATAACTCGCGACTTATACCGTATAATCTTTAGAATGAAATACTATTTATTTTTTGATTCACATCATCGTCATTGCTTAGTAATTAAATATTTTTTAATTTAGTTCAATTATAGAAATATTAGTCTTTTCATAGGAATTGCCTAGCAGCTCGAGTTTTCACGTAAGTATAGGAAATGGAGAGGTGTCTTCCGAACCTATTAGACTCCACTTATGTTAGGGCTTAGTAGATCGTTATGTAGCCTACTATATGCCACCGACGTGCGCTGTGTAGGACCATATTCAGCGGATAGCGATTTCCAACATTTTATAGCCTTAAACGAGATTGCCGAATACGTGTAAAAAATAAAACGTTTCCAAAACGGTATAAAATTTAATTAATCTTCAATATACAATAACAATTTAGATGGATCAAATAAAATATATTGTGGGAACAGAACTTCTTCAATTCGGGTTAGCTGTCAATCATAATATTATATATACTATTATAAGATTTCAAAATGGCTCAATGATAACTGAAATAAGCATACTGTAACCCGCCATAACAGTACCTTAGGCCCTTAGGGACAATTGAAATTACATCTTTTTTTAGTGATGATGTCAGATTATCGTTTATGATTATTCAAGAAAATATGTTAATACATATTATATGTATTTCTTATAACTTGTTCTATGAATTGTTCAATATACATATTAAAAATAATTATGCTGATAGTATAATTTATTTATTGACAAACAACTTTTGTTAAAATAATATGTTTAATATTACTGCCTGTAGCAGGAGTGATTGATTTAAGGGTATACCCGTTAAAGGTAATTTTACCCAATTTTGTGAAGTTGAAGGGATAATTTTAGATAAGCTTTTTAACGTAACTTTTAAATAAATATAAAAGTAAAATATTAAATGATGCTATTATTTGTGTTTCTTAAACTAGGTTCCATTTGAGTTAAAACTGTGTCTGTAATATTAATCATCTCTCTTATAAATAAGTGGAATTAATTTTCTACGAAAAGTATACGTAAAGCAGTCATAGTACTGAAATGGATCCTCGATTCGTTGAATTTCAGGAGACATTGAAAAAAGGTAAGTTCCAGAAAGACTTGAAAGATTTTTCTGTCTCTCAGAAGTATTTCTTCATAGATAGATTTAAGGTGTAAGTAAGAATAGTTTACTGTACAGAATAGATAATGAAAACCAACTGATACGGTGTAAGTGATTGCTCAATGGGTGAATTATCTGTGAAATAATTATTAGATGAAACGATAATAGCAAAACGATACTGGCAGATTTCAAAATTTTATTTGTTTTACGATGTTTGTTCGATTTAATTAGGGGATTTTTTTGTATACGGAATAAAATTTGTAGCGGGAATACATTATTTAAACAATAATTAAGACAATCAAAAGAAATTTTTCTTCTAAGAAGATTACTTTTACACTAATTTTAGTTATTTGTTCGTGACTATAAAAAAGTACGATGCATGAAAGAAAATGATAAATAAAAAGTTTTAACAGTTTTATAGATATTTGACAGTAACAAAGATTTCGGTTAAGACATACTAAAGTAAAAGGGCAATAATTAGTCTGTGAAAATGTTCATATTTTAATTAATAACGATATTTATAGAAATTTGTCATTAATTTGTCGCACAACTAATTTTAGAACTTTGTTCAATTATAACAGAGTGTCATAAATAAATAACGTGTTCCAAAATAATAATTGCTTATTACATATTTTAAGTACTCAATGAGTCACCTCCACACAAAGGGATGTGATATTAATTATGGAGCGGATTATCATGATAAATTAGAGTTGCGCATTGCAAAGTTTATAATAATTTGATGTAGCTTATTTGTGATCACAACCGTTGTAAATTAATTGATATTCATTAAAATTAGAGGCAACTGAACGTACCTATATATTATGATAAGCTATCATTACGCACGGCTAGATTGTGATTGTTTGTGGTGAAATTACGAAATATTATTTGACGCATGCGAAATAACCATACGTTATTGCTAGCATATATAAATTTCTTACAGCTAAGTTCATTTTTTCTTTGAATGTGTGCTGTTATTTACAATGATTGATTGCAATGCTACACCAATTCATAAAAAATATGACTTTCAACACACAATATTATACTTAATTTCTACCCAAAAAATGTCTCGTGAATTGCGTACATTTTTTTGAACTAAAAAAACTGAATGAGAGAAAATTTTAATCGATAAATATTTAAATTAAATATAAAACTGTCTCCCACTTCACATATTATGGGAAGGATGCTAGGTAGTTAGGCTCGATGGTAAAATACAATAGAAAAGCACATACAATATGTAACAAGGTGCTTAAAAATCTATCTAAGGTTCTTGTTACACAAATATTTAGGATAAATAAAAAAATATTAAGTGTTTTTTAGAGAAGGTAGTTTCTTACGATACATTTACGGCTCGAGTAAATATTACACAAAATGTGTTTTTATGATTCCATTTCAATGTAGAAAACGAATTATCGCCCCCTAGTTTTAGTGCCGTGTAACACATAAACTTTATGTAACAAGGTACACACGCAAATAAGTTTGCGAGAGACTTTAAGTGTTCTACTTATGTGATGGTTTGGTTACCACTGGGGCAGACGTTCATTTCCTTGGTGCGGCGTTTATTAAGCGATGTTCCTTGCACTTGCTACAGAGCTAACAATTTACACACTAATGTATGTGAGAATACTAGTTAGAATATCGTCTAACGAACGTGAAGGCCTCGAACACAAATTTACTGATTTTACACTAGAATGGAAAAGCAATTATAGATATTTTAAATATAACTAAGGTGATACCGCTAAAGAATATGTTATTTAACTTAGCACTTTCTTTAAATAAATACATTACAAAAGCTATCTGGTATAGAATAGAGAAATATTATGTTGAGGACGAATTGCATACTTACATTTTTATTTGAGACACTATTCTAAACAAATCGTTATAGAAATCAGATATGCAAAATAATGGCCTAAAGAAACGTTAATAATAATTAATATTTTGTATAGCATGTAATACAGTTATCAGGATTAAACAATTTTTAGCTTTTACAGATTACTGGAAAAAATTAGGGAGGGTGGTTTTTGAAGGGTTAGATTTTTTCATAGATAACACTTAATATGGAAATGCGATAGGTCTTAAACAATTAATATTTATAAAACTTTGAATAAAATAGACACACAATGTGAAGTGTAGTATTCTTTAGAGAACTAGGTTGCAGTTTGTAGCTCTTCAAAACTAAATACCCTCATATTTTTATGTAATTATAAATATATATTTTTAGTCTTCAAACACGTAGCTTCTATCAGTATCAAAATGTTGTTTAGTAATTTTCTATAATTTTATATATATAAAATTATTTGTCATTCGTTTCGTCTTTGAGTTAATCTATAAGCCATATAAAATATAATTACTATATACATCACCGTATGGTAGAATGGTACAAAACATATTGTCACAAAGAACTGTTGATTCACATGTGAAATATTAAGGAATTTTAATGTGAGCGTATTTATATATTATGATTTATTTCCGTCAAAGCTCGTAATGCCTCGTGAATTTTCATTAGTTTTGTATGAGAAAGATAATATGAATTTAATTTTAATTAAAAGCACGTGAGGAAAATGACGAGGTACGTAAATTATATATAAGTACTTCAAACACTCTTTATAGCTCTCATAAACGTACCCAATATTTTAACTGTGTGACATTGAAATGATATGCATGAGCTTAGTACTTTGCAACTTTATAATATGCCAGTAGGGAATTCTGAATAATTAATATGTTATTACAAAATTTTCTGAGATAATGGCAGGCGTATTAAGGGAAATTATGTTTTCTTCCTTATGTTACTCGTGCAGCGACTGTTAAATTGGTTCCAGGGCCTGTTTTGACAATGCTTTCACTTTCAGATACACCACGTACTGGATTATCATCCAATTAAGTGTATTTTTTCTAGTGAATCATTAGTTTCATATAAACAAATTGAGCAATAGAAACAGTATATTTTTTCGATGGCAAATTGTTAACATTAGACGACGTTCAGATCATCGCTTCATTTTTATTTTTCAATTTACAACACGAGAGATGATTTTGTAAATTTTATAATAAAGCAAATTTAGGCAACAGAAGTTGTATTACACGAGAATTTTCTTTTTATCAGGTGCTAAATCTCATTCATGAAGATATTTGGCACAGAAAGCAATAAGACGATCATTTACTTAATGTCTCTCAATATGATATCATTTTTTTGAATTGTGAAAATCACATGCATTTTTTGTCTTTAAATACTGATTCATAAATCAAATATGAAAATTGAATTAACGAAAGAGGAATCAGACTTAAAGACACCATAACCAAAAAGCGCAGATACTAAATGAAGGATGTGTTTAATAGTGCAACAAGTATGTACATTTTTTTAAAAGAGAATATGATAAAATTGTTGAAAGTACTGCTTTGGATATATTATTTATAAATAAAATGTACGAAATTCATTTGAATTTCAGTGTCCAATAAAAAATATGGGAATATTATTCATTTTTAACTTTAATTATATTTGCTTCCGCTGCTGTACTTTTGTTGATTAATAAAAAAATCCATTTTTACATCTGCCAAAAACAATCTTCTACGAAATTCATTCATCAAAAATTTCTTCAATATTTTTTCTTTGAACTCTGTGTCAACTTGTCAAAAAAAACGTTGCAGGGAATATGGGATGATGAAAATCAATGAATGGAAAAAGGTGATTTTCTTAATATTTAATTCTATATAAAATGAAACATTTAATTTATAAATAACAAAACAAAAAATATTTTTTTATATTCAACGTTTTGACTGAGGGTGCTTAGTTGAATTAAATTTGAATTGCTTAAAGTCTGTGAATTTTTATCATTTTGTCATTCACTATCCGTAATTTAGCTATTGTCATCTTAAGGCATTGTAGTGCATTCAAATTGACAAAATATATATATAAAATAATAACGCCATTTATATTTAAATTAAAAACGAAAAAATATAGGACTCTAAGTCGATTGTCCAAATTGATTTCTCAACTATTTTTTAAAACCACTCATAATGACTCACCAAGAATGACTCTCAGAGTTGAAAAAATAAACGTAATGAAATTAATAAATGGACTGAATGACTTTGTAGTAAAATGTGTTTACAATTAACTATAACCAATTGCAAATATCAACAATTATATGAATGAGAGTAACGATTCTTGATGGCTTTCAACGACGATATAAACTATTTGATTTTGTATTTCAATATATAACACTATTAAGATTGTAAAGCATTTAAAAACTGTTGAAAAAAAATGTGCGTAATCATGCGGAATATATATAAAAAATGTGTTCTGTAATAACGTTGTGGAAATTTGTTTTTGATAAAAAAATTGATGGTATCATGTACATTTCTGCTGGGTTAATTCTGAGACAAGATGAACTTGAACAGTAAAATAAAGCAGTAATTTTCTATTTTTTTTAATAGATAAAAATGGTAAGAATCATTGGATATCCAAGTAATGTGAATTATTTTTACAATTGAATTAAATTTGAGTATCAAATCTGATTGCTTCGAATTTGAATATTCTTCCTAGAACGAAAATTTGTTTTGTTCAACTATTTCCGGAGAAAATATTTAACCATATAATTTTAATATTGATACAAATTGTTAAATATAATATATTACTTGTTATTCAATAAATTGTTTTAATAACATACTAACAAATAATAATCCGTTATTATTTTAATTTCCATATTGAATTAAAAACTAAATAAGATAATGATGTAGAAAAATATATATGTGTAAAAAAATAATTCTCGAATTATCACGCTATATGAATAATATACCTAAAGTTTCGTTAAAAGTATTAATTGAAACATTCCTAAAGCCGAGAAAAGATTATTTGCCCAAAACAAAGACTTCTAAATTCCATTACTTAATTAATTTTCCATTATATTCGCATCTTCTCACTTCAGTTGCTAATTTGACTTGTGAAAAGGATATTGTACTCGAGAGAGAAACTCTATAAAAATAAGTAGATAAATATAGACTTCTTACGAAATAAATAATACTCATCTTAGAAAAACGTTTTCAATAAAATAAATTAAATTTCGCCGTAAAGCATGATACAATATGTATTTAAAGAAAATACAGAAGTTAGCATAATTTTGTTAGGAATAAAATCACCTAATTCAATGGAAATTTTTCAAAATATGAATTCAGTTTAATAATGTTTCATTATATGGCATAAAACAATGCAGGTAAACCTTTTACGAAAAAGATTTACAACTTTTTTAAAGCAAATGTTCTCTACTGTAACAGAAAATTTCAACATAATAATTTCTCCTAAATTAACTCGATCAAAATCGTTGTAAAACGATATTTCTTTTACTATTAAGTATTTACAATATTTTTGTAATATGTAGCTGGCTATTGTAATAATCAATATGATAAAAAAGTCTAAGAAGTAGTAAAACAACAATATACGAATTAAAAGTATTGATATTTAGTTGCCATTTGGTTATATCGACTAGTTAATCTAATAATATTTCTGATTTTAGACTCTTTATATTCTTTTCTCCCAAAATCACATCTATTTAATATTAGAAAATGGCACAAAAAAGTCGAAAATCTATGTATAATATATGTATAAATGTGAAATAATTATTTTTTTATCGCCCTAAAAAAACTTTAAATTCAATAAATAGTTATAAAAACGAACGCATTTATACGATTGTGCCGATAACAAAAGGAAAATGATCGGGATAACCTAACTCGTCCAGTGATAGTTCATATACAAATAAATTTATTATATATACGTTCATGTTGACTGTCCAAGTATGTTTACCACCTGGCGATAGGAGTTCACTATTCACTGTACCGCCGTTATGTATACAACATGTTAGTGGAAAATAGCACAATATAATCAATAAAATAAACACATGTACATTTTTACGAAAGTATTTTTTTTTTTGTATTTTTTTGGCTGCTGTGATTGATGATAGCATAAATGAATAAATCAATGTATATATATTTTCCCATAGTAAAAAATGAACGAACTGACAGTCAATGCTTTATTGTTGAAAATAGAGTTTGAATAATTATGATTCTGTCGTTGCGATTATTATAAAATGCATCAAAAAAAAAAGATCTGTATAATGGAATTCGTATTCAAGAAAATACTTTTCATTCTTAAATTAGATGTTTGAAAGTATGAACTTAGTTTCTGGATAATTTTATTAATATGTGAGCCTACACTTTTTATAAAACAGTAAAATCTTCAAAAAGGATGATTCAACAGTTTTGTAGTGGCACGTGTTCTTTTGAAATTATTTAATAAAAACGAGTAATAAAAATAATTATAAATAGAGTAAGTAGGGTTGGTTACAAACGATTTTCCTTTTAGAAATAAAGTAGATTAGGGTAGCGATTTGTTAGGGGAAATAGAAATGCGACGCGTGGAGTGACAAAGAAAATGTAATCGCTGACATTATTCTACTCGATCCGTGGCTCTGAGAATACTCTCATCTGTCATAGGATTAAACGTTATATAGGCTATGGTAGGGATCGAAAACTTATTTTGTATTTGTCAAAGTAATACAAAATTTATGATTTGTTGATAAAGAATCTCGATAAGATTAAAAGATATCAATTCATAATTCTGTTGAACATGCTCCCATAATTAGCAAAATTTGCCTTGATCACAGTATTATTAGACAGAATAAGAAAACAAATATATTTTATTTTGAAGCCTTATGAATGAAAATGAGATTCACCAAGATTTTTCAGTTTTTCATTCAAGTGAATAATGTATCTCAAAGCCAGAACATATATCCAAACTTCTGTGAAAACGGAATCATTCATCAAATCTCTGTTTACGCCCATTTTTCAGATTTGGGTCGGATGTAGGTGAGGATAAATGGAATATCAGAAAAAGTCATGAATTTCGGAGTCAAATCAATAAATCGATTAAAAAAGTTTTTATTCGTGGGCAAAAACGGAAATAACTATATAAAACGAAAAGTAAGATCGACAAAATAGTTTGCAATGTAATTAAGACACCCAAATCAAATGCAATCACTAACCCTGCTTAGAAGAAGCTCTATTATAAGTCCACTGTGTGCAATTAGTGATTGCTCTTTAAAATGATTTATTCGTAGCTAAGGCATATATTAAAGTCGCTTGATACACGTGTTTGTAAGTTGATTCTTTTAATTTAAAATTAATTGCTTTTTCATTTTTAATCGGATTTCCTTATTTTTTACGAGAAACTAATTTAAACATACTTGAAGAATCAAACAGGTTTGCGTGAAATTTTCAATGCGATTAGAAAAGCTTAACATAAATAAGGCTTCAATTAATTTGACTATACTTGAGAAATTTATTTTAATTAAAATATATCTCTATATATATATGTATATGTATTATGTTTAAGCTCTCAGCCCGTTTTACATTTGGAGAAAGTTACTTCCTGAAGATAATATATTAAGAAAATATTTCCTATGAGGACTGTTCGTTACTCAGTTCCTTAACACTTCCCATTTAGAAAATAGTAGAGATAGTACCAACGCGGACAGTACTAGTGCTTATCTAATAGCCCTTGTAATGCTGTGTTATAAAATTCCGATAGTTAGTATGAAAGTTCCACGACATTAAAAACAGCCATGTTTTAGGACAAGAATCGATCTATGTAATATACGATATATACAATAGTTTAAAAAACTGAGAGAAACGAAAACCGACGACGTTGACCACTGTTACTGCACATGTAGTGAAATATAAGATGCTATTTATCCAGTAAATCATTTATCAAAAATATGATGACTAGCTCAATGAAATTTAATTTTTGTTTTTTAAGAAAATGTTTTGTTAGCATGATATTTTGTGTTTTCTTAGCTGAAATATTAAAAAAAGCATTTGTTCTAAGTGACCGCAGATTCAACCTCTTTGAATCAACGCTATTTTTCAGATTCAGAATAATCACACTATATAAATCAATAAACTACAATTGGTATTTTAGAGCCAACCTTTGAAAACGTCATTGCGATTTAAACATATACTTAAAAATAAATACCAAAAAAAAATATTTTCAGTGTAAAATTAATGTGCGCTTATCACACTCACCTTAATTATTAAAGCTTGGCACAGATTCGCATTTTGTGAAAAAAAAATATTCACTGTAAGCTTTTCAATACAAGACGAATGAAGTTGAAGAATGATAACAGATTCATTTACAAATTGGATGCATGAGCATAGACAATGAATTTCAATAGAGTTTAAGAATCATTTTTTTTTATGCAACTAGTTGTCCTTTTTTTTTAATTTTCACCATGCTCATTTGCCTTACGATCTAATCATGCTCGCATGCCATCTCACATTTCGAATTATATGACACCGTTTCAAATATCAATAAATATTTAAATCACGATGCGAGCTTTTGTAGCTGTATAGCGATGTCTTACCGCTTGCACTTCTTAGCTATGCGAACAAGAATTAGTGTTTATTTTGATTATTTTTTAGGTAACTGTAACTAAAAATAATGATTTTACATGGCTTATGTAATAAAAAATCTTTTCTAAAAATTGTGATCGATTTTCTAAATGATTTTTTTGTGTGTTTTTATACCTCTGGTTATACCTTTATATACTGGTTCAATCAGAACACGTTCATGTGAACAGAATATGATCAAAGTCTAATTAACAGTTAGAAATATATAAAACCATTACTCGAATCTCATAAAAAGATTCATTAATAGTATTTTATAGAAAGACATAAAATATGAGAAGATAATTACCACCCAACGCTGTCATATTATTATAACCATCCGCCATATTATGTGCATGTTAAATAAACTTAACTGCGGTGGATGTGTACACAGCATTGTGTGAAGTTGTTGTGTAGAGCTCATCCCATACGGATACAAGTTTATGACGGATAAATTATCACATTTACTCAAGAGTGCTGGGAATTCGTACGAGTAGGTAATGAATAATTATCAAGTAAGTAAACATCGTAAATAAAACAAATTTGAAGAAATTCGCTGATATAATTATTTGAAATTTAGCGCCAACCCGTTTTAATATCTTAGCGGGCTTAATGTGTGGGCTGCGTGTAAAGCCAAAACTTGGAGCGCTTTCACTGGCGTACCTATCAGATTATTTATTATTTATAACAGGCAATCAAGGATCCTACATATTGATCAGAAGAGCTCTTTATAAATTTTATATTGGAATATATTACTGAAATATAGATTATACAGCGTGTTATTCTTTATTTTAATATATTTGGCAGCAGTTTATCGGGAAGTTATATACAATATTTTTTATTCATTATAACTTTTACTCATCGCAATTGAAAAGCAAAACTCTTTATCTTCAAAACCCAATTTTTATGTAGTTATAGTTCTTAACAATTATTTATTTTTGATCCATTAAAAATTATATCCTGAGTCAGACAGAGGTAACTGAAATAGTAGTGAAGATTGTATTTTTTTATTGATTGAATTGGCATTCACTTGGTAGAACTCCATTATAAAACGGTGAAAAAAAAGCAATGTATTTTAGTTCTACAAAATTATTTTTTTAAATATAGTTGATAGCTATTTCAGCTGACGCCATCGTCAAAACTATAATAATAAGGTAACAGGTAATAGTTAAAAGGTTTTAGTTCTGAATATGGCGTGAGCCGAAATAGCTATCAACGATATTTTAAAAAATAATTTTGTAGGTCTAAAATACATTGCATTTTTTTTCACCGTGCTGTATTTTTTTGTCTTTCCAAGACTACTTTATATGTTAGATAGTAATATAATATTATGTAATTATTATATTTATAAGATATTCAAGGTAAATGATACTGAAATAAAACATAATATAAAAAAGTCCAAGTATAAACAGTAGTATTAGTGATTAGTTATGAAGCGGTTAGGGTACAAAAAAAAAATTAAATTGACTTGTGACTACACAGTTCGAGATAGGGTTGGGTTAACAAGCAGCAATAAAACTGTGATAAATACAATAGAAATCACTTCTGGGAACTTTTCATAACTAATTAAAGTATTAGTGTGATAATTCACCACATAATTGTGCTGCCTGTCGAAATGCGTTCATCTCACAATCTCTTAGTGTGACGCAACTGTAGTTTTATAATATGCGTAACGAAATATGGATAAATTAAAAAAAATATATTTATTTAAACAAAATGTATTCAATAGGTTGTCAATTATGATCCTGTGTAAGATAGATAACAATCTATATTTGATTTTATTTGATTTATTCATTATGTATACAACTTATCATTTCGATGTATTTATTATTATCGCAATAAGTACTTCACACGATTCTTATCATTGATTTCATTTATTGAGATACACGTGCTGCACTGCAGAAGCACCCGGTAATCTGTAAGTGAGGTTTAATTAATAGATAGTTTCGGCGTTCCCCAAACACTAATCAGCATATACGAGATAATGAGACTAAAGTACACCGAGTACCGAGTCGCATTAGACTCGCAGCATGCGGAAACGCCCAATGTCTATTTGATTTTCAAGGTAGCCCTTTAATCCACAGGCATTGAAATACTTTCAGTATGACGATATCTATTTCGTTAAAATTTTTCTCAATATCAGTCAAAATAATTAGTATAACTTAACATTGATAGCTTTGTTGTTCCACTTGATGTGAAACTAGATGTGGCATATTTTTTGTTTCATCTGAAACATCTTCAAACTAACTATATTCCTATTTTTAACTATAAAACGAAATGAAATAACTTATTAATAGCATATAAATTAGTGGTGTTTACAGATGAAAATAGTTTTAATAATGAGGAACCATTTGTTATTATTGAAATATTGTGTAGAATTTTTTTTCAATTATAAAAACACACTTTTAAGTAATATTTACACAACAAATTTATGATCAGAAGCAGTTCGTAATGAGCGAAACCGGTCTAGATCATAACTGTAGAGTGGAAAAAGTACTAACATAAAAATATAAATTTTTACTAGGCGTTGCGTTATCAACTAAAAAGTGACAGAATATTTGATAGCTTTTAATAGTTTTAAAAATTTCAAAGAACTCCAAACAATTCGTTTTAATGCCAGAATTACTTAAACGATTGAGTATTTTTACGTTAGTGTGTTTGTTAAAAGGATTATCGCTTACAATTAAATAATTTTCAAGCCAAGAACATTATTACTATTAAGACATCTTATATGCTTTTAATTCTAATGTTATAAATCTCACCTATTTGCCCAATATAAAAAGCTTGGCAGTCTACACAATAGAGATGATAAATGCCGTATTTATTGTTGCATAAAATATTTTCCATAGTATAACCAGTATTAAAAGCCTCCCTTAATCTATCTGTTAGCAATATTGATTGTTCCATGATGGTTCCCCAAAATTTAATAGTTTTGGCCAGTTGTTAGTATTTTTGTTTTTTCTTTGTCAGAATACTTATTGCAATTGCAATTAATAAAAATGCAAAATATATTGCTTTTTTCAACGGCTGCTGCAATACATATTACATTTTGGACATGCTAAAGACTAGTAAAAAGTCTAGCCAATTATTAACCTTATTAAATAGAGAAAGTCACATTATTTCACTGCCATTAACTTTGGATTTGGCGGTAGTTAAAGACGTAGGTCTGTTTAAAATAGCATACTTGCACAATAAAGTATTGATTGAAGTGAGACTTTTCAATTTTCTAAGATTCGAATCATAAAATAATCACGTTAAGAAACATATATATTTCTCAATAGAAATCAAGTCTGATTATTTGAACTAGGGGACGAAAATTTCACATAATCTATGTCGTTGAATAAATTGGGTATCCGCTTAATTTTCAATGTGAGATAATGATCATTTGCGTATTGGAATCTTTGATCGAGCGAAGATATTAGGATGTTATTAATATATTATTTCAATTTAATCTCAGTACTTGATTTTCACAAAATATTTTTAATTGCAAACAGCAATTTTTAGATGTTTGTTTTAACATTATACAAATCAATAAATACTTTGACCAAGTTGGTGTTTAACTGAGAAAATTGTGATTTTTCAAAAAAATCTATTTCAAAATGAACAATAATAATATTGGATATAAAATACAGTACCTGTATTTTGTATGAAAAAAAACCCACTTATTTTTTACAGGTATATGAAGAATAATGAACGTTTGTTTTTCCTTATAAATAAAAACCAATTTCATTCTATACCTACTATAATGACGAGAAAAGTATTTCAAACAGTTATGATAAATTGAAATGGCTCTATTTTGTAACAGAATTGAATACGAATACTTCACCAACATCAACCGTCACAAATATAAATAAGTTACTAAGCAGGTTAGTGAATTTTTGCTCAAAAAATATATTCTACGAAGTTTTAGCGAGTAAAAAGATTTCCTGAGGAAGATTGACGATATTTCAGATTTTTTTATTTGTTCTATAGAAACTTTTCTAAAGATCGCTCTACGCAGTGATTTTGATAGATCGTAGAACAGGCTCCATATGTCTACGATATGAAATTCCAACTAAATGGCAGAAATTTATACCTTCAGTCAGAAAGCAAAGAATATTTTAACAATGACGAAAAATTTGTATGATTTTAAAAGTAAATGCAACTATTTTTAATATCGTTGATTATAGCTTAGTCATTTGAACAAATTTATGCATTTATAATATTGGCTTTGGTTGAAAAAAGTGTTTAAAAATAGCCAAAAAATAACAACCGAGTCTCATTATATATTTTTAAAAATTATAATGAAAACTTTTAACGTGATTGTTATAAGTGACCTGAAATATCTGATTGTATTTTTTATTTCTTTATAATTAAATATCACAAAAAGATTGAGAACTTCCGTGTTATAGCAAATAATGAGGTCCGCACAAAGCTAAGTACGGCATAATCTCATTTGATTTCATCTGCGTGGACGGCATTGTCCCATAAAAGCGTCTTTCGCCACTTCCGTCTAGTAATGGGTGCTGCCCGCCTACGAGCAAAACCACTCCACTTCTACGGAAATTCGCTTATTTCTTCACAGTTATTTTGCATTTTCACTGCGCTTTGTAAGAAAATATACTCGATGTCTGAATAAAAGTTTTACAATTAGATGATTTGATTATTTTTTTTGACATATTGCTGAAACAAATTTACAAATGTAAATAAACAGATATAATTTTTAATTATATCGGTAAAATGTTGTATTGTTTATTTGACTTGGGAAGCTTTAATTGTAGTATTTTAAGTGTTTTGTAAAATATTCCTCTTATTTAACTATTATTGTATAACATTAAACCGGAGATAGCTTTTTCTTTTCCATCCCTCATTTTTCATTATTATGGCAGTCATTGTAAAAATCAGTAATATTTTTGTTCAGATAATTAAAAATGGCTTTAAGTATTTAACATACTTTATAAATGATCTATAAATATAATATAAATTCTAAATAAATATATTTTAACGCGAAAATGATCCTGATGAATATATGCATACTTTTTCTTGTTTATGTTACTATTAAAACACATTTTTTTCAGATACGTCTAGTTATTCATAAACAAAAACAAATTCTTATACAAAAAATCTTCATCATCACTTTACATATACCTGCAAATATTGAAGATAAAATTATTGAATTGTTGATTTATAAAAGCTATTGAACATTTTTTTGCACAATTATCATAGATATCATCCGTAAAAAGATTTTTGTACATCTTTTTTTTTGCATTTTTATTAAGATTTTACATACTCATCTAACTAATTAAAAGGAATAAAAATGAAACTCGATGCAAATAATTTCTTTATCAATACAGACTACTGTAACCTTGAACTCGGTCGGTTAATCGCTTAATAGAAAAATTCACGAATACAATCGCAAAAACGTGATCCAACAACGATTTTTTATAACCAGTCAGGTTGATATTAGTAGCTGTTAATTTATATTGGAGAGACTATTATAAATATTCCAGTGATCTAAGTAAGTAATATTAGGTGATGATAATCGTATATGATTTTTGCTATCGCGTGAGAGCTTCCTGTCAACACAACATAATAAAATATGGAGATAGTGAGAGTTTTATAAATATTTTTAGCCTCTATCAACGTATGATCAATATGAGCACAAAAAATCAATACCGTATTATAATAAATGGGTAAATGATTTACTTATTATTTTTCACACAGCTTAATATAAATCATCTTCAATTTAACGGTCTACATTGTCAACCCTAAGTCTTCACAATATATTTGATCTCTCATATAAGATTTATATACAACTTTGAAACGGTGGGTTACAAATTGCTTTTATCACTTAGTCAGCTCAATAAATTATTAAGTGATTGCTCCTAAGACAATCCCAGTAATTATTTTAAAGTAATGCTGCGTTACGCAGTGCACTGGTTAAGGGGTGAAGGTCCGATTTTCAACTATTAAATTACATTTTCGCAACGGGTTCTTTTTAAAGTTTTATCCTAGTACCTTTTTAATAATACCATACAATACTATCTTAAAGTGATTCTTGTTAGTTTTAATTCGAAGCATGAAAGATTCGAAAGCAATAAACAAAATAAAATGTAACATAATCTTACTTTACATCGTATGCGGAAGTATTTTATTGAACAACGTTTTGGAATATATGTTTTCATGATACACTTATTTTTGTTGAAATAAATATATCAATTGTATTATATTAAGCTTGTAGCATTTACCACACAAATTATCTTAACTTGGTATGACAGACTAGAATTCCAGTATCAACGGTATCACTATAAATATAATAAAAACAATTACTATGACAGTATATCGTTACAAGAGCTTATACTATTAAAATTCGTTTCAAATCTATTTAATTTATATAAAAATTTATGTTCAATTTGAGAATCAAATTTACAGTTTGGAATAAATAAGGTTTGATTTAACAATTTCTACGATCTAATAAAAATTCAAGACGAAGAAACTTGTTTTTAAGCAATGTTGTTTTTACCTTTAAAAACCAAACACTGCTTAAAAGCGAAATCTCTCTCCGGATATAATATCATATAATATATTGTTATATATTTCACAAAAAATGTCAGAAAAGTTATTCATCTTTAATAGCAAACGTTTCAATACGAATGAAAACAATAATTTGCAGCCGTAACTAGATAATAAAAATTGAATGCTCGTTTTATCAAGCAATAAATTTTCTGTGAAATTGAAAAGTATCTTTTTATTTCGGCATCCATTAAAAGATTGTAATAGTTATACGTAGGTAGCGTCGTTATTTTCTACCAGGCGTCATCAAACTTTATTGGCTAGGACTTTATGTGAAACAAAATTATGTACTTAAATTCTGTAAGCTTATTTCAAATATGTCATAGAGAAAAAAACATTAGTTTGAATTCAGAGAAACAGCCAAACATATAAAGGATAATTTAAAATGTTGACTTTGGATGGTTGATTGAATTTACAATTGCGAATTGAAAACAAATTTAAATTCTTTTAATTATGTATATTTCCATATGTTTTGTCACTCACGGCACAGGTTTCGCCGTTTGACGTTTTCTGGCATCCTATCACACGGATGCAATAGAACTGACATAATAAATTATTGTCATCGGTTTTTTATACGAAGAATCAATTACAAATGAAAAAAAAGCAAAATCCAAGGATAGGATCCAATTCTATGTCAGTATTTACTTTAATAATTGATTGAAATATAATGACGGACCATTTGCATATGAATTTTCAATGAAAGGATTTTACAATAAAAATAATCAACTACCATTAAGATATTAAAAATAAAATTTAAAGCCATTTGTAGAACATTCATATTTCAATCAAACTATAATAAAAGCTATTCAAAGCTATATTTTGGAGATTGAACATTGAGATTGATCGTCATTTATTCAAATACCTATTGCTTATAGAATTTACTTATTGCCGAGATATTATCTGATTCAATAATGTATATAACATAATAATTTTATTACCTCTGTACTGTGTCTTATGATTGAACTTAATGAAATAAACTACTGTTTCGATATTAAAGTGAAAAAATTAAATTGAATAATGATGTAATTTTAATAATAAACATGACAAACCGATGCTAGTAAATGATATTGAATAGTGATAATGTTAAATGTAAAATATAATATTGAGTTGGCAACTATGTAATTGCGGATTTTAATAGATGGCTCCAGTTGAATTTTTAGATTTGCGACTTAGTCCAAATGTAAAAACATTTTGTTATTGGATAGTTGAAAATTCAACTGTCAATCAGTAATTATTTTTTTTTGTTCGGTTGCGTAGTTTTTGTTTGGCGTTTGTTGAAAAATGGAAAATCAAAAGGAACATTTTATTCATATTTTGCCTTTTTATTTCCGCAAAGGGAAAAACGCATCGCAAGCTCACAAAAAGTTATGTGCTGTTTATGGTGACAAAAATGAGTTGCTTACAACACAATCATGCGGAAAAAATCGTGGATCAGGCCAGGCGAACCAGCTCAATCAACATCAAAAGCTGATATTTATCAAAAGAAAGTTTTGTTATCAGTTTAGTGGGATTATAAAGGAATTGTCTACTTTGAACTCTTACTACCCAACCAAACGATCAATTCTGATGTCTAGATTGAACAACTAACGAAAAAGCGGCCCGAATCGACAAATCAAAAAGGTGTTGTATTCCATCTTGACAATGCAAGGCCACACACATCTTTGGCCACTCGGCAAAAATTATTGGAGCTTGGTTGGGATGTTTTGCCACATTCACCATATAGCCCTAACTTTGCACCATCTGATTATTTTTTGTTTTAATCTTTACAAAACTCCTTGAATGGTAAAAAGTTCAATAATGATGATGATGTCAAGTCGTACTTGATTCAGTTTTTTGCTAATAAAAACCAGAAGTTTTATGAACATGGAATTATGATGTTTTCCGAAAGATGGCAAAAGGTCATTGATCAAAATGGGCAATACATTACAGAATAAAGTTATTTAATTCTATGAAAAAATTGTCTTTGATTTTCTAAAGAAAATCCGCAATTACTTAGTTGCCAAATTGTTATATTGTCAGAAGATACAATCGATTGGGACAATACAACGCGTAGAGCACGAATAGCTTCCAATACATCAAGTGACACACTTAATTTGCCAGATTTTTTTATTATTATTTTATACTATTGATATAAGAATCAACTGTAAGCGTTTTATGGAAATGCTAGTCTTTAGAACGAAAATGACGAGGTACCTTTTATTTTACACTTACGAGAAATTCTAAAACGAAACAAAGTTGTATATTTCATCATACATTTCTATCATTTACAGAAATTGCAGTTAGGTTTTAATTTGCTCTGAAGACAAATTATTTAAATCAAAGCATAATATTAGTAACAATTTGTCAATATAGTAAACGAATTATTCGTTAATATACATATATTCAGATTCGATATAGATTTGAACCTTCATGTACGGTTACAATAGATGGTGGCCTTTTAGTGTTTTACAAATTTACAAAACATAATGGTAATGAGTTGTCATGTTTTCTGATGTGTCCTAAAAAATATCGATAGATTATTTTTAGTCAAGACGTTCTTGTCATACACAGTTTGAGAACGATTGTTGTCTTTTGTATGGAGACTTATCGCAAGATTCATATGAAAGTACTTAATTTTAATGATACATAAAGAAATAAAAGACAGAAGCGTTCGTTTTAAGTGCTTAAGTTATATCCAATAATGTGGGGAAACGCGGGAAATTCGTGCTTACATTACGATTGACTTAATAAAATGCCTCTTCCCCGTGCTCTTTTAGCGTTTGGGAATTGAAATCTACCAGAAGGAAATTGCTTTTCCACCTGCATGAGCAGTGGAGAGGCACAAAATTATTTTGCAAAGGTAAATTCCCTCCACGTGACATTACAAAATCTTTTACTCAGTAGGATAAAAATCGTTAAATGTACGAAAGCGAAGTGAGAGCATGCATACTAACTTGTATGAGTTTTTAGTCTCGACGGAAACTACGAGTAAACCTTTTGAGATTCTCTTTCAAATAAAATTTTTGGCTTTAATTTAAATTTCTTTTAAAAGAAAACGAGTTAACTCTTGTGTGAAGTAGTTGTAGGTCATTAAATCAACTAAAAATAATGCTACAAACGTACACTTAGTAAAAATGATAATCCATAGACGAAGCGTAGAAATCGACGCAGATATATAGTTTGAAAAAAATTACCAATGAATGAAATAAACTCTCTTTGAACGTTTGACGAAATCTTATTACCATTGCCTGCTATAATACCGCTTTGAAAGAAGTATTTTGATCTACATAAAAATAAGCATACATTAACATATAATGGATAGAACCACTGAATTTAAAAAACAATTGCATAGGATAACCAATGAAAATGTCTTATATTTTGTTTACATGCTCAACAGTACGCAGAAAAAGATAAGAGAATATACTGTAAATAATTAAAAAATCTCAAGAAAAAGTGAATGATAAAGGATATGCTCAGGTTTTTGAGATTTTTTTAATAACGCTATTGCCATTTAAATTATTGTGAAATTAATTAAATAGAACGAAATGGACATTACAATAAAAAGGTATGCAATTATACTACTTACGATCAGGACACTTTCTTTGATACGCATTGTCTTGATTTTTATTTTTATGAAAAAGTTTAAGTATTATATTATATAACAAAATTAGTGTCACATTTAACTTATACAGTAAGTAACCTGTGAAGTCACATATTATTATTATATTATAAATTTGTGTTATGATCATGATTATTGAATATTATACATTTTATTCGTTCTGCATATTTTATATTGAAGAACATCTTTCTATTTTTTTTGTAGATTTTATAAACTTTGTTTTATATATATTGATATTGAATTCAGTTCACTAGGATATATTATAAAAAGGTTGTTTTTGATAAAAGATACAATATTGACGACCATCACATTAGAAAAGGGCCCTTCACATGTTTAGGGTACGTATCGAGAATGCTGCCTAAATTCCGTCTGATCCGTTATATAAGAGCTATTCTTTCTAAGCTATTTTTAAATGAGCTGCGATCATTCTTCAGGAACTGCAAGTAAATTCTTCCGAAACTAAAAAATATTAAGTGGACTTCATTATCAGAAATATGTT
Organism: Himalopsyche japonica; assembly: GCA_028555115.1. Classification (NCBI taxonomy): domain Eukaryota; kingdom Metazoa; phylum Arthropoda; class Insecta; order Trichoptera; family Rhyacophilidae; genus Himalopsyche; species Himalopsyche japonica. The sequence continues at coordinate 2,852,510 of JAHFWJ010000015.1, forward strand.
TTTGTATGTATGGACTGACGCGCCCTGATAACTTTTTCAACAGAAGTATATTTTCTCAGGTATTTCTCTACCACTGCATGTAATAATCAACATATATATATACTTTAGAAAATTTAATACTTCAAATGTTAGAGCAAATTAAAAAAATAATTTTTATGTTAGATTATAAAAAAAAACTAGTAAAATCGTGAGATTGGAAACATATGCCACAACTGAAAGAATTGCGCCTTGCAACGAAAGATGTTTTCATCATAAAGACATAAGATTTTATAGTCACAGCGTAATATTATACGCTAGGTATCTCGTGTAATTTGTTATGATAAAAATTCAATTTCAGTATGGCAGCTTTCATACTATTTTTTTGCATTTTCCATTTGCACATAAGCAAAATTTACCCTCCTCGCTGTCTGAAGCCGGAGAAAAACTAAGATGAAAAAATACAACTTGGAAAAAAAACGTAGATGAAATAATTGTACTGAATCTTTCAACGCAGCTAAGCAACCGGAAAAAGTATAATACGTAACTGAATTTAATGACTATGGCCGAAATCATTGTTTGGAATTTGATGAAGAAGAAATAACGATCATAGAGAATGAGGTAATTAGATCATATTGGAATTCTTTTTTTCAGTTCATTTAGCACTATTTTGTATGCATTGTTTCGATTATTTTAAATCTTGTTGTCATTATAAACAATGTTTTATCGTTGTCTGACGGTCAAATGGTTGACTTTATTGTGTAATGTTTACTTATATTAAATAAAAATGTATATCGCAAATATCAATATATTCGTTACATAAAGTATTATATTTTTAAGATTTTTTTTTTAATAGCTTAGCTTTGAAAACAGTATTCTTCTTTTCTTTCTTAAATTATATTTGTTAACAATAATTTTCTACACAGCCGTTGTTCTCATTATTCACGTTAAAAGTGGCATCTTTCATTATGATAAGGATTTTTTTCAATTTATATAAAAGCATATAACTAATTGCATTTAATTAATTGAAATATGTAATCATGTTTCCCATGTATTCGAATGTCTTATAGAATGTTTACCATTTTTTTTAACGAATTGATGTGAATAATAATTATGTACAAACAAAAACTAGTTAGTATGAAAGCAATTTAAAAAGTATTTTTGAGTTTGATAGTATTTATAAAAAATAACTCTTAAACAATAAGCAGGAATTTTTATTGTGTAAATAATTTGTGTCCAACGTGTACACACTTGATTTTTTGAAAGAGATACACCTGGTGAAAGCAATTCTTTGGTAAAACTTGCATTATTTACAATCAGTTACATCGATGTAAACGATATGTTCGATATATTATATTAACATAATACTTTCATGCTAATTTATAAATATTTCAAAAGACAAGGTACATCTTTGGTATCATATATAATTTCAGAGATTGCTCGACTTTTTTGTCATTTTCTCACTCAAAGAATTTGTTATCTGGTTAAGAAGACATGAGCGTTTCCTCAACCAAGTTGACATAGATGAATGTTTCAAAGATTCTCCCCTTCCAGATAAGATAAGGTTCGTTCCCTAAGAAATCTCGGGCCATTTTCTGCCTGTTTCGTTTTATTTGAGAAATAAAATATTCTGCAACTTTTACAAATCATATTCATTTGAAAATTGATTGTAAATATCAGAATGCATTCGTAATAAAACATTACGAGTAAAATAGATTGAAAATATTATAATGAAAATAAATTAAAAAACCGACTGTGAAAAATTATTTACAGTGTTTGAAAAACAAATATTTGTTTTGGCATACGATTATCCAATTCCTATTCCTATTTATTATAGAAATTCAGTCAATCAGTCCTTGTCTTTACCCCGGAAAATGACAAATAAAATCCATATCTCACACTCTTAATCAAATCAATTCTATCGTGAAAAGAATTAGTACAGACGATAATATAAAATAAGCTCTACACTAAGGCAGAAAAATGTTTGTTAACTTCATTTTGAAAGTGAGAAAATATTAATATCTCACGTGGTGTTCAAATATGAAAAAATAACAATGCTTTTTGCACATTAATAATTTTTGAACCGATACATGGCGTCGTTAGTCTTTTCACGTCTGTTGAACAAAAGGAACGTGTGACTTCGTATCTAACCGCCACGTGGCTGAGGATTCCGGAAATTCATTTGCTGAGCTCACAAACGGAAGTCTGTAAGATAATAATAAAAACAAAAGCTGGCTGAAAAAAGGAGATAACCCGCGGCAATGAAACAATGGATAACTTCGGATACAGCCAATCTCTATATATTTTCTACGGTTAAATGAAATCTATTGATTCTCACCTGGTTGTTCTATAATTTCAGATTTAGCACGGTTTCAAATATACGCGACTGGCAAAGTAAAAAGAAGATTTAATACAATCGAGTTTTTGCAGTCGCATATCATACAGCATTTTGAATAATAAAAACCCACTTTTGAGAACTACGTTTTCATCTTAAAAGCATTACATTAAAATAACTTCAGAGGGTATTTTTAATTTGCACCAAGATAATTCATGAGAATATTAATCGACGAATCTAACGAATGTAAAAGCTACAATTTTTTTCCAAAAAGTGCAGCAATAAAAAAAGCTTTTCATTTCGAAATCGACCGATATATTACCGATAGATTAATAAAATAAAATAACAAAATAAGGTGACTGGACATATTATCATAGATAACTATCAAAATTTTTTTTAGAGCGTTATAGATTTTGTAAGCCAATGATATAAAATTTGCAAACACCCATTGATAATTTGTATAAGTAATTTATTCAAATATAATATTTTCACACATAATATGTTTATAGCTTTATTTCATTGAGTGCTATCGTGATATGTTACCCTCACCCTAAATATAACGATCAGTGTGTAGCACAGCTCAAAGCGTTCATATCGATTTGTTGCCGAGTTAATTATGTATGATCTAAAAAGAATCCTATCGTATAAAATATATATCTTTCTCACGTCAATTTTGTGTCTATGCATGTCTAGTATGAATCAACGAATTCTATGAATCACGAAAGTTCACTGAAATTAGTTATTTTAAATATCAAGTAATGCCGTTGTAAATTAGGAATTAAATATTGATCTTTTAGCTTAAACTGATAAACTGTCGTTATATGGCACAAGAAAAAGCACTATATTATGTATTGATTGAATTGGCATTCACTTGGTAGAACTCCAATATAACACGGTGAAAAAAATAGCAATGTATTTTAGTTCTACAAAATTATTTTTTAAAATATAGCTGATAACTATTCGGCTTACGCTATCGTCAGAACTATGCTTAAACTAAAATTTGCTTATCTATATATAGCTGTCTAGAAAAGGTGAACAATACATATTCTCTACTGTTTTAACGACCTAGCTTGTTTCCTGTTCGCAACAATTGTAAATGAAACTAAAAAACTCAAACTCAGCGTCTAAGTGTTTGCATCTTTATAGTAAGGGTCGCAGGATGACGGCTTTGGAACAGCTGGATTTCAATAGATATCAACTATCACATAGGATTCTTAACGAACAAACTAATATATGTCCGTCACCATTATTGACTCCGCTGACTGATCTTTGTATCTTTGTTTCGGTAATGGACCATTTCCGTGCCATATGTAAACTTATTGATATAGCCGCCTTTTTAGTTTCATTTACAATTGTTAATTTTATTGCGAACAGGAAACAAGCTAGAACATTAAAACAGGAGAGAAGATGTATTGTGTACCTTTTCTACACAGCTATATAAAGCATAGTTTTGACGATGACGTGAGCCGAAATAGCTATCAACTATATTTAAAAAATTTATTTTATAGAACTAAAATAAATTGCTATTTTTTCATCGTACTATATTATGTAATTTTTATTCATTTTCATAAAGGATCGAAAAAATATATACAAAAATACTAACGATTATCTAAGATTTTTCTAATAATAACTATTTTTTGAACTTTACCTATCCCTGTTGAAAGTGTGCGGCAAAGAAACGTTTCCTCGTAGATTTTCTGTTCCCCAGTGTCATTAGATCTTTACATGCCATACAGGCGTCTCGTATCTCCACCGAGCATATTCTATGAACGGTCATCAGCGGCGTTCCGAGAAAACATAATCTGTACGGCTATTGTAATTATCGTTTTGAAGCATGGAATACGCATTGTCTTATTATTGTAAGGTACCATGACTCGAAACCACAAATAAGGGCCGTCATGATGCATGTGTTAAACATATGAAATTTGGTTCTAAATGTATAAAACCATAAAGCTTAGACTTATTGTATTGAATTTATTCTCCCACTATCCCTAATCAGAACGTTAGCTTTTTAAGAGTATAAGATAACGTAAATACACATAAGGTAAATGAAGTTATCAACTCTCAGTTTTCTGCTCTACTTTGACAAAGAGTAGCCAAACAGAACAGCCCCTTATGCAGTGTAAATTAGCCTTTACTTTAAGACCAATGCAATGGAAGTTGTTCTACAGCATATCCATTATTTTATGAATACCCTCGTTAGATATGTGAAATATTAAAACATTGTCAACATACTCAAGCACTCCATGGTCACACAGCCTTAGATCAAAGCTTTAGTCAAGTCATGAAAGAATTATTTTATAAACCTAAATGAAAATGTTGTGATGGCTTCATTTTATTAATAACAATGAAACAAGTGTAATAGTTATTATTATAAATAGAGTAATGTCATTGTGTAAATTTTGCTTTTTTAGATTTATGTAGAAAATTAGGAATCATTTTAATTATATACAACTTAGTTTACCAGCATATATTTATTATTATAACTCAAATCAATTGCTTTGCATTAATATTGTACTACTACTTTTTTAAATATTTCTGAATCAAAACCTCGTAAGGTATTATAATGAAAACATATTCATCGTGTATACGAAAAGAAGAGCCTTCCAATAAAAACTATTTTTCCTTAAAAAACTTGCTTAATTCTTTTGTAAGTATTTAATTGTTTGTGATAAAAATTAAAAACAAATTAACTAAGCAGTTTGGGTTGGCTATTAAATATATTGCCCATTTTATGAGTAACGTGACATAACGATTTTGTTCAGTCAAAGCAATTTGCTCAGACTTTGTTTCAATACGGTGTGGAATTACAAATTCAAGCCTGCAACGTGACACCTTTGAAATCTTACAAGATTAAGGATGTGATTTCTTATTCACGTGGGGCTTCGTTTACTACACTCATCAAAGCGCGAAATTCGTGACTGTACGCACTCATGTATCCTAATTATTTTTTAATGAAAGGATCCAAGCGCTGCCGTAGCTTTATTCAAAGCTTTTAACATACGTCACGAAACACTACACTATAAGTGTAACAATGTTTATACAATAAAAGGGTCGTAAAATCGAAATGGATTAAATTTGACCTCTCCTTCTGTTAATATGTATTGTTTTGAATTAGCGTTTTTTTATTTAAAAATATATCTGGCATTGCAGCTAACGATTAATATAAAAACAATTGAAATCTAAAATCTTTAAATTGACTCGATGAGATATACACCAAAAGTATTAGGGTATGAACTGATACCCACCTCATCGTAAGGTCAAAGTCATTGCCATTGTGCCTCAGATTTGATTGATCAAAAAAAAAAAAAACAGTATACGTTTTGCAATTATTGAATAGAAATAATCGATTTGCTGTAAGCTTGGCAGGCTAGATTTTCCTGCGCTGCCGCTGTTTAGGTTAATACGTAGTCTTACGCGAATAAAAACTTGAAAATAGTTATCAAATAACTTTAACTAGCTAACGAGAAACGATGAAATACGTTTATTTTATATTCATATATTTTCAATAATATTTTATAGTTGAAGTTAGACTGCTATATAAAACCTAAATAGAGTAGATATTTGAATAGAGAGAATTTAAAGCAAAAACTAATACCTCCCACAAATTAAGTGGCTTGTTATTGAAATTATGATATTACATAAAAATCGGTTCAATATTAGTCTTAAAGTAGTGTATGAGACTGAATATGCCACGAGAAGAAGTTGATTACACATCCGATCAAATTGGAAGAATTTAAATCTTTGAATAGGTGATGGGCACGATTCACAATGCCCAATTATAATAAGTAAAAATATTTACTTGGTATAACTGGGATTAAATGAATAAAACAATAGAAAACATACAGAAATATGAGTTTATTTAAAAAAAAATGTTCATTAACGGGAGCGAAATTATTTCAGAATATACTCGTTATTTTTTGTTATCACAGTCTTGTTAAGGATTAAAACTATGTGTAATTTATTAAAATAAGCATGTAAGGAAAGCACTTTGAACCAAGGGTGTATTTTATTCTAGAGAACAGACTGTAAGGTCACTGTTCTATTGGCAGGACCAAACTTTGGGGTTAATGGGGGTGATGAAGCGGTTGGCAGGTAACTGACAAAAGGCAGCGAGAGAATGGGAAAGATTTTTGAAAGAGGCTCAAACTAATACAGATAAAGAAGTATAGCATTATATTTATTGTGGTATTAAAGACGTGTGCATGACTTAAAATACTAGAAGAATTCCATATTTAGTAGTCGATTTAAATTGTTAGAATAATGAAGAGCTTTAGATATTATTAATAAGAAGTAAATATCAAAATACAGTTTTTTGGCGGCTATGAAACGTAATAGAATAACGTAAAAGTAAAGACAGTAATAAATTTCATTTTTATATTTTGTTGATGAATCAAAAAAATATTTTCATTTCAGTAAGTGTGTACATTATTCAAATTTAATTAAAAGAGCTTTACTGAAACGATCGTAAAAATATCAAAAAGAAATCGCAAAAATTAACTGTTTAAATAGAAATTATTATTGCATGATTTTATTATTCGAAATATTTTGTTAATCAAAATTATTTCTTTTATATAAGATCAATGTTTACCATAAAGAAACTATTATTCTAATAAATTTATTTTTGATTTACACAATAATGTATTTTCTTAGGTTTTTTTCTATTTGGAAAAAGTTTTGTGAGTCATTATAAATTCGCTTGTTTATGTTTATTTGTTGTTCGTAGGATGTACTGACAAAATTGTAGTGAAATCTTCAGAATTCATTAATTTATGAACACAAGCGACTGAATAAACAAATACTTTGTGAAATCCATGATTTTGTGGTTGTTTCGATATTCAATATATTTCGATAAGACCATCCTGGATAAAATACTGGGTCTGGTGTCATTACGTATAATAAAGCCCAAAGGCACTTTGCAGGAGCTAATGCTGCCTTTCAGAAGGTAAGAAATAATAAATTATTTGCGCATGTGAGATTCCTAAGCACATTACGCTGTGAACCCTTTGGACGTCTGTCACTTGGACAGATGACGGATTAAATAATTGATACGAGTATCAATTTAACATCGTTTGATGTAACCAACATCACTATTTCATGAGTTAATATATTATCTTTACAAGAGTGAAAAGTTTATAATTAATGCTGACAAACTGAAAATGATAGATATCGATTTTAATCAAAAAGTTATTTTTGAAGAAAATCTCATACAAATTTACAATAATGAAAAAACATTTAATTGTCGTATTTAACAGTAGGTCAACTTTGAAAAAGAAAAATATATTATTGACTTTCTCGACAAAAAGGCATGAATGTGAAATAATGTGTAAAAAAAACGGCGTGTAAAGTTTCATATCAGATATTTACATCATTCATTTTTGAGTTCGTTTTTTGGTAAAAATATACTTTATTGTTAAGCTAAAAAAACAGTTTATTTATTTCGTTGTGTGATTCTTTCCAACCTTCCTTGGTGTCTTAAGCTGAGACTATTTAATACTTTTGGACTTTCGTTTTTTTCATTTACTTTATCCATCTTAATACAGTGACAGAAATATAGTTAGCTATTATTCACCGTCGAATCCTACCTTTCAATGTTAAGTTATCAAAATATAGATACTACAACTGAGTGAAAATCAATTTTTGAAATCCTAAAAAATTCGTGAATGTAGTAATTTATTTAGAGTTTAATTCATAAAAATCATTTCAAAAAATAAAAATATGAATTTATTTATTTATTAAAAATCATTTATTCGTTCCCATTCATTTAAAATGTGGCATATGTTAAAGATATAAAGTGTCACATTCTAAGCCTTAGTTTATTCGTTTGTATTATATGCTTGATGGTTAATAAATGTTATTTCAAATATTAAAAATACAATTTTGAAGTAAAATGGTGGATAAAAAGATAATGAGTTTTTGATGATTATTTTTAATGGTAAATACTTTAATCCGAAACTGCTTCAACAAGGGAAAATTTGTCAACAATTTCCGATCTTAAAAAGCATTATGCACCTGGTATTGAAGTCGAATATCGTAAAAAATTACTGTACAACCGTTAAAATAGTGATATAAAATAAAATATTCTCGCTAATAATTGTAAACGATCCACTTTATTCGTTGGTTGTTCAAATAACAGCTCAATAAAATAAACACTCAGAGTTGTACGAACCGTGCAGTTTTTAATGACCCATTTACACAGATCGATCAGGCCATTCGATGTTCTCGTAAAGTGCCTCAAGTAAAACCCGCTGGAAATTGACATACAAATCATATTTTCGATAAGAGGAGATTGGAAGAGTATAAAAGAAGCCTTCTCGGGTCGTTACAAATGCAGAGGAACACATTTCCGAGCGCCGCCGAGTTCTCGAGCGGCAAACAAATCAAATTTGGGACCATACAAATCGCACAGCTATTGAGTTAATGCTCCATTAAATGCAAAATATGACAGGTTTTGGTCGGAACGGTATTAAACCACGAATAATTTACCGGGCGACCAAGCACGCTTTATATTCGCACTTGTAGAATTCCGAGATCGATAATCCCAGCTTAGGCATTAGAACCGACCAATTAACGGTCTGTGAATACCCCAATACATGTAACCGGCAATAGCGTATGGGGTGGACAAATTTAATTATTTCATGAAGGCATATTTAATTTTCCAGGGAAAACAACGTGAAAATTATTCTGTAAAAAAATTCTCGCGTAAAATGAACGCGGACTCATTAGCTCGAAAAATTACCTCCGTATATTTTGTACATATTTTTTCATTGTCGACAATAATAATATAAGCAAATAATTTTTAACTAATTGAAATGTCCACAAAAATTGAGTAGATGTCTATTTGTTATCATTATCCCCGTTTTCTTTTACCGAGACTTATTGTTTATTAATCGAATATAACTCTTAAATTACATTGTTCTGGTCGACCATTATTATCGAATAATATAAAACAGTCAGTTAAAAGTTATAAACAGTCAGTGATTATTACATAATTTGTATATATCATGAAAAAATGTATTGTTCTTTTCTAATTTTCTAAAAAATGCTGACCGTTTAATTTAGGAAATTACCTCTTATCTAATATGCTTATAAGTGAATATGAACTTTTGAATCATTGAATTTATTACCTTCTTTTAGTAATTTAAATTCAAACAAAATAAATAATGTTTAATATTTTCATGAGAAATACATAATTTTGGAGTAAAATTTTCTAAAATCTATCGTTGATATACCATTCAATATTTCAAAATGGTAAAAACTTACACAAAAAAACTAATATAATGATTAAAAAAAAATATTAGATTGTTGTTATAAATAATATATTTCATGGCACTGATTCAATTTAATAATAGAATGGAAGCTTTTAAAATGTTGTTGTATTTTGCTTAAAGGCTTAAAGAAAGTATTAAAAAAAAATATTCAATCATCCTTTTCAAACTATAATTTAGCAAAAAAATCATCAATAAAAATTTTAGTCACTCAGTTACAAGTGATAATTTTTTTTTTTCCTCAGAACATTAAAATTTAAATAAAGGGAAAATTTTTGTCATAATTATTTGTTAAATGAGTAAGAATCACTGAACGTTGTTAGTAAATACCATATTCATTAAAGAAATATTAATCGAACTAGGGTTAACTATGTACAGTTCCTAAAAATAAGTGATGTTGATGGAAATTTATAAAATCATGGTCAAATAACACTACGTCTAATGAAAGGTTGCCAATTTTGGACGGTATTAGCGATTCCGGGATTTCTTGTTGAACTGTGTATTTCGATTCCGGGTTCTCTATAACTTTTTTAATTCATACATAAAATTCGACAGTTTTCTGTGGAATTTTTATTTTATTTTATTATTTTTATTATATTGAGGTATAACAGAAATTTCAAAATAAATATTATAGTTTCTTTATAACATTATTGTTTTATTTTGGTGTATATATATGTATTTATATATAATACATATATTAGTCGAGATTAACAATTGGCTTGGATTCTGAGATATGATGTTTTATTTTCATTACATTCCACTTTAACCACTGATTTTTCTTGTAAATTCATTTTAAAAATGCAAAAAAAAACATTTAATAAGTGACATGGTTTTTAAATAAAGAGCTTTCTGCGTAGTTAGAATACGACACTCATATTGAATTGTATATTCTATCAAGGTTGTTTGCGTATATGTAGTGATTATTATTTTTTCATTAAATTTAGTGTTTATTGTAAGTAATCAAAAAAAAAAGCTGGGTCAAATATTTAAATAATAAATTTTAAATGATAGGTTTTGTTGGGCGGACAGAATTCATTAATAGATGAACATTTTTTCAAACATCGTATTCCATCATGCAATAATGAAATTTATTACGGCTTTACCGCAAATATTTTATCAAATCAACAAGTGAAACTTTGCTTAAGTATTGATGATAATTTTTGCCTTTTAAATAAGTGGTGCAAAAGGCTGTATTGCATTGATCAGTATCAGTCTGAGAATCTTTTCATTTTGTATGAAAGCTTCTGTATAATACGAGTCATAAAATCTTCAGAAAAGAAATCCATCCAATTTTCTCCCGCCATGTTATAGCAGATGAAAAGATTGTTTCACATCAATAGAACAAAACATCTGGCATTGGAAATAATTTGATCAATGTAACAATGTTTTGCGATGATCACATGAAGAATAAATATTGCTGCATCATCAACTATCTTTTTTTACTGACTTGCAATCAGACGCCGAACATATTTCTTCCCAAAACTATTTATTTTGATTGATACAAGGTATTTTTTCAATACAACTTATTTTTTGTACTTTCAGGGTTAACAAATTTTGATTTTGGAACAACCGGTATTTTTTTATTGCTAAAGATAGTCAACAATGATGGAAGGTGCGGAGGAAATTTAACGTTTTATTTAATATCGTTTTAATTATTGAACTATCAAATTTTTGATTGATTATCTATGAAAAACTGAAGAAGTTACGGAGTATAATATTATTTAAAACTAATTTAATGCCAATACAGTGAAGAAACTGCAGATATAGGTATTATTTATGATAACATTGGAAGTAATTTTTAACAATTTTATTCATAGTTGATTAATTTTTTTGTTTTAAATTTAATTGTTTAGGTTTCTTATACGAAATTTTTAGTTAGTAAGTAAGGTTAGTAAGATTGAAGAAAAATAATTGAACTGATATTAATTGGCAGAATCTCACTATATGAAAGTTCAAAATTGAAAAAAAAATACTTAAAAATATTTTGGAATAGTCTTGAATTGGAATTTACCTGTGTACAATCCTACATATGATGTCATTATCTATCCGGAAATCATCCTTCGATATCTTTAGGCATTCTATTTCACAGATGCAAAAGAACTGACAGACAGTTAAATGTTTTATTGCTTAAGTACAAACAAAGCTACACACAAAAGACACTCAAAGTTAATTACATATCTAAGATAGATTTAAAAATTACTGATTTGATTATAATGACATTCAAATTCGGAAAAGATAATTTGATTATTACGTTTGGAATTGTATTCAGTAATTAGAATTCCACAAAGCTTAAATCTGAAATTGAACACAATATTTTTAGTTACATATTATCCGATGGTCAAAAAAAACTATCCAACAAATATCACAGATCTGATGAAGTACTAGCTGTATAAAAAAAACTTTTTTAAGGAATATTTAAAATATTTTTATTTTTAAATGTAAGTAAAAGTTTGTTGTAAATGAAAAAAATATTATTTAAAATAAGGATTAACTTTGAAACAACATGTATTGTAAATATTATATTATAACGTCAGCTATTAGGAAGTGAAAGTGTCGATAAAAATAAGAAAACTTATTACTCATAACAATTTCTCTACAACGGAAAATTTCTCATAAACGCTAATATAATTATCATTACCAAGATGGGAATAATGAAATAATTGATTGTCTAGAATCTCTTAGTTTGCTATGATTTTGATAACATAATGGAATGTGTCGGATATAATTATCCAACCCTGTATAACCGCACCCCCATGCGACTCGAATGTGTTTTTAAGCTGTCGAATAACGCGAGATAGGTTTAATACAAAGCTCAAAAATGAAGTGGCAAATTACTATAAAAGAACTCCACTTAATTCAGTCTTGTTTTTCGGATAATAGCCTTTAGTCTATTCTTAAGCGATATTTATTTAAAATAATTAAAAATCGGGTCCATTTTAACTAAGCCTACAGTTTGTCGTTAAAAAAGCATTTTTTTAACCCTGACCAGCTTTTCAATACGGTTGTACAGTTAAAAATTGCATTAAAACAGACGCTCTTCATTACCAAAACACAATCAAACTGAATCCAAGTTTTAGTTTTTGATTAAGCATTGCTTAAGTATGTTACTGTCGAGCGCATGCTTTTATAAATATCAACAACATTTATATAACATTCATATCATTTCATTGTTTGTTGTTTATCCAAATACATCGTTAAGGATTGAATAGTAAAATTGTACACCTAGAAATGTTTGATAATAACAAAAAATGTTTGTCATATTTGCGTATTGAGAATTATTGATGTTGAAAGGATTTTTTTTTAAATAGATCTGGACATGGTTTTTTTTATGTGAAACGCAGCGCTATTATTTATACTAAGAAACTTTTACTCAAAAATTGCTATAATAAAAGCAGATTATTGTAAATTTTATCAAAAACATTCGTTAGTACTACATCGGGTATGCAAGAATAAATCAATCTTATAAGTGTGAAAATATCTTATACATACAATTTCGTTGAGTCAATATATATATTAATGGGGAAACTACGGTTAGTAACTGAAATAATGTATCAAGAAGCAATAGGAATACATTATATTTTGTGCATTGATACTCTCCAGAGTCTAAGGTGTATAATAATTGCAATGGGGCTAGTGCGATTGAATTGAGAATTAATATTTATTTGTTCGAGGCTCACTGGAAAAATATAATAAACAAAAAATACACGGTAACCTTGGTAAATCACAACTTTTTTAAAATAAATATCGTATGTGCTTGTCGGGAAGAATAATTTTAAATAATCTTGCCTTGACAAAATTTATCACAAAGATTTAAAAGAGTTTTCGAAATTATTTTGGAACTCCTCAATCTTTTGCGCCATGTTCATCAAAGAGTAATTTTTTGTGCTTCTCTGAAACTTAATAATTTAAGTCAAAATGGAAAGTTAAAAGTGGTTACCGATGCAGCATTTTTATTTATGATAGCCATGGCATTCTCAAAGTGATATTTTGCTTAGTCTTGAAAGTTCATTAATGCTATCAAATCATTTATATTTTGTTTGAAGATATGAACTTGATATTTTAAGCAATTCATAATAATATAACTACAACAGCAGTAATTTTTACAGATAGTGTCGTAAGATTGCAAAAAAAAAAATTTCAAAATGATATACATAGTTGTCGATTTTATATTATGAACAGATGCTGTGTTTGAAAAAGGTAAACTATACTTATTCAAAGTTTATTTTCATCGACTAATCCGTATGTATTACTAACTATTTATAAATTCTATAAGTAGTTTAGATAGCCTCGACAGCTACAAATACAATCCAAACGCATTGTCAAACAATGCGCCGATGTACAATTGAATAGAGGTGATCAATTAAATGCATTCGAGGTAATTTCCAACACAGTTCCGATCTAATTGTAAAACAAACGAGCAATTCGATAACAATTATGCAGTGTTACAGTTTGGTTTTAATTTAATTAATATTGGTGACAGTGTGATGTGGTCTCCGATGAATTTCGATTTCGGACAATTAAATCTGTCTGGCAAGTTTTAAATTGCGTTATAAAATAATAAATGTTAGCCACGTAAGTGATTGATCAAACTTTTCTATAAATTCAAAAACCAGCTGTTAAAATTTGGCTTTTAAAATATGTCACTCAAAAATAACAGTGAGCTACAAAAATAATAAATGTTATAATTTCACCTAATAAATCTAACGAGAGTGGCAAAATAAAAAACTTAAAAGTCATTAATAATAGTTAATACACTAAATTTGTAAATAAATTCAATGCATTTTTTTATTTTGGCTAAAAATACCGTTACAGTTCATGTGATTTAATTGAGACATAATTTCGAAAACCAAAATTTCAGACGCTTTTTCAGAACTGAACTGAACTTAAAAGAAATAAAATTTTAAGAATATAATAGTGTTTAAATTCAATTCTATGTTAAAAAGTACCATACTTCCCTAAAAAAAAACAATTTATTCTGCACCTCTTTCAATTTTTTAGTTATCAGTATGGGCTTTGCTCATCTCGTGATGAGAAAAAACAACCATGACCATTATATCCGTGTAAAACTATAGATAATCGTGTTTTAATGAAAAATATGTTTTTTTCGCTGCTTATAACATATTTTTTATGAATAACTTGCTGTATCTTTGGCTTGCCTAACACTGACGAAACACTCTCCTAATTATGATAGACCCTTGTATAATAAATGTTTCTTGTTACAACAAATCCAACCTTTTATGGCCACTAATTAAGCAGCCTACTTCAAACTCTATTTTAATAATTGACATATAATTATGCTCTAATGGTTAATTTGGAAATTCTTATCTCTCCCAGATGTTTTAAACTACGCATGCTACGAAGGCTTTTCATGTACATTGGTGTGAACTCTGTTTTTTTTTTATAAAAAACTAACATTTCAACGATATCGCATAGCTCATTTAGGGGTGAATAATGTAATGTATTGATAAATAAAGAAAATTTTCAATCAACCCTTTTTTAAATTTACCTACCACTTACATAAAATTGGTTGATTTTTTATATACATAAAATCTACACGATAATAATAAATATTTTTTCAGTATCGATAAAAATGAAATCTTCATTTGTAAAAAAGTCTAATAAAAATTATCAAACAAAAAAATATGTATTTTGGCTATAATATTTCTGTAATTGTAAAAAGGCATTGATTAATGCGATGACTGGTAGTCGTGTATTTAAGAGGAACCTTTAATATCACCGTCAGATTGATGATGTTAGGATAAAATTGAATTAAACATTTTGAAATATAATAGTTTCTTAACGCATTAAATTCCACAAATCTCACACAAAAACATTTATTGTTTGTGAAAAATTATTTGGTACAAGGTATATCTTGGATACAATTATGTAAACGGTCTTCGGCGTGTTTGTAGATGTCGCCTATTCAAGGCTATACCGTAGACCCGCGATCGACAGTGGTGCTCGCCGTCATGTTCGTAAACAATTTATAGGTACTTAATTAGACCTCGGCACCACCTGCCTCTACATAAGTCTACATATCTAAGCTGCCAAATTCCACCCAAACTAATTGCTAGGTGTAATCTCCTAGGCGATAATCAATTTTTAGGCATATCGCCAAATATTACGTTACTTACCAAACAGAAAATCTTGCCAAATTTGACAACAGTGCAGACATAGTGTAAGTAAATATCTTTGTTGTAATTAAAATATACATACATAAAAAGAAATATTTCACATTACATTGAATGAGCATAACTCTTTATGATTTAGCATTTTAATGGCAACCATCATATATTTTAACATTACTACAATATATTTTATTCAAGATTCCTTTTTATTTATCAATGAGTTTACGTTTACGCAAGATATTTGTGAATTGATTACGGAAGAAAAAGAGAAATGATATAGCAAATTATGATCATGAAATTTAATTTTTTTAACTAAAAATTATCACAAAAATTCCATAAACAGAAATTAAGCTTGCAGTCGTTTAATCCTAAAAAAAATTTAATCACTAAAATGAAAGTTTGTCAAAATAAACGTTATTCTTTCTGCCGATGCTTAAATAACCAGTATCTTAAATAAATTAAAAGTCGTCAATTAATAAAAATAAATTTGTATCACTTTTAAAATTATCTATTTAAATTTGAAAAATGTAAATTGCAATATTTAAAAGCTTTTCTGTAAGGCGGTTAATTTAAACAGCTATTGCTTTAAGTAATTTTAACCATCTCAATTTTCTTACAAGAACATATAATATATAAAAAAATATTTTGTTCATTTATTGTGAATTGGAATTATGCATAGGCTTTTTAAAATGCGTTATTCTCTTGCATAGTATAAAAAATGAAGTTTTAAAATACAATTCATATACTTTCCTGTCGAGATTTTGATAACTTTTGAGTCAAGGTGACCTATTTGATACGGAAAAATTTAACACTCTCACTTATTGTGACACCAAGTTTTCCTTTTTTATCATTTTTTCTCATTACTGAATGTCACTAATTTTTAAACTTGGAATTCAATTAGTAATCAAAGCTGAAAAAGAGCTTTCGTCCAGTTTACCTTTTTGCTTTGTGGACTAACTAAATGTAAATGTCTTTAAACGCTTCTTTGCTATACCAAACTCTATGGGACTCATGAATTTTTATTATCTACAAGTAAATGGTTATCTAAATGTCATTTTTAACCCATATTCGCTCATTGCTAGGCGCATATATACGGTGCTTCTAAAAAAAAATATTAGCCTCCGTTTCCGTTATAAGCTCCTTAGTTTTCCAGGTTTCCATAGATTCCCTGAGTGCATATAATAATATAAATGGTCATAATCTGTGTTTCAGAGCAAATTAATTTATCTGATTAGTAAATGAGTTAGATAGGACTAAATTTTCCCCGTTGAATTTGAACAACAAAAACATATTCTATTGTATAAATTTAGATGAATAACATAATATGATTTCTATTTCAAATGAAAAACTAAATTTTGCTTCTATTATAATTTAAAGTAACATAAAACTTGACATACAGAAGAAAATGTTATACATCGCAGACAGTTTATTTAATGTTCTGTAATACTTTGTAAGAGAACGAATGAGTTATAATTAAATTTCTTTAGTAAAATGTAATACTGTTTTTGACAGATTCAGCGAGCGAACATATACATACATGGACATTGCCATACAAAAGTTGATCGGTGCAGCAAAAAACAGACGTTTATTTCATCATGATTGTTTTTGCTGTTATAATGTTTGAAAACTAATTAAAGATGTTATATAATATTACATATTATATAACATGCTGCTTATTGAAAAAGAAACAATAGGAAAATCTGCAGAAAAACAAGTAAGCTGTCTTTAATAACAATTATACGCGTTAAGAAAATTGAAAAGCAAATGATATATAATGTTAAATGTATTCAACGTATATATTATACATGATGAATCAAAGCAGTATTTCAATAATTTTAAATGAAAAAATAATTTCACTAAATTAACAGTAATATTGATACTGACTATGACAAAAAAAAAAACATTAAAAATGACTTAAGTAATTTAATATTAAAGTTTTATAATTGATGCAATAATTATATAATATATTCTTAAAACACGTATCTGAAATATTTTTTGAATTATGAGTACGTGCGTAAATTATAATCTCAATATAGTTTTATTTAAAAAATATTTAAAAGTGAGTTTTAGATAAGTGTCATTAGTAAAAACAATCCAATCAGTTTATAAAATTCTGAAATTCGTACCAAAATATTATCTTTTAATACTAATTTCACTAAAAATTTACAGATTTATATAAAAATTTCACAGCATGGCTTGTTATACAAATCATAAACAATTGAAAGGTTTTGATTTGCAAATGAAATTTCGTTTAAACAAAGCTTTAATTTCATATAATCATAGAAGTTCTCATGCTTACGCGCCGATAATGTTTAGTTAAATTTGTATTTCAGAAGGAAAAGTTTTTTCCCATTTGAAAATTTAATTGAAAGATAGTTTTAATTTAATATTTACCCAATCCCCATTGCAACACATTTATACTGGACTGGTGTATGACTTCTATTCACTATATCATGGTCTTGTAACATCACATGTAACGTCTGACAGATAAAGTTAACATTGATGTAAAATTTGCATAACGTTCGGTCATAGTACATACACGAAGCAAATGACCGCCTACCGCGTAAATCAGTATGCAGTGGGCCGCTTCAGACTAGATACATGAAGGTGACATGACTAGAGGGTTGCCAGTATTTTTTTTTTATCATTTATTCAAATATTTTTTTTCGTTTGCCAAAAATAGAGTCTCTCAAGTGGAGTGTAGTTATGCGGTGTTTCAATTATTTTTTAAGGATATTTTTTCAAATGATGTTTACAAAACTGAATTTTTAAAGTATGATTGTCAAATCAAATTTTTCAGCTCGAAACAATATAGTATGTATCGTAGAATTGCTGTTAAATATTAAGAGAATTAAACTAATTTTTCATTAATTCGAATGAATTTTTTATGGCTTGATGTTGTATTCATAAAATCAAGCAGTGTATATAAACAAGTAACATGAGCATTCAAAACCCATTCAAGTTTCAAAAATAAATTTTTAAATAAAAAAAGATCATTAGGATGTATAAAATAAATAGCTTGATTTTTGCAAATGAACAATATGTGTGTATTTTCCACTCTAAATATGCTTTTTAAGGGTTTTATAGTGTTTTTAATGAATTTCTTTATGTTCTTTACGACATCGTCTTAAAGCATTCTTAAAATAAACTAATAATATAATTTCATTATTTATTTTATATAGTAATGATAAATCAAACTTCATCAACTTAAAGTTTATTAATGTATCATTAAAAAATTTCCACAAAAGAACGCTGTAACAGTATTTTACTTTAGCAACATCGGTGACAGATATTATTCATGCAAATTTTCCATGCAAAATCTCGTCAAAATAACTTTCATATTATTCCCGAGTCTTCTGTAGAACACTGATATCGATATAATGTGGGTGTTTATGGTATGTCGTTAAATTAATATATTCTTATCTCGTACTATGCTTCTAAGTAACACGTGAAATATGATCAGCTAAAATTTCGGCTCAATATTTGACGGATTTCATAATTGCATGCATTTTTCATTGACAAGAAAATCTAAAATATTTCAACGCACATACTCAAGATTCTTCGTCAGCACACGCTAAAATCTTGAAAATTTAATTTTATGATGTTGAAATTCTCGCTCGTCGAATTATACTACGAAACTAATATAGCACTCGTTAGCTTAATTAAACATTGAAAATGAAGTTCCTTTATCTTAGCTATATAATATTGTTATATGGTGAGTTTGGCTACACCTTTTAATTGAAGATCTATACAATAATTTAATATGAACGATGAGTTGCGAAAACTGTATTAGTGAATTGTTTTTAAATCTAAATCATTAAGAAGTATGATGCTTGTTTTAAAACTTCTTTAACAATTGACAATTCAATGAGACGATAGTAATAATTGTTGAATACATAATTTTTTTCTTTTTTTAATTCCTTTTCTTTATAAATCATAACTGAAAATCTGATAATATTCTCAAAGATTTTATTTTAATAATTATTTAAAAAAATAGAATGAGTTTAATTTGCTGGAATTCGGTTGGTTAACTCTACATTAGAGGAAATAAAAAGTTTGAAAGTAAAAAAAAATATGAAGTTGTATAATTACAATCGATATTTTTTCTGTTAGATTTTTATGAACCAAGTGGATTGATAAGAAAGGATAAGGATGGTATAGGGAATTGTGTTTTTAAATAAAAATATATTATATGGGAAATAAAGCAAATCATTGATTACTCTTACCAGAACATAATTTATAATATAATAAAATGGAATCAAAACTCTTCAGTTACAAAATACATCAAATCGATTTTTTTTGAATATTTCTCTTGTATATGAGCGATGAAACTTTTTACAGACTGTCGGTTCGAGTGCATGAATGCCGAAAAGCAAAATACAGTTATAAAGTTTACAGAGTGTACAAATCAAATTTGATAATGAAACTCTATCAAGAAATTCTAGTCGACATTTTTCATTATAATTAAATAGTTATTTTTCTCAAGTCTATAAAAAATATTATTCCTTTAAGTTAAAGTTTTTTATAAGTGGGTGTGGTTGACAATTCAAATATATATTTGGTTAAATTAATTATCATATTTTTTTTGCAAAATAATTTGATCACTGTTGAAAAAGTCGATAATAATTATTTAACACCAGTTGAAATAGCAAGTGTCGAAAAGCAAAGCAGAATGAAATTGTAATTCGATAAAGGGTGTTAACAATCAATGCAATTCACTGATTCGATATTGTTGATTGCATTAAAGTCCAATTATATTGACCAACAAGGCTGCATACTCAAATCGAATCAATTACACAAACATGTTTTTCAATCTGTGATAGCTGCGTTACATAATTAACTTATTTTAACTATTTTTCCTCCTGTTCAGTATTTAAATTTTTTTATATGATTGCTACTGCTTAAAATTTTAAATGAATGAACTGTCAATTCTTACATTCAACTTTTTTGAATATTTTTAAAATATATATTAATTATCTATCAGGGGTTCCATCAACAAAATTTAGAAGCGAAGTGCTTGGGTGAACAAAAATTGTGACTGTCTATTGCTGAAAACAACATTCGAACGTATACTTTTTATTCACCAATAGACAGCCACTGATTTTTGACGTTAATTTTTAAGATCAACAAGTTTATTTTTTATTTCAGTCTTATATATTTTCAACAAGATAGAGATATTTTGATCGCTTGAAACATTTCACGAGAACAAAACCGATATATTTTGAATTGATAATTTTATCTTTAGCCTAACAAAGTAGCCCAAAAAAGCATATTTTATCTTATATAAGAAAAATATTTTGAACTCCTCGCTGTGAAGGTAAGTAACAAAAGTTAATATGTAAATATAATTATACATATGTGTGAAATATAAAGGAATATATATTTTTTTAAGTTATATACAATTTATGAGTATTTAAAAAAAATAATATGTCTAAGAATATGACATAACTGATATAATACTAAAAAAGTATCTTAGCATTTTCGATGAATTCCAGTTGATTAACGAGTATAAAATTTTTGGTTTAAACTTCAAAGCTTGACATCCTGCAATAAAGCTGAAAGTAATTTTACCTATTCTTGTTCAGAAATTGAATGTACGATAATGCCTTCCTATTGAGTAGTTTTAGCAAAGCTATGCATGACCCCGACCGTGTTTTGGGCAAAGTTTGCGAAATTCATTATCACTTTGTTTGAGCTTGCATCGGCGGTGGCGACATCTGTTAATTTGCAAACGTTTTGTTGTTCCGCTGGACCGCGCTGTAGGGAGCTTTGACTTGAAATAAATTCAAAGTGCCCCATACCACAACAAAACTTTCAACCTAAATCAAATCTCGCCCATAGAGTCAACTGTTATCCTGTTCAACTATTCCGTGACTAATTATTAAAGACCATATCATTAGCAATAATTACTTTATTAATATATTAAAACGAAATGGACATTGTTATATAATTAACACATTTTATTTAATTCCAACGCAGCCGATTAACTATTTTTGATTTGAGCAATATTCAAAAAATATCAAATGTAAAGCCTTAGTGTGTTCCCCATACTTTTATTTTAAAAAAATATGGAAATATTAAGGATGTAGGAAAGATTTTTTTTAAGCCTTAATTTCCACATAGAGAAAATGTAAAATTGAATACCTGATATATTTTCTTTCGTTGGAGATATTCAAAGTAAATTTTCCATTTTTTTGGACTCCTAAATAATTAAACATATTTCTTTTTCTCAAGTAATCCAATTAAATTCATTTTTTATATATATTATGCTTATTTATAATTATAAAAAAGTATGCAATGTACATAGATATGATGCTATATTTTTTACAAAAACAAAAGGTATTAAGAAAATTAATTAATATTCAGCCAATTAAATGAATAACAAAAGCATGGAAAAGTTCATGATCAAATGAACAAAGCCAGTATTATTTAATGTTATAATTCTTCGTGAATATATATGGGAATTAGTTGATAGATCATTCACGTTTAAATTTAGAATTGACACTTACTTTAGCGAATTACTTCCATAGCAGAGATTCAAATACTAGGTCAAAAGTGTTTGTAATGATTGTGCAAATAGTTTCAAAATGGTTGTTTTCGGAACCTGTCAAAGGTTATATGTGATTGAAAATACACATATTCCAAACTTGAAATGGTATTTATACAAAATCATATAATAATTCGCACAAGGGGTGATGTTTTATTTACCCAAAAATGATTTATAGTCTAATGGTTCGATATTCAATATTTGGTGACTATCGAACAGTTTGACTTTTCTTATGGAAAGAAAATTTACTGATTTTACTAAAGCATATTCGATCAAACGTTGTTTTTTTATTAACATGTGGTGAAAAATGGGACTAAACAAATATTTTTAGTAACGCAATAAGAATATTTTCTTTGTTATGTGTTCAGTATTCGAAAAGAATTTGGTCGAACAAACTAGAGCTCTAACACTCTAACGGACTAAAAAAGTCTAACAGCAGAGATACATTATTAATGGTATATTTAACGTTCGTAATCATCTTAAAATACTAAAAATCTTTATGACGTTCCGGTCATAATTTTTGAGTTTGTTGTAATTCGATTCTAATATCCATGTAAAGAATAACTTTTTGAATTCAATAAATGCAAGACCAACGTGATTTATTAAATATTGTCTGTCAAATAACTATGTAGTTTTTAAAGTAGAAAAATTATTTCAAGAAGGTTTCGAGGATATTGATTCCGTTTCTTTACGATGTTGTATTTTGTTAAATCCAATTTTGTGAACGTCTGAAATAAAATTAGTTTTCACCCTGCAATATGCGTGAGATGACGCAACGCAGCAGTAAAAAAGACCACATATCAAATACTGCGCCTATAATACATTTTGCCCAACTCGTTAAAAATACTCGGTAGGCTTAACATAACGATACGATAAAAACTAATCTACCGCATCATAAGATCAGTCAATCTCTAAAAATATATATGTGAGAAGTCAATTATATTCGAAAGTTTTTATTTTAAATCTCATGATTTTTGTTTAAAAGTAATCAAATCTCAAAATATATGTTTGCAGTCCATTCTATTATTCAGTTAAGACTCCTTTCATTTATAGTTTTCATATTTTGATTAAATACGATAGAAAGATGTTGAAAATCGCTTGGAAACGTGTAAATATTTTTGAAGGACCTCAAGCATGCATCTTGAACGAACGTCAAGTTTTCCACTTTATGGAATTATAGCATACAGTAATTTTGTGAGGGGTAGAAAATTAAACTCAAATTCAAAACAAAAAAAAAAACAACGAAATTTAATTAAACACAATACATTGAAACAGATATTTTTTATTATAAAAAGAAAAAAGAAATTATTTGATTTAATTAATGCTATCAACCGTATAATTGTTGGTTGGCAGTTTCCATTTACTTTTTTCTATGGCTTATGAAACAACTAATTTTAATATTTGATTAAAAATTGGTAGAGAAAAATTTATCAATCGAGAGTTCTTTTGGTATTTCTGGACGACATATCTTAATGAAAATTATGTTACCGTCATCAATAAGATTAATATTTTCTACATGATTTTTTTTGAATGGTTGTGCTATTTTTTAATATTGTTTACGTACGTAAAATTATTATGAGTCTAATTTGATGAAAATAGCAAAAATCTGCTAATGACCAAACAAAATATCCATTCTTTACTGAGTTTTCATTCTCTTTTTAAGTTTGTGTATTACAACTGTGTTGCAGGTATTTGATAATATGAAGGCGTGAGAAAAAATATTGCGAAGCAAGGAGATTGCTTTTTTTGTCTTACCGAAGGAAAAAAAATCAAATGGAAGATTGTGGAATAAGGAAAGCGTAAGACCGGAATTGCCCGTTCGCTATAAACAATGGAGCTTAATCGAATGATGGGAACAATCATGCCAACGCAGCAAGTGGTCGCAAAAGCTCGCATAGATATGGTGGAAACTTCGTTTGAGAGATTTATTACGCTTTCGGTATTGTTTATGGTTCAAATGATGGGTGGGTAATTTAATCTTGAGACCTCACATACAATTTCTATAAATATACATATATATGAAGTATCAGTACTCTGACGATCACGCATGTTATGATGAAACATAAAGCATTCTATTTTTATTTTAGTGCAGTAGTAGCCAACTGACAAACGCGTCTGCTTTTATAAATTAATATTTGAAACGATTTTTTTTTATTCAAACGTTTGCCTGAGATATCTATATTTCATCCCAAAAAGGAGTAAATGAACACCTATTAGCCTAGTCTTTTTATGATGTGATACTCTATGATTATTTCTCCAGATAGAAAGGTTAAACAAGTTAACATCGAATATTTATCATAGAATAGCATATTTATATAGAAATTCTTTCATATGAGTCAAAGTTTTGTTACTGCAATGGTTTACGGAATTAAATTTCCGACATTTTTGCAAAAAAAAATACTCTTTGTAATTTTATTCTTTTGTAGACTATGAAAGAAAAGCATTAGTTGATTGAACCTCAATCTAGTAATAAAATTATTTAAAAATAAAATTTTTTTGATTTATAACCAGATGCATAGTAAAAATCAATCTACACTAATACAAAATAATAGTGAGCTACTGTACACTGCCCTATAGATAAAAAAATTTGGAACGAAAAGACTTGATCAATTGTTAGTGATGTATTCCAGCATTCACAAGGTCTAAAGATCATACAATGCCGAATTTACATAATATGAATAAAGTGACGAGGAAATGTCTCTTTGTTTGTTTGTGAAATAATTTGGTCACTTTAATAATAACACGAAAACACACAACACTACAAAATTTACATGCAGAGGCGAAAGTTTGTCTGGAATATTTTCTCGCTAAACTTTTGTTTTGCAGGATTCCTCACGGAGAAGAAATTCTAAAATGTTTAATGTAGGGAAAAAAATTTTTTTGTCAAATTTTTGTTTGAGTAAAAAGTATTAATTTTATTGGCAAGAACTATTCTTATAAGAATATTTATTTAGAATCAAATATATATACATAATTTTTATAAAATTTTCAACTTTGAAAATTATCTTGGGTGCTAAATGTCACGGCCAAGCAATATTCTTATAGAAATAAAGTTCCATTTTTAAAGCGTCTTTAAGTAATTCGTTAGTTTATTGTTTTTTGGATTTGAGCATAAATAAAATCTTATGAGAAGTAAAACAAAATTATACAACGGCAGTGATTTTGGTTCTCGACTTGAACGAAATGATCAAATTAAGGATAAGTTTAAAAGTCTGAAAAGTGAATTGAAAAAACGTTGTGCGAAATGTTACACATAAGAAATATTGGCGAATATCTCAACTATGAATGTGATTGTTCATCTAATCTTAGTGAGGTTTCCAGTTTAATGATCAACACTGGGTGTTCTGAATACAATCTGGTTAGTATTATAAATATATTTTTTAAGCTCAGGAACTTTAATTTATATATTGATGATTTTATTTGAATACTATATGGTTTTGATCTCACTATAAACCTTATACATGTTATAGAAGTGTATTTTTACGATTCGTGCTTATAAACATGTTTATAAAAGGATAAAAAGTTTGATATAAATTTATTGGTTAAGTGAACATAAATGATTATAGTGAAAATGAAAAAAAAAATCAATATCAGAAAGAGCAATTCAACGTATTTAATATTTAGAGTATAAACAGGTTTTACTTTAGTTTATATATTTTATTTTAACCCCAACTGAGTTAAGCCTGTAAAGGTGAGTTAATTATCATATGAATATTTATATTTCTAATTAAGCAAAAAGCTATTAAGAAAATGATGTATCTCTAAGCGTTGAGTTTAATTTAAGTTTCTGTCAGCAAATATTTTGAAAAAAGGAAGGTATTAAGGAAAACTTTTCGAAAATGGTTAGATACTAGATTTAATAATGAAGAAATAACGAAAAAATGGTTCTAAAGTGGCCAATAAAGAAAGCTGGTTATCTTGAAAACACGTCGCATATAACCGATATTTTGAAAGAGTTTACTTGAATAATAAAATAAACAAACGTACAAATATTATTTTATTATAATCAAAAATAACATCATAATATCATGCAAATGAAAATCTCTTTCAAAGAATATTTTCCTAGGAATGAATAGAGCTTACTAAAATTTTCCGACTAAGTCAAATATTGTTTAATATTTTGATAGTAAGTACTCGATTTTATGTTTTATATATTAAAATACCCAACTCGTATATGATTACCATTTATGAATTTATTATTTAGAAGTTTTTCATTTGACAAGGAATTGACGTCGGATGGGTTTAAAAAAAATGAAAATTTCGGTCAATTTGAAATACTCAATTTGTTGTGCTACCATACATTCATATAAAAAAACATTATAAGTTATAATGAACGTTGAATTCTACGATTTTTAAATTGAGAAGGCTTTACTTTAAACTAAAAGCAATATATATATATATATATACATATAGGTGTATTAAAGAAAAATTAAATATTTTACAAAAAAAGAAACTACAGTTAAATTATATTTATACGTAATAAATACAAAACGAATTAAAAAAATACAATTTAAAAGAACTCAAAGCTTGCTACGGCATACGTGTAATGTCCTTAAACGCTTCTTTAAAAATAAAGTAATGTATACTTATCACAGATAAGAAGAAATTGTAGTTCTCTGGTGTTTCGGCACGCGAACAATTTACGCAAACTTTGCTCTTAACGGTGTTAATACAACTCGGTGTAATGTGACTGTCACAAGTTACTCACACCAACTTCTAGTTTGTTTATTTACATACATACATTTTGCAAGAAAACCGAGCAATGATGTTGGAGAGACATAATTTAAGACGTCCCCTTTCATATTATATTTGCCAACGGCTTAAATCCATACTTGTGTCGTGCTGAAAAGTTATTTGAATTTATTTTATATCGGTAATGGTGTAAGAAAATTTTTAAAGGTTACCTTAGGCTAAACATAAAAAGTTTATCGATCATTTAAAATCTTAAAGTAAAAAAACATATTATTAAAAGATTACTATTTGCCACGAGCCCAACCAGAAACTCAATAATAATCGGGATGAGCAAAGCCGGTTTCTTATGAGTGAAACCAGTCTTGGTCATAAATATTTTTCGTAAATAGTAATATAATATCATGTATTTCAATGAATAAGTGATAGTTAACACCTTAAAAGTGAGAATTATTATTTGAAAACTAAAGTCAAGACATCGAGAATTGACACCGCATATTATGTATATTGATAATTATAAAGAACAATAAATGACGTTATTAACAACTAAGCCCGAAACATAATATTTGACTTGCACAAAATATCAATGGATATTGATTTTCCCTGAAATTAAACCTTGAAACTTTTGATGGCTTGCGAAAAACTTTAACCTCTTAACTTTATTTTTCGAAAAATTAATATTATATAATTTTACATAATCCTGTCAGATGTATTTTCCTCATGTCTTACTAGTATAAACAGCGAATAAATATTTATATATGTACCTATCTTGAGTTATTTATTATTATTTAAATTAAATAAGTACTATTTATATACCATTAATTATCTAAGCTCAATGTGCCGGATGCGGTCTTCAAATGGAACTATACTAATTTTCTTTCTACAATAACAATCTTTGTATAGAAGAGAGAAAACAAGAACAAGAGAAGTGGTTTTTTTAACGTTACAAGCCAGGTTCTAAGGTTTTAATAAGCGATAGGAAATTTTGTGACTTCGATAAATCGATTTATACAGAACGGTTATTGCAAGTCAATAACGTTGACTGCTACACTACACGGCGACAAGATCATTAATTTTTGCTTATAACGTTTTTATTTAATATATATAGCAATGCACTCTCTCACATCATTTATCGTTCGAATATATAAATTTTCAATCATAAAGTCAAATTTTATGCCCAAGACGGTCTTAGATTATTATTAACATATTTAAGATACTACTTTTTGTAAGGCATTGTTTAGTTAAAATGGTTAAGTTTAGCATAAAATAATACTTGCTTTGATTACATTTTGTAGTGTATAAATATTAGTCTGGCCTATTTTATATAAGTGAGATTATTCTGAGTGACTGGAAGATAGAAGAAGCTAACGAAATATGGTAATGACACAAATACGTAGTGTATAACCTTGACGATGTCTAAATAATTTTGGAATGTTAATCTAAAACAGTGGGATACCTAACCAAAGCATCTGAGATAAAACATTTGAATTTATTTGTACTTGCAACCAAATTAAAAGTAAATAACAATTACGCATTTAATCAAGAAGTGTTCAATGGCCGTGTTATTTTGATTTTTTTATACTCATTTACCAAATAAATTCAAAGGAGAAATACAAAAAAAATAATTGATTCCATTAAAGGACTTTTTGTGTAAACATGACAACCCTTTTCATCTCAATTACAAATATTCGCAACATGTATTAATCATGAAAATAAAATAAAATTTTCCAATGAGGTTTGTATGTTTGGGACACGTGAATGTTTGTTAAATATGTTCGAATTTTACATCAGACGAAAATGCAAAGAATTTATATTTTCACTTACGATGTTTTTTTTGTAATAAATTAAGCGCTAGAAAAAAGTGTTTCTCTCTTCAATTTTCATAAAATAACATTTCTAGTATTAATCATAAATTTGATGAAATTATTTAATATGCCAACAACTTTTTCACAGCTAAAATTAAATGCCTTTTTATTTTATTTATTTATTGAAGGGAATTTTAATTTTAAATATTTTTTTCGTTTTCATGTATGTTTTAGTGAAAATTAATTGTGTTAAAAATACGAAAAAGTATACCAATAAGTCTACATTCATTTAATTAAATAAAAATACAAATTCAACTTTATAATATTATTCTTTATGACAAATAAATTAGTATAGTTTTATTATTTTATTTCGTTTAAAATTATTTCTATGAGCGATTATATGGTTACTTTATTTGTTCTGCGTTTATAAATAGTTTCTGCATAATAAAATTAACTTTACATCAATTTGAATTTTATTTAAAAGATTTTTGCTTTATTTATGACGTTATTAATTAGGCAGTTTTAAGTATCACTTTTAAGTTTTTGGTATATGAAATTGTAGTCGTTGTTTTTTGTTTTTCCTACAACGGACCAAAGATGATCTTAAAAATTTTAATTATTAAACCTTATTACTAAAATTTAGGTATAATATATTCGTAATCTTTTTGCAGTTATTCTGTTTTAGTTTTCAATAGTTTTATTCTCCGTTTTCATTTTTACTACTATGCGCCACGATAATATATATTCAAACTTTTTTATGAAAAGAACTTAGCGGTGGCAGGCAGTCGTAAAATTATTGTCTAACTAACTGTACCTTAGAAGAGTGTTCCTGCAAGTTTCTGCATGCAAATGCCAAGAGACAAGTAGGGAGTACGGACGGGTGTGTGGAAAACACATTTGCAGTGTCTGAATACACACTCTGTCACTGAAACCAGCTAAAACTAACTGGCTAGCAGTGGAAAGTTTTCCCAGCCACCAAATGTAAAACTGAGCAAGGGAAAATGAATTTTCTGAGGTGCTCTTCTCAGACTCTAAGCAAACTCATATCCAAAGTGATAACTTTATCTGACGGAAGTAAAACGTTGACAAAAGACAAATTGTGCGTTTACCCAGTAGTAAAATAATTTAAGTTATTATGCAGCATGGAAAGCGCTTTATACAATTGTGGTTTATTCTGTATTATTAGATACTGTCAACCTGTTATAAAGATAATAAATAAAATCGTTTCATTTGTTTATCTTTTCTGTATAAAACTGAGTTAAACATAAAAAAATCAAATGTAGCAATATTTCTCACAATAATATATGTTTACTGTATCAAAGAGGTATTGGATTTGCTTTTAAAGGTAGGCAAATGATTTATGACTAAAAGTAGATGTTCAATATGCGTTTCCTATTCGTTGTGTTAAAGAGACTATATATCGCTCCATGCGCCCGTTTCTCTGACACAAAAAGAGAAAAATCTATCCTTCGGGAGATATTTGTATGCATTCAGTTTTACAATGAACTTTCTGAAAACTAGTACTTACTTGGAAGTTCATTACAAATACTATGCAGGGAAAGATTTTCATAGCCTTAGTGCCGTGTTTACTTTGGTGAAATGAAAATTTAAGTGTACCTACTTTTCAGTAGGGTATATTCACTAGCAAAAGACATATGCTCACAGTCTGTCCTAAGACTGATTTATATAGATATGAAGTATTTTTTTAATGTATGGTGACGTAGAAATGAGTTTAAATAACAATATTTATTATCACTCGTGTACAGTTATTCTGATTGATATAATTTTACGCATATAACAAAGTTCTATCATTTTTAGTCATCAATTATAATGATGAAAGCATATTTTTAAACATGTTAAAAATACACTTATGAACCTCGTAAGAATATCTCATGTTTATTAATACACACTGTACATTTTCAGTTTAACTACATCAATCTCAAGGTATTGATGCTAAATAAGAGCTGTTAATAAAAATACAAGAAGCGTAAGTTAAGTAGCCAAAAATTTTAATAAGAAAGAATGTTATTTTTATCTTCAAAAAGTCAAAAGCTTAAAGGCATACAATGTACCTATAATATGTATATTTTGTAAAAGAGAGTTTACAAAATGTATCGTGCGCAAAAAACATTTTAGGAAATTGATATAAAATAGAAAAAATACATTTTATGCAAAATAAATAGAAACTTCACTAAGTACCGTCGGAACGAGTTCCTGAATGATGTATTCCATTCCTATGAGAATTTGCTGTTTTATTTTATGGCAATGTACACTTGACATTATATATAATGTCATTCGGCGTTCTTTATTTATATCTATTAAAAAACACATTTTATCTGACATATCTTTATGTTTTTTATACCGAAAGTTCAAAAGATTACAAGAATAATATATATATATATATATATGTATATATATATATGTGCCTTATCGCCAATATTATATTTTGAATATTAAAATTTGAAGTATAATATAATTTTATATTGAATTTTTTGATGTTCTTGTTGACCAATTTTTGGTATAACTTTTTGAAATTTTACCCAATCATAATTTTTAATTCTTGTACACATCATATTGTCCATGATATACATATATAACAGTTTAAAGCGGTTACTACAGAGCTTCTTTTTCTTAATCTATGATAAGAAATGAGTGGTAAAAGATTGCTGGAAAACAAAATAAAAAATTAAATCCTGGCACCAAATGTGTGAAAGAATACTTACTATTTTCTGAAAACAAATTGACGTTGTTAATGTAATCATTTAAGTGTGATGTAAGTATAATATTTCAATCTGTAATAATTTCAAATTAACTTTTAAAACAAGTATTATATAAAAATATTATGTTCACTATGTTTCTAAAAAAATGACGACTATCGCGATATTAACAAAATTGGACTACGATGTTATGATATCTATTTCGGTGTCATAATAACATTACGAAAAAAATACATAATAGACTTTTCGTATACCAAAATGGAAATTAAATTAGTATGTTTTGCTAGACGATACAAGTTGATTTGTATTTAAAGATACATGTATAGAAGTCATCTATCATAATTATTATAATTGTTAACGCCGTGGGCGTGATAATCATTAAAAATACAGGGTGATCACCAGAAAAGCGAACAACTTTATTTTGTCAGTATTTTGGAAATCATGAATTTCAAGAGTTTATTAGTAGTGAAATATAGACGAGGAATTTTCGTGGAAAACATGCAATGGACTAACGTGCTAATCGTTAAAACATTTTGTCAAAGTCAATTATTAATTATTGTAACGATTTGAAAGTGGTTTGCAATTTTGGGTATGAATAATGTGCCATCAGTCGCACTTTTTATTTTTAAATGTAAAATTTTCAAAAAAGATACTCAAACAAATACTCAAAATCCTGGGCTACAATGCACGAGTCATCAAAAAAAGTGGTCAATTCACCAATGTCAATTCGACAGAGTACTAAAAAAATTGGGACTACAATTTTATTCATTCTAAATTGTTTTCTAAAAAATGATTTGTTTCTCTCGTATAATTTTATTTTGTAATTTTTAATTAACTTATTCGACCAGTTTCAGAAACTAATTGGATTACGCGTTCCTTTGACGAGCGTTTAGCCCTAAATTGTACGACTATTAAGTAATCAATTCTCTAAAATTGGCAGTAATAACTACTTTTCTAAGGCACGTTTTAATTAAAATTTGAGAAATATCTTGTAGCTCTTTTGAACTATTTCTTTGAGTGTATGTATTGTAAAATCTTTATCAAAGACGCAATGTTTTTATAACTAAAGGCTAATCGGAGTGCAGAATAAAATTATTTATTTTGTTTTACAGGATAAAAGTTCATTTTTAAATAATTACGGTCATTATTGTTTGGCAATTAGTTTCTAATTGAGGTATATAAATATAAGATTATATACGAGAACTGCTAATTATTAAGTTACACAACCTCTCGGAGCAAGAATATAAAGGTATAGGTAGGATATAAACATGTTTATAATGTCGTTTTTGGCATGTTTTATTGATTTTGTTTTCACCAGAAATACGATTGGTGATCATATGAAAAAAAATCCATTTTTTTTCATATGATCAGAATTTTCTACTCTTATTATTCTTTTATCCATTTTTACCTTTTTACTTGTTTGCAAAATATCACGTATACACCTGTCTGTCTGACACAAGAACTCATCCCTAACGGTATATAGTAGATTTTGTGATGTGTACATTTCATTAAAGCTGCCATTACATTTCTTTTTCTAAAGCTGAACTTAAGAGCAGTATTATAAATCGTTTTAAACCATATCGACCCCGAAAACTTCAATTTCAATTTTTAAAATCTTTTTAAAATATCGTATAGTTTTCAAAGCGTGTTGAAGTGTGAATGATAAAAAAAATACAAGAATACGATTTAATATGGATTTATTTTATGATAGTAATTGTTGTGAAATAGAAGTGAGTAATTTGATTCTTGCTACCCTAGCAGGTATATATTTTTCAAATATTGCAAGGTAAAAAAAATACGTATTCATGTTTTACTTATGTAACAGCGTACAAAGAAGAGCATAAATGATAACCTGCCTTACAAACAAATGTTGAGGCATTTCCCAGTTCACCTGACCTTTTCGTTATGACCCCATATATTCTCTCGCTGGATAAACCATGTGAGGAATGAGCATTCAAAACACGATTAGACATCGGCTATGGGTTTATTAGCTTTACTTTTTTTCTTACAACATACATATTTTATTTCCTATACAGTTACATCCATCGTAGTATTATACGTTTGATTAAAATTTATTTAGGCTGGATGTTTGTAAGTTACATATTTATTAAGGCCTTTATTATAAGTAATTGGTTTTTTAAAAAATAAAACGTTTTTTGTTTATATACTTTCATGATCAAAGCAAACAATTCATACACGAAGCAATTAATTTTACAGCATTAAAAACGGTGTATTATTTGTTTAAAAATACATTTTTCAGTTTTTTAGTACTTCATATCTTAGCGTATGTTAATTTATATTTTTAAAAAACATACGTATAAAGCTTATTTCAGATAGATACAATGAAAAATAAATGGTTATATGCTAGAAACTCTTATGTTTAAAATGACCAATTTAATTATTTTACATAATTAGTTGAATAATAACTAGTCTTATATCTTAAAAATTTTTAAAGGTGATTTATCTATGGCAGAACGGTTCTACAAAATATTCTCTTTTAGGAGAAATACATTATTCAAATATGTATCTAAAGCGATTTTTGTCAAAATGTTTTTTTTTATTTTTTTTATAAATAATGACGTTTCACTAAGAAAACTCTCTAGTTAATACCAGCTATCATAAATTTTATTTTCAAGTGCCAAAATATGAAAGCGTCATATTATAACAGTACAGCAGATGGCGTCTTTTACAACGTCTTCAGAATAATAGATATGATATGACGATGAGATACGTAAAATTGTGTTTTGAATTGGTTGAAAAAAAGCTAAACAGTAAAAGTGAAGTAAAATTCTTGAAAATATTCTGTGAATTTATTATTTTCTCAACTAATTTATAATATTTCAAACATGAAAATGATAATGTATTCCAACATGCGTACTGTTTATTTTTCAAAAACAACTTTGAATGTGACAAATGGTTGTTTATAAAACATACGACTGCAATAACTTAGTTTTTTTTTACATTTGATTTTAAATAAAAAAGACAGTTTTTAATAGACTATAACAAGTAATAAAACATTTTAAAATATAAATTTGTTTAAAAAGAGGCTGTTTAAATTTATAAATTTCTGTGCAACTATGAAAAAAACTCTTAAGATCAAAAAAATAATAAGTATACAAAATTTTACCCAACTTATGGCTTACTGCAATAAAATTAATTGAAATTATTTAAAACAGAATTAATTGAAATGTTTTATAAATAACGATGTTACTTAATTGATTTCAGAATACACAGTGACAGGTATTATAATCTAGTAATTAAACTTCTTTTACAAAAAATAAATACTAAGCCCACTTTCAATGAATCACACCAATTGCCCATTATATTGTGAGAAATTATAATTAAGAGTAACAGTAACATGAAGTAATATTTCACCTTGATTGATTGACGTAGTAAAATCGAAAACATAAAATTTTCGTTAGTACGAATAAGTGAAAGCAATTATTTCGTCGCTTTTGTATTTTTACCGAAAAATAATCTTGTTTTATATTTTAGAATCCCTTTTCAGGTGCCATAACCGAACGGTAAATGCTTTTCTACTCAGAAACGGAGGTTGAAAGTTTGAATCCCATAATTTTTAGTTATTTGAATCAATGCGTGAAGGGTTTATATTGCAATTTATTCATCCAATTCATCAAATAAGGAAAGAGTAGAGCTTTTAGGTCATTCCCCAGTAAATGATCAAGTGTTAATAAGTAGTTAGTGGAAAATGTATTTCAGTAATATGGATTTTGTTAAGGATGATCAAAGATTACATGAAAAAATACGGCCTGACAAGCGAAATTTTTCTCTTTAAAAATGTTAATCGAGTGGTACATATTATATAATTCACTATATTATAACAAAATAAATTAGCAAATTTATGAATTATGACAGTAAGTTAACTTATCTTATTTTCATCAGCAGTAAGTAACACAGCAAATCTTTCTTTACAATTGATAAGAATTCCTTTTAAAATCTTGAAAGTAAGTTTTCTTAAGTTATTGAAGGGTATTTGAAGCAAAAGCCGCAGTCACGTATCTATTTGAAGTAGGCCACTAAAACAGGATGAGTGAGAACGAAAAACACGGCCTGGTAATAAACTATCTTTTCTTCTTTATAGCTTTGTACAACACTTCACGTTTTATGAGCGTGGAAAACATTTATCCTTCTACACTTATGTTATCATACAACACACATTATATATACAAACAAAAGTGGATACTACAAAATATATTTAATGGATTTCAATACGATTTTCTACTTTAGTCATAAGGTAAATATTTAATAATTGTTTTGAACTTATGTTTATGCTCAATGTTATTCATAATACTTCCTCTAATGCTGCTACGTGGTTGAAAATTTAAAATTTAAATAAAAGGCTAGTAAATCAAATATTCCGTTTTGATATTTTTGTGAAGTTAAAGATAAAAAACCTTTATAAACTTCCGTGTAACAAACATAAAACATACAAGATAAAAAGTAAAGCGTCACGTTTTTACGAACATCTCGTTAACTGTGAAATCACCTGTTTTCTGTCAGTAGGCACAGGGTCCATTACGCAAAAGGAATTTGAATATTCCCTTGTCAGGCCCATTAAGCCAAACTCGACATAGAGATGAAATTTCATTCATATTTCAAAGTACAAAAAGGACAACGCAGCAAACCTCAATCAACGATAAAAAAAATCCTGCCTTCTGGTTATATTTAGCAGATTAGTCAATATGAAAGAAACTGGAAAATTTGTATTGGAAATTATTTTCTGAAAAATATATTTGAACCTGTTTACATAAATTTTTGGATAACTATTTTTACAGCACTTTTGCCAATGCACACAATTTGTTAAGCAATTCTTTATTTTATGATTTAATCCTATGCATTAGTTCCATTATTAATTTGTAAATTTTTCGTCATATACCATCGAAAATATTTTTCTTTTCAATAATATTTTTTAAAAACATATTTTAGAATGCTGCGTCGTTTATATTGGCAAGTGATAAGCACTTTTGAACAATTGAGTCTTAACAATTTTTTCACGTGAGTAATTTTATACAATGGTACGAAAAGATTTTCAACTAATTTACTGTTGTGGATTTCAATAAAAACGGCAAGAAAGTAACATAATGGTCGGGTAATATTTATAGTTTATTAATATGCCTAGAACTAGTATCATTGTTTTATTTTTGTTTTATCTTTGTAAATAAAAATTGACTACAAGAAGAGTCGAAAGCTTTTATTTTTATGTATGTATATATTTACAAAACCATCAATCGAGTCGTATCCGTTAATCGCTTTTGTCTTGTCACAGCGCTTAACTAAATGTAATCAATTATATTGACATAGTTGAAGTATTTATCCAATAAATTCAGTTATTTGTAGTAATACCCAAAGATAGTGAAAGCTGGAAAGTGAGAACATTCGGCGATGTTTGTTAACAGTTATAGCAGTTGTCTTTTCAGAAATTAATATCTATTGATATAAATATGTATATTAACAGCTAATATTGAGAACACTCAAAATATTTGCATCAATGTTTTCAGCTGATTAATTTGATAAAATTTATCTTTTCTACATGTCGGGTAAGTTTATTTATTAAGTTTTGTAGATCTTTATGTAATATTTAAGAAAAATATTGTAAAATTATTCACTCAACGATAAATAATGGGTTTTGATAGCATGCGATTATTGCTTAAAAAATTGCGTAATTTTCTAATCATCACCTAAATTGATGATTGACTTTATTTATTGCGATTTTGACATGTTGGTTTTTTGAATATTTTTCTATTACAAATTTATGAAGTCTGTACGTTAATTAATTTATATGAAAAATTTAATCGTCGAAATTCACGATTATTACAATGGCTATCAAATAAAGTATACATGTAATATCATAGAGGCAGTTGATTCATGAAAACTTCATCAATGGTTCAATTACCAAGTCATAAATAATTAAAAGAATTTCTTAATCCATCACTTAATAAATAGAATATATAAAATTTCATTGAGGGTTCTAATTGAACAATAATATATGTATTAATGCAATGTCAATATTTAATGTTGAGGAGAGTTTATAATTGATATTAAAGTGGAGATTTTTACAATAGGATATGAAGAAAGCGCAAAAATTTCAGCTGTTTGTTTTATTATATTTCCATTAAATACATAATATTGCAGTTATCACATAGTAAAAACATTTATAACACAATATGTAAATCATTATTGATTCTTTGGATTGCCATAAATCACGCTTAAAAAGAAAAAAATGCTTTTTTTAAACAGAATTATTGTTAAAAAAAAAGATTGCAAAAGTACTTTAATATATATTACAAAATTTCACAAAATGTGTATATTTTCTACGATAACTCGATGTCATGGTGACTAGAATCGCTCAGTTTAATTTGAAATGAAGGTGATCCAACTTTTTGGAGCTGATGATTGCTATCTAGGCAGATCTTGATGTGCCATTGGTTCAGGAGCCGCACCGTTGAGGTTTCGGAATGGCATTCAATACTGGCCACGAAATCAATGCCAGTCCATGGTTAATAGTGTGTATTTAGAAGCCAACCATTGAGCACTCACACCTTTCATTTTAATGTGATATAAAAATGAAATTATTAAAATTTATTATTAATTTTAATCGATGAAAGAATCTGTATTATAAATATTTGGATTTGATTGACAGGGATTTTTTTATGTTAAGCCTTTCTTAAAGATATGCGTTTTAAAAGATTGTAATACTTTATAAATTTTAGATGAATAGAAAATCAAACGAAATTTTTAAGATGAATCAGTTTGTAAAGATATATCAAACTTTGGTTTACAAATTAAGTAAAAGTATTCTGTATCATATTTGCATATTATTGTTCCTTTTTAGCAGTAGAGTTTTCGTAAAACTTTGTGTAAAACAATATTTTTCAGCTAATAAAAACATTCATTTAATAAAAGTTGAAAATCAGGACTCATTACTATGCAAAACTTGGGCAACTGTTGCAATTTCAAAGCCTTTACTTGAGACGACGCTTTTATATATCCAAGCCTTTCGACTTATCGCAACATTCTTTAAGCAACATTAGATATAATTTTAGATTTCCGGTAGCTTCATTACAAGTAGAATGACGACAATACGACGGAATAAATTATATTTAGTGAATTGAAACAACATGCAAGAGTCCAAGCTACCAATTTATGTTACCAGTTTGGTTTGTTTGATTAATGTGGCTGTAACCAAAATATTTTTTTGTACTTAAGGGATTCTCAAATATTAAAATAGAATATCAAATCATAAAATAAGAACGTGTTTTGGTGTTTTGCTTAGAAAAACATATTTCAAAGTCACTTCATTAATGCTAACTAACACTTTGAATAAAATTTGCAATGTTTAATCTGAGCTGATAAAACATTTTGAGAAAGGTCCTCCCATAGTAAGCTGAAATTTTTTTAAAAAGCAACAAATGTTCAAAAAAAAAAAATCAAAAACATGTTTTTATACCAAATAATATTATATTTTATTTTACGTATTTAATATGTTATAATGTGAGCGATCCCATTTAAATTGATTAAAAAATTGCATTTAAAACATGTAAGTATCTTCAGTAATTTAGCATGAAAGTTAAGTGAGTAAAATAATTAAAACCTCTGCATCCTTTAATCATATATATAAAATCAATAGAAAATGATCGTTATTAAATAAAAACAATTTTTTTTCAAAAAGTGTAAAAGGATAAATATTATATTTTAACATTCAAATTACTAATACAAAAAATATCATTTTATACAAAATATCATCTTGAATATTTTTTAAGCCATCTAGATATTTAAGTGTTACAATGATTAAAATATGTATGTCAATGTCAACCCAACCTTTAATGTCTATCAACATGAAACACTAGTTTAATAAAGGACGAACGTTTTGATGTTACACGTCATATCGGATTGAAAGTTTAAATGGCTTTCAAGCAAAAATGATAATAATAATAAAACCAAAAAGTAATTATTAGTTTTGAATACGTTTTGGGAATCACAAAGGCAGCGGATAATTGTCATCCAGGAATACCTAAGATTTACAGCATTATGATATAAAATGTTTTTACAATATATTACAATTCCAACTGATTTAAACAATAATAAATTTTGTATTTAATTGGTAATTCTAAAACGTAGAAAGTTTTTATTTTGAAGATTTGATATCTGTCAAACGTAAGTATAAAAAGTATATAGTAGTAACATATGAATGAACTTCTTTCTAAGAGACAATTTTTATCATCTATAAAGACATTGAAATTGATAAAAAAAATTCATGCGAGAGAGGTAAATACTGTTATGATAAAAAAGTGATCTTGAAAAACGTACTAATCTGTTTTGCAAATAAGAAAGGTTATTATATTTGAATTGTTACAACTTTGTACGATTCCATATGTCTTGTCACAAACGATCTGGGTTTCGCCCTTCGGCATCTTCAGGTATTCCATCGCACGGATGCAACAGAACTGACGTAAAATAAACAGTTAGCATCGTATATATAATATATTAAAATTATTATTTGCAGGAATCTACTTACCAATAGGCAAGCAAAAGATTGCAGCTGAAAAGAATGTAACAATATTAATCCAATAATAATTAGCTATGACAACTTTCATTAACGATCTTGCTAATGAGTTGTCGTTATTGAAATGGGGTTTTCAACAAATTTAAATCAATTAATCAAATTATAAATGTGTCTTTTTTTATTTAAAGGATACCTAATATCAAACATCTAGTGATGAGACATAAGAATTATCGTCATGAAATTGTCGATTCAAGGGGGAGTTGGGAAGGTTGAGTTGATCGTTAAGAATGAAGTTTGAATTTAATAACTGGCCTCTATTAACGTTTTACGTTTGCAAACCATTTGTTGTCAGAGAGACATTCGTTTGACGCGGATGAGGGAGTTCAATTGTTACATCATAACACGGGGGACCATAAATTGTTTTATCAGGAGGTTTTAGAAATTAAAGAGTGCGAATCTATTTTGTCCATAAACTCTACATTGTGAAGGAAGGTAGTTTGAAAAAAAATACTCGTCGTCGTCTTAGGCACATAAACAAGGCTTTAAAAACCACTGGTTTCAAAGGTTACGGTTACAGATTTACGGGTGCTGATGATATTATTTAGAAAAAAATATTTTAATCAAGATATTTCATTTAGCGTGCATAAATT
This sequence comes from Himalopsyche japonica, assembly GCA_028555115.1. Taxonomy (NCBI): domain Eukaryota; kingdom Metazoa; phylum Arthropoda; class Insecta; order Trichoptera; family Rhyacophilidae; genus Himalopsyche; species Himalopsyche japonica. The sequence goes on from JAHFWJ010000015.1 coordinate 2,893,149, forward strand.
CCACTAACAAAAAATACATGGATTTTTTTTTAATTTGTTAGTTTTTATATTTGTTTTCATAAAAAAATATTGCCATTTATATTTGGTACTAATAATAGAAGCGGTCATGATAAACAATTTTTAATTATGAAATTCAGGATATAAATTTCTTAAAATTAATCGTATTTAGAAATTTTGTGAAGACTATTTGATTATAAGTCAATGCTATATAAAAGTATTTGTCTTTTATTTGAAGGATTCTAAAAAAGGTTGTAACGGAATCATGTAAATAGCACTCATATGCATAATGACTTTATACGAAGATCAAAATAAGTATTTTTTAAAGATAGAATAAAAAACTAAAAGTTTTACTGTTTTTCGTGCTAATGGGTCCAGTGAAGCATGTTAACAAACTCACATGTCTTGCCTCAAAGTTTCCGTAAACTCTTCAAGTCTAGGCAAAAAAAAATAGCTTTTGAACACCTGTCATGTTGGTAGCAATGCCAAAAAAACTATTGACCGAATTTATTTGCACCAAAACACTTGACTTGTCATTTACAGAGAAAATAAATCCTTCAAATAATTCGCGACGATTTGAAGACCTAATCATCATGTATGTCAGTTAGTGTCTTAGTTTACAGACAAAACTTCAATCAAAGTCATTTACAGGTACAGCAAAAAACGCGTATGCATATTTTTTGTTGTTGTTGTGTAAAATCTCCATTATATTTTGAAATATTATATTTGATATTTTATACGAAACAAAATCGTTTTATTTTTTATCTATTTAAGCACTTGAGTTTGTCGAAAAGAAATCCATGTTGAGTCTTCGTCGTCGACACAGAGTTTGGCTAATTGCCCACTTAGAGCGGACAGTAGGCCCATAATGGCTATCATTAAACTGGACTCCAGAAATATTTATCCTTCGTGGCATGTTGATTTTTTCTCTTCTTCAAAGCCCGCACTGGGGAGGAATTTAAGTAGAGGGTAAGTTGTCTCAAAGGTTTCATTAAGGCTTGTTATTATAATGCTGAGGGAGTATATTTTGTAGTTAATTAAATCTTAGTGATAGAAGAAGACTCAATTAAATCAACAATTCACATTTTTTAAAGACAATGTTTGAAATGAATTGAACAGTTTTTATCTGTTAATTAAAATACATAATTTTTAAATGTATTTATGTACAATTAAGCAATATTTCGAGATGTAGTAAATTTACTTGATTAAATAAGAATTTATATTCTCGGAAGCGATGAATGAAACTTTTGTTAGCATAATAAAATTAAATAATCTTATCATTGGAGGTTACGCCAATATTTAATTCAAATAAAACCAGAGAAGCATCTCTGTTGGCAAACATTTTAACAAATTATTAACCGCAATGATTGACTTATATATAATCCAGCAGTGTGATAGAATAACGGAGATCAAACGAGCCTTTCCCGAAATCAACGAATCTTTGGCATGCGGAAGGCTTTCATCAACATTAATTGAAAAGTTTTCTCTGTGATGGGAAATTAACTTAACTAATGGATTTAAAATACGGTTTTGCCAATTATACAAACCGTCCCATCGAAATTGAAGTGATGAGAATTACTTGTTATTTCTATAGGCTTATTTATAAACACAAATTGTTTTGCAATACAGTTAGGTGCAATATACACACACGCATATATATATATAAATAAATTATTTTTACAATATTTTAAATAAAGTTTTACTGAAAATAAAAACTATAAGAAATGGTTTTGTGTAGTTTAAACCTATATTATTTTTATTCGAAATGCTAAATAAGAAAATGGACATTACAACTTCCAATATAAAAATAGATAAATACATAGTTATATTTTTTTATATAAAGGCTTATATATGCTGCAATACATAAAAAAGTCAGTAAAAAAATGATGTTTATACATTGGGTCGTACGTTTTTTTCTAGTCTCTAAAATCTAATTATAAAAGCTACTAAGTATTTTTGTAATAATTGGTAATACTTTAACTATACGTCAGTGAATATTTGTTAAAATTGTGTCAAATGATATATTTTAAGGAGCGTAAATGATTTGACAAAATCTATTTATCAAAAGAATGATAAGCGGAATAGCGTACCGTATATATCGGGTGTTTTTTTAGAGGTATAGAACTTTGATATGGAATTAAACAAAGATGATTTTTTTAAATAGACATGAAGTATACTTTATTCGAAAGATAATCTTTTGGCTTTATAATTTAAATATGACTTTTGGCATATGACCGCCACGGCTAGCTCGGACGTAGTCTAATCTGGAGGTCCAATTTTCGATGACTTTTTCCAACATTTGTTCGGCAATAACGCGGTTAATGTTGTCCTCCAATTGGTTGAAAGTGCGAAAACCGTTCATAGTTAATCGAATTAATTGCTCTGATGGACGATTTTGTTAACCGTAAAATGGACGTAGTGCGTGATACGTATTTCTAACAGAACCATGATTTTCAAAATAAATTTGTACAATTTGGAAGCGTTGTTCAGGCGTCAGTGTATTCATGAAAAAATGCCATACCAAACTTACTATAAATCACGTAACAACTGACAAAATAACTGCCAGTCAAAAAAGTGTTGCCAGCTTAAAGTTCTATACCTCTAAAAAAACACTCTATATATTCCTAACAACTTTGTGAAAGAGCTTATATCTGCTGTGATGATAAATTTGCTTTGTTGTGAAACCACAACAAGTGGCGGTGATCATATATTAGAGTACTCTTAAGATGATACCGATTTGAATGTAGTATACAAGTTATTAGCTTAAGTGTTTATTAGAAGTTTATCGATTTCAATAACAACCCTTCAAATCGAATTACTAATAAGTAGAGCAATATTGGAATAAACTATTTAAATTTAAATTGATTGAGGAAACAAACGGAGTTATCAATTGAAAGGTAAAAGTTTTCACCACAATTAGTTGGGATGTAGTTGAACCTTTTGTTATACTATCAAAGGTCTTGAACTCTTTGATCTGACAATGATTGAACACATAACAATGTTTTGCTAACTTTATATTACACAATGATTGTGGAAACAGTCGACCAATCCAACTTATCCTGCAACGTTTAGAATAAATTATAATGTTTTTATCTTAAAATGAATTTGTAAAAAGGTCTCGTGAAAAATAGACATCGCTCATTTTTATAATGAAGATATATTATTATAAATACAAAAAATATCAGATAAAACTGAAAATGTCGGGCGAACTTTTTTCCTGTTACGTTAAGTTTTTTTATGATTGACACGCTGTAAATTCTACCAAAATATGATAATATAATAGATATTATTATAAAAATATTTTTTCTCTTTTCATAGAATAATAAAATCGAAAATAATTTTTCCACTCTTAGAAGATTTTCGTTGTAATAATTGTATAATTCATCCGTATCAAATAGAATATTTTTTCACATTTATAAGAGTTTTTTTCAGTTTATTATCAATGAGTTTATTAGAGAAAATATCTGGAAGATTATCTCGTGAAATTGTTTTTGCGATTTGGGTGTAGAGAGCGAGATCGACTATAAACACAAACCTGCTTTTAGAGTGATAATTGTTACTTCTTAGTGAAAGGGTATTATATTAATAAATAAATGTAGACATATTTAGTAGCATTAATATTTTTTTAATAAGTATTTCCATCTGGATCAAGAACATCATAATAATATAAAATCTAAAAATAGCATTTAACACATTATATCTTATTGAAATCAAAATCCATGGAAATGTTCTTTATGTGTCGTTAAAAGCAACGAGAGAGGCTTCTAAACGACATTTTTAATCAAAAAAATGTGTAGGGGCAAGTTCATATGTGATGCTTTATTAGCTCTATCTTTTAAATCTAAGCTCATTTTAAAATTACATCTTTAGCGATTGAATGTCAACCAGTTCGCGTAAAAATTTTCAGCTATGAATTCACATGTAATACTCGAAACATAGTGTAGTGAACAAAAATCTTTTTTAAAAAGAAATAATGAATAAGTATTTTGTGAATTATGTACATTAAAAGTCGTGTGTTACAGTATACAGTTGAAAAGTCAAGTAAAACACTGTATCAAAATAAATTCTAATTACTTGGTTGAATAATCTTAACGCAAATACAGAAAATTTATTGTTACTAGAGCAATCATGTTTGTGTTTCCAATCAAGCATAGAAATTCTCATACCGCCAAGCAATCACTCAATCCAATTTCTCATGTCGCGTCGGTCGCTTCCGGTCGTCCGTGTGATTGGGCACTCCGCACTAACGCTGACACCCTAACTGACGACGCCATCGCTACACCACACCATGGAATCATACAATAGTTTTAAGCAAAAAAACTTCATTATTTATCATTACATAAATGTTTAAAAAATATTCTCATAGTTAGAAAATATGTATATTTTGTGAATCGAAATGAACGCTAACGTAACATCGATTAAGTCGATCGGATATTTTTTGAGCAAACACAGATATACACTTATTCAATATAGGTAAAAGTACTATGTTTTTGCTTCGTTAATTTGATGAAGTGCTTCATATTATTTTGAAAGTTTTCAACATAGGTAAAAGCAAATAAATAATGGATCTAGTCATTTTTTTTAAATATTATTTACAATCGAAAATAGTTTCTTTTTCAATTAAGAACTGTCAATCTATAGAGTTTTCTGTATAGCACACTATTTCTGAGGTAACATTGGCTCTGAGCCACTCATTTGTCAACTCAATTAGAGAATAAAATCTCCATCGGCGTAGTTAACCCAAGGGAGAGTTCCATAATAATCGTGGTAGCCTAATTACCATACACCCAAAGTGCACCGATGTTGTTGGCGTGCCTCGTTTATAGCCTTATATACATTTGAGGGTTGTGTTTTGCCATGACTTAAAATAAATAAATTTACGCGAAAAGAAATACAGCCGAGAGTAACTAAAGGCATCAAACAGGTCTTGCTTGAGTTGGATAAGCTCTGTCAGAAAGACAAGTCTCGTGTGTTGATGTATAATATAAGAAGACTAGATGGATTTGTATTTTTATTTAAATTTCAATAAACAAACCAAGCCTTTATAATAGAAAACGTCTAATTTTTCGATAAAGCTGAGCATAAGTCATGAACCAAATATTTTTTTTAATAATTTTTATGTTCAACAAAAAACTTCTAACAAAAATAAATTAAATTAAGGTATTCAATCAGAAAATACGTCTACATCTTCATCCAATCTTTTCATTATCAAGATGGAAAGTACTGATGCAAAAAATGTTTTTTTTTAATTTGAAAGAAGCTTTAAATAAAACATGTGAAATTATATAAAATACATATACGAGAATTATTTTGCATTGTGTTTCCCTTCAAATTGTAAAAAATATTCCATACTATTACTGTATTAAAAAAACACTTTAATAACAAATATTCCGTTGTGTGTTTTTGTCGTAGATTCTATTCATTTAACTTACCTTTATTACATATATGGTGCTTCAATTACGTACTTAGAAATCGAGAATTATATATTCTTGAAACTGTCAAAATCGTCAACTCAGTTTCATAAAAGGAAAGAAAAATCTGATAAAATCGTCGAGTTTAACAAAAAAGATTCGATGTTTGCATATTGCAAAAACTTTGTCAAATGAGTGTCAAAAAACATGTATTCAAAGCGTTCTGTACGTTCACAATGTAGTGTTTGGCCAGAAATCTGTGTAATAATATGTGTAATAATATCTGTGTAGTCAGAAATAATATTATTTTACCAAATCGTTTTTAAGAAAACCTATTATATCTACAATAAATAACTTTAATTGACCCTTTTGTGAAGAAAATCAATTTGCCATAAGTGGCCAGAGCGTAGAGCTCTCAACTGCACATTGGCCAACCTCTTTTGGTCCATTCGCACGAAACTATGCCACGGTCGTTAAGAGGTTATTGTCATTTTGTGCCACCGTCAGTGTACGTATAGTTGAGGCCGCCGGTATCGGAAGAGCTTTTCCGAGGTGATAAAGCGTGGCCGTTAAGGGGTTATCCACACACGAATAGACTCATATAATAGCTGACAATCTGTAACGGTCCAGAAAACTTACAACGCTTTAGGGAATATAAACTGAAATGCATTATATAAAAAAAAATAATTTAAAAAAATATGATTACAAAATTAACTATTATTAGAATAATGACTTTTAATATAATAGTTGCTATATGTGAGTCTTTTAAAAGTTACATTGTAGGTGCGATAGCTTCAATAATCATATGACTGTTTGAGATTACATTTTAACCTTTTCTTTTGTCTACTGTGGTATTTGAATATTTAGTTCCAAAATAATTTAAATAATCACTTAATCGTTATTATTTTTGCGGCATGTAGTCGTAAATCCGTTGCATATGTTTAATTTATATAAATATATATATTTTTTGGTTACAAACAATTCTTGGTAAATAGACGTAAAAATATTGACAAATATCTTGCATTCATTGGATAATAAAAGGTAAAATATGATAGACATTCATGACTTCGAATAAATCAATACATGTTGCTAAGTGATAAGAAAGCCGAGCTTCAAACTATACAACCAAGTAGTAAATACCAGAAGAGCGTTTGCCGTTTGGTTATGGGGCTAGCTGATTGTACGGAAAAATGCATTCTCCAAGACTTAATATTATAGAAGGATTGACTATTTATTCATCAATTTTTTTAAGAGTAGTCTCAAATTGACTTAACATATTTTAGTTTATTTCTACAGATTTTACGATTAGTTACCTGAAACATGTGAATAGATCCACTTTTATTATGTTAAGGAATACACCCTGAATGAAGATGACGCTGGGTAATATAATTATAAAAACACCGTTAAAACTTTCCGTACTGCATTTATTTATTTTATATATTTTAAGTATTTTAATTATCTCACAAATTTGTTGTGTAAAAAAATAAAAAGAAAAATTATCATAAGCTATTTTACAAAAATTAAAGATGTAAATTTTTAGATTTTGTCAACAATAGAATATTTTCAAAAAAGTTGCCTAACAATGTTTTATGGGAAAACTGAAAATAGAATATTGACAGATCTTTATTTAATTAACATTAAACAAATCAAGTTTCTCAAAACATAACTTGGTTATTGAAAAACAGCCATGTCAATCATACGCCTATATTGGAAGACGATCACAAATAATAATTAACAGTCATTGAATAGTAAAATTATTGTTCATTATTCTGTTATAAATCAACAACATCAATAAAGCTTTTCAATTCAGATTGTTGACCAAAATATTTGTGATTTTTATTTCATTTTTCTAATATATTGTTTAATTGTAGAATTCTAGTACAGAAAGTGCATGTCTAGAATTTTGAAATTCCTCTAGACCCATCTGATTCTAAAACACTGGTTATAGAAAAAAACGACTAAATAACCACTAGTCTTCTCTCAAATTTATTTCATTAATACTTGATCCGTCTAAAAAATTATCTATTAAATAAACAATCAGTTAAAGTAAAGCAATTAAATTTTGATAAGCATCAAAAAGAGTTCAAAAGATCAAGACTGTGTATATGGTTATACAAGAAAAATTGTATATATTTGTACCTTTTCTTCTGCAAAACATATTTTTTTTTATTTTTGTTAACAAAGTTTTATTAAGTATATTTCATTTATATTCATGTAATATATATAGGCCATGGTTGAATATTATTTGGTCGCAAAATGTGTCGTTCAATAAACTTGGGCAGCATTGTGCCGTTTCCACAAAAGGCCTTTTCCGCCCCCATGTGATTGCAAATCGATAGCATTGACACATTGTAGCGAAATCTTTCGAAAAGATAAATTTTATTGGACCCAATGGACACCTTATATCGGTAACACATGACAAAAATCGTTTTTTAAAGAATTCAACGTCCGGTGGATTTAGTAACTGAACAATCATATACGTAGCGGTTAGATACCTTTCTATACTTTACAATATCTGCTATGTACGTATAGAGTAGCCAAAATGTATTTTATTTTTTATATTATTGTAGATTTTTCAAGTGATATTTTGTTCATCAGTTAATCCTACGGCTTAGGAAAGAAATAAAGATTTTTTACTTCTTTCATTAATAACAACTCATAACAACAATAACATTAATCACAGTAATACTTTAAATAATTGAAATTATTAACTATTCTATCATAAAAACAATAAAATTATTTCCAAAAAAGTATTCTTTATCTTAAAAACCAGCCCAAAATATATTTCATCTATATGTTATTGCGTAAAAGAAAATACGACGTGGAGTCACAGTATAAATAAAAACAACTTAAAAATAGAGGTTTGCAGATTACTTTGGAAAACTGGATAAAATTTTCAATCAATAAGTTTTTGGTTTCCATTATAGAATATGATTTTACTTTTAAAATATGTTATATAAATAATTTATCAATTGATCTATGAAATATGTTCAAAACACATGTTTTTATAAGTCTTATGAAAGCTTGTTATTAAATTTAAATTTTTTAAAATAATAACATTTCAAAGCACATTTAAAAAAATGTGTTGTACACGAGCACTTTTCAATGTATTGTAGATTAATTTTCCAACCAAAAATTTGATTTTAAATGTTCTGAAAATTAGTAAACTTTGTTTTTTTTATTTTTACATGTTCACAAAATCATTATTACATTATAATAACTTGTAAATAACTCAGTAATGAAAACATATTTTATTAACAAGTATTCACAAGTATTATTATCAACTGTGATACTATCATGTAACGAAAGTTTAGTACTTTTGATAACAATTAATATCATTTCCCCAGGATATTATGTTATCAAAGTTATCAAACTTATTAAATTGTTCTGGCGTATATGAGAAACTTACTGTGACATTATTTGTTGAATTCAACAAAGAAATTCAATTACCGAAGCATATATTCCTCAAGAGATTTTAAACTTCAACAAAGTTATAGCAAACTGACAGTCACGAGTGCACAAACATCTCACGGAAACACTATAATAATATTAATAATTAATAGTGTACTCTAATCAAGGTGAGTTAATGTAAAAATTAAATAATTTGATTTTTCAATTTTAATTGTCTTTTTACTGAAAAATTATATTTGTAATTATTTGCACTTGAAAGTGTTCAATTAATAATAATCACTATGTATCCGTTTAACACTTAACAATATGAGCTAATAATGCAAACGGTTACTTCGAGAATGGCACAACCGTCTCGTTGAATTAATGAATTTTAATTGGAATCTTAAGTGTCAATTTCTAGAACTAAAATTATTTTAAAACAAGTTATAAATTGCGTTACAGTCATATTTTTCAAGTTGTGGAAAAAGTGATTAAAGCTTTTATTAAAACAACTTAGAGTATATTAAAAATCTTAAAATAGTCTAACTAAACTAACTAAAGCAAATTGATCGATGAACCGTCTCGCGTTTTAGACTACAGACATGTCTAAAACAAAATAGTCAATGTTGGTCATGATATTCAGCTACAGTGTGGCTGAGAAATATTTTGAAACTCTTTACTTATAAATAAACGTGTATTTCATGCTAATTAAACTGTATTTAAAAGTATGCAACTAACTAATTTCTTGCTTTTATAGATTTTGTTCACCACCTATTAAGCTTAAATTAAATTTGAATTGCTTAAAACTTTTTGCGGATCCACCTTTTTTTCCCACTCTAACAACCCGGGTTTCACCTTTCGACATCTTCAGGCATTCTATCACAAGAATAAATGGACAAAGCACGTGGAATCGTATAAAATTTCAATAATTTAAATTTGATATTGAAACTCCATCAAACACCTTACGTCGATATCATAAATGCCCAATTTCAATTAATATTTAATTTATGCTTACTTCTATATCACTAACAAAACAAAAAAATAGTAAAATCGTAACATATAATATCAGTTAAATTTTATTATTAATTTCAGATAAACTTTTTTCTAAATAAAATATCAACATTTCCACCACTTTACTTAAAGATAGCAAGAAAAATTTTATGTTTGAAAATAAATATAAAATCGATAAAAAATAGTTTGAAATTATATTATTTTCATTACTAAAATGTGCAATTAGTTTTGCCCATTTTTTCCACTTTGACGTGTAGTGAAAAGGTATTAAAACAATATCTTCAAGATAGAAAGAAAAGTTTCCCGTACATGTACTCTAAGTAACATATTTGCTTATACAACTTAGGGTCTATTCAATCGTCAAAATAGTTACACTAAGGTCAAAAAGGTCCCCGAAGTAATTAAGCTTATCCATACATATTTGAAGGGTTATGTTAATTATATCATTAATATTAATTTGAATGTTTTAACTATTACGTTGAAATATAGGTGGTATACACGTTGCTTGACTAATAGCTACAACGGACATACACAAAAGGAATGAAAGGTCGGATTTAGTCGTAAAATCTTTACTTAATTACAGAATATAATTCATTTGAACGACCATAGTCCTTAAATTAAAAAAAAACTCTTATTAGATTGATTACAAAGCATTGGAGTATATTCGTTTATTTTTTACACATTTGACATTCATGAAGAATATTTTAAATAAAAGTCAATTTAATAATGTGACAGATGATTTTAGCATTAAAACTTATATATAATCATAAAGTGAGCTATTTTTTTATTTATGAGTCAACAGTTCTATCAATTTGAGTTTATCCAACCATTAAACTGTTGAGAAAAAAAATATTGAATTTACAGTTTTATTTAAACATTGTGTTTCTTGACTAATTCCCACAAATTGGATGTACAAATATTCGTAAGATGTAAGCGCATCGTAACGATCGCGAGTGTTTTAAAGGCAGTGTGATTTATGATCTCAGTTTTATGTTCAATATACGCTGAGAAAAGTACTAACCCGACCAAATGCCGGCGGGAAATTGTATATTCAAATTATTAAATAGGCGGGGATTTTGAGGTATGAAAATGAGCCGGAAGTCGCAAAGTTTATACCAAAATTACGCGCGGCAATACTTGAGTCGAAAATAAATACCCACACGTTAAGTACACCATGTTCTTTCAGCATGCCAATTATGGGAAGCATTAAATAACTTAGAATTTAATTTTCTTAACCGAATAGTATTATAAAAAATGATTACTAAATATTTTTACGTGTCACGTTCGAAACAAAAATAAAATTTTGTGAAGTTAAGAATAATTAAAAGCATAGGTTTTTTATAACACAATTTTTAGCTTATTGATTGAATTGGCATTCACTTGGTAGAACTCCATTATAACACGGTGAAAAAAAATAGCAACGTATTTTAGTTCTACAAAATTTTTAGCTATCCAAACTCTTGACATAACTAATGAAAAACAAAAAAAAAATGATTTTCAATCATTATATTTAAATTTATAGTAATATATTAATAAATTCTCCATAAAAGTCTTAATAGATCAATCGGGGCGCTCGATCTCAATATCAAATTAGAATAGTGCGAATTTTGTGAACTTCATTATTTTGGCCATCCAGAGTCCGGGTTTTGCTGTAAAAAATAATTAATGTATAAAAAAAACATACAAATTGATTTTGTGAATGATTAATGAAAGTATTTAAAATTTATATTTTTGTTATATGATTCTGTTTGTTAAGTTAAGCAATATAAGCATCCTGGTTCTAGAAAATAACGGCTTATTCTTAAATGAAAAAAAATCTTTAATATTTAATGATCAATACCTCTACAGTCAATATATTTTGAGACAAATTATCTTTTAATCGTATAATGTGTGTAGACTTTATTTCTCAAAACTTTGCCGTAAAACAAAGCCAAGCTCATCTTTTTACTTTAAAATCTGTCATTTCATTTTCAACGGTGTTTTATTTCAGCTAATTCCGATAAAATGTTTTAAAACCTCTCTTTAAATAACTTTTATAAAAACTTCAAACTTTCTAGTACAGATTGAGCGGACAGATTTAGTCTGAAAGCTTCGCGAAAGCTAAAAGGTGAATCAATAATGGCATTATGCAATAAAGCGAACGATCACTTAGACTTTTAAATTCTCTGTGCCTCTCTTCGAACAAAAGGTCACTTTGTAGTTAATATCATTTAAATGGGCGAGGATTACTTATTCTTGCCGGGAGAAGAAATTTTCAAAAAGATGTCGTAATCTTAAGCTCGTTAGATCGGTGGTAAAGTAAGTGACTTTATTAATGGATATTATAAGCGAGCAGAACTTAATCCGTATTCTAATAAGATAAATTTCAAATAAATGAATTAATTTGATAAATTTTACCCGTGAGAAGTCTCATTAAACGATTAATGACTAATTTTAAGATCAGCTATTTATTTCCTATTTAAGGAAGTTTTTTTAGAAGTTTGACAAAAAACGCCAATTTTTTCATCTTTGAAACTTTATAGTTAGCAATTTTGTGAAACTAGCGCGATTCATGCTTATAACATAACATAAGTATTAAATTATAAAGAAAGATAAACGGATAGAAACGAGAATTTGGAAAATCAGTTAATCGAAATTGTAAAAGCCTCAAAATAAAAAATGGAATCTTTATCAGTTTTATACGTAATATTACACTTTTTCATGTGAAATAGATTTAAAAAAATAAAATTTAAAAAAATAGAATTTTGTACTGTGAAACTGAATCAATAGGAACGGATTAAGACTTCAAGGTAAATTTAAGCCAGTACTGAATAAATGTAAAACCAAATGTTTGTCTTCAGATTAGCAACAGGGTTTCGTTAATGAGAACTCTCATTTTTCACTGGTTATTGACATTTTTCCTTGTTTATGGTCCGTTTCTATTAACCCACAAAAACGGGTGAATAAAATCATCAAATATTTTTACAAAGAACTGCGAATTAAAAACAAAGACGTTTTTTGAGCATTAAAACTGCTTAATTAAAGGAGGTACGTTAATAGAAAAGACACATAAAACAAAAAAATCAATTTACATTATGTTTGTTCACAATAGAGAAACCCTATTATTACATACTCTTGGAGAGCCTAAAAAATCCCCTAAATTCAATCTTTAGATAAACATTTTTAGAAATCGACTTTAGGTGCGTAGATCTTTTGAAATGAGTCCTTCAGTGTCGCAATCTTTAGTTATATCCAATACAACTTTTGCTTTAGCGACTTGATGTTCATTAATAAATATCTTCGATAAAGTATTATATTCTGATTAGATTTATTGTTTTTTTAATTGATACGTATATTATCTTTAAAATTAATCGTGCTATTGTAATTTAAAATTGTTGTTAATTTCTGGTTCTGTTGAATGCAATTTCTTTTATTATGAAATGGTGATTCGGTTGAAGTCGGTTAATACATGCATTTTCAATGTATTGTTACGTTGTTTAGCTATAATTTGTCGCACTTCTATAAAAATATCTTTGACCTACTCATTCACATGTTCAAGCAGGCATTTGACAGTTCTATTTTTGTTCACTGGCGTAATTCTCAAGCTCGTAGCGCTGTTTAAAATGAATATAATATATTATTTTTATACTAAGTAAAATTTCAATAAAAGTGCTTTTAGAAATCCTTTTTTTATACTGAAATTGCGTTTCTTTTTGCAAAATTTGCACAAAAGTCGGTGATCTAAGATTTTAAATTTGAAACATACCAAAAATATACTTAGAAGAATATGTTGATATGTTTGTCATGCATGATTGTGTTTTCAAGCTACATATTTTATGTTAAATGTGTCTTACGTAAGAAATTATTATAATGACGTGGGTGGATTTTTTGTTTTTATTGATATTTTTTGTTGATCAATAGTTTAGGGCTTGTTCAATAAAAATAACTCAAAATATATTCGTATAAAGTTTTCTATATTTGAATAAATACATTTAATACTATATTTTTATATGGAAATTTCCAAAAAAGTTTATTTATGCATCAAAATGATATACTGAATTGCATTGTTGTTATCTGATGAAAAGAAAATATATATCACGGTCGGATGCACTCACTAACAAAAGGTTTCTGAATCAAATATATGCGTTTGATATTCCATTCACGAAAAATACTCATTCCTTAGTTTCATTGTAATAATAACCGTCTTATCTTGGGTGCTTCTCAGCGGGACAGCAATTTTCAAAGAATAATGAAATCCTCAGTTACGTACCTAGATAGTATTAATCTTGTACGAGCTAGCCATGTTTTTGTGTATTATGAATACTTCTGGTAAATGAAAGACTTCTCGTTAAGTTGGCATTAATAATGTGAAAAGTTGCGGCTGGAATGGAATAACGACTTTTATGAATTGCCACCTCAAAGCCTGCCGGAGTTTTCCGCTTAAAACCGTTTCGGGATAAACCGCGACAGTATGTTTCGAACAAAATGAGACTTTCTTCCAGACACTATAGGAAACTTTCACAACATACGCTAGACGGTAATGCACGACAATTTGCAATGTTTCCATGCCTTCAGCTTTGGGTTTATGTTATTAAAAATTTTGCCATTCAAAGTTAGTTGTCGTTCGAAGAATAATGAAAAACGATTCTTTTTAAAATAGCGCGTTAAACTTTGTTTTGAACAAGTGTTTTATGGTTGTTATTAATATCTAAAATATGAGGAAAAAGAAACATCGATAGATGTAATGGTAAAAGTTTGAAATATTATATCGCGTAATAGCCATAATTTAAAATATTTTTCTCTCAGGGGCATAATATTTTGGATGTGAAACTGTCTTTTGTCTTGAGATTTTCTGTTAATTTACTAGCTTTATAAAAAAAACATTTTTCAAAACACAATTTAATATAAATGCTAATTGTGCTATTTTAATTCTATTTATTACCTATTTTGGGAAGAAGTGGTATACTAGAAACATTTGCAGGAGTGTACTCAAGATTTTCTTATGGCTTTGTATCGATCGGATGAATGGTGTAGTAATGTATAAAGAACAAACACACACACACATCCATATATATATATATATATTTATAGATTGTTTATAATAATGAATTTATTAAAACATTTATTTTGTATTATATAAAGCACGTTAATAACCTTAATATTTACTTAACGCAATTAAAATATTTTTTTAAATCTTAATGTCGGTTGGTATTTACACAAATCAAATAAGCTACATTTAGTTGTCTTGAAGAACTTATATTTCATATGAAAATTTTTGTAGTCATTCCTGAACTGATTATAATGAATACCTGGCAATTATTTACTATTATTTT
The DNA here is from genome assembly GCA_028555115.1 of Himalopsyche japonica. Lineage (NCBI taxonomy): Eukaryota > Metazoa > Arthropoda > Insecta > Trichoptera > Rhyacophilidae > Himalopsyche > Himalopsyche japonica. The sequence continues at coordinate 2,908,270 of JAHFWJ010000015.1, forward strand.
ATATGATCAGCTTTGCTTTGATTTAAATACCCTCGCGGTAAGCGGAATCGGTTCTAATAAATTTATTATAAACTAGCGGAAACACTATTTCAAGATTGTGTGTTAAGTGTAATATATGGATGTAGTGGTTTTTTTTCTTGGGGTAGAATTTTGTATGACCAAGATAATTAATATTACTCAATATTAACATAAATGTTCTATATCTTAAGATAAACAACGATGAAATAATTTTACTTAACCAGCTAAATGAAAATGAATACTCAACTGAAAATGCTTTAGGTATATTATGGGCGGGGAAGTGTTTCTTTTATAGAAAATTATTTACGATATCTATCTGTGTTTAATATCGGATGAAAGAATGAATTCATCATAGAGACGCTTTATTTGGAAGTATTTTATTAAATATTCAGCCGAAAAATTTTTGTAAGCATGATCGGTGTATATCTAATGCATCGTTCTTGTAGAAACCATTTTATAATTAAGATATATATTTTTTGCAAAGAATCAATTGAATTTTTAAGTGCGAAAACAGGTATGATCGTAAAATGTATTTTATTTCAATGGAAACGCATAAAATGCTTTGTGGTGTTATAACTAAATCTATTTTCCACTAGCCAAAATTATACAGATTGGAAACGATATGGGTGCATTTTGTGTTGCCGTTTTATAACTGGCAATATTAACGATGGAAGTTCATTTTACAATATTTACTTGGAAGCGGATTTCATTCTCATCGTTGAAATAAATTCCCGCCGAGTGAATTTTATTTTTATTGACAAAATCCGCAAGCAGAGTTTTCCCCGTCGAAATAATAAAAGCCTCTGTACCGGCTTTGTGAATTTAGGCGTGAATGTAAACGCTTTTCTATTACAAAATATCTCGAAACACACACGAAATATTTAATAGCAAAGACAGCAATGAATATTTGCTTTTTTTATTTTGATTTCTTTTGTGAATTGAAATTTTAGGAATTTTAAATGCCTAGGAGCGTAAATATATTTTTATCAAAATTTAATACACAATATTTTTTTTTAAGGATTTATATAATGCTGAATTTATAAATATAATTAATGTGCATAAAAAATCTCACTTTTTTTAAATGTGTTTCGAAATATGACGAGGATTCTATTTTTATTTAACATTTCATCATATATGTTGTACAAAAACCTATTGAAATTCTTTTGAATTTAAATATACAAATAAATCTTCTAACAAAGAATGAAAATATTATATTTTTTGTGAGATAAACAAGTTACAATTTATATTTAGGGATGGAAAAGAATGAAAAATACTACTTAATTTAAAGTTCAAGTAAAAAATTTCGTAGTAAATTTGTAAAATAAAAATATACTACCAAATTCTCATAATATTTTGTCACAATATTATAAATCAGTTTCAAGGTATTAATTGTCACTTCATGGTGGGAAGGCATTATATTTTAATCATGAGCATTATTAAAAGATCAGTTGATAATGCTTAAGATAAACAAAATCGGTCCTGATCGTAATATAGTATTTTGTGAAGGTATGTACATAAAATGTGTTTTATTGTTTAAAACAATATCATTTGTATGAATATTTCTAAATTTGTCAAAATATTAACTGATAGTTATCAACTTTCCAGTGATATTTCATTCGTTTCAGAACTTTAATTGAAACATAGACAACATTATTACACAAACACGTTAACGTTGTTTTCGTAGCCTATGTTAGTCATTCATATTATGACTAGTAAAACACATTTTTATCTGAAATTCAGTTTTACTGAAACGTAAACACATACATACGTCTAAAATCTTGTTATTGTATGCGTAGTTTTTTCTGTATAAACCAAGTCAATGAATAAACTAATTTGCATTTTGTTTTCAATTTTATTTTACTTATTTGTTCAAACAGCTAAAAGTCGTTTGATCAGCAATAATTTTTTGGTCAATAAAACTAATAAAATAGGCAATGTTAATAAATCAAGCAAACATGTTATGTAACTAGAGTCGGAAGATAATTATGTCAGAAGGCGGCATTCATTTATAGATAAAAAATCTTAACTATTATCAAGTTAATATGATTGAAATATTAATATAATATTTATTTGAATGAACAAATGTTCGGACATCTGGTGTATATAGAAATAAAAAATGTTTTGTTATTAAATAAAAAAAATTATGCCTTTCCACCAACAAGTGACAGTTAATACATTAAAAAGTGATTGAAACTGATTAATTCTGCGTAATTTTGTGATTTATTTGAGATGGTATAAGAGAGGTGAATTTTTGTAAGTCACACAACACATCTGTAAGTTTCTAGAGTTCAAGTATCTTTCTCACTACCAGTTGCACTAAAATGTTTTTTTTTATTCTTCTATTGCACCCATTCAGTATCTTACTCCTTATTTTTGACAATGTCTTATATGAAGCATTGTTCATTTTTTTTATTAATTATCCCACAGTTTCAAAAACTGCAAAATATCGTCGATTCTTATTCTATCGTTGATACATTTAATGTGAGATGTATTCTTTTAAAGCATCGTTAACAATAAAGTAAATTATGAAATATTAAAAATAAAACATGTCTGCAAATTTGTAATTTTAGTAACTAACTTGATCCGCAAAAATATATTTTTGCATTAATCTCCCTCAATTATTAAGTAATGTTTTATTTATATTATCGGAATGCAATTGAAAATATGGATACTTCCATTTGTTTTTGTTTTAATATACTATATGTATGGGTATGTTATAGTGATTGAATTTTATTTTATCGCTATCAAACATTTTTTTTCTTATATAGCAAATCAATCAACCAGCTTAATATTATGATGCTGACACGATCTTCAAATAAAAGTTCATATGTGTTTACAGCGAATTCTTTTTGCTGATAAATGTGATGCATTCATAAGGCATTTTTAATATATTTATGTAAACCAAAGTAAAATAAATCATGAATGTAAAAATCCCAAAAATTTATATTTGTCATAAAGGCAACTAATAAAATTCTCAGATGGTTGTAATATTCATTTGACATAATATCCTTTTACAGTCAATTTGGAATATACAGTAGTAAAGTTAAGGTCCATTTACGGCTTCGTAAAACTGGAATTTCTTTCACAAAAACCAAGGTCGCTCCGCATGGTCTTTTATGACGTGTAACATTAATAATCTATTCTCATTTATCTCTTAAGCATCATAAAATACTGAACAATTTATGTGCCTTAAACTTTCCAACGCGACTAATGTGAATATGAGATCCACTTTAGCAGACATTACACCATCTGCTATGGAAGCTTATTAATGGTGAAATTAAATATTTAATTTATCTGTAGCACTTGATTTTCAAACGTAATAATCGCATAAAAAAATTATCCTTCTTCTCTTGAAATAGCTTGTGTTTTAATGTTTGAATACAATATGATCATAGTCTACAAAATTAACAAAGGCGTTAAAAGAAGAAATATACTAGTTTATATTCATTAAAGAAAAAGTTCGAGAATTTTTAATCTAATCTAAATACTTCGTAGAATGAATTTTAAATACAAATTTGCTCGATCTGAAAACGACGATGTCATATTTGTCAAGATTGTAAAATGATTAAATGTACCGATAATTTCTTAATTCGTTCTAACCTAAGAAATTTTGCAAATAGTTCTATCGAATAAAATTGTCATGAAAGAGTGAGTAGTTTCTACTAATATATTAATTTATTTATTCTTGTTTTAAATATTCAATAGTATTTTATAAATCAATAATTTAAAAAAAAGGATTTTTAAAGTCTCGAGTATTTGAAAAAAACTGTAAAAGCATTCATGTAAATAAAATATCAAAATTTTTTAAAAGAATATTTTATTGCAAATTGAAATTCCATGAAATCACCCGTCCCATTTTCTTTCGTAAAAATGAAAATTTTCATGGCATTTAAACTTTTTATTTGAAATTTTTTGACTAATTTTCCTCGATAAAATGATAAACGCTTCAGGCAATTGAGGGTGACTTTTATCGCTAAATATTAACACCCTCATTTACGGAGGAAAACAATAAGGTGAAATGAAATCTCAAAAATACATTAAACAAATATGACCAAAAATTACATTTATATTTTTTAGAAATAATTTTAATTTATTGAGGTATTTTTAATCTGATCTAATTAAATAATATAAATCAAGAGCAACGATTTTTTTGTTTTAACAAGAAATGTTACAAAACGGAAGCTTATCATGAGACGAGTTTGACTGATAAAATATAAAAAATAATGAATATCGCAAGCGAAAAGTACATATACATATTTTTATATTGTATAACTTCTTAGGCAAGAACTTTCCCGTTGTCGCAAAATGAAAACTTTTAGGCGTAACTGATTCGTCTTCAGCAAGTATGCCTCATCAAATTCCCGTAAAATTAACACCCCATCTTTATTAAAACTTTAATACTCGTTACTGTTTTTGTAGATACACCATTAACCATTTTTTTAAATCTGATCATAGAAAAACAATAGCAGGTTGTTAAATATTATAATTTCCTTTTTTATCCTCATATTAAAATATGAAATCTGGCATTTTTTTACCAGTTTGTTGTTTGTCTCAGTATAATAGCTGTTTTTTCGTATTTTAAAAATAAAATATAAAATAGACTCTTAATCGTGTAGGCGAATGAAAAAGGAATTGGTCAGGAGTTTCAGGACCAAGAGACTGGAATAAATTAAGAAATATTCTTTTTCTAATGTTAAATAATCCAAAATCCACCGCCTAGGCATTTGAAATTTACTTTTTTTAAGTTCGTTTCCTCATATGCTGTATGTGCATTCGTATACTTATGTGTGCGTTTAAATGCATGTGTGAGAATAGTTTGTGGGGATATAAATATTATTTATTTTTGTAATTGAAAAAAACCGTTTATTAGAAGAATATATTAAGTGATATAAAATTTGTAGAATTTGTAATATTTGTTGCGATATCGTATATGTGATATGGTATTATGAATAATTACTTTGTGTGTCAAAGGTGAATAGCAAATTACATCCGCCAGTCAGCTTTGTGAGTTGAATCTGATTTCTATGCAGTTGCTTCCAGTCAGATTAAAGTTTTAACAATAATTTATGACAAAAATTTCTAGGATACGGATTAAGCATAGGTATGTGAATGAAATTTACCAGAAACTTTATATTTATTTCCCCTTTAATTCATTTTGATATTAATCTATAAATCTAGCAGAAGTTATAATATTCTGAAAAATTATGTTATACGCAAATTTTCAGAATCACTTACTTTTTTAGGGAAAACGTTTAGCACCGTGGAAGAGTACACAAATGTTATTCCGGATGTTATAATTAGTATTAAGAGTACGAATTTTTTTTTTTCTGCTTATTTTTTTACAAAATTTTTGAGTTTTATTTTAAAAATGTCAGCTGTAATGTAATGAAATATTCTATACAAAAATTAATTACTTTTAGAGAGTAAACAAAAACGAACTTCTGTTTGAGGCTTTATAACTAATTAATTTGAATGTTTTTGTTCGTTAAGTAGCTCTTAATTTGTTCTATAGAATACGTTCCTATCATAAAATAAAATAAGTTTGGTATCGGGAACTGCCGTAAAGATTGTTCAAGGAAAATGTTAACAAGAAAAAGCCACTCAGGAAAATTGAATACTTTGGCACAAACTTATTTATAAGGATAGTAGTGTTTGTTTATCAAAGTTATTTGCAAATAATAAAGTTTTAAGAGATAACGATATTTAAAAATTATTTATAACGCACAAGTTACTAATAAAATATATGGTAATAAAAATATATTGGAAAAAGAATTACCGTGTATTTTAAATAAGACAAATTAAATTTATTCAACTGTTAAATAACTAATTTTCCAATTTGATTTGAATTATCACACAGTACAAAGAAAATCATTCATCTTTTCAGTTAATCTTCAAATAAATACATTAAATATAGAAAACTGTGTTTACGCTATAGATAAATTACTCGAATGGTAAGTCTGACTAAATGATATTATTTATGGTATAGAAGGAGCCATACTTCTATTCAGACAGACTGACCTTTGAATTTCACCAAATCATAAGGAAAAGTGTTTTTATTGATCGTAACTTCACAAATTAATTTATTATCAGCTTCTCGCCCGCCAAAACCAAAGTGTATGGTGTGATTGCTACAAAATTCAAATTGAGAATCTAGGCGGGGAAACTAATTTAGCGATAGCGCGAGCATCTTCATTGATAATTGTTTGAGACCGGAAATGACTGTTTGACCGGAAATTTTGTGCGTGTGAGTGGACCAACAAAGGATTCAAGACAAATTGATAATAAATATAGAAAACATACAAAACAACGTACTATAAAAAGATTGTTAGATAGAAAAAACTATGTAGGTGACAGTGTCACATATTATAACATACACAACCTATTAGTTGTACATCGTAAGAACATGCTGTTCTGTGCGTTACAGACAAGCAAAAAGATTTATAAATCAACACCAATTAGGTATTTATAAAAGACTAATTATTGGAAAACATGCTTTTAGTCAAAAAAATATATAAAAGTGAATATTTCAAATTTTAGTTTTAAGAAAAAATATTCTCTAATTTTCAGCTAATCTTAATGTCGGTGAAAAAATAGCAATGTATTTTAGGTCTACAAAATTATTTTTAACAAATATAGTTGATAGCTATTTCGCCGAAATAGCTGTCAACTATATTTGTTAAAAATAATTTTGTAGAACTAAAATACATTGCTATTTTTTCACCGTGTTATAATGGAGTTCTACCAAGTGAATGCCAATTCAATCAATAATCTTAATGTCTTCACAAAGTTTTTCAAAAAACTTGATATAACGCAATTGCTTTAATAATGTGTTAAAAATAAGATATGGAAAACGTAAGTATACATAAATGATTGATTGTTTAAACTTTTTTCTCAACGATCGATTACAATAATTAATTAAACTAGACTGAAAAACATGAAAAAAAAGATAAGTATGCTTTTTGATTATTGACTAAGAAATGATTGAAAGATATAAATATAGGATACAAAAATTAGTGAAAAAAATCTCAACAGTATTTACCATTCTATTTCATGACTTTATATATATATAAAAAAATATTTTTTAATAAATAGCATTTAAAATTAGCGAAATAACACGAAAATAAATATAATTTATTTCGACGGTAAATTTATGAGTCTTTTGTTATTGTTGTTCTGTACAATAATAATATGTCTAACTTTTTTATTACACTTAGTGTGTTGCATAAATGGAAATTAAATATGCTTTGCATTTAAAGATACAAAATTAAATAAAAATAGTAAAAAGTTAATTTAAAATATAATGTGAATCATACTTTAAGTGGAGCGATTTTCTTACGAAGAAGCAAATATATGATGTTACTTCCAATCAATTATATAATATATTATAGATTTCGTTTGGACGCAAATTTTAATTTTACTATAATATTTTTTTCCAATATTTTAAAGTTTTTGCTTCGTGGAGAAAAATTTTGTGAACGAACATTGTGACTGTCAGCTTTGTAAGTGAGATATAACAACGCCGGTGAAAGCTTCGCACAGTAGGTGAGACAGTTGACGCAGTCACCCGCATCAATATCTCAACGCGTTAAGAGTCGACGCAAGGTTTTGTTTTCACCCGTGAAAACTGTTCATTTATATTTTATGACTGAGGGTAGCAAACACGTGTCTTGAACTGATTTAAACCCACTTAAATATGCATTAATATTGAAGGAATACATTTAGAAAAAACGAATAATTCTGAGTAGTAACATACAATTGTCGCTACAAAAACGTTCACTTTTTATTTCGGTTTTCTTGACAATGTTTTCTACTCTAATGGAAGCGTTTAAAGATTTAGTTTTTTTTATACTTTATAGGCTTTTTTATTTTTGACTGTTTACTAAAATTGAATCGTTTAAATCATTGAGATATTATGTTTTTTTTAAATAATAAAAACATATTTTTCGTACGTATTTCCACAATGTACTTTATGATCATGACAAGTTTCTCTCGTCTAAAGCGATATCAACTGATGATTAGCGAAACTGGTCTTAATCATAAAAAATGTTGTGGAAATAAAGATTAAAATATATGTACTCATTATTTAAAATATCATGCTTTTAATTAAGAAGTGACAGCTAACACATGGAAAATGAAATTTTAAGTATTACTTGATACTATTTTATGTAGTAAAAAACATCATATAATTTTCTAATTAATTAGCTTCAAGAATATTTTCAGCTGAAGAAGATAAATTATAGGTTTGTCTAATTTTAAAACAATAAATTTTACAGAGTTAAAGAATTTATAGAAAAAAATTACAATTTATAAAGTTACTAGCTGAATTAAGTATTTTTTAAAGTTTAGTCTCTGTTTTTCATTAAGGTATTTTTTCTTTTGGAAATAATAAGTAATATCTGACATTAAGTTCATTTGAAAGTCAAATATGTAAAAAAACTTGCAAAAATAGAGTATCTTAAGTTTAAAAAAAAAAAATGATAAATCTCAAAGCCAGATTTTTTTTACACGAATGTTACTTTTTAAGGGATTATGTATCGAATACTTTTTAATAAAAGTGAAGATATTCTTCACCAATTAGCTTAAATCTAGTATAGTCTGTATAAAGTATTTTGTTATTGTGTATAATCATACTTTAAAGTAACTAGCTTTATACTTAATTTTGTATTCAAGTCCGAAGAAATTTTCTTTTACATAATCTGAATTGTGATCTAACAACTTCTGCTACTGTGTCAAATTAAAATTAATCATTGACCTAATCATTCAACCCTTATAATAGATTAAATAAGAGTATAGTCAAATAGAGTTTTCGTTAAAAATCATTAGAATTCCGATCGAAGTCTAAAAACATTAATTTGGAAACCATGTATAATAATACTTCAAATGGACAACGCTTGAACAAAAATACACATATACGTAACCAACGACAATCGTAGGCCAATTAACGACTTTATCATGAAAATAATGTTTCTATTATTTTTAATTAACATGTATTCCCTAATTTTTCCTTAATCTCAAATCAACTTTTACAAATAAATCGTTTTCTTAAAACACACAATAGTCTTGGCCATTTTGTATCGACATAGTAAGCGATACCATGATGGCTTCAACCCTTTGACGATTGGTTAAGTTACAATGAAAAAAATAAATGCACATTGTATTATTAATTGAATAAAAAATATTTCAAAGCTTCTTTATGCTAATGTTGAATGCTCTATAGAATTTAGAAGGTTCAGGCGGAGTTAAAGAATTCTATTAAGTGCCGAAATACGCTAATCCGCTTTTTAATTCGTGGTGCGTACCATTTCCATTAGGGCTCAGATAGTATGTTAAAGACTTGATTATATTTACTGAAAAAAAAAAATAGAAAAAATAGCTCTTAAAACATCCAGACGTTTACAAACCCATTGGCAGCTTCGAATGATATTAAAAAATCTATTCACATCAAATGAAAAACGAATTAAAAATAATATTTTTTTCTGAGCTATTTGTATCTTCCTATTTGCGATATCTTTTAATTAATTTGATTGATAAAAAAATTATTTTGCTGCCAAACCGTCATTTGTTAACAAATTTCTACTCTTAAAATGTTCAAATTAAAGAAATACTTTCTAATTATGTACGTGATATAAAATAGATCAGCAGAGACATTGCTTATTTTTTTTATATATAAACAGCTCTCGTGCAACTTTCATCGATTTTCAAAAGAAAATTTTCGCATATTTATTTTAATCGGGTCTAAATAGTGCTTATTTTTAAATCACAAATTTCAATAGTACTTAAAAAAAATATATTTTTAATGTTAGTGTTGAAGTCTTTTTATATTTAATACCCCAATAATTATTAAAAACAAAATGTATTATGTTATATTATACAAATAAATGCCTACTTTAAAGTAGGCTGTAAACCAATGGCGGTATTGAGTTTTACATTATTAATAAGTTTGTGGAATGAGCTTTGATCCATTATATTTTTTATGTGTCATTCTGAATAACAGTAAGCTAAATAAAAATGATTTTTATTGTAAATTGGATGAACAAAATGCTTTTTAATTAAACGCATTTAATATCGTGATAAAGCTTAATACTTTCTGTGTTACGACACAATACAAACCGAAATAACATTTTGTTTTGCTTTATTGAAATATAAAAGATATACACTGAAACTTTAAACCTTAATTTTGTCAGACTAGTCTAATCACACTTCATAAAGTTTTCAATCACGATACCGTTGACGCGTAAAATTAACTCGAAAATATTACTAATTTCCTTGCGGTGGTGGTACTGACAATCAAAAAATGTTTTTATTTAAGCCACCAAATGATTTCAATGCCAAGCAAGGTTGAAATTCATATTATAAATATACTAGATTCTATAAAATTAGCATTAATCTCGCTTGAAAGTTATTAAAAAAAGAATTAATTTTTTTGCGCTTTAATCATTTATTTTTTTAGCATTAAAAATTTTGCGTTAATTTTATCAAGATTTACAATATATTTTCATTTTTCACGAAACGTATTAAATGCTTTTAATGGAAGGCATTTTTTAAAAGTATTTTTTGGCGTTTGAAAACATAAAGAAACATTTATTGAGTATAAAGTGTTCTTGTAGTGTTAAATGATTTACAACTTTTTATTGCTATATTTTGTTGTTAATTTTTAAGTAACAACAAAATATAGTCAATGTAGTTAATGATTTTGACTGCATTGTTTTCGTAGGAAAATTAAGCTTACATTTAAAAAAATCTGTTGCTAAGAATATAAAAAAACAGGAAACAATCTTTACATATTCTAAACCGTTGGTGCTCAAAATCAAATTTTTTATTTTCAAATATTTGAGACAATTTTTTATAACACGGTGAAAAAAATAGCAATGATTTAAAGAAGCGGTTATCCTGTATTGTGCTCGGGTAAATGAGTTTTCTAGCCAGATTTAAGCGTTTTTTATATAATAAATTATTTATTGTCGCTATCTCATAACCATTGGACCAGGAGAAAGGATGTGTTGTGTGCCTTTTCTGCACAGCTATATATAGATAAGCGAATGTTAGTTTAAGCATAGTTCTGACGATAGCGTGAGCCGAAATAGCTATCAACTATATTTTTTTTTTTAATAATTTTGTAGAACTAAAATACATTGCTATTTTTTTTCACCGTGTTATAATGGAGTTCTACCAAGTGAATGTCAAATTCAATCAATAAATTTTTCATAACATAGAAAAGTTGATTGAAACGTTACCTTTATATGGTGTCAACAGTCAATTCTAGGCGAAAAGAGATTGCAATTAGTATCAAAATACTATACGCATATGTTACCTTTTCCGCAAACTTAAATAAATATATTTTTCCATTATTCATTACATTCATTAAATTATGAGACAAGCTGAATGTTTGGCAAAAAACATCTTTCAAGATCCGCCGTTAGATTTTCATATGCTCCATGTTAGGAATGAGCGCGGCTTTAAATAATAAAAACCAACTTGTGTTCAGAAAAAAGTCTATACTGTTATGGAGATTCGCTTGGTAATGGACCATTCAAACTGTGAAGGTCAATTAACTCGCTTCAATTAATTTAACGTGAAATATACACAGTGTATGCGAGACAAAGGTGTGGGCAAACTATAAAGCGGGATTTAAATAATGGTTGAATTTGCATATTGAATTTTAAGCATAAAATTTCCTTAAAATATGCATCAAAATTACGAAATATCCCGCGAGTGTTAGAGCCATGACGAAAAATGAAAAAAACACTGTTGTATACATGATGTATACAACAGTGTTTTTGTGTTCAAAAGACCTCGCAAAACCGGAAAGAAACTTGCTTGGGAGACTAAATATGAAATGTTGTCAAATAAAATTCATAGCGTTCAAAAAATATTTGATCAATTACATTTAATAATAAAACTATTAAACTGACGCTTGACGTAAATGAGTTTCCACTGGAGAATCTCAACAAAAATTAAATGAATTTCGCAAGTGGTAAATATACTGTTGATCCTTTTTTTAGGAAAGCGAAATGAAAAAATATGTTTTAATTATTACAACTTTGTACGATTCAACATGTTTTGTCATTAACGACCTAGGTTTTGCCTTCCGGCATCTTCTGGCATTCTATCACACGGGTGCAACAGAACTGTTGTGTACAAAGTTGCATAAATATATATTTGACGCGGAAAAGAGTATATTATTTAAAACATATCGCTCATTTTAAGCTAGAAACATAACATTGCGGCTAGTAAATATAATATATAGGAACAAATTATATGCAAATTATCCTTAAAAAAATCGATGTACTTGGTACAAAATATTTTAAAATAGGTCGCTTTCTCTAGAGCCGATTATAAAAAAAGCAAAGAAACTAATCCTGTAAAAAATAAAAAAATCCTCATAATAAACTTTTTTAAGAATGATGGCATAAATCATGTTCATAAAAAATTCGAAAAATATTGAAAAAAATTGTATAATTATGCAATGTTAATATGATGAAAATTTATAATTGCTATTCTCCATCACATAATGTGATTATGTAAAATTGTTATGATACGTTAAAAAATATTTTTGGATATCGATGTTGGCTGAATATGGCAGCTTATGCCTGGTTTAATATTTTATCTGACTGGATTTGCATCATGTTTTTTATCTGATTGAATAAATACATGTAGATTAAACTTCTGGCGAGTTGCATAATTCGTATTTAAATCAAATTTTCAAATTTAATCAACACTAAAGCTCTGGCAAAAATTTAAAATGCATTAGATCCGTGTAGTAGTAATTGGATAATATACATATGAATACACACTGAAGAATAAAATAGGTTTTAAATAGCAAGCGGATTAAATGGCACAAAACGGGTTTATTCAAAATTCAAACATAAAAATAGTTACGAGAAAATTAGTTTTTCAAAATACATATTTATTTATTATTTATATAAAGTATATAATTAATTTCTTACAGGGGTACGCTTAAATTGATGTTGAAATCACGAGCAAACATTCAAATTTATTCTGAATCTTTCAAAATTGCAAAATGGTCGATTTCCCTTTACTCCAGATATACTACCAACGCATTGTTTTGTGAATGGGAGTTTACGCGCAAAAAATTGAAAAGGTCTATAGAAAACTTACACGAACTTTACAAAAAATCCAATCATCATTCATTCGAAATTATTCAATAAAGGAGGATTCTATTGAAATCCGTTTTTTTTTCTGAAAAATATTTTACCGAATGGTAGAAGGATCTGGGCCTAAATTTCACGTTTGCATATCCTCATACACCCGTCAACAATTTTCCAATCTCAAACGATTGATTGATTCACACGATATGAAAACAGATTTATGTTCATTCCCACCGAACAACTTGTTTGGAAGAATACCGACATCAATTTATAATCAAAACTTTACGAAATTGAATGATTTTTCTTTACATTCACAAATGAAACCTTGATTTAATAATCCAATTTCTTTTTTGATGACTTCTATAGTTTACATATTATTAAATATATTGTTTTTATTAATAAAAACGTAATTTGTTTCCATTAAGATGAAGATTGTTAAGGGTGTTTTCTGAATGACTTTTAACACCGTCTTACCAGTCCAAAGCAAAAATAATTATCTTTTAAATAATAAAAAAATATTTTTAGTACTTATTTCCACAATATATTTTTTGATGAGGACCGGTTTCGCTCATCGTTTATATCTCTGCTCTGGCGGAATCAGCATATAAATATAAATATTATATTATAAAAAAACACCTGCTGAAAACAAGTTCCCATAGAAAAAGAATGCTGGGATTATCTTTAAACGTTTATATGGTACATATTGGGAATGGAAATTGTTGTTTAAGTATCAAAATCATTTTGACTTATTGATTGAATTGGCTTTCCCTTGGTAGAACTCCATTATAACACGGTGAAAAAATAGCAATGTATTTTAGTTCTACAAAATTATTTTTACAAATATAGTTGATAGCTATTTCGGCTCACGCCATCGTCAGAACTATGCTTAAACCAACATTCGCTTATCTATATATAGCTGTGCAGAAAAGGCACACAACACATCCTCTTTCCTGTTCCAACGGCCTAGCTTGTTAATTTAACACAATGACACTAAATTTTCAAAATTCTAAATGAAACAATAGGTGTCTATGACAATAAGATTATATGTGGGACGGAAGTGGTCCTTCTGGAAGCAAATCAGACCACCCCTTTGTACAACGGCTGGACAAGTGGCGATCCTATTATGTTAGTTTGTTCGTTAAGACTCCTTTGTGATAATTGGTGTCTATTGATTTTCAGCTGTTCCAAAGCCGTCATTCTCCGACGCTTACTACAAAGATGCAAACATTTAGGGGCTGAGCTTGAATTTATATTATGTGATTCATTAATAACGTGATAAGCGAATTGTGAATCTGATTTTTTACTGTTGAATGATCTTACATGTTCCTTAGCCCAAACTCACTTCAAGATCAGCCCCTAAATGTTTGCATCTTTGTAGTAAGGGTCAGAGAATGATGGCTTTGGAACAGCTGGAAATCAATAGACACCAATTATCACAAAAGATTCTTAACAAACAAACTATAATAATAGGATCGCCACTTGTCCAGCCGTTGTACAAAGGGGTGATCTGATTTGCTTCCAGAAGGACCACTTCCGTCCCACATATAATCTTATTGTCATAGACACCTATTGTTTCATTTAGAATTTTGAAAATTTAGTGTCATTGTGTTAAATTAACAAGCTAGGCCGTTGGAACAGGAGAGAGGATGTGTTGTGTGCCTTTTCTGCACAGCTATATATAGATAAGTGAATGTTAGTTTAAGCATAGTTCTGACGATGGCGAGAGCCGAAATAGCTATCAACTATATTTGTAAAAATAATTTTGTAGATCTAAAATACATTGCTATTTTTTCACCGTGTCATTTTGACTTCTATAAGATTTAAATATTTCTGGGGATTGTAAATTGTGTTTTAAAAATACAGAATATAGAAATAAAGTTACTTTATTCCGTGTTTTTATGTTCTGACATTAAAAATTGATTAAAATACCTTGGTCCATGATGTATTTTAGTTTTCTCTTGTGAAATATGTGGAAAAAGAAAAATAATGTAAAAACATCTTGTGAAAGAAGTAGTATTATATCAAAGTGTTGAAAATACAAAGATACCCTTAGGCTATTTCAGCCACAAGGGAATGCCCCTCTGTAGTGCCAAAATCAAATCACTGCACACCAGAATATTTGATTCCAAATTTATTTAAAAGAAAACATCAACAAAGATGTTTTTCAACTGATGAAAGTATTTTTTATGTTAAAGATTTTGAAATAAAAAAGAACCAAAAAACATAATAGAATATCGCCATTAACTACTAATGAGCCGTGTTTTGTGGATACATTGATATTTCTTATTTGAAGTATTTTTTTAGGAATATTTTTGTTTTTTTAGATTTCTTACATTATATATACAGTAAAACTCCGACATTACATGTCTGGAATTTAAACAATCCGTAAATAAATTATATATTTCTTACATATAAGGCTTAAAATATTTGAAAGAGTGCCAAACTTTTGTATAAAGATACACAAAACAAAACATAAAAATCATTTCAAAAGATTGAAATCGTTTTCAATTATAATTAACAACTCGTATAACATATCTTTTAATATTTCGTGACTAAAGAAATCACAAAACAATTATTATACTTGTCCTACGTAACCGATATATTTAAAAGAATTATAAAGATTTACTTGCTCGTTAAAATTGGAAGACATGCTGCGCCTGCATTCAACGAGTGATTTCCTGATTGTATTTCGTCTACAAATAGTTGAAAAATCTAATAAAAATTTGATATTTGAGTGACCAGCTACAGTATTTCAAAACGGATAAATGGAATTTAGGTCATAACGCAGTGTTAGTTATTTTTACAAATTTAAATCCCACAAGAAATGACGTTTTCAAAATGACATAATAAATTACATTTCAATTCCCTTCAACAAATAACAAGGAAATCTTCGAAAAATTCTGACAAAACTAGAAAAAACAAAACTTTCACAGTTTGATCAAAAGTTTAGGAACAAAAATATTGAAACCACCGACAGTTTAACAAAGAAATACTACTTACGACTTTTCCTCAACTCATTCGCACGCATAGAATATTTGATCATTCTGGTCAAACTTCAAGAAGCTTTCATATTTTCAGTTCTTTAGTTATTCATTTATCATTTTCGTATTACCGGAGAAAAATTTCTTTGTTTATTTTATTATAAACATTCGGTAGAGTATTGGAATTGACAATTTAAAAAACAATTAATATTCATCTAAAATTTGCAAAGCCAGTGCACAATATTATATACAGCAGGATATAAGAAGCATTAATTCATATAACGTGTTTAATAGGCTGTGTTTACAGTTTTAAAAAAACTAACTTAGATACGATTACTTCATAATATTTTTTACTTAAGAATCCGAATTAAAAAAATGCTTTGCAAAATAATATATATCTGAAAATTGTTTTATTGAATGTCATAAAAAAAACAACACATACCGCCTTATACGGAACGCATACATTCATTATAATATTTTTTCAGCTGAACTCAACCTATATACTCTAAAAATTGTGGAGAAACAAGATTAATTTTAGAAATAAATAAAGAAAGTCTGCGAAGGCAACCTTTTTTCAGTAATCAATAAAACAAAGAACTAAAATCACCAAAATATTTTTGAAAAATAAATTATCTATTTTCTTAAAAAATCGATGAATGTGTAGCAATTTTCAATTAGTTTTCGACAAATTGAGTATGCAAAAATGTCGAATATTTGAGTAAGGCTTAATCAAATTTATATTAAAAAAAAAAAATAGTTCAAGAAATGTTATTTGTATCAAAATAATAACTTCATTGACAGATTAACTTCAAGACTAAACTTATTGTTTGACAAATAAACTATAGTATTATATTTATATATATTTTAGTACTGATCTGAATATTATTAGTGTAATACGATTAATATTTGCCCATTTGGAGTTAAACTTCTCGGAAAATACCAAGTGCTCTCGTTTTGTGCTCTTGAAAAGCTGGAGATAAAGTGGGATTTCCAAGTTAAGTCGGTCCAAAGCAAACAGACGGCGCAATTAGGTGGCTGTGAGACTCACTGAATTAACCGCTGCACTACATACCAAGCGTAAACATGACAATGCGGTGGCTCCTTTAGTTATTGTTTGATGAATTGCGTCTGCAGTGAATGCAATTATCTGATTGGACTAATCAATGAATTAAAAATGTCTTAATAATTTTTCAATCATGTATTATGACATTCAAGATGTTTCACTTGAAAATTACTTATAGAGAAAGTTGTTCTATTTATTTACGAACAGTAAAAAAGTAAGTAAATTATTATAAATTAATCAATTGATAAAAAAATGGACATAGTTAAAAAAGCATTTTGTTATATTTATTTAAACTTTCGAAGTGGTTTATCTTAATTTTCCAATTCAAAACCATTTATAAAATGTCAGCAATAAAATTTTAAATCATCCAAATACATTATGACAACATTAAATGCTTTTAAGAGGCATGAAAGTTTATAGAATATTTTTGGATTATCTAAAGACCACTTGATATTAACAAGTATTATCAAATTGATTTTTACCAAATGGATATTCAGTATTTTTCAAATAAATCTTTAGAACTACAATAGTCTAAATGAGAGTTAGGTTTTATAATTATATTGTATTATATCGGCGATCGTATAAACACAATTACAAAAATATATGATTTGAAAAGTTTATGTAAACGTACTTTCAAATGTTCCGAATTAAAAATGTATTTTTTCAGAAAAATAAACAATATTTTCTTAATTATGTAAACTATTCTCTCGTATTTTACGTTTTATTTATACAATGCTAGTTTATTTTGTAAATTTTTCATAATGTAAAATATATTTATACTTTTGAATATTTTAAATTTATAGTTTTCCAAATAGAAGTTTTCAAAAAAGGTGAGATTTTATGATTTATCTTAATTAAGTATGGCGAACCATAAAATCAATATTTATTTAACTTAACAATTCCATCAAAGTTTTCTAACGCACATTTTATTTTGAAGACAAATATAATCGGAAAAATAAGCATTTGTCTTCTTTTGCGCCACATCGACATTGATTAATATTCAAACTGAATTTGTTGTTAACTGTAGGTATTTAAATTAAAAACTCGAACGAAATATTATGTAACGATTAACTATGAATCACATTGATGTCAAAGAAATGTATCTCTTTCGTTTCATTAAAAGCTTTATATTCATAATTTGGCATATTAACGATCTTCACTGAGCCAGGTAAAGTTCAAAGGTTGGAGTATTCAAAAGTCGAGCTGAATCTTTGACGGGCAAACAGGCTAAAGCTATTTGTCGCGGAGGTAGGCGGTATACGTCCCCTTAGAATAATAAAAACTTGAATAATATCCGCCGCTTAGCATTAATTTTCTCACAGAAGCGTGTTTATATATTACAAAAGCTTTACACAATGAAAAACACACTAGAAAATTTTCCTCGGCGAGCTTATTAGATTTCGATTTCGACGCATTGTGTTAATAATGTTAACTTTTTCATAAGTCATTTGGATAAATGTTTAACATTTTTAAAGTTAAAATCCCCAATTACTTTTATTTTTAATAGTAAGTGCTTTTTACCGTTTAAGTAACACACATCATATATCACTACTCAATATAATTTATTTGTTCAATTCACATAAAAATCGCAATAATTTATCTTTTTGAAGAAGAACTTTTTACCTTCCAGTGTCTATAAAAATTGTCGAAAATCATTGTTAGTTCTACTTTTTAATGCTAATGTTATAGAAAACGGATTTAGATAAGAAATGAATAGTATTCTTTACTTTTTTAATCTTACTCGGTTTGAAAAAGAAGTAAGTATTAAAATCTCATGTGAATTGAAATATGCGACGCATTAGAATTTGTTTTCTATAATGTTATATAATGTAATGAAATTTGATTTGATTATTTTTCAAGCCTCGTATTTTTTAAATGATATTTGAAATCAAAACGTTTTGTCATTCATTAAGGGTCATTATTTAAAATAACTAACATGAATCAATTTATACTCGTTGAAATATATCTATAAGTATACGTATAGTAATTTAGTATTACCTTATTTTAAAGCAGTGTGCTGGTATCTAAAATGATTTACATCATTTCTTTGTGTTAAACCAACATCCTTTTCAAATAGGATTCTTATCCTTGGGCAAACGAATCGGTAAAAGACGTGACATTTTCAAACAAACAACTTAACTCAGTGCCAGAAGCAGAGTGTACCCATCTGAGTACTTATTTTAAATCAAATATTATTTCAACCTGAGTAGTTGATTTGGCTCATTTAAATTTCTCGAAACCCAATATTTTCATAACGCTTTATACCAAGCCGTTCAAAATTGAGACCAGTCAGCGTAAAGATTTTATTTGTGTGTTTACAAGTCATAAAATCTTTATGAATTATTAAAATATTAGTATTTGTGCTGTTTCTGCCTTTCTTTTTTTTTGTTTGAAAAAAATTCTAGTCACCAAGCGCTACCCAGACCCCACAGCTCTTTTGATCAAAAAAATATGAAGAATGTTTATTTTTTTAATAACATGCCATAAATTTGTAAAGTCAAACAAAGAATAAAACCAAAAAGTCACAAACAATAAAATTTACGTATTTCCAATAATTAAT
Source organism: Himalopsyche japonica (assembly GCA_028555115.1). NCBI lineage: Eukaryota > Metazoa > Arthropoda > Insecta > Trichoptera > Rhyacophilidae > Himalopsyche > Himalopsyche japonica. The sequence continues at coordinate 2,928,001 of JAHFWJ010000015.1, forward strand.
TGTAATTGATTCATCCCATCGATCTTAATTTGATATTTTAAAATTATTTTACTGTCACTTGCTTCCATGACCACACAGAAAGATTTCGGATATTTAAAATAAACTAATTTTATTTTATTGAATTTTTATAAGCTCAGAAAATTTACTTACAATTAAAAGTAAAGAAGATTGCACAAAATTAAAAGGTGCATAGTTTAAGAAAGAGTTAGTTTAAGAGTTTTTTTCTGAGGTATTTAAGTATCTTAAGTGACGGAGAAAGAAGTTCACTTTTCTTATTCAAGCTTTAAAAACGTTTCCAGGAAAATTAAACTATTCTGCAAACAAAGAGTGTCGCCTGCACTAAACTAGAATTTTTAACAAAAACCTGCTTACTAGAGATAGTAAAAAAAAAAAAACAAATAGTCAGAGGTATTCTTATACAGTTTTCTGACTTCTTTGTTTTAAAACAGAGAACTCTTAAAGTAGTGAACATTTGATATATTATTATTTATTTAGTGTAGATTCATAATACATTTATGAAATCGGTGTAATTATATTATTTGGCTCAATAATATTATTTTACGATAAATGAAAAATGATTATTATAAATTACGTACAATTTTTTTTTATATTTTAATAAAAAACAAATCATGATAAGTAAACATCCCATCGAAACGCATCAATATAATACGCGTGACAATGTTGAGTATAATAAAAATCCGCAACGCAGCTGTAACGAAAGATTATTAACATAAATATCAATCTTCATTGATATCGTGAAAATCACAATTTATTGTGAGGTTGATCCCGTGCAAATCTTCCCCGAGTATATATGATGCAATGAGCGAGATGCATACCCATAAAGGTAATGTCAATCACTTTTTCAATCTCAGACTTTTTCGAGAATTCGTTTGATGACGAAGAAAGTGATATATATTTTATAACTGCTATGCGAGAGGAAATGAAGTGAAAATTATCTTTATACTTTTTTGTATGTGGATTGTTTATTTGCAATTCATTGAACATAACGAGTTGTGCATTTAGTGTTAAAAAATGTTAAATTTCGCTTTGCTTCATTCAAATCAGACGTCGACGCTTTCAAAAGATGATAGGTGTTTTATTGTATGTCAATAAGAATATTATGATCATTTTCGCAGTTATGTTCTATAGTTATTTTCAAGTTAGTTGATACCTGATAAAAGTTAAGAATTTTTATCACAAGTGCTGCATTTTAAAATTTCATGAAAAATCATCATTATTGGTCGAAGTTTTCAATTTTGTGATCAAGCAGTAAGTGTTTTATTTGGTTGTTGAGTCACTTATTCTTATTCAAATAGTTTATATTAGTGATGCGTAAATAATTTATTAAACTAGAAATATGCACATAGAAATTTGGCAGCTTTTATTAAAACTGTGAAATGGCAGAATTTTAAAAAATTTTCTTTTTTACAATAAAGTTAAACGTTCAATATCGATTTATATACTAGATAATTTTGTTATGATTCAAATAATATCACTGGCCGTTTTTAAGCGTAAGCCATAATTAAATTTCATATCGATATTGTTTATTTACGATCTTATCAGCAGATATATATTTATTCGGTATCTATGATTAAAATAGGTTAAAGTGAACATTTTCCATCGTGCCAACATATCCGGCGGAAGCGGAATACGTGCGGCAATATTAAATTATTTACTGACCTCTCCCTGCTTTACTGGCAAACGCCGACAGAAGTCTCATATAACAAGCAATCCAACACGTGTATTGTCGCATCCAACTGCACCGATTTTGGACTCGGTTCCACTGTTCTCCCGTCGTCGACACCCGCAAATCTTCCATTGCCCAATTCCACAAATCTTCCGGACCCGGTCCAGGCCATAAATATGCAACGGATGACTGGGCCCTTGACTCATTGCTTTCTCGAAACTCGCTGCTCGATGCGCCGATTGCGATGTTTGCATTCGCCTTTTACCAGCGTAAAGCCATCACTTTTATTCGAACTAGAATTGCATCCGTATCTTATTAATCGGCCAAAGAAAACAGTTAATTTGAAAATGTTCTTTTTAATGTTTGGGTTCTATGAACATTATATTATTTATATTGTAATAATTTTGATAGAATCCTTTACTGTTTACATACAATCAATTTTGATGAATATCAGTTTATTTGAAATGTTTATTCGTTTGAAAATATAAATTAATGAATAAAAATTGATTGCTTTTTTTTGAAATACAGAATATTGGAAAATTTGATTGATCGAAATTTTGAAGTTTATTTTTGCTATAAAAAAGCCTCTCTTAAAGTGATTATGTTATATTTCATTTTATTTTTTAGAAAAATTGTCAGGTTGAAATTTTTAGAGAAATTTTAGTGAAATTTTAAAAAATTTGCTTTTATTTACATAAATATATTCAAAACGATTGTTTTAGTGATCATTAAATTTTTTAACATTTCAAATACGCAATTTATTTTACAACACGGTGTGCTGATAAACTTTTAATTGAACTTTCATCGCAACTATAAAATTTTGATACAACAAATATCTTTCACTGTGGAAATACAATATAATATAAATACCAAAGCCAGGCTTAGCTTATAAAGTGCCAATTAAGGCAATGTGAATGCAAAGATCGTTACTAGCTTGCTAAAACTGTTTTAGGCGTCATAAATTAAAATTTTAGATTTCGTGAAACGAAACTTTTGATTTTAGGGTATCTTTACAAATTTCGTTTCATGAAAATTTGGTTGCGAAGAAAATAAAATCTAATGGTATCTATCTTGGTTTTTCTGAATTTTGTATTGTGTTTGTTACAATTTTTATCATTGCTTAAAGTTCAAGATGGTCACATAGTTAGAAAAATATGCATATAATATATTTAAAAGCATTATTATTCTTATTTTATTCATATAATATGAGTCACTATTGCTTAACCTTAAACATGAATTTCATTTATTTTATTACCAAGTTGTGTCTCACAGATTGAAAAAAATATTCGAATAAATATATTTTCTTATGTCAAAATAAATAAGAGTCCTTTTTTGAAAACAAAATACAAAACATATTTTTAATTATTATATGAATATCAATGAGTTTCACAATAATTTTAATTGCTACTTAGTGGCGTCGAAAATAACTAAACAAATCAGCTTCATTTCATTTCTCTCCATTACTCTCTGAATACATAACATAGTTATGCACAAGAAATGAAAATCCAAAAAACCAAAACAAAATGTTAGCATAAAGTATTATAACATTTTATTTTTGTCTTGGACTATTTTTTACTGCACACACATGCCCTCTCTCTAGTACTACATATTCAATGAGTAAAATATAAAGAAATTGAATGTCAATATTAAATAAATATTGATATTTTTACGCACACAAACAAACACTAGTAAAGAGATATATTAAAATTAATTTGTAGCATATTATATTGAGATAAGTAAAATAAAAAGAACGCAATTTTCGAAAGTCATTAAATAAAAATGTATAAATAGGTTTCAAGATTTTAGATTGTTATCTATATTTCTACGAAACAAAAACTGGAGCATTTTGTAATAAAAACGCTTGGAGTTTCATCATTTATTTTAATAAAATATTGTTTCTCCTCTACACTACGAATGTTAAATGCAAGCTAAGCGCTATTAGTCAACAGACGAGACTACGTTAAGAATATATATTTTATAAATGTTCAAACAAAACTAGCCTTTAACTTTGCCGGATATACAAATTGAAAAACTGATATGATATGATGATATGAACTGAAAATAAACGGCATATAAAATAGTTTAAAATACGTAATTTTATTTATGAAATAAATGTATAATCGTGTGGAATTGTAATTTATTCTAAAAACATTTTTATCTGATAAGATTCATATTTTTATTTTTCTTGCTTTCTTTATCTTTTCTTTTTATATTTCTCTAAGAATATTGATTATTCCAGCCTTAATTTGCGCAATAACGTAGCACGACTTTCATTTTGATCACCGTCAATTTGTTGAAATTATCATTTCGTTCATCTACATTGAAATCATAGTTATATATGTTTTGGCGTTGAATAATTTATATGTAGAAAGAAGACAATAGCTCTGTTTTCACGTTTACGAGAAAAACTAGTTAATATTCATTAATTTGCAAACTGAATGTTACTGTAATAATAATTATGTAAAATATACACATAACAAAAATGATCTAGATTTAGCTTGTTTTCAATTATTATTTAAAAAATATCTTATAAAATATGTTTCAATATCTCATCAGTATTTAAAAACCAATCGATATTGTAAATTGACCTCTAAGAATTTCATTTAAAAATAATACACTGAAATGTAATGTAATGTTATCGAGTAAAAACGTCTGTAGTATATACATAAAAAACATTACGAATTTTATAATGAAATTAAGTTTTTCAGTATTTTTATCATCGATGGTTTTCCTTTCAAGAAAAAACTGGTAGATCACAAATTTTAGCTGAATAGAGAATGATGGGAAAATAATTCGTTTTAATGGCTTGTTTCGGCCATTAGAAGATAAATAAACTTTAGCCGGGCATGTTATTTGACGACAACTATGCGTTCAAATGAAGTGTGTGTGTGTTATACAACCATTTGTAAGAGTACAAGGGTGTAATATGCCGACTAGATTGATGACTGCAGTAGGCTATTACGAGAGATTTGATGCTAAAAGAGCGATAGCGTGGGGTAATGGCGAGACAATTTCGACAGTATAAAGAGCGTAAATATGTGTGTACGCATTAACAAATAAAACTGGTCAATCAAATTTTTGAAATCAACGAGTGATACAATGTTCATTTAAATATTTTTATATATGTTGTACATCAAATATGTTACGATTTTTTAAATTTTATTATCTGAAAATTATATGATTCTTACAGTAAATTTTTGGCAAAACTATCTGGGGTTTATACAAATCTGTGATAGTAGGTACGCTCGACATTAGTTGTAAAGCGGTTTTTCATGGGATCCAACTATAAAAAAATATATGAGTGAAAAAAAAAAATGAAAATGTCTTGTCAAATGCTGGTGGAAAACGCTTTGCTTCTGTAGGTTTTTTTATTTGATAATAACCAGGAGTCCCTTATTAATCAGTTAAATGTAAAATAATGATTAATATTTAATCAATATTTTTATATGTATTAATAATTGATTATTTTAAACAAAACATACAATATATTGACAGTTTAAAATACATGAAGCATGCTATCACAATTACGAATTTATTTTGAAGATTTTCGTATCAAAATTGAGGTTATAGTTTTAATTAAAAACAATATGCGATAAAAAATAAGAAATTAGTAGTTTGGTGTAATCGAAATCTGATTACGCTTTGTTATTAATTTAAATAAACGTTTTGACGTATGAGTTATAGAATCATAAAATAAGCAACAATTGCCTGTTTCTTAAATAACTTAATTTTAAATAAGTTTTTTTATCAATTAATTAAAAAAATCATACAAAAGAAATGAAACGAAAGACCAGGAACATTTTTTCTCACTCAGATGCACATACGTAATTCCCAAATCTTAACTCCAAAGCTTAAGACTAATTTAATGCTGCTAGAATTTTCAACTCATTTTGGAATCAGTTTTAAAGACGGTTTTAGGAAGTAAAAGCAATGAAAAGAACCTTTGCTATTGAATTAATTTACGTTGAAAATACTTTTTAGGAAACCAAAAGTTTATTAAGTGCCTTTCGGCGGTATATCAAACGTTTATTATTTATTCATCGGTCATTTAGTTACCTTCATACATATTTTGACTTTTGATTCGTGTTGTAATAAGACAATAAATCGTGTAGATATATAAAATTTTATCATCATTTTTCGGTGTATTTAATTTTAAGCTAATAAATTTGATCAAACAATATAGTAACATATTTTTTTATGATAAATGGGTATGTTAAGAACATATTTGCTTGAAGAAATTTTTTGTGTGGTAAAATATTGAATAAAGACAAAAAAACATTGAAAAGAATCTAAAATATTATATTAAAGGTTACAAACTTTTTGTGCAGATAAAAATTCAAGTATTTATAGTCATCTTATTCTGTAGTAATTTAATTGCTTCTATGTTTAAATTTTAACGAATGGTTTTTTTTCGTTTGTATTATATTTTAGTTGCGTTAATTATTCACATACTATATTATTTGAATAATTGTACAGAAAAATTTATTACTTCGATATTTTAAGGAGCTATTTTTATTTTAAAAAGAGAATGTAGCGTTAACTGCACAGTCATTATTACTCCAAAACGATGAGAAATTACAGTGATAATAAAAGTTTTTTGTATGAAAAAAAAATGTACAGGGCATCTGAATGATAATTCATTCGATGAAAATATGAAGGAATGTCTGTATTAAAAAAGTTATGAGCTTTTTTATTTACTTTGGCTTTTAAAATCGTAAGTCTTAAAATTGAAAACAAAAATTAATATAACTTTTTGAGTTTCAAGTGAATGATACGATAAAAAGAAAACCAATTTAAAAATTGTATACGCCCTAAAAATGACAGAATAATGTAGAAAGAATTATTTGAAAAGAAAAAATAAGGTAACAAGCAGGACTCCACGGTAAAAGTTTATTCAATGTTTGCTGAAAAAGTTAATCATGTAATAGTTCGTTTATAAAAAATAGCTAATAAGAATTATATGGATACCAACCAATTATTTAACAACAAAACAGAAATCTAATTTACCATATTTATCATTAAAAAAATACTAAGTTTCATTTTGTGTTTTATGTTAATAAATCAATTAGGCTAAGACAATTTTGTAAAAACCAGTTTATAAATAATCATTTTTCATCGGATAACACTAAGGGTAAGTTATGATGATGGCCATTGAATGTAGGCTTAGATATTTTCCACTATACACATGGCGAACAGATTCGCATTATCAAAGTCTCAGTCAAGTGTAATCTTTTCGATCTAATACTGGATGTTTTATAAGATCAGTAGATAATACAGAGAGCAAAGTTTATGCGTTACTTTGTTAACGAGGGGAGAGTAGAAAGGCATGACGACAAAATTTGAATTGGGCTTGTTAAACAATTTTGAAGAATCTTATACTTTATTTGTTTTAACATAAAAGAATGGCATTGTGTAAGAAATTGAAAGACTTTTCTCTACCTTATAATATGAATTAATTGTAAGAGAATATTCCCTGGGATTTATGTCCATATTGTTGTGTACGACGTTCTTTTAAGTTCGGGTGTTCGTGAATCATAGTCGGTAGCTGTGCACTGACGGTTCTTAAGAACTATCGATGTTTTTCCAAGTACAAGATTTTAACGTGAGTCTAATTGTTATTTGCATGGAAAAGTGGCAAAGCAACTGAATTATTTTAATAAGTGAACATATTTATTTAGTGGATTATGAGAAAATATATTTTTTAACATATTTAAAGCGGATGTGCTAAATTGTATGGCACAAAACCTTAAAATAATAATGGATTGAAATAACAGGTTGTAAAATAACATGCCTTGGGCACTAACTAATTATAGCGTTGTTCTCATAAACATGAATTGTGCGACCATTAATAAGCAACAAATTAAATTTTTGATTGATTATATTTAAATTATATTTGCCATTCAGATAATTCGAAACCTGATTCTATATGTTTCATATTACTTTTATCAATTGCATATATTTTCATGTCATAATATTTATGCTTGTTACTCAGCAAAGCAAGAAACATTATATTTAAATTCAAAGTTATGTATTCATCACAAAACTTTGAAAATATTAATGACGTAGAAAACTATTAAAATGATTGCTTTATTAACTTGGTTTAAACAGGATGTCAGTATTTTTTTCTCGTGATCCTTTTCAACTCTCACTATATTTGATCAAAAGAAAAATAATATGATAAATAAAAAATAATAAACATAAATTCATAAATGACTATTATTTAAATACATTGAACAAATTTTATACTGGTCATACAACCTCTTGTTTCATTTTTTTCCTGAAACTAGGACACAATTATTGAAAATAAACTAACGAGCTGATGTCTCTGTACTCTTTGTGCATCATCTGGTAAGCTCCGAAATTTATGAAAAATAAAACTCCATAGTCTCTGGAAAAGAACAGCATGAAAAATGGTAGCGGAAGAATTTGTTGAGAGAATACTTAATCATCACAAAAAATCTGGCATGAGAAAATAAAATTGAACTTAAGAATAGGACCCCCGGTCGAAAGGAAGGATCTCAGAATTAAAGCTGTCGAGAACAGAACTAAAATAGTCTGACTTACATGACAAAGAAGATGAATATTTCTGAATAGTTTCGATAGACATTCAAAAAGCAACTAGTGCTCGTTAACCGTGCTTGATTTCATTTCGCTTGAAAAAATAAAATGTGGTCTTATGATCGATAAATGCTTATGAAAGCTTTTTGTTTATGCTTTGACAATGGGATGGATTTTAATTGAATTAGTCATCACGGTTCAGTTCGTATGGATTATTAATCCGGTGGTTGTATTCCGGTAATGTGCTGTGTGCTGGAACAAAAGTTTGAAAGCAAGCCAAGCATCGACAACGAAAAGCCTTACCCAAATCTATAGAAACCCGTGCGGCAGTACGTTAATGCGATTTTAATCGATATTAATGCACATCTTTACAGCGCTAGCCGTAAAATGATAACGCTTGTTTTCAAATTTAAAAAAGACCACTTTTAAAATATGGAGTAAGGCTTATTTGCATATTTCCTACTAAGGGATTTAATTTAGTGTAATTTGGATTGCCATATTATGTAGATACATTAATAAAAAGGGCCGCACGATTCTACAGGAAAATTGGGGTAAATTATTATACACGCCGCTTTATTTTATTTAGATAAAATGCTAAAACATACGTATTTTGTGTTGTTAAGCGTTAAGATACACATGCTTTAGGCAAGTGAAAAAATCAACTTATTCACCAAAACGGTTAGTTATTTTTAACTCTGACACATTATGTGATGTATTGTGAAATCTGCACTCGTTAAGGCTACACATACTATAGATTTTTCATTTTTTTTCCGAAATGTAATTGAAATTTGATTGTCACATCACAGAAATGTGTTTCAATGATAGAGTTGGACGAACAAAATCAGTGACAATTAATACGTACAAAATAATTTAACATTATAATAGCTAGCGATATTGTCTTAGGAAGTTTGATATAATATAATATGTATATGTATTCAGTTTCAAAAATTTAAATTTTGAACAAAATAACAATTAATATACTTGATTAATGTACTAATTAATTTAATTAATGTACTAATTATCTTCAATTATCTTAAATTTGCAGTATACAAGATAATTAATAAAGATATAATCTTTTAAAATGAGTTGTTGAAAAGTTTGAGAAATATAATATAAAAACAAAAATAAGTTAAGCTCTAGTTTTCAGTCATGTCTTATTAAGGGAGCCATAAGGAGTCAAAATATTGTTCAGAAGGAAGTTGAACAGTGACAATTTTGGAGGAATAACATAATGTAAATAGTGCAGTCGATCTCCGAATTCTTTGAAAAAAATCTTGAAAAAGTGTTACTTCTGTATGTTTTAATTTGTCTAATATTGGATCACTTTTATCTACCAGATAATTTATCTCACATTTCTTCTTGACTCCACTGTAAATACCTGAACTACAATTTCAATATTCACTTATTTTTTTTTACCTGAGGTTATACATTGAGGTTTGTCAAATAGTAAAAAAATCAAATCGAGAACTCCAACGGTTTTGTTGCTTACTTTAACGCGCGGGAAGCTTCAACGAGACAAAAAACGTCCCAATCTTTGTCATATTACTTTTGAAATAAAAAGTGTTTATTTAAGTTTGAGAACATAATATATTGATGTTTTTAAATTTTCAATTAAATGTTATTTTCCTAATCCATTTGAATTCACGTTGAAACTTACTGATATATTTGTTGCTTTATGACATACACATCTACTTTTGCAATAGATTCTAATTGATTATGGAATAACCAATCATTCAACCTACGAAGTATACGATATAAATCATTTTTTTATTTGTATTTATTGATACGTAAGACATATTGTAATAAATTGTCCTACGATTATCCCTTTTGCCTAATATTGAGGTAATTCTTCAGTGTTATGAAGAAATGATCCGTTTATTCTAATGAAGTATTTGCACAAGTTTCAGGTATTCCAAAAGGTAATGATTACCATTTCCAAAAAGGCAGCAGATGCAAATAAATGCAAACAAGAGCGGCGTCGCTCAAGGCAAAATAAACAACAGTGAATGACCAAAAATGTGTTTCATTTCACGGCACAGATGTTTCACAATATAGAACAAGGGCATTTAAATATTCAATATAAAAAGGAACACGCGGAATATTTTTTTTTTTGTTTTCGAAAATGCGGAAGTTATAAGTTACGCAAAACTTTTATTAACATTTCTTAAGTTTTTTTTTTATAAATTATAAGAAACGATATACCAGCGATGAACAACTTTACGTGATTACGTGATACTACATTAGAACATGAAGTACATGAATAAATAAAATAATTTGGAATCGTACATTTTTTATTGAAATATTTTTTAAAGATTGCTTGAGTGAAATTCGCTTAAGCTCGTCTTCTTTTGAATACCTGGATTGCTATCAACTTTATATTGAGTGAGAAATTCAATTTCCGTTTCTGAGCCGTCACATATTATAAGAGATCAACGTTTTTTTGTAAAGACTTAATTTTTGCCGTTATTCTTCTATGCTATCCCCAAAACGTTACAAACGCTTCACATATTGTTAATTTGAAAATTAAATAATTTATTTTTCTTCTGGCTCTCTTGATTACCAAGCAGAATCAAATAATTCTGAAATATAATTGTGTAATTTTATTTGTAATTTAAAACATTTCAAAGTTATTTTGAATTAAAATTTCTCGGGTTTCAGCTTTCATAACAACCTGATTTCGGGACCTGCGGGTCAGGGCCGCGCCTATGCGCAAACACAGATTAGCCGCCTTATATTCACAAAATCATAATATCAACTGCTGCAACGTTGCCTTTCATTCTAACTTTGCCCAGATTAAGTTGCTTACATGAAAAGTGACAGACTTTTTGAAAATATAACAATATTGGGTTTAACATATTTAAAAGAAATAACTTTCCATAGTTAACTTGACTCTTTTACTGAAGATGATCCATCTTCTGGTCCTCTTCATGTATGACCAGTGGACCATCACTGGTGATGAGTAAAGTGCTCGTTAAACTTAAGCTGTACTTGCTCATATAATCAACTTCATATAAAATATCTCTTTATATGAGATTATTTATAAATATGAATGATAAAACAACTTTGATTACAGACAAAAATCGAAAATGAAATAAAATTTTATAAATGATTTAATTGAGGCTTACGTTTACTACAATATGTACTGTTTAAACTATAGTATTTTATCATAATATTTTTATGAGTATTAGTTTTTTACTTTCATCGTAAAAGATTTTCTTTAATTGTGAAATAATGGGTGGTGAAAGTGTTTAGAAATGTTGATGTATGGCTCTACAGAGATTATTTTTTATCAGCCTCTAGATGAAGATATATGATTTATATTTTACAGGGAAGCTAAATAAATTTCTTTTTGAGAACCTAGAAAAAATTAACATATTTTAAGAAAATCGATATTTTTCCTTTTGTTTTCCTATTTAAATCATATTCATATTTTACATCTTTAATTTTAGGCCTATTTGTTATATATGATTATTAAATCATACAACACCATCTTCAACAACCCATCAACCATTTAAAATGGAAACATCAATGCTAACATGACTTGCTTTTTCTACTCATATAAGTACGCAAAGTCTGAATGGAAGTTAACCGATGAATTACTAGAACATGAAATTACTTAACATTTTTGCTGACCGAAACTTGGCTTAAGAAAATAGTTTGTTTAGACTTGTGTTTTATCTTAATTGTTTCGAAGAAAACATTAAGTTTTGTTACACAACATACACTCGTATGGTCACATAAGCATGCGATTTGTTTTTTATAATATGAAATTTACAGAAAGTCAGTAAAACTAGACATAGTAACGGTAGTTCACGGTACGTATTTCGTTTCACAATGAGAGAGAATTGTTCATTTGATAACCACGAAAAGCTTGTTACTTGACACTACTATTATATAATAATATATTCATATCAGCAAGAAAGCATGTTTTAAGCATTTTTTTTATATATCCGAAGGATTAGGAGTTGAAACAATTATTAAGAGGTATACGGACCGTCCGTCATTTATTATGTTTTTCACCAAAAAGTATTTTAAATTGTGAATGACATTAACAGTCAAATAAATAATTTATTTAATATATTACCGCACGATTGTTGAAAAATAAAATATGGTCCGAAATTAAAAATACGATTCTAAAAATTAAATTGTAATTTCCTCTGCGACAAAATAAATGTTATTTTCCTTAATAATCAGTTAATTTGATCATACGAGAGATTGGGTGTTGTAAATACATGTAGTTTTTGTATGTGTTAAAATGGTTTGGTTAATTATAAAAGCAGCGTCTTTTTATTTTGCACATCCATTTTGATAGAGATTTGGAAGCGAATAATGTAACATTTGACTTTTATAAAAAACGGTTTATTCAAAAAGTTTTCACTATTCAGCAATTTAAACGCATGTTAATGCTCTTTCACCATTTAAAATTAGTTACGCATGTCTCGTTTCATTACGTCATATGAATTACAAAGAAGTTTTTTACATTTAAAATCTACACCAAAAAGTAATTGTTTTATTTTTTAGAAATATAATAATACGTGATGGAAAAACTGTACATGATCTGAAAAAATGACACGATTTTTATTTTAAACTTGTTACTATTGTATTTCCTGTGATAATACTTTAAATGAATACATGAAAAACACCAGCGCAGATCAATTTGAAGAAATAGTGGTAAATTCTAAATGAAGTATTATTACGAAAAATGGTTGTAAGTCTTCCAATATGTGTCTTTGAATTGAATATCAAAATACGATGTGATTAGGTTTGATTCAATTGTTTGCAAAGATAGAGATTGGTGGAAGCGATGAAAATATCATTATATAATCTTTGGAAAAATACACTTTCTATTGACGAAACTTCAACTCTTGCTTGAAAATATAGACAAAAGCCCAAAGTCATTACACATTGAACTAAGTAGCTGCCATAGACCACATAAAATAATAATTTATTTTTTTCCTTATTTAATTAGACAGAATATTAATGATTTATGAAATTGATATCATATTTAGTGGTGAAATAAAAAACCAATCTAGAAAAATCAATATTTTTTTCATGTAATTTTTTTATTGATTAAGCTTAAATTTAATTCATATTTTTATCATTTAACGTGTGTACCCAATTTCTTCAAAGTGAAAGAATTCATTCATCTTAAATTTATTTTCCAGGATAAAGAAAATGTAGCAAAGAATATAAAAATATTGACGGCAATATTCGAGTGGAACCATTTTGAGAAGTGGGTGAAGTATATCCAATATTTTCACCACTAGAAGATTGTTGTTTCGAAAAGTCTTTCCGACAGCAGATCTAATCGTCTGATTAATTTACTGCAATTTGTAAAAAAACATAGAAAAATTTCAAAACTGATATTTATTATGGAGCTTAAATAAACTTGTTTTATTTATGCGATATTTATTTTTTATCTGAAGCTCAAAATCATATTTCCAGCAGTTGTCAAAGTTTACTTGCTGTGCAACTTGCACAATGGGTGTACTTTGGCACCCTACTGGTGAAACTCTAAGCTCTGTCCGGCTTATGTAGCATTATGCTCAGCTCAGTTTACTCACCTGAATTGTTCGGTTTTATTTTACGATAGTTAAAAAACAAAAAAATCCTTCTTTCGGATCAGCACTTTAGGTTTTCTCCTGGAGATGGTGTTAGCAGACAAACGGGATTGTTAGCCGAGACACAAACCGTAAGACGGGCAGTCGTTAATCACGCGTCTGCGGGTTAGGGGGGCGCTGATAATAGAGTGACTTATTTTTCTTACCGAAACGAGGGAATTTAAGAGGAAAGTTGGTGAGAAAAGAGGAAACTGCGATTGGGACTGATTAAAACATCATTTGTTGAGGCGAGCTAAAAAGCAGGGTTAATACAGCTATGATGAAAGCTTTGTCTACTCTTTCATCTACAGTTAACCCATACTATATAGAGAAAACAACACAAAAGATTTCGGCATATTGATATATTTTTCCAAACAATAACAACATTTTTTCTCATCGTTATCACCAATAACGCTGTATGATATGAGATAAACATTTTTATGCTATGACTAATCATTTGGTGTAAAAAATTAGTCACTATTTACTAACAAGGTGAAAAAATAGCAATGTATTTTAGTTCTACAAAACTATTTAAAAAAAATATAGCTGATAGCTATTTCGGCTCGCGCCATCGTCAGAACTATGCTTAAACGAACATTTGTTTATCTATATATAGCTGTGTAGAAAGGGTATATAATACCTCTTCTTTCCTGTTTTAACGACCTAGCTTGTTTCTTCCTCGCAATAAAGCTAAATTTTTTCCAGAAATTGTAAATGAAACTAAAAAAGCAGCTATGTCAATAAGTTTACACGTGGCACGGAAATGGTCTATTACAGAAGCAAATCAGAACCTCCCCCCCTCTGCAGAGGATTGAGTAATGGAGAAGACAATATATTAGTTTGTTCGTTAAGAATCCTTTGTGATAGTTGATGTCTATTGATTTCCAGCTGTTCCAAAGCCGTCATCCTGCGACCCTTACTACAAAGATGCAAAAATTTAGGTGCTGAGTTTGAATCTATATGATGTGATTCTTTTATATCGTGTATTAGCGAATTGTGAATCTGTTTTTACCAATTTGAGATTCTTTTTACTCGCTGAAGCAATCATTTTCAGTTTGTTTTATACGAATGAAAGATAATAAATAACAAAAATAATTTTTAAGCTTAATGAAAATATAAATTTTTCCTCTCTATTAAAAAAAGATGCAATGTTTTCAGTAATAACATTTTTATTTCTTCAATTAAATGGTTTGAGTAAATGGCTGCTCCTTGCGAGAACGATACTATCATGTATTTAGTTGTTAGCAGAGCTGACATATTTTTTAAGCATTGGATTGATATTTTATATTCTAGTCAAAGCTTTTATTGTGAACGGATATAATGTTGTAAATTTTGCTGGCAACCCTGGTTGTGAGTCTTTACTTTTCATCTTCAGAAAAACAAACCTTTTTCTCGAATTTCTCGTCGGTTTTGGGCAAATTTCATTAAAAGTACAAATGTTTAATTGGTAATATTGTTATTACTTTGGTCTTAGACTTGTAACACTTATTTCATTGATTTGAGAAGCAACTGAAGATTCATAGTTTCGGATCAATAAAAGTAACTTTTAATTTATTTAATTATTTTTTCTGATGAGAAAGAAAAATAATAAAATTAATATTAAAATCAAATAAAAAAAACTGTTTCCACCCAAAAAAAAAACTAAATTATACATCTCTAATATTTTTAAATGTTATATTGTATGCATTATTAAAGCACCTATAATATAAGACAATTTTTATCACATAATAATAAAAATATATAGGTATTAAGAGTATAACTTTTTGATCAACTTAAAACTCAAATGCTACCAATTTTAAGGATTCTCACTGAGAATTTAACTTCGATATGTGTAATTATTTTTTGTCTGCTAAAACAATATTTGTTTTGCTGTCTGTGTATGTTTTTATATTTTACTAACAAAAACTTTTTACCTTTAACCTCATAGTACTAAGTAGCATACCTTTTCTATTGACTTAAATCCGTTAAGTTGACAGACAGTAATTGAATCAACGTTTTAACGACATATCGTATTAGCGGGATAAGTTGCCTTTGTATATTTACATCTAGTAAACCAATAAACCTTAGTCTGAAGTTAAAGTGCTTTCAAAAGAGCTTTTATTGCCAAAAGCACGAGACAGTGGGTGGCGAATGTTCTGTAAACGAGCTTTTTAGAGAGGATAAATCCGAAACACGCAAAGTTGTCCACAATTTTCTCATTCATGCATTGTTGTACGTCAAATAACTTCATTAATATTAGCTATACATGTACCAAGGTATTTGTTAGAATAAGAAAATAGTCATCAATACTAGAAATATATGTAGACGAAATTGTTTTGTTTTGTTAAATAAAATCTTCTGTACCCATAAACTATTAGATTTGTAAGTTTAGCTAGATATCGTAAAAAACTATTGAAATATTATTCAGATTAAACGTAACTAGAATTAAGTAAAATGCTTGAATTTAAAAGTGTTTTGAAATATATTACAAAAAGCATAAGAAGGCTCTGTGACATGTCAACATTAAACAACACAGAGTATATAAATCAATATCATTGTTTACCTTTGTTATATTATACACACGCACTACCCAATCTCGAGTGAAAGTTTTTATGTTTTTTTAATTTCTATTAGCCTTTTTTTACTATCAAAGATGTGTGAATAATTGCGAAAAAATGATGATATTCATTTTTATTTTAAAAGAGTATTAAATTGTGGAATTTCTGAATAACTTAAAAAAAATATGTTAATATCTATTTCTTAAATAAAACCAATTAGTTCATTTTACAACTTTTTACAAACACACTCAAAAAAGAAATGTTAAATGTAACAACAATGTTCGACAGAACAACGAAAATCTCAAATGGGAAAATGTAGAAAGCTTTTTGAAATATGACTAACGATAAATGAAATCAATGGCCCAAGTTGTTTGCTAGGAATCTCTGGGGATGTTTTTTCCATTGTATTCAATAGTGAGATAGATATACAATATTGCTTACTGATATAATACATTAAAGTCAAAATGCTAAAATCGAAAAAAAAGCTAATAAACTGAATCATTTCAAAAACATTCTCTTTCTTAGCACTTTTAAATAGTTTTAGATTTAAAATTGGATTAAATTAAAATTTGTGTATTGTATGGAAATATTTTAAGCTTAAAAAGAAGTGGCTAGCTTTCATAATAAAACTCTTATAAACAGTATTGGTAGATTTTAGTTCAGTAAATCACGTAGAAATGAATCTATAGACTTATATTTATCGACAATAATACGAACAGGATGTGAACATTTGATTGATGTAGAAAACTGAACTTTGAACTGACTGTTGCTCTAAAAATAATGATTGATTATACGTTCTTACAACTAGCATCTAGAACTAGATTTAAGCATACACATATATTATTTGTTTCATAAAATTTTCTTTTTTTTTATTATTTAGTTTGATTTTTCATTATGTGATTGAGTTTTTTTAAATTTACAAACAAACACAGTTGAATCTATTCAGAAAGAATATTTGAAATGAAATAGTTCTATTTTAACATCAGAATCTGTTAAATTTATTGTTTTATAAAGATGGGTAAATTGAAATAATTTTGTACGTCATATTATAAATGACATATTTTTCGTTAATATACTCGTCACCGTGACATAAAAATGGCAGACTTTTAAATTAAGTTAAATTTATCTACTGACGGTTTGTTGAAAATAAAGCATTTTCGATTGAAGCTGTTATTTTTTTGTTAGTATTGTTTCTTTTAATACAACTTTTCAAATTGTGATTAATTTGCCTCGAAGGAACTGACGTATGATTGAATTGTGGGAATAATCTTAATAATATTATGTTACAATCATTCATTCACTGCCATATTATTATTAAAATATAAGAAACCATAATAAATAACATATATAAGGACAGACTTTTCTACGGAAATTTTGTGTGAAATGTTCATTCGATATCATAAAAAAATTTAAGATTATATTTTGTTTTGAATGATGATGAGTCGTGGGATAATTAATGACGCACTACTTTTTTTTAAGATAATACATTTTTTTTATTAAGAATACAATACAATATAAATGTGTAACCGAGAGAGGTGAGAAGCCATGGTATATATAATATACATATTGCTTGCTTGTAATCTGTTAGATTTTTATTAAGAAAAATATGTGTATTATTCAACAAATACTCAGCTATGCTTTAAGTCGCGGTCATCCAAAATTGAAATCCTCATTTTTCTTCCGCTGTTATAAATTAATTAAAGCAGTACGAAATTTAATTTTACTGCCACAACTTCTAACAGCGACATATTGCATTTCAACAAAATCAATGTAACATGAATTAGTATTTGAAGTATTTGACTAAGCAAAGCATTTTATTCTTTAACTTTATTCATATCAAATTTAATATTGAAATTCCACTAGGCACTTTCAATTTTATGATAATTTTTAATCTATTCATTTAAACACTTTTAAGGTGTTAACTGTCACTTCTTGATGGAAAGGCATGATATTTTAAATAATAACAACATATTTTTTTAGTACTTATTTCCACAATATATTTTTTGATTGATATTCGTCAGTCGATAATGCTCGCGATGAGCGAAACCGGTCCTGATCAAAAAATTTATGTTTTTGATCATTATAAAGCAAATCACAAAAAGAGTTAGACTTTGTGTTGTGCAGCAATTAAGGTCGAACTTCGCTATGAAATCTGACGCTTATTTGACTGAACAATATGATTTTTTTAACACAGTTTTCAAACCTTCCCGTTAAAACGTTCCCATTTAAAACTTTTATAGCGTACTTATATAATATGTATAGACAGACCAAAATTAATGCACGCGCATACTCTTTTATTTTTTTAATTATTCAAAAAAAATTGCGCTGTGAAAGGGAGTCGGAGACATTGATATTTTTACAAAACCGACTTACGATGATCGCTCCCTTCTAGCTAAAATATCTTTAAGTACTATATCATTAACCATTTGCCTGGCTGGTTAGTTTGTAGTTGATAGGTAGTGTAAGTAGGCCATATGTTTTTGGATATATTATTATTTTGTTCGACAAACGGATACCGCAGCGCCAAGCATAGTGGTTACCTTTAAATTACGTTTAATTAATTAGTCAAGAGTAGTTTTTCTTGGTATTATATATGTAAAAAAAAAGTGTTTTTTGATCGTTGGTATATTTGTAATTATTCACAAAAAAACATTGTGTAGGCTTATTATCAGGCATCAATTATAAAATCTATGCAATAGACGTTTTTCAAATTTGGTATCATATACAGGATTATTTTTGAAAATTTAAAGCAATATTTAATATTTTATCTATTTATAATTGTTCATTATTAAAATATTTAAAATCAATGAATATCGACTTTGAGACTATTTTTTCCTTGACGATCAAATAAGATGACATTGGAACATCCAATACTACCCCATTTCTTCCATATCAAAAAAGAATGGTGTGTCAAATTAGCCTCATACGAAAATATTTACAAATGAAGTGTTCTATTTCCAAATATAAATGCTGATTTTGTTTTTGTTTTTCAGAATTAGTATGATGTTATTCGAGTTGGGTTAGAAATACACATGATAAAACATATCTCTTTCGTCTTTATTTCATTCTTGGAAAGGAGTTATTAATAAGTTCTTGCCGGGGTCAGCGCTACAACCGCGTCTTTCGAAACCCGCTTGCTTCATTATTAATATGCACCCGTTGCCGTAAAATTTCAGTTATATGTAACCTTACTATTTCCTATAAATTTTATAGAATATTTGACAAGTTTACAATACTCCTAAAAGTGTTTGCCGTGTTCTGTATTATGCAGGTGCAAAGTGATGAAAGATAACATGAATATGAACATTAACCGATATAATATACGGCTCTCCAGTATATTATAAGCCACTTTGTAAAGATTCTATTCGTGATAACAATATTAATAATTTATCCTGTCTACACTTTGAAGCAAAGCTTAAAATATAGTAAATTCTCATAAAAATAAATACAATTTTATTACCGAAGAAGTAATAAAATTTCAAAAATTCATATAATTCCAGACAACAACATAAACTTCAGACAAATAAGTTTGTTATATTTAGGCAAATATTCTAAGTCACTTTTGATTTCTTTTTTGTTAACAATTCTGAAATAAACCTTTCTTAATATATATAGTACAATCGACAAATATTTCCAGAAGCCTTCTATAAATTCGATTTTTAAAAAGCCGAACTTATTTTAATCCCTTATCAAAAGAAAGAAAGCATCTGAATATGCTAAGTTAAATTGTTTTATCATTAAAATTTATTTTACATATATAAATATAGTTTATGCTGTGTTTTACCTATCCCAACGAAAAGGGAGAGTTTATTTATATTTTTTTGCGATTTAATACGATTTAATCTTGCTATGAGTAAACTTAATAATTTGATAACTTGTATTGGTATTATGGTATGCCCCGCGAAAGAAAAATATATAAAATCATTTCAAGACGATACGCTCTCATACCACCTATTTGATATATTAGTGAATAAGTTTGTTTTTAAGTGATTTAAATTACATATAAATTCAAAAAAAAATATGTGTCATTTATAATTGAAAGATGAATAAAGAAAAACGATTTTTTATAAAGATTTTAGAGCTTTAAACTTTTTTATTCAACTTATTTTCGCTTATTTTGGAAGGCCATAAATTATTATTGAAAAATAGTAATCAACTATTAATGTCTCTTTACAAAAACATCTCTGATCTATAAAATACTCTATAACTTGTATTATTACTATAATAATTAATGTGACAGCAGTACTTTTTTATTTTTATTCGATGCGATTAATTAAAACGATAACTTTTCTTGTTAAATTTGAATTGTTGTGATTTTGTACGATTCCACACGTTTTGTCACAAACGACCCGGGTTTCGCCCTTCGGCATCTTCAGGTATTCCATCACACGGATACAACAGAACTGACGTGAATTACAATTTAAAACAATTCAAATTTGATATTGAAATTCCATCAAGCACCTTCAGTCGATATCATAAATTTTCTTGTTAGTTAGTAAGAATAAGTATTCAGCCTCATTTTTAATATTTTCTTTAATTTGTAACATTTCGAATAATAGAGTAACATTAAAAGCTTGCTAAATGATTTAAAATGTACGTAAAATAAATAAACGTTAAATAAACTATAAAGTTTATGTACACAGTCATTATTTTCCATCAACGGTTAAGAAAAATTCTTCATAAATGTTTGCTTTTAAAACATATCTTATATGATTGTTTTATACAATATTCAACTAACTGTTTGCCGCTATAAGCGTTGCGGTTGTTCAAATTTAAGTGTGGAAAAGACAGAAGAGTTTTTGAAAAATCTATCCCGGAAATAGGCGTATTTATTCTTTTGTGACATTCTTTAAAAAAGAGGCGTCACCCACGTAGGTCTTTTCAGCGATACTAGAATCAAATGTTAGCGCGCACTACGTTGTACTAAGCAGTTTGAAAACATTCTACGTTACGTGACTGGGTTGACTTGTTTTTTGTTCCAGGACTTATCTTTGCAATAAGCCTTACGAGTTAAAGGTGCGAGAGATAATAGCACGCTGCACAGCATAAGAAGGGGTCGGCAAAATTACCAACTATATTATTTTTCTTTTTACGAATACACAGACGTACCGTTGTTAATGAGTCATTTTTGATATTAAAAAAAACCCGGAGAATATTATAAAAAGAATGTCAAGCTTTTTCTTCCGAAGTACTACCTAGCTGCAAATGGTGATGCCAATAAAATATTTCAAATTTTTATGTAACGGAAATCATGTCACACATGTTTTTATTATTTTTTTTTTTTTATATAAAGAAATATTATCAATGGTTAGATTTTGCTTGGGATAATCATATAAAAAGTGTTAACATAAAAATAACGTAAAATGTATCATAACGCTTGATATCCAAAAAAATATGTTGCGTACTACATAAAAATTCAAGCAATTTGTCGTCAATAATGAGATAATGGGAATTTCAAAAATGTTCAATACACTAAAACTCTCAACTGTTAAATAGTGTCCAAGATAATTTAAAAAATCGAAGAATGCAAAGAAGAACATCTAGTGTACTGAAGCTTTGACGATAGAATTTCGCACAGCTTTTTTATAATACTTATTCACCTATAATGAATTTTCTTCCTTTTTTTAACTAAAGTAAAAAAAGACCGAAAGCATTAATAAAATATCAATGCTTGAAAAAAATATTGAACTGTAAAATCTCAAGTATAGTTGATCAAATGCTGTAATGTTGTCTTTTGCTTACATTCTTATAGTTGAAGCCAAGATCATCGGAGAAGAAATATTATACAGCACTTCAGTGCCATTAAAATTCGTTCTAAGCACTGTTAAGAAATAGTCGTACATTATAATTGTGTTGATTATTTCACTAGTTGTAATCATTTTAGTGAATATATGACTATTTAAAAATTGTTGGGATTGATCTAAAAGGTTTTAAATATATATATTTTATTATAATTAACGAAAAACGAATAGATTTTTAAATATTTTCACAGGACAAAATTGTACGTCACAAAACTTAAATAACTTATCGTGCTTTACCCAAAGTTAAAATGTCGCCCATCTCTGAGTTTAAAGGAGATGCTGAATTTAAATTTCTTGGTTTGCAGCCAAAATCTGAGACCGCCTGGAGGTTGAAGAATAAAATCAGGCTCCCACCACACTTGTTAGTAATTCCGTTTGCCTCATTCGCAGTCCCTATTTTTAAGCGCGGGGGTATGAAATATGAGCCGTTTCGCACAATCTGTTGGAAGAGCTTGACTTTAATCATGGCGTATTTTAGCGTTTTGATGTAAGGTGAAAGGGTCTTATGAACGCTCTTATTGTTTTTACTTTAATTTAAAATTATTTACGGTCTTGATGGTAGACATGAAAATTGAAATGAAAAGTATAATGTTTCGTCTTTTTGTTAGAAATTATCGCTTATAGAACATTATAACTATATAGAAGTATGATATCGAAAATAGTAATTTACGAAATGCTTTAGATCCATAAGCATTTTAAATATTATGTCACAAGTATGATTCATAATTAATACATAAAAAAATCAGTATTTGTGTTCAAGCGGTTACAATTCAGAAATCTGTAACAATTCATTAACATATTTGAATTGCCAAATTAAAATCAATTGACGAATTTTATGCAATGATATACACAATGAAACTCGGAGCTTTTATTCCCACGTCCATAGTTTCCCCACACTGTCTCGTTCATTTCTGTAGTCCTGGTCGTGCATCGATAAGAACAACGTTCCTTAATTCCAAATGTATCGTCCTTCAAATTATTATTTTTTAAAAAAATATTTGATAGCTATGTCGGCTCACGCCACCGTCAGAACCATTCTTAAACGAACATTTGCTTATCTATTGTATATATAGCTGTGTAGAAAAGGTACACAATACATCCTCTCTCCTGTTTAACGACCTAGCTTGTTTCTTGCTCGCAATAAAAATAAAAACTAAAAATTGTAAATGAAACTAAAAAGGCAGCTATATCAATAAGTTTACATATGGTACGGAAATGGTCGATTAAAGAGACAAAACGGGCCCCCGTAGAGGGTTAAGCAATGGTGATCGACATATATTAGTTTGTTCGTTAAGAATCCTTTGTGATAGTTGCGACAGATGTGCCAACCGAAAATTGTGATAAAATTATTTTAATATGAAACATTTATATAAAAATTGACATTTATTGATTGAATTGGCATTCACTTGGTAGAACTCCATTATAACACGGTGAAAAATATGTAAACAACATTGACAGAAAAACATCTTTACATTAAGGACTTAAAAAAATGATGAGTTTTTTGGGAGCTTTCCTGCATTTTAATGTTTTTTCACGATTCTTTTAAAGTTCTCCTGCATATTCGAGGTATACTATATGTCATATATGTTATGTGAAAGGTTGTTTAATTTTTTTTGTTGTCAACGCGATAAATCTCTGTCTTGTTTTGACAATTGGTATGAACATAAACAACTGACTAACGGCTATTTTCGACAAATGATTTCTTTTGATCCACTATTTAAGGTGGAATTTTGAAAAACGATATGAACGTTATATGCCCATACCTCGCTTTAGGGGTTAGATACGTTCCACGAAACTTGACCGCAAAGCGAAAAGCCGTATAAGGAATCAATGATTCTAATAGAAATTCATACAAATTCAATGGAATCGGTTCCAATTTTTTTTAAATATGTGACATGGTTTATCATTTAAAATGCATTTTACCTTTTTATTTCATTTAAATCAAAAATACATACATAACAAGTACATAAATTTGTACATAAAATAATACCAGATTCCAAAAACCAACAATAATCCATAAACAAAAATGAAACAACTTCATGTTACATAAAATATGTGTATGTTTAGATACATATATTTTTTAATTGCTTTAATCTGAAGACGATGAAGAAATGGTAACCTGCAGATCACTCAGGCATTAGATTTTCGGACAAATATATTAATCGTAAACAAGGGGAAATAGAAAAGAGTTTGATTCGAGATTGCGCTTGCGCAAGATTGGCTACATGTAGGTATATCGACATCGAAAAAAAGTTTTTTTGTCGTTATAGCGAAACATTTTAGGCTGTAAATCGAAAACGTGCCTTAATTGAAGAAGGCCGTTATAGCGAAATTCCGTATAAAGAAAGGCCGTATAGCGAGGTATGGGTGTGTTTATTTATAACAGCATGAATCATCAATTTTAGTTCTTGTTTATCAGAATTATACATAAGTGAAGTGTCTTTTTCATTGGATAAAGCTAGATTATTAACTATAAAAATGTCGAATCGTCGGTATAATTTTAAATGACAACATTCATCTTTCAATACTCACATCTTTTTAAGCAATATCTCTTATCTACGATAATAACCTTGAATGATAAAATCTTGTTTTACATTTTTTATTCGGCAAAACTGAAATAAAGCATTTTTTAGAAAGTTATTTTTCATATGTTTATTATTCATAACTTTAAAATTATATTTTGCAATAAGCCGAGCACTTTATTCCACAAAGTTTTCAGTTGCTTTGTTTGATTTTTTTACACTTATTTTTGTTTAGTGAAATTTTGTACCGCGCATATTTCATAATAAATATAATAATTTGCCTTCCGTGATGAGAGTTATCCGCAGGATTAACAATAAAATCCTTACAAATCCTACCTTACTTATATTTATGTATTGAATCGGTTTTCACGTTAAGTTTTCTCTTAAGGCGTCTTCTGTGGAAAGAAATAAATCAAATATGTTATAGATTCAGACAAATCTCAATAAATCACCAAAGAAACTATATATTCTTTTTTCCTTTCATTGTATTGTTCCTCCTTTTTATTTTGAAATATATAAGATTTCCTAACCGTTCTTTTACATAGCCAAGTAATTAAAATAATTAAACGAAGAGATCATAGTACATATTTAAAAATAGTGTTATACGTGTTTTCTTTTAATTATAAAGCAAACAGATGATTTAAAATTTTCTACAAAAATATCAAAATTTATTTGATGTTATACATTTATGTATAATATATTATAATAGAAATATCGTTCTTCAGTATTTGTGAGGGGTTTTCCTTAATATTTTTCTCCATTCATAGTCCGTTAATTTTACATTAACATACGAAAATAAAACCTTCCTGTGTCCAGTTTTAAATTGAAAATAGCAAAGGAAACTGAGAGACAGTCTTGCCCGTTCTACAAGATTCAATTTTTTATTACAGAAAAATGAGAGATGAATTATTTTTTTCATTGTTTATTTAGTAAACATCAGATTTTGTTACACGGTTATGTATTTTAATTCTACAATTTTTTTACAAAATACACTTGATAGCTATTTTGGCTCACGCCATCGTCAGAACTATGTCTATATACAGTCTTATAAAAAAATGTAGAACTAAAATACATTGCTATTTTTTCACCGTGCTATAATGGAGTTCTACCAAGTAAATGCAAATTCAATTAAAAACATGATTTTATTCATTGAAAATAGTATATCCATTAAAAAAAATCTTTTTTGTATATTCACATAAAGAAATTTATTGAATGATACAAATTCAATCCGAATTCGGATATTCTGAACTACTTGAAAAAAGCGATGTTAATTTGTTTTATTTTGTATATGATTTTGTTTTAATTTTGTCGATTGATATTCTAAAACCACAATCATGGGTTTGAAGACCTTTGCTTTTCTTAATAGATGGTATGTCACAAAACTGACGTGACTATATGGCAAAAGTCATTGCTTGATAGTTAAATTTCAAAATTACTTTGGAGGTTTTCCTTCAACAAGCAATCAATTTAGTAATATCATTTGGGAATATACCTCATCGATCAAAGTTATTTGACCTAATAAAGTTTGTTTCACCTTCCCTGTTTCCAAAATAGATATCACATTAAAGTGGAGATTAAGAAACCTTCTCAAGTGAGTCAAATTAATTCCACGATACACCTATAGACATCTTAGTTAAATATTGACAATTTCATCTGAGTACTAAACAAATATTAATCGACTGTCAAAGAGAAATCTTCTCAATACAACTTTTCCGAGAAATATTATCCAAGATTATATGAAAAGGTTGGTAAAGAAATATATGATTTCCAAAAGGGATAGTTATAACAAGTAAAAAGGTTTTGGGAATATAAATTTTTTTTATTTGATAAGAAACATCATTGAGATATTAATTTTATACTTTCTTTTTCTGGAGTTTCTTAGAAAAATTTCTCAGTCTGTAGAAATATTATGAAACATATAACGATGATTTATGATATATACTAGAGATGCTTGTAAGAATTTCAATATTAAATGTGAATTTTTGAAACTTTGTACGATTTCACATGTTTTATCACTAATGTTTCGGGTTTTGCATTTTGGCATCTTCAGACATTCTATCTCACGGAAGCAACAGCACTGACGTTAATTCTGTGTGATACAATGCACGAAGATGCCAAAAAACCACACTCGGGTCGTTAGTGACAAAACATGTGAAGTTGTATAAAGTTTCAACAATTTGATATAACCAGGAATAGTTGTAATTTATTTTTATATTATTTTATTTAAAGTTTATTTTTCAAGTTTTTATCGGTGCTTCATTGCAGGCTTGAATTAGGACTTGAGTCACAAAATAAAAAAAACGCGAAAATTAGCCCCGAAATATGTTTGATTTTTTAAATGAATTTCACAATCCTTTTCATAATACCCTTTTATTAAGTTAATCTAGACTACAACTTATGGTAGCCATCGTCTATATATTTAAAAAAAAATGTACAAATTTTAAGTTATAAATGTGCCTGTCTTATAGAGATTAAAAGAAATGACTGATTGCAATCGATGAAAATATCGTAGTGAATACTTACTAATGTGTCCGAATAGAAATTATAAAATAATATAAGGTTTATGGTCCATCGATAACGTAGTGTTTTTTACCACCTGTATAAGAAGTACTGCCGAAAGTTGGCTTTCTTTTCAAATCTAAAATGCAGCCGTAAAACCACAAAGAATTTATTCTCTTTCATAAGATATTTAATTAAAAATGACAATATCTTTACATTAAAAGCTTTATACATCTTTACTAGCAGCCATTGAAAGCGACACCACATGGTAGAGGACCGTGAATATCGGACTATTTCAGACAAAGATATAAATCGGAGTGCCGTCGCGGCGTCTCAATAGAACTTTAGACGGGAGTGTCGCCAAAGCATGAATTCAATAGATCATGTCTTCTAGAACGAAATGCGACTTCCTACAACTGTCTGCCACCTTGTATTGGTGCAGCATCAAGGAAATGGCTGAAATAGTGCAGAAAACCGCTTGAAAGCTTTGAGTTCGACATATTATATGAATGTGTTGTACATAATTCTCAAAGCATTTTTTTATTGTTTTTTAATAAAAAAAAACTGTAGTGTTTTGAATGAAATCCATGTTATGAATTTAAAATGTTTCATATTCGTAATTGTCATATGTATGGCCAATAAGTGTTTTTTCTCTATTTTGATGGTCGTATTGATGAATTGAAAATATTTCATTATAACGCAATTGTTAGGTTATTCATAGATAATTTTACTTTGCATATATTTCCTACATAAAATTTTTGTAACAGTTGTGAACTGGATTAAAGAAAATATTATTTTTTGCCAATTATATATATATATATTTGTTATCAGCAACCTTATTTATTGAAGCTTGATTAAATTGGGAACATTTAATTATACTTATCTAGGAAATAAAAACTATATCATACTTTTGATTCCACTTAATATGAAAATAATAATAATAATTCACTAATCGTTATTTCACTTGAAAAAAAATGATTAAACCTTTTAAAATGTCGATAAAATAATACATACCATAATATTTGTTTATCGCTTTTTTATGAAATACAATTTTAAGAACTCTTAATATAATTAGGTAAATTTCTTCTTAACGATTATATTTATTGAATATTTGTGAACATTTCTGTTGACAAAGCTTTATTTAACTTCCGATGCAAATGAGTTAAGTAAGCAATGATATTTCCCTGAAGTTAATAAACAGAAGAGCAATTTTATTATTATTACAGCATTTTCATTTAAGAAAACTTTTGTTACACCTAAAGAAACCGGAAATACAAAAACTTTCACCATTTGCGTTTATAATATTTTTTTTTATTATAGTTAATGCTACAGATGACCGGTGTAATTATTTCATCCGACGACGATGGTTATTATAATTGATTTCTTTAAATATTGACAATGTTGGAAATATTATATATGAATGATGTACATTTCGTTGATATGTTTCAGTACAGAGTTTTCAGTAAATTAGTGTTACACGATTCATCCTCTCTCACGTTTTTGAAGCAAACGTTTATGAAGTTCATACATTTAAAAAAATATTTGTACTTTTGTTTTGAAATCTGTTTTAATTAGATTTTTTAAATATTTGAATTCTTCACTGTTCAAAATTTCACGATAGTTTCAACTGAATCTGAATGTTGCATAAATACAACGAATAGAAGAGTGTTTGATATAAATTCAAATGAATGTTGTTTAAAACTAGGATGGCGGCAACTATTGTTACTTTAATCAAAATATTGACTTTTTCAAATTTTTTGACGAAAAAAACAACACTCCATTATTGTGTGATGTATAACAATATATTCCATTTATAAAAGAAAAACTTTTATCTTTGTGCTTGAGAAAAGAAGAATATAAAAATAAGAAGAAAAATTTATGTTGACAATGATTTGAATTTATTACTTAATGAATCCGGTATTTTTTTTTTCATCATAATAATAACACATAAAACTATATTAAAAAATATTTATTTCATAATGAATGCTATCTTTGTCGAAGTTTGGGTTTATTTCAAGACACCTTTAATTTGAATTGTCATATGTCCATATATGTTTGTTTATAAGAAAACATTGTGAAAGTAATAACATTCATCTTCACCTGGCACCACTGGTAGATTGTCTGTTTCAAGTGAATGGGTGAATAAGATTCTTGTGAGTAAACAATGATAGATGAGGTAAAGAGCAAAAAGCAGTTGAAACTCTGGAAAGCATTTTAGTGAATTTCTGAATTTTAAAAGCATCGGTTCTTGTGATTGGCGCTTTATAGAAGTAAATTCATTAAATATAAACCTAAAACGCGGGGATCTAAAAAAAAAGCACAAAATTTTTACTGTAGCGCTATATTTAATTTATGATATCGACCGAAAGTGTTTGACGAAATTTAAATATCATACCTGAACTGTTGAATTTTTAACAATTACACACGCTTTTTAACTCACTGGGTTTCGCATTTCGGCATTTTATAGTATCATATCAAACGGATGTGACTGAAGTAAAAAAGTCAGTGTATAAAAATGCTTAAAAAAACAATTCAAACATTATTGATCAAAATATAATATAAGGGGTATCTAATTAAAAAAAACTGAGCTTTGACAGAAAATATATTATTCCATTTCTTTACGCCAATTTTCTGAATTTAAAATTATAGGCATTGTATGTGTATATACTATATTATTAGATAAGCATAAAAAAAGAAAATCCTAAATCTTTATCATTTTGTAACACATAATGGAAATGATGTGTGTGTTTGTTACAAAAGAAATATTATATTGCGTATCACAAGGGAAAGGAAATTGGCATAAAGTAATGCTGGTATATTTAATAATGGCTTTTATAACCCTCTCACTCCCAAGGTGAGAGCAAGAAGTCATAATGATTTTTATTTTTTTAATAAAGCGGTCTTTTCCGTAAATCTTTTGAATTACAAAAATCAAGTAATAATGTTTTGAAAAACTTTGGTAAGTCTTGGAATGTATAAATAATGCATCAAACATAATGTTTTACAATAGTTATCAAAAGAAAGCCACGGCTTCTTGAATTTTAAGTCGGTTCGTTTGTAAACATGTGTGTGACAATTTTTCCCCTGTCATCCACACCTGGCAGTGGAATAAGATTCCCAGATAAAACGATAAGAAAATTCGTCTTTGTCATTTAATATAACATAATATTCCCGGTAGAATATGTCGCCGCCTAAAACTGAAGCGTTTTGTCAAATCTAACTCCCAGTTTGAATATAACTTTTGCTTCGTGCTGGCGTTCCTTCGAAAATGTAATATTTTTACTTTGATATCAATTTGTATTTCTTGAAATATATTTTTGACACTGTTCTAGTAAAGCAAAAATTATTTTTTGAGGATATTATTTTCAATAACTAAAAAGCAAATCTAGGGGCGATTTATTTTATAATAGATTTTTGAAAGTGCAGAAAGATATTCATTCGTGGTAAAAGTTTTGTCAACAATTGCAATGCTTGACAGCGTCTCAACTGCTAAGAAAATTATAATAATCAAGTTTATTTTATAATCATTCATTTATAAAACAATTCGCCGGGCTGGCAGTATATTGTAAGCTTCTGTATTTGGATCAAAAATAAATGAACTTAAAATAACGAAATGACGGATGAAAAATTTGTTAGACTTTTTTCCTCGGAATACGAAATTTTAAAAGAAACAATGCGTATTTTTGGATTTTTTTTAAAAATATCACTCTTGTAAAAAATTGATTTTATTGGGGGTATAAGTCTGATTTATTTTTCAAAAATCGTAAAATAATAGCTGATAATGGCATTTCGTAGCGATAGTAAAAATATTCACTGAATTATAACTACCATCCAAGAAGAATGAAAAAAAATTGAAACCACAAAATATCCAGTTTAAAATTTTGGCTCAATATCAATTTTTTATTTGAGTCAATAAAACTATAAGTTTCAATAATGTATATGTGAAAACTGGTGTCATCATAAACGAAAATACTAAGTTACGACATGTAGAAAACATTCAGTAAAAACGTTACAACGATTTTATTAAAGACATTCATTTCAAAAGCTATACGATGAGAGGTAATTCGTATGGAAATCAAAACAAGTCTTACGTGGATACTTGAAGAGAAATCGTAAAACAGTTATATGGGGCGAGAGCTTTGGTTACACGAAAAACAGAAAACAATAAACCATCACGCAGAATTTCCGGGAAAATAGGCAGGGTGTAAAAGCACCATAATAATTCAGAACGCGTTCCAGACTGTTATACGTGCGGCATGGTGTTTTGTCCCGGCCACAGTGACTTAGTTCAGATGAAAACATAAGACTGTTTGATTTCTTTGTAGTCAAACATCGCGTCTTAGAATTTCTGTTGGAATATTTTAATTTTAAACGTTACTAAACAAAGAATCTCAGGATGAGTGACTGTTTGGAGTTTAGGCTGCCATGAAATTGTTCCAGGGAATGAATACACCACATAAATATACTGATAAGAGTAAACTTCAGCGCTTTGATTTTATACCGAATTAACTGTATAACTAATCCAGCTACGATTCGCTCTAATTGAGCGGGTTATAATAGCATTGTAGTTTATGAAGTGCGTGTGATTATGGCTTAGATTGACAAAGAGAAACTCGCAGTAACAACGGATACAGTTAAATAATATGATTAAAAAATTCAACAGATAAAAAAACTTACTATTTTTTGTTAAAATAATTTAACTGTTATAAGAATGGCTTAATCTTAATTCCAACCTTTTATTCACTATACCAAAACAATCGTATAGAAAAAAGGAAAGATAAGGTTCATATGGTTTGTTTATGTCTGGTTAAGTATTGGTTAAAATATTCAACAGAGGATTTATGGTTATCTCTGTAGAAAGCCGCTTTGTTTATAAAATCTCCATGGTTCATATAGCTAGAATCGAGCATTTATGATAAATTAAGTATATTTTTTCACTGAACTCGATGGGAGTTTTTTAGAAATAAAGTATGATATAAAATAATAGAATATTATTTAATGATATCGACTGAAGGTACTCGATAAAATTTCATATCAAATTCGAATTCTTGAAACATTTCACACAGTTCTCTTGAATACGTGTTTTGGGATGCCTTGGAAGGATATCGAAAGGCGATCCTCAGGTTGTTAGTGACAAAACATATGAAATCGTACAATGTTTCAAAAATTGAATTTTTAATTTTAATTGTAACACGATTTTAGATCGCATGTTACAATTATTAAAAAAAGTATTAAATAGATGAAATAAGTCTCATAGCTAGACACAAACCATTACAATATTTACTACTGACCACCACGGCCGTGTGTATAAAGAAACATAACCATAAGAATATTTCATTAAATCCGTATTAATATTAATTTGTGCCATTTTTAAGCACATTTTTTCATTTCCACACCAAGAATTATACAACTAATATTATGTAAAAATATTATGTAATCTATAACAAAAAGTACTATAGAATGTTCATTTTAAATTGTATTTAGGTTTCTAAGCTAAATGAGATGCATGATAATTTTATATATAACGATAAAATATGAAATAATATTGAAAACCTTAAAGCAATATTTTTATAGACTGAATGATTGTCTATCATAGATATTTTTAGATGAGTTTCTAAATTATACGTGCATATAAACGTCTTAAACGACAGCAGTGGCCACAAAACATTTTTTTTTATAAATACGGGTATTTTGAATTGCTAGTCACTTGTTATATTTAAAGTTAAATAAAGTGGAGTAAGGTTAAAGTATAAATGTTGTCTTAAAATATTTCGTGTGTATAATAATAATTTTTGTAAAATTACTACTTCATTATGACAACGAGTCATAAATTAACATTCTCCCAAATTCAATTACATATTTAAAATGAAGTTCCACATCACTAAATTCAAATTATTTGTTTTTCATCATTATTTATTAAATACCTACAAATTTTTTGAATTTATGAATTCGTATTATATTGTGTGTTTTAGCACAATATATTATATTATATTATGAAGCAATGAACACTACAACTTCCGTGTTTGATCTGATTACGTGACGTGGAGACGTGATACGCAAGAGTTACAATATCAAAGAAAGGAAAAGAAAACTTTACTTAAATAAGGTATTTTATGTTACTCTGCCTGTATTTTTTTACACGGCTTGAGTATTATATTTCAAATTGCTGACTTCCTTTTTATTCTTGGTTAAACCAACAAATTTTTTTTAACGATTTTTTTTGTCACAAAAATATGATACTTTAATGTTTAGTAGATGGTTGAACTTTAATATCAAATCACTGTGAGAAATTCAACTAATATTAATGAAACAATTTATGATGTTTTAAATTGTTTAACTTCTTGTTATCGTAAAATATATACGTCGATATTTTATTTAATTTATTTAAATATCAATATTTGTACATACCATGAGTAAGTAATTCGGAATGAACTGAAAACTTGATACGTAAATATTGACATACCCGAAAGTATTTAACCACACAAAATTATAAAACTTTATTTTTGAATTATATTCCCATATTTTTTATTTTGCTATGACTTTAAGTTTGAATTAATTTTTCAATCCAATATCTTATTTTATAGATGAGAGTGATGTTTTACGAATTTTCAAATAAGTTTGTAAAAGAATTCATAACACATTTGTTTTCAATTAGATCACTAAATATTTTAAGCGTTTAATATAATATAAGCCAATGGCTTCAATTTTTATTTACGAGAGACAAATTAAGTAGAAATAACGTAAATGAATTAAAAAAAAATATTCCTACTATAACTTAGGTAATATCATTTTCAATAAGGACTTTTTTCCATTTTTAAATTTTGTAAGTTAGATAAAATGTGTTATGTAAGAAGGGAAAATATAAAAAAATAGCGGTGTCACCTCTACTGCAAAAAAAGTGTATAAAATTCAGGTCAGTTGAGAAACAATGACGAATTCGCCTTTGAATTTTCTCTAGGGGCAAGACATCAAAGATTTTCTTACATTACAGCTTGTTTTTGTCTTGACCTTTTGATTTGACAAAATACATATGTTTTAAAATAAAGTAACGCTATAAGATATGATTTTCAAAGATTAACTATTTTTTCAAAATCCGAATTTATTTCTTTACAATAGAAAAAAATACCTTTGACTTTTACCATCTTTTAAATTATTAATTTACATTCAATACGTTAATACCTCGAGAAATTTATTTGATAAGCAATTTCGAGTGTTATTTAATATAATATAAAACTGCAGTATGATGATATTGATAAAAAAAAACAAAATTATTGAAAAAATCGTCTGTAGAATCTTTCAGCACTTCAATATAAATAGGTTTTAATTTACCTCATAAATGATTTATTATGAATTTGGTGTAATAGTAAATATAAATATAATTTGAGAATTTTTTTATAACAGCAGTTATTTCATTTAAATGAAAGAAAAAATAAAAAATGTTTCTCTAGAGGTTACATAGTCAATAAAAATTGGAAATTGTCAGTAAAACATTGATTTTATCAAATACTAATCTATCTTACTCGAAAGCGTTGCAATGTCACTCAAAGAAAGCGAAAGAAGTGTTTTAATTCGGTTTTGGTTTGGCTTTTGGATTCCAAGTATTTTTTGGTTTTCCGTTTCTGCAAATGTGTACCCACATTTGCAGAATCAATGAAAAATCATTTTATACATCATCATTATGGTTGAACTATAAGTTTTGTACAACTGATAATAATTAAATGAAAAAGTTGTACAAACAGTATTGTTTTAATCTGTACTGTATCAATTTGTCGACAGTGCTCGCGATGAGTAAAACCGGTATTGACCTTATGGATGTATTTTGCAGACGTATCCATAACAACTTATCAAAATTCCATTGCATTCTTAAGAATGTTATAGAAACGCATACAGGATAATAAAAAACACACACAAAGAAGCATTAGTTTTTGAACATATTTAATGTAAATTGTAGTATTTTTTCTGTCTTTCAATATCGCAACCCTTTATGAAACCTTGAATTGCCGAACAAAACTTTTGAAATAATTAACGTTTGTTACTCATTTAACAATTTTTTATATTAACATATGTTAATGACAAAACGTCTATTTTAGGTAAATAATCAGTTCCTAAATAATACATACATTTAATTTAATATATTTATGTGATTTCAGTATAAAATATCTTACAAAATGGCATGTTTTGTAAAAAATACACTTAATCAGTGATGAAAGGTAACACTTCTGTTGTGAAATAATGTATTAACGCTCCGTTACAATTTATTTTCCGATGTTATTAAAACGGTTGCTTAAAATTCTTAATAAATCATGCAGCATAAAGTGATTAATTTTCAAACGAAGGATGCAATGAAATTTGCTACGTTCTTATGTTAGGTCAATAATTTATTGTTACTATATACAAAAGCCTTATGATAACTTCAAATGTAACAAATTACAGCCCAAGCAACAATAGAGTTTATCAATCACAAACGATTGATGTCACAAATATAATTGTATTATTATCAATAATAACTTTATATTACTCCTCAAGTAAATGATCAATATTAGAAAATGATTTTTGAAAAAATAAATTCTAAAAATTAATTAATGCACTAATATGTATAGACATGTACATTTTTTAATGACATGCATTTGGCTAGAAGGACACATAAAATAACTTTACGTAATTTACTTAGCAGAGTTTCAATAAAATCTAATTATTAGATTTTTTACTGAAGAAAAAATATATTAAGGATAAATGAGCATTTTTTTGCTTAAAAACTCAGTAGTTAAAACTCTTAGTTGCGGATTACAGATGAAAAACTATTATTTATCACACATTTTACATTGTGATTATTAGAACCTGTTTTTCTAAGCGAGTAAACTTTTTTTAATCTGAGTTTGCTTAAAAAAATCCTGTCTAAAAGAAGCCGATTTGGTTTATTGTATTCCTTGAAAATCGTGGAAGGATAGTGAGACGCTTCTCAAACTTTAAATAATTCGGTGTTTTTAGAAACCTTTAAATTTACGAACTCTTATAACATGTTATATTAGAGAGACATTAAAAATTTATGCAACAAATTAGAACTAGAACAGTTCGTATGTTGAAAAGTCGATGTCAATCATTGATTATTTTGATTGATTATTTATTATCAATAATTATCATTGATTTTTCAAAAATGACTTATTGAATATTTCTTTAATAACAATACACATGTAAATAATATTTAAATGAATATCAGATTGATAAATTTTCAAAAATTTGACAAGCACTACAGTCTTCTTTATAGCTGAAAAATTTTCAATGAGTACAATGATACATTATAAAAGCATTTCAATTTTTTGTTTTGAAATCAAGCGTATGTTTTACATTTAAATGAACACATTACTTTTTATGTTGTTAAAGAAGATACTTTGGGAAGAACAGTTATTTTCTGTGAACTTGTAGTAGATCTATATAATAAATAATAAAAATATGTTTTTACTACTATTCTCAGAATATATTTTATGGTCAGTAGCGGTTTCACTCATCGCGATCGTTATCAACTGATAAAAATTATAAATAAGCTTATTCACACAAAACTTTTGAATTCAAAGTACGGCTTCGCTCTCAAGGGAAACTATTCCAGATAATAAAATTTATTGTGGAAATATTACTAAAAAATTGTCTTTAATATTTTAAATATTATGTCTTTTCATCAAGAAGTGTCAGTCAACATTTTAAAGGAGATCTATTGTATTATATAGTATATATGCTATTTATTCGTGAAAAATAATATTTCGTACGCAGTATGTTTTCCAATTTTGTCAAATTACCTGTAGGAAAGAAATTGTTATGATAACAATTGAATGAAATTAAAAAAAGTTCCTAAAAAGAACAAAAATAGATATTTATGATTATTATCAAAATATTTTTTTTGTATTTTTTTATAAATTTATACAGAGCTTTATAACGCTCATTGAATTTCCAAGCCACTAGATAGTTCAGTGGTCAACTTTGAAAAGCGAGTTAAAACGTGGTTTCGTGTTTGAACTCGAACAAAAGCTTCGGTGAGAGTAGGTACAGAAATAGTATTTTAGTGAAGTTAGTGGACACTGAACGAATCTATTATTCATTCAAGTCTATCGCAAACTAGGTATAACACATGTCACTAGTGTACACTAGATATGGAATAAGTTTTGTTGCATTTTATAAAGCATTAAAAAAGCGGTTGTAATCATTAGCGACACACTGCCAAAACGGTAGCAAATAAAAAGTAATATGGAAGTTGATATATATTTTCTCATACATTTAAGTAAAACGAGTTGAAAAATGCATCATTGGTTTTAATTTTTAAATTTAGTCAATTTGACATCTATTATGCCGTCACAACAATGCAACATCTCCTGCAGTGGCATAAAAATTAGTTATAGAAACCTAAATAATATAATAATTTTGCAAAACATTCATGTCATTTTGAACTCACCAATTAAAACAAAAAAAAATTAATAGTCAATACTTCGAAGAAATTTAATTTAAAATAGGCGTTATAGCTCCAAATAAATAAATACTCTTAAAGTTTGGACTTCTTTCTTGACGGAAGATAATTATATGTAAATTAATAAACAAAGGCTTGTTATGAGCGAATCCGGTCGTATTTTTATAAATATAAAATTGTTGTATTAGTACAAAGAATCACGTATTATTATTTAAAAAAATAATTAAAACTTAATTTATTTAAAATTAGTTTATTTAAAACGAATTACATGAATGTGATATATAATATATTTCGTAAGCCAGAAATTTTTGACATTATTGTAACAAAATACTTTTAAGCGATCTTTGCGCTTGTTTAATTTTCTGACTTAAATAAAATGGAACAAAATAATAATCACAAGTCGAGAGATTTTACTTTACTAGGAATATCGAGAGAAGTTGGGGCTAGAGATGACTCTGACGAAAATATGAAGCCCATGGGAATGTTAGTTAGTAAGAAAAATCCTCGGTGGCATCCAAAATTCACAAAAAAATTCCTACATGTTTTATGAAAACGAAAAGGAAGTAATTATGTAATAAAATCGCTCTTTATATAGTTTATATTTAATGAAGAAAAATATGTTTTTAATAAAATGCCAGGAATTTGATTCCTTTCCGAGTATTTAAAAAAATATTTTAGTCGCTATTTTCAGTCAACTTGCAAGGTAAGCAAATTTAAAAATAAAAAAATAGCATTTGTCAGAAGAATTTTTTCCACAAAAAAGTTTAAAAAAATGATTTGATTAAGAAAATAAAATGTCAAAATCAAAAACGTTATCTGACATTCAACATGTATCATGTTTAAATGTATCTTATTTTGATTCTACCAGAACATTTTGTTCCAATACGATGTGTAGAATTAATTTATGTCGTAACGTATTTTTAATATGTTAAATATGAATGTTAAAGTATCGAAGTAATTATTTGAAAATCAATATTTTTAGCCAATATTTATGTTTGGTTAGAGTGGCTTGGACAAATTTATTGAAAAAAAACTGATTTGTACAAATCCGTTTGAGGATCTAAATTCAGATCGTCAATGAAATAAAAGGCTGTGCGTCAACGTCGGCAATCAAGACAAATTCGGACGTGTTGTATTGCATTTAAAATTGTATGTTGTATTAACTCAACTTTAATATTCAATATTTTTTTTTGAATTGATGATATACATAAAATTATCTGCTTATAACGTTTTTTATTTGGCTATCAGTAATAATATTAATTAATCTGAATGATTTATTTATTTCTAATTCTTCTGGACTCAAAATTTCGTAATCATAAAATATAACATACTGATTTTTGTTTCTTTGAAATTTTAATAAAATATTTTTGATTTTAAATTACTTAATATATAGTTGTTTGGCGTAAGATAATTTAATTTTCAATTTTATACGGAGCACAAAATACCTGCGTCAAAATTTAACAAGCTCACAAGAAGTCATGCGACTAGTACAAGTAACGGGATATTTCAAATTTCGTGAATAATATTTCTATTTTATGCTTCCAACTAAATTGCTTTGCATAGGAATATCGTGTTTCCCACTGAATTTCATAATATTCTAAAGAAAATTTCGCTAATTATTTGCTCAAGTTCTTGTTGAAGATAATTTGACGAACTATAATTGTCATTTGTTGTATGGATTCTAGAGATGCGTTGCTTGTGAAAGGACGAATCTAATCGACTTTCTCATTGTGTTCAACGAAAGTCACCCTTCAATTTCGTGAAATTTTTAAAATATTACTGAATCATATGTTTTCTCATGAAAATAATATTTCGTCTCTCTTTGGGCAACAAGAGGCGCCTCATGGATAGCCATATCTTACGATATAAAGGGAGTCGTATTTATATACATATACGGTTTGAATAAGCGTATAATAAAAAGCACATAACTAAAAGAGTTGCTTTTGCGCATAAGTGAGTCATTTTCCATATGAAACAGACTTACAGCGACAAACAGCAACGTATTAAGATCTATACATTTTAATATCCCGCTATCTATGACAGAAAATAATTATGTAATTTAATAACCATATTTTCTTTTTGAACTTTTGAACGCATTACTGCTTTTCAAAGCTCCTTCATCTCTTATGTATAGACGTATTTTTAAAATAATTTTTGTGTCGTTTTTGAAAGACAAATGTCGTTACAGAGCTGAGCACGTATTTGAGCAGTATTTATGTATATCACCACGTACCATACCTATACACGCATGCATGTGCATACACAGATACATGTATGCACATACAAATCGTAAGAAAATTAACTAGGAAAGTCATTTTTAGATATCGAGGTTGTTTGTTTTGAGATTAAAATTTGTAAAAATAAATCTATGTTTTTGTCATCAAGCAAAACCGCTTTTGGCTTTAACCGATTACTCGGTACTGTCTTATCATAATTATGTAGGTAAGAGATCATAGAGTTATAATATCTGCCAACAGCACTGTAATAATTTTGAGAAATCTCACGAATGAACTCTCAAATTGTAAGCACTTTCAAGTCTCAAGCAAATTGCGCACATTCAAATTTATCGCAATGATTTATTTTGAATAATCTGAGCAATAAAGCGCATTTCTATAATTTTACGTTAATAACTAATGTTTATGTGCAATCGAAAAATATCGAGTCTTTTGGTTTGTTTAAAAAATTTTCTTCTTGCTAAAGTTTTCTGCGCCTCCGAGAACAACAAGCTTTGAGAATATAATATAATAAAGTGCCGTGCGCGCAAACACGCGATCAGCTTTTTGAAGTTTCCGCATAAAGGCTACCGGCCAAAAATGTATCTATGCAAACATCTTTCTTTCGGACGGCGAAACTTGCACTGCATGCAGATTATGCAAAATGGGCTACTTTAAATCGCTTCTTTAACACAGTTTTTCAGATGGATACAAAATAGACGCCAAAACCATTGTTAAAATATTACACACTACAATTTTGATATTTATTATATGTACTTTATTGTCATTAATGGAACAAATAAATGTCTAACAGAATAAATAATGCGACGTTATAATTATTAATGTGGCAACAAAGAGCCTAACAAAATGAATATAATGATTATGTTAACACGCTAACAGTCATTAAGTAACGGTTTTTCTTGATTATATACTACATTCAAAGCTTTTAGGCGATAAAATTGATTTCTCATGTAGCATTATAATTTGGAAATAAAATTGAATCTATACCCGCTGTGAAAGTAAAAATTGCTGTGAAAACTTTACAATTTTGACAGATACTATGATTAACCCTTTCTATAACTGAAGTTTTAATATGGCCAGATACGGAGGGCCGCGATTTTATTTAAAAAAATTAAATCTAATGAATTTATATTTTTGGCAATACATTAATTATAAATATTTCAACTATAAGTATAACACTATGATCCTAAGAAATGTTGCTGTGTGCTTGAAATATTAAAATTGTCGGCCTTGTTGAATTTTAGTATGTCTTGTGGACCGTATATGTATATACGAATTTTATATGGCCGGCACTGCGCTCACAGAATTATAACCCGCATTTACACGTCTCTGGTAGAGATACGGTTAAGGTAAAAAATATGTTTTTAACTATTTTAATAATGTCACTTTGTGTATTGTATATTATTATGGTCAAGAATTTCCTCTTGCAAAAACCTAGCAAGTAAATTTAATGGATACAACGTGAACATTTTTTTATTATTGCATTATTATTTTAAGTATTGCAAAGTATTTAGTATATTATGAAATACGTAGAAAACCAGACCTCGACACCATGCATGTAAGTGCTTTATATAAATGAAAAGTTTCAGTATTTTTTAGCTGTCGTCAAACTACCCGCAGTGAATACAGAACTCCTCTATGCGGTGGAAGGCAGGTGCATAGCGTCTTACTTACCTATAAGACGTGATGTGCATTATGATGCATTTGTGGTATAAACGATTCACTGAAGGCAACTTTATAAAACAGATTACACGGTATAATGATACTTGTAACTTTTATACTTTTTCCCAAGTTGTGGCATGCGATAACTTTACCGCAGCTGTGCTCTCGAAGAATGCGCTTTTCATTACGCTCAACTGCGTTGCAAACTGATTTGTTATAGTGTAAGTAATGAGATCTCAGTTTCATATTACTTTTAACAAATGCCTTAAAATTTGAGTTAAATTAAAAAAATCTTTTTTTGTATAATTATAATTGTATTTTCTTATCACATTTTATCCATGTTCAATAATGTTAAAGTCGAAACCGATTTCACTTAAAAGGAGCGTCAGTAGAAGTAAGCCCGTTTCATTTCATTGTGAAATGATTAGTTAGTAATAAAAAGAATTTTTAATTACTCATCATATTTTTTTAAAAGACAATGATATTGAAATTCCATCAAAAACTCTCAATATATTGATTGAATTGACATTCACTTGGTAGAACTCAATTATAACACGGTGAAAAAATAGCTATCAACTATATTTTTTAAAAATAATTTTGTAGAACTAAAAAACATTGCTATTTTTTTCACCGTGTTACTCTCAAAAAATATATATATAAAATTAGGTTAAGTGTTCAATTATTTTATATTGTTAAAATATTAAATCATTTTACTTTCTAATATTGAATAATTATTTTTCAATGTGTTTGAAATATTAAATTTCCGTGTCTTTTTTTACTTGTGCAATATTTTAAAAATGAAATTTAATGAAATTTTGTGTTGAAAATAGCTAAAACATTTTTTCAATAACAATCATAATTCATGATATCGACTGAAC
This sequence comes from Himalopsyche japonica, assembly GCA_028555115.1. Classification (NCBI taxonomy): domain Eukaryota; kingdom Metazoa; phylum Arthropoda; class Insecta; order Trichoptera; family Rhyacophilidae; genus Himalopsyche; species Himalopsyche japonica. The sequence continues at coordinate 2,970,432 of JAHFWJ010000015.1, forward strand.
GTGCTTGGTGGAATTTCAATATCAAAGTCAAATTGTTAAAACTTTTTACGATTCCGCATGCTTTGTTTTTACATGTGTATTATTTCTTGGTACAATTATATTAAAGTTACAAGAAAACAAAAAAATCAATTCTAGGACTGGCATAATTTAAAAAAAAAGCCATCGTTTTAGACGACATTGTATTGATTTTTATGTATGCTTATTTTCTATCGATTAAAATTATTTTGGATGTAATTGACTAAAAATAATTATGCAGTGTTAATAGTTTTGAATAAGGTATACAAAACGTAAAACATCATAATGTATCATTTTATTTTATCTGTACATGTGTATATTTATAACATTTTTAATCTCAACATGAAAGGAGAGACTACGACGATTGTACAAAAAAGCTTTTTATTGGCTTTCGTGGGTAAACATACGAGAAGCGGAGCTTTTACTTAACAATCGACATATTTTTTAATTCACGTTGAGTGGATGAAATAATTCAATTTGACAGAATTTATAAACAATATTGATTGTAAACAGACTACCTTTATCTAAATTACATACAATACACGAATACCGCCTTTATCAGAATAAGTATCGCAAAAAAATAATTGAAGTTAAAACTGCCAACAATTAGTTTCTATGCTTTAAGTACTTCATTTTACTTGAAATCATAGTTTAGATTTTGTGTCTCTAAAAAGGTAATTTCACACATTTTTTAATTCTATTGAGCCTTTTTAACATATTAACTATATTATCGTACTCAATCGAACGAAAATCAGGTATTCAATTTTGCCGACAAAGTCAGAAAAAAAGCATTGAAATTATCGGTTTCTGAGGAGCCAAAGCACTTTGACTTGCTTTCAAATGATAAACAAAAAAATAATCTCTCTGGAAACCAATCTGGATCTAGCACATCTGTGCTCTGTGATATTGTGGGTTACTGCCTATGTTCTTATGAGAGTAGTTTGTCCGAACTCAATGAAAGACTTTACATTTATTCATAAACGAAATAGGTTTTTCGTCAACTCAATCATTTTCTATCACATTTCCTAAATGAGACGTTTACAAAAGTCTATAGACACAAATAAGTTTTGTTTGAATATGTGATATTGAGTTGCATTTTTATGAGTGCATGTGCACTTTATTAGTAGCAAACATGATTAAACATTATTATGCATGTAAGTATTTACCTAAAATATGATCGTCTTACATTTTCACATAAAATTTTCTTCTAATTATACTAAATTCTAATTTAAATATCAAACAAGAAAAGTTTTAGTGAGGTGGTTTTACATATTCAATATTTTCCACTTAACAACAATAGGTTCTGGCTTTTAGATCAGCTTCCTTTCGGCAAGATCAGAGTAAAGTAGAGAACGGAAAGGAAGGACGACATCACATAAATCTACGAAAAGAAAAACATATTCGGAAAAAAATACCTCTTTTCATGAAAATATATTCAAGTTGTACACTTTTCTTTCATTTTTGTATACAAAGTCAACATTTTCATAGCGCTGAGTTCATTTTGAATAATACAATTCAAAATAAAAGAAATGTAAATATTATTCAGATATTCCTTAAGATAGATAATATTCATTAGTTTATTATTAATAAACAAAAGCTTTGAAAAGCTGGCAAAAGAAGAAAAATTGCAACGAAAATAATAATTACTATAAATACTTACCACATGAAGAGGAAATTTTCATCTACAATATTTTCAATTTTTATTTTAACAATACAATTTTAAAATAATACAAATCTATTATATATGCTGTCGTTGTTTTCACTAAAAATCTTGAAACTTTCACGCTTAAGTTTTATAATAAATTATACTACCTTTATTAAAAATAACGCATTTCTTCGTTATCGAACGTACTGTAAGACACTGTTCTCAATTGGTGCACTTATATTTTTAGGCGTAATAATATTTCATTTAAAATCAAGATTAGTGTTTATTTTATAGTCTCATATTATAATTTCTTTTAATATTAATTACGTTGTAACTTATTTTAATTAAAATTTTAAACATTAAATATCTATTAAAGAAGCCTTTACTCTTTATTGATGATTCTCAGAAGTTTATAAACTGTAAAATTTTCATGAAAAGGCTTAAAAGCTTCCAAATTATTGCAAATTAATATTTTTATTTTGTTGAGCAGGAACAAAATTTTATTGGGTCGTGAATATTGTTGCTAGCTAAATACTTCTTACTTTTCGGTACCAATTGATTTCAACACTACTTTAGATCAGTAATTCTTAACAAGATACGGATTCATTGGAATATATAATAAATAATATAAAATGTATTCAAAGGAGGCGAAATATTAAAGATAAGAGAACCATTCATTTTCCATCCAAGCAATATCGAAGTTTTTAGATTCAAGGAGAATAATAAATTATTAAGAAAAGTCAAAAGGACTTCAAAAGAAGAATAATAAATATACGAATTTATCAAGACATTACGTATTCGTAAAGTAAAAATCTTAAGATTTTGGGATGCGTTTATATACATTTATAAGTGATGTGTTTTTAATGGAAAACAAAATATTGTTATGTCAATCGCAATAAATCGAAAATGCGTGAAAAATATTTATTGTCATTTTTATTGATACATGTAAACTGTTGAGAAACATATTTATTTATCGTCTATTTCATTCAATATTTTTAATTAAAAAAATTATTTGATTACCAAATCTTAGATACATAAAATATGCTATTGTTTATTAAAGCATTATTTTTTTCTATATATATTCCAATAAAGAAATACAATATTTTAAAATATCTTTATCACTATAAAAATTCCAGAATTACGTTTGTATTTTTTAGTGGAATATGTTATATTTGATTGTCTTGACCGTCGTTGTTTAAATTATCCTGATATCACTTTTCGTACACACAAAGTTTTCTGAAGGTGATTCTTTAATGAAACTGTATTTTTTATTAAATTAGTTTAATTTTTTTTCCATAATTTAAGACTGGTAATTGCCGGGCAATATAAACCATTAAGGACTCTTTTCAGCCATATTAAATGATAATAAATGTTTCACTTTAGAAATATTAAATGTTTCATAAAAATTCTATTCTGTTTTCAGTAATCACCGACAGTAGAATCAATAAAAAAATGAAAAACTTTTTTTGCATGTTTTATAATTATTTTTAAATACTAACATTTTATATAAATAAATACTAAAACTATACTTCTGATAATTCACACGAAGATTTTAGTAGGACTCAAATGTTACTCATTCCGTTTTATAGGTGTAATAAAATTGAATATATCAATTAAATGAATCAGCAAGCATTTTTATACACGGTTAATTTTATTAATTTTTAAAAGTTATTTTAAACGTAGAATCAAACTGTTTTTTGTGTAATGAAAAAATAAAGAACCGTAGTGATTTTTGTTGGAAGAATATAACGCCTAGCAAAAATAAGAATTCGTGCAGTAGTTTTCTCTTTCATTCTCAATATTTATTCTGAAATTATTCGTACGAAATAAATATAAAGGCATTGAACGTTTTATTGATTCAATGAAAATTTCAACTCATAATAAACATATATTAGGCTGTCTTCGAAGCATCGATAAATGTTCAAAAATATCCGTGCCAATAAAACGTATACACATAGCTTTCTTCCGCTTTTACATGCAGATCCGTATGTTAGTCGTGTTCGATATCGATTTTCTCTTCATATAACCGATATTTTCATAAAATGAATAACTGAATAGACGGAAGACGTAACAATGGCTTTCTTTTATAAGGTATTCGAGTCATGTGTGATCGTTACCGATGAACGAGTCTGCTATAACGGAAGCATAGCATAGCCCCTAACAATCTGGATACTATCAAAGAAGGGCGATTTTCTTCAGGGTGAAACTCTCGACGGAACATTACGGGTAGGGAGTGACACCATGTCTCATTTAAGGATTTTCACATCAATGGAAAGAGCTCGAGTGCTTTCTTTTCGAACGGATTGCCGGTAAAAGAAAAACCTAGTTTTACTCCAAAATGACAACTGCTCTTACTTTCGTGGCGGCTGAAATTTTTCTTGTAGATTTTATTTCTGACACTTTGGCAGGCGAATTGAAGAAATCTGAGTGAAGCGTAACGTTTTGTGCTTAACGCTTGAATGAAAACTTTAGCCAAATAGCACACGAAAATAAACAGTACAAACATTTCATGTTCTTTGCGTATATTTTATTTTCAGAATATAGCACAACTAAATGAATAAAACACAAATACATACACTACAGATATAATCCTTTGTATTTACGCAAAACGAAACATTTAAGAATCGTATCATATACATTTATAGAAATGTAACATACAAATTGCAAAGTATACCCATTCATAGCTTTCAATTAGTTTTGTTAGCCGTAAAAAAAATATTATTATCATGTGTAATAAATTAACCAAAATAACGAAATAGTCGTAAATCAAAGAGTTAAAGTATGGAAAGATAATCTTGGGCAAAAAGAAATATTTTTCATGTATACATGTGATTCGAAAGATGATAGTAATTAAGATATTTTCACTTTTAAACGCGTTTACTGACACTTCTAAGTAGTAAAGCGTTATATTTAAGAAATACAAAACAAATATTAGTACATATCATTTATGATATCGACTACAATATCAAATTTGAATTGTTACAACTTTGTACGATTCCACACGACAGTTCTGTTGCATCGGTGTGATGGAATGCCTGAAGATAATGAAAGACGAAATCCGTATAGTTAGTAACAAAACTTGTGGAGTCCAAAGTACTAACAATTCAAATTAAATATTAGTATTTCCTATCAAAATATTTTTTAAATAATATGTATATATATATATATATAAATATATCAGATTAGGACTGGCTTCACTCAATAAGAATATTATCAACCAATACTTTTTTATGTGGATAAAATAGATTGCATATATTATATTAAATTTCCACTACGTCATACACTTTTCCGACCCGTGTGTCTAATGCTCTGAGTTTCTTATATCGAGTACGGTAATTATTGGTATTGCAATGCAAACAGTAACAAATAAAACATTTTTTTATTTTAATTTTGGCATAATTAATTATGTTTTAATATTTATTTGAATTAGTTTTTTTTTAAATAATATCAACACAATTTTAGTACCATTTCCACAGTATATTCATGATCAGGACTGACTATGCTCATCTCTCAATGCTCGCGAGGAGCGATCCTGATCATAATAAATAAACAGTAGAAATAGTACGAAAATGTGCTCTAATTATTAACAATAAAACACTGTTTGTATTAAGAAGTGACAGTAAGCACCAAATTAAGAAAGTAAGATGTGTCTTGATGTAAGCGATTTGAAGTTGTGGACCAATTTGTAATGGTAAAAATATATTTTATATGAATGTATCTTAGAATCCTAAAAGCTTCCCAGAAAAGGATAGAAATGATCATAAGTCTTGCTGGTTATGTGTGCTCAAGAGTCTTCAATTGAATAAATAATTACCCTATTGAATGGACAAATAAAAGAGAGGAAATTCCGAAAATAATAAGGACTGAATATTTTTTGATCATCTATAAATTTAGACGGAGGCAGAATAAAAGAGCAGACCAGTTGTGTACGCGACATTTTTTATTTTTGGACCTGTCACATATTTTTTCTTTATTTCATCCCTAATTGATTTCATTTTATGTTATAGCCGAAACTGAATAATTTAAAAAAGAAAATTTACATACAATTTTAGTAAATAAATTACATTACAATTGCAAAAATTAATGTTTTCTAACTGTTACATAGGGGTTTTATTAATGTTTTTTATAAAATAATTATAACTTTTGCAAAAGTCAATGGTGACTCTTTAGCATTACGAAAATATTTTATGATAATGCAAACATTTGTATTGTATCAAATAGTAAAATGTACTACGTATAGGGACCTTTATAATCCTTAATTGTTAATAAAATTATCGATTGAAATTTGTATTTTCGTTTCTTTTACTTTTGTGTGATGTTTATTGTGCGAACGTATTTTTGTATGAGATAAAATTCTTTACTTAGTTTAACAAATAACTCGATGCCATATTACTTGCAAAAAAACTTGTATTTTCAATATTTTGATTTCATCATTAAAATTGACTCATTTACTATAAAAAAATGATTTAGAGCACATTAACAACTACCAAGGCATTTTAAATTAAAAAACTTTAAAGATATAGCTTCAAATTCTTTTGATCAATTTTTTCCTTTAAATATACTAAGAGGATAAGATGTGTGAGTAATGAAGAACGAGCATATGGCTAATCACTCTTTATCATTTTTGCTCCGTTGTTTTAAAATAAGTTAAAAATGGATGATAAAATGCCCTTGTTTTTGATAATGTTTCACTTTAAAGGATGCAAACTTTTAAATATTGAGTAGACATTGAGATGACAAAAATTATTATATTTGTAAATATTACAAGATTCACTTCACATAAAAGATAATTGTAATTTCTTGAAGTGCGTTTTACAGACATCAGGTGAGACAATTTGCCCATAAAAAATATTACAGTAATAACAAATTCTTCTAAAAAAATATGATTCTAGTTCAGAAGACCATTGTCCTTATAAGCTTCTGCCTCAGAGAGCTACTGAAGCAGGCCACTGGCGAGTTATTAAATATTGACAAGTAAATTCGAAGCACGTACCATTCTATACGTGATCTCGAGGAGAGATTGATGAGAATATCATATTTAATCGTTATATCTAACCCCAGATAAAAAGCATGGTATATCGATACAGTTTAAATTAGTTAAAATCAAATCAGTATTTGGCCAAAAAAGTGTCAATTTTACCAGTTGGTGACATATTATCATTCTATGTACATATTCTTTTATAATTCTATAATGCATCTTGTTATTCAATGTGCAACTGTATAATAAAATTTTCAACGCGTTTTTTTACAAAAATGGTATTTACGATACATTAATAAATCTACTGCATACATTTAACGTTATTTCATTTCATCTTTAAAAATATTACTATGTATTCGAAATCTTATATTAGTTTGTTTTCAATACAAATATGTAACACATAAAATTTTTGTAATATTATAATAGTTACAAGCTTGTGTCAATCATTTATGTATCGAAAATGCATAAAGTTGGAACGAGAAATTTTATTCATAAATTATACATGTATGTATAGTTCGGAATCTCTTCGCAGAAGGGGTGAGATTTATTCACGGTATCAGGAGTTTATAAAGTTGTTACTTTGGACTTAAATCTGATAACACTGAATTACACATTAAAAACAGACTTAATCTGAGAGAAAAGTTTTTATACCTCCTGGTAGGATATATTGTTGTCAAACTTGGTTCAAAAACATCACAAAGTTTTTAGTGATTAAGTGTCCACATTCTTGACTTAAACGCGTCTGAGAAGTAAAAAAATAAACTGACTGGTAAGATTTTCGGTGATCTCAGCAAAATGTATATTTAAAATTTACCTTTCTATAGAGATATTTTCAAATATTTTTTTCTTTTGAATGGTTTGGCATATTTTGAAATAAGATGTAAGGTATTAAAAAAATGACATTTGGTGTTTTTTGAACAGTGTTGAAGGTTAAACAAACAATTTTAATAATATTTATAAAGCCATGCACGTAATTTTATAGAAAGTTTCAATTGCTAATATTTGATTTCATAAATTTAATTCCTTTATTACGTCACCCGATATTTAATTCTCACAGTTACCCAACAATTTGAGATAAGTAGGTATTTCTTAGTATAAAATTACTCAATTGCATTTTAATTAATTGATTATTTTTTGTATAATCTGTCATCAAAGACTCATTAACTGTTTTTAGTGTTTAATTATCACTTACAATTGAGTGTTATTATTTTTAGTTCTATAGTATTGAAAGTTATTTCAATTGTTTGCTTGGATCCCAGCCTTAGGATCTGGGTTTTTTTTTATAATTAAGTCTTCTGGTATATAACCGATGCTAACTGTTTATTGTGTGTCAGTTTTGTTGCATCCGTATAATAAAATGCCCGAAGATGCCGAAAGGCGAAATTCGAGCCGTTAGTGGCAAAACATATGGAATTGTATACATTTTCAACTAATCAAATTTTTGAAAAACATACAATGAAAATTTGTAAAATAATGTATGATACGTTATAGGGTTATCAACTAAGATAAACGGAATAAAGCTTAAATGAAAATTCACTTTTATCCATACATACAATTTACGATAATGCTGTTATTTCAATATAAAACTCAAAAAAGAGTCACTGGAAAATATTGAGATATGGTAACGAGGCAGTAAATTACCAATTGTTAAAAAGAGAAAAGGAATGATATCGTTTGTTATGTCATTCATTCGCGCTTACATACTTAAAAATCCATATTTGACAATAAATGATTCGCCGTAGGTAATCCATTCTGTCATTTTGATTAATGCATTGCCATATTAAGCATCAAATTTAAAATAGGGTGGCAAAGTTGAAAGAAAATACTGCAGTGTTGTAAAACGAACTCCATTTATCATCGTCCTTTCGCCATTTATGGTTCTTTTCGTTCATTTCTAAAACCATGAAAACTAAATCCACGTGTTGCGTATTTTATCACGACATTTCCTCTTTTGTGTTTTTTTTTTATTAAAATCAACATTTTTACAACTTCGACTATAAGTGAAATAATGAATATTTATAACAACTTACACGACAAGTCTAAAAATGTTCAGTCGAAAAAGTTTTTTGAACATTATACCCAAGATAAACTATCAGATACTAGCCACGAAATGTAGTGAAAATTCCTTTCCGTCTCGAGCCCTATCTATTGATCAATCGTCTCAGATGACTAGGAATACCGTGATAATAGTTGTTCAACACAATAATTATACTTTTAGAAGTCAGCTTTTATCTTCAAACCTCAAATAAAAAAAATACCATTTGATAAATAAATTCGTATCTGATGATATTCGACAAAAAATTAGCCCGTGCACCAAAGCTTCAAGAAAATAACATAAAATTATTTTTCATATAAATCTGAGGTACATAATTACTTTTTTGTTTTTTTTAAATAAACATATTTTTAGTACTTATTTTCACAAGATATTTTATTATCTGAACCGGTTTCTCTCATCACAATTTATGTTGTTTTCTCCACATGTTTATAGTGCTTGCGATGAACTAAACTGATCCCGATAATAAAATATACTGTGAAAATAAGTAGTAAAAATGTGTTTCTATTATTTTAAATATCACGCTTTTCCATCAAGAAGTAACAGTTTATACCATAAAACTATGTTATTAAAATAAAATATTTTTCTTTATTCATGTGTTTATCTGATATTAACGTATTATATAATACTTAACAGTACTACGTTCTTGTTTCTTTGCAAAAGCTCTGGTTTAAGATTGACACAGTAACTATCGCTTAGTTATTATATTATATTCTCCACAGCATTAAAAACTGTTGACAAAATAGTCATATTTTTTAGCGCTGTGGTAGTTACAATTATCGGTCAGAACAAATGCTTTAAAAATATTTGAAATACTTTTTATATTAATTTAATGAAGCTTCTATCATTTATTTTGAAAGTCGTGATGATACAAAAAAATGTTTAGAGTTATTTGATCCGGTCGGAATTTTATCCTTTACTACATACGCTTTATGAATCAATTTATGGTTTTGTAGAACAAACATAATTTTATATTTCATACAAACAATAAAAATGAATATTTGTAACGGCCGATAAAATTTGAGTTATTTGAATAATTCCGTAATATTTTTCTTGGTCCTGCTTTGGTGAAGTAAATTTGGTTTTTGATCGTGGCCTGATATCAATAAAACAACACTTTGATTTACATTATTATTCGATTTCGTGCACTGCATCTTTCATGAGCTACAAAACGTGGCCGGTAGATTTGTTTTATTGTTCTTCCCAATGCAAAATGTCTCCTCGCATTGTTGGTATGGCGAAAATAAAGATATTCCTTTATCTTTGGTGACAGCTGCAAAATAAAAGAAAAGCCAAGTTGTGCAAAGAGAAGATTTCTCTATATATCTGAATATAAATAAAAGCCCGCATTCGATTTCATTAGGTGTTTTAAAAACGTTTCATTTTTATTTTATACTGTAATGCTGTGCAGTGTCAGTTGTTGATAAAATCACGTCATAAAAATAATTTTGCCATTTAAATGAAACAACAATTTAGGCATTTTAAGTAAGTTATATTCAACACATTATTGAACAGGTCATCATTGTGAATAAATAAATTTAAAAAAAATTGAAATGGCATATTGATAAATATTGTCAAAATATTTATTTGGTCATTTTCACATAAAAACATAAAAACTAAAATATTTTTAATATACTGAAATGCAAATATGTGCGTTTTTTATTTAAAATTAAGCCGATCACTAGTTCATGACTAATTGTTTTCTCTAAAGAAAAAACGAAAGAAATCAAAATTTTGCATATTTTTGTGACTCTATTTTATTTTACATGCTCTTTTGAGTGTATTTGTTGTGTAAAAGTTATGAGGGTATTTCATGTTGACACTTGTATAATGTTATGTCAGACGCTGAAGCATAATGGCGGTTTGCATTCGGGAGGAAATTTGAGGTAAGGAAACGGACCAAGAAGCTCACTTTTACCTCGAAAACCGTATTAGGTTCGTATTCTTGGTGTCACTTTGCTATATTTCGGACGAACTCGAGGTATGTTTATTTTCGAATCTGTGAGATATTGATGTTCCTGAAAAAGCGATTGTTGGCTTTAAATCAGTGACGTGAATGGAACAAACAAAAAGTCGCCGCGCATAATAGAGAAACGAGGGCTTTGGTTGCAGAAAAGAGAAAACAAAGATTTTTCTTATTTTGAAAATATGTGAGTTCTGCTTAATTTACAAGGAAAACAAATCAAGTATCCATGGTGGAATATATATAGCGTTGTTGATTTTTAAAATAAAATTTAAAGGTATAAGCCCATTTTCTATTTTAAAAAGCCATGGGTACTTCTGACATATCAAAATGCTTTCCGACATTCCAACCCAAAAAAGCTGAACGTTGCAAGAGCGATGAGAAAAGATTTTTTTTATTCCAATTTTATTCAAAGAAAAATTATGAATCTGGGCGACAACAAGCTTTTTTAAGAGCTTTTGCAGAAATAATTCTCTTGGAAGAAAAATTTCTATTACTTTTACATTTGGAGCGAACACAAATAAAAAATAATTAATATTACAGCGGTCATATTTTCATTCATACTTTCAAGAAAACATTATGTTTTTAAAAAAAAATTTGGTGCACAAAGCAAATGCAGTGTATGTGTATTTGATTTTGTCATCACTAACCAAACGAAAATTAGCCTTAAAGTAGTGTTTATAAAATCGTTGAGTGTAAAAAGCAATCAAATAATTCAATGATTTAAAAAAGCAGACTTCACTATCTTTGCAATGGGAAAATAAGCGATTAACTTTATATGTCTCAGTAAAATCGTCAATGAGTTAATCAAATAACCCAAACTTATTTTTATGTCTTGAGATTATAGAAATAAATCTGGATAAGATGAAATAAAACTCATTTTTATGCTTGATAGGAAAAAATAAACAATATTAATTTAACGCTGTGAATAAAGATTAACCGAAATATTAATTGAACGCTATTTAATTATTGATAAAATTTATAACACTGACGCTATCGAGTTAACAAGAATGTGTTGTGTTGAAAATGTTCAGCTATGAACCGCATATCTTCAAAATTTTACATGAACTATGAAATAACTTTCAACTTTGAAAGTTATTTTTAATAAAATATTTAAATGTTTCTTTGTGATAATAAACTATAGGTGGTATATTGCATGGTTATACGAGACTTTCTAATCATTTTAAATATGCGTTATTAACATTACTACCAATTCGTGGTATTTAAAAAGATCTTTTATATCATATCCAATATTTACTTGCTTCTCTTTGTATCTGAAGACAATTTAATGAAAGTTACATTATATTCATATCTCGTCTAGCAGAAGCCAAATTTAAATTATAATTGAGTACTTTAAAGCCGCAAGTGTGTTGGATTGCTAAATTTATGTCCTCTCTTGTAATAATATTTTGCCCACAATGTTTCATATACATCAAGATTAGAAACGGTCTCAATGCTGGCATTACACAATCATTCATAATAATTCCATAGGTTTATTCAAAAGCTTTTATTAAGCACTGCGACTGAATTTTTACAAAGAAAACTGTACACAAAACCACACACGCGTTACTTTGGAAAAACATAAAAAAACTTTCTGGTTATGTATAAATTACGCTTATAAACATACTTAATATTGCTTTATAAATATTGTAAAAACAAGTGCTCGTTAAAATAGAACATTCATGGTAGTTTTTAAAGATTTAAGGGTAAGCAGGTTAATTTTTGATACGTTTTTTATGAATTTAATATTATATATTTCCAGCAAATTTTTTTTATATAAATTAATTGAGAAAAATTCTTCTACATATTTAATCTTTTGAGGAATCAAGAATAGGACATTATTCTTAGTAACATTCACTTAAAATTATTACAAACCAAAAAAACTACTGACTACAGAAAGAATTTATAAACCCAGTCGAAATGAAACTATAGCAATATCGGTTGGCTGAAGAGTTGTAGAATAAAAACCTAAAACTTTTCATCACATATATCATCTAGTTACCATACAAAAGTTTCATTACTGTTTGGCTTCAATTTATCATGTCTTTTTATTGCATTCCTATCATTAAAATGATGATTCTCTCCAAAAATTATCACCGCCAATAATTAAACGTTTAATGTTAATAATCTATTTTATCTATTGCAATAAATTTTTAAGACCGGTCATTTCAAGAAAGGGTCAATTAATGTCATTGATACGGTGGAAGATAATAATCGTCAACCGATTCTACATTAGAACTGAAGAAAGTGGATCCACTGATGTCCGTTTATTATCATCGTTTCACATTTATTTGTCAATAAAATCATATGATGAACATTTTATACGACATGAATTTCTGAGTTTTATGAAAAATAAATATTTACGCATAATCAAAAAATAAATGCTTGCAGATTTTTCCATAAAAAGAACAATGTGCTATGGGTGAAAAACAAAGTGTTACATTGAAGAAGTGTTTTTATCTTAAGGAATGCCAATTATTATTTTTAAGTATAGAGCAACCGAATATTTCAATTTATTTTGTAGCTATCAAAAAAATAAAAAAAGCTTAATACTTACTTAGAACTTATGTTTCAATAAAATCAGGAAAGATGACGCAAAGATTTACAATTTTATATTAACGTTATATTGTTCTCTCTACTCGTTTATGTGTCCAAGTTTGAAATATTCATATGGACTTTTTCATTAATTAATAATACGATCGATTTATCTTCATTGGCCGTCCTTGATGTTTTATTACCTTTCGTCATTTTATTTAACAAAAATCTTGATATTAGTATTTTGTTGCTAAATTAAATAATTTTTATTTATAAAATTACTACATAAAGTTTTAAGTACAGCAAAATGTTGTTTATTTTTTCCATTATTCATTTCAAAATGTAAAAATGAATTTAAAAAAGTAGAAACGTATAAGTTTTTCAAAAATCAAAATTACAGTAAAAACAATTTCAAAATAACAAGCTCATTTCGTTTTTGCTTGTGAGACAAAGAGCTTCCTGAAAAATATTACTATTGAATAAACTTATAAATACATTTGATAAAATTTGTTTTAAAAGTATATCACTAAAGGTTTCTTCGCGTCTACAGTATTTTTACAAACGTAGTAAGCGGTTTAGCTGTTTTTGATGGATTCTTTGTGATATTCTATGTGATAAATTTTGAATGAACACAGTATGTTTAAATGTTAACGAGTTATCGGCGTTAATTTTAAATTAAAGTCATTAAAATAACGTAAAGGAAAACCATTAAAAAATTACCTTAATACATGCTTTTTGCATGAATAAAGAGGGCAAAATATTAAAAAAAAGCTATGTACATAAGATATTTTACTATCATCTAGATCAGGGGTGGAGAAACTTTTCATTTCAAACGGCCACATTCACTTCATTCTTCTTCTTCTGATTCAACATAAGGCCGCAAATAAAACGTTGACCCCCCCCCCCCTATAACCTAAATACTTTAATTCACAATAAAAAAATTGTCAAAAGGTACTTTTAAAAAATCTTTGAAGAAAAAATACACATTTACAAATCTAATTTATCATATTGCATATTGTTTAATAGTGTTATACATAACATATGTAAGTATTATATTTAAAGAAATCATAATTTTTTTTTTTTTTTGTTGAGATCTATTATTATTGGCGTCTCATTCATTCTCATCTCATTATCAAGATATGTATCATAAGAAAAGTAATACATAATAAAGTACGCACATCATTAACAATATTTGTTGATGTTACAATTATCGAAACTCCAATGGCTAATTTGCTTGTTCTTTTTGTTAGAAAGCATTTGAATATTTGGTTAAAGCATAGAGATTCGCAGTATCCGTTGGTCTTCTAAGCGTAGATCAGTTATTTGAGTTTGTAATTTTGACTTTATTTACGTTTTATCAGTCAAAAGGCCGCACTAGAATAGCCAAAAGGCCGCAGGTTCCCCACGCCCGTTCTAGATCATTCTTTTGGTTATTTGAAAATTATTTTCGCATTTCAGAATGACAATTTTGTAGTAGCTACTCATGTTTACTTATACGAAATAAACGACACGTACAATACGCGTACTATGTAAATTCCTCTGAACTACTCAGTCAATTTTTATTATATTATATTTCTAAAAAAAAAAAAAATCTTTTTAATTATTAGAGTTGAACTAAACTTATACTCTTAAATTATTTAAAATTGTTTTCTTAATTTACAAATAATATTTATCACAAGGATATTGTTTATCGATTTAATATTACATTCAATTTGCTTAAAAAATAAAATTAACGCTGTATGATAGCATTATTCATCTGTAACCCAAACCAATGGGTTGAATTAAATAAACCAGATTTTAACATATGCTACTAAATCTACTGTTCATTAATTTTTCGACCACCAAGCTACAAGTTTAATAATAATATATTCGACCGGCAAGAATCACGGTTCGTTCTCATAGTGGTTTCCTATACAATCACCCTCGTTGTCGACCTCAAGGCTACGGTTTTCCCGCTCACCATGTCGTGCCGAGGTCGGATCCGCAAAATACAACCTTCAAAATAATATCCCGTCCTGCGGTTTCGGAATTGAAGCGAGTTTAATAACACAGATTCATAGCGCATCGTTTCCGCAGCTTACATATTATAAAGTTTATTTATGAATCCAGCGTAAAAATTTCAACGATATTTGTAAGATCAATTTGTACCGGATCTTAGCTTTAAATAGCTAGTTTTTGATACATTCATAACATATATATTTCTTACAATTTTTTTTTAATACTTTAAAATTACGAAATATTACGCTTAGATTTCTTATATTTTATATCAATAGTTGTCAAATACACCTTTAATTTTTAATTTTTTTTAATACTATAAAATTTTGCATAGTATGGATACATAATATATGACGTATATGTATTAAAAATTCTTTTTGAATATTTTTTTCAAAAACTTATAAAATATTTTATTTAATGTTCCACTAACTTTATAAAAAGAACGTGATACCAGTAGTGTCATATCCTAACAGAAGTGGGTCACTTCAAACATTTCACTTAAATTGCATGTGATATTCAATTTTAAGCTCTTCCTGAAGAATTATCTTGTCGCCTATCATTAATTAATATTATTGTTATTCGTGATAAAACAGATTTTAACTTTGTAAGATAAAATTTTAAATATTGTAAATTTTTATATTATATATTAAAAGTGTTAATCGCTTCCACTCAACCGATCGCTTAAACGTAGCGTAACGAGAGCGATTAGCTGATCACTTTCATTGTCTTCGTCTTATTCTTTGATACATATCCTCTTTTAAAAATGAGCGATTGAGAAACTAAATTACAAGCGAACATGGCTCAAAAAACAGTGTTTGAGGCATGGAAGTAAGCATGTTATCTCTCTAAATGTATTTCTTTTTCTTCTTAAAAAAGTAAGCTATTTTTAATCACTTCTGATATACTATAAGATATACACTCAATAAAAAATAGCCCATGCAATCATATCTAGGTAACATAATATGATGGGCATCATATTGTGGTTTTGATATTATAACAGGTCCGAAGTAGGCCAAATAGATCTGAAGGTTACATTTTTGTCTCGAATAATGTGGGTTTATTTAAGTCTCATTTACTGAAACTGAAGCTAGTGGCGCAGACACATGTAAAGCTATTGAATAATATATTTCCTTGTTTTATTATAAATTGAAAAAGAATAGTTTGTTTATGCTCACTACTAAATATGTTAACGTCATATGTTTTGCATGGTAACAAAGAAATATAAAAATAATTGCTTAATTTCATCATTTTGCACTTTTTTATAGATTTTTATTTAACTGTTAACCCATATTGTATTATTCTATGCGTAAAAATAAGGCTTGCAATTTTCCCAATAAAGATATATTGATAAAAATTTCACCTCATATAACCTTTAAGTACCTCAGCTTAATAAAAAAAAAAATTCCTATTAATATTAATTACATTATTATTATTACAATTATTTGATTATTACAATTTTATATATGATATGATTTTTGAGAAATTAAACTTTATCGGCCAGCTTAAATATGAGTAAAATAATAACTGAATCTATTTTTCGTAATAAAAAGAAATGAAACGATTTTTCCTTTAATTTGCGAAGACAGTTTTATTATTATTTAATTGGAAAAGAAAATTAAAATGTGAATGAAAAACTACAAGTGTTGTTTTACATATAAAATATAACGAAATATAAAATAAAAAAAATCTAATTCAAAATATCCACCTCAGCAAACTTGAATCATATAATTTATGTGTGTTTTCCCAAAAATGAATATATTCACAAATGTTCATTTGAATGTATATAACATTTTCAGCAACGGTCTTCAAACATTTTAAAAACATTGATGTAAATTGGATTGTTAACAAAGTAATTTTGCTCTGTCAGTTTATGGTTACAATGATATTCAGCTTTATTTATGATACTGAAATAAACAAAAGCTTGGTAACTTTTGTCTTATTTATTAACTGACATACGAATGAACGAAAAAATCCTCGACTGTATGGCTCTATTTTGTATCACCCATTGAAGTTGGTTACAGTAACATAAAAGCTGGCATTGAAGCTTACGCAACACTAAGTTCAGTGGTGTGCCACAAATTGGCTCAAAAATTGTATACTTAACAAGATGTCTTTTGAGTCACATAGTAATAGTGTAAAAATAGAACTAAAGATCGAATTTCGTTTCACCAAAGTTAAGTTGCTTGAAAAATATAATAACGGATTGATCGTCTTATTACACTTATACTTATAAAAAAACGTCTGAATCTTTACTAAAAACGTTTGATCGAATGGTGAGTTCTTAATACAGAAGCGTTGAAATAGTATATTCTATAACATATTACAACTTGAAATTTTCACCATAATGATGTGACTTATAAATATCTTGAATTTTAACTTATCAAATCACTATGGCTAAGAAAAAGTTTTTTTTTTATTTTCGTAAATATCGATTTAAAATGACAATTATCTATTATGGTCAGTTACAAAACGCATTGGTGATTTGTATTTACCGATCCAGCAACCCGGGTTGTTTATTTTAAAAAAACCTCACTTTTAACGTGTTAATGAAAGGCATGATATTTTAAATAATAAAAATATGTTTATTTAGTACTTCTTTCCACAATATATTTTTTGATCAGGACCGGTTTCGCTCATCGTGCGCACTATCAACTGAATCAAATGATCAGTTGATAATGCTCGCGATGAGCGAAACCGGTCCTGATCAAAAAATTAATTGTGGACAGAAGTATAAGAAATGTGTTTTTATTTTTTAAAATTAAAAAAAAACATCCCTATATATTTTTTTAAATGATTAAATATTTTGTTATTAATCTCTAACTATCTTCTATCAATGTTATATATATTCAATGCATTCAATAAATTACTTATTTGTAAAGAAAAAAATACCGGTAGTTGACAAATAAATCAAAACTTACATTTATATTATACAAAGCCATGAAATAATTGAGACGTTTAAAATAGTTGGATATGGAATTATCAATCAGTTAAATTAAAATAATTATTATTTGAGAAAGTTAATAAAATTGATAAAAATGTTAAATTATTTATTATATCAATTACAATTCTCAATGTGTATAATTGAGTTATTAGCTAATTTAATTTCATATTGAGTAAAGTATTTTCATTTTTATCTTTTTTAAAGCCTGTAATGTTCAAATCAACATTGCTGTTATTTTTTTTTAAATTTAAACCAAATAACACTGATATTGTTTCTGAATGTCAAAACCTTTTGTAGAAAGCTCTTACCGTGCACTGCTGCGGTTCACGTCATTCGATACAACGAACAAAACTGGTACCGATCCAAGTAAGTTTGTCCGGATGTGCTTTACACTTTCAGTAGGTATATCCAAGTAAAGTTGGGCTCTCATCCGTTGCTAGTATTATGCTGATAGTGTAAATATAAGTAAACATGTTATATTTATTTTTGTTCACATGATTTATAAATGTCCCTATTGTTCTAACTCAATCGTTAAAATGAAACACAAGTCACTTTAAATAAATATTATACTCTATATTATAGCAGCGTGAAAATTACGTTTCCTATAAGAGATACTTATTAATATCTTTAAAAATATTTTCAAATATAAGACGATGGAACAAAAATATTTAGGCAAAGACACTTGACGACGATAGAGTACAGCAGTAGATAAGTAACACGATTCAAATTTGATATATGTGCAACTTATGATACATATACCTTTTTTTATATTATGTGATGACATCATTCTTGCTTGCCAGAACTAAGTAATAGTTTTCTATAAAATAATTCATTTGAACAATGATTATAAATATTTTAGTGACGGAGCAATAACGAAAACTGTTTAATTTATGATGTTGACTGATTGTGCTTGATGGAATTTCAATATCACGGATGCAAAAGAACTGACAGTCATCTCTGTCGAATCCGTGTCATAGAATGCCTGAAAATACTGAAAAGACGAAACCCGGGTTGTGAGTGACAAAACATGTTGAATCGTAAATAGTTTTAACAATTCAAATTTTACTGTTTATTTGTCAATATTGTTAATTCTACGTGTTAAATGTTTTTGTTTTATTTAGTACTCAATTTCATTTTTACTATTAAATAATTATTTTAAGTTTAAAAAAATTTAATGGAACGATACAAAGTAACGTAATGCAATAAAAACCACATTTTTCTTCATAGTTTGATAACTCACCTGAAAAAATTTGAAGCGGAAATTAGGTACTCGTTAAAATATTAAAGTATATTTGACTTTCCGGAAAACAATGGTGTCGTAAAATAATTTTTAAACTCCAAACCATAACGTTCTATTTAAGTGTTTCATTATGGAACTGTGGTGTTTTTATCTAGACTCGCAAAGGAGCAACTATAAAAACATCGTAAAAATGACTAGGAGATAGAAGAGTGCTGAGAAACTTTCGGAGGCCGCTGTAATAAATCATCATCAATTTCGGTTGCCATCAATGTCTATTACTGAATCGAATTATTCAAATATCGAAAATAATTTACATTCAATAATGATACTGCTTGAAGAAAGGTTCCAATTTCATATAAACTGCAAATTATTTCAAGTCATATTTAATATTTGATCAGAATATGTATGTTACCACTTTCAATTAATTTAAGTTAATATTCACAAATCTCACATAGTGCGGGATCCATTTTTAGGTAGATTGTTTTTCAATATAAAAATTTTTGATGCAGATATAAATTATCTTTGAATAACTATTACATACAATTTTTACAAAGGTAAGATAAAAATCATTGTCTGTTAAAAAAATCATTACTTTTATGGAATATTTAAAGTAATAATGTCCCATTAAATCAGTGAAAGGTTGAAAATGTACTATAAAAAAATTTACTGTCTCTAAAACACATAAAATTATTATTATCTTGAACCTTTGATTTTCCAACTGTCATAATTACGGTATATTGCATCTTAGTATCGAAATGAAACAAATGAGACTTTCCCTTCTGGTCATGTTCTTTCTGGCAATAATCGTTTATCTCTCTATCTTTTTTATAATAAATTAAACAGCCGATATTTCCAAAGCTGAGGAAGTAATAGAAATAAGTATTGGAAAATTATTGTATATGTAAAACTTGCTTTTGAGCGTTTGTGTTGCTGTGTTCATATTATATAAAAACCGCTACGTACTTATGTTGACCGTAGAATAAGAAACTTAAATAACTGAAATTCGAGCTTTACAGAGTATCATATCCATAAACTTCTCAATCACTGCCTTGGTATGACACCGCGGGATTGGGTTATGGCTTGAGTTGTTTCAAAACTCACCCTTTGAACATATTAAATTATTTAACACCCCTACCAGCCGTATAAAAGTCTCATTTGCATTTTTAATATTATATGCAAAAATCTTTTAAGCGAACTTTGCACATTCGCTCTAAATGGTAAAGTGCCCATTGTATTAATGAATTCACTTTATCAAACGGTTAAAATGCCGTCTTTTATTTGATTGTCTAAATGAGCTTAATTTTATATTCAATTATACAAATTAAATTTTCCAGCTCGTACCTATGCGGCCTTTGAAAATATTCCATTATTATAATGTGATTTTCATTTAGGTTTTGTATTAATTATTCTGTTATCTATGACTTGGTGGTTCAGTTGCTACATAAAATTCAAAGCAAAAACTTTATTAAACATGAAATACATTTCTGCATTGAACAGAAAGAAAGCTCCTTTTCACTAATAGTTGAATTTAATAACTAGAGTTGCGCGAGTAATGATACGACTTTTTGATTAATCAGTAAAACTGTGTTAAATTATTTTAAAGCTGGATAAAACTTCTATGTGGTTCGTTATAAACAGTATGTAAACCGAAAAGGGTAATGATCAAACACAGAAAAGGCAGAACCTAATATAAAAGGAACAAACGTTTTTAACATTTAAGGGAACATAAAAAGAATCATAGGACACAATTACACCGAGAGCGTGAAAAAACGTGGATACAGAAAATAGTAGTCTGTAAAATATTTATAAAAGTCTTGTTTTAAAACTTTTGAGAAAAGAAGTTGATTCTAAAAACGAAATTCCTCCGTTCGTCATTTTTGTCGATTTTTTTCAATGGTATGAAATTCCAGAATTTGACATACGCTATGTGATTATCACAATTTGTAAATAAGGATATAATTTAATTCATAACTATGTCGTATTTCTTATTGCATATTGAAGTGTTGTGAAAAGCACATGATGTCATTTGAAGTACTATAGAGCAAGGTTTTATTAAATTTTACGTTCATTCAAATGAAATTCGTTAACTTATAAGAATTCAAACAATTTTAAAATAATATTATTTGAAGAAAAAAAACTATTATTTTGTATAAAAATACTGCGAGCTTAAGAACGACTTTCTTAAGCCATGCTAATATAAACCATATAACCATACTCATAAAAAAAAATCTATTACAGTGATTAAATTTGAGTAATTAGTTTCCGTGAACTTAAAACCACACCAATAGTCATAAGTAAACAATGTAAACTAATAAAATCATAATCCCCTAGTGCGCAGAGCTAGCCCTTTGCAGCCTTTATATTACATCTCTTGGGTCGTAATAACAAATTCATTAACAATTCCAAGTATTGAAAATTGATAGATTCGTTGGTCAAAAAGCAATTTTCAATTTATTTACAGAATTTGCGGTGATCCCTTACAAGAGCTGTACGTACCCTATTAAACTATTTTCAATAAATGATATTTTTTTGGACTTGCATTTAAAAAGTTTGATGGCTTCATTTTTATATTTCGTATTTTTTTGCATTCACAAGCCAAAAAAGGCCATTCAAAAAAGGAAATTCAAAATTTTCACGACTATGTTTCAGTATAGTAATATAAAGTTATTTCCTTAGGCCCTTTAGTCTGTTTGGTTGCAAATTCTCATTCAAAAACATTAATGTTGAAAAAAAATCCATTGATTTTAATTAATATTAATATTTTTTATTCTATTTCAATTATTTAAGTAAAAAAAATATACAGTATTTTGCTCTTCTATGCGATGATGCCCCAGGTGCTCAAAAGCAACCGCATGGAACTGCACCTGAAGCTAATTAAGTTTAAAATTACACAGCTCACTGGAACTGTAATTATAAAGTTTCAGAAATACGGCAGAGGCTTGCGGAACTTCTTCATTGGTTATGGAATCTCAATTAATTGCGATATCTTTCGCGCGATTTGAGGTGAAAACTTGTGACATTTCTAAATTCTTTGTAAATAGCAAAATTAACTAGGGACTTTTTGGAACTTTATGTAAATTGAATGTGGTGTGAGTTGACGTAAATTCGTAACTGAATGAAAACGAAATAAAATAAACGTTTATTTTTGGAAGTGATTTCAGTCTCATCTATCGCTAATCAAAATTGTGAATTTTTCAGATATTAAATTGTTGAGTTTTTGATTTAGTTATTTTCACTATTTTTTGTCATTTCATAATAATAATAAACAATTAATTGTCAACCAAGCACCAATTTACATTTTAGCAAGTCTATGATTTTAATTTCAATTGAAGTAAATAAAATACGTGGACGTTACCATTTTTTTTACCACAGTATTTTATCATTAGCCAATATTCAGCACAACTACGGTTATATTAATACTTATCAGGCTTTCACTAATCCTTTCAGTTTGACGTGAAAAGTGTATAAAATTTCACGTAATACTTTTCCAAATATTTTTTTATTAAAAACTACCAATTTAAAAAATAATAATAGCTTTGATAAACCAACAGCTTATAACATACTATACAGAAAAGATATACTTTTTTATGTTCATAAAAGAAACTGTCAAAAAGGGGACATTTTCTTCAACAAACATTTTCAATCTTTTATGTGTGCAAGATACCAGAATTATATGTTGTATGAATACTGAAAATACACTTAAAAAGCAAAGGAAAGTTTCCTTTTTTACTTACCCAAAAAATAAAGACGATACCGCAATATACTTGAATATTACAAGATAATGTTTAAATGATAGATAAAGAAAAAGACAAAATTCAAGTGTATCAAAAAAACAAGACATGTTTTTGTAGCGTTTGTCTGTCAGCCAAATGTGACTTAAATAAACCATTCGATCCAAACCAATTCGGCAAAGTGTATGTATGATAGTTCTGTTTGATTTTACTTTCAAATTAAATTCTCTGTTCTTGTGTCAACACCAATACAACTTCGAGTAATAAAATATTCGTCTTATATAAAAAATATTGATTATTTATAGATTTTAATCTTTAGCACTAAGCCAAGTGAATCAATATTTTATTTAAAATAGTAGTACACAAAATTTTTACTTTTCATATCATAGTAAAAGAAAACCGATTTTCATATTAAAAAAAATATTACAATAAATACATAGAACGTTTAAAATGTTATCGTGTTATTGTAGTGATTCTAACTTTAAAAATATTGAAATATTAATTGAGTCATCAAGTGTCAGAGAGGTTGGGAAATATATAACTTTTTAGCAACATTTCAAAAACCTTAGCCATCTTTATGCTATATAATATAATATATTTTACTTTTACTGATATAAATCGAATAATATTGATTAATTTAAAGCCATTTGATGTTTTAATAATTTAACATTTCCCGTTTCAATTATTTTAAAAACATTTTTTCATCTAATTATAATATTTAATTATTAGCATGCTTTTCGATGAGGTTGGCTGAAAATGATTTTATTTACTTGGCACGTTTCTGAAAACCGCAATATTTGAACCAAAACCAAAGACTGAAATATTTAGGCCTACGTTAGAGGTTGGTACGGTTGTGCATGAGCAAAGCAGCTATAATATGTAAGCATTTTCCTTGTATTGATTTAGTATGTTCAACCCAGTCGAGCATTTGGCATGTGTCGACTTAATGGATAAAGGGTCTGAAATAATATTACGACTTAACTTGACAGACTAAACATAAGTAAACGTCACACAGGTAAAATTGTCTTTTGATAATCTGACACTACATAAAATAATATCCGTTTTGTCCAAAAAAAAGGTGTGACAACTCAAAAGAAGTACATTTTTTCGAATAAGCTTCACGGTAACTAACAATACCAAAATTTTCTATTCTTAGTAAAGCATTTGTCGACCAACGTCCTTTAGTCAGGTGTTTTGATATGCAAAATAACCATTGTGATGTTAAATATATCGAATTACATGATAAGAAAATAACGTGAGATAAAGTATTTTATTTTGACTATCAGGTGGTGGTGGCGTTAAACGTCATTTATCTTATCCAATTGGGGGACTAGTGTTTGAAATCCATAAGTTAACAACGCGACATTTTTTAATTTACTTTAATATTTGTATCTGAACTCATCTTTTCCTGTATAATATTATCATAGAATAAAATAGAAAACAATCATATTAAATTATTGAGTATTTAAGGTCAACTATTATTTTCATGAAAGTGTATTGTTAATAAGTTGTAAATTAATTCCATAATTTATTTATTCAATATGAAATTATGACTTTATCTTTTTTTGATCTTTATTTTCTATCTGAATTTGATTTTTTAATACAAACTTTAAATCCTCATGTCAGTTCTTATATATTGACTTTACTAGCCTAAGCATATAATTATCTGATTTTTTTCCTTTTTGTCGAACATTTGTATCACTCTCGTTATATTTTTAGTATAAAAGAGTAAATTTCCCAGAAAATCAGATTGTTATACCTGTGTCAATTTACACCTCCGTCAGTTTGCTTCAAAGAGAAAAATAGATGTGGAGTTTGGTAAAGAAAAACGTAGTGAGAAAACACAAGATCGAATGATCGTAAAAGAAGCATTGAAATGGGGGTCGTGTATTCAGGTAGTATATTTGAACAATCGGGTCAAGATACGAGACATTTTTACTACTTTCATTCGAAATATCCGTTTATACGATTTTAAACGTGGAATTAAAATATTTTATTATATTCATCATAGACCACCAACACAACTTACATTTCTTTAAAACTGATTTCCATATTATTGCTAGTCAATAAATACAAATATACTGCTATTTATTTTGTACTTAAAACTTCATTTTACTATTTTATTAAAACTAACAGACTAACAAACAATATCATCAGAAATAGAAAGCGATAGTTTTTTTTTTATTAAACCTTTACAATTTAACAAGTTTATCACCACTGTTTATGCATACGGTATGAGATAGTTTTTTTTTTGTCTAAGCTGAAATTTGTAAATCCATCGGATATTGCAATGTATTTTTTCCGAAATTCAGATTCCCAGCAATGCACTTCAATGTTATTGATATGATAATTTTTATGAAAAACAATGATAAAATATTCTTTTATTTGTGGTTTCTTATGTAAGCTAGATATGTTTTGTGTACATTTTTAATAATATATTGCAAAGACACCGTAGTGTGTTGGGTGGTAATTATTCAGCATTTCAAAAAAATACAAGTTTCATATTGAAATATCTTAATAATGGGAATTCGATGAAAAAATGAATATAACATAAAAAACACTAATTTTTAAATTGCTAATAGATGTAGGTTTGATATTAGATTGAATGGAATTTATTATTTGTAATATATGTTTGCTTGGTGCACATCACCTCTTAAACACATTAATTCTTCGAACGTTACCTTAGAAACTAGTGCCATATTTCGTCATAATAATTATGTGTTAGATTGATGCCTATTGTAATAAAAATAGTGAGTAATGAAAAATCTTCAATATTGAAATAAACAACAGCCATTATTAAAATTATCATTTAAATCACAGTTCGGAATTATTCACGTAGAAATATATTTCATTCAGCTACGCCTCAAATCCACAGCATTGTCAGTTGTGAATAAAAAAAACGTTAGTAGTACGTAATGCAGGGTTGCGTCGCATATAAATAACTTTCAATATATGAAAAATCCCAAAAAAACGTCGCTGAGAAATATTAAAGAACACTTTTGACATGATTTTAATTGTAATAATTTTCGTTTGACTAGTAAAGTGAACTTGTTAAGCAATATATTCTGTTCTATTATGTGTAATACTGTAATATTAAATCATAATGCAATTTTTGAAGACACGTAACAGTTTTTGCGCCAAATCATTTTGGATTCTATAAGAAACTACTAGCTTAACGGTGGAAATAGTTGTAATGTATTTTAGATTTAAATAATAAAAACACATCAGTTAATTAACTATATTGTGGAAATAAGTACTTAAAATGTGTTTAAAAAAAATCTGTTGTCATTATTATTTCGTATATACAAACGTTTTTTATTATGTGACTCTTTCTTCTTCTGAATAAAACTACCGTATTTTAGTATTAAATTTTTGTTGTGCCAATATGAAGCTCGATATTTGTTGTTAAAAGAAAAATAGTCAGAAAGAGTATGTATTGTTTATTTTTAATATATGAAATAGTCCAGTGTCCGGTTCATTAGTTAAATGGTCTACATTACATGGTCATAGCATTGTACCAAATCTTAGACATCTAACTGACAATAGATTCGTGCTAGATGGTAATTTATAGGAGTCTCCTCAGACTGATGAATCATTTAATTCAATATTTATTTTTATTTTTAAGTTCAACCACACATTCCACTGAAGTATTCAAAAAATTCACGGTACTTTCTAGTTCAAATATTAGTAATAAATATTCCAAGCATTTTTTTAATTAATCTAATAAGCATTTCTAATATTTTTTGATTTCTGTTTACCACCTATGATGATTTATTGCTAGAATTTGTAGAATTAAATTATTTGATATACAACGTATGATTATTTAGTCGGTTTCTTAAATTTTAACTTTTATTTTATAGTTATGTATAAAAAATTAAGATGTGTGATATGAAATGAAGTTTAAATATCATCTATTCAAAAAATCTTTTCTGTCAGAGTGCTTTTATATTTTCCGTAAGAGTGCTTTTATATCATTGCTAGAACTTGATTTAAATATAATCGCGAGGTATATTAGTTAGAAACAACTATACATTTAAAAAATAATTGAGTTTATGGAAAACATTCACATTAAATTCTGACTTCAGCATAATTACCGTTGCTTTTATAAATTTAGCTGAAGTTATTCTTTAACATACCAGTGATATAGGAAGACTTTCCTGCGTGTAATTCTACGGTTGTAAATAAAAAGAATTTATTGTTTATAGTAAAGAGGTTATGTCATATTATTCAGATAAAATTTAATTGTGATTGAGTTATTAGCTTAAACATAATTATGAACTTTTAACATTTATGAAAGAGCTTTTTTAAAAGAAACATGTTAAATATGCTTTCTTTTTATTACCTATACTATCTTTTATTTAGTCGAGTTATAATATTTATAAGTAGATTTTTATTATACTTTTGATTGCAAATCTATTAGGATAAATTATTTTATTAGCAGTGAAAGATATTATTGTTATTCAAATTGTGAAAGGTTATCGCGCTATAAATTTATATTATCAATCATTTATTGATTATTCACATGCAATCTACTACTAGAGGGGTCGCATTTCCTGTACAATCATAAAAAAATCATTGATTAATTCGTTCGAGTAAGACATAAAAATCCATATAAAATCTCTTATCAGTCCCAGCGTAACACGGGAGGCCATAAAATTTATCGCCGAGATTTTTGTTTGCGGGATACAATCTGATAAGTGTTTAGGTAGAGCAATAAAAAAAATCAGTAAGGCGTCATAGGAATAAGAAAACGTGGCATACAAATGCCCCAGCATTATTCAATCTTACGCTACGCGGATTCTGTATTCGGTACTTTACTCAATTTACCATTGACGTTCGCTCATTTTAGAATAATTCGGAAAGCAATTGCGAATGATCACTTTACGATTTATTAATATTATAAATGTATATTTTAAATGTAAATTTTAGGAACTTTCGAATAAGTTTTACTTTATAACACTATATTATTACCAAGAGTACGTAAAAGAGTTGACTAGTTTTTTAATTGTACAATCTTCTGCTGTCGATTTGAGTTTGAAAACTTCTTATATAAACAATCATCTTCTATAGACCGATTGATAGTTAGTCCTTACGTTTTTTCTCTAGAAAATCAATGTTAGAAAGATTTATTAAAGATTCTACCATAGAATAAACAAAATCGATAGAAAATAACAATCCTTTAATTTTTCAACCTAATCAAATACTTAATGCACATGTGTTGTCCTACAAACATCATTTTTAGATTAACACCACTTTATTCAAACAACCATATATAATGTTCAAACAATATTCTATGAGCAAAGATACTCTTCAAAAAATCATAATAGCACTATTTACTTTCCTAGAGGAGAAAGTCGGATAAAATATCTGTTGTAATAACAGATTCATTAAAACACTTGACCCTTTGATCTCTCGGTTTCAGTTTGTAATGCCACTGTTCCCAATTCACTGAAAGTCTGACGGGCGAAATATTTTCAAAAGAGAGAAGAAGGGTGGCGAATTATGTCGCGCATAACAAGACACTCACCGTCTGGTTGGTGTCCTTGAGGGAAAAAAGAATGAGGCTAAAGAAAAAGTATCCTTTAATAATATTCCAGCAAATGGTTTTCAGATATCTATTTAGATCGGGCATTATGAATCCACATTTTTACTCCATATAACACAATAACTTTATTGTTTTCTTGTAATTTCAAAAGGTTTTTTCTGTTTCGTAATTGTTTGGCATCAATGTCTTAATATTGGGTAATTAACAACGCTTGAGTAGCTGGGACAATTTATGTCATACTTCACCAGCTGTTTCTCTTTTTTCTTTAATGATATAAAAGATTTATTCATATTTCTATTTAGGATTTTTTTTACTTTTATTCAGATTTATTATAAAGGCCCTGCATATTCATTTTACCTCTTTGATTGTATTCAAACCTACGTGAGCGAGTAAATAAGGATACATTTATACAAATTTTCGCCCATACAGTCAAAAGTATAATATATTCACGATTGAAAAATACCAAAAAAAAGAAGCGATGAACCAAATACTTTTAAAACAAATCAAGACAAATGTAAAAGTTTAACATAAATTTTATAAAAATGCATTTATTATTTAGGTTTTTCATGAAATAAGAAGAAATCCTATTCCAAGTTTTATAAAATATTGAACCGTTTTTTTTTTTTTTTAATAAAATTATTTTTATCTGATTTGTTAAAAAAAAATTCAAACAAACTTATAATCAAAACTGTAGATAATTTAGAAAAAATACTTTCCTATTCATTTTCTATACTAAAATGATAAAAATACCTCAAAGATGAATAAAACCTCATAAAATTTGAAATTCAAAAATCAGATTTTTCCTATTGTGTGTACAAAATAAATATAATAAATTGAAACAAATCTCATATTAAAACATTGGTTTCTAGTCACTGGAATTAGACGTAGAGGCGTAACCTAGTTTTGTTTATTTAGATAAAAAAATACGCTTTCATAACAGTGAAAAAGAAAAGGACTCTCACTGCTAAAACCGTAGAAACGTTTCAAGAATACACTTCTGCCGTAGAATTGTTCTATAATAAAAGGCTACAGAAATTTCATCTCACTCGTTTGAAACAGAAGCTGTATATATATTTTTGTTCTTGGGCATCTTTTCTATACTTCATTTACGCAGTAGTAAAACGGTGGCCATTGCGTTTTTGTTATAACATGCGGATGACGTGTAGAGAGAAACCTAGCACACAGTAGTAGGGAAGCGCGGAAACGCGTTCACGTGTGGAAAAGGCGGAAAAACAGCGTTTGAAGGATTGTTTGCTTGCTCAATGCGACAGCGTGATTCATCCAGAATTCAATTGCATTCTTATAGTACACTCGTTTTATCTTTGTTAAGAAGTTTTCTTTCGTTTATCATGCTCTGTTAACATATCAACCCGCTCAACCGAGATACGTTCGCAAATGAAGTTAAAACGTTGCTTATACTCCGCCAGCTAATATGTTTTTATTGTAATGATTTTATGACTTAAAACGATGAAAAAATAGCAATGTACATATTTATTCTACAGCATATGGTCAAAACTAAATATCTTACCTATAGAACTATTGTTCTTAAAAGGACGTAAGCCGAAATAGTTTTCAACTATATATTTTATCAATTCTGTAGAAGTAAAACATATTGCTATTTTTCACCGTGTTATTATGGGCTTCACCAAGTAAATGCAAATTCAATCAATATTTATGACTAACCTTTATTAAACCTACTAAAACTAAGCGAGTCTTCTTGTTGAAGCTATTAATTTTATAGCTATTTTAAGAGGTGTTATATCCTTTGATCACATGTTGCATAATTTTGTACTAAATTGTTGAAGTTTGAACATAAGAATCAAGTTTTCGTATACTCATTGTTTTCGTTGTATAAAAACTACTGTAGGTTTTTAATTAAATTATCAATTTGAGCAACAAAATACTGTCAAAGTGAATTTGATTATGCCAAGACATAATACCACTAAATGATGCATGAAATAATTTTTTATTAGATTAATCCACAAAGTTTTGAAGGCAGGTAAAATTTCAATGTTGGGAAACAAATTTTGATTAATCAGGGTAAAACTACTCTGAAAATCATGACTTTGAGTACACAAGAAATGATAATTGTAGTTTACGTAAATGTTTCGGAAATATTAAATTTTGAAATCAACTGAAAACAAACTTGTGTTTCAGTACCCAACAAACAAGACCTTTAACATCACTAACAGCATAACATAATTTCACTGTAGATATTTCTGTCAAGTATGATATAATTGTTTTTTATGTTTTTGTTTTATTTCTGTAATATAATAATGTGTTTATATAATCTATTATAACGATAATATTATTTATTCCAAACATTCTCTATCAATACAATATAAATATTTAATCACTATTTACTATGTAAAACAATATTTGACTAGTCAAGGTCATAGAAAATTTTTATCTGGTGATAAGTTTCTTTACAAAAAAATACTACAAATATACTTCAATGTGCAAGTATAAAAAATATTAAAAAGCCATTATGTATTAATATAACAAAGCAAAGATTAATTAAATCACGGTGAAAAAATAACCATGTATTTTAGTTTTTTTTATAGAACAATGATGTATTATTTTTCACCGTATCATAATGGAGTTCTTCATAGTAAATGCCAATTCAATCAATCAATTAAATCAGTTGATAAGTTGATATATTATACTGTTTAGTGTCTTTCAACTATTATATAATAAATTCAATCATGCTCATAAAATACAGAACAATTAATCACATATTAGTATTCAAAATAATTTTGCACACACAAATTATACTCTAATAGTATATGAGATTACGATAAATTATGTTAATTGAAATTGAGAAAAAAATGTTATCCTATTTGATAGAATTATCTTTTATCACACATTTACGTATAGTTAAATGGAAAAAAAAACAAAAGAATGTTTCATTAAAAAAGCACGTTGTTTTATACATCAATGCAAATAATGGAGGCTGAAAAGGTAACATAATGAAAATATGCCGTTAGAGACGATGAAAAAGAATGAATGAAAGAAGCGGAGGAAAAAATCTTTCGCCTCGCCGGGTTCGTATCAAGTCACAGTAGCAAGGCAAGTGAGGGAAGTAATGGAGGATTATAGACAAAGAAGGAAACCAGATACCCAGAAGAAGAAAACACATCGTCGGGTACTTCTTTTCCCGCAATAATAAATATCGAAGGCTTATAGGAAGTACGCTATCGCTCTGAAAAAATCTCTCTACAACGTGAGGAATGTTATTTATTCGGGAATTACACACAATTTGGATCTAAATAGGTAAACCGTGATTTGTAATGTAATCGATTATGTAGTTTCTTTGTTTAATTTGCTTAATTTTTTATCTTTTCAAATGGAAATTGTGATTGAAAAGGGAATATTCTAAAACTTTGTAAACATAGAACAATTTTAATGATTTAAAATCAATTATTTCAAACGAACTGTATACAGTTTTGTTGTTGTTGATATTTTGGATATTTGAACTAAATGTTGATCGAAACATGTTTTTTGTAGCATTTTATCGAAAAATTACTTTTGGGTTTTTAGTTAACCTGAATATTTTATTACTGGTATATAATTTTTGAGAATTTTGAAATATTGTTTAAAGAGGAAAATATTTTACAGTAATGAAGTTTATCAAACTTCCAGCAAAGTGATGTTAAAGAAAATGGTTGTATTCGTATAAATAAAATACTTTAATAACTGGTAAGATAATTAACAATAATAATTATTAAAATTACCGAAAATATTGTCAGATATTACATTTTAAATATTAGAAAGCTTTTATAAAGCAAAACAAGCTTAACTTACGTCATATAAGCTTGAAAATTTTTTCACTTTACGCATAAACGTTCATGTTAAAAATAAGAATGGGTGCAAATTGTTTGTATTTTAATTTTTGGCAACCCTTACCAAAAGTCATTACTTTAACTATTATTGTCAGAGTGGCAAATATTGAGCACGGTCGCATAACGTTAACCGGATATGGTAAGAGTTTTATTTCAACAGCGGAAATAGCTTTGTAAACATTTAAAGATCTGGATCCCTTACAGAATTGTCTCTTATTAATTTTTTGCGTGAAGTTAAGGAAGCAGTAAAATCAATCATTTGTGAAACTTAAATTTGATATTATTTCGGATAATATAGTAAAATGATGTTTTACATAAATTAATCTTCGATGGTAAATTAACTTCTTTGCACCAAATTGAAAATTCAATAAATAATCAAAAATTTAGCAATAATTCAAATTTACTTTACAAAATTGTCACCTTGAATGAAATGAAAAAAAAACGACTTCCGCCCAAAATTGAATTGAGTAGTGACAAGCATTGATTATTGTTTTTGTGGTCAATATTGTTGTATTTTAGCATTGGTCATAAATAATTTAATAAAGATGAAATTATAGAATTAGTTTTTATTCTAAAAATAAATGTCTATAATTATTGAAATCTGAACTATCAAAAACAAAAAAAAATATTTATACAATTTTCAAGCGTTTTATTTAACGTAATAGTAAACTATTGTTGTGTCGTTTAAGTGGCTTAGTATGTCAAAATACTCTTAGAACTAAAAAGATAATTAACCATGGCATTGCTTGGAAAGAGACTGTTACTTGTTATGCTTATTCACAAGCAGAACGAGACAGTCACGTTCCCTCTACGTCACGTTGTCATGTTACTACGAGCTACGTGTGGACTGCCGGACTAATCTCTACGCCACGCTGTAGACTTTACAATAATTTACCGGCAACACAGAAAGCATTCTCTTAAAGTGTCAAATTAGATGATACATGGAAATATTTTTATGAAAACTCTGTCATTATGATAAGGGTGTTTTTGGGAACATAAACATGAATTAACATCAGGCGGTATAATTTGTACCGATAACCTTCCTCCGCTTTCTTTTGCTACATTTATGAAGCGTGTCTTTTTAAGGTTGACAAAATTAACATGGCGACCGTTTTTCCACAATTACACTTGGATAACTTTCTTTTAATATTTTTGTATTCATATACCAAACTTTTCAACAAAAAACAATTACATGCATGTAATATTCATATCTCTTATTTTTAGTATAACTTTTTTTATTTATGATATAGATATTAATTATTTTAAATGTCACTTACGTTAAAAATCTGATATAATATATTTTTTTCTCTATGAATATGTGCCTGGCGAAGCCTTGCTACACTTTATCATGAATGTTTATCAAGATAAAAGTATGTAGCTTACCCATTGCTGAAAACTTCAAAGCCACCCAGGATTGTAAAACTCTCATTATTTTTCAACGGGAAAGTGATTTTTAAAAATAGTTAAATAGCTTATCGATTGGAATTTATTTGATATTTGTCAATAAAAACTATAAATTACAATAAATTTGAGATATTTTCCAATGTTTAATGTATACACTATTTCATGTTAATTATTTATACTACTGACAACTTAAGTTTTCTTTGGTACTCTAAATAAAAGATATAAATGAATTATTTTATATCCATTATTGGATTATCATATATATATTTATATCTCAATTTATAAACGTAGATCTAAAATGTATAGTATATTTTCATTAAAATATTGTTTTCGTCTAACTCTTTAAAAATTTTAAAATAATGGAACAAATTGTAAGCGCGAAAAAATTACATCTATTTTATTGCGAAGTATGAAAATGTATGCGAGATTCGTTGAATTAATGATCATTGTAATTAAATTAAATTAAAAAATATGTGTCTAAAATTACGGGTTTCTCCGGCGGCCTTTTCCGTACTGATAAAATTTATAATTTACAAGCCGACTGTGCTTTTTATTAAATTTTCCAAAACCTTTATTTGAGTAATTTCGGAACACTCTCGCGTTTATTACACTAAGGTTTTTACTTCGGCATACTAAACAAAAAATATTTTTATGCTTAGACACACGTAAATTCGAAATAAATTCTAATACGTTTCAAGTTGTAGTTATATTTTTGTACTGATTGTTTCATCAATGTTCACAAAAATATTCATTTTTAGAACGTCCATTTATTATATAAATTCTAAATTTCTCTCAACTATTTTCAGTCAGTGTAAAGACACCTGATTCATCATTCATTATTTTAATTATATTCCATCTACTATGTATTAATTATATAAAATAACACAATGTGAAAGCTTGGTGATTTGCAAAGTGTATGAAACGTTTTGCGACAAAAGGCTGCAAAAATTAATCAAACTTGAAAAGACCCTTTTACAAACTAACGATGAATTCATTTTGATAATTTTTAAAACATTCATGTGAATGTTTTGTTGTAATCGTTGTATAATATTTCATTGAACACAATGATTTTATATATATATTAATTATTAAATCAAAATGTCTCAAATTTATACAATAGAGTAAAATTACAAAGCTTAATATGATTTAAGTTGTATTAAGGACAGTTCAAAGGTACTGACTTTAAATTCTAGAAGAATTGACTTTAATAATTAAACTTCTTGGTTTTTTTTAACAATTCGAAGCGAAACAATTTATTTAATAATTCAATTGTAAATTAATGTTATGTTAAGTTACATAAAGTTGTGGTAGACATAAAAAAAAATATTTAAACCGTTAACATTTCGGAAAGAAATTTAAAATACTTAGCAATATGATAACGTTTGCCAGTATTTTTCTGAGCGGAGAATTATTCACTATTTGTATAATATTTGGGAGACAATTCTTTTGTAATATTTTTCCCTTTCATTTTCTACTTTATCAAAATGAGCCACAAAAATTGGATAAATGCAGTATCCTCTCAAGCAGATAGTACAAATAGGTAATGTTATTGCTTGTAGGTCATTCCATAACCCCAGCGGGATCTATATTGGCTCTCTCTGTAATCGAGACAATATTACGTAAACAATCATCGTAGAGAAATGTTGTTCTGTAGATGTGGGGTACTGTACCGCTATCTAGGGCTAGTGGGAATTACAATTGGATTTCAGCTCTCTAATTTGATGCCCGTTTCTATATGGAAAAGGTTTAAAATAATTAAAAGCATTTCGAAGCGAATACAAGCAAATAATTAAATCGCGAATGAAATTCCGGTTATAATAAACATTTCTCTTTGAGTTGTTTAACAATTAAAAACTTCATACGAGTACTTTGTATTATAAATATGGTATTAAAGTTTCATTAATCAAAATTGAAATAACATAACTTGCTTGTACTATTTTTACAAAAAAACATAAATGAGCATGGCTTTTTTGCTTCTCACGAGCACTAATAATATTC
Organism: Himalopsyche japonica; assembly: GCA_028555115.1. Classification (NCBI taxonomy): domain Eukaryota; kingdom Metazoa; phylum Arthropoda; class Insecta; order Trichoptera; family Rhyacophilidae; genus Himalopsyche; species Himalopsyche japonica. Next base: position 3,006,317 of record JAHFWJ010000015.1, read on the forward strand.
CACAAAAACTCATTAGTAAGAGCAAAAAAAAGGTTTATTGTATTAAAAGATATTAAAAGTGACAACTTTTTTGTAATCGATCCAAATACTTACCAAGACCACCGAGAACGTTTCCGTATATGTTTGTTTTTAATCTGTCAATAAACATGATTTTCTTTAACAATAATATGTAAGGATAAGGCCTACTGAGTTTATTGTGAATGTAGATACATAATACAGATTTAAGTTATATCCATGAGTAAATTTAAAATAATATATAAACTCAATACATTTACGGAGATATAAAAAGTTATATGTCGCGTAATAAAATACTAAAAATAATATTTTATTGTAATTAATGAAAAAACCTTTTTCAAAACGTTTTTATTATTTCACGTAACAGTAGAATCCATTGATTCTAATACATCAAGAGATGTTGCATAAACATGAAGCGTTTGCTTACACAAGACTTTTACTTTTAAAAGTAAGATCAGTAGAACTTGAGTCTTTGTAATAATTTATCTTCATCGGCGAAGAAAGTCGCAGAGGAATAGACGGCGTGACAATTTACCATCTTATTGTCCAGTTTGCCAGCCACTCTGTGGCTCTCGGCTCGCCAGAAATCAGAGTTTGGGAGAGTACGGCCCCCGAGAAATTTCAAAGCTTTCACAGGCAGTAATGACATCTCCCAAGGGGTGAAAAGTCATATTTTTCTCTGAAAGAAAGTTGTGATTTTTTGTTGAGAAGCCTTTGACAAGCGTACACTTTGCAAGGTTTTTAAAGTTATATTAGAGAAAATTGAAAGACGGCTTATTGAAATATGAAAGAATTTCTCAAATAAATTCATTATACATTGATATTGATCCTGAATAGAGGTTATTTGAAAAAAAAACACGAATTTAGTTTAATAGAGTTTTTTTTAGACATACACATTACAAGTATTTTGAATATGTACATTTATTGTTATTTTTAATTGTGATGTTTACCATAAATAATTAATTAATTACACGTTTAGTGTAAAAGTATATTTATTACATACTTGAAAATAATAGGTAAACAACAGGTACTTTAAGCGATAAGCAAACCATTTATTGTGCAATATATTCTTGTATAATATAAACTTATTTCGAGATGGTAAAATTCTGATTGGCGTATAAATACTAAAGTAAAATTATATCATAGGTGATTTTTTAATAAGTGTTTAAGGATTCATATTATCTACGTTGAGAGTAAGTACGGTAAAAAAAAGTAATAGTTTGAAGCGATGTAAGATACCAATTCTTGAAAAATCACATAAAAATATTAGAGTTTTCTAAAGCTTAGGAATCATACAGCTACACTAAACCTTAGAATATTAAAAAATAAATAAAATTTGTTAAAGAATTCTCCCTATCATTTATCACAAGTTTACAACACCATGAAGTCGATAAACTATCGTCTTTGCTGACATTTTTATATTATCACTCCATAATTCGTTAACAGTCATGCACATCAAATAATTTGTGAAGATTTTTTTTATTTGAATATAATTGTGTTTTGATTTAGTACAAAGGATAAAAAGCAATTTTAGAGAAGAGTAAAATACGGTGTAAATAGTCTGCAAACAGTATTCAAAAAAATCTTAACAAAAATTTATGCCCCCTTTATGGCGTTCAAGTACGCACTCCAGAAAATAAAAAAAATGAATATTTATGACGAATTTATGTTAAAAAAACATTTACATATTTTTCACGGAAGAATTCAGCGTAGTTAAGCAGTAAAATAGGTACTTTGTTATAATTTAAAATAAATCACAAATCCGTTAGATAAAAGAAAGCTTTAAATATTTTTTCTTCTTATTCATTTCTACAAAAAAAAAAATAATGAGCTCGGCATTGTTTTGTATCCGATTTGAAGTTACTAATTATTTAGTTGCTTATGTGTTTAAAAACATGTTTTTAAATATACCAAAAAAGTACGATATAAATTTGATCCATCGTTTTCGCATTCATATTTATCTTCATGTATCGTTCGTGACTTATTGTGCAGGTCAAGCACCAATTAGTATTTTGTAAATAATCTCTCATTCATATATCTTCGATTGTCCGTTTTCCTTGATTTACTGGCTAAACAATATGGTTTCGATTGAAATTTTTCTCGAATAGATCGATTTTGTTTGAACATTTGTCATCCTGGAATACCTTTGTTTGTCTTTATTAACTACTGTTCATGTCGCTATTTTCATCAATTTTATTGCGATAACATGTTTTTATTGAATATGTTATCTTGTTAAAAACACTTTTCGTTCAACTAATATCGTAAAAAGACAGATACTGTTAGTGTCGTTTAGTTGTGATCTAGCCAGTTTATAATTGTTTATCCTCCTATAAGAACAAAATTCATTTTTGAAAAATTTACTGATCATATATTTTCAATATATGATAACTACATTTATCATTTACACATGTATTCAAGTTTTAACGAAAAAAAATAATCTGGGTAGTACTATAAAACAAGAGCTAAATACTTGTTCTGTATTAAGTTCGTCTGCTTAGATTATTCCTTTATTTATAAAATATAATGATATTATAATTATTTTATAGATTTTTTACTGAAAGCATATATACTAATGACAGAAACGCTTTTCTCTATCTGTAAATTAAAACTTGTCTCACAAAAGGTGATTACATTTTTTTGACTAGTCCTTTCATATTCGATATTTCTATTCCTCTCTGACAAAAGAAAGAAAATAAAATTTGTGAATGACTCATAAGTTTACGTCTTGAAATTCTTTTGAAAATTTCCATAAATAATAAAATACAAAACAGTCACAATTTTTCAAAGAAAAAGAGTTTCAAGATTCGAGAAATATAAAAATTTGTCGTGTTAATCTAATCGTGTTGCTGGATCACAAGTAAATATATATGGATACTGTTTTGGATCACTTGGGCACATATTTTCAATTCATCAATTTAATAGCTTCACTGCTGACTTCTGATAAATTTAAATTACTTAAAACCGTATAAATCTTATAATGTTTTGAATAACCACTATTTTTTAAAAAAAAGTAAATATTTTTAGTTATTCTGTCTGAGGAATTAATATGTAATAAAGCAACATAAAAAAATTTGCCTCTTAATTCTGAAAATAATTAAACATTTAAAAATGCATCACATCCAAGTCATATGTAATATCACATATTTTTTTGAAATAACAAGGCGGTGGTTAGACCAAAAAAATACGCAAGGATACCTTATACACCGTGGGACGAGGAATTTGCATAACGAGAATGTTTTTTCCTTGGTTTGCGAAAAATGTACGATACTACGCCACAGAGGCGGAACATGGGAACATCCCACAAAACGTTTCCTCTTAATGCATTCAGATAAAAAAGCAGACATCAAAAGCATCATTTTACATGAGTACAAAGCCACGTTAAAAAGAATTATATATTATTTGAATTTGGGAAAATGTTTATTTAAAAAAAATCGCTACACGTCAGTGTATTCTCAACAAGTTTCAGCGATGATTCAAATACTACCCATATCATGACAAGCAAACTTATGAGAGAATAAAATATTTATACCCTTATATAAAAATATAAAAAATACATTTGAGTCGTAAAAAATTTCTTCTATGAATATGTAGCATTTTTATGATAATATGTAATTATGTTATTTTAATTAAAATGAATAAAACACAATTTGAATTATGCTTAACATTTAATAAGACCACTGACAATAATGATGCTCACAATGACCGAAATCGCTCTTTGTCATTAATTTAATTATAATGTATGAAAATATAACTATTCAAACTGTTTAAACATGATTTTAAGCCAGAAAGTTTCATTTAATGCTTCATAAGATTTTTTTATTGGCGTTGCGTGAATCAATTAAAATTAAGCAACACAAATACCCTAATTTTTAACAGCACTTGACAAAGTTGTCTTATAACGTTATTGTTTTGGGAATCAAAGGGGTAGGGAGGACTTAAGCATCTCCAATAGTTGAAAAAAATAGTAAATTCAATTGCAAATTGATTGATTATTTTTTGAAGATCTCGTTACGGGAACTTGAAGCAGAATAAAAAATATGTAATATAATGTCGAAAGCTTAATCATTATTAATTTTTACCTGTTTATAGAAATTTCAATACTTTTTATATACGTTGAAAATGACAGTGAATTATTTTATCATTTATTTTAAGTTGCTTTTAGTCCGATACTTTCTTTATCATATTATATTAATCCGGAACTGGCTGTTATAACTATGATGGATTAATATGTCAGAGGAGTCGAGCAGTGGAATGTAGATTTCAAGCAGGTTAATATATTCAGATTTATCATGCAAAAGAATGTCTTTCACCTTTTTTAGGAAATAAATTATAAATACTACTTCAACAAAAAACATATTTAAGCAAGTAATTTTTGATTGAGTCGTTTTAATATACTTCTAATTACAACTAAAATTAAAGGCGATATATTAAAAGAACAATTTTTATGTTTCCTCGTTATAATTTAAAACATAAGTAAAATATATATTTGCGCTGCCTAAATCGTTTGAAAAAATATGTATTTTTTGAAATGATTTTAGAGATAAAATTATTAAATTTTAATCAACAAATACGACCCAAATTTAATGAATTTGCTTCAGCAATGAATATATTTTTCTTAATAGAATATAAGAAAAAATAAAAAAGTATCAGCTCTTAACGAAATCATTTTACTATATACATTTTTTTTTGAATATATATCCAAGTTTTGTAATTTAAGAGAGATGATGATTGAACATAGATGCATGTGACAGAAAGAGTATCCAGTTAATAAGAAACCAATTTAATTTAGGAACCTCTACGAAGTTGACGGAAAAGTACCATCTGGCAAAGTGGCATTGTGACGTTAACCATTAACGAGGAGTCCAGATTTTGCCCTGCTGCGCTGACGGTGTGCCACTGCGTTTGCATCGCATAACTCACGAGGGACGCAATGTCCGGACTTATTTCAATTGGCCGACGTGATATGGGTGCGGTCTATCGCTTCTCCAGTGCCCCTGATGTACTATTCCTTTTTATCCATCACAGAGAAAAAACGATTTGCTTTTCCCGCTCCTGGATCATTGGGTACGGTCGTAAATCACAAGCCATTATTTGGTTAACAGTAATGGCGCGTGCCAATTGTCGACTCTACCATAGAACCCTATATTATATTATTGAATACCATGAAGAAAAGAAATACCAATTTATTGATATCTCTTAAGACCATTTTGAAACAATTTACAAAAAAAAATCAAATGATTGAACAATATTTTTAAATATCTGAGATTTAATTTGTCGTATCATTAATTATTTTAAGTCAACTCGACATCATGATTTTATTCAACTTTCTTATCAATTTGTCTTAACATATTGAAGAACAAGACTGAAATTCCATACATATACAAAAAAAACTTATTTAGTGTGTCAAAATATTATACTTTATTTTTAAATATTTTTATGCGAAAATCGATAAAAAATAATATTGATACAGAAAACAAAAATATTTTAAATTTCATCAAATTAATATACGGGAATTATTATATTGTAATCAATTAAAAATCATATTCATGCAAAAATCTTGTAGAACAATGCATTCTACAACTGAATTTATTTTATAATAAAGAGCATGTATATTTTGAGAATGCTTCTTAAAGGAGTCATAAGAGGTTGCATAATGTTCAAAAAAGGTTTTGTAAAATGTATAAAAAAAAATAACTGTTTATTGTGTTTATTTCTTTAGTAATAATGGATGTGTATATTACATTCTTTTTGTTTTCTCATTGTGGAAATCGCTATTCAAACTGTTTATAGAATGGTAAAACTTACTTAGACAAAGTAAATTTCAACAGAAACCTGAAGCAAGTGGGGATAAAAAGCAAACGAACGCCATATAAACTAATTTCACTCATGTCTACTTTAATATAAGCCTCCCACTTAGTTTTCCAGAACTCGACATTTGAGTACGTTTTCAAACAAAACTCTGGTAACCTCAAATTACTGCTTATTATATATAGTTGTGCCATATTGTGCGTGAGACGATTGTACTCTCTCTGTTTGCCATTCCCATTTCTGAAATTGTTCGCTTTTGTCGAAAAGATTTGAGAGAAAGTTTTCTTGGTATTGTTTGAAAAATATCTAAAGATGTTTCTGTGAAAAAGTTTACAATTTAACACGGAATATCCTTGAAGGTATGTTAAATTTATTGCCCTAATTTATAACGGATAAAACAATACCGTAAAATTATTATTATTGGTGTAGTGCTTTGTTAAATTACGGTTCTTTTTTTAATTTTCTTTTTCACCATGTACGCTTCTGTCTGTAATAAAAAAGTTCAAGCATAAGGTTTTTATTTTTCGAAATAAATTCTTTTGTAACAATGATTACTTCACATGCAACATAATAATTTTTGACAGAGATGAAACGGATGACAGATTTTTAAACGATCAAGAAAACCATAACAATTTTCTGACATTACCAGAAAGTTTGTAATTAAACTTTTAAATAAACATACCTGTTAAAAAATACATTCTGGTGCATTTCATACTTAAAAGTACTTTTTTTCAATCAGCCTATCAGTGGAAAAAAAGCAACTCAATTGTATTCCAACGAAATATTCAAGCACATTTTAAAACAACAAAATGTTTGTCAGTCTAACAGCTTAAATATGTTGGGTTTAATGTCATGAACTCAGTTTTTATCATACTCATACAATATTAATTAATAATAAAGCATCCTTTTCAGTGAATGGTTTTAAAGTTAAAGTATAAATTAAATCACATTTGAGTTAAGTCGGGTATACTAATATTATAACTAAAATATAATTTCCTTTTATTTCAAATATTAAAGGAAAACTATAATAATTTATTGTTAAATACATGAGTATCGTTCAAAATAGTTGACACATATAAAACTGTCAAATATAAATGACTCTTTTTATGTATAAACGTATTGGATTTTTTATGACAAATGCCAGCCGTGGACAGGTTGAAAAAGCTGTATTTCATCGCGGGCAGCCTTAAGAGTCCATTCACAAAACATGAACGTCTGTTTGAGTCAAATTGTCTGCAAAGTGAGTTTCAGTAACACAATGTTTTTTGATATTTAAGCTTTTTTTTCTAAGCTGTATTTTTTATTTTGTTGATTGCTTAAAAAACTGTTAAATTAATTGACAATTTACTTTTATTATAACTGCTGAGAGTTTTTACTGTTACTTAAAGTGGACATAAGGAAAACTGTTTTTTTTATTATTATTTAAATGTTAGATATATTTGTTTGCTACATACACGTGATAAGGCAATTTTACTTTACCTGTGGAAATCTATGGCAAATTGACTTAAAGAATGCTTATTTTTACAAAAGCATATATTAAATAAATGTATTTATTACAATTTCAAGCCGAATAATGTCTTATTTCCAGCACTTAAGTCATTTATTTGATAGTAAAAGGGTAACCAAACAAATTATAAATTTCTAATTGCATCATTATATGGCTTAAGACCTTTCAATGTTTTAATACTTTGTCTTGCGAACGAAAAAATATATGTTCCTTTTCTTTCTTACATTGTTACAACAAAGTTATCAAAACCATACGATGTAAAGTTTCCATACAGTTTTATCAACAAATTGTTATTAACCCCTCAAATTACAAAATATAATATATAAAAACTTTTTTTAAGCTTTGTTATAGATAAACTACTTTAAAAAAAAATATTTTGACACTCGTTTTTAAATCAAATCATTACTCTTTTAATATATACAAATATTTATTTATTTCAGTTCATGCGGTCTCACTTACTAGATTGGCACATAAAAGACCTATTTCGCACGCGTCATTCATTACACGCTCCCCATTTATTGTATCAATAATAGGAAGGTCCATTAAGTACAAAATAGGAATAGGTATGGGCCTCCCACGATTTTGGCAAACATATTCTGACAAGACAAAGGCAAAAAGGAAAACTCTTCTTGTGTACCGTCAATAATTTTCCATGTTTCGCTACAAAACATCCGTAAGTAAGTCTTGTTTCTATGTTCTTCTTCGATGGAATGAGTAGCCTATGCAGTGGTTGGCAAAGTGCGGCTTCGGAGCCGCATGTGGCTCTTTGGCTCCTTAAGTGCGGCTCTGGCACAAATATCCACGGAAGGCGCATTAATATTTTCATTTTATTTATTTTTCAACTTCAACCTCATTGTTTCGCCCTTTTCTTTCGTCTGTTCGCTTGAGTTGTACTCTGACCTATTCCTTTTCGTTTGCGTGGCATAATTGATTTCACAGTGAATGTTACGTTTTGAAATACACTTTTGAAAAATAAAAAAATTGATATATTGAATAAATTCTTTCTATATCACACACGATTTATACGTAATATTTATTTCAATTCGTTCTGTCATGCGACATAAAACCAAAACAAAAAAGTCGTTGAAATACTTTTTTCAAAAATCGAACTTTGTTTCAAAATATTCAGTACCTACATGTGAATGAATGTGACAGATTTGCATCGTTCTTGTTTTCGGCGTTGCTATGGATACAATGTGTCATATTACAATAGTATTGTATGAAAACATGTTTTTCGTAAATATTCAATTAATTTTTGTAATCAAATAAAATTCTGAGAATTCTATCTTTTGCCCGGTAGTCTAAGCAATAATTCCACAAAGTTTCATCGCAATTGGATTAATGGCGTAGGAGTATATTAAGAATAGACAGACAGACAGACAGACATTCATTTTTATATATATAGATTAATATGATGTTTTCTATTTGAATTTAAAATACTTAATCGACAAATTTAAGGCAAAAATGAAAATCGCCTACAATTTAATAAAGTTATATATAAATTTTCCAAACATTTTGTTTTACACTCCGATGTTAAAATATATGCGAAGTTAATTGAGTTGATAAAATTTAGAATATGTATTAGATTATCTAAAACTTATCCAAAGAGGCTCCCATATTATTGGTTTCTTAGAAATATGTACATGTATGTCTGCTAGTTATTAAAAATCCAATCTGGTTTGATACACAAATAAATCATTACAAATACGCTTACATATTTTTCAATTTATGTTGTTGTCCACTCGCTTATGTAATACTGAAAGTCATTGATTCGTGAATCTAGTTAATTTAGTTAATTTAATGTAATATACTTGGAATTACCTGTTTCACATTTCTTTAGATTATTTATAATAATATAAAATTAACAGTCGGGAAATAAATATGTATATAGATATTTTCTGCAAAGAAATGTAATTTTAAATCCCGCGACGCATTCTTCTAGAATCCACGGAACAATTACATAATATAGGAATGCATAGTAAAAATTGAATGAAATAAAATTGGAATCTTAGCATTTTTTCGACTAACTATTTCATGCCTAAAATTAAAAACAGCAACATACAAACCTGACTTACTCAAACTTTCCAAGGAGATGCAAACACATTGTTCGCATTAATAAATATTTGTTAAGTATTATATTTATTATATTAAATTTTTAATATTCTTCTTATAATCTTTCGCTTTCCAGTGAGAGATGTTGAAATATTATTAAAATACAAAATTTTATTAAATATATATTTTAATATGCCTCAGTAAAAAATTTGAATTAAATCATTTAAAATAAGTACAAAATATATATTAAAAAAAAAACAATTACAAAACCAATATTTTCAAAATTTTTACGACACCTCCCTTACCTTCAAAATATAAAAAAGTTTTCGCTTTGTTAAAATTTAAATAAAATGCCTTTCCACTAATAATTGACAGTGTAAACCTTCAATTATTTAGATTGTCGACTTAAATTAATACCTTACACTACGACACCTGCTATTTAATTTCTTCTTACCCACCAATTAAAAATAATTAGTGTCTCGTAGTATCAAATAACCAAAAAATGCTTGATGGTACTTCAATATAAAATTTGTCTCATTTATTGTGTCAGTTCTGTTGCATATTGTGATAGAATGGCTGAAGATGCCAAAAAAAGAAATTCGAGTCATTTTTTTCAACAAAGTTTCAACAATTTCAATTCAACAATTCAAAATTTAGTGGTAGTTGATTATTTTAAATAATAAAAACACATTTTTTTAGTACTTATTTCAACAATATATTTTTTGATCAGGACCGGTTTCGCTCATCGCGAGCATTATCAACTGATTATCATGATTGACATTATCAACTGACATCAGTTGATAATGCTCGCGATGAGCGAAACTGGTCCTGATCAAAAAATATATTGTGGAAATAAGTACTAAAAAAATGTGTTTTTATTATTTAAAATATCATGCCTTTCCATCAAGAAGTGACAGTTAACACCTTAAAAGTGGTAGTTGATTATTTTAAAAATCTTTTATTATAAAGTCATTAGCTGTATCGTTTATAAAATTATCATCTTTTAAGCCATTATAATGAAATAGGTATTTATTAAAATTATTCCAAATATTTTTAGCTTCTAGTCTAAAAGTTTTCATTTTTCCTGTATAGTTCTATATGTTTATAACCGAAGCAATTTTAAAATTGTAAGTGTGTTTTATTGCATCCGTATGATAAAATGCCCGAAGATGTCAAAAGGGGAAACCTGGATCGTGAGTGATAAAACGTGTGTGAAATAAAAGAAAAATTATTGTTCTATTTCCACAACTTTATATTATTAAAATAAAATCCATTTCGCTTATCGCTAGTATCGTCAATTAATTAGTTTTATTACTTATCCAATACTATTTTATAATAATAAAAAAAAAATTTGGCTTGATCGAAAGTTCTTTTAGAATATGGTTATTTTCAATCAACATTCAGTTGTTTTTTTTCAAATTGTATGTTACTTAAAACTCAGCTAAATACAAATAGATCACTTTTTTATTCAATCCATGAATATGTTTATTACTTTATGTTATTAATGATGTAAATTATTAAATCAATTAATAAATCATTTTCTTTGGTCTGAGGCTTAACATGGACCATAAATTAATCCACAAAAAGCGATAAACCACGGTTTACAATATTTTAAACGACGAAAATAGTTCTGATGAGGGCGTAGACCGAAATCTCTATCAATTATGTATCTAATAATTTTTTTTATATCTAAAAAGCAATGCTACTTTTTCGCCACGTTATAATGAAGTTATAATATCAATTCTTCACGTAAATACAAATTCAATCAATGTAATTGTATAATTTATTGACACGGTGGAGTCTCCCAAACGTTATACAGTCCTCTACATTATGAAAATTAATAATAAAAATTAAAAACTATCGTACATCGTGGGTTAAGTCAGAACCTTAAATATTTTATACAATATATCACATATTCAGTTGGTGAATAAATGAAAAGCTTCAATCTAAGCTTAAGCATTATGGCGTCAGGTTGACGCTGCCGGCTATAAGATTCTAAAAGCATCTTTAATGTATTTGACATTTAAGTGTAATAAATTTTACTGCCAAATTAAAAATGATAATTTCAATAATGTGATTGAAATTCTATTTATAGAGAGTGTTTTCCGGAAAGATTTCCATCATCTTTTGGTTGCAATTTGAAAATCGTAAATTTTGACAGTTCATATACAGCGATTTTGTAAGATAGTTGACATATTAACGCATTTTAAGCATTAACTTTTTATCAAAGTCAATCATAAATTTTTATGACGAATAGAAAATATTTTTCTATGAATTTATAAAATATTTCAAGTTTAAGTATTCGAAATATTGTCGGTGAGAATGAGTTGCCTAAAAAATATTATATTAATAAATTAAATTGGTTTTCGGAAAGCGTTTGATATGCGCTAATGGTATATTAGCGCTGATATATCCAATAATGCGTTTTTTATTCTCATAAATGTATCATTTTTACTACGTAAAAACAATTTTATGATAACTAATTTTAACTGCCATTTCAAGACTTTATTTAGGATAAAATGTATCTTTCATATCAAGATTTTGTTTAATTACGATTTCAATCGCTAAAATAAATTAATAAGAAAAACGAAAAAGGCAGAAGCATGAAATTTAAAAATTGTCTCATTTCCTCATCATAAAGCAAAAATAAAATACGCGTAGGCAGACGAGGAAGAGAATAACGCGGTATGAGGCTCAAATGGGTATGTCCTTCACGACGTTAGGCCGCTGAAATTAATGAAATAACAAAAGGAACAAAAGATCTAGGGGCTTACTCCAAATCTAAAATGTGGTCACCACTCCACTATTAACAAAAGCGTCACGGCCACATGTGAAAATTTCAGGTGAGAAATTTTCCTTTTAAAAGAAGAATTATTTGGTAAAGCACGACTAAAGAGAACGGATGAAATGAAATATACACATTTCGAGTGATAAATAACGATTCTGCGGTCGAAGTTGAATTTATTTTGCACCAATTTTGAAAATAGTCGGTCCTCACTTTTGTATTTTCGAATCACATCGATGAAAATTTTTCTCCTTGATATTGCAAGGGAAAAATATAGCAAATAGCAGAATTTATCGTATATTTATTATAAAAAAATAATCCAATTGGTTCAATCAACATAATATGGAACGATTGGGAAATAGCATTTTTATCGTACTGTAAAATTCGTCGATTATTTTTTCATTAAAACATTTTTAATATGTAAAACGCATATGAAGAACATGCATTTGTTCATTATTGTTTACTTTAAAAATTTCGCAATTCTTTAATTATGATCATGCATAAAAACCAAAAAATCTTTGAAATTAAATTATTATCAAATGTTTGATACCTAAACATATATAAGATATGTTTGCAATGAATTAAAATAATTTTATTGGATTGTTATCTTTTCAAAAATGATAGATAATATCGTAAAATTTGAGTGTATCATTTTTATAAAAAATGCATTCTTCGAGATTTTAGAAAAATATGCTGTCATATTAAGCTACGCTACTTAAGAAATATATCTTTTTTGTATATTAGTTTTTCTATAACGTTTGTTCGATGTTTGTTTTTTGGTACCTTTTTTTCTCATACAGAGCTATCTGTTTGTCAATTATTCTGACACAAATAAAGTGAAAAAATAAAAATAAGCTAAGTCGTCTTCCAAAATTTAAATATATATTTGAATAGAAAGTATCAACGATGAAACAAAAAGCGGAAGTGAACAAAATAGATAAGTTACATTTTCCCGCCAAAAAATACGTGACGGGAAATGCTAAGCATTAAACGCCGACAATGTGTTTTCATCCAAGTAAAGCTTTACTACTGAAATTTAAGCCTGGACAAATTTACTGAAAACTTTTTGCTTATCCACACAATTTTAACGTGAAGTCAGCATAGTTTAATAAACCGAAACTTGATATGTTTTTTGACGTTTGAATGGAGCTGACAGTGTTTTCTGTGACAAGGAAAAATTGATGCCAATTTTTTTATGCCGTAAAATCATCCTATTGTACAATTTGATGACTTTATTTGAAACTCTTTTTTAATGGAAGATTAATATTGAACAGGTGAACAGATTCGCAAAAAGAGTATATCCCGATGATAATGCATTTTCAAAGATTTATCAAACGTCATATTATTCATATCGGACATTATTCAAGTTGAAAAAAAAGTGTACGTAAAGTTCAATTAGTAAAAACTTTGATAATTTGAAAAAAATGCGCAGTCTTTCCTAAGAATTCTCTCAATTTTGTGGCTTATAAAATGCTGATTACAGTTAGTAGCTTATTAAAAAATTAATATAGCTTTTTTTAGGTTCTGCAAGCACAAAGACTTTTATTTTTAAATCGTAAACAATAAAAAAAGAGACAACCAAAAACTAGCGCAATGTTTATTTCTTTGGGAACATGTACCACACCACATTGACATGATATTTTTAGAATGTAAAAGGGAAAATGAAATAATAATTTGTATCTCTATATTGGTAATTTTGATTTTAATATGGAGTTTGATTTGGTAATATTCTTGAAATATAGTTAATTGCTGTCTTTTCATTATATATATGCAATATAATACAATTTACCACATAGCAAGAATGCCTTTGTCTCATCGAATTAATTAAATTGCTTAAATTAATTATTTAGTCATTAATTTATTTCCGAGATTATAAATTTACTTAGAAGTGATTAAAGGATAATCTGTTAAGCTTAAGAATTTAGTCTGAGAGAATGCCACTAAAGAATGGGGAACCACATATTATAATGTATTGTTCAAGGATCAAAATTTTGTGGCTCTCTGACAAGTGTTAAAGCTTCTCATATTACTACAGAAACAATTTGTACGAACACATTATCCAAAGAAGAACATACGTTTCACTACTGACACATTCTGTCTACCCAGGAGAGCTATTACTGGATTTATTATTTACGTTCTACATAATACGCCCGTCCGGAAAATGTTACACCATACGAAATTTCTATCAAAGCAAACTGTGAAGACACAGTACGTACTGTTTAATACATACTTTTAAGGATTTATCTTTTATTTCTTCAATGTTTATGGCATGTGTATTAACGTTACAGTTTTCATATCGACCGTTAAATTTATCCAATTGTATGTGGAATATTTAGAATATTTTGCTAGCTTTGTCTGTGTTTCATAGTTATCAGTTAATATCAAATAAATTTCACGACCGAGAAAGAGCAGCATATCTTAAACAAAATGGACAAATGAAATGTCAAATCTAAAGGGTATGATGTATTTTATGATATTGTATTTGTTGATGCTTTTTAACATCTTCTATGTCTTCATATTTTTTATTTTATTTTTACTACAAACTACTTTTTGTGGAAAAAAACTAAAAGTTATCACTAAAGTATGACTGATGCGCGTTACTATCAATTGAAAAATATCAAATTTCATTTATGGTACATGGATAATAAAGTTATTTTTAAAGAAATTTATTTTTACGAAATGATTTTCAAAACAAACCCATTTATCTATTCAAATCAATAAAATAATACATTTAAATAAGAAATAAAATGTAATACTTAGTATTTTATAATGCGTAACAGTCAAACGATAAATTCATTTAAACCATTTCAAATGAGTCCGGAAGCACAAATAGCAAATTCAATAATCTTCATAAATACAGACTTTCGGACGCTGGTTACCTTTGAGACCGGTGAGCGTGAAAAAGCAGATGTCAAGAACAGATTTGAAATTCGCTTTACTTGAAGTTCATTAATTTTGATGCCTACCAAATACGCATTTGGATATAAAAGCATAATGATCTAGAGAAAGAAGTAAGCTTTGAAATAATTCTTTTTTGTATCATTGAAAAAAGTTGTTTATTTTTATTTGTATGAATGTTTGAAAGGAGAAACGAGCAGAATTGGTTGTTTTTAAATGCACTGTCAACACATATTTTAGTTTGGTATTAATGGCGATTAAATTAGGAATGAAATAAATATATTTAGATACAATTTATGATATCGACTGAAGGTGCTTAATGGAACTTCAATATTAAATTTGAATTGTTGCGACTTTGTACGATTCCATATGTCTTATCACAAATGACCCGGGATTCGCCCTTCGGCATCTTCAAGTATTCCATCGCACGGATGCAACAGAACTGACTTCTGACATATGGAATCGTATAAACATGCAAAAATTCAAATTTAATATTTAGATACTTTAAAAAGATCAAATTAACGCAAATAGGAAAAAAGTCAAACATTGGGTGTAATATATTTCTAAAAAAATTTCATAGTAATTAGCACAAAAAAAATAATCAGACGTTTATTGTGCATATTTGTCTCGTCGTATCATATCATAGTTTTGGTATAATATTTATTTTTTCAAACAAATAACGTTTTCGCTTTATTCAAAAATTTGAGTAATATTTTGCTATTTATGTAATTTACCTTCGTAATCGATCATTTTTACAGTAGCAAAAGTCGTAACAGCAATTTAAAAATGTAAAGTGTATACGTTTACATGAAATACCATATTCATTTATATTAGTATCACGCCTCTACTACAGAATTTAAAATATTTCTTTATTTTTTTTCGTAGATGTATACCAGATAGTATTTCTGTTAATCTTTTCTAATGATTCAATAATTTTGCTTTTATTTATAAATTAAAAATGCCGAAAATTAATTCGTATTTGACTCAGCAATTGTGTAGTGAAAATATCTTTATTAATTGTTTTGGCGCCTATAAACACGCGTGATTTTTATATCAATTAGAAAAATTAAAAAACTCAAAATTAAAGTACTTTTTTCCTTTATAAAATTTAAACTGAATATTTGTGCGCCTCTAGTGTCACCAGATCTAGACTGCGTAATCAAATAACATGGAGTCCATTATTTTAAGCTTGATAGGTTCTGTAACCTGTTTCGCATAATTTAATGCCACGAGCAAGTATTACCAACAAAATATTATTTTGGCCGCATTATGTTGGCCACATGAAAGCAATATGTCCTTTTATTACACTGACCTTTCGTTCCTTTGAACTCGTAGCCTCGTTAAGCAACAACATTCACTAAGTTCAAAGTCATTGTAACTTTTATCTGCAAAGACACTACTGCACGTCGGCAGTATTTTGTTTAATTTACTTTAGAATAATTTACAAGATTTTTACAGCGAATATACCAAAATTAAGTTTGTTTGTTTAACTTATCACATTATCTTTCCTTGCATAAATTTTACTTTATACGTTGTATATATTTGACAAAATAACAATATATTCAAAAGTCAATACAATAACATATTGTACACGTTTTACTTTTATAGTTTATATATAATAAGAGTGTATATATAGTTTGTTGATAATATTGTGTTGACTATGTGAATTACATCAATCGCTGAATATAATGACTGTGGATCTTGGATAATCTCTAAAATTAAGACATTTGAGTAGATAGCTGCAGTATTTCTGAGCCTTTCTTGTTCACAATATTGAGTATACCTCAATAAAAAGAATTGTGGAATTGATTTTTGAGCACAAAGTTTTTTTTCATAAGAATGTGGTTCTTACTCAATATTGGAGGATATTAAGAGAGATAGAAAATTTAATTGATGCAGATTGTGGTCAGTTCATTATAGTAAATTTAATGAAAAATGTTATCTTGATGGCTTAATAAGTATATCATAAAACTAAGACGATGATGACTTCATGCATAAAAAATCTGAATCGATTTCGTATTTTCGTTTTATACCCACCGAAAGCGGGCATGAGCATATTCATAGAAATTGATCGAGAGAAACGATATAAACTCAATATCCGGCTCCGAACACACAACTTTGAGCAGACCGATGTGATGCAACGGTGCGAAAGCTCTGGTTGCCCAACGGAAGTCGAACGTCAATCGTATTGTTCTCAAGATTCATAAAACCTTATTTTCAAAATTGTTCTATGCTTGATATTAAAATAATCAAATTGTTGTCGTATTTTTTATATATCTTATTTTTGATATTACAGAATAAGCGGACTATCTAATATTATAATGAATCCAATCCCCGTTACTTTTTATTTTAGTGTTGCCCTAATTAAAAAAAAAAAATATAATCCTCAGCGAATCAGTAATCTTTGATTATAATGATTCATAATTTAATGAGGATATCTGAAAGATGATCCTGTCAGCATTAGTTTTCAATTTTGGTTATGAACTTGAATTCGCTCATGAACGTATTTAATGATATTAATATAACTCATAATTTAATTGATGACTAAGGAAATAATGTGTTTGATGTAATTTTTTAAAATGTAACAGATTTATACGAGTTAACAAGGTTAAAAAATAACGTCGCTTTAGTTCTGAGTCGAAAACAATTGAAAAGTCTAGTCGTAAAGCTCTGCCTCGGATATGTCCATCACAAAAACTCCTCCTGCAACTCCTGAAAGTACATAGGCACATGTCAAATTCATATCGTGCAAAAAATATTTTTTGTAAGCTTTTTTTTTGCTTTCACATTACTAAAAATTAGAAGATTCAAAAAGGTATGTTTTATTCTGGAGTGTTTACAAACATTTCCAGAAATGCTGTCTTAAAAAACTATACATTTAAAATATTATTTTATTATTTATTATTTTTATTTTTATTATTTATTAATCTTAGCTTATTTTTTAATCAACATTTTCAGCACAGTTTTAGAACAGTTAGAGTCGAACCCTCGCATTTTTTATAAATATTTTCGTTAATTTAAACA
The DNA here is from genome assembly GCA_028555115.1 of Himalopsyche japonica. Taxonomy (NCBI): domain Eukaryota; kingdom Metazoa; phylum Arthropoda; class Insecta; order Trichoptera; family Rhyacophilidae; genus Himalopsyche; species Himalopsyche japonica. The sequence goes on from JAHFWJ010000015.1 coordinate 3,024,406, forward strand.
AAAGAGATAGTCATGATGAAGTTTTTTGTCACTGAAGTGCACCTTGGGATGAGAAAAGACTTGATGCCTTCCATCGGCGCACGTTACAAGAATAAATCGGTAAATCCATTGTTTGAACCCTGAATTTACGACACTTTTCTAGCGTAGAGCAGGTACCATTTTCTTGTCTCATTACGTTGCTTCCTTTTTTTTCAAATATTGTCACCGGTTCAAACAAGCTACGCTCAAGTGTTCTATTTCATCAAAATTTGATGTTTTCACAAAGAAAACTGCGAGTAACTTAAGACAGTTTTATAACACACATGAACATGAAAGTTTTTCACTTAAATTCTTTGCCAAGCTGAGTTGGGAATGTCATCTTGGTTATGGAAGGATTTTACGGCAATCTGACTTTTTTGGAAATTCAATGTATATTTTACCGGGAGACTTTTTGAAAAATACAATTTACCAAAGTGCAGTATAAACTAAAACAAGATTTTTTCAATATTGATACTTCGGGGAAATTGCAAAACTTTGTTATGCACGGTCCCTTTCAATAAAGAGTTCATAACACTTATTATTGAAAAAATTTACATGCCAATAATCAAATGTTTGATGAATATTTTTTAGTTTTTATAACAGCGATAGCATAACAAGCATAGATGCAAGGGTGGTAAACTTTCTCAAACCAAATAAATATTTTTTCATCACATATTGAGAGATAATTTAGTGTTAGCCGAAAGACATATAATTTGTTGGTTGAAACTCTTATATAAGATAATATTTGCGACAAATTAAAGACTACAACTACAGTTGCCTGTGAATACTTCCCGTCTGCTTTATATTAATTACAAATGAAACATTATTCTATAAAAATATCTTTAGGAAATTTTTTTTTTTTTATTATTTTCATACAAGTGTGTAATGTCGAATAAGCAAAATAAATTCTCAAGAAGCTCTGCGTGAAACTTTCCTTAAGACTGGAAGTAATAGTACAAAAAACACATTAAGGATTTCCTTAATACCTTTCGGATATTTATGTTTTATAGTAATGAGAAAAAGTGTATGTAATAAGGACATCTCGTATCCGGTCTTATTTTTTGTCTCGTCTAATTTATGTAGTGTTTTGAATAATAATTTTAAATATAATTTCATTTCTTACTGCTTTCTCTTTAATATATTGAATTTTTAAATTATTAGTATGTGTTAGAATTTATCAATTTAAAAAAAAACGCTTTTTGAGTATTCAAAATATTAGTTTGTTGTAAGATTACAAATAAAAATACATGTATAATAAATTTTATTAAAGAAAAACAAGCTCAGTAGAACTGTATTTATATTGGTTTGATGTTGTCAATTAAATGGAGTGGTTGTCATGAGATGTCGTTGAAGAGTTTGTTTGCTACTTTTTTATTATTTTTATTTAAAAGTATGACAAACAATCAATGCAACTGCTGACCTTGAGGTTGCCATCTACTGTGAACGAAAAGAAGCTAAAAACAGTGAATAATAATAGAAGTGACTCATAGATTTCATAGATAATGCATACATTCAATTCCACGATCAAAGTTATCGCCGAATCCATCAAAAGTATTACACATATCGTTATTATTATAAATTAAATAGTGAAAAACTGTAAGCCATATTTTATTTTTATTTTACAGTAATTTAGGCAATAATAATAACTTATAATATAAATAAAGAATATAAATAGAGTTCACGTAGTTTTAAGCAAATATAGTCATATTACAGAAAGTATGAGCATCAAAATCAAATTCTCAAACAAGTCATAAGTTGTATTTTTACATTTCGGACATTTACATTATTACTATTATGAAATTCATGGGCGGTTGGAGAGTACAACCGTTCAGGGCCTCAAACGATTACTAGTCATTGTCTCATCGTTATTATGAAGATAGAGATCGTTGAGCTATAATACTAGCCTACATTACTGTTAAACTTTAAGACATTTTACGTAATGTAACAAGTTATCTAAACCATGCCAAACCGAGAGAAATGACACTATGTACTCCTTAGAACAAAACTCATTATTTTTATATATAACTCGGGATATAAACGGCATAGTCAAATAAGATATATTAGAACTAAATCAAATACTTAATGCTGAAATATATTGTGAATAGTTGGGAAAATTAGTCACATCACTTCAAAAAACGTAAGGATTGATTAATCGGGAGTTTATCGTCACAATTTGAAACTACGACGCAACATATGTACGATAAACATGATCAAAAAGGATGATTTTTTCAGTTTTGCGAGCCAGAAAATTTTATCGGTATATTTTCGTTACACTAACAAATATATTTAGATAAAAAAATCTACGCAAAACAGGAGCTAAAAAAATTGCAATAAACAGATATATTGGGTCAATGCTGGAAGCTTTTTATTCTAGTGAGATAATAAACTGAGCCGATGGGTGAAATACAGCCATTAGTTATAAAAAAATATATAATACCTTTAATAGCCATAAAATGATAATTTTGTTCATAAATAGTGAGTTTTTTAAAACTTTAATGGTAGATATATTTCTTTTATCAAAACAAATCATGTTTTTAGATGTATCAAATATTTTTGGGTACTAGTTCTAAGTTCTAGTAAATTAATCATTCAACATGTATGTTCCCGCAGAGCAATGAAATAAGATTAAGGCTAACAAACGACAACTAAATTACAAAACTTGATTTTTTGTTGCGTTTTTTTTTTTTTTTGTAAACGTGTAAGATGTGAAAAATATTAAAAACATCAAAAACACCTCTTCTTTTTGAAACGAAATCATAAATTGATGGAAAGTAAATCTGCAAATGATAGCATTCTAATCATTAGACTAAATGGATAATGGCCCGATAGAATTTAACTCTTAGGTAAAAGACGGGCAAATAATGAAATTTAATTTTTCTCTTAAATAAAAAGAGAAAATCTATAATAAAGTAAAGTTTATGAAAATGCCGAATGTGAAAAAAACGAAGTAACCAATGGTTCCATTCACGAACTTAAGAAGTGACAGTAAAACCTTTTAGATTAAGATCTACAACATGAACTGATAAAATGATTAAATGATTAAATAAAATTATGTATCACAATTATATATATATATAAATATATATATGTATAAAACTGTTAGTCATAGTTTTCTTTTGAATTTTGCATCTACCATAAATATTTTCAAATCACATGAAATTTTATTCTAGTTGTTAAAAGATTTCTTATACTTTTGAATGCGTCAGGCTAGATTTTATTGAAAGTTATTAATTAGAAGTATCAACATTGCAAAAAGCTTGTAATTTGTGCAATGCGAAAGCAGTAAAACGCCATTTAAAGTCATTAGAGCTTTAGTATAAAGGTTGGTTTTCTTTTACTGCAGTACGTATGCTTCTGGCGTGCTAGTACTTTTTCGCGTTCATGTAAAGACTAGCCGTATACTTTTATAGCTTCTATGCACTCAAACCAAAAGCCTCTCTTAAACTTTCAAGAATTGTGAAAACGAAGATATACATTGCATTTAAAATTTAAACGTCTCGCAATATCATTTTTGTATATTCAACAGTGTCTTTATGAATAAGTAAAAACAGTATTTGTTTAAAGTTCAGCTATCCCGCTTCAAATTATTATTATACTCTTTGTCATTCTTTTCTCGTTTAGTTGTCGTGAAGCAGAGCTGTTTAAATTTGGATCGTTTTGTCTTTTTATATTTATGCAATTCTGTAAATTAAAAAAAAGTCTCTTAATTATTAGTGTTGGTATTTGGTGGTCTAGATTAGGAATGATTATTAAATAAAATGTTGTTGAAAACAATATCTACTTCAGCAAATATGTAAATCAGGTTCATATTTATATTCATTTTAATGTGATTTTTGAGGATCTTTGAAGTAAGTGCTCTTTTTTGCAATGGCACCGTCTAAATTAAAAACTATATCTAGGACAATAGAAGCTTAATTTTGTTATTTGAACAAAAAGAAATAAAGATGAATTCCGACGTGTTTTTTACCTTTCAAATTTACATAAAAATATCAAAGTAATAACTGAAAAGCGCTTTATCATTTTCTTTAAAGTACAAACTTTTATTTTGATCGTTTATTTTCAACGTATATTTCAAAGTGAAAATTTTTGTGATATTACTGTATTTAATAAGTATCGCTAAACAAAACGATAAAAGTTTTAAATCTATATTTTCTTTATTTTAATTTATAACGTTAAAACATTTCTGTCTTTTTTTCCCAGAAAATTTCAAAGGCTTGACGGAGAGGGCTCCCCTTCTCTTTGGATTGTAAAAAAAATGTAAAAAAATATGAACACGCTTTTAATACAGGTAAATCGTCAACTTTATGTTTACATGCGTAAATACACAAGAGCGACTAATCTCAATTTAAACCTCGGCTAAACATATTTTCCGCCTACTGAAAAATTTCATTTTTTAGTAATTATGTATAAAAAATGAGATGATACGTGAGCTTGCCATGGACAACTATTTGACTTAAAAATTGATGACATTCACCGCACGAGGTCTGCCCAAGTAATTGTCAAAAATGCCACAGCTTAATGGCGGCCATATTTTTTATTACGATCATAAAATGTGGAAAATGAGAACAAGGCACACAATAAACAAAAATAAAAGCAATTTGATGCTCGAACATTGAGTTGGGATGATTTTTCGCAAACGGAATATCAGCCAAGGTGAGGCAGGCAAAAAGACACAACCCTTTCACTTGTGCACTCACAAACCACTAAATATTGAAAAAGTAATTAACATTCACAACCTTATATTTTTTTTTTAATAAATTTTATAATGAAACAAGTATGCAACGTCAAAACCTCACAAATTATCTTTAGTAAAACTATTAAATATTTAAATGAACTTCCAAGCTATTGTCGCTAGTGACAATACTACAGGCCTAATCGGTAGTTATTAAATAATATCAGTTACATATTTATTCTAAATGTTTCTTAGATTTATGGCTTAACTCTTTATTATATGTAATTTTGAATTTTAGCACATATAAAGAACATTTTCGAGAAATAAGTATGAATCGTGTAAATTAAATTGAATTTTACATTCAATTGAATATCTTTTATTAAGTTTTATTTTCAGAGATAAAAATCATATACTAAAAGAAATTGAGATTAAATTATAATCAAATAAATGATGCAAAATTTAATAAAAATATTTATCGATTGATAGTTCAATTTATTTGATTTAAAGTTCATTAAAATAAGATGAATATTACATAATGCTTCAGCTCGACAAATATTTTACTTACACAGTTTTGACGAAGGTGTAAAACAATGGGAAAAAATCAACTACTCAATAGAATTATTGTACTACTAGAAAAAGTAATTTATTAATTTCTCACTATTTTAAAAAGTGTTTTCTTTTAAATTCCAGCATGTAATGGCCGCATAAGTATTTTTATCAGCTTAATAAGAAAACGAATACGTTAAGCAGAAAATTATATCAATATGTATAAAATAATTGATCATAAATCCAATGGAATAAAAATACTGTTATAAAGATAATCCCACCCTACCGTAATACCATAATACTATACGTCATAACTCGTGCAATTCGAAATGATAAAAGATTAGCCATGAACTATATCGTGCAAAGATTCATTATTAGCAAAAAGGTTCAAAGATATACCTTTATGAGGGTAGTAAAAACGAAATCCGGCATTCTATCATGAAAGGTTGCATTGCGTGATTTTCTTTATATGTTTTGTTGTAAATACAATCTTTTCTAGATCGTAAAATAGGTTTAAACCTCTTTTCAATACGATTATTTCGATGTCCACTATTTACCCGGAGGATAATGGAACCTACGCTCTATTAACCTTCCATCCTTTACCCGAATTATCTCTCGGCGACATAATGTTTATGAAAACTAGGTCTAACCCTAGATCTTATACGGCAAAATTTGTGTAAATATAATATGTTTCAATCATAATAAAAAATATTGTTTTTCCTAAAAGGCTGTTGGACGTAAAATACAACTAAATATATGCCAATCACAAAATTGGTGCTACAACCAAGTCTTTTCTTAGTAACAAAATCACATTTTCAATACTATTTTCACAATATATTTAATAATCACGACTAATTTTGCTCATCGCGAGCATTATCAACTGATGAGATATAAAATACAAACACACCTATTTATACAAAATTTGAGTTAATGGTTAGCAGGTATGCATAACCAAAAGTTTTTGATATAGCCATTGAGTTTGTTTATCTCGAAATACTAGTCTACGTCGAGAACAGTGAAATCGATTAACTAAATATGTGAATAATTTTAAGCAGAAAGGGATGCTTCGACAGCATGCTACAACAATACAAACCCTCCAGTTTATAATAACGCATCATAATTTACACATTACAATTCTTATAAGACCAGTTATTAATTTTGGTAGAAAATTCTGAACAAGTTTGTTTGAAAGATTGTCGGCTCAGCCAGCGAGAATGGCATTTGTCAATGTTGAGACAGCCATTACCATATAAAATGTAACATAGATGATGGCCTTATGCAATTTATTGATGCACAACGCCTATGCCAGATCGGAAATTTATTACTTATGTTTGATTAGAACCGCAATAAATGTTTTATTTTTTCTATTTTATATATATGACAGATTGTTGAAAGACCAGATTTTTGCTAAATAAACAAAATGCATTAAGACACACATTTAGGCATTTAGTACCATTTCTGAGGGTTACTTACATATTTTGTCGAATTTTATATGTGATCTATATGTTATTAAAAAAAATATTTTTGTTCGTTTGAATATCCTATATGTATTGCTTTATTAAAGATAGAAAATGTTTTAAGGTTTTAAAATATATTCTTTCCACTCTGTCCAAAGTTTCTGGATTACTGTAACCACATGAGAACACACCTGCAAAGTTTTTAACCATTGCAAAAACTCTTACAAAACTGTCAACCATGTCACACTTGATAATGATATTTTGCATTCTGTCAATTATTCATAAACAAGATTTCATTTTGGAATAAACTTTTCACTAAATGAAAACTGCAAGAATTACTAAGCCCATTCGATTATTTTAAATATAGTAAAGAATTATTGGTATATTAAATAGGTACTTAGGTACTTTTAAGAAACTAACAACACTAACAACATTCGATTTTCGAATAAACTTTTTAACTGAATGATTGTTTTTAGCGTGGCAAGTAGTACAGTTTTAGCAGTTCAATTTGTTTGAGTCGCATTGCATCGCATGGCGGTTAGTCGCTCACTATAATAAAACAGCGAAAAAAATGTCTTTTTTTATCTACTAATCAAGCAGCAAGTTATCAAAAAAATATTATTGAACATTTTGTTATGGTATGTGACTTCTTACCCACTTACAAATAGAGTTATTGGATTCAAATTGCCTTACATTATTGTTATGAATATGTGTTTTGTTTGCTTCAAATGCAGGTGCTTATCATAGCATTTATAGTATTTCAATGGATTCGTTAACTGCTCAAATTGGAATATAATTTTTTATTATATTATTAGAAGTGGTGGAAGTGATAGGTAATCAAAATATCTAGGTCAAAAATCCAGCATTATTATTTTGATGGCTGGAAGGTTATGAAATGATTCAGACGATATGATTTGAATCATAACTCGCATATTTTTCATCAATCAATCAATCATGTCAATATTGCTATTAACAGTACTAATTCTAAAAAGGTTTCTAACTACTCACTGTTTTAAGCGATCAAAGTAGTTTATAAAAGATTCAATTCCAATGTTAGGTATTAATTACTAATATAATTTTCTTTGCGGCTCTATTAGTAAATGACGTGTTAAAACACCGCTGAAATGCCAGTCAAAAGATTGAGGGCGCTCGAAAATGAGATTTTCGCTTTGACCTTTAAGTGTTTCGCTTGTGACAACATGACTGCCACCTAAGGCCCAAATAATTAACTCAATATTGAGCGAAGGTTTGCACGCATGCACAAAAACTTGACGTAAAATGAGCGATTAACGGCACATTTTCAAAAGATTTTTTCGTTCGATTTGTTACAAATTTATTTACAATTAATGTGACTTTTACCCGGGAAAATGTAAATATTTGAATAAACGAGTTTTTAATCTTCGAATATATAACAAGAAAATTAAGTAAGTTTTTAATTATTTGGTTTTCAGTTAATTTAACACATATAATAATATTTTTTAAGTAAATTTTCTAAGATGTACGTATATTTATATATATCAAGAGCAAATAAGTTGATATACAGTTACAGAAAATTGCGTATTTTTATTTGATCTTTGAATAGAATTTTGATTAACTCTTAGCGGACACCGAAAAAGGTCAGTTCAGAGAGTTTAAGTAATTTGTGCTTTACAAATAACATTGAAAAAATTTTGTAACATTTATTTGTTTTTGTAATTCTTTTAAATCAAAAAAAAACTTACTTAAAATATAGCTAAATTAGTTCATCCTTTATTGTCAAATTTATATTTGCTATTGTGACCCATTTAAGCTTCACTTCCATATGAAATATTTGGAATGTGTAAAAAATAGTAAATATTTGTAAGTATTTTTATAATCCAAAAAAATGTATATTTATTGAAAATAAAAACATAAAAATATTAATTTGATGATTTTACAAACACATATTTTTTAAATATATTCATGTCACTTATAACACCCAATATTAAATACAATAATAATATTATGAGCCCAAAATTCTTTGTAGGTGATATTTTATATGAGCTTAGTAGTTTTTTTCATACGCTTTTGTCACCTCAATTTTCAGACTTTTGCCATGTTTAACGGACTTGATAACTGGAAATAAATAAAAATTGTAAACCATCATAAACTAACCACATAACGTTAAAAAAACATACATGTTAATACAAAGCCTATTAGTTTTGGTATACGGAATCCTAACATCACTTGGTCCAGGCCAATTAGACGATTCTGCAATCGCAAGACGCCTCGAAACAATCTATTATAAATGTCATGCTTGAATATGTATTTAAAACCGAGTAAAGACTTGATGAGTACAAACATACTTTTTGTAATCGTATGATATATACATATATGTATTTTCATCATTATTCTTGTAAATTGCATGTCGCAAATAGGAATATAATTCTCAGCTAGTACAAAATATGGTGAAAATTTGATTGCAGCAAAATTTAAGCAAATTTACTTGTAATATGCAGTTAAAAATAATGATAAATGCCATAATTCCGAGATTCTGCGATTGAATATGTCTAAATCCCGAAGTTCCGAAGTTATAAATAGGTCCGAGATTGAATGCCCTAGTCAACCCTTTATTTAGATTATTAAGTATTTTAAATTGTGTTTATTGACAAGTGAATGTTACGAAGTAAGTAAATTACAGAGAATTTACTTTATTTAAATCAGCGTATACGATGGAAGGCTTTAACATTCTAAAATCCAATATATACCCCGTTTTCCCCGAGGCAATTGATGTATTATATGTAGATTATGATCCTACCTTTAGGAAAATTTATACGATGAGGTGATTAATAAAATAAGTGTTTATTACAAGAGTTTAATGTGTATACAATATTGAAAGATATAGAAATTTTAAAGTTTTTTTTTTTCATAATGATTTTAATTCATTGATTTATTGACAACCAAACTAGCATTTTTAATGATAGTCTAATGAAAAATTAAACCTGCTTTAATAGCACAATTCAAGTGTCTATACATTGTTAAAACTATTTTTAACTTAAAAAATGTTTGACAAAACTATAGTTATTATAAAACTTTGCTAAAATAGTCAAATATAATGCCACGTTTTTAATCTGAAATAAAAACAATTACGAATGACTCTTAATTTTTTGATTTCTATATCTATCAACAATCATTAAAGACGATATTTTACAAGTACATGAAAACAATGGGTGACAGTATTGTTGAGGAGAACATAACGCCAACGTTTTTGTAAAATACACAAATATATCCTCGATTGGTTAATGACTATCATCCTTACTTGGTAGACTCTCGCTTTTATTTGGATTAATTGACATCAGGTGAATTTTACTAAGATTTATCGTAGAATGTTTACTGCTAAATCTAACCTCTAAGTGCTAAGTCTCATTTTTTCAGTTATCTTTGAAGTGCTTTACATAGTGACTTCTTAGATATATGAAATTATTTTAAGCTTCCGATATTTGAAGTCTTAGACAAAATTTTACAAAAATTGTTCTGATAACAAATAGTGGATGAAGCTGCAGTAAGTAAAATAACTGATAAAATATATTTGGAAATTGAAAAGCTTACCGAATATAAATCTTACGATGAAAAACCTGAATTTATCTTAAAGAAAATAATAGTATCAATTGTAATCATTCAATAATGTGATGATTTATTCAAAATTTCAAAAAAATAACAACCTATTGAGTTGAATAATCTCTATTCGTGATTATATTGAAAATTTAAAACAATTTTACTGCTTACGAAAAAAAAGGTAACTAATTTATGGCATATGAAATATCGTTCATGTACAAATTAAACTCTCGCCTACTTAGTAGTAAATACAAAACTGATAATTTTAGAAAACTTGTATATAAATATATATTCGTGAAAAATAAAGTTGTATCATTAGTAAAAATACTAATGGAAAAATAAGTATCAAATCGAGTTATTTATTATTTTCGAAAAAATAGCACCGTAATGGGAGTGAAGTAAGAAAGATCGCAAAAAGTGAAATTATACCCCGTAGTAACAAAATAAAACATATTCATTTCACGTCATGCGTGTGTTATGCTTGAACTCAGCGTGCTCTTATTGGTTAAAAATTCTGGACAAGAGGGATTTTTTGTCCGAATAATAATATTTAGATAATGGACGGGATAAGTGCTGCTTGTGCAAAAGATAAAAACCCTTTTCCGGTAATTGAACCTTCGAACAATGTCGATTCACCATTATTTTGAAAATGCTTTAATAAAAGCATTCAGCCAAAATGTTCTTATCTCGCGACTTTGTGGGAAGTACAGTAGTTAAAATACAAAAAAGCACATAAGTGACATATTACAACACAAGCCATACCAAACAATGGTGTCATGTTTCGTCGATGAGTGAGTGTTGCATCAATATCAGTGTTTACGTCTATAGTGCGCTCTGTTCGTCTTTATTGTTCATTTTTTTTTAAATATAAATCTGTTGTTGATATTTATTCATGCTAAACAGACTTGTCTCTTGAAAAAAAAAATTCAATACGACGTATCAATCAGTTTAAAAGTGCGATTTAAAACAAATATTTGCTGCAATAGTTCTAAAGTATTATCATATGAAAAGAATTAAAATTATAACACGGTGAAAAAAATAGCAATGTATTTTAGTTCTACAATTTTTTTTTAAATATAGTTGATAGCTATTTTTTTCACCGTGTTATAATGGAGTTCTACCAAGTGAATGCCAATTCAATCAATAAATTAATATTATCGTAACGTTTAATCTTATTTAATTTTCTATGAACTTATACATAACAATGCATATGATAGAATTTATCTTAACTATCCATAAAATGTATATTTTCAAAATAATTATACAAAAATGTGTTCTGAATAAAACACCTTGTAACATGAAAAAAAATTTTTTTTTCACAACACGTTTCAATAATGAGAGATAATATAGCCATTTTCATGCCCTAGTTGAGTATCTGTAGGTTTTTTTGGACAAAGGTTTTAGTCCTTAACTCTTGATTTATGAAGTCATCTCAATGTAAATATGTAATGCCTTCGTCCATCCCTGCCACTCCATTCAATCTTTAAAAATATGCGTATATTTTAATTCATTGACTTGGTTAATATGCTTTCAATGGAAATAAAAATTATATAACATATGAAATAAGTACACATTTTCAAGTAGTAATTTCACTTAATAATTTACATATACGATGAAGTTTTCCAAATCATTATCATTAAAAAAGTATTGTTTAAGTCAACAACTCAATTTAAAGAATTTTGAATGAATAATTTATACTAAAAATAAAATAACACAAATACATTATTTATAAAACATTTCACATAAAAAAGAATTTGAGAACCATAAGACTAAATATTAAGCTAATACTATTCAATTTACCCTACTTGTATATAACACATTTAACGAAATACATAAGAACACAAAGAATACCAATTGAAACAGGAAAAATCTTTTATTATGTTTTTATCTTTAATCTTACTTATTATTCTAAGCCTTTTAAAATTATCACAACTTTATAAAATTGTCTTCGATAGATATAAATGTCGCGGAGGCTTTCTTGCCTTTGTATTCCCAATAATACTGCAAAGTTCTGACCGTACTCCACAAGCCTCCAAATTAAGCTAATATAAAAGTTTGGCCACTCGTAAAATGTTGGTCACTTACTCGTTCAGCTTTAAGAGGCCAAGATATTTCTAACTGATAGATATTTAAAAGCACTAAAAAGCTGTTTTGATGGCGGTAACATTGATTGAAAAAGTTTGTATCTACCTAGATAGCATTTGGTTTATTTAGAAATTTTGTTTTTTTATCAACATATAAGGGTTTTTTTTACATATTTTTAAATTTTTATGTACTTTGGCTTTAACTTTGGAACAATTTTATTAAGCACTTTGAGTATACTAGATAGTATAGTAGATTAAATTATCTATACTAAAAACCATACAAGCATATTTGTATTTACATAACAATATGAAAACTATTTTTTCATGGTTGGACCTTTCAGTTATCCCCGTGTGTCTTTCTTGGCTAAAAACTCTCTATTTTTTACGTAGATAAATGACTTTGACTTATATGAATTAAAAACTGTTTTATTTGTTAAACAAATTTTATAAAAATGAAAAAATCCACATTACGTCAGTACCACTTCATTACCAAAATGATCATTTTTTTGCTTTTAAAATAATAAAAGCAAATTATACTATATATTTTGAAACGATTTAAGCGTAATCATTTAAGTAAAACCGATTTTACTTCTTTATACAGACAACAAATTCAACTTAAAACTGTATGACTATCTTTTAATGTTTCTTTTAGTATCAGATTTCAATGTAAGATAGAGCAGTTTGATCGAAATTATTGGAAAATAAAAGGGTAGTATGTTTTTGTTTTTTATAATTCACCTAAACAAACAATTTGATCATGGAAAGCTTATCCCTACTGTGTTACTAAAGCTTAAAATGTGTTCCACAGGATGACCAATAACAAAAATAAATTTTTAGATCCTATTTATTATTTATTCAATACACAATTAGACAACAGTACTTAAAGTTGTAGAGTTGAACTCTTATAAAAATATTCCCATTTCCTATTTGTCATCTTAACTTAATTGGAAGCAATGAAAGTAATTTGTTTATGTTAATTGAAAATAAAGAGAATATAATCCTCAAAGTTTGATTGACATTCATTTTTTTTAAATTTAGGTTACCCTCGACTCACGACTGAAATACGTTCCTGGACTTTGGTCGTAAGCCGGATTGGTCGTAAGTCGAATTTCATACAAAACATATATGTACTTAGTTAAGTTTTTTTTTCTAAATCTATTGCATTTACCTTTTTTGTCACATCTACTACGTTTTCCAGTCATTGTGTGCACGATTTATTGATTATTCACTTCAGAAATTCAATGTGTATATGTGTTGTTTATATCTTATTAAATTAATGTTTATCTATGTCTATGTTCAAAAACACTGTTAACTGAATTATGTATATATATAATATAATTAAAAAACTACGAAGGGAAGAAGTGAAAAACCAATGACATTCTTTGCGCACATCCGCGATCTACTGACCGGCAGGAAGTATTTATGGCATCATCTTTGTTAACGCATGAATCAGGGTTGACAAAGACGCACCATAATGCATTTTAGTAAAAAACGCTATTTTTTGGTCGTAAGTGCGAATGATCATAAGTCGAACCGTCGTAAGTCGAGGAATACCTGTATTTCTATAAAAAATAAAAAAGTGTTATTTTAACCAACTTAAAAAATATTTCACTTTTCCAGTTTCCAATTATTATAAACATTTTTTTTTATTACTGAATTATATAATCATCGTGTTTTGCCAAATTTAGGGAATATGAATGATACTCAGTTTTACTGTTTATCAAATGCTTAAACTCATTTTTTACGAAATTATCCATTTGTTGTTAATAGTTGGCAACATTCATTGTCTTATTTGATCCTATGATATATTATATTATACAATGCCCTTTATATCCTCAAAGATGCGCAACATTACCTTTTTTGGTATTTTTGGCCTGAGGGGAAGTAAAAGGTGCTGCTCTAGGAGTTAACCGATGTCGTTTTCGAATAACATTATTGTAGACAACTTAATTTCTATTATCTGCTATATTTGACCAAAAAATGTATCTTGATTTCATCTAGCAAGAAATGATAAGCAGATGGTCAATCTAACAACCAAATTCTACTGGTAGCCAAACACAAAGCTTGGATACCAAACTGAGTCTAAGAATATTTATATAAAAAAATAGCTGATTGGTAAAAAGTTTACCTCTGTAACATTTCTCTTGAAAATAGTCCACTGCCTGCATTCATTACAGTCCTGAGATACCCCTCATCAATTTTGATTGGAAGTCCACTGAGTTACTTCCTAACGATTGGGCTTTGTCACGTTTACATGTAGACGTCCAAATTTTGAACTAATTTTGTATTTGTTAATCATTTAATCAAATGTTTTTTTGTTTCTACCATGAATAATTTTGATTAGGTAATAAAAAATATTTAATCAATATCCAAATTTATATTCCGTGCTTTTTATATGCAGTATTTGCCTGCTAATCAAAAATAATTTATTTAAGTAGTTTAAAATTGAAAAAGTTCAGTGTACATTTGAAAATTCATTATATCATAAAAAAAAAAACATTTTCGATGGTTAACAAAATCAATTGTACCTCACTATAAGTGACTTTCGCATCATGGTGTGTTTTTTTTAGTTCTAACATTAAAGTTTTTTACTGAGCAAAAAAGTTACAATAAAAAGGTACTGTAAAAGTTTCAAGTGGGATTTACTAATGGAAAATATACAATGTCTAAGGGCTGTGAGATAATTCAAATAACTAATGAATGACACTAAACATTTTTAAAAAATGGGATTTTGTAAAACTTTTTCAAACGATTATTGTGGTAGTACATATACGAAAATGTATTTTTGGCGCTAAAAATCGAATTTTACGAAGAATATCATTATTTCCACGCTTAGCAAATTATATGAAACCATTGTCAACAACACAGCGAAGTAAAAATATTTAATAATCATATGTGAATTCAAGTGGTAGGAGTAATACTTCAGGTGCTTACAAGTTCGTCAAATATTTTTTTTTCATTTAAGAATTTAAGGTTTATCTCAATTAACTGACAAATTTGTCATTATACTTTAAATTTTTAAATTAGCATTGGTATTTATTCATTTTGTCAACTTGTTTTTTTTTTATTTTTTATACAACTTGTATACACATACAATAAAATATAGAAAAAAAACATAGGTCCTTTAAAATTTTATGCGGAATTTCAAAATATTGAATTTGAAATGCTTCTTTTTTTCAATCAGTAATCAATATGCTAACCATAGGAAGTAAAAGTTTTCAAATAATTTTAGAGCATTTTTGAGAATTAAATAAACTGCAATATTTTGTTTTCGACTTACTTCAATAATTTACTTGGAGTGCGAATTGAAATATGAGGTCGAGTTCTGTAGATAAAGATTGTATTCGATGCAAACGCAGCCTCCCGGGTAGGTACTTGAAAGGAATACCCAAGGCATTTTTTGATTTATTATATTTGATATTGAGTGTGCGTGGGCTTTTTCAATAAGCTTTTCATCGAATGAAATGTAAAAAGTTTAAAACAGGTACCACGGTGCGTTAGCCTCGTCTCGTTTGAGCGCATCAGTTAATAACGAAAAGTTTGACGAAACTTAATTTTCTATTTTTACTTTTTTAAAAGCTAATCAACTTTTATAATTATATTAACGAACTTTGATATTTATTATTTCTTTTAAAAACTTTTTTAATTCGACAAAAATAAGCCGTTTTATGAAATGCTTCACAATTAAGACGAAAAGATTTTTAAGTATACCATTATCTATGAATCAGTGTTTTTGACTTGAGATTTTGCGCCTTATATTATATATTCTTATACTATAGGTACACATATTTTCAATTAAAGTCTTAATCAGAGGTTACAAAAAATTAATAAAAATTAACACCATTTCGAAATCAATTAAGCGTTTAATGAACCTAAAGTGTTTTTTTTGTAAGTATACAATTAACTTTATTTTTTTTTTATTTTTTAAGAAATAATTCTTGTTTTCCAAAAGAAATGGATTTATGCAAACAAGTAATCAAAGTTAAAATACCATTTAAATAAATTATTGGTACGTTAAAATATTTTGGTAATCTAGCTATGTGGTATTTTTCTTTTTTTGCGATAAGAATTGCATCCAAATAGATGGCTGTCACATATATTAGGTGTATTAAAAAGTCCTGACGTTTTTTTCAATCGCGTGTCTTAAAATCGGTCGGCTTCGGGCCTTTGGTAAAATAAGATGTCATAATATTTTTTTTCGCCACTTAAGACATTTGCGACGCTTAGAGAGACGTGTTAAGAGATCGAAAATGTCAGTTTTGGCAATTTAAGCATTGAAAATTACCCTCGAAGTGGACGACCTCATACAGTGGATGAAGTCGTCCTGAAAGCTGAAATCGAAAAAAATCCTATGCTTACAAAAAGGAATTGTCCAATATAGTCAGTACTAAATGGTCCATAAAACAAAAGTACCTGAAAAGGCTGGGAAAAATTCGATAAGTAGGAATTTGGGCGCCATACGCGTTGAGCGATCGGAACAATCGCGCAGCAACTAAGCGCGTGCCAATTGCTGCAAAAAAAACACACTTTACGACCATTTTTTCTAAGCCTGATAATCGGAGATTAAAATTGGATGTTATATACGAATATATCAAAGACAAAACAATATCTATATCGTGAACAACAACCAATTCCGACCCCTCGAACTGGTTTACACCCAAAAAAACTCTTACACTGTGTTTGGAGAGATTTCAAAGGAATAATTCATAATGAAGTGTTAAAATATGGTGAAACTATTACGTCACAAGTATATTGTGACCAATTAAACAAATAAGTGCAGCTTTGACAAGAAAGAGGCCGGGCAGGATGAATGGACGCAACGATAAACTGCAAAGCGAAAACGCGCGACCGCATGTGGCGAATATGACCTGGGAAAAAATCCAGGAGTTGTGTGGGACAACTTTATTGCATCCGCCTTATTAACCAGATCTAGCACAATCGTATTACCATTTATTCCGTTTAATATAAAAAACTTTAAGGGATAAAAAAATATAAGCAAAAAATGACGTGAAAACGCTATTTCCGATTATTTTAATTCCAATTTAGTAGAGTTTTTTACTAAATGGATTTTAGACTTGTCTAATAGGTAGCAGAAGGTTATAGATATACAGGGCGATTACTTTTTACAAATAAAAATTAAAAAAATACTAAAAAAAACACTTAGTTTCATTTCAAAAAAAACGTCATGACTTTTTACTACATCTAATAAAATGCTAAATACGTACCCATACCACTTTTTTAACGATTCTGCTAAGATAAATTGATTTTGAAACTTATGGTATTTTCAAAAATGTCTTTTACTTTTTTAATACTTTCTAAGAGAACACTGCCAAACAATCAGTTCTCTAAAAAAAATGTTAGACTATCTGATCTACATTAAAATGTAATATGGTAGTCATGAAAAAATACATCTACGATAATAGAAATTTTTAGTTAAATATTGAAAGACTCCGGCATATTTTTATTTTTAGTAAAGTAATATTTCCAGAGAAATATCTCCGCAATTATCATAACACAATGTCTTTTTTTTAACTTTCTTGGGAAGGAATGAAACCATTTCTTAAATTTTTCAAGATACGTCGGTTTTCTACACAGAGCACGGCAGCTGTCTGCTCGGACCTCCAAATTTATTAACATTTTATTACTTACTTAGGGGAAACTTATTATCCTCTGGGCTTGTGGGTAATAAAGTGACTAGCCACAGGTGCCGTATAGAAGATAACCCTTGGGTGTCGGTGATCGTACGGTACAGGTATTTCGACCCGGAACTAACCAAACAATCCGGATTCGACGAATCACCTTTTTTATTGCCTCTTTTGGGCGAAGATGATAAGTATTGTTTCCACGTGTGGTACGACTTGAAAGGGCATGATCTTTATTTATAAATATATGAGAGGCAAAAACTAGATTCATTTCATACAGTTTTCCTGTGAAAGTATTGGGCATATATTCTTTGATATGATTAATATGAGAACATTAAGAATTAAACATTATTTAAGAAATATATCGTAATTATGAAAGTAAATTAATATTTTTATTCGCTTAACTGCGATAAAACCAATATATAAATTTGTATAAGTCGTTGTGAGATTCTAAAAAGGACGTCCAGTTGCTCTCGATTTGTTGGATATTTTTTCCTTGATATTCAAACGAAAATATATGTCTTTTTCTCATTATTTTTTATAGGAGAATGGTGTTTTATCATTATACAGAAAACAGGTAAAAGTAAAATTTCGTGTTTTTTTTTACCATGACGATGTCATTATAACTTTCAGCAAAATAGCTTAATGTAATATTGTTTTTTGAAAAACTTTGAACTGAGCGTAGTATTAAATAAATCGATTAGATTAAGTAATGCAATAATTTTAATAAAAATATTTTTTTATTACGATAGATTTAATGATATAGTAACAATATTAAATAATTTTCTCTCAATAAACCAATTCATTACAATATTATGACTGTAAATGAATTATGAAAATATCACGGATAAATTAATGTGTTAAGACACAAGTACTGGATATAATTTTTCATCAATCAATTTTCAATAATTGAAACTGTTAACAATACAACATTTTTGTCACTCACAAACAGGGACTTTCACCATTGTCATCTTCAAGCATTATATTGCAAAATGTATGTGTAAAAAATACATGAAATATACAGAGTTTCACTAATTCAAACTAGTATTGTAATTTTTCATCGCGTTAACCACTCGGCTATCGACTTGGAAGCTTAAATCATTTATTAAAATTTGGCGCAATGAAAATGAATGCAATAACAAAATTAAAACACATTTCATATTCCTGATTCCACAATGGAAAAGGGTTTGATACGTAAATCTCTTTACCAAGCATTAGCATTGAAAACCATTTGATTAATATTAAAAAATTATCAGTTCCAAATTTGTTTCATCTACTACCGAATTTCCTATATTTTTGAAAAATAGTATCATGATAACGTTCTGTAAAAAACTATTTTAAAATAAATGAAATTTTATTCATAAGTTAAGCATAATTATAAGTCACAGAAAATGCGTTCTCGAAAAAGCAAGAATTCGGAGAATAACAATTTGTTGAGAGCCATTTCAACGCAATCGCATATTTTTCTATAAACCATTATCGCTCAAGTATGAGGCATAAAAAAGATCATTTCTCTCGGTGGAATTGCTGCGAGGGAAATTAAATTGTGTCTTTGGAATTCAATTTGGCGAGGAGACATTCACATATGTAATATTTGGTGTAAAAGTTGATAGAGTCCGATGTATTACATTTCTACACACATATATCATTCATCATGAGTCATGACATTGATCGTTGAGTCCAGTCTAAAAAGTGGCTACCAAGGAAAAGAAAAAACATTCCAGACTGTTCTAGAGATATTCAGCATCTCTTAAAAAGACGCTTACAACAATGTTTTAAAAAGGGTGTTTTTTGCAACAGTAAAGACAGGTTGTCAATAATCTATTTAACCTTTTCTTTTCAAATATAGAAACAGTACAGGACTAAAATAGGCAAAAAGATAAACTGTAGACAATATCACACAAATATATGAACTTGATCTCATAACCAAAAGTATTTCTATAGTGAGATATCTATTGGAAGTTCAAGTTTACAAATGGAGATCGGTTTTTTTGTTTCATTTGTTTCCAAATATCTTACATCATTCTTTTTTTCCAATGCTTTAGTTGAAATAAATTCCATGTTCCAAACAATTCACGGAGCGTTCATTTTGAACCAATCATAGAACTACAATACAACACAACGAAACATTAAAAAATGTACAATTATACAATCATATTCATCATAGTATTATTGAATATTAAGTCAAGCTTGAAGTAAAAAAAAACATATCAACAGACAGTAAATTTTGGTTGTTTTGTTACGCCATATAGTTATCATATTTCAATCATATCACCGATGAGTAGGCAAAAATATTGGCCAATGGTCAACAAGATCCAACAGTAACCATTACAAAGCACGACGCTTCGTACATCAGTCATAGTTTTTGTAATAATGAAATGAATTGATAATCCTCTGTTCATTTTAGAAAAGGAAAATATTGTAATAGAGGTGCAGGTAGGAAAAAAATATTTGGCACAGCAACCGTCGTCCGTGAATCAACATCTAAAATACAAACAACTCAATATAACTGACCTAGGGACCCAGTTATATACAATGGTATGATTGTTGAACATTGATAGAAAACCTCGCAGTATGAATCAAATGAAAAATATCACCAATGCTATAATTTTCATTATCGATCTTGTTAATGAGTCATTCTTGACAGGACAAATGTTAACATATAAATGGGTTTTTTTTAAATAGAGATAACTTCTATCAAACATCTAGTGATGAAATGTATATATTCCTATATATAGAAGATTGTTAATGAAAATTATCACAGGCAATTATGTTAATTATTATAAGATAATTTTTTTTAACTGAAATTCACTGCTTACCTTGGGGTACGTGTTTTCCTGTAATAAATAACTTTGGTATATAGACGACGCTTACTGTTTATTTTAAGTCAGTTCTGTTGCATCCGTGTGATAGAATGCTTGAAGATGCCGAAAGGCAAATCCCGGGTTGTTATTGACAATACACGTGGAATCGTACAATGTTGTAACAATTCAAATTTTATTTCATTTTAATGAAATATATCAATGAAAACTATTGAAAATTCGATATACTTTTCAGTTGAACATCTCTTTTTTATCGTACTTGTGCAGTCAATACTCGAGTATAAAGTCTGCAATTGTATTATTTCATAGGAAATTACATTTATTGTCACTGTAAAATGAATATGCGTGAGTAGATGTGCTATCTTCTCGGCAAAAATGTAAAGAAATTGTCCTTTCTTAAATGTTGAAACCGGTGTCCAAATGCAGTCGTGCTTTTATTGTGTACTGTCACACATACAAGCGGTAAATATGTTGTAAAATACTTAGAAGTATAGTTATCATGTTTTTTAATCTAGTTTGATTTCAAAGTCGGTAAAAATGCATATAATGATAAATAAAAAAATATTCGACAATTTGTAAAAAAAAAACTCAATTGAGATAGCCCTGTTATTTTTTCACTGCACTTCTGAAGATAGATTTGAGAAAGAGCAAAAAATTTCCTTGCCACTGTCTTTGTTTTGTTCCGCTTTAAAATCAAATTGGAGTGGATCGCAAGAAATGAAGACATCGTGGACATGCATGTTTTTATATATGAATCTTTTAATTACTTTTCAATTTTTATCATAAAATGCTATAGTATTTAGTGACAAAACTAATAATTGAAAATATTTAAGCATTTAGTATATGAAGTATGAATTTAAACAACTATAAATAAAAATTATTTATAACGAGTAAAATTATTACATAATATTTTATATGTTGCAAATTTTTAACTATTAAAAATTAAAATACCCGGTATACTTCCAAATATGCAAAGCTTTAAAAATATATATTTATTCATTAGAAATAAGATATTTTTTACGAATATTATGACGTTATTATGCTATTACATTTTCGTATCGCCAAAGCATGTGTATTTTGTGAAAAATAAGCTTTTTTTATAATTATTTAAAATATAAGCCTTGTCGGTAAATAATGTCTGTAGGATAATATTTAAAAATAACATTCGCTATATGAAATAAACCCAGCTTAATCATGAATGTTTGAATAACACTACTATCACTTTAGTGTTCAAAATGATATTTTAATTTTAATCCACCATTAATTAACATAAAGTTACTTGTACCAACGAAGTCGTTTAATAAGATTTCTTAATTAATACACCTTGTGATCACGTTATGGAAAATTATGTGATTATTATATGTACAGTATTGTTACCAACATCGTTATCGAAACAAAACAATATATTTCTATAGAGTTCTAAATTCAAGTTCAAACGTATTGATAAATGGCTGTTCATATTTCAAAGGCAAAACATCCAAGGTGAATTGGAGTTTTGTATTTTTATAAATAACTCTGAATAAAAAATATATATATTCATTTGGTTTGATTCATGAATGAATACGTTTGACATTCGATAAACATACAAAAGAGCATCAGAGCTTCAATGCTGAATACACCCAGTATGATATATTACCGGTCAACATTATTTAAATTTGTAGTTTGTTTATTTTAATGGTGGGCAGAACTCTTTTTGAAATGGTGGAGCATAAAAAAAAAACGAAACGCTATAATCAACAATAATATTTGCAAAGTATTTATCGATACAAGCTACCTGTAGTCGTTTTTTGTACAATAAATCAGTTTTATGGATGTAAATTGTTCAGATAATAAACGATATTTAATTCAAGCAGACCACCTTAGTTGAATAAATACAACGAAAACACTGTACAATATAAATGTGATCTAATGATCACACATATTTTTATCAATAATTTCTACTATATTTTTTTTATGATAATAGAGTAATGTGACAAATGAGTAAAAAAAGCAAAGCGAGACCAAGATTTCTTTAAGTCCTATAGTTATTATACGACAATCTCAAATGTCCCAATTTTGGTTTATCGCCAAAATTTATTTTAATGTACAGAGTGAAAATTTTAAATGCATTGTCTTTTCTCGTTTATATCAAATAACTTATGATATCGATAGAATTTCAACAATAAATTTGAATTATGTAAAATATAATTTCGACTGAAGGTGCTTAATGTAATTTCAATATCATATGTGAATTGTTTAAAATTTGTACGATACATGTTTTGTCACAAACGACCCTGGCTTCGTTTTTCGGTATCTTCAAAACACACTGTTCTGTTCCATCCATGTGATAGAATGCCTGAAGATGTCAAAAGGCGAACCCCGAGTCTTTAGTGACGAAACATGTAGAATCGTTAAGAGTTTCAACAATTCAATTGTTATATAAAATAAATGTGTTCTTACCAGCAAAAGTATAAATTTGTATAATATATATAATAATACAAGCTTTATTTTTTGACTTATTGAACACATAATATACAATATAATGAAATTCTTTGTAGAAGGATGTTTCATTTTTTTGTACCAAAAAGATATTTAATTTATTTAAACAAAAATATAGTTAAATTGTTCTTAATAGGTTCATCATAAGATATATCCTTGAAACATAGGAATATTTTTTGAGTTATTTTTTATTGTGAATTTGATGTCAATAAAGAAATATATGATAAAAGATATTTTTCATTTAGCATTCCTGAAGTAATATTTAAAGAAACTACAATAGTTTGGCAAAGATTTTATCGACACCAGTTCACAAAACGTCCCTATCTTTGATTCAATATGTTTTACAGTTTATTGATCCAAAAGTATTAATATCTCAGAGACATTTTCATACGGGCTGGATAACTCTTTTACTGCCTATGCGACAACGTAAAAACAAAACCAAATATTCAAAAACAATAAAAACATGCCGAAAGGCGACCTAAGAATTTTATCTCTAGGGTATACAATTTGTTTAGCTTTACGTCAAGGGTTCGGGATGATCAAATAAGCATACAAGCCCATGAAAACAAATACTGCAGTATTTGTTTAGTACAACTTTAGATTACTTTACACAGTTTAAAGAGAAAAGGGAGTGTTTTGGTTAAATCTTTGCCGTATTTATATATTTTTTTATTTTATCACAGCTGTTCTATAGCAATAAACATAACATTAATTACATTACCCGCTCAAACTGTTAAAATTAAAAAACAAAGAAGGCTTAAAATTTAGAACAGTGTTATTACATTATTGAAAACCAGAAGTATTAAGTACATATTTCAATGTCAACTGAAAGTTCATTTTTTCTTTAAAATAAGACGCCTACTATTCTTGCTGGTGTTATGTTCAAAAATTTATTTAAATCTAAATAAAATCTCTAACTCAAACGTGCAAATGCGTTCGATTATAACGACTGTAATATTTGACCTAAAATAATTCAAATCAATAGATCAAAAAAACAGTTTTCCTATTAATCATTGTTATTCATTTTGAACGCGATATATTTAAAGTCTTCGAAAGCTAAACATTAAGTTTGAGAAAATACTTTTCTGTTATGTTAGATTTCATTTATTATGTAAGATCGATGCGATAAAATCTTCATTGAATATCTTTATGTCAGCCACATACAAGTGAAGCAATTATATGACAATAAACCAGTATATATAATATATATAAAAATTAAATAAAGAAAAAAATCACTTTTGCGTTCTAATGCATATTTCACGCAAAGCTTTCAAAGATATTATATTTGATTTTTATTACAGGAATGATCCGCTCATATTTTATAGTCATTAATCGATTACTTTTATATTATATTATTTAGTATGCTAATTATATTGCACAAAAATTATACTAAATTCACTAATAATTTTCATAAAAATATGTGCAATATAAGAAAGAAAAAAAAAAAATTTTGGAATAAGGTAATAAAATCTACAATTTTGGTTACATTCAAGAAACACTCCTTTGAAAAAACAAATAGTTGCATGAATAACACATACACATTTGGAATATTTTACATATTTTACAACTGGTATCACAATATTAGCATTTTCAAACGTTAGTAACGGCTATAATTTTATGTTAATGTTCATTTATTCATTTCAGCTTTACAAAACTGAAATAGTTCCAAATGGCATAGTTCCAATTTGAGTCTAAAAAAACTGTGACGGATTTGTTATCTATTTTTTTTTTAATAATATCAAGCTAAGGATATGTCTCAAAAATTTCCAATATTTTAAGCGTTTATTTATTTTATTCATTTGATCAAATAATAAAACGTTATTCTATGCAATTTATCGAAAAAAATATTCATTCAAATTTGTGAAGTAAATTGAGAAAATTCCGAAATAAATAAATCTTTTCAATAAAAGAAGATGTAAAAAAATTCACATGACTATTAGAAAAAATCTTATGAATAGAAATTTACTCAAATGGGCTGCGTATTTCTTTGTATCGTACCAGTGAAAATGTTCTTTTGTAGAAATTTGAAAAGTCTGACAGTTTGTATAAATAAACACGAGATTGAAGTGAAGTGATTTGGGACGAAGATTGTATTAGTGCTCATCAATATTTTTGATTTAAAAGATGGATTGACATAGAAAATATAATTAAATAAATTAAATATTTCTTTTTAATTGAAGTGTTTCATTTCGAGTAAATATGCATTTTCTTCCAGATTGTATGGGAACTAGTGATAATGATTGTTCTTTTTATTAAATTGTATCGGCAGCGATAAACAACTAGCAAAAAAGTTAATTTATTAACGAAGAAAAAAAAAGTTTTAATAGTTTTATTAAAGCTTTGATATGTTGTTGGGACCTATTTTGTTAAAGCTTTTTTTTTACTTCAATTTTTAATAAAATTTCAATATTTTTATCGATAGCTTCAAGCTATTTATTATTTATTAATAACAAACCCACAATAATATTTATTTAAAATGTCATAAATTTTAGTGTAAAAGGTATTATTTTCAAATATTCAATTCAATTTATAAGCTCAATTATTTAGACTCATAATTCAACAGCCTAACCGTTACGTTATTTTTTTTATAAAAACTCAAAAAATAATAAAAAAAAATCGAGTTTCTCCATCTCGTTTTTTGGAATTTCTTTTTAAACAGAACTTTACAGATCAATCTTCGAATGCAAATACATCGGGACCCAAGCCCGGGATCAGTTTATCTACCTGTAATAATACTTTTGTTTGAATAATACTAGATTTCGAGTTGTTGTCAATTGAATATTTTGAATTTTACTTTAGTCACGTATAAATACTAACGGAGATCTAATACTTTTCAAGATTTGAATTGTAGGAAAAGACAAAACTGATAGTTACGTGACGTTGCGTTTTTTTCCACATTTAAAATCATATTAACCATTTACGTCTTTCGCTTTGGATACACATTGAGAGTTTAAATCAGGTATAAGTTAAGCAATTGACAAAATCCTATTATATTCTTTGTTCGCTTTTGACGTGTGTTCTGTCAAATCAGTAACGCGAACGCTATAATTAGTTAATAATGTTCGTTATAAACAAAATCGGTCCTGATCATTAGATTATAAACAAATTGTGGAAATAGGCATTTTGTTTCATTTATTTTAAAACCTTTCTGCACCGACTTACATAATATAAACCACATCATAGTTTACTGAGGCCTTCAACGAAATCCAAAATGGGTATTTTCGTATGTTAATATACAGTATACACATCGCCAATGCAGATGAGTTGCACTAGGCTGAGGAAATCATAACAATAGTGAGAAGACCTCACTCCAGTGCGGTGACAAAAGATCATCCGCAATATATAATACTTAACTTGGCGCTGCAGCAAAAGCCAGCGCTACTGTTTCGGTTTTCTTTTACATATCATTTACTTCACGAGCACGCTATTTCACGCCTTTGCCTCACATAGTCTCTTTTTTCGCTTTTACGATGCCGGGTCTGTTAGTATTTTGCGTCAGCTAATGTTTTGCATAATCTTCATCGGTTTAATGCGTCTATAAAACGATCAATTTGATAAAAATACAGAATCTTAAATATCTTGAATAAAAAAACTCGCAAAATTTTTATACGCCTTCTTACAAAAAAGTAAAGAGACCTATCATACACACATTATTATTTTTTATTATGAAATAATAAGTAAATAAAAAAATGATTTTCTTTATGATATTTTTTAAACAAAAATTTTATTTGCTTTATCTTATGAAAGAAAACATAATACAATAGTTTATCATGTTCATAATTTTCATATTAAAGTAACGAAAATACAGCTTTTTTATGTACCCAATCTGATCAAACGTTATTATATGAGAACTGATTGTAATTCAGTGGCTTAAAATATTACTCTCACTAAAAATCACTTATGGGCTGACTGGAAGGATAAAATTCTGATATCACAAAAATCTGGCTTTGATCAAAAATATCTCTATAAAGTATAAATATACTGTTGATGGATGTTGTAGAGATAAAGTTGCTATTATCGCTTAAAATCGAATCTCTTTCCCTAAATTTATGCAGTTAAATATGTAAAACAAAAAAATTACGATACGTTGCATTAAGAAATTGTTTATATAAGCAAATTTAGAATTTACAATAAAAGATTTTTTCTTCCGTTAATTTACATATTTTGATAAACATAACACACTAAAAAAAATTCCAATGGAAGTAAAGATTGTATTACTATAAATTTTTTATAAATTAAAGTAATATTAAAATTTCGGAAGATCGAAACCTTGGAATTCTAAATGAAAACAAAACATAAAAACAACGTAAAGACAAAAATGTTTTCCGCGTCATTTGACAAAGGACATTCTACTTAATTTACTATTTGGGTAGAATCAACACGCGAGCGACAATTTAAAAGACCATCCATAGCGCTTGTTCCCTTGCTAAAATCTCCCCTCAGCAATTGTTTGTCAAACAGCAAGAAAAAAACCATAACTTTGCTAATTAACATAATAAACGAATTTTTGTTCAGCCCGCAACGTTTTTTAGACTTTTAGGTCTTTTGTCCGCGTTATCCAGCTCGGAAAAAATGCATATTATAAACAAGTAAACGGCGTTTTGTTCTTCAGTTAATTTTACGTTTAGCCTTCAAACTACACGCTAAAAGCTTTTCGTGCAATAAAATTACGTATTATTCGTATTGCATTCAACCTTCCGTATACCAACGTTATAATAAGCCTTTAATAATCCGAAAAAGAAATATAACGGACAAACAAGCTCGTAATTGATATTATTCAAGGACACGACAGAAAAAACTGCCAATAAACGAATGCATGTTTTCAAGTGTGAGATATATAAAATTGAATGAGATTAACTCAATGAAAGTATTCAGGAAAACCTGTTATCAACTTAATGACCTTTATTTTTTGAAGATATATCAAGAAAAATATGTATTGATGTCGACATTGCATTTGAAAATCGTTATTTTTTATGAAATCAATTGAATGTGATTTAAAACATTACACAATCTAAAATACAAACGCCAGATAATATTCTTTTTTTCACTTCTTTTGCATCAATTCAAAACAATTAATTATTAAAAATATAATAAAATAGAAAAAAAATGTATACAGTTGTTCCTACTTTTTTTTAAATTAAGCTTTCGACTTATTTATACCTAATCGTATTAAATAAGTGATTAATCTTGACAAGCCCTTGTCCTACACGCAATCGTTACGAAAACTTCAATGATGCAATGATTTATTACGATACTTTGAAAATAATATTACAACTTCATTATTTTTTTGAAAATATTGTCTACTAAAGTACTGGTATTGGATGTTATTTTAAATTTACGTTGACTTAAAAAGCTTTATTATTATAGTCGTAAAAAAAGATTTAGTGGAAAATCTAGAGTCAGAAACAATACATAGTAGTCGTTCAATTTTGTTGTAATATTTACAAAATTGAAAATTGTCATGTTGCCGTGTTTGTTGCTAGTGAAAAGCTTATCAAAATTTATGCTTCCGTTAGCAAGGGAAAACGCATTCAATAAATAAGCTTTGTTGTGCTTTATTTATAAATAAAAAAAAACAGGTTACAGATAAAATGAGCACTACAGCAAATGATAATTGATTTGTGTGATACTTTCATGGCGGAAAACCCATTCAAATATAAAAGAACCACTCCATTATGGTTTCTGACACTCGAGTGGCATTTGTTTATTTTGGATGACGCTTTTGCATGCTAAAAAAAATTAATTTGTATTGTTTTTTACACACATGCTTGACAATTTTTTGTCGGGTCTGTGGTGCAAAATTCAACGCAATTAGTGCTGATTATGGAACATAATCATTCGAGTCCCAGAATGTACAGACTCATAATTTGAAATACTGTTTGAAAGCATGAATTTTGATTAACTATAAATCATGGCGTATAGAGAGCAATTAGATAAATACCTGCACAGCCTTATGCCTTACTTTTATACCAACATTGATCTTATAACAGGTTGAGCAAATGAGTTCAAAGTATTTTGAGTATTAATATATCAGTCATTAAGAAAATATTAGGTACCATGAATCTGGCTTTTTATATAAATTATGAATGATTTGTGAATTTCCCAAAGATACTTCTGCAATTAAGTAATAGAATATGTATTTTTGTTATTTCATCTGACATTTGGTATGTAATATTATATACCATTCAATAAAACCGAGCGTTAATATAATACAAGTAGCAGGTGAAGATAATAAGATTTTGGTAACTTAACCTCCTCGTATATTCTTTATCGGTAATTTTTTCAATAATACTCTCATTTTTTTACTGTTGTTTTTATAAAACAATGATAAAATTTCTTCCAAAACAATTCCCAGACATATGTTACATTTTCAAACCACTGGTCATCAATTTTAGGGTAATTCTATTTTAAAAATATTACTAAAATTAATTTTTTTATACGCTTGATCCATTTTTATTGCTATTTCCGTCTTTTTTGCTTTGCATGATATTGTTTCCTTCATATTTAATGGCAATATTTATCATTTTTAAAGATCTTATTTGTTCAAATACAAGATTAGATTTTAATATGCTTTTTCTAAGTATGTATTGGTTATAATAAATCTTTATATGAATACTAGTAACGTTTCTTAGTTTATTTTTGAAATACGTTTCAATGTAGCATGCAAGTAGTTAAAAGTACCAAGCAAAAAATTAAGTCATGCTAATTTGACAGCTAATGAACAATTCTAGCAACAATTATAACGTATCTATCATCACTACACATTTGAATAGCTCAAAGAAATCTGCGAAATATATCAACGATTAGTCCTTTTATAGTAAGTTTCGGAATATTATACGTTTAGTAATACAGTACTTGGCATGATTAATCGTAAGAAATTTGATGAATGTCAGCTATATAAAATATAAGAGCTCGTGGAATTGACTCGTTTTTTTATACGTTGCTACCAAAAATATGACATTGAAATAAATACAAATATTAAGTAAATCTATAAATATTATTAAGACTGAATTCATAATCAGCTGAAGTACGCATTAAGGTAACAGTTATAATGTAGTAATTTTAGTGAGGCAATAAATTATAGTTCATAATCGTTATTATGTTTATATACGGTGACGGTAGTATACATTAAAAGCTTTTAAAATATAGCCGAGCAAACCTCTTTTGGGATGCGGTAGTATTGATACAAACGCGAAGAGATAAAAACGAGGTTGATTTGCACGCGATTGAATTAAAGTCAAAAAATTTTTTCTTCCACTTGGTAAATTTTTGTAGAGAAATGGTGATATTTATAATATTTCTCTTTTTACTATACAATATATAAAAAATGAGAATTTTATATTATTATATCATGTTTAATCACCGTATGTCATAAGCTTGGATTTTTTACTAAAACAATGGTTTTAAATGTCAATTTTCCTTTTAAGGTGCTAATTGTCACTTATTGATGGAAAGGCATGATATTTTAAATATTAAAACACATTTTTTTAAACTTATTTCTTACTTAGTACTAGGATAATGATATTCCAGTTTTTTTCATTATTTGTTGGAGGAAATATTGGAACCCTAACTGACCATTTCTACTCATCCTAATTGACTACCATTACAATATCAGATATGAATATATTATGTTCTTAAGTATTTAAGAGAAGTTTATTTTGTTTATTAAATTTTTCCAGTCCTTACTTCCCCTATTGCGATCTTTATGCTTCATAGCTCTCAATGGATTATTGATTTACCTTAATTTTGTTTGATAATTATCAAAATGTAATAATTTCCAATTTGCTTTTAAGCAAATTTAAAATATTTGTATAATATTTTATGATTCCCTATAAATTATTTCTTAGTTCTTGAACCCATGTTTTTTTATATCTGCTATCTTTAACATTTTTTTTGTATAAATATACTTGCTTGTAAATTTATCATTCTATCAGTTGATAATGCTTGCGATGAGCGAAACTGGTGCTGATCAAAAAATGTATTGTGGAAATAATGTGTTTTTATTTTTTTAAATGTCAATTTTCCATTAAACGAATCGTATTCATCCAATGACAGACATAGCTGCTTGAATAACGTATTGTTTATCACACCAATGTGGTGTATTCTATGATTATTCAGTGTTTGCAATAAACTATAAATAATTGTATTATTTAACGGCTTTCTTTTATAATTACCAGTCATACATAAATAAGCGTTTCTTTATTATATGACTTATAAACACTAAGTGCTTCAAAATATATAATAAAAAAATCAACAGGCTATGAGCGATTAATGTCAAATGATGTGAAATCTGCTTTCCTCGCTGCTACACAATAAGACCGACGACAAGGATTTTACGTTGCTCGGTGTTAACGAGTCAATGTATTAAAAGGTCGAATATAGGTAATGTGTTTTTGCTGTTTGTCGTAGTAGACTTAGCGTAAAATAAAAATCTTGCTGACAGATGTATTACTTGCTTATAGTAATAAAATCTTGCAATACTGACTATTTTTATAGTTTTCTCAGAAGCCTTGTCAAAATACACATTTGATATCTACCAAACGACTGGTCATTTGAGCAAATTTAATACAAAGTGAAATATAATTATTGATTGCGATGTTGAAATGAGCAAAATATTACTTTTGCATTAGCTTCTGATTAAGTTTCGTCTGAGATCGGATATTTCTTTTCCATCTAAAGATCGAGATAAAATATTAGTATTAATTAAAACTACGTTCGGCTCGAATTCAAATTTATGAAAATTCATTTGTCAATTGAAATGAAACGTTGGCAATTCAGATCGAAGTAGAAGTTGGGTATTATTTAACCGATTGTGAATGGTTGCCGCAATAGAATTATTTCTTAATCCAATCAAGCTTTTTGGAATTTCATTTAAGCATTAGTCAGCAAGAGAAATTAGTTTGAATCGTGTTTCTGTATTTGGATTGCCTTAAAAACGCTTTGTTGTTGTCAATTTTTAGAATTGCGCAAATTTGTTTTTCAAAGACGTTTGGCGCTAGTCTTCGCACTTTTCAGTTATTTAAAATGTTTACTTTAAGCATGCCGAAGGAAATGTCAAGCAACAAGAAAATTAATGTTTTATAATATATCATCGTGTTTATTCTGTTCTTCGAAAATCCCAACTTATTGTACAATCTCAAACGCTTTTTTATGTCAGGCATCAACTTTTTTATATAAATAAATCACATTTCTACCACACATGTTTTCTTCATAACGATCAAAAAAACTTCTACCAATTGCAATCAATATTATCTTATGAAAGATAATTTTCAGCACAGCTGTTTATACAAAATATGATAAAATTAAACAAAGCGACCAGTACACTAAGCGGCAAAAAATACAGATAAATAAACGCAATGTTATCATCTAAAGTTTATATAAAAACCTACAAAGAAACAGTTTTACACAAACGCTTCCTCGTGATATTGTAATGTTCGTAAGCTTTATAACGAGAAAAAGTACGAGCGATGTTCTCGTGTTTACTCAATTTATTAAAGTATACGCACAACTTGATCATGCGTGAGAGCGCTTGAGTGTAAAGCTTTACTTTTACCAGAATGAAATCGCATTCAATTTAAATTTGGTAAAAATCGTATGAAAAATTAATCAAATTATTGATTTGTTTTGAAAGATTTGTTTTTTTTAATGAGCAAAAAAAGTGACCAAGAATTCGTCCGTATCGAATTTATAATATATAGCAATGACGAAACATAAAAAATAACTGTATAAATTATACATACATAATATAGGCACCCTATGCATTCAAGTTGAAATTTCGTATGTAAGTTATAACCAAATTATTATTCATGTAACGTTTGCTCCGCCAAAGCCTTCATCCTCATAAAGAAAAGTGATAACATAAAAAGCACATTTCGAATAATTCGCCAAGTGAGATTGTTTTAAATTTTATAGGGTACCACTTCGCATTTTCCAAATACTTTAAACGTAAACAACTTTTTGCTGGCAGCCCACCAAAAATTTTATCCTTAAGGAGAATTTTTCGCATTGTCAGCATCGATCTATAAGAAACTCGATTCTGTAGATGTCAAAAATAATTTTAATTTTTGAAATGAAAATTTCTTTGATTACAAAATATTTTTTAAATGTAGGGACCTGCTTCAAATAGTCGGGTCACATTCAATATACGTACACAATGACGCCACGGTAAAGAAATACGCTTCTAAAGCTAACAGACGTTTACATTCATTTAATCAACCATCGGTAACAAACGTAAAAAAATTAAGATATTCAATTTAAACATTGTTGATTTTCAGTCATAGTTTCCAAGTGGTATTCCTCTCAGAACGAATACTGACATTTATTTATTCTTTTTTATCTCAACACGGTATATAACCATGGAAATTTCCTGGACAGTTTCAGTTAACAAATTACCACAGTTATTATTAAAGTACTACAAAAGTATTAAGTCTTTAAAGACTCCATCACATAATAAAACCAACGAACAAAAGTATTTAACACGTGAGCATAATAATATTATATTATAGTTACTTCTTTTACAGTTTTTATGAAAGAATACAACAAATTTTGAAGTCTGTAGATAATGGAATTATGAACTTACAACTCTATCTCTTATCTCTCGGATCTTGGACAATCCTTTAAAAATAGTATGGTCATCGTCCTTAACTAATATCAAACTCGTAGGTTGTACAGACTGGTTGTGTGTACGTACTTACAGTTGGTACACATGCCAGTTCCGCCCACAACACTTCCGTCCATTCATTATTACAGCGTTTTATTCACTTTGCATTTTGCAATCTGTTCGATGAACGAAAACTGGTCGTGCGTTTTGCAACGTGTGCCTGTCTTTAGAACGTTGTTCGAATGAAACTTTTCCTATTTGCGGTCCGAGTTTATAACAAACCGAAAGGCTTGAAGTTATTCTTGGAGTATTTCATTCTTGTTGTGGGAATAATATCACTGAAATTTTATTTTACTAAAATATTCATTTGAATATACCGGTGATATAAAAATGATTTCTATAAAAGCATTCTCTATTTATGAACAATATAAAACGTTGCTAACAAATAATTTATAACTGATTGAATTGGCATTCACTTGGTAGAACTCCATTATAACACGGTGAAAAAAATAGCAATATTTTTACAACAATTTTTTAATAATTTTGTAGAACTAAAATATATTGCTATTTTTTTCACCGTGTAATAATTTATAAGTTTACATAATGTGTGGCGTTTTCGATTATAGATGATCAATTTAAAATATGCCTATATAAAATGATTTTTTAAGCCGCTGTAAAAAAAAATAATCACTTATAAATTGATATTAATTTATGAATAAAAGCTTGTCGTCATTCGGTCAGATTGTTAGTTGCCTAAATTTTGACGTACTGTATCGTGTGTACATAATGTTGTACATGAGATGGATTTAAGTTTCCAATCATCCACAAACGTTTGAATTGTTTGAAAATTTGATGAAATTAACGGTTGCTGTTATCTAATATTGCATCACTAAAGCCGCGAATATTTAACCCGAATTGTTATTGGGGATGAAGAATGGTTTCCGTACATTGTTTTTTCACACAAACGTATTGTACAATCGACACTGCATTGTAATACATTAATTCCGAAGTTACACGAAACCGAAGCGCTTTGTTTTTGTTAAGAGATTCAGTGTCATATTATTCAACTAACAATCTAAAATTGTTCATAAAAAGTGCATATATTATGTTGTTATTACTTTACATCTTTCAAGTTTGGGGCTTAATATCTTGAGTGATTCTTGAACAACTCCAATTGAGTGAACTAAGGTCTTAGTTTCACGATTTAAATATGAATTTCATCTAGTTAGACTTCTCGGAGATAGTTTTGATTCAACGTTTATAATATTTAAATGTTAATGCGTTGTGTTAAAATATGTTAAATAAATATAAAACAACTTGGAGCAATTTTTTTTTTTAATTTATAGTATTCTGTAGGAAGTATAATTTGCTTATTTATAAACAAAACACTTATTTTATAGCAATTAATCAATATACTATTTATCAAAAGACAGGTTATGCACATTTATAATTATAATTTGAACACGTTCGGATATTAATTCAGAATATATTTCATGCTAAAAAACGCTTTTAATTTCTCAGTTAACCAAGTGTAAATATAATAGTGAAAACAGAATTGATAAAATTAAGAAACCTTTTTGTGTCATTGAACAAAATATCTTTTCAAAACCACTGTAATCTTAAGAAACTCTATTTTATTTTTATTATGAGTTTTATTGTTATACGGGAATATTTTTATAGTGACCAAGTCATGCCACGAAACAATTTGTTTTATCAAAATTGTGTATATTTCCATATTTTGTATATCTAACTAAAATTGACAGTCAACAGCGTCGTTTAATTCCTAAACTGAAGTAGACAATTTATATTGAAATTCTATCAAAAATCAATTCTCTTTGAATCTTCTTGTATACTATACACAACCGATGAAAAGATAACTTTAACGTTAGTTGAGCACGTCAATGTGCATCAAGTTTGGTTACATATCGTAGTTTTCATAATAAAATAGACTCATGCAAATTAAATTTCATTTATTTATGTGCAACTAAAGAGTTCAGTCTCGAAAGTAAGTATTGGTCCCTTTTAAAAATGATTGTGTTATTTTTGATGGTTTGAATTCACAATATACTCGCAATCGATAAAGTAATGTCAAGAAAATTATTGCCCTACACATATCACTCCCTTTTACTTTTTCCAAGTTTATTTGGCAGCTGTTAAGCCCAACAAGAAGTCAGGCAGTACCTACGTCAAATGCAAAATGCAATTTAATTTAAAGAAACAAGTTTATGCCGTTAAATATATGGCAACGTAGCGCAAAATTTACAACACTTATTGCAGTTCATGAATGAAACGTGTTAAAACCAGTTCTGTGTGGGCGAAATTATATTACTGCACTTATTTACATAATATTATATTAGAGCAATGTTTCCACGTTTTTCTAAAGATTATTTTTTCCAACATACTAAAACATTAAAATTGTATTTATTTGAATTTTAACTTTCAAAAATATTTTATAAGTAAAATCAAAAGTGGTAAAACATTTCCATTAGACTATTTTGCAGATTAAAAAAAAATTTTTTGATTGAATCTATATGATGAAGAGCTTCTAAAATATTTCAAATTATACTTTAAAAAAACACAAAAAAAGTTTTTCTTCCAAACATTAATTTACTCGTAAGTACACACTGAAAAATATTATTTTGTTTTTTTTTTGGAGAATGAAGTTACTGAATATAAGTTAGGTTATGAAAATTATGAATTTAAGTCATTTTTCTTATACCAAAAAGCTTGTTTTTATGAATATTTGGCCAATCAAATAACGAATATCTCTGTACAACTCTCTGAAGAAATATTTTAATATTTATCTTAGATTATGTTTGAAGTCGGAAACAATTATTAGATGTTACTAAAAGCCAGCATAATTGCTTTTTTGTATTTAATTTTTAGGTTCCATGGAGTCACGGGAATAAGAACGCTTAAAAAATTCAATTCAAATGAGTCACGTAAAAGCAGCTTTCGTTTCATTTTTTGTGAGAAAATGTTTTTTGTAACGGCTTACAGAATATGCAAAGTATGAATATTGAATTTCATAAAATGCTAATATAAATGGTTTTTCTGAGATTTTTTATTGAGTAATTATTTTTTTGAGAATTGGTAGCCCTCTGGCAAGTTTTTTCTTAATTGGAATGGATTTAAATGACATAACAAGTTTTCACAATGCCTAAGAAAAAAAAAATGAGTAGATATATTTAGTTTTAGATGAATCTCTTTAAGCTCGATAAAATTTTCTAGGCGATTATTATGACTGTTAACAAATTATTAATTTTTTAACACACATACATACATATTGACATCATCATCATCAGCCGGGGTCGATCCACTGCTGGATGAAAGCCTCCCCCCGCTTTTTTTTTCAGGGGGGTTGCTTGGACATAGCAACACCACGCTGCCCAGGCGGTTTGGTGTTCGGTTTTCTGTCTGGGTTTTCCTTCCCATAGCCAAGAGTACACGGCACGCGGTGTTCTCGAGCGGTCACCCATCCAAGCACTATCCGCGTCCAATGCTGCTTAATTTCCGTGATCGCACGAGAGCCGGTGATCAACGTGGTATGATCGTGGCACATATCGACATAAATAAGCAACCATTATTATGAAGATTTATTGAATATGTTAAATAAACACCATCAATTTAATTATGGTAGAAAAATCATATCCTGAACTCTTTTGGTTATTATCACATAATTTTAGACAGGACGGACGGAAAGACAGCAATCATTTTCTATCGAGATACAGCTATTGATAATAAGATATAAGAAGCTAAGACCAACGCCAGCTTTCCGCTCACATGATTAATCCAGCTTTACTAAAAATTGTTTTTTTTTTAACTAAGATCACCATGTGTATATAACGTGGTCTGTTAA
Source organism: Himalopsyche japonica (assembly GCA_028555115.1). NCBI lineage: Eukaryota > Metazoa > Arthropoda > Insecta > Trichoptera > Rhyacophilidae > Himalopsyche > Himalopsyche japonica. Next base: position 3,062,157 of record JAHFWJ010000015.1, read on the forward strand.
ATGATAAAACGCAATGTTTGCAGAAAAAGTGTAAACAAAAACAATAACGAGAAACTTTCACGTATAGGTGCGGTTGGTGTTGTATGGAGGAAAACAGTTTTAGAAATTCCAAGACGAGTATTACTAAAACACAGTGTCGGTTCAAGGCACAGAATTTTAAATTTTCTCTGCACAGACCCTACAACATAATAGAATTCTGGCATCGAGCGGCAATTTCTGCACTTTCAAATCGTGGCTGAGAAATTTTTATTGCAGTTGTTTTCTCTGAAATACACTACTTATATAAAATGTCGCAGTATTGGAAAATTCACAATTTATTGTTTTATTCTTGGCAACACATGCCTTTGAAATGATGTCTCTTACTATTAACTCTAAAATACTGATAACTGGCAGACTACGTAGTGTCTTGTAAAAATAATATTCGGCAATGGTGTTAATTTTTAACTATTTTTATTTTCGATAGATTCAGTGGTTTTTGAGTGAAAATTCATTTTTTTATACACAATAGTAATAAACGTTTACATAACACAGTATTGTATTAAATAATTAATATATAAACGTGAAATTAACTTTTATATACTACTTAATAACTACAAGTTACACAGTGAATTGAAAAAAAAGCAAATAATATTACTATTTTTTATTTTTCATTTACAAATGTTATGAATTATTCACAAAATTCTCAGGTATTTTTTGCTTTGATTAAATTAAAATTTGAACGATCCAAAGGAAACCATAATTTACTTATAAACGCACTCACGAAGAGAGAGTATAAAAATATTCTCTCATAATTTTCGCTAAGTTATTCACGATATTATTGTGAATATGAATATAATTTCACATTCACTGCAAAATAAATACTCATTTGCCAGTTTTCTCATATATATTTTATTTTAAAGTTAGCAAACATTAACATATTCTCTTTTACTCTTTTTATAATTCTTTTCTAATGTCGTGGCAACATATTCTTACTCATATCACTGCAAATCAACGAAAAAAGAAACACAGAAACTGAATATTCAAAAGAAATTCTTGGTCATACGATAAAATAATTTCAATTAATTTATATGGTTGTTACATTAACATAATTTCAAAAACTTATATGGTTGTAACATTCAAAATTAAAAATAAAACATTTTCGTTCTCAACATAATGAGTAAAATTGATCAAGCGTCTTTCATATAAATATCAATCCTATTCCAGCTTATGACTTATATTTTCAAAGCAAAGAAATTGTAATGTGACTATTTAATCCACTATCTTAAGAATTGACTTCATAAATACTTGATGACTTGTTAACTATGTACAAAGAAACAAAGCAAAGTGAAGACATGGCTTCAAGGAAGTCTTCCATCAAACGCTCTACCGGTAAATGTACTCAGATGGACTTAGTTACGTCTACCGCGGAAAGGTGCCAAGCACTGGTCACGTCAAGCCACAGACTACCTCTGAAGGTTGTTTTTGACCCAACTTTGTGGGAAAACTAGGTTTAATATTTGACAATGCAGGGAATAGCGCAATCAGTGACGGGATTTGAATTTAACCTTTCTCACTTAACCTGCTTTGAAATGAAATATTAATATGTCCTTAAATACATCACTTTAAGCACAGTAACTCAATGTTTATTCAGATAAAAAAATCTACAATGAAAAAACAATCATAAAATACATATTATAAATATACTTTTTTTTACACATGTGAAATAATCATCAATTAAAATTTAACAATTTCTCTGCTTGTTTTTTTTTCATTTGATTCAATGAATTGTTGTGATTTTATGGTGTAATAATTACTAAATAAGAAGTGGTCGTGATGTTAGTATCGTGTATATAACACAAAAGATTTTTTTTCATTAATTTTAACAATTATTGTTATATTTCGTATGATAAAAAACAACTGTGTAAAGATAAATTGTATGACAAATTTAGTCAAAGAGGTAAATCATAACTTTTATAGTATCATTAATTTTGATTCTTTGTTTATTTTTTATAATCGAAAAAATGTCATGAAAATTTTAAATCATTAATAACATATATTATAATTCTTACTCTTCCCAAATAAAAAACTTTTTCAATGTTTTTTTTTTATCATATACAATTTAAAAAAATATAAACAAAAATTTAGCCGACAACTTTAAAAGAACTTACTGCCACAGATAAACTTAATTGCATTCCACTATATAAAATTTAATTTTACTGTTGGTTTATCAATAATTTGTATCGAGAAAATAATACATAATTAGTACGGATATCAATATGTCATTCACCGTACTTCATAAAAATTTAATTCATGCCAGTCTTTTCACCGACGTCTCAACATTTTCCTGTCATTCACCCCTCATACGTATAATACCTGAGCCCAGTTTTCTCCCCTATCACCAACTATCGCAGTTATTATTAAGTAAGGACTGCGGTCTGCTGAAGGTCCTAAAAAGGAAGGATGTCTATAAAAATATGTTCAAAACTTTGAATATTAAATATGATTGAAAGAATTTGAACTTGGTTCTGTTTAATTTCTGTTAGTGGAAAAATTATTTATTTGGTTGAAGATAAAGTTCACAATTAAATGAAATTTAAGAGACCAAAAAGCTTTCTGAAAACATTTGTGTGTAGAGTTTTTTTTTAAGTCAGTAAAATATTCTCTCACAACAGACTTCATAATTAATTATATTTGCAATAGCTCTAGGCGTATCAAAATAAATATTTTTTAAATTTAGATGAAATGTTACACATCTAAATTTCAATAGAGAAAAATTGAAAAAAGATTACATTGTTTTCTCAAAATTGAAGCATTAAGCCACTTTAAATTACTTTTGTGAATTTATCTCAAAAGACAACACTCTTTTATTAAAAATCATTCCACATCCTACAATTTGTCTTCTTTTTTAGAATAACAATTCTTCTAATCATATTCGTTTACTGTTTGCAGTATATGGTCACCATGCAGCGTCTCCATATCACGTGCCAATCGCTATGCTTCCTCCCAGATATACCACAATAATAAGAATACGTCGATTATATCCTGTCAATTATATTCAACGGTTATGTAGGGTGTCGGAACCTCACTAGAAAAAAGAAGTCAAGGTCGGAGCTTACCAAAACCATCTAACAACCGCTCAAGAAAGTTTACAAACGCTGAGCTTCAATACCAGTACAATCGAACTTATGATGGACGTGACAATAGCATCCAACTCGTAAATATTACACTTACTTCAAAGAGAAGCAAGAGAATTGATTTATTTTATTGATAGATCATATCTTTTTTCAAATCTTTTTCCTACAGCTTAATGACAGAAAATCACATGTATCGTAAAGATATTGAAAAATTCATAAAAAAAATATCCCATTTGCCATTTAAATTTAATCAAAATTTCTAGAATTTACATTTATGATTGATTTAGGTTTTGAAATTATTTATTATACTGATATATCTTGAGAAACATTCAACAAAGTATATTTAAATTTTTCCATTAAAAAAATATCATTTTCAAGTTTATTATAATATTTGTATTGACCTATCGTTTTATTTTCTAACATTTTTTTAATAATGAAACTTGTTTGCTTATGCATGATTTTTTTCTGCTTGAAAAATTAAGACGTTTGCTTAAACATAAACTATTATCGAGTTAAACTATTTTAAGAAACGCCGAATCAAATTTTTAAACTTAATATTAAAATTAACTGTGAACCTTAGATTTTCTCAATTATCGGATCTAAACAGACAGGTATTGACTATACATTGTCGATACTCAAGACCATTTTAAAAAAGAGTTGATAAAACTAAACACATGGTTTTTGAAATAAAAATCTAACCTTCAGCCGGTTCTTTTATTGAATTGATTTTTTTAACGTAAAGATAATAATTGTCTTATTAAATGACTTCAATAATCTACAAATACACGCGTTATTTGTATTTTTTTTCAAAATAATATCAATGTTTTTATCTCACTTAACTTTTCAAAATACAATTTGATATTATTGAAATCGATTTCCAAAGAAAAACATGTTAATTAATTCAAAGTGAATAATTAAAAGTATTTATTCATTCTTAATAAATAACCAACAACTTTCTTCGATATTTTTCGATGTTATTTTGAACAAGAAATAAATACATTGTATTTAATTTAACTTTCCTATCAGTGTGCTCAACAAGTTTTAAACACTTTTGATAACGACTTTTGAACAAATTTTCCAGCTGGCTAGCTTTTGAAAGTATTGGATATATTTATATAGACTGTAGATATAATTTTCTTATTTCAATCTGCTTAACAACTGTTCTGTATAAGAAAAGAAATTACTTAAAAATAATATTTTTCATGTCATGGTTTTTCAGTTTTCAGTTTGCCTAATACGAAAGATTTTTAACAGTGACCCTATAATTTCACAATTAAAATATGAATATGTCTAGATTTCAAGCGTAAAAAAATAAAATTACGTTAAGCGGTCAAGTATTATTTAGTGCAAAGCAACAGTTAAAACTCATTGAAAAGAACACATTTCTGCTATATTATGCGTTTTTAGTCATTGAATAAGCAGGATAGCAGTTAAGAAGGAAAGATTTAGTAGTATATATAATATGTGCAACATCTAACAAAGCATTTTTAAACGTCTTAAAATCTTGATAAAATTAAATTTAACTTATTAAAATACATCAAGGTACTATCAATTTTGCTTGTTTCTACGTGTGTTCCATTTAATTAAAACAACATCACGTGTTGTTGTTACGAGACGGCTACACACCATGAATAGTTGAAATAGCATTGAAGAGATATTACAGTATATTAAACATTTCATAATAAAACAATTAACGAATAATAGCGTTTGCATAACACCACAACATTTGTAACAGTTAGATCCTAAATATTAGTAACATGAAAATCTGTATTATATTTAACTCTTTATTTGCCATGGTCCATCAAATATTATATATTTTTAATTTGATATCATTAAGAATATGATGAATAATTTTTCATATACAATACATACGATCATTTTTTTGTTCAACTTGCGTTTATTGCGTTATTCTTGCGAGTGGAAATCAAAGAATAATTTAAAATAATATAACAAATGGTTATTAAGTTACTATCCTCTGTCTGATACAACAGCCCAAATGATGAGATGGCCTCTTTCTCCAGTAATGTATTTGAAGGACTTTTTTTGGAAGCTTTCTTTATCTCCTCTTCCACCGTGTATAGCCTCATTTGTTTTATGAAGATGAAGAATGAACCACAGCTTATAATTGTAAGCTATTCATCACATCTCATCATCATTTAAATGAACCAAATATTTACCGTGAGATTTGATAACTTTATGGATGACTTATTTTTAGTATTAAATCTTTATGTTTCTAAGAAAATTTTTGATATTATAAAAAAAAAAGAACACAATACATTACATATTCAAAAATATAAAACGATTTATTTTTTCCATCAAATTTTTTTTAAAATGAACAAGATTTTTCGTCTAGCTATTTTTGACCAATTGAATATTTTCAGCATTCAAAAATAGATTTAAACTTATCAGTCATCCTATTCTCGTAACCGCTTTATTTTCACATTTCACAATTTTAAAATTCGAGATAAAACCAGGTCGTATTTTCAATATCATAGATGCTGTATTTATATTAAGTATTCCTTTTTGAATTTTACGGAAGAACCAGAAATCATATTTATATGATTTTACCAATTTAATCTTAGATGTAAAATATATTCAAATATCTCAACTTAAAAGTGCATCAATCGAAATACTATATCAATTAAGGCTGTGAATATATCATCGAAATATTAACAACACGTACACGATAGAGTAACGATGATAATAATTATTTACAATCACTATCGTATACCTATGTTTTGTCTGTTCAATACAATTACTTAGAGGTGAACGATAGATGTGGATTCTTTTACTCAATTAACAAATTATTTATCTCGTTAAGTAAAATGAGTGTCTTCCTCCCTAAGCCACGAAAAGTTTTCTTGGTTTTACACAAACTTTTGAAGTAAGGAAAGAAGATTTTTCTTTTTTTATTTATAAATTATTCTGAGTAGTCTTTTGAATATAAACTCTCAACATGGTACAATCTGCCGTCTAAACACTTGAAACGTTAATGGCCAGTGGATTTTGTTCAAATTTTGTTCAAATGCAACTAACTACTTTATTACGTAAGGAACATATCGATTAAGAAATAAGTTTGCATATTTTATCGAGTTAATATTAAAATAAAATTTAGCTAGAATCCTGTAATTATATATACTGTGCGATTAATATTACGCACGGCAAATAAATAATAATTTACAATAAGTAGTGATATCATCTACGACTATCGATACAAATTCATTAATCAACGAAAAATTCAATAAAGAGAGAAATAAAAATATGACTCAATCTGCAAAATCAATAGGTGTTTTTATAACATAATTAAAACATGGCTAAATTTTGTAAATATAGTTAATCTGTATATATATAATATTTAGCGCTATAAATAATTTTTATCGTGTAAGACAAATCTTATTTTTCATGCACAAAATGTGATATTTTTTATTGAATAAATAATATAAATACTTTAAGTAAGGTCTTTCTAATTACAAGGGAAATGTTCAAATTTATAACACAAAACCCTACATAAACCAACAAAAAATGACTCTAATATATATAAGGATAAAAAAACCATCGCCTAGCTTTCTCAAGCTGTAGTAAGTAGTGGAAAATAATTTCTATATGACAGTCACGAACATAGTACTAGAAATCTAATTACTAAGATCGTATAAGCACACGTTAGAGCCAGCTTATAAAGTAAATACGTGTAACTTCAACACCCCCTTGAGTATATTATATCCTAGTACAAATTAGATGCAAAAACAATAAATTGCTGCGCAACTATACATGATGTTCCCAAATTCATTAACAGCCAGTTGCTTAAAATAGCAATACTACAGTTGCTCCCTTAGTTACTTTGAAGTTTCTCAATGTTGATTGTTGTTTCATCAAAGTTTCTCAAACTCCTGATTCGTAATCTCAATAAAACGTTATAAATTAATGAGTAAGTGATTTTTTTTTCTTTTTGACTCAATTTTTTAAATTGTCTCAATATTATTAGATTCTACCCATGATGTTTATTAAACACACATATTTTTTTTTAGCATCAACTTTATATCGACTAATTTCAATGCATAACACAACGGCCATATATCCCAACTTGACCAAAATATGCAATAATTTGGGTGACTGAAGTCAGTAATCACTTAAAGCCATTCATATATGGCATAGCAAACATCAACAAAACTTATAAATGACATAGAACGTTTAATTTCATTTTTATACATTGGTATGCTGGTAATTTTCATACAAATACCAATTGTTTATATATTTCAATAATATTCCTACATATATTTCAACATGTAACCAATAATTAATCTATTCTTTTCAAATTTCTTTAAATTCAGATTATTTGTTAAAAATCACAAATAAATATATTAGTGCATTTTTATAAATACTTTATTTTATTTGATACTTTTAGCATAAAAAATAATTTTCAACATTTTATCGGCAATATAATGCGATTCTCTCATTTAGAATATTTTTGGTGAAATAAATATTTGTTAGTGGTATAAAATAATTTCAATCATGAGAATAAAAAACTATCTTTTTGAAAAAAGAACTGCCTTTTCAAAGTGGTAAAAAGTAATAACATAACAACGATATATCATAAAAACGAAAAGTTTATCAAAATTTTTTTTGAGGTTATTTAAAGGAAAAACTATTCAAATTAACCGCATTTAATCTTTCCTAAACATGACTTTTGACAGACAAATGTCAAAATGTGAATTCGTTGTTTAATTTAACGACGCAGAATATTAAGGTATTAAATCTACTACAAATCCATAAGCTTAATACATTATTCATATACACAAATAAACTTATCATCCACTTTTTATAATAATTTAATGTATTTAAGACCAACAGTCGTTTTTTTTTTGACTACATTAATTTCCGTTACTTATTGGCGAAAATATTTGATATAAACACTTTTTTTTTCTTAGGCTAACTTTTTACTGAAATTCTTTCAAAATAGTCAAAACTTACACTCATATTTCTTAAATTAATCACATTTCGATGCTTTGAATTATTTAACTGAGTTAATTCATTGTATATTGAAATTACAAAATACTATTTATTTAAATATCGAACAATGAAGTATGCAAATTATAAAGCAGCAGGTAAGCTCTAAGTTAAAAATACATTCACGAATCTCTATTGGATCATAAAAGCGCTATGCGTTGTTGCTTACATTATATATTTTAATTTATGCGAAACACCCGCATATTCTGAATCGACGTGTTTATTAATATTTTTTATACATCCAGTCTTTTCGTCAGCGAGGCAAGAAAAACAAATCGAGCACGATAACTTGCAGAGTGACCGCACGGCTGTGCCCTACGACCGTTTTTCTCTTTCGAGCCCTCTCGTTTTGCATGCAGCTGAGGGAGCGAGAGGTCATTTCGCGAAGGCTGTATACTTGGCACTCTAGCCCGCCCTGCAAACCGGCTGGCTTAGTTGATCGCGAGCGCCGTTCGCGGTGGACGTGCGGAAAAGGGCTGTAATGACGTCATAAGCGCTTAACGCTATTTTGTCCAATCGACATTACGCGGATTATCGACTATTTAATCCAAAACAATTAAATTTACTTGTTAGTGAAAGTTTAGTTATTTGAATAAATTTAACACGCTTCGAAGAATAGTTTAAAGTGAAAAAAAGCTTTGTCGTTTTTATTTTTAAAGTATGAATATTAAACTCGTCAACACTATTATTAACATTTAATCAATAATCATATGTACAAGTTATTTTTAAAAAGTTTTCTTTTATTACTTCAAAGCACATCAAAAAATCTACTCACCCTTAATGATAACATAAAAATATAAAAAATAAGTATTTAATCATTAATTGTAAACATATACATTAATAATGCAGAGTAATAGTTAAAATAATATTAAATAAAAATTTAGTGGTGTTAAAAAATGTTTTAAAAATAAATCTCTTCTTCAATAGATGAATTCCAAGAAATTTGATATATAAGGTATTTTTTTGTTTGTCTAATCAAATTTTACACCGAAAATATGTAATTTTATTTTAATCAGGAAATACATTTTATTGTTTTTATAGAAAAGTATCACAAATTTTAAAAATATCATATATATAATTATGTCTGTCTGAAATCCTGCACCTTACTAATGCAATCAAAGTATGTCCTGAGCAATTTATTTAATAAAAATATTACCCAGAACCGACCCCTCGTCAAAATAAGCCATCAAAAAGCATTCTTCTTACTGGAATACTAAATTATTTGCCTATTTAAATAAAAGTAAACTTCAGACAGCTTCTGATGGCTGCTTATCGTTTTCAGGAAATTTGAAAATTTCAAGTGCTTTCAAAAGTATTGTTTTAACGTTTGCCAAAAATGTTATATTTGCTAAAAAGTCCTTCTTTTATGAAAAAATAATGATTAATAGAACACAATAATCGATACAAATATATATTATACTAGTAATACATATTATTTAAGTGAACATTCTGTTTAATTTAGTGATATATGTTTTAGTAAAGTTTTATTTTTATCTGTTTATTTGGGAGCGAAAATAGTTTTGAATTGAATGTCACAGTTATTCAAGTCAATACGGCACATATACGAAACAATTCCATTTTTTAACTCCAATGGCAATGTTATTTTTAATTCAACTAATTTTAATTAGAATTATACAATACAATCATACAAAAGCTTTATTCAATGGTTTTGAATATAAAAAAATCATTTCACTGATTATATTTTAAGCATTATAAATGCTTTGCTTGCGTGAACATTTATGAATCCTTAAATGAAAAAAATATGTAATTATATATAGCGAGTCTCGTATTTTATAATGGAAAGTTGTTTTTCGGGTCCCGTGTTAATGTGAAGTAATATCATTCCAATCCTGCCATATTGTGAGATCTATTATTTAAATTAAAGTTTCTACGTAAAATACAATATACTTTTTGATTTGCTGGTCGTTTCAAATATGTTTAAAACAGCAAAGATGACACATTTAAAAACTGTTTATTCTATTCAGTTGCGGCAAACACATTCATAAATCCTATAGCTTAAATGTTTATTTCAAATGGTTTATTTATAGTTGTTGAAAGGCATGGGCTTACGTGACTTTCAAATATCACTCACTAATCCTAAAGATGGCGCACAGAGAGAGCGAATAGCTATATTTCTTTGAGTCGTATTCTTAATTGCATTTTTTTATGAAAGAGGACCAAGCTACTTTATTACACTTTAACGTTTTGCCACGAGTTCATATCCTTCACTTCGTAAGAAAAACTGTCTAATGAAATACTCCGAAAAATAAATCTTTTGAGGAAAATGTTTGAGAAGCAATATCACTCATTACAATTATGAACTACTGTGTGTAATAATTCTTTCATATTCGCTCTAGTAAAATATTCATGGTTTATAAAGCTGAAAGGTTGGTGGACTCAGCGTATACTGTCACGTTTTGAATAACCGCATTCTTGTTGAACCAATATTACCTTAGCAATTTTGTGGCTATCCGATGGTAGTTTTCGGCAACCTGATATTTAATGAAGGGCAACCGTTGTAATTCTATAGAACGCTTTTATCGATAAACGGGTACAGTTATCAAAGTAAAATATTTTAGTTTAAGTATCGAATTTCATTCAAATTTACAAAAATTTCAATTTGGTTCGTAGTTGAACTCGTAGGCGTCAATAGATACAAAATGTTTTTGTACTATACTAATTTCAAGACCAGAATTTTATGATGTACATTGAACACCATGTGATTTGAAGTACCTTCCATTTTCAATATATTATTAGCATTCATATAACACAAATAAAAACATTTTTTATTTGTATTATACATGTAACATAGTATGTTATACCATAAAAAAATTACGATATTTCGGGGCCTTAAAAGCACACATGATTATTTAAAGTTTTAACCGTTTGAAGTATTTTTATTTGTTAAATTTTTACGTTTTATTTAAGGCTTGATCTTGAAAGTTTCATGTCATTATTATTATGCGAAAATGGCTATGAAACATTTTTTTAAATATTTACGAACCTAATTAATTGTTGTGAGTTTCGATCAGAGAAACCAACAGCAAAACAACTTCAAAATTTTTTGTGTTGCTACGACGATTTACAAATTGTCATACGTTGTAACTTAATAGTATGTAGGCCAATAGAAAGCACTCCGTAGTTTTTCTTAAATTTGAATCAACTACAATTATTACAGTAAAGTACGACTAGATACTAAGCATAAATGCTTTCGGTGGCTTCTCATATATGCGATTACTATTCTCCAATACAATTATTATATTTGTTTCTCAATACGGCAGCACTCATTCTTCGTCGTTTAATTGAGTATTACTAATTTTTACTATTTTTCATTATATTTCTAATGATTTATATCTATACAGCATATAAAATTTTGTGTTCAAAAGCGTGAAACATCGTATCCAAGTTTCTTCGTTAGGACCTTAAGAACCATCCTTTATAAGTTTATTATTCAAAATATTTACCGAAAAGACTGACTACTTTCTAAAGTCGCCATTTTAGTGTAAATTAATTTTAATAGTTGAAATTTTGAAGTCGTTAAGTAAAAACAAAGAAAAATTAATTGTGGAAAAATATACAATCAACTTCCATTTAAAAATGTGATGTTATGTGAATGTTAATTATTGTACTAATGAAAAAATGACGTCGAACATTAGCTAAAAAATGTAATAAAAAGCTTTTTTCAGTCATAATATAAATGATTCTACAGCACATATCGTACAAGAAGTTTAGCCAAACATATTGCTGATGTTAAAAAAAGTATTCATAACAATCCATCAACTTCAATTCAAAGCCATGCTTAAGAAATTGAACTTATCCTTTTGACTTCCGGTAGGTGAAGGCTCTACCCTCCACACTGTGAATTTTATTGCAAAGTAAAAAAAGCTCTTTTTAATTTACGTTTCCAGGGGTAAAAACGAATTCTCCTGCAATTCTGAATACGGGGAGATATTTTCAATATGTATCCTCATGAGTTGAAAAAATTTCTCTGGTTCAAATAATTGATTACGTTAATAAAGTCCTGTTTAAAATGGAGCTGTTCAAAATACGTAATTTTCGTATGAGTGGCATTCTATTTATGGAAAATTTTTGCGTCTTATAATGCTATTGGAAACAATCCGGTTGAATGAAAACTGTGACAAATGATTTTTTTTTCATTTATTACTAAATTGACTCAGTATCATGTTCATCATGACGCTATAGAGTCTAAATAAATGTTGAAGAATTCTAATGATAATCCTAATTTATTTAAAAAAAAATGATGAATGATGAGGTATATTTTCAATAAAATTTCAATTATTTATACATTCAAAGTAATAGCGTGTTGCATTATGTGGTATCAACTTTAAGGGTAACTGTAAGTGGAGAGCGTTATTATGACATGATTGATATCTATTTATTATGAAATGAATAGTATGATTCCAATACGATGTCTAACTTTACATACAGCCAATTTTACGATATAATTACTGAAAAATCTTTTTCTATCACAAATTATTTTTAGGTAAATTGACGTGAATTGGCCTTCACGATCGCAGCATTTAATCGCCCGAACTTGTTTTTGTGGGAATTATAAAAAAGTATGGTTTATGCCAACATACACGAAAAATTTGAACAACTTAAAAGCCCGCACTCGTGAAACAGAAGCGGTCATTTAACAAAGAATATCTTCTATACGAAATTCCCAGTACTAAAAAAACATTTATCAGCATAAAACTTTTTTTTTTATTTTACATAAAGTTATACTAAACTAATAATTTTAAAAAATGCGTTTATTATTAGAATATAAAAAAATACTTTTCGGCCCCAAATTTTTCAGCATCAATTGTTTTTTTTTAATTTGTCACGATATGGTTGTAAAACTATTCACGAACCATTACCTCATTATGATAGTGATCTATTAAAATGAAATATTTTTGCTAAAAGAGAAAAGCCAATTTAAATTCTATGTATACTTCATAACTACGTCTCAATGAATTCATTAGGAAAAAATGATTAAAGTGTCTGTTTGCTTAAAAGTTCTAAACTACTTAGATAATAATTAGTTATTATTATAAAAATATGTTCTATCACGTAATTTGATACTTTCCTGTAATAATATAACGTAATCTAACGCCGTATTTTAGTTGTTAGTTTCCTTGGCAAGCTTTTCGTGAATTTCCACCTAACGGCTCTTCTGAATTTCACAAAAGTTTTTTCTGTTCTAGTGTAGCCTGTCTGCCTGTTTGGTAAACACGCTGACTCGTGACGTTTGACTTCAAACTTAGTTCAACTCTACCTCGATGTTATTATTTAAGCTTTAAGCAATAGTAAGTGCATGACTGAAAGTTTTCAGAAGGCTCTATATTTTCGTTTTCTTCCTGATATTTTTATATGGTACAGTAACAAGTAAAACTAATTTAAATAGTTTATATGACAGACGTAATTAGATGGAAGCTAAAAATCTATTTCCGAAATTGTTTAAATCGTTTTTTTAACGATAAAATATATTTTAGGTAATACTTCCACAGTTAAATATTTTTGTGATCAGAACCGTTTTTGTTTATAAACAGTTGATAATATTCGTGGTGAGTGAAACTGGTCCTCCGCTTTTAAGGTGTTAACTGTGGCTTCTTAGTGGATAAGCTTTATGTATTAAATAATAAACATACATTTTTAATTATATATTTGCAATATATAATGTATATTATTAATAGCATTTTCAACTGATAGTCTAAAAATAAAATGAAAGTGGATTATACTTGCGATGAGCGAAATCGGTACTGGATATAGAATATATTGTTGAAAATAGTATTGAATACGTATTTATTATTTAAATAACATCTTTTCACCAAAAAATGACAATTAACATCCTAATGGGGTATTTTAAGCATCTGAAAATACGTCGTCCATGATGAACAACACAGCTTGTCAGCACTTCATCACATACACGGATCAAATTTCTCGCACATCTATCAATCGATATTTTTGATGACTTTAATAAACTAACGTTCATCGTCTAAACAGTACTAACACTTTTCATTTTTGCAGCAATTTGGTACAAATTTTATGGAAAAAATGCTGAGAGTGGATTCCGATTAAGAGTGAATAGATTGATGAAAGAGTATCGCGTTTTCTTTTAAATCTTTTCTTTAAGTCTCTTTCAAGGTGCTAACTATTCTTCCTTGTTTTTCTTATCAAAAATACATATATAAAAATAAAAAAGATATAAAAAAATATACAACTCCATCACATTTTCTTGGGCTCAAAACACTTTGACTTATTCTCAAATCATAAAACCTATAAATTGGAGTAAGGAAATTGCTACTTGTGTTGATAACGTAGTTATTTATTTAAAAAAAACAGTTTCTTATTTAAATGAATATATATTCTGATTAAAAAAAAAACATTCGTATCTGGACATTCAAGAAAACATTCTTTTGTGTGATCTTTTGATCATTATGTGAAAATATATTTTACTCATCCGTTTGTAAGCCACAACATGAGGATAATACTTTTTTCTTTCTATGATCACAGTCTGCAACTTGTAGACAGTCAGTAATAGATTTGAATGGCCAAAGTTTCAATGTAAACATCTTGCGTGCTTCCCGGAATATAGAGGCCTAGAAGACTGTTTTTCATCGCTATTCAAGAAGACATTTCTTCGAATATTATTTATTCCCCGAAAATTTTCTTCTGTATACTGTACTAATTTAAACTTTTTGCTTTCAGTTTAAAGTTATTTAATTAATATTTATATAAAATAAACTTTTGCTTTCAATTGTAATGACTTGTTTTTCCAAATATTTCTATATTATTTGTAATTAAGGCAAAAAAAAATATTTAATAAACAGTTCTAGTTAAATATTCAAAAGTGTGCACTTAATAAATTAAACACTATTTTATTTACAGCCTAAAGTATTATGGCGTTTTTTTGTTTCTATGTTAAAATATTATTAAACCAGCACTGGAGCGCATGTTACATTGCTTAGAATTTTCAATGGTTTTATTTTTCGATTTGCAGTCAATAATTCTACTTATAAAACATTTAAAAAAAAATCAAGACTTCCCTCCATACAAAGCATTTATTGTTATAATTTACACTATTAAGGTAAATCCATACAATACTTAACACGTTATACATTTAAAGCTTCGAACTATATCGAGGAAAAATATCGTCAGTTACGAGATCATTTTCAAAGATTACTATTTTAGCTTTTGGGCTAATTAAAGTGACGGAACTGAAATACGATTGCGTCTATGATAATCGTTACATTAAAAATTCAGTGCCCTCCTTTCTATCAAACAATTTGACAATGCTTGCATATATACCAAGTCTTACTTCATTTTTATTTATGTATATATTTATTTTTTCACAAGCGTAATTCATTGTTTTTTACTGCCATTGCAATTACTTTTTTTTCGATTTCATAAGACAAAGTCAACTGACATTCTGCTGTTTGGTAAATATTGCTTATTCTCAACAGGAAAGCGCCATAATTACAACGGTCATCAATATGACGATCAAATTCGTAAAATAAGTAATATGTCAAACAACCATCAAAACTATTTTTTATTTCAAACAATAATTTAAAAGATATTTGAAGAAAATTTACGTATCCACAAATAATATGGTTACCATGAAGAATTCACGTACCACCCAAAACTACCCCAGTAACTGTAGAAATCTAGAACATCATTGAAGAGTCGAGTGATTTTCTTATGGGTCAGTTTCTTCAAGCAGCATCTGTTCTTATCTATATGGAGACCATTGTGTGCAGAAAATGTTTTTTAATTATTTTTGCACTTGGTTTAAATTCATAAACCAGTTATTATTATATTATCAAGAAGTGTCTTTTTCAGGGAAAATTCAGTAATATTAATAATAGATGAGGTTTTTTTGTATACATATGGATATATTAATATTTGAAAAATTAATATTGTCTTCTAACTAATACAAGCCGAGTCTAAAATTTCACTTTGGTCTATTTGTCTCGACTATGATTCTCCATGAATCTTTGGTCATGTGGTTTAGCGTGATGAATACATTTATATTACGATGTCAGCCTAAACAGTAAATCATCTGTACCGAAATTCATCAATAATTGTATTATCTAAAATGAATGTTTTCCACAATCAGTTGTTGGAATAAATTGTATTCAACTATAGGGTGCTGATATGAAACGTTTTTTTTTTAGTATACATTCTGATTCCTGAAGGGTGAATAATGAATTTATTAAATCATTATTACGTATATCCGAAAGTTTTCAACCCAAATAAAATCATAATTGATTGGAATAAGTATTTTCTTAAATTCATTTTTTAAATATATGTATATATATATATATATAAATACAGTTTCCTTAAAGTAAACATCAATATATGGAATGTTTTCAATTCAAAGCTAAAATTATAAATAACAATCAAATTTTCTATTGTTTTGTTTTTTCCTAAGGACAATTGTAGAAGCGATAAATTTTAATACATCTTAAATTGACGAAAATAAATATGATAATTTTTTTATACAACTCGATATCATAATAAATTTATATTTTACAACCCAAAAAATGCAGTCTAAGCAAAATATTATCCAGAAGTCAATTTAACATCACTAATAAGACCATAAATCTTTTAAGATTTAAAAATGGATACTATTTTTAATCGGTTAGCATAAATACTAAAAAAAAATGTTTTACAATATTGATATTTTTAAAATAACAACAAATAGATTTTCACAATAAAAAGATTGAATGTCGTTGTTTGAATGAAACACGCAATAACGTAGCAAACAATATTTATCAAGTCGATATTATTATGCTAGCTACTCTATTTCTCTCGGTTCTAAATACCTAATAGCAAAAAAATGTGTTTGACGTTTTATGAAAGTTCAAAACAGAATAAATGATGCATTGGAAAAGCGTATATGAGAACAACTTTTTTCGGATCATATCACAGCCATATATTTTTCTATCGTTGATATAATCCAATTTGCTTCAAAAAATTAACGTGGACTTGCAGTCGCTTCCTAAAGCTTTATTTATTGAGACACAATATTATAATGAGGTTATGGAAATATTGTGAAAGCATTGGAATCTATGGTTACGAATTAATGAAGTGGTTGATAAAATGATATTTAAAAAATTTGCTTTTACTTATTTTTTCTTTCTTAAAAAACTTTGGTTGAAAAGCGCTACCAATCAATTTTAAGGTCAGTAAAATACTTGAGGTGTCAATGGATGAAAGGTTTGATTTATTGATAGCTAATACATTTGAAACTAAAAACTTCTTGAAAATTAGCCATATGACAATATTTTTTACTTACGTAAAAGCTTCACGTCAATTAACAAATTGAAAATAAAATATTTATGTTTGCCAACACATAACAAGTAAAACAGACTTATGTACATACGTTCTTTACAAACAATAGATTATATTTGGCAAAATATTGATGTGTACTGTGTATAGTGACTATTCATAAAGGTCTACAAAAGGCAACAAAAACACTTAATGGCATGAATTCTGAGCTTATAGTAGGCCAGCTCCAATTTTGAGTATTCTTGCTATTGATTTTAAATACATATATTAATAATAATAAACGAGACTAAATTTAGCGGTCTATTGATTGAAATTTAATTTAACGGTTGAACTACGAGTAACATAATACGTGAAGCAAAATGCCAATACTGCATTGAATATAACTAACAATGAATAATTTAATAATTGTTTTATAAATAACATATTTTGATTTTTTTTTTGGGATATCAAATTCATGGAGCGTTAAGATCTATGACGCGTCAGCATCAGAGCTCTTCAGGTCTCCTCCATTTCTCATATATAGATTTAATTTTGTTATTATTGTTGTGTCATTGTTGACAATATTAGGTCGCAGCTGAGCCGTGGAACCCACAATGAGTGCAGCTCATGCGGACAACATGAGCATTATATTCACTCACGCATACGTGTGCATACAAGCACACACACAGCCACGCGCATGCATATACAATACGTAAGGAAATAAAATAGGAAAGTCATTTTCAGATGCCGAGGTTTTCCATGATGGGATTAAGATCTGTAACAACAAACCTATGGCGGGTCATCGAGCAGAACCGCACTCGGCCTTAGACGATTACTCGGTACTGTCTCATCATAATTATGTAGATACTAAATTGTAGGGTTATAATGTTTGCCTATATCGCTGTGAAAGTTTCGAGACATTTCACGAACGAACTCTCGAATTGTAGGCATTTTCATGTCTCTATGTAACAGCGAATTGCGAACGTACCACGGGGCATTACAAATTTGTCGCAATGATTTATTTTGAACAGTTTGAAGTGTCTTCAGATGCTTCTGGTGAGCATAAGCCCACACTGGAGTAGCGTACACCATAATTGGCCGAGTTATAGCTGTATAGAGGAGCAGCTTGCTTTTGAGAGTAAGCTTGCTCTTCACATTGAGTATAAAGTTTAGTCTAGCTTTTACACCATAAGCTTGACGTTTTTTAATCGCGGTGTGCTCATTGAATTTTAGTCTATTGTCTATAGTGAGTTCTAGATACTTGACAGTATTGGACCACTTGATTTCTGTATTTTGCATACGAATGCAATCGAAATTGGTTTTTCTAATGAAACCATTTGAAAACATAACTGCAGCGCTTTTTTCAGTATTGATTTTAATTCGCCAGTTTTCACACCAGTCCGCTATGGTATCAACCAATAGCTGGACTTGTGTGACAGCACTTTGCCGATTACGAGATTTTGAAAAGTAGCAGTATCATCGGCGTACTCAGCTATAACTGCTTCGCTTTCCCCACCGCAAGGAATGTCATGCGTGAATATGTTATACAGTATGGGTCCCAGGACGGAGCCTTGTGGGACACCTGCTTGGATCGGTCTGAAGGAGGATCGAATTACACCCATTTTGACTTTGAAATGTCTATCCGTCACGAACGAGTTGAGAATCTTTACTAGTGGTAATCCTATGCCAGCCTTCGATATTTTGAATACAAGCCCTTCGGTCCATACCCTGTCGAAGGCTTTAGCAATATCTAGAAAGAGACCCGCCGTGACCTCTTTATGAATGAATTTACTTGCGATCAACTCTACTACCCGAAGAAGTTGGTGGTTTGTCGAGTGATTCGCGCGGAAACCGTGCTGTGTGTCTGGGATTATCTTTTTCTCTTCCACCACTTCTTGCAGTCTAGCTTTATTTTGTTACATCGTGCAATACACTTAACTTTTTTTTATTTAATTTTACTAAAAATATATTTCGAATTTAATATTTTATTCAAAATTATTTAAAAATTAACTTTCCTAACGTTTTTTGCTAACAAAAACTAACGACACTTAACGACTGTGAAAAACCAATGATGTTACGAAACATTCAGTATTTTTAATGAGTATGTTTTTTTAAAAAATATATCTACTGCTCACAAAAATCTTGCAAAAAAAATGGGACGTATTTGAGGGCACCGATTCCATAACTAAGCAAAACGCCATACTATACGCCATATTACCAAATCACCTTCAATAATTCTGACAAGTGGCACTACAACCTTATGAAAAAAGTAAAAGTGATGAGTAAAGTAAAAAGGTTATTGAATTTGAATTTTTACAACTTTGAACGATTCCACATGTTTTGTCACTAACGACCCGGGTTTCGCCGTTCGGCATCTTCAGGCATTCTATCACACGGATTCAACAGAACTGATTGTTCAGTTAGTGAACGGCGAAAGGCGAAAACCGGATCGTTAGTGACAAAACACGAAGAATCGTAAATATTCAAATTTGATATTGAAATTTCATCAAGCATCTTAAGTCTACATCATAAATTTGAAATTAATATTTTATCCAAAATAAAAAATAGTAAATATTTTACATAAAGTATAACACAATGTTGAATTTCGTAAAGTCATATTTTATAAAAAAGCATATTAATGATCTTGTTAGACATTTTTTATGTTTTCGCTTGTATTAAAGTAAATTTCCTTCTTCTACGTGAGTAAATTAAAAAAGTTTTTTTTTATTTTGTACTGTTATTATCTTTTATGGTCATTATTTTACCTTCCTATTAACCTAAAGTTTTCGCTTAACTTTCACATCGCTTAAATAAATACCCTTATATCTTGGTTGGTACTAATCGCTCAAAAAAAAAACTCGCTTCAGCAAGGGAAACAAGTTACGTTCGTGCTTTTTTGCTTATTAGAGACAAGCTAATAGCACTTATTTAGTAATCGCTGTATCAACAAGACGCCAGAGCTTCATACGATGTTTTGATGACATACTTACTTGTTCAAAGAATATTACATACTATCTTGGACGGCAAAATCTCGAACAGCTATGTCTTTACTAATACAAAAATTCCAATTAGTAAAAGCGGTTGTGTTTCACTCGCTTAGTGTGTTGCGATATGAATAATATTTATTTTATAAGAAGTTGAATTCAAGTATTATAGTCATTTTAACTTGGTTTTAAATGCAAATAAAAAAAATGTTTTACATGTAAATAACTTTAAATATATTGAATAAGTAAATAATGCTGGTTTAACTTAGATCAATCGTTAAGCTAATGGATATAAAAAAATGAAAAAAACTTTATTTATTATATGTATTATAATCAATGAATTAGTAAATACTAGTCAGGCAGAGTGTATTTGGAAATAGTATTTTTTAGTTTTCGCTGTATGCCTGACTAAAATGTATTGAGCAACGCAGCAATCGAAGATTGCACGAAATCAATTTAATATTTATTTTCATAATATTTTAGTTTTACATACGATTTTCCATCTCCGGTGTTATCAGTGTTTTTTGCTTTAATTTAGAAATAACTGACTCTTGGTCAAGTCGTGTATTTGAAATATCATGAATAAAAAACCTTATTTTAAACGTTTTTAATATAAAGAGCTAATTTTTATTCTTTACAGATTGGGAGGCTCAGTATTTTGTTCTTTTAAATCCTTTCTTAACGTAATAAAACATTATTTGAAATAAAAGACATTTTGATTTTTTGAAATTGTTTATAAATTATCAAATGACTCTTCATCACTTTTTATCGATCAACATATATATTTTTGAACTGTTTTAGGACGTTAGCCTGTAATATAAAGAAACATGTCGATACACACAAGCTAATAGTACTAAGCACCCCAATTTCAAAATGTCTTCCCTTAACCCTAAATAATCTCATTATTTACATTACCGGAAGCCATAGTGTAAGTCACTTAATAAACATGCTTTTAATGAGTGTTCTTTTTTAATGTGGAAATTTAAAGCAAATTACAAAAGATTTAAAAGCAAAATTGCATTATGTCTAGCGAGAAAACATGATATAATAAGAGATAAAGTTAATTAAATATTTACAAAGAGCAGACGATTTCACGTACACTCATAAATCAAGAGGAACTGTGTAGATGTTATTCCAACATTTTTTGCTCATTTAGATTCCAAGAAACTTCACGTAGTAGTGAAATTCATTCAAAACTAAAATTTAATTATTTCTTTCCAAGATAATCAACTGTGGAAGCAATTTAGTTCAGTAATAAGAAAATAAAATATTGGATTAAAAGAAACATTTTGAATATTCAAAATAAAGTAAACATGTTTTTATATAAATTCTAAATAGCTGATTACGACTCTTGGCGTTGTCAATAATTCAAATATTGGAATTTGTTTTATACATTTATGTGTTTAATTTATTAATATTTTCTAACACACTTTTCATTCGGAGGTTATTTGTTTGTTTTAGGTGTTTTAACCTTCTTCGACATTTAATTAACTTTTACTGACTTTGGACAAAAATATACAATAGTTTAAGCACGCATGCAGTTTAGAAAAACTC
The DNA here is from genome assembly GCA_028555115.1 of Himalopsyche japonica. NCBI lineage: Eukaryota > Metazoa > Arthropoda > Insecta > Trichoptera > Rhyacophilidae > Himalopsyche > Himalopsyche japonica. The sequence goes on from JAHFWJ010000015.1 coordinate 3,084,085, forward strand.
AAGAGATTATTCTATTCGAAAGCATTTTATCCACGAGATAAACATCAAAATTATGGTGAATAAGAAATTTTCGTTCTGTATATAAAAAATCGTTTTATAGTTTAAGGTTTTATCGTTAAATGATAATTCAATGATGTATTTTATTTCATATAAGTCCATTTGTAAGCTAATCCACGAAATGTCTCGTGCATTAGTACTTGCAAAGTATGATTGTTTGTACATTTAAATAAAATGTCTACAGCAGAATTGAAATGGATTATGTAAACTTAAATTCAGCTTTGAAAATCATAAACATGAATATAGCACAAAGGCAATTTTCCATTGGTCTGTTAGGTTACTTTACACCGTGTTAAGCAGGGCTCGCCAATCTGCAGCACGGATGTTCGTCGACAACGCCACAAATAATAACAATCGAGACTGTCTTTCATTCACAAAAAATAATGTCAGTCATAAAAAACTCTATAAACACAAAAGCGTTTCACAGAAATAATCGGACTAACACATCAAGGTTAGAGTATACAGAGTATATTTATATAGTCCTAGTCAAACGATTGACTGCAAATAATTTTACTATGATTTACTGCATTCGGTGGGTAGAAGTAATTTGTATTATTTCTTTTGTTACAATCTATCTAAGATATGTCTAGAAAGTTATATCTTGATATTTCAATCTTCCTATACCAAAGAAACAATATTCATTCACAGAGCTTTCTTTGTCTTGCTTTCTTTGAAAACAAAGTTGAATGAATTAGCTCAAAACAACAAATTGAATTATATGATATTTAAAAAAATATGTCCAAAAATGAAATGCCTACTAAAAATGTATATTTTTTTCAATTAATATGTTTTAATTGAAATCGACTTCAAAAACAATCTTAAGATACTCTCATCTATTTGAAATAGGTTTCATCAAATTATAGACTTATACAAGGCTTTTGGCTTCTAGCCTTATTCTTTAGAAAAAGGTTCCTCATCGCAGATGTACCCATAAAGGTTTGTAATGCTCAGTGGGACAGTACAAAACCGTAAAGACTCGGACAGTCCATTACCAGATTATATTAAACTAAAAGCTTTAAAGTCTTCATACTTCAAAGCTTTCTGGTGTAAAACTCAAAGAGAATTCGAATTGTACGATAAGGTTTGTTTGATAATAACAAAGTACATCCTCACATCATAATTGAATTGTCTTCCCCATAGACTCTTTAGTAACATTTTATCAAGTGAATAAATTGGATCAAATGGAAATTTCGAAACTATTTTCAAGGCAACAGGCAATCTCTCTTTAATCTTTTATTTGAAAGATTTCACTATTTCAATGCAATTATATTAGCTTAGTAAATAACATTTGAATGACCTATACTTTAAGCTAAATACTAAGGAAGATTTTACTAGCGACAGTTATAATAGACAATAAACAGTATGCCACTTTTGATTATTAAAAGCTTTACTATGAAAAAAACTTATTGTTTTAATGTTTTACTACATCCTATTTTTAAATATTTGACTTAATTCCGTATAAAGATTCTAAAACAACTATTTACGCAAAATTAAAAACATTTAGTAATTCTTTAGTTTCATCAATTAAAAAAATACAAAGAAAAAATATTGTCAAGTAAATTGAAAAAAAAGAATTTCAAATTTATCAACCAATATCAATTTTAAGTTATGTTTGAATTCTGATTTTCTTCGTTAACTTCTGTGAAATATTCCAAAAATATTATATAATATAATATTATATTATAGGGAGATTTCACTTCATTACTTTTTGCAAAGCATAACTCAATAATTAATATAATACCAGATATAGCTTCGATAAGAATCAAGCATCAATAAAACGAGCATAAAAAAACGTCAAATAATTTAGATTTTTAAAATTCCTTAATTTGTATTTCTTGTTGATAAAAAATACTGCAGCGTAATTTAGAAATATCAAATGTCTTGAATACCAATATAAAACTTAAAATAACTTTGACAGACTTATCATTGAGTCTGAAGATGCCTCTGAAAGAGGCGAAACACGTGTCACAGTTAGTAGCACAATACGTGGAATAATCAAAGTTATTTTAAGTTCTATATTAAAATGAACTTCCACAAAGCTACCGCCGAAACCATCGAAAGTCTTGAATACCATTTTATTCTGGTTTTAACAATAATTTATCGAGATACATAACTTGTGTGAGACGCTGTATATTGTTTTGCCTTTGGTGCTTTCTTTCATTATTTTGACACGTAAAATATGATATTATTTTATGACGCGCAAGGCATCTGGCGAAACCCTACTCTATATTATAATTCTTCTTGGATGAGATGCCACTGACAATCACCACAGCTAAAATGAATTTCGGCATCCATGATTACTGCATCTTAACATTAGGATAAAAAATTGGTAATTTAATTATAATTTTTCCTGCATAATATATTATAATCGGATTTACGAAGCGTTATATAACATAAAATTGTAAAAACAATAATATATAAATGCCAAAATGTGAAACACATTTTCATCGTTAGTAAGTGTATAGTTATAAAGTATCAATAAATGAGAAATAAATTTTCACTTGCGGTAACGTTATATGCAATAACAATGATTACATTTTTTACCCTTATCTAAACATTTTTTTCTAAAATTTTTGAGAACTTAGCTGAAGTAAATGAGTAATTTCTATTTAGAAAAAAAACATTATTTTATTAGATTATTAAAAAGTCTAATTACTAGAGTTGTAGTTTACTAGTATTTTCAAATTAAACGATGATAACAAAACAATATATATTATTGATTGAATTGGCATTTACTTGGTTGAACTCCATTATAACACGGTGAAAAAATGGAAACGTATTTTAGTTTTACATGGTTCTGACGATGGCGAGAGCCGAAATATCAACTATATCTTATAAAAACGACTGTAGAACTAAAATACATTGCTATTTTTTCACCGTATAAATATATATTATATTTGTAATGATGGAAGTACTATAAAATAGCGATTTATATTTAGATGCAAAATGACTATGGATTCCAATGCATAACAATTCATGTTGTAAAATAATTGTTCAGTGGTGGTCTGAAAAGAAAATGAATTGTATGTATTCTTTTTAAATGTAAAAAGCGCATTAAATTTACGGTATATTGAAACACAAAAAGTCTACACAATACATAGCTCGCATTCAGCTCTTTCACTTTCCAGTAACAAATTTTTCTCCTATTTTTCATTCCGATCTATTGTTGAATGTTTTCTTTCTTTTCACTTTCCATCTTCATATATTTTTTCCACGCTCGGAAAAATTCATCTGCACCTTCCTATATACGAATCTTATCAATAGAAGTTTTTACAGACAGATGGTTCGAGCTTGCCTTATAACAAGCAGGGCTTAAGAAGATCTTCAGGATAAAAAGATTCAGGTCTACAAAATCCCTTTATAAATATTTGAAGAAGCATAGAAAAATTCTTTCGGTCGATTTAACATCCACCGCTCAAACCTGCAGATGATACGCGCTACTTTTTCATCGAATTTTTCATATAAATACAAGATGAAGTATGTAACTATTTTGCATAAATATGCGTTTTATTAAATTTATACAGTTCAAGAAGGTTTTGTTTCCGTTTACACGAATACAATGCAACACATAAAACCTTTTTCATGAAACGTTTTGAAAGATTTATGTATCAATTTTCTTTAATGGTCAATGAAACGACAGTGAAATATTTTTATAACCCATCAATCTCACTCGTACTGATTATGAATATACAATAAAGGCTTCGAATTTGAAATGATACACATTTTTCCTATCCATTTGACAATTTTATTTATTTAATAGTGAGTTTGAAGCTATTTGCAAGTTTCTTTATATTGAGTTATTGCTAATGAAGGAATAACATCGATAAAAATTATATAAAAATATTTTTTTTCATGATTTGCCGTCTTAATATAAATTTTACGGACATTATTTAAAGATTATCGCAATATATTTTTTTCTACAAAAACTGCTTATTTATCAGTCATACAACACGTCTTTTGTAAAGCGAGTGTAAGGATATATGGGTTTTGCACATATATGACTAGTGCTAATATCTTGTACTAATAAAATCCAAATTATGTTTTACTTTGATTTTTTGGTGATTTAAGTTTTACTATTCAACATTTTTTTTATAAAAAATAGGTATACAGATAAACTAAACATTGGTTAATATATTCAATTCATTGTTTAAACGGGTAGTGTAGTTCATAATAATATCTATAGGTTGATGGGGTTTCTCAAATCTTTGACCGTAATAAATACTTTTTGGAATTTTATAAGGTACCGTAAACGTTTTCGATGTTAAAGCTTTGGGAAATATGTATTTTCCGTACCGATCTTGTCAAGAGTGTGTCTACACAAGGCTCTATTGATACTACAAAATGTGATACGCGGCTTAATGGTACCTTAAATATTTTACCATACATTACCTTCAGGGACTTAGAAAATGTTGAGCTCCAATTCATATTCGATTTCCATAACCAATTTGACTTCATTTTATATGTACAATACCTAAAGAGAACTGTTCTGCTATGATAAAGATATTCTGGTTTGTAATTTTTGGCGTACATTTACGAACAATTACCATATATTTTTCAAATAACGATAGCAAAACACCAGTGATAAATCAAGTATAATTGATATTTTGTTTTTTTTTTTTGATCGTTGGGTATTATAACATTGTTGAGTTCCAATATTGGGCAAATGAGCTTCATTATAAAGGTGCAAGAATAAATGTGAAGTTATTTCCATGCTCAGCAAAATCACAATTGAATAAAAAGCTTTAATAAGACAATGCATGTTTCTTGCAATCGGTTTTCTATGATTGATGGAGATTCAAACATATTTTAATAGGCATAAAGAGATTTATTGGTATTGAATCATCTTTCTATTGCATTGCACAATATTAAAATTTTGCACTTTACACAGCAGATATAAAATGGGGAAGTTTTAAAATATTAATTTTTGATCCAATAAGAAAAACAATAATATGATAGTAGTGTTCAAGAAAACATACAAAAAGCTTTAAGGTTTATATACTTTCTCTTATTTGATACATTTTTCAACAACTTTATACGATAAGAAATGATCCCATTTCTACCCTATTATAAACTGAGCACGATATTTCTTTTAACTAATTACATTTTTTGACTTCCCGACTCTTAGTTAGATTCGCATTATTGCTTTGAAGTTTCAATCTACCGGGATTACAACAGTGTAAATATTTGTTCCGGAGTAATAATTAATAGTTTTGTTCTTCTTCAAATATGTCGAACAAGGGAGCCTAAGTCGCCAACTTCTAATCAAATATTGAGCCACTATAATGTCCGAATGTCAAACACTGACGCAAGTCGACGACTATCACCCTAAATAAACTGTGGCATAGCGGTCAATAGAAACTTCCTACCACTGACGGATTTACTTATGTAAGGTTCGATTATGTTTAATCTTGATTCAGCCCTAATGTCTTCTTAGCATAAGATTAAACACAACATAGTTCATACTTTTAAAATAAGGATTCTTATTTTTAATCACTTCATTACAAGTTTCAGATTGAATTGCTGATGCGCCCAATTTGGTTTAATTTATTTATCTTTGCCATATTACTGCAGGGAATACCATAAAACATTTTCAGCAGGAAAACTTTATAGCATAGTTTCTCAACCTTTTTTCATCCGCGGACCACCAAAAAATCTTTTGGGGACCATCAACAATGGAATAAAATAATAAATACATTTATAATTGATTTTTTTGATTCAAATAATTAATATTGCATCAGCATATGCCGTTAAATAATATTTAAGTATATTAAGACAGACAGTAACAAAATAATTAACTGCAACATAAAATTCGATTGTTTATCAAAATAATAAAAATCAGTTATTATATGAGTTTTCAATATTATTTACACATCTTCCAGAATTTTAAAAAGCATTCTGTGGAGTGAAGAAGTTAAGGTGACTTCTACTGCTGCTTATTTGCTATAATAATTGATAGCCACGGGTTCAGCACAGTTTCAGCAAGACGAAACGTTGCATTCACATCCATACGGTTTCTTTGTTTTGATTTGATTAGTGTCATAGTTGAAAAAACATTCTGACACGAAACGAATGCAAAACAGATGTGAAATTAATTTTATTACTTGAAATTTAAGAAAAAATTTGCGGTTCACCAAAAAAAAACTTTGCGGACTACCCAAAAATCTCCACGGACCACCGGTTGAGAAACTGGGCTTTATAGAAATACTTATTGATGCAAAGTTTTTGTTAAAAGATCAAGATAAAATCTCGCAGCAAAAATACTTTTTCTTTACTGAATAAAAAATACTTGTTCATATGTATTATATATGAATCAGCTTTCAATCATCTATATATTTAGTTTTCAGTATTTAATATTATATATATATTAAATCAATCGCTTAAATAAATGTTTATTTAACCTTTGTTTATCGTATTCTATGATTCATTGAAAATGGTATGTGAAATTTAAAATTTATTTCATTAAATATAAATCAAATCAAATTCAAACTTTTCTAAATATTTCCCCAAATACCAGTAGGTTGTCGATTGTAAATGATTGCAAAAATTTAATTCATCTACAATGTGAAGTATTTTAATATAAATCCTGAGTCCTTTTATCTTGTAGCAATTTAGATAGTAAGTATTAAGGCACTTAATTTCAATCACTTTTGTCTGGATAGAAAATGAATTAAGGTAACTTACAAAGATTATAGTATTCACAAAGAGATACGTAATATATTGTTTCCATAGAACGTTTCGTTCTATAAATCTAATGCCTTATTTATAGCATTACAATGCTAGGAAATGGAGGTCAATGGGAATGTGATTCCCTTTTTCCAGTATAAATATTCTTTGACATGAGTGATTGCAAACTATTTTTCAAACGAAGTATTTGATATGTATATTATCATGCCAAGGCCAGCATATAAAATGCAGATAAATTGATCGTACAATAACATAAATAAGTATTAAACTATCGTAAAAATCCATCATGTTAATTTTGTTTAATGATGTATTTTAATGTATGTTGATTTTTTTTAAATAATATTATAATTAAAAAAATGTCATTCAAATCTGCTTAACAGAAAAAAATTGTTAATTTAACACGAAACGCCAAACACAGAATTTTTAAATTTATCACATATTTGTCCAATATTAGTGTTGAGCACGATTTAATTTAATGGACATATTTAAAAAGTTTTTTTTATGGGTCAACTGTTGAATAAATAATTAAATTATTGTTTAACCGGTTATATGCCATCAGCGCGATAAGGTGCTCTATAATGCCGCGCCACGCCAGTTCAGACATAGAAAATGTACAATGTACTTAATATATAGCTAATTTTAATTATTTTAATTAATTTCCTTCAACATACAATGACATCTCTTGAAATCATGATTCAATTTTAATACGAGATATACTGAATCGTCCACCAAAATAAGGTTCTCTTAAGTTTTCTATCTTTCAAAGAAAATACCAGCTCTACAAGTCCTACGAAATGAATACCTTCTGGCATTCAAACGCTTAAATAAACAGTGGAGGTTTTTTTTTAACTCCATCAAGTTTTTATCATCACTCACTTACTATTGGGTAAAATACAAAAAAAAGTATGTTTATCTTTCCAAAATCATCAATTTACTAATGTCATTTGTGTAAATATATATCAACTATTAAAGCTGCAAAAAATTATTGCATACGTTATATATTTCTTTAATTACGATTGCGATTTAGTATAAAAGAGAAATAACTTTTATTTGTTATGCTATAACTTTAAACATGCAAATAACTTGATTAAAATTAAAAAGTGCTCGTTCAACAGAACAATGGTTATAATGTACAGGCAGGCGGGTGATTAAAAAAGCCTTTTTTAACATTGTCAATTGCAAAAATTAATGTAATATGTGTAAATTTTTGTGTCTCACAATCAGGTGTTATTTGTTTTATTTTTTTCAATTATGAACTATTTTTCATTTTTGCGTATTTATCTTCTGCTTCATCATATGTCTTTTCAGAACACATAGGAAAAAAAATGTTTTAATAATATTCTAGTAAAAAAAAAAGATCTTTATATCTGTAAATTTCAATGTTTTATTAAAAACATCATTTCATGTATACTACTCCAACATTATAAAATGTTTATTCGAGCCAAGTGTTCAAATTTTTACTGAAAATATTTATAAATGAATGAGCCACTATAATAAATATATTGATATACTTCTAAACTTCCAAAAGTGAAATTATATATTTGAATATATATTTTTAGTGCACATTTTTTATAATTGTACCTACTTAGTTTCTATAAGTGTCGTGCGAGGTAAAAGCTCTGTGTCATTACTTACCCTCATGCCATTGGTACAGCATAACTGCTTAAAAATGCTACTCCACGCTTTGTTTTGTATTTTTCCTCACGCAACGATATTGATTGTTAATTTTTCGTTAGTTTAACCAATCTATTTCTACTTCGTTTGTGTATTACATTTCTCCTTTATTGCTTTTTGATATGCTTCGAAAAGTACTTAGTAACTAATTAATGTCAATGTGTTGTGATTATTCAAAGAAAAACTTGTAACTTTCAACACACAAAAAAACTTTGATAAAAACGATTCAAGAGAAACGAGAACAAAAAATATGCCAAATCGATTTGATAGTCAAGTTTTTTCATAAAATCTTTTTTCGTTGCCGACAAAAATTGAAAGGCACTAAAACTCATTTCACAGAAATACTATCAAGAAATGTACTACTACTTAGCACTTATTTCTCAAAAATCATTAATATGTCGTATGGTTTTTTGGATATTTATTTCTTATTATTACTAAAAGCTATTCTTTTCAACTCGTAGTTTATCATATAGAGGATATCATAGAATGTTGCAGATTATAATATGACATGAAAGTGTAATAATCATACAATTTTTATTGTACAGGTAATAGACTTAGTAGAATAGTTATTTAACAACTCAATAAAAGATTTATAAAACTGTTATTCAATAATTGATCCTAATTTACTTTCACTTTAAATCAATTTTATTTAGATTGTTCTTAATGCTATTTTTAAAAATACTTTTAAAGCTGGTCGATCAAAAATTATTAAATAGAGTATAAGTTTAATTACTACATGTTTATCAATCACAATGTAAATTAAGACAATATTTATTTTGGTTAGGATTTATACTAACTTCGTTAAACTTTGGGAAGAAGAGTATTGGTTAAATTTTGTCGTTGTAACTTGTAAGTGTATGGAGACAAATTTAGTATTCAATAGACAGCCGAGCTCTCAAGATAGAGTTTTGTATATTTTATAACCAAACTTTCCGCTTAAACATTTTTGAAGTATTCTAAGGAGTCAAGCGTTTACCTTGAAAATTTACAAAATTCAACAAAAAAAAAGCTATCATTATGAAGTCATTACCATTAACGACCTTTCATAATTCCTTTTTTGCCGAAAATTACTCTACAATATAGCGCAAAAAAAGAGTCATTAAGTGCCGATAATTCACACCAAGTTCGATTTTTATATAATAGAATGTGAAGGTTTTCTTCAACCCGCCAAGATTTATTTGGTCTAATGTTTGTGCTTTAATCTTATAGCACAGTTATTAAGTCGATCTTTTTACCCTTTTCCAAAAATAAAAACCCTCGGGCTATTTTTTTACAGGCCAAGTTTGTCTATAAATATTAAATCATTGTTTTGAAAGTTAAGTTTTAAAAGGAAAATTTTTTATCTTAAACTTATAAACATTTTAACTAAAACAAAATAAAGTTATTGCTTGATTTTAACATCGTATTTTTTTATCATACAACGTTTTTCAATAAAAGTATATTTCATTTCCCTTATATATTCAAAATCTACAAGGTTTTGTGTATGGGAAAAACATATTTTCATCGACAAAAATAATATTATTTGTATCACTTGAACAAAATGCAATTTTAATGCAATATTCACCAGTAAATAATAATGTTATAATTGACTTTAGAAAACAGCAAAACAAGCCATTTATAAAAATAGGAAACAAAATACAAGCTTTTGCTAAAGTTTATTTACCTACAGCCAAAATTATAAAGTAGGAAGGATACAATTATCTTTTGCTAAAAGTTTTATATCCAATATGAGACAAATTCTGATACCATTTTGTTTCTTTCCAAGAATTTATTGAAAAACAACCGCATTTACACAGAATCAAAAAAAAATTAGCCTTAATTAATTTTTATTGAAAAAATATTTTTAATTTCTCTTGTATTTATCGTAACAAGACGTTGCATATCAACTTGATTTAAAATTAACGATGTTAAGGAAATTTATTAAAAGCTTAATGACATGAACTCCACTTGAATTGTATTGAGGCATGTTTTTTGAGGCGATCAACTATTGTTTAAATACATAATAGCCTATTTAAATAGAATAATTTTACTGTTAGTGCTTAATAAATTATAAATTTAAATTAAAAAATACACATCTGTAATATTATAAATAAAATACTAGTTTGCCATGAATGTTAATTCATTATGAATTTAGCATGAATGCTAATTTTAGTAGTTCCTGTAATAAAATACTGTGTAAAATTAGAATCGCAACGGCAAAGGACATTCAAAGCACAGCAGAATTGCAATCTCATACGAATGTATGCTCGATTCATATATCATGAATGCTTTAGGGGTTATATTTGATCTGCCGCGTCTACGTTTGTTTTTATGTTTGTCGGTTTAGGTATTTATTTATGAAATATGGTTTTGAACTAAGATATAGAAATGGTATAAATGTAACATTTAAAAAATATTGAAATATCTTCATTTGGTAAAGCTTAGGACCTAGGAAAAAACATTCTTTTATAATTTATTATTTATAAAGACAAAGTCATATTAAGTCGCTGGCTACTCGTCGCTAACCACAAATGCGATGTTTTATTGTTATAAAAGTGATTTTGAAAAAACGTTTTTGATTTGGATTAATAACCTAAAGGTCATTTTTAAATGTTAAGGTCGACGACTTGTTATTGCGATAAAAAATTCGTATTTACTGAAAGTTTTATACACATTCCAAGCTGGTGGTCTCATTTTAATATTACCACGGACGTTTCTATAAATAATTTAAATTATTCTTTAAGACATTGTTCATATTACAAATATTATTGATTTATAACAAATGTAAAAGATAGCACCAATCTGGACGCTACTAAATTACATGCAAACGAAACGGAAAGACTAAAAAAAAAATGCTTATATCGCACATAGGATAGTTATCAGAGAACGCATTTGAAAAAGATCACGAATCGCAGTTATGTTTATAATACATTATTTGTGAAGCTAATTTGCTACTATAAGGGATTTTACTGACTGGAGCGAAACATGTTTACTGAAGCGTTAAAATATGCTAAGGCGTTCACAGACCAGATTCTTGAATAAAATAAATTTCACCCATGGTTATGATACTATTTCTTTGCGTAATAAAATAATACAATACAGAGATTTGTAAAGTTTCAACAATTCGAATTTGATATTAAAATCCATTCAAGTAATTTCAGCCGATATTATCAATTATATAAAGGTTTGTTTTAATTGACACTAAAAACCAGCTGGTTATGAACAATAACATTAGAATTTTTCGCAGCTTGTTTTTAAGCACTAAAGCAATAAATTGATACCGTCGAAATTATTAAAATAAAAATATACCTGTGTTAATCAACTAAATTATACTACCGTTACCAACAATTCACTTTTATTCATGAACGTGCACCATCTGTCATATCTTTTCCTTTATAACAGTATATGAAAGCTTGAAGTGAAAAAAATAATCATATTATATAATTATCACTGTCTAATGTGAAGTTAACTGAATTTCGTGATTGATTGAAGCAAACGCTCATATCTAATTGGGCTTAATGCTATAATAAGATTCAATTTGATTTGAGTCACACGTCATGATATTTACAGTATCTTTATATAAGGGAAGAAAGTCGATGGCTATCCATCAACATGAAATTCCATCTTGAAAATTTTCTATTCTGGCGATGAATCTGAAAAACATCTAACTGACTTATGAATGAACAAATCTTAGCGACCGAAAAGCATTCATTACTCGTTCGCTTTCGCAAATAAAATAATACTTTCACAATAACAAACAAAATGACAAAATAAAAGAACTTGGCATTTGTCTCATGAGACTTATATTAGAAATATGTTTTAAGCACAGTATAATGTGAAATTATATAATGAAGGAGTTGACAAGAAAACATTTCAAGAAAATATGAATTCAGCGGTTGATTCTTCATATTTTATCTCATTATTTGTAAAAGTTATGTAAGTTTAAGATACCTAATCAATTTATTTACATTTATTTACGAGGGAACCGTCATTTATATTAACTGAATATAAAAATACATTTGTTAAGCAATCGCAAATTGACCTGCGAAACAGGTTTTATATTAATACGTAAATATGTTTTTTTTGAATATACTAAAACTATATTTTACCCATATTTTGTGGCACCCAAATTATTAATAAATATTATTTATTTTTCATTAAACCATAAAATCAATTATCTGTAAAAAGCTTAAATATAAATTATAGTATCAAATTCCTTTTATCTGCTTCTTTTCTTCAGAAAAAAAAGAAAATATCGAAACTAGGATCCAATCAACCCTATTAAATAGTGATCACAAAGGCAATATATTATTTTTTTCCATTTTCACATCAATTTAGAAAAAATACAACAGATAAAGTATTTTCTCCAGTACCTAATTCAGTGATTTAATTTGATATCCGTACGTTTTGAGACATATGTATACTTACTTTACAAGGTTTCGCATTTTTCTAAAATAAAACTTTATCTGACGCTCATGTGAAAATTTTTTCCCAAAGGTAAGCCACAGAGGCGAATTAGAAAATAAATATTATTACTTACATAAAAAGAAAGTGAGACACGTCGTCTTTTTAATTGTTTAATAGAATATGTGTCATAAACATTTATATGGAAATTTTTATGTAATAAATGTTACTTTTTTTTATCTGGAACAAAGATCTTAATCCACATCAAAAAAATATCCTACAAAGTTGAGTGTTTATATTAATACTGATATAAATATTAAAACAAATCCGTATAATTGATTGAAAAGTACATGCATTTATGTTTTCATTCAGAAACAAAGACCCATGCCCGATTAATAAACAACGACATAAGCCCAATAACATTTATTGATTTAATTTTCTTTACGGATTCCTCACATGTAAAACTTTTACTTAATATGGGTTTTATCTCTATTGACTTTATCATGTTTTAATAAAAGTTTGCTACTCAATTGCTCATCTTCTGGTTTTCAACGAAAGCAAGAACGGAATATTTAATTTTAAGTTAAGCTTTACGTAACTTTAAGTTATTTTTATAAATTTTTAATGAAATGCTTATTATATAATATAGTTAATACGTATGTCTGTCTGTTACAAAAATTGCCAATAGGTTAATATTTCCGTCGTTACATTTGCATATGTAATTTCGGCTGCCATCTTTAGCTCGGTGCTATTTCAGCCATTTACGTTTGGTGTGATTATTAAACGATGAAGGCTACTGTTTGTAATTTATTACAAAAATTATTATCAAAATAATGACAGCGTATAAAAAAATTGATATTTATTCCATCATTTTTTTTTTGTATTAATTTTGGTTGTTATTCTAAAATTGTAATTTTTTTTCGATACTTTGTGCAATTGTATTGTTGAATCAATTGATATCAACCTTTTCAATGAATCGGTGGTAAAATATTGGTAGATGGTAAGTTTAAATTATAAATAGCAAAATACATCACTGGCAAAGCATTCAAGTCGTAAAAAACGGACAGTTCGTACATGTAGAAAGCGAACCAGCCTGAAGGCAGTATTATGAATTCATAGCAGAGGAAATGAAACTTAGACCTCCGCCGTCTCTTGGACAACCGTATTTCTTATTCGAGCATTGAAGGCGATGAAACAAGACTTACGATATGAAGAACACACACCTATAATTGAACACCCTGAAATAGAATAAAAGTACTCTGAAATTACTCAAAGTCAAAATGTATTGTAGTTTTTCTTTTTCGTCTATCTTTTATTTTTTATGTGTTTGCCTTTTCAAGCATCGTCTTCAAATTGCTTTTATAGGCTGGGGAAATTGACATTACACATTGTACATGTTTTTATGTATATTGTATCTTCTGGATTTATTTTCCAATTCATATGAAAATAATTCCAAGCATATGCTTAAAGAAAATAATTAAAGTGATTTTACTCGACCTGCAGGCAAGTGAACATTCGTCCGATTTTACTTTAAATCCGTTGGTTACTAGCCTAGTACAGACACGTTCAAAATTATTTTTTTCGATTAACGGATTCATGTTAAAAGTAAAAATACTTGTGATGTCTTAATTCGTCACGATTCACATAATGTTTACAAGAAACATGGTAAGAAAGGGAATTGCTATATAAATACACAATTACAAAAAATGTAATTTAAGAAAAATATATATTTCATTTAATTAATCAAAAAAATAAAATAGAGTAGATCACAATTTTGAAGAATGAAGTCAAGTAAAGTTCTTACATTTAGCCAATTCATATCAGTTGTTTTTTTACTGAGTGTATTTAAATATATTAAAATTTATTGAATGTCGGTTATAAAGGTTGTGTTAAACGATTATTATATGTGTTTTCTGCCGATATTTGAATCTTTATTAAACGGTGATGCTATAAAAAGAATATCTATTATTCGTTTTAATAACGATTTAAATTTTAAAAATATTTTTCCATATACATAACTGAAAAACCACTATAAGTTCATTAGTTTGCCATAGCAATCCATAAGAGAGAGCAACTGGTGTAGAACAGTGCTCTATTCTTTATCCTGAATAACTTCTAGTAAATTTGTAGAGTGGCTAGAAAAAAAAAACAATCTGATATAAATTTTGCAAGAATTCAATATTTTTAGATACTTCTTTATTTAAATTTGGCGGTTTCAACCTATCCTCGAAATGTTAGTTACATGAAAATTTATCATAAAGTTAACAAAATAAGTTCCATGCTTATTTAAAATAATATCACTAACTCTATTTCCACAATATATTTTATGATTCGGTCCTGCTTCACTTATGATGGTCCATTTATAATGCTTGTGATGAGCAAAACTGGTTCTGTTCATAAAATATATTGTGGAAATATCATTATTTTTCATCAAGATATATATATATCTATAAGTCATTCATATATTTTTTTTTATTTCAATGTTCGAATGTTCATAATAATAATGAAACTTTCTTTTGTTATACAAAAGTACCTGTTACATTTAATACTTAATATCATTAATCGGAAGGTTTTGTTGTGGTCAAAAAAATCAGCTGTGAAGTATTTTCTATCCCAAACTAATTAATTTCTTACCTCGTTCGGAGGTCGCTTTCTAAGGCAAATTTCTACAAAAGAGGTATCCTTTATATAAAAGCTTACAAAGATGGTGGTGTTAGTCCTGAAAACTCTCCGTTATCGCTACGGGTGCTTTATTTTATTTTCTTCTTCTTTGGTCTATTTATAATAAAATTAAAATTTGATACAAAATTATGAAAATAATCTTCTTTTCGGTCAAAAAATTATTTAAATAAATAACGGTAATTTTAATAAGGTTGATAGCCGAACAAAACCATTTTATTAAAATTAAAAATGTATTAAAATTTTCACTAACACAATATTTTTTCAGTACCATCGTTGTCGAATTCACAAATAACGAAAATTGTGCAAACTTCACAAAAAACAAATATGTGTACGAAAAAATTTTGATTTGAAGAAAAAATATCTTGTACCTCTAGCTTTAACAGAAATCTACTGCTTGCATGTGTGTATCAAGGCTTTACTTAATACTCAAAAAAACATTTAAAAAATTCGTAGGAAGCCAATCTTTTTTATTATATCTAGGATCATATATTCATTTACGTATATGATATTTTTTCCCTCATTTAAAGTTGATTTGAAATTTTACCAGACTTACTGTAATTAATTTATGAAGTTATCTTTAAAAGACTATATTTTAACTTAAAATAAAGAGAAAGTTTTAAATTTATCGGTTGAGTAGATTGATCAATACGGTATTGTACCTATAAAGATAATAGTGACAACTGATATCTAGAGCAAAATTTAAATAAAATTTAATATTTTATCATAAATAAATGAATGATATTTATTCTAAACGATTCAGCTGCTTAAAATAAATATGTGTATGAAAGATGATTGTCTTGTATTTACTTGACGGATTTGTAGACGAAACTTTAAAAACCATTGCTTTTATAAGAACTGAAACAAAGCATTTTGGTTTTCCACTCAACTAAATAAATATTGAAAGTGCTCTAACAACTTCACGTACGGCAGCTTCTCAGATCAATGTTTCAATATTCTGTTCTAACAAATACCTTTTACTTTTTTCTACACAAACCCTAAATATACTAGTAGTTTTCTCAGAAATAGGA
The DNA here is from genome assembly GCA_028555115.1 of Himalopsyche japonica. Classification (NCBI taxonomy): domain Eukaryota; kingdom Metazoa; phylum Arthropoda; class Insecta; order Trichoptera; family Rhyacophilidae; genus Himalopsyche; species Himalopsyche japonica. The sequence goes on from JAHFWJ010000015.1 coordinate 3,100,593, forward strand.
TTTAAAAATTTACTTACACTAAAAATACACATATTAAAGCATTATATTTTCAAAGAATACGTTCTTGACTTGATTATTTGGGAGACATTAAATGATAAATTCAACAAGTTTGACATTAAATTACATTAACTAAAAATTTTAAATGAAACTTCGCTGATCAGGAAAGTTGTTCGAAAACTTAATTAGATTTTTCAATAAAATGCGTGTTTTGCCTTAGTAATCGCCCAATTTAATTTATAGCACGATACAAATTATCATTACATTGCTTATAACAAAATAAAAAATAAGTGCTAGAAATAAAAAAAGTTCAACAAAGCCAATAAATTAAATCCCAAAATGCTTTTCAAGGAAACAAATTTAGTTATTGTATATACCAAGTGAAATAACAAACTTACCAATTTACCATCGGTATCCTCGAAGAATTTTAGCCAACGTCTTGAGATATATATTATATATTTAATTCTTTATTTAATATATTCAGCTTTAGTTTTTCTTTCGAATCATTATTTTATACATACTATAAAATTCAAACAAGTATGAAGATAGTCTATTTATTTTTAATTCACGAGGTCAAAATCTTCACTTGCGGTATAACACTGTGCTATTTTCATAGCCAACTGATAAAAACAATGTTTTTAATTTATCAATAAAGTTTAATTTACAATCATTTATAATATTGCGCACATTTATATTGTTTAAGGTTTTCTTTTAGGAATGAAGTAACTCTCATGAAAATCATTTATGAATAAACCGTTTCATAATGTATACCCAATAGAACAAAATAAGCTCGGGTCGTTAGATTATAATGTTATCCACAATATTAAGAAACATATCGAACTTCAATAGTTGTGCTAAAATATTTAGCAAGCAAGAGTTAGTTTTCATATATAGCTTTGTTGTCTCATAGGTAATTTCTTTTAAGAATTGTATTTTTATTTGTGTATCAAACATTGAATGTTATGAAATTTTATTTTGAGATCCTTTTTCGTATCCCGATATAATTTAAAGCATTGTTATGGCTTGTAGCTTTTCTTCATGAAGAAGTGCTTACAAAATAAATAACATGTGATTTTAATCGATTACTATGCACGAATTTAATTTAATTCCAGATATATCTTAGTAAAGAGCTAAGCTCATTATTTCAATTTTCTTCATGTAAATATTCTAATGGCTGAGTATATTTTCATTTAAAATTTAAATGTCAGACCAAACACCAAACAAAACACTATATTTTTATAATAGCAGAAAAGAAGCAAAGATAATGAACGTCCCGCCAAGTTTGTAGCGTAGTTATTTGAACTTTTTATAAGTAATAATCGCCGCCATAGTCGATTATTCTAATAACACTATTATAAGAACACCGCAATTTTCTCGCAGGCATACTTTTACGTACTCGTTTTAGACTACGATCAAGATCAAACCTTAATTTAACTTTTGCTTCTTACTTTGGCTGGAAAATTGAGGCCGCCCGAAGTTTACGCGAGTTGATATATACGAATTCGAGAACACGTCGTGTTAACTTTTTATATAGTTACATATTGTTTTTTTTTTTATACCGAACTTTTCTGCTTTTTATGAGAGAAAATCTCTGTAATTTACGTTCTTATAGATCGAAAAGTATTCATACAACCATGCGATTTGAGACCTCATTATCACAACAGTTTATATTTACCTTAAAAACTTTCAATAAGAATATATTTGTATATCTAGTATTGAAGTATTTTAAGACGTATTATCTCAAATAGATTTTATCAAGAGCGCTTTGAAGAAAATAATTTTCCTCCAGTAATTTTGTCATACTATTTTAGATTTTCTGGAAATAAATACCTTACTAAATTTTGAACCAAATTATCTATCATCGACATTAAACGATGAATATTTAAAACCAAGCAAGACAAACACTTTAAATTTTATATTGAAAATTACCTTCCTTTTAATAACCATCTAATACACCGCAAATACTATTTTCATCATAATAAATACAAACTACTTTTCCTGAATATCAAATGGTATTGTTCATTAGACTGTCTTGCCAGCAAGATACGAGATTGAGCAATTATAGTTTACTTTTGTGACCGATTTTAAGCATTATTAGACGAAAGTTGAAAATTAAAACTTTAAAGGATCCACGTGCCGTTCTGATTATTTTTTTTACCGAGAAGACTTCTTATAACAAAGCACAAAGAAAATTATTATCATTACTACAATGATATAAATAACTTTATTATTACAAATATTATAAAAGAATACGTAATTAATACAGGTTCATGCTTAATAATATAGCAAATATTAATCAAGACATCTAAAATTCAAAAATTTTATTTTATAAAACATATCAACGACTGCGTAGCCATATATTCGAATACCTATTGTACATACCACAAAATTTAGCATTTTTTTTAAATTAATTAAAATATTTTTTTTAGTAATAACGGCTGTATAGGTAAAAATCTCCGATTATTTCCATACAGCATTTCATTTTAAATTAATTCCAATTTAGAAAAAAGTATATATTATACTTTATTAATTGTTTTTTAAGATTTTTGTAATTGTCGTATCTGTTTGCATTGTTCAATGTTCCGCTATCGATACCGTAAATTTGAATCTCAATACAAAAAGCTTCTATCAATCGATGTTTGAGTGTGTATTTGAAGATATAGGTGTTACTGATGATTGATAGGACAATAATTGTATTTAGTTATTTAACTGATAAATTAATTTTTCTTTGTTCTTTTTTTGCAAAATAAAAACCAAGGATCATTAATAGCTTTTGATCATCTGTCCTGATCTGGATAATATCAAATTGTGGAAAAAAATGCTCAGCATTGTTGACCAATAAATAACAGTTATCACTATAAATGTTGTTAATCAAAGGTTACAATTTTATCAAGAAACATGCATAAAAAATCACAGTGTACAACAGCAAAAAACAAATACGCAAATGATTTTATGTAAAACAAATAACGTTTTATTTTATTCACGTTTTGCGGAATAAACTTTCAAATATTGCGTGCAAAAGATAAACTCAAAACAGACACCTTTATTGCACTTAAATTGTTTTCATAAAGCCCAAACAAATAGATAAACAACTTTGTGAAAGTTACTAGGCACAGATTCTAATTACAGATGGTGAATTAAAAAGCTTTTCCTGGCATTTCTCCCAAAGCTCAAGTGATTACAATGTGCCTTAGTTCTTTGCTGCTTCCATAACATCTGTGTCTATTTTCTTAACTTCTTTGTGTTCCGTGTTGAATCGCACAATATGAGCGATGAGTTTATATTGAAAAACTTTTTAATAACAACAAAGTGTTTTCATCAAACATTTAATGCTTGTTAAATCTAAAGAATCGTTGAATAATTTTATAGGTTATCAAACTTTTTTTTTATTTTTGGCTTATGCTAAAAAAAATCCATCCCTTAAGTGAAAATGATTCAAATATAAAATTTCCGTAATTCATCTATTATGTAACCCACTTTTAAGTTATTATATTTTAAGTAGCAAACAACGGTAGTCTTCCTTTTCATAATTACCGCATTTAAGATTCAAGCAAAACTGCTTTTATTTACTTTTATAACAAAATGTTTGTAATTAAAAAAAAAGGAATACAATTGTAGAATCAATCAATACAATTTGTACAATATATTAAAAACACATTTAAAATTTTTTGAGTTACATTATTACAACTGTTTGGCAAATTTTGTAAAATCTTGGAGAGGTTTATACAATTTTTCATTCTAAGCTCAAATAAAATGTCTAGAAAAAAGCATTTTTTTTTATTTAGAAAAAACAGATTTAATAATTTCGAAAAAATGTTTATGATATTTGAAGGTATGTTTATCACCAAAAAATATCACTCGTCTTTTCGTAAATTACTACTTTGGCTATTCAGTACTTCGAAGAGAATTATAAAGTCAAACAGTTTTTTTCCCAGTGCATCTCAATTGAGCATTTTCTTAGGACTGAATTGAAATCCGTTATTGGAAATCCTGTAAGTATCAAACTATTTTTGAATCGAAATAAACCTGCTTTACTTTTTACAATGATCGCTACCTTTTGTTTGACATTGACGAAATTTTAATGTTGAAAGGTCATTTTAAATCATTCAAATTATTTACCAGTTTACATAAAAAGGAAACTTACTGAAATTTAAACTGTAAAGAACTGCTCATTTAAATCGCATTAGTAGATGAAAAGATATGGTAACCTAACAATTTTACCAACACATTAAAAATACTGAAAAAGATGTATTAATCTAGATTTGCGTGACTTTACTTGACGTATTCACTACGAATAGCAGTGACTTCAAAATTACAATATAAGTATGATTTATTTCGACGACTAAATTAACAAAGTTATCACATAAGTTCACAATCACTATTAGAACATTTTTGAAAAGAAGTTTAGTAAACTATTATAGTATTATTAACACACTTTTTTGTCAAAAGCTTTCATGCAGTTTTTTTTATTTTTCAAAAATAAGGAAAGTAACTACTTGAAATGGTTTTACTTTAATATTATAAACATAAGTAAAAATGAGCGATTCTAGACATTTATGATATCCATATCATTTTACAATCTGTTAACTTTCGCATAAAGACTCTTTAAAGTGATATTTTAACAGAAGGTCTTACATAACAACTACTTTTCTTACAATCTCTTTTTCGCTTTTTTTTCGTAAATATAAAAGAAACTTAGTGATCATGGAAATTTATACCTTTGAATGTTAATCGATTGCATAGCTATTTTTTGATACTGTCGGAACTGAGATATAATACAATACTTGTTAAAAATGCAACCGAAGCCGACTTTTTTTGCTTTTTTACAACAATACTGTCATAAAATTCCTGATCCAGAAAAATTTGAGTATTTTTTTTTCTACAACAACATCACTTTAAAATTAATATAGCTGGTCATAAATGATACACAAGGCCAAAAGCAGTCTTTTGTTCTTCCTTTGTGTGTGTAATTAATTTATGGAAAATCCAACGCCATTGCAAAATAATAAATAATTTATTGTTCCATTTATTCTCACTCTAAAAAAGTTTAAAACCTTTATCTCAAAATAAAACGATACTTCAGCCTAGATGGACTATTTTGTGTTATTTTTTCGTGTAATATTGATATGTGTACAAATATTAATACCGATATACTCGAACTTGAATCAAGTATTTATGACGCTGTAACTTCTACCAAAAGTATCATTGCTGGAGATTGTTAGATATTATGCAAAACGATTGCTATAAATACAGCAAATGTGTCATAACGAACACTTTAATTACGCCAACCCTGCAATAAACACAAAAAATTAACTACTCATCCAAGAGAAGATAGTATTCGACCCGGTTATAAAGTCAAAAGTTTGTACGTCCCCCGAGTGTTGGTATGTGAGAGTTTTACAACACATTAAAGCAAAGATAATGTTAAAGTACTTTGAGTTTAAAGGGTTCTGGTAGTCGATGGCTTTTTCCATTATCTACTCAACGAGCATTGACAATAACAATTGGCATGAAGGCATGTTCTTGTGTTTTGTATGAAAACGTGCTTGGATATTTTGGGTAGAGAGAGTAGTTTTGTAAACATAATTGTCACACACCCACTCAAGTGATCATTAACTTACTTGTTGATCAGATAAATGATTCTAATGGATTCTAATTCATACTAGATTTTACTACTATATATATACATTTAATTAGAAGATAAAAAATCATAAAGGTATCTTAAAGATGTTTGTTATTTTTTTCATAAAAAGATTATAAAGATATATTACACCAAAATAATTTCAAAAGTTATTTTGATTCCAATATAAGTTTTTCTAGAATTTTGATATAGCTTTATTTATAGACTTTTGATATAGCTTTTAACGAAATGCCATCACAATTTCTGTCAATCTTGTTACAATTATGTTTTTTGCTTGGTATAATGGAAGTCTACCAATTGTAAAAGGAAGGAAGTAGTTGAACATTTATTAATTTATGACACTTTATCTAGTCATATATTGTTGAGTCCTTGGTATAGGGGCAAATATCGTTGATTCTGTGATAAATTTCATTTTTTCGAGTTCTAATTAGGGGTCATTTGTTTTCAATCCAATTACTGATATGCTCCTCTTTGATAGCAGACGACTGCATATAAAAATACTGATTTACGAATTTTGTACAAAAATCAATTATAAATTACCGAATAACTTTAATTAGTATTACTCTCCAAGACAATAATATAAGGCAAAGGAAAAATGTTTAGGGCTAAACTTCTAAATATATATGCACATGCATTTAGAAAAAAAAACATTTTCGTTTGTATTACTAAAATAAAAAAATAGCTTTGATTTGTCTTGAACGAATCAAATAAATCCAGAAACAATATCGATTATTTTAAATCAATCCGCGGCGTCAAACTTTGTTTTTCAATTTTATTGCGATATCTTAAAGCAAAATCTCTCATGAAATCGTATTTCGATTTTCCTTTTGGTCTGGTGATTTTTGTTAGTCCCGTTCTTTCAACTACATTGTTTTTTGAGGTAGGTCGTGGAATTTTTTTTTTCTTTTTATGGCAGTTTAAGAAGGCATTTTTTTCAAAATGACGGCGAATAGATGAAAGTCTATCCAAGAGCATTCTAACTTATAAAGTTTTGTCCTAAAATTAATAAATCGTTATGGTTTCAAGATAAATCAAGTCATTCGTTTTTATTATCGTTCGCGTTATAGCACTTCCTCGTTTTAACTTGAAGAGAAAGCTTTGAAATAAGTTTTATTAAAACAATTTCTTCAAAAACTATATATTTCAGTTAACAGTTATGTCGTACATATATTCCAAGCATATTTGATGGTTTTAATTGAATAAATTTAACACGGTAAAAAAATAGCAATGTATTTTAGTTCTACAAAATTATTGAACTAAAAACAACAACACAACTGAACAAAATTGTAGAACTAAAATACATTGCTATTTTTTCACCGTGTTATAATGGAGTTCTACCAAAGGAATGCCAATTCAATCAATGAATATATTTATTTTAAATGGTTTCGTTTATGACACAAAATGAAATTTAACGCTTGAAAGCTTTCCTCTTCCACAATGAATAAATTTATATTCTTATATTTTATTCCACATTATAAACTTAAAATTAGCATTTAACGCCATAGACCGTTGGATAACTGATATCGAGTGTGTTATAAATTTTCGATAATACTAGCTAGATTACAAAATGTGAATTTTGAGATATGTTTTTTACAATAATAATACATACTTTTGTTATCACAAACATCAATTTATGAGTTTTAAAAATATTCATTAAGAAATTATTTAGCGATAATAAATATGAAAACCGCTCGGCTAGTCGTTACATACAAAAATATACTGTCTTTTGTAACCCATATAAAATAAAACCGCTTCAACTCGTCTCATACTGTTTGTTGTGTACGGTCAGAAAGCTTAAAAGACTACCCTGATTTTATTATTGACATTAATGATTGATTTGTAACGATTAGATAACGATTTTTTGATGTAGCAGCAAAAACTTACTTTGGCAATAATTCAAAGTCCAAGACATGGAAAAGTAAATAAATATTATTCGCTTCAGAATTTAGCCGTGTGTTTTCTCCTCAAGTTTATTTCGAATAAATTTTATCCCTTTCCATGGACAATTATTATTTATTATCTTTACAACTCAATATAATAATACAATATTTTATATTGCTCTTTATTATTAATATGATTAGGCTAATGAGGACTATGACAAATACTAAATGAATGATGTTATATATTATAGAATACAGAGAATAAAAATGAAAAATCCGCTAAGAATAATTATTTTTTTTTTTTGCAAGGATGTTACTTTAAACATAAAAACTCCATATGTTTAGTTGCCAAAAATCGTATAGTTAGCTGTGCCATAGTACAAATAAAAAGTTCTAAATTCAGAACATTTGCCATCTGCTGTGTTCGAGTGTCGCACTATAAATACTATCATATTCCGTTTTCGTTGCGATCCGCCAAGTTGGCAAATGTGGTACGACTACTCCTCGCGTTGATACTCAGCGTTCGGCTTGCACGTCGTTTCCAGGTGTACAGGGAGACACTAGCGTTTTACTTATTGCACCGGATGAAGGTGGGCGTCGGCAATATATTTCGCAGAACCGTCACACCGGGTGTGATGTCATGCTCATTGGCGTGTATCCACGATTCGACATTGCCTTCAAGAGATGTACTTGCTTACAATTATTATAGTGATTTGCACAAAAGATGAAGGGTATAATTTATTTATACAACAGTTTGGTTCACTATTTCGCGATTATTGTTTCTTATATAAAAGAAATCATTTATCAACACTAAAAGTTAAATATATTGTCAATGTGATGTTCTTTTTCCATTTGGTTGAGCTCTCAACCGAAGCTGATATTTAAATTCTTTTTATGATTTTCTTATTAAATCAAAAACATCAATTGAATGTTTCTTGTAAATCCCTCGATTATTTTAATACAATTGTGTCATTGCATTTTTTTTTTGACAAAAAAAATAAAGAGATTTTTATTTGTCACGTAGATATCTTTAATAAGTTAATTCTATTATTAAATTTTTATCTAATTTGACAATATTTTTTTTTTTTGTTGTTTTGAAATCATACTCAAATATCAACTCTATAAGTTACAAAAACCATAGTTATTATGTTGTTGTCTTAGAAATGTGGTGTTAAAGTTTCAGTGCATATCCAATACATCGAAAATGATTAATAATGTGTGCTTTGTTATAGTTTTGGCGTCATCAAAATATGAAGAAGAGCTTACGAGACTATTTCATCATTCACTAATATCAGACGTAGACTTATGTTTGAACCTATTTTATCGACCACATTGAAATAATTAAGGTTTTTAAAGAAGTAGTCTTTTTCATGATCTCCAGAATGCATCGAAGAATTCAATACTTTTATTTTTATAGACCTTTGAAATGTGTGATAGTATAATTTTTAATTGTTTATTATGTAGTTTACATGTTCAACTAAATACTTAAAATCAAAACACTCCGTTTACCATGTTATTTAGATTATTTTAAATGATATTAAATATCGTTTGCTTATAAAATGTATGTGTAATTTTAGGAAATCGTAAAAAAAATATTTGACCATATTTGTTTTGACCTACAAAAATGTAGTGTCAGATATTTCACATAATATATTTATTTTAATCTCCATTTAAAAATGAAAAAAATGATATATATGCGTGTCAAATAAAATAAACAATGTGAATGCGAAAACAGGCTTAGATACAACATCTCGCATAGTAAATATTATAATAAAATAATCGAAAAATCTCCAGTGATATTAGCTTAAAGCTTATTTAAAGCCGACGCATAAAATATTTTTTAAATCACTTGATATCTTTTCCGGTCCTGAATTACGTGCCTTACTTAAAAAATAGAACACCAACGACTAAGCTTTTGATAAATTCTTATAAAAATAAGTATCTCGTACATTGCGTGCTTTTTGAAAGCTCACACCGTTAATGTGAACTGAAAAATAATGTTATTTAATTTTACTGATGTGACTATACATATAAAATATATTTTCTTTCGCTTATAAATGATTATTAGTAACTTTTCAAAAGTTTTCCTATAAATAAAGCAGCCAGCCAAGCCTGATTCCTTATTTAAAACAAATTAAGTATAGTTTGATAAACACGGCAATATTTTAAAGCAATATCTGTTTGTATTTTATATGATATGTAATTTATAAGTGAGTTTATAAGTTGTTGATTCAATATAAACTTTTTAAAATTATTATATTAAAAATACATCCATGCAAAGTAACAGATTCATCAAACGTAGTTACAACCCATACTTCACAGTAAAAATCCGATTTGTCGTTTTAATGAACGTTCAAAAAAATACTTCAAATTAGTGAAAATCACTTTGCTGTAATCAATAAATAACAGATATTGCGATCAAACGATTGATTGAGGATCTACCATAAAACATTATTTAAGCCTTCATTAATATTGGATAAATTTCATTTTATTTGCACTACTAACGAAGTATTTGATGATTTTTAAGTGACTAATGATACAATTCTCTACTCGTACATTTATGATTTGAATAGTTGTTATCGCCTATGTTTGGTAAATTTAATATAATATAGTTATCTTATGAAGCGAATGAACCCATTGACGTATTTGGTACATTAAGCTAAAGATTTAGGTTTATTTAAATCATGATATTAAATCTAATCAAATTAAGCACAGGTGGAAAATACAACAGTTGACTTTCCAGGCATGACGTTATGTAACATAATTAGTGAATGCTTAATACGTTATATTAATACGCATGCATAGGTATTTGAATATCGTGAATATTATGAAATCATACGTCAATTCGGAATATATTCTCGAAATTATTATTGTCTTGAACAATTGTTTATGGGCTAAATCATAATTTTTACATTTTGTAAGTTTGCAACTTTGGCAGTTATATTATTATTATTATATCAGTTATATATAACTATAGACAGCAAAATATATAATATCTTATCGTCTGTCACGTCGTGACTCATGTTTCTGCTGCAGTTTTTTTATTTGATAAATCATTCATCAAACAATAAATATTGGGTAAAATTAATTTACTCATAGCTTCACACAACCTCCTCATCGTCACGCAAATTCATGATCCACTTTCATTTACACTTTTTGCAGTTACAAGACGTTAGTATATCAAATATAAAAAAAAATATCCGTCACTATTTATAAAGACTATCAAATATGAATCGTCATTTTTTTCACCAATATGGAGGCTAAATTAAGTAGAAAACATGTGTGCTAATCATGCGCTTATTTTGTGTCTGTATTTTCCAGTTCACGCTTAGAAAATATTTTAATTAATATCATTCCGTACGATACAATATTTTTCCATTGAAAATTACCGCAATTATCCAATCCGTATTTTATAATAAGTAAAATTCTTGAAATAATATTTCATAAAAGATTTCATGCTTTCATTGCGAAGTTTTTCAACACACAATTTCATTTCTTTTTACGATTCGTAGAATTCTAAGAAATGATGTCTACAATTTTTTTATTTCATTCCATTCATATTACAAGTTGTAAAAAAACACGTTAATTGGACAATTTAAAATAAACGTTCCCATTGAATTTCTGTGAAATATACGTTATTTTTTTGTACATTTATAATTCTCTCTACATTTATCTTTTGATTCAAATTTGTATTATATACTTTAACAGAAACTTTATAATTTTAATATTTATTTAGTGGCTCTTTTTGTGAATATATTCATAAAATTTTGGAGGAAATTTTGTTTTATCATTAATTAATTAACGAAAATTTAACAACCATAAATAATTTTATATATTTAAAGAGTAGAAAACCTTAAAACCATAATGAGTTTTTCTATTTAATACATTACTGACTACAAAGGTATATATAAAACGCTTTTGAAACATACGTCACATTTTTAAGTTTATTTGAACAAAATAAATTATAACCGGTAACTACTTATAAGGTGTTAATTGTCACTTCATGATGGAAATGCATGATACTTTTTAAAATAAAAATACATTTTTAGCACTTATTTCAAAAACACATTTAATTATCAGGACCGGTTTCGCTTATTACATAAAACATTATGTAAAAATAAGTGTTAATATATATGTTTTAAAACATTATTTTTCCATAGTATTTTTTCTAATACGCTAGGTTTGTCGATTACCTAAAATTTGTTGGAATACTTATATACAGGTAGTCTCCTCTAATGAAATTTTTGAATATAATAAATAAAAATATCACTCATGTCATAAACAATCTAGCCGGTGAATGCACCGAAATTAATGTTTTTGGACTATTATGGATGGCTTATATTCATTTTTACTCACCCTATTCTTGTTAAATGATGTCATGTTAGCAATACTTATAGAGGAGTACTTACGATACTTGCTGCCAAGTGTTTACTAATACCGAATTTACTTGCAAGGCAGTTCGAGCGTTGCATATTATGTACATCTGTGCGGCACGCTTTACAATATGTATACGAGACCTAGTTACTCATAAAAAAATGAGTTTTAGTCTTTCGTCAACAAAAAATAGCTAATTCAATCTTCTTTCGAATAGTAAGATTATCGCTTTAAATTTTCGATCTCGCAATTTTTATTAATTCTTTTGCATTTTTCTCAATGTATTCAAAATTTCTGCATCGGGATGTTTCTCATATCATTTATTTTCCTATTCCTCTCATATAACGAATGGTTTTAATGATGATCTTAATGATAATGATCTTTGAATTTCAATCAAATATTTGCAAGCAAAAGAAAAGTTTCATTTAAATGGTGAAACATATAATTTGATATTTTATCATCAATGACAACGTTTTGATGAAAGTACACAGAAAAACTTTATAACGAGAATAAATTTAGCAAGAAATTTTGTTTTTGTTCTTCAAATACATTCATTCTGGCTTGAAATCATTTTTTCACATATTTTATTCCAACAAAAAACAGTGGTATACATTTTAGCTTACATTTGAAAATCTACAAAATCACCGTAACCATAAGACATCTATTTATTTCGACGCTAAAGTCAAACATATCTTGCATAAATCAGCTTACAGCAAAAGCTCAGTATAGTTGGCGCCTTCCAAGTAAAGTCTTTTCACTTTAAAACCTGTGAATTTTTCACTGCTACAAAGTTTTCGCTTGGAAAGTTCAAGGCTGATGTAAGACAAAAAGAGGTGAGAGAGATGTAATAATTAGACTTTTCTTTATAATCAAGTTAAGTATTTTAGAAAGTTTCTTTGGTGGGATAAGAAAAATTTAAATATTGAAATTGAAATGTTTGACTAAGATTTCTATGCATATAATCGTAATAGAAAAGTTTTAAATATCTTAAAAATGAGTTTGAGATGTTACCATCAACTAAATCAACTGAAAAAATAGCTCTTTTCAAAACTTTTTTTCTTTTCTTTCCGTAGTGGCTTTATAAATTATAATACGGTGACTTTAACAGTGTACTTTAAAGTTTTGATAGTGTTATGTTTTAAATATTCACCATATTTAAATCAGGAAATAAACTAACAACACATATATTATAGGTGCAAAATAAAAAAATATTCGTTTTACTATATTGTTACATTCCAGTACATCTTATTTAGATTTATCCATTTTTATTACAAATGTGATTTTATAAAAGTATTGAGTTTACAGTTAATGTCGTCTTATATTTTGTTTTTTATTTAATTTTATGGTTGAAATAAGGAACACATCAATCAATCTTGCCTGAAAATAACTTCAATTAATTTGAATAGTATGGGAATGTGATTTAAAATCGTAATATTCTATCTCAAAGACACTAGAGATTTTTTTATAAATGTATTTCATTTCATTACCACAATTTTATTGCAACTGTTTTAATCCCAGTCAAAAAAATCTTATATTTGAAATCCATGATTTTTTTAGTGTCAAGAATTCCTTTGCACATAAAATTGTGAAAGCGAAGTTTTTTTTCAAAGAAATGCAAATATGGATACATATTTCCAATAAATAGTTCGAAAATATGACAATTCATTTGTTATTATATATTTTCCATCTGTTAATGTGATTGATTATTTAATCAGTTTAGTCGCAATTATTTTTTGAATTATAACACTATATTCTATTTCGTTATTAGCCAAATGAACATTAAATAAGTCACAGTTTATGCCTCATTACACATTTAACGTGTGATGTGTTTTGAAATCATTATCGTTTTTAGAATTATAAGTTTTATCCAACTGTATTAATTTTATTTTCAAAATCAGAAGAGAAAATTATTATATAGATATTATGTATATTATATATATGTATAATATCAAATGAAATATTTGATAATATGAGGTGAATATTCTTAAAATTCTTTAAAAGTTTATATAAAGCTATTTTGTTATTTTGAAACAATTTATGAAATTGATAGGAATTGCAAAAGAATTTTTGTTGCGTAACTTGTGTGTATTAACAAAGAAAATGACTGTTACAATAAGCTGAAATTTTGCTTTTTTACAAACTGTAAGAATTTTTGTAAAGAATAATGCAGATTGAAAAACCAAAAAAACCATTGAACCAAAAAAATTATTGAAACAATTGATTATTATTTTATTTAAAACGTTACGACCACCAATATCAAAAAAGATCTTAGACAAAATAGAAGAATGATTAAATCTAATCAATTGAACTTTTTATATTGTAGATTCGGTTTTATTAGTAGTTTGTTAAACAAATTGTAGACACATAAGAGATTGACATCTGAAAAACAGTTAAAACGTACAAAAACATACAATAATAAATTTAATCATGTTTTTTTTAATAATGTTACATAAATAAAAATTTATTTCTGTGATAAATCTTCATTTTGTAGTATAATAATGTGTACTTCCGTGTGGGTTACGGTGAAAAGAGAGTAATATTCTCCATACAATGTATTATTATTTAGATAAATTTATCCCAGATCTAAAGTTGTTTGTCTTTATTTCATCCACAATAATAGAAAAACCCGGCAGCTTTACTAACTAAGTCACTTTGTGAGAGGAAAAGGTAATTGTGATTGAAAGTTTCACTAATCTTTTGTTAGTATGGCTTAAGGTGTTTCTCCGTAAATCTCGATGTGGCCCTTAGAAAACAATTAAGAGTTATTTGCTACTTCTGATCTATAAAATTATTTGGGAAACGTTTTATCAGATACGTCTCAGGAAACTTTTCCTTTCAATAAACAGTTTCAAAAGAATATAAAGAAAAAAACGTTACATCGCTTTTTGACTGTTATTAATAAAGGAAAAAATATGAAAGAAAAATAACGTCGCAAAGTTTTTTGTCTGTGAACTATAAAATTCTTGGGAAGAATATGACATTACTGCGTACTTATATGAGAAAAAAAGTAGTATTGAAAGAAAACTTATTCGAATAAATCATAAGGGAAAGTTATAAATTAAATGGTCAATATGTGATAAATTTTACTAAATAACATTTGTTTTAATATTTTTTTCAATCGGCTCCTAGCGTGAAGCAATATTATTTTTAGCCCTATTTCAATAAAAGTTGGTATTTGATTTTCAGTTCCAAGACAACTTGGCTATTCAGAAAAGAATGAATAGATCTTTTGCGTAGAAGAGGGCTTTCATTTCATACCCTATTTTAATGACTGAAGAAATTTGTATAAAAATAATCGTTATATTTTGAGAAGTGTAAGTGTGAAACCTTATTTTTTAAGTCTCAAAATCAAAATGGATCTGTATAAAAAGCTACTTTCCAAAAAAAAAAATTTTTTCAAAATATCTGAATGGTTCAAACAACGTTATTTGATGATATTTCTTTGAAAAAAAAAAATCTGGAAGTTAGTAACCTTGAGTTAACAAATGTTCCTTTTTTTCAATATATTTTAATTGCTCTGCTTGAAAACGTTAAGAGATTTGCGTGAACTGATTTTCATTGTAAGATTTCAAAAAAATTGAATTTATATTATTTTAAAGATATTTTTATTTTTAGGAGACAATTTTAACGTGTCTGTGGTATGCAATCGTTTTTTGATGCGAAAGAAAGAGTCATAATACTCTTAATACCTTTTTTCAAATTTGCAAGAAATTCATTGAAATTGGATCTTAAATTAGTTTTAAACAATTTGGTTTTCCTATATTAAAAAAACCACTTCGACAATTTGAATTCAAATATAACGTGAATTCAATTAAGTGAAAATGAAAAGCTTAGATAAGATTTCCATCGGTAAAAGTTTAGCACGTTTCGAAAGCGAAGGAGTGTAGGGGTGTTGGGAATTGATAAAAAGAGGTGATCTGCGTAAGCCTCACAAAGGGAGAAACTTGTCCACCGTCCGACAAAACCTTTCAGAGGTGGGAAAACATCCCCCGGGGAATAGTCGATCATTGTAAGACGACGGATAGCCCTCAGGGTAGATGACAATGCCTCGCTAAATTGTCTGAGTAAAGCGGTCTGCATAGCTTTTTCGCATGACTACTGTGTGATAGAAGTGAATTTGGCTAAAACTGGCATGCTTAAAATAATTTTTAATTGGTTTTTTCAATGGCAATACTCAAAAATGCTTAAAAAATTTAATAATTTGTCATATTATATCTCAAAATAACACATAAACCCTTCATCTTAATTTGTAAATTGCATTCAAAGCTACCAATAAAAATAGTTCTTATTACTTACCTAATTGAATTATCCAAAAAATTGTTGCTTAATAATAAACTTTAAGCACCATTCAATTGAATGATATTCATTTATTCTTCTGAATACCCATTTACAATTAAATTGACGTATAGAGCTTAATTATCGAAAACGACCGATATATATATATATAAATAAAATTGTCTCCTCCAATGAATAAAATTACTAAATTCATTCAAAAGAAATGAATGGAAAATAAACCCGAAAAGCAGTTATGATTATCACCCAATTTTTACGATGAAAGAATAGAATCTTTCACTGGCAATATGCTTTGAAAGTTTGAATATTAATTACCGTCAATAATGTTTAACATTTTTTCTTCAATTAATTAAACACCTACGTAAGGTTCATTGATTAGCTAAAAATGTATTGTATTCAAATTGTATAGTGCTTTTAAGAAATTTCAGAAATTTGATTTGTTAATGGACATTATAGACGTATTATCTTAAACATACACAGACACTTTTTACATAAAAATAACATTTTTAAATTATTCTCTTCTGGATAGTTAAAAAAAAGTACACTTAACAACTAACATTTATTTAAAAAGCACAACCTTGTATAAAATTAACAAAAATATTTTTTCTTAACATTTAGAGTTCCCAGAATCTATATCGTACAATATAAATATATATATTATTACGAACAATTTTTTGTTATGAATATTTAAATAAAATATGTTACGAAACATTTAAATATTTTTGGTTTGCTAAGTAATCGTTGTTTTTCATTGAAGTGATTTTATAATTAACACTCTCCGATATTTTTGCCACCAGTTTCACTCAGTAAATGATAATAATAACAATACTTACATATTTTTCAATCACTCACAACAAATTGTTCTGCGTTAAAAAATTTCTCAGTGATATCAAACGAATAATTTAATACGAGGACATTTGATATTTAACTTTACAGATAAATCGTATTTATTTTATAAATAGACATATGTATATATATATAAAATGGAAATAAAAACGTCCTTAGTCGAAAGTTTAGGTTTCCTTGCATGTTGATAGACAAGCAGCTGGACCTTTGTCCCTTCTTATATTACGCAATGTTCGTACATTCCTGAAACCCATTATATTTAATCTAAATAATTGAAATTTTTCAGATATAAGTAGTATATTGAGCTTGCATATATTTTAAAAATACATCAGAAAAAAAACATATTGTTTAATATGATAAACAATAATTTCAATATTACATTTCTTTGCATATATTGCACTGAAGTTTTATTATCAATTACAAAAAATAATAAAATTTCCGCTAAGCACGACATTTTAGATAAAATATACTTAATTTTAATGACATGCAGTCATTATTTTTAAGTAAATGTTATCGTTAATCTAAAAAAAATCCTTTTTAAACTTCGAAATAGCTCGTCTGAAATATTATAAAATCTTTTACTTTTATAATAAAAAATGTTATTTAAAGGAAAACATACATAACAAAGAAATATTAACTGTTTCAAGAAAAGTACTCTTCCATTTCAGATTATTGGCAGTTTATGAAAATAATTCACTGATGCAACTACTACAGCGGAGGCAGGCTTTTAGCATAATTGGTTAATGCACAGCTTCTTATCTCTTTCCATTGCACAAGGAAGGGCATCTGGTAAAATTACTTTCTGTACTTATATTCTTGAAAACACTGATTACTTGTCTTTTTCTTTTAACTTTTTTTGATTCGACATTACGATGATTGTTCACAGAATTATTAAGAATAATTACATTAATCACTTTTAAGGTGTTAACTGTCACTTCTTGATGGAAAGGCATGATATTTTAAATAATAAAAACACATTTTTTAGTACTTATTTCCACAATATATTTTTTGATCAGGACCTGTTTCGCTCATCGCGAGCATTATCAACTGATAGAATACAATTTACAAGCAAGTCTATTTATACAAAACAAAAATTAATTTGAGTTAAAGGTAGCAGGTGTACGAAACCATGGGTTCAAGAACTAGGAAACAATTTACATAAAATCATACAATATTGATACAAATAAAGTAAATTAGTATAAATATTAAATGTTCACAATCACTTATTAAGAATTACAATGATGATGAGCGATGAGCGAAACCGGTCCTTATCAAAAAAATTATTGTACTATATATAGTTCTGACGATGGCGTGAGCCGAAATAGCTATCAACTATATTTGTTAAAAATAATTTTGTAGAACTAAAATACATTGCTATTTTTTCACCGTGCTATAATGGAGTTCTACCAAGTGAATGCCAATTCAATCAATACATTATTTTTAAATTACAAAAAGATATTTCGTTAAACATATTCAGTTCACTTTTTAAAAGCATAATGTTGCTTCTTTCTTTATATCATTAAGAAATGTAAAAATAAGTTAAATTTTTATAAATTCTCGTTTCTTTTTATTATTAACCTTGGAATTTCTACCCCAACACGATAAATAACACATTAAATATACTAATAATTGTATCTTTTGTCTCTCAATACTCGACGAATGCAAAGCTTTTCATCAATAGTTTTAACGCGTGTCGACCGATGATTTTACGTGAACCAATATACTTTCACATTATCTTTTATTTTTGAATTTATTGTGCTGTTTCGTAGGCAAAAACCATTGAATAATAATAATACAACATATCTGTTATTGTTTTTTTATGGACACCATTCATATCACAATTATACATCTATCAATTTTAATTGTTTTTTTAAAGATTTTTTCTATACATATAAAAAATACTTCGAAAATATTAGTTTTCCAGTATAGCATTTACAATATAATATCAATTATCATATTTATTAACACAGAATTAACATTTTTTACGATATTGACTTATAGATTTTGATGGAATTTCTATATCAAATTTGAATAGTTGAAACCTAGTACATAGAAATAAAAAATAAATATTTAAGTTAAAAAAAAATCACCTTTTCTTTTTATTTCATTGTAAACTAAATAATTTATGAAGCTTAGGTAAAAATTGTTCCGATGGCGCTATGGAATTTAAGGACTTTTTTGTATTTATCTTAAAATACTCGATCCTATTTTTTTAAATGGTAAGCTTTTATTTACTTCTTCAGTCGTGAAATTTGACTTTATCTTTTAAATTTAGCAACAAACGAAAACCAGTTAAAATCTTTTGGTTATTTAAAAGAATGTAAATAAAAATAAAGCTAATTATTTCGTTTGAATTCATGTTACAACTCCATCAGTATCAAATTCATTTGTGTTTTTTCCATCCCTTCAAAGCATTCCTTCTACACGAAATAGCCATTAGAAAATAACTACTTCTTTATCAAAGTCTTCGAAAATATTTTTTAAGATTCTCCACGTAAATTAAGATTTATGGTTAGAATTTAAATCCTTTCATTTAAAAATCTCACCAACAATTTATTGGTTGCGGATGATTATGATTATATGAATCAGTATTTTTTGTAACACTTATAGTAAGAATATTGTGAAAGTCGATGTAAATTGACTCAAAAATTAGAAAGAAAATGTTGAAATAATTGTCGTTGAATTAATTTGACGACGTTATGTTGAAATTAAATTGAAATTTATTTAAAATAAATTTATGAAAAGAAAATATTTTTTTTTTAATTTTTAACAGTTTCTTAATTGGTTTTATAACCTTAATATCCTACGCATTCTCTAGTATCGAATAGTTCTTAAAGGTGTTCAAAAGTTAAACGCTAAGACCTTATTCAATAGTTAAAAACCACCTCAGTTATGAAATAATCTTCAGCCATATTAATACATGTTAAATCTACAGGATTGAAGTCGAGTCGTCTGATAAGATCTAATTATTAAACGGCAATTATCTAACTTCTATTTTCAATCAATTTAAAAATATTTAAAAAAAATATCTTTTCTAAATACTTGCACTATATTTAATTTTAAATGCTTCCTTATTTAAAAGTTACAGTTGTTATTGTTTATATTATAACGATTTAAAAAGAAAACTAATAAACTATCGTACAAAACATATAGTAAACGCTAATAAAATCTGGGAATAAAAAAGTTTATTTTACTTTTCAAAAATTGTATTTAGTTTTTGTAATTTATGCTTCATTAAGATCAACATTGTTTTTATTTTTACACTTTACACAATTGCTGAATAGATTCATGTAATATAGCTTAATTAATAGATTTAATTTAGTCGCGCCTAAAAAAGAATAGATTCTGGCGTCTGATTTATCAGCCGCCATTCTTCCGTTTCCAAAATTAATTTGTCCGGTTTCAATTAATTTAATCGCATCTCGTCAGCTTTCAAATAATGATCCTTACTAAGCGTCCAGAAAGTTCTACCAATTTAAATTAAACAAACAACCCAGATGAGTCTTAATTTAATTCGTTTCTGTTCGTAATTATTTATCACTGAATTCTTATACTCACTGTAGAATATTCGTCACTTTCCTTGAGCAATTACTTTTTAAACATAGAAAAGTTGCTTTATGTCACTATAATTTTAAGCGGTAACCTAAGGTTATTTAGGAAACTTTGAGACTTTATTTCATTTGGAAGCACTCGTTGAAATAATTTACAAATATACATTTCATTATAAAACATCAAACTGCTTACTATTTAACATAAACTTAAGCTTCTAATATATTTAATCAAACATTAAGTAAATTTTTAATTTAATCGTGTAGAATATATAAAAAAAATACATTTTAAATATGAAATGTAAATTTGATTTTGACTGCTACTGTCTTTAAGTCCCAGAAAAAACAATTTCATGTTCCTATCGATTTTTAAATTTTACAAAGGTTAAGATGTATTCAAAGTAATATTTTTTCACGTACCTTTCCTATCCTTAAAAATACGACGAAGCAAAAGCGATAAGCTCATCACTTAACCTGTCATAACTCTTTATACCTCTACTATCTGTTAAAAGAGAGACTGACTTACTGAATAATAAAAAGTTCTCGTTAAATACATTCCGATGAGATAAATTCCATGAAAATAGTGGAAGTTTGAAATATTTAAAAAAGATATCATACTGCATAAAGATATACAAAAATGCTTTTATTACAAAAATGGATATTTAAAAATTTTGATAATAGGAATATTGTCCCAAATAAATCCCGATAGTGACAAAAGATATGTAATCCTATAAAGTGTCAACATTTTAAATTAAAAACAGATAAGGTTTTTAAGTGAATAAAAATGAAAATTCTTACATTCTCCCATTCTTGTTACTCCCATAAGTAGCTATAGCTTATGGGAGTAAATTTTTTATATGCGAAATAATAAATATTTCAAACATCCACTATTTTCATGGAATTTATCTCATCGGAATGTATTTAACGAGAACTTTTTATTATTCAGTAAGCCAGTCTCTCTTTTTACAGATAGTAGAGGTATAAAGAGTTATGACAGGTTAAGTGATGAGCTTATCGCTTTTGCTTCGTATAATATGTGCACTTTACAAAAATTACAAATTACAAGTTCATTGCATTTGCAACTTCAAAATATTTAAACATTGAATGTTGGAAATTAAAGAAATAAATAACAAATATACAACTATACGTTTATACCAATTAAGTAATTTTTGAATGTCATAGTGAAAGTTTATATTCAAAACAGTTAAAAAAATCATTTTTACCATCGTCACAATGAAATTTTGATCGTTAAATAAATGGTAACGACGGCAGTAAAAGAATAAGTGTCAATTTATTTTATTTCGTTGAAATGAAATCTCCCATTTATGTAGAAGAGCCAGGTAAACGAACTTGGTATGTAAGGCGTACTCTGTATCATTAACACAATCACAAACCGATTGTATCGGTGAAACCACACAGACCGTGAAATCCAAAAAGCATTTAGTCCAAATCTCTGTTTCCTTGTTATTGCTTACTTAACGAAGGTCGACGGCAAGGCAATAGAAGCAGTAGCTTATTCGGATGTACTTACTTAACTTTCACATCACGTACTGTCATCGAAACCAAATGGCGGAAAACGAAACGTTTTCTCTTTCAACTTGTCCAGCGGTGAGACTTTATCTTATCGTGCTACCATCTCATTTCTTTTATGAGCAGTACAAGAAACTTTGGCTTTCCATAGGGAAGTCCATGGTTGGTGCGGACGGCACCCGCTGGTCAACGGGACGCAATGCCTAAACATGACCGACCCCCTCGAGAGAGTCGTTCACAACCGTCTCTCATGCTGTTTCTCACTCACTTATTTATCCCTTTATATTTATATTTTGCTTTAATTTGTCATAAATATCGGTTGTCTGCATTTTTGTATATCTTTTTTTTAAATAGTAAAAACACATTTTTTAGAACTTATTTCCACAACATATTTTATTCGGTCATTATTATGTTATTGTATTATTTCATGATATATTTAGTTTTCGTTCATTGCAAACATTATTAACTGATGACATACAAATTAAAAGCAACCCTGTTTATACAATTTTTGAGTTAAAGTTTGCAGGTATACAAAACCATTGATTCAAGAACTAAGAAAACAATTTACAGGAAGCAATATACAAATAAAGTAAATTAATTTAATATTGAAATGTGAACAATCTCTTTTTAATAATGTGCAAATCAAATTAACATTAAGCAAAAATGTATTTTGGTCTTAGAACAATCATGGAAACTCATTGAGCAAAACCGATCGTGATAATAAAATATATTGGGGAAATAAGTACTAAAAAAGATGTTCTTTATCATTTAAAATAACAAGCCTTTCTATCAAGTAGTGACAGTTAACACCTTAAAAGTATTTTTTCTTTTTAAATATTCAAATCGTCTGAAATGTGGAAAAAGAGCCAAGGAAAACAATTTTACTATGAATAAGTTCTTTTTGTGTTTTAAAGTCTTATTCTTTCCTGAAATAATAGAGACTGAGTCACTATTAATACATTAACAGGCAAACAAAAAATAACATTATTCTGTACTAAAATTGTTTTGCCCAATTTGTGGCTCATTGGTCAACAACAATCCAAGATATAGCAAAATTGATTAACTAGTCACTATCTCATCATGGCATTTTTTCTTTCCTTACAATCACCTAAAAACTGACTGACAAACAGTTTTGAAGACAACCTCTATTAAAATTAAACCGTTAGTAGTATATATAAAAAGAAGAAATGAATACCAAAAAGTGTCAAAAGGATTTTTCAATGTAATATAGTAGTCTATGGCACATTTATTTGAAAGAAAAATGTACACATTTCAAACAAAAAGTAATAATTCTTGGTTGGTAATATTTTTTCGAAAAATTCGTCTACTGTTTTTGCTGTTTTCATCCTCTACCCTTAGCAAAACCCATCGCTTCTCGTACAGTACACGGGGCTGAAACATACTACCAGCCTTGTGATCCAATTTATTTTCTACTATCCCAAACTTTCAGAACATTATTACAGCCCGTGTGAGAGATTTCCCTGGATTAGAAAGAAATAACGTGGCGTGTATTACAATTTTTCTTCCTCTATGTCGTGTCGTAGTTCACAAAACTTTCCCGCTAATGAAGATATTTTAAAACAAATATATAACCATGGTGCTCACGTGAGAGCGTGGAGAGTAAAACCGTTTCAATTAACATATTAAAGAAATTGCTAATCGCCTTAAATGGCTACTAATGATTTTAGTAAAGGATTTTTTTCGTATAACACACACGTCTTATTTGCAACTACAGACGGTTCTCGACTTTTGTACTTAGTTAGTCGACAAAAACTATAAATAATGAATATTTGAAAAGTACGCTACGTTTTATGAAACGAACATTTAACAATTCTTTAAATACTTTACCTTTACATGTACCAATCAAACGATAAATAATATTTTTTTTAACAAACGTAACACAGTGGAAAAATGGCAATGTATTTTAGTTTTACAAAATTTATATGATACATAGTTATACGAGGGCAGAGCTGAAATAGCTATCAGCTAATATACCTTATAAAATTGGTCGAACTAAAACACATTGCTATTTTTCCATCGTGCCATAATGGAATTCTACCAAGTCAATTCAATCAATGTAATAAACGTTCTTGAAACATAATCTGTCGTTTGGATGATTTTGAGTTTTCTTATTCAAATGAATCTCTCGCTGCTATAACTATTGTAATCTTTTACAATCTTCATATGGCATCGTTTATGTGTCGTCTTTATTGTGCATTATATTTCATAATAAATGCTTTTGGCTGTAAAAGACTACTGGTAAAGAAAATATAGCTATATTTTTAAATACTAATTGCAATATCCAGCATCTGTAGGAGAGTAAAATTAGCTCTTCACATATATAGCAAGACCTATTAATTTTAAAACTTCGACAAACGGTCTAAATGAAATTTGTGAAAAATTATAAATTTATTTCAAATATTAATAGAACGAAATGAAGTTTTCACATGTAATATAAATAATGAGTAACAAATTTATTTCATATTTCATATATTTTTGGATGTGTGATATTTTTTTTTTGTTAAAACTATTTTTGTTCACTTATATCAGTTTTATTATTGATGGCCTTATAATCTAAGCATGGAAAAATATTCTAAATTTTACAAATTTGTAGAGTGGTCTACACAATCAATAAATTGCTGACTAAAAAATTCATCGAATTTAAGATTTTTTTTACTAACACAGAAAAAAACCACTTTGTATTAATTCATCGTGATGCTATAACAATAATAACACGCTGCAATAACACGCTTTGAGTAAATTGAGAATGAATATGTAAAACAAATATCCCATAATTGCGATTTTCAGTAGCACTTACTCTAAACGAATATTTATAGAAGTGTGTATAATATTATATTTAGCTCAAATATGAAAATACAGGTCATTGGAAATATTTCAAAAATGAAACAGTTTTATGTAACACAGTCACTTAAAATAAAATTCAATTTCCAGAATGCGTATTTTTGTTTTAAAAAACACGTTTAATGAGAAAAATATCATGACAGCGTTTAAAAGTGATCGTTAAAGTTTATTTCGTTTTTCTGTCATACTTTTCGACTGTGTTTTTCCACAAAATTACAAATTGAGGCAGATTCTTATCAATACTTTTACGACGTGATTAGTAAAGTTGAGAACTTAAAATACTGAAACCCTAAAAAATAACCATAATTTTTTTTGAGGATGTTTGGAATACTGTGTATTTTAATAGCCACTGGAAAATGTAAATTTTTATAAGGTCCTCAACAACGCGCATCCAATGAAAAACACATGAATCTAATGGAGCGTCTCAAATTATATTACGAATACTGGTTTTAAATCAAAACCTTTTAACAATAAAAGAGGTTTTGATTCGACTTTTGATTCGACTTTCGAATTTGAAGTCGTACCTCTACAAAGAGGTACGACTTCAAATTTTGTTCTGGTGATCTAGTAATAACTACAGCACTCGTATAATGAAATAGTTAATGCTCTGCAATATTTATATTAAACAATGATCACTTCAAACTGTTAATTTAGAACTTGTTCATGGGTGTTTTCAGTCTATTCCTCGGGTCGACAACAACTTAAAAGAGCTTCTAATAAGTGAATCCCAATTTTCAACGATTTCTACTACCAATTGAAAAATTACTACTTTGTAGAGTTTTCATTAAGGGAATAGAAGGTTTTAGTGAAATAAAATCACTTCGAAATTTCACCTTATAATCATTATTACATATAAATTTAGTGGTAGCCACTACTTTATTTTTATAGTGTAGAATTACAATCCAGCGAAGATTTTGCAAAAAACAACACATTTGTTTTACTATTCGGTACTTGAACGTGCCTTTACCAAACAACGGATATTTGAATACAAACAAAATAATATTATTAAACTTTTCGAGTTAGGTGTGTCGTAGATAATTTATGTCATTTCACGTCACACAACAAGACTGACATTTTATGGTAATAAAGGACTTCCTGTTATCACGTGTCTCATTTCTTTTATTTTGTAAAAACCCAACTATAAAAAAATATTTACTGATTGACATATGTATGTTTAGTATCTATGCCATTATTAAAGTTTATTTTTAAAAATGTGTACAACTTTTATTGTGAGGAGCTGAAACAAGTCTCTTATTATTTTAAAGTTTATAAAAAGAATCCTACATTGCTCGATTACATTTAATTTTTAAGAGATTTTCTTGAAAACATATCAAATCAATAAAATATTTTAAAATACATATTTCTTTCAATAGTATTTCACGATATTACGGTTTAAGATATTTTTTTAAAATTTCCTAAACCATTTAAATAATTCAAGCTTTCTAACATTCAAACATATATTTATTTTCAAACTGATTCTTTATCCGACGTGTTTCTTTTTGATATTGTTCCGCCATAAAGACATTGTCATAAGTGAATTTCTAAATGATCTATTTTTCATAGATAAATCTATTTTTGTCGATATTATTACAATTTATTCTATCAACTCTAACTGAAAGAACAACTCATAATCATTTTCATTGTAAATTTATATGCTCTTTACAAACTTACTCTTTCTCTCTTGATAGATCTTTTTCAGGAAGTTTAGTGACTGTGAGTGACTCAAAATTATCTAACATTCAAAATGAAACAAAAATTAGAATCAAAAATAGTTATATATTTTTTTTGCTTTTTGTTAAGAGAAACTTTTTAACTTTTTTATTTTTCTGTGGAAAATAAATAGTGGACAAACAATAATTTGCCAATAAAGTGATATATCATTTCAAAAATAGCAAACAAAATACGTCGTACGAGTTTTTCTGATGTAAACATTTCTATTACTATAGAAATATTTTCTGAGATACATAATTTAATCAAAAACACGCGTATTATATACGTAAACATTCATATGAGAAGCTACAGCTCAAATATTTTTCGAAGGTTTGGTACCGCTTCAATGATTCAAATACCAAAGGTAAAACACCCCACAGAAATCTTTTCACTCTGTTTTGTAGTCTCCACTTCGTGGGTAGTCTGAAATGTTTTCTTTATACATATTGACAAAAGATTTCTGAATGATAAAACTCTTCAAAGTATGTGATTTTTTTTTATCTTGAATACATCTCAAAAAACATTTTTTTACACAGTTCAATTTTGACAATGTTCCTTAAGTAAGTATCTTGACATATTTTGCCAATTTATTTATAATGTTGAGAAAGAAACACACACACACATCTCATTGTTTTCTTTTTTTTTATATAATATATGCTAGCTTTTTTATGTAAATTATTTATTCCATATAAGGTTTCTGAATTCATACATCGCATTACTGTGCGACGAATTTCGTGTTTCATTTTTCTTATTTATTATTAGATCAAGAAAAATATATATTTAACTTGTGGTATTCTCATTAATCTACCACTCGCTCAAACAGGGAGTGAAGGTTTTAATAAGTAACTAGCCCTTTGGTAGATCCATCTTTTTATCCCTAATTTTTCCGAAATTAAGAAACTCAGTAACGGCATTTCAACTTCCATCAAAATCGCAAATTTCATTCAAAAATAGGCCTAGCTTGAAATAGCCAACCAAATCTTTATTGGAAAATTTTTCTGTTTTTCAGAGAAATATATTCACAGAAATTGTAAAATAAATACATAAAATAAAAATACAGTGTCGCATACTTTTTTACAATATAAAACAAAACGATTTAAATTTGATATTAATAAATCATTTTTCATGATGTTTTCAGATGATTTGATGGTCATTTGACTTTTACAGTAGAAATCCTTGGACAGTAGAAGGAATTTCTCATTTTAATTTTTGTTTGGTGAAAGAGAATGCATCATAATCAATCATTTAAAAAAAAAAACATTCGTAAATAACTAAGAAATTCGATTTACGAAAATAATCATCACTTTATTTGACTTCATGAACACAAGCAGTTACAACTAGTATGCGAAAAAAAGTCAGATACATATCTAGTAATTATAATATGTCTTTTGCTCTAATAATGACATAAGATGTGTTTGCACGTGATGCTCAGCTTAAACTGTTTTACTTCTTTCAAAATCTTGTAAGATTACTTTTGGTGATAAAAACCATACTTTACAATTTAAATATTTTTTTAAATTTATGGTTTTTTTTTCAGTTAAGTTCTTATATGTTTAGTTAAAAAATACTAATCTAATATTGTGTTTCTGACTGAAAGATTAAAGTGGCAAGAATACATTTTAAAAAAATCGTACATTTCTCTTTGCTATTTCGACTGAAATGTTTTCCATTATTACAAACATGATTAAACCTACCTTTGGTTCTTTAAATATATCGACTTGAATTTAAAAAGATAATGCAGCCGCAAGTTTTTTATTTTTTGATGCTCGACTACCAAGGTAAAAAAAAAGTATTTCAAAAAGGGAAACCTTAAAAGTGGCTCATAACGTACACTTCACAGTGGCTCTGTAGAAATGTCTGCCGCAGTAACGTGCCTCCTGTAATTATAAACTCGCGTTAAGTGTAATGTGATAATGGTGGACGTTTGCGTGTGTGTGTGTGTGTGTGTGTGATACTTTTTGCAAAAATTGTAAAAGCTCTTTTTAAACTAATTTTATTCTTCAAATCGTTAAATTTATTTTGGTTTTATAAACATGAAGGCTAACATAGTTTAATTTTGCTATTCGTGTCAACTCTTTGCATCAAAATATTAAGATAATTTATATATATATATATATATATATATCAATTTATCAGCTGATATGTATGAACACTGCTTCAACTATGTTATCAAATTCTAATCATGTGAACTAATTTTTTTAATCAGTATGACTCTTTTATGTGTCCGATTTCAAAATATATTTTAACAAAATAAAATGCCACGTTCATTTTGAGAACAGTAATATCAAGTTTTTACAGTTAAATTTTAAAATAAAATTTTCGCAGTACAATAACAATAATTTTTTCAAGCATTATTTAATTTTTGCGACAACTTCCTTCACAGATATTTGGTTCTGAAAACGGCTTGCAGCCATATCAGGAAACTGTCGAAGAAATTTAAAACTTTAAAACTGACCACTTAAGTGATTCAACTCGAAACTATAAACACTGAGAAAAGGTTTCACGAACAGACTTCAAAGATCTTATACTATTTTATTATATTTGAAGCATCTGTTGCATCCGTGCGATGGAATACCTGAAGATGCCGAAGGGCGCAACCCTGGTCGTTTGTGACAAGACATATGGAATCGTACAAAGTTGCAACAATTCAAATTTAATATTGAAGTTCAATCAAGCACCTTCAGTCGATATCATAAAGCATATACAATAGTTTATACAGCACATTATTATAAACGTTGCAGACCATAAAGGCCCTAGCATCAAACAAACAACCGCTAATACCATTAATCTAAAAGATCAGGTATACACCTGGCCTGATTTAAAAACTTAAATATTAAATATATATATATATGTATTTCATATTTTTAATAAATTTAAATATTAAAATAATCAAGCGTAAATAAGTTATATAACATTTTAATAACAATTTCATCTTATATATATATATATATATATATAAACGTACTTAACTGCTTTAGAATAGATTTAATTTGTCCAAAAAAATAGTCAAGAGCTGTGTATATTATAACATTTATACACTGATTGACTTATTTCTCTTTCAAATAATAGCTGTGCTTGGTATGAGTTAAGTATAAATCCCCAATAGTTTGTCATTTCTTAATGCTATAGCAAATTATTACTATCTGGTACTGGATTGGACTATAACAATCCTTGACAATCTGGATTATGATAATTTTAGATTTTAATTTAAATAATATTTGAATAGATGGATTTCAGCAAAAAATGAAATCCCACATCTCAAACAACTTTTCAGTTGCAAATATTTTTTTTTATATCTTTTCATTTCGTCAGGTTTTATTATAAATTAGTATAAAAACTTAATTTTATTCAAAACATTATACAGATAATTCTAAAATTCCACGGAAGGTTTGTCGAATAAAATTGGTTATATGGATTCACATTTAAGGTTGTATGAGTATTTAAAATACGTTGGTGAACATTTTTTTTCTATGAAAACAGCGAATAAAATACTTCACATATACTGATGGTATCAGGTTCTAATTGCATATCAATAATCATGCTATGACATAAAAAATATATTGCTCTTTAATATGAGATTTAAATCTAAACGTTGAATGTATCTAGATACACTGTATGACAAATGTCCAACATTATTATACTTCCAATATTATTTTGGTCCAAATTAAATATTTCAACTTTATTATGACGAAAAATACCTCATATGTAGGGATTGCATTACCAGTTTACCGGTTTACCGGATAGCCGGTAAATGGCCCAAAATGCACTAGCGGTAACTACCGGTAAATTAAAAATTTACCGGTTTTTACCGGACATGTTTTTATCGCGAATTTATGCAATTAATTAATGCAATCGCGGTCACCGTGATACCCACTGCAGGCTGCAGCTGATTCTAGTTTTTATGGGACAGATAGCGAAGAAAATTCTATGTCTGTTTTCATTATACCAAAGAAAATAACCACTTATTTATAAACTCTGTAATCCGATACATTGTTTTTTTTTTAATATGAATTTATATTAATAGATACAAATTATACATACAAGTATTATTTATATATATAAACTACATCAATAAGTTAACGGATAGCATAACAGCTTATTCATGAACTTCTTACAGGCAGGTAATCCAAATATTACATAGTCGTAATTTAAATTTATCAATCTTTGTGTGGCAAATAATAAATTATCTGATTTACTTAAAAAAGTACATTTTAAACATAAAAATATTCACCTGAAACATAATTAAAGTACATTTTATGACATTAATACTCACCTGAAATTTATTTTAAATTATTTATTTTTCAATCCAGGATACCATCTTTAGTGAAAGTAGCCACGTACAGTTATACTTTAATGATATAAGCCACGACTATTTGTTTTTTCATTTACCGGCAAATTACCGGTAAACCGAGAGGTGAAATTATTTACCGTTTACCGGTTATTGAAATTTGACGGTAAATTGTAAAAAAAAATCCCTAGTCGTTAGTGAGATAATTTATAAAAAAATAGAACATTTTTGCTATTCAAATTTGTTCAGTGGTCTATCTGTTCTTTTTCAAGAGACTTAGAAAGGGAGTGCAAATTTTTAAGATTATAAAATTATTTTTAATATAAAAAAATAAAAAGTTCACCCACAACTTACAAAGTATTAATGACAAATTTAACCCTTCAGTTATGTTACGCCATTCTCTTTGTTTGTGCGGATAAATAAGTTTTATGGGAAAACTCTGCCTACTTTCAGTACAGAATAGGCCAAGTAAAGCCAGTTTAGTTTGCGGGCAGTCTTCTCCAATGAGGCACACTTTGCCACACCTGATGAGTCTGAGGGGACTCATATTTTTTCCCTCTCTCCCACTCAGGTTCTCCTTGAATTTACTACCTTTAGCAGCATTCGGACTAATTAAATTTCACCACAATTTGCGACTGGCCTTTTTTAATGGGCGGGACTTGCGAATTTTTGTTTATCTTTTTTATTATTCTGTCATTTATGTATTGCTTCACTTTTGAAATGAAAAAAAAAAAAAAAGATTTTTTTTCTCGTATTTTAAATAACAGCCATTTTATTATTTTTGTGTTCATAAAATAAAAATTTCATTAAGTGATTTTAATAAATCATGAAGTATTTTCTGCTTATCTTTTTTTATTTTACTAACAGAAAATGTTAGAAAATATAACATAGCCCATGGTCAATATTTAATCATAATGATACCTCAATTACTGCCACTTATTTAGTCACAAATTGCAATCATTTTTAAGATTGTTAATTCTTCGAAATTTTGATTAATATATCTTTAATTTTTATTCGTTATTATTTTGCAACTCTTTTAAGTCATTCATCGATGTATTCACCGATTGATCAATAAAACGTAATCGTTCAAAATTATATAAATTTGTTTAGACAAATGCTTTTTGGACTAATTAACTGTGTGTATTGTTTACTGCTTAATTTATGGGTTGATACTTCACCTTGATATTTTATTATAGATGAATAGGGGCTGTACTTATTACAGGACGTAGTGAAAAGGTGATTTATTGCCAACGTTTTTAATATGCAGATAGGTACCGTCTAATAAACGAGCCTGAAGGTAAGGTCGTTGTGTCAAAAGTGTTTGCAACTAAATTTTCTATAGACCCAATCCTATGAAACCTTTGATATATATCACCATTTATTTGAATGAGAAAATGTTTTATCGAATAAATCTTACAGGTCACGGCATATCGTACGTTTTCATGACCGATTATTCATATCCCCGTTTAGTTTGTGAAAACTGTATAACAGATTTGATATTTAATATTACTCAGTAGTTTAATTTGATCAATAAACTTACTTTAAACGTGTTATGCATTTTTGTATTTTTCAAAATACCTGAATATTTTATATGATACAGAACTATTTTCATTTTTTCTTTTAAAAATGAAGTCATTTGATTTCTTTTCAAAAGTGCGAAATATATACATTTATACTTTAAATTCTGAAAATTAATACGAAAGTTCTTTAAAAAAACTCAAGGCCGAAGCTTTTTTTCAACATGATCGTTTTTTTATTACAATATAGTGAGTTGTTAATTAAAAAAAAAATATTTCTTTCATCTTATTGACCCGCTTTTCCCCTACATAAACATCTTCAATACATAAAGAAGATTGAGCCCTTAAATTTCTCATTTAATTGACTAACACTGGCATATATTTCTGTTGTTTTTATTGTATGTATAACCAAATCAAAAGCAACTCGATAAATTATAAAGTATAAAACGTATATTATTTGTTACAGATCTTCTTTTCTCAGTATTTTCAGGGATTTTATCAATTTAACAAAGAAGAAATCAGTTTTTTATCATAAAAAATAAAACAAACTTTATATAAACAACAGAACATGTTACAGTTTTCCAAAATTAAAATTTTTGTATTTCATGAATGTATACAATTTCCTTCAATTCATCGGGATAATTCTGTTATTTATGGAATCGTTATAAATTTTTCAACGCAATTCATCGATGAAAATTTCTAAGCCGAACTAATAATTCAGATTTAATAATAAAAGTCGATGATTGATTTGTCTTATATATATTTTAGTGATATATCTCGAATATAAGCATAATATTTTCGTAAATAATTCTTTCGTATATGATAAAAAAAAAGTTTTTGTAAATGCTTTTCATTAAATTTATACATATATGAATTTTATCCGTACAATAAATATTTTAAGCATTTAAAGTTCACAACTAAGATATGTGCGTAAAATGCACATATTTATATATATATATTACCACAAAATTGATTTAAAAAGTCATATACACAGATATAGTACATTTTTTTTTAAATATTTTTTTTATTTTTCTGAAACAAAATAAATAACCATTACATACAATCAAGCTCAAGTCTTAGAATGTTTCAATTTATTTTGGTTACTTTAGCTTAGTTCTATGTGCTGTTATTGAAAAATTAGCTCAAGTATAAGAATATCAGATCTTAATTAAAAAACTTTTTAAATTCTTTTTTTTTTCTTAAGACTTTTTCAAATATGTTTTTCAATTAACAATTACATATTTAAGTATCTTTTCTAGTATTTCATGCTATAATTAAATGATAAATATAACATCATTAGCAATTCAGTGCATTGATATTGAAGTTACTTCCATAAATAAATTAATTATTCATGTTTCTGCTGAATAATGAATTGCATCGTAAACTGTTTGTTCTAACTTAGGAAAGTATAATTATATGACATTCCCGTAAAAGGTACATGAAGTACATATTACAATTAATTTATTCCGTATTTCATCAGTAGAACTTTCTCATCGTAACCTAAGAATCTTACGATCGCACTTAGTAGCTAGTCTTGATCACTCAATAAAAGCTCTCTTGACAGGATTTTTAACACGTAAAACAAACACTGATTTTCTTTTTTCTCTGGATTTATTATTTTTACCGCTCTTCGTCTTTAAGATCTCTAACGAAGGTATCGTTAGTAAAAAGTCTAGGCGAATCTCCTCGCTTTCTACTAGATTTCTTTGCTTTAACAGATACTAATGAATAATCTTCTTTAAAAAGACCAAACGCTTTAATCGTTTGTCACTAATTAGCACGGATCTGAATTTATGATAAAGTAATTCAAAAAAGTTTATAATTCTACGAATAATAAGATTAACGTGAAAAAAGTAAAATATAGCACCCAAAATAATCATCTTTCAAATTTTTAAAAATTTCCGTTTAATTCACTAAATTTTTTACAAAAATATCTTTGATCGAATTAGTTTAGCGTTAAAGATGATATTTTCACATACCACTAACTTTTTAAAACTATTCGCACATCATAAAACTTAAAACATTCTTGATAATCCAAGTACAATTTTTATGCGGTCCTAACATTAATTAAATCGAGTTATTTGAGCAATATTAAACAGTACCTATCAGCACTTAAATAATAAATCAATAAATCGTCGAATAATATTTATAAGTACTAAAATCATTTTTATAGTTGAACTGTATTTCTATAAGTCTATTCATTGACTGCAGCAGAACTAAAACCAAAACTAAAAAAAAAATCAAAAAGGTTATGAATCTGAAAAAATGTTAATTAGAAAAAACTCTCAATGAAAGCACATTAATCTTAGCTGATAAACTGCCGTTTTATACATATTATGGTGAATATGATTTTTTGAAATTAAAACTTTATCATCGAAGTCGAAGATTATATTAAAAAGTAAAATATACAACATTTCAAATTTCTAAGGGAGGCTATTTTATTCATAGTTCCTTTTAGGGTGTATTTATTTTCATTGAGTGAAATATCTAATATTCAGAAAATCTAGCACATGTACGTACGTCGTTCACTTTTGAGGATCTTTTTGGGCTTTACTAGAAAACATCAAAGTATAACATCGTCCAATATCAAAAAATGCTGACGCACTCTTTTTTATGGAGCTTTTTTCTATTTTAAAAAGATACCTTCCAAAGAAGACCTGCTTATAAAGTAAAGACCCTTATAATCCCAACAACCAATAAATTTACCCAGTCCCGAGTTTTCTATCTGTTCAAATACCGATTATCCGATAACTTGCCTTATCTACTTATTGGCTTTTACAGTCAAATAATTTTAAGCACTCGTAGAAAGCTTCGTTTGATTGTTTAAATGAAATGCTAATCCGCATTTTTTCGCACGATTCCTGTAGCAAATTCAAATAAAAAAGTCATAGAATCATGCATTTTCGTGACAACAGCAAAATTTTTTCGAATATATCCGATTAATTCGAAAAGCTGCGGAGGAATAAGCTGTGTAGTATTAAAAACAATTAAGTCAAATAAATTCGGTTTTGATTTTGTTTGTATGTTAGTAAGTACATTTTTTGATAAAACACATATTTTGTATTATTAATACCCTATATGCACAGCCAAATAAGAAATAAATTTTCATTGAACAGTATTTCAACAGGATGTTTAACATATTCTTAAATAAACAATGTGTTGATACAAAATTGATAACATTTACTGTAGACAAAATATCAAGTTAATATTTTTGGCCCTGTAACTTTTCTATGATATTCAAACCTACTAGAAGGCTTTTCTTACAAACGTATACTATTTATAATTCATATGTTTTTTTTTTCAACTAAAAATACTATTCATTAAGTAAATAGAGTGTCATTATTAACCAATCTCTGTATACTAAATGGATTTTGAAATCTATACAAGAATCATTTAATAAATTGGAATAAAAAATTTCAAATTAATGTCACAAAATTTAGTTTATAATTAACAGTTACAGTAGACATTTACATTCTTTTGAAGTTTTAATTCATGTTTAAATTATTACATTTTAGATTTACTTTGATTAACCGAGGTATTTATTAATTATCCATTGTATTAACTTATTGATAAGTTTCGGATAGAGTAAAATAAATAAAACAATTTAGATAGTAAAAGATTAGGTTTAGTAAGTCAGATATAAACATAGATATGTCACATGACAGCACGTACTCTCGGTGCACACTTCATATTTTTAACATTTTATCTACGTAAGGATAATAAGTACACATATTGACTTGATATTTTTTACTCATAATATATCCGGCTCAAATTTTCTTTTTTTTTTTTACTTTAAACTACTTTAACTTTCGTAGAAATATGTTATTAAACACAGTAATTAAGTGATTAGTTTTATTATACAACCATCATATTATTTGCTATTAATTACACTCTTCAGGTATATTTCTCTAGGACTTACAACTGGTTTTCCCAGACGAGGAGGCCAAAATTTTTATTTAATAAAACATTGTTACTAACGCAAATAGGATTTTCATATCAACATTATAGATCTTTGGTCAGAACAATAATAAAATGAATGAACCAATACTCCTACTACGTACAAATGCTTTATAATATATAATATTAACAAAGCATCTCTTAAGTAAAAAATACTTTCAGTGTATTATATAATATAATGGTATTCTGCTCACAATAAGTAAGATGCGTTTTGATTGTTTTCATGAAATATGATGAAAGTTTGTGAGTCAAATGCAGAATAGAACTAGCTGCAGATGTTTAGCTTATAATTGTTTTGTACAAACCGGGAATAACATATATTCACTCCTGCATGAATTTGTCTAACATTCGTAGCCAATTTTGTTATATGATTATATTTTGTTATTAGATTTTTGGTAAGTTTTGATTTTTCTTGTTATAAAAATGAGCCAAACGAAAGAGTTCAATATATAATACAAAATATTTTTACATTCATATGTTATCACAATAATCTGATAAATTTTACAATAATATCTTTTAAATTCTAGATTTTTAACAAACCTCTACATAAAGATGATACTTTTCTTAAAGTTAATTATTTAAGATTAATGTCTCTTAATTAAGAAATTATAAAGAGGTATCATTTATAAAACAAGTTATTCAACTAATTATTACTTCTGATAGAAATTGAAGGGCACGCATATTATGTTGAATTTAAGTTTCAATATAAATCAAACATTTACACATCATCAATATATTATATTATAATATATAGTTCATTAAAAAAAAAATATTTAATATAAATTACATTGTTTGTAAATACTTTGATATCGTTACCACTTGAGTTTTATATTACATCATTTTATATTATAAGTACACAATAAGTTATATAAAAAAAAAGAAAATATTGAATTTAAGATTTAATACAATACCTTATTTTTTTCTTACATCTTAAAACCCTGGTTGGCTCTTGGTCCCCACCGAAAACTTTTTGGTATCGTCACTTGACTTTCTGCGCTGTCTTTTATCTTTACTTACACCAACCAAGTACCGTATTCTAGACCTGAAATTTGATTTACTACCGTCTGGCATGTTTTCCATACGACACTTTGGGGGGTGGTAATTGTCCATTCGTGCAAGGTGGTCTACCCATCGGTGTCTTCATTATATGATAAATATTTATTATGGTATTCTTGGAGTAGACCGTTGAAAATAAGCGACCTCTAGAAAAACCAACACTTACCTGACCCCTGTTCGTATCAATTGATTTTCATACATATGTAAATATTAATTTATTATATTTTTTTTTCCGTTCTGCTCAATTCTGGTGTTTTATGCCGAAAAACTTTGATCTTCTAAATTCATTAGTACTTTTTAAATACAAGGCACCTTTAGAATGAGAAGCTTTCATAATTTTTTTGATCTTTGCTTCTTCATGTGTTTTATAAAATATTTTGCAATAACAAATTGATGATTTCTGAGTTGGCTCTGTAATAAATTTAAACATTGTTCAATGCTCTGTTTGTTTCAGAATTAAGCATTATAAATACTTACAAAAGCTTAGCAATGAAGGTTTCTTGCATTATTCCGTAAAATAATAACAATAAATGATTTAATGTTTACGCTACATTTATTTACAAGCTTTTGAGTATATTACAAAAGGAATCAAAAGTATAAATCTTATTAGTTGTCAGAAAGAACTTTTTACCTTAACATCTTCATTACTTGCTTACAAATGATTCATTCTGATGGCGATTTTTCATCATTCTTCTATTATCAAATTGAATGGTAGACTTAAAAAAAATCAATATAGTGAAAAAATGTCTCGTATTTTTAAGGACTTCAATAAAATTTGCAAACTTTAAATTTCAGAATCATTCGTTTTGAAGATTTTGAAAACAGAAACACAGGTGAGAATTGAAATTGCAATCTCTTAACAACATAATAAGGCAAATGTATTTGATTTCTATTCTGAGTCACTATAACTGATGAGCTTAGCACAGTAATTCACTGCAAACAATCCATTCAGTATGCATACACAAATCATGCTCCAATCCACAGTAATTTGGTTGACCAAAATCGTGTTTCAAGGACTGATAGTCGGCTTTCATTGTGCTCTGAAGAGAATGATGTGATGGATCATTGCTTTATTTAATTAAGTTATCACAATTGTACCCGAATATTTGAACGTGGCTTAGAATATCTCATACTTTATATTGAGAATTAATTTGTTCAAATATATGTAAAATTATTAAAAGCTTTATTTTGTTACAAATGACTACCAAAATCATTTTTTTATTATTATTAATAAACCGTTTGTATATTTAATTTTAATTTCTGAAAATTTAGATCATATGTTTAAAATAATTGAAAAAAGAAAATTTTCGATATAATTTTATGTAAATGCATATTTTTAATTACCACAAATGTCTTTAACAATAATTTAAAAGAAGAATTTCTGATTTAATCATCAATATATGTATTTTTTTATTAACTTTAGGACTTGAAATAGTTTCAATATCAAGTTTGTATTCACCAAACTTTTTTTTTCAGTAACCCAGATTGTCATTTTCAAAAATACGAATGAACTTAAGCCGACAAGTCAAAATTTATCGTCGTTTTTTTAAAATTATTTAATAACAATAATGATGTTAAATACAATCACTGACACTATTAATGGTGCCCATTACATTTTGAAATTAAATTTGCTTCCTCATTTCAAGCACACAATTCTATGTATTATAATATGTAATACTATAAATATACTATTTTCACTCCAGGATAAGGTTCTGATTTATTTAGTTTTATTTTATGCTGAAACATTTTTGAATACTTTGGGGAAACGAAAACTTTCGGGTATGAATTTCATGTGAAATAGTTTTATTGGTATATTATACTTGAGTTTGAAGCATAATTTTGGTTAAATCGCTATATTTACAACTCTTAATACGAGTGCATACAGTAGGTAATCTTATAGATAAATAAAAAACTTCATTTTCGTGTTTTACAATGCCATAAAATTTATACAATGTTTCCAAGAAAAATAAATGTTGTTAGAAAAACAATATATGATACATTCACCTATTTCACGGAAAATAATTCGTAATATTATGTATTATAGGGAAGCAAGATTTGCTAGAATATTTATTTATATTCGCTACAAATGTGTCAATTTTAGATACGATGATAGTGCATAACAAATATTTAAAATTGTTAAAAACTTAAACCGAATCATTTTTTAAGCAGTTCAATATTTCACCTGACAAAGGCATCATTTCAGCAAACATATTTTAATATAAAAATTATTAAAGTTAATCAGTTTTTACATGTTAACATTGATGTAATATATATATGTTAGCAATAACTTAAATACAAAAAAAGCAATTTTATTTACATACTCGTAGATACGTTTAATATAATAATTAAAATATTTTTGTTTCAATCATTTAAAAAGTACATGAAATTTTCTCTACGGTTTTGATTGTTCAAATAATATAGTTTTTCGAGTATCAATTATTTATTTTTAAAATAGCTTATTTTTAAATATAATTTAAACATATTTAGCTTAGTGTTCGCAGATACAATTTAATGCAAAGTTAACTGAACCATGAAAGATATAAAATATTTTATGAATATAGATATTATTTTTATTGAAAATTTAACAAGTTTTTAATAAACAAGTCACGTCGTTATAACGTTATAAAAGTTGTCTGCGTATGCTTTTTCCGAAAAAGGTAACGTTAAATTTTGGTTTGCATGAGAAAACATAAAACAACTCTTTCAAACCAAATTTCGTTTTCCATCGGTGTTAATAGATAAATGTCGGGGAGAGATATTCATCACCCATCCAATCAACCATTAAAGTCTCCCGACCATGCTTAAGACATTCGTTAATGTCGTTTCGACCAAAATGTGTAAACATTCTTTTCGGGGGCTTAATCCCAGTACCCTTCAATGTAAAAAGGTTTTCCGCTAACTAAACATATTAGGATGGATTATCTTAGAAAAAGCTTTCCGGAAACTGCTATATACACCAAAGTTTAGATACGAAACATATGGATGTAATTAAATAATGAGTATATCACTCGTGAATGCCCTCCAACAAAGTCCTTACCTTTTCCATTACTAACCGGATATTTTTGTGATTCTAACATACATTTATAAATTTATGAGACCATTAACTATTAACGATATCACATTTTTTCAATGTAAAATGTAATTCAATCTTAAGTATTTTTAAGCTCTGGCCGAAAATAAAGTTTTTTTTCCGAAACGTAAAATAAAGTTCGGAAGCTCTTGCTATGACTGAAAAAATATTACGTTCGTATTTTTTATTGATTGACTTGGCATTCACTTGGTAGGACTCCATTAAAACACGGTGAAAAAAATAGCAATGTACTTTGTAATTTATTAAACTTTGTAACTTTGCAATGTTTTTCAAAATCGTCAGAACTATGCTTAAACTTACATTTGCTTATCTATATATAGCTGTGTAGAAAAGGTACACAATACATCTTCTCTCCTGTTTCAAGAACCTTGCTTGTTTCTTGCTCGCAATAAAATGAAAAATTGTAAATGAAACTAAAAAGGCGGTTATATCAATAAGTTTTACATGTGGCACGGAAATGGTCTATTAAAGAAACAGAGGCCTTTTTATTTTCATTTACAATTTTTCGTTTTATTGCGAGCTAGAAATAAACTAGGTCGTTGAAACAGGAGAGAAGAGCAAATGTTAATTTAAGCATAGCTCTGACGATGGCGTGAGCCGAAATAGCTACCAGCTATATTTTAAAAAATAATTTTGTAGAACTAAAATACGTTGCTATTTTTTTCACCGTGTTGTTCGTATTTTTACTAATAATTTCAATTGAATTCATTAAAAGTTATTCAATGCTACCATTTCCATAGAATTAATCCATATATTACCACATAGATTTTTTAAATACAATATGTTCATGAATTTGTTATTGACTAGGGAATTATTACGATCCAATTCAAATGATTGTTTCAATGTTTATTACACTTTTCGTATCGCTACTATAATAAAATCGTTATTAAAGGACCGAAATGCCCGCGACAACTTTGCATGTGACTGAAATTTAAGTTAAACGCCTTTGAACATTTTTTTGATTTTATTGCTTAGTGTATTTTTCTACTGCTAAGCATGCAAGTGACATTTATAATACCAACATAATGCTATATAAGCCTCAGTCCACCCTGGCTTTGTACACTGTTATGTTAATCTAGTGTTGATACTAACATTGTTTTCCTTAATGTAATATGCAAAACATTCCTAATAGTGAGTTTTTAAATGTTTTGGAAGTTAACATATTAAATCTAGGCATAAAAATGTCAAAGCTTCATAGGTTTTATTCATAACATTAAATTTATTTTAAGAATTCAAGCTTTTTTGCTAGTATATGACATAATATTTATTATTGTACATATCATAAAAATATAATAAATTTTCATTTGGACATTATAAAGTCTAACTTTTAGTATGGACACAGTTGTAACAATATACAAGTAGTTAAGCTGTACTTAACTAAATATATTATAATAAAAAAAAATCAGAGAAAATATCTTCATCCTTTTTTTTAACCCACATGTACACGATGTTTACCGGGAAAGTTTACCACTTCAATTAAAAAAAAAGTGTTTGATTTGAATATTTCAGGTGTTAACTGTCATTTCTTGATGAAAAGGCATGATATTTTTAATAATAAAAACACATTTTTTAGTACTTTAGTACAGGTCCGTTTGTTCAGTTGATCAGTTGATAATGCTTGCGATGAGCGAAACCGGTCCTGATCAAAAAATGTATTGTGGAAAAAAGTACGAAAAAATGTGTTTTTATTATTTCATACATAAAATAAAAAAAAAAAATTAAAAATGCATTACTTTTTTTGAGATTTACTGACAATTAGTCAGAGATTCCATATGGACTGGACATTTGACTATGCTATAAAAACATCAAAACATACAAATACTTTTCTAACACATTTCTCCCACTTCAAATCTTCCGCTTCTCATTTTTATGAAAAAATATGTTATTAAATATTCTTGCCATGTTTATCAACCAACCAAAAAAATACACCTTTCATAACAAAATAAACAACAAATAACAAGCTTGCCATATTACTATCTGTGAAATAAGGTTAAGTGTTGGTAATATAACATTTAAGCAAGTTGTTCGTGAAGAAAATTACATCATATACATTATTCACTCAATAACACATTGCCTAGTCCATGCCGAGTCCAAATAGAGCCGCTAAACACAAATGTGGCCCGATTTGACCTCGTATAACAGGCTGATAATTTTTTTATTTTAGATTTTTTTTTTATTATTTAAGAAAACCATCATTAATTGATAAAGAAGAATTTGTCAAAATATTAGTATGGTAAACCCATTGACATTATTAGGCACGTAAAATAGTTGTAGCAAAGAAACTGCATGTTTCACATTTAAATTAATATGTACATCAAGGATTGCGATTGACTTTTAGTTAACGTTTTTTTACGTAAAACATAAATCAATGCCGGCATATAGTTTTTTTAGAAGACACTCTATTTTTTATGAATATGAAATCTCTTTCTTGAATTTAGATTCCACAAAATTCTTTAAGAGCCAACGACCGTACTCTTCGAAGTTTGAATAAATTTTAATCTTAGAAATTAATCTAACATACTAAAATATTTTGATATCCTCGGCTATAAACAATTATTACATTGAAGATATTATGTTTAAAATTTTAATAATCTTTCACTCATTTAATATATAAAACATTGCCTTGTTATGAATACGCTTAGTATTTTTTGTCGAATTAATATCTGCCCAAATATAAAGCCAAGCTTTAATATTTTATTGAAGGGAAAAATATCTATATTATAGAAATGATATATATGTGTGTGATTATCACTAAGCTAAATCCAAGAATTTTTCCCAAAATATACTTGTATATATGCTATAATATAAAGTCAATTAAATAGATTAAAACTAGTCCTCGCTTAAAGTTGTCAGTTAAAATATTATGTTTTATTTCTTCTAGGCCGTATTGTTTTTTAATTAAAATTTTATTGGATGATTATTGTTTCGGGATAGTGGGAAAACAAAATGAAATTGGTTCACCTCTAAAAGACAGTAAATAACACCGGATTATATTTGCGACTGTAGAATAGGATAATAACTTAACATTTAAATCGATGATAATAATTTGACAATACGTAGTTGATCATTACAAATGGATTAGACATAAATCTAATACAGAGGATATTTAGCAAGACCACAAAGCTACTGATGCCAATTTAGACGATAACCATAAACCCTTCAAATTGTATAATCCTAGTGTAATATTCAGCACTGCTGGGTTCGTATTACACAACGCATAGTGTGATATATCTTTGTGTTATATTAGTATATATGTAGAATAGATTTACTTCTCTTTTTTTTTTCTTTTTTTAATTTGTCTTTTCAAGTCTTGTAAATGTATAATATTACAATTTAAAATTTTTACGTCCGCAAATAACAGGTTTATTTAGAGTTTGATAATACTAATATAAAAATGTGTTATTCTTTTAATTGAAAATATTTGAACACTGTTTAAATATTTTCAGCACAACGTGGGGTCTTAACCACTAGACGATCACGGCAAATATTTTCAGCAATGTAATTAATATTTCAAAACATATGAAAGGTCTTAAAAGTTTAATGCGTATTTTTATTTTACAATTTACACATTAGCCGTTAGCGCTAAATCTGAACCCTTTACATCAAAAATTAATTGCTTGGATGAAAAGACATTTTAATGGAACATAAAAATCAAGCACTTGTTAAAAAGCACCTATTATTATTATGTCCTCAATTTGAAACAGCTCGCGCTAGAAAAATCAGTATTTTTACGACCAATAACCAAAAGATATTATCCTTGATTCCTTGGTCCTCGAATAAAGTGTTTGAGGTTGAATGTTTAGTTTCAAAACTTTTTGAACCCGAAAATTCACTTCTGCAAATTTATAAAATAACAATACTATCAATTTAAGAATATTTAATTTCTCTCTTAATGCTTTTATTTGTATTTGCACATTTTTTTCATCACAATCATTTTTTTATATCTTGTTTA
Source organism: Himalopsyche japonica (assembly GCA_028555115.1). Taxonomy (NCBI): domain Eukaryota; kingdom Metazoa; phylum Arthropoda; class Insecta; order Trichoptera; family Rhyacophilidae; genus Himalopsyche; species Himalopsyche japonica. The sequence goes on from JAHFWJ010000015.1 coordinate 3,145,135, forward strand.
ATTAGGTGTTTATTATAAAGTAAATAAATTACAATATATTTAACAATTAAATTGATTTGTCGTATCATCTCTCAATTGTAAAAAATATTGAATTAAGATCAATTACTTAACAATTGCTTACTCATAAATTTATTCACCATTCTGCATGTTTCCTCTTTGTAACAGCATATTTTTAAATATCAGTATGTTATATAAAAATAACTCATTACTTATTTTAACTGACGGCTATCTGAAATATTATTTCAATAACGATTTATATTATTGAAATTAATAGGCTCACTTAAGCATTAAATATGAAAACTTTGTTACTAATTACATGCTTAGAATTTTTCAAAAAAAATATTTATGAACAAAATTTTTCGGCAAACATTATTTTACAGATTTTTCTTTGTGTGTAATCTAACCTTAATTATTAGGTAAAATACTTTATCATTAAAGCGACGCAAAATAATTTATATTCATAATATGTTGCCTCAAAGTTTATACAGCTCTTACGATCAGATTATTAACGATAGTTTTAAAACACCGACTTTGATAAAATCGTGGAGTAATTTTTTTACACGTCTTTCGTGTATAAAAGTTTGACATTTTTAAAATAGATTTTTTTTATATTTTTTATATATTCTTTTTTATAAATATTTTTTACGTTCAACTTCTTATAAGCATTTTTCTATTTAGATATGTTTTTCGTAAACTATAAAATTGTCTATGATTACTAAAAAAACAAGGCGCTTTTGGGTCTGTGCTGCTGTGAAATTTAACTTTTTTGTTTTCTTTGTTACAGATCCTATGAGTTGAACAAGTCGGAAAAGCCTGGGAATGTTTCCGGGCGTGTTGGTGACATGGCTTCTTTTATACCTGACACTGGCGTTCGGCCAAAGCTCGGGAGACCTTCGTTTCTCACACGCCGTCTACAATGTCAGCGTACCGGAAAACAGTGTGGGGAAAACATACGCCAAACAACCGCCGGGAGAAGACACGTTAGGCCTCCGGATACCCTTAGATAGCAACCTTGAAGTGAAATACCGAATTATCAACGGGGACAAAAATAAGTTTTTTAAGGCAGAAGAACGCCAAGTGGGTGATTTTTGTTTTTTATCTATACGAACTAGAACAGGTAATACCGACTTTTTAAATCGTGAACGAAAAGACAAGTACACTCTCGAAGTGCGAGCTTCTGCCTCAAAGCGAGACGGTAAGAATAAAATCTTCCTTGAAGCCGACACAACTGTGATTGTTAAAATATCAGACACGAACGATTTAAATCCGTTATTTTACCCAACGGAATACTCGATCACTATTCCCGAAGATACGCCGCTTCACAAGAGCATAGTGAAAGTGTCCGCCGAGGATGCCGACCTCGGGTTCAACGGTGAGATATATTACAGTTTCCTGGAGGAAACGGATCAATTCGCAGTACATCCCAGCTCAGGCGTCGTGACAATCACTCGACCTTTGGTCTTGACCGAACGCTCGTATCATGAGTTAGTAGTTTTGGGAAAAGACCGGGGAGCTTTATTTCACTCCAGCGGATCGGCGCACGCGGCCAGGGCTCTATTAACGATAAGAGTAAAGCAAGTGAATTTATTTGGACCCGAAATTTATGTTCAACATCTTCCGGAGGTTGTGGAAAATTCTCACACAGAAATATATGCGGTCGTTCGAATAGTTGACAAAGATGAAGGCGTTCACGGTCAAATTCGTAGTTTAGACATAGTTGACGGAGACCCCGACGGCCATTTTAGAATTCAACCAAGCGATCGGTCGGGTGAATATAATATAATCGTCCACTCCTTATTGGATCGAGAAAAAACTCCGCAAGGATACAATTTGACATTAAGGGCGATCGACCGTGGAATACCTTCAAAACAGAGCTACAAGTCAGTTCCTGTACATTTAACTGACATTAATGATAATGCGCCCGTATTTCATAAAGAAATATATGAAGTCAATGTTCCGGAAACAGCCCCCGTGAATACTCCTGTAATACGGTTAAAAGTAACGGACGCTGACTTGGGAAAAAATGCACGGGTTGTTCTCGAGATTGTGGGCGGTAATGAAGGTGGCGAGTTTTATGTAAATCCTTTCACGGGAATGCTTTATACCGCAGTTATACTAGACGCTGAGGCTAAAGTTTTCTATACACTGACTGTGTCGGCTATCGATCAAGGTAATACAGGCACGCGAAAGCAATCATCCGCAAAAGTAAAAATAAATGTTATTGATACTAACGATAATGACCCGTTGTTTGATAAAACGGAAATAACAGTCTGGCTTGACGAAAATGAATCGGCCGGGACATCAGTCACTAAAGTGACCGCTCGAGACAGGGACTCGGGAGAGAACGCGTACATATCTTACAGTATTGCTAATTTAAATCCCGTACCCTTTGAAATTGATCACTTTTCCGGAATACTTAAAACAACGCACGTATTAGATTTTGAAAGTATGAGAAGAGAATATATAATAAGGGTTCGGGCGAGCGATTGGGGACTACCTTACAGAAGACAAACTGAAATGCAGCTTACCATTAAAATTAGAGATGTAAACGATAACAGACCCCAATTCGAAAAGGTAAATTGTTCCGGACATGTTTCAAGGTACTTACCTGTGGGCTCGGAGATTATGAAGCTCTCAGCTATAGATATGGATGCAGGAAGTATTATCAAGTACAAAATTGTTTCGGGCAATGAAGATAATTGCTTTAACCTTGATTCAAATTCAGGAATTATGTCAGTGGGTTGTGATTTCAAAGACTTAAGAAAAGATGAACGTGACGTGAATGTCACTGCTACCGACGGCATTCATTTTTCGGATGTTGGGAAGGTCACTTTCTATTTGACTAGCACTAAAAAAACTATATTGTCTTCCGGGCGCCTTGCAAACGAGGAGCCGTTATTATTCCAATGCAAAGATACAGGCGTTGCTAGGAGACTTGCTGAAGTGGTATCATCAGCCGAAAAAAATAACTTACAAGGCCATGATGTAAGTCCGGAAGAGTTTGCCATGATGCCTAGCAGATACGGTGAAAATGTGCATTCTCCTGAATTTTTCGATTTTCCTTTAGAAATAAAAGTCAACGAATCGGTTAACTTAGGTACCACCCTCACAAGGCTGCGAGCAAAGGATAGAGATTTAGGCTACAATGGAAAACTGATATTTGGCATATCGGGAGGTGATCAAGACTCTGTATTCAGGATAGATCCGGAAACTGGCGATCTTAAAGTGATCGGTTATTTAGATAGGGAGAGAGAAAATCAATATCTCATCAACATCAGTGTATATGATCTGGGAAAACCGCAAAAGGGCGTATCGAGAGTTTTGCCAATTACTGTTCTAGATATCAATGACAATCCGCCAAAATTTGAAAAAACTTTAGGAAGCTATCGCATTGCGGAAAATGCATTAAATGGAACTATTATTTGTAAACTGAATGCGACTGATGCAGATTCGGGCGAATTTTCTAAAATCAAATACTCTTTAGTAACCGACACAATAGACTTTGCAATCGATCAACTGACGGGAATTTTGGGGGTATCTGCACCTTTAGATAGAGAAAAGGAAAGTGTTTACGAACTTAAAATAAGGGCAAAAGATAACGGTGGACTTTATACCGACGCTTTAGTTAGAATATCAATCGACGACATTAACGATAATCCTCCAAGGTTTATTTTACAAACTTTTAATGTAAAAGTGAGAGAAGACGTTCCGCGTGGTTCCGTCGTTGCAATTCTAAATGCTGTAGATCCCGATCTTGGTTCGGGGGGCCAAATAAAATACTCAATTCTGGATCAAGGTGATTACGATGGTTATTTTAAAATCGATGTTATGACTGGTACAGTAAGAACTGCAAAACTACTTGACTTTGAAGAGAAGCAGGTTCATAGTTTAATAGTGCGAGGTAGTGATCATGGTACTCCATCGTTGCATTCGGAAACAAATCTTGTGATTGAGATAGTTGACGTCAATGAGAATGTGCACACTCCAGTGTTTGATGATTTTGTGATTGAGGGTTCTGTTCGTGAAAATCAGCCAGTCGGTACTAAAGTGTTTTCTGTGAAAGCTAGTGACGCTGATCCTCCTGGCATGGACTCAAGAATCATTTACACCATCAGAGGTGGAGACGGCATGGGATACTTCACCACCGACCATGAAGGTAATTTATTATATTTAAAAAAAAAGTTCAATATTTTTTATACATTTTCATTGATGATTCAGTTAAAAATTAGAATGATGACAAAATTGCCTCACAGTGTTTTTATTTAGCCTTGAGTTGACAGTTAAATATTTTCAATGATAGTTCCCATATTTTTATTCATTAGTTGATATATTTACAATTCAAATACATACACGTGTGTAAAATATAAAGAAATTAATTTTATCAATATTACTAAATGAGATTTTTTCAGTATAAGAAGTGTTTTTTATATCAACCTTAATATGACACACTCCAAATAATAAATTAGGTAAAGTGATTTTTCATGAGAAATTCGATGGTTTTAGAACTTACCAAGATACACCCTCTTGTATCAATGGCCATGGAGAAATGTGTTAGTCACAGACTGCGAATGCCTAAGAAGAACTTTAATCCAATCAACCTTTTCTCCCAGCACGTGATATTCTTAGGTTCTGAACTAGTCAGGTATTATCTTCAGGATGTCATAAAGGCAATTGACGGAGTCTATCATTCAAGAAAGCAAAGCATCCGGAGGGTGACAGTTACTTCTACAGGCGTCACTTTCTGGTTATATTCTTTACATTGGAAGTGAATACGATGATTTTAATACGGTTAAATTCCCCTAAATCGAATATTTTTATTAGTACATCATACTGACGTTTTGCCTATTAATTTAAGTCAGGATTACGTATCCTGATACACAAATAATATATGATGAAATGTTGAGAATTTTTATGAATATTATTTCGAAACGGATTTCGAAAGATCTTATATGTGCCAGCAATGTGTATGAAGTTTGTTACTTATATAATACTCTTTACTATTAGCTTAAACAAATTTATAGCATCCCCAGTGCCAGTAAATGAATACAATAAAACCAAAGTTTTCTGCGGCGAAATAAACAGAACGAGGCAAAATTATAACGCTGTTTTGTAAACAGCGTTCGCTTTGGAATAGAAATGAACTTTGTTATTCTAAAATATTGCTTTTAAATGATTTCAATTGTGCAGTATAATACAATTTCAATGAAAAAATAACGAACTTTTCGCTTTATGAGTGGTTTCGTTGAAACTGATCATTTTTAATTTATATTTTGATTTCATTATGATTCATGAGTATACAAACACTACTATTCGTTCGATTTAAATGAAAACAAATGAATCATTAAAAAGTTGCGGTATTACAACATGAACACCGCTGAACTAATATTTATTTTTATAAAACTTATTAAAAATATTGTAAATTAAAATTTATGTTTGCGTTATTCAACTTGGAATGTGCCATTTGATAATACAATAAGTTTACTAACAAAACTATATATTTTAACCCATAAAAATTTTGAAAATATTTATGCTTTGAACTTAAACATAAGTCCACATGAAATTAAAGCTTAAGTTATATACTCGTTTTTGTTTATTTCCATAAAAACACAAATTATTTCATTTCAATAGAAATATTAAATTCAAATTCTCGTTTCTGTCAAAATACCTAGCCAAAGTGTTTGAGCCCTTGCCCGTTAGCTATTCACCTTGTTACAACAAGATGGCATTAGAGCGGAAGTAAAGCTAACGTTTGTGGCTCCCTCTAGTAGTTTACAGCAAACCAGCTGAGCTTAACACATACCTACATTCTAGCATAGTGAAACATTACAGAAAAGCTTCGTAGAAAAGTTTTTTATTTAAGAGTAAATCTTTAGTGTTATTCAAATACAGGGCTGATATCAAAAAATCGAGGGATAATTTTTAGTCAATGTGCGTAGTATTTTCATATAATTTTTTAAGATATATATTTATTTTAAAATTCAATAAAAATCTATGAAATGATTACATATTCAATCGATAGACAGTTGAAGTGTTCATGAAATGATAACTGGCTATTTACCCAAGAAGATACCTTTATTACAAATATTACTTATGTAATTGCAAAAATACTATACATTATAGTATTATACATTTATAGCATTTCAAAAAGTACGATACAAAAATATCTGCCTTGTAATATATAATGTGTGATATAGAATATATGATAATGGCTTTTATTTAAAAGCAAAATACGCATGTTAAGAATACGTCCTACATAGCATCCAAAAGCTTTAGAAATTATTTATATCTCTTTCAACTTTTCAAATAAATCATTCATTGCAAATTATTTCAATGAGCTACTTGAAATATTAGTAAATGAATTAAAAGTTTCCAAATGAGGCTGTCTTATTGAAATAACTAAAGATTAATAATATTTTCTGCCAACAATCTCTAGATAATCAAGACAAGCTTAGAAATCTCAACCATTCATAAGTAAGAAAATGAAGTTGGCGAAGTTTTAATTACGACGTAATTATTATTAAAAATTGCCGTGTTTTTTTTGATACTACTGTAGTAAAATAAAATATCACTGTATTGTCTTCAGTCAAGGTTATTTATTTTTGTTGAAAAATTCTGCACAAATAGTTTTCGTTAATCAAAATAATTATAACTATGCTTATTATATTTATGTGTACACGCCCACGTAAAACAAATAATGACGTCAATGTAAAATATTATACATTGATTTTAAGACTAGAGGATCGAATTGGTGAAACGCTAGTTATAGGAAGCAATTTATTCCAATTATAAGTTTATAAGAAATAATATCGTAAAATTACTCATGTAGTCATTTAAAAGATAAAATTATCAAAAATATATTGAGTCCATATTTAAGATGATCTTTTCCGAGTATCTTACAGCTTAGATGAAAACATATGCTATTGCTGATGAGTAAAGTTATGGTTAAATATGTAAATAAAGCATGTAAATCGTCGAAAAATACTCCGTTATTATTACATGTTTCCTTATTTATCATTTATTATTATAACATGTTTCCTTATTTTTTTGATTGTGATTTCTGTAAACAATTTTTCTTTGATATTTATATTAAAAATTACTTTTTCATTTTTTATTTTGATTATATGAAAGGAATTATTTTCCAAATTTTGATCTTTTAAAATATTTTTTGGTTTCGTAAATGTAGTTGACATACAAAAACAAAAATATTCCTTCAAAAGCATAAATTTTGCCTTTAAAATCCGAAATAAAGCTTTAATCCCAAAATGTTAAAATACAAAAATTTTCAACCTTTTGTGTTGATTTGAGTTTTATTGAAACATAATTCACTGCTGTTTCTAATGGCCATTCAAATTATCAAATAAATGCTAGCAATAAACTCCACTCCAGTTAACCAACACATGTGCATAATTTTACGAAATTTATTTTTCCCTTGGCATTGTTAGGTACATTGTAAAACGAATAGCACACGTGTAAGCACTATTGCAAAAACGCCGTGACGTTTTTTGCCAAGAGTGTACAATAAATCCCGCTGGAATGCAAACTTTTTTGGAAATATTTCATTCCGGGTTGACGAAAAAGTTAAATGAAAACCCTGGCAAATGTTCACCACGTAAATCAAACTTCACCTGTGGGTTTACCGTAAAATATAATACAAATGTCTAGCTTTTGTTTCCGCTTAGTGGCTTCTTAGCTGCTGAACATAATGTATTTTATTTTAAATGAATTGTGATATTCAATCAGCACAATATGTACATTATCTATTTTGTTTGATTATTTGTCAGAAAAATTGTGCTATAAATAATACAGTCCAATTCTAAATTTCTCATGCAATCTTATACTTAAATATAAAAAAATGTTTATTTATATAATAAATTTTGAATTCACATTATGTTCGTTTTCATTGAAGCATGTGAGGCTAGAGTCAAAGTTTCCCCAAAATTTCAAAGAGGCGCTATATTTTTAATACACCAAATTCTTCAGCGCATAAACGAGTATGCTATAATTTAAATAATGATATTATCTTCACCTTTAAAAAACCGTTCAAGGATTTTTTAAGTTCAGATTATCCATCACATTATAATACGGTTTAAAAATACACATTAAAAATTTTTTAAAATACCTCACATTATCTCCAAAAAATATACACAAATCATTAAAAATATGCATTATATACGAGTATATTATAAATGATTGATTATTTTTTAACAAGTAATAAGGACAATGTGTATTTTTCTAGGGATAGCTTGAGTGAAAATGTTCGTAATATCAATAAAGTACATTATTTAATCCGATTATTTCAAACCCTTTTTGACCAAGTATCTTTATTTGTTTATCATTACATCAATAACTGAAACATCACGCGGCATTGGCTTTTTAACATTCAAAATAAGTTTATACTTATTTTATACCGATTAAATAAAATGTTTCTAAAATCTAAAAGTTCCTATTTACTTACTTTCCCAATTCTCGTTGTGTTGAATGTCGAACTATTTTGACAGATTTACGACAGTTCAATCATTGAACTACTATTTTTTGGAAGGAAGAAAAACTAAAAAAAAAATCTGGGAAATAACAAAAGGATTTTCTTGAGCAAAAAAATAGAATGAATAAAAGTACATGCACTATATTTCAAATCTTTAAAACGTTTGCTTAAACATATATCCACTTCTTTGTATAATGTGCGGGCTGTAAGATTTTGAATCAATATTACATTGGTTCTTCTCAAATGTTTTTTTTCTTCAAATTTGATCCTTTATTTTTGGCGTTAGCTTTGCCATTTAGGTTAAAATGACATCTTTAGCTCAGTTTTAATTTTGTTAGCGATTGAGTCTTTGTTTAATTCAACGCCTTAAATTTTGGCATAATTTATTTTTTGTATAACTTAATAATATTTTCGTGCTTAAGCCTGGCTATTTTATAATGACTCAAAAGCATTGTAAAGGAAACCAAAATTTATATCTTGAAATATATTACAAGTATGAGAAAATTATCCATTAACCATTGTAAAAAAAACCTTTATTTAAATATTAGCGACCGAAATTTATTTGAATACAATCATTTGATTCATGTGAATTAAATTTGTATGGTTTCTTCAAAAGAGCTATAAAATTTGAAAGAAGCGATACCCTTTTTATCTAACGATATTGTACTTGGTCTTTGCACCCTTTTTTCAAGTAGCGATTTTTCGTTAAAAATCATACGTGAAGTATTTTTAAATATAAATTGAAAATTAAATTAAAAATAAAATGTAAATTTTGGCATAATTTATTTTTTGCATAATTTAATATATTTTCGTGCTTAAGCCTGGCTATTTTATAATGACTCAAAAGCATTGTAAGGGAAACCAAAATTTATATCTTGAAATATATTACAAGTATGAGAAAATTATTCATTAACCATCGTAAAAAAAACCTTTATTTAAATATTAGCGACCGAAATTTATTTGAATACAATCATTTGATTCATGTGAATTAAATTTATATGGGTTCTTCAAAAGAGCTTTTAAAGAAGCGATACCCTTTTTATCTAACGATATTATACTTGGTCTTTGCACCCTTTTTCAAGTAGCGATTTTTCGTTAAAAATCATACTTCACGTTTCGTTGAGTCATTTTTTTTTACTTTAAAAGCATAAATCATCTTCTGGAATTATCATTTATGAATAAAGAATTACGTCAATAAAAATATCTGTCTTAAAAGTGGTTGTTTTTATACGAAGCGTTCATTTTTCCGATAATTTTTTATGCGATCCTTATTTCCTCTAGGGAAATTTCCGGGAATAGTATTCAGGTAAAAAAAATGGGTCCGCGGCCGGTAGGTATGAAACTTTTAATGAATATTTTCCTTTAAAAACTTGATCGAAAATTTGTTTTATTTGCATTCTGTTTTTATGAAATGCATTCTAAATACTTCAAATTGTGTTGAATAACATTTCAGCATAATAATGCTTCACAAAATTTTATAATCTGTGGTTTACCGACACATACGCTTTACTCTTCAAAAAATTTATATATTCATATAATATTAATGAGGCTATTTTGTTTACGTGAACTACTTATTTCTACACTAAATGCTATTTTAACTAAAATTATCTCACTAAGCATTAGCTCTTTTACTGCTATCATAGTCTGCTGACATAAAATTGTTAAATTCCTCTTAATATTAAAAACAAGTTTTGAATGATTTGAATTTTATTTTTATTTCGACCTGAAAGTATGATACCGGTAAATTTTTAAAATCTCTTTATTATCTGAAAATGAATCAGATCAAAATAACCTTCACAAAAAACCCTTCAGATATAATAATTGATACGCATAGTTGACTTTTGTAAAAATGACTCTAATGTGTATTAGAGTCCGCAACAAATCACTCATCACGTATTGACTGTCATTTCTGAATGGAAACGCATGATATGTTAAATAATTATTTAGTGATCAGAACCGGTTTCGGTTATCGCAAGCATTAGCAACTGATGTTAAATACATATATATATATACTAACTTTAATTCATTTCTTATTTTTTTATCATCAATACACGGTTTTTTACGGATTATTATCGTACAAATCAACTACTCCGTACAATTCTTGGTAACTGTAAACAGTAGCTCTATGTTTAAGTACTTTAATTATTTCAAAAAAAAATATTACACGGATATTATAAAAGCTCTTTTTATTTTTTTGGTATCATTCTTCAAAATTAAATTTGCTTTTATGCGTGAATTATTAAAATTGCAAAAACTTTTCAAATCCACAATTAAATCAAAATATTATTCTGTATTCATAAGTATAACTATTTTATTAACATTTCTCCCTTAAGATGTTCAACTAGTCTTTCTGAACAGTAACGATCTCAGTGAATTTAATTTATTCTTTAGAAAACCAGCTTTACTTGTATAATTTAACGTTATATTTTGCGTACTCGAAAGCTAAGTAAATCATCAAAACCACAAGGCTCGGCACGTGACGTGTGGCTCAATTAATTATTCATGTAATTTGGTTGAATATACAATTAAATCAAGATATCAATGCTCAGCAGTTTAAATCTGTCTGTTGAGCAGGAACTGTATTGTTGACAACCAAGCTTAATACACTGCTATTGACTTAATAAGAGTAGTATATTCAGTATACAGACTGCCGACTAACCTTCAATTTCAATTTCAATGATATGAAAAGTAACGCCGCATAAAAACATTTTTAGAAGCTCTTTCAAACGGATTGTTTAAGCTTGATTTATTTCAGTTATTTTGGCCAATATGATCATATTGATTGATTTTTTGAAATAATTTTATAATAAGTATTTGTAAACAATTTGGAAAAAGGAGAGAAAAGAATTTAGTCTGACTTTTTCAGTGCTTTTTATGTAATTAAGTATTCATTTTCACTATTTAATACAGTAAATAACATTAAAATAGTATTTGAACTTTACTTTTCTAGAACATTGTTCTCACCAAATCGCAAAAAGTTTAAATTTCACATGCAAAAAATGACTATTTTATAATATTGCTTTGTATTATTTTGACATTTTCATTTAATAGCTGATCGGAAAAAAGACTCTTCTTATAAACACTTAATTTTTCCACTTCATTAAATACAAAAATTAAACAACTGACTTACAGAAAATCACAAATTTTTTTTAGATGCATTATAAAACGTAGCGCATTAAAGGGAATGCATAATTCCTGATCACCCGAAATCAAAACACATATCAACAGAAGTATTGAAAACTAGATTAAAATCGCTTTGCAGATTCCATTATTTTACTAATTCCTTGGAAATTATTATCTGACCTGGTGGAAACAAAGCTTGCTTGCGCATTAAATGTGATTAAATATTTAGTATAAAGAACATTATGTCTTGTCAAGCTACCGACGAATAAATACAATAATTGCTCAGAAAAACATTTCCTAAATATTATTGAGTTGTAATGCAAAAAATGTTGCTTAGAATATATTATACCATATACGAGAAAAATAATGATGTTTTTGTATTAATTCCTATTTTAAAGTTGTCATGATGCAAAGCTGGCTTTCTCGCTTTAGTTTTACAAGTAACAAGCTTTGAACTAGAACCGTCGAAAGTTTTTTAAATGATGTATAAAATACCTTCTGATAAGTAGAAATTGAAAAAAAACTTGAAGAGTTTGAAAAGTGATGTAAATATACAAAGATATATATTTTAATATATAGATAAAAATTTCAAAAGAAAGAAAATAAGATTTATTTTTACATTGAATTGACTATTGCGGAAGAGAATTAATCAATCTGTATTGTCAATACTTTCGTTATTTATCGAAAAAAAGAGGAAATATTCTCATACAAGTAACCGTATACGAGCCAAAATGTTGATAAGTAATTTATTAGCAATAATAAAACAAAGACTCTTCGGTCTTTTCGCTGCGTCTACGTCGTTGTGTAGTTGTTTGCCAATATCCATGAGAAGTATTTGTTTTATTCTACCTTGAAACAGATATTTTTACTTATATCTGTGATAAATCAAATATATCATCATTTTTATGTGTCATCATTAGTTATCGATTATCTGTTTTTTCTATATAATAAATGTACGAGACTTATTTCAATTATTCTCGTAATTATTTTTTAACCATTCATATGATATGAATGTCAGAATCACCGCATACTAAAATTCTATTTGTTTTTTATGCATATCTCACATTATATAAATTCTTGAAAATTTAATTATGTTGCTTCTCTTAAATTTTTACTTACATAAACCGTATAACAAACTCACTATCTGCACGTATTAAATGAATTTCGACATACTATAAAGTCATATATATGTAATATAACAATGCAACAGATGTCAACAATTGGAATTGCATTAAGCACATTGAGTAAAAACTTTAAAAAAATATTTATTTTCGTAAACTCATTTAAAACATTATTGCGTAAAATTTTAAATAATTAACACTTTTTATTTTGTTTGTCTTTTATTCAAACTCACCTTATCACCAAAATGCTTTACTTTTTTACATCAATAATAAATTTATCATATTGACTGAGATTGCTTGATGAAATCTGATTTTTTGAAATTTTGTGCTATTCCACAAGTTTCGTTACTAATGAATCGCATGTCGCCTTTTGACATCTTCAGGTATTCTATCACACGGATACAACAGAACTGATCGTCAGTTTAACAATTCATTTAATAATAAATGTATAACTAACATAGGTAAATCTAAATAATTTCCAATATTTTATTTATTTTGGCGTGTGTAATGTGCTCAAGTAGCCTCGTATGGAAATATTATCTTAACTTTTTCTTAACTATGCTGAAAAGCTTTTTTTTTACTCTTTAATATATAAGTATTTGATACTATTATAGGAATATATTGAAACGCGCTTTTGTCTGAATTTGTGCAAACGATTAAAATATCGCTGTAAATCTATTTATTCTTACAGAAATGCAAAACTAATTAATGAAATGCAAAATTTTTGATATTGCAACATTTTAACGACATTTGCCATTGTTTTGTAAATATGATTCGATTAAAATTATTATGTCGTATATATAAAATATATACTATGTGAAAATTTTTGAAAACAAAAAAGTAAAAAACTATCATTTGTTTGACGAAATACTTTTTTTAGAAAATAAATCGCTCGTAATGTGCAATATATTTCCTGTCATTATTGACCCAAGACAGATCTAAAAATTTTGTGACTCCATTTGAATCGCTGATTAAATAATTTTCAAGATGCTGATAGGAGTATTTCAATAAACAATATCAAATAATTAGAAAAAATGTATATTTGTTATGTTATTATTAAATAAAATGCATAATATAAATGTATGTGAAGAAAAAATGTATAGTTGTAATATTATTATTAAATTATCAAATTGCGTTACTTTGGTTTACAAGTACTCAATCCTAAATGAGTTTGCATTACTTTTCACAGAATGTTTAAACGTAAACTATTTAATTTTTAAAATGTTTCGATATAAAATTTTTCGTATTTGTTATATATTTTTTTATTTATTTCTGCTACGTTTATTCAGTGTTCTATAGTCTATCTTTAAATTATTTTTCGACGTAAATATTAAGATCAATTAAAAGCAGTGTTTTTAGTATTTTCAAATATTTTTCGTTCGTGAAAATACATGAATATCGATTTGAAAAACTTCATGAATAAAGTAATTTTAAAAACAAGCAAATCTTGATTTGAAAAACTTTAGCAAACAGAAAAACAACCTTTGATTGCAATCTTTATTCGTAACAAAAAATGTGACGAAATTTTTGAACATAATGGCATGACAAAAAATATACTTGCATACAACATGAAACATTGATTCTATAGAGTCAATTCTGTCATTGCAGTTGAGTTTGTTGTGTGTTTAACACTGTTGATTGTATGTATAACAACAAATTTACCTATGTAAGAGGTAATGTCATTCTAAGATTCATGACAACCATCTACAACCGGAACATGACCGAAGGCATAATGCCCACATTGTATCCATTGTCTTACCGGGGATTAGATTCAACGGACGGCCAATTTATCCTATGCAAATTTCGTAGACGTTGTGCGATACGATTCAACAACCCGACACAAACATAGGGAACCACAGTTACCCCGAACGGCAGCGCCAGTATATTACTTTTGAAATTATCTGCCTCTCCTAGATCTCTACTGTACGGAATGTATGGTAATATTGTTTCTGTTTGGGCGTTTATTCACAGGATTTTGATTAGACAAGGGCTTATGAATGAGTTCATTAGAGGAATTGAACCATTCTTGAACCTTTCGGTGCAAAAACTATCTCCATTCGGTTTTATGTTGGTTTCTTATTACCTACTGTTTGAGGTTGTTCGACACCATTTGCAAAAAGTAAAAGAACAATTTGAATATATCTCTTTTATATCGCATTGATTTGAGTGGTATATCCCATTTTTATAGTATGATGTGGAACAGTATAGAATATACACCGGGTTTTCATATTTTACGAACGATTCAACCAAAAATAAAATGCTTTATTAATAACATGGTAATATAAATTTGTATTATTTTCAGCAGTATTTTAATACTGTTGTATTGTAATAATAATAGTTTATATGATTAAAAACCGCAATATATATTAAAATACTCTAAAACTGAATTATTTTAGTTGCATTGATGTTTTCGTATACTGTGTATTCACTATTCGTAAAAACTATACAAAATATTTCATTAAACACACATCATCAAAAAGTTGATATCTTATTTTAAACGATTATTAATATATAAAATTCAATTCATTTAAAAATCGTGTTTAATTCTAATAACGTAATTAGCAACGTCTTCTTCTCCAATTTTCATAAAGAATATTATATTGAACATTAATTATATTTCATATGAGCAAATTTAATTAGGCGGCTTTATTGCAAATAACTATATTGAATGGGTGTTTATTACGTGTAATGCAAAATTCTCCTTTTAGTCGTGGTCTACTAAAAGTATTCCCAAAATACGCTCAAAGTGTTTTTCCAGGACATTCATAAATTCTAAATAGCTAATGGACTGTACATCACATCATAAATGCTTTGAAATACACAAGTGACTAGAGGCGTTCGACTTCACAAAGTTGAACGTTATACGACTCTAAAACATTAAAAAAATCAGAAGCAACACATATTTTTTTAAATTGTAATTTTAACATCATCCTACATAATCTTTTTTTTATTTATTCAGAATTATAGTTATAATGTTTGAATGTTACACACATTAATGTTCATCCAATTTTGTGATGAAAAAAATAACCTACATCAAAAAACTCGAGCTGTAGATTAGATGATAGATAAGGAAAGGTAAATTTATCACTCCACTTTCAAAAAATATCTTTGAAATAGGATATAGTATAAGTGTTCATTTTTTATCATTCAAACATTGTAAAAAGTTGATTCAGATACAATATATAAAGTAGGTTAAGGATTTAAAATAGTTTGAATACTAGTGAAAACAAAAATATCTTCAATATGTTAGTACACCAAAGATATTTGACATATTTTCACTCTTTCCCAATCTACATTTTTTTAAAATTCTGATTCGTTGGAATATATTATATTATGAAGTCAATTTTAAATAACAACTTTTTCTAAAACTCTTTTTTCAAAGATTTAACACTGTATTTTTTCGTTTTGATCCACGTTGAAAGTATCACATCATTTTTTTAATTTCAAAAAAATATAAAAACCTTAAGGCTACCAACCATCACATCCAAAATCCAAATGGCTTTAAGCTTATAAAATATTTATATGTATTTTTCCATATATTATTAGTATACCTACTATCTGTATTATAAATATGCACTGTGGAAGATTATTCTAATATGTCTATTAATGTTTGATTATAAGTTTTTTATCTTTACAAGATTTCGATTTAAACAGTGAATGGTCAGTACAAATCATATTTTTCCGCTGTAAAGTAAAATGAATTTATTAAATATATGATTAACAGAGTTCTGAATGAAACGCCATTCATAAACATTTTACTTTTATTTCAAAATAAAAATCTAAGGTCTTAATGCTTAATCAGGAAAATCAATACACGTTGCAGATGTTCTCCAATCATTATTATAAACGTATGCCTAGCATAAATGTGCGCATAGATTTAAATATCTTAAAACTGATACACACAGTCAAAATCATAACTTTGTGGACAGTGAAATCCTTAGATTTCAGCTACATAAATGGTTTTTGATGGATTCTTATGAACAACTTTTGTTTCAATTATCTTTATAAAATAAATTATTATTTTGGTATGCATTGATTTCATAAACACATACATATTATTTTTAACTTAAAAATTAAATGAGTAATCAGTTATATTTTGTATTGATTATAATTTAGAACGGCCAAAAATGTATTTAATCATTTTTTTTTCAATTAAACCGTCTTCAAACTACACAATTGAAAATAAACAATTACCGACTGGACTCTACACGTACAGGTGAAATATTTTTTTTTGAACGTATCAAAAGTTCACTATACACAAACTGAAAACAATTTATGTACAAAGATTTTTTAAACAAAGTTTGTCAAAATATATGAAATTGCTTTATGTAATACAATAGTACTATGATTAACTTTATGCTTCCAAGTTACAATAAAAAACATATTTAATGTTTATAAAAAATGTTATTTATATGAAATATGGTTCATCCCTAAAGATATACACTTTGTCGAATATTTATTTTGGTTGTGTACGTAAGCTTTGGTCGATGATGCATTTAGGTTCATACATACGTAGCGGAAAAACCAGGGAAGCGTGAATAAAACTCCAATCAACCGTTATACTTTCAAGGGAAATTCGCGGACAAGAGTGATCAATCAGAACCTCGATATGCGATGTTTATTTTTCATCTTTCCTATGATCGAATACTTTCATCCCTTGGGATGATTCTGATAGCATTAAAGGCAAAGATTTACTCTGGTATGATTTAAAACAGACGAATGAATTCAACCAAATTTTAAGATATATTCTCATAATAAATTAATTCAAATAATCCATATATCATAAAGTCTATTAAAAGAAACTTCATTTCTTTATTACAACAAATAATTGACGTTAAAAAAATTTTAATTTTTCAAGTCACGTAAAAACACGTTTATACTTGTACTCCAGTGATGTCCGCATTATAAAATATATCGATTTTCAAAATCCGAATACTTTCAAATAACTACAATGAATTGTTTATTGAAATAGAATTTCGTTTATCCTGGTCAATAATTCGTGATGTTTTAACGGATTGGAGGACTTGATAATGTTTATAATAAATAAATAGAGACTATGGGCTTTATATCAAAACAATACATTGTCTATGTGGTTATTTAAACAAGATCAGAAGTGGATGGAATATAAATTTTCAGTTGTATGTCATCCGCATTACATAAGTTCTACCTCACAATAGGCCTCTTTATTCGGTATCTCTTAAAGCTTTTTTCTGCAGTAGCAAACGAAATGTATTTCAAAGTAATAATGGATTTTCATAAGCGTTGCACTTTTCTATGACGCTGGGAGAGTGCTGAGCTGACAAACTTTGTCAATTTGTCTTTTTTATGTGCCAATTTATCTGAGAATTTGCAGAAAATGGAAAAGAATATGATAAATTTACCTATTGCACATATTTCTTTCATTGCATTTAAAGGAAAAGATGCGCATCTGTGTTTTGCTTTTATTTAAGAAATGACATTAAAATTTGTCAAGAAAGTTTTATTCAGCAAATATACTAAAATATCATCTATTTCAAATACTTATATTAAAAATTACTTGAATAAACAAAATACAGATGAATTTTTAGAATGTAAGAATTTTATAGAATATTTATATACCAATTTATTCCTAAATATTCTACATTTGTTACTTCTTTGATTTGTCGATGATTTTCATTAATATGTAAAAAAGAATTAATTTATAAAAAAAGCATTAGATCTTATTCGTTTTGAAAAGACCAAATATTTTATTTGAATATTTTATGATAAATCCATACTCTACAGAAATTAGGAAAAAACGGACAAAAAGCAAATGCCAGCGGTCTTCAGTTACAAAATGCTGAAACAATATGAAACCCAGTCACTGTCATTGACGTAGTGTTTACTTTAGACGCTACTAATTTGCATCTTGAATTTTCTGAGAATCAAATATAGGCTTATATATATTAATATATCAATTGTAACTAATATGCAAAGTTATTCTAAATAAAATGTGATGGTCATTTTCTACATATCTTCAAATCTTGTTATGTAAATAACGACTATTAAACAATAAATTATTATCCTAAAATTTACACTACATTCGTTTATAAAATTTTATTTCACAATATTTCGTACTTATTTCCAATCCAAGCATATTTCCAAGGACGGACATAAGCATCAGCTTAAACTAATTAAAAGAAATATATTTGATTAAAAAAATTATGATTATTTTTAAACTTTTTTATTTGATATCAGAATAATGAATATTAATCAAATGGCTATAATTTCATACGTGTGGCCAAACTCCTATTCACGGACGTGTTTACTCTGAAAGTAAATATGGTTAAAAGATATTTCAAATACCGCTGGCTAATCATTACAGACCTTTTTGTATTCGTTAAAAAATGGATATTTATTTAATGAATCTTGAGCAAAGTTTTTCGCTCAAATTATTTTTAATTGGTATCATGTTTCATCACTTTTACTAACAATCAGTTGTGTTTACCTTCATAACCGAAAATATTTTTGAATATTTTTCGGAAACGCGAAACTTTTTTTAGAATTTATCCCCTCAGGAATTGAGCAGATGTTTCAAAAACGCGACTCCAGAATGTGATTTTTTTGCTTTGAATACTGAATGAAAATCTCTCCATTGCGACAGCTGCCTTAAACACACAGACGTTAGGTATGTACTTAAAAACAGAAATAAATACAAAGCACGTTTTAAAAATTCTGAATTCTCCAAAATACTACCGCTCTGAAAATAAAGCGAGATATTTTAAGTGCCCCCCTCCCACCATAAATCTCTGCAATAATAAAATAATGCTGAGTTATTTCCATTTCCATTATAAAAATTAGCCGTATTAGTACATATTTTTCAACTGTCATCCACAAACACAAGTCTTGATTATTGGAACAATTTTTTATCTGTTATATAAAAGTAAAACGTTATAGATTCAAAAAAAATCGTTGAATTTCCGTTGTCTTACAGCAAGGTTGTACTAATGAAAAAAATATGTAAACATTTACTTACAAAAAAAGTCACACTAGTTTTTTGCAGTAATGAATTATATAATATTTGAGTAGAAACAAAATTTAAGTTTAACATTATAAAATATTTCAGAGTAGTATAATTCATATTTTGTTATATTTTTGAAGCAACGACTTCATAAAGCGTCAAAACATGAACAATTTCGGAAAAACTCTCTTGGTGATAAGATACCTCACTACATCAAAAAGAAAATACAAATTCTATAGCGAGAATTTGGGTCCTTTTACGGGTATAGAATTTTTTCTACAACAACATGTATTTTTTCACACTATATGACAATCATGCAACTAAGCGGAACTCCCGTCTGACAATTTTCACTTTTTTTTTTAACAAGAATATCGTTGTAAATATTATATAATATTCAACAAGTATGAGTGTGTAACAATTACAGAGATTTCAATAAAAATGTCTTTAAGTCATAAATTAGTAAAATTTAGCTTCATAAGATTACATTTTGGATTGTTAACTTTGTGTATCCATCAAAAAAATATTTTAAATTCATTCAAAAATTCTTTTTGGGTTTCATTACAATAATACCCAGAAGCAGTTCAATGTTTAATCAAAACTTTAAATTGCGATGAAATAAAACAATCATATAACTGGTTCTTAAATAGCCTGGAGTCATTAAAAATAAATATTTTGTTTTTGGTGTTTTATGAATTTACTGTTACCTATTGTATTTTAATAGAAATTATAATAGTTCACAAAACAAAATATTTTGAAATTAATAACAGACAGGACTGTATATTTATTTCTGTTAATTTCTTACAATATGATTTTGAAGGGTTGTTTCTAAGAGATATGCCCCATTAATATGTTTAAATAACAAACGACAATGTGAAATTTAAGAAATGTTTATATTTTCAATTATTCATCCAGAGAAAAATATTTCGATACATATTTTCAAACTTTCCAGCGTTATTAATGACATGTTGAAATATTTTTCATTTAGTTGCTAGTTTAGTGACGCACATCATTTTATAAAAAACACTATTAGCATAAAATCGTTTACTCGAAGCAACGTCATCTGTTATATGAAAAAATGCGTTCAAATCGTAGTGGCAACCGACAACAGCATTCGTCTGTCAACAGAAAGGGAGTTACAAGTTTAAATAGTTTAATACCCGGTCGAAAACCAGATAAGATTTATTACTCTATTTGACAGTCTTCAACGTAGATTTTCTAATAGAAATATCAACATCAAATGAAAATAGCTTTTTTGTTGACTCGTGACAATTACGTTGAATATTGTAACAAAAATGTTGCCATGTTTCTTTTCTGTCAATAAACATTATCAATGTTCAAAATCGATTTTTTTTTTAAATGTGTTTTTTTTTTAACGAGAGTAGAGTGTTTTGACACAAGTTTACTTTCGGATAGTTGTTAAGTAAACAAAAATAATTTCATCATTTTTAATAAAACCTTAATCTCAAAATATCTACATAGCACATACTATTTGATATATCAAAATATCCACTGAAAAAACTTGATGGAATTTGAATATCAAATTTGATTTGTTAAAATTTTGTACGATGTTTGGTCAGTGATGACCCAGGTTTCGCTTCAGTTCTATTGCATACGTGTTACAGAATGCCTGAAGATGTTGAAAGGCAAAACTCGGTATGTTAGTGACGAAACATGTGGAATCATAAAATGTTTTTACAATTCAAATATAATACATGAATACTGATTTTAAATATTGATATTGAACTTAAAAAAATGAAAAAATCTTTTAAAACAATGAGGATTATATTATCATTTATCTCAATTAGATATTTATTTACCTGCATATTTGTGATACCAGCCCCTCCGATTTAAATAATCAAGAATTAAGATTTATAAATAAATAATAAATACATTATAATAATAGACACATTTTCATATTTATTGATGATATAAGGTATTTGTCATGACAAGTGTATGTAATATTTTACAATCAGTGGCCTAAAATCAATATTTATTTATAATAAACAATTGATAAGCCTATATGATCGATTTTATTCATACAAAGAATAGTTGTCTTTATACTTGGTTGAGTATTAAAATCTACAAAGTAAAGATATTTCCTTGCAACAAAAGAAAGTTGCATGCTTTTCTTTCAAAAGCGGATTTCGTGATTTTTATGAAGCGGAAAATATGAAGCTTTTACATGAATTCTGTGCCGAAAAACTTGTCCGCTCAAAGAATACAACGTAATGTACCGTTAGTCAATGAACTAAGTGCATGATTCCACATTCAAGGGACATCCAGTTGTGTAAAATACCATTTTATTCTTTTGATAATGTTTATCATTTAATTGTCAAATAATTGCTACATACAATGCAAAGAGCTGTTATTACGGGTATAAATCACAAAGAAGATATCATTTTCTTTACAGATTTAATATTCACTTAACTTTCTAACAGTTTTGCATTTAAGTGTATCACATTTTTTTACTTATTGCTGAAATAACTACATTCAGACCAAATAATTCGTATAGTGCTATTATTTACACCGTTAAAATTTTTCATATTGTTTATTGCTAATTGTTCTAGAAAACTTATTTTACATGCTAAGTAAATATGTTTGTAATAAGTATTTTATGAAAAAAATGCTCTACTTTACCACAGTATGAAATTATCATGATATATTTTTTTATATAATTTATACAGACATTTGACTGTTAAAAGATATTAAATGAATGTGTGCCATCCATTTTTCAATTTAGAAGGAATTTATTTTCACGTCAAGCCTTAAAAAATATCATAAGACTGAAAACATCCATAAAGTCAATGTGCCATAAAACAATATTCATCATTTTGATATTTTTTAAGCAGCGAATTAAGTTGTGTCGCTCGTTTCATACATTGGCTTCTGTTTCATCAATTCTGTTTGAAAGAAAGCTTTCGTGTTTTTAGAGAGCATTTAATGGATGTGGGTGGTTTAATCTTCTAAAAAAATCCAATTTCGCCATCGAACGTTTGCGATCAATTATGATACAGCTCGGAAATACGCTTTCCAATAATGAACTCGAATATACATCACGTTGAGCAAAAAAAATGATGCCTAAAATAGTATATAAACTATATTTATCTTTTACGTCCATATATTTCCATTTTCAATAAAATTTTAATGATGCCAAATATTTTAAACACAATATAAAACATTTAATTGATTATTCTTCTTCAACAAACAGATTGCTTCACGATTAAACAACGAAATGGAATTAGTTTTTAAAAAAATGTAAACGAGTGGCAAAATAATCAAAACTATTCAGGAAAATTAACACATTCATTCAAATTGCTCAATATATGATACATATTTAAATGATTCAGTGTATGGGAAATTCAGATAGAAGGTAACCCACTCGGAACTTCTTTATTATGTCCTTGAAGCGGTGAGGTCATAAAATGTACTAGCTGAGACTAAAAAATCCAGACATCAAATAAATATTATCTATTCCTTGAATACCAATGTTCTTGGTAGGTGACTTTTAAAATGTGAAAAGTGAAGTGTTCTTAAAACACTTGAACATTTCTTAGCTTATGATTTTTTTAGAAAGGTACTTTTGTATTTAAAAAGTTAACAATATATAATATATATATATCATTACTTTCAAAAACCTAAAACAAGATTGTTAAGCCGTAGTGGTTGATAATGGGTACAAAATCACGTGCTCCACGAAATATCTGTAATAGCTTAAGTAATTTAACTTTGATTTTCTACTCTAAAATGAGTGTAAAATTTTATTTTTCTTGCCTAAACTAAGCTGGGTTATGATTTAAAATATGGTTAGTTTCACATTAAAAAAAGCCCGCAAAGCGCTTTTGAAGAAAAATTTCACTTGAATGGAAACGAAGATTAAAATGGGTCAAGTAAGTACCTGAACTCGAATTGTCAAAGAGGAAAAATCAATAAATCAATTGCATTTCGTTTCAAAAGCTCTTCGTTTAAGTAGAACTTTTCACGTACATGTTGATCAGTTATCAAACATTGACTGACATCCAGTAGTGGAAAGCATGTTCACATTTTTAATAAAATAGAAGCCAACGTATTTTGTTTAATTTTCAAATGAACTATTTACAGAGTTTAACAGCTTAGCGGTCAATCACTTTGATGTTATATAAAGAATTTTTAATTTATTGCAATTATAATAAACGGATACAATATACTTATACAATCCCAACAGATTTATATTGTATAAAAATATATTTTTGGTGAATTCTGTGATAATTTTACAAAAGCTTAAATTTTATAAAAAAATTACAATAATACCTTTGCTATTACTACTACCGCTTGTTGTAAAATATATTTTACTCATTTTGATATTTTTATATGAAGTATCATTAGATTTCTTTTATTGCAAAGTAAATTAAAATAATAATTAGACAAAATATCGATTGAGACTCAAACAGAGCACTATCAGAAAATATTGTACAATAATAAAAAAAATATTTTGGTGAAAATTTTCATCGTATAGGAGAACAAAATCTTTCGAGATACATTTTTGTGAATCGTTTGTAATATAAATGCTAAAAAATCAGTCATTTTACCCAAAAATAACTTTATATCATAACCATATTCACAGAAAATGTAAATTAAATTCTATTTTCGTTGTAGGCCTTATTCAGTTCGTACGAAATAATAAACAACGGTTGAAATTTCTGAAACAATTGAGTTATTCTTTTTGTATCGCTATTTCTTTAAAATATATACAATTTACAACAATACAGATCTCAAGCCTGGACAGTGTCCTTCTTAAAAGAGAACTATTTGACAAAGTTTGCCCATAATTAGAGTCGTATATATATATATATATATTGCGTGATAAACACCCCTTCGATTCTAGGAGGTATATTTATTTGTCGATATTGGAATTGATATATATTCAATTATTTTCATAATTTGATACCCTGCTTAGTAAATTTTTTTTTTATTTTAAATAGTTCTGCAACTACTCTATTTTTAATTAAATGGTAATGTGAATGCATCGCATCAGATACATTAATATATATAATTTGTCAATAATTAACTTAAGAAATAGAAGTCATGTATATTGAATTATAAATCTAATTGTTCATTTTGAAAGCTGCCATTATATAACCACGAATATTTTCTCATGCATATTGATGAACTGTTGCTCTAGTTGAAAGACCGGAACACGTTCGTCTAATTCAATATTTGGTTACGTAAAAACACATATCCGCACCTAAACGTGCTAAAAAGCTAATTCCTCAAAACTTTATACAAAAAATGTACGATTACATAACTACTCCAAAAATATCATTTAGTTATTTGCTATAAAAAGTACATTATAATTGCTTAAATTAATAATGAACATACGTGTTAATTAGTTACGTAGCGTCAAACTCACTTCAAAAAAATCACTTTTTGATCATTAAACATATTAACAATCTAAAACCACAAATTTTTCGCACCATAAGTTGTATTTGATTCCATAAATTTCATATCAGTAAGCTTAGCGTCGTGTGGCTATAGCAAGACGGAGAATGGAAAAAGATAAGGGGAAAGCAATAAATAATACAGGCGGCGTTCTTTTTTATTTCCGCTAAAAGTTTTTTCTTCCAAATGTATCTAATCGGTATAAAAATATCTTTCCGTTGTCATCGTCCGGCCGAGAATCTTGATCAAAAGTGAATGTGCCATCTATCGATTTATTTCTACACACAGAAAAGTAGTTTACAATATATATGTGTATCAAGTTCTAATCATACAATGTTTCGTAAAATAACTTGGAAATCTTGGCAGACTTCCATTATATATTTTCTATTAGCTAACGTATACGTAAACTCAGAATCTATTAATGAATTAAGACACATGTATCGTGACGATTTCATTAACAATATTATTTGATAGAATCATAAGTATGTAACTTATTTATGTGTTATTGAACGTATAATCCAGATTTTGTATAGTAGAAAGAATAAACAAAAAAGAGGCTTTGGATATTATTTATTATTTACTGTTCTTCTTCACTATCGCAATATTATAAAGCAAACCAAACATTCCAAAAACCTGCTTGATCATCCGTTTTTCTACTTCAGCCGCTGACTACCAGCACGCCTAGGTATTTATAATCATACAACGCTCTTGTTTACTGTTTGATTAACATTGTACTAAGCTTGTGAAGTATAAATATTTGGCCAAGCGTTCAGTTTTGATAAATCTATGAATGTTTTGGTTGCCAACGAGGAAATAAAGCTCATTTACATAGTTTTTTTTTACATACATACAAGGCTGAAAATCTTCCGTGATATCTCACGCTCAAAATATTGATATCTTCGGAAAATCCTTGAAGTATAGCGTCCAGGAATCGCCACAGTTGGTCTTATACATGTTTTCATTAGAACTTTATCGAACGTAATAACAAGAATAATTTTTATTATACGTTTAATCTTATTGGGTAGAGTTATTGAAACAAAAGACTAAAACAGTTATGGACTGTTATCTATTACATAAAAAAAACTTACAAAAGTCTACAAAATGTGAACGACATTAACGCAAAGCTATAAAATCTTCTTATGCTTTAGTATCGATTGCAATACAAATTTTATGAACTAGAATGTTTGAGTGTATTTCGATTGGGCGGACGTTGATGAAATTTACCAGGCAAACTCTCAGGGATGGTTTTATATATTAAGGTTGAAAATCCGTCCTGTTCATAAACTTGATAAGTTAATTAATAAACAGGTCACGAACTGTTTTTATTAAATGTATTCCTTACTACGCTCTACTTACGCAACCTTTAATAAAAAAATAGAAGTGAGAAAAGGGAAAAACTATTTGGAAATCATACACCAACATACAATGATTTGTAACATTTATTTTTAAAGATAGCAACATTATTGTAGTGGCTCTTTTTTATTGTAAAAGTTATTGACCTAATTGAATGTTAAATGTGCATCAAAAAAATAATTAAACCCATTTTCGACTAAAATATAGTTAATCACTTGACAAATTGCAAGAAGAAGATTTTTTTGATAAGTTATACCTCGCTTAAAATATCAGAATGATTTTTAGTTCATTAAAATATTCCATCACATAGATACATTATAATTATTTGTATTAATTTAATATCATATTCAGACATTTTTTTCGTGCCTTATTTTTCGATATGAGTTATAAACAATATTAATACAATAAAAACAATTCAAAATACATATTTCTAAGAATCGCATATTGTGCGTGTGTGCTTTGCTGAACGATTTCATTTTTATGTCAAGAATGTGAAATTTTAATAAAGAATATTTAATAACAAAATTTATTTAACTTTTACAATACACAATATCACTGATTTGAGCCCCGGACTACAATAACTAAATCATACATGTTTTATAGGATTTTCGGCTTATGGGAATTGCTTTAATAATAACAATGGTAATTACAGTAAATTAATTCAATGTAATGCTACAATACAACATCTGTAAACTATGTGTATAATTAATAAAATTAATGTCTTATTATCATAATTTTACTAGTTTTTATATATTATTTAACACGATATAGAGGTAAGAAACGGTCTTTTTTCTATGACTTCTATTATATATATTATGCCAATTGCGTTGTGGGCATCAAAACATAATTGCAATCGTAAAATTTTATCTTTCAATCATTCCTAGTGTTAAAATGTACCCTTCTCGGGTACTGCTATTTCCGTATCGATTATCATTAACCTTTCAATTTAATGCCTTTGATATCAGCATACGTGCGTTACTGTAATTATTCACCCTTCTGCGTGCGTTCATTAACACAGACCAAATATGCACAGTCACTTACTGTATGACAACAAAATATTACTTATTAATCCAGCAACCTTTCATAAGTGATTTTTAAGTGCTTTAATATCACACTTGGAAATTTTATTGAATTCGTTTCGTTCAAAAATGGTCGCTTTATGATAATTCCATCTTTTATTGTAAAAAATCATTTTATTTAAAATTGCTATTTTTTAAAGCTTCAAAAACTGTTGATAATAAACATTGATAACTTGTGTGTAACGAATTCGACATAATAAGAATATCGTTATAACAGCGTTTTTAATTCGTCATTGAGTATGCCTTTTTTAAATTTAAATAGTTATGCCTAATATTGCAAATTTTACGTTAGATATTTCTGTTTCAATTCGAAGCTTAGCCAAAAATAAACAACACATTGCTAAAACGTCAATGTATATGTGTGAAAAAATATAAAATTTTAACAATTAATAATGCATATTTTATAACAGTACCATAATTCTAGTTGACTAATAGAAAAGTTTGAAAATGTTTTTTTTTAATTATAAAAAGGAACATTAATTTAAGGATGAAACAAAAAAAAAATCGAGGAATAAAATTACAATTAATCATGCGATCACAAAAGGCAAACCTTTTATTTAGGTAATCAATGTATAAAATCGACATCAATTAATTCTAGGATACGAATTGAATTCTTCTGATTGCATTGCAGGTTTTTAGCACTGTGAAGTGATTAATTTGTTCTACCGGGCTTTTTTTATCAATTTCCAGCAGTGTATATTTCTTGCGCATTGTCATTTCGCTGCGCTTGCAGAAAATAAAAGAGATTGAAAGTATCGCGAATATAAACTGTTTTTTAGGAAACACATCCCACAATAATAAGATATTACGCTAGCTCCAATCTCATCTGATAGCAATAATTTCCAACGATTTTAATAGGAGAGATTTAATTGGATTGCTCTCTTCTTAAGTATAATTTATTTTATACTTCTAAGTAATATTATATATAAAGGCAACAGATATAACACGGTAAAAAAATAGCGGGGATTTCGGTCCTTTAATAACGATTTTATTATAGTTGTGATACGAAAAGTGTAATAACATTGAAACAATCATTTAAATTGGATCGTAATAATTTCTTAGTCAATAACAAATTCATGAACATATTGCATTTAAAAAATCTATGTGGTAATATATGAATTAATTCTATGGAAAGGGTAGCATTGAATAACTTTTAATGAATCCAATTGAAATTATTAGTAAAAATACGAACAACACGATGAAAAAAATAGCAACGTATTTTAGTTCTACAAAATTATTTTAAAAAATATAGTTGATAGCTATTTCGGCTCACGCCATCGTCAGTTATGCTTAAACTAACATTTGCTTATCTATATATAGCTGTGTAAAAAAGGTACACAATACATCTTCTCTCCTTTTTTAACGGCCTAGCTTGTTTTTTGCTCGAAATAAAACTAAAGATTGTAAATGAAACCAAAAAGGCGGCTATATCAATAAGTCTACATATGGCACGGAAATAGTCTATTACAGAAACAAAGAAGCACCCTGCAGAGGGATCTTCAATGGCGATAAACATATCTTAATTTGTTCGTTAAGAATCCTTTGTGATAGTTGATGTCTATTGATTTCCAGCTGTTCCAAAGCCGTCATCTTGCGACCCTTACTACAAAGATGCAAACACTTAGGCGCTGAGTTTGAATTTATACTATGTGACTCTTTTATAACGTGATTAGCGAATTGTGAATCTGTTTTTCTATTGTTGAATGATCTTATATGTAAGAGAAGATGTATAGTGTACCTTTTCTACACATATATATATAGATAAGCAAATGTTAGTTTAAGCATAGTTCTGACGATGGCGTGAGCCGAAATAGCTATCAACTATATTTAAAAAAATAATTTTGTAGAACTAAAGTACATTGCTATTTTTTTCACCGTGTTATAATGGAGTTCTACCAAGCGAATTCCAATTCAATCAGTAACAGATATAGTTTGACGTTACTATTCTCTGCAGCGTAATTTTTTGCATTGTTTTAAAAAGCAAGTACCCAGATTGCAATGTGTAAAACGAGAAATGTAAACCTAATGGCTTGCTTCCTATTTCGCTCAGATCAGGATCATAGCGGTTCAAGCCTCATCTCTTTCGATTCAATCCCAACGCCATCTTAATTCTAGATTCACCGCCTCTAAGACATCTGGAGCGGACGTGCCGGGGAAACAAAACGTTGTGGTTGTTAGCGCAGAATCCTCCTTCTACGCGATCGGCGTATCATGGCGCGTGCTCCGTCAGGGATGAAATCGTAAGCGAACGACCAAAATCGCCAAAAATATTACAAAAAAATATTCATTATCATATTTCATAATCTTCTTAGACCAGTTCTTATGAAATTGTCTTATTTTGCACTGTTAGCATATTTTTACGTATATACGATTTGAAGATTAAAAACGTCTTTCTACATTATGATAAACATTTCACAATTACATATATAGTGATGTAACCTTTCATACAATCTCAAGACAACAAAAAAAAAGTTATAATCTCAAATTCAACAAAACATATATTCCGTAAGGACTTGATAATTTTGAAACAAATCTTCACTAATATTGTCATTTTCATCAAACGCAAACAAAAATATTTAAAAGAGTTAATAAATTACCTGATTATATAAATATAAAAATAGATATATTTATATATATATATATATATATTTCTTTATAATACAAACCAATAATTTCGCTATAAATAATATATGATAGTAAACGATCATTTGTTTTTGCTGTTGTCAGTAAAAACATTTTAGCCTTTACACATTCAATTATAAAATTGAAAACTATTTTTTAGGCGCTTATATAATGATATATTATATATTTTTATGAATAAAAAATAAATAAAAATAAAATTGGAAACACAAATATAAAAATATTTATTACATAGTTTCAAAAATGTGAAAAACATAGTTAAAACCCATTCAAATCGCATTCTATTTTGATCATGTTTTTTCAAAACAATTCGAACTTCGTTCTATGAAATATTATCGTGATATGCTAAAATGTAAACTGAAAATATTGCAAGACGATATTTTTTGCTTAGTGGCTTTCGCATTCAACAAATACTTTTACGTGAGCATTGCCAGCTTACACTTTTTGTAGAAAAAATTGTCTTTAAAAGCATTGTTCAATATTTTTGAAAGATCTTGGAGCATTAAAACAAATATTTTTCTCCCTTACGTCAACGTATATATGACTCAACTTTTCAAATTGACTTAAGCTATTTATAACAATGTTTACTGCTACAAATTGATTTAAGTTCAAATAATAATTTTACCTTATATAGAGACTTCAATTTAAAAATGTTATATTTTTCAGATTTTCTTAAAAAAATCATTAACATCTGTTTTAGAGTACTATATGTAAAATTGTTGTAGTATACAATAAAATATAATATTTATCTCAATAGTTGCTTTCGTGATATAGAAACCACAGAATATCAAATGCTATTTTTTTAACTTCTTACTCTTTGGAAATCCCGTATATAAAATAGTGGAAAACTTTACAGGTGTACTGAAAGCAAGAGTCCAAAAATTTTATTTTATTTCAAATCGATTACAAAAAAAAAGCATTATGAATATCTATTCAAATTAACTTGCAATTATATGAAATGTTTTTTTTTTATTTTATTTAAAATACTTACGATAAAATATTTCAAGTAGACGATTTAATACAAAAAAGTAATAGAGCCTTGTATATATATACAACATAATTCCTAGGTATATTTTTGTACCGTTATTTTTTGATAAAATTTTGCTGTTATATTTTTTTCATACCAACGACAAAAAGTCAATTAATGCTATTGCTACACGTGAGACGTGTTGTATAACAGAAAATATATGCAAAATATCATAATTTAATAGCTTTAAAATTAAGTATTTTGATTTAAGTTTTTTATTTTATTTGCGAATTGTTATTGACGATTTTTAAAGAAATCTTGGATAAAATTCAGAAAAAGGTTTTTAAAATTTTATATTATCAGAAAACACTAAGGACTTGATCCTTAGTGTTTGGACAGTTTAATATTGCGCCCCTGCAAAGCAAGAGTAGTAGCCCCAAGTGACTACTTGGTCCAGTGCATGCTTGTCTTAACCCTAATAAAAATGTCCCATTGCTACGACATGAATCGTGATTCGATTCCGGTGTCTACACCTGTCCTTTCTAGGCGGTTTTTCAAAGAAAAAGATCGAAAAAATGCACTTTGAATAAGATAGACCTTTCGTAGACAAATCATTCGCGCTCTTTTGACATTTTTATCAAAAGAGATGAACATTATAATAAAATTGGGTTATTTTCTACTATACCAATTTTTAGTAATCGTAATCATTTTTTTCATCTCTTCGTTTATGAAAACTTCTTTATATCCAGTAGCTGAAATTATTTTATAGAGATTAAATTTAGCAGGATGGAGCTTAAACAGAACAAGGAGTAATTTAGAGGCTGAGTTATGTACCACATACATACATTCATGCACTTTATTATTAATCCATAACGCTTTTGAAATCATATCTCTAAGAATCAAAATATTAAACAAAGTGTGATTGTGATGAAAGCAGTTTTTCATTAAAACAGTATAATTATCATTATGTTTGTTTACATTGGGTTTTTATATATTTTTGATCTTCTCCGCTACCACTTTGGTTGCCTAAATAATGCTTATGCGCTTCAGAAGATGTTTATTGACGATAACTAGCAATTAATTTCGCGCCTTCAAGTATAAAAAAAATATTTGTAAATAAATTTTACACTTGGAGACAAAATAAGTTAGTTAATAATAGGTGTAGGATATAAACGTGGTGAGGAGATTTGAAAGCAAAAACATACTTAAGCCTAGTTGAGCTTTTATACAATTATTAATATTAATAAAATAATAAAATAATTCTGATAATTAAAGAATCAAAAGAAAATTTTACTGCTTAGTAAACAATTAAGATAGTCAATGCTTATCAGCTTAATTAAAAATGAATATAATTGCTCTATACCGCATAAAGTTTTTAAAAAATAAGGAGAAACTTTTTCAATGCATTCCTGATACCTGTGCTACAAATGGTATTTTCTACCTTAATAAAAAACATATGATTCAAAATAAACAAATCGATTTACATATATCTTTGCTTGAGATTAATTCTTTTTTGTTTCTTTCACTTTTATAAAACAAAACATATATCTCACTGAGTAATATGCGACGTAAAAAAAATCACTAAAATTCGTTGATAAATCATCAAAAATAAGTAACTTAAGAATTTAAATTCATTGTCATCCATTCAAAAATAAAACCAATATTTTTCTCATTAATAATAATTTTACTTTGTCATCTGACATTTTTCAAGTTCATAAAGGTGCGGTTTCTTTCGCCTAAATAGTACTATTAGTTGAAAATGCTCCACACCCAATACAGTTATAGAATTTACTGTAAAAACTAAGCTATTTATTTTCGATTTATCATACTTCGTTTTTTTTTTGATGATTAGAACACATCTTTATAATACGAAACAAGCGTTAAATTTCTTATTTTATTTATAAATACATGTGTTATCTTTTTTTAATCTTCCTTGCTTTGGCGGTAAGGAATACATTGAAGTCATCATATCCTGGCAGATCTAAACAAAATTTAAATATATTTGATCTTATATTTGAGATTTTCAGCAAATATTACGTTTCAAAATGGCCGTTTTACACATTTTTAGTAAAATTCTACTGCTGTGTTTATGCGGCAATATTATTTTGCTTGAATTTAATTTGTTTTTTGAAAAGGGTTTATGGTACCTGTACCTTCGCAATGTTTGAAACGCACGTTGTGATAGCAAAACACAATACAACCAACTTATGAAAAAGACTTAAATATTCAAATAGTTCTCATTCAAACCCTCATATCTACAATATGAAAAAGAAGGTGTTGGTGTGAACGTAACGTATTGTCCGTAAAAAGCATAGTGTCTGGCCCTTTTTGGATTATGCAGTCTGTAAATATGTCGCACCTTTGTTGCGTTCTCCTTTGTTTATTCAAATAGCGACAGCAAAATGTTTCATCGTGTTTTTCATCAAATATTTCACCTCACAAGAAAGAAGGACATAGTGGTTACTTGGCATTTTTCAGGTGTCCTTTATGTAAGCCTCACATTCCACATCACCGTGGTAAGCTCATTATTTATGCTCCTCAGTGTAAATATGGATTAAGGATGAATAAGAAAAAAGAGTGAAACATGGATGCTTCGAAGAAAGGCGTACTTCAAAAAAATCACTCACCTTTCATAGCAGTTCTCTTTATTGAACTTTTTTACACGAAGACAAGCCTCTATCATTTTTTTCCAAGTTTGGTACACTTATTTACTCACGACGAGTTTGAGGAAATTTAAAGGGAATAAAACATTATATTGTTAAATTTCGTCCGATAATCTCCGAGCTAATGACGGTACATTCTATTCAAACTAAGGCTTATAATTCATGAATAGTGGTAAAAATTTATGCTACGATATTCTCTTAAGTCTAAATTAAACATTTATCTCAAAATAGCTAGATAGTTAATACCTTTGACAGTTTATACCCACAACTTTGCAATCACAAACTCATTAATTAACTAAGTCAAATGTTTATGATATTTTGCTTTTATCGTATAATAATAATTTGGTTATTTTTTTCAGAAAATTTTTTATTTTATCAGATTAAACATCTCATTTTTAAGACAATATAGAAATTAAAAAAATATTGACTGAAAAAACCAACAGAAAATTCTTCTGAATGATATAATATACATTCCGTTTATATAGAACAAAATTATATTGGATAACAAGGCAGGACTATTATACAATTTATTGTAATGTCTACCTTATTTTCTCCTTTAATTATTTATGAAACATTATCCATAATTTTGAATATGAAAACTATTATTTTCAAAAGGGTTTACGCAGTAACTTTCTCTTGTTATAATTATTGTAAGTACATAAAATGTCTTAGAGAATATCAGATTTCTACAAAATACCCTCCGTGTTCATAGTGCCATTATCTATGCACGCCACATCTGAGAAAAAGAAATACCTACCCGTGTTCTTCTCCTCCGGAAGAAATGGGGTGTCCTAAATATTTGGATAAGATTCTGTTTTCTTTTTAATTTCCATCCTCGTTGTAATCCTGAATATTTTCAGCAAAGCCAGAGGTGGCGTTGATCCTGCTCAGGCGCTTATGCTTTACCCCAAGCGTTCTTTTGTCTTGCAGACTTATCCTAATTAAAACCACACTGCTTTACTGGTTTCGTTTGATAATTTGTTTAAGGTTTTTTCATTTAATTACGCTTATTCTGTCGCATTCCAGAGAGGATGCTAATTTACGCTTCATTTATTTTGTTTGTTTCTCATAGATACTGGCCACTCAATAGATTCCAAGAGAAACGTGCTAATTATAAGATGTTTGTATTTTCCTTTCAAATTTGAATCAAAGAAAAAGAAATGTTGTGTTTGTGAAATGTACTGTTTTTATTTAAATAATTTATATTGTTAACATCATAAAACATATGATGTTAACAATATAAAATAAACTCTATTGTGATGAAAATTGTGCCAAAAATACATTTGTGCTAATTACTTTTAAACACATAGAGTGAAAACAAATAAAATCGATTCAAACATCAATATTTGAAAGTAATAATTTTGCAATTTTGTCTCTTTTAAAAAACAAAACGGATCAGTGCGATTGTCAAAAATAAAGAAAAATATTAAGCCTCCTGTTTCTTTTATGGCATATATTTTTCACAACATTTTTATTTTTTATATACTACATAAGTTTGCATTTATTATTACTCGAAAGTGTACTTAGACAGGAGATATTAATCGTAAATCATAATGTTACTTAATCTCTTAACTATTTTAAATAAAAAGTCGTTTTGTGGGTTTTATTTCATAAAATTATAGGAGAAATTTTGGTAATAATAAGGTGTGCAAATGTATCATCGGTATTTTAAGCCTTATTCGTTAATTAAGAAACTAAAGGAATCCTTAGACTTACCATCTGCTAATAGTAATCGGCTTCTTATTAAATTAACACAGATAATTTTGATAACGTGAAATATCTACATAAATTACATTATCGAAGAACATTCATTAAATTACTTAAAGCTCGTATATAAAGCCGTTTATTTATTTTTATTGTAGTTATGACACGCTAGTTGTTTTTTAAATTAATAGACTTATACCTCCATATAGCGTATGATGTGGGTTAGGACAATATTTTTATTCATTATCAAACTGCCACGATTGAGTGATCCCATGTTGGCCATTTACAACAAAAAAATATTATTTTAAATTCGGAAAACACACAGTAATTTTCAATATTTTTCACATTGCCCAGTAATGACTCATTTAAACTGCAACTTCGCTTTTTCAACATCCACCACATTCATATTTTGCTATTATTAAATCAACTTTATATTATATTATATTTAAATTAAATAATAATCTTAGACATTTTAGGTACACTGTTGAATTTTTCTTCTGTTCTGTAAACCATTATTCGTGTAAATTACTGATTGAAAAAATACGTTTTAGGCGATTGGAGTATAGCGTGATATGATGAATGCCCCGAAAAATTATATTATTCGGTAGACCCAAGCGTGATTTTTAAATTGCCATTACGGTAGGAATAATGACTTCCTGTAATTCGGTAAAGCTTTGATTGATCTCTTACTAAAAGAATGTGCTTTACACTATTACAAAAGCGAATTCTAATGTATATTTAAAAAAATAATTATTGGTATAAAATCATCAAAAAAAAAAAACAATAATATTTCGACGCATTAAAAAAAGATTAAACTACAATGCTTTATTTTATTTTGACGACAGAACAATTTAGACTTAAAAATATAGATTGCGTCAAATTCAATATTTTTTTTATAAAATAAGAATAGAGCTTAGAAAATAATATTAGGTTGCAAGTGACAATTTTTTTTTTATATTAGTGTAATTTTTGTAGTTATGATAAAAGCTCCAAAGGTACATTTTTTTTAGAATTCAGAACATCAAAGATGCCACACATTTCAAAGTGGGCGGGACTTTAGAAGTATATAATACGATTGCCATTCAAAATCCTTTCATTCATTTGGTATTTTTTTTTTTGTGCTAGACAGCTGGTTTTTTATTGCATACGACATAGTTTTTCGTCTCCATTATATTATACGCCGAAGATTTATACTTTTTATTTGTTTTTAATCTACATTATGTCTAATTCTAATTCTATCCCTTATTCTACTTTTAAAATAAGTCACTTATAATCTACGTCAATTTTTATTTTTTTAACATTGTTCCGAATTTAATCATTACATTTATTATATTTAAGTCAAACATCAATTTATTTCATTTTTCTGTACATTTTCGGACTGACATTTTCAAACGCCAAAAAAACCATATGAAATCAATACCTTTATACAGTGTTATATAAGTGTGACAATAATTAATTATTCCTCTCATAAAATATTACATTAATGCCAACACTTTTTGTATCATTAACTTTTATAGCATACACATTTTGATAGAGCGGTAAAATATAACGTTAAATACTTGTTAAAAGAAGTAATACCATGTTCATATCTCTTTTACTACAACATATATTATCATCATTAATAAATAAACTCAATGACTCAATCACAAATAATACATAACAATGACATGACATGTTTTTAGCTGGCTAAAAAATAAAAGGAAGTTAAGAATACAGACAGAACTAAAATTTATTTTCAAGAAATAGATTAATTGAAAATTGGAGTGCATTTTCCTATGTAACATAATATTTTTCAGAAATTAATAATAGAAACAAACAATACAACACTTTTGTTCTTACCGTGGATCTGAATGTAGTATATTTTATCAATTTATGTTTGAGAGGAAATTCACAACTTATTACAACTCTACGTTGCTACTTTGTGCTATAGGGTTTATCGGTTTCTGAGAGTAAGGATAATCAGAGTGTGACGAATCAGCTGAAAGATCTCTTTTGTGTACTGGTGATCAAAATAAACAAAAAATTTGTCGATGCAGTCACCCGGAAATAGACTAAAACCGCATGGATAATATTTGAAAAAAAACACCAGAGGAACTTTCACTGGAAAATAGTTTATTTATACAATTTTGAAAGAGTTTCTGTTTTCCATCATATAAGAATAAACATATTTTATTCATCGTATATCTAATGCTAACTCAAACAAAACTTTGCTCGGCTTTAAGTTGATTACAGAAAAGGTGGCTACGACAAAGAATCAAAATTTTGTAAATAACTAGCGTTACTGTCATATTCAAAATAAATGAGAAATTTATTAGTCTTAAGTCCTGTTACGTCTTAATAATTTATAATTACAATAGCATTAAACAAAGACATACTTTTTAACTAAGAAAAAAAAAATCAATTCAACTGCCATAAAGTATAAAAAAATCTTTAGCTACATTTACTATTTCTTACAACTACACCAGTAATACTTTTGTTTTATGCGTCATAATTCTCTCATGACTACTCTTTTATTATAGACTTTGTACCATATTCAAACTTTTTAGAATTATTGGAAATACTTCGTATTTTTTTTCTATGAAATATCATGGTTCATAACCAATTTATATAATTTCTTCAAAACTGAAGCAGAATTGAAGGATTCACAATTGCAAACTGGTCGACAGCAACAACTGAAAATCATTTCTTAGATCAAATGTGTTAATGAAAAATGGCGAGAAGATGTCGTACAAAAATCCTTCTAGTGACAATGTAATTTTAGCTTTAGGCAAGTACATCTTTTAGATATTATCATATTTTAATGAACAAAATAAAAAGTTTAATTATTGTTGAATTCCGCTTCATATATAATAGAAATTTTTTAATAAGGCAAAAACCTTCTCGATCAATTTTATATAAAAAATAAACTGTACAGATGACATAAGCAGACGAATAATGCAATAGAAAATACCAAACATTTCATAACACTAATATAGTTATGGCATACAAACTTTATCATAATATCATGTATTGCATGTCTTATTTCCTCCGAAATAACACTAATTATGTCAAAATCGCTATA
This sequence comes from Himalopsyche japonica, assembly GCA_028555115.1. Taxonomy (NCBI): domain Eukaryota; kingdom Metazoa; phylum Arthropoda; class Insecta; order Trichoptera; family Rhyacophilidae; genus Himalopsyche; species Himalopsyche japonica. The sequence continues at coordinate 3,183,722 of JAHFWJ010000015.1, forward strand.
AAAAATCAATTTTTCTTTATTTTTAGAAAAAATATATTCTTTTCTATTTTCATTACTTAGTATTTTTAACAATTGTATCGCCTGTGAAACGATATCGCAATATTTTTAGTTTGTGAGATTTTTCGGCAGTAAAATATACATCAAACGCTAACAAAAATATATTTTTGTTTTGTTATGAATTTTGTGAGCCATATTTGATAGATAAAAATATTATTCTCTTCACAATAATAACTTTTACGACCAAGTTCTGTCTTTTACTTAATCTAGATTTTGTGACAGCTTTCTTGCAACCACATTGTTACAAAATCGTTTTTTGAGCCAACAAACTACATTTAGTTGCTATGTGTATCAAAATGTTAAAGAAAACAATACAAACTTGTTCTGTACTACGCAGTTTAATTGTTTATATGTATCTATATATATATATATATATATGAATATTTTTGAGCAATGTAGAAAGCCATAAAAAGAGCTTTCAATGGTCATAAAAATACCTAAGCTTCAACTATGAGTGCATCGCTTATTCGAAAAAATGTTTTTTTTGGGCTATGGAAAAATATTCTTTATAATATATGCTAGATGGTTCCATTGTGATCAATTATTCATTCTATTGTTTTCGTAGGACTAGTTCATGTTTCATCTTTTTAATATTTCTATTATAGCATCAATAAAAAGAACAAATTTTAAAAAAATTATGCAATTCAAAGTTATTTAGAAAACCTTATATTGACTTATGTACATAAATAATGTAGCCTATCATGTGCAGATAATATTTTCTTACACTTATACTTTTATTTATCTCAATTCATGCTGAAATAATATTTTACTTTATAAGTTTGAGTATTTCTTTTATTATATAATGCAACACAAAAAAAAATATATTCAAGTGACACTTGACCAGGTAACTGACAAAATAAGTTTTTTTCAGCCTTTACGATCATATTTTTATTCTGCAGTGTAATTTTGAGACTTTATTGCAAAATTTGTCATTAAAAATTTACAGACCTATTTCCGGAGGATGTGAGTGTGCGTTTCACGCATCAACCGCGAGATGTAGAGACGTATTCGAGCTTTGGGCTTTAAGCACGCCCAGTAGCGCATTGCGACTACAGAAAGATAAAGCTCCTCACCCTATACGACCTCCATTAGTCTGCTTCACCTTTTGTTTTTCGTTTCATTAAAAATCAATCGGAACTCAACTGGAATTTTTAAATATCTTCCCTCCGTCCGTCTAAGTAAAGATGATTTTCAATAATATTTTTTTCATGTTAACATGGTAGGATCACATTTAGATAGTACAGATCACATTAATTTTACAATTGAAATTAGTTTCAACACCACTAACATACTGTATTTTCTCGACATAAGGAGAGTTTTTCTTTAAATGAAACAAGTAAATGGGGGCTGCATTACATTCGAAATGATAACATTGTGATGAAATCGTACAAAAGGCGGCATTGTTTGTTTATTATCCATCTGATAATTTCTAAGTTTTGCATCATTGTTACCTAAAAAAATGTTTTGAAAGAAAGAATGTTATAAAACTCGATGAAATTAAGGAATACGGAAAAACTGAGGACATTAAAATACATGTGAATCTGACTGATTTGATGAGTTGACAAACATGTACTTGCTGTTACTTTTATTTCTATTTTCTGGATACTTTGTTTTAATAAATACTCGTTGTTAAATACATTTTATATTTCATAATAGTCGATGGCAAGGGCGATGTTTTTTTCTGCAAAATAAAAATATGACTTATCCTATACTCGGATCAAAACGTTAGCTTAAACAAGCTTGTACTGAAATAATTTCAATTCAAGCTCTATCATAAATAAATTAAATCCAGTATTCCAGACACTTATTCGAAGTATTGAGTATAATTACATTATAAGCTATAATATGATTTCTTCAACTACGGTATAAGGAACGTACTATTTTTAAAAGAATGTTTCTTATACCCAGCATTAAAAGATTATGAATATTTAAATAGCTAATTATCTGTAAAAGAACTTTTTTCGATTACATCTTTAAAAAACTTTTTTCAAATTATTTATTATGTTAAATTATTTGCGCCATTAAAACTGTTTTCATTTTTTTATTTATTAATTGAAAAATAAAAAGTTCAATTGCTTTTATTCCACAGCATTTTCTTGTATACCTTTAAAATTAACGTATTTTTCTTTGGGTATGACTTACACAAGCACATAAATTTGAAAATCTCAGACTGAAACAATCACAAACAAATGAAAAATTCTTTTATTACTGTAGGAAACTTTTCAATTTCGAAGAAATACGGGAAAAAACCACGCGTTACAAAAAGAATCTATCTCTGGGAGAGATTTATCTCAGAACTATTGGAAACTGTAATTTATCTTGTCCGTAAATTAAGAAATAATGCAAATTTCTGTTATAATAAAACTTCAATATTAATTTCGAAAGTTTCAATAAACTTCTATCCATATCGAATGATTGATGTGGGTATAAAATGAAAATGTCTATGAAGATTGTGTGAGACAAAATATTTTGTAAATTTCATTGACTACACCTTATGAAACCTTTTCAAATATATTCATGGCGGTCCACCAAAACGATTTTTTATTCAATTTCTTTTTTATGTGTTAAGAACTCTATTATATTATTTTCATTTTCGTATCTAATGAAAATATCAGTTGATATAATCTGACATAAAACAACATCTACATATATTAAGATAATGACCTTTTCAATTAATAAAAACACATTTTTAGTATTTTTTCTACAATTTCTTTTATGATCAGGATAGTTTTGTGCATGACGAGCATTATCAACTGATCATTAGCTGCTGATCATAAAATGAACTGTGGAAAAAATACGTAAAAATATGTTTTTATTATTTAAAAAAGTATGCCTTTCCAATCAATAAATGAAAATTAACACATAAAAAGTGAATAATGATTTGAAATAAATACATTAACATCTTGCAAATCTACATTCTTTAAAATACTCCCCTGTAAATAGTTTCACAGCTCGTGTATTGAATTGGATAAAATATATTAAAAAATCACCCTTACCTCCCTTCACCAGCATTTGGTTTTTGTGGCATTATTCCCACGTCTCATCTTCCGTTATCATATGTGTGATTAGAAATAAATTTTAGAATCATATACTTAGCTTTCTTAAAGATTTTTTTTTTAAGTTCTGCTCATAAAACTATCAGCGGAAAGGATGAAAAAACTTGTTGTGAAAAAATATGTGTAAAAAATTGATATTTGACAATACGCACATCACAAGGGTATGTCAAATATAATTTAAAAGGAACAGGCTTCGAAAGAGCAAGTTTCCATCAAATCGCTGTTTCTACACGCTTTTTATATTAATCAGTTGAAAGCATCTATATATTTGTACACAATAAGAAAAACAAATCCATTTATTGATTGAAAATACAATACATTTATAGTGTTCTTACTAAATAATTCACGTTGAGTTGGCTTTAAGGTAAGAGTCTTATTATAGCACAACCGTAAAAAAATATCACTTAAATTGAAATAACATATTTTATCAATATTTTTACCGCTTCTTTTTTCTTTTATTTCTCATCGGTTTTTTCATGTATAATTTTGGGAGTATATTCTTTTACGTTTGCAGAGTGAAAAAACTTCTTATTAAAATTTAATTAAAATTATACTTTCAAGTTATCGTTTTATTTTAAATCAACGGCACGAATAAATTTGTAGTCTTGTCACACGTATGTAATTAAGTCTCACTTAAATTGCGCCCACCGCCTCCGCATTTGCTTTGCTCTATTCTTGTAAAAGTACAATTAGTCATTTTATATGAACGACTAAGAGCACGGGCGATAATTACACTAAATGACTTCAGCTTTTCTTTATAATAACTTATGCGCCCCGAAATTTTCTACCTTCTCGTTCACGGAAAATATGAAAGTTCTTTGAACTGTGAAATTTCCATTGTGAAATGCAATAAGGGTGCTTTGACCTAATTTAGAACTACGTTATTTCGACACTTCATTTTCGCTAGCGTATTGTATGTTTTTTTCCGATTTATTTGCTTATCCCAATTATCAGTTATACAGCCATAACAATTAACATAGTTGACCATGTACTTTGTATGCTTGATAAAGCTTTATCTATTTTAATTTATATTTTATTTAAATTGTTGAAACTTTTTAGGATTCCATATTTTCTGCCATTATCATATATATTACATTCGTGTAGTTAGTTACGAATCATTTTAAATCGTACAAAGTTATAAGAATTCAAGTTCGATTTTGAAATTTCGTCAAGCTCCCTCAGCCCATATAATGAATTAATTTAATTCTCTGAAAATGCAAACACACGTATATATAACAATCACAATTAATAGAATATCTTATGTTAAACAATATTGAGATATCTATTGATTCACATTCGAATTGAAGCTTTCGTTATATAAAAATATTCAATTATACAAAGAAAATAACATTAGAGCATATTAAAGTCAAAGTACTAGATATATTGGAAAGCATACTCCATTAGTGTGTTACTTCAAATCAACACAGAGTGAACAGAAATTTGAAAATCAATTATGCCCAAGATCTCAAATTTTAAAACTATTATTATATATTGACCTTATGATTTGACCACTAATCATCATTTGAAATATTTGTTTCTAATCACACCTTAACACATTTTTGAATATATTTTGATAAATAATGAAACTTTTCAGCATTACAACATATAAGTAATTAATGACAATACTCTCATGAAATAAAAATTTAGATTTAAGTACTTACTGTTTCTAAAATATATTTTGCGATCGAGACCGTTTTCGCTCATCGCGAAAATTATCAACTGACATGCTGATAATAATAGTATTAAAATTTATAATCCTTGCGATGAGTGAAACCGGTCTTGGTCGAAAAATATATTGTGGATTTAGCACTAATAAATATTGTATTTTTTACTTAAAATATTAAGGATTTTTCATCAAGAAGTAATAGCTAACACCTAAGATTGAAAATACTTTAGTGAAATATATTTTAAAGAAAATAAATAAATCAACAGAATGAGTGCATATAATATATTTTTCCTTCAAATAGATGAATATTTAGTTTATAACGGGCTTAATTACTCAATAACGATTTTTCTTTTACACCAACTCCACTTTCCAAGTGCTAAACTTTCAATGAGTTTTCACTAAATTTTAACTTCTTAAGTTTTTGAAAAAAGAAAGTGAAAATGAACAAATAAATTTAAGTTGCTAAATGAGTAATAATTAAATCACTTTTATGTGAACGCTTTTTATTTGTGATTCATTATATGAAAGAGTATTGTTGTGACAAAAGTAGGCTCAATCAATGCTTTATCATAAGTAGACTCGAATCTCTGAAAAATTCTCAATGTGGATATTCATCAATGACTGAACTTATTTATAAAGAAATAAATATGACTTATATTTATTATACTTATATTGGTTTAAAACAAAAAGATTTAAAAAATACTGGGTAAAAATATTTACTATGAGATTTTTAAATATTAATAATAATACATATATTTTTCAAAATTTAAGATTTCTTCACAATCCAGCTGTCACAAACATTCCAAGTCATTAAAAATAGCCAAATTAAATCATTTATACCTACGCATTATACAATATCTTCTGCAACACCTTTTTGTTCTATTATAAATAACGATTGCCGCGTGTAAATTACGGACGTTCTTTATAAATATTCATTTACATCGTTCAATTTCTTTTATTTTACTCGCGAAAATTGTTTTGTAACAGCGATAATTATTTCGGCATTTTCGTATCGCAATCCCGCCTTCCTTAATTTGTAATCAAAAATGTGAATTTAATTTTAAGCTCGTCACTGACACAGAAAAGCCCTTTTCTTAGAGAACTTTTCATTTAAATACTAAGCCTCTTTCTTATAAAATGTCAATTAATATTGATTACAAATGTGTTTTCGCATTGGTTTTCTCATAGATGGAATAAGAAGTAAAGTGAACTGACAGAGGAACGCTTTGTAGAAAGTTATTGCTCGTAATAAAGGGCCGTTACACCCGCAAATGTCTTCCACTAATTTTATAAAACACATTTTACTTGTTACCGAATACGTCAATTAAATCCAAAGCGTCTGTTTGTCAGTTTTATTCGCTTTCATTTGAATAAATTCCCTCTCATTGTTGGAGCAAGACCTGCGTTTATAGTACATAAACAAATGAAAGTAATAATTTGCAGTTATTTGACGCTGTTTTTGCTGAATCTTAAATTTTATATTTCCAATTTAAATATATTTTAAGATTTACTAATCATGCTATTTTCGTAGCTTTGCATTTTATTGCTTTGACACCATAAAATTTAATAGCTCGCATAAAAAATGTCAATGATTTCAACTTTAAGCAATAAAATATTTTTGTTCAATCACATTAATAACAAAATTTTCTTACTATTTACAAAATCAATATTTTTCGAGAATATAAAATTTCGGTAAAGTAGCTGAATTTTTATGATATTATAAGAGTAATTTACAAGATATAAATATTCTTTATTGATTGTTATATGATATTGTGAAATTTAAAAAGAATAGTGTAACATATAAATTTTTAAATAACTATGATTGTTCCACGTATTGTGTTACTAAATGTGACACGTGCTTTGCCTCTCTCAGAGGCATCTTAGTATTAAAGTAAGTATTACTATTGCAAACGTTTCTTAAGTAAATACGTGGAATAATCAAATTATTTTAAATTTTATATTCCAATGAAACTCCACAAAGCTACTACCGAATCTATCGAATGTATAAGAATAATGTCTTAAACATCCTGTTTTAATTATTGTATAATACACATGTTGATGGCTTCTCATGTTAAAAAAATATTCAGTTTTCTTGATATTTTTGATCTTAATTTTTAATCGGTCGAATTTTAATATGTATTTAGCACAATGAAATAATACATCTTTCTTTCCGTCCTTGAACTCTTCATACGAAACAAAAATTTTATGAAAATTATATTTTAGTATAAACATCTTTTTTCCCACATTTACCTATTTCGCAATGGACTTGAAGTCTAGAAAAAACAATGCAAATAAATATTGAATTCAGGGGGCATATACATCGCATATTTTTTTCGTAACTTTTTCAGATAATTACCATATATTGAATAGACAATAATACATATCAATTCTCGTATATATGAAATTGAAAACATAACAAAACCCCAACTTCATATATTTTATATGAGAAAAAAATATTGATTTGAATACTTCATGTAAATGCACGTTCCATTAAGAATAAATGCTTCCAAAATATAAACTAAGTAGAAGATAGTCATAGTTTTCATAACTGAGGCCAAATAGTGTTGATTTGATACATATTTTATAACAAATATCACACTTATTCGTATTTCAGAAGAGTTAATAGTGTTAATAAATAAAACAAAAATTGTTTATCCTAAAAATATTAGGTTTACCAAAAAAACCGAAAGTACGTGGTCAGTTGAAGCTAAAAGAAATTTTCAAGGAATCAACTACGAGAGGTAGTACTTAAGAGCTTATTTTTATTTATAAATCCCATAAATTAAGAAATTTTAAAAAAGGGATAAAGATATGAAAACGAGGTAGAGGACTTTTTCACAAAACACGATAGCAATACAAACAAACCTTATGAATCTTACGATTTTTTCGAATCACAGGGACAGAGTAAAGGAAATCAAGTGCTAAGGCGTTCTCAACCAAAACCTAGTAAAGTGACTCTTGTCGATTGTTGGTCTACACAAGTTCAAGAATTTTCTAAAACTACTTTTCCATCCCACCCAGTGACGTCAACATCTTATTGACAATGATTGAAATTATATTACTCGGCGATTTTGTTAATAATATAAACAAATATAACTGACCGGTGCATCAAAAGCATTTTATTCAACCAATATTTTATTACAAATAGTTGCAACTGACTGATATTACCTAGAATTATTATCTATTTCAATAAAATTGATTACTTAGAGATTTTAGTACACACTGTATTTCTATTTGGCATTATTTTATATTTGTTATATCTCAATGTGTTGACACAACGATAATAAACAGTACACCATATATAAATAGCTCTTTTACAAAAGAAATATATTTTTTGTGAAATAAAACAACCTTCATAAAAAAATATTTTCTCGTAAACAACGAATGTGAAAATCTTAATATGAGTAAATAATAAACCCTCACTTTTCACAGAATTATTTTCACTATATATTCACATATGATGATTCAAAATGTGTTAAGTCAAGCGTTAGAAAGACTTCAATACAATATATAGCCCAAACAGCCTTTTATACTCTCATAACTTTTCCTTAATCTTTAATAAAAGTCAAATATTTTTTACATGTAATTGTATGTGAACTTATGGAGCAAAAATTTTTCGTCGGATTACGCAAAATGTTAAGAAGAGGATTCCTAATTTTTGATTTATGACATCCATTCAACTTTGAGCCATTATAATCACATTACTTCCACAAAGCACATAATTTGGTGAATGTGAAACCCAGACAAAAAGTTACAACCTCAGCAAAGGAAAATGTTTTCTTCCGTGGTGAGAATTCAACAAAAATAACTTATTCCATATGAACCTGTAGTTTTGTCAACCTTTTTCCTATTGAACTAATAATCTCACATAGTTTTTGGTTAGATAAAGGTTTTGCTTAATTTGTCGTCACTCGTACAAGTAATTATGTATTATTACTCGCTATTAAATTGCTATTTACACCAGTGCTCGGTTGCATAGACGATTCTAGGTGTTCCGTGCCTAAGTATGTCAAACATAAGAGAATATATAATAATATTTAAAAAAATAATCACTTCATATTATTAGATTGTTGAGGTCTTTATTTTTTTAATAATCATTGTATATATTTGAGAACTTTGGTATTTGTAAACTTTTTATTGCATGAAATCCCAACGAGTATTTAGGCAAACAGTGGGTAAGAAAAGGTTTTGAAACACTGATTTTTGAAGTCATTCCAATTCATGGGAGATTTATAAAATTTTCTATAAAAGAGTTTAGTGACCTAATAACAAACCAGTTTTCTTGAGATACTGAAAAATAGCTTTTCTATACAATAGAAATTAAAGTATAGATTTTAAAAAATGTTTCATAGTGGCATAGTAGCAAGAGATAATGTTGCAGAGTTTGTATAAATAATATCATAATACAAACTCACTAATGTATCATAGTAAGCCTTCAAAATCATCTTCTTCATATCAAACTTTAAATTTAATTCACATTTTTTACGCTCAGAAAAAAAAACAAATACCGCTCCCTATACGAAGAAAATTTATTTTAATCTTAGGTTTTCTTTAAAATTAACAGTTATTTTACAGTGAACACACTTAAAACTCCGAAAAAATTACTCAAAGCTTATTTTTAGGAATGAATTGTATGCACGAATCCACTTTGAAGCTATTCGTTGTGATTATTCAGCATTTGATATGCACAAGTATATTTTGTTCGCTTTTTGATAGCAGAAATCATATTTCTAACCTTTCCCACAACATTCATGACGGTTCAATTTTCTCGAAATTATTCATAAATTCAAATGTTTTACTTCAAGCCTTCGGAATTATTTCAACCGGAAAATTTATTATGAAAGCTGAATGTAGCGCTTTTATAATCGAATAATACTCGACGGTGAAAAACATTTTTAAATCTACGAGAAACTATTTCAATAAATACATATATATATATTTATACATATATTACTAAATTTGAATTGTTACAACTTTGTACGATTCCATATGTCTTATCACAAAAAACCAGGGTTTCGCCCTTCGGTATCTTCAGGTATTCCTAAAGTAAAGTTGTAACAATTCAAATTTAATATTGAAGTTCCATCAAGCACCTTCAGTCGATATCATAAATTACATATATTACTATTTATGTAAAATATATTCACCAAATATTCTTTTGAGTGAGAGTTCTTAGATATTTCAAATCCTCACTATTTCCCTGGATATTTAGTTTTATATTCATTTGTGGCTATTGTGGAAATTTCCGTACCGTTTAACATTCCTATTTTAAATTCAAAATAGTTTACATAACTATTATATTTCATTGTATCAAACTAAAATTTTCATAACTTTGATATTCATTCTTGACAATGGCTTGCCAATACTACGACACTGGAAGTGAATTTCTATTATCTTCTGCTATTGCAGTACGACAGCATTTTTAACCATTTAATCACAGGTGGTACCATTTAATCAAAGCTTAATCAACAATTTTTTTACTCCTAAAGCTAAATATTTGCCACCTTCAAGCTACGATAGGCTTGTAATTTTTTCATAAATCCTCTTAAATAATTATATTCTCTCATGATATTATATTTTGTGTAAAATAGCTTATTGTTAATTATTCAGACACGTTTAAATAATGTATTTTTATTAGTTTAGTTTTAAATGTATTTTAAATAATAAAAAAACATATTTTAGTACTTATTTCCACAATATTTATTTTTTAATCTGAACCGGTTTCGCTCATCACGAGCATTATCAACTAATGATGTTCGCAATGAGCGAAACTGGTCCTGATCAAATTGTATAAATAAATACTAAAAAGTGTGTTTTTATTATTTAAAATATCACGCATTTCTATTAAGAAGTGACAATTCACACCTTAGAAGTGATTTTTAAATTTATTGTATCAAAGAATACTCGGTTATATTGTCTAATAATGTCCTAAGTGTGTATTTTTTACTGACGTATTTTTTCCACCTTAACTGACCGAATAATTCAGAATGGAAAGATAAAAAAATATCTCTCATATTTCTTTTTATCTGACTACTACTATTATTCTCCCAGATAACATTTCAAATATTTCATCAAAAGTATACATTCTCCGCATAAAGGATTATTTGTACCGTATCATAATATATCAATATCAAAATTTAACCTTTCAATGAATTATGAAATAGTCACAATTTTTTTAATTTTTAGCTAAACATAAGAAGCTTAAACAATTTTCAAATCACGTTATAAAGGAATCATATAATATAAATTCAAACTCAGCGCCTAAGTGTTGGCATCTTTGTAGTAAGGGTCGCGGATTACAGCTTTGGAACAGCTGGAAATCAATAGATATCAACTATCACAAAGGATTCTTAACGAACAAACTAATATATGTCGGTCACTATTATTGAATCCTCTGGGTGGTTTCCTTTGTTTCTGTAATGGACCATTTCCGTGTCATATGTGAACTTATTGATATAGCCACCTTTTAAGTTTCAATTACAATTGTTAGTTTTATTGCGAGCAGGAAACAAGCTAGGTCGTTAAAACAGGAGAGAAGATGTATTGTGCACCTTTTCTACACATCTATATCTATAAGCAAATGTTAGTTTAAGCATCGTTCTGACGATAGCGTGAGCCGAAATAGCTATCAACTATATTTTAAAAAAATATTTTGTAGAACTAAAATATATTGCTATTTTTTTTCACCGTATTATAATAGAGTTATACCAAGTGAATGGCAATTCAATCAATAAAATAAGAACTGTTATATGACGTATTTTTATCTGACTTAAAAAGAAAATATTCTATTTTCCGAAATTTTCATCTGATTTTCTGTACATAAATTTTTTCCTTTAACAAAATTTATATAAATATTAAATAACTCTTCGTATTTTATAAATATAAAATCAAAATTCTTTTTATGTAGCATTTATATCAAGACCTTTTTGTTCAAATTACTCTAACGGGGCATTTATAATTCAAAATTAAATAACTTAATAAAAACCGTTTCTCCCTTTTGGAGCTTCTTTCCCAAATAAGATAACATATTTAAAGGGTAGGCATCTAAGCTAAGGTGAGTGCTGGAAAAAGATGGGATAAACATCTTAGTACTTTCTTCTACAGGTTTATGAAGGGTATTGCGTACTAATGCATATTTAAAACGGTCTCAGTTCAACTTTTTCGTGTCGGCAAATTCTCAGCAGTGTAACTTCAGGTCATCCGTTCTACTGTTTATCACTTTTTTGTCGGTTTCTAATACGTTGTTTTTTGTAGTTTAACTTTAAGTGAGCTTTCCAATATTTGAAAACAGCTTAGATACAAATATTGATTCAAAACAGACACATGCTGACACCTAAATAAACAACTCGGAAAGTTAATAACTTAACATTGTCTGACGTTTCGTAAGGATTATCTTTCATCAGTATAAAACACAATGCTTTATTTATTAGTCACATACAAAAAGTTTCACTTTCTCAAGTCGAATACAAAGCAAATCTGAGTGCTATGTACAGTTCTTAGTTTAGTGATCCGGCAACTGAAAAGAGCTAACGGGTGAATAGACCCAATATGTCCCAGGTCGAGATGACACTCTCGCCACATGCAGCACTTGTGCTCAAATATATTGAAAAGCCTTTGTGTTTATGAAATTTCAAATCATCGGTACATAAAAATTACCATGCAAGCAAATATTTTTTGATCTCAATAAATGAAGAAAGATTTGGTGTTTTGTGAAAATATGTTTTACATGCGTAAATACATACTATACATGTTGAACTGAACGTTAAATTAAATGAACAGATTTGCCGAACCCCTTGCAATGACGTTAACTCTGTGAAAACTACGGCTAAAGCAAAAAATTGGTTTGTGCAAATAAGAAAATATAAATACAAAGTCTGTTATTAATCGAGATATTTCTGAAAACAAAATCACTGACAATGTAATGAAATCTTTTTCTGCATTTAAAAAAAACGATTTTTTCTGACGCTAGTACAATTCCAAAAAAATGTAATTTTCTATGTAATATCGCTCATTGATTTGTGCAAGTTTTATTTTTCTATTTTTTTTTTATAATAATCACATTTAATCGAAACTGTCTTGATATATCGCAAATCAACTTTTGTTTTTCTTTTATACGTATTTGGATAACATAGGTCATACAATTAGATTTAGAATATCATACTGGTATTTTCAAAATTATTTTACAATAGTTTTTATGTATTACATATATTAATATAACGTTGATATTTAATACTGCTTTACATAATATAAATAACTATTGATTATTCTAATACTATGTTTGATTCTTATGCAAATCTTAAGCTTTATTAATTTATGCAAATTTGATTATACCAACATGTACTATTATTATAAATATAATCTATATTTCAATACAGATACTGTTTGAAAATTTCAATGAGAACAGAATTTAAATTATTATTTTAGCTTCATTTTTACAATTTCTTTTGTATACAGAAGGAAGGAAAAAAAGACACCAAAAAGTTTATTTACCCGATCGTTAAAACTTTTTTACGATAGAAAAATAATTTACGCTTTTAAGTAAACTTGACAAAGAACGTTAGTTTATAATTTTCAAATGATTTTTACTCGCGAAAAATATATATTTTACAAATTAAAATATGGATCACTTAAACTTATCAAGGAAATAAAATAATTATAATTATTTGAAGACCATATAGGCTTCTTCAATATTATTCGCTTAACAAACCAAAAAATATTAAATTATCTAAATATAATTAATGATTTATTTAAAAACTGTTTGATTATTCCTCCTCAAAATTTTCATATTGAGCACTCTGTTTATTCAAAAAAAAGCAAGTATGTGTTTTTATAATACAAACCATAATCAAGAAAAAAAAAAATTTTAAATCTAGATCTAAAACCTACAAGATTTGCAATCATGTTTGACTTTATTTTATGTCGTTTAAATGTGACTTCATTTTTAATACCTATTTTCATAAAGTAACCGTCACCAACCATGATATTATCCTGTTTAGAGCATATTTACTACCTAGTTATTTTTTCATTAAAATAACGAGATCTTATTTAAGTTATCAAATCTCCCTTTCTTTGTAAGAGGAAAAAAGATATTCAGAACTAAAATAGATCTTGTAGTTGGATGTAATTTTATACGTCAAAGACGAGCAAGATTTTCAAATCTATAAATATTTTTACAAAAATATCCTCACTACAATTTGAACACTTTAACTATGAAACCAAATGACATTAACTTTCAGAATCGATGACTACTCGACTTCACGGCTAGAATATTATTTATGCCACGTTTACTTTTAAAGCATTAATGATAATTCACTATATAAGTGAGACAAAAAAAAATTCAAAAATGAACCGATGTACAAGCAATGTTTTCGGCAAAGTTAAATACGTGGCTTTTTGGCTTTCAATTCAATTTAGATGATTTTACACGAAATAAGTTTATAAACCAGTTATCTTAATAAAGTAACAATGTCTTCTAGTTTCTTATAAAACGTTACGTGTTGGCTGGATTGTACCTTGTATTTAACTCTCTCTGGTAGAAAACGACCTCATTACGCTACCGAGATTTTCACATTGTCTTTTGAATAAATTACCAGTGTAGTAAAGTTTGTTTTAATTGCGAACTACATAATATGTGATCCTGATAATGCTTATTTATTCGCACTCATTTACCATACAAAGAAATTTATTCTTTAACATAATTGATCTTGAAATTAAAATTACCTGTTAAAATATAACATTATAACTACAATAAAAAAAACAATATCATCGGTATGAATAAACAAACAGCACATAAAATAATAGTTATCTTTCAATTAATCTCCACGACGGGAAAACTCGGGTCACGGAAATAAAATCAATATTAGTGGTTTCATAGTGATAAAATAAAAGTATAATGAACTCACGTTTGAATTCGTATGTTGATTAAAATATTTTTTTTTAAGTTGAGATATTTATTAAGTTGATAACACTAAGATAACAAAATTATTTTTAACAAATATAGTTGATAGCTATTTCGGCTCACGCCATCGTCAGAACTAGATAGTTCAGTCAGTTCTGTCAGACAGCTAAAACTAGATATAGATAACTAAAATACATTGCTATTTTTTCACCGTGTTATAATGGAGTTCTACCAAGTGAATGCCAATTCAATCAATAACACTTTATCTCTTTAGAATATCCGCCTTGGTGATGTCAAATGGCAATATCAGCTACACGATAAGAAAAACTATAAATTTATAGAAAACTTAGATTTTTCTTTTAAAGTAAAATACCAATATAAGTAGTTTGAAAGTTTAATATTTATTCATCCTTTTGAAAAAGACTAATTTCGACGAGGAAACAGAAAAATGTGAATAAATATATTTTTATTATTCACGATTTTCTTCATATTTTTTGATAATAATACTTACCGTAAAAATAAAATCAAAAATTATTCCACTAGGTGGATCATAAGAACTCATGAGTGGAAAAAACTAACGTGAACATTAAAATCAACTGAAACTCTTTGATGGCAGCTGCTTGTTATCATACGTGACGTTTTTGATCTCGCTCGGGTCACGTTTTAGTTCCATTTCTACTTAAACATGCATGCTTACACTGAATAGTAGCTTATTTGTTAATCTCAGCGGCACCAAAAGAAGCAAACTCTTAGAAAAAGTATGATATATCTAGAGAAATAGACCACAAGACTTTCGTATTTGACGGAAAATTTAATGAAAATCATGATTACAAATATTCTTGTTTTTTATGTTTATATTATCCACAATGTTTTATATTGTGTTACTCAAATGCCAAGCTTTCATTTGAATTCTATGTCTATCGTGACTTTTTCTATATTTACCTGATGCTTTGTTATATTGCTCGAACATTATTTTTAATTGACGTAGTATATAATGATGGCTCCTATTGTAAAATCAATCCATAAACGTGTCTATTCCTGGAGTTAAAGCGTGTTTTTAAATTTGTCCGTGAAAAATATTCCATTAAAAGTCAGCCCTTAATTTTTTCCATCCAAAAAATGAAAGAATCAAATTAATAATATTACCTGTATTTTAATTTAAAAATGAAATATTATTAATACTACTATTCAAAAAATATCACCTTGGGCAATTTTTCATTTTTAAAAATAAACAATAAGATGAGAATGAACATTCTGAGTAATAAAAACCGAAACAATGAGAAAAATTTCTCGAAAACCACCAAACTTTAATTGGGTAAAACAGATGGATATTTATGTAAATGTAAAGGGTAAAAGAATACATCTGTAACCTAATTTGGAGGAAGTATATTGTGATTGATGAACTTGTAGTGTATTTCGATGTATCTACTTAAAACAAATCCTCACCAAAACTATTTACCACATCTTGAAGCTTACTTACCAAAGTTTCACATTCTAATGGAAGTCTGTTGATTAAAAATGTATGTTGTTTTGTGTGGAATCAAATTGGATTTCATAGGTGCGCCTCTGTGCTAAAAGCATTCACGGGCAGTCATTTAAAATGAACGTGCCATGCAATTTTCAGAAAAATGTTTATGTGGAGGCAAAAAAACTATATATACACCACTTTTGAGATTGATATACATTCACTATTTATGTTATTAAATTGTTTTATTTTCAAACTTTACCACTTTACCTGAAAGTGTTTATTTGAAAAAATATAAACACACAATGGAAGCGGACAATTCATTAATCAATAAAACTGCTCAATTTTACAAGCACTATTTTTTATTTTATGTAATCGCTCATTTATATTTACACAAAATTGATTCATTATTGTTTCTCTAGAGATCTTTTCTCACAAAAAAAGTTATATAGTTTAAGCGACATGCATTTCAGTAATGAACGCCATTTTGTCATTCGATGATTTTAAAATGGACGAGCGCGGCTGTATTTATACATCGAGGAAAGTAGCTCTCCGATTACGACATCCAGGGAAATCAATTTGAACGTAGGATTCGTTTAAGCTATCCCTCTTTATTTTTTTTGACTCACAGTTGTTTAAAATGCGGATTTTTGTCATCGATTTTATTTTTGGATAAATAGTATTCAGACCACATCGCTGCTGGAATTTCATTCTAACATTGCAGATTTCGACGAAAATTCATTACAATGATTTTTCAATGGCTATAAATAAAAAAAATATTAGTTTAATACGTTTTTAAATGTGTTATTTTAATGTGCCGTTCTACTAAGTAAGTATGAAGCTTCATTTCTTTGTCATTTTATTGACTCATACATAATGTTATTATATGATAAAAAATATGTAAAACAATTTTTATCGGTCATTAATGATATTGACTGAAGTTGCTTGGTAGAATTTCAATATCAATTTTTAATTGTTGAAACTTTGTGAGACTCCTCCCCATGTTTTGTCACTAACGACCCTGGGTTCGATTTTAGTCATCGTCAGTTCAGAGTCACTGAGTGTCAGTTCTATTGCATCCATGTTATAGAATATCTGAAGATAATAGGCGAAACTTCGAAAGGTCGTTAATGACAAAGCATGAGGAATTGCTCAAACTTCAAAAATTCAATTTTCATCTATCAATGATCCCGGGAAATAATTCTTGCTTACGATTTTATAATAAAAGATTAAATATTGTTTGTCGTATATCAATTAATGTATCTTATTTATTTATTGATAATGATGGTGACGGAATAAAAACTGCTCTTGGTATTAGGATGATTCGGGTTGTATATAATTCTTTCGAGATATAAATGTTGATAAGGTTAATTAACATTTTTTTTCAATTAAATGATTTTTGTAATTATTGTGACGACTTTAATAAAATTGTAGAAACAGTCGCAATAATTGTGTTATTTTTAACAAAAAGAAAAATCGTCCAAATAAAACATGACACCTTATCTTGATTGTGTGAAAGAAGTGGTAAAAATAATGAACATTTTATGACACTTAGAAATTGGGCTTTTTCTGATCGAAAAACTTTTCCAGTCGATAATGTAGACTGTAATAATAACACACTGCTTACTCTTTTATATGCATATGTATATTTCTTCTTATAAAAATAGTCTCGCCTCACTGTAAACTATTTTAGTACAGTGTCAATCGATAAACTTACCATAAAAATGGTTTTTGTATTCCGAGCCAATGTAAATAAAAACACCTTTTTTATCATACCCAGTAGGATATAATATGTCTGGGTTATAATAATCTTGTTTGTTCAGTTGTATCAGCCACTATGTGTTGACAGCGTATCCTGATAGAAATCCTCTATAAACTACGTCAGAATATAATATTATTTTTATAAGGAATGATTATTTCTACGTTTACATATAAATATAAATATGACAAATCTTCTTCTATTAATTAGTGTATTCCATTTAAACGCTAGCAATCAAATAATTATCTTAAATATACGATTCAAAAACATTACATTTGTTTTAAATTTTAAAAATAATACTAAACCATAACTACACGTGTAAAAATATTTTACTTGCACAATTTACACTACATTTTCTGATTTCTTTTAGTATCTTTTATGATTCCAAAATGTCTTATGTCACTCTTTCATTTTTTATTCCCATTCTTGTTCTTCAATATTTTGGGAACATTTTACAGCCGCAATTTATCAACTAGAAATACCCCAGACAACAGAAATAATTGTAATAGTAAATCAAATCGAATTCGCAACTAAGTTTTATTTGACTATATTATTCAATTGAATAACCCGATTTCAAAGATTTTTTCATGTACTCTAAGTTTTAACTTCAATAAATATCCACATGATATGTCGTATAAATTTTAATGAATATTCCTTTTTTGTTGAAATAGTTTTGAAATTTTTACTGCTTTTTTCTTGCTTAATTTTGCCGCCTATTTCCTGACAGTAAATATGTATTTTGATCAATGTAATATAACACTTATAGGTTAAGTTAACTTGGATGTGTAAAAACTTCATCTAATAAAATGCTATTTTTTAAATTTTTAGTCGAAAATTATTATTATAACAAAAACATCTTTTACATACACAATAGTAACCGCTATTTTTGCGAAATAGTGTGCCTTGATAAATTATTAAAAAGCTTACAATATACAACCATCATTCTTTAGTAAAGTGCAATCCTTAATCTTTCATTTTATTTTTTTTTCGTTATATTATATATTTATGACTCAACATAAGGGACAGTCTCAAAAATCATTTATTCAATAGAAAATCCATAAAAACTTTCACTGATAATTCATCCGTAAACGTTTTATATTGATTTGAGCAAAAAAGTTTATGTCATCATCTAATTATTATTAGAACAAACGCTTCAGAATTCTAACGAGTTAGCTAAGTAGTTTACAAAAATCAAAACTGTAAACAACGACTTTTGCATAAAGCTTAAATAGAGGTATAAAATATTGTTCATTAATGTCAATATTGTATAAGCTCTGACTCCCGGAGTTGTAAGTCAAGCCGGGCCGCAAAACTTTGAAAGTTTAGAGGTATGATTACATTATCATTTGCGAGAAATCTTGAGAAGCTTTACTGAGGAGAATAGTTCCCGAATAAAGTACTCATTAGTCAAACTTTAGTGCTGTAATATATTTTGCAATTATTTGGAGATTCCCAAAGATATATTAATTACGATTATACTTCATCACAATAAAACACTACTTGTTGATGATTAAATTAAGATTATCTAAATCCATAAATTTTCACATTTAACCAAAGCCAAAAACATACAGTTTCATCCATAAATAAACATCTACATGATATACAACATTCATAACCGAATTATTTTTATTAAAAATAATATTTCTCTCTTATTTGTCAATATCTTAAATTAGATTAATATTTCATCAAACAATTTCAAGTTTGAAGTTTTAATACAAAAACATTTTGTTTTGATAAAAAAGTTAGATCCTTTGATAACTTTCTCGGAAAAAGATCAGATATACTTTTAACATGACTTTTGAATATCGTTGTGATACAAGCTGTGATAGGGATATAAGCGTATGTAACTGTTTACGTATAAATATGGCAGGCACTCTCAAATAATCTTATAATAATATCAAAGGATGAAAAAACGATAACATCTACTTCCTCTGCATCTGTTTAACTCATCCTCTGATATTGACAGGCTTCACTCAAATATTTTGCCTTAACGCGTAATTTAAAACTCTGAAGATCAAAATAGATTCCTCACAGAGAAGCGGAACAGACACCATATCAAAAAAACTGAATTCCGTCCTCATTATCATGTATAAGGCGGTGAAAACAAACCAAAGGCGTGCCGAACCGGAAGTTGAATGATGCAATTATTATTTCCCTTTATGGTTGACATCTGGCATAAATCATATTTGATGTGACTTTTCATCGAGTAAAAAAAATTAAGTTGCATTGCATGACATTCAAAATTTTGTGAGTTTAGAACCCAAAATTTTTGTTCCATTTGCCTATAACCTTCAGTCATAAATAATATATTCTCATTTTTAAAAAAAATCCATGTTCAGAATCATATCAAGAACTTTTAATTTTTTTATCTTTTGATTCAACTGCAGTTTTCAAGGTAATCAATTCATACAACAACCCTCTAATAATATCATCTGAAAATCCAATATCATATTTGATCGACATTAAAAAAATTTCAATTTCAATTCGGCATGTCAATTTTTTGAATAATCATAAAAGTAACAAATAAATATTCTGTACAATATTGCACAGTAAACACGGATATAATAATAATCCAAGAAGAATATACAAATATCGTGCACATCTGTTCTTTTCCAACTAAAAACAATTCATGCAGATAAACAAAGCTTATAAAACTCACTTAAGGCATTGAAACTACATTTCTTAACACTTTTTTAATGTTTTCAATAGTATCTTTTGAACAAATAAGGAAAAGGCGGTTGATTTATAACACCCTTAATATTTACCTTAGTGAAGCGAAATGGCTGAAGAAAATCGATAATTTTAAGTATCCATAACGCCTTATTTTTTGACCATTTACTCTAAATATTATTGTAAGTTTTTTGGTTTATACACGCTTCAACTTACAAAAAGAAAATTAGAAATTAATATCTGGAAATCAATAGATATCAACTATTACAAAGGATTCTTAACAAACAAACTAATATATGTCGGTCACCATTATTGAATCCTCTGACTGATGTCTCTTTGTTTTTTATAATGGACCATATCCGTACCATATGTAAACTTATTAATATAGCCGCCTTTTAGTTTCATTTACAATCGTTAGTTTTATTGCGAACAGGAAACAAGCTAGGTCGTTAAAACAGGAGAGAAGATGTATTGTGTACCTTTTCTACACAGCTGTATATATTATATATGAGCAAATGTTAGTTTAACCATAGTTCTGACGATGCATGAGCCGAAATAGCTATCAACTATATTTAATAAAATAATTTTGTAGAATTAAAATAAATTGCTATTTTTTCACCGTGTTATAATGGACTTCTACCAAGTGAATGCCAATTCAATCAATAAATCAAGAAATTAATATTGTTTACAGGTGATCATTTAAAAATTACACTGATATTAAAGAAAGGGAATACATACCTTTCTTGATATTTCATTTAAAATTTGAACAAATAATAATAATGTTAGCTTTTGTCCCGTTTCAGACATGAAATGTAAGATCGCTTCCTTTTACATCACCAGTATATATCCCGTAATAAATATATTCAACTTTGCGGCACTTTTATGGCTCGCAGCCGTTAGTTTCAAGTGCTGCCACAGTCGCCATTTACCCTTGTAGAACATTTTTCTCGCATATTTATTTCGTTTACCCCTTTCGACCCTCTTTTGCATCGTCTTCGAGAAATATTTATGTCATCACCTGGAAAATATTCCATTTTCTCCATTTTATTATTGTTCAGTGATGTGTCTCAAATCCTGTGAGAATATTTTACATTTTCTGCCACACGACAGTCTTATCGAGAAAGTTTTCACTTCTCTTATTCCTGAAGAGATGGATATTTTTCAACAAAGCATAAATCACGAAACATTTACACATCGATTAATATATGGATAACATTCCGTATTAAATTCATTTTATTCTATGACCATCTGTTTGAAGCCAAACTTTCTTTTATTACACAAAAGAAAACACAAGTAAATATTTCAATATGTGCTTTATATTACAGTCACAAAATAAAGACAAACAATTCTTATCACTTGCGCTAAGCCATGCGATTATGTTAAATAGATGAATACAGAAATGACTTTTCTTTATCCAGGCCAAATAACTTGATGAAAACATTTTGAGCAAAATAATTTAAGCACTCCCACACTTAAAAAATAATGTCGCAATCTACTACGACGTATTTTCAAATACATGTTACGTTGTTTTTTTTTTTTTTTAATTCTAAATAATCTGAAAAAAGTACGCATTTTGTTACCGTTATATGAATAAATTGATATTAAAGACAATGCCATGTGTCTGACCAGCTATGTTTGTTTCACAAATACATCGACTTTTTTGATAGAGCTACTATATAACCAATTAAGATCAACTTCTGTCAGTAAATATATGAATTACCGTAAAACTTTCGCAGTGTTTTATATTTTTTATCACACTCAATGCTCACTTGTCTTTTTACAACAGTTGATGTTGTTGGGATGCCACCTAATTTACTATATTTACCAACTTATAGATTTTTAAGCCTATAGAACGTCAAAAGTTTTTTCAAGATTGTAACGTAGAATACAAGCATTTGTAAAGTATGCTCCTTCGATAATGATTGTTCATACCAGCTTAATATAATTCCATTGTTCAACTAAAAATCTGTACATCTTCATTTAACTGTAAAATACATATATTCATTTTTACAAATAAATAATATCTTAAAGTTATGGTATTGTTGAGTCACAATTCCATATTTTTTAAGTAACATGAAAAAGGAGATAATTAAAATTTATTAGCATATTTGACATGGTTCTCTCAAAGAATTTACTATTTTTATTGTGTGCAAAAGCTATTGCGAAGAAATATCAGCAATATAATTGTGTGAGGTGATTATATTTTCATTAATTTTATTTTCATAAGTAAATTTTTATTATTGCTTTTGACGTGATATTAAAAAATTAAATAATGGGATTGGAACTCAACAGTACCATAACGTTAAGATGTTATTTATTTGCAAAAATACATGTAATATTTTCATTACACATACACTGAGTATTGATAAGAAATCAATTTTGTAATTGAAATGAATAAATTATTTGAAGTCATCTTTAATTTTCGATAAAATTATATTATTTTCACTTCGGACTTTGTCTCGGTTCATTTCCTTTAAGCCAAAGAATAACAATGAACAATTTAAATACATCTAACCATTCAGATACTCAGATTGAAAATGAGTCGCCAGTGTTTTTGTGTTTTAATGAACTTATTTCTCCTTTGTAGGTCTTACACTAAAGGTTTAATAATTCTTTTTTGTCTAATCTTCTATGAAATTGTAAATAGAGGTATCAGGGCACCAGGATCGGTGAGGTATGTAAACAATAAGATCCGCAGGTTTAACGGATGCAAACAAACTAAACTTCAGACGAACGCTTCCATACTTCTAACACAAATATGGACACTCTATCACCGAAATAAATATTTGCGTTTTGCCTCAACTCAGTATAAACATTTTGAACATAAACATTCACATAAATAACTCTTTGCTTCCTGTCCCTTTCTCTAATTTATAATTTCGAATTCTGTTTCGCATTAGTCAGCCTTAAAAGTCTTGTTTACGAGACGTAATACTATAAACACAGAAAGTCATATTTGCATAAGTTTTCATCCTGAAAATTTTCGTAAGATGGCGCTCAGTAACAGGCATAAATATAACGCGCTTCGTGTAGGGAAAAAGTGGTAAATCTTGTGTGAAAATATTTTTAAATAATTTATTATTTTGATCTTTAATGCCAAAATACATGTATGTTTATTTGAAACATAGGATAAATAGTCATTTAATCGGTGATTCAATACGATAATAGTATTACATATATTTATAGATATTTCCTATCATATTATATATACACATAATCTATTTGTTATTATTTTTCTAAATCAAACATAGCATCTGATTTTGGTTCTTTACTGTTTCGCATGTCAATTAAGAGAAAATAAAATCTCATGAACCAAACAATGCTGTGTATAATACAATATGATAGTTACACAAAATTGACATCGCGAGTTTTTTTAAGTTATCTTCTTGTATCAACACTTAATGTCAACGAAAAGGTTCCAAAGTAATTCCCACCGGATACGAATACGGATCGAAAATACTAATTCATAGAATTATTCATTCGTAAAATCCACCTTCTGTAAAAGTATCATTCGAAAGTGTTTTTTTCTTTTAATGGACTAGACTGAACGATTTTCTGAACCTGCTGAATATCTACAGAAACCCAAAGTGCCTTCATTCTCATATTTACCCATTTATGGTGGCAATCATAACCCGTTTAACATCACCTGGACGCGAATAGCCAAAATATTGTCAAACTTAGGAAGCATCAATATGATATCTTCATCGCATCACAAACGTTTTATTGATCAATTTTGACATTTCAAAATCTTATACATCAAACACAATATCTCAATAGCAACTGATTGCTCTCGACCTACTACCATTTTTAAATAACAATGTTTCTTATATCACGATTTATTCACTTATTCTGATTTATTTTCGCCTTTAATCAATTTCTCAGCTTAAACTGTGGACCAACTTTAATATCATCATTATGTGATGTTAATTACATATGTGTTATCATCCAACATATTCTAGTTATGCAGTTCGTGTAATAATGCAATCAAAAAAAGAAATAATTTGTAAGACAGATATTAGTAAAATAATATTAATCCTATGAAAACTGTTTAAACAGATTAAGATAGAAATTTGATGAGCACAGATAACCCAAAATTATCAGTTGCAATTTGAAAAAACATCCCTAATCTCAAGCTGGATTCTAACGAGAATAATTACATAAACTTAATTGCTACAAAACTTCATTTATTTATTCTAAAGATAAAAGCTGGAATCTTATTTATTATAGTAAAAAACTTTTTAAAACTTTACTGAGCATTTTTATATTACTAGAAGTTACACCACTAAATAATTATTTGTGCCGAATTTTGAATATAATTTTTAAACTTTCTGAATACTGCCATTATTGCTTTCGTTTATTTTATCCCAGTATAATGGAATAGTTTTATATGAAATATGGTGTTTTTATATACAAAAAAAATATTGACGTCGTAATTCTATTTTACATAATTCTCACTATCTTTTTCACCTTCTTACTAACACACATATCTTCACTTATCTGTAATATACTATAAAAAATTAAAAACCCTTCTCAAACGGCATACGATAGCGATGGTAAATTTTTAAATGTTTTTCAGGCTGCCATTTCTTTGTCTGTTTTTTAAAATAATCAACTATTGGCTGATTTTGTTTTTAATTTTTACTGATATAACATTTTTTATCTTATGTGTCGTAAATAGATGGATTCAATATTAAATGTTATATGAAGCATGGTCTACGGCAAAGTTTTCAGCTTATAACACTATTATTTCCTAGGAACTTAATTTTTTGAGTCAACCATGACGTTCGGTTCACGGTGATATTTCCAATATTCAATTATATCTTGCATCAAATTAGCGCCTTGTAAATGACAGCTCCAGCGTCTTAATTTTACCGCCAACTATCCTAGATTAACCAGCTTATATGATTAAAAATTTATTTACATCGACTATTTCATCTTCCTATCAGTAAACCACGTGTACAATTAATTATATAATAGAGAAAAAAAATTAGTCTTCAAAACTATGCATCATTACTTTTTAAAATTTCTTTGAAGTGTACTTTGAATAGGAAGACAAGATCGGAAAAAAGATTTTCTCAAAAGATTAAATTTTCTTCTATGTTCAATAATATAATTTGGATTGCGAAATTAATCATGGCATCTTTGTAAAGGCTGAAAAGTAGTTAATTTGTATTGTTTTTATTATAATAGTTTAATAGGAAGATAAGGCACACTTTAATAAATTAAAACGTTTTCAAATTATATTTATAACAAAATAAAATCAAGATTATTAATAAAAGAAAAATTAAAGACATTTTTTTCATTAAAATCCAGCTAAGAAGTTTTGCATAGATTTCATTTCTGAAAAATGAGTTGGGAGTTTTACCTTTGTAGATTAAAATTATATCCGATAACAATAAGTTTTCCAACAAAAATATTATTAGTGGTGCTAAATGAAAATATATGTATCGGAGAAATGTATAATTTGACTACATGTATCAAGCTTTAAGCAATTTTGATTTGACTCGTTCGCGATACACTTTGAGAATATATCAACAATCAATCAAGGTTTTGGTGGGGTTGAATAATAACGCCTGGTACGTGGTACAATCTCCATTATATTCTTGCTTAAGTGGCCTGTGTTATTCACAACACTGTGCATCTAAATTCTAAAGTAAATTCTTGGTGATAAAAAACATTTTCAGCCTTGGCTTTATACATATGAAATATTAATATTTTATTTCAAAACAGTATTTAGTTAACCAAGCAAATTTCAATGATAATAATCAAATGAAGGCCTCTCATCGATCTTTTCTTTTTAAGCCAATATGCAGTACACTGGAAGTGATAGGAAAAAAAGAGTAGCACATATATTGTCATTAGTAAACAAAATATTCAAATCAAAACACTCTTAATTGTACAGTTATTAATAATACACGCGGGTAGTGAATTTAATTTCATTATAATTACGCTTCACAAAAAGCATTTGGTTCTGATATTTTTACCAAACTTTGTACCCTGGAAGATAATAATAGGTGTTAACTCAGGTCTATTTGTCTTATTTATGACCTGTGCCAAAGAGCCAACAGAATACCTGTATTTGGTTTTAAAAACTTTCTCACCGTTCAAATAATATTTAAACTCAGTTAAGGGGAGATCTGATCATGGCAATGAAAAGCTGTGAATCGAAGTGCAACGCATAAAAATTATTATAGAAACCATACAATGTGGTAGTGATCATCAATATTGTAATGGCATTAATTCTCTCGTATTATCTGTTTCATCGATGCGAAAAAAAACCTTTCATCGATCCATTGTTGATATGATGATGATATACCCATATTTCCGTAAAATTGATTCATTGGTTATCAATACAAGCCGTAGGGCTGTTTTTTTAACTATCGCCATAAATAACCATCTTGTCATTACTTTGATGCCTCCTTTCCAACTCTTATATTTCTTCTTCTCTTGCAATTTCCACTTTAACAGAATTCAAAGTCACAAATGGAAAAGATTTATCAAATATATTTTTAAGACATATTTTAGAAAAAAAAACAATTTTAAAGAAAAAGTGAGTCATTCTCACCGATAAATACGTAACCATGCGTATAAATTTTGTAATTTTGTCGGGAAATTTGTGAAAGACATGTATATTTTTATTTTAAAAAAGAAATTTTCTTCCTATTATGCAATCATTTAACCAGTTTCTGGAATTAGTAAAACAATTGATATATATATTGAATGATATATTTATTTATTAAATAGGCATAAGGGAAGGCAATAGGAAAGCTTTATTGTATTGCTTAATAATTAAATTATAATTCCTAATAAATTGCTTTATTTTCTATCCACATGTAGTCATGTTTCCTTCTCTTAGTTTCGAAACCAAGCTGTCAGGCGTTTAATTTTCAGTTGCTTCATTTAAAAACCTATAACATCCAACAATAAAAAACACACTAACTTATCATCAATTCCAAAATAAATGCTATTGCGTGAGTGCTTTTCATATTCACAATAATTGCTGAAAACTTTCTAATAAAACAGTATACTTGGCAAATAATAAAGTTGAGAAACAAGGTGGGCCGCAATCTAATTAGTGCCCATAAGTCAGTTTTATCGACTCTGCAATTACCACAAGCCCATTTGCATTTTTAATGCAGACACCTTAAATAACTGCCTCGAATTTGAAACCACTGCCTTTAAATTTCTTTATGGCAAAAACGTAATCAAAATTTATGCCTTTTGTAGCTAAATAGTTCTCACTGCCAACTCCCGACGGAGAAAGATTTGCGAAAGTTTATCAAATAATCGACTCAATTATATTAAGCACTTATATTTTTCTTGGAAACCCATTAAAGAATAAGGTAATTAATCAGTTGGCTCTGCAATTATTAAAAATAATAATGATAGATAAAATAAAATATAATCAAAACATGAATTGGTCGATTTATCTTAATTTAGCTTCATACTTATACCAAATAACAAAAAAATCTTATGTAATATAAATCTTATGTTTAGTACCTCAAAATGATGATTATTAAATTATACTTGTAAAGTGTATAGTCTGTGGGTACTCTGTGTTTGTTTTGACAAGTTCTTGATAACGCTTTTGATATTTTATGTGAAAAAAACGATATCTTACATGTACTCCTAAATTTGTGTGAAAGATATTGAATCAAATCATAACTAATCCGAGGAACTTTACCCATATTATGCATATATTATATCTATCACCAGCAATAATACAGTTTATAGTGATTCATCTGTATACTTTTACTCCTGCATATTTTTGTCATGATATCGTTATCTTTCTTTATATGGTTTTTCAAATTTACCTTAATTTAGAAATTTGGTTTTTATGGATATGTTTAAGATATAGCGAATCAAAAGGAATATTCTGAAATAAATAATCGTTTTAAATACCTTCTCCATCGCGCGCACGATATCGCAAATACAATTCAAAGGCTTATCTAAATCATTAATCGAATATTAAAACAATTAGGCTCATAATTTCCTATGCACAGATTCGTGATTCTAATCACCGATAACCCACTAATTTACTCCCACACATTGGCGCACTGATAATTGCAAAACATATTTTAAAATAATATTTTAAAAATGTTGAATTTCTCATTGAATACAAAGATAAAAAATTTTGTCCGCTATATTTAATATAAAACATTATTTATAAGAGTATTACGGGACTGATTGGAAGCCTATTTCTTATATGGATACTATTATACAAGTGACTTAAACGATACTACATAAAAGTGTTGTCACCCATTTAAACAAAAATACAAAAAAAAAAAAAACTACATTTGGAAAGGCAGATTATTTATTGTAATTTTGTGCTAGTAGTACCTGTGCACAGTGCGACGTGAACGTCATGAGGTGTATGTTGTTACCCAACGCACTTATTAAATTTCAATTCAACAATTGTAGAGCTTTACCAACAATTAAAATTAAAATAAATCACACATCTTCTTCTAACTTCATATATATAAATGGTCATGGAGTATAAATTTATTATTATATTGTCCTCACAATTTTTCCCCGTTATTCACAATGTTCATCCCCGACATGATAAAAATGTATGTACTCCCATGTTGTTGACAGTTTTCTCATCTCGGCTTCAAGCGCTGAGTAAATTACAAAGAAAACCTAATGTATATGGCACCCCATTATAGTGGTTGTTCACCATTCGATCGCTTAAATAATATGAAAACTTTCTGTCTCACTTCCTTGGTATTTTAGAAAGATCCTCCAAATCGTGACAGTCGAAAAACGTGTTGAAAAAGTTTAGACTGTAATTCCGGGAGATTTTTTTTATTGACGGACGTGCCGATCGGGAAATTTTGAAGTTTTATCATTTTTCGCCTGCAAAGCCATTGATGTTACAAGGCCACTTTGCGTCTTTGAAACATTATTACTTTTTTGCTAACCATTCGAGATATATTATTTTATATTTCATACGTATTTCGTTGTTTAATATTAAATAAATACTTTTAAAATCATCCATAACTTAATATATTTACAGTTTGAAAGACAAAGTAGACACAAACTTTAAGTGTTGTTTGTATAACTTAATGGTATGAATGCTTTGCAGCATCTTTTTTTTTAAGTTTTAAAATAATTTATATTCATTAAAACTACTTTGAATTTATTTTAAAAATATACATTATTTAAAACAAAAAGATATATCACGATATCACGCCATAAGCAGCGGGCATAATTGATGTTTTTTTTGTTTTTTAATATAACTGAAATATTTATTGTTATAATATTTAAATTTAAAGAAAGCTATTTCTTAATTCAATTCAGTGTCTAAGTAATAAAATACATTTTGATTGCTTTTTATCCTTAGATTAAGAATAATTTAAATGAGCTTTTTAATATAGATTATTTTTTTATGGCTGAGAAAAACACGGGAGTTTTCGCATTAAAATTTTTCATGTTCTCCTGTATAGATTAAGATTGTTATAATGATAAAAATACGGTTTTATCTTATTTCTTCCCGCTTAATCTACGTAATTACCTGTTCCAAAGCCTAATTAAATTAAATGCTTGTTGTGGGATTTCAACTTGACATTTATGAGGTAAAATGTTGACAAAGTGTTTTATTTTCTGTTTCAGCTAAAAATTAATTATATTCATGTGTTGTTGACCTTAATTATGTATAAGGAGTCAAGGTTTCCGCAACCCTTGTACATTATTGTGCCAATGGTGTGTAACTTATTTAAATTATGCACACCTTCGTTATGTAACGTGAATGTTTTTCATTTGTTTTTGTTTTTTGTTTGATCATCAACTCTCACTCTTTTGTCATTGTAATTTTTGTAATCCAATTTAATTAAACCAGAGTCGAGCAATTTGTATTTCTTAAACGTACTTACAATGTTTTTGAAAAAGTGTTCTTTTGTCTGATATTTTTTATTTTCATGAAAAACGTTTACGTTCCTAAACTTATATCATTATTTACATTACCCGTAAAGTTTTTTTAGCAATTTTCCTTGTCTGCCACTTTAAGAGACAATTAGTTTTCATTTTTTAGTCTTAAAATAAAGTGGTTTTCACTATACTTAGTTTTGAATAACTTAAAAAATATTTTTAGCGTGTAATATTATACGTATATAATACAATCTACTTATAAGATGCCTACAAAAAGCCTTGAATGACATTAATTTAAAAGAAATAATAAAGATTGAAAGACAAAGCAACTGAATTGCAAATAAAAAGGTTAAAATTTTATTTTTGTACTATTTTCAGGTAAAATTCCTTTGAATATTTTGTTACATTTGATTTTTTAGTTAACAGGCTTCAATTACATATTTGCAGTTGATATTTTTACTTTAACATCTGATATAATAAATCATCTTCAAGTTCAAGTAAGAAAATTTTATATATATTGTATTATTAATTCAAAGTATTTTAAATGGTTATAAGTCATAAAAAATAAATGAAATAAACGACATTTTTCATGAAAGCAAAATTTACCAACGCATTTTAAAAAAATCACAAAAAAAGGGAAAAGTTTTTTGTTGATACCCATTATTTAAAATTCATGAGAACGTATTTTCAGTTGATGATTTTGAATGAGATCATTCTGACACTATTTAAAAAATATATATTATCAATTTCTCTCCTGCAAAGAGGAAAGTAAATCTTTACATTTTGTAGTACCCGGCTCTGAATCCTATACGCGGGTCGCTCTTGTAGCAAACGGATGTCGAGCAATACCTCCAAGCTTTTCACCCCACCCTGCGGAAAAAACTTAGCAGGCAGCGTCTTCTGGCACGAGGCCAATACTTCCGGTTATTATGTGCTGATTTCATGCAAATTCTTGCTGCCGATGAATGAAACTTGCGGCAGTATGCTAGCAATGCAAGGCAAACTCGCAAAAGTCTAAAGTTTTTATTGCATTAAGGTTGCGAATATTTATATAAGCTTTTTGAGACAATGTACAGTAAAAGAATCCAATAAATTATTATCGGAAAAAAATCACTGGCAACGCTTAGAAAATTACAGATGCCCATGAACCAAATACAAGTTTAATTAACATTTAATATCCTCACTTAATTACAAAAATAAACAAATACACTCAAATACATATTTATGTTATATTGACAACCAATATTGGAAACTTTCGTCAAAATTGCGTCGGCATAGATACGAACTTTGCATTTTTGTGTAATAGCTCAATTAATTGTTGAGATATAAAACACTGCTTAAAACATACGATTTAAGGAAACTAAAAATCATGGTTTATCGTGTTCGCAATCGTGACTGTGAAAAACTTTTTCGATAATGCAGCTTATATTTTAATGATCTACGTCAGTGAAGAACAGGTTTTTGTTTGATTTTCCAGCCAAAAAAATTATGTGTTAATTAAATTCATTTGTTAAAACAATGAACCACATCAATTTCCACACATAAAGGCAAAACCGTTTCTAGTGCTGCCTGTAAGCAGTAACAATACATTACATAAGCTGTGAGATTGAACTATGAATACAGATACAGCGAATGATATTCTGTCCAATTGCTTCCATGTCTCGCATTTCGTTGAATGGTATGATATATTCAAAACAGTAAAAAAA
Source organism: Himalopsyche japonica (assembly GCA_028555115.1). NCBI lineage: Eukaryota > Metazoa > Arthropoda > Insecta > Trichoptera > Rhyacophilidae > Himalopsyche > Himalopsyche japonica. The sequence goes on from JAHFWJ010000015.1 coordinate 3,215,866, forward strand.
TAATTTAGTATAATTTTTAACCGTACTTAGTAGAATTGAAATCAATTAGCTACTTTATATTCTTTTCAAAATATCAGCGAATTCATATTTCATTAGATTTAATAACCGCTTTCCCCCAAAACTAAAAATAAGCTTAGTCGATACACTTTCGCCGTATTAAAACTTTTTTTTATCAACAACATAGTAATCATTAATTTTTCTTAGTTAAAATCTTTTAAAACTTATCATTCAAATGTTTCTTAAAAAAATTTCCGAAACCATTTTTCAAATTTAGAATTTTCAAGAATTTTATATTAATTTTTATGGCTATACATATATAAGTAATGTCTTTTGTTCATTTCGCAACACTATGAAGCATATCATGATATATTTATCTAATAAAATTCTTGGTCAGTCACTTTTCTCGGATTTGTCACAAAGTACTTAGTAGTAGTAGTAGAAATGGCCAAATACAATCATACCTCCGCTATGTGTTACATTTCAGATAAAATTTTGTGGAATAGATGAAATAAATATTAGCATCTGTGTCTTAAGAATCAGATAATAAAAAAAAATGAACAGTTGTAAATGCATATTATTAATATACTAAATATTTTATATGAATCTTCCACTTAATCACAAAATTGAACTATTATTATTAAACGAGAATAAGTACTCATGTTAATGTCTTAAAATAAATATTGATAATGATTGATTAAAAATTTCTGGGATAACTTTCTTGTCGATTGTTATTTTTCTTCACCTAGTGGTTGTATTGCTACACCATATATATGTTTTTTATTATCTGAGTATATATATATTTATATGTTAAATCAATATATGTGAATGTATATTAAATTGGAAGAAAAACGACATTTTTACAGTTTTTTTTTTATTTAGGTATGTTATTCATACGGTAGATTTTTGCTTGTCACCAACTCATATAAAAAGGCAATCATAATATAGAATCACGTATAGTAAGCAAAAACAAAAATATGGGTATGATTTAGGATTCAGCGAAATAATAAAATTGTTTTTTTCAAGAAGAAAACACTTAAGCTTAAATTTATAATAGTATTTTAAAATTTCTATCTCATCATATAAACGTCTGCAGTTAAAAGCTAAGTTATCGCTTGAACATTTTCACTGAGAAAAAAACATCATAAAAAAGAAGAAATCTTATCATTTTCAGCATTAAATGAAAATTCATGAACACGTGGTCTACCATAAATATCATTTAATATTAATTCCGCGTTTAAACTTAACTCAAGCGACAAAGATTTTACACTGGAAAACTTTTATATTTTTAATATGCTTTTCGTGGCTTTTGTTGCAAATTTATCGATTAACAGTACATGTTCTGAATACTAAAAGTTTTGTTTTACATTTCGTTTTTGGAGTATTTAGCAAGCTTAATAATTCCAAAATAAAATATTTTTCGCAACTTTAACAGTCTTTAGCATCATTTTAACTGGTGAAAAACACGTAAAAAAAATACATAAATCATATTTTCATCCTTGACGAATCCCATATGACTAATATTTATTGTTGGTTGAGTAACTAAATTTTAAAAGAAATAAGATTTCATTAGATTAGAACATTTATTTAAAACACGTAGTAACATTACACAGATATGCCAAATTATTATACTTATATTTAATTAAATTTTTTTTATGAAAATGAATTGTTCTATGTTCTACATACTATTCATTGCCGAAAATAAAATTATTAATAAGATTGTTATTGACTTAATAATATGTCATACATGATATGCTACATCTCTTACATAATTACTCCCATCCCTTAGAAGGAACGCACACGCGGAAGATAGGTTCTTCTATTGTAGATCGCCGTACTAAGCGAAATCGTATTAAGAGAGACTAACAAATGTGTGAAATATAGTGAATAGGTTTTTTTAGACATTTTTGACATTATGGTTCTAAAATTTTATATGTCTTTATATTATTAAAACTTCATTTTACAAATAATAAAAATATGTATTTGAAATAAGAAAAATAAACCTTGAACAGTTGTGAAATTATAAGCAGTAATTGGGTTATCAGCTGTCAGGATTCAACGAGTAATAAATACGGTGGGCAACGAGAGACTAAATGTCTGATGTATTGTCTATATATTTCAAGTTATGTTTGTTGTTTGAAATGCGCAGTTTTATTCCCGGTATACCCTTACCGTTATTCTTAGAATGTCGCACAGCTGTGTGAACATCTACGAAACGTTGAAACATTTTTTTCCACCGAAATTGAAACCGTGTTAAACCGAAACCGTGCTAAGCGAGTATCGTGTTAAGCGAGGGTTGGGTGTATATCTTTTGACGAAATATCTTCAGAGTTAATTCATTTAAGAAATAAAATCATTACAACATTCATTGAAAGTCGACATTCATCAATCTATTTTTATTTTGATAATTAGCAGATTTCAATTATTTTTAATTTTTAATTTTGGATTGTGTCAAAAAAGTTTTTTACACAATTTATTTTTTGTCACTGGATGATGTACGATAAAGCTTTATATTGTGGATACATACACTTGTATCATTTTTTTGTCTATCCAGCCTTAATTAAGCAAAAAGAATTGAATGTAAATTCACGCTTTATAAATGAATTCAAAAAATTTACATTTAAGTCATCACCAAGCTATATTTTACGATTGATTCTTTTAAAATTACTCAAAATTATTCAAACGAGCATTTGGTACATTAGGTTTTCTACTACCGTAATTTTGCGCAGGCTTTTATGGAAAAAATATTCAATTCTCCTCTTTTAATGTATTCTAATATTTGTATCAAATACATTCAATGGACAATATAGGATTGAGAGCAACAAATATTCAATTCAAAGATTTCTGAAAATGTTTCGAAATATAATGTTATATTTTCTCGGAACATTGGTATATTTTAACTGTGAAAGATAATATAACTGGATGATTGATTCAATATTTACGTCAATAGACTTTCATAAAATGTGTATATGTATATATTCGATGTATGGAGTTATAACTAAAATCAACGACTAATTAACCTGTCCCTTTTTAAAGAATCCATAAATAATATACATATATAGATTTGCAATGATTTCAAATATTGTAATTTTTTGCACGGTCATTGATGATTGTAACAAATATGTATATTACTTGATTACGTGCGAAATTGGCTATTAGGAAATATATATCGGTAAAAAATATCATCACTTTTTCACACTCATGTACTAAAATGTTTCCTAAAATATATTTTTTTTAATTTTCCTTAACTCAAAAACGTTTTAAGATATCCATAGTACCAATGGTAAAATCGGCTTCGACGCAACAAGTTAGAAAAACCGTAAAAAATATGGAATGGATTTTTTCTATGTTTCGTTATTATCTTTTTTTTACAAACTGTCATATTTCAAATTTTTACACTTCTCTTCAGTCATCTCCAAAACGACTTGACTTTTTTGATTGATTCTATTTTCTTGTGGCGTTGCGATACTGTGAAGTATTTTACGTTCGGAAATAAAAATAAAATTTCACAATACCCTAAAACAAAGACAATGAAGAAAAATAGCTTAAAATTATTCATCATTAATGTTTTATAAAAAGTGATGACAGTGACGAGACAAGGAATTTACAGTTAATCTAAATTGAAATTTATCGTTTGTAAAATATTGTTACACATCGTATTTTAGATAGATTTGGCGTTAAATTTCAATTCATTAACATAAAAATTGAAATACTCATTATTCCGCTTTATACGTCACATTTGCTATCACAGTGGAATATCAATTGTCAAATATGGTTGAACTGGTGACAGTTTGGCTTTACTATCATATTTGATCAGATATTGACCCCATAAAAATCTTCTCATTTGAAATTTCGTATAGAAAATACTCCTTAACCCTTAGCCGGAAAATTATATCTTACCGAGCGTAGGCATTTAATTTCCATTTTAATTATGAAATTAATCAAAATTAATTTCCCTTAAATAACAAGGCATTGTATTCCTTAGGTCTAACCTCCCGTGCATTGGCTGGAATTGCACCGCACAGTAGTTATCCCACAGTCACAAAAGCGACAAACAATACCGTCACGCACCACCGATTGAGGGACTCGGCCCGTGAGACCCCCTGCCTTCAGACAAGATGTGTCCAATGTCTGTTCTCGAGGAACAGCTTAACGAGTGCCATTGTGCCCGGTCCTTTGTTCCAGTTGGGTTACGTCATTCTCTTATTCTATCTCCTCACTTTTCGGTCGTTAGGTACCTCGCCAAAAGTGCCCGCTGCCTAATATCTCAGTATTTCTAAGGTAAGCTGCCTACTTCTTGGGTAACCTTTTCAAGTGTATGATAATTTTATAATTAGCTGCGGCAGTGAATTATCGGAAAGTTCATTTTCATATTAAAAGCCTAATACAGTGAATTGTTTGTAATAATATAATGAGGGGTAAATCACGTTTATGTAACATATTTTGTTCATTTTCAAGTTTATCAGTGAGTTAAATATATATTTTTATGTATATCTTAAAAATAAATGTTTTGAACTGCAGCTCACAGTAATGTGCCGAAATTCTGATGATATAATTTATTTCTATGAGCAAACCAAAGTTTGAGTTATTATTACGACATGAGCTGGAAATTGATTCTTGGAGCAAATTTTCACAGTCAAATCATCTTTCATCCTTCTCAAAACAATCTCTGAATCAGGACTGTTCAAATTTTGACAGTTGTCGTAAGCAATACAATAACTATGATACAAAGATACGCAAAACCATTTGCATGTGGTTTGTTGATGATATACCATAGCATTATAGGCAGTACTGGGCACCAAATAAATTTATTATGAAAACAAGAAAGCTTCTGTTCTTCTTCCATCACTTTTATCACAATTGTCAATATCCCACGATAAGAAAACAAAAGATGTTAATTGTACCCGCATATAATAATTTCACTGTAAGTGATAGAATTTGCTTCAGATAATTCGTCTTACATAGTTACACAATTAAATTTTATCACATCCATATGAAAATTCGACCTTCAAATCAATATATGAGCTTTTATCCAAAGACGTGGAATGTACAGGACGGTTGGCTTTCTACCCGTCCTTTCCAAATACTAATATTTATCTCTATTTTAAAAAAAGTAATATTGAATTTTATGCTGAAGGATTTTTGTGATTCAAACTTAAATTTGTGACAAAAAAATATCGAAAAACAATTTTAAATAATTTATTATGAGCCTTATTAAATGAAAAAATAGTTTGTGTCAGCCAAATATTTTTTCATTTGTGCTTTTTTTTAATCTAAAAGGTTAAAACTGTTTTGATCGAACCAACAACTTACCATTAAAGTAAAAGTAATCCGATAGTAGTGGAATATTTTAAAGTGCCCTTTGAGTTTTTTCTATCAATAAAAAAGCCATAAAGATACTAAAATATTGTTTAAATATTTTATATATACCTAAGTATCACGTCAGAAAATAAAGTTCAAGAAAATTGCCTCCATTAGTCTCAATTTTGAATATTTTTACGCCCGTTAGGAGGATAATGTTCTTTTTTATCAATACATTATATATTACCGTTTTTCATTCATTCAAAGTAGCTATAGAACAAAGCAGTTGACTATTTAAGCTGTAAAGTTGATGTTTTTTCGTCACACCCAATCTTTATCAATTTAAATTACGTAAAGTATTATACAATATACAAATAAACAAAATTTTACTATTTTTAAATTACAGTATTTTTGTAGTAGAGGAATTAAATGCTCTCAAACTGACTCAACAATAGAAGGCAGACATTTTTTAGCTTTCTCTAGCTGTACATAAGAGTTTTTTGAAACATTATATTCTAACACGGTGAAAAAATAGCAATGTATTTTAGTTCTACAAAATTATATTTAACAAATATAGTTGATAGCTATTTCAGCTCACGCCATCTATATTTGTTAAAAATAATTTTGTAGAACTAAAATACATTGTTATTTTTCACCGTGTTATAATGGAGTTCTACCAAGTGAATGCCAATTCAATCAATAAATTGTATTCTAATTCAACCTTGTTTTCTTTGTTATAATGTAAATTATTATTAATTAATGAAAATTATTATTAATTTATTTTATTTTAATTAATTAATAATAATTTTCGTTCAAATTTTTATAAATAGAATTATTCTATAATAATACACTTGATGATTATCATATAAAACATTAACTTTTAATTCAAAAAATATGTGAAGAATGTAAGTCATTTCGTAGCTTAACTTTATCATGAAAAAGTGTTACTTACAGCAAATAATATCATTACAACACTAGACAATAAAACGCTTTACAGTTAAATTGCAAAAGGATTATGATAATACAATCACAAAGAAACAATTTTAACGTTGAAAAGGAGAAACCTACCCATAGATTACATTGCATCTTACGTCCGTACGTACCAAAGCTATATAAGAAAAAAAACTGTATTTTACAATATTTTTCTCTAAATTTACTCTTAATTTCTTTCTGATAGCAGCTGTTAAATGGAAACGATGAAAATATCTCTCCAATAAGTCACTAATAAAAATAAATAATAATGGTATTTTCGAAAAAAATACTACGATGTACTCAATAATTTACTATGCATAAATGTATTATGTTAGCATTTTGTATGTTATTTCTATTCATTTCAAAATTCATATGATGATAAGCTTCCAAATAATACAGCGCCTACCGCTAATAAAACTATGGCGGCAAGCTTTTCAGGTGGGGGTTTTATATTTAAACGTCGCAATATTTTCGCTTAAAAAACTTCACCCGAAGCGGTGACGCATTGTTGTTTTCACATAGCCTAACCAATCTCGAAAATGGCATGCCTTTTGTTCTCGTTCTGACAAATACGCTTTTTATGTCTGTTGGTGCCCTCTATGAATGGTGCTTCGATTTATTTTGATAGCAATAAACATTAAGTTCATATTGACTAATCTTTAATAGAATTCAGAATTTTCTTTAATTATCGAGATTTGATGCACATATTTTACTGAAGCGATTAAATAAAAAATCGCTTATGATGTTTCATTCAGATATGTATATAGCAATTTATTTTATATTTTAAACATTACTACTAAATAGCGAAAACGTTGTATAAAATATTTCATGACAATTTTGTAATTAAAAGATGTCTATATAAGATTTGGCGTTAAACAAACATAATATTTTTAGTAAAATAATCAAAAGATTTAGATAGAACCTCAATTTCGATTTCAAGAAATTTTAAAATTATAGGTTTATTCACTTTGTCGGTTTCTTCATATAAATATAAAATCTCTGCTGTGTCGCTTTACTGACTGGGCTATATTTACAATAGTAAATAATATATGAGAAAGTAAATATTGAATAAATAAAATAATCTTCTCACATAGTTCATGCATCGTTGACCATTTGCAAAACATTTTATAAAATAATGACATGAACAGAATCCGTGTTTTTTTTTCATATTTTTGAGTCATATTATAATAACAATAAAAAAATTATCTCCTCATTAAAAGGTGGTATAAATCACGTTGACATATTATAAAACCAGCAATAGCTGTTTTTGTCACGCATATACCGCATTGTAGAACATAAAATGCCCGTCAGGCTTTGCTTAATTTCAAATATACATAATTCGTACCAATTTATGCTCAGGATTATCACCGGGTCAACATTGCTGCACGTTAGGGTAATCAACAAGAAAATTTTTCCCTAATTTTTTACATGTATACTTCTATAGTCGCTGCAGGAAATGATTTATTTTTTTAATTTAATTCGATCAGCCTAAACTTCATCAAACAAAAAGTCTATTACTTTGTGTTGGCTCTTATTAATCAGAACAGGGTACTGATATATTCTACAGTAAAAAAACGAGCTATTCGTTCTCATACTTTTTTCTTGTTAAAATTGTTATACGTAAAATATGTAATTATTTACTATTTTTATAACACAATCGTTCCCAGACCTACACTTATCATACTGTGACTTATTATGTTTTAGTTATATAATATTTTTTAATATGTGCCACTGTGCTTTGACGTTACACATACTTATTATTACTGATACATTGCATTTCTTAAAGGTTTTTTCTTCGATTAATTGTAATAATTTAACCTTTTAAAATGAGCAGATAAAAAGGCTTCAACAATCCACGAAATAAAACAAATAAATCTTTTTTTTTTCTTTCTTATATATTTGTAACTAAAAAATTAAATCGTATTTTAAACACACGAAAGTTAAGTGTCTGAACATTAATTATTAATTTGCAAATAGAAGTCAAGGTGCCTTAAAAGTAAAATTATCATTTTATTCAAATAAACCTGCGATTATAATAAACGAGCTAGAACTTGTTATAAATAATATAACTACACGTTCAAAGAGTCCATATGATGTATATGTAAAAAAAACTCTAACGAACTAAATACAATTAAAAAGCGTTCATTTAAACTTATTATTTCGTATGAATAAATAAGAGATACATTTCCACTTTACATTAACAGCAGGTAGGGTACATGTTTATTTTTCGTTCTTATCAAGATTTGACTTATTCTTTTATTTGGTAAATTTAAAGAGTTTTAACTATGCTGTTTTGCTTTGCAAAAATGAAAATTTATTTGTTTATACGTTTTTCAGAATCGTTCGTACAAAAATCATGACCATAAGAAAAATAATTTGCATATTAGTCGTGTGATTTAACTAGCAGCTTGTTACACGTCATTTTTTATTATAAATTTCAAAAGCATCGAAATTTCTAACGGGTGGCCTCACAAAATTACTGAAGCAGTTATAAACGACAATATTGCATGCAAGACGAGTGTTGATTTAAAAACAGCTTTTTTTAATAAACTTCGAAACAATTATTAAAGATCGAGGTTTACATATAAATGAGGATAAAAACAAATAGAAAATACCATAATTTTATTGCATAAGGCAATATTAAAACTATAATAAAACGCCAATGGATATTGTTTATAAAAAAATATAATCGATTTAAAATGGTGATAATGGCATATTTTGTTTTAAAAATACTTCAATGGACTGGATTTCCTAGGTTATACATGAAAAATTTATTGCATAAAAATATTTATTTAAACTCCAACACCTATTAGCCTTCTATAACTATTTTATTGAAAAAAACATACGAGATATGACGTAGAAGCATTTTTATAAATACTGCAGAGCAATTACAAGAAAATAAATAGCTAAAATACCCACTACCGCTAGTGGAATTTCAGAAATATCAAAGTTCTACAATATATTAAATAATACAATATATCTTAACTTTTTTTAATTTTTTGAGAAACGACATAGTTAATATTTTATATGTAAAGTTTTGGATCTTAGCAGTCTACACCACACACCAATTTTCTGGATAAGTTTTTTTTACCACAGATAGTTAATACTAAATACATGCCTATTTTTTTCCATATCTTGTGTGAAAGTCTCTCTACGTACAATCATGAACTTTTCGGTTAATTTTTTTAGAAAACAAACAATTTTTTTAACTATCTTTTCGAATCCCAATCGCAATATTCCAAAATAAATTACTGCTGATATAAACCACAAATTACGTTTTGAATGAAAGAACTGTGTCGAGGCAAAAAAATTTACTTCACGATTTGCCGGTATAAAATGCGTAAAATTTTTTCCCCGAGAGATTTCAAATAAATGCATTCTTTCTCTAAGGTATTGTTTGCTTTATAATGAAGTAGCAAACAGTATTATGTGATTCCGCTTTTATTATGCTTTTTTTTATTTTCACTGTACAATTGTAGTCCGCTTACAATAGTCCTTATATATAATACAACTACGGTAAAGATTAAGTTTATCTCTGTTTTCATATTTTATTTTAGTTTTTTGAATTGGCTGTTTCCCGACTTAAATAATTTGATTTTACTTAAGGAAAAAGTCTTGCAAATCATGTTTGCCGTTATGTTGAAAAGTGTATGGACGAAAATGAAAAGCGAGTGGTCACTTTATAACTTAATGCATTATTTTTATACAGTGTTTCAACTGTGATTCTCAATTATCATGTGTACTCATATATATATTTGAGCTACAAAATTGTCACTCTTGAGGTGTTTCATAAAATATTATATATTGTGGAAATAGTACCAAAATTGTGTTTTTATTATTTTCAATGTAATATTATAATCACTTTTAAGGTGTTAACTGTCACTTCTTGATGGAAAGGCATTATAATATTAATGACTCATAAAAACGAAAGTACCGTGTGATAGAATTAAAATCTAAATGATTGTTGATAATTTACGATATCGATCGAAGGTCTTTGATGATATTTCAATATCAAATTTGAATTGCTAAGTTTTTGTACAATTCCACATGTTTAATCATGTGGAATCACACAATGTTTTAACTATTGAAATTTGAGTATTAATAATGCTATTTTTTTCAGATTTTAAAAAACAACAATATACAGTGATGTCATTCTCATACTTTTTAAATACTCACCACATATATTTTCAGAGCTTGTTTTAAATAATAATAGACAATTTTATAATCAAGCGTACAGAAAAAACATCTTCCAAATATCTTTGGAAAATGTTTTTTGGTATCCCAAACACACAATTTAATTATGCTCGTTGTATTTTTACGGAATAATAGCGTATTTTTTAACATCTTATTATTGCATATTATTATTTCCGCTGTGTTTTCTCATTTTTCGCCATATATTTTCGCTGAGCAGGCGTTTTTCACATTATTTTAATTTTCTACTGCGTCGTTTTCTTTGAGTACGGAAGAATCAGAAAATGTAGAAAAAATCCAATTTTCTAAATCGAACCAGCCGAGCCGGGAGCAAGTAATTCTGGTGTGAACTAATGACTCGATCTGACATTTACAAACGAATGAAAAAGTGTCTTCCCAGCATATGGATGGGGTCATATACTTCATACGTAAGGTATCCGCACAGTGACGTTATAAAATTTATTTCTCTTAATCAAACACCTCACCTTAGCACACTACAAACAAGTGATCACATTATTTAAAAAGAAGTGCCTCGCCAACGAGTTTTGTCACATTCGTTAGTAGTTATTACATATGGTGACTTAATTCACACATTTAAAATCGTTTCAGAGATAGTTATAATAAATTTGTTATAGTAAATAATAACAATAAGTATAACTTATTTGAAAAACATATATTAGCTTGACTATTGTGAAATTTGAACAAAAATACGCACGCCAATATCACAAGTTATAAATAATGAATGATTTGAGTTGAACTTTCTCGCAAATTAAATGATGAAACCGATCAAAACAATATAACCTATCTTTTGATTTTCTATAAGTTCCTTCCTTTTTTGAAGCGGTTTCATTCTATACGTATCTATCGTGTAAATCGGGGTAGGTGTGTGCAAAACTATGTACTTATAATTTAATCAAATACAAAAAAATCCAAATTAGATTAGATTTTACCCAAATTAGATCAAAATTAGATACGCTACTGATAACTACAGTGACCGTAAGATTTTTTACGCTAGAAAAAAGGCTTCGGCCTTGCTTTGGTAGGCAAAATTTGACCAAGTAACCTTAATTATATCACACGCACATGGAAAACATTTCTATTCCACTATGTTATTACATCGATGGTACTTAAATATAAATTGACCATTAAAAAAGCATATGTTATATTTTATTTCCAGGGTTCAAGTTTATGTAACATGATAACAAAAATTCTTACGCTCTTTTGCAGGCCATTAAAACATTTAAATACAACTTAAATATAAACTGTTTTTTGTAGTTAATTTTTAATTTTCCAACAGGAACATCGTAAGACTGAGTTTTAAAAAATCAGTCTCATTTCAATTATCAAATACATTTCTATTTTCATAAAATTAATCCTTTACATTGAAGATACAACAGGCAAAATTTCCTTCTTTGAAGGTTTCCAGAAACTTGTAAAGAAATGGAATAGACAATTGTGTTCAACATTCTCACTTCTATTTTTTTCTCTTTAAAATAAACTTGTAAAGAAAAAAGTCACTGTTCATGTTCACTTCCAATATGAAGTATATTGGTTTCGAATTCAGACTTCAAAATAAGTTTTGTGAAAGAAGACAAAGTAATCTTCACTACGTAAATAAAAATCAACTTTTAATTATGTGAGATATAAGTCATAATATATATATTAAAAACTTTATTTTATCTGTGTTGTGGTAAGCATTACCCATATTGTATTTCCAATTCAGAAAAGCTTGCATATATTTTCTAAAAATCTAATTCATTTAAAAGTATATTAGCGAGCTTAAATTGGACATATTGCAAACTGTTTAAGCAAAACTTTATCATTTTGTTCTATATGCTGGTGTCAATCTTTTTAATAATAATGAATAATTAGTTCATTTTAATTAAAATGACTTATCTGTAGTTACCAAAAGTACTTCTAATCAAGTTGAACAAAGTGCAGGCTTGTCGATTTTTGTTTTTCATTGCTTAATACGAAAGCGCTTGATTAAAAATCGAAATCTGTGAACACTGCAACTGAATAAATGAAGTTCCGATACGTTTGTATGATAGGCTATTTATTATTTTATCAATCAAAATAAAATGGTAATTTATATCACCCTGATCCAAGCTAAGCCTGAACGGGATTGTATATACCATTTTGAGTGGATACTATTCATGGAAGAAGAAAGTGAGGAGAAATACACATAACATTAACCTAACACACATATGTAGTATACACAATGCGTAAAATTGTACAGTTTTTTTTTTTATTTTGCAGAGTTAAAAAATTATTTTTAATGCAAACATATATTAAATTGAAAAGTATTTAACAAAAAAAAGTATTTTTCCGATAACTTACCACGATAAATATTACCTATGTTTTTAAATTTAGTTTTGAGAAAATTTAGAACCAAACAGCAAGTTTAATATTCAATGGCATACTGGATTTTTTTATAATATTGTTTCAAAAAAGTGTATTTTGATTTACTAAAAAGTAAACAGACATAGTTTTGAGTTTTATTTAAATACTTTTGTCTAAATTTGAATACAGAATTAATAAAATTAATTCCAATAACAGTTAACTAGTATTGTTGTTTTTTGTAGCCATAAAAAATAATTTCATTTGCATGAGTCTATCCAATTATTATGAAATTGGTTTCGTTTATCGAACAAAACGTTATTTAAAATACAAATTGCATATAAGAGAGCATATAATTATTTTACATGTACCTTCCAATGTTTCAAATTTAATGTATTGTTTATTGTAGGAAATAATATATGAATGAATTTTAAAGGTTTTTTAAATTTGCTCCTATTTCAAAACATATTTTTTTTAGTTATTGAAAAACACCGGTAGAGTATTATAAATTACATTTTAAAAAAATACACTACATAAAATGAGGTTTCTGAGAAAAAAATAATGAGAATCAACATTTATTTTCTAGAATAAAAAATCAGACCTTACATAAAGAAAAATAAATGCCTTTACACAAATTATAATGATGTGCTTACAGCAGATAGTTTGACGCATTTTCCGTATACTTATACAAACTTACTTATTAAACAAACAAATTTAGAATACAATAGTCATTAAGCTTTTGTGTTTTACAGCCAAAGATGCGAATACTCGAACAATCAATTATGTAATTAATATTTCAATGGAGAAGTGGACCCATATTTATCCATATTTATTTTCCTAGACTTTATTGAATATATATATAATTTTAAGAAGAATATATTCATTCTACATTTCAAATTAATGCCATCATATTGTGTCAACTTTTAATATCCATTTTGGAAGTGGAACAAAACAATATAATTACAAAAAAAAACACGATAACCTATTGTCGCCTATGGCTTATAATTTTTCACACGACCAAATTATTCTTAATTGAGTAGTTTTTTCTGTTGGATAATCTGTTTTAGCATTTCATTCTGCGACGTTAAGTTACTGGCATCAGCTGTGCTTTAAATGTCTTTTTTTATATTCATAAATCATTTTTTTTTAATATCTTTGCAATACGTTGATAAGAAATAGTTATTACTTTCTTTGGGAAGATAAAAGCGATTTAACTGAAGTTAAAAATTAAATCGGGAGTTAAATTGAATTGAAATTTGTGAGCGGTATGGCATGACTTTGAGTTGGGTTGAAAATAAATAACTAAAAGCGTGGAAAACCATTAAAATAATAAATAATTTGTACCTACAGAATTTTAATTCAACTTGTTTCCTCTACTTTATCCACAAAGTCTTTTGTGTTCTATTTTTACATTCTCATAATGCTGAATAAAGTTTTCCGACTAAAAGAGAACATGTACTTTAATTCATTTTATAATACAAAAGAAACACGTATTTCATATGATCGTTTCACTAATGTAAATGATTTTGTATATTTTAATGGTTAAATAAGAAGAGGCAAATTTTTACATGAGACATATCTCATTTTAATGACATTTAAAATTTCTAAAAATCATTTTTCTGCTCGATAGCGCTCGTTAAAGATATTGAATCATGATTTAACTTTTAAGGTGTAAACTGTCACTTCTTGGTGGAAAGGCGTAATATTTCAAATGAAAAAAACACATTTTTTACTCCATACTTCTACAATATAATGCCTGCGATTAGTGAAACCGATCCTGAACAAAAATATATGGTTGAAAAAAGCACAAAAAAAAATGTGCTCTTTTTCATTTATAATATCATGCCTTTCCATGTGACAGTCGACACATTTAAAGATATGTGCTTTCATAAATTCGTCACATTAAAGGGTATGAGTGTTAAAACTATTTTTTATTATTAAAAAGATCAATTTTTATTAATTTAGAAAATAGAATCGTGATTTTCGATTTTCAAGCTTAAATATACCGTAAAACTGCAACTTTTAAGAACACTTTAGTATACATTTTCTTCCCAGATGAATGTCGTCAAACATTCTTCGATATTTTATTATAATTGAGTATTTCATTCTCTAACAATGTAAAGACTAAAATGTGCAACTACAATAAATTTAAATTTATTACTATTATGGATTGACATTTTTCACTGACTGCCGATCTCGATCAAATTACACACATAAAAAATAGTTCCTTTTAGTTGCATTTTTGTTCAATTAACAATAGCAAAAGTAAGCTTTCGATGAAAACGTAAGTTACATTGAAAATAACCCTAATTTATTATGAACTATTTTCAAATACGCTTTCGTTAGTTAGTTTCGAAATTGCTATGCCTGACAATATTTGTGGACTTTCCTTAGCAATAGCGTTATCGCAAAATAGAATCAAACCTAAATATAAAATTAGAAACGCATTAACATTGTGAAAATTTCATATTCGTGTTACTACAAGTGGCACGTGTTTTAATATTATTGAATGGACAATCATACTATCCGAAGCGAATGAGTTATGTTTTATTTATCGATATTTTAAGCCAAGGCCGACCATAATATAATCGATTGGTAATTTGACAGAATTCACTTAACTAATAGCAAGCAAGTGAATTAACTGCTATTTTCAAAAAAGATAAGTGTGATGTATTTGTTAGGAAAATAAGCAAAAAATGCAAATTGCTTTATATATAATACCCTTCTGCGCGTTTAGTCAGAAATGAAAATAATGTTTCTTAGGCATACGATTGGTTATTACAAATTTACTAATGCAAGAGTAATGCATGATTATAACTCTTGCCTGCGTTGGCATTCATAAAACATTCATCCAGTACAGTATTGATGGTAAAGATATATACAAATTGATGTTTTATTCTCATTAACCATATTAAAAAAATATATGTACCTACCTTATATTTAAAGGTTAATCGTGGTAGTAAAAATTTCTTTCAACAAATATGTTCATGTTTTACTACATTTATTCGTTTATTACTATTTTTAGAACCTTATTAAAAATCGACTACAAAAGTAATCCCAAGCATTTATTTGGTTTTTCAATATGTGCATTTTAAAATATTCACGTTGATTACTTAAAATATGTCACTGAAATATTCAATGTTTGTATTATATATTAATTTTGATTTACTTTATATCAAATTTAATTTTCAATAACGTGAAATATGTCTGTATGACATATTTTATGGCGTTTTGTATAAATAGTGATACTTTGCTCGTCAAAAGAAACGTATTGTTAAACATTTTCCCGATTCTTTCTAAGGAATATATTCATTATTTGTTATATCGTGAGAAACGAGTGACGCGTGGCTTCTTTTGATGCAATGAAGCAATATTTATGAAAGCTCTTAGTGTTCATCCACTAAAGAAAAAGTAATATATACGAAATCAAAAGGAACTTCCGTTTTTGTAGCTTCTATATATAAATACTCATTAAGTGGTACTCTATATTATGAAAAATGTATATCATTTCTATTTTGAAGTTGTTTCATTCTATGCATTGATATGTAATCAATATTTGATTCACTCCAGGGAATATGAAAGAGGATATTTTTTCAACGAATTTCATTGTAGTTTCTTTTAGGCTTCTTGTTTATAAAATACTCTTTTGACTTTCATGTTCGGTATACAGGTGGCTTAAGAAAATTAATTCCAGTATTCAAAAGTTTTTCTTCATCATTTTGATTAAAATAGCTTTATGTTAAAATATGACCGTTGGTATGCTGATTTAAGAAATATAAGTATACCAATCAAATATTTATTTTGATTTTTTTTTTATTCTATTTCTTTTTAATTCACCGATTGAAGAAGTCAAAGGGGTAGGAACTTTGACAGTAAATAATCATAAAAAAGAATCGAGCTAATTATCCGCACAAAAAATGGAGGGAATTGCATTTAATAACTATTCATATATGCATTTTTAGTGGTTGCTTGAGTTGATTTATTGTGGGAAATAAGTATTACTCTTCACTATTAGAGAATCGGGAAAAAAATTAAGTAATATAAATGGTTTCATTAAATGACTTGATGACTTTCTCAAAAATGTCTCAAAACAAGTTAAGTAATTTAATATACGATAATATATTGCATTCAGTTACTTTTTTTTTTCTTGAACATTTAGAAGCAATTTTTCTTATTTCAACGTTAACTCAATATATATGAAAAAAATTCTGACGGATAAATTAAACATAACTTTCATCAATTTTATTAAGATCAGAAAATTTTTTACTTGCCAATTTGTTGATTAACCAACAGTGAGAGGTTCCAAAAACTATTTTTTTATTTTTTCTCAATTTGAATTGTTGAATATAGAAATTTTTCCTTTTTTTCTCTCACAACTCAGGTTTCATCTTTCAACATCTGTATGCATTGGAACTGAAAAACAGTAAATAGGCGGCGCTTAAAATGATACCGATAGTCAACACCCATGTCATGAGTGACAAACCAAGTAAACAAGTATAATTTTTCAGCAATCAAAATTTGATCTTAAAATTGTATCAAGAATAACCGATCTCTATCGTAAATTATTTCTTGAATTAGATAATTACGTGATAACAAAGAGCATACATCATATGCAATAACCTGATAAAATACTACGATTTCAGTTTAAAACTAGTGAAATACCACTGTTATATTTTTACTTAACTGTATATAGCTTCTGAACTAATTGCATAATTATACTTAATTTAAATTTCAATTATATGTAATCCATGTCAATTTTGTAAAATGTTCGAAGCTTACATAAAACTTCTCTTCTGCAATAAATTCTTCTTTGATATATCTAAATGTTTCCAGAAAGTTTTCTTGGGAAACGTATTTATCTGTAGGTACTATAAATTCCCAGCCTAGGAGGCAATTAGCTCGGTCCCTATGTCACCGGTTAACTGACAGAAA
The DNA here is from genome assembly GCA_028555115.1 of Himalopsyche japonica. NCBI lineage: Eukaryota > Metazoa > Arthropoda > Insecta > Trichoptera > Rhyacophilidae > Himalopsyche > Himalopsyche japonica. The sequence continues at coordinate 3,233,599 of JAHFWJ010000015.1, forward strand.
ATTCATTGGTAGGCCTGAGCACGGGTGGCAACGCAATTTTCCTGTTTTTCTCATTCAGCATCCCTAAGAGACTGGCTAGTCATTCCCGGTAACTCTTTTGGAGAAATTGTTCACATGGAAATCCTTAATCCCTTCTGAAAAGGCCAGTGGCTAAAATTAATTTATAGCCTAAACGACTATGGGTGAACAATAATAAATGTCCGTTTTCTCGCTTTGAAACAGTGGACAGTTTCTTAAATGCACAGGAAGTATTTAAATTTTTCAGTTTGTTTTTTATACAGCGAATTACTGGGAAAAATTGCTTATTGTTCCTCCATATACTTTTAAAGCCTCCATAACTATGCTAAACATATTCTTATTATTACACCAAAAAAACGTGTACCAAGATTTCCTCTCTCGAAAAATTCCGTATTTTAAACTGTTAATACTAAGAACAAGAAAGTTAAACAGAAATCTTGCTATTCGCATTAATATATTTACAACCTAACTTTTTATCTTAAATTGTCGGATTAAGATTTATATAAAGCACATCAATATTAAATGAGATATTTTTTTGTGTATAATACAATTTGAACATCTCAATTATTTTGAGTATCTCTAATCAAGCCAATTACCAAATTTACACATGAGTCATTTGAATCAAAAAAATATTAATAACGAACGAAGACATAAAAACAAAAGTATTATTAACCATGTTTTTTTTTTTATTTTGCATTTACCAACAGTAGGAAAAACATAACTAATGAACGTCAAGCTCTCAATGATTTCATTAATAAATACAAATGTCGTTATATGTATTCATTACACAGTAATTATTTATCTTGTTGCTTTATAACTGTTGCTTAATTTATTATTCGAAAAATGTTCCAACATAGATATGCTTAAAGTTATCGGCAGTGATTATTTCTGAAAGATAAAGCATTAATACTAGTCTCGTAACGTTTACCTTTAAATAACAGAAATGTTTTGATCTCAACAATATGTCTGAGTGTATTTGTGATAAAATCAGCTTATGTATGTCGCTCATTCTACGTGAAAATGAGAATATTACTTGTATGAAACGGTTATATTTTGAAACACACATTGTGTATTCAATAGGCAAACTTCTATTCAGTTTGTATCTGTTGAGTCACGTACAGTAATTCTGCTACCCAAGTAATCGCTTCTTGTTGTTAATGAACATACCCATATGAAGAGAAACCAAGTTTATATTGCATAAATATATAGTTGTTTACTTTAATTAAGTCAGTTATTTCAAACAGTGGCTTGTGTGCACCACCATGAATATAACTTGGCATCAAAAAAATCGTGCAATTTAGAGATTTTACTAAGCCTCTAAAATATGTGTATGAAAATTAATAAGTTGAATATCTAATGAAAAATATGCACAATAAAATCAATATTCAGATTTTATTGACCACAAAGACACTTTCACGTTGTTTACAATGAATACTTAGAAATAAAACTTGATTATTATTAATTTCAATGTTATAACTTACCGTTTTTAGAAAGTTAAAGGAAAAAAACTTACGTATCCGATTTAACAATTTTAAAATGATATGATGTATAAGTATAGGTATCTTCCCTATAGGTGATCCCAGACCACTTGGTGTTTATTCCAATCACTATTATTTTAATTGTACATCAATGGTACGTGAAAATGGGTGAAGTAAGTGAATTCGTACATTATGCTAACAATATTGTGTTTAATCAAATTTTCATAAGAGACTAACTGTATTACATTTTTTTGACTAAAGATTTAAGTTTTGATAACATTTTGTTTTCAATTATATCTTACAATCTATATTTTCTAAAATTTGAGTCATTATTTATATGAAACGTCGAAACTGAAAACATTTTATTCTTGTAGTTTACTTCAATTAAAATTTTTGTCAAAATGTTGTTTTTCTCTGGTCTAGACACATTTATTACACACAGAAAAGTTAAAATAACTATAATCATTTTCATCTCCGAGGCATTCTTAGTGATACAAATCTGCAATAAATAAACATACCCGCTATTAAAGCAGAAAGACTTAGTGCCATCTTTGAATAATAGTTTATAGAAGCAATTACACCATGAACAATTTTCGAAATGGAATTACTTTTAAATATTAATTTTCTTATTTTGATTATGTTAGACTATACTTCAGAAAACTTTGAAATATGTTTTTTCTCATTCGGGTAGTTTTGTGGGATAAATCATACAAAAGTAAATTGTTATTATTACAAAACGTACATAGGTAAATTGAAGGAAACTCTAAAAATAATTATAATTACTGTATAGAATATATATTTAAAGTTTCCGAATATATCGAAAGATGAAAACCAAGGAAAAAAAAGAAAGTTACAAAGAATGTGGAATGATAAAAGTTTTAAGAATTCTAATTTTTTTATTTGAGCGAAGCACAAAATATTTTCTTGTAGTTATTTATGCAGATAGCAATAATAATAAAACTATCACTCACTGAGCTTAGATTATTTACAAGAGTCAAATACCTTCTCTTGGATCAGTTATGATTCAAATAAAGCTTTTACTAAAGTGAAAGACCGTAATTTTGGTTAATTTGAATTTGTTTTACAATATCCCAAATAATCATATTAGTAAATTATGTCTTTACTTTTTTTGATAGAATATTGATATTTTAGGGATAGATCCGATAGTTTTTCCGTGGAAATCTTTGGTGCTTAGTATTCTCTTGGTGATCATGACATCATTATCTTCAACCTGTCAATATATTTTCGTTTCTTGATTGAATTGGCATTCACTTGGTAGAACTCCATTATAACACGGTGAAAAAATACATTGCTATTTTTTCACCGTGTTATTTTTGTTTCTTGTTAGTTAAATGTTGCAGCTGTCATTTGTTGTAATTGTTTATTTGTATTTTTTTGTTTATACCCTCAAGGAGAAATCAGAAAATCAAGGTTCTAAATGGTCTTAAAGTTGTCTTCTCGTAGTCGTTATATAATTTTTTCTTTCTTCTGTTCCGAGTCATTCTCACACCGGTCAGATAATCCGGAAAATGAGAGAGGTAGATATTTGATGAGAAGGATTAGTTTGAAAGTATCTTCTCTTTTATTCTATATTTTATCTAAATAAACTGGACAGGTACAGAGTGATATGATCTTTAGTTGAGGAAATAATGAACGAATTAAACTTGTTTTATATTGTTAATATTCCATATAAATTGATTTATCAAATAAAATTTTATTGCATCGGAATCCGCAAAGCGATTTCTACAGTTAGTTTTAATATGTATGTGGTATTTGTAAAATTTATCAGGTATTTTCTTTATGGGGATTTAGAACGGCTAACGACTTTTCCGTAAACGTGGCGTAGAAATTCGGTGAACCGGAAATACCTCTCTTGGACGTGATTTGAAAAAAAAATGTTTTGTCAGATCCACTTTCAATATATAATAGATTCGGCTACAGATATCTGACTTTGATTAATATGTGATTACTAATTTAAGCCACGGGCTTGTTTTTCCTCCTCACTCAATGTATTAATGATAAATAGTTTTAACCTGAAAAGCAGAACATAACAAAAATTTTATGTGACTTAATTTTTACACTAATTATTGCTACTCATCGCATCACAAAATTCAAGCGCTCGATAGTTTTCAATGAATTTAGTACAAAAACAAATTCTTAGTATAATATAATAATTTATAGTAAAGTATTATAGTAATCATAAAAGTATGACGACATTGGTAGATTCAATAAATCACGTCAATATTTTAGTACTCTACTATTTCTGCTCTTAACTTCTAAAAAAATGATTTTGGGATAAGCAAAATAAATTTAAAAAGGTATAGCAAAATAAATTAAAAAAGGTATGGTTAATGCAGAAATTGACTATAATCCCGTTGATACTAAATATAACACAAATTTAGAACAGGGATTTATCAATGTTAAACGGGTAAGACAAAGAGAATACTTAATTATCATAATTAATTAATTTATAATGAAAAAGGAAATTTTAGGAGTAATATAAATTAAATTATAAGATTTCAAGTTAAATGGAATACTTTTTTTATAAAATACTGCCGAACACACTGTGATACACATGTCAAATAAATTATGTAATATATTTCTTAGCAACTAACTTTAAATTTTTTTTCTCGATGGTTTCATTTGCATAACCAATAATTATACAATAATTAAAAAAGATATTTTATGGTGTCGACAAAAAAAACATTTTTACCGTTAAAATGATCCGGGACATATTATTTAAAACAAATTTTGTATGTTTTTTTATTATACATCAAATCAGTCAATAAATGCGAGCGAAAAACGTAAAATAAGTTTTTAACTTTAAACCATTTAGTTATTAATTTAGAAATATTATTTGTGAATGCTGTCGCCATAATGTCACGGAAGTGTAAATTTTACGGAAAAATTTATGTCAAATATGTCTAAAAAAATGATTTTGAAAAATAGTTTCCTTTGACATATCACTGAGGTGTGTCAATATACTTGGTATCGGATATGAGTTTTTCGGTAGAGAGGAAAGTGGAAGGAAGCACTTAGCGAGCGTGTTTGTGACACGATATAGTATCAATTATTTTTTCAAAGTATGTCAACATTTTCCATGAGTAATTGTATAAAATTTACTCCGTGATAATACATTTTAAGGTTTTTATTTCAGGCGTTGACAGAGGTGACAACATAGAAAACTACTTAGCAAACATTTCTTGGTTCAAATTTATCACTTCTTTTTTGTTTTGAAGGCAATATTACGATTCAAAATAAAAATGTTTTTTTCCCTATTAAAATGGACAATTTAACAAAAACTGTTAAACAAAAAATCTTTTCATCGTTGTGATTTTTTATTTTTTTTAATGGTGACATAGCTTCATAATGAAATAGTCGTTTATAATATGTATGTTGAATTTTGTTTCACACGTCAAACTATTTAAGTGACAAATTTAATAATCAAGCAAGTGGTACTTGACAGTCTCAAATTGACGGCAGTTTGAATGATTATTCGTTCAATTATTTTTTTATTAAAACATATTAATCAATTACTTAAACAGCAATACAAAACGAAACGGCATGTTTTACGAGTTTTTAAATATTTAATCTATGTAATTTTATTAGTTCGATCCAATAAACTAAAAATTGTACATATTCAAAATAAATTCACGATATTTGCTCCTGAAAAAAACTAATAACAGTTCAAAATTATATATATACCGCTTGTTGTCAATTTAAGAAGAAGATGAACCATAATTGTGAAACACCTAATTATTTAATGAAAAAAAATATCTTGTTATAGTTGATTTAGACAAGAGTCATAAGCATATCAATTCATCATTTAGACAAGAGTCATCATAAGCATATTCAATTCTATATAATTGCCATTATAATCAATAAACATAGTTATTACCGACAGTAAATTAAACAATATAATAATGCTCAGTTATTTTTGTTGAAATGGATACGATATTGATCTTGCTTATATGCATCATAGTCAAATTGTTGTCGAAGGATTTTGGTTTATTATAAAAATTAAAGATTAATTAGAAAAAAATCACATTCTTAATATGAGATATTGTTTTCACTAAAAAATTTCTCTGCGTTTGAAAGTAAATTATAGTTAGTATAAACTTCACTAAAAAAGCAAACACTCAGTTGACAATGCGTTCTTGTTAAAATAAACTGGTCATGACATTTGAGAAAACATTATTTAAAATTAATTATTTTTCATTTCAACACAAGCTAAATTAAAAAAAAAAGCTCTTTGGTTTAAAAAATTGTGAACAATAGGTATTCCAAAAACTTTTTAACATCCTCTGTCTACAGCATAAAAAATAATATGTCAAGAGTTTCGCATGTTCATTTAACACTACGGATGCCATAATAAGTTTATATAATCACAATAAGTTTTTCAGAAGCTATTGTGATATGAAATTAGCTCTTTCCCACATATCACAGTAGGAAATTTCAGCAGTTGAAGTTGTTTTCGTATATTATTTATTTATACTGCATACCTTTTTCGCAAATACCATTTCATGCGTGCGCAAATAAATTTCTTTTTCTTTCGGTTCGAGTTATGAAGTAAATATATGTTCAAATTATTTTCATAATTAATACAATAGTTGCAACGATTTTTTACTTTCAATATACCTTTTATGAAACCAAAACTTTTCCTTTAAAAAAAATTAGTTCAAAAAGAACACAGTTAAAATTCATTATCTTTTTATCTGAGTATATCTTGTTTGAACGGTAGAGCTTGAAATGAAATAAGGTGAAAAAAGTTAATTTTTATAGAAATTGTGACCAGTTATCAGTTATTTGATTCCCAATCGATGGTAATTTTTAACTGGGTATGCAAACTTGGTAGAAAAGCTTTTCAATCTTGGACGCACAATGAATAAGTATTTTTAAAGCTTTTAAGTAGCTACAGGATGCTTACAATATATTTATATAATATATGTTTTTAAATACTCTAAGATATAAATAGCTTATGTAAATACAACTTACTAATAATCATTCTACAAATTTGTGAAATAAGGGGTAAAGAAAGACAATTCTTTTACAGTAAGAAAGCTGAAAATCAGCATTATTTGTTAAATACTGTGTTCCGTGAACCAATTTCTAGCTTCATACTTTATTCGCGTTTTTTACGCAGTCAGTATCTTTTTAACCCTACGATTGTGGTTACGTACGCAAAAGATACTACCCTCAATTTGCTGGTATATGAAAAAAAATATGTAAAAATTTTCATTAACAAATAAGTCTTGATTGAATAACGTATTTTATTTTTCAGTTTTTCTCAGTATCTCGAATAAATCATTCAAAAATATGACACTGGGTTACAAGGAAAATATTTTGAAAGGAATTTTATCACAACACGGATATTTTATGTTCGTACATATTCTTTTGTCGATCTTAATGCAATAAATTTTGGAACACTCTTTTTTTACCTTGAAGAACATCAATAAAATTCTATGTTCCTTTTGACAATTATTGCGTTGCTCGTTTTGGATGAGTTCGTTTCATCGAGCAAGCGGAATTTGAAATATTTTCCTTTTTCGATATTCTGCGTGAACATTCTCTGGGGACAGGTAAAAGAGGGAAAGTTTTCCTTTCTTTTATTATTAAATTACGCCGTACAATTAACTTACCGCAAGTATCTTCCCAACTTGTAGCTCAAAGGGAGCCTAACTCGTTTTCGTATCATATCTTCAAAGGGAACTTTTTGTTTGAATAAAAAATCAGGAAGTGAATCAATGTTGACGTTAAATAATATTTTGCTTTCGTTTTTCGCCAAACATCCCGATCTTCTCTTCTTTCCGTTTGTTTTTTTTCTATTTCCATGACATTGTGATACCTTATTTAACTACACTAAATAAAGAAATAATGATAACTTGCCTTGTCATACAAAACAATAAAACATATGCCAAAATGTCTCAAAGAATTGCTCAACTTGTATAGTATCAGATTGTATTCAGCATGATAGCAGTTAGATATTTCATCTTGACGGATAAATATTATAATGGTCGCTTGAATATTATTTCATATAAAAATAGTATAATATAAGTATAATATATATATATGTATAATGAAATAAACATTGGCTGTCACAATTTTATTACACAAATTAAACAAATCTTGCTCAATAAGCAAACACTTACATCTGAAATGCCTGTGGTGACCAATTATATTATACATTTTCAACTCATCTTAATATTTAGCACAAAAATTTTACAATTTGTGTTGAGCAAGGACTTGACTTTCGTACGACACTCTATTTCACTTAATAAAAGTCAATTATAGAAAAAGCGGGTGTTTAAATGAAAAGTTATTAGAGTGACGCTTTTCTATTGCAGGACCTTCGTCAGAAGCTAAGAGATAGGCGCTGTTTTGCTCTATGGCAAGGACAGAATACATCTACACCAAGTTCACTTATTTTTCCAAAAAAAAAGTGGATAGTGAAAATTACCAAATACTTGGCTTTAAATCATTGGCCAAGATGATATAACTGCTGATATCTTCAATTAAAACCAGCTTGTCTATAGCCCAGTATGCGAATATAGTGTAATAGGCTAGAATACTGATCACAGATCAAAGGGTGTCGTTTAATATATGAAAATCTGCGGCCTTTCATTTAATCAATTAGCCACGCTGACTTCGTGGCGGATATTAAAATGATTGTCCTATTAACAATATTGCTGCGTCATTCTAAGAGAAGTAGACCTCAACTCATATGAGCTTTGTGTTCAGCTAAACCAACCCAGAGAGATAAACTTCATACGCACCATCACTATTGTACAGGTGCATCGTATATACTCCCTCTTAGGGGAAAAAACTCTCCGTTTGCTTAACTTTTGTAGGGGTGGTGGAATCATGTGTGAAGGACTTAACGTACACGTACCGCTATATTTCCATCATGTTTTCAGCATCGTATAGATAATGATAATCACTAATATACACACAGTAAGGCTGTATCACAGGCAAACAAATATTATATTTGTATTCTCATAATCAATTGTAAAAGGACACTTGGTCCCAGAAAGTCTTGGTCCTACAGCCGAGTATAAAAGTCCTAAATTACTCTCATTATGTTTGATGAATGATATATTTTCTTATATTCTATATATTACTAATCAATGAGACAAAATTAAATGGAAAAAAAATGTTCTTATATTTTATTTTGTTCTAAATTTTAAAGTGCAATCACTGTAAATTTTTATTGCGTTGCTTTTGATGTTCTGTTAATACTCTGATCCGCATTTCACATATTGGCGGTTTAGCAAAACCATTCATCCCAAAGAATAGCAATGCAAGTCAAAATATATACCAATATTTCAATAGAAATGATTTTACATGACCATTACAAACTTTGTATTACTTGTTTTTATTAGAGAGTATAAGTGAAAAAACAGAAAATATATGTATGTATTTTAATGCGTATGTGAATCTCAAGACTTTTATCAAATGTATTTTTCAATCAAGTTGATTGAATAATAAATAAGGAATCAAATGTCGGTTTTTTTTAATATGATGTTGAGCTATTTATTTTCTTGTGAAAATTTAATAATAAACGAATTTGACGTTAACAAGAAAAACGTTTCATTTTATTTTATTTAGCATAAAATGGAATTTTGTCCAACAATTTATTCGACTCTTTTATTTCAGAGATATTATTTAAGGTTAAAATTGGATTATTCTAAGTTTTTTAAATTACATTATTCAAAGTGAAAGAAGAACTGAAACATTTTCATATATAATATGAAACTTAAGCTATCATATTTACAGCTAATAAATTGCAAATGCGAGAACATTCTTTTTAGAAAATTAGCACCAGAAATATGAATGATTAATCCACTAAAACACTAAGGGCTTATATATAAACCCCTAGATATGGCCTAAGAATACATAAAGCATGAATAACTGAATATGAGTAATTCACACAAAATCATATTTTTTACTCGAACGGCTTCTTAATCGAGTCTTTCAAAACCAGTTAATAATCAGTTTTCCAAAGAATGGATTGGTATGACGAAATCTACTTGAATTTTTTATACTTATAAATACTAATACTTAAGTTATATTGAGATATATTGCTTTATTTGGTATTTATTTTAAATTATTTTAAATAAATTTAGAAAAATCATTTTCGTTTTACTGTGCATTTGGCATCGAAGCAAAATATACCAGTTTAGTGCGTATAAAAAAACGTAGCTGGTCTCATTTTTTTTTCCTCGAACAGAACTCAATTTATTTTAGAAAATCAATTTATTCCATATAAAGCGGGTTGCTTAAATCTCGATGCCAATATGTCGATACGCTTCCATCAACCGAAAGGCACTCAATTTTGAAGTATGTTAACATGGAAAGTTTTCGCACGCTTTTTAAAAACAAACGGAATTATTTTTTAGAGCACAATTTCGTGGACTATCCAAGAAAAAACAATTAATAATCAATTTACATTAAATATGAAATGAAAAACTATAGGGTAATTACCATTTTTTTATTTTATTCATGCTGTTTTATAAAACATATTTAAAGTGCTGTAACCATACATTTTCTTTTTTTTATTCGTTCGAAGTACATCAACGATGACGAATGAATTTTTATATTGATTGATTTATTCTATTATAACACGGTGAAAAAAATACCAATGTATTTTGGTTCTACAAAATTATTTTTAACAAATATAGTTGATAGCTATTTCGGCGCATGCCATCGTCAGAACTATGCTAAAACTAACATTCGCTTATCTATATATAGCTGTGCAGAAAAGGCACACAACACATCCTCTCTCCTGTTCCAACGGCCTAGCTTGTTACTTTAACACAATGACACTAAATTTTCAAAATTCTAAATGAAACAATAGGTGTCTATGACAATAAGTTTATATGTGGGACGAAAGTGGTCATTATGGAAACAAATCAGAACACCCCTTTGTACAACGGCTGGACAAGTGGCGATACTATTGTGTTAGATTGTTTGTTAAGAATCGTTTGTGATAATTGGTGTCTATTGATTTCCAGCTGTTCCAAAGCCGTCATTCTCCGACCCTTACTACAAAGATGCAAACATTTAGGTGCTGAGTTTGAATTTATGTTATGTGATTCATTAATAGCGTGATTAGCGAATTTTGAATCTGTTTTTTTCTATTATACTTTATTTTTCATTTTTTTATTGATTCCTTTTTCCTACACTATACCCAAGTCAAGAAAAGTTAGATAATACTAATATTTAAGCGAAATCACTAATTACAAACTGAAGTAAAAAAGCTGAAAAACATGAAAATATATATATAAAGATAGTCTAGATTTAATACTGTTGTCAAAACGGTGATTAATTACAACTGTTTTTAGTCCAAAAGGTTTATTTTCAATACATGTCATTGACAATTCGTTATTTGCAAACATCTTTTTTGAGTTATTTAAACCATAACTACAAGAATGAAGTAAAGACAAAAAGTGCAGCTTAGATTTTATATATTTGTTCATGTCAAATAATATTATTGACACATCGATATTTTTTTTCCTATTTTTTTACATGAACTGGAAAATAGCGGTTGATTCAAAAAGCATATTAACTTACTCTCGGCTGTTGGCAGAACCAATTTTCCGCATTCAACCGCACAAATATCATTCAGTTTCACTTTTAAGGTGTTAACTGTCACTTCTTGATGGAAAGGCATGATATTTTAAATAATAAAAACACATTTTTTTAGTACTTATTTCCACAATATATTTTTTGATCAGGACCGGTTTCGCTCATCGCGAGCAGTTGAGCATCAGTTGATAATGTTCGCGATGAGCGAAACCGGTCCTGATCAAAAAATATATTGTGGAAATAAGTACTAAAAAAATGTGTTTTTATTATTTAAAATATCATTCAGTTTGTTTAAGTCTATTTGTTGACGCCGTTGGTGCAATACAATAAAAAGTATTTACAATCTAACACAAAAGCTTTCTCCGTGTTTTTATTTTTGAATATCTTTTTCTTATACACTTAAAAACAATTAAGGAATTCAAATTATATAAATTTTGTGAAATCGCCAATTTAAAAAAATATATAATTTTTATTTAGCTCTAGTTAAGGTTCATTGATGCAAAAACTCATTATTTTTGCTTTTATTAAAACCAATACAGTTTTGAGTAAGAGACAAGATATCTTAATCAGATCAAGGTATAACTAGGGAGGTTTTAAAACAGAAAGCTATAGTGGAAACGTCAATAATGACTATCAAATTTATTCATCACGTAAAATAAAATGCAGATGTGTAGTCAGTAAGACATTCCCTTAACTATGCGACATCTGTAGGGTGGCTTAAAAATACTAGCCGAAAATATATGAAATAATGGATTGTAATTTTTAGTTCTAACAGAAGAGTTATTATATATAACTGACTTTGATTTTTTTATGTGAGTTAATTTCATGTCAAAGGTAAATGATTTATTCGGAAAGACTTACGATTTAAAATAGCCCAAAGGAATAAGTCTAAAGGTGTTAAATCTCACGATCTCAATGACCAGTTTCATGCCATCAAATCACTCGTTCAGAATGTCCATCCAAAATTGATCATTCGCACATATTCAATGCTATAACATTCCATAGTGATTTGCCGTAGTCTATTAAGCAATTGACAACAAATTTGATAGATGTCACTTTAACAACATTGCTGCTATAACCTAACAAATTTCAATCATCCCTATTGAAAGAGCATACATTTTTCTATTTTTAATTCATATCTTTTCAACAGACAACTTTTTCTTAACAAATGTAACTGTTCATTTTGTCAGGGCTGACCTCGATTCTAGTAAATTGATGAGTAAGACCTTAAGCCAAGGTTTTTTTAACAAATGGAAAATAAAATGTTTTCAATTAGATTGTTTCGTCACACTGCTCTCGATGTGACAAAATAAACACTGTGATTGCCTTTAACTTTGATGTTTACTCAACCAGAGGGGGGTAACTCGAATCCTTTTGAAAAACTGTACGAACGAGCAACATCTTAAATAAATAATATGAAAGCACATTTACTCTCAATGGCAGCGAGAATGATAGGGGATTAATTCTACACATTTTTTGCAATTCTTTGGTATTGTAAATTTATACACTGCTTTATTACAAAAAAACGAAACTTCAAAAAAAACTGAAAAACAACAGTTTTAATAAAAGAATATTGCAATACTTTATATTATCTATTATTGCCAAACATTAAAAAAAATTTAAATGTCATTTTTGAATACAATTTCTCAATCGTTCGCAACAAAATATAAAATGATATAATTTTCAATATAATATTGTGTTTATTTGCATTTTTAGAATGTCATGGTTTCAAATTTTCGTTTACTAAATTAATTTATTTTGTCATATCGATAATTCTGTACTAAAAATACTACACAGTGTAGGCAATATATTTTATTACTACCCAATGTTAGGCAGTAAAAAAGCAGTTTTATTAAACTTTAAATCATATATAAGTAAACTAAGTTTTATTGGCAAAGGTTACTCAGAAACGCTTTAGCCCCACTAAATTAGGAACAACCTTAATAAAAATAAGACGAGTATAAAAATCCAACTTTATATACAACAAAATGCATACCAAAATAATTCTTCGGAACAAATTCTTGCTCGCTTTTTTAATACTCTTATTTACTCGTTTTAACTTGTTTGCGATATAAAGCATTTTATGCTGTGGCTATAAGCATTTATGTAATATCTGCTAAAACTAACATTTATGCTTTCTTGTGGTACGTTCAATGCGATTTACGTTAGCCAGATAAGAAAGCGTCTTCCTTAGTGTTTTAGGGAACATTTTCGCTAATTTAATAATAATAAATTTTACTCCAAATTTACGTCTTTTATCTTGTATTATTAATACGAAATTTCAAATAAAATATTGTAAATATGACCGTTAATATAAAATATAATATTTTTTTAATTAAAACAGTATAATTTATATAAGCGAACAAAATTATATTAAAAAATAAGTATTTCTGATAATGACGTGACACGCTACAGAAATACGTTTTTCAATATTTGATGATTTCTTACTTTCTATAGAATCTAATAAATTGCAATTCTTTAGCCTATTTAAACTTTTTTTTGCCTTTCCATAGAATCGTCAACATTTTTACTTATCCATAAGCCTGGCGTAACCTTTGAAATCTCGCTTTTCCTTGTTTTTGTTGAAAGTAATTATTTTCGTTTGAAAGGATTTCTTACAGTGACTGTTTTTGAAAATATATCTCGTAATAACAATGGATACTCACTGACCCGTCTCAGTCGTAACTCCGTGAAATTATTACTTTTTCGCTCACAATAACTATCTAGATTTATTTTACTTTTGAAAGTAATATCTATTTCGCGATCCTCAACCAAATTCTCATTATTAATAAAACAAAGACAAAAGGAAAAAATATCCAATCAAAAATTCTTCAATGATAACACATTTTTTTGATTGGCATCTGTAAGACTTACTTTTAAATTGATTTCGATAGTATCCATATTGAACATCTTCATTTTTAAATTATATTGTATACAATAATCAAATAATACATTTTAGTTATAATGAAAAAAAATACTACATCCATTTTAGCCCTTGATTTTTTTTATAATAACGCTTAGCTTGTTTTTGAGCATAAACTTTAAAATTATGAAAAATTTAAATTCTTAGAACTTTGTACGACTCCACATGTTTTGTCACTAACGATCCGGGTTTCGTTTTTCGACATCTTCGGGCATTCTATCACACGAATGTAATAGAACTGAAGCCAGTTCGTCAGTTCTGTTCAATCCGTGTGCTAGAACGCCTGAAGATACCGAAAGGCGAAATCCGGATCGTTAGTGACAAAACATGTGGAATCGTACAAAGTTCTAAGAATTTAAATTCCATCAAGCACCTTCAGTCGATATCATAAATTAAAATTATGTATTTCGTATATTTCTTTCATTTTCATAAAAATAACAAAATGTGTCTTCTTTTATAACTAAAATAATAATTTAAATTCTATTTTTTTTAAGTGAATAATTTGCACATATTATAACGCTCTTTTGACAATACAAATAAGTTGATTTAATTAATTCAGCTTTTTACTTGCAGTTTATTTGTGAAAAACAAATTTAATTCATAATACTGAAATGCGAAAAGCTTTTAAATATAAGTTTTTAATGAAAATTTACTGCAAGAATAGTTTCATCCGTTGAGATAAATTGACTTACGAATTTTCCTTTGTGAGTTTCAGAATATCAAATAGTAAATATAAACGAAGACATCTTGACTGTTAAGTTAAACTTTCATGTCATTATAACTTCGCTTTGCAATACCCTTAATGCTGATAACTTATGTTGCAAGTTAAAGCAGCTTGTATTAGTCAATTACGAGCTAATCACGAAAACGTTTGCTGCATTAGGGGATCATAATTTCTAGGATGGCAATCAAAGTGAATGGAGTTAACAGCTGATGATACTTCTCTGATTACCCTATTTTAAAATTGTATTTGGAATGAACCAGTATACTAATACATGCTTAATATAATAGATTAGAAATAGCGCCACTACTCTGCTAGATTTTCATATATATTTCAAACTGATTTCCCGAATTCTTTGTGTTTGTAGCAGAAAGAAAGGTGTAAATAATTGATTAGAACTAAATTTATGTGATTTTGCTACAATCATTTAAATTAAATAGAAAATTCTCGCTACATAATACATGAAAACACAGTTGTGATTTAAGTTGTTAAAGATAACATACTTTACTATTATTGCAATATTTAAGCAGTAATAATATGTGATTTTTTAACTTAATTAAAACAAAATAAAGATATTAATTTAGGAAATTTTGTACGAACTTAAAAACATTTTAGAGATAATATGATAACGCAGACATACAATTTTTATTTTTTGTATAGTTTAATTTCAACTGTTTTCGTTTCCAGTGTGTGACATGCATATGTCTTATAAGAGGGTATTAAAGTAGGAGACATTTACAAACTCATTTAATGAAGACTGTTACTTTTTCAGTCACTCAACCTGTCCTTTGTTAATTACGAATAAAAAGGCAGAGTTTTAATAGAATTACATAATATAAACTTTCTTTACGACGCCTTGTTTTAAGGATCAGATGGATGTTAGATTATATAAACAAAACAACCTTTGAAATAACACTTATCGTAAATCGTTATCACTGACCGTAAATCAAGTGATACCTAGTCAGTTTATGAATTTAGACGTACCGTAACTCAAAGCTTTCGACATTGCAATGATTTAAATTTATAAAAAAAAATTATAATAATATAGTGTATTTAAATAAGTTTATCTGAATAAAAAATGTTGCGCGAGATTTTATTTTCAATTTTTACTGAACATATTCAGTACAATCTGTTACAATGGCTGAATTATTGAACCGGTGAAATTATTACCGGCAAATAAAAAATTAACTCTTTATTCCGGGGATTAACTTGGATAGACCTGTAATCCGGTAAAAACGGTTGTGGGCTAACGCCTCAATCTGATAAAGCTAAACGAAGGTAAACATGATTATTAATTCACTGACCGTATGGGAATCAAGTTATGGTTGCCAGTCTTTGAACTTCTATAATAAAACGAATCAGTTAAGGCCAATGTGTTCCACTATTCGTTCAGTGTTTCACATATAACCTTCTTCTTTAACCTTAGATATAATTTGTATAAAAGTAGAAAGTTATTTGCTTCTATTAATATATAATACTTACATCTTTTTCAGTATCTCTTCACTTTGATTACTTATCCCTTTAAAGTTTTAACAAGTTATTCTTAAACAAGCTATAGACATATACTTCCCTCATTGATTTTATCTAAAAGTTTAATATAATTTTGAAATTTGATTTTAATGTTGTAAATCTTGTTATGTTTTTCAGCATAACTAATTTTTAATTATAAGTAAAAATCATTACCTGATAAAACTGGCTATTATTTAGAACTTGCCAAATTATTTTTTTGTAATTTTTTTTCTGTTTAAAAACAATCACTTTTTATAAATAAGGATGACACAGTATTATGTGGAAGGAAAACACCAACTTAACTGACCATAAAACACCCTCATACCATAAAGGGGCCACTAACAAAGGGTATAAGACCTTCAAAGAACCACCAAATTTTCAAAACAAGGACAACATATGTGCCGAATAAAAAGGTTATTATGCCATTTACATAAATGTACTGTCAATAATTGTACTACGTGCTTTTCAAATTCTTGTTAAAAATTAATTAACATGATATTATACATGACATAATTAAAAATGAACTATTATATATATTTTACCTGCAAAGCTTGACAGAACTTTCATTACCAAACGGCCAACGCCCTGTTTTTTGTGCTTACATTAAGATGCGATGTGTTAATAGTCTTTCCCATCCATTTGATCCTTAAAACAAAACGTATTGACAGCGGCTAGCTTGCTAATCAATCCGGTCTTAGCTCTATCCCTTTTATCTATTCTACCTTATTTAAAAATAAGGTAGAAAAACTGTGTATCAAACAGTTTTCTCGTGAAAATGTTTATGTCCAAATAAATTTTTAAGAATTTTGTTAATACTATTATCTATTTCAGCCAACATAAAAACCAAATTATTAGAAGAGTGATTTGCATAAAAAGTCTCAATCCAAACATCAGATTTTTTTATTCATTTCAACTCTGAAATTGTAGCATATAGCTTCCATTTTTTTTGCTGTAAAAATTATTTGTTATTTTATTGCTTAACCTCTCTGTAGCGTTTTTGACAGATAGTTCTAGAGCAGACCCTGTAGTTTGGTTATCGTTCTCGCTACGAAAGTATGAAATTTTTTTAGAAATTCAAACACCTATGCCTTTGAACAGATATCCATGAATTGATGGTAAAATATCTCCATAATATGACTCGAACCCGTGATAACCGTAACAGTACCAATACGTTGACCTTTACACCACTAACCTGATAAAAGCTATAAATTTTTTCTTATTTAAAAATTTTAGCGTCTGAATAAACAAATCTCATTAATTTTCCATTCTACCGAGCCTCTAGATACTAAGGATATTATGTAATATGCATCACTTTAGAGGAGAAACAGTTTCAAACTTACTTATATTTTGTTAAGTTTATTTATAATTTACTTTAAAATAACTTTTTTTTTAGTATAGAAAAAGATTTTTCTTTTATTATCCGTATATGTATCCTTATGTTCTGGTTTCTTTTTTTTATATTTCAGGACAAATACGAACTCTGGCTGTTCTTGATACGGAAACCCGAGACCATTATTGGCTGACAATTTGTGCACAAGATCAAGGAGTAGTACCACTTCATTCTTGCGTAAAGGTAATTCATTTGTTTATTATGATAAATTATACGAAATTAGCTGTCATTTCTTTCGTCACCATCACTTTAAAAATAATAAGGTTTTTTAATATCATGTAATATAGGTTTAAATGATATATATGTTTTTTGATTGTATTTCTGAAAGATGGTTGTAAGTTTCAAGGCAAACTTTAAATGTATTTTTTATAGTGTAAGTGTAGGTAATTATTAATTACCTTAAATTATTATTAAATAATGTCTAAAAGACCACTAAATGAGACGAAAAATATCATGTGGGTGCTATAGATTATTGAAAAATGGTATTGGGCTACTTTTATATTGAGTATATTATTTTGATTTACATCACAAATAACTTGATTGTCTGTCACTTAAATTGATAAAATATACATACGAATCATCGATAATGACATGACATTTCATTTTATTTTCAATTTAAAAATTACTATTTCAAAAAAAATACTTCTTCAATACACCGCCGTTAAAATCATTTAATGTTTTCAGTGATAGTATGCCCTTTAAATTCGATTTTATCGCGTAATCACTAAAATTCACATTAATATGATTGAAAAATTCAACGGTATTTTTTTTTCAATAAATTTTAAATGGTTTTTTTTAGGTCGATCCAGTTTGCCAACGAATAAATTTACCAACTAATGGTAGCACTCGCTATCTTTTTTCCATATTCAAATATTATCAAAATACTCCATACAAACCATTAGCAAGCAGCTCTATCTATCTGCCATTTCAAGAATGTACAATACAAATATTTTCCCTCGCGGAAATGATGTTCATATAATAATTACCTAGCCATACCGTTGTCATGAAGCCTTAAATTTTTTTCGCAACATCACGAATATTATTGCATGAATATATATTTTTGCATTTTTGGTAAACTTTTAATTGAGTTTTACGTCTATTTTTTATAATATATGTATGGATTTGGTTTTATTAAAATTTAAATTTATAACAATGTTACTTTACTGGCAATATAATCTAACAAGACACATGCTTCGTCTCTTTGAGAATGCCCTTCAGACTTACTATATTAAAAAAATGAATATATAGTATAGACTGGAACTTTTTCTTGAAAATTTGGCTTAATAATAATAAAATATTCATGAAAACGTCAAAAAATGTCAAATATTTGACGAGCCAGGCAGCGGTGGATTAGCTCATAAGCACAAGATGTGCGCGTTTGGTTCCTCCAAATCTTAAGAGTATAAAAAACAATATGTTTACTACACATATTTTAATACTTTATATATTTATTATTTTACAAGGTTACCTTGTAACATCACAAAAGTTGTCGTAAATCAAAGAAATAATTAATGCAAGTTTTCCAATTGATGCTTTTATGGAGACGTTTTTGTCAAGTGTTTTTTTATATTTTTTATTATAAAAAAATAGCAAATAGACATTTATATTCCTATTCTAAGCACAGCGTTTAATAATAATAAATTTCTTCAGACCAAATATCAAACGAAATAATAATAACCAGAAAATATATATAATATTTAAGATTAAGTAAAGAAAATATTTTTCGTATATTCTTATCAGCTTACAATAATTCGAAAAATGAAAAGCAATTTCCACTGAACTCTCTTTTTGTTTTATCTATAGCCTGTGGTTATAAATAATAAAATTTCTTTATTATGTATCACGAAATCGATTTTTAATATTGGTGATAATATATAACCTAAGTATCAAAATTTCTATTTAAAGACGTAAGCATTTCTAAATCTTTGTCAAGCACACTATTTGTAATCGTCAATCTTGCCACCGCGCCCATATGTTTTCTTTGAAGTATTACTGAATAAAGTTTTCTTTTAGTCTTCTCCTTTCATACCCTAATGGTAGTCGTAAAAACTCAACTGTTCTACTGCCATAAGCTCGTGAATTACTATTGTAAGTTTTTGCTTGACTGTGACCGTTGCCATTTACCATCATAAATTTATGTATAACGATTTGATTGGTAAGTGTTCTTACATATTGTTGGCAAGATTGATATCGCACTTACCGAATCAAATAACTACTTTAGCGTTCATAAAATATTTTTTGTATAAAAATAGCTTGCCTCATTTGAATTTGACATACACCCATCGGTATAGTTTTGGTATTGTGATTTTTGTGCTTTTGTCAATATTGAACCAATTCATCAAGTTAAAATATTCCGTCGTTCTCAATTATATTAAGTGTTAAATTTATTTTGAATGGCTTTAGACATTGGCCAACCACTTGGAATTTTGGTAACAAATTATTACATATCTTTATGGACTCAACATATAGGACGGTAAATAAAAATAAACGATTCTATCAAATCAATACTCGAAATTTTCAGCACAAGTATATTTAACATAGCATCTTATGAATTTCTTTTTCGTTTCGTCAAGTGGCTTACAATTAAATTGGTTTGCGAGTATAGCGACCGCCCAATTAAGTTAATTAAGAGTAAGTGTTTTTACTTATACTGGTTGTTACCCATTCGCACAATCTCCATTTTTATTAAGAGATTAATTTGTTTCTATATGTTATAATCTTGATCAAAAAAAAAAAAAAAGCATTTATACATCAATTGATTTTACATTTGCTTCAAAAAATACCAGTAATTATCTTTAAAAGCTTTTAAAATCCACTATTAATGTGCCACTTTTTGTTGGGAAGAGAGTTTATTTTAAATGATGAAAAATGTTCTGTTGAACAACAATTAAAAAATGAACAGAAAAACATGAGAAAAACATTAAATAATGAACTATTTTCATTATTTAATGTTTTTATAATTAGAACTACATAGCGGCATAGCGATTCTGATCATAAAAATATAAGTTGTGAAAACGGTTTAAATGTGTTTTTATTATTTAAAAAAATCATTTCAAATTTTTGGTTCTTGTTATGCTTTTTTTTAATGAAAAGTATTTATAACCCTCACTCTAGTGACAATGACATCTCAATGACAAATAATCTTTGTATAAACATATTTTGAAATTTGAAAATTCTCAAATAGTTTAGTAATTCTGTGCTGGTTGTATTAAAAAAATGTTGTTATATACTATCAAAAGAATCAAAAATAGTAAAAAGCTATTAAAACCAAATGTATTTTATTTAAAGCCGGCCATTTATATGTCCCTTGAGTTACACAGATGCTCAAAAACATTGAAAGCAGACTTTTCTCATATTTCTCAAACGCAATATTTCTTGGCCTTTTTAAATTCATGACTGACGAAATAAACCACAAATGTACCCGAGGACCTTTGAATCAATCATTTGATTCAAAACGACATCGAATTCTCACCCAAGTCAAGTGCGTGCTACCCATTTATTACAGGCTGAAAAATCAACAGCCCCCTCACTTAAGGGCGCATTCTTGAGGGTTTTTCCCTTCTGTGTGTTTTAGCAGCTTCCTCTTAATCACCTGGCGTGCTATTCGTCCCGACGCCGACGTGCGGGGTTCTATTTCCGGCTGTCACTGCGAAATAAGCGCTCTTTCACACGAGGACTAAATTAAGTTATTATCTATTTTGTAAAGAAGATTAACACATCTTTTGGCATGTGAAAAATGTTACCGTATTAAAAAAACATCGCTAGTTTTTATTAAACATATTACATCAAAACGAAGAAAAGTTATCATAACTAAACATTTTATTCGTTTTAATTTTGTAGGCATGTATTAGAATATAAAAAAAAATGCTTTCACTATTTTATGGGCATTTGAACTTTTATCAATCAACTATAATAGAATGTAAATATGCCTTTATTCTAGAATTGATATGTTTATTATCTGAAAAAAAACACTTCGAGTAAACTTCAAATGATTTTATAAATGGTAATTCATTCACTATTTACTTAATTATATTTTTTATATATATCATCAAAAAAAAATTCTGGCAATCAATATTGTTACTTAAAAGCACATCAACCTTTAAAGAATAATCGAAAGAAGTACTTCTACGAGAAGCGGCTATTTTTCAGTCTCATAATTTCCTTTCACAACAGTGCTTGGTTAAAACAGGGCTTAGTCTACAAGCGTTTGAATTAAAATCCATAAATCGATGAAAAGTCAATATTGTTATTTCGTATGAAATATTTGATTCAGCGTAGATGATATAAAAACGGTATATTAACGGTACTGCTTGTATGTGTAGTAAAAAGAATCGATAGTCTTACATAACATCTATAGTACCATATTTCAGCTAATTACGTATAAATTTTATTTAATTGGTTTTCATTAGTATTAAGTCTCGAGATAACTTTTATTCAAGCTTTAATCTTAACAGAAAAGTTTTTGAGTGCTTACTTAATCTTACCTTACGTTTTGGTGGGCATTTTAACACTTTTAAAAGATGTGTTGAAAAAAAGTTTGACTTAATTTTTCGGCCAAGTAAAAGTTTCAAATAATTTAAAGCAAAAAAAAACTCATTCAACTTTTGCCAAACTGCATCACCATAGTTAAATATTTATAATATTCTGTATTCGTGTAAAGGAGTCTTAAACACCGCCTGCCGGCCGGTTTCCTGAAAGCCTTCATAAAACACCTCGCTACATTCATCTGAGCCAAGCTATTGTTTCCACTTCTTGTGTTCTTTCTCATCTTGATCTATCCACCCTTTCGGTTGCGAGGGTTGTTTTTCTAAATGGGTGAAAAGGCACAACTACTTTTCACTTTTTTTATCTCTTAACTCGGCATCTTTCACGATATCTGCTATTTTCATTCTATACTGTTATCGTATATCTCTTTATAACATGTTCAAGCCTAATATTATCTTTATTATGTTTCTTTATTTTAATAAATAATGTTGTTACCGTTTATTTATCTTTTGTATCAAAAAGATATGTTCTTTCATGATAAAATCATAGATGAAAATAATAAACGGATCAGAATTCTATGATTGTTTAATTTTGACAAAGTTCTTACTTTAATCCTAGATTTTAAAAACAAGTAAAAGCCACGTTGCAATATTCCAATAGAGTTATTTTAGAATTTTTTTCTAATTTTTTTTAATTTTTTCAAAACGTTTAGTCACCTTCGATTTTGGGGAAAAAAAATAATTATATTCTGTAAACTTTCTATTATTTTTAATAGTTATATAACTAGTCATAAAGCAATAAAAATATTGGTAAAACCAACTATTTTTTCAATAGAAGTGTTCGTCGAATGAGATATAATAGTTTTCTTTTACCATTTACACGTAAAATATTCTCTTGTGTAATTTCTGTAGCCTTACACCGTATGTATCATTAATGTAAAAAAATAATTAGTGCACGGTTGTAAACCCCAAGTGATTATTATCCCAATTTAATATTTTTCACGTTTAACGACTTTGTTCAGTATTTTCATGTAATCTTATAACAACCAACAAATATTTTATATGAATTTGTCAAGCAGGACTTTTAGGACAGTGTTCCGATTTTTTTTTTTTTTACCATGAAGTGACTTTTTACAATGTGGGAAAATTTTCGCATACCCTCTATAAAATATGTACTCCATCGTTTATATATTTGATTATTTAACAGCATTATTTTACAACATTACAAAAAACATAATTTACTAAAAAAATACCTTCAATTTGAATAAAATTCCGATGAGTATTATGAAAATAAAATAGGCCTGGTATACAATACTTAAGGACTTTGATGGAGTATATTTGTTTATTTTTGTTGATTAAAAAACCGTCTTACGCAAATAGTATACTGATGATAGTAAAAAAAATCAGAAATTTGTGTTCAGTGAAGCTTTTCTTTGGTTTTACGCTAATAAAAAGCTCACCCAACAAACAAATAACTACTATTTCAAGCAGCGTAATATAAAATAAAGACATCTGAAATGTCACAAATTTACATGTCAGTAATAATTGCCTTTACCAAATTGTCTGGAGCGTCACTCTTATAAATTTATTTAGCTTCTTCAGTTCCACTCGCATTTAAACATGCACATTTATTTTAAGAATAAACACATACTTTTTCTTTTTAATTGTGGTCTTGATTCGTAACTGTTGTAACAATTCCATAAAAAAGGATTTAAACATGTTTGGTTTCAATGGGCTGGTTTCAGACAGAACCTACAACTCCTCTTTTTTGAAAGATTTTTTGCTAATAGAAGCATTTTTCATAATTAAAATTAACAGTAAATATATATTGAATCACACATTTTACATTTGTATTAGCTTAAAGAAGCGTCTAAACTAGTTATAAATAATTAAATTGGAAACTCTTTGACACTTTTATGACTTTATAATAATCACTTAAATATTTAATTGATTCCGATAAGTAAAAAAATGTTATATCTAAAATACTTGTAAGATTGAAAAAATATATATTTTTATTCTCTAATATTTTCTTTTATCAGAACTTTAATTTGAAACCCATCCAATTTTATAAAGGCTTTCTGTAAAATCAAAAAAATAAATAGCTTGCAAGTTAAGCTAAAAACGGGATCCATGTTTTTGAAACACAACAATATTTTCATTTTAAATATGTTTTTGTTGTTCTCAAAGCATTCTCTGGGGAATTGTTTACTCCTTAGGGACAACATCCATTTGTGGCATTAAAGCTATTTTACTCAGAAAAGAAATGAAATAGTTGTAACATAAAAACAGCTATATTCAGTTTATTTTTGTACTTTGGACATTTTTTAAATAAACTATATACACTCTGATGCTCAATTAAATTGCCTTGGCTTTCCTCAATTAGCGATACGTTACAAAATACGATCCAATATTATAAAACTTTCAAAATATATTTTTTTTATTTAATTGTTATATTGCAAATTTTACTCTAAGACATAATTTGGTCGATAGTTTTATTTTGTTTACCTTGATTCAATTTCAACCCCTTCATCGATAGACAGGAAAAATTTCAATGATCTCTAATACATTATCACTGATTGTAATCAGTGACACTTAGAGGTGAGAAAACATTCAACTTTTGTAGGTTTTGAGTAAGTTATTTCAAGTCTGTAAAAAAATATCGGAAAATCTCAACAGTCTATATTATTTTCTATTGCTTTTTATTTTTGTCTTTGATTTTAAATTTTTTTTTAAGATTAATATTTGAGAAAACGTAAATTACAACACAAATCCCACATTTAAAGTCTTAATTCCCCATCATCGATTTGATTCATGGAATATATAAAATTTATATGTCACCAACTCTAATTACCAACTACCACACTGTTTTATTCAAACGTACACTTTCTCAAAATCTATTTTTAAAACTGACGTGTCTCACGTTTTCCAAATAAATATAATGAAATAATACTGAGGAAGTTGTCCTCAATGTGTCATCTTTAATTATTATATTAATATAATTCTCGACTGAATAAGCACCATCACAAGTATCTTTTGAACATCAATACTGAGCTAAAAATATTATAACTGTAAATTATAAAATCCCTATAAAGCATTCAAATTACATAATCTTTAAAATTATCCACAGAGAAAACTACAAAAAAGGTCATCCATATTTTAACTTTGTTGAAAAGCAGCCAAAATCCGACCATTAAACAGCAGGTCGTAGGTTCTCGACCTCTATTACATACAAAATATTCGTTTATGGTACATGCATATATTTATTTTAATATGATAGCTTTGCACAAAGCTTTGTGCACGCAGTCGTTTTCTGGATATCATTACCCAATGTCCGGTATTGTCATATGGTCTACATTATTACTGAACTTAGAGACTTTTCGCGAGAAGTAACTTCTACGGTGAAAGTAATTTCTTATTCGAATTAATAAATGGCATTTTACTTTGTCATAGGCTCATTAGCTTATAAGCTGCTTACGAAGATTGTCACAACATTATTATTTTTAACGAAATCTTTACGTTACTCAGTCGTTTAACTTCGTTTTTTATGAAGAAATTTTAGGGCTACCACAGAACAAAATAGCTCTTACTTTGCCTCCATGCCCTTGTAGCACGAATGCATTTTAATATTAAAAATATTCATTTTTATCTGTCTATTCCGGGATTTAAGACCGTGAGCATTCAAATCGATAACATTAACCAATCGACTATCGGCCAAATGAACTGATAAAACTACGTCTATCGGCTAATGACTCTACTCTTAAATTTCTTACTTGTGTCCATATCATATTTCAAAATTTACATTAAGTTATATAAATACTATAAATGTATTTATTGAATTTTCATTTACTTGATAGAACTTTTTTATTACAAGTGAAACGTCATAATAATTTTCTTTTCCATCCTCAAAACTATGATTAAACTAAATCGAAGCTTATTTTTATTTACTGTTTAAGAAAAGATTACCCATTTATCGTCTCATCCATTCTAACATCGACAATATTTTGCTTGAAGGTTTTCTAACAAATTAATCAATCCTATTTAAAAACATTAATCAATCATTTAAATGAGTGCATTGAAGTTTACATATTATGCATAATAATTTGAAATTCCTGTAATAGTTTAAGCACTGGCGATGATTTGATATTATTTTGGTCACAAAATTATTCACTCTGAAATTACGTTGTTTTATTCAATTAAAAGATGATTTTCAAGTTAAAAATTTATTGAGAATAATTGAATAAACATATGTGTTCTTTGACCTAGTAAAATACCTTAACTTATCTTTTGCTGTATAGAGAATCACACAAACTGTAGTCAATACTCTCTCACCTAGTTTCCCATTTTTTAAGATATGCACAAAAAGTATTAATAACTTTAAATTAACCAATAAATAGATCATAGTACTCAGCTTCTGTTACAGTCCAAATTTATATTTTGTGAATGCCGATTCAACCGGATGACATCATACATTGTGGTCAGTTTTCACAATAACCAAATTCAAACCTTCGCGAAATGCATTCCAGAGCTCATTATTGCTGATAAAATTGGACGAAAATATTTCGCCAAAAGCAAACGAATGAATTTCAAAGCGGCAACGAG
The DNA here is from genome assembly GCA_028555115.1 of Himalopsyche japonica. Lineage (NCBI taxonomy): Eukaryota > Metazoa > Arthropoda > Insecta > Trichoptera > Rhyacophilidae > Himalopsyche > Himalopsyche japonica. Next base: position 3,260,306 of record JAHFWJ010000015.1, read on the forward strand.
TCTAGCGTAAAATAATGGCCAGTTATATCAGTTATCTTATAGCATTATATGTTCGAATTTCATATTTGAGACGTAATTAAATTTTCTTGGTATTATTATTGTTGAATATTTTGTGTTATGAGAGTCTATAGATTATTTAAATTTATTATTTTCACCAATATTTCCCGATATTTTCTTCGAGTAGGCTACAAAGTATCAATTATTCATGGAAAGTTTACGTTCATAAAAACTAAGCGCAACGCGTTTCGTATATCTTCCATATTTTAAATATTGACTAGGATCGGTTATGGTCACTTTTTAAAAACAAAAGAAATAAAAAAAAAACTCATTATAAATACAAAATACCCATCCTCTACCTGAACCTCTCGTATAATCGATGCTCATTACTATTTTTTAAGTGTCAATTTGATATTTAATATTTTACAGTAAATATTAGCAGTAATTACAACTTCAATATTTTAAAACTCAATTGCTGTTGGGTTTATTTATGACGCTTTCATGACTTGTATGCGGTGTCAATTATTTAAACAGAATATTAAGCAATAGTTTTCAGTTGAAATTTCAAATGTTTTCAAAAGCTACAAAACTACCACCCATGTGCCTGGCATTATAATGGCAAATACAGACTTTAGTTGAGCCAAAACCACATAATTATTAATGCAATTTCATTAGTCTGAAAGCAGCATTAAGAGATACGCCACAATACTAAGGTGCAAAAAAATATTTTGTGTTCGCTTTCTCCTGGCTTATAGATCATAAAATATTTTAAACATTTTATACATTTACTCCAAACTGTTCAAACTACAAACGACGTATTATGAGTATATATATACACGTTATACATTATTAAAGTAACAAGTAACAAATTAAATTTCAAATTTACTTTTTCTCTTTCAAACTTTTTTTCTTTGTTAATTTAAAATAAAATTATAACTAAACTGGCTGTGCTTAGATGAATATACGTCATTTACGATCAAAATATCACATTAATTATATTTTATTTTGTAAATATATCATAAAGCTTCTTTTAGAAGTAATAATTAAGACTTTAATTTGATGGATATGGGTTGTAATATAATATTAATACGTCACTAAATTCGTAGTAATAAGTCAATTGGCGATTCATGAAATACAACTGCTCTATTAAACGTATATTTATTAATATAAATAAATATCTAGTATTTAAGAGTAGATCGCAAAATGTATATGTACTTGAAATTTGTACTGTTGCCATCCGTTTGCTTGGTGCTGGGGATATCATGTTCCACACCACATATCGTAGCGAATATAACAAAAATATTTATGGACAATTGGTTCAAGGTGGCTATCAATTTACCTGTGACTAGTGTGTATTAGAATATGGACGAAAGGATTCAAGTGAGCTTGAAAAATATGACAGTGTGAGGTACGCTGAACATAGTCTGTAATTTTTAGTTGATAGTTTGATATTGGTTTGGTCGAATGGTCGTCCGTATAGCTTTGAAATTTATTATACAGTTTCTTGATGTGGTCGTGAGCTGTTTTTCGTTCAAACTCTCTGTTATGGTTGTTGTGAACATACCGCGGATAAATAAGACATCATCATAACATATCATATTAAATAAAAAAATATTTGAAAATCATTGAAGTTCAAACTTAACTAATAAGTAAAATACTTGATATCAATAGTTTTTTATCTTTGTTCCTCTTTTTAACTGTAGGCTTAAATTGATTTCATCGACAAGGTTATTGGGTTTTTTTGATTGATTATTTAATTCAAATGTATCTTTCATGCTTTTGCACGATCTTAAGAATTGTACTATAAAAATGTCTTTTTAAATTTAATTATCAAAACATACAAAAAACGAACAAAAACGATCAATCGACATTTTGATATTTTGTTTTCAATATCAATTTTTAATAACAAAAACATCATACGTGCTGAATTATAGTATCCATAATTCTATGATATCTGACAATATTTATAATTTTAGCTTCAGAAAAGTTTCACTTGGATTTCTGTGACTAATAAACACTATGTTTTTTTGAATTCTCACAGTAGAACATAATACAAGCTATTTTTTCATTTCGATTTATTTTCCATTCCAAAATACAGAGATCGTGATTTTAGTTATACCAGAACTGTATTCCCTACGCGAGAGGTTAAATGGAATTCAACCTGACTTAAAAATGTATGCGAAGTATCTTTGAGACTAGTATCATTTTTTTATCGACATGAATTACTTAACATCATAGATGGGATACTTTTCGGTACCACGAGGGTTGCTAGAGGTATTGTAAATTAATTCATGAGTCCCCCGAGAAACCTTTGGAATTTTCGCAACGCAATCTCTTGTGTAGCTTGAATTACCAACTTGTGCAACAGAACACTCATCTTCTCACCTTACAAACACTAAGCGTATTATCAAAATTCAAGCTACAAGCTTTATGATTTTTAACATCTTTCCTAACGTCTTTTATCTCAACAATTTATTTTTACACAGTTACAATTTTTTTCTGTTTGAAATATTTTATTTTTGGCTTATGTCAGTTCTGTTGCATCCGTGTGATAGAATGACTGAAGATACCGAAAGGCGAAACCCAATCGTTAGTGACAAAACATGTGGAATCATACAAAGTTCTAACAATTAGAATTTGCTATTGAAATTCTATCAAGCACCTTCAGTCGATATCATAAATTATGAAAGAACATAAAATATTTAATTGTGTTTTATAACTAATGAAAGACAATGTGCAGAATATTTAAAAAATGCTTTTTAATACGTAAAAGCCTTCTTAGATACGCTTAATGTTTTTTGAAATGTCACTTGAAATCAACTCGATAAGGAAAGAAATCACACTCTCAAGCCTCAAACATATTTTTTTAAATATTTATTATATTAGATATTGCCATACATAGTGGGTTGAACTTTTTTGTTTTGAAGATTGTTTTTTCCGTTGGTTAAAACTCTCATTAAGAAGCCACAGAAGTCGACAAAAAAATAAACTCTTTTAATATCACATAATTTACTGGCTATGCGATGAATTTTAAGGATAGTTTTTCAATCATTCGCTTATCTTTCTTTCTCGTTGAGGGTGTGAATACTGTAAACAAGCGTTGAAGGCGATTGTGCAATTTAACAGTTATCAAGTATACATAAGTTTCTTTCTAATTTAGATAAAGACTCGTATCAGAAAATATATTTGGTAAAGAAAAAAATAAGGTTAAGCTTAATGTGTCTAGCAGTAGGCTAATCCTTATTTATCCGCGTTTATACCCATTTTCAAAGATAACTGAGGGATAAAAGTTTCGAAGGAATTAATACATGGCTTTCGAAAACAACTTCATGAATCGGTCGAAACATTAAAATTTGTACCCAACCACACAACCAAATGAATGAAAGCTCTAATGGATTTACCTCACAGATCAAAACACGGCTAATAAAAATATAGAATTGCGTATGTTTTAACATTGATATATTGATACGCCATGTAAAACAACCTTTCTGTAAAAGTTATTCAATTCAAAGAGTATTAACATGCATGTGAGACTAGAGCTCAAGATTGCAACATAAAACACAAATAACTATAAAATGAGCTAAATATGATGCTTCTAAGGTTTTATTAATTGGCTACCTAAAATTTTTAATTTTTCTCTGTCACTAATAAAGCACATTTTAGCGTCAAAGTCATATTTACCAACAGTAAATTTTATTTCATAAAACATTATTCATTGAAAAGGGTACTTTGTGTGTACATTATTCTACACCAAAATATTTATTGATCATACCGTAAATATATAATGCGTTCGTACTTACGGCATAGAGCTAATACATATTATATGTTTTTATTATCATGAGTAATTATAATAAAATTACACATTACTCTGCAAACTCCCCCAAATATTTTATATAACGAGCTTTAAGTATAAAATTTAAGTATAAACTTTTTGCCACACTCCCAATTTAATGCACAGTCACCGTATCCTAGGAGTACTGGCATAATTAGCTGGAATATTTTCTATTTGGGTCATAAAACTTTTTTTTTGTTTAACACATACTTTAGCAAGTAAAAACTGCGAATTTTTGATACTTGATTGATCAATTATAAAAAGTTGCTAACATTTCTTTTTATTATCTTATAGGTTTTCAAAAGACTATTAAACAGATTTGTTTGATTATGTCGGAGTTATAAATTTATAGAAGCTTGCATGGGCTTCGATTAGTCAAACATTAACTGATTTCTACGCATGTTTTTTTTTACTCTTAATTTAATCGATATATTAGTACAATCGTGAAGATAATTATTCAAATAACTTAAAAATAATATTATGCTCATTTTTATCGCTATCAGTCTATCTTTCAAAAAAAATCAAAAATATGAAGCTAGAATCATATTCAACTAATATTCGAATAATTTTCAACACAGTATTGCTCTAAAGACTAAATTTTAGACCGCACACTTGCGTCATTTTTGTCAAAATATAATTCTATTAATTTTTTTTATGTCAATTATTTTTCTCAAATGGTTGTTAAAATGCGATATTTTTTTCAGGTATACGTGGTGGTGGAAGATGAAAACGATTGTGTTCCTTTAACAACTGAAAGCTACTATCAAGGGTATGTCCAAGAAAATTCACCTTCAGGAAAAACAGTACTACAGCTCACTGCTAAAGACTGCGACGCTGGTTCAGCCAACACAACACAAATAACTTACAAAATACTAGCGGGAGACCCTACTGGACTATTTCATATAAATTCCACTAATGGTGAGTATAAGCATTAATTCTTTATATTTAAAAATGATGATGAGAAATGTATGTATGCTGATTTGAATTTAATTCGGCGATTCAAAAAAATATAATATACGTGTAAATAAAAGTACCAAAAAGGTTGCTGTGACCTTTTCTGTACTTGAAAGAAAGAAATGAATTTCTGAAAAAAACGAAATCTTGAACGTATACATAATGTAAAAATATACAAACTCTCCGCAAAATATTCATAAACCAGAGTAAAAAACCTGAAATACGATATATAAAATATAGCAAACTGCGGCTGCACATCAAGCTGTGCTTTTCCTTGAAAAGCTTAAAATAGCTTTATGATTTAGATCAAAATAAAGTAGTATATAAATTAGTAAACGAATGGTGATGAAATTTCATTGTTACATCTCATGTTCTATAAAAATCCTAAATATTTTTACGAAATCTGCTTTTTTATACTTTAAAGAATCTTATTTTAAGTGGCACTCTTTCAGGAGAAAGTGAGGATATCAAGTTAATACTAGAATAGGAATAGTTGCTGCTTAAAAAAATTGTTAAGCTCGTTTTTAAGATTGGATGAGTGAGAAAGAGTTATAGAATCTCGAGTGTACATACTGTAGAACACAAACTCATCAATTAATATGTTAAAAATGTCCAATTTGAGTTTTCAGTATAAATATTTTCGTGTTATACGTTTTCAAACTCAACATTTTCAGCTAAACGTTCTAGGTACTATTTATATGTACTGCTTCTCGATGCTTCTCTCGACGGGATCAACGGACATCAATATTTAAACATCTTTATATCTTCAATTAAAACGTTAATTCTTAAACATGTCATCATAAGAAATTTTATAATTTTTAAGGGTCCAAAATAGAAATATTTATTTTATCATGTCACGAATACTTAAATCGTCTATGTCATAAGGAATTTAAAAGGTTTATCCGAAATTTTCAAAAGATATATTTGAAATTTGATTGAAAAAAACACTTACTGCGGTTAAAATCTCACACAGGAAATAGCGAAAACCATGCGATATGAAAGAGTTTGTATATTTATTATTAGATATATTACCTAATCGACACATATTTTTAATTTTTGATCTAAACACATAATATGGTAAATCATTAAAAAATTCTCTTTTGGTAATCGGTTTTTTTGTCTTTTCTTTGTTACATTTGTTTTTGTAGGCTGTTTATTTTAATACATTATAATTAAAAAGATAAACTGAAAAGCTTTTATCGTTACGCTTTATTCCCTCGGTAACAGTCTCGCTTCAGTAGTTTCTCTATTTCTCCATTTTCCGCAAACTTATCAGCTTAAATACATACGCTAACGGTAGACCAAAATGGTATCGATAAGTAAGGCTGATTAAAGTCATACTAAGCTCGACTGTAATAGCTTTACAAGACATTTCCTACTTCCGGTTAGTTGAAACCCCTTTAGTCCGCCTGCCGAATTTCGGTGAATCCCGGTAACAAAAGTTGTTTAACGACTTTTAATTACAGTGTCACAAAAGTTTCCGTAATTTATTCTGAAGAACTCTTCTCAGCAGTAACTGTGGATAAATGAGTACTTACTGAAGATCAAGCTCAGTAAAGCTCAAATTCAATAGGTATGATTAATTTATTGGGTCGCCCAAATGAAAGCAATTCACCATAAGAAGTTTATTTTGATGAGAAAACTTCAAGAATTTTTATTGGTACATTACTTGATTTGATAAACACTCTTTCATTAGCTACAGTTTTCAATTATTATAAGTTTTATGGGAGAAAAAATTCAAATTCAAATTATATATATTAAAAGTAGAATTCCATTATAACACGGTGACAAAATAGTAATGTATTTTAGTTTTTCAAAATTTGTAAGGTATATAGTTGATAGCAATTTCAACTGACGTCTTCATCAGAAGTTCTATAATATTATATTTATGCAGGTTTAAGCTGAAATATCTAATAAATATATACCTTATTAATTTGTAGAACTAAAATACATTGCAATTTTTTCACCATCCGATAAAAATCTTTCGTAATAGTGTTCATCGTGCCATTTGTTCACAGTCCGAACTGTTCGCTAACCGATCAACCACTGTACTACCAAAAATGTATGAAGAGTAAACATACTATTTTAGGATTGAAAGTACTAAAAAATTGTCGTGATTTTAAAAATAAGTTAGAAATTTCACAAAATAATGCTAAGTTGTCGCCTATATCATCTATGCTGTGACAACTGTTTATAATCTGAATTCAATTATTAAAAAAACATAATGTATTTAGTTGATCGGTTTTTCGACTAACGCTCTCAACATAACCATGTTTAAGCGTACAATTACTGATTTTTATATATCGTTGTAGAAAAGGTACACAATAAATTTCCTCTTCTGCTATAACATCCAAGTTTTATATTTTCATTCTTAAATGTGAAAATCGATTTACAATGTTCAATGTTCATTAAGAAGAACATTCTTAATGAACAACAAATATAAATCTATCAACGCTTCTCAAACCATTCCGGAAGAGTAATGCATTTATTATTACTATTTATTATACTTATTCACTATTTGTGTTTATTCCCACGCAATAAAAAACACATTTTAACTCTCACTTCGAGAAATACATTAAACCAATTTTCCAGATATAAAAATTAAGCTAGGGTATTAAAACAGAAGAGAAGATGAATTATATACCTCTCCTACACCACTATATATAGATCAGTAAATGTAAATTAATAAATATTAAATATAGTTCTGATGAGGTGTAAGCTGAAATATCTATCAGCTATATACCATATAATTTTTGTAGAACTAAAATACATTGTTATTTTTTCACCGTGTTTGTATAATCTCATTGATTCGTTTATATTTATGAGTCATTCTATATGACAAATTTATCCCAGAATTAGAGCAGAAATTTTAGCCTATTTTTTCATATTTTTAAGTAAACTTTACCAAACGTTTTTAACGTTAATGACGTGTGTTTAAGTTAAAAATTCCACGAAAATCAAGTCGGTGAAAAAATGGCAATGTATTTTAGTTCTCAAAAATTTAATAATAGAGTTCTACTAAATAAATGGCAGTTCAAACAACCAACGAGAATTGTTTTTTTTCTATATCTACTGATGAAACACGGTGCGATCAAATTCGAATACACCAAGTATTCATAACATGACCGTTTTCTACTACGTGTATAAATAATATTTTTGAAGGACATTATATTCCATAAATACCCAGAGCTTTGTGAAGTCATAGCACTCACTGATGTGAGCTTTTAAGTGAATTTTATAAATGCTAATTACATAATATTATAATAAAAAAAATAAAGGGCAAAGCTATTAACTTGAACTATTCCTCTTAACTCTTTTCAACTTTCATCCGTATAGGGGAGGTGATTAATAGCGTCCGTTATAAAACAAAACTATTTACTTTCTAAATTGCTGGTAGCCGTCGGAAATATTCATAATATTGTTGGGCACCAGCTTTTTCGTACAATTTTCAAAATGTGATCAAAATATATCTGTGTGTTTTTGACAGCTAAATCAATGAAGTTTATTACGATTCGCAAGGTAATATACGAAAATATCATTTATACAGTTAATTAAAATTAATAATTATACGTGGTTGTTTATTATTCGTTGAAAATAATAGACCAGGCAACTAGTTTATCTGGCTTAACCACAAAATTAATGGAAGATCATCAATCAATAGAAGTGTAAACTCAATCAACTCAAATTATAACATAAACTTAAATCTTCGCCTCACAAAGCATATCCGACCAGACTTAGCAATTAGTTTCATTTGTGGCTGTTTCAGGGTTACTCAGAGGTTGGCAATTAAACATCAAAATATTATTTGCGTTAGCAAAATATATTTTTGTTAAAGTTTTGACAGCAAAATGTAAAAATATGTTTTATATTTTCATACATTTTTACTATTATGCCATTCGATTACAAATAATTATTTTATTATTATTTTATTATATATATATATACATACATATATCCGCTATAGAGAAAAAAATATATTTTAATTGAATTTTCAAGGGTATAGGATTATATATTGCCTCAACCCTTCATAATTTGTCTTGTTCTTTCATTTGCAGCTTACAGCCATTTATAATCAACCACTAGCAATCGCAAGACAGAAATTCAAACTATAGAATCACTAGTATTCTTTATATTCTCCTTAAAATATAGTGAGAAAAATACGAAATAGAATGAATAAATATTCAATATTTGTTAGAATAATTATACTCATACTACTGGCATAAAAGTGTCATATGTGATCTTATCTAATCTATACTATACTTTGTCGATATATGTAGATTGGCAGATTGGAGTTTTATATGCAAAATACTTTTTAAATTGAATATTTTTCATCATGATAAAATTTATGATCTAGGGTTCAATCTCTAACGAGAATATGGATAAAAAGAGTTTTTTTCTTCAATTAACGTCTATTGATTTTGTATCTGGTAGGATTTATACATAATTATTTTTCATATCGTAGCTACAAAAAACGTTTGTGACTGGACTGATTTTCAGCTGATCGTCCGAAACTGTATATAAAATAAACATGTGATGGAATAATAAGTAAACAACCCATCCAACTGGATCATAAACAAAATTATATCGCACAGTGGAACCTTACCTAATATACTTTTGTATGATCATTCAGTTATACACATTTTCATGATTTGATAGGCATCTATTTTGTTCATAATTTGCTTCCTCACAAAACCATGCAAGATTTTATACTATTTTTTAAAAGCTAAAAAGATTTGTTTTAAAGTACTTTCAATGTATGTAAAAGATTGAAAGAAATTAGTAAATACATTCAAACACAAAATATTAGCACTTTCCATAAACTGATTTATGGCCATTTATTTATAGACAATTTTTATGAATCCTATGGTATATTTTAACTTGCTTCATCAAACTGCTTTTAAAAATAGTAAGTGTATTCAAATCAATGAACGTTGGACTGTAAACATATAAAATATAAATATACAAATTGTGTATTTTCTTTTCTAAAATTTTGTATTTATTTAGATACAATATATTTCCATCGTAAACTAACGTCACTATTAACACGAGTGCTTTATAAGTGCGCGTTTAACAAATTATTTGTAATTCATCGTCGTTCCATTAACGATTACTATTAATGATTTTCTTTAGAGATTCGATTCGATTAACGTCTGTTACTATTAACGATTTTCTTTAGAGACACTCAATCATTTATATTACTTCAAAATAACCACGATTGTCGGCCTCTTCAAGAATACTTCTTTGCTGACTATTTACGCTGAAAGGATACTAACATTTTTCAAATAAATTTCCTTTCGGACATTAAATTGGCTAGACATCTGTCTTACCACGTTATTAATCCAGGTCTCTTTTCAACCGTAAGCACAGTACCATCAATCAAATTAACATCGGACATATTCTAGCACTACCTCAATCCCCCATATAAGCTTTTAATGTGTATTAATATTGGCAGGTAACACAATAGAGATTGATTAGATTATCTACCTTGAGTAATGGAAAATTTTACAAGATTCAGTATCATCCCATAGATATATTATATATTATATACATACTTATAATATTATACGTTCGCAAAGTATCAACTTGTCCAAAACTTTGTCCGTGATTCGCATACTCAATTAGTCTCTACCTTACACTGGGACTTTTCAAGTTTTACGATTGGATTTTCGCATGGGAGATTAATGTTTTTCATGAGATATATTACTCGTAATCTTATATCTCAAGTCTTTATCTGTAACCTTATTTCCAGAAACGTATTTAAAATGTTGTCTTCTTGAACTCGAAATTGGACGCTGAGTGTGTTTCATCTTTTTTATATTATATCTTTTCGTGGAATCCATAACTGTCTATATTTGAAACATGCAGGAATAAATACACGTGATCTTTTTTTAATGAAAAATTTCCACTTCTTTCTATCAATTCTCAATATGTTTTATAGAAATACGCAAGGCATAGTTTTTATAATTTATGATATCGACTGAAGGTGCTTGATGGAATTTTATATCAAATTTCAAACTTTACACATCACCATTTTTTATCACTCCCGACCCAGGATTAATTTTTTAGCATCATTAGGCATTCTTATAAATAGATGCACTCAAAGTATCAGGTCATTCTACGTGTAACAATAAAGCGTATGAAAACGTAAAAAAGAAAATTTATACGATTCTACATTTTTACATTTTACACATCTCCACAGTTTACATTAAACATGTGGAATCGTACAAAGTTTTAACAATTCAAATCTGCATAGTTTTCAAACAAAACCTGTTTTGAATTGTATTGATTATACCAACTCAAAGGTGTGCTTTCAAATTTTAAATAATAAAAACATTTTTTTGTACTTTTAACAATATATTATATTTTTAACCAAAAATGGTTTTTCTCGTTGCGAGCATTATCGCATGATACAATAACAATTCCTAACAAGGCTATATTAATAAAATTTTGAATTAAGCAGAAATATGTATACCAATAAAAGGTTTAAGGACTGAGACAATAATTTATAAGTATATATCTCAATGCAGTAAAATAGTTTACAAATTAAATGATGAAGACCTTTTAGTAATAATTTGTAATCAAAATAAAGTCCTATCAAACCTTTATTATGAGTTTATAAACAGTCATGAAAATCTTATTAGCAAGAATAATGAATGGGAGTTTTTACAATCAAAATAAAGTTTACTAAAATATTTTGGGAAACATAATGCATAAAATAATATAAAAAATAACAGTTAAATAAAACGGAGCCGAAAAAAATTGTCTGTTAGATACGTTAGTGACTTGATATTAGGACCAAAAAGGCAATATCAATTCAGAAAATAAAAAATAAAATGAATGGAAATATGGAAAAAATCTTCTAAAGCATATAATAATGGTTACGACGAGAATATCGATTGATCAAAATGATTTTAACTAAGTAAAACTTTTTACCGATTTATTACCAAAATTTATTATTTATCTATCTTTAAAAATATGTCAGATTTAAGTTTTTTTTTTTTTTTTTAATATCAAATGAATGTTTGTTTCGATGGTTTCCAAATGTCCACAATTCGTAGGTTTTTTTGTCGCAAGCTAAATGTTTTTGAGTTTAATATTAAACAATTTTTCCGTTTCACCAAAGTACTACCAAGTACGAAGTGCATCACAAATAATATGTATAATTAAAAGTTGTATCATACATTCCATTATTTTTGTTTCCCTATTTATATAATATATTCCATTTTTGAAAAATCGAACAAGCAAAGAACATGCGAAAATCGATACTTTCTTTTATAAATATAATTGAAAAACACTTCGATCATCTTACATCTAAATTTTTTCTCACCTCATCATTCTACGTAGTGGAAATGAAGGTTAAATGACTGATTTCCAGATAAAATTTCTTTTATCGTATTGAAACACAATAGCAATACTCAATTATGCGGACATAGCATGGAAAAAATGAAAAATATATGTTTCATCTAATAATTCAAATCGAGCAAATAAATTTCGCATTAGGTGCAATTCCATTTTACTGTTATGCCATTTTAAATTACATTTTTTCTCTCGTCAGTAATAGCATTTTAAATAATCGTTATGAATGATATATAGTCAATTCTGTTTTATTATAATGAAAAAGCTCAAATAATTTGCGTAAAAGCTACATTTCTGCGAGATAAATCACGCAAATAAAGTGTCTCGACAATAATTCTCTCATTTTTCAAACTCATAGTAACATAACATATAATATATATATTTATAATATTACGCCTACCAAAATTAGACCACGTTTTTGCAGATTTTTTGTTTTCGTAAAAAAGATTTTCCCTCTGCTTGGCGTTCACGCACCGTAAAAAGTTGCGTTTGATTCGAAGCCTCATCATCTTCTTTTCTGCATCACACATCTCATCTTTATACACTTACATAATATTATTTTTCGTATAACCAAAATGTAATAATATCTCAAATAAGCACAGCCGTCAATACTACACGAATTCCGGTTTTTTTACCAGTATTGCCATTTCATTGAAATATTCGGTATAATGTATTTTGGTACATTTACGGAGGCCATTTTGTTTTGATTTTTTCATATGAAAAAGTGCTTCAGAATTTACTTACCGGAATATAAAAATACTTTTTGAATATTACACCAGCGAGTCATGAGAACCAAATGACCTAAATTCAAAATATAACCTAGTTTAACTATACAATTTATACTCTTAACAGTTTTATTAATTTGTTTTGTTTTTTATTTATTTATATATAGTTCGTCAAAATGTTTAACATTTAATGTTGAAAATGAAACACTTAAAAACAATAAATAAAGATAGCAAGAAAGTAAGCCAAGCAAGCTCATGAAAAATCTACATTAACACATTAAAAGTGTAATTAATAATATTTGATTGAACTCATTTTCGTCCACATGGATTATGTCGACATCCGAAGCAATACTGTTGAACATTGATAATATACTTACCATTGGCATCCCCATTAGTAGGCTGGTTCTACACTTTGGAAGAATAAACAATTCATGTCCACGATTTCTAAAAAAAATATCCGGAACATACAATTGACATTATTAAAGATGGCAGAATTCTCATTTTGGCCTCGAATGAGTCGAAAGAAATATGTGGCAAAATACTTTCCTCTTCTAGTTTTCAAACTATTGAATAACACTAAATGAACATACCTAAAAGAAAGTCAGTTGGATACAACCACGGATAGTATCTATACGCTCTCTCAGTCTCAAAAATTTCTTCTGAACCTTTTCCACCATGAGGGCATATTTCAAATCTCTTGGGGCCCAAACAATAGACCCACTCTCGAGCCTACTTTGCACTTAGGTATTGTAGATTTACATCAAAATTTTAACACCTGAAACGGGTGTCATGGTACGTAGGATTACTATCAATAATTTCAAATACAATATATTGAATATTACTGACAGAATTAAGTTGAGTTTTTTTTATGTATAAATTAATGAAAGTAGCTTTTGTTATTTTCATTACTTATTAAAACATATTGCTGCGGCCACGAGATATTTTCTTAGAACCGCTGATGTTTGTAATGCGACCATAATAAAATTTTACGAGAAAACCACTGCTATACACACTGTCTATTAGTAACCTATCTAAAAAAACTATACACACATCAACGGCACCGGCGCCGCGTCGCTAGTTAGCGTTGGTTAAATGATGGATTATTTATATGGGTATTTCTCACCAATAAAATTTTGTCTATTTCAATTCGCAAATTAAAAAATAACTATTTATTGTATTATCTATTCTTAGGACAGGTGACTTTTCTCTTTGCTAAAAAACACGTGATCAACATTACACTGGTTTACAATAAATATTACACAGTCTTCTTTCCAGTTTTTTTTTTAATTCCGCAGAAAGTAATCAAAAAAAAATAATATATACATATTCGCTTTATTTTTCGGTTTATCACTTCTTAATTTAACTTTGGCGTAGGTGTTTTGATTTGTATATCAATCATCATAAACATTTAAATTTTTCGGGTACGCTGTTAATTTTGTGAAAGTATTTTTATCCCAAAAAACGAAATTATTGAAATATAATACTATGTTTAGATTACAACTGTTGTTTAGATGCATTTGTATCTATCTGTAACTTGAGGATTGAATGATGTTTATTTTCTAGGTGTTTTAACGACTTCAGCCAGATTAGATCGTGAGAACCAATCGCAACATGCTCTCGAAGTCCAAATTTCCGATGGGGTTCTGGCATCCACGACCCGTGTTCTGATTGACGTAACTGACGTCAACGATCATGCACCATTATTCCTCGAACAATACTATTCTGTAAGAGTTCCTGCTCCATCAAAACATCGGGCATTATTCCAGGTACTCAAAATTGTTTCATGTGTTTCGTAAACTCCATTTTCATTTAATTTCAATATAAACACCCAAATTAAAAAAAATCACAAATAATTGGCATTACTTATTTCTTGACTTATCTGTTACGGCGATGTATATTTCAAGTAAAAACATATTTCTAATGGCGTTTCAGTGACATCACATCCCAGCACATGCTCATCTTACCTAATCAATAACATTATCATAAGCATATACTTCTTAACGTAAAAACATTCGTTTAAAAGCTTTCAATAAAAAAAAATCTAAATTATAAAAACCGATAGTTTTCTTTCATTTTTTTCCACAATAAAACAAAATAATTACAATCTTGTGAGATATAAATTAAAAGTTTGTCATTCACTATATTATATAAAGGTAATATAATTTAAAACAAACCAATACATATAAATAAGTGTGCGTGAACAATAGAATGTGATATATATGTCTTAAATAAAAATTTGTAAAAATAAATATTTACAATAATTTTATTTTAGATTTATTTCATAACTTAAAAAACATTTGTCAATAAAAAACTCATCGAAACTGCGAATTTTTTTATGTTACATTGTTTTAGTTCTTTTTTCAATGTATTTTGAAATTGTAATGAATCCGGAAATATTAACCTAATTTCTGATCTAATAGGAAAAATCTACAGTCCATGATATTCATGAATCTTTGGAAATGAATGAAGATTCAATCTCTTGGGATGGCGCTGATTTAAAAGGGGTTGCAGTCTTTAGGGTAAAAAGCTCTTTAATAATATTCAAGAAGATTTTATTTTTACTGCTTTGCTTTTAAGTAATAGCAATCTTACTTCCAATTTCAGTATTTTTCATATACGACTATTAAACGAGTAGGACCTTCACAAAATGCAAACTAATATAATTCAGTGAAATAACCGTTAAAGCATAATATTTTAAAAAAGTATAGCATAAACTCAATATCTATTTGCATAGCCCAAAAACCGGAAGGCGGGTATCTCGCCTTTCAGCAATGATCTCCTTTTATCCGTCATATACGAAAGTCAATTTCACCTACCCCAAATGATTTTTCAAATATACTTTTGATCCTTCTGCGTGCTTACAAACTGACAATTTTATGCGTTTTTATAAGTAAAATCCATACCTAAGAAATAGTGTAAAAGTGTGTGTTCGTCAAAACTAGCTAGTAAATGTATTGATTGGAAATGTTGTCACCAAAAATAGTACAATAAATGTCTTATTTCAAAATTTAAGTCCCCAAGTTTATGTGTTACTACTCGTATGAATTTACACGTTGAAAGTTGTTTTATCGAAAATTACCATCGCTCTATTATAAAAATGAAAACATTCACTAAAACAAAAATATGAATATGGGTTAATGTTTTTCACTGATACAATCATAATAATATTTCCCCACTCATTTTACCTATGAATATCGTTTTGCTATGTCATTTCCACTTCAGTGAGAATTTTCAAATAATTTTAAAGCATTGTCTACTTTTTTAATACCGCGTTTTTAGATGAGTCACCATTCCGCCACGTTTCATATTTCCTATGTTCTTTTCAAATAAGCTACACAATATACACCTGCCTACGTTCCTTTTGTGTGTTGATACTATCAAAAAATTCATAAACTCACGTAGTCGACGATATTTTAAAACTTCAAAAGAATCGCTTCTTGATACATAATCTCTTCCCCACAAAGTGGTTTCGCCATTTTGATTAAATTTTCTAGCGCGTTATATCGTGCAGAGACATAACATCGTTTCGCTTCTTCTGAAAAGTTTACTTTTTACTTATCCCTGCAATAAACCTTCCTATAATTTATAAACCGAGTTCATTTTTCATTAGAAACAATTTCCAACTCAATGAGACAAGATATTAGAAACATTTTTTTTTAATAATTACATAAATTTGAAAATAGATATATTTTTCCGCTAAAATTTCAACATATGTGTTTCTTAGCAGGAAAAGTTGTGTAAACCTTAAAAAATTTAAAGACATCATTCTTAACCTTATAACAATTCTTTTAAAAATAAGTTTTTGCTACGCGCTATCTTATTGCTGTAATTATAAGGGAATTCAATATCATTCCAAATAAAATCTCTTTATAGATCTCAAATTACTTACATAATATTGTAATTATAGCCATAGTTGTCTCAATTGTTTATACAGATTTAACTGATAAAATATCCGAGCTTATTTTGTATATGAACTATGTAGCTGATATTTATTTTAACAATTTGATCGCCTATTATAATCATGATTATGACAAATAGTCACTCTTCAGTTGCCGATGCTAATTACCCTAGACGCTATATGAAACTTTTTATTATCATTGCCAGAGATGTTTGTGATATTATTAAAATAAATACTTATTAAAAAAAATTGAAATATATAATGTATTTTTATGACATTTTGCTCATTACTCGATCAATACAGCCGCGTATTCTATTCTATTATATTATATTCTGTTCACATTCGAAGCAATTTTAATCAATTTTGTTTCAAAATGTTATACATACAAAATATTTATTTTTTTCACTTGTTTTATTAAATTTAATAAAATCACAAATAGATGTATTAAGCCTAACTTGTTATCATTGAAATATTGTATATTATCCTAAATATATAAAAAAAATTGAACGGCAATATGACTAATTTTTGACAAATTGTGTTACGTATTTTTTAGGTACTTGCTTATGACGAAGACGATGGCATAAATGGCGAGATAACTTACAGCACAAAACCAATTAAGGGAAAAAATATTTTTCACATAAATCCAAAAACTGGTGTCGTCATTTGCAATGCAAATCTTGAACCTGGAAGTTTTCACGAGTTAAATGTAAGAATAAATTTTCTACTCCTTCCTTATCTTTAATTTATTTTGAATCGAAACTGCTAAGTGCCATTTCAAATATCTACTGTTTTTCAAGGCGGTAAGAATGTTTAACACAATCATTTAAATGTATAAAGTAATCTTCAGCATACTTGTCTTTTCGCTCCCTCAGAGTGAATTTAAAAATTGAAAAGTTTATTTTTATTATGTGAAGTATTTATTAATTAATTTAGAGCTAACATTCACTTTCGTACGGTTTCTAGTGGAAATATTTTGTTTGTTTGTTCATTTTGTTCCGTATGCGACCCTATACCGTTAATCCGATTGCAATCAAACTTTAGTGGATAATTGTGCACATGTCCGCAAAGGCTACTGAATTAGTACAATTATTTAACCAGTATTGGCTTAGCTTATCGAGAGCACTATCAACTGATACACTGGATTATGTGGATATGCTTTTCACATGTACAGATTTATGTGACCTGCTCACGCGTCGTAAAACCATCCAATATTTGCTATATGCAGCAAACGGATAAAGAAAAAATATTGCGTATCCAAAATCACTTCGATAAAAAGAATTATAGCTCACTATCTTTGTCTAGCATTGCAACGCATGCTGGGCTCTCGCTCGTGTAAAATAAATGATAAAAAGTTTGCCAAAATAAATTTAAATAATTTCGTTTTTGCTTTTTTCTCAATTACGTTTGTTCATTTGAAATATAGAATTGATGGGACTTCAATAACAGTTTTCAATCATTCAAACTTTATACATCTCTATTTTTATCACTGACGACCCAGGTTTCGTTTTTCAGCATCTTCGAGAATTCATATACACATGTGCACTCAAACTAACAATCGTTAGTCATGTAGCAATAAAGCATATGAAAAAGTACAAGAATTTAACGATTCAAATTTATCTATAATTTTATTGCTCATTCACCAGATTCATCTACACAGTAACAAAATTATAAAAAAATATCTAATATTTCTCCTTTACAGACTTCGTACGTTACCTACATAATATATTTTATTTACTTCAATACATGCATACTTACTGTAATATAAAATTTTCACATTTGCCAAAAAAAGCTGCCATTATTCAATATTCAATAAACGAAGGTTCTTAAAAAATGTAATATGATTAAACAAATAACGCACGCATTTTTTCTGAAAATAAAATATTCTATGAGATTCGTAAAACATTGCATGTTCTGAAGTATGCGAGGGTTAAAGAATATGTTATTAATCACGGTATAAATAAAATTACACAGTGATGGACAGAAAACTTCTAACAAATTATTGATTCTTTTATTTTAATAGCCAATCCATTCAATTACTGACTTTTTGCATCCGGACTTACTTTTGAGACGGATATTACAGTATACAATACGGATAATTAATTCTCAGCAAAATAACTGTGTTAAAACGATCACGTACAAGCTAATTTTGCTTAAATAGATAATATAATTTGTCCTGAAAATCTTTGTAAGTTTACTTACCCAAGATTACTGAAATATTTTTTGAAATATTCGGTGTCGAAATATCTTTTACGTGGCTTATATAGAAAAAGGTTTATTCTGAAAATACTTACTTTTGTTTGTGCTTATTAACTCATTGAATACTAACGTTTCAACTGTTTACTGTTCATTTCAGTATATTGAGAGTATTAACATTTTTAGCACTGCTGAATTATTTTTGGAAGTATTAAGTGTTGAAATATTTTTTTGCGAGACGCATGGAAAAGTTTAATACGATATTATATGATATCAGACTATATTGTAGTATATTTACAGGTTCGCGCTTCAGATAATGGTATTCCACCAAAGGTCACCACGACTCGCATCAGCGTGGAGGTGGTGCCATTGAGTCAAAATTCTGTTCATCCACCAAATATCTTGAGTACGTCTCATGCCATCAAAGTTACTGAATCAGATAAAGTTGGATTTCTTGTCTCTCCTATCTCAGCAGTTGATGAGGACAATGATACACTGTGGTATGATATTGTTGGTAAGTAGGAAAAACTTTGCTCACATGTTATAATGTATGCGTTGAACCGAATCCTTGAAATTGCTTATTTCATACAATCGGCAAAAATTCGTCGAATTCGTGAAAAGTGCAAGCCCATTACTTTTTTGTATTAGTCGATCTTTAATTTATAATCACATCAACATGAAGTATTACAAATATAAAATTATGGAAACGCATGTGCATGTCCACTATAAACGAATTCTATAATATAAAACATGATTAGATTTTTTTAAATTTTGGGTGAATTATAAAATCAGATAAATTATTTTTTTTATCTTTTATGGGTCTTAACTTAATCTGTTTGGAGTTCACAAATAATTTTTAGTCTCCGAATTACATACGTCATCATCAAGCACGATTGGTGAAGATCTGTTCAAAATATTCAATAATAAAAAAATAGCAAAGTATCTAGTCAATTTACTAAAATATTACATAATGTACAAGCTGACTACAATTCATGTCACAACCAAAGCTCGCGTCTCATATTCTAAAATTCACATAAGAAGTGTTATATATGCTCATAGATTTTTCATTTTTTTGAAAACCAAACCAAATTAGACATCCGTCATAAATATTTTCATGTTTACAGATTGAAAATTTCATTAACTGTTCAATTCACGAACTCGGCAAATAGTTTGTCAATTACACGAAAAAAGCAACAATCTTGCATTACTCACAAAACCGATTTTTTTTTTCCTTTTCTGTATAATTATCTATTTCACCGATTCTACGTAACATATGTTTTAAAATAACGAGCAATTTCGACTGACGACGATAAAAATAAATGAGGCCAGATGCTAACAAATTTTTCACGAATAACCGTAAAATTTAAATGTGTGTTGTAAATACAGTGATATGATTAAAATATTATCTTATTCTGAAAATATTTTTGACTAAAAAATAATAACATATCCAGAAAAAATTGGAAACATTGCTAAAAAAAAAATATCGCAACAAAATTATGGGATCTTATGCAAATAGAGCTGTACCATATGGTCTTGTTTCAACGTCCTGACATTAAAAGGACATAAAGCATACGCCTTGAAAAATAACATATCAGTGGGCCCAAATCGTCTGACCTACACACGCAAATAACTGATTAAATGATGACTATTAACAGCTAGTTTACTACAAAATTACATATTTACAGTTGTATTATATAGTTACACTATTTAAATATTTTCAAAAATTCATTATAATTATTGATATTTAAGAGTGTTCACAAAGCCGATTTTATCTTATACAAGCAAGTTTGTTAATTTTTTCTGACAATCTCCGTAAATTCGCTTGAAATGTAAACCACCCAATTCAATTTTAAAATAGTATTATTGTAACATGCTTTATCCCATTCGGCAGGGAATGGGTTTAAAGTAATTATTACATGTTTATTATAACATCAAATCTTAATGACAGGCTGTAGTGATTGGCGTATAATTAGTGCTATTTCCAACGTTATAAACATTGAAAATATAACTCTTAACTTATCAAAGATAATTTCTTTAGAAAGAGTTTTTATTTATAAACAAGTGTGCTTTGAGAATATTTAATAACTTCAAATATAATCACATATTATGACAAACTTTTTCTAACACCCAATTATTATATTTTTAGGTGGTGATTCACAAAACGATTTTTATATTGGTCACGAAAATGGTAACGTCTTACTAGCAAAAAAATTAGTATGGGAACGACAAAGCAACTATACGCTTAATATAAGTGTAACAGATGGAACATTTATTACATACACAAAGGTATAATTTATAGCAATGTTAAAAATGTCGCGTTTTTCTTTTGAAAAACTCACTACTTTCAATCTAATAAGTCTCAAGAGTTACACCTATAACCTTTGCAAATATAAAAGTTCACCATGAACAATTTTACCCAAAGATTTAACAGCAAGAATTGAATTCATAAATAGTCATGAATACCAAATCCTTTTTTGTTTCAGCTTAATGTTATAGTAATAAATGATATCAATGAAAGGTCTCCGGCGTTCAGTCAATCATTATATATTGTAAATGTTTCTGAGAACTTTGCCGGTGGAGGGCCAGTTCTATCACTCAGAGCATCAGGACAAGATAGTCTCTTATACAGCCTTCACAATACTCAGAGTCCTGCCTCATTAAGTATTTTCAAAGTTGATTCAATGAGTGGTGATATCACAATCAAAGAACCATTGGACAGGTAAATAATCCTATACACCAATATTATAAATGTAAGAATACAGGTAAAAAAAGTATAAAACAATATTTTTATAAACAGTATTACTTTTTGCTAAACTCTGAAAAGAAATCTTTATCATATCATATCAATTATAAATTCCACAGAATTAGAGTCAAATCCTAAAATAATTGTAATATATATTGATTGAATTGGCATTCACTTGGTAGAACTCCATTATAACACGGTGAAAACAATAGCAATGTATTTTAGTTCTACAAAATTATTTTTTTTAAACATAGTTGATAGCTATTTCGGCTTACGCCATCATCAGAACTATATTGACGATGGCGTGAGCCGAAATAGCTATGAACTATATTCAAAAAAAATAATTTTGTAGAACTAAAATACATTGCAATTTTTTTCACCGTGCTAGAATTGTAATAATTTCATACAAAACTTGTTAAAACAACAAAGTTGGCAATGTAGAGCTATTTAAGAGAACTTTTTCTTAATTATGGTTCTATTCATATTTCGTACGATTCTGATGATAATCGTATTACAGGGAAACCATGGAGGAACATCTGCTCACTGTTATGGTGCGCGACCAGGCGATCAAATCTCAACGAAGCTATGCAAGAGTTCTTGTACGCGTGTACGATCACAACGACCATGCTCCCGAATTCAATTCAAAAATAATTCAAGGAAAGGTGTTTGAAACTTCACCCATTGGCACCTCAATTCTGAAAGTACAAGCGAGTGATAAAGATAAGGGTGAAAATGCTGTAATAGTGTACTCAATAACAAGTGGTAAGTTTTATTAGTGTTTTACATTGATTCCATATTGGGAAACTTACATTGAAGACTTAACATTGAGAATTTCTGAAATGTGTTCATAATGTTATGTTAAGTCCTCTCTTTCACCTGACCAAGGTAATGAAAATCCAAAAAAAGGTAAACCCTTCAGCTGTAACAATTACCCAGGAAAAACTATCCTCAAGCATCTTACACCAGTGTGATGTATCACCAAACGTGTCATGACTCATTCATCATTTTTTGTTTGGCTTCATCAATCAAAGTGTAGTTTGTCCATTCATCATTAAAACGGTTATATCATAATGTTTTTCAGAAAGTATATCAATGAAACGTTTAAATCCTATACAGTCTTGAGTAATCACCAAAGAAACCTTACACATTCGGATTTCACTATTTTTTAACTTGATTCATTTTTTTTATTTACAGTAAATGAATTTTTCGTTGATTTTCCAGGTAACTTAGGAAACATTTTTTCAATTGATTCTGAGATGGGTGATATTGCTCTTGTTCATGAACTGGATCTCAGTAGTGCATTTGAATACATGCTACAAGTGAAAGCTTCAAATCCCGGATCAGATCCATTATCTACTACAATTCCCGTTCATATAATGGTCACAATGGCAGATAACGCAAAGCCAAGGTATTTATATAGCATTTTCTTCAATAAAAAGATATTTTAAAAAATTCAATTAATTACCATAATGACTTTAATATTCATGAAAACAATTTTCTAGATTCCTGAAGCTCCTGTACAGTTCTGACATTTATGAAAATGAGCCACCCGGGACATTTGTGGAACATTTAGAAGCAAGAAGCACATCTTCACTGCTATTCGACATAGTCAAGGGAAATACAGATAATGTTTTCGATATAAATCCATCCACAGGAGTCATTGTAACTAGATACCCATTGGATTATGAAAGACTTCAAATCTACAATCTCACAATATCTGCCACAAATATGGTATGAATAAAAATAGCAAAAACGAGAGTAGAGATATTTAAACTGTTTGACTGATATTTTAATTTCATTTTGTTTTCATAAAGCGTTATTATAATGACACAGATTCTCAATTTTATAGATATTGTGGTTTCAACCAATTACTAAATCCAAAATTTTTAATATTTGTCATTGAGTTTCTTTTCAGAGGGTAGTTGTTTCAACAGCTCCAAGCTAAAATCATTGTTATTTTTTTCATTTTAGGGGAGCGTTTCTACACAATGCCATGTAGTCATTCATGTTTTAGATCAAAACGACAATCCTCCTCGATTTTTGAATAATACATACTTCGGCAGCATTGCAGAATCAGCACCGATTTCTTCATTGGTGTTTTCGAATGCCAGTGCCCGTTTAGTTATATCGACAGATGATCATGATTCAGGAATAAATGCTCTTCGAACCTATGAAATAGTTGAAATCCTGGCACGGAAATACTTCCACATTGATTCTACCACTGGAGCCATAAAAACAATAAAACCTTTGGACTATGAAACAAATAAATCATTCAAATTTCACGTGCGACTCAACGACATGGGAAAACCAAAACTGTCATCGGATACTGTTGCACAAGTACAAATTGAAATAATAGACGTAAACGACTGCCCACCGAGATTTGATCAGCAAGAATACAATGTCACACTTCTATTGCCAACATATAAAAATGTCGCCATCATAACCCTCACTGCTACGGATGCCGATACCATTCAGAAAAACGGTTTGAAGTATGACATCATAGATGGAGATAAGAAAAACATCTTCGCCATCGATCCGGTCCTTGGAACTATTATTGTCTTACATCCTGACAAAGTAAAACAACTCCATAAACTTCATGTTAGGGTTTCTGACGGAAAACATTCCAGCATTGCACAAGTTTACATATCCGTTGAAGAGTCAGAGAGTTCAGGACTACGATTTCAGAAGTTACATTATGAAGGCAGTGTCATGGAAAACTCAACCAAAATTGTAACAGTCATCGTTGTCAACGTTCTCGGAAACGCTCTTAATGAGCATGTAAATTTTCACATACTTAACCCGACTGATATGTTTACGATCGGTCTTACATCTGGGGCTATACAGACAACAGGTGTTAAGTTTGACCGAGAAACGAAAGATAACTATATATTGATTATTGAAGCAAAAAGTTTATTAGAGTCAGCATACAAAAAAGAGAGCACCACACCTCGAGTTGTCCACGTTGTAGTAAACGTAACTGTTATGGATGTCAATGATAACTGCCCAATGTTTGTAAATCTTCCGTATTATGCAATTGTATCAGTTGATGATCAAAAAAGTCAAGTAATTGCAAAAGTTCATGCAATCGATATGGATAGCTTAGAAAACGGTGAAGTGAGATACGAAATGAAAAGAGGACACGGTGAGCTATTCAAAGTCTGTCGAAAAACTGGAGAAATATCTTTGAAACAAAACCTTGAAGGCCACAATAAAGAATACCAGTTAATTATTGGAGCGTATGATGGAGGCAAGTGTCATTTAGTTTAACAAAAAAATATTTTTAATGTACCCTCTCATTATTAAAAAACTTCATTATGTTTTACACTATTAATATGAATGGCCTCCACAAAAGAAAAACATATGTTGCTACACCTTGGGTACTAATTTAATTACTGGTAAAATTGAGTCCTAATAATATACTTTATTATTACAGGTGTAACCCCTTGTTATAGTGAAACAACTGTGAATGTAAAAGTTGTTGACAGATCTATGCCAGTTTTTGATAAACAATTCTATTCAATGAATGTTAAAGAAAATGTACAAGTTTTGAGTCCGCTCGGAGTACCACTACAGGCATCTTCTCCTTTAGGGCGTAAACTGATATACAGCATTGTACATGGAAATGAGCAAGAAAAGTTCACACTGGATTTCAATGCTGGTAAATACATTCTCATATAAAACTCTACAGTTTTACAATACGTTTTTTTAACAAATCTTAAAAGATACATCAATTGCATTTCATATTGTGTAACATAACTTCACCATCAAGTAAGAGCACTGTTCGGCGGTTATAAAGTTTTTGTTACTAATTCTAACAAAGACAAAATAAATGATTATTTTTGTAATAGAAAGATGTAAGTGTATATCAAACCTTGGCTCCTTGAAAATTTCTGTATCTATGCCAATCAACCAACATGTAAAATAATTATTTTAAGACGGTGAAAAAAATAGCAATGTATTTTAGTTCTACAAAATTATTTTTTTAAATATAGTTGATAGCTATTTTGGCTCACTTATATTAAATTAATTTGTTGAGCCAACATTGACAATACAAAAAGACAACATTGAAATATTTTCTCTTGAAGCATTTGGTTCTTCTCCACTAGTTGCAAGAAAAGCATTTTTAACATTACTCTTAGCTAAAAAAATTTTTTTTGTTCATGCTTCAGCACCAGATATAAATAATGGCCCATGTGAGTACTAATCCATTTTTTGCATATATGCAATCACAAACATCAAAAATAAGTATCATATATTTTTTGTAATCTGCTTTAAATACAGTACTTTTAATACTTGAACACAGGCACCATGTTTGCTGCTGAGGAGTTAGATTTTGAAGATCAGCCTCTCCATCAGCTGACCGTTCGGGCGACCGATAGTGTTACAGGAATATATGCTGAAGTTTCTGTTTCCGTCATCATCGAGGATGTGAATGATTGCCCTCCTGAATTTTCAGCTGACAGCTTCCATATTTCAGTTTCTGAAGCAGCTCCATTCGGTACACTTTTAATGAAAAAAGAAGCACATGATAATGATACAGGTATAATATTTTTTATCATTCTTCATCATTTATACATCATGTTATATTGCATAGTTTTCATAATTTAAATATTTGAATGGCAGGTATCAACCAAGAAATAACATATACAATGCCACCTACTGGGAATAATGCAAGTCAATACTTTCACGTGGACTCGAGCGATGGAAGTATATATTTAAAGCAATCATTAGACAGAGAACTATTTCCATCCCACCACTTTAAAATTGTTGCAATTGACAAAGGAACACCATCTTTATCAAGTACTGTACATGTCTGGGTAACAGGTGAGTTAATATTAAATTCATTATATTTCCTTGTTTTGTGCATATCTTTCAATCATAATATAAATTTTCAACGATTATTCATAACATACATAAAAAAACCTAACTTGACTTGAAAGACTTAACCCAGCGTTAAATTATTTTAAATTTTACACAGAACTATTTAACATTATTCGTTCTTCATACATCAAATATATATTACAAAATCATAAAAACTATATTGGACTGTTACCAACAATCCAATATAGTTTTCAATAGTCAAGAATTTTTGAATGGGGGTAACAACTTTTTCTAACGTCATTTGGTAGCGAAAAGATTAATATATTCTCTCAATTGCAGTATTGGACATGAATGACAATCCTCCATACATAGAGCAGTCATTATATAACTGTGCAGTATCAGAACACGCTGTTCGAGGACAGTTTATTACTCGTGTGGCTGCCAGTGATCCAGATGTTGTTGATCAAGGTCACCTTTCTTATTCTATAGTCGGTGGAAACAATAGACAAACTTTCTCCATCAATACTACAAATGGTAAGAACTTTAATAGAAGAATAAAAAGATTCTTTAAAGAATAATTAAATAAATGTGAATCAAAAATTATAAAATCAGTTTCATTTTTTGTTTGTTATATTTTCTTTACAGGAATTATCAATTTGATAAATATAGAAAAATTTGGAAACAGTCCACTGGCAGTTTTGAATGTATCAGTGTCTGATGGTGTCTATACAACATTTACTCGAGTCAAAATAGCTTTGCATCCAGCAAACAAACACCGACCTCAGTTTACACAAGAAGTGTATGAAGTTTCAATCATGGAAAATAAAATACCTGGTCATATAGTTACTGTTGTAAGTCTATTAAATATAAGTAAATAAAGTAGAAAATATTTCAATTTGAAATAATAACAAAATTAGATATGAATATTTAATCTACATCAAAATATTTGCAGATATTTTTATCACTTGATTGAAATGATAAAGAAAACATTTTATGAATTCTTCTTCATTAAATCATTCCAGTTAAATAATCTGTGTAATCTCTGCCATGAAACAATATATTTTCAGGTGAAAGCAAATGATGAAGACAGCGGTGACTACGGCAAGGTTTCATATACCATTCAATCAAATTTTCTTAAAGGGAAATTTTCAATCAATAGTCAGTCTGGAGAAATAACAACATTAGTTAAACTGGATAGAGAGGCATATGATGAATACGAAATCCCAATAATGGCAATAGACGGTGGAGGAAAACCTGCCTTCACACTTGTGCGAGTCAAAGTTGAAGATGAAAATGATAACACACCAGTATTTATATACAAAGAATATAAAACAGCTATATATTTCAATCAAAGCATTTCAAAATCTTTTATAACAGTAAGTTATCTTAAGCCATTTTTCTTCATATAGTACATAAAAAAATATTCTTACATATCTATCTTTTAATTGACCGTCCAAAGAAAAAAATAATTACATCCTATTATAGCCTTATATAATATAACTAAAATTTAATTAAATTTGTTCTTATTTGAATGTTATATTTTTCATCATTTTATTTTGACATATATGTCATTCGTTATACAATTATAATTTTTAATTTCGCAGATTCGAGCTGAAGATATTGATGATGGGAAAAATGCTGACATACAGTATTTTATTCACGACATGGAAAATTCAGGAGTTGGAGATATCTTTAAAATTGACAGCGGAACTGGTGCTGTATCTATAATCGATGATGTGGGAACTTGGGGTATATAAGTCAATTAAACTATTGTGTTAGTGATGTATACTTACTTTAAACTAACATTTTCAATTTTCTTAGTTTCTCAGATTTTCCAATTTTGGGTACGGGCAACCGATAGAGGATTACCAGCATTACATGCAGATGTCTCTGTGGAAATTTATATTCTGTCTCCAGAAGATGAAGTACCGGTGTTTTTGGGGAATCATGATAAATATTTCATATTAGAAAACACAACTCCAGGTAAAACTTTCATGTTTAAAATATACTTTGATTAGATACATCTTTTATTGCAAACAATGAATTGATTTTTCTCTGAAATTTTTTATTTACAGGCAGTGTCATTGCACAATTGAAGATGGCTTCTGATTTACCAGTGACATTCAGAATTCTTCCGGCTGCCTACGATTCATCTTTATTCTATATTGATGCTTCTTCACAATTAGCAATATCAGGATCACTTGACAGAGAAAAAAAAGATGCATATTCTATCGGAATCTTGGCAGAAACCAAAAACAGTCCTGCGATTGTTGCATTTTTAGAGATATCGCTGAATGTTTTGGATGAAAACGATAATGCTCCAATGTTTCATTCCTCACCAATGTTTTTAATGCTTGCTGAAAATGTTGAACTGGGGACAACCATAATGAAAGGTGCGTTTTGTACTATGATGTGCAATCAAAAATCATTTCACTTGTGTAAATACAATTTTGTTATTGAAAAAGCATATAAGTGAGTTAATTATCATATTTTGTTTGTTATATCAACTGAAGGTGCTTGATGGAATTTTAATATCAAATTTAAATTGTCGAAACTTTGTATAATTCCACAAGTTTTGTCACTGATGATCCGGGTTTTTTTTTTATTTTATCAATTCAATCATCTTTATTTGCTGCTCAATTTATTTTTCATTATATTTTTAGTGACTGCAAAAGATGAAGATTTTGGATCAAACGGTGAAGTGCGATTTGCTCTCGGAGCAGATACCGCAGTGGGTAATGTATTTGCTATAGATCCTTACACAGGATGGATCACAACCCTCGTTGAGCTAGATAGGGAAGTTCAGCCCATGTATAAGTTTCAAGTTCTAGCAATGGATAACGCTCATCAAAAGCACATAACAAGAATGACAGTTATTGTAAGACTGAAAGACTACAACGATTGCCCC
This sequence comes from Himalopsyche japonica, assembly GCA_028555115.1. Taxonomy (NCBI): domain Eukaryota; kingdom Metazoa; phylum Arthropoda; class Insecta; order Trichoptera; family Rhyacophilidae; genus Himalopsyche; species Himalopsyche japonica. The sequence continues at coordinate 3,289,733 of JAHFWJ010000015.1, forward strand.
CCTGTGTTTACAAAAGAAAATTATCAAGCATCCGTAAATGAAGATGCACATCCAGGTATATTCAAAACTAAGTATCATAGAATTGTATGAAAGTGATTAAAATACAATTTCTTAATTCTTCTATATTACTTAAATATAAATAATACTATACAACTTAAATAATTTCAAGTATACTTTCCAAATCCACTATAAACGAAATATTTTTTTTATAGGCACAGTTGTCAATCGCTTAGAATTAACAGATGATGATTTCGACGTGACTCCTGTTGAATTTTACATAACAGCTGGTGATCCTCAATGTCAATTTCATATAAAGCCTTCTGGGGAATTGTTTATAGTTAAATCACTAGATAGAGAGAGCATTTCACAGTATCATTTAGAAATTATGGCAACAGATGGAAAACACACTGCTGCCACTTTAATATCTGTTGATATTTTGGATGTCAATGGTTTGTATACAAATAATTAATCAACAAGCTGAAAATCATGGAAAAATATTATGATTACACTTATTTGCTGTTTTATTTCTACTTTCAGACAATCCTCCCTATTGTTTACGCCACAGATATTATGAGACTGTTCCAGAAAATTCTGTAATTGGCACAAGCATACTCACAGTTCTGGCGAGTGATAAGGATCAAGAACAAAATGCCAAACTGAGATTTTTCTTGTCAGGCTTTAAATCAGAGCACTTCATAATAGACAAGCAATCTGGTGAGGTAAAAACAGCTGCATTGCTAGACCGAGAGCAATATTGGCGCTACCATCTAATAGCGCATGTGCAAGATAAAGATAAATCGTCTTGGGAATGCTCCTCAGAAATTTATGTACAGTTGACAGATGTCAACGATAATGCACCACAATTTTCGATAAGTCAATACAGTGTCACCCTCCCTGAAGATGTTGAAATCGGAAGTGTCGTTATGAAAGTACATGCATATGATAAAGACCAGGGACAGAACAGAATTGTACGCTACACACTCGTAGATGATTTACAAGGTCAATTTGCGATATCTTCTACAAGCGGTATTGTCACAGTTTTAGCACCTTTAGATAGAGAGACAAGAAGTTCTTTCAGCTTAGAAGTACGAGCTTCCGATTTGGGAAGGCCTTCACTTTGGAGTCAAGCTACAATACAGCTTACCGTATCTGACGTTAACGACAATCCCCCCGAATTTGGAGCGAAAAATTATTTTGCATCAGTTCCTGAAATAGACTCTATCGGTACAGAAGTCATAAGAGTTTTGGCCACTTCGAAAGATACAGGGGTCAATGCTGACATTTTCTATTCAATCATAGGTGGCAATGAGCATAAAAAGTTTGCGATTGATCCAAAAACTGGTGTAATGACAATTTTTGATCTTCTCGACTATGAACGATCAAAAGAATACCTTCTAACAGTTCAAGCTATGGATCGAGGTCTGCCCCCATTGAGTAATCTGGCTACCGTAAATATATCAGTAACCGATAGTAATGATAATGCGCCACTGTTTTCTCAAAATATATACAATACAGAAATAAGTGAAGACGCTCAAATATCTGACAAAGTCTTGCTTATAATCGCTAATGATCTAGATAGTGGTTCAAATGGAAGGGTTATATACTCCATAGAGAAGGGTGATCCTTCCAGAAAGTTTAAGATTAACAGTTTATCAGGTGAAATTTCCTTGGCTTCGCATGTAGATCGCGAAATGAAATCAAATTACATCCTTGAGATACAGGCAAGAGACAACGGAGTGCCTACAATGTCAAGCTCAGTATTAGTAAACATAGATATAACAGATGCCAATGACAATCCGCCGATATTTTCTCAAGCAAATTATACTGCAGTACTGCAAGAAGACAAGCCCATTGGGTACTTAATTACCGAGTTCATCATCACAGACATTGATATCCACCCGAATGCAGAGCCGTTTGTTTTTGATTTCAGATCTGGAAATGAAGACTCTGCCTTCATATTAGAGCAAGATGGCTTGCTGAAGACAGCCATAATATTTAATCATAAAGTAAAAAATAGATACATATTACAAATTCGAGTTTTTGACAACGGAACGCCTCCACTCTATTCAGACACTTGGGTAGACATAAGAATTATAGAAGAATCACAATATCCTCCAATAATAACTCCACTTGAAGTCAACATCAACTCTTTCATGGACGAGTATGCTGGAGGTCATATTGGTAAGGTGTTCGCTTTTGATCAGGACTCATATGACAAATTAACATACAGCTTTGTACCCAGCTCGTCATCAGACTTTTTCAGCATTCGTGAAGAAGATGGGACCTTATTTGCATTGCCACAGCTAGATATTGGTGATTATAAATTAAATGTCAGTGTGAGTGATGGAAAATTCACTGCTCACTCAATCGTAAAAGTGAACATAGAATTGATCTCTGAAGATATGCTAAGAAACGCTGTTGTGATTAGATTTAGGGAAGTTAGTGCCAAATCATTTATAATGAGTCATCGTAAAGGATTCATTCGAACTGTTAGAAATGCATTGAATTGTCACCTGAAAGACATTGTCATTATTAGTGTGCAGCCTTCATCAGATGATATGAATCTCGTCCACCACAAAGAAAAGCGATCATTCAATTGGTTTAATAATTCAACTTTTCGAAAAACTCGCCATATCAGTCATGACTTAGATGTTTTATTTTCTGTCAAAAAAATATCAGCTCAAGGAGCTGCTGGATTTTATACTTCAGAAGCAATCAGGAAATCATTGAATGTTCATTTAGAAGAATTAGAAGAGTCGACAAAACTTGTAGTCGAAGAGATGATAAGAGTGAAATGTAGTGCTCATTACTGTGCATACGGTGAATGCCAAGAAAGATTTATTTTAGATAGAAACAAAATTATTTCTGTATCTACGGACGTCACGAGTTTGGTGAGTCCATACCATCAACATAAAACTGAATGCAAATGCCACGATGGATACGGAGGCGAGAGGTGCGAAACAATTGTAAACGAATGCGCTCGTAAACCTTGTCCTGAGAATGAAAAATGTTTCCCAGACCAAACTATTTTGGGATATAACTGCCAGTGCATCGACAGATTAGAAGAAGGAAGATGTCATTTAGAAATGGTCAAATGCCATTCGGGTAACTGTCTCAAGCCGGTGAGTCCTGTATATTTTGGCGGTAAAAGCTATGCGCAGTATAAAATTGGAAAAGAAATACTGAATGGTAAAAGATTTTTTGATGATTTTCTCGCTCTCTCGCTTAAAATTCGAACATTACACCCATCTGGAAATCTTTTATATGCAGCAGGAAAAATAGATTACAGCATATTAGAGGTAAATAAATTTCATCCGCTTCAGATAGTTATAACAAAACCTTTAATTTAAGGGACTCACCTTATATAAGTTTACTTTTTATAGATCATCAATGGTATAATACAGTATCGCTTGGAGTTAGGCTCCGGAGAAGGAGTCATCAGAGTTGGATCTGTTAAAGTTTCGGATGGTCGGTGGCATGAAGTTCGGTTGGACAGAGATGGAAGCAGTGCCAGACTAACAGTTGATGGCAAACACGTTGCCCATGGATCAGCACCCGGCATTAATGGAATTTTGAATTTATTTTCTGATGATCTTTTTTTTGGAGCTGAAGTGACACAGCACCCGGCAATCTTAGGTTAATTTTGCATTAACAATCGTTTACATGAATAAATCTACATCCTTGCTATTCGAAAAATTATGACATGCTCATTATTTTACATATATTGATTTTTAGGCCTTGAGGATATCAGAAGAGGATTTGTTGGCTGCTTAGGTGACGTAAGAGTATCTAATGAGGTTATACCTCTGCACAATGGTGGAGTAGGAGGATCTCTTATATTGAAGAGGCTCGCAAATGTTGAATTTAGTTGTCCCGTTGTCATGGAATTTCCTGGACCGTGCGGAAGCATACCATGCTTCAATGGTAAAAAATATGTATCTCTTTCCCTAATTTGGTCATAAACAGTTACAACCTAGTGAAATTCAGTGAAAATTTTGAGGTACAAACATGTAGAGCAAAAGTCTTGGACTCTTGGGTTCAGATTCGTAATGTAAAATATTCTATCTAATATATTTAAAAAACAAGTGCTATGGCTTAAAAAAAATAACACTTCTCAGACACTGATTTCTCAGACATGTGTAATTAATTGGTTTTTCCATTATCTTTTTGAGAATATCTTTCATTTAATATATATATATCTTCCACTATCATTGTCTTAATTTTTAGGAGGTTTGTGTACCTTAAATTAGTATTACAAAAAATAAGAAAGTGTAGACAATATCTCAATAGATTGGACTAATTTAACTCTCTCTCTCACTCTTACGTACTAAAGCTTCACCTACCTATACCATGTTAAAATTAGAGCATTTAAGTTTTTTTGTTTAGTCAACTTTTGCGCGAAGGCTTACAAAAAGAATAAGCAGGTAATGGGTACAGTTTGTTCAATTATTCATAAAGCTGACATACAAAAGTTTCATAAGAAATATTTGATCAAAAATTAGTTAAATTAAATCTTGGATGGTTTTGTATTCCATCTGATTATTTTTATATTGAATAAAAATTTTCTAGGTGGTACCTGCAAAAATCTTTTTAAAACATCAAGTGATGGTGATAACTCAGAATATGAATGCCAGTGTCATGAGCGGTTTACCGGAGTGCATTGTGAAACAGACACTGACCCTTGTGCCTCTCAGCCCTGCTTGTATGGTGGAGTGTGTTCATCTTTATCAGAAGGTGAACTATCCGTTATCTCAATACATTACCGTTAATGGTTTATTGATTTTAATATTTAATTTAATTGTGTGGATTATAAAATCTATTAAGAAAGGTATAATCTTTTTCAAAACACTGCAGGTTCTTTATAGTGCTAATGAAACAATATTTTCTTACACATTTATATTGAATTATCAATTATTATTTGGTGTTATACGATTTTGCTGTTCCCAAGAGTATTCAACTACTACTTTTAAATGGTTTTTGGACTTTTTTTAAGAATTGAGTTCCATTTGCTTTCCATCGTAGAGCGCAATTTTTTTGAACATTTTGTAATTTGTCAGAACTGTAGGCAAGTCAGCATGACCTACAAATTCCACTGGTAATTGTATGGTCTTGATTGCATATCCATACATTCCAAAAGCATGTGATTTGAATCCTGAGTCACATTACCGCATTAAAATAAAGGGACTCTCAACTAACTAGCCAAGCTGGAGGAGCTTAATAGCAAAGTAACCATGGCCACTTATAAATTAGTTGGTCCAGAAATTAACAGTCAAAACTTAAGTATCCTCTATGCAGTATAAGTTTACTATCAATTCTGCCAAATTCGCATTGCAGTGTTTATCAAAACATTACAACATACAATTTTATGAGTATGAGGAATGTAAGGATCTAGTCGGGGAAGTGGAAATAAGGTCACCCTTCCTGCCTGAGAAGCATCACAGATGCACCTCTCACTCGAATATGCAGGTCTATCACAAGTACACCAGCCAGGACCAGCAATGCATCAATAGAAGTAGTTATATATGCTTTAGTAAGGGCTATCAACGCAATATACTGTCCACATAGAAGAATTTTCTTGGTGAACTGAAAAATACATAATTCTTAACATGTGCTAGCCGGGTAGCCAGCAATTTCTAAGTAAATGGTGCCAATTTTTAGAGCACCAGCTCTCAAGCTCCAATTACTGCCTGACCTGTGGTAGCTTTTCTTACCGATTTTTTGGAATACTATGCAAATAAAAGTCTATCGTCTAGAATTATTCGTATATAAGTGACCTTTTCAGCAACTTTTACCGTGGTAGTTCCCATATAATAGTGGAAGGCCTCTGTCTATTTAGATCAATACCACCATTGGGGAGGATAGCTTCAATTTTTCTAAGAGCAAATAACAGCTTATTGTTACCCTAAGCTAGAATGGACGAAAGAACATCAATTGTGTAGCAACAAACTGCAGATTTGATACTGTAGCTAGCTCGGTGGAGTTTTTTGATGAATATGCAATCAAAATCTTCCTTTTTTCCTGGTATATGTGAAATTTTGTGGAAGGAACTGTTATACTAGTTTCTGTAACAGTTTAAATGTGATTCGACAATGTTCACTAATAGAAGCATCTCTGAGAACTCGCCAACCATTAATTTAAAAAAGAAGAATTTTAGTGTCCAGAGAATATCAATGTGAGAATTTCCCATTGAGTTCATAGTTGTTAATGAGATCATGGGATACTTAATGACCACCCTGCTACATTGAGCAATACTCTTCAACAAAGGCACCATCACTTGGATCTGAGCATTTGCATCAGCCACAACGATGACACATCTGCCTGAAAATGAGCTGACAACCGAATTATATTGTCTTACCATTAATTCTATTTAGCTTAACTTTCTTTAGTAAATTACCACGATAAATTAAGCTAAAGCTTAGCTATATGTAATATTATTTTTAGGTGATTATGAGTGCTCATGCAGTAAAGGTCTTGAAGGTCGCCGATGTGAAGTAGGCCGCTGGTGTGGATCAGGAGGTGCATGCCTACATGGTGGGCTCTGCGAAGAAGGAGATAGCGGACCCGCTTGCAGATGTCACGGTTATCATGGACCACGATGCGAAGTAAGGAATCCTATAAAGATGTTCCATTCAATTCTGATAACCTCATTATATTGTGATTTCATTCAATTATCTGATAAAATTGTTACAGTTTGATATAGACGAGTGCAAAGGAGATCCATGTTTAAACGGAGCAACATGCATTAATGAGCCTGGCAGCTTTAGATGTGTTTGCCCTCCTGACAAAACTGGTGAGAAACATTTCATTTGGAATATCAAGAGCGGTTTCATGAATATTTTTACTCTTTTCAAATACTATCATCAACAAATACGTTTTAATGATCTATTTTCTGGTTGATATAATATTTCCCATTCGGTTTCAGTGTCAAAATGCATTATACAAAATACAAAAAATCCAAATGTATCGAACATTACTCATTATCTCTTAAAACTAGATGAATTTAGATTCCGTTTAGATAGTTTGTCCAAGACTTAACTTGGCAATTCATTTCTGAGATATTTCTAGCACATAACTTATGTTTTATTTTTCTCTACCTATTTTAAAACAAAGGATCAAATTACCTCACCTCATATTAACAATAAGTTTTTTACCAATATAATCAACTGTTTACAAAAAAAATAAATGATGCTTAATGGCATTTATTCACAGGTATGCACTGCGGTAATCCTCTTCATTCTAATGCTGTCACATCAGGTGTTTATGAACTTATTGGGAAAGATAAACTTTTATGGCTATTGGCTGCAGTAGGTGGAACATTACTCCTCTTGATGATGTGTGCTCTCGTTGTTGGCTGTTATAAAAGACAGTTGAGAATGATTCCACCAGACTTAAAACCTCATGTCCTAAATTCTAACGCTAAGCAACATGAATTGCAAATGATTAAGGTATTTATAATTTTCGACTAAGAGTAATGTTAAGAAGCAATCTTTTCTAATATTAATAAAAATATATACATTGGTGAAATATCACAACCAACTCATTGCAGCCATTTTTTAACCATAGATCTTTCGCAGTCTAAAATTGTAAAGACAAAACTTCTTACTGAAGGTGACATAATCGAAACTATCCCAATTAATTTGTACTCAATTTTCATAAATCGAATAATAGCAATAACTTACCACATTGTCTCTCCAAGTTCGAATTTGGTTGAAAAATGAAAACTAACCATAATATGCAAATTCTTATTTGTCAATTAGCTTAACCCTCTGTCTGCTAACGTCTCAACTGTTGAGACGGCTGATTTTTCTGTGTTCATAGTTGATACCTGAAAATATATTAACTAACAATGGTTAAAACGGTTTGTACTCGCTAATTTTTGAGTTAATGCATTGCTTGGTTTGTCCTAACAAACTCAAGATTATTTCCAACCAATATTATTTAATAAATTTTTGTCTAGGTGTTATATATTCTTTAACGCAGGGAACGAGTTAACAGACAGTGACAAATCTATGGTTTGAAACAACTGCTTTATACTTCCTTAAAACAATTTATAAAACTTTTATTTTTGCATTTATTAACAAATATTCAATAATATACTGTTAGTAAATAACACTTTTCTTTCAAAGCATCGTGGGTCAAAAATGTCCAATCTGGAAGTCCAATGTGGAGTAATTGGCGGAACAGTGGTTAGCGAGCGTCCTGCATCTTACACACCACTCTCAACAACTCAACTAGATCCTATAAACTCCACTCACAGTATTCTCAACAATATGGACATACTGAGGAATTATGGATCTGCTGGTAATTTTTCATCGATTATTAACGTACAACATAAGAAACTAAATTTTGCAATGTCTAGTATTTGGACATTTCGCATGGTTGCAATAATTTGTCTCAGAGGCATGTCATATTGAGGATCCAAGCATTAGGCAAACTTCCCAATAAGCATTTTCACACAACGGCTTTCACAAATTTAAACAGCATTATTACCCTTATATTTATTTTCAAGAAATCTGTTTATTTCATCAGTCCAGCCAATAAAATGGTCAATCAAACATTTCAATATTCAAATCTTTTCCACTATTCAAACCATTTCATTAATTTTTCAGACTTCAGATCTTTTTCTGTGTAATACCCAAGATCATATGATAATATTCTTATCACTTGGCATGGATTGAATAATCCTTTAATATGAAGAAGGGATGCAACATTCAATCAAAGCTTGACTGATAATAATCTATATATTGCAAAAATTAGAATAAATAATTTTGATATGTTTATTTATCTGACAGGAGATGACCTTGAGAACATTCCTCCAGACTATCGTCGCAATTTGAACAGGGATCCAATACCAAACAACTCATTGAGCACAGCACCGTGCGGTGACGTTGACCAACTGCGTAAGCCATCTTGGTCAGAGCAGATGCACATTCAATCATTTCAGGATAATAGAATAAATAATGGTAAAATCAGCTTTGACCCGAACCATTTAATGAAGACCATATAAAACACTAAATATTAACTGAAACAAAATGCATATTATTTTTCACTTCTAGAAACCACATGCACCCTCATCAACTACAGATTACAGTATTTTTAGTTATGCGCCCACTGTCAGTATATACGCAACTTTACCTACATTTTGAAAATATTTTACCTACTAAGAAGCGTATTTACAGTAAAATTCATATAGGTAGATTTCAATGTAGAGTAATTTATTTTGGTCTCTAAAAAGTATTCATATTTATAGAATTCAATTAACAATACTGAAAACGATTGATTGATTCAGGAAATGAAATTTATCCTTATATTTTAACTCATTCCGCTATTATTATGATCTGTCTAAAAGTTGCTATAGAGGAAATCAATGAAAATGTTCGAAATAAGAATTATTTTAGTAATACTATAGACAATTCAACATTTTTTTTAAAAAAATAATAATTTTAGACCAGTTAACTATTGTAAAAAAATTTTAATTTTTTTCTATCATTTTATTTTAGATTTATCTGGAACATATAACAAAGATGATAACGTGATATCCCCACCAAGAGGTAATTGAAAATCATTTTACCAAATATTTTTTTTCCTTCCTTTGTCATAAACTAAAGGATATTTAATGTTACAATACTAACGAATATTCAATTTCATAAGCAAGAATACTAAGAGATAGAATATAAATTTATAACATAACTTTTGCTTCAACAGATATTTAGCAATACCAAATGTAAAAGCCAAGTTCAAAGTTTGTTTCATTTTAAAACTGTCAAACGATATTTCATCACCATAGTTTTTCAGGATACCATTGGGATTGTTCAGATTGGTGTACCAACGTTGGTGGACCATTATCAAACATAGCAGAGGTTCCAGGAAGTGAAGTACCAGATTCATCAAGATCCAGTTGTCACAGCAATGAATGCTCTCAAGATGATAACTCAGCAAATATGGACAGTCAAAATTTGCAACTTGAAGCGATTCCTCCTTTTAATGGGAGAGGATTGTCTAATGCAGATCTGACAGAAAAGCAAGTCACAGACGAGGGCTATGACTTTAACACCGGTAAAAAAAAATTATTTCGTACATTTAACATTCGGTATACTCCATGAAACTGAACTAAATATTGATTTTTCTTTTAATTACAGGAGTAAATTATACTGTCCACCCCAACACATATTTGCCCTGTTTTACATACAGTTCAACAGATGGGGAAGCTGTCATAGAACAAGAGCCCAATATTGAAGATGAATCAGGCGTTGAACCATATGGATTTCCTTCTACAAGAAGAAGACAAAACTATGACGAAAATCAGCTTGGATCAGTCATATCAATGCTAGGTAAATACATTATGGCTGTATTCTCATATCTGCTTCATATATAAAAAAAATGTTAAGAATTCATGATCCATTAGGACAAAAATGTGCAAATAATAAAACACTTCTAAATAAAATTAAAAAGGCATTGCAGAAAATTTTCAGTACATTCATCTCTCTACCCTACACAAATACCATACCCAAGTTTTAGGATGGCTGTGAGGGAATTCGAGTCATCACAAATACCCATTCCTTTGGAAAGAAATTCATAAATTCACTCATCAATCAGTCTTTTTTTACACAGTTTACACAGTAACATGGCCTAAAAAAACGTATGACTACATATTTTTACTATATTTTTAAACAAATCATTTGTTCTAACACGAAATCCCTGATGTTCAAATATAAAGTGTAAGAGCCAATCACAGCCGTTCAAAATGTGACCAGCCTCTTATAAATGTGGGCTTGACATGTATAGGTATGGTGTTGAAATAAAAATATTTTAGAATTCATTTACTCTAATTTCTATATCAATCATTACTCTAATTTCTATACTAAAATGATATTATTTATTAAAATAAAGAGGACCAATCTTCGATTTATGTATTTGTTCTGTTTTTTTTATACATTTCTTTGTGGAAAATGTCTCACCGTATAAAAAAAGAGTTTTGTATACTTAGTTTATTATATATTTTCAGAAGAAAGGAATTCTTTATTGGGGCCGGGATCGGTAGGCAATCTCTCAGTCAATGTTTGTGAAATTGAAGATTCAGACAATGACTACGATGCGAGCGGCTCCAGTCACAGCAAATGGAAATCAAATTCACCACACGATACAAGAGTGTGACAAAGAATGATTGCCTCTATAATAGAGGCTTTCGGAAAGTTAAAAAAGACAATGTACATAAAGTTATTTATTTCACATCTGTGCTAAAGGTGAACTAATGTTGAACGTATTCGTGAAAATAAGACTATGATTATTTTTACGAGAAGTGTCAGTTGCCTTAAAAACGAATTTTTAAAATGGAAGATTTATACAGATAGCGTACTGGCATCTTTGTGTAAATATAGTATTAAAATCTGTGTTTCTTGATGCATTGGTTTTGGACCAAAATAGGCATACTTTCGTACTTAAGACTTTTTTGAAGGTGTGAATGAAATATGAACACAAAATTTTTAATATGTCAGACATTAAAAGACATAAATGTCTTCAAATTGTGGTGCTCTGAAAAAAATGTATTATAACCATTTGACTATCAATAGTCAATGTCATATCAGCAGTTAACTAATCGTATCAAGTGGGTAACAAGTCATAGTTATTGTTATAATTATGTGATCTTTCTCAATCTGATGATTATTGGTTTTGTTGTACTTCATAAAAACCTTTCATTTCAATTTTCATCAAACCTGAGAATATTTTTTTAACTATCTAGTTGATTTTATTTGACTACCAGGATTTTATGCAATTCTATCGACTGCACGCTGTACATTCAAATTGGATTTTATAAAAAAAATATGGAAATTAAAATATATTATTATCATAACAGAGTATTATTCATCAATCCTACACACACCAATGAGCCATGCCTGTAGCTAAGTGGTCAATTTTGTTGACTTCAGCAGCAGAGTTCACGGACTCGAATCTCAGCACAGACAGTTTCATAAATAATTTATATTCAAAAACATGTCTGTCGATGAAAATCCCCATAACCCATCAGAAAAGAGTGATAAGAAAACCATTAGCTTTCTGCCCTTTTAAGAAAAAAACACTTCCAATTTGACTACAAAGAATTAAGAAATAAATGCAAAATATCTGCTATTTGTCTAACTTGTTTTGTAATTAAATATATCTTTTTGATGAAAATAATTCACATTAAAAATATAATTTTTATTTATTCACTTCAAAATTCAAAATACATGATTATTAATTTGATCATGTCTTTTTATTCAAATTCAAAAGCTTTTTCTTTATGAAAATATTAGAAATTCCTATAAAAGAGGTGTCACAGGTAAATAAGAAAGTGTCATAATTAAGGAAAAATATCCAAGTAAAAAATGAAGACTCCCACAAACCAAATTATAACGCTGAATTGCAGACAGAAATCTAATGATTTTAGCTCTTCAGCCATCCAGGACAGGACTTAAATTGAACTTGAAGTCTGAAATCATTTATATTCCCTTTTTATGACAGTATGGAACCAGAGAGTGGCAGCCTTTTGCAGAACCTATTTCAGCAAACAAGGATTTTCCTTCGAATTAATGTTAAAGCAGAAAAATCGATAGAGTTCCCCAAATTTCGATATTCTAGTAAACACTTACATGATACTTCAAAACCTGTAACTAGAAAGTTTTCAAATAAATTCAACGAGGGTATAAAATTACAAATTCATAGTGGTTAGACATATGAGTAATTCAGTGTATGTGTCGAACAAAAATAATTTATGATTTTTCTCGTTTTCAAATCATTCAATTCATCAACCTTTAATTATGTTTACACAGGTTTACAGATTAAAAAGAATTTTACATAAAATTTATGAACAGCAGACCTACCAAAGAATATTGCCATATTTTGGGAAAAATATTTTAACATAATCAATAGTTTTTGAAAAATTGAATGTCCTTACCTCAATTCACTGATTATTTATTCAGATTCAAACTGATCACTTTTGGTCATATGGTAAGTATGTTATTTTATGTTTTCATCACTTTTTTGCATGTGCTATCAATAGCATTTGATTTTTTTTTTAATAATTTCACAACATTGGGAAATATATGAATAATATTATGAAAGATATTTTTAGCTAACAGTAGTTTAGGCCAAATATTTTTAAAAATAAAAATACATATTGCAATAAGTTGTGCTTTAAACTAAAAATAAAACATTTTATTATATTCTGTTAGCTGTAATATTTTTGTATTCAATTCAGTCAAAATTATTTATTTATTTTAAGGTTAAATATCAAATGCACTTAGAGATAATTTGTAATTTATTGTAGATATTGCTTTTGAAATATTTATGCAAAGAAAAGAATCGATTTATTATTTCGCAAAATTTGTAATGAGGGAACTTTAAAATATTTCAATATCAATAAATTTGTAATACTTAAGTAAGTAAGTAAGAATAAAAAATGATTGTAATAAATGAAAGGGTTTGTGGGTATACTATTTAATATTATCCAATAATTTGCCGTTATTAAGATAAGTACTGTGAAAAACGAATTTATCAAAGGGAACTTAGTATTGTAATTTTTGCAAAATGTTCATACACTGTGTATTTCAAATAAAGGGATTATTATTGGTTATGATCTATAATCATAGACAGCAGCGGTTCTGACGTTTAGCGATTCGAATTGATCTACATCAGATTCATTTATGATCAAACAATTGAAGTGGCTTTGGAACAATGGTTTCTGTTATAGAAAATAGACACCGCGATTGCCTCAGCTGTAGAATTGCAAGTGGCACAGGACTTCTAGGCATTGGAGGGTATATGGCATATCAAGCAAAACGCAATCCGACAAAATTAGGAAAATCAGTAATTTCACTTATAGGAATTGGTAAATTTTCACATTATATATAATGTATTTAGATTTGTTAGTTACAGTATGACAACTGTCAATAATCGTGGTAAATATAATTTACACGCGCTATATTTGCCTGTTTATAATTATGGTTATTTTTCATGCTGCTGAGAATAATGCAAAATGATCAGAAAATCAAAAAGTTATGCGAATTTGTTGATATTTATATGTTAATTAGCCGCGTTACTTTTTATTCATTTGTCTAAACATTTTGCCTTCTGTACACTTACCTTTTTTATACCCATTAACCATAGCTTACTGAGTATTGAAATTTTCTAAACCCTTATATCAAATGTGTTTTCTACAGTTTACAGGGCTATTTATTTCAATATGGCTCTATAATAGAGTGGAAAAACATCTACAATTTTTATTTAGACTTAATGAAAAGACAACAAGTGAGTTGGACATGGGACAAAATATAAACCATACATGATGCCGATTAATAGTGGGAATGATCCTGGTGCACTTATAGCAATTGCTCAATATTTGGATTAAAATTTCTTACATATAGCCTCATATCTCAGTATCCAGTAATTTATAACAGTTTATTTTTTTTTTATATAAAAAGATTGGGTACTTAGCTTATATCACTTTTCACATTTTACGAGAATGGAAAATCTGACATAAACTTTCTTGAAATTAAAATATACAAATAATACAATCCATGATAAGCAATGAGTATATCTTTCTGTACCTAGACCAATGATGTCTCTTTCTAAACTGCACCTTGAGTTCCTCTGTAGTTCCTGATCATTCTTTTTGTAAAATTATATCTGATTCTTCATGGTCACTGTATGGATCGATAATCTAATTTGGTAGTTATATAATCCAAACTAGGTTGTGAATATGGTGTGAAAGACTTTAAATGTTGAACATAGAATGAAAGGTTACTTATTGCTTTGTCTGAAAAACTAGTAAAAACTTCACACCACAAATCAGAAACAACAATTTTATGAAATAAAAAACTCATATCTCCATTATAAATATAATATGGATACAATCTGTTTAAGATATTTTGTTATTTATACATCTGCATGTTGATGATTATTTGATATAAATGAGGTGTCACTGTATTTTTTTCTTGCTGGGATAAACCCCCTCCCCAGCAAATTTAAATCAACCCCTTGGGTCCACTTCTGCAATCTTTTTTGTAAAACAACCATTTAATTTTGATTTTTCACATCAATATCACATTTTTATTTCACTCAAAACAATCGGTTTTCCCGAACCCATCCATCATAATTCGGCATTTTCCTATTCATAATTAAAATTTGTAAAGAACTGCATTGCTTTTATTAGTATTTAGTTATTTTTGTGAAGCGTGACATGTTTTCAAACATATTTCCGAAATAGTAATAAGTATCGAAAACCATCAATCAAAAAAGATTTTTTAATGTATGTTTGTATTCCAGCCAATATAAGATTGGATGTCTCAGAGTGATATTATTGATGCTAATGTTTGATTTATTTGAGCTGTTTCTAATGTAAGTGGTTGAATATTAATCTTCATGGCAATCAATGTATGTCTCGTTTACAGGTTTCGCTGCATTTGGCATAGCAAGAATACTTGACTGGCCTCCATTTAAACATTGAAGTCTTAATTGCTGGAAGTCATTTATCCTATTACATTTTAGGCTTAGTGTTATGTTTCAATTATAATTGTGTTTATTTCAATTTAATTATGTTTCAATTATAATTCCAAGGTTATAATTGTCAAATAAATGAATAAAGTAATATTTTGTTTGTAGTATTTATTTTTAAATACACAACCTAAAGTTCTCGCCAAAAATTAACACTAAAATTTCAATTGAAAAAAAATTAATCACAAAATAAGGCACAGTACTCACCAATAAAACAGTATGTAGAAGGGCATATTGTTGGGAAGACCATACCACTATAGAATTAGAGCATACAAATTTTATGCGAAAATAGATACCATTTTTTGTAAAGCCTTTAATAAAGATCACCCTACATTAAAAATTCTACTATGTGCATGTGATGGGTCCATAGAAGTCGCATGTAGTGAATTTATCCTTTGACACGAGCTGGCAAGAAGGAAATAAATTCACTCCTTTCTGCTGATGTATATGCATAATTTCCGATCAGCTTGGGTTGCTTGTGATACTCGCATTCATACTTACTGCAGATTAGGCAAGGAATTTATTATCAAAAAATATGCTGTCGGTAATTGTACTATTTATCAGTATTAAACTTATTTCATACTTTTATCTGCATTTTGAAACATGGTACAATACAAAAACTGTCTTCATTGCAACATTTTATCTAATTATTCAATATTTAACACTGCATCTAAGACATTAATATTAACACACCGATGTTGAGAATAATTATTGTTTTTGACAAGTAAAAATATCACATTAAGTACGTCTGCCTTACCTGTCTTTAAATACTTTTGTTTTAAATAGTTAAACAAAAGTACTAAATACTCTTGAATATGCAATGATTATTGCATGGTTGGAGCCACAAGCGCTAAGAGTAAGAAATAACTAGAGAGATCATCTAATAGATTCTCTGCTGATGAACAATTAATTGTAAATTAAAACATAAATCATGTACAAACCATACAATCTTTATTCAAGTACAAATCACAATTTCACATTTATAAAATCAAATAAAGACAACTAAAAGCCCACTTTGCCAAGAGTTGTGTCTGTACGAGGGTCGGCTGTAATTTTCTGGACAGCAACTAATGCTTCATTTATAGAAGTTTGCAAAGACCTTAACTCTGATATGAACAATAACTGCAGGACATCAGATCGATCGTTGATAGTTTCAGTGTTTTTTGAAGGGGGTGAAGCATGCGGAGCAGTCTTGAGGACAGTTGCCAAGCCACTGAGGCGTACTCTGGGGTCAGGGTGAGGTCCAACACATGCCATTGATGCCAATTCAGCAACCCCAGACGTAAAATCTTCACTTGTAACTGTAAAAAGAATTTCTCAATAAATACAAAATAGAGAATAAGTGTTGCTATCTTAATAGAATTATAACATTAGAACTTCCTGAATGGTTTCGCACAATTGTAAGCTAGATTTGTAATAAATATAATATTAGCAGATAACATAAAACTACATTTTTGCAAACCAATTAAGCGATGCATAACAACACTATTTTATTGGTTCAATTTCAATTCAGTATTCCTAAAAGTTATTTTAAAGGCCATTTGATATGCAAATTTTAACTTCACTTCTCTTAAAATTAAAAAAAAATCCAATGAGAGCACTTGTTGGTTGACAATCAATACAGATTTTGGTGTATATAATGTGACAGGTATTTTTTTGGTTGAAATCTTTCAATAAATCTTAGCCTCAGCCCTGAAGCCATTTTGATGATTGAAAAATTCTAAAAGATTATTGTTGAGCTGCAAATCAACCTTTATAGCATTGGTGTAAAAATGAATGTCTTCTGTGACATTGTATGTCTGCACTCAGACTATCCTCTAATGATGTTGAGTACCTGGGGTTACAAATCACAGGAGACAGCTATATGTTTATGTCTAGCTTTTATAATGATTGACATAATATGGGAAGTGTATGATTCGTGGTTGTATTCAGTCAGAGAAAGCACTACTTATTCAAAGCAGACATTCTTACAGCTGCTTTAATTAAATGCCATTGTAACTCACAATGGTATATGTACACTGAGTTTAAAAAACTGGTTATAGCTATAAACACTTGGGGAATAGCAGCTAAACATTGTCAGGAATTTAGAGGCAAGACAAGATTAATGAACCAAAAGAACAATGTCCAAAATTAAACCAATGCATATATTTCTATCCTAATATTGAATATAGAAGATCAACTTAAGAACTGTTCAGTTACTTTGTACAAGCATGGTCAAACATTAAAGAATCATACATAAATGAAATTTTCATTTGGTGCAAGCATTAAAAAAAAGGAGAAACATTTATATTTTTACTTACAATCAAGATTGTCCAAAGGGTTTGTTGAAGTAACATTTGGTATAGACGTCTTCTTGCTAGACTTTTCAGCTAGGGCAGCATTGTAAGTGGCAGCTGTAACAGGTCAAACTTTCGAGTATTATTGGAGGTAATTTTGAATATTTTCAGAATCAATTTTTCAAATATGCTCCCATTTTTTTTGTAACTGGAATGTAACAATAGTCAGCATGAGTGAATTCAAAGTATTTCAAAGCTTATGTTTATATGTATAACCAAATGAAGCAAATTTAAACCAATGATATTAGATTAGAGCATCAAAAAATTTATCACTAATCAAATAGAAAAAAACTAAAATAACCTGAAAACAATACCAGTACAGACACGTTCATGGATTGATTTATGAATTTCTATTGTGCATGGATGTTAATGATTAAGCTCTCATCTGTACATTTGATCTTAAAATGAACATTCCGACAGTGTTAGCTAATAATAGACCTGTCATCTTTTTCCGCATCTTTGAAAATGAAAGGTTGAGCAACTAGGTAAAAATCATTCTTATGGAAAAACTTCCATTAAGAGGCTGTATGAGCAGACATGGCTTAAAGAAAGATGTACAATCATTATTTTATCAGGGTCTGTCATCTACCGGTATAAATTAAATAAAAAATATTTTTTATGACATGTTAGAAACTTGTATACGAAACTAATCTTGTGCTAATCAAAGTGCAGTGGGCATGATGAAAACAGTTTTATTGATTGCTTTTGATAGCAAAAATAACAAGACGATCATACATACCATTGTCGGCATACTCCAACCGCACGGCATAGGAAGCTAACCATGTCAATTGTTCAGCGGGAGATTCCTTTATGACGGGGCTATTCATATCCCCAAGGTAAGTTTGAAAAGCATTCACCCATTCCGGAGAATTCATTTGTCTTAGGCCTTCTCGCTCTTCTATTTTGTAGTGTCTAATTTTTTGATCCTCGAGCCATATAACTGCACTTCGAAACTCAGCTTCATCTATATATACGAGCAGTACTTAATTATTACCAGAATAGAGATGTTAGGAGAAAAACAATGTGTTAAATTTCTTACCGTGTACATTGAATTCATTTGGATTCGGGTGGTTCAAAGCAATAAATTTTCGCTTAAGCATGTTTACTGTTTAAATACTAAATACTTGAATGAACAGATATAATCGCAACCGGAATAAATCCAACACAACCTATGTAAGCTGTCAAAATTTATTTTAATTCATAGACTGGAATATAAAATGAAGAGAGAAATATTTTTGCTTATGGTACAATTTGTCTTCGTAATTAGAAATTACCTACCTACAAATATATGGATGGAGATGTCATATTAAAATAACTATCTTTGATAATTCTGAAACAAATACATTGTGTAACTGAACAAAAAGAATTGTCATACATTAAATGGCATAATTTTTTAAATATTTTTCAATATTCATTCCTTATTTGTATAGTGCCGGCTCGTTCATACGCATCACGGAAGTGTGGTATCTGCAAAGAAATTCAGAAAGATGTATTACTATAATACCCATAAATTTATGTATATTATATGAAAATAGCAATACTATTTAAGGGTGTATTACGCTCATCCGAGCACTAATAAATCCATTAAAAAGATTCATTGAATTATTTTTTTGTTTTTGGCAGTTATTTAAGTTAGTAATTATTTTTCATAATAAACTTGTAGTCTTACCTAATGCATAGTTTAAGGTTACCTCCTTCAGATGATGAGATAGGCATTTATTAAAATGCTTTTATATTAACTGTCTCGTCACAAAAAATAAAAAAAAAATATCATCAGTAAAATTTTTGATTTGCGACTTTAGCCTTTTTAGTTGCAGTCGATTTGTAAAACTGGGTATTTAATTTTGATTTTGAACTGCCTTGATCATTTTTTTTTATTAATTTTATCTATGTAGATTTAAAATAGGCAACCGGCCAATTGCAAAACAAAATTTAATTAATCTCCATTAATACTTACAATTGGAAATTTTGGAAATTTTTACAATTTTAGAATTCTTACTCTATAACTAAGGAAGACAACCATAAAATTTTTAAAATTACATTTATTTGAAATTATCAAACGATATTTTGAATTTTAAAATAAAGATATTTGCTTTTTCCAAAATCTAAAACTAGCAAGCAAATTTTTTCTACGCTTTTTGTTGGAAATTGATCACCGTGAAAATTTAAATTAAAAATAACTTTCAATCTCAAAAATGTTGCCAATCTTGACTTAGAATAAAATCAGGTATAAATGGGATGTATCGTTTGGATATGTTTTTTAATATTCTCTATGCCTTTAATATCAACGTTTTTACAATAGCTTGCCAAATTTTACAAATTATATTCAGTGCTGGCTAAGAAAAATGCATTTCGAGATTTTGCATGAAAATGAAAATCTATTGAGAAATTATTTAAAAAAAAAAATTTCAAACATAAAAAGGTTGTAGTCCATGTCGAGTATATTAATCTGATTATTCAAATGATAACGAATAATAATGATAAACTTCATACTATGTTTTAAGAATATTATAAATTCTGGTAAATTTGTAAAACTTTTGTTGACATGTTTTTTAGAATTTTCTCAAAGATTTCTTATAATTTTTATAAATTTTAAAACATATATACCTTTCACTTTGTATTAGTCTTTTTTTTTTATTAAATTATTTCCTAAAATAAAGTGATTCATTCATGTGAAAAACACATGTATTTGTATATGTAGAGACATTTAACTTCTTAACCTGTTAATAGTTAGAAATAAATAAAATAGAAAAGCGACACGCAAGAGGGTTGTTAGCTTTAAACGAGTTAAAGAATGGTAATTGAAAATCAAGTGAAAGAATTGTTCTGCTTCGTTTTACTTAGGATTGAACAAGATATCACTATCATATTATTTTGCAAGCATGTAAAAATGACAATTTATATTAAGAAATGATTAGAAAATTGAAAAATCATACACAGACTGAGCAAGTTTACAGATTCTTCTGTTACTTTTTTCTCCAATTTTCTTTCACATTTCTTAAGGAGAAGGTGTTATTTAAAATGAAAATCAAATACATATAAATGTGTCATCATTTAGGCATATCACTGATACATAATTGATTTTACTGTGGTAGTTTACTAATATTATGAAGACTGCTTTAATCATTAAAAAAATCTCATGAATGACTTTACCAAAATCAAAATCTTTGCATGTAGACATATGAAAATTAATTTCTATTATTATATATAGTAGAAAATGTATGTATTCATCTGTCTGTCTGTATGTCTTTTGTAAGAACTCCTTTCAAACGGTGTACTGTAGCAATGTAAAATTTATATATGTCATTCTGCATTCTTTTTTTAACTATACTGTTTGAAATGTTTACATTTCAGTTTTTAGCATATTGATTATTAGACTGTATTTTGTCAGTGTGACATAATGTACGGTTTGCGGTAATATTTAAAATTTTTAACATCTGACTTTCAGCATATGTTTGCACCTTAAAAATGCCAATGTAAATATTCCTAGTCCATCCATCCCTGGAGAAGTTGCGTGATAAATACTCGTATCTTTATTATTATTTTATTAAATATAAGATATATATATATATATACACAAATAAAACACAAATTCAACTACATGTAATAAATTTATTTACTATTTATGTACAAATGTATCTATATTGTATGAATAATATTGTGTAAATTGATTTCACAGGATGATTCGTCATTTTGATAGAAACCATTTCATAAATAATAAATACATACATTTGCAAATTTCAAAAGGCAATGGATGAAAAAAATCCTCATAACATCTCTGGTTTTTTATTCCTTATTGAATAAGTAATTATTTGTAATCATTACGCATATTTTCATTACATTTTTCCTCAACAAGAGATTGGATATCTGTTCTAGCATTCAAGTGAATGAAAATAAATTGCAATTTAATCCTATTAGCAGAAAGCAGTCTTGTAATGAATTAAACACACAGTGATAGATTGCTGATTTTGGTGAATTTTGATAATTGCTGTACAACAAAGCGATAGACTAAATTAATGTGTATGTTTTCTAATGTCTTTTTCATTATTTCGAGTGATTATTTTGTTGTTGTATAATATTAAACTTATGAGAATTCAAGAAAAAATAGAAGGAAATATCTGGAATAACTGCTTTCCATTGCAATAAAAAATAATTTGATATAACCTATGATAAATTTAGAACACTTCTCTTATCGATATTGCTTCTGGTCCGCTAGATGAATGAAAATAATTTCAATTTTAAAAGACATCGAGGTTGATTTTTATTATATGCGACATACTTTAGAAATTAAGTAAACAATATGATGTAATATATGTGTTATAAATATTGATCAGTACCTTAAAATTAGCCATTTATTCTACTCGTTTTTACATATAGATTGTTGGTCATATTTTTAAGATCTCCTTTAGGCGGACAAATTATCACCCTGCTCTGTAAAACATAAAACAATTTTGCCTGCATCGTAAACAATCAAAAATATTGAGTTAAAAAAATAAATTCAGAAATCCCCTAGCTATGGATGGTCCAAATTATCAATTTTATCGAGTGTCACCACTTACTAAAACTTTTAAACAATCACAATAATTTTTAATGAATTCTATTGGTGCTGTTCCATATTTCATGACAAATTTCTTTGTCATGTGAACATAAGTTTTTATGGTATTATAAACCGTGTTGCCGCTGTGCAGTTGTGCATGTTTTCCAGTCGCGTTTTTAGATTATCTTAACTAGATTTGGAAGTTACGTTCACTTGCTATCATAGCAAGCTTGAAATGCAATATTGGTTGATCATTAAATCACTTGAACATTTATAGCCATCCTGAAGGCTGCGTGTGTCCGCTGAGAGGTATTATTCCAGGCAGTCTTGGTAGAACCACTATTTTCCCATTGCGATGCGTCTGCAACATATAATCATTGAACATTTGATACTTGTCAATTATTCATGTATAAATATATTTAATGAATTCTTATTGAAACTTAGCAAACATAGTTTTAAGCTTCAATAAATTTATAAAAAAATATAATTAGTGTTAATAAAAGGTAATGACACCTTTTTATGATAATTGAAAATAATTTCTGCTCATGATATATAACATGGTAAGTTCTGCTTTTCATTACCTTCTAACAGTTATGTAAATAATAATGAGCACTTTTTTAATGAATGACCATGCATGACCATGGAATTAAATATAGAGTAAGGATGCGGATAAAAAATTGACACTCTAGAATTAAAGGGTTTAAAACATAGTACTTAATTACAAGAAATACTGGCTCAAATTCATAGTTTGATTAAAGAAATTAATTTTACAGTGTTCATTAAATGTCCCTATTGCATATTGGGTAGGGAAGAATCTGTATTTTTTTAAGTTTTGGAACTTTTTATGACATTATATATTAAATGTTTTTAATAAATTTTTAAATAGAGACTCAAAACTTAAAAACAATGCAGTAATATATACTCTTATTTTAGATTTAAGACTTAAAAAAATGAAATCTTATATAAATTTTATTATAACCAAAAAATACCTTGTGAGGAGACTCATCCAGTGATGTCAGTAATGGTTCTAAAGAACTACCGGCAGGCTTAGCTTCTGTGTGGGTATGCTGGTGTGATCTTCTAGTATCCGATGCCACTCCAGCACCACCCACACTTTCTTCGGTAGTAGACGGAGTCATTCCTGTCCCATCTAAGTAAATAATTTATTCATGTTTATTAATTATTAAAGACTGAAACTATTACAATGTATGTAAGTGACTTTCTTAACCAGCTGACTGCTAATGCCTCCGTTATTAAGATAGCTGATTACAGTGTATTGGTAGTTAATATTTATAAAAGGATAAAAGATTGTTAACATAGTTAATACTTTCCATGCATGAGCTATTTATTAATAAAATTTATTTTTTGAACCTCCATAACTTTTTTTCATATTAAAATAACTGAATTTTTTAAAAATAATTGTTGGAGTATCTTTTAGAAGAGAATGGATTAAATATAACATTCCTATGTAAAACTTTCCATAAAAAATTATAAAATATTTTATGTGATAATTATATTCAATTGCTGATTATCTATAAGCCAAATCATCATAAGTACTAGTAAAAAGCATTTACAACTGGAATCATATTAATTTTAAAATTGAAATAAAAAGAATATGTAAGTACTACATTTACATTGCAGGGTATGATGAAATACATTTTAGGAAAGTGATAAGTATATTAATATACAAAAAGAATGTGTCAATAGAGGGGATGGGAGAGAGTTATTGGAGAATGATATTCATGCTTATTTTTTTTTCGTTAGCATTGAAAAAATGAATTTTAATTCAAACAAAATTATTTATATTTGAACTACAATTTTTTTTTGTTATTGTTCTATATTATGTAAAAAATAATGTTTCAAGTTAATTGATCCAAATCAATATTAATATTGAGTTTTATAGAAATGCTTAGTCATTGGCGTACTTAAAATGGAAAAAAATAATGAATAAAGTAAAAAAAAATGCAGAAATTATATTATAGTATATGAAACGTGCTAATTTGCGATAATAATTGCAAGTTCAAAAGCAAAAGCAGAAAAAGTTTACCCGTATGTCTCATTGTTTCTGACGAGTCTTTGCATTGTGTAAGTGCAGGATGTGTCGAGTGGACAACGTCTGCCACCCTGATAGGGACACTGCATGCTCGCTTAAGAATCTACGGCAGAAAATATAGTCAGTTATTTGACTTATGTGCGGTGCTATGAAAAATTGTCTAGTTGTAAATTTGAATTGTGACATAATATCGTTTCTTATGACTGGACAATGAGAAATAGTTCATTATTTATTAAAGTCATTGTAAAGTTTTCTATCGTTACTAAATATTGTTTTCAGTGCAAAAGGTATTGATAAATATATTCAATAGATATGATAACGCATATGAAAAATATTTAATAATATCATGACAATACAAAAAAATGAAACTTGTATAGCGCAAGTGTCTCACATGATTATTTAATAGTAATTAACAATTATGTAAATAAAAAATGTGCTTCTTCGATGGTCAATATTATCCTGTGCTTTTAATTTTTTGTAAATGTCATGTAACTTTAATGTTTGATATTGCAAGTTTAGTAAAGAGTTAAGAATGATAAAAAATATTTAATTCAATGCCCACCAATTTGACAAAATCCATAAACTTGTATGATCTATTGAAATATGTTTTTGGTAATCATATCAAAGGCTTATTGTTACATAATATTATATAACAGTTAACTGTACAGCTATGATAAGTATGTATTTGCTGAAAACTTTTGTTCTTCTTATAATAGATGTCTTTCAAGTAAATGTCTATATAATAAATAAAACTTTTATATTTTTCTAAAATTTAGTTTTCATTTTTTAGTAAATCGTATAATTGAAACAATTGAAATCTGTAAGCATAATTTACACTTAAAGCAGTGAGTGGTATGTCCCATGTCTAAGCATTTTTCTATAATAGTTTTTTTTTGTATCCCTAGACATTTAGTGCAGTGATAAAACAGGGTAATTTGAGCAAATGATTTACCTACAATACTTTTTTTATTATGGTGTAAATGTTCAATAAATATCATCGACAAGTAAAATCAGTAGCGATGCTTCAAACAAATAATTACAATAACTTAAAGCAAATCTTTCTACAAGAGATCAATAATTTTTTTTACGTATCAAACTTTTATATCAAAAAAATTAAGGCTCTCAGAATGCGTACAGCTGTTTTGATACCATAGTCCCTTGGCTTAATCTCTAGTGTTTACAAACATTTTTATATATTATATATATATATGCTCATAATTCATTTAAAACGGATGAATCCAAGTACAATTTACCTTTTTACTAGGTTGAGGAATGATGGGAGGAGGGTCTGGACTGGCATTGCGTGAATCAGAAAACTTCTTTCGCTTTTTCTTGAGAGCCACCAATGCACTTATTCCTGTTTAAAATAAAAGTGTTCAGTCTTAGATTGTTGGTAGATTGAAATTATATTGAAAATAGCTCTAATATTTTATGGGTTTAATTATGTGTAATATTGTTATATATCGACATGGTTTCTTCCATATTTTTTGACTTTTTAATTATGACTTCTATTAACTGTATCCACGTTAGGATATTATATTTACTTTTTAATGAATTAGCAAAATAGTAAGTAAATGCAAATATAACCATATCATTCAGATGAAATAATGTACGTTTGTTATTGATTTGCCTAATTTGAATTGTTGAAACCTTGAACAATACCACATATTTTGTCACTAACCAGCCAGGTTTTGCTTTTCAGTATCTTCAGGCATTTTATCGCACGGATGTTATAATGCCTGAAGATACCAAAAGGTGAAATCTGGCTGGAAAGAAATGAATGTTGTAATTTTCGAAATTTGACTTAAGTATTGTCAAATGATTATACAGATTTAATATTGTCAATTATACCATGGGAGTGGTGGCGCTGTTCACTAGCTCTCCCAGGATCAAATTTGGTTTTCGGCGGTTGAGGTCTCTCCAAGCTGCGATTCGAGTCACTCGGAGAATCTGTGTTGTCACTCGGGGGGCTATTTGAATGGCTGTGTGATGAGTTTTGTCTGCAATGAGAGTTGCAAACTGAATCTTCAGATCTGTAAAGCGAAAAACATATCATGTCAAATCACAATAAATCAATAGTGCTGTCTTTCACAACCGTTTTTTATTATGATTTGATCTTTAATTATACTAATCGTCACTGTTACCAACAAAGCAATGAAGCGTAGAGATGCTGAAGATATTTATTTGTTTTAATTTGCCTCTGAGCTTCAATAATTTTGTAAAACATTTGAATGTGAGTCTTCATTACCACATTGGATACTAATCCCACAAATGCTACAGTGTTTATCTATAGATGCTCTCACAATATATATATATTATGAATATGTCTAAAAACATTTATCATTAAATGTGCTGTTTGTGCAACTGTTTTAGTCATAATCGCACTTGTTATATTGGTAAGAACCTAAACGCACTGCAAATGTCATGAATAACCATCTGAATTTGTAGAAAACCTTTTCAATTATTTTATATTGTGTCACTTTTTGATATTAGAATTTTTTCAGCAGCAATTTAATTTATATTGAGATGTTGATAAAAACAGATCCATGTGGTGTGAAGCTATTAAGGTAAAATTCAGAATTATTACATAGGAAAGTGGAGCAAATCAATGGGTGGTGTATATGATTTAGTGTATGTGTCTTGTGGAAATGAAAGCTCTTTTGTTTATTGTTTGAAAAATTAAAGTAGTCATTCTAAGTTTGTTACAAATTTATGGCTCTATAGTATTATTAGTCTGTCATTTAAAATTTCCACATTTTTGCTCAAGTCATTCTTTATTAGACAATAAATCGTTTTAAAGGAAAATGTTTCAGAATTCATTTGATTCTGTTCTAGACATTTTGTAGCATGTTTGTCAATGTGATTTACATATTTTTTTGTATATATTATCTAAGCTTAAAAATATGAGCTTCTATATGAATGCTGAAACAATTTGTTACTTCCATTTAGGAAATTATGCAATGACCCTTTTCACTTATTTTCAGTGGCTTGAAAAATTGGCCATGGAGTGCAGGATTATATTTGATAATTTAAAAAAAAAAAACTTGTTGGAAACCAATCGATTTGTGAATCAGAAAGTATTTGATATAAGAATGTTTAAGTTTCTCTTTCAGTATTTTGGGAAATACCAATCTTGAATTGCATGAAGTAATTCAAGCCTCAGATCATCAATACATTGTGTGCGTTAAGCATTGTTGCTCTTTGCAAGGTTTGGTGGATACACAATGTTTATAAGTGAAAATTATGAATTTGAATGTGTATTGTTCATATTCGGCCTTGGTATAAAGCTACATTATTTCACAGTTTGAAACGATTATGATTTCCGGAAGTTACTGTTTTTTCAGGCCCAGTGTAATGAACACGATTTTTGGCTGAGTGAATGTGTTAAATGATAGACATGACAATGTACCAGGTTGCAATTATACCAATGTTTGATTACTCAGTAAATCATTTTGAATTTACAAAAATTGTATCGAAAACAATTGCTAAATTTAAACTTACCTTTTGTTACGTTTCAGTGTATATAGTTTTGAAGTATTTTTCTCACTGTATCATGCAGTGCTGTTGGAATTAAATGGATCTACAAATCAGGTTATACGTAATCATGCAAACTTAAGACATTAAGCGTTATAAAATCTTGGGAGTAATTTTGCTTCTGTGTCTACTAACCTTCTAAAACAAAACCATGTAACTCATTTTTTGACCTCTCATTTATAAGACAAAATATAACTGACAAAAATTATATAGAAATGGGGCAAAGAATGGAACATGATAAAGCCCACAATTTTATTTCATCTGCGTATATTGCACCAATAAAGTTTATGTAGAGTTTCTTATGAAATATAAGACCAAAGTCTAAAAATAAATGACAACATCTCATATCAATAATAAAGCTAAATTAAACTTTTAGAAAACTATATAAACCAGATTTGACAGAGGTGAAACCGATTTATTTTAATATCAATAGATCATTAACAATTTTTACATAGACCAGAATGTTATCCATTTAAATAAAACTGCTATTAACTTTAAATTACCCTCTCATTCATGCTCATTATTGAGTCAAATGTTACAATGCTTTTATTTAAATTTTGTGTTTTATTTTCTTAGAGTATATAATGTGTTTACAGTGATTTATTAAGGAAAGTGTCTTTATTTTGAATGTTGGTCAATATTTCGAATTTATGTTTTCGTTGACCTTCTGAGATGAAATGATCAATGCTGTAGTGACAGTATTTAGCATTCCTGGTAAATTAAAATGTATGTTTTCAATTGTCAATAGACCTAGGTTGCTTACCATATCACTATGACATTGCATCAATTTTACAAATATGGTGATGTTTACATAAAAATCACAACATAGGCATTCTAACTTAGCAACGGTTTCGGTACACTGCTGATCAATTGTTTATGTACAAAAAGTTAGGTGCATAATGTATATTGGTCACCCGCTGTAGTAATTATGGAGTTGCGATTAACACACCTGCTCCTGCCAATGAGTCTGCTTACTCTGCCCACCTTGGCTGCTTCTATAAGAGTTCCCCATCTCCGCTTGTGTGATGACGATCGCTTCACATGAAATCTAATTTCAAGGATAAGTATGTGTTATTTTTTACTACCACTCTGGGCTATGACCATTTTTGAAAGAGTGCTATAATAAAAAGATATGTTTGCCTGTTGATATTAGATCTGAAAAGATGAATTTATAAAAAGGAATTAAAACGGAATATACATTGATTCTTTCAATTCATAGACAATTATAATTTCGTTAAAATTTTGGGAATATTATAATGTCCTAATGGTTTCCACAATCTGTATTAAATCTTTAATACATTTTGTGAAGAAAATCAACTATGTGCCTTTGAGAGAAAAAATGTTGAATATAATAAAAATGTCTTATAATTAAATAATTAAATATGAAATTGTGACTAAATGAAATGTTGATGCATTTGTTTTATATGTGCTAAAAATGTATGTAAATAAAAATATTTTTTTTGAGGTAAATAATTATGGGTAGGTAATACTTATCCTGCATGCCATGAATATTAACAATCTGATGTTTAAATGATTTGGGAATGACCACTACTAATATCTTAGATATTATTTTAAACTCGGGAATGACTAAAGTAGTTTATTAAAACTAAGTTTATGTCTGATAAGATAAGGATAAGGCTGTTGCGAAGTTTGCTAATGGTTTTGTTCACTGTTAAGTCATATTAATTATTTTTAACGATACTACTTACTATATAACATTGATCTATTATTCAAAATTATGAACTACAGGATACTGTCTTATTGCATAGAAGTACTGATAAAATCTTTTAAAAACAATGTATTTTTTCCATTTTCTACAACAATACAAATATAATTTAATATAGTAAATGATACTTCACAATACAAATCAACGATCCTTTAATACTTTAAAATAAGTTATCTAGAAATGGGATGTTACTTCACTACTCAGAAGAATGAATATAATAAAATGTTCTCCATAAATTATGTTTACTGCAATTGTAGTTTACTGTAATGTCACAGTTGATCGTAATAAATTTAGTCGAAAGTTTGTTGAAATCTCATTATTGAGTATCTTACTTATTATTATTTTTCAATGATTGTTTTACTGCAGTAGTGTAAGTGCTAATCCCATATCTAGAACCCACAATATTTATTTACTTAAAACAATAAAAGCCTAATGAAATTTATATTAGGATATCTAGAAAACAACAACCATTAGAAAGTATACTGATTTGTTGAAAAATACCTAGCCATGTTAAGTGTGAGTCCTCGATGATATGGGTTAGCTTCACTGCTGAGAGAGCTCTGCGAAGTAGTCCTCATGGAGTGGTGCGGCGCTTTGTGGACGCTGCCCCCGCCTCCGAAGATTCCCGAAAGAGTCGAACCAAATACTTCATGATTGTGCCCAGACTCTGAATGCTAAGAGAGACAAATAATAATTAGTGTCATAAAATAGGTGCAGTCTCTGTTATCAAGTTTATCGAATACTAAAGTATCAAAAAAATTATTTTATTAGGCTTTAATGTTTTACAAGTAAATTTTTTTTAATATCATCAGAATAAGTTAAGCCATGCAAGTATGGCTTATTGCTTCTATATGAATTGGATTTAGTTACAGTAAAAATTGTATTTCGTAAACATTGTTTTATTCAATATCAGATTTAATTTTGTACTGCTGTGTATTATAAAAACTAAGAGTAATTTCAAAATATACAAATTGTTATGTTAGTAAAACAATCATTGCTTATTTTTTTACATTTTTCAATTATCTAGATAAACTTTATTACTAAATATTAGCAATATTATGAAAAAAAAATATTTACATCTTGATAAAAAATAAAAATCGAAATGGGCTTAAGTAGGTAATTAAGGCAAGATATTAAAAAAATAGTGTTTTTTTTTTTTTTTTGAAAAGATCTTTTGCTCTGAAAAATTCAAAAACTATAAAAAAGTTCTGTGAAATAGCTTTGTGTCATCAAATTTCATCGTGCAGAGAAAGCATTGCATGTTCTGATTAAAAATTGTGGAGTGTTTGAATACTAAATAATTAATAGAATATATCAAAGGACTTGTAGGCCTTTAACTGAAGAATATATTGAATATATAATATATTGAAATTAAACATTAAGCTTAAAATATTCATACTTTAAATATGAATTAATCAAGAACAAATTTATCAATTTTATTTCATTTATAATTGATGTGTGTTCATCAGAAACATTAATACCCTATAAAGAATAAAATCTTAAAATACTATTATATTTTATTTTATTTCATTTTTTTTTAAATAATTGTAGTTCTATGACACTGTCAATTGGTGCCTATATATTTTATACGTGTTATCTTTATTCAGGCAAACTAAATATGCAGAATCGATAATTCAATACAATATAACATAAATACATACTTACCGCTTCATACACAACCTAATCGATAAAATAAACTTGAATGTGTAAAATCTAAATTAACATACATGTATTAGTGAAAAATGAAAACATGAATATCTACATATGAAAATAAATACAATTCAAGAAAAGGCCTTCTTGCTAAACCATGGTAAAGATGTATACTTTTCTCTAAAAACAAGAATAGTAATGCAATTTGTAGTACGTTTTAAAATTACTTCTATAAGTAAAAGATCAAATGATTGGGCAGTGTAGAAAAGTACAACAATTTATTAAGTCTTAAATGAACAATACATAAAAACACATACTATTCTTGTTTTTCATACATTCTATAATGGCTTAGCAAAAAGTTTATGTTTTTTTCATTGTGTGGTAGTGCTGAGTTCATTGGTTGCTCTAAATCAAAATTAAATTCAGGTTTAAAAAATGGTTTTTAAGCAATAAGCAATGTCTAGAAATGTCTATAAAATCATTTTTTTTTTGTCAAATAATATATTGAGTTAGACTCAATATGTAAATGAATTTCAAAATTATGCTTATTTCTTTAAAATCATTTGTTTGTCTGAAAATAGTCCCGGTTGTTTGAAAGCCATTGTTAGTGCAGCTCCGCCATGGTGTTGGTTAAAGCTTTGCTCCTTCGTAAGGTGTTTCCTAACAAACCTGATGATGTAAAGAGGCAATGAACTCGGCGACTGGGGGAAGGGTTACATTATTGGAGGGCGCTATATTGAAGCCTTTCATCAAGCGGCGCTCCTTTTGCCTGTTCTTCTTTCCACCAGAACCTGAAAAAGAAAGTTCTATATCGGCATTTATATTCATGTATTAAAAAGGTTCTTAAAGATAATCAATATATAATTGTTTGCTGAAATAAATGATCACATTGACCCAGAGAATACTTAATATAATAGTAACTATATATTTATTTGTCCATGCAAATTTATTCTGTCTTATTTATTATCACAAAAAATGAAGTCTCTTAAGATTTCATTAAACTTAATTTTATTTAAAAAAAGTTTAGGGGTTTTCGAATAGTTATGGTGTAAGTACAAAATGATAATTTTCTAAAAGATACTCAAATTATAAAAGTCTTAAGGATTTTTAATTTTGATCAAATAAGCAAACTCTTGACAAGAACTTAACGGACAGTAAACAGTTTTAATTATTTCCACAGCATCTTAGGTATATCTATTGATAAGCATTCTTGATAAACGTAATGAAATCAGTATTGTTGCATGATTATTAAAAAATGCATTAGCATTGTTAACACTATCAGCCCCGGCCAAAATTTTGCAAACCTAGCCCCTATGCCCGGCCCATTTTTGAACAAATGGCGTATTTCTTAAGTGTTTATTAAAAGTGTTATAACTATGTTAATATTGAATATAATCAAATTAAATTTTCTGAGATGCTTAACGACATTATGATAATTACCCCAAGATTGGTTAAATTGTCAACACTTTCCCATATGTAGAGCCACACTTTGTTGTTTACACATGTACCGAGCCTCACTTATTTTGTTGGTTTGCACACACTTCGCAAGCCCTATAGGGGCTATTTTTTGTGTTGCCAGTATAGGAATCAAAATCTGTTTTTTTTTATATCCGCAAACAATCCGTTTTATGAATATTGCAAAAATTTTCGTCGGAATGGACTCGGTGCCACTTATATATCATCTACAGGAGAGGGAATGTTGGTGTCGTGTATTGCATGTGAAACGATTGTGTTTTTAGATTGTGTAAACCAATAATTTCATGAGCGATAAAACTAATTGAATGACCGATTTGAAATGGTTTGAGTCTTGGCAATAAGAAAACATTAAAATTCTTTGTCAAATAATTTGTTTAATATCCCTAATTTGTCTTTTTTCGACGAGCCGGTCTATCACGTCAAAACACGGTTCCGGGACTCAAGCGTTGGATCTTGTATCACGTTAAAACACGGTTCTGGGATTCAATGAGTTAATATTGATTTAATTCAATCATCATTCGATCAGTTTTTTTTTAAAAAGTTCTTCACATGACCTTTGACAGAATTATGATAAATTTTGTTTTGACATTTGAAATAAAAATTATTAATAGAACATTGTGCTCACCGGAACCTGCGCCGCTTGCTGTCGACGTATTCATGCCGCTATTCTTGAGGATTTCTACCAGTTCGCAACGAAAGGCTGATATATCTTGCTTGATCTCATTCACATCGTCTTCGGTGACTCCTTGCGACTCTGCTTTTCTCTGCTGGACAGTCACGTAGCGCCTCACCAGGTTACGCATAATACTCTGGGGACAATTCAAAATGTGTACATTTAGCTTTCCGACTAATTCTGCAATTTGGTAAAGCGTGTAATGACAAATGCTTTATAATAAATAATAATGTGATAATATTTAGGCAAATGAGGATTGCAGAATATGTGTCAAACAGAAAAATATCTGACACTTGTATGCCCTTATTAAGAGTATGTCAACAGCATCTTTCAGTTTTGTCTGTGAATTTATAGCAAAGAAAATGTAAGCATTTTATATATATTTTATCTAACAGTAATTATTATTTTTCGACTTATATTTTTATTTTTATATGGGTACCTTTAAAATATTATTAGAAACCTTATCTTCTGCTTATATCTAGTCATTTGCGTCGGTGTTCAATCATTTTTATTTGATTTTGATTCACATGTAACAAGTCTAAATAATTTTCCTATGAAGATGTTTTCTCTTTTTATTATATCTTTCAACTCTTTTTCTAATGATTAAATATTATTTTATTTTATTTTATCTAGCTCTTAATGCTTTTTGTCAGATTACAATTTTTAATGCTAGCAAGCTAACTGTTCTCTGCTCATATTTATAAAGGATATTTTAGTACCCTATATTAAAAAAAAAAAATTAGTTGCAGTAGCGTTAACAAAACTTATGAAGATTATCAGAGTACATCAAACTATACTTCAATACAAAAAAATACCTTATATACAATTTTTTTGATACTGCTAATTCTAATATAAATATTTGTGTATCAAATATCAATACACTGCAATTTTCCGTCTCAATTTGCTAAATAACTTGAGAATAATGTGGAATTAGTTTCTACAAAATAATGAATATACATCACTCACTACATATTTAATGATGTTTTGAGTATAACCATATATTTGTCTTGCAGACTGCAGCGTTAATACATTTTCCGCTTTTTTGCAACATTATGTATACTTACTTTACGTTTTAGTTACCAAACAACATTCATTAATTAAGGTGAGGTTGATTACTTTCTGTTTATCTAATTACAATTTTTGTATTAATGCATCACTATATCTAAAGTTCACCTAAAGTTAAGGGCAAGTCAAACTGTTTATACCCAATAATCTTAAAATATACTTTAATGCCATTAAATAGTTTGAATACAAGTACTTATGTATGTTAAGATTTCAGGTTATTAAAATGTATTAAAGTATGTGCATTCTATGGGGTTTCCTAAACACAGATAATAAATTCTATTAGCATTCGAATACATGATGAAATTATAAAATACAGCAACATATAACAGAATCATAAAAAGCATAGAAAGAAGTTTGTACAACAATTGATTAGGTACCATATTTAAAAATACAAATATAACTGTTTTGTGGTAGCATTCTAAGCCAATACGTAAAGAGCTTTTAAATTGTTCTTTAATGTTCATTTTGTGTAAGTGAGAGGCCGAAGAACATTATTAATAATGATAAATAAAGTAAACCTTCAATAATTAAGTAAATAATAATTACTTTATGTGGTGTGTATTTTTTTTTATCTTATGGAAAACCATACAGTTAGAAAAGTAGCCTAGTGTCATCTGTAATACACATAATAAGAACCAATATTAAATCAAAGAATTTGTGTTGAAAACTGTTCAAACTTAAACAAGAAAATTAAAAATTTGTAAAATGAACTTATTGACTGTGAGGTCAATGTTAGGTACATCAAAATTGTTTCTTGATGCCATGTTTATGTTCAATACATTTCTATTAAGAAATTGATAGAACAATTAATAGTACAGGTTGATTATAAAAGCAATGATTTTGATTTTGTGAATGTGTTTAAATTGAGTTGATGTTTTTAATATAAATAATAAATAATAATAAATAAGAGAGGGCTTTTCAAATTGTAATATTGTAAATTTCAAACATCATGTATAACACAATAAAAAATCCACATATTCTCTGTTTATTATAACGCAGAATTTAGTGAGAGTTCATGGTGTAAGACATATATATGAGCTGGATTGTTGATTCTGTAAAAAGTATATTTTTTTTTGATTTCCCGCTAAGCAGATCCCAATATTCTTTCCATGGATTCCATGGATTGATGGCAAAAACTAATATGTTCAATGCCTCCGTAAGTTCACCAATATATTTTATCTAATCTTTAAAATAATACCCTAACTGTGCAATTGAAATCTATTATATTTAATTTATCATCAGCCTATTCGTGTATTTTATGATTGCCCTTGCTGATTGAATAATTATAGGTTTTAAATTGTATGTTAAAAAAAACACAATACAATATACAGTGGTCTAAGCAGTACCTTTATAATAAACCTGTACATATTTATGAATATGATCGGCCTAACCACTATCACATTGATCGATATGATGACCTAAACGTTTTTAGTTTAGTTGCCGGCCATTGCTGTTAGTTTTAAATACATCAAAACGATGAATACCACTTACCTGATAGCGAAAATCACGCTCGTTGGCTTGTTTCACCTTCCGCTTAAACAAAAAAATCAAATATACTCTCCGTTTGGTAGAAATCAATCACAATACAGTATGCGACCTACGAAGAATGATTAGGGAAACTGAAGAAACTGAAGATTCATTGAAATGTGGATTGAAAAAATAATAATATTAAGATGTAGCAATTTCATTTCTTATATCAAGTCTTCGGTTAAAGATATTTTAATTAATTTTCTCCTTTAAACATTCTAAAATAAATTAATATCAGTGGCAAGACAAGACTCCAGTTCCTATTGTATTTTTAATAATCTTTCTGATTGTCGGTGTGATCGGAAATAATATGTAGTTGCAATTTAATTAACCAAAGCTAATACAAGAGATCTAATTTTTCTTTTAGATTTTAGAATAAAGGTTGTTACCGTTTTTGATATACAATTTTTCCAATCTTGAAAATGTTTTATTACTATAATTTAACAAAATATATTTTATTCTTATTGAGATGTAATCTTTAAAAAAAAAATTTATTACATGTATTGTCCGCCAGGTTGTAAAAATATAGAAAAACATGGTTATAGAAAATTTTAAGAATGTTTTTTTTTTTTATAAAATTTGTGAATATCTGAAAAAAAGTCAATATTACTTTTCCTGAATATTAGAGCAAGTAAAATAATTTAATATAATTTGGAGGTGCAATGGTGAGTAAACCATCATGCTATAATACATAAAAATTCTAAAATTTTGGATTCATTCACAATATCATGTCAATGTGCTGAATAATGGGGTGTGATTGAAGAAATAATAACAGTAATTATTTTATCAATTAATATTGAACCATTATTGATAATTATGCACTAAAAGCTCTGTAAATAATAAATAAAAATAATTTATCATCCATGCATTTTTTATTTATACTTTTAACCACCATTTGAAGTTAAACATTTTTGTCAGAAAAAACAATATCAGAAAATATTCAGTCGCTTTTATGAATTGACTATAGATATGTTGTCTATGAAATGTTGTCAAGTTATTTTATCTATTAATAAATACTTTTTCTCAAATATATATAAGTATAAAACGTAAACTCAATGCAATGAGCAATGAGCCTTGAGAACATAAAATTAATGCAGATTGCTTGATAAATCTTAATGAATCAGAATATTTTCGACATTACTTGTTTGTTTTTTCGTGATTTATCTTTAAGTTTGTTTTTAAAGTAGTTATGGCTCAAGTGGTATACTAATTTTATAACAAGCAAAGACTTTGGTATCAATTAATGTAAATGTACAAAAATACATTTTGACATTTAATGATGCTTGATATAGCCAAAAATCACACACATAATATTTAAAGATAGTAAAACTAGACTTGAAACCTGAAGATGTTTTTTTACCAGTTGTGTAGCTATGTTTATTTATATTCCACCTTCAGGAGTAAAAAATCAGTATTCAAGGTTTTTATTTATTACCTCCATTGAAGAAATAAAACTTTACTTACCATCCATCAATGCTTCGTTATACCTGAAGTTATAACAGCTTTGGCAAACACTGATGATAATAAAGCTTGCTGCCAATATGCGTTTTAATCATTTTAATTGATTCTAAGTTTTTTAAGAATAGAAGAAAAACAAAATCTCTTCGGTTAGTATTCACCGTCATCAGAGCTATCACTGAATGTTATTGGACTGAATCAGATTAGTGAATTACTTTCACATAGACAGCATAGAGATGGAATTTATTTTAAAAAGTTGCATCAATATCATACACTGCAGCCAATGACGCATTATTTACCCTGCTCTTAAAGTAATCATAAAAATAAAAAAAATACAATAGAATAATGATTTTGTTTTCTTCAAGGGATCCTGAAAAAAGTTATAAATGCAGGAAAACAAATGAATGAGGGAAAATGTTCTCAGTCAGTGTTGACTATGAGTAAGACACTAGAAGTTGCTAGCACTGAAAATTTTAAGACTGTGCAGGCCCAACCAAGAAATGTGTGGCATAATTTTAACATTTATGAAAATAGGTGTTGCTTCAACAAAATACAATAATGATTTCACGTTTAGTTATGAATGTAAATATTTAATGAAAAATCGTTATTTAAATATTTTTTACTGGTTTCCTTTTTATGAATTATGCGCCAACTAGATACAAGCACGCAGAAACTTGAATATTGCTTGAGGGTCCTAAATATCTTCACACGGGAGATAGTGGGGTCTCGTTTTAGTTACAAAACAGGATATATCATGGTATATATACTGTTTTCTGCAATAGAAATAGATTGAGATAAAATTTGTTACAAGAGACAGCAAAAGCTGCTGTATAGCCATGCATACTTTTGCGCACAATAAAAAAGACTTGTGATATGTTATATGGTCAATATGAGTAATATTTGTCATAGCACCATAATATTTGACTAATATATATTTAAAGGAAACGGTAAGATTGAGGAACAGTGAATGCAGGCTTATTTAATATTGTTCCTATGGATGTTTCATTGGGACTATACAAAATGAATAGTGACTAGTAAAGTTCCACTGTGAATGACTACATTTATTTGGTTATTTCACGTGAGTATGATTGTTTTTTCAGTATTTTTAAGGCATGTCCAATGGCTTTATGTTAATCAAGGAAAATGACGGACTTAACTATTTCATATAAAAATAAAATAAATGTTACCAAGACCATGAAATTCTTATGATGAATATTAGATTTTGATTTTTTTTTTATCATTTAGCCCAGCGGTCGGGGAACTTTTTTTACCATGACCCCATAATATTTTTGCATAAGTCGATATTACCCCTTTATTTTGAGTCTCACTAACACGTTTATATAATAGCAAATTAGAAAAAATTCCTTATTACCCCTAAAAACTTAACTTTTACCCCATTTGGGGTAATTTGCACTGGTTCCCCGATCGTTGATTTAACTGATACATACACATCAGAGACAGAACTCTGGTTGATGAAAAGTTATTAATAATGATTCACAATTTCACGAAAAGCAGCTGCAGGTATATTAAAATGTTTGAAGATCATTAATATAACTGTAATTAAATGTAACCTTTTTAAAAGACATTATTTTACAAATTGATCAAAAAATAGGCGTCATTGAGGGATTAGAATGTATGACCAATTTTTTCCAGAATGAATATACCTTAGAAAAGAAGAAGTGTTTTGTTGCTTATAAAAATGAATTATTATAGTTTAAAATTATCAATTTACATGAAACACACACAATAAAGCTGTCTCAAGTGAATTTTATCCTAACCTATATAATATTAATATTATTTAATAATCTACTACTAACAGAATTATAATATAATAATCTATAAGTAATCAGTACGAAAAGTCTTTAAAACAATGCATTTACTTGCCGTTTGTTGTCTGTAATATTAATTGTATTAGTTGATATATATTGAAATTTAAGTATTTATACTTGGGTGCTGGCTGATGATTGAATACCATCATACGTGCATATTAAGATTAACGAAAAATCCATTTGATATGCGTGATGAGTAAACTGACCCTGATTGTCCGCATGTGCTCCTTTTTGGCCCTAGAGTGGCCACACATCTTGCGCTGGATCCACTGAGAAGCGTACCAAAGTGACTTGGGCGTTGGGATGATGTTGAAAGGTGGAGGAACGGTGCCGCCTTCTTCAAAGTAGCTAATCCACAGCTTGCTTCTAGCGAATTTCCACTCAATATCAGCTCTTTCCTGAAGAAAAGTCAGTAAAAAATGATGATGTTGAATAATGTAGTGAAAGATGTACAAAATGATTTGGAGAGGCAATACGGTTTGCAAAATTAACGCCAGCAATAAAATTACTCCAATGGTAGAAAATTGGTAAGTGAAAAAATGTGTTTTAAATAATGAAAACAGATTTTTAGTACTATCTCCATATATTTATAATCAGGACTCTATATTCAAGCTAAACTATTTAAATATACTTTAATCTACCATTACTAAACAGGTTGCTGGGATTACACCGTAAACTAACAAGGGCTAAAGTCATCAAAATATCCTAGCTAATAATTGGACCAATCAAAGCCTTACCACTTAGCACTTAAAGCGGTAGATTATACAAACAATAATTATAATAAACATACAGATGTCCCTCGGCTTTCATACGCTGTACTTTTGTAAAATTCCCTATTTCGCACATTTCCATCTTTTGTTGATAATTCATTGAAAAACTCCGTGATTCCATACATCTATCCAATCGCCATCCAGAAAACACATTCATTAAATTTATTCTATGCATTGATGAGTAAACATATTTTTAATTATATCTAAATTGTTTACACTATTTTCGTGCGTTTATTTTTTCTATTCATCCAAACTCGAAGGCCGCCAAAAGCGCTTTCAGCATTCGACAGTGATAAGCGAGTGAGTCACTATATTATAATATATGTATGTAATAATTATCAGGTGTTTTAGGTAAAAGTCACATGGGGATGAAAAAAATAATTTCATTACCAAATTTAATCAGCAAAAGTGAAATAGCAGTTGGAAAATTTCTTTTTAATTTATTCACCCATTTTTTACAACGTTTCTCATTGACGGTACTTACATAATGATTATTCACACATTCTAAAATTGTTCTATATTAAATTAATTGAACCGCGTGACAAGGGTAAGCGATTAAGTGTTCAAAATTGAATTTAACTTACTTTATTAAGGTTTGTCAGTGAAACCAATTGCAAGATAATGGACATAGTAATCATGACGAACTTCAATTATTCCGTTACAGCTATGTCCAGGATAAAAATCGATATTGGAATACTGTCAATATCTTTCAAATTAACCATTGAAATTTAGCCGATTAAAAAAAAAAATATTTGGCGCCGTGAAAGTATTATTTGGATTTAGAATTATTTAAAGCTAAAGTATGCAAGTAAAGACGCAAATCCGACTTTTTTCCATTTCTACCATCATATAAAAATAGTCTCTGATATAATATTTAATATATACACTTACACCCAGTCCTTTTTTTACGCGATACATTGGTTCCAGAAAAAGGCACGTATAAAAATCGCGTAAAAAAATGATTTCTCGCAATTGCATTATATTTCTTTACACAGCTTAAAACATAAATTTGCATAATATCCGATACACTTGTTAACAACTGGCAATTGTATGTGTATTTAAAAAAATGGAATGTTATACAAAATTAGGTTTTAAAAATACACATTGTTTTTTATTTAAAAAAATAATGAAACGTACATGCCTAGCATCATATATAAATGTCTTCTATAAAACAAATTTGGGGAAAAATTACGTAAAAACGAGTGAAGCGCGTAAAAAAATGTAGCGGTGCCGTCCAAAAAAAATGCGTATAATCGAATTCGCGTAAAAAAAGGACTGGGTGTACTATGAAATAAAATTAATAAAATTTATACTTTTTAATAACCAATGACTACACCATACTAACTGAAATATGATCATAATATCTTTTTTTGTAATAATTTTGTCCAATGGAAGTAGAATAAAGTTACTATATGTTTTAAAACTAAGTTTTTCCGGATATTGAAATTTCCTCTTTCTTTAGGATGTTTTTTTTTTGTCCAAAAATAATAATAATCTGAAAAGATGCATTTTGTGTATGTATGTAGTATTTTAGGAGTTGGGATTTTTGCGTTCCAGGACGATGACTTGGAAATATCCTTACCGATATAAGCTGATAGGAGTGATTCATCATCGCAATGAGCAGGTTCAACAAAACGACGATGTTAATGACGGAGTACGTGCCGAACATCAGCATTCCCCAAAACCGCGTGAATATCTTGATACCGTCCAGCTCGAAAGAATCAAGGTCTACGAGGCCAAATACCGCCCAAAAGAGTGTTTGGGAAGTTTCAAACAAACTGAAAAATGTTAAAAGTTTTATTTGTATATATATGTTACAAAAATTGAATGGAAATATAATCGAGCTTTGGGCCTTATATTTTTTAATTTTTAACTTTAAAATTTATAATGCTGAATAATCTTACTTTGCAAAACGTCTCCATACAGTACAAGCGTTTGGATCTGTTGTTATAGCGTCACCGACGTGTTGTGTTGAGGCAGAGGGACATCTTTTCTTTTCCATATCTGCATAGTACCATAACAGCTGATTTAAACCTGAAAAAAAATGAATTTATTTTATTGATTCCTCTCAGAATATGGTTAAGTAGGAACAAAATTACCCAATGTTCATTAATGTCATTTTTATTATAAATTCTTGATTAACTCGTTGAATACCTCGTGGATGAGAAAATTAGGCACACATTCAACGGTTTGCTCCGGTTCGTAAAATCAGCAGAAATGACAAAAAAAACTATCAGCGAGTGACGCTATAAAAATAATTAATGCTTCCATTATATTCGGTCAAATTTTCTATTTCGATTACTGATGCCAATAAATTCTGAATATGTATGCTTTTTTTTGTTATAATTGAAATAATTAATTAATATATTTAATGTGATGATGTGCAAATTTCATATTCCATGAACATTCGTGATTCTACCTTATGTGGAAATTGTGCGGCGCACATGGGCGACCAAACGTTCAGAAAAGTGTTATCTATTTTTCTAAATCTCAAAAATAAAACAGAATAATGAATGATTATTTTAAGCAAATCTACTGGAGTCGAATAAAAAGGTTTCCGTTTAAATGATTGAAATATTTATTATAGATTGTAGGAAGCATCATGATTTTTACGAATATCAACCCATGCAGGCGGCCAAACTCCAGGACGCGGCTCTGTTACCAATTGTGCAGCTGATACTTTATTATAGATCTATATATAAATATTATCTCAATTGCAAAAAACATCATTGATTTCATCACAGTTCATCTTTATATATATATATATAAAAAATGATTTTTTTCGGATAAATCTTTATTCTGCCAGCAGAAATTAAATATAAAAGTATATGTAATAATTAAAAAAAAATCATGATTTATAGAATGCCTTTTGTTGAGCTTTTTGATAAAAGCTTATTATTGTATTTATGAAATAAATACATTTTAACCCGTGAGTCAATCTTTTTCAGAATCTCATTATCGAGTGTTCAAAAGCGTACTGCTGCCGAGCAAAAGTTTATTTATGAAGATTTCGTGCAAACTCGTTTCCGGGAATTTTGTATTGTGAACAAAGGGTCTTCAAAATCCCACTAGATGAGATCGAACAAATGTTTGCCAGGATGGAATTGAATGCAGAAGAACTATTTTTGCCAATTTCTATTTCAATTCTAACACAATAGAATTTATAGTAAACCGTTGAAACGTTTGCTAAAATTATTTCTAAGCTTGTTCAGAAGAGCTGCTAACCACCTAGAGGAAACCAAGTTCAGTGAACATATAACCCAGGTGCCACAGGTTTGATTTTTGTTTTCTGGTGAATGATTAATAGACTCTAGTAAAATTAATCTAATTAAGAATTGCCTGATTTTTTAAAAATAAATGAATAATTTGAGTTTGAATTGTTACTATTTAATAAGGATTTATTCAAAAAATGTAATGACGAATAAACTTTATTCATGTGTTAATAATATGACTGTAGTCACACAAAATTTGTGTTAAGTCCCTAAATAAACACGTGATATATATTATAATTAAATAAGCGAATTGTGGCGATTTTTTTGGGATTCTTTTCCGGACGCGTAACATATCCTCACAGCGATCAATATATAGGAAAAATGTAAAGTCGATCGTTGACCGCCAAAGTCAGAAATTTGCTTTTATTTTCTGTATCTTAATATATTTGTGCGTTTCCCGACAAACAAAATAATAATAACAAGGACCCCTTTCAGCGTGAACGGCCGGATCAGAAAACGTAACAGTATGTGATACAAAGGGGTTGGAATAACGAGTCCCCGGAGACTTAAAAAGGATA
The DNA here is from genome assembly GCA_028555115.1 of Himalopsyche japonica. Classification (NCBI taxonomy): domain Eukaryota; kingdom Metazoa; phylum Arthropoda; class Insecta; order Trichoptera; family Rhyacophilidae; genus Himalopsyche; species Himalopsyche japonica. The sequence continues at coordinate 3,333,685 of JAHFWJ010000015.1, forward strand.
GACTTCTAGAATCGACCCCGGAGTCAACTTTGAATAATGTAACGCGAAGGTCATGCATACATGGATAATATTCAAATAAATGGCTTGCGGAACGAGAACTTCAAATTTAATGTATTTTACACTGAGTATAAGAGAGTGATTTATAGGAAGATTTCAAAAGAGTTACGCTATTTCGATGCAAATGTATAGTTTACTTTTATGAGATGACTTTAGCATGCTCATATTCCATTTATCATAATATAATAAATGAGATATTAGTATGCGACATTAGATATTTTATTAAGATTGATTTTATTAAGCAATAAATAAATAAAACAATAAATATAATTATGCTATTCAATATATCAAAAATACTTCATTATTTTTATTAACTATAAATGAAGAACAATTTTTAAATATACAATACATATATGTTATAAGGAATGCTATATGATTTTTGTTAGTTCTACAAAATTTTTTATAAGATATAATTGATAGTTCCGAAGATGGCGTGAGCCGAAATAGCTGTCGACTACATCTTATAAAAAAAATTGTAGAACTAAAATACTTTGCTATTTTTTCACCGTGTTATAATGGAGTTCTACCAAGTAAATGCCAATTCAATCAATACTTTAAATTTAATAAGATTTTTTTGTAATAGTTTGTGGTTTATTTTTTCTGCTTTCAATGTGGAGCATATACCATCTTAATAGAGGTTATTCAAGAGATTTTATCTACGAAAACTATTTTTTTCCAGTTCCTCAATCTCTAATTTTCAAAGGGTTAGTAAATAGCCGACCCGCTTTTGTTAGAACTTTGTTTTTTTAGGATTGGATGAGTGAGAAGAAATTTTAGATATCAAATTATTTAAAAAAAAATGAGAATTAGTAGTAAATCAATCAAATTCATCTGCAAGACATCTTAAGCAAGGACTTACAATTTAGGATCCATAATTATGAATCTTTTGCGGACAAAAAAATCAAAATGTGGTTACGAGTACAACGCATAAATTCGATACGCGATATAAACACGAGCCGGGTACATTTATAAAAGTTTTCTATTACCTCGTAGAGCGCTGTACCCCGGAAAGCTTGTCTTATATCACATACTTGAATGAGTTGCGAAATATCGCGTGACTGGCTAAAGTAGGGTTACATAACGCTCCATAACTGCTGCAAGCATACTTTTATTGTCAGGAGGTCGAAGAACTTACATGCAATGTGAGACTAGCCGTAATGAATGGTACATTTATAATGCACCTGAGCATAAAACCTCGGCATCAGTTAGGTAACGATCAACAGTAGATTTCAGATTTAAACTCATTTTACAACGCTTTGTGGGCATTATAAATAATACAAACGTAATTTTAATAATAAATAGTGAAATAATTTATGAAATCGATTGAAGGTGCTTGATGGAATTTCAATATCAAATTTGATTTTTTTGACAACTTTGTACGACACCACATGTTTTGTCACTTATGACCCGAATTTCGCCTTTCGGCATCTTCAGCTCCCTTCAGGTATTCACTCACACGGGTGCAACAGAACTGACGAGCTGTCAGTTATCTAACAATTCAAATTTGATAAATAGTGAGCTTAGAATTATAGTATTTTAAATTTTTAATTCAAAGAAATTCTTTCTTAAAATATATTGAAAATCTGTGAAAATTTTACAATATTGTTATAAACCTTGATTATAAAACGATTTTTTTTTAAAGCGAGAGCAATACGCTACCCTTTTGTTGAGTTTTAGTCTAATGCTTCAAGCTTTAATCTAAGCTGAGCGAGTGTATAAACATTATTTCTTCGAAAATAAATTCTGTTAGCTATATTAGGTGTCCATTTGCTTAAAAAGAGACAAAATGGCGACAAAAAGCGTTACCGAATGGAGAATATAAACAGAAGGTGTGTTGAAAGTCAATCGCTCAACTCCTTCATCTTCTTCGATCGGAACGAAAAAAATATTGTATCAGAAGAAAATTGCATGTTTACATTCACCAGGATCGGTATAGATAAACACATTATATATATTCATGCTTTTATATATAAATTTATAATTAGACAGAGAAATATTTAGTACGAATGTTTTAATTCCTAGATGCGAAAACTTATTTTACAACCTGGTAAGAATAGCGTCATCAGAATTCCACTGGCCATAGTGAACGCATATAATCCATTTTTCTCAAAAATATAAATACACATATACTTTTACATCCACCCTGTAACACGAATCGATGCTGTATCGCTAAATGGTACACTTCCGAGACTACACCCAAAAACAGTTAAAGAGAAATTTGTTGTTTTTTCTTTGAACTTACCACACGAAAAGGCAAACAGCACGAGCACGTATAAGAAGAAAAACTTCATGATGTCCATAACCATTCTTGACAGAGAAACTTGTAAAGGTCCAAGGTGAGGATTTACAGAAAAAATGTAAACCAACTTCAAAGAACTGAAACAAAAGAAAATACAAAACGTATCAGCTGAAACACATTGCTTATTTTTACGAAAATACCAAGTATAATATTTAATTTATTTCGAAGTATTACCTATTCATAAAACGATCGGAACGTAAATACCAGATGCGAATGCAAAGTGAAAATATTCATTTTATTATGAAAGAATAGGTACATTTGTATCTGTCAAATATTTTCCTTACTATCTATCGCAATAATAATAAACTTAATTTAGAAACATCTGGAATCATCTTATATCTTAACTTTCTTTATCTAATATAATATATAAATTATATAATTACGTACAAATCATTTTTTTAATTCCTGTAAAACTTTATCTAACTCAAAATGAAGTTTGAAAGCGTAAAAAGTGATTAACAATTCTTTTATCATTTCTATAATAGACTAACAAGTCATATGAGATTTGATGCCAATTTTTGTAAGTTGATCTTAAAAGTTATTGTTAAATCATAGTCTAAAAATTCAGAAGCTTGTGGGAATTAATGATTTTTTTACTGTTCATGAAAATGTTAATCAGTTTAACGAAAGAATTTAACTTAGACGTAATTGCTGTTTCAATGATTATAATTATTAGGAGCTGTGAAACAAACGATGTTTATATGCTCTGTAAATAATTGATTCTTTAATGAAAAAATCCGTTAAATAGTGAAAATGTTTTTTGAAATTGCGAAGAAAATTAATTTCGATGGCTGAAATATGCCAGTTACTTATAAATTCATTTAAGCATCGTTGAGATTATTCCGATCGAATGATTTTTCCGCCAGTTTGCGCTGTGCATAAATAAATATGAAGCCCAAAAGATTTTCATTTTAATAAATAGATTATTGAACCGTCTGCTAGCGGAATTTAATTTTCCGCTTTTGTAATACTTACCGAATTGATGAAAAGTATGTTTTAAAAACTATAGCTAAATATAGAGGAGATTTTTTTTATTTATACATAAATACAAATAAATTTACCTTAAGCCAGTGTATGGTAAACTCACTAATCGAACAATCCAAATATCAACAGTATATGAATTGATATATCTTTATGATATAAATATTATATATACAATAGATTTGGCTGACTTACTTTTAACCATTCCATGCAAAAATATAAATTATTAATAAACTCCATTAGTAATCTATTTCATCTCTAATAAAAGAAGATACTATTTTAATTATTATTTGTTGTATTGTTTATGTCCTGTTTTTTATAGATTTTTAAAGCAGTTCTGAGTGATGAAAGTAAGCTCTATGTTCTCAACTTATGCTGAAATTAATGACGATAAAATATATCCATTGATCCAAATGAGCCGAGCCCGCTCATTAAACATCAATTATGCCTTACGTGCATTGATGCTTTCGCTTAGTAAATAGTTAGCGCAATAATCACAGTTCATTTGTTGAACTTTCAGCGATTTCTATCCAATATACGACTACATTTTATTAGAGAAACTTTTTTGATTGGTTAAATTTTTTTTCTGGTTCAGTGAGTGAAAAGCTTCGTTGAATGATAGCTGCTCTGGATTTTTAAATAAAAAATACGTTACTCGATGTAAAACTTTTTTCTACTCGTTTCCCGATGAATTAAGGCTAGAAACGCGATGTATATTAGACGAAATTTTGGAATCGTGTTAGTTTGGTTATTTTATAAATATAAAATTTTCGTAGATTGATTACCTGTGGTAGCAGGTATAGCCTTTATATGAATTTTCAATGAAATTTTACTGAGACGTCGATTTGTTCACTGTTATTTTATTACCAAGAGATTGAATAGAGAATATCATTTGAGTTGCTCAAGAGTATTTAATTTATTTGTTTCATATTTTTCTGCCGTGGCTTGAAATATCAAGAAAATTATTGTTTTCTATATTTATACATGATATTCAATAAAAGATCAGTTAAAACAAAATTGAACGTTCAACGTGAAACTTTTAATTTTATTATTCTAATACGAGTGAGAGTTTCTTAAGGTTAAAGTTCGTTTAAGGAAGGATTTTAAAAAGTCTTGAAAATTTTCCTCGGAATCTATCACGTATATAAGAGAAGGTTCATGCATCTAGTCTTGGGATTAATGAGATATAAAATGAACATATACCATAGTATTTTAAAAACACACTTTTTTAGTACTTATTTCCACAATATATTTGTTGATCAGGACCGGTTTCGCTCATCGCGAGCATTATCAACTGATGCGCTCGATGAATGCTCGCGATGAGCGAAACCAGTCCTGATAAAAAATCATATTGTGGAAATAAGTACTAAAAAAATGTGTTTTTAAAATATCATGCCTTTCCATCAAGAAGTGACAGTTAACACCTTAAAAGTGATATACTATAGTATTTAATAATCATTTTTCTTTTCATAGAATAAAAATTTAAAAAAAAAATCAATAATCTTTACTATTTTATCAAATTGTATAATTGTTTTTGGGGTTAAATGAAAAAAAATAAGTAAGCTAATCAATATGATAATATGTAGTACCAAAGAAAGAAATTAAATCGGTGCGAAGTTTGTCTAAAAATATTTGTCGTTTTATATAGATCCTTAAAAATAAATGAAATTTTTTATTGCGTGGAATAGCTGCCATGAGTCAAAAAACAAATGAAACATTGGAATCGAAATGTCCTATTGGACTGATACTAAAATACTCGTAAAATATAAAACGTTCTTAATCATATCCAAACAGCGAAGTTGTGTTACGATCAAAAGCAGGTTGAAAAATGCCAATCACCTTTCTGTAAACAACACTACTGACTAAATCATTTGAAAAAATATGAAACGTTTTTGTAGCAATAAATTATTACAGTTGATCTTTTTTCAATTGTATTTAATATTTGTTTACTATTTGAAATGGTTTTATGGTTATTTGGTGTTGAAAATAGGAATCCTGCGAATAGTGTGGACGATGAGCGATTTACTAGCAATCGTGACTAATCGTTTTTTTAACATAAATCAATCAATCAGCTCATAGTTAGCATTGATAAATTTATGTTTTTTATTCATTTTAGTCATTTTTAATGGAACGTTAAAATAAATAACTTAATGATATTATTTTATTTAAATGTGAATAGTGATACTTTGAATTGCTTGTAAAAAAATAAATATATACTTTGTTGAATAGTATTGAAATTGATATTTATATATAATTATGAATTTAGGAGATAAAATGATGCTTTTTAAATATAATCAAACGTTGAAATAAAAATACAAAAATATTTATATCTTATAATACTATTTCATTCAAATCCTTAATAGTTCCTTAGTATATACTTTAAACATATTTATTCAAATAACATCGATTACTATTCGGTACTTGTTGTTGATTTTTTTCTTATGATATATTTAACAAACTTTATGAAAAAAATCCGTATGAGAATAGTTTCGATTGCCTTACCTGAATATATTTGCAGCAGAAAACAACCCTTCAGATAGTAGCATGGGGTCCCAAGTGTCCCAGTGTTCGCGAGGCAAGTCGGCCGTCCCAGTTTTCATCGCGATTTCTCTTTGTACTTGATAGTAAGCGACTATCCTCAGGGCAACAGTTGCCACGTATAAAGAGTTCGTTACAAAATCTATCACGTTCCACATATCGTTCACGTACTCCTCCAAGCCGACGTCCCACAGTTGTTTTACTTCGCTCCATATCAATCCTAGAGGGAAAAGACAATTGGTTTACTTTTTGAGATGCAATATGTTTGAATTTTCAAGCCAGAAATATTAGCAATTAATCGTTTTTTTTTTTTTTAATCAATAGCTTTAAATAGATTGGATGTAAAGTAATTCGATATTTACTATAGTTCTATAAGAATCACGTATTAAAATATATATTTCGTAAGTTAGTAAATATATATTTCGGCACTATTTTGTCACCGTAAGAACCATCGTGATGAAGAAGTATCTCAAACTATTTTGCATGTAATATAATTTCTGTGGAACTCAACGCGTAATTGTTATTCATATATATTTTTGTTAAATTTATATGAGTTATTAAATTACTGGTGCAAAACATGGTCAATTACTGGCGCATTCATTTTTAAGGGTGGTCAAATACTGAAATATTCTCCGAATTATTTGAAATATCTTGTATTTTTTTTGCAATGCAGCTTTTTCAAATTTGTCTTCGTATAAACAATCTAAAATTTTTAAAGATTATCTTGGTATATCCTCATTTTGTTATTTAATAATAAAGTAAGCGGTGGATTGTTGTCAAAGTTGAAAAATTCCTTAAGCCGGTCAACTACTGGTACGTTTATCTTAATTCCTATGTTTATTTTCTACGATACATGCTTTCACTTGAACTGATTTTTTTATCACTGTCAATATTATATTAAAAGTTAAAGAAGTTGAAATATATTTTTTAAATATTTTTTGTCATCATGTTATCGACAAAACGTTTGATGCCAAATGGCTACCAACAATACTTTTTGTGCAAAGTTAAGTTGCCTGCATTGCATTTGTTTTAATAGATTTTTTTGGATTTATGAAAAAAGTAGCTTTATTATTAAGCAGCAAAAAATCATTACACAAAATGTGAACAGCTTTTTGTAATATTAAATTTATATTATTAAAGCGTTTTCTGAGTGTATTATGATAAGTCGTTTTTTTTAGTTTTGATTTCAGTCTTTGAACACGTCACAAAATTTTTAAATCGTTTGATTTAATCAGTACTGTAATTAATTTCGATGTCTGATAATAACACACATTTCAAATAGTAATGTACATGAAAAGTGACTGATTGATTATAAGTCTACGATTCTGTTACATTGTCACCGCAAAATATGTCTTTGGTTTCTTAAAACGTGCTCACAAGATAACCTGTCTACAGCATCATTTTAATAATTCATACATAAACACGTAATTATGGGTAGAAGCCACTTTGTAATATAGTAAATCAATCGACTATGAATATCCAATATGTTAATTATGTATCATTATAGACAGGTGCAATTGATATCGTGGATTAAGTAAAATTCAATGGAGATAAATATAACAAGGTATTTCACACATTTAAATTAAATTTCATTTACGATATCTCAAAAAATATCTGTTTAATGAATAATTTCACACGAAAATTGACGAGGATTATGAGAATGCGTAAAATTAAGGCGAAGGATTACATATTGTAATAGAGTTTAGTTAAAAAATTTTGGGCTAAAGGCAAATAATAAATACTGAATTGATAAAATCAGTATTGAGAGTAGGCATAAATTACCAGTGACTCGATCTTGTGTTTCAAATAGTGGTTTATTATAATACATATTGATATATATTCATAAAAAAATTACAGGACAAATGTTCAATGCTTCTTGAGTCTGCGATAAATCATAAAAGATTCGTCAAGTAACAAAAAAAATACAAAGTTATAATAAAATGTTGCTTTTACAAGAAGGCAATTCTTTTCAAGAAGAAATGTTATTCTTAATAAGTAACACTGAATAAGGATTATTGTACATGTTAAAATTCTATTTCTTTTGAATGATATAATACGATAATTATTTTAAATAAATTTATACTTGCAATGGATGATATTTATATCTAAGGAAAATATTATAGAACACGAAAAAAATGAAATAATAAATACAATAAATTTAAGCTACGGCGAAATATAATTGGAAATCTACGACACTTTTCGCGTCAATTTTTTCCTCAAATTTTAATGAGAGAAGTATCTTTTGTCTGAAATATCACTCCAGAATATCGCTCAAAGAATTGCCGTAAATTACGTCGTATAATCCTAAAGGTAACAAAAGGTTTAATATGATAATCCGTTGAATTGACAAAATTCAAAATTTTGGAGCTAATACAGCGTTTCGAAATGAAGATTTTAATATTATATATTATTTTCAATGTCTCAAAATCATCATAAATATTTGATTAAAATAAAGCGTAATAAAAATTGAGACATTACAATGCCAAATAACCAGAGTTATACTAGCCAGTTGTTTAGTACGTAATGATGAAACTTACTGATAAAATAAAACGAACCACGAGTACAAAAATCGAAGACGTGATCTAGGCTACGCATTATGACACCAGTGCTTCATATTGATATTTAGATTATATATGTGTTTTCAATATGAATAAATTTACTTCCACGCCTAAAAAGAGTCAAAATAATTTTCACGTGAACCTAATTTCAAAATTTCGTGATGCATATATTATATATCAGTCAAGCAATTTCACAGGATTATATGATATTGCTTCACTTGTGACATCATAATAAAAGCATTCATGAGCGAATATTGTATGGCAATACTTGATAAAAGTAATAAAATGTCTAGAATAAGGTAATCAGTTACTACTGATTATAAACCAAGTATACTGGGACGTACCGAGAATAGAATACACCCAGTCCTTTTTTTACGCGATACATTGGTTCCAGAAAATGGCGCGTAAAAAAAAATCGCGTAAAAAAGTCATAGCTTTCATATAATTTGATAAATTGGTTCCAAAAATTAAAATATCGCGTAAAAAAGTACCAGAAACGTATGAAAAACCAAAATTTGCTTTTTGAAATTCGTGCAAAAAAAAAATATATTTTATGATTTTATATACATTTACATGAATTATTAAAGGTCGAGAATAGTGCTATTCAAAGAATTTAATAAATGCATTGTGCAAGTTTACGAGCGGACATACATCCCATGATTTTACCCAATTGCATTAAATTTCTTTACACACCCTAAAACATAAATTCGCATAATATCCGATACACTTGTCAACATTTGGCAATTGTATGTGTATTTAAAAAAATGGAATGCCTTACAAAATTTTAGTTAGGTTTTAAAAATACACATATTTTTTTATTTACATTTTCATATATGTGCATGCCTAGCATCATATATAAATTTCTTCTTTGAAACAAATTTGGGGAAAAAATCGCGTAAAATCGAGTGAAGCGCGTAAAAAAATGTAACGGTGCCGTCCAAAAACATCGCGTATAATCGAATTCGCGTAAAAAAAAATCGCGTAAAAAGAGGACTGGGTGTACGTCTAGATTATATTATTGATTTCATTTTATTTTCCATTCATTTTAGTTGTCAAAATTCTAAATGCACAAATAATTTTATCATACTTTTACGGAATAATTTATCCACTGGCAGTATAAATACTTTAAACAGAAAGCATTTACTCTCCAGGGGAATTATATACTGATATCCTAAATAGCGCACATCCATTTCATGGCAGCCATTCCGTCAAAATTGTAAATTCTCTGGAGAGCTATTTAAAAGATTGGTTTATGGATGAAAAATTTAAATAAAAAGCATTTACCGCAAATTTGAAATAATTCACGCAATAAGTCCAAAAAGGGCTAATTTTTAACAATAAAAGCTTATAATCGTAAAAAATTTATAATTCAACAAATTATTTAAAGAAAATGTATTAGATGAAATTTGTGGTATGTTATTTTATTTTTAATGCCATTTTATCAAGTAAAACATTATTTACATCGTGTTGTAGGTATAGGAAAGTTAAGGTTGTAATATTTTAATTAAATATGCAATGAAATAAAGAATTTTTCGTTCATTTCAGATTAAAATTTTTATAAATCAGACTATATTGACTTACGATCAAAAGGTTCCTGACCTAAATTATGTCAAAGTCAAAAACAATTGAAAGTATTTCAGCATTCATTTTTCTCTTTGAATTAGTTAATGTATCCTCAATATGAATACGCAAAACTTGTTTTATAAAAAAATGAATCAGTTTTATTATAGTTAAACTAAAAAAATTAAGAGAAGAAAGAAAACTCAGAAAAAATAATTTCTATTAAAATTATTACAATATCGTCTCCTCTGAAATATTACAAAATTGATCTATGAGTTTCACTAGTATATATGGCGTTGTCAGCACTGTAAATCTTCTCTACACTTTGTATTGATGTTAAATATTACAGAACATATGAGCTTTTAGTTTAAAAACTCGGTTCAATAGTGAAAAAGTTTGTATCGTATATTATTAGTTGTATAAAGAGAGAAGAGAAAAGAAGCGAAGTTATAATGTGTAACACTGACCGCTGACCCAGGCAAGGACGAACCACTCGACGATAGAGGGCGGGGAACCCCGTTTCGTAGGAACATCCTCGTCCACTTGGCCGGTTTCACCCCACAACCACCCGCCTATCACAGATTCGATGCGCTGCGATGCCAGGATCAGCATAACTGCGGAATACAATTAAATAAAATTATTATCACATAAATTTCACTCCTCGGATAACACTGTCACAAATCGAAAATATGCGTTTTTGCTATACCTCTATAACACTAGAAATTATTTTGCAAATCATAGAATTATGTATTCCCAAGTAGTTTGGTTCAGTTGACATTAAGTTTATGTACAATAGAAACAAAAAAAAAATATAGAAAGTTGAAAATTTCAAATTCAATTTATCATGAACATGACCTTTGGAATTGTGGCAGTGTTGTTCTATATGTCCGAAATATGCGAGAGTTACAATATAACTCAAAAGTTTATAAATTTTGCGACTTTGAAGGTTTTGAAAGTTAAAAAGACAACTATATTTTTTTCAGTCAAGTATATTTCCATTGACAATTTATGGTCATCAAAAATTTGAATATGAACCTTTTTTTGACTTTAAAGTAGACAAAATTTTGTTAAGTGGAAAATTGAGAAAATTATTGTATATTTTATTTCATCCGATGTAACGAAAGTTTAATTTTAGATAGAAAAAGAAAAAGCTAGCTTCTAGTGAATATCTCTTTCATAGGATAATCATTATTTTAGATATGGAACGATTCAGAGGAAATAGAACTTTACAGATATCTGTGACTTTGAACAAAAATCCATAACACAATTGAAAAATCATTTTTATAATTTTTTTATTTCTGCGCTCCAAAATTTTGATCTACAAGATATTATTATAGTTATGATAAATAATATAATTTTAAAAAAATAATCATAATGTAAATAACTTTAAATCATGTAAACTTTTCTTAATAAAAATATTTAATTTTCGAAATAGCGGTTAGAGACTTCATGGATGTGGACTTTAAGTACTAAAGTTGTTGTACCTAAAATCTGAGACATTTCATTTCCCTGACTTGACAAACATTATGAATGAAAGTCAAATATGTAAGCGTGTACTGGACCTTTATGTTTTTATTGTCGCAGCATTCTCTCAACCCTTATAAAAACGAGCTCTTGTATGTGACAACTCATTTGTCAGACATAATGAAGACAGAAAAGTGTCCTAAGTGGAAAATTCTGAAGAATTTATAAAAAAACATTTCGCAGCAGGAAATGTATAATGATTTATTCATAAAAAAAACAAATCTGGATTTTTTAGTCCACTTACATTCAAAATGTCAGATTAACACATTTTGTTTAATGGAAATGTTTTTCTGATACATCAACAAAATCAAACGCATTTTCAACACTGAAAAATTACACAATATTAATTTTGTTGAATTAAATTAATTATTAGCCATTTATGAAATTTTTTATCGAATACGCCCTCGGTGAAACACTGTTACTTTATATTTAGCAATAATGTTTCGTATAAACATATGCAGTATTGATCTTTAATGGAATATTTTTAAATATTTATATATATTATTTGTTTACCTAAGATGCTTTGTAATATTGAATTCAGTAAAAAAATAAAGACTTAATTTAAAAGAGGCCTAGTTGTTGTTTTTTTATGATCACAAACACTGCCGTTAAGAAAACAGTTATAATGCGTATTAACACATTGTTTACAAAATGCATAAAATTGTGTTTTTAAAAATCAATTAGCAATGTAAAAATCACAAACTAAAAAAAGATATGTCGAAACTTTTACGATTTCACATGTTCGTATTTCGCCTGCTGGTAACTCGAGGGATTCTATCAAACGGATGCAACAGAACTGACAGACAGTAAGCGCTATCTCGCAACATTTAATAATATTATTTTACGATATTCATTGAAAATTATTTTTACGGGATTATCTGATGTCTACAATATACACTTTGAGTAAAAAGCGAACGAATAGTTAAATGGGGATTGAATAAAAATTTTCGATACAAATAAGCCACTTCTTGAAATAATGTTAACGATGAAAGAAGACTTTTTGAAAGGAATATGAAGAATGCTTTGAAAGCAAACTAAGATAACACTTCTAAGGAAACTCAATAGCACAGGGATACTACCTTATAACCTGAGGCTCATTATACTATATTGCATGTGATTTATTGGGCATATTTATAGACTATCCGGCTCAAATTACAAATAGTAAACAAGTTCGTTATATCGTAAACAGAAATCAAATGCAGAAAATCGTTGGGGCTAGATATCGATGTAATAAATACCTTCATATAAAAATAATGTATGTATGTCAGGTATGCTCTTAGCGTTAATGCTGTAGAATTTCGAGTTTCTGTCTGAGAGATATTTTTATGATATAGTCTAACACCATAAAGTATTTAAAAATAACGTAATTTATATTCACATTTGAAAGCTGCATACCAGCTTTAAAAGTTACGCATTTGATAAAAATAGTCTACTGATAAGTTCTATTTGAAATTTTGGTTTTTTCAGTTCAATATTTGTGATATTGGAAAAATAGTTACTTCATAGTGATGATCTAATTAAGTGTCCTTAGAAGCATCGAAGCCCTCACTTATTCAATTATTATACAATTAGTTAACACCTTTTTCCCATGAAGACTATTCTTTAAATATTATTTTAGTTATTTTTAATTATTTAATGAGCTTTCGAAGCTCTATATAAGATATGTAATTTTTTAAGTATACTTATCTAAGGATATCTTGAAACATTATAAGATTAAAGAGATTAAGCTTCAAAATACTTTAAATGTATAAGAAATATAATGCTAAATACGACAAAAAATGAAACGTTAAACGAAATCTTTTCTTGTCGGTTTTTTTTTGGATTTGTACTGTGTGTGTATTCACTACTGTAATCGAGAAATCTTCGCCACGAAAATATCATTCCTGTCTAGATTTAGATGCTGTGAAGCTTTTTTCCATTCCGTATTACGATTTTTACATGTCGTAAAGAGTAGATTTGTTATTATTATCGTGTTTTTTCAGTGCGTTCAGTGTAACATCTTTGTGTATGCGTGGCGCGTAAAATAATTCCTGGTGAGGCAATCTATCACCGAAGACAAAGGTAAGTTTTATTGCTTGCACGGCGTATCCCTCAGACAGGTTAAACACATAAGCAAGGTGAAACAAACCATTTATCTGTTGCGCAAATACTCGACTCTCGAATAAATCTGTCACACGCAGGCGGTGAGATTCTGCGGCGGAAGAACGTGAAGCTATCATTTGCAATATGACTGGGACTGCAAAATGATTACGTCTTTTTTACAAGAATGTTTTACTCGGTTCAGTGTTACGTTAACGAGAAATTGAGGATACTTTCCGTGAATTTATTTTACTCACGCTTGTACAATATATTGTACAGAAAAATGAACATTCCCTGCTCAGAGTGTGTGTATCTGCGGTAGATTTGATGTAATAACTTATTTATTAGAAAAAGGTTGCTTGAAATAGCAATACAAGTTAACCACTATAAAAATTCTACTGAGGTAAATAAAAGGTGTATCAGATAACTCGAGTTATCTAAAATATATGACAACTTCACATGGGTAATATAATACCCCAAAAAGTGGTATCTTAGTTGACATTTCAATAAAAACTGTTTGTCACTCAGTTGCTTTACTACTGCAATCAATTCACGCACTCGGCAGATAATTTATTTAATTCATGAATGAAGCAACTTGTACCATTCATGATATGGGATTTTTGCCGATTTAATTCATATAATATGTAATTTCACAAATCGACGTATATATAATAATATATCAAGTATTGAGACTGCTTTTGATTGAAGGAATAACAATAATGAGTGACAGAATACTTCCACAAAAATGAACGTCATTGTTACGTTTGGTATACCAAAGTGACTATTAATCATATTGTATTTACTAACCAATGAGACGAGTTTTGCATTTCATAAATTTTAGTCATTATTATGATGCCTTAATATAAACCAATGCATGTGCTATTTTTTTCAGCGGGTTTCACAAAGAGATTAAGTCCATATCGTTTTAGTAATTTTTGTGTTTCGAGGGTTCGTTTTATAATGAATCTTTAGACGGAAATTTAAAAAAAAGCACAGGTATATGCAATCAATTAGTATATTTATTTTTAAATATTGCATGTACAATAAAACACTGACATATTTCAGAAAATATCCTATTTAAAAACGAAATCATCACATCTACTAATTTTGCATCGCATCTTCAAAGCACTAGTAAGTTGGACGGGATGATTCGATTTAAAAAATAATATGTACTTTAATTTCCCATATATTTATCAGAATGAAACAAATCTAAATGTTTTGCTATCAAGAAATTTGAATTAACGATTTTTTGATTGAGGTGGCATTTACTTGGTCGAACTCCATTATAACACTGTGAAAAAAAAGAAATGTGTGTAATGCTCTACAACATTTTTAATATTGAACTATACTTTTGGTAAGGCGACATAGCTATCAACTATTATATATATCTTATAAATTTTGTAGGACTAAAATACGTTGCTATTTTTTCACAGAGTTGTTAATAATTTATCTCACTGTTGCTTTTAAATATTCTCAAATTTTTATTAAATTGACTCAGAAAAAAGTCCTCAACGTAGACGTTGATTTTATTATAGCCTGATCTGTTTATTTATAAAACGTCTGTATAAACATTAGAAATACATGAATAAACATCACAGACACATTCGAATGAAATAATTGTACAGTTCTCACGCCGCAGTTTGGTGAGAATGTAAAAATTGGTTTCATATTGATCACCTTTACAGTATTAAGATTCATCATAACTCATTCGAAAAAAAAATGATTTTACTTCATTTTTGATTTCATTAATAATGGCTTCATAAATATGTTTATAATTTTTTTAACAATCTGTGACTTAATTTATTATGGGTCGTCACTTAATATAATATATACACAAGTTTTAGTATAGTATTTAAAAAGATTAAATATACAAAATATAATAAGCTTACACAGTACTTACACAAAAAAGTAAAATAGCTTGCCGAATGGCAGATGAATTTGATGAAAGGCTTTCGCATTGTTTTTCCTAAGGCAGAGTGTGGCGCAAGGATGTATGACGCCGAGAAGAGTGGAAACATCATCCCGATTCTGACGATTTCTAGCGCTTGGAGGGGCATATTCTTCCGTCTGAATCCGGGAAGACCCTCATACCAAATTGAAGCCAGTAGTTGCTGCACGTTAGGATGAGCTACGAACTGATAAATACATATTTATACCACACGTAATTAAAGTATATCATTAGTATAAGCACGATTTTGCATGTACCGACGATACTTTAAAAGATTAATCATATTAAAAATCAGCTTTTCATATTCACAATTTTAAATAACCGTTCTTTACTTTAATCAAATAAAGACCTTCATGTATATTTGTTTGTGATATAAAAAGAAGTACCAATTAATTTTATTGTCTACGGCAGTGATCCGAAACCTTTTGTATCCCACGGCACACCACACTTCAATATGTATATTATGACGCATTCTTTCTGTTTTATTTATTTCTCTTTTAAGTATATATGACAAATTACTCCAACTGAGAAATAATTATTTCTGTTTCCATGTAATTATTCTGCTGTAAAAATGGATCGCGGCACACCTAGTATCGTCTGGCGGCGCATTGGTGTGCCACGGCACACCTGTTGCGGAGCACTGGTCAATGGTGTGGTATAAGAACGATTGTTTATTTAGCCATGCTCTTCATATCAAATTTTAATATTTTTTTTTAATATTGAAAAAATGCTTTGACAGGTGGTACACATTTATTTATTATTACATATATTTATTTTGTTTATTATTTAAATCCCACAGACAACATAAATTATTGTGAATTCATTAATTGAAAAAATTTTGATTAAAAAAAATGGATTTCAAGAATATTTACTTTGGTCGCCGAAAACGATTAAATATAATGGCTTCCAAATGTGAAAAAAAACTTTGTTTAAAACGAAAAAAAAATAGGGGTAAATTTATAATTGTTAATTACTCTGTGATAATAATGAATGAAATTTAATTTTTAGAAATTTGCGGTAATATTCATTTAACGAAAGGTGTGAACTGAAAATTCAAAAAGATAATCGTTTTCGTGGAGCCACTTAATGAAAGGAAATGATTGAAAATTCAATTATGGCGTGTAAAAGGAAAGTGGAAAAAAATCATTAGAAAAATATGATTTTAAGAAAAATTTCAATTATGTCAGATATTATAATGATTAACTTCAGCACTACTATCATCAAAAACGACGCGATATATTCATTATAGAACATACCACACGTTGATATCCATAAACGCCGTCCTGTTTTGAGATTTAACTGAATCATTGGAATTTCGTCTTGCTGAATTGTTAATCAATCATGCGGCTTATATTGCCAAATAGCGTGTAAAGGGTGAAATTAATCTTGACAGCTGGATATATATAGAATTAAGATGGGTTAGAATATGATACATAATTATATTCATTTTACTGCTAAGTATTTCTAAGTGGACCGGTTAGCCTACTTAAAAAGTCGAAAAACAAACCTACATGTTTATTGAATTTTGTCGGAATTGTTTCTTTTTTTATTATTATGATTAGAAAATATTCAGCAAGCCAATCTTATGTATACATTAGTAAGTTACTCTGTCGTTTGAAAATTTGTGATATGACGTCAAATTTAATTTCATTTATATGACCATTCTTCTCAATGAATAGAAAAATTAGGTGATAGTATACGCCCAAAATAAAAGGCTTGACAATTTATTGACTAAAAACGTAGATTCAGTGGTAAACTAAAAGTCTTTGAAGAAAGTTGAAAAAATTTTGGTCACTGAACATATCTTTAGACAAATATATTAGTTTAGTAATAATAGTATTTGATGATGATGATAAATAAAAATCGAGAAATTTGTGTGGTTTTTTTTTGGAGAATTATTCCATTGTAATATTTTTATTGATATTGCTAACCTTCTTTTGTCTCAATTTAATGGCTAATTTCAGTCTGTTAAGTTGCATCCGTTCCCCGTGCTCGAAGGCGGGTCCCGTGGGGTCGTGATTAAGAAGCACTTCAAGTTCATGTGAACTCCTTGTATGATCCAGTAGAGCTGTTGCGAATTCCTGACACTGTTTGCGAAGCTCTTGGTATTCGATCTGTAAACAAAATTTTGTTACTTAGTTTGTGAAAATTCAAATAAGTTCGATCAAGAACTTACGCCATATCGATCGAGTTGATATTGTAAGCGTTGATTTTTAGAGGATAGATTTGATCATATATATAATATATATTCTAAGAGGCCTTTCATTCATATGTAGCGTTATTATTCTCACTTTATATTTGTACAAACTAACATCAAATTGATTTTTGGAACGATTGAATTTTTCAGCGGCGGTTTTACCAAATAATGTTTAACATGTACAATTTCGTTTATAAATAATAAATTCATTGCTTTTTTTTCTGAAATATATGGAACCGTTTTTGAAAAAAAATATTATATTAAGCAATTTTCATACACTATAAAATATCTGAAAGGTGGCGGGCACTACCTATTTTTTCTAAGGATGTTTATAATTGTACATGAGTAATAAATACAAAAAGACATACATACAATATTGCAAATATATAATACAAACGAATATAATAAACCTAGATACTCAAATAATTTTAAAACTTTTACAAAAAATAAAAATAAATTATATTTTTAATTAGTGTTTATGAAAAATTCTGTCACGGTCGAATAGTGGCGGGCACACAAGAATCGTTCCACGAGCACCATGTTACCCGCGGGCACGTGGTTGGTAATTCCTGCACTACGCTATAGTAATAAAGCATAGTGCTATTGTATAACTGTAAAAAGCTAAGCTGAAATTTGAACTGTTTTGGTGAAATACTATGAATTATTGATATTTATTGCTTTTCCGAACGCATGTAACAACATAAGAAATCTCTTAATTATCTATTATTGATAAGGAAAACTTACTTCGACTCATATCTGAATTTACAATTGCTATTGTACATTTAAGTACTGGCATTGGCAAAATGCCAACACACGCCGTTTTGTCTATAGAATATTTACATTTCTATGTATTGTTATTTTTGACTTGCGCGAAAGTACAGAATAGTTTTAGCGCGGTGGTACTTTATTGGAACAATTTTGTTTTTATCAAAACTTTTTAATAATAAAACTTCTTGTTATATGGTATTTTTTCCCAAATGACAAAATTCACATACTTAATGCTAGCTATCACCTGAGGTAAATCTCATACCCCCTCACCAAAGTTTACAACAACAAACAAACTTGTGCACTACGTTACCTTAAACTCGTGCTCCATGAAGCTAAGCCTCCGGAGCTCCCAGGAGAGCTCGAATGCTGTGAGGATGGGGTCTTTGGACGAGAGGGCAATCAGGCTGGGGCTGGCTAGGGCGCGGTACGCGTTTATCCGAGATCTTGAGTGACGCAAAGAGTCTTCCTGACGTGACGTCACGCATTCGTCACATCCGCATCTAGGGATACAATAAATATATTAAACACAGATTAAATATATAATCATACGTTGATATCACGGTGAAAAAAATAGCAATGTATTTTAGTTCTATAAAATTATTTTTCAAAATATAGTTGATAGCTATTTCGGCTCACGCCATCGTCAGAACTATGCTTAAGTTAACATTTGCTTATCTATATATAGCTCTGTAGAAAAGGTACACAATAAATCTTATCTCCTGTTTTAACGGCCTAGTTTGTTACTTTCTCACAATAAAAATAAATTTTCGAAAATTGTAAATGAAACAAAAGGCGGCTATGACAATAAGTTTACATGTGGCACGGAAGTGGTCATTACGGAAGCAAATCAGACCACCCCCGGGAATAGGTTGAACTAATGGGGACAATAATATATTAGTTTGTTCGTTAAGAATCCTTTGTGATAATTGATGTCTATTGATTTCCAGCTGTTCCAAAGCCGTCATTCTGCGACTCTTACTACAAAGACGCAAACACTTAGGCGTATTTGTTTTCTTTATTTTATTAATATTTAATTCATTTTGCTTTAAAAATACAACAAAAGTATTTTTTTTTGATTTATTCACTTACAATATGAAGCATTTCAACAAAACTGGATTGACTAGTGTATAGTAAGTCACAGAGAACGATAAAAGAAGATTTTTTTTAAATCAGGGGGTATAGTTAGATAATTGTTCTATTATATTGTATATATACCCCAATCAGGAAAAATGTGTAAGGATGAAAGAATGAGAGTCATAATATCCATACAACTGATTGCTTTACTTGGTATAATAATATTCCATTAATTTTTGAAACTGACAAAGTTATTTATACAAAATTTAAAAAAAAGACTGTTTGAAAAGTAAAGTGATGATGCATATGCGAATCAAAAAGTGGATTTAACTACACAAAACTTACATATAATAATCCCAAAACAAACGCTTGAAATAAATTATCATCACTGTGGATTTGATAAACTATTTCTCCCGAGAGCTTTTTTTAGCGCAAGCTTAATTCAAATTCATGAAGTTTTTATGAATATAATATTTTAAGATTTAAATAAATCTTGGTACAGAACGTAGAAAGAAACAAATTGGGCCTATGTGGCTTATCCAGTTAATTGCGAGTAAAAGCTACATAAATCTATTTTACGATATTTATTTAAGCCAAGCATTAAGTTTAAGGCAGCCCTAATTATTTGCTATTATGCCACTTCAAGAAAGGGTTCAGCAGTCGAAAATGTTTTAGAGATATGTGCGTATTTTGTCAGGGCTAGTGAAACTATTAGTTACCGATCAAAGACAACGAAATACTATCAAATTTTTTGGAATTAGAAAAATTGAAATTTTAATTCTTCAGTTGGTATGCTTATATTGCAGTCATTTGAGTAAAAGATACAGTTTACATATATATATTTGAACAGTATTCATTATCGAATGATTCGAAAGCAATATAACTTATGAGAAAATGTTGGAATTATTTTTTATCAAGTTTTTATGAATATTTCTTTTTCCACTTATATGATGAACAACATTGATATCTAACGTACTTAATAGATATTGTGCTTGCATACAATTAGCAAGTGCAATTTTGCACGAGAACTACCCTGATTAATTAAAATGAAATGAACATGAAATAAAGTGTTAAGATTCAATTAGATGTTAAGATTATATATTTGAAGCATCTTTATTAATATAATTTTACCCCAAATATTACTTCCTCGTTAATGATTTGATTATTACGTAAGTCGAAACAATAAATTACTCAACTAGGCATAAGCAAGCTAAAATTGTATAAATAATTAAAATTAAAGATATCTTGAAAATAGAACGAAGCAGTTATTACCAAAATTGTTATGTAATATATATATAGGTTGCTTATTACAGATATTTTTGAATAAATATTTACAAAAAAAAAAAACTAGGAACGGTTGAAATGGATGTAATTCGGCTTGCTTGCACACGAAGCTATTCCGAGCAAGAGAAAGGAAATGAAACAAATGTGAAACTACAAAGGATGTTTACAACAATTTTTGTTTTTCGTATTGTGTTTAGTAGACGTTGACTGAAGCATTTACGATGCGCAGAACGAAATAGTTAATTGCAAAAAAGAGACAAAAGTATTCTGCCGATAGTTAGAGCATTCATTAAAAAACAGTAAAAATCTCATGAGGAAGTTTTACGATACCAGATAATTAGATGATATTGTCTGAGATGGATACTCCCATTTTTTGATAGTATTTTTAAACGAACTTATGTCCAATTATTTGTGAGCATAGGTTTTTTTACTATCGGTCATTGACGAAAATATTTGAATTTCACAATTCAATTGAATAATTACTTTAAACTATAAACTGATATTTTTACGTAGTTCTAAAGTTGAGTAGTTTTAGAATTAAGCAGATAATATTATAGATACATAAATAAACGCTCGCGAAAAAGTTAGTAAATTCAAAAATATATTGAAAATAAAACTAAAAGGAATAATTATTGATATAATTTATGATATCCACTGAAGGTGCTTGATGGAAATTCAATGTCGAATTAGAATTGTTACAACTTTGTACGATTCCACATGTTTTGTCACCAACGATCCGGGTTTCGCCTTTCGGCATATTTAGGCATTCGTCAGTTCTGTTGCATCCGTGTGATAGAATACCTGAAGATGCCGAAAGGCGAAATCCGGCTCGTTGTGACAAAACATATTGAATGGTAAAGTTTTAGCAATTCAAATTTGGAATAATTATTTTCGTGATAATATTGAGTCACATAAAATATTTTAATGAAAGCTGTATTGTGTGCATTATCTAGGAAATTATCAATCATAAAATATAATGTTCAAATATTAAATTTATTTTTGTACGAAAATCATGTTCGTTGAAATTTTGATTATTGTAGGTTTCATTACTGATGAAATATGAATTAAATACTACCGAATATAGGAAGATTATATATTATTAATTGCGTGCGTATTACCTGACGTCATGGGGCATCGGCAAGGTAGCTCCGCGATCCAACAGGATCTTTATGATCTCGTAGTTATCTCTGTGGGCGGCAAGAATGAGGGGTGTTATGTCGGGAGTGAATGTTGCTGTATCGGGCGGTAAGGCTTCCCAACTCTGTAAAAAACAAGGTATGTTTCGCCACGGTTAAAATAGTGTGATAAATGAAAACTAATCTTCTTTTATCATGTAACCATTTTGATATTATTTTAATGGTGATATCGCCCGCGTTGGGTGTACAGTACAGCTCGTTAGTACACAAAATACAAATTTACAAGAAAGGTTTTCTATTGAAGTAATAAATTTATAACGAGTTTTGGTAGAAATAATCAACATGAATTTATCTTGTAAATTGATTTCAATTTAATTATAATATTTTTTTGTTAGAATACGAGAAAAAGCGTATTTATATCAGTACTGCTTAATCTGACTTTAATAAGGCTAAAAAGATTATGTTTTATTATACTCTTCCACACAAACTCTTAATCTCTCAAACTCGCTCATTTACAAAATATATGTGGTTTTATAGCAGAATTATATGAAAACGTAAAAATATCCATACTTTTTTTTTTGAAGTTGAATGGTTGTATTCTTGTAATAAAATCGTGCAGTAAATAAATGTGAGATAAAGTAAGACGTTGAATAGTTTTGACGATGAATAAGCAGAAATAGCTATCAACTATGGGCCTTATATATTTTTTGGAACCTTAATATATTGTATTGATTGAATTGGCATTCACTTGGTGGAACTCCATTATAACACGGTGAAAAAAATAGCAATGTATTTTAGTTCTACAAAATTAGCTATTTCGGGTCACGTTCTGACGATGGCGTGAGCCGAAATAGCTATCAACTATATTTAAAAAAATAATTTTGTAGAACTAAAATACATTGCTATTTTTTTCACCGTGTTTTAAATACATTGTTATTTTTCAATGTGTTATAATGGAGTTCTACTATTAAATGTAGTAAATGCCAACTTAATCAACAAAATATTAAGCCCCTGATCAATCAAAGATAGTTTTTCAAGTTACTTCACTTACGAAATAGCAATAATTCTACTACATGTTTTAGTTATTATTGTACATTATCACGTGTAGTTTTCCTCTAAGCTATCGCATACAAATATTCAGTATTTTTTTAGTATTGAAAATCATACCTTCCTTGTTGAATTTGTAGCTGTTATAAATTTAGTTTGAAAAGAAAAAACCGGAATTTTTCTTTGTCAACTTAATATTTACCCAATCAATTTATAATGGTTAAATTTTTCTTCCTTTGTTGAAATAAAAACACTCTTATTCAAATATGAAACGAACGCCATTCATTTTGATGCGAAAAAGTATTCTTAGAGGTTCGAAAAAACTATAGCTTCAAAGAAATCTTTTATACTTGGTCAATTTATAAAATGACTTCCTGCTGCTATTATTACGCCATTTGTCTTCCAAAAGGGCGCGCAAGATTTTTTTTGGACGGATAACACCATTTTGCAAGATAAACTTTTTTGTATTAGGATTTGCCTTTTTGAATCTGAAATAAATCAGCGGCTGGCAATGTAAACCGTGATTATTGTGTCGTTGAATGGAATTTTAAAATTGGATTTTGCATATTTTACAACAAAAAATACAGACGTAAAATTTAAAATACAACATTCTTAGAGTACTCTATTGAATAAATATCGTATTTGTTCATATTGCAATCCATGTTTCGGAATAGAAACAAAGATTTTTACAATTGTTTAAGGATTAAAGATTTAAGGTGAGTGTGTTTATAAATATATAAGTATAATATTTAAATAGAGTGAATTATTCTATTTTTTTATTAATCCAAGTAAAAAGATTGAAAAATATTTTATTAATAATTAAATAATATTATATAGAAGGTAACGTTGAGAATAGACATGGACCCAAAAATATAAATCATTTTATTATTATTTCCAAATATTTAAACACCGCATGAATTATAAAAATCAAAATTATAAATATATTTTCTGGAATATATTTATTTTGCCGGAGTGAAAAAAAATTATCTACCATCGTTTTTTTGGTTTGAACGTAGAATACGTTAAAAAATATATACGTTAATTCGAAATTATTAATTTGTCAAATATACCCAGAATTATTTGTGAAGCTAATACAAACAGTGGCATACTTAAATAAATTTATGATAAAGAAATGTAAAGAATATCCGTTTTCATTTTTATAGCTGTAATTAGCCATTAGTTTAATGATAAAGAAACATAAATACAATATCAGTTGAATAAATAAATAATTTTCTGATATTTCATTGATTATATACAGCAAAAAAAAACATTAATTAGGTCAATCAAACTAATCTGAGATAAGTAAACACACTTTTATAGGAATTATTTTCATAAACATGATATAATATCATATATATGTATATATGAACCTGCCACGAAGATTGATTCTCACGTACGTGAGTTATTGCTTTCAGAAAATATCGGATATTTATCAGAACTCGATGACGTCACATGAGTTGTTTATCATTTTATCTTAAACGAATTACTAAAAGAGAGTGTTGTGCTACCTAAAAGTATGTTTTGTGTTATATTTTCGGTGTCAATTAAATATCGATATAACGTCGCGCTGTGCGTAATTAAAGGTTTTTAATTTACTTTAAAAATAGATTGATGGATAAATCTAACATAGCGTAAAAATGTTTTAAAAACACCTTTATTTTTTCTGAATTAACATATATGTATGTACATACAAAATGTAGACTCCGAAGGTTTCATGGAAAGGGGAATGGAATATTTAATCAAATGTAATATAATAAAGTTAGACTGTAATTTAATCATGAAAAATGTAGAAAAAATGATTAACTCTTCTAGCTCACACGATTGCAGGCTTAAAATTAAAAAATCAGATCCCAGACTGGTAGCATTTAAAAATTGATTTCTGAACTTTTTTGGACTGGTTTCAAAAGATGTGCTTTATGTTTTAATACTTTTCCACCTATCTCATATCTGATTATTGATAAAAGTATAAACGCGTAACAGCACATACTCTAGCTCCAAGTTATCAGATGAGATAGGTATGCCTATTGGGGTTTTGTAAAACATATGTATGCTTAGCACTGGAAGAAAATACAGTTTTTATATTTCAATATAGACAAGCTACCCGCCAAGTTCTTGGGTAATACAAGATTGTTTTCGAAAATTTTCTACTGTATCCACTTTTTGTAATATGTCATAAAAAAAATTGAATTTGTTCCGTCCTTACAATGAATTTGTTTTTATACAATTCTATTTTTTATTTTATTTTAAGAATTTTGCATTTTTTTCAATTCCTTATGTATTGCAATAAAAATAATGAAAAAATGTGATTTTTGTTTTAAATTTTAAAGAAAATTTATCGATAAAAAATTATATGTCATCAGAACTAAGCGTCGTGATGCGCTTCAGATTATCGTGTAAAAATGTGTTTATTGAGGCGGAGAAAAATATCACATCGAGAGTTTATGATTTATGAAATTTGATATTACCTCGCATGAGTGACATTTTAAGGAAACAAATTTTATATATTGATCGAAGTTATCAATGAAATACCAATGTTAAGATCACTCCAAAGACTTTTATTTTATTAAATAGTTTAAAAAATAAAAGCGGTTATAATTTGAACATAAAAAAAAACTACATCGATTCCAAAATAAGTTTTTATATTTTTTTTAATAACATATTAGGTATAAGAGCTGATAGTTATAAGACATTTTGAAATGTTTAGTAAATTAATTGTTTGGATTGAAATTTAAATTGTTGAAAAGTAAAATCCGGGTTCATGGATCTGGACAACCTTTATAAACTTTACTCTTTAAACAGGTTGAAAAAAATAGCAATGTATTTTAGTTCTACAAAATTATTTTTAAAAATATAGTTGATAGCTATTTCTGCTCACGCCATCGTCAGAACTATGCTTTTACTCTTTAATTTTGAATTTCTACGTCTGAGACAAAAAATGAGAGGATAAGTGTAAGTAGTTGAATCAGTAATATTATTTAAGGGTGAATTTGGTAGGATCAATTTTGTTGACTTTCATTTTCTTCAGAACAGTTTTCTCCGTTGTGTTTCTGCATATTCAAAATTAATGGTACGAGAAGTAAATATTCGTATATACGTTTCATTCTCTGAACAAAATGTATGTCTCCTGTTACACAAAAAAATGTAGCGGCGTTGGAAATAATTTATCATTTTAATAAAAAACGGTATATTCTTCTAAGCGTTAAAGGTAAATGAAATTATATCTTTAAAGCGTTAAATTATGGAAAAAACAAGACGTCTTGAATTTGCCATGAAGATATATACCACATTTGCTTAGTCTTTCTGAATACAATTTTAATGAAAATAAACCCTAGAAATGCATGAAATTTTAATATTTTGCATTATTATTTAAGTCCATAAATTTCTCGTACACCATGATGAATTGCAGTAAACAAAAAGAAAAAACAAACAGTTCATCAAAAATATGTATTATCTCTGGTTTTTTAAACAATTATAAGCCACTTGTGTCAAAATATTTGCAATTTTATTTCTACGTTGTAGTTACAATCACAGAAGATGATAACATAGTGAGAGTTTTAATATTATAATTTGAATGAATAAAAACAAATTTCAAGATTTTTTCGAAACAAAAATACCTTACTAATAAATTTTACTCATAGATTTTGAGTGGATTTAAATTATATTTGTAATTCACACATTCCGTAGTAGTATTTTAGCGTTCTCAAGATTTTTTAAGAGTTACTTAAACCTAAAAAGTAAGAAAATCTCATTTCAGAGAAAAGCGCACATTTCCCGTCGATGGTTCCTTACTTTAAACCAGTTGTTTTCATGTGTGGTCACCAATAGTCTCATAGTAAATATTGGTATTACGAAATTGTTTTTATTCAAATTAATTTATACCATTGCGATCATGCGACGTTTCCATATGACTGTTGATGTATATATAGCGGTCTAAGTAAAATTTTAAGTTACAAGCACTGTTTTAGACGGATGGATTTACTTAAATAAATCTGAGAAAATGTTTTGATTTTTTTATGCAAATTTCTTTTTGCTAAAAAAGTTAACGATCTTAATAATTTTGCGAATAACTTTTAATCTGAAACATTAAAAAAAATCGCTTGTACAGTATCATAATAGATTTATTAAATTAAAGAATCATTTTCATAATAATCTTTTATTACTAATTAGGAAATTTGGTTTTTTCTTCAAGCATTCATTTGACAGCAGTTAATTAAGATCACACGTAGAGGGAAAATCTAAGAAATTAAAGTGTCGAGAAAATTTGTGTTACGAAGGAAGGGTATCGAGGCATGGATTCCCTTTGGGATTTAGACCCTTTATACTGCCAAGGTAGTGGGGTGATAAATAAATTTATACTCTTCAATGTTCACAATGAGGGGGAAGCGTGGGAAAAGTTTTGTGTTTTAAGGGTTGTATCAAGTCGAATATTGAAGAGAAGATTTTTCAAAGTTTATCGCACTTCATAAAATATTCAGTTCTAACCCTACATATGAAAACTTAAAACGGGTGCTAGCATGCCATACATTGTATGATATTTATCGAACTACAAATGAAATATTTTTCTCAATATAAATATTTATTAGTTAGCCATTTCTGAGAATATTAATATATATATATATATATATAATATAACTTTATTTTTAACTACATAAAGAAAGATTCAATAGAATATCTTATTTTCCTAAATATTATATTCAAGTGGCTAATGCTAATATTAATAAGGAAAGCATCGGGAACTTAAAAAAGTTTCTGTTAGTAAGTTGAAATTTTGAAAACACATTGATTTTTTAATCTTAGGCATATTGAGAAAAAACAATAACTGGAAGTGGTTTTTGATTTTTTTATTGTAAAACTTTTGAAAATATTGGATTACGCTTCAAGTTACTAGAAAAAAGTTTAATTGGATAAAGTAGCTAGACTGTTAATGGAAAGAAAAGAAAATCCTCGGAAAATTATCTTCATATTTTTCAGAAGGTTGACATAAAATGGCAGTGTTAAACATGAATATAAGACAGAAAACGTCTAAAATTTGGATTATGGCTTTATACAAAACGGAAATGTGAAATTTTAATAAATTCACGACGTAAAAATCTCTAAGACAAAATTTTATAGTCAAATTTAATATGAAGAGCCAAAGCGGACGTAAGAGGGCATTAAATTTAATTATAAGTGTTACGACTACTTATTTCTCCTATAAAATGTTGCCTGCCCAGCATTTTTAAGCAACACATAATGGGAAAACTATTAAATAAATACTTTACTGGCAACAAAACATATTGTGAATTGGTACAACGATATTTTTACAACTCATTTCAAAAACATCGTTCATTTTCAATTACCCACATAAAAAAAGGAATCCCGGAATATTCTTTTATTAGGTCGTTCAAGCTCAAAATATGTGCTAAAAATGTACTTTGAGAAATTATTTATTTTCCATAATGGTTAATAATAAACGTATTGTATTCAACTTCTTCAAGTTTCCTTCTTATCGATACTAACGAAATAATTACGCGCAAAAGAATAGTAACTGTAATAGATCTTTGGTCTGAGAGGTTAATCTAGTTAGAATAAACTACTGGATTCACCACCTTGATAATTAAATAACAATATTTAATTTGTTGTGGTTATCAACAATCTCTCCTCGTAAGACGTCTGCAGTGAATGAACGTTTGATATTGATAAAATTGTTTCGATTTTTTTTAAAGAATTTTGGCTATTTATATATATAGACATAATTCTTGTAACATTAGTACAACAACCTTGTTAGAAATAAAATTAACTATTTGATAAATTAATACTCCATATTTATACGAGGTCAAATATAACCATACAATTTTCCTCTGAACTCTACACGAAATATGTTTTTCCAACAAATTAGTTTGCAAAAAAAGATTTATAATGTAAATAAGATTTTTTAAACCATAACTACTATACAAATAAGCTAAATAATTGGTAATTTGTACTATATATAATATAATATAATCAAGTTCTACCTAGTAAATGTCAATTTATTGAAAAGAAATATTTTTCTTCGTTAAACATAAACTATTCGGAAAGTATTAATTTCGTTTTTGAAGACTTAAGTGCGAAAAAATGATTTAAATTTAGATATCAATTCTTAAAAAATAGCTACACTGAAAATAAACTTAGATAAACACCCGTAAAATTTAATTTATTAACACACCAATATTCAATATGGTTTTCTCAGCTGGTTCTACCCACATAGTGCATTGCATAATTCAACATGTGTCTGCACAGGATTTCTCCAACTGTTTAATCTTAGAATATGTATATGCGTATATATTACTTACACAAAGTAGTGAAAGATGTGTGTTTTTAACCAAATTTATCAATTAGGTCTATCAATGGAATATGTCTGCAAATTATAAATGGACTATGTTGCTTGGTTTAGAGTATGATAGTAAAAGCTACTGAAGTTAAGTAATTTTAAAAAAGATATTTGATTTATAGCGAGATGATGTCATTATTTCATTTCCATTTTTTTAAATTTGAAGAATGAGTTATAAAAATCAATTTTATAATATAGTCCATAGCAATGAATGAGTAATCGAAATTAGAGCTTTTCACGCCCTACGAAAAGTATGTAGGGAAAAAAATAATGCAACTAAAAATAAAATCTTATCCTTAATTTTGATTTTGAAAAATCTACATGCAATTTCTTCAGTAAAATAATAACATATCCAATGATTTTTAATTATTTAAATAATTTTTGTAAAATAATAAATCTTATTTAAAATAAATAATCACTTCACCTAATAAATTATTTATGTAAATAAACATGATATTAGTAGTTGGATCATTATTTCTATATATATTTCATTAAACGTACAGCCATTATGAATCATTTTGAAAATTGGTTGAAAAAAATTTTTTTTTTGTTGTACCAATACAGTAATAGAAACATACCAGGAATATATGTTATATACATACTTGAATAAAATTTGCTTTGCCACAACATACATATAACCATTATGAACCATTTTGTCGTTTAACATTTCTCATATTTATTTTTACTTTTACTTGAGTTGCCTGAATTATACAGACATGAAAATCAATTTTTATAATGAAGCTACCGTAAAACACATAAATAAAAAAATTTAAGTTTGTTTAATGTAATATTTTTTTTATCATTTGAAAAATGAAAAACAATATTAAGGTTTTTTAAAAACGAATGCTGATTATTTCATCCATTAAACTTTGAGAACCCACTCATAAGCTGTTGTAAGGGACTGTACAGTGTGGCTATGTTAATTAATTATTGAAAATTCACTTAGTATCCCAAAGGTCGTTCTTTTAGGCTTATCAAGGTATTACAGCAGGTATCAAATACTCTACTGAGAGAATCTTCTGTGGTTATTGGAAGTACTAACAATGGTAGTTGTCCGTGAAATTAATGGAAATATATGTTAGTATTATAATTTCATAACACCGTTCTCTCCGGAAGCAATGCCCTTAAGTCTCTCATTAAAACATTAGGTTGTTCTAATAAGAAAATTTATTATGTATCAAATTACGTCGGGATTGTTCTAAGTTTACAAAAAAAGAATTCTGGTCAATAAAGTTTTTCACACACACAGTTATGTTTTGATAAGCTTTATGGAATAGCAAACAAATTTTATGTAGGGATTGTTCTAAGTTTACAAAAAAAGAATTCTGGTCAATAAAGTTTTTCACACACACAGTTATGTTTTGATAAGCTTTATGGAATAGCAAACAAATTTTATGTAGGGATTGTTCTAAGTTTACAAAAAAAGAATTCTGGTCAATAAAGTTTTTCACACACACAGTTATGTTTTGATAAGCTTTATGGAATAGCAAACAATTAGTTTGAATAAATATTCGCAATCATTTGAAAGCGATTGTCACGATTGTGACCATATAGTGATACACATATTAAATAATAATAACACATTTTTTAGTACTTTTTTTCCACAATATATTTTTTGATCAAAACCGGTTTCGCTCTTTTCGCTTATTTTCGCTCGGATTTTTTAAAATATCATGCCTTTCTATCAAGAATTGACTCTAAAAGTGCATAATTTTTTTCATTGAGGATTTTTAGCTATCCAAATATATGAATTTTATTGGTTTTATTGGTTGATTGCAAGTTTTAACAATTCAAATATATTGGTATAAATTAAAGGGATTAATTTTCTGATTTAAATATGAATCATTTTTTATGACGGTGACCGTTGAAATCGCGCTCAAAACTTATGCTAACACACAAACATGTGTTATATAATATTTAATTTGAAAAATGTTCAAATTAAAAGTTTTAATTTAAACTTTGAATAAAATATATAAATGAAAACTTACGTGTAATTCTCCAAATTTATGTCTAGTTTCTTCGTGGTCGAGCAAAGCTTCCACAGCTTCTACAAATTCTTCAGAAATAGCATGAAGAAGGGCGTCTCCAGTTTTTACCCGATGTTCAATGAGTAGTTCTACCATCTCTAGATTTTCGTTGTCTATGGCCATCAGCAACGCACTCCGCCCGAGAGGATCTACGCAGTTCACATTAATGTAGTTGGTCTCTTGAGCGCGTTGCATCATTCTAAAACCAACAAAAACATCGGACTTAGTCGGAATTTTCGAACACACGAATGTTTTTTTCCTGTTTGTTTAATTAGAAATTTTTACTAGCGCTGTCATATTAAAATAGTACAAGTCGCACATGAATTTATGAAACGATAGAACAATGATATGTATAATATGTAAATATTTGAACGGAACTAAATAGTTAAATCTGGATTAGATGATTAGTACAGATTGAAATCTATCAAACTTGATTTAAAAACATATAAAACTTGGAAAATTGTTTTTTCTTTTATTAATAATAATTTTGTTTTAATATAATACCAATAATACAATGAAATTTGTATAGGTCAACGTCTAAAGAGTTATTCGTTTTTCTTTGAGCAAAAATTCATTTGATTTTTTCGAAAAAATCCTTGCCTGCAATCTGATGCTAATAATGAGACATAGCAAGAATGATTGGGTAAAGTCTCTTTAATTTTAAGGAAGGTTGAGCAACTGAGTAACAATCAAAATTCGTTGAGTTAATTTCACAAAAAATTATGAGCCCTTATTTTGGATGGACGTGAATTAGAAAAAACCCAATAAATATTATTGACGTTTAATTTTAAATATTTTCAAGTTTTACAGAATAAATTTGTTTTTTTACATATTAAATTACGTAAAATACAATAAGTCAGACATCTTTCCACTCTCTAATATGTTATAGAATACACTTAGTATCATCATTACCGAACACCTCAAATTAACGCTGCAAACTTTCCACGACCAGAATTCTTCGATGTGATATTGATTGGTGAAATTCATCACGAAAATCTAAGTTCTTCATTACGAGACCAAAACTAATACAACACTTTGAG
The DNA here is from genome assembly GCA_028555115.1 of Himalopsyche japonica. NCBI lineage: Eukaryota > Metazoa > Arthropoda > Insecta > Trichoptera > Rhyacophilidae > Himalopsyche > Himalopsyche japonica. Next base: position 3,366,151 of record JAHFWJ010000015.1, read on the forward strand.
CAAATCGATTAATGGGATTGAATCTATTAGCGCAACTTTAATGCGATGGTTACTGTGGCACATTCAAACTTTTCATGACTTACACCCGACGTACATTAAGTTCCAGGAAAGTTTTAAACGCCCGTAACTATTTAAAATAGGAAGCGTGAAAATCTTTTTAAGAGTGAATATAGCTGGAGGGAAAAGACTCTGTTGGCAGTTATCGATGATTTGAATCGTAGAAGTCTTTTCCAGATTCAACCACCCACTACTGGACCTTAAATAAAATTTTATGTGCGGTTTCATTACAGCTTGTCTGCGAGGTTCACTCATATAGCTTTTTAAATCGTAGGATATTCCGATTTTTACGGTTTTAGATAAGATTTTATACTTCGACTGACTTAAAATGCTCTCTCAGTTTCAAATCGTTCGATTGTGCAGACTAAATTCAAATGATAGATAATAAATGCGAAAATTATTAAATTTAATTCACGAAAGTGATAGAAATATGCAAGCAAATACAGCAATTTTTTTTATAAAAATATTAATTATATTTACTTTATATTAAATTGATGGAGCGTTAAAACCTATGACTCGTCAGTATTAGAGTTCTTCAAGCCTCTTTCATTTCTTTTGTCTTGAGTATGAGTTATTATGTTCTTCTATCGTTGTCGACAAAATCTTGTCGCTGCAGAGCTGAGTAATATAACTAAATATATCTGCCCATCTATATATATATATATAATTTACATTTGGACATAAAAAATAAATAAAGGACGGCTATTTTTGAAATATCGAGGTCGAGTGTTTCCCCCATATGGTACTTGCTAAAATTAAATTTTGGAAAAATGTGATTTGTTATGTATAGGTTTCTTAAAAAAATGTTTGTTTTGGCTTTCAGGTCGAGAAAAAATGTGCTTTATAACTCAAAACTGCCTCAATTTCATAAAAGCTTTTTTACTTTTGAAACAACGATATATGTATTTAATCTTAATCAATGCGTCTCTCAATCTCTTCCGAGGGCGCATTGTTTGAAAGATCGGACAGAAAAATAATTTTGACTAATCGCTACACTTTAATTTAAGAACCTAATGGACCTAAAGAAATGTGACCGTCAATGAGATAAATATAAATTTATATAATGGTTAATTTTTTTTTTTTATGCTTATTTTTATGCAGTCTTTCATTTTATTCGCTTGCAAATCACTCACAGTTCTTAAATTCAATATTGATTTTTTGCTTGCATTAAATTTGAGAAGAATTTTCACTTAAGAACGATTCAATTGAAGAATTTTTCGTCGTTATTATGCCAATTTGAATTCATTAATAGAGCGAATTTAAATTGGCTTGGGGTTTGTTCAGTCAAGAAAAAGTTAAGTCAGGTATTTAGACTGAAAAGAGAAGGTTGTATTAAATAAGTTTGCTAAAGAAAATTAAGGACGACAAACAAATGACTTAAAATATTAAATTTTGAGAAAACTTGAATTTTGTCTTATACAACATATTAAAAAAAAAATACAGGGACCTTTCTTACCTTTTTTTTACTATCAATACATTAGTCTATCATGTATTACGCTTTCAACAATGTTCGGTATTTAACTTGGTTTCTGTAACCTTTATCACACAATAGTCTTTGATTCACACGTCCATTAAAAATATAGTCACAATTTATGTATGTTGCTTAAAATTTTGTTGTTTTTTTTCTTGTTAAATATGAAGCAGTTTTTATGCACACAATTAAGGGCTCTTATATTTTTATTTGGCGAGTTATTTAATTCAAAAGTTCCTTTGTCTTTTTAAATGAAAAATACTATACTGAAATAGATTGTAAGGTAAAAAAATTCGAATTCGAATATATCATATTGTAAAAGTGATAAAATATAAATCTTCTTAGGGAATTGTATAAGCATATCAAAATATATTGATTGAATCGGCATTTACTTGATAGAACTCCATTACAACACGGTAAAAAAATAGCAAAAATGTATTTTTTAGTTGTTTTAACATGAAATCGATGACAGTCTCAAATCCACTTTGCTTGCTTCTATACATAACACTTGTTTGACATATCGGTTATAGGATTCAAATAGTAAGAAAACTTGAAGATCTAAATCAAGATCTATGTATTAAAAAAAATTGTTGATATAATACCAAATAAGAAAGGTCAAAGTTTCATACAGTACATACCTAGAAAAGAGTGAGATTTGTTTTGATATATACGTAAATAATATGTAAAAGTGGCTATTTGTGACAGTTTTGACAACTTTAGCGAAGGATAAAAATGTAGTATCAACAGATAGTATTGTTATGTTTTTTGGAATAAGTACGTACAATTCATTAGAATACACTCGACAGCTTAAATTTAGAGATGAGAAATTCGAAATCAGCATTTTGAGTTCTTAAAATTAGAACGCGGTAAAAAACAATACCAGCCACTGGTGGTCCTCATTGCGACATAAATCAGACGAGAAACGAGCAGAAAGTTCTTTTTGTCCAGCGTTCCGTTTGTTTCAAGGTATGATTTATATTTTTGCCCCACTTGTATGTCACACCCCTTGGACACTCTTTAACCAAGTGTGATTCTGCGAATACATATTTTTCAGACAAAAGAATATTATTATATTTCAAATGAAACCAAATACGCACATTTGTATGTACATATAATACATACATCACACTGTATGCTGTACCTCACAGTACTTGTACGAGAGAATCCCAGAAACACAAATATTTTTTTTTATGAAATGGAAAAATGTTTTTGATAAATTTTAGTGGGTTTCTGAATATGTATGATGTAGAAATAAAAAAAAAATGAATATCACGTTATTTTACTGGAACTCAATGTTTGTTTCTTTGATGAGCTTTACTTAAAAAAGATTTCGTAATAACTTTTATTTAATTACTTTTTAACCAATAAGGGGTATTTTATCAGTCAAAAATTAAGATGAGAAAAAGTACTCACCATTTACATTGATAAACTCGCTTAGTAAAAAAAGTTGAGGAAAGAAAACTGTCATAATACTTGCTGTTTATATTTTATTCATATCTCGATCATCCGTTAAATAATCTCAAAAAATAGGTTAACGAATAAATGAAAAGTATTTTTATTGTGCGCCTAATCTAGCTATCGATAAAGATCAATATTGAAAAAGTCAATATCAATCAAAAAGAGAGCGTTAAGTGGAAAAACAGCATTTAATTCGTTAAACAGTGCCGGATTATTATTAAAAATCATTCACGAGAACGTTACTGCTTTATTTTTAACAAATTTACATTAATATTGTTATCATGGATTGAAATTTATTGCTGGTCGACTTGCATCATTCGCAGTGACGTTAAATTTGAAGACTTTTAGGAAATTTAGATTTCTTAATGTATTTATGCATATGTTAATTGATTTGTAAAAATAGTGTTTTATGTATCCAAAAAACAAAGAATTAACATGTCTTAGAGAATTTCCTTTTTAAACAGGTGAGTTGCTTAAACTAGTTGGGTTTCTTTCATTGGAGTTCCCAATCAATCACTTGTGAAAACAATACTAAGCCAAGTCTAAATTAATCATGTGAATCAAGACTTAAAACTAATTCTTTGGAATTGTTTGATTATGTACATTTAAAGATAAATGATATTTTGCATACTTCACCAATGATAGTCTTTATTTTTTAAAAATAAAACCTGAAGTATGTAATATTATTTTATTTTATTTGAATAATTTTATACAGAATCTTTTGATTTTAAATGTGCTAAAACTTTAATTATTCAAGCTTTCTTAACATTTAAGGACATGTATTAGAGATAATAGTCTATTGATTATTACCTCAAAAATGTGCGTTTCTGTATATAATGAAGTAAAGCAGTAACCCGAAGTAATGAAATGATTAAAGGGAAGTTCATATGACTTGCATCCACGCATCAAATGACTAATTAACGTCGCAGTTTGATGAAGGGTGACTAATAACCCCACAGCGTGGAGCTGTGTAATTTTCCGTGTCAATATATCCATTTACCTCATTCGATAACATAATGTACCTATATTTTAAACACTATATATACATACTTGTGACAAGTGTATATATTATTTTAAGCTTAAAGTTTTCTGTGTCATATATATTTTAAATTCACCGCATTATCTTATGAATGACATTGCAATGCAAATTAATGTAGCTATGCAGAGAAAAAATACAAAAAATAGTATATTCAAAATTGTAACATGCGATGATTAATCACTATTAGGCATGTACCAGTATCATTTTAAACTTTTTATTTAAGCCAATCATCAGTGAGTCAGCAAAAAGCTGTACATAAGTTAAACTTTCTCTAATATTTCAGCTTGTAAGCGTTCCTACCTTAATTATGAAACTCATAGAAAATTTAATAAACGTGGAATACGGTCTAGTATTATACGCTCTCATTTAAGTGTCCAACAATCAAATTTTCACTATTTATTTCAAGCTGCTAGATAAAACAGTTATACGCGTGCTACGTATTTTCATTTCCTCTCCCTCACTTAACAACATCTCTCTAGAATATATAAAATTCTTGTTCGGTGTTAAATCAATTTGTAGTATTGTATGTGTTTTTGTTTTTTCAATGTTCGTACTTAAATGCTTTATAATATAACACAATTGATTTATTGATTGAATTGGAATTTACTTTGAAAAACTCTAGTATAAAACAGTGAAAAAATAGCAAAGTATTTTATTTCAAGCTATTTTTTTCACCCTATAAACATAAAAGGCTTAAAAATAATTTTGTTTAATTCACTACCGAGTCATACATTGTGTTAAAATTTGTTGCACAGCAAAGTTTTTAAATGTACGAATAAAAGCCTTTATCTATTGATTTATAAATCGGCTTATGTACCAGTATTTTATGAAATACTTGTAAAAATGTGAAAACCGAGACATTGGTGACAAAGTTACACCGAGGCATTTGTGACATTAGTGTATATACAATCGTACAAAATTTCAACAATTTAAATTCAATAATGTAATGTAAATTACTTTGACAATGGCTTAACAAATATTACTTTACAAAGAGATTTGAAGAATGCAAAAGCAACTTATTCAAAATAAGTTCACACTGTATAAAATACTATAAAAAATGTCATTAGTCTTCCGAAACTATTATACATATATTGCATTTTGCATTATTGCGGAAACGACAATATGACGCCCGACTATATGCTTTGATATAAACATAAAATGAGGAATATTAACTTGATTTCCATGGTTTTATCACAGAAACTCGTAGCCATGGTTGATGTTTTATAATTCTGAGGATTTAGCCTTTTTCACTTTCGACTTTCGCTTAGATATTTATGTGAGAGCAATTAAATAGATTAATAAAACAAAGCATAAAAAAGCAATACAAGTGGGTGATTGTCTACAATAATATATGGGCGTTTTTTTAATGTGTTCATACCAAATGTTACAATTTTCAGATTTGATAGTTTTAATGAATATGTCAATAAATATCTTTTATACAAATAAATTAATTTATTCTATAAGCCATTGAAGTTCATTTTATCTGAACTAAAGAAAATCTACGACCACTGATTTTTAGCTGTTAATATCAACTAATTTCAAGAATAGGAGAATGACGCCAGTGAAATCGGTAAATAAATCCATCGATGTTGATGACCCAGTTATTAATGCATTTTTAAAATATTGGTAAATATATGTTTTTTATTATTCAATAAAGAAATTAGATTTCTACTAATGAATGCTTAATGAAATGTTAGCAGCGAAATGAAGATAAATTAAGAGCAACGTACAATAACTTACATTTATCAATTAAACGTATCTTGTCGTCATATTATGTATGCAAAAAATATTTTTTTAACGGCGATCTTAAAAAGAAATGAATAAATAATCTTTGAAAAACGTCCGAGTATAATGTTGATTATGCATCGTTCATAACCGTAGACAAAGTTTATTCAAGAATAAAAAAGGGTTTGGGGCTCATTAGCCTTAACGACCGAATTAGAATACGACGGCATGACACTGTTGAAACATGATACCTAGTTACTATAGTACAACATGAAAAACCGATTTTTCAAACAGTGTTTAGAAATATAATATTTTGATGGATCATTCAGGATAATAAAATCTTTGTTAACACTATTTTTTGTTAACTTATGCAATTTATTTTAAGCATTTCTCATAAAATAAATAAGAATATTTTTTATGATAAAGTTGAGAATATTGTATCAGCGACATTATAATTAAATCTTCAAAAACTTTTATGAAATCTGTATTGATATGATGATACTCTAAATGTTCAATTTAAATTTACCAAACTATTTGAAACTCTTTCATGATTGATTTTATTACATTTAAAGTATTAACTGTCTCGCCTTAATGGAAACATACAATATTTTGAATAATAAAAACATTTTTTAGTAGTTATTTCCACAATATATTTTATGATCAGAACCAACTGATGATCTTGAAAAGCAAAACCGATCATAATCAAAAATTATGTTTTTAAAGTAAGTACTAAAAATGTGTTCTTATTATTCAAAAAAAATATTGCTTTTATGTTGAAATGAGCGTTTCATATTTTCAATAATGACAGAGTGATTTTATATACTTTATAGATTACTGTATTTATTTTTGATAAATTCTAAATTATTCTCCTATTTTGCACTGATAATCTCAGGGGTGTTTGTTTTCCGAGCTAAACTGAGTTTCTGAAGTTTGTTTTGCAGAAATGAAGAGAAAATGATAGGAAAAGAGAAAAAGATTGCTCTGCAATAGAAAGTGGAAAGGGCTGTGACGAAGGAGACTCAACAAAATTGATAACTTCTTTTTTCATTTCTTGGTTAGTGAGTTGCAAAAGCTGTAATATAAAAAGCTAGCTGTCAAATTGATGAGAAGGATAAATTTAAGCAAACTTTATATCTACAGTGTGATGAATTTATGAACTAACAATGTTTTTCTTGTATTATTAATATATAATACTTAGTACGCATTAAGTCACGAAAAAAAAAATTTCAATCATCAAAATATATTTACCAACGACGGATCTAAAAGTGATTTATATAGATATAGCAATAAACATCGAGGCAAGTCTTACTTAATTCCTATAGCTCTATTACCAATATCAAAAACTTTTATTTCGTAAAAGCTCATTCCGGAATATTACAAATGGAGCGGTATTTTTTTTCTATTGTGCTTTTTCCCTCTAAACGTGTACTAAAATTTCGGTTATTCAAAAATTTTAATACAAGAAAAAATAAGCGCATCAAAGAATTTTCCTAGTGATGACGCTTCCATAAACACGTGTTTAGTAATTTTGTAAATTCAGCTGGCAAGGTTTTTTGGTTTATGTCCAGTAGACGGTAATCAATCAAAAAGTCTAGAGGCATCTGTTGCCGCCCATAATAGTCTTCTATATTTCACTATCTTTGCTAGTTTGAAAAATAACGCTGTCAGTATTTTTCAAATATAGAATACTGATTTCAGAAGTAGAAGAACATAATAAAATTGAAAAAAGTTAATTTCAATGAATCCCAATAATCTTTATATTACGAGTGAAAATGAAAGTTTTTTTTTTTTTTGAATAAAGATATAAAGTAGAAGCAAACGTGAATTATTCTTATATTTGTATTAAATATTAAGTTTCTCTTGGAAAAATGTTAATCAAATGAAATTTTCAAAAACATTGTGTATTTTATATTATAATTTACACAAAATTCTTGGATATTATGTGAAACTTCGTGTGTGCGTATATAATACTTTTGTCGCTCATATCCTATCTAATTAGAGAAATATGCGTCTCTTAATTGGTAAAGTTTATAAAGCACTGACATTGATTGGTATAAATTATAGTAAGTATGACATTTTACATTTATATATAGAAATGATATAATCACTTTACATAGAAATACCATATATAAATTATGAATTTCATGTCACTTAATATAAAGGCGCTTAGTAATTACAGATTAAAAACAATAAATGATACATAAAAATCCATTTAAAACGTAATAATATTTTATTTACACTTTTAACTAACATCTACTTTTACACATTAAAAGATAGTTACTTTCATCATTAAGATAAAATTATCAATATTCGGTTCGTACGCTGACAGAAACAATTTGACTGTTATCAATTAAATTGAATTTTCTCTTTTATATTTTAATTTTCACTGCTTTTTATGAATATAATCAATTATTTGAATTTATTTCTAGATATAATTTTTCACAATTTGCTTCACTTCAATGAAATATAGATAACATATCTTATCAGTAATTTACGGGTATCACAGTTCCAATTTTATTACATTCATAAATATACTATATATAATATTTACACTGATATATTTTTTAAATATTGAATATTTATTATGTGCACAGGTTAATGCTTTTAGAATATTCAAATACCGACCTATATTGCAATTATGATGCTTTTTTATTTTGGCAACCTCAAATTCTCTTTCTATCAAGTGCGAATATTTTGTTTCGTTATTCAAATAATGTTACACGGTGAAAAAATAGCAATGTATTTTAGTTCTACAAAATTATTTTAAAACTAATATAGTTGATAGCTATTTCGGCTCACGCCATCGTCAGGACTATCTAGTTCTGACGATGGCGTGAGCCGAAATAGCTATAAAACTAAAATACATTGCTATTTTTTCACCGTGTTTTAATGGAGTTCTACCAAGTGAATGCCAATTCAATCAATCAAATAATGTTATTATTAAATTTAAACTTACTGAAAATAATAGAGTTAAATCGACCTGATAATTGCCTTATGCTAGCAATAAAATATTGACAGTCAAAGACCAATTTATGTGAACTACGACTTAACAAATTAATCCGTGAATTCATTGGCCCTTTACGGATACAATGGTGAATTCCATATACGGAATAAGAAATTTTAATAGTGCGTAACTATGTCATGTATGTATATCATGTAACCCTATAACTTTATAAATGTGACTCGATGGACTCACAAGTAAGCTATTAAACTTTATGGCTTATATCATACATTTGATATGAAATAGTACACTGTATATATCATATTTATGTATCTTGTTCTTTCATAGAATCTATTGCCAGTGTGTACAAGCCGTATAGATACTTTTTAATGTTAAACATAAACACTATTAGCAAATAACCATTGACGACTGACATTGGTACAGGTTTATTTTATCAAGTTTAATATTTGATATTAACGACTTTAATTAATGAACCAGTAATTAAGTTATTAAACAGTAAAAATATTTTTTTTATATAAAATATGAAGCATAATTTTTCGATCTATATCCACAGTTTTTATTTAATTTTTTCAGTTGATAATACTCGCGATGGGCGAAAGCGGCCATGATCTTTGAAATATAATATAAAGTTGAAGAAATACTAATAAAAATTGCATTATATTATTACCATAAAAAATAATGTGTTTGTTCTTTCGCAATCGTAGTCCACTTAAAACTTTCAGTAATTAATTTGAGCATACTTTTCTAAGATAGAGGTGCCCATTTTGAAAATATATGTTGGCTATAAAAAAAGGCTCCTCTGGTAGTTCTCACATAGCTTTTAGTTCTGACAACAAAATAAAAAAAAAACGAATAATAGCGTCATTTAGTTGAACTTGTAATTTTGATATTCCGCTGAAAAAATGAAGATTGTCACATTCTGGTTGTTGAATTATAGAGATTTTATTTTGAATGAAGCGTCACTTAAATATTGAAGACATTTTGTCACCTTTGTTACAAATATAATAAAGTTTTGAATTATATTACCTTATATTCAATTTACAAAAGACGTAGAGAAGAAAATTTTACCTTTCACTGGGAACTGTGTAAGACATATCGACAACACTAAAACAATTTGAGTGCATTTAAGAAATCGATATAGAGTTTCAAGAAGCTTTTATATTCTTGTAAGATGAAGCTTTCTGTGTAAGTGCTGATCAAGCTTCTAAATAACATCAACAGTTTTCTGTCTATGGCAGAATCAACATACTTTAAAAAAGCCAATTCCTGTTTTATTTAGAAAGCTTACTTCATAAATATAAAATATATATTCTATATCAATGTTTCAGATGGCAAAAAAAAATGAGCAGTATTTTTGAATGTAAACCAACACTTAAATTAACATTAGCTTAGAATTCACGACGATTTTAAAATTAGCTACGATAATCGCGTCCTTTCTCGTTAGTTTGTTAGCCAAACTTACTCAAATTCAACCCTATTAATGTAGTTAATTTGAAATTTATCTAAGGGTTTCTTGTATACCCCTAAAAAGGAAAATTATGTATGAGATTCAGTATTACTAGCACTTAAAGTAAACAAAACTTTCATCTATCAATTATCATTTTAACAAACGCATTTCTTGAGTAAGGAAACATTAAATTTCCGTAGACTTCATGACTTATTGTCTAAAATAAATCGTATGATATTTTAGGCACTTATTATTTGAATTGTATTTGAAGTTTTTCATAGCTTAAAAGGAATCTAAAAAATATTTCACAATATTATGTATATTCTTTGATTTTATAATGGAATTACTTATTTATATGATTTTTAGATTTATATATATATGGCTTACAACAAATAAGAATTGATGTTTTATTTTAAAGATATTTTTCAAAATTAATAAAAAAAACAATACAATTAAAAATTATGTTGATTTTTTAAAATCTTATATTATCTATGTTGTATAATATGTGTATATTAATTTGTGGTCTGTGCTGTTTTCTAAAATCGTTTTTATTTCTGTTCATTTAATAAACATTTGGAGAGATCGATTAATATATAATTAAGATTAAAAATAAAATGAATGCAAAAAACAGCTACTTATCATGAATTTTTCACATCACATCGTCAAAACCTTTCGGAGAGATTCATAAAAACAATATGGTCCCTGATAAACAAGGCTCTATTATCAAAATGTTGATTTAAAAACCATTGTGTGATAATTGGTTAAAATCATTTCTTATAACAATAAAGATTTCAACGACATAAGAGAGCTTTCAACTTTTACTGTGAGCGTATGATTGCTCTTATGGTAGCTGTGACTCATCGGCTAGCAACTTGGTTACTCACTTAATTTAAAATGTTCTAATGGATTTGGTTATTTTTAATTAACTACACACAAACACGTATTTCACCAATAAATGATTCAACCTTTGTCAGTATCTTCATGACTTTAGTATTCTAAATATCTATAACAGTAAATTTAATTATTGCGTCACTTAATGTTTTAGTTGTTATTTTTGAATAGTAATATCACACTTTTTAAATTAATTAAAATTATAAAATTTGCAATATAGCTTTAATAGGCTTTGCATTGTGATTAAAATAATAAAATCACATTTTTAATGTTATTTTCACAGTGTATCAGTATCGGTTTTTATAATGCTCGCGAAAAACCGGTCGTAGTCATAAAATATTATATATTGTAGATATAGTAATTTTAAAGTAAGTTTTTTTTATTATTTCAAATATCATGCCTTACCACCATGAAATGACAGTAACACTTTAAAAGTGATTAACATTGTATGTGTGAAACTTTAATTTGTTTTTTTTTTATATTCAAAATCAAAGGTTTTAAAGGGAATTTATTTTGTTAAATGTTGAACAGTTTGATATTCAGAAATAAATAAAAATACGTAACTTCTACAATATAACAGAATTCTAATATGTGTATTTATGGTTTTCAGGATCTAAAAAAATACTTTATCTATTAGATTTTTAGTTGACCTATTTCAATTTTGCTCTTTGAAAGTAAATAGCAAAAACACATATTGACAAAAGCTTGAATACTGGACATAGTGTTTACTGTTACTTTCCAAGTTTCCCAGTTATTTAATAGTGCCGGCAAATATTTAGCTTTAAACATGAACGGCTTGAAATTTATCGATTGCCTGGCAACTTTCGTTTATAACATTGTTAAGCTTATGGGATATTGAATACACATTCCAGATTATTGAGATGGAAATGAAGTAATTGACTGAAATATAGTTCATAGATTTCTTAGCAGTATCTGAATGAATTTAAGTTGAAACTTTGACAAGTTAGTATCGACTGTAAGTGCAAGAGCGAGTGTTCAAGATGGAATACAAATATGATAACTAAATTATGAACTTTGAAAAGTTTCAGCTCAGTGTTAGCTTACATAATATGTCGGTAGGAACTAGAGCTGTCGTATGCATCCATAACACAATGGCGCTAAAAATAACTGTACATTGACTTTTGATATAGAGACATGTAGTTGGATTATACCAGATACATTTAATGAATATCATCGCTTTAATAATTTGAATTTAAAAACATAAGTAATGGTTTATTGAAAGGATTTATTTATTTCTATTTATACCTTGAATTATATTTTAAAAGAATCATCTACGTCACGTTGAAACACTTATCCATGTTACACAAATCACTCTAGCAAAAGCTTACTTTGCTTTCAAAACAAATATCGAAGACACATATGCTGTAAAAAAGCATAAAATTAAGGCACCTCAAGCTTTTGGCAAAACACACTTTTAGAAAAGGGTTCAATATAAATATATGGCTCACCGTCTCGTAGATGCAACATCTCCTCTCTCAACGGCAAGAAGAAACTTCTTTTCGTCAAGAGAGAGTTGCGCCATCTCCTGATGAGGCCGCACAACATTTTCCTCCTCCATCATGCCATGGATGCTGTGTCTCTGAAAATTAAAATTAAAATTCTTTACCATGTCAAAAAAATTAAATGTATTTTAGTTCTACAAAATTATTTTAAAAATATAGTTGATAGCTATTTCGGCTCACGCCATCGTCAGAACTATGCTTAAACGAACATTTGCTTATCAATGTATAGCTGTGTAGAAAAGGTACACAATACATCTACTCTCCTGTTTTAACGACCAAACTTGTATCCTGCCCGCAATAAAACTAAATATTGTAAATGAAACTAAAACGGCGGCTATATCAATAAGCTTACATATGCCACGGAAATGGTCCATTATGGAAACAAAATGGCCCCCCGTAGCGGATTAAGCAAAGGCGATCGACATATATTAGTTTATTCGTTAAAAATCCTTTGTGATAGTTGATATCTATTGATTTCCAGCTGTTCTAAAGCCGTTATCTTGCGACCCCTATTATAAAGACTTAGGCGCTGAGGCTTTTTAAGCTATAATTAATCAAAAGTAACTTTTTTGGCAATACAACATTCCGTAACAAAAAATATTATAAAGAGCTTTGTCAAGGGATAAATTACAGGGTCGAGTAAAACCTATCCTAATTTCAAATAACAAAAAAGCGGAATTGATAAAAACATAAACATGTACGTTGAGTTTTATTAATTTATATTTAAGTCATAAAATGAAATCTATTTTTTTACATTAAGGTTTCATACCAGACAATTTTAAAGTATAAACAAAACTTGTTTCGGTAATGAATGGAATACTTCTCACATATAAAATAATTTACAAAAATAAAACAAACTTATATTTATAATTAATTTTTATATATAATTGACAATTGCCACCATCTACAGAACACATATGTTGTGAAAAATATGCATTTCAATATTGGTAAGATAATTAAAATTTGTAATGTTTCTTACAGTAAAGTGATAATAATATTAGTTTTTCTCAGGCGTTCATGACTTTTTTATTTTGATAATTGGTTTCAGATTTTTACATGGAATATTTATCGTGCGTTAAGTTCACTTCAATTACATATTTTTCTCATCGGTTTTTATTTATCAAAAACTCCTCTTCTATTCAATAATGAAAAGGAAAAATATGAAATGTATATTTCTTTTCATATGAAAATTGCTCGACACCCTTATTCGCATGATATCATAAAATGTTCACGCATGAATGCTATTTTAATGGTGAACCAAGTATAATGAGATGTGCTTATATATATAACATTTAAAGAAATGTGTGAAATTCCAAGAATATTTTTACATTTATATTGAAAGTAATATTTCTCATGAATTTTCAAAATGCTTGAATATTTAAATTATTTTTTAGTGAACATTGTACGAGTAGATATTCATTTTTTCCGTAATATTGTTAAGAAATACATGTTTCAAAAATAAATAAAATATTTGCCGGAATACGAAACAAATTTTATATGAAGTTTATATGATTGCCTCATACCAATAAAATTTAAAAATCAAATTTACATTTATTTTTTTACAGCATACAAATAAAAATTCTCATGATTTTCTCAGATGAACATTCTATTTTGTAATGTCTTATTATATTGAAGTTGTAAATGCCTTCCTTAATGGGTGATTTATGATCAATAAAGTGATCGATTTGATTTCTTCGAAATGAAACTATTTTTTTCATTAAGTTATATGAAGAATGCTTTCGTGTGATCCAGGATAAAATAGAAATATTATAAATATTTCACCTTTTGATATGGAAAACAATCTTCTTTGATTCGATGAAAAGCTTGGCAGCGAGTTATTTACACGCGTCGATATAATAAACGTATATATACGAAATAAGGTACTTTTCTAACTTCAAAAGGCAGCTTTCATTTTATCCGAATACTTTAGCATAAGGCTGCGTTTGAGAAAACTTGCTTCCCTTGTATTTATTCATGAACGTTTATAATGATTTCTGGTTTTTTGGAATATTTTTCAGGCCTATGAATGTTTTAAGCATGTTTTTGGCACTATGTACATATCTGAATATTTTTACTGTTTTATTCGTTTGGGGAAATGATCATGTATACAATTTACGAATTATATTGTTTTGCTCTTGAGAAAATTTATTGAAAACAAAGATCAATCAATTGTATTACACGAACAAATGAAGATACATATGTGTTTCATTTTATGTCGGGTCTCACAGCAACTTAGTGTTCGTTTTATTAAAAAAAAAAATACTTAATTTATATTCATCTAGCGATAATGAAAAATACTTGTATTTCAGAAAACAATTGTAAAAGTTCAGGCTGCGAGAAATTTTGGTAACTACTGGGAGAGGTCAATCAATCATATAAAACTAGATTTGAAAAATTATGATTGTAAAATTTTGCTGACTAGTTGGAAACCCCAAATATGACGATGAAGCAGCCCTGAGGGTTGTAATTGAGGCAGATTCAATGGAAATTATATACGAAAATTATCCAATAAAATTGGCATGTTTTGTTCCATTTTTCAGAAAAAAAACTTTAAAAATTTGGAAACTCCGGAAATGTGTTCAGCACTTTCACTCTAAAAGCTGAATCAAGCTGAATTGGCGGAGTAAAAATGCGCGTACTTTTTTGAATGGCTTTAATGCATCTCGAGCATAAAATGAAAGTTGCCTCATTGGATTATTACTCGTTTTAGTTGATTTAACATTTTTAAATTGATAAAATATCAAATCAGAAAATAATAAAAAAAATGCTTTTTCTGACCTAGTTTTCTTCAATAACTTGAAACGTTTTTCAATGTTTTTTATTCATTATATCAATTGAAAATTCATTTTCGTTCTACCAAATAAAACATTTTATTTACAAATAAAAAGATTTATGTTTATTGAACAAACTGATTTTTTTTACATATTTTATGAACTGTACAAAAAGTTTTCATCTGATCTGTGATTATGATAACTTTTAAATAAGCCATTATGTATTTCTTATCATATGCAGACATAGTTTATTAAAGTTGAGTAAATTTTTTCACTCAAAATATACTTTGATTATGTTCTTTGTATTAGTTTGAAAATATTATCAGATTTCTTTATTAGAAAAATTCTGAATTATAATAAATTAGTACATTAAGCTGAAGCTGAAGTTTTATATAATATATGTAAATTATAATTATGAATCTAATTATTCACATAGTGATCCTTGCATTCTTTTACGATCTTTGAAGCATCTCAGCGAGGTCTATAGTTAGATAAATGATGTATTATAAAAAATGTATGGAGGATAAACAACGTATTGAATAAAGCTCGAGAAACTCAATCTTACCTCTTTACTGCACTAACAAACAGAAACCTGATACTTAACGTCAAAACACGGATTCAGGTTGAATGAACCTTCTTTTGTCGATGATGTGCTTAATGTCTCTGAAGGGATAAAATGGCCTTAAACGTCTGTTTTTTTACAAATTCATAAAACTATATTACAGCAACTTTTGATTTACAATATATTTGATAATAAAAGTGATATCCTGTAAGACAAATACAAAAATATATATTGAGAAAAGAAGAAAGTTATTTTTTGTATCAAATTTGTCGCTACGATTTATCCATTTATACATGTTATTTATCTGATATATAGTTAGACCAAACCAAATAACATATAACCAACCATTGCTTTAAACTTTGTAATAATATAACATAAAAAGATTTTGCTTGGTTTGGCCACTTTTGTAAATTGTAGTTGGTGTGTTTTGTCAAACCCAATCAGCGTATATGTATGGCCAGTGGCGTCTTCACTAAAATAACTTATTCAGATCCCGGCGCTATTGCTTACAGTGGAGGAAATATATTGTAATTTTTCAATGAATAATTGCAGTGGAATTAAAGATGCGCAGTTTTCTTAGACAACTTCATTTAGATTTACTTTCTTCTTTATTTCTAATAAAGGCATAACTCACAGCTCGCGAGCCGAATGAGAAGTTGAGGTTGCATTATCTAATAAGATGTCGATAACGACAAGACTTCATGTCGTGTTGTAATATAGTCTATTGCTTTCTGATTGCCTCACATATTGTTTACCCTTCGTGCTCAAACTAAATAGTTGTAGCTTTTCCCTACAGTTTAATTTTTTTCTAATGTCTTGTCATTTTCAAGAAACGAAATGAATTTCATTCTCTGACTTATTGAAAAAAAAAACGAAAACGATTTTGAACAAGGATGCTTTTCGAACAAATACTTCACTAGAAAAAATACAAAAAAAATTCAAATATAGCTTACTATTGTATATTGCAACAAATGATATTACTTTTCTTCATATGAAACGATATGGATAGCACGGATATAACTGTATTTATTCATTGCCGTTGCATATTCTTGTAAGATAAGTAAGTTAACTCATTACTACAATATATAATACAATATATAAGATACGAATCGGAAGGTGTACTATTATTTCGCTTAAATGTAGTAAATTATTTCAGCCTTTGCAGAAATCCAATTTCATTAATAAAAATTTCAATTCCAAAACCACTATGCCATTTAGGTTAAGGGACGGAACGCAATGACATCTCCTTACGTAAGCTTCGAAGGTGGTTTCTAGATATTACCGTTCAAATCCACCGAATTGTCGAGTAAGAGGCCGGGCGGCCAACCCCTACCGTCTAATGGTATTGAAAAGCAGCCCTTCTGGAAAATGGTTATTCTCGAGCGTCTTTAACTTCTCACCTCGAGCATACCGATAGAACTTTCTCAAGCGAAACGTTTGAAGGAACATCTTAAACTATGCTTTCTGGAATTAAAAGCTTGTGTTATTTAATATGACGATAAATGTTTCTATACAAATGAAACACGTAGTAAATTCATACAAAAAAAATTATAAGCTTGCTTTGCAAAATATTTTTCAAAACAAGTAAAAAATTTAAGACGATAATTTCTCAGGATTTTTTTTTTTTTGATATCTGTTATTTGATTAATTCATACATGGAATTGATTAAAAAAGAATTTTAGGAGGTCCATGAGAATACGAATGGCACTGAAAATTAAAGAGTTTTATTTATTAAAAAGCGGTTGTATCAAGAATTGAGTCCTAAAATTTGTTCTGTACAAATGCAAAATCACAGTAAATTAAATCAATATCTTACTTTTCATGATTTGTTAAAACAATTTCAGAAAAAAATGATATAATAATATGTATTGAACATAAAATTTATTGAATAGTGTATACATTGATTTATATTGAATATATAACATGTTCGAAGGTATATGAGAATATCATAACACTCACGATTCAGTTCAAATTATTTTAATGGACAATTGTAAACGGGATGATTTAAAAACCACCTTAAATAGCAGATGGAAATTAATATAATTAATCTTGAAAACTTTTAAGGTGTTTACTGTTGCTTTTTGGTAGAAATGCATGATATTTAAAATAATAAAACACATTTCTTAATACTTTTTTCTACAACATATTTTTTAACTAGATTGATCAACTGATAATGCTCGCGATGAACAAAAACGGTCGGGATCATAAAATATATTGTGAAAGTATGTATTAAAATGTATTTTGTTATTTAAAATAGTCTCGAAGAGTCTATGAAAATATGTATACTTGTTTATAAATGGTTATATAGGACTATAAAGAAAAGCACGTGTTTTAATTTAAAAATGACCAGTTAAAAGAATAAATTTGAATGTATAATCCATTTTCTGCATGCCAGTATTTGCAAAGTGAATAGCGAGAATTCACTTGCTGCTAAAAGTGAGTGCTAGGATATGAAATATTGGAAATTCCATAAAAGCGGTGCTATAACCAACATAAAATTCATGTCGTGTACACCGTCAAAGTTTTATTTCACAGAATTTAACTATCTCATTTGTCAAATAAGAATTAGTTCTCGAAACAAAACGTATTTAAGAGCGTCATAATATAAAATTTATATTCATAAGGATGCTGAATCAGACCCACAAAATTCATTTTCCTTCAATATGATTAAGATATACAAATTGAAATATTAAGATTAAAGTTTCAATGACACTTAACTTCCTTCTGGTAAAAATTATTTCCTTCTTTTTTTTTCACTCAATTTTATAAGTAGAATACATTTTGATTATATAACGTGGTAAAAAATATATGAATACGTTTCCTAAAGACTGTGTAATGTCATAAACTGAAATATTTTTGAGCTCTGCAAATCATTAAATATATGTAGTTCGAAAAAAACAATTGTTTAAAGTATATTTCCAAATAGAATTATTGTCAAAATAAAAGTATTAAATATTTGAATTATAATAAAATGGCAACTTGCATTATTTATATTATATGAAAATATTTTGAGATCGTAATTTTATCATGCTTTTTTTAAACAATATAAAAATTTAATTATTTAGCAAAACTTATTTCTACACTATATATATTATCTTCTCTGGAAAGTTCTGATTAACTGGCTGTCAATAATTCGACTGTAGATGGCAAAATGACTTCATTGTCTAATAACTTTTATTTGGGAGCGTGCTGATTTAAAAATTGAAATATAATATTTAGATAATTAATGAATATGTGATATTTGATTATAAAATAAGAATTCATGCATAATATTTCACCATCGCGTGCTGCAGTCGAGCTAGAAACTTCATTACAAAATTACATGGCAAAGTCTTTGAATTGTTTTCTTCCAGGTCAATCCACTTATGCGACCTGTTCGTGACGTAAGATTTCTTATTTTTATGGTATTTTACAAGCGAAAATTGAACGACCAATAGAATTTGTATGTTCAAATTTGGTTTATGACAATACCCGAGCGTAAAACCTCTGGATTCGTGAGCTAAATAAAAATATATTCACTGCACGTAGTTATCAGCTCAGAGCGCCTGAAAAATGAAAAGAGAGATACTATTTTGACGGTTTTATCAAACATACACAATGTGTGTAGCATTTTTTATAAATAGAGTAATAAATTAGCAGCAAACATATTATGAAAACAAAGCAAAACGCGCAAAGAATATAGTTGTTTTAATTTTGACCAAACTCTCATAGATCTGTCTTAAAAACGGGTAACGCGATGCTTTTTATAAGAAAAATAATAAATATGTACGGCTAAAATGTAAATTTTCTTTGTTTTTCTCGGACGTATTCTGCAGGCGGTTTTCTCAAAATAACGAAAACCCAAAGCTTTTACAGAAAAAAACTAAGTTAAGTTAATAATATTTGAAAAATTTCTTTACACAAGTACAACAACATGTCTTGTATTGTTTCTTTGTTATTTAAATAAAATCTTCTTGTAATTATAGTATGGCCTTTTTACGAAATTTAAACATTATCAAAACAAAAAAATGATAAATAATATAATGCGTTTATTACATTTTGGTGGGTTAAAATAGAAAGAAATTATTATAGAACTAACTAATAAAAATTATTAAAGAGCTAACTAATAAAACATGTTAGGAAAACGGTATTATATGACATCGTCTTCTAATAGTTTCTGAAAAATGTAGATGAAATATGTTAAGACCATTTCTTATATTTTAAGAAAATAATACAGATACGCCACACATTTATGATGTAGTGTGTGCAAGAAAGGTATCCAATAAAATAAAATGTCACTTATATGTTATTATTATTTATGATCTATATTTAAAGAGGTTACCTGATTACAAACTTTAATTATTTTATGAATATTGTCGATACTTGGTACAGTTGTTTCTTTTAAGCGTATATATTATAATAACCATTTGGAAACCAAAACACATATAACAGTTTTCCTAATAAATATCCGGTGCTTATTTTTTAAGGTTAACCTGTAAAACAAATGTCGTTCTTTCTTGAATAAATAAAATCTATCGACAGTATTCTTTGAAGCAAGCGAGATCCTGTTTTTATCGTTTAATTTATGTCTATATTTCCCATGGGAGCTTTTAGTGATCCTGTAACGTATACTATCGTTATCTAAAGTACAGATTCTGCAAGCTTCTATTCACAGAGATTCTTCTAAGTTTGTTTGAATGACATTGGTAATTGGTGAATTTTTATCGAATCTGAATAAGAAAGGTCCTTTATAAAAGCTTAGCGTTTATTATGGTCAAACAAAATAATCATGTTTTCTTATCGCACGAGTTTGATACTGAAACAATAAAGAAAACGAGGCGTAATGAACTATTCTTATTTGACCAATTTTCCCGATCCTATATCAAGTAGTTAACCAAGGAATAGAAATATAAAATTTATCAAAAAAACTATGTTTATATTTACGCTGTGATTGAACAAAAGGTTCATATATTTTTTTAAATGAAAAAACATATTTCACGTGATATATTTGAATATGCTTCCATCGAAAGTTACAGATTAAATTGTATATCATTTATGAAAACGTACGAAAATAGACGATGGATAGAAATATTACTTGCCGTAAAAAATACAATTTAAAAATAATAAACATCTAATCAATATTTATACTAAAATTATTTTAAAGGGGAGGGAAGAAATAAAAAGAAAATCAAGAAATAATCTGTATTGGAAAGGATATAATTGATTTTCATAAATATCTGGCAACAATCGTTGATTATTATACTATTTTGCAAGCAGGTTTGATGAGATCCGTACGAAGGAGATAACGATTTTTTAGAAGTTTTCTGACAGCGTTTCTGTTTTATCGTTTTTTGTTCAGTCTGAAAATTTCGAATTCGAATAAAAATTTTAACACTACCTCACAAATCTATTTTAACTGAAAAATATGCTAATCGTTTACGATAACGAAAGTAATTATAAGGAAAATGAAAACATTTCATATTCCTCAACATTAATTTAAATACAAAAGCCGCTTAGCTTAGTTAGCAATAATTTTCTAAGTTCACTATAATTTGTGTAAAATAATATCAAACTTTAATTATACAAAGGCGGCAAAACTTCCAGTGCCTAACAAAACGATTAAATTAAGACGAAACCAAAAAGCATTTCCAAACATTTGATTCAATTATGAATTTTGTAGTAGAATAATAAATCTTTCTCATTGCATAGCCAATTATTGATATGTTAATTTCATAGTAAAATACGAATGATTTGAAGTTTTTTTGTACTTTTATTCGATCGTTGTTAACCAAAATAAATTCTTCGAAAGTTTATAATACAGGTTGTTCCACATGGAATGTTAACTACTCGTTAGTTATTCCTTTGTAACAATTTCTACATGTTAAGTTGCACTTTCATGTTCCAATCTCATGTTAAACAAACCCAAATCATTTAATTCTGGAGTCAAAAAGTAATCGATTATATTACTATAACGATTTTTATTAACAGATATCGCAACGAGATTTTCATCTTCAAAAAGTTATGGGCCAATGATTCCTAATTTTGAATAAACTGAATGAAATGAAGGATGATTTATTTTGCTAAGCCAACTATTTTATTAATTAAAATAAATCTCATTAATTTAATCAAAATAATTTCAATGAAATAAAATAAAAAATACTATAATAAATTTTCCCTGGCAATGTTTCATGACTGCCAAATATGAACAGTAAAAAAATCTTGTTTACCAAAATTGCAACTATACAAAGTGGTAACGTTCCCAGCAAACACCCGCTACAATATCAATGGTATTTTTATCGTGTTATTCTTAACACCCAATACAATTTAAGTAATGAGTTTAATTAAAATTCACGTATTTTAGCGATTCTTTTAAAATTAGGCAATGAAAAACCTTTTTACATCAAACCAAATCTGTGTTTAACCAAACAATTCATTATAAGATTTGTATGAAGCTGCAATTAATTAATAAACCTTATTAGGCAGTGCTTTAAGCTCTTGAAGTTTAGTAGGCTTGAGATGCTTTTGATTAATTAGAGTATCAATTCTATTTATATTCAATGTTTACATAAAAAACAAATTTTAATGAGATGTTTACAATTCGCAAACGGTGAATATTTCGATAGCGTGTTTTTGATATTTCAATAGAATATTTAAATAATCATTTATTAAATAGTTACTCAGTGTATAATTTCACTTATAATTATTATTATTTGAAAAAAATCAATAAGTATAATTAGTATAGCGCTCATGAATAAATTTTTTTTATCGGTCCGGTTTTGGACTGAATTAATATAAATTTATTGAAAACAAACTTGACAAATGAACCAGAAATAATACTTTCTCACAACACATGAAATTTAATTCTCTACAACCATACGAGATGCAGAAATACAATTGAAAATGTAAATACGAGTATTTTTTTAAATATTGGCTCACTAGAAACTAGAATTTTTCAACTAGGTTTTGTTTGAGAGCTTATTAAATAATAAATATTTGAATAATGTTTGAATAATATCATTTTAATAAAGATTGATGTACAAAAAAGTAGTTTCAAAAGACAGCTTATTAAGTATGATAATTTTTAGATATAAGTCAACTTAAAAATAGTTAATAGAAAAAAGAACAAAAGTAGTACCAACCTATTTTTCTACAAAATATTGTACAATTCAATTTTCTACTTTGATAGAAGCTTAAGGCTCTGTACTACAATAAAGCGCCTGAAAACTTATACAAAACTATGTTTATTCTACCGTTAAGTAACGCCCGGAAGGACTTCTAAACTATTTAATGAAATGAATAGATATTGGAAAATATTATAATATACATATTACAATTTATTTATAAAACCAAAGGGGAAGAATTTATCAAGAATTTTTATAAAAAAAGGATTGAGCTACATCTTCTAATAATGTATGCTTGAATCATAATTATAAAAGACAAACTAGACGGTAAGCTAAGTAACATTATGTTAATAGTGTAAATATAAAATAATTTTAAGTACACTATCCACAATTCAATTTTATTAATATCAAAAAACAAAACAGATTAAAATTGAAAGTCACGTTAGATAGCGCAAAAAGATACCTTTTTCTATTATTTTTGTTGTGACAGTTAGTAAAAATGAATCTTGCATTCTATCATACACTATACCTAAAAAAACGTTTCAACGTTCAATAAGATAAACAAAGAAATAAAAACATAATAAAATAAATTCATAAAAATCAACAACGGAATTCAAGGAATGATTTTGATACGATCTGTGTTATTTGAATGGTATTTTACTGCACTCGCTCGCGTTCAAGACAAACCATATCTAAGATTGACGTAGTAACATCAAAAGACAAATGAGTTGGTCATATAAGATTTATCATTGTGGAAATGTTTTTTTTTATCGTAACACTCAAAGGTGATTTAAAATTTACGTAGATTGAATCAAAATCATCTAAAATTCATTTTGTCGAAAGAGTGTAAAAATCTGTCCAATTTGCATGTAAGCTGTAGCTCTTTTATTGTATCTGATTTGCTTTTATGACAAACGGATTCCCAATACACTACCCACGCTCTCTTCGATTCAATGTTGCTTTTTTTGAAATTTGTATTTTCTCGTTCAGGTTAATAAATATTTACGAGCGCAACACAAATGACACTTTGCATAGAATGTGAGTTGAAAATGTTCAACATTATCGAGATTTTCCCAATTTTCTTTTTGTAACAGTCATATAGCCTGGGGTATATCGGAAGGTGTTTTGGTTGAAGCTTTACACCGGTTTAGCTCTTGTAGCTATACATTGATGTAGATATGATACAAGAAGTAAGCTACGACTTGTTTCATCGGGCTGTATCAATATAAAAAAAAAACTGTAAAAAATGATTTATTCTTGGTTTTGCAATAATTGTTCTTGGTAAAAAAAATGAGAAAATTTTGACGGAAGTATAATAAAAATTGGCACATTAAAAATTATGATCACATAAATTTGTTGTAATTGTGAGACAATCAAAAAAAAAAATAGATAAGATGATAAAGTGACATGAACAATTCTAGCGAATAAAAGATAAAATGCACGTAAAATTATGATAAAAAGAGAAACTATAAATCATGTAAAACTATTTTAATTTTATTAAACGTTTAAATCTGTCGCTAATCCTCTCTTCTTTGAAAAAAGCAAACATATAATATTCGAGATTTGCCACTTACTGTCGTTGCCTCACCTCTATTTATACGAAGCTTAAGAAATTATACGATGGTGAGGAGTGATATGAATAGCGGATACATGTCTCCGAGCACAAATACATACATCAATTGAAACCAAAGCCTATAACGTGTACCACTCGAGTACATGCCCAGCATACATTTATATCTTATACATAAACCGTGTTCGTTGTCGTGAAAACGAATTAACCAGAAAATATGCATTTTTTGTCAGATTGGAACAATTTTTTAGCTCTTCATATATTTGAAAATTATAAAATATTTCAATTGAAAAACACAAGATAATATTATTCTATGTCACACCTGAGAAGTTTCATATATGAATGCTGAAATATAAAATGATTATTGATTCAAAGTATTATATAATGGATATTTTTTTTATTTTATTGTCCTAAATGACGAGTATATTACAATTTTGTACTATCGCATTTTTTGCCCAAAATCAATAAAACCTTCTTTTTACAAAATTAATACGTCTTTTAATTAGATTGATATTTTCATAACTCAGAAATCATTATATTCAGCTGATGATATGTAAATAAATCGAACGTAGATATTTAAAGATTTTTCTTTCTTATATAAATCCATTATCCTGTTTTCATGATTATACAATGAACTTTCTCCGAGCATCTGTTTTGAAAACATGTTTTGAGTGTAAAACTTTTTTCAAAAAATGTTATTTGGTATTTATCAGCATTATGTTATATGCTATATTTTTATTTAAATATTTGATTTTATTTCTTTCATTCAAAATATACATGATAGAATTATAGGTTAGAAATAATTCAGACTTAATAAATGTTATCCGTGCAAAGAAAAAGTTTCCGTTTAATCAGACAGTGTCATATCTTTCCGTCAGCTGTTAACATCGATATCTTCTCATTTCTTCATTTCACCGTTTTTCGTCACATCGATGGGTGTCAGGCAAAATGGGGTTGGATTCGATTAACTCCAACAAAGCTACCAAAATTCACGGCCTCGAGGTGAACCCATACCACCTGCAAATGCGTCAGCGAGATTTTCAGAAAAAAACACCGAGGGATCTATTCGACCTGGCGCTGCCGCGAAAATCATGTATCAATATGCTTGATTTAATCAACGGATGTTTGCACACTGGAAGAAATATGCGTATTGTCGATGAAGGTAAAAGGTTACGAGTTAATTGAATTCACAACCAAATAGTAATTATGGCTAAAAATTTATTTTGAGAAATTCACAAAAGATCATTTTGGCACGAATAAAGAAACCGAGAGGCTAGGGATAGTTTCGATTATAATCTGAATATCCAATAAAAGTATGCATGCACTTGCTGGTCATCTGATCGGATCAATATGAACAATAATGAAATAAATACCAGAAGTTGTAAAATGTATTCAATCAAAAAAATATGCCATTAACCATACAAGAGACTGATAGTATGGAAATTTAAGTGGCAAGCTATAAATATTAAATCGGAATTTTTGAAGCTATATACGATTCCTCATGTCTTGTAACTAACGTTCCAGGCTTTGCTTTTCGGCATCTTCAAGATACATTTAAAAAGTTAGCATCAGTTAAGTATCAAAATAGTTAATAACAAAGAAAACACACAAAAGCTAAGACTTGGATCCAAATAAATGGCTAAAATAACTTTCAATAATATTGACTTAATAATAATGAATGTCGATTGTCTGTGATTAGTTTCAATCAACACTTAATACTGCTAATGAGTCTTATATGAAAAGATTCTACAAAACATGGTAATCAAAGATCATTAAAATGCAATTGGGTAATTTTAGACTTAGAAATACCTCATTATTTCAAATTTGCGGGTAACAGCGGGGATTTAATATCAAGTGACATAATATAGGAATTTAATATATCAGGTTGTCGACGAATTGTAATAATCTCACATGAGGGATATAGAAAAAGTGTATTAGGAAGATTAAAGTCGTTATGAATACTACTTAATTTCTAATATATATCACACAATATGTATTTTTTCTATTTTATAAGCAGAGACTTCTCTTTCAAAGTGCGTTTTGCTAAGTGATAAATTAAAATATACTAGGTTAGAAACTGGTTATTCATGGTGATTATTTTCCATTTCAATAGATTTTGATAATTTATTACCTAAAACTTTTCTATGCCCAGTCACATTAGACCCAACATTTTTTATTAAGGATTTCTCGACTCAACGCAAAATGTTTTTCATACGCATTTATTTCTAACTTTCATTTCCGTTGCTAAAGCGTTCTCACTTAGATCTCATTTGTAGGTTGGCGATACGAGTTATTATTTTTAATAAAAATAGCAAAGTGAAAGAAAATAGTAAGAAAATATCTCTCCGTATACATAACTATCGAAGTATGAAGATAAAATAATCTTGTGTTCTTATTCAACATCAGGATTGCCCATATAATTATAAAATATATTTTTATTAAAATAAAAATAAATATACGAAATATTGATAAGTTTACAACTACAGTTTATTTCTACGACCCTTTATAGCAACTTTTTTATTCGTTGTCTAGATTTAATACAATAATTTTCATACAGAGAGATTCCGCGATGCGAAGAGAGTCAGCCATTTGGGTGTACTAAAATAATTATATTGTATTCTACTGTTTAAAACATATATAATAAGAAGCGATTTATTCAGAGGCACTGGTAAGTTTCAGTCTATTTTAAATAAAATTCAAAGTAAGACAAAGAGTATACGAATTTTTTTGTAATTGTTGAAACAGGTATATAAGAATATTACGTATAATTTGTAGGTGATTTAGGGCAAAAAATATTTTAAGTCTCTGAAAGAATTTTCTAATTATTTTTTTACAGATTTTTCATATTTGTTTATCAATGGCCAGAAAACATTTAAGTAATGTATGTTTTAAGCGGTCTGTCAGGTTATTTCCTTAATAATTATTTATTAGGAGTGTAAAGAATTCCCGATTCGTCAATAATCTTGCTCCCAAATGAAAGAAAACAATATAATACAAAACGGATGAAATGTTATTTTAATTTGTGAAATTCTAAATTCGAGTCGAAAGTCGATAGCTATTTTTTTATTTATTTTATGCGGTCTCATGAAACTTACGAATCGTAAAATTCTTAAGGTCAAGTTGAAAGAAATATCCTTATATGTATTAGGTAGTTCGGAAAGAAATGTCCATTTTTTTAAATTTATTTAATATTTATTTAATAATTTTTTTTTTTATTTTTACGAATTATTTAATATTATTTACTAATACTACTGGACTAATGATAATATTGAGTAGCCAGAAATAAGATTTATTTACATCTTTTTCATCTACGATGCTTTTAAATTGAATAGATGTTTTATAATTGTACGGAACCTTAAATTAGTCGCCGCACCTAGTGATGAGAAGTGTTAAAACTGGCGAGGGGCCAATAAGCTTCTGTAAGTGAGTCAAAGAATTTATGAGACTTATTTTATAAAGGGCATTAATTTGAAAAGCAACACCAAGGGTTAATATTTATGAAACTAATGCCATATTTTCTTAACGCCTTTTTCGCAAAATTGCTGAGTAAATTCTTTATCGCCAGCGTGCCAAAATGCCAAGAATTTCTGCTTGATAAGGGTCTTCGTTATACCAACGCAATTAGAAGAATGCGTTGGCCGGAAAGAAAGGTTCATTTCACTCCCGATATATAAAATTTTATTCGTTTCAGATAACCATGCCAAGAAAATAAAGCCAGTAATACATGCATCATGGAAAATGGAATTACAAACAGCTGGTAAAATGGGAGAAATTAATGTTTTCATTGTATTTCTGCGCTGACATTATTGAGGTCAAGCTAAAAAGCCTACGCATTTATAAAAGCAAATGAATAAATATACATAAGTGATTCAAATATAATATCTCAACAGTTACACGGATAAAATATTTTTTTTATTAAATAATAAAACATCAATCGTAATAAACAATAATTTTTCAGCGGTATTCAAAGATGGATCTCGATCATGGAAGAAATTAACTTATAATTGTAACTTAACCCTTTTCACTCTGTAAAAAAAGTAAAAAAGCGTCGTAGCACTCCGTAATTAATTTTAAGATTTTCGTAATATTCGAACGTCATTGAATCAAATAGACGCTAAACACGCTATAATTAATTAATTACATATTTTATATTTATTTCATGATTGCAAAGCTTTATTGCATCAAATGAAAAAAAAATACATTTCAAAATATGATATTTTTAAAATAATATGAACTATCTAAAACATTTGAAAGTGTGATATTTCTTTGAATATTTCCCTGGGTGAAGGTTTGGTTTCCTCTCACAAGTTTCACAAACTTCTATAGTCTCTTCTTTCCTCCTAAAACCCTTCTGTACCATGTTACCCTGGAAAATACTATACCAGAGTTACCCAAACTGTACACCGCGGTGCCCTGTGGTGCGCACCTGTTCTATTGGGTGCCGTAAAATTTTTAATATTTTTCAAAATTCTATTTCGATATCATCCGCTTGAAAGTCTTCGAAAAATTGTTTCAAGCAGATAATATCGATAAATTCTCATGAATTCCCATTAAGAGCAGTGGTTGTCAACCTTTCTATTACTACCGCCCACTTTTTTGTCTCTAAAAAAGTAATGTTTTCTAATCTAATGTGTAAGTTTGTAGCTAAAAATATATATTGCGAGCGTGAAACATCTTACTTGTTTTGGAACTTGGGCTGTAGTTAAAAAAATCAAACAAGTGTTTATTTTCAAGGAAATCTTTACCTTCACTTTCTTGTCATCTGGCCGGTGGTCATGCGGGTGATGGCTGAGAAGCTGAGGCATGTCTAGGCGGCAGGTGGAAGGGCGTCTACCGCTGCCGCCCCCCTCACCCTCCACCGCTAAACAACCGCCTTCTTCTTCATCCTCACCCGCGCTCTCTGAAACAAAAAAAAAGATAACACTTTAAGCACATTTTCTTTTCAGATTTCCATTAAAATAAGAGAAATAACGTTGATAGCGGTAGTAAGATAGTGGAGCTGTATAAAAAAATGCATTACATCTGTAATTGAAGGATTAAGGGCAATTGTCGTAGTATTCAGTATCTGAAATCTTTGTCTTTGTTTTTAGATCGCTTGTGTTATTTTTTTAAATGAAATTATAATGCAATATCTAATGCCACGGGGAAAGGTCAGCCAATGTTTTCAAATACACCAAAATTAATTATCAACTTATTATTTCAAAGTAAAACAGTGGTTTTAAATAATTACGATACAATTGAAAATAATAGCCAAAATGATCTATTAAATCAATTTTAAAAAGAAGATCATTTCTAACTTGAATTGTTATATTTTTGTACGATTCCATATGTTTTGTTAGTAACGACCCGGATTTCGCCTTTCGGCATCTTCAGGCATTCTATCACGCGGGTGCAACAGAACTGACTGTGTCGTTCCCGCGTCGTTAATGACAAAAAATGTGGATTCGTACAAAGTTGTAACAATTCAATTTTGATATTGAAATTCCATCAAGCACCTTCAGTTGATATCATAAATTAATTTCATTTCTATTTTTACATATGATACGGGTTTTACAACTATTGATTTAAAATTGTAAAAAAAAGAGTAACAAATAATTTTCGTCTGTTGCCTAAACTCAATTTGCCACAACATAAATAACTGTTCAGAAAAATCTTTTTGTTTAAAACTGCATTTTATTAACAAAGACGTGTATGTAATAAGCACATTTACTCACATATAACACACACATGCATAATTTTACTCAAACTAATGTATTTCGATTAATATACGCCATATTTTTTCGATTATTTTCAGTGGAAAATATTCTGTGTACCGTAAACGAAGTTTTCTGAGTGACAATATTTTGAAGACGGCTGCAAGTAATAGATATGTATCATAAAATATTTTCGGTAAAGAAGTGAATGTTTATGTACTGAGCTCGGAGGCTCTTCATGAAATATATGGTTTGCTATGTGTATAGTGAGTGTAAATATCTATCCGAAAACACTTTTTCCCGGGAGGCTAGAGAGTTTACTTCCTGTAATCAATTCATTTTAACAGAGTTCTCATTACAGATGAAATAAAAATACAGACTAATGCAATCAATGTATTCCGTTTGTTTGAACTTGTATATTTTATTTTAAATGTGTTATTCAATCAAAATTAGTTCAGTGTTTAAGCACTGGATAGTATTGAGCAAAAATATCTCAAGAGTGACTTAAAATACAACGTAAACAATAATGTAAAACAATAAAAAC
Organism: Himalopsyche japonica; assembly: GCA_028555115.1. Lineage (NCBI taxonomy): Eukaryota > Metazoa > Arthropoda > Insecta > Trichoptera > Rhyacophilidae > Himalopsyche > Himalopsyche japonica. Next base: position 3,396,964 of record JAHFWJ010000015.1, read on the forward strand.
AATATTAATTTTAGTGTTATTTTTTGATGTTCAGGCAATCTATTAGCTTAGACAAATTACGTTTATAATTGCTACACGCAGAAAAAATTACATAAATCCAACTTATTGCATATGAAAGTCGATTTTATAACAATACTTTTTCGACAACAGTTGATTAATAAAATATGTATGGATAGTGTTAGATCCCTTTACGCCTCTAAAAATAATAATAAAAAATAGTCGTTTTATTTGTTTTATCAAACGTGGTGTACCTAAATTTACTATCCTTATCAGAGAGACTGTTTGAATTAGCCCATCGTCCCTTAAAAAACTCAGGGTCAAAATAAAATTTATTCTTTGGTCAAACAGCATAAATTGTCTTTGTTCTGTATTCAAATTTTAAATAAACTTAGCAATGGAAATAGGAAAAATAAAAAGGAGAAAAAAATATTAATATGCAGTAGATTAAAAACTTTTGCCGTAAAAAATCGTTTATTATGAAACAGTTGATAATAAATCAAAACGAGGTGTTATTGACACTTGTTGTGAAAAAAGAGCAAAAAGAATGTTGAAAAATTACCACCCGTTGACGGGAAGACAAACTAATGCAGACGGAACTGACTCATAATATTCTTTACGGGAATATTTTACAAAATTAAAAATTTATGAAATCAGTGAATGATATAAATATTCAAGTAAAAAGTATTAATATAACATATTATATTTAAACAAAAGAACTTCCCTTATGTATTTTAAATATAACCCATGTTCCAAATTGAACACATTTTTTTAATAATATGCATCCAATGAATAAAAGCAAGTTGAAACAATTGAAGCCTTACAAAGAAATAGATCATTTGCATGAAAAATTGTACAAAAATTAAACATTTGTACAAGCTGTAAGCAGCGTTATGAGTCGACGCTAAAATATTTAGTGTTGATTTTATTAATCCAGCATTGAAAGTTAATTTAATTAATATATTGTTGCTGTGATAGTTAATTTATAACATAGGTAGATTCAATACTTGTGATATATTTTATGTTATGATCTAGTTGTTCCTTAAAACTCTACAACCATTTTGTGTTTGTCTATTTAAACACACTCAAACATATTGTTGCATGATTGTTATTTCCTGATTATAAAAACAAAGTATAAAAAGCATACATGCAAAATGATAAGTATAATTGTTGACTGTATTGATTTCTCAGGGAAATCCTTTGGTGCAATTAAGTAAAATTAACATTAACATGAAAATCAAATTTTGTAGTATATTTATTTTGTGCTTTATTACAAATGCAATAAAGAGGAAAAACACAGTATAAACAGTTGCGTAAAGTTTTGATTGAAATGTTTTAGAATTGTATTGCTCGTTGCTATTGAAGTATCGGATTTTAGTGAAAGCTTCTTTTGGCACTTGGAAAAGTGGCTTTGTAGCCGCAAAGCAATCTCTTTTCTTTGTTTGCTCTTCACAGTTGTTCCGCTTAGAGAATGGTAAGTACATGGCAAACAACCTTTCATTGACAGGTTGAGCTGATATTAGTCGGAAAATTTTAATTATGTAATACATATATTTTTATTTATATAAAATATCACAAAACACGAAAATTGAAAAACGTATGTTTGATGTTTGAAAGACGTACAGGTAATTAATGATACAAGTGTTGAGTCTGGGTGAAATTTTTTCACCGCTGAATTTATCTGACGTAATATCAGGTCTGTGACTTTTAAAATAAACTTGTATACCACCGGGTGTGTATTAAGTGAAATGAAGAATACACGACCTGGAAAGTCTCTCAATTATGTGCTCTGCGGTATAAGATGCTGCACGTGGTGGTCTGCCTGTAAGTCTATTTCGTTTTGAATATTATCTAACCGCATGATATTTAACACCAACCAAGAATGTGTAGATATGTTTTTTATGGAAAAAAATTCTTTGTTACACAAATATAATTCTAAAGCTTATCAAAGGCAATAACTACTTTATCAGTATCAAAATAATTACTGTTTAATATCACCTATTATGATTCCTTTAATATATTGTAAATAAATATAAACATAGAGTGTGTGTGTGAAATGTGTGTGTATAACAATCACATACACAAAATAATCTGGTATATTTCATTTCTTATTTTACTGAAATTCTTTATTCAAAATGGTTGTTATTTATATTAACCGTTATAATTTCAAGATAATACAGCTTAAGCTCTCATAAAAGTAAATCGTATAATATAAAAATTTTGAAATTATGATTGATGAAAAAGTATAGTCGAGTAATAATAATCTTGGGTTATAAAGATTACGAATTTCCAATATTTTTTTTATTGAATAATAACAAAGCTCAAGAGGCAAAAGTTCCGCAAGTTTCAAAAATGGATAAAAGTTGCAAAGAAGGTTCGTTTCTAGCGTAAGTTTTTTTCGGGGTCACTGAACCCCTTCATATTGGACAAACGAGATGTTGGATGCGGTTTTCTTTTGAATCTTTAAGGGTACTTAAGTTATGTCTATTCAAAACTTTACCCAATGGAAGTATATGCTTCAATTTTTTTCATTTTTATTGATGTACTTTCTCTGCTCTACTCTGCACTATGGAAAGTGTTGCAATAAATCAAATAAATTTTATAATATTGAACCTTATACCGGATTAATAGAATTTTAGCAATTTATTGAGTACAAGAAGTTCATTACAATAAATTGAAAACTATCCAAATATTTAAGCACTACAAAATTTGGAAATCGGTAGATTACAGTTATTTAGGCATTTCGTCAGAGCTATGATAAAAAATTAAATGAGCTAAATAAAGTTGCTTTTAAAGTGTCAACTTTCACTTCTTGATGGGAAGGCATGACTTTTTTAATAATACTTATTCATACTTATACAATATATTTTACGATCAAGACCGAGCATTATCAACTAATCATCAGTTCATGATAAGCGAAATCGGTGCTCATCATAACATATATTGTTGATAAAGCACTAAACATGTGATATCGACTGAGGGTGCTTGATGGGATTTCAATATCAAATTTGAATTGTTACAATTTTGTACGATTCCAAATTTTTGTCACTAACGACCCGGGTTTCGCCTTTAGGCATCTTCAGGCATCCTATCACACGGATGCAACAGAGCTGACGTAAATTATTCAAATTTGACATTGAAATTCCATCAAGCACCTTCAGTCGATATCATAAACTAAAAATGTGGTTTTATTATTTCAATAAACTTGATTGATTTGTATATATGTATTTGTTATCATAAAACACTTTACTGTTTTACGTATATATTAAAAAAAGACCCAGCCGTTTGACTATATAAAACATAAACAGTTTATATTAGGGGTTCACTTTTATATTGTTTTAATAAAGAAAATATTTTTTATTATGTGAGTAGATGATCCGTCGCGCATTATTGCGATCTCAGAGTATGGAAATTCAAGGAAACTCGTTATGATAATAAATAATTTAATTGTTAATAGTTTTTATAATTGTTAATAGTAATAATATAGATAAAAGCGCATATCGATTTTTGTATGACAGAAACTTTCGCAGGAGTGTACTTAAGAAATTCGCAAAGTTTCATATAATTTTGGGTTGGCATCCCAAAGCCTTTGCGGGAGTGTAATCAAGAAATTTCTTTAGGTTCATATCGATCGGATAAATGGTGTATTGCATAAAAGACAAAAAGACACATATTTTGATTTTTATATATATTTTATAGGAATATCATTTCCTTTTTGATATCATAGCTATTGAATTAATTTAAGCAGCCCTCAAATTGTGCATTTTTTAAAGTTTATAATCTAATTTAATTATAACGTTTTGTTATATGTTATAAATTGATAATGCTCACAAACAACGAAAGAACCGAGATCTAGTCTTCATAAATAATAAAAATTAGAAAAAAAGAATACATATTTATTCAGTTCTTTTTTTTAAGAATTTTAAAGAACAGTTCGCAAAATTATCTTGAAAGTAGTTAAATTGATAAAATATAGATTAACTCTCGATATATAGGCATGGTGATTTTAAACAATGAAACAATATTGTTTTGAGCTATTTTATCCACGGTTTATATAAATTATTTATGGAAAGAGCATTGTAATCAAGAGCATTTAATGATTATATACAAAATACATTTTCAGTTTGCGGAGTTTTGAATGATAAAGCTCTTATTGTAGTTAAATTTGCGCAATTTCCTCGAGTTGATTCAGTGCTGCGGTGTCATTAGCGTTTGAATCAGCAGACCGTATTGCCGATAGAAAGACATACACCAATGAATGTTATTTAGTAACACAGAAACGCTAAAATAAAAGCTAATTTCTACATTAAATTGGTGAATTTATTTCAATTTGTTAGTCAGTCACGCAACGGTTGTTTTTTTCTCAGCAATAGCTAACAGCTATCATTTTTCAGTGCTTTTCTCGACCAAATGAAGTATACCACTTAAATATAGCAATATTGGTGGTTTTTTTCCTGGTAGAACGATTGTCGGCAATTTAGAGAAATTACCTTTTTATGTGGATAGGATTGATTCATCAGTTGATCCTTGGAACTGTCAAAGCGAGAGACATACGCTAGTTAATAGATATGTTAATTTCCATAATATTATAAGTGCTATAATATTTTTCGAAAATGAATAGTAAATCGTCTCTAAATCAAGCGATTTTTCCAAAAAGAAGATCAAATATAAATGTAGCCTAGATGTATAAGATTGGTTAATTTTTACAGGGTTACCATTTCTAGGGATTTACCTTGTGAAATTTGAAGTTACAATACATCTACTATAATGTAGATATATCGTATATAAAAAAAATCACTCACTGTCAATATAACATATTTTTCAGTTCTTATCAAATTCTTATATTAATGTTTGCGTTTTATTGAACATGCAGTAAACCTTTTAGAATTAGAGATTAAGAAAACGTTTCAATACACATAAAACAATACACATAGAACACATCTGTTGGATTAATGTAAAGTTACTGTTTATAGATATCGTTTTTTGATTTTATTAGCTTAAGAAATTATCAATCACGGATGAAGTAAAATAAGATAAAAAGCGCTCAAACTATTCATTTATGAAAATTTCTTTGAATCTACAACACATTAAAAAAAATTTGTATTGTAGAATTTATCAATTTCTAATGTAAAAAGTCTTGAATTGTATAGCTCAAGATAAGTATTTAAATCAACAGTATTTTCATTCTAAGCACGGCTTCAAGAGGTATGGGTTGTTTCTTGTAATCATGCACCCTTTACAATGTTGATGTATATACATATATTACAAAAACAGGTACCAAAATAGTATGTTTGAATGGAAGATACAATCATAATGATTCACATCACAATAAATAAATATTTGAAACACGGTGAAAAAATAGCAATGTATTTTATTTCTACAAAATTATTTTTAAGAAATATACTTGATAGCTATTTCGGCTCACGCCATCGTCAGAACTATTACAGAACCATAGTTCTGACGATGGCGTGAGCCGAAATAGCTATCAACTATATTTGTTAAAAATAATTTTGTAGAACTAAAATACATTGCTATTTTTTCACCGTGTTATAATGGAGATCTACCAAGTGAATGCCAATTCAATCAATAAAATAAATATTTGCTAAAACAGCATCTTAAATATGACAACTGAGATTCAGAAAACATTAAAACCTTATTATCCGGTTTTTTGATTTAATCGATTTTTTAAGCAAACGTTAAATTTATGAGAAAACTAGAAATTTATGAAGGAAATTGATCTGCTGGTATACCTCAAAACTATAAGGATATAAGATGAAAAAAAATTCTTGTTTTCACTAGAAAAAGGCATGGAGTGAATTTTTCAAATGGTCATTACTAATTTTCGGCAATGATAATCATTGCAATACAATTATAACGGTATTATTAAGAAAGTAATAGTATAAATCCATACAGAGAATGTGTTAAGGAAAATTTTATCGAGAGACTTATATAGATAGAATGTGAAAAATTTCAAATTGAAAATTTCGAATGATTAAGAAAAATTAGTAATATATGTCTCAAACGTGCAAGATCATACAGTCGAAGAGAAGATTCTAAAGTATGCTGAGAAGCCACTATTAAATAGTTTTGAGTGTCGGGAAGAATACAACTTCTTGATTTGAAAGATTTAAAAAGTGTAGTTAAAAACAATAAAATAAACAATCAATTTTATTACTTTTGAATTTTTTTATAATTAAGCTACATGTGCCTTCATACCAAAGTTAAAGCCTCATCCGCTCCCATCTGAATAAATTAAAAAAAAAAGATATATTATTTGTACAAAAATTCATTAAGTGAAAAGAAATCAAACCTTAAAAAATCTTCTAACATCCTCCAAGCAATTTCCTAAATACACATTAATTGTCTTTTTCGAATAAATATCATTGATATGTATTTACTGTTACTACATGAAACCTTTGATCGTAAAGTTTCGGATGTTTTTGTATTTTTTTGTCAATCAAATTTTAAATTAGAATGTTTTAGTATTGCTGAGAACTAGCGTCGTAATAAACGACGGTGCTGTGTGTTTACTTTGAGTAATGCTTATTATAGAATATGTGAATGCAGCACAAAGTTCCAACAACGAATTTTCATTAAAGCATAAATATTTCAAAATAGTACAAATATTTTACGATATTTTATGCTCACCTTGCCCTCCATATTCTAAACGATGTGTTTTTCTTTGGAAAGAAAAATTGTTTTACATGATGACAGGCTAAGTGTGGAGTGCCGAAAACTTTTACAAAGAATACGAAAATTGTATCACAAAACCTATCCATTTACTTGATACGCGAGTTAAGATAATATCAAGGGACTGGCTTTCAGGCAAAAAAACTCTATCCGATATTACAGCAATTTTCTTTTGAAATTCATAAAAATTCCTCGTATGCTTTTCTATATGTTCATGAGATAAGGTGTTCATGACCCATAAGCATCAACTCTTGTTTTCATCTCATAAAAACCCAAAGTTTTAAATGAAAAACAGAAAGGAGATAAGGTTTTTTTTTGCTTAAGTTTGGTAATTAATATGAATGTTAATTACAGTGAAACCTCGATTCTACGTTTTTTGTGGGACCCTAAAAAATAAACGAAAAATGCGGAAAACGAGGAATGCGGGAAAGATTAAAATATTTATTAAAAAAATATTACTCATTAAATAATGAAAGATGCGAAATGCTTTTTGTAACCCTACTGATGTTTATTATAGACAAAGAATTTTTTTTTCAATTGTTTTGAATTTTTTTAGCAACGCTACAAAAATAGTTCAAACATTCCAGCTTTGCACCAACTGGCAAAATACTTCTTGAAAGTTTATGCTAAAATATATAAAATGTGAACCGGAATCACGAATCAATGAAAATATACGTATACACTATCGTTATAAATAGACGATGGTTAAATTGAATAAGCAGTAAAATATTTGGCTCAATATTTATTATCATAGCAAACAATATTGTTGAAAACACAAGAGATTTCAATGCAATTAAATTGATCTTACGAAAGTAGATATATTGAAGAAAAAAAAGATTTTATACTTCAAACAAATAATTAAATATTAATTTTTCAAACGCCTACATTCCTGAATAGATCTCTTAATCATTATCATTAATAATTTATTAAATATGAATTGTTGAATATTCTATATGTTTCAGAAGATATCATAAATTAGTAATAATCAATTTACTTTTAAATATAAAAAACAAATTTTTTGCTACTATTTCATATTATATAATAAAATGATCAGGACTGATTTCAATCATTCCGTTTAGTTATAATAAATTACAATAAAAATTTTGTATAAAAGGTCATCGAAAAAATGTGTTTTCTTGGTGTAAATGTAAAAACTTTCCACCAAAAAATGACAGTCATTGTCGTAAAATTTTATTCATTGTTTGAAAAGTTACCCAAGATGTGGAAAAAAATGATAAAAATTCTGCAGTGAACTTTTTTTTTTAAGAATACACTATTTTATAACATTATATTGTAGATTGCATTGAAAATTATTATTACTTTGCTTAATATTTTTTTGAGCTTTTCCATTTCATATGGAGCCTGCAACCAACGATAAATCAGTTGTACAATCTCTCCTTTTCATTAATGGTTTTAATAAACAACGCATGGACGTAGCGATTAAGAATTTCGAACCATTATCACCGCAAATAAAATGAGAAAAATCCCAAAAGTGTTCGCTCAAAGCCCAAAAGCTTCAAATATAATGCTGTGTATAAAAAATCCATTATTTTTTTGACTTATTCATTAAATTTGTATCAACTTATGTTTACTATTTTATTTAGTTGTTTGAAATCTATTCGCTTAAAATATGTATTGTTGCGTGTTTATTAAGAAACAAAATATATATCTCTTAAAATGTAATTGATTATTTAAATATTATAATTTTGGTTTACTTGCATATTTTGTATAAGACAATTTTAACTCTCCACAGGTTTATTCCCACTATATTATATAGTTAAGGATTCAAAAATCTAAATGACTACTTTTGTACTCTGGTTTTTTGATTGGTATGTATTTATTCTTGAATACATGTATGTTGCATTTGTAAATGTATATTTCTACTGAAAATAATTTTTCACTGCATTTTATTGTCAAAATATATTATTTAATTGAATGCTTATCATGATTTGTATAACAATTAAGTATTTTAACGGATAGCCGCTGAAACTAAATGTGGCAAATTAGAAATTGCTAAGCGGATAAACTTTTCCTATCCTTACCAACGATCGCGTAGCAAGGTTTATATAGAAAGTTCGAATAAGCGTGTAGGCTAACATCAACAACTCGCAAACAAATACGCGACTTAAAGCCGTATGTGTGTACCTGACAAATATATATACCATAAGTGTAACGAGCCCGAAGCGTGAAACTGTAAATTCATTGTTAGATACATTGTTTTTTTATATATGTATTGGTAAAATTTGAAAAAATATATTTCTTCTTGAAATATTATATTGCTGTTCGACTCATATTTGAACACATATTAAGTACCGTTATTTCAGTATGCCTTTTAAATACAAAATTGTTACACGTTTGACAATACGCATATTGTTAAGGGATTTTTATTATAATAAAAAAATCGTTACCATAATAAATGTACGTCAGCCAAACATGAAAATTTACTTTCACTGTGTCATTTCGCGGAAAAGTGAAACATATCAAACAGTTAATTACAGCAAAACAAAAACATTTACCCCTGGTTTTTTTTGCAAGATTTTGTATTCATAATTTAATTCAATTTAAATAATATTTAAACAATTATTGTTAAATGGTAAATATTTGTTTGATAAATTAATATTGTTGCTATCGATGTTAATTTGTATTGTAGATGAAAAAAAATGTTTATGGTTGAATGCAAAATATTTTTGATACTGTATATTTAAAATAAATGAGGTTATATCATACCTACCATAATCGGTAATGTTAAATTTTCAAGACGCTCTGTGATCACTCGATACCAAGAATATCACAGGAGTACACTTGACCCGCTATCCAAAGAGACTTCGCGGTGGCCGATTCAGCAACGAACCGCGAACAAACTTCAATACAGAATCGATTTTATACAAAAGAGCTTATTAATATTATATTTCACTTTAAACCTTACTTATGCTTTCTTATTCTGTTTAAATAAAGTCACGAAAACAACTGAGTGAGCATAGATTTATGTATTTTATTGGATGTTTGATATGGGTAATTATTTATTAATTTTCGCGATTAGATGTAAACATCATGCGTAGCTTCATTGTACAATTGTTGATTAATATTTTGGGAAAATTTTGTAGCGAAAAGTTTTATTTATACTATGTATTATCGAAATAATAGAATATATTCATAAGCATTAAAACTTTAATGACACTAATTGACTATGAATGGTATAAATCTGATTTTTCTCACGTTTACGTAGATGCAGGTCTTCAATTCACAACTAAAAATAAAGCTTCAAAACACAATTAAAACTCAAATGTTCTAAAACACCAAAACCAAGTCGTCAATCACTTTTTGTAATTTATAATATAAGCACATATTGAGGTCACATTCTTAAAGAGTTTCCTTTTACGTTTGATTAAGTTACAACTGACGATCTATGGCAAAAAATACGTCTTCTGTGTACTGTGACGTGTTTGGTGAACATTTTAACGCGTCAAATTTTATCCAATAATAATATACATTAAGATGGCAAAGTTTAGAATGAGAGCTTTCGTTTGTTGTGCGCGGGAGCTTCGGGAAGGGTTCTCCGCGACTGGAAGCAGAGCGCCACGACGCCTGCGGGAACACAGCGTCCCGGTACTGTTACACACGCTTCGATGCGCCGAAGATAAAAAATCGCGATTTGCACTCGTTGATCTTTGCCAAACGGCAATTTTACGAGCGTCTTGTTTTTACACGGCGGTTTTGTTTAAAGTTTGAGTTACGCCTCAACGTTTGTAATTATTTCAGGTGTATTAAAAAGATTGATGATTCATTTCTTTGTAACCAAACAATAATGATTAAAAAAATGTTGAATATTTAAAAAATCACACTCACTTTTACACAAAAAATACAATCATCCAAATTTTGAAAAAGAATAATATTGTTCAGCTAGGGTAAATTGCAGTTGCATAATCAATATATTATGTATTATATTTATGACAGTTTGAGAATGAACAAAGAACAAAGTCTCAAACATAAATAGTTTGTCGTCAGAAATCCTATAACACAGATTTTTTTTGATATTAATTTAAGAAATATGACTTTGGAATACCATTAACTGAAAAAATGGTATGATGGTTAATGACTAACTATTTATATCTTTATCATAAAGAATGTTTTTGCGAGTCTCATTTAAAAAGTATCAAGTTTTGTGTGATGGAAATAAACTGATATGCATATAATATATAATAAAATATTTAATAATTTGATTGACTATAGACAAAATTCTATTATAATTAGTTCTTTAATAAGAAAATATTTAGTTATACAAGAATTTACTGCGAAATAAATAGTTTTCTTTATATTTGCTAAATAATATTCATTCGTATGATGAAGTTAATAGAAATCGAATAGAAATGAAGAAAAAGCGATACCGCTTTTGTTGATAACTATCATTTCATATAAGTAACAAACTATTAAAGATGTTTTAAATAATAAAAACACATTTTTTTAGTACTTATTTCCACAATATATTTTTTGATCAGGACCGGTTTCGCTCATCGCGAGCATTATCAACTGATAGAATACAATTTACAAACAAGTCTATTTATACAAAACAAAAAATTAATTTGAGTTAATGGAAGCGGTGAGATGAATTCATCTTTAATCGACTTCTCATGTATTAATTTATTTTGTTCGATTAAGTAGTGATTGTGGGTTATTTTCGTCATTAAAAATTTCCCACTCCTTACTTCCTTATTGATTGTTTAGAGCTCCTAATGGATTATTGATTTACCATAATTGTAATTGTGATTCTTAATAAGTGATTGTGAACATTTAATTTTTATACTAATTTACTTTATTTGTATCAATATTGTATGATTTTATGTAAATCGTTTCCTAGTTCTTGTACCCATGGTTTTGTACACCTGCTACCATTAACTCAAATTAATTTTTTGTTTTGTATAAATAGACTTGTTTGTAAATTGTATTCTATCAGTTGATAATGCTCGCGATGAGCGAAACCGGTCCTGATCAAAAAATATATTGTGGAAATAAGTACTAAAAAAATGTGTTTTTATTATTTAAAATATAATGCCTTTCCATCAAGAAGTGACAGTTAACACCTTAAAAGGTATTAAAGATGTGACAAGGTAAGAAGATATTGAATATCATACCTAGGATATGTTTGGTGCAAACGTTTTCGCTACTGAAAATAGCGTCTCACATTTGGTTTTGTCTAGCACGATAAAAAGTGTAAATATTAAAAAGTTTTTTGTGTGAAAAAATCATAGTATTTTATATTTGAATTATTACCAAAGAAGCACCAAGAAAGTTCTATTTCTTATTTATTATATTTAACCACCTTGCAATATATATTTAAAGTTTCGTCGACTTAAATTCTTATTCAAAGAAATATAGAAGGAAGGTTTTGCTTTTTTATCGTGCAAAGACACTTTTATATCGCCATAAAAGCTATTATTTAATCTCTTACAACTCTGCACACGTTTATATCCATCGATGTACATCACTCGATAGGCCAGATTATGTTCGGTTCTCGTGAGAATAATGCTGATAACGTCCTCTGAGGTTTCTCGAAGTTGAAATCTCGTCTTCTTGAATTGAATTGATCGCTTATAAGAAATTTATCTTGAACAAGTTTTATTTCAAAGGATTGAATAAATCCAAAATATATACAGGAAGTGAATATGACGACAAATGAATATTTATAATTCGCTTAAAGCAGATTAAAAAGCAGGAAAAAATGCGTTGTATTAAATATGTTCTACACGATAAAAAAAACAATTTTTTTGAATACTTAAAATACATATTTTAATACTGTTAACGTAATATACATATTTTATAGACAGTAGCTGTTTTACTTCTTGCAAACATTTTAAACTTGTCCTGATCATAGAGTGACCTAAAATTTATTATTATTTTTTAAAATAGAATCTATTTCCACCATAAAGTGATAGTTAACACATTAAAGTTGACAACATTTACATAAAACTTTATAAGGAAATTTCTTCTCCTCGTATATTTATACAGTATATGATTCAACAAACCTATTTTTTTATTGAAATTTTAACATTATAGAACATCCCACCTATATTTCAGGTCTACATATTGAGGATTTTGTGTAAAATTAAGTGAAACGTTCTAAGAATCGAAATGGTTGAATTAATTTATAAATATCTTTAAACAACCACAAGAAATCAAAATATACAACTTGGAATACGGCCAAAGCAATAAAAATATCAGGATTTATATTAGATACGTCAATCAAGCCATTAGACTGTCAATAATTATAATTGCTATGTACTGAAATAAATTACTATTATCATATCTGGTCGCAGAAGTTATTAAATAATATTTGTGCAATTTCGTATAATGTTTTAACTGAATACATATAATAAGGCTCATACTAACAAAAGTTACGTAACAAAAAAATGTTCCAAAAAAAGAATATTTTAATTTGTTTTCAATATGATCATGCAATCATGAATTGATGAGTATTTTTATTATTTTCTTCAATTCGGATTGTCGATTATTTAAAACTTAACATCCACACACCTGTCTATATGTTTGTATATTTTATGAAATCTTTCTATATAATAAGCAGTTGTGATATATCATAAACATATACAGGGTGTTTACCGGGAAAGTTGCGTACTTTGTTTGGTCGCCATTTGGATACACAAAATTTGATAGTTCATAAAAAAACAATAACTAAATAAGTAACTTCCCACACAGCCAATATTTATAATAGAATTGCTGAGAGATGTGTATTCACAAAAAAATAATTGGCCTCTACGGTCGACGGATTCAATAACCTCGGGTTCCTTTTTGTGGGGATATTTTAAGAGTATGGTTCGTGTCAACAAACCAGAAACACTTGAACAACTTAAAAATGTTTGTGTCGAAATTAATAAAATACCGGTTATAATATGAAGAAATTTTTATTAAATGTTCCCGAATTTAGGATACAGGGTAGAATATATCAGCTATAATATAACAGGAGTTAAATTGACTTAAGACGTTGTTATCATAAATCGATAAAACATTTATCAGCATGAAATCATTTTGTTTTTCCTTTGCATAAAGTTATAAAATAATAAATCTTTTCGTGAAACATCCTGTTATATTATAGCTGATATATTTAGGTCAACAATGCTATTTTAAGGCTTTAGTGTTGTTATTTATCGATGGAGTATATTTGGTGATACATGAAGTGCAATGAACAAGTTAAATATTTGTGATTTTGATTGTATTTTTTATTAATAAAAATAGAATAAATCCATCCAAATCATAATCGTGCAATACATCGCAACTCCCCAAATAAAATATATTCATTTTAAAATTGAGGTTTCATTGAAAATGGGCTGTAATTTGTTTGTTTAAGTTATATTCCTGCTTTTGAGTTAGTTCTATGACTTTTTATGTCAATTGATGTTATCCACTATTCGAGATAAAAAATACCAAAATTTATAAAAATAATTATGTTTGGACTGAGTAAAGGTTTGAGCGCGTAACAAAAATATTTTGAGAAATAGAATTGTATATTTTAAGATAGGTGTCGAACACTAGAAATCCCAAAGCTTTAAGATACGTAATTTTAAATAATAAGCGAAGCAACACGACAATAAACTATAATATTAAAATAATAGTCTTCTCATGAGACTACTAGAGATTGAAAATAAATCTTTGACAAGTGTAGTATCTAAGGAAATGATTTTTTTTGGTATAATATAAGGATATAAATTTTAACCAAACCCACTCAAAACAATAAATCGATCTATAAACGTATGTTTTTGAAACAAAAATGATCAAATTATAGTCAGTACATCAATATAATTTACTTGTTCCTATTAAGTGAAAATCTTCTACATTTTATCGTCATTTTAATCTTTTGAGCTGTTGGCTTGATTAGTAATTAAATTACTAAAGTATTTGTTTATACTGCTGTGTTTTGATATCTATCAGAAATAAGGGTAATATATATATTATTTTTTATTCAAAACACATATAATAATATGTTACGTTGGAGTAATTTTAAGAAAGTGTACTTTTTGTACGTTCGATAAAATGAAAACAAAATCAGTCACAATATAAAACAAATCTTTCCTTACACCTTTTTTTAGACACCAAATCACGATAACTTACAAAAGCTCTATGAGATTTTTGCTATGTAGGAAAAAGCCTGCTTTATTCTCTTAATAAATACATTCAATTCCAAAACCAGAGCACACCCCTTCTTCTTCTCTGAGAGATTCAACCGTAACAGTTTCATTATAAGTTGATTCTTATTTAAAATAACATATATGTACATTCCATATTAAAAGTAGGTACTAAGATGCATCGGTATAATTTTATAACGCAATGACATGTGATTGAATTCACCGTGTCATTTTTTTTGGAAGAAATTAAAGCTAGATAATTATAATATACAGTAAGCATACGGAACTACCGAGAAATAAATGTTTATCCTGGAGATATTACTTCGCCTTTTAAAATCTGATTAACGATTAGCTCGAGCACATTTATTTCCTGGCGCATTGTTTGCAGTATTCAACTATCACATTGCTTTATCTACACAGAAATTTCTTTACAAGAGATTGCCAGGAAATTAATATTGAAACTCGTGAAGCTGATTTATTATTTATTTTGATACTAATAATCTGGCTATTTTTTTACTATTATATTCTGCGTGTACTCCAGTTAAATCCGTGTTTGTCATATCCCTTGTCATTACTATCTTATATAGATCAATTTAAACAATTTTAATATTTATTATATGTGAGAGCACAATGTCAGAAAAATCTATTATGTGGCATTACATTTTTATAATAAAGAAATCAAATGTAAACAAAAAACCAATTAAAAACGCCCAGTAAATATTATTCACTTTTAAAAATATAACGCACGAATTAAAGAAAAACCCATACATAGCAACATTTTATTTTTTTGAATAAAGCGACTCTATAAATTTATGCGGCATTGAATTGGAAATAATGTAAATATTCAAACTAATTCTACGCATTTGAAAAGTTTCTCGTTTCTTTTTGTTTCGTTTTAGAACTTTCGCCGTTGTGTGGGTATCTTAGGTTTGTTTTTAGGTATCTCTTTGCCTTTGTTAAATTGTTTATCGAAAATAATGAGACAGTGTCAAGAAGAGTTGTGTGAATATTTACATAATATTTTTCTCTTTCACTGTGCCATTTTTATCACTGGTGTATAAATGTAGAATATTTCTATGAACCAGCGATGGTTTCGAAGTAAGACGCAATTCAAATAATACGGTTTTTCCAAAGAATCGCATTAACATTTTATGCGATAGATAATATTCACAATTTATTTTTTTGGAAGAATCAGGGAAATTTGTCATAGGTTTCGAAATTTTAATTTTTGGATAGAAAAAATAATATCGAAAACGATATTTACCAAAGAAAACGATGATTTAATATATATTATATACTAAATCATTAAGTTTGACGTTTTCGTACATTTTTAAGGCCCAACATAATTTGAATATGGCCATGAATTTAATAAAATCAGTCACGAAGTATTTTATTTATGTAAAATGCATTAATAATCACTTGTGGAGTCGTTATAATTTGTATTATCAATATTATTTATTTGAAAGACGTATTAAATGAGTAACTTACTTTTAAAAATACTTGCAATTTCTTGTGTAATAAACATATGTATATTCTGGAAATAAATGCTGTCTTTAAGAAGCAATCGGTGCTTTTTTTCAAAAATGACATGCGATCCATTTTCAATTAAAGTCAAAAGACGATAAACCAAATTTAGTTTCTTTCTCAACCTGCACGTTTCTTGTGTATTCCGGGTGAAAACTTAATATCAACCTGTAGCACCGTTTTAACACATAAAAGTACTTTGTTTTAAGGAAAAATATATAATCCTTGGCTATTTAGTATAAAATTGACCCCATCTTTGAGATTTTGAATAAATTATAGAGATATGCGTTTGAAGATAACGCAGATAGACTGAATGTAGATCCTGGGCGACTACATAATAATTTACATGGAAATTTACAATTAAAATAAATTTCATAGAGTTATTTGAAAAGTTTGACATTATATGTTGTATGGCAAATGCTTTTATGTTTTCGTTAATGAATCAATTTGAACTCAACTTGAATTAATTGTTGTTTGAGATTATATAAATATAACTTATACTCGGTAGCTAATATGACATTTAACCGAGTTAGTGACGCAGGCAAGGATCTAAACGATTTCATGATACTTTTCGTTATTTAATTCGTCAATCGAAAAGAAAATATTTTCTTAAATTCACAATTCAATATAATTTTTTATAAGGCATATTATTTTAACAGTTGTTAAAACTTACTTGTAACAAACCATTTTTTGAATGATTACTGCATGACGCTCATAACAGTACATAGTCCGGAATATTTATTTCTTAATTAATTTCACACGTATATTTTCCTGCCCAGGCTCGATTCTCAATCGTCTTAACCGGCCCAAATGCTGACCTAAATAATAAGCCTATACATACGTAACTTCCACATCTACATCGTATTTATGTTATTTTTGGTATAAAAATAATAGTCACATAATAGTTTTAATAAGTCTTTCGATGTTGTTTTAACATATAAGTTTCTTCGGTTTGTATACATAGTGAGTAATAACGCTATGTATAAATCTTGCGTCGGCCATGAACGTTGCGTGTATTTTTAGACTTTTTTGTAAATATTTCTATGACGATTCAGCGAAACGAGAGCAATAAATGATTCTGTTCATCACCGCTAGACCCTCATATATCATTTCGAACGCAACGTCGAAGATTTTGATTTACCATGAAAAGTCTTAAAAGAAACATGACCTTTCTAGGCAATCTATTACAAATAAAGACACAAGTGTTATGGCATTTTTCTCTATAAAAATTCTGGTTATAATATATTAAAAAAAAAATGACAGATATGAAGGTAGTATATTCAGTTTTTTTGTTTTAATTTCTATTAATATTGTTGGCTATTTTTGTACACGAAATAATAACCAGATGGCAGTGCTACATATCAGAATTCTTTCATAAGGTCTAATGCGAACAATCCGTTGACATAATGATAAAATATTTAATTGTGCGTTAAGAATCTCTTAATAAGTTGAGCTAACATAACTACTATCTGCGAATGCGTTGACAGAGAGAGTATGTGTATGCATGAGTGTGGTGTGTTTGTAATTAAAATATCAAGTATCAAAAACATTTTCAATCATTTTATAACTAAATTCATTGCTATGTGCACCCTTTTATAATGGAGCTCATCAAGCTTAACACCAAATTAATCAATCAATTCATTGGAGTGTAGTTATGATGTATGTACAATAATATAATGATTACAGAACACTAAATACCCACTTTGATGCTGCCTGCTTCAACAAATAGATTGATCATATTTGAGATGGTAACTGTCACTCTTTGACGGAAAGACAAGATATTTTAAATTATGAATACAAACTTTTTAGTACATTTTCACAAAGTATTGCATGATCAGGACCGATAGAATTTAAGGTACAATATATAAAAATATATATTGTGGAGTTCGTGGTGTAGTGGTCAACGTCGTTTTATTTCGTGATGAATCACACTGGTTCAAATCCCGGTCCAAACAGCGGGATTTTATATCAAAAATCATACGGAAGGCATACGTCTTTTTAATATTTTTAAATACCTTTACACCCGCCCGATCAATAAAAATGGAGCGTACCAAGCGAAGTCCTGCTTTAACCGTATTTTATATATTCCTGTTCTTTTTATAAAAAAAAAATTGAGTTACTGAGTAACAAGCTGTTCTGACCTCTATTAGAAAGACATATGCTCCACGATGGGAACGGACATGGAAACATTAAATATAGATATTTGTGTCTGTACGTATAATGGAATAAATATGATATTAAACATTGTGATACGTATATAAATTTTTTACTTCAATACAATTTTAGTGAAACTCTTTTAAAATGTAAGGTTGAATTTCTGTAAGTTCTTACATAAGTTAGCTCAAGCATAAAAAAGTAAAAGTAAGTAAGATTTCTGTAAAGCTTGAAAGAATTCGCCTAGTTTGTATTAATAATAATTGTGAGTCAAACGGTCGGATGTGATAGCGTAAATAATGTTAACGAACCAAGGCGTAATTTGAAATTTTGACAGTGACAGGCGTTTATAAACAACATGATTTTGTTTCTTACTGTCGTAAATTATATTCAATTCCAATAAAACTCATTTTCCCAGAATCATTAGTGATAAATTAATATTTTCTAGCTTATTTATGTTTTTTTTATCTACTATTAAAACAATATTTTATCCATTCCAACTGCATTGATTTAGTACAATTATGTGGCAGTAAATGACAATGATTGATTAGAATCATTGATCAGGATTATTTATATAAAAAATGTCATTCTTACCAAGAAATCTGAAATAATGGGAAATGCTTATAATTACACAATATGGCGCAAAATAGCTAAAACCAATTGTATTTTATTGGTTGCGCTTTTAATTAATTTTTTACATAACATCTAGAATTCAACGTACAAAAACGTTTTCTGAGCCCAAAAATGTATCAAAACACTAAAAAGCAGCGAAAAGAGAGAACACACTTCCACATTATAAAAAAACCTTTGATAATTTGTAGGTTGTTATTTCAAAGTAACTTATATAATACCATTGAATAGTGCAAATATTAAAATTAACTGAAGAGAAAGACGTACGGTATAATAATATATGTATGTAAAACATACATGCCTTTGTATACGATGCGTAATGATGAAATATTGAGTACAAAATGGTATTATTAATTTAGTTTACCTAATTTGGGAAGTGGCTCTTAAGTGAAATAACGAGCCGCATACGATCTTCTAGTAAATCTTTGTTTACCAATATTGTTTCATAGCAATTGGTATGACTTGGCAACCTCAGCTCATCAAAGAAAGGGTTGCGTGTAACTATTGGATTATAATTAATATTAAGGATTACTCAGCTATTGGTTTTTGGTGATAATTAAATATAGCATAGTTAAAATTATGTCACGAATATTAAAAAAAAAATACCACAGCTTTAGGCAATCTGAAAGTAAAACTGTCAATAGTGATTGTGTGTTGTTTTGTTTCCGCAATAGAAATTAACGTATTTAAAAATCGTCATCGTAACATAAATATTCTAAATGCTTTCTTTATCACATGGCTCACTTAGGAAGTCACTGTTCTGTTTTTATTCTATTGTCGAATACACTAACAATATATCTTAGCTTTGAACACTTATACAGCAGAGCAGTATAATATCGAATAACTACTTTTTTTCTTAAAGATCATCCTTTTTCATGTAAGTAGTGTATTTTGTTGGTGTTATTATTTAAGAAAATTACAAAGATTTTCATTAAGACCAGCATAAGATGTTCGTGACGCTCTTTGGAAGTTTCTTATTTGCGCCATCCTAAAATTTTCTGGAATATTTGAATAGCGGAGCCCTTTTGATCTTGATCATTTTGTTAAGAGGAAAATGTTATTTCATATATTCAAATGAGCTATCAATCACGTTTATTGTGTAAACTGTCACTTCTTGGTAGGAAGGTTTTATATTTCAATAAATAAATACAAACTGTATAATAATTTACGATATTGACTGGGCTTGATGAAATTTCAAAATTAAATTTCAAATGTTCAAACTACATTTCCACATTTTTTGTCACGTACAACTCCGGTTTCGCCGTTCAGCGTTTTCAGGCATTTTATCACACGGATAAATATTTTGTAAATATATATCTGTTATATCTGGTTATTATTTACTATAAATTTGTAAGCATAGCATTATTTCAATTTATATTGTATCAGTTAAAAATGCTCGTTATTAGCTATACATATTAATGATTTTTTATCTCAATGAAATGTAAGGTTTTTCACACCTTTCAATGATGAAATTTGCTCTTCTAAATTGATAAAGCATTGGAATACAGGCGTAATACTTTTCAAATACATTAGTTTTATTGCCAAAACGTAAATTTAATCGTTCGGTTCGGCTTTAGTCAGCTGAATGTAAATTGGGAACATCTGGTTTGCTCCATAATCAATACTTTAGTATTCCCTTTGACTTATATTAATTGTTATGCATGCAAGATTTGTATGATGTAAATTCAACTCATAAATCACTAATGCCCTACTTATTACTATTATTTTCATCTGTATACACTTTTCTATGAAACGCTTTCTAAATGAAATCATTGAAATATTTGCTGCTGTTGAATGATACTCTAAGCTCAACACAAAACAAATTTCAGAATCCTTGTACTACATTTCCTGAATACGGAACAAATAAAATATATGAAAACGGTTTGTAGCTTACATTGTTTGTTTGTATTATAAGCATAAATTTAATCTTCATCAATTCAGAATTAAAGCGAAATCTCGATTATTTCGTTTCTTTTCTACATGATATCTTGAGAAAGTCCTAGCCTCAGACGTTTTTTCAATTTTTAAACTCTCATCAATATGTCATATTTTTCCACATGTCTTGTCACAAACGACCCGGGTTTCACCTTTCGGCATCTTCAGGTATTCCATTACACGAATTCAACAGAACTGACGACACGTGGAATCGTAAAAAGTTGCAACAATTTAAATTTGATATTGAAATTCCATCAAGCACCTTCAGTCGATATCATAAATTATGTCATATTATATTTACATTTCAAATTATCAAAACCAGACATTACTATTAAACTTAAAGAAGTATAGTGTTTTCTCGTTTCTTGTTTTCTTTTTCTTGATAAGAATATTACATTGTTAAAAGATCAGTTCCGTGTATTTTGTTATGGTTTAGAATCGGCAGCGAAGTATATAGAAGCATTATACAATACTCATTTACAACCCTTAATAATTCGATTGTACAATATTTGATTCAAGGATTTAAGAAAAGTATCGTTTTTTCATATTTTTTTTTCTTTCTGGTGTAAGCTTAATATTATTGATTGGAATATTATGTAGCTAAATTCTCTTTGATTTGATTTCAACATGTAAGGGCCAGGCGAACACTGAGAGCTTTCTGCTTTCTGAGTAGCCCTTCGCTTACGCATATCATATGCAAATGCCTACCAATATCAATTGCAATTAAGAAAAAAGACCTCATCTACATAGCTTACTCATAAAGCTAAATATTTATTATCAAATGTGGGAAAGAGAAATTTATTTCTGCTATAATTACTACAAAATGATACAATAAAATTTATGAAAGAAAAAAATGGCTGCTTGAAAACAGGAGAACTATAAGTAAAATTGAAGAGCATGATTTTTAAAATTGTGATGCAATTTTAAAAAATATTATGCATGTTAAATATAACCATATTTTCACGTAAAAATTTAAATATATTTTACACTTGAAAGATTTATAAAATATATTTTTAATTTTGTCATCAATTCATTGAATGTTTTATATAATTTCTATTATTTTTTTGCTACTTTCATGGTTATTGATATTTTTTCACTATTCCAATTTACTTCTAAAAATATAATGACAATGAGTATATAAAATTTTATCTACTAGCAGGGACCAACTAAAATATTGACGTCGTTGAAAGGGTTCTTTTCAATTGTAAACCCCTGAAAAAGAAGTTTTTTATGTCAACTATTTAAATACAGTTTAAAAATTAAAAATTAATTTAAAAAAATATGACAGGTTTATTAACAGAGGGTATAGGTTACCTCATCTGATGAAAAGAATATTATTAATTGTAAATTGTTTTTTATTTCTTGTGAATGAAAGTTATGCATTGTGTATGTTATTTCAAAATGAGATTTCTTTATAAAAATATCAATCCATCTTATTTATTATATGTTAATCGTCAAAACATTTATTATGGAGCAAGACATTCACAAACAACCAGATTAGGGATCAAAGGAATATTTAAAAAAAAATACGTATGTCTTGCTGTCGTACAGAAAGACTTCAAAGAAGAGGGATTATATCTGAGATGTAAATATAGTACAACTTTTCAGACCTTCAGATATAATGAGATATAATTTGTCTAGTCTGGGTTTGCTTTCCGAAGCGATTTAGAAGCGTTGCCTTTATTGCTCTTATCGTAAACTTCTCATTCCACATCTGTGACGAATTCAAAGGGCCGATTTGGATATTTTCATCTCTCTTGCACATATGAAGATGGCTATGAGAAATTATTTTGGTCATTAGATAAGGAATTTTTGCAATTCAATTTCTATAATTTTTCTATCATTAAGATTCTGGACCTAAATACCTCGAAGAATTTCATGTATTGTAACATTTTAATAATCTATGGCTGGGACGAAATTTTTGATGTTATTCATCAGCGTGCCGAATATGAATAAATGTGAGAATTTATTTATAGATGGAATAAATAAAACTTTGCAATATTGTAATACAAAATTGGACTTGATGATATTTTCGGTCTTCTCTATGGAAATTGTTGTTGGAAATGGTACAACCAGTTGTCCATATGTAGCTTCTGTACATAATAGAAGAACATATCTTTATACTTTAATCAACAGTAGGAAAATTAGCAAAAGAATAAATTTGATCGGCAGCGCATAAAATAGCAAGTATTATAAAAATATTTTTTTTCATTATTGTTACCGTTTCATCAATTTTTGTGGCTTTCATTCAGTGAAACAATGATGATCGTTTGTTTTCTTCAGTGTAGTAAATATTAAATTTCTTGCCTAGATATAAGCGCATACTACTTTCTTTGGTCTCTGCGTCGTGCTGAGTAAGCGAATTACAAATTTTGTTTTGTAGCACAGATTTTTTACTATTACTATGATATTAAATTTAAAAAATAATTGTGACATTTATGGTGCACACCAGAATTGTGATGTAAATTAATATATTGTGCGTAGTATACTAAAAAAATCAATTTTCAAAATATAATGGAAAATTATTTTTTTTAAATTTATAACTTGGAAGAATGCTTTTATTTTTTGTGAGTAATGTATTATTTCTAGAAAATTGCCCGAACATAAAAGAAATTTTGACACGATGATCTTCATAGTTTAATTATCCATGAATATTTTTTTCTTTCTTAATGTACAAAAACACTGGCGTAAAATGAATCTTCATCGTATAATATAATAACGTAATTTGAGTCTGAGATAAAATTCGTCTCTGGTAGTTTCACTTCATCTGTAGCAAGTTTTCTTACAACCTAAACCATATTTTTGCGAACATCACAAAAATATGTTTCGGGCTACTGCTTTCTGTTAAAAAATAGCTTTTTCTTTTCCAATATAGCTTGTATCTTGAGTGTGCGGTTTATAAGTCGGGAAAACTTGTATAAAGTCTCAAAGAAAAGAACAAAAATAAAATTTCGAAAAACAAAAGAAAATTGTGGATCGACGGCTTTAAATTAAAGATGCTGCTAAAAATGTATTAAATATTTTACAGTAAAAAATTGCAATATGTTTAATTCAACCTAGAACTGAGAAAATAATTTATAGGATTTTTGATTCGACATAATTTTGATTTCAAATTATTAGTTAAAGATCCTTAATGTCTCATTTACGAACTATTTTACTTTATTTAGATATGTATTGTATGATTACCTGTAATAGATTTTCTTAGTTTTTTAGGCTTTTGGATTTTCATATCTTCACAAAATTTTTTGTATAGCTTTGTTTGTAATTTAAATTCTATCGGCTAATAATTCTCAGGATAGATGACACCGGTCCTGGTTATATATAAATTATGAAAATATTAGTAGAAAATGTTTTTTTTGTTATTACAAATACAATTCCTTTTCACAAAGAAGTTAACACCTTAAAAATAAGAAAATCAATCTATGTAGAGCAGACAGGTTCACCGCACGGCCTAATTGGATTTTTTTTGCAGCATTATTGAATTTTTCAGCACGAGATACTTTGAATTTTGTTATAAATCAAATTAAGTTTTTGTGTATTTGTAAAATTAAGATTTTTTTCTATAAAACATCTTAATTTTACAATACTGAACGACTTTCACATATATAGCTTTCAAGATACAAATATAACTATGTATTAAAACATAAAACATAACGGGAAATAAATTAAAAATGGAATATAATAATGAAAGCAAAATCGTTATTATAAATCTCAAGCGTTATGAAAATCATACCCGATGAAATTGTAATTTTTTTTTCTAATTTCAAAATGAATCTTAATGTAGCTGAAACGATCAAAATGCAAATGAGGAACAAAATGCGCTAGCTTTCTTCGATAGATTATTCCATGATTCCTAAAAAGAATTAGAAAATCTTCACAATATTCTTAATTTTATACAGAGATTGTGCTATTGATTCAGCATGTGCAAAGTTAGTAATGGTTTATACAGACTTAAAATTGACAGTCAGGCTGTACTCCTAATCTAAGGGAGCGAACGTGAGCTTTATTTGAAATACGCATTAAGTCACGCTAAAAATAAAATGATAATACGATAATTTCTACAGCTGTTATCAGCAATAAATCTTATAAATGTTGTATTATCTGTTGCATAATTTGTTATTTTTTAAATTCAGAACATTAAAAATAAAGTGTCACACTTGATTGATCCACATAAATTTGACCAATCTTCTACATTGCGCGTTGACTTAATTATTCGTTAATTTTAAAAATAATAAAATTCAAAAAAAAATATATATCAATTAAAAGATTTTGATGTTTGAAATGTTTTATGTGCGCGGTCCACTAATATCAGTAATGTTCTATTTGGATCACAAAAAACTTTAATAATAAGCAGCTAAGTGGTCGCCGAAGTTTAGCAAGCATGTTAATTAGCCTTATTCACCGTAAATTCAGTGTGGCCAGTGAATTCAATGGAAAGTTGAAGTAGAGAGTGCAACTCTTTTCATTCTTTGTACGTTCAATGTTACTATTATATAAAGAGTTTATTATTCTACTATTTAGCAATAAAATAAGCAAAACGGCAATTCATCCAATAATCAAAAAATAAGTTCAAGACCTTTTTTAGTCGCGTTTGTCATTTGATATTATGAAACATTGATAGGTTTGTCAGCCCCTAGTTCTGGTCTCTCGCCATCCTTGACAAGCCCTAGAAGCGGAGAGCTTAGCGGCAGTATACCCAAATGCGATAACGTTTAGCTATATTAGCTGCCGCAAAGACGTACTATTTGTTTTAAACAAGAAATTAATACATCAAGTGATTGATTTAATAACAAAATCAACTCTATAATAACCAAAAATCAGGAATACAAATTGAGCAGTTAGACATACTTTTAAAATATAATATCAAAACGTATAACTCTTTTCATTCGTAAGTTCACCAATAGCTTAACTAAAAATAAATTTATTTTATAGGCAAACATATAAAAAAATCAGTTAAAAGTGACCCTTTGTAATGAAAAACACTGTTACAATAATTCTATTCTATCGTACTTTCAATTGGATGAAAATAAAAAACCCTAACCAATCCTGAGACAATTAAAGGCAACCTTTTCTCTCCGAATTGTTATTTATACGTTCATCGCAATTCTGCGGGGTCGCTGTTACCCTAGTAAAATATTATTTTTTTCTTAAAATACGGCCATCCCATTTCATGAATATGGATATCGAAAACCAATGCATTTTGTTTTGTTCTACTTAAGAGTTATATGAATTTAGAATATATGGACACAGTAGATTTATTTAGTAGATAACTGGCGAGCTAAATTTTATTAATTGTAACTTTTGGTTTGATTAACAACAATTTTATTTATTATAACATTAAAAAGTTTTCAAGTAAATACATAAATATATTCAATAAAACCAGATGCATAATATATTACACAGATCATATTTAATGTCAAAAATGCTTTGTTTCATTTGATGTGAAGGGTCTTTATAACAATCAATTTTGAATTATAACTTTTGATGAAATTTGTCAAATGTAAAAAGTAGTTGTAAAATGAAAAATATTTTCTAATGACTAAAAAAATATTTCTTCCTATTTATTACTATAGCTAGAATATAATAGGTCAATTAAATTTATTTACAAATAATGAAAGTTGGATTTGATTGAATTTGTGTTTAATGTACTGGCATCAGGCATACGAATTGAAGCGTGTTAGCTTTTCAAAAATAAAGCTTCATAGACCTTTCAAAAGTTGTAGGAGAGCTTTAGAGCTTCCCAAAGCAATGTTTCACAAGGTAAATTCTTAAGAAAGTGAGCGGTTAGGTGGAGTAACTGCTTAAGACAAACGAAGACCACTGAAATGCGGATGAAGATCGGCGCACTTCGGGTTATACAAACTTACACAAGCAGTAAATGCCGTTTTTTCGGCCAAATGGTTTTGTTGTGTATAATAAATAAATTACTTGACAATGTTTTTATATCATTAACTCAGTTAAACGAAAGATTTATTTGTTTCTTTGGTTAGTTTTCTTTTTTTAAACGTGTGTACAGAAATTTATAAATTGAATACTGGATAGTATGATAACGCTTTGTCTACCGTATATTTTATTCAAAAATTGTAATTTTTTAACCCAATTAAAGAAAAACGTGGTTTTAAATTAAAATACTTTTGATCATATCTTGTTTCAATCTAGAGCATGAATTTTCAATATTCATCTTATTTCCAATAATATCATGTGATCATTTATATTCCTCTTCTAACATGATGACTTTCGAAGCTATCATAGTAGAATAAAAACAATTTAGTCACCATCTTATCTTTTTTGACCCACTTATAGCATATTAAAAACAAAAATGTCTACTTTCGTTATCAACCTAGCCTGAAAAGCAATCAATCACTTATTGAAAGCGTTGTGAAGCTTTTATGTCTAACGTAGCGTTCAATAACGAAAATTCTATCCATCCATCGAACATCTGTAACAAAAATATGCCACTGAAACACCAATACTAAGCGTGATCTTTGGGTTTTTTATTTATCTTGATTCGTGAGAAATATTCTCATCTTGAAGATTCGAAAGAAATTGAAAATTATATCATATACGAAGAAGATGCCAAATACAATTTGAATAAGTCAGACATAAGAAGAGGGTAAAATATCGACGTGCGTTACTATTGTACAAACTTTTGAAATTTATTCTGCGCCGAGTATTATAAAAAATAGCGAATCATTAATTCCAGCAATTCGTAACAACTTTCCCCAGTGAGCGACTGAATAAAATAAATTAAATCGTTTTTACCAACACTTTGTCACCATTTTTCAAAACGTCTTAACAAAGCTCGAGTTAGGCAGTTAATAAAAACTTTTTCCTTACTCGTGTTGCGTAAAAAACGTTGATGCCTGTATCTTGTCCAACAATTAAACTTTAAAAGCCTCTTTAAAACAGCCTTTACTTTTTGCGCGCCTGAATCCAGAGAAACACTTGTAAATACAGCAACGAAAACTTTTTAATGGTAATTAAATTAATGGCACAGGAAAAAAAAATATTTAGAATGATCCACTTTTATAAAACTGATAAAAATATATGGTATATAACGTTATTATTTTTAAAAAAATTTTGATAATTAAAATTATAAATGAAATTGCGAGGAATAAGAAACTTACACTTTTTGAACTGTTAAAGTTTTTTTGAAAACGAAGCCCAGCCCAAATCGATATAACCATCGCGTGTATTTTTAAATCCTAATACAGGATATCTCTTTCAATCAGCATATTTAGGCAATTCCAGAGAAAATGTAATATATCTTGAATTGTATCACCACATGAGCAATATGAAACAGGACTATTTAACGCACTGTGATGAATTATGGAGATTTCTTTGATCGTCTTTTTCCGTTTCCAGTTACAAAATCACCATAATACTGAGAGTTCATTCCATATAATTTCAATATTATATAAACATTTAATAAAAATATAAATTTTATTTCCAATAATTTAAAACACGATTATGATATAACGACAAGAATATTTTTATCGAGCTACAAATAGTTTTTCATTTTAAGAATCCAACACAAACTTTATTTAGCGCTTTGTGTAAATCAATAATTGGTCATAAATAACAAAAAAAAAACTTCTTGTAAAATTGAAAATCAATTAAAACTTCACAGACAGAATTAGGTCACCCGGTTTGTGTGTAAAATATATTGATTTCGAAACACTGTTGAGATTTTCATTGATACTGAAAGTTTTTGGGTATTATTTTTTGTAACGTTTTGTAAATCGTCTTTTATCTAAAAGCTTACCAACCAACCATTATAATTTGAATAAAAAGTTAGTTGGCGAACAAAAAAATAAAAATAAAAGCACTCGTTGGAACAATTATAATTGGATCATTAATTACGAGAACTATGAGAAAAAAATCTGAAAACAAAGTCTCGTTATTTTAAAACTTTACATCATTCTTTTTCTTTGAATGCTATTCAGGGTACTTTTCCTAATTATTTTTGTATCATTAATTAAGTATTATTATATATTATTTATAAATTTAAATCAAAATATATAATAAAATACATTTAATACTAGGTGACCAAACGGTCAAAATCATTTGCTTCAATTACAGCATATTTGGAATCGAATCGTATTAATGACAGTTTCATTTATTTATTCTGTAATCGAACTACCGACAAAATGTCTGTGATGTTTAAAATTCCCTCCTGTCCAACCAACTCTTAAAACGTGCAATAGCGGGATCAATTAGTAGCCATTCTTTCTATTTAAACGATTCATACTCTATTGATAAAGAGAAGCCGAACCACTGATTGACAAACAAGTTTTTTCTGAAGAAGAAACACTAATATCGCGATAGTATATTAGTTGTTATTTAAAGATATATTATATAAACGTTATGAAAACGTGCATTTGTAGAAGTTAAATACATATTTTTAGGATTCCAAATTTTATAAACTGAAGTGTGTTTCATTATTGAATTGGAAAATATGAGGTGTTTGTTGACATTTCGATTTTATACTAGAAAAGAGAGCGGCCTTTTGAACGTCTCCGTGGCACGGTGCGGCGGCCCCGCAGGTTCACAAATGATCGTGGACAATCTAGGACGCCCGACTTTGATTGTTCCGAATAAAGCGCGAATCAGGCCAAATAAGGTAGTCACTGGGTTATAGTTATAAACTGGGGGTGGGTATTACGTGGCCTATAACAGGACCGAAATAGTCGAAACACCTCATAGCACACATTAACCACGTCTATCAGCTTAACACACGAGGCAATCGTTGAAAAAATATACTACTCATAAATCAGATATTTTTAGATATTAGGAAATGAATATGGAATTCTTCAACGGTAGTAATAGAACACAATTAAAATATCACCAATATTTGATACAATTTTAATCCCTTTTCCGTTTACGTTTTTTATTATTTTGCGTACAAATTATTCAGTAAGTTAACACTGAGTTTTCTATGATGTTCCATCACGATCTCTTCGTCATCAAATATTTAATATACAATATCGCACACGGTGCATGCCAGTTAATATTAAAGAAATCCTTGATTGTTATTTATATCTTTTAAAATTATTCGGCTTCTATATATTCAAATAAATATTTGTCATATTCTTACATTCGTCAGAAGTACAGTTTCGATTGCATATACGCTTTTTTATTCGGTGTGCCACGAAACAAATATCATTCACCTGTGTTCCGTAAAGTAAAGTCTGAGATATAAAATATTTGGTTGATGAAAGGGTTCAATAAAAAAATAGCATATTGTTTAATAAGCATATTAAGTAGTGCTGTTATAGAGTCAAAAAAAAAATGGATGATTTTTCTTGTAGAAACAGTAAATTCGTTATTTTTCATTAATTTTACAAAAATAATACTTGATTCAGTTGCCTTTATGCCTAAATATATATTCCTTAGAAGAATTTATTTATTATATTAAGAATTTCAAAAAACAAAATGAAGATTCACTTGAGTCAAAATACCTTTAATATGTCATATAAGTTTCATATCAATAATTTGCTCAAATGATCAGTTCAGCCCTGCTATAAAACCTAATATAAAAGAGCTCTATATATAAATGCTTCCCCATTTCGAATGCAGGTAGCGCATTTGGTAGGCAAGTAGATGTCAATCGATAGACCATAATATTTAAGTGAGGGATTGCGTGTTGCGGCGTTCGTTTGGAGCCATTCACTTCAAAACGTGCAATATATTTAGATTCCAAACCTTGCAATGAGAATAGTTGTTGTCAATTAGATATAATTTTGACTATAACTCTAGTGAAAAGAAATTTAACACAATGAGTTGTTTCCTATTTACCACCACAAAGCCTATTTATTTTAAATTTTAATCAGTATTGACATTACTTACACGGTTGCATTTAAAACATGCTGGATTAATTTCGTTTCAATGAATCTTCTGAATGTAAAACTTTTTTTGATACTAAAGAGATATTCGAAAATAAAAAAAAATATTCATCTTGTTAATTGATATTGCAGATTGATAATTTTGTGGCGAAATGGTCTGGTATGTGGTTTTTGTGACAAAAAAAAAACATTTTCAATTGAGAATTTTTTTATCGGGGTAAAGGCCTTGTTTTAATTAAGAGTTGGAGTGTGAGTAACGTTTTTTAAGCAACTTCACAAATATGCTAAAAACTTAAATTTAATCAAGAGGTATTATGTGCATAAATAATAAATCGAAAACAGTGTATAACTACTTATTTCATTAAGTTTTACTTAAATATTTTTATACTTTGTAAGAAAAAAATTGAGTAATTAGAAAACATACTGCCATTGAACAGGATTCGATTTTGTGAACAGCGCTCTCAAATAAGATAAATGACCTTTTGATTGAATAAACAGAATCGATGGCCTTATAATGCTTTATTCGATTTTATCTGTAGATAGTGTTTCAAAAAAGAGAACGGTAAGTCACACAATCATTAAAATGATGATTTCGAAGTGATAAATTTGACCACGATTGAGAGCCACTGAAATAGAGTATGTATATAATTAGAGTACAGAATGGTATGAAAAATAGTCAGGTGCATTGACCCGTTGCACAATATTTTTCTACAGCATACTGTATGAATATTTGAACCGTGCTTCGAACCGTGTTTCGTGTGAAGTCGTTTCTGATAAACGCAAATACGTCAATAAAACTACCAAGAAACTTTACACCATATTTGGTTCATCGACATGACATTGAAATTATAAAGTGTAATATTATTTTGTATTTCCACTTTTGACTTGAATTTCGTGATAGATTCCTGCAAATTCGCTGTCAATTATTTGTAACAGTAGCTCGTACAAATGAACATGCTATTTATATAGAAAAAAGAGTAAATCACACAGCAAATACATTAGAGTTTGCTATTCACAGATTTCCGCTAAAATGATTATGACCAATATAATTTTGAGCCAAATATAACATATTTTTCTTTATAATTAATCATTTTCTTGAAACCTGGCCATATTATTTAATATTAGTATAAATTTATTTAAGATGTGATTTTTATAGCGGCTTAATGATAATAATCAACCTGGATGTTATTCAAAACCGCAAAATATTCTTTCATCTTTTTAATTTCATTGATTCATAATACAAAACCAAATACAACTATACATTTTTGAATAGTACTGGTTTTGACCAGGAGGTAGTTAATTTAAAACATAGAAGACATAATACAATTAAGTATATAAGTATATATAAGTATTAAGTTAGCAAATTCAATAGTTTGTGACGTTGTGACTCAGAAGTACAAAGAGAGTGGGTGGATAAATGTTGCTAAAGTTGTTTTGTGTGTTCATTACACAGCTAATTGACGACCTTAGGCAATTGTTGATCCAGTTGATAAAGAGTCTTAAAAACTGTTCTTTTTCTCTGATATAATCAACAATGCCTTCAGATGGATATCAATCAGCATGTCTTTATGATAGATTGGTTGGTTGACTAGGGAAATGAAGTTTGTAAATTATGTATATTAAGATGTGTCTACTTGAAAGTGTGTATAAACTTTTATAATTTTTATCTGCGAATAATGTTCCGTAAATTAATCGTTTTAATCTCAGGATTTTTTTGATACTGTACCATAAATTCTGGAAACACATAGCCATGAATACAAAATTCTTGTTACGATTGCCATACATGAATAAATGCATGTGTTTATAAAGCTGAAAAGCTATTTATTATTCTGCTTCTTTCATAATTATATGCGAATTTTTTTTCTGGCAAAACGATCACAGAGATTTATTTGGATTACTTGAAACGTAGTGTTTTCGGGAAAACAAAGGTTTTTCTAAGACTGTTGGCAATGTTCCATTAAAAACAATGGCGATAACAAAGTATCCATGCAAGTATCCATAATAATCCATGCAAGCGGATAAAATATTTAAGAAATTCTCCATAAATCTCAGAAAAAAAATATTTTATCTTTTTTTTAAATCCTACACAGTTAATTATAGTTAATGTCTATACAATTAAAATTTAAAGGCATACATTGAGCATTGTATGCACCATTTTAATTCAGTTTTTATTTTTGCAGAGCATCGCAACATGCTTCTTACCAAAACTGCTCATTAAAAAAAAAATTACTACATTTATTTAGAAAGACTAACTAAATTTAACTTACATAATATAAAAATTTGGTATTCTGTTATAATATATCAATTAAAAATCACAAAAATGGTTCTCAATTTTTTTTACTATTTTTAAAGGTTTAACAAAAAAATCAACGTAATATCGCATTTTTAATAATTCGATAAAATTTTACAATATTCTAAAATGAAGGCAATCTTGACATTTGTTAAGTTATAATGCTTGTGTATTTCAATGATTTTTTTACATATTATGAATTAAACGATGTTATTATAGTTATTGTTGGTAAAGAATTTTCTTATCGTAAAATATTTTTTTTATGTTTATAGACAACCGAAACGGTAATGATAAGATCATATATTTTATAAAACTGGCGGTAGTTTTAGAATAAGCTTAAAATATCCCTCAGGAAAAAAAATATAAAAAATATAAATGTATAGATTAAAGAAGCAAATTTCTTGGACGAATTTAATTACAATAAAAGTGATGAAATTGTATCGTCAACAGAACTTTTGCTACAATCACGGTAATCCATTGTCTGCTTAAATTAATAAAATTCTCGGGAAAATCCAATTCAATGCTGGCGCGGACCACAACAGATGGAAGTCGTTTCCCCAAATTGTCGCATCGTCCCTTTTCACCTAGCTAATTTTATTGGACCACGCGTTGACTTTATTCCCAGTTATCTTAAATTGCCAGAACGGGGCCTTCAACTTCTCCAAACGAGTCTCCTTTAAATTAAGGGATTTCAAAACGCCCAAAGACTCAAAGTATATTTTTTGTAAATAGCTGTAATAAAAAATAAAAAATATATGATTTTGCCAAAATGACGCTTTTTTTCTCGCTTAATTTGTTGAAATATTTTTTTCAGCTTTAAATTAAAATTGATAAAACTGGCAGTGTTGAAAGACGGAATACTTATTTCGTCTGTTTAAAAACAAAATTTATTGAAATATTTGAAAAGAATATTGTACTCACTGATAATTAATCATTACTTGTTTACGAAATATTTTATACGAAATATTTCTCATCACGAAATATTTAACACAAAAAAACCTTTTTTTAGTACTGTATGATCTCTTTACACTATTTTTATTAATTCTTTAGGTATTATATATTGAAATATTCACCTTGTAAAATTTATTTTTTCCTGACTTATAAGAATATAATTTGTACAATTTAGACCAATTTATATAATTAATTTAATGGTTAAAAATTACACTTGCCACCAAAAAGTTCAATTCTAATAGTTATTTCAATAAATCAATTTGATTAATAATTTTCTTGGGCAAATGTAATAGTGTACACATTTTGCTTCTGATTCATTGGAAAAGTTTAACAATGTGCAAATAATATTTCAAATTAAATGTATAACAAACTTTGCACCAAATAAAAAAGTAGTGAGCAGAATGAGCTGAATCGTTTCAGATGTATTTTATAAAAGTAATTTAATTGCAATGCCAAAAAAAATATTCATAAATCTTTTCGTGGAAAAAGCCGGCAATGTTGATTTTTTAAATTTAAAAGGCGATGAAGATGTAGATATAGTTCAACCGCTTCGTTTGTAAGCCAAGTTATATCTCGGCTATAATTGAATTTCGCCCTTAACACCGCTCCAACTTGCAGAGAGTTCCTGCACAATTAAGAGGAACGCAACAGTTTCAGCTGTAGTGAGATTCGTTTGCCTAGATAATCATCAAGGCGCACCATCGAGGGACCTGCATTGATGATTTATTTTTAACATCTAATACTCGAAATAATATTTTAAAGAAATGTGTTTATAAAAATATTTTCAAAATGTATCTGGTAAATTTAGTTTCGTGCGTTTTTACTTACTAAAATTTATGTTTGTAGTGACATTTGTAAATAATTCCAATTGAGTGTTCACAATTTCCTCTTGTACATTAAAATAAAGGTACAATATATTACATATCACGAAATGTATCGTACATATATAGATACATATCAACTGAAGGTGAATTCATCAGTTCTATTGACCACATCGTTTTGTCCCAAACCGAAATGGTTGTGAATTTTTCAGCAATATCTTAACTTATCACATACAAGTTTATGGTAATGTAATATTAAAGTTATTTTATATATATATATATATATATATATATATGTCATAAAATAAGTTTAGCGAAAATTTTAGCAGTAAGATTTAATTTTAAACATACGAAAAAATAAAAACAGCAATTTATTTTTGTAAAAATAAACTACCTAAACTATCATCCATTTTTTTACTGTGACCATTTATCAATATTGCAATATGATTATGTCAATAATAATGGATATTTCTCAAAAATAAAACTCTTGCTATAGCACATGCTACAAAGGCACATATAATTGAAATGAATGAATATTTTATATATAAAGTACGAAATCCTTAAAACACAAATTAACAGCACCATTAAAAAGGATTATGCCGCCATATAATCGTCAGATTTTAAAACGAAAAAAAATGTTTGTTTCTGCGAACAAATCCCCGTTATTTGACATTATTACGCCATGATAAACAACAAAACAACGGATAGGACCAGACACTTGCCGTTGTTGACATTTGGCTGTATTCATGATGGGGTTGCCAGTTTGCCAAAAACCTTTATTTTGTCAACACCTGGTCGTTTAGATTCCTTATCATATTAAATTTACATTGGCATACCGTTGTAATTCCTTTTTTGCGACGAAACGGGAAATTACATCAATTTAAATTCATTTTCAATTCAAGAATCTTTTGCAACTCTTTTTTAATATTCTGAAAACAGGGTCTGTAAATTTTATTGTGCTTTGAGCTTCCAAAGATCTTAATCCGTTACTGCTATGATGTAGTAAAAACTATATTCTGCAATTTATTTATATCGTACCGTAACGAAACTTTAATTGAAATTTGTGGAATGCAGTAAAACGTAGAAAACGTGTTGTGCAATTGTTATAGCATTGCTTCAGCTTTCTTATGAAATATATAGTGAAACAAATTAAAAAAAGCTATTATTTTTATTTGATTAAACTATTTTTACGAATACTAGCAAAGTATTATTTTCCTAATGCATTTTAAGTGCATAATATTTTTTCTCAATGCCTATATACTCGACCTCTGAGCGAACCAGTTTAAATTACAGTTTTACGAGAACTGTTTGCTCTATAACTTACCGACCCTTGTATTTCAGGAGAGAATTAAATAGAAAAATTATATTAGACAAAAATCAACGTTTATCAGATCGTTCAAGCAACGCTTTATTTTTAAGTTAGTACGGATAGGAGGGAATTTCTTCATCGCAGGTAGATAATATTGAACACAAAAAAGTATTTTGCCAAAAATAGCAGTCATAAAAAAAGTCATTTTAAATTCAAATAAACGAATTGAGAAAAAAATATAATGATAAATTTTGACTGCGGTCCTTAGTTAAAACGCACATTGCAAACAAAAATGTATCCTACAATTTTTGATTTTATAACAAGATGTATAATAACCAGAATTTCAATTAGTGTCTCACACTGAATAATTCAACAATTTCACGAATAATCAATTGTATTCAACAAACCAAAGCCTGTGATAGGTTACATGAAAATTGCTTAGATTTTGAACGAGTAATTTTTTTTAAAGCCATGCGATAACTTTAGTAATAATGAATGGCAAATACAACGCTACCCAGATAGTGTGTTAAAGTAGAAAAGTAAAGTTGCTCTTGTGGGCATATGTAATTAAAATTGGTTAGATAATTTAAAATTGTAGTTAACAAACTAAAGGATAATTATGTTTATTATTATAAGCTAGCTATTCTACAAAATCATAGTATGCTTTATATATTGACCATTAAATTAAAACAAAGAAAATAAGCTGAATTTTGTCAGCAAAAGTTTTCAGCTCAGTTGAGTTTGTGAGCTTTTAAAGGTAACGATGTACAGTAAGTAGGCGAGGTAAATGGGCCATTCCAATCAGTGATAACAACCCGTTATTTGCTTTATCGCTGTAAGCTTCTTAGGTTTGCAACATTAACAGCCACTGTGTACACGTCCACTAGCATCAGAATGACAGTAATTCTACTATAAATAACCGACTACACCAATAGAGCTTTCACTCAACAAACATCATACAAAAATACACAACGAAATATTTTTGTATTGATTAGAATTCGAAGTCTCCAAAATTACATAATGTAAAAATGAGAGATTGGAAAGAGAGCCTCCAAGAGATATGAATTGTAAATTTTATAAAAGTGTTTTATTCTTTCTTCGATGATTACATAAATAGATGTTCCACAAATCTACTTAAGATTCATATCATTGTATAGCCAATATTTAAAATATTACAAAAAAAAAAATTTATACAATATGTAATAAGTAACTCTGACATAACATCACCATCAAAACTAGAACAAATATTTTTTTATTTGGTTTTTAATTTGTATAACCATACAAACTATAATATCATACGTGTTTATTCCAAAAACACATATACATTTGTAAATTTTTATCTGTTATATCATAAATTTTCATTAAACAATTACTAAAATAACAGTATCTACACCAAACATATGAAGTAAGCTTTACATAATCGAATCTCAAAAATAATATTTTATGAAAAAATCTCAAATTGCTCAGGCTGCATGCCATGATCGAAATTATTTGTGTTTCGATCACCTCGCGTGATAACGTTAACCCAATTTATATGGGATACAACGGCTAATGCATTGAACTTTCTCTGAAAATGTGAAATGGAAGTTTAAGAGTCGACACACCTTTTTTGCCTTCAAATAAGCTTAAAGTTCAGACTACACAAACTATTATGTATGTATCGTTCTAATTAATATTCAAAATTCTAATCATTATATGCAATTTGCTTAATTTTTATATTTTTCACTATAGTACTTATTTTCTTCAAAAGAAATACTTAAATTTGCCGTAAATAATATATAAAACAAATGATAAAAGTTATTCTAGATTAACTAAACGTCTCACTTTACCATGCTTAAAGAATCAGAGAAGTTGAGAATAAGATCAAACGTGAATACTAAAAATTTTCAATTATTCCAAACAAAGCTAACAAAAACCATATCAAAAAGGCTTAGCATGACTATCAATATTTAGATAGTATGTAAAAACAATGAAACATAAAAAAGAAATAGGTAATTTTTTTGAAACATGCATTTATTTAATACTAAAATTTTCTTTTTTTTAAATAATAAAAACATGATTTTACTAAGTGATTAAGTGATTGTGAACATTTAATTTTTATACTAATTTACTTTATTTGTGTCAATATTGTATGATTTTATGTAAATTGTTTCCTAGTTCTTGTACCCATGGTTTTGTACACCTGCTACCTTTAACTCAACTTATTTTTTTGTTTTGTATAAATAGACTTGTTTGTAAATTGTATTCTATCAGTTGATAATGCTCGCGATGAGCGAAACCGGTCCTGATCAAAAAATATATTGTGGAAATAAGTACTAAAAAAATGTGTTTTTATTATTTAAAATATCATGCCTTTCCATCAAGAAGTGACAGTAAACACCTTAAAAGTGACTAAAATTTTCGATAGGCCTGTCGTTAACAGTCTTCGTTTTTATAAATAAATAAGACCATTTATAAAAAT
Organism: Himalopsyche japonica; assembly: GCA_028555115.1. NCBI lineage: Eukaryota > Metazoa > Arthropoda > Insecta > Trichoptera > Rhyacophilidae > Himalopsyche > Himalopsyche japonica. Next base: position 3,435,703 of record JAHFWJ010000015.1, read on the forward strand.
TAATAACGCGCAAATAAAATTTTCAAAAAGAAGTGTGTTCTCCATAAGTAATATTGAATCTTAGTAAGTTTTTCTCACCTCTCACAAGTGATTACTTTTTATATTGGTGGTTTTATGGTAATTATCATTGTTATTGTTTGTGCTTAATTCCATTCCCATAACCTTTCCATTTTTATTTATGAATAGTGAATAAAAATGGTTTTTGTATCTAAAATATAAAAGGATCATCGGTAATGTTAGTCTGACAATACTTATCGAAAAAACGAAACAAAACCCACAACTACTTATACTATCAATGGAAGAATAATATTATTAAAATTAACTTTTAATAGAGTTTTTATTTCGAAATTGATGTTAAGTTTTTAATATAGTATAGGGAAAATTATTACTTCTATAAGAAATAAAAAACGGTTTCGTAACGAAATAACTAAAGAAAGTAAGCAGTTATATGCGTTTTTGAAATAACCGATAAAAGGTTTAACAATAATAAATCAAATTTGCATGTATTTTCCGAAGAAAATTTTCCTGAAAAGTGGTTAAGAAATTCTTGTAATACTTTGTATCGAATAAGAAACTATGTATATAAGTAATGTCTAGATGCTACAACCGACGCCAGAAACCAATTTGCGTTGAGAGTTTTGATTTAATATTATACTTCAGGTGTGTGTAGTTGTTCTTTATAGAATAAATCACATTTTTTCCGGTCGCATTTTCCAATACTTTCACTTGTTGGCTTCTTTATCTTTTAAGTTTACGCAGAGTTTTGAATATCAATTTTTGTAGAAACATTAATAAAAACCTGCTTTCAAACATTATTCATGGGAAAGTTTATGATAAAATATATCACTTTTTTTCATATACAGAAACAAAAATAATGAATTATACGATATATTTGTAGTGTGTATAAGAAGTATATTTTTATTGGCGCTTAAAGTGTAAACAAAATTTAGATATTTTGTTCGCATATTTGAAGTAAACTTTCTATCATTGACAGACATACCACAAAATGTATCATATCAGTTGTGTAGTAATCTTTCAAGAAACTTTTATAACGACATAAAAAAATAGTTTTATAATAATTATCAAATCCCCTAAGTTTTTTTTCGAAATACATCATTATCATTCTCAAAGTGAAAAAGCTGTTTAGCACCATCTTTAGCTCATTATTTATAACAAAATGTTACACATCATTAAAATTGGTGTTCTTCAATCAGTATAAAATTAATTTATCTAGAAGGAGCACAAATTAAGTTTACAATATCATAATAGAGTAAAGAAAATTTTAAAAATGATACGAAGTTAAAAACTGATTTTTAAGAAGAAGTTAAATATTGATTGCATTATTTTTTATTTGTAAGAAAGATTGGAATCGATTATTAATATAAAGAATATTCATTAAACCTATTCTTATCAATTACATCTTTTTGTAGGTAAATATCCTTGCTAAATATTGCAGGTTTTGATGCAAATTTACAAACGTTTTCAAAGAATGTATTTATCTATAATAAATACTTTTTTATTATTTCAATATGAACGCAATAATATTTGATCTTAATAAAGGTTTACGAAAAATTCATAGATGAAAGATTCAAAAAATTTCTACATTCGTTCGACGAACAGTTTGCTTGTTAGCCACGTTATAAAAAGAACACTAAAATGTGACAACTTCTTAACTTCAATATTTTCATTTTAATTTTTAAATGATAAATTGAATTCCAAAGCTTTTTCGCCTTCAGAGAAATTGAGGAAAGGAAAAATATATCAAATCGACTAGACGCCAACTATCCGGTCTTTTGTTGATCCTCTTATAAAATCATATTGTAACTCTGAAGTCTTTAAAATCAAAATATCTCTCAACAAGTATGTTTAAATTATTGAAGTGTTTTCATTTGTGTTTATTTACAAAAAAAAATATTAACATAACCTGACGATTGTTTATTATTCAGCACTATTTTGCGAATTCATTTAACTTAAGTGCTAACTCGACAGCGAAAAAATATATTAAAATCACTTCTGAGTCATATATTTTTGTAAAGCCAAGGACTTAACAGTACGATAATGCATTTTTTGTCTGTCTAAAGCTTCTCTTTCAATTTTGAAAGAATTAAAATTATTACGAAAAATCTTTTCAAAACAAAGTTAATGATTTTGAGCCCCCTAGTCGCTTGCGGTTGCATTTCTTGAGAAACATGCGGTAGCTACATCGAGCCACGGCAAGAAAGTGGTATGAGAGGGCTGCAAAGCGGGCTCCTAGAAGGGTGCAAGGTAGATGCATTAGGAGGGCGCGAAACGACCGACAGGTGAATCAACCCCATCTGGGTCACCGCAGCGCGCGGTCAGTGCGCCGGGACGCGGCCGACGTCGCTCCAAACAATTTTCTTACACTTCCGGCGGAGGAGTGATGCCGAAAATTTACTTTGCACGCCATCCGAGGAAAATTATTGTCGCTTTAGGTGATGAGGAACGATGGCTAATGTTGATAAAGTCTTGGCTCATGCATCTAGGTGTCGACCATTTGTTCGAAACGATAAACTTGCTCTATTAAACAAAAAAGCTCCTACGGAATGTGGGTCATTTACATTTTCTATATTATTGATTATTTCTGCCATCACGGTGATACACCTAAAACGCGATATGAAACTTATTTTTTGGAATAATATATCTTCAGATTGTGTTTGGAATATACTAAATATATATGATTACAGCTTCATGCTAATTGATAACTTTCATGGCAATCAACAAATCTTAATTGTGTAACTTTTATTATATTCACTATCTATAATCAAAATTTATTTAATTGATAGAATTCGTCTAACATGCTTAAAAATAAAATAGTCTTTATTTCTTTTCTATCAAAATGATTTATTATAAATACCTCATTTATAATGTTATAAAGTCATATAGATAACTGGTTTGTAATTATCACAAAAAGCAGTTTTAAATCGATATGATCAATAAGTTTTATAAATATGAGTTTTGATGTTGAATAAATTGGTTAAATTTTGCATTTGTATTTAATGTATTTGAATATTTGATTATGTATTATACAAATTGCTAGTCAAATAACCCACATATCTTTGTGATGATCTTTGTAAAAAATGACGTATAATTCAAAAGTATATATTTGATGATTACAACGATTTTTTCAGTCCTTATTTATCAGATGAAACCTCAAATAAGCGATATTTTATGTTACAAACTATTTTTGTAATTTTTAAAAGAAAACCAAACTTTCCGGCGCAGTGTCCGAAATTCTAAGGCGGTACCATTTGGTTCCAGTCGAATCGACCCAGTAAAAACTGTAGCGCCTTGCACTGCCACCTATCCCCGCATTATTATCTACTCAATTACGACAATACAAAGAAGTAGTTCTTAGCGATTTAGTAGTCAGTTCATCAGTATTGCACTATTAAAATATGTAACTTAATGTTTTCTTACTCGTTTTGAATAGGAAGAATAGTTTATTTTCAATTAGGTATAACAAATATAGTCATTTTTTAATGCAGAAGGATTTTACCGTTAATAGTTGTAGTAATAAATAAATGTTTTGTTATATTTCAAACGTAATTTCCCGATTTTATGGTGACAAGATTTTTTGTATGTTACGGTTAGTTTTTAGTACAATATAAGATTATGAACTCCATCATAACTTATCGACCCACAATAGTATTACTATTGATTCCATGATTGAATTGGCATTCACTTGAAAGAACTCCACGGTGAAAAAAATCACAATGTATTTTAGTTTTACCAAATAATTTATTTACGATATAGTTGATAGCTATTTCGGCTCACGCCATCGTCAGAACTATGCTTAAACGAACATTTGCTTATCTATATATAGCTGTGTGGAAAAGGTACACAATACATCTTCTCTCCTATTTTAACGATCTAGCTTGTTCTTGCTCGCAATAAAACAAAAAATTGTAAGGAAACTAAAAAGGCGGCTATATCAATTCGTTAACATATGGCACGGAAATGGTCTATTACGGAAACAAAACAGCCCCCTGTAGAGGGTTGAGCAATGGCGATCGATGACTATCACAAAGGACTCTTAAGGAACAAACTAATATATGTCGATCGCTATTGCTCAAACCCTACCCGGGGCTGTGAACTAAAATACATTGCTATTTTTTTCACCGTGATTGCCATTAAAATTTTCAGGAAAGAACGGAATTATTATGTCCAAAATAGAGAAATTTATTATTTTTGATTTATTGAGGATTACTTCTAAATCTAGCTAGCTAGATCAGCAAAAAGCTTCTTTGGACGTAGAAAGGAAAAAATTATATGGATTTAATACGAAATAGTTTTACATGCATATGTGACGCAATGGAATCGATTGTGATTTGTTCTTAACCTAAATAATATACCATCCCTATAATAGTCAGCAACTAAAATATCTACAATCTCCATCCTTATGTTCATTCGCTAAACCCTCACAAATAATTGTCACGTAGTTGATTGATGGCTTCCAACGAGATTATCTATCATTCTATTCCATTCACTAAACCGGATTTCGTGAAGAGAAATTGCCAAATTAGAATGAGTGCTGTCGACACTTTGCGAGATTTTCTTTGTGTCCTTTCACGCTTACTAAATACGATCGTATACTTTTCTGGTGCAATGTATTTATGTATGATATATTCTCAGAAATAAAAAGTGTCACAGCAAAATACTGAAGCTTTTTGTGGTAAATTTTGAGACGTTTTCAGCAATACGACGTTACCAATTATGATTTTTTTTTCAAAGTTACATCAAAAATATTATATAAATATATTTGAAAATTACATATACTTCAATAAATTCAGATAATTTATTCGTTTAAAATCGACTTATTTACCTTTGTGACATTTGATAAATATCTGTAAACGACCAGTGAACATTTTAAATGGTATTAAAATTCAATACTAATAAATATTTGGGTTAAATTTATAACATAAATTTGTTAAAATAACAGTATCTTACTTACACTCACTTTTTAAAATACTTTTATACAGCATTTTCATAAAAGTTTTTACCAGATCATGAAAGCAATTTTTTTCTGATTTTGCCTTGCCTTGTTTTGATTTCTGATTATTTTGATTTAAAATAGTTAAAAAATTACATTTATCTGTTAAGTCATTGAAATCTGTGTAACAATTGATTTAATTTTAAAAGTATTTTTGTTGCTTTAATATTGATTCTTTGCTTTTAATTATCATTTAATGACTTTCAAATAGTGGAGAAAAACATGAAATATATTTTAAAGAGACAAAATAAAATAAAGTACGTAACCGCTTAATTATAAAACGAAATGTAATAAAATATTTTGATAATGGATTATTTTTAATTTTAAGCTGAAATAGGCTTATTTATGCGTTGCCAGTTTATTTAGCGAGTGTTATGAATATTTCTAAGTAATCATTCTTTTTAACAAACACATCTAAACGAAAAATATTTGAAAAGATTCAATGCACTGCATAGCAAAGCAGCCGTAAAAAGATTTCACATATAAAGGCGCGCATTCTAAAAAGCAAGGGATTTCATTATTTAAATGGTGTCAGGAATTCTATGAGTTGACCTTTTTAGATCGAAGAAGTAGGTACAAAATTAAGCTCCTGGCATTTCGAACGATAACAAGTCACATTTTGAATAAATAGATCACGTTTCACGCCCTATAATAAATGTTACATTTTGATAACGAACAGTGATGTAATGTAAACATTAAAGTAATTTGAGAATTGGGACAACTCCTATTATATGTAAATGGGCGAGTATTAGTTATTTCAAAAATAAGCATTTATTTTCTTTGTTTGTTCAAAAAATTTATACTTTTACTATTGAAATAAAATATTTCAAATTGCTTAATAAATATATTATAAATCGCTTTAATACAAGCTATAATTATAGCAGATAGGTACTCTTTATTTTACTAAATATTTTCATTCGTGTGTTTTTTTTACTTTTACTAAAATTGTTGAGATTATGTCATTTAAATTAATTCACTCACTCCGCAGAAAGATATGTTTTTTGTGTGTATGTGCTGTACGTAAAGCCAAATAGACAGCTAAATCAAATTATATTTATATTGAAGAGACAATATCTCAAAAATATACAAAGTTTACCATTCAATCATAAAAATTGAGGAAAAAGGAATATGTGTGATTAGTAGTAAAGTTTAAACACAAATTATTACATTTAGAAATCTTATTCTGCGGAATTCAATGTTGAAACATATTTAAAAAAAATAAAACTATTATCATGATAAAATATTTACGGGACATATGGCACATAAATTTATATTTATATAATTTGACACATTGTATTTCACTCTTAGTGAGTCAACTATATATTACTTTTTGTTGTAACGGCATTTTATTTAAAATAATACAATTTGTTTAATTATTTTTAATGATTATATCCTAATTATATAAACACAATATTTTCTTGCAATATTGTTAATTAATGTACTTTCACTATGCTTAAAATTTTCATTTTAGTCTTTTTTATTTCGAAATCTATACTAAGTGTAATCATCTATAAATTTGTATTGTACCTATTAAACCGTTTGTTTTTTATAATACAACTGATTCCTGATAATGCTCAATTTCGTTTAAATATCTTTCATAGATTTATACTTATCAGTTGATAATGCATATGATGAGCGAAACCTTCCAAATCATCCTAATATAAAAACAGAAGTAATAATAAGCAATTCATATCTGATTTATTTTATATTACTATGTTAATGATGTATACACATACACATAAGTTTGCAATGGTGCCAAAACGTCAGATGATTGCGTGTAATAAAAATATTACAATATTATTATCCTGCCAAAATACACCTGTAAATAAATTGATCAAAAAAATTAAGCGAAACCATATTCTTATCGCTTTACGTCTTATTTCATGATAACTATTCATTCATGAAATATTTACTGCAATAAGCGATCGTAAAAAAATACTTCTTCCACACATATATGATGTGTTTCTGATAAAAAGCTTAAGTCAATCGATACGAAATTGGCCCAATTTTTTACAAAAAGAAATAAGCGGTTGAATAGCGTAATAGGGCATTACACGACGTTTTCTGTAAGGTTAGTGTTTGTGCTTTATACAAATGTTGAATATGGGTTAACCTCAACAAGCGTAACCTATTTTTTGTTATGTGTGCCGACAAATCAAATCACATATTCATAGATGATATCGCAGCCAATTACAAACGATCGTTCGTGGCTTAAAATTGGAATCGCCATATCCGCTCTTCATCTCATTTACATTGCATCCGGGAACAGTTTTCCCGCCTTCCCTGACCCGGTTACGTTTTCCGGTGTCATACAGTAGCGTAGGGTTGACTTAAATAATAGTGATTTTAGCTTATGCTTACTTTAACCTTTTGTCAACTTTGAGTAATATGTATAATTATTTATATGCATAGCACGCCAGTTAAACAACTATTAAATAAAATTTAATTTTTATTAAACAAAACTTACAGTTAAGTAAAGCGATCAATAAACATAAACTGAAAAAAGCATTAGACCCATTTTTAATAACATTCAATTGGATAGTATATCTCTCGGTTGAATTTTAATCATTCAGCCAAAAAGAAGACTTTCTTTTTTTATATAAAAACTTTTTTTGTAATAATCTCATAACAGTAACAAAATCATATTTGTAACATAAAAAAATCGAGTGTGCTAGATGTCAAAAATATTCAAAGAAAGATATTGGATTTGATAACCAGTTGTAAGCCACATTCTAACATTATAAAATAAAAAAAGATGAATGCTTAAAATGTGCTGTTTGAGAGTTACATAAAAAAAATATCATCATGATTTGCCTTTCTTTTATTTTCGAATAAAATATTTCAAATGGAACTGTTTTTTGAACGTTAAAACATGATTTTACAAATAATCTCTCAAACAATTGTGTAGTATACAGGTGCCATTAACTAATGCATTGATTTAATTCTTGCAGAACTAAAGATGATGGTATTTTGACCTTAAAACAATAGAGTTTATCCAAGTAAATGGAAATTGAATTAATATTTTTGAATGTATTTCATGACATTTATACTTAATCTTATGAAACGCCACTGAGAGAAGCTAAGCGTAACGTCACTCACAGCACCTCCAAAATACACAGAAACTCATCAAAATAAGCATCTATCATGTGGGCTATAGAAAAAGTTATGTTTTATTTCCTATTATTTTTGACGGGTAACGGATGTTCAAGATATTGTCACCCGGAAGTAATTTTATTTTATCATATGAGACTACTCAAGATGGGCAATGAAAACACTTATTATAATATTATAGACAAAATATTTCACTAATTACAAAACGGGGTTATCAATTTTTCTCTTAATTTTTTTTTATATGTATATAAATAAACTATTAAATTTACATATTCTAACATGTGTCATGAAATAAACTCAACTGAGGACCTGTTTTTATACCTATTATAATATTACCTGTAAAAATAATTTATAAAAACAATTAAAAAATACAAAAATGGGTCAAGTTAATAATACAAACGAGCTTAAAAGTCACATATCGTAGATAATAATATATTTTGAATTCAGCAAGAGGAAATGTAAAAGTAAAGTGATAATGATCGATTATGATTGATCAAAGTGGACTGCAATAATATTTCATTCAGAAATTAATGATATACCGTAAAAGGTAATGATAAATTAGTTTTTATTCACAGCTTAAAATGAAACAATGTGACACTGGTTATGTATACACAAAATTTTTATCAAATGATAAATTCATAACAGGCTTAGACCCGTTACTTATAAGTACTTCGATAATAAATATGTAAACGCTTGTTAATTTTTGTATATTTTTTTAAATGTTATTATTTTTAATTTGTATGTAACATATATTTAAGCTGAGTAAGTATTTTAGTTTGTTGGATTATAGGAAAGCTCTTGTCAATGTTATTCGATAAATTGATTGAATTGGCATTCACTTGGTAGAACTCCATTATAACACGGTGAAAAAATAGCAATGTATTATAGTTCTAAAAAATTTTGAAAGATGTAGTTGATGGCTATTTCGGTTCACGCCATCGTCACAACAATAGTTCTGTCGATGTAGAACTAAAAAACATTGCTATTTTTTCACCGTGTTATTCGATGAAATTTTGTTGAAATTTCTAGTGACACGCGAAAAACTTTACAATTAGATATTTGTCGTCAATCAACGTCATAAGATTTTACAAATCTCTAAAAAAAATATTTTTCATTGAATTAAAACCACTGCAGTTTTCATTGTATTTTCTATTTACAATTTGATCACAATGGATATTTTCAACTTAAAAACTGCATACATTCGATTAGAAATATCGTATTATTCTGATCAATGATATGGTCTGTGAATATGCTTTAATTTGTATTGGAAAATGAATCAACGAAAATTGTTTGCTTTTGTTTTTTAAATCGGTATCAGCATTACCATCAATTATATCCATACTATGGCTAAGAACATGTTAAAATGAGGATGATGACCAATTAGACAATGTGGTGTCTGTATTTTTATAGAAACCATTTATTACAAAAAAACTGTTCTTCTTTTCCTTCATGCAGGCTTAAAACGATCATTTCCGTGTACGTATTTCACAACAAGTTATATTTTACATTTAAATCTAGTGTCATGCTCGAAGCAGTCTCATCCATCAAGTCTTTGAACAACATGCCCACGATATAAGCATAAGTTTACGTTATAAAGCAAGCTTGTATTTTTTTACGTCCCTACAAAATTTTTAAACAATTTTACCTAACCCAAAATCAACTTTAATCATACAATTTCCGCACACTTTCAAATTGACCAGATAAAATTTATGAGAAATTACCATGGCATTACGTTGCAAGAAAAAAAAATACTAAAGGTTATGAGCATATTCTGGGTAACTACAAATAAAGTAATTGTAAAGTTAAGTTATCAACCCAATAATTAAATTTTTGCTGCTTAGATTAAAACTCGATAGCTGAAGTTTACAATCATATAAGTCAAGTATTTTGACTATTCTTGTTTTTGTTTTCATACAAGAATTTACCAACTTCTTCATGTGTAAACTTGTCAATTCTATTAATTTTTAAAAGAATTGTTTACAAAAATATAAAATAGTGTTTTATTGAGCTTAGTAGAAATAGCAATGTACGTAAATGTTGTGTGATTTTCAATATATTTTTGATTCTAGAAACATTCAGTAACTTATTCAACATTTGAAATGCTACAAAGTTTGCTAAAAATAATATTAAAAATGTATTCAGGTGTAAAAAATCTGTTTTTTTAAGTCTTGGTAAATCAATTCATGCGATGTTTCCTCCGCCCATCCATATATTACGTTTGTGATTCGTCATAACCAATGAAATGAAAAACAAAATTATAGGGAAATTATTTGGATGAAGTTGTTGGCTTTCCACCATACTTTAATCTATAAAGAAAAAGTATTTTTTAGTTTGAAGTTGCTAAAATAGTAAGCATCAAAACAAAAGATTTCTTTGAAAATACAATTTCAGAAAGGCGATGGACTTTTTCTTTCTCTTGCCTTTGTATTACCATCCTTTTTTTGAAAAAAAAAATCAATTCTACCCCTTAATTGAACACAAAAGAACAGTGTGCCTTTCGAGAGACGGAAGAAAATGGACTTGCAAAAACAGTATATAGGTCGTTTGACTTTTCCTCAAAAAGAAAGACAATTTTCTAACACACTTGACGCTTATGTGATAAATTAAATAAAAATGAGTAAAGCAGCATATAAATTTATCATACAGAATCGATTTAAAAATACTAAATACAATTATTTTTACATAAGAAAGAAAGAGAAAAAAATTTAAATAATTATTTTTTTCTCGTTACACTGTCTTGAATTAGAGTCATTATTTACCTAAATAATGTATAGTCTTACGACATAATCAGTTTGAAAATGTTTATCAATGAAGTGAAACGTTTTTCATACCTAGTTACACAATAAGTGGAATAAGAAAACATCATTTATAATTACACACTAAATTTAATTCTACTATAAAGCACTCAATCATAAGACAGTGAGAAAATCTATTGTTAAAATAAAATTTGTGTTTTAATAGGGAGGTAACTTTTGACGATATTATTGAATTTTATCAATTGGCAATTAAATTAAAAATAATAAAATATATGTTTGATTATGTTGTTTGATCGATTAAGGTATATTTTATTTGATCAAATATTTTAACCATTAGGGTAAATATAACATTTCGGAAGAGAATTATTTACAATAAATATAAATATAATATATAAGTACAATAGAAACATAGTCATTAAGTTTTTAAGTCTCTTTGTTGCCTTTTGTAAAATATTAAAATATTTTAATTGCATTTCTTGTAAAGTTACTTTCAATATTTTCTACATATAGATGTCAAATGTTTTTTTTTATCTGGTTGAAGAAACTGGTGTTTTCCATTAAGTCTTTTTAAAAAGATTAAAAAAAGCATGGGATTTTAATTTAAATATCGATATCAGATTCACGAAAAGTTCTAAATTACATCCGATAGATGTGGCTTTAAGCAGCTTTAAGCAAACTTTCAAGATTAATTATTTGTCTATTATTTCTGCTTAACCCTCAGTTAAATTGATAGTGTCATTATCAAATCGACCTTAGGGTGCGACTAATACAGAAAGCTTAAAGGGAAAGCAAAGAAATGCGATCTATTATATATCTTTTAAAATCAGTGACTTTTCCCACTTGAAAGATATTATCTCTGAATGCATTTTACTTGGCAAAAACAGCATATTGCATAAAAAAAGACTAAACAATTAAAGTGAAGATGTTAATTTTGGGATTATATATTTTTTGATACTCATATTGCAAGTCCAATTACTGTAAATATTTTATCCCATATAAAATATTATAATTGACTTTTTCTAACGTTACATTTTTCTTTAATTAGGCTTTCAGACAAAGATTTTTCTATATCAGTCAATAGCCCTTGCGGAAGACACACTTATCGTTGTTTTCAGTTTGTTCAATAAAATAAATAAAATATAATTTTTATTTTTAGTGAAATCTGTGGTATTTGTTTTAGTGTATAACATAAATTGAAAATTAAGTTTTTTTTGTCGGGCATATTCAGGCTTATAATATTCACAAAAAAATATATTTTTGAGTATTGAAATTCACATTTCAATTTGCATAATGTATTCAGCTTTGTAAATATCGCAATCTTATGCTTTCAAAGTAATAATACACTATTCTGGGAGATATACTGTTTTTCCTAACTAAATCTGTTGAAGATTTAATTGATCCGGCGCTGGAAATTTTAACAAAGAAAGGTTTAAAACATATATTTCTGTAGGCATTCATGAAACATTTTTCTTAAATATGATGCTTAAAAAATGACATGAAGTTTAATGATTTTTTTTCTATTCAAACACATTGTTTGTTACTCATTTGATCATTTTTTGAGAGAATTGGGATAGAAGAACATTCTAGTGTTTAGCCAATTGTTATTTCCATGCACTATTTTTTATATAATAACAGTGGGAGGGAATCCGATACACCACAAGCATTTATTAAGTTCATTTATCGATTGAAAAATGAGATGCAACTAGCAACAAAAGCCACTAGCACCAAAAACGGTCAATTTACGAACTGAAAATTAAATAAACCAACAAATAATGCGATACATATGATGATAAAAATAACGATTAAAACCAAATTGTAAACTGCTATAACACTTGAACATTAATTTTGGCTTATCAATATTAATATGTCTTATGCTTTGCAAAGCTTTAAAATACATAAGCATCTTCAAAACACTTTTTCAGTAGTGTTACTCTAAAAATATTTAATACACTTTTACAGAAGGTATATTTGATTTCATTTTGGAGATAAAACGATATCTTTTCGGGAAATAGATTGGCGCAGAGATGTGTCGAATAAAAGGAAAACGCCAATGCGTTATGATTTTACCTTTATATCCCAGACATAGTGACTTTATCTGACAAAGTATATGGAAAAGTCTCTAAGTTAAACCTTTATTAGTCCAACGACAAATCTCTCAAAAACTACAGAGTGATATTTTTTATCACCAAAGATGGACTTATATATATATATATATTGTCATTTTAAGAACGTTGTATACTATGTAAATTGTCAACATTTTGATATTTTACTTGCCATCAGAAAATTTGTGCATTGTGTGCATAGAAGTTTGAATCAAACTACTACTGTGTTTTATGCTTTTAAAATTTCAAGTGACATACGAAAGATTGAAAATAATTATCGATTTATTAAGAATGAATGTTTTTAACATATACTATTTGTTTTAAAAAGTGAAAAATAGAGACTTAATACTCTATTTTTTTTTTTGCTTAAAAACGATGTATTTATATTATATAATTGAAATAAATTTGAATTTTATCAAAATACAATTTTATTTTAGCTTGCTTGACGCAAAATGAGTACAATTTTTAGATAATACTATATTGGCTATCTACCGCTATTTTTTAATTAAACTGCTAATCAAAAATGTTTGATTCATCAGTAATGCAGAAATGAGATTTTTTTTAACGTGAAAATTATAATAACACAGTTATTTTTAAATGGTTTATCCAAAAATCGTCACATATGCTTCATAAAAATTAATATTTGTTAAAGTATGAAATATAATACTTGCATATAGTTTTTATTCGTAGTATTTGACGTACGCATCATATGCTAGTCTTCTTTTTAAGATAGTTGGCGTTGGCTATCATTCAGGTCACGACCAAGCACTTTCTATCTCGATCCACTCGGCATATAAGCGACCCTCTTTCACCACATTGCTGCACTGATGGGAGACTAGAGAAGGTCAACGCTACCTCTCTATCACAAATGTCGATTCATCATTTTGAGCGATTGTGCTTGCATACTCATATTACCTTCACGTAAAAGCTTTAGTTAGAAACGTTTTTTGGAGACATTGTAAAAGAAACAAAATATCAAATCGATAAATTGTAAACGTTACGTAGACTCGTATCCTATAACATGAGGAAGATCATCAATGATTATTTTCATTACACACATACAGGCAAAATGATAAAATATTATATTAATCTTAAAAATGTAAAAGGATTTGATTTATGATATCGACTGAAGGTGCTTGGTGGAATTTCAATATAAAATTTGAATAGTAGAAACTTTGCACGATTTAACATGTATTGTCACCAACGCCTATCGGCACCTTCAGGCATTCGATCACGCGGATGCAACAGAGTATATCGCCGATGATAGTCAATTCTATTGTATTCGTGTGATATAATGCATGAAGATGCCGAACGGCGAGACCCGAATCGTTAGAGACAAAACATGTTATATCGTACAAAGTTTCAACAATTTAAATTTGTAAGAATTTTAATTCAACACAACTATTTTATATAGCTAACAGCTATTTCCACACTACGTCACATTTCCTCATAAGGGTTTTGATATCTTTAAGGGTAGTAACTGGTCCTCATTAATAATATTTTCTACTATATTTAGAATCATGTTTGAAAATACTTTACTATCTTAAAAGCGCTTCTAATATTGTTACTGAAATAAATATTTAGCCATCTTGAATACATTATTTAACGTTCAGCATAAAAACTTTCCGCTACAGTCTAACGCCCCATACAACAAAAATTTACTAAATATAAAATTGTTTATTGAAGTAAAATATCCGAGAAAAAAACCAAAAAAATCTTTTGTCGTCGTTCCTTCACTGTTGTTCAAAATATTCTGTCCCATCCCCAGAAACTTATTTATTTCTTATCCAGTACTTTCTCTATGACATAAAATATCTTCCCCTCACATTACGTACGCCCACTGTCTGCCTTAGCATTTAGCATTTGTCTATTACAGTTATGGAAAACTTAAAATTTTGAGCTTTATCTCATATTTCATATTTGTCACAAAAAATAGAATTTTTCTGCGAAGCTCTTTAGATGCCAACCCCTTTCGTTTTCGTGGAAACTTTGGGCACACACGTTTTGTGTGGTATATTGATAAGATTTTTTCCTTTATGCATATTTTTTAGACACCAAGTAATTTTATAAACATATAAAACTTTAATTAAGATCTATTATTTATACAAAGGAATCATTAAATGTTTCAAAACATGAATTTTCACCTGTAATAGCTAATCTTTTTCTCTTCCTTTACATTTGAACCCCAAATTTGCTTTGTATATAAATTCCACAATGGAAATCATTTATTATTAATAAAACGTTCTATATGATTTTATTTTTGTGAGTAGCCAAAACCTACACGGACTTATCCTTGATTCGGTAATCGTTTATTCAGGTTTTGTAATTATAATTGTACAATTATAAAATTGATCGAATAAAGATGGTATTTTTTGAATTGTCATTTAACAGCTTGCTTATGTTTACCACAATTGTATGTATATAGTTGGAAGTTTCTCCCGTGTATTGAAGTGGTTATACCACTTGTGGTAGCCCTTTACACTCAATATATTTCTCCATGCATCTTTTGTGTCACCTTCGTCCTAAGTTAATATATTTTACACCCAAATATCTATAAGTATACAAAAATTCCAATTTCATTTTCACCATTTGTATTCGATTTAATATGACATTTGAATTTGTGAAACTCAAAATATATTTTCATCAAAAATTCTTCAAACAACCTTATTGGTAAAATTCCCGTGAGAATATTTGACCCACAGGCGACCGTGTCTGCTCACAATACAAATAACAAGTAGACTGCGTTAATCATTTTGACAACTCTTTTTCAAAATACAGGCGAGGCCAATTTCATATCAATTGCGCGAAAACGAAAGGGAGAAAACGGAGTCATAAATAAAATAATGTTTTAACGCACTTCTATCATTCATAAAATAAATACAAGAATAATTTATTCTATACTATGTAAGCTTTTAGTTCACAAAATACTGAGTCGTAATTGCGGTTTTTATTATTCTTATATGTGAATTTGATATTTAATCGTCGTATCACGTGGACGTAAGATTATAATAATTATTTTTGTATTTGTGGAATTTTTGTTATGTTGTTTTTTGCAGTCCATTAGATTCCTTAGATGATTTGTCTAAAAAACTTTTTTTTCATTAAATCTTTCAAGGATTATAATATATATATATATTGTCTAACCCATTTTTTGATATCTGTTAATGCTATAATTATTATTTTTATTATTAAAAAATCTTAACGAAGCTGTCATCGTCTGTAACTTATAAATCTTTTATTTTCATTAGCATTTCCATTATACTGATTGTGACATAATTTAAAAACAATAATTTCTTTCAATATTAAAAAAATATTTTTTCATTATTATCATTTAGCATAAATGTTTCTTGCGAATTTTTGAACTTTTTTTAATTATAAGTCTAATAAATTATTTTTTAATGGTAATATATTGAGTTAAAATTTTTAATATTATCAAAGTCAATATTGAATCGTGTTGTGTGCGCCGTTTTGAAAAACTAACTAAAAATACAACCAATCAAACATTTGTGTGTATAAACAATTAATACCTCAATAGTATAATTTTATTTTTTATTATTTACGAGGCCGACAATAATTTTCCAAGCTGTTTTTTAACGCAATGTTTATATTAATAAAAGACAAAATGTTGAAAAAGGCTCTGAGATCTATGCTGAATATTTTGAAAGCAAATGAAAATATTTTTATATACATTCACATCTGCAATTCATAATTTTTTATAAAGTTTTATATAATCAATACTTTTTAATTCGTTTTGCAAACAGTGTAGACAATTTTCATTGTTAACTAACATTTTTTGGGTCTACTTTTAATTTTTTTCATAATGTATCAGTTTCCAACGTCAATTTATCATGGCGTTCATTTTGATACCAAATAAAAGCCGCCCTCTTCACCTTTATGCCAGTAGGACGCTTGCGGAACACCTAGGATATTTAAGCTAAAACAAAAGGGCGTCGACTTAGTACTACACCGCTTAAGTACTTTGGAAGGTAAAGTTTTATTGCATTTGCGCACCGCCTTACAATATGCCAACGATCAATTACAATTTATACATAAAACTTAATTACTAGGTTAAATTAACGACGGTCAAATTTCTTCATTTTATAGATCCACGATTAATCAGAGAAATCTTTATTCCCGCGTTGTTGCTCGGATTTCACTATTACAGAGAAAAATAACAAAGACGCGAATCGAAGAACCTTTTGGGATTTTTGCAATAAATTTCCCCCTAAAATGCCTCGCTAAAATTTTATATCCGTCGTTACATACATGTTACAACAATCTTATCGTATTACTGAAACGAATAAAATCGTTTATTGAAGTTTTGCCTTTGAAATAGATCTAGGATGAAGATTTTGGGTTATTGCAAATGAAATGAAAATAAGGTAAATCCATAGTATAAAGAACTTCAATAAAATGGACATATGCATACATTACCGAAAATATCATCATCTCTAAACACTACCATGTGTATGATAAGAACGTGATCAACAGTTTTATCACTCTCCGGCCGATGATTTGGCGTATGATGAGGGATTAACATTTTTTTTGTATCACAAACAATTTTGTCCTTTTAATAACCATTCGTTGGTATATATTGTTATTAAAATTATTCGTTTCTACATGATTAATGATAAATCGCATATTTACAGCGAAAAGGAATGCTTTCATTATAACAATAAAATTTGTTTATTGTTCTTAAAAAAGAAAAAGAATGAATTATTTAAAATGTAACTGAATGTAAAGTTAAGAATGTAACTTTCCTAAATTGAAAAATAGTACTCGTTACAAATTGCCGGTGGATCTGTGTATTTCTACTGATAATAATATCCCAAGAAGAAATAAATCATACTTAGATAGTAGTGTATTATACCCTCTGCACAGTGTAAGCGAATCTATATTATATTTATTTTACTAAATATCTTTAAACTACCTTAAGAGCTGGGATCTCAAGAGAACGTACCTAAGCCGCTACTACATTAATACCTAATAAATATCTCTTTTCTAGCACGATGGAATTGTCAGTTTCTTTACCAAAATTTTATACATACGAAAAACAGAATTATGGGACTCATGTATTTTTTTACAAAACTAGTAAGTGTCACAAATAAAATAAATTGGCTATGAATATATCTGATATCATATTTACATATACTCAATCTTGCTTTGAAAAACGTTAACTTTTAATGTGAGACGTAAATGTTTGGTAAGTAGATTTATATATTTTTATTACTATTGGTTTATAAATCAACCTGATTATCACACACTATAGGACATGAAATACAATTTTTTCGTATGTCTTCGCTACATTCGCATCGATGACATTGACTGACATCTTGGGAATATATTATGATAGCTTTTATTCAAAATCATTTACAAACTCAATCAATTTTTTTTACTGAAATTTAGAGTAGTGAAACAATGCTTTATTGATTATTATCTCTACTAATTATCTGAGAAACACATTTTTTTTCCGCAAGAAAAGAAGGTTGAACTGGTTTTCCAGTTAATTTTGTTTTTTTTTTTTGCTTTTTGACAACTAACCTAAAACTCTGCCGGTATATAAAGGAATATTGAATTATTTGCATATAATTTTTCATTTGTGGCAAAAAAAATTTGTAAATATTTTTATTTCATAATTCGAAGATTAATAATCGCAATTAATTTGTAATATTTTTTCCTAAGGATGATTTATTAATACAAAAGTCTTTTTACTAAGTGCAGCTTTATTCTAAAACTGGAATATTAATTTCATAATGTCTCGCTTATGCAAGATGATAAACTGTGAAATTTATTATTTTTTAATCAATATTAAGTCCACTGTATTTAATAAAATTGTTGAAAAATCATACCATTAGAGGATTACCAGCATTAGAAACATTTTGAAATGGTTTCAATATAATTCTTATTTATTAAATAAAATTTGCACCTCTCATGTACAAAGTATTTTACTGAAGACATATTTTAACTGAATACAACGAATGCGGATATTCGTGAAGCCAGACGTATTTTCATCGAAACATAGAAAGTAAACAGAAAAAAAAATATTTACCGCAAATATTATTTGTTATCCTTATCTTTACAGATGTTCAACTTGTTATCAAATTGGCTAAGGTGTTTTCTGTAAGGTGCTTGTGGAAAAGTTAATGAATCTTTCAGTACTGGATGTTTCAGAGTGGATTCTTTGATGTGATATAACTATTATTTGTGCTATATCATGAAAGATTTCGAGTAAGTTTTTATCTTTATTGCTTTATGTTTCTATGATTTTTATATATCAAAGTTTTATAATAGCATAAACATTATATGTGTTCTTATTATGATCAAAGGTTTAAATACATTCAGCTATTTCCATAAAATTAATAAACGATAAGAAAATCATTATTTATCCATTTTAACATTTAGTAAGTTTTTTTCAATAAACAAATAATTCGATTAAAAAAAATACAATCCGAGGCGAGTAACGCAAAACGTTCCTGTGGGAAATTCAATCACCTGCAGTTAGAAGGTTACCAATTACTGGTGTAGTGGCAAGTGATTTGCCGTAGAATCAATTAATCGACTTAAAATAAATTAATAGACAATCTGAAAAAATTCAATGCAAGCTCATCAGCATCAAGTCGTGGGCAGTAGTCTTGTTGCAGCAAGTATTAGGTGATTGCTCCTGGGACAATCTCAGCGCTTAAATAATGTTAACTCTTATCGTAGATCAGCACAACGGGAAGCAACTGTTAATACCAGATGTAAGGACGTGTAAGGTGTTAGTGGTCATGTGAATATAGCAATCAATAATTTCAGAGAGAATTTAATTCGAATTCAACATTTGAGATCTTTGGTATGATTTTTTATGATTTCTAATTTCTTTCAATTAACCTCACTCAGTTAATCATGTATCCCATGGAAAATTTCAAAATATGTGGCACACTGGATTTTTTTTTTGTAATGTTAAATCAATAAATCATTTAAAAAAATATTAAAAGTAGGTCATAAACAATATTGTAACACTATTTTACATTGCGAAAAAATTTCTGCTGATACAATTTACCTAATTTTATACCATGACTACCACGACTCATTGGGAACTTGTAGAATTGTATATGTGCTGAAAGTAGCCGACTAAAATTCCTGTGGGGATCATTTCAAATGTAGATTTACACAGGACGAAAAAAAACACTCTCGTTAAAAATATATTTTCCAAGTATTGAAGTGTTTGTCACAAAAAGAATTCGATCCATGCAAAAGACTCTCATACATAATTTTATTATTTATGCTTCACACGTTAGAGGTCCATCAATGTATCATACGACTTAACGTTTTATAGGCCCCTCCCTTTGCTTCACCACAATGTTGCTTCTCTTGACTACGTAAAAGTAAAGTTACATCAGACAAATACCACTCAAGTTGAAGAATGATTGTGGAACATAAACCTCCTACCCTTAAGCCTAAGGCCCTTGAAATGGATCATTGAATGGTTGCCATTTTCAACGCCGTTCTGACATGAAATAAGGTTATGCACAATGAGTAGAGTGCTAAAATTCTCTCATCCGACAAGGATAGGCTAAGAGTCTTACTAACACCCCCCTCTATCATAATTTTAAAGAAACAAAAAAATTATAAGCAAGAAACTTTTTACTTCTAAAAGTCCGATATGACATCTCTGAAAGCAATAACTGTTCAATGCGAATTCGTCCGATAAGCATTAATTTGAGAAAACTTTTGATACATCTGTGCTTAGTTGCAAAGAGATTCGATCAGGCTTA
Organism: Himalopsyche japonica; assembly: GCA_028555115.1. Lineage (NCBI taxonomy): Eukaryota > Metazoa > Arthropoda > Insecta > Trichoptera > Rhyacophilidae > Himalopsyche > Himalopsyche japonica. The sequence goes on from JAHFWJ010000015.1 coordinate 3,456,440, forward strand.
AATTTGTTTTGATTAGCTAGACAATTTTTAAAACTATGCAATATTTTATATGAATTATAAAAATTTACAAATAACAGTAATTTGAATCTTTATATATTCCGACTAAATAGCACATTTTAGGCAAGTAGAATTTGATTTGATTTTATCCATTAATATAGATATACAAAACATAAATCAATACACTATTATTTTCAGCAAAACCTAATTGTTGAGAGAAAATAAATATATACGAACGTTTTAGTCTTATTGAGAAAATACGTTATTTTTTATGAAACGTTTTAATTTCTGTTTGTTTTTAATTTACTTAATGTTCATATTGGCTGTACATTTTCACTCAACTAATTAAATTATGGAGCGTTACATCGATTCACTTTTCACTTTATCTATTTTGAATAATCATTACGTTCATTTAGCTTATGTAAAGTTTGTCGACCGTTTTAATTTAACGAATTTCCTATTGCAGTTGAATAAACTTTTACAACAATGCTAACGGTCACCCTGACATTGTTTACGAGTATAAAATAAAATATGAACATATTTACATATATATACAAATTTCAATTGTTATAAATGTGTAACAGTTCCACATATTTTGTCACTCACGAATTGAATATTGAAAAACCTGTCATTGCTATGTCACTGAAGTGTGTCGATTAATGATTATTTTTACCAAATTCAACTGTTATTATGACCAAATTGGTAATTATTCATTTATATTATTCCAGACAAATATTTAGCTCTTGTCCTAAAAGAATTATATTGTTTTATACTAGCGATGCATAACAGATAACTTTCTGTAAGTTTAATTGCATACGTGTGATTGAATGATTGATGAAACCGAAAGGTAAAACTCATGACATGAGTGACAAAGCATGTAAAAATTTACAAAGTTTTATCAAGAAATAATAACAAAAAATTGAAGAAAAAAAAAATCAATCTACCTTTTGTCGATATCGTAAATAACGTATGTGTTTCGTTTAATAGCAAAAATTACTATCCATTTTCTTTTTGAATCAACAACAAAAAATTCTTGTTTAAGATTTTATTTATTATTAGAAGAGTAAAAAAATATTTTTTCTTTAAAATCTCTTTATTAGCATAATTAATTAAGTTTTTTTTATATCAGACATTTTTTTCACTGTTAAATAAAATATAGTTTTTGAATATCTGGTTGAATTTCTAAGCACACATTTTCAGTTTGTAGCTTGGAATTAAGTATCGGTATGTATACCGATACATACCAAATATGTATTTTTGTAAATTGATTGAAATGTTCAATGTAAACTGTGTGTACCTTTTTTTACGCGAATTCGATTATACGCGATTTTTTTGGACGGCACCGCTACATTTTTTTACGCGCTTCACTCGTTTTTACGTAATTTTTTCCCCAAATTTGTTTTAAAGAAGACATTTATATATGATGCTAGGCATGTGCGTTTCATTATTTTTTTAAATAAAAAAATATGTGTATTTTTAAAACCTAATTTTGTAAAGCATTCAATTTTTCTAAATACACATACAATTGCCAATTGTTAACAAGTGTATCGGATGTTATGCGAATTTATGATTTAGGGTGTAAAAAGAAATATAATGCAATTGCGAGAAATCATTGTTTTATGCGATTTTTTTTACGCGCCTTTTTCTGGAACCAATGTATCGCGTAAAAAAAGGACTGGGTGTATTTCTTACTTCAAATGTACATTGATGACACACTGGTATCATTCAACTTCTCCTGTTTATGATTATATTAAAAAAATATATAAAACAATATGGAAAATTTAATTATAAATATGATTGTGTATTTAACCGTCGATTATTGAAAAAAATGCCTGACTGTGTAATTATAAAAAAATAATTCGAAACCATCCTCTTATAGGTTCATTAACTTCAATGGTTAGTAGTAGTAAATAGTTTTCAGTGCAATCACGTTAAATAATTCAATGTTTGCCAAAATCTATTTTTGGTGTATTGACATTTTTTGCATGAAAGACTAACTAACGATCTCAATGTTATGCTTTTGCCAACAAAGCTTTAATAGATTTTTATAATATCTAATTTTATATCGATGACGATTAATTTAATCTGATGTTGCTTCTCAAGTCAACTAAAAAGAAAATATATTGATTGAATTGGCATTTACTTGGTAGAACTCCATTATCACGCGGTGAAAGTTATCAGTTTTAGTTATTTAGAAGTACACTACCAACATAAAAATCCAATATTGCGTATCGATATTCTCGATGTATACGCAAAGCTTAACTTTACATTTCTAATAAATTATTCGAGTTCTCTTCTTATCACGCGTAATGATGATTTACATTTGTTAAAACGATAAGACCAAAAGTAAACTTAATTTTTATCAGGGGGAAAAAGCCTTGAAAGAATATCAAAATACTTTTTCTAGAGTTTGATTACTTTTTAAATAATTTTGTGATAAAAAAAATCTATGGAAAGCAGAAGAAAGATGTGTTGGAAAGGCCATTAAATTTTCACATAACTGTAAACAAAGGCATATACGCGCATTCAAAAAAGGTTTTTTTATTTGTACAAAAAAATATAATGAAAAAACCTGTGTTTAAATTTTTATTGCTTTCGCTTCTCGTATCTTTTTTTTTCGGCGAAATTATACTACTCCGATAAACGAACGATATTTTTAGAAACTCCAATGAAATTGTGATTTAAAAACGATATATGGCATTATAATTGTTCTCGATAGAACAATATTAATAATTACTTATTGTTGTATGACTGAAAACCATACACTTTTGAGTTTGACAAAAAATTGGAGGTTAAAAATGATATGTAGTAACATTATATTTTTGGCATGGATTTATAACCCAATCACCTGCTTTAATGTGAAATAAACGATAATCAGTTATCTATGTTTTGAATTACATTTATTTGTATAGTAATCATTAGTTTTGTAATTTTACTCTACTTGGTACATTGGTACAAACAATTTCAAAAATTGGAACGCATCATTTATTTTCAATAACATTTTATGACTAAAAATTTTGACAAAAAAAAATTATTATCAAAAATTAATTTGAATATGCTCACGATTTCTAGAATTTTTTTTTTAAACTATCTCTTTGTTTCTTGAATACGAATTGCATATATGAATAAGCCTACATACTTTTCACAAGCTTTCATTAATTGACTTATTAGATTTAACTAAATGATTCACAAGACTATAAACATATGCACAAATTTTTCGACTTGAATTGACTATACAATTATTCATTCATGTTACTTATCTCGAATATTGGCTAAGGGTGTTTGATGAAATTTTTATAAAAGTTTTTTTTTTATATTTACGTAGGACGACAGACAAGGCTTGATTTTTTTAATTATTTAATAATCCGAATTCTAGATGTAATTTTTTTTTCACTCCCAACCCTGAGTAGTAGCTTTTATATTTCGCAACACATATTTCATACATAAGGCCATTAGATGTCCAATGAAAGTGTGTAAAAATCATAAGTTAAAAAAACGAGAGTACGCATATAAAATTCGTTCTTTTCAGCTTAAAAAAATATTCGAATAAATTTGAAACGGTTCAGAACGTAAGTGCAATACTAAGTCTTCTCGAAAAAGTCAATTTAAAATAAAAGAAAATAACGGGAAAGCGAGCCACAAAGCATTAACACTTTTTGTGTATCGTTATGGATTTTTACGAAAACGTGTTCTCCGCAGATCACGTTGCCGCCAGATGTCGTTGTATAAAAGACATTACCAGTCGAGGTCTTTTTTTGATGCAATCGTTTCCCATTAAAAAACTAAGTGCTACCCATTTGGGATATACGTTATACGTTATTTAATTTAATTTTTTAATTTTGTTTCATATTGATAATTTAAAAGTGAGAAATTATACAGATTTTTTCATTCCATTATTGATATTTTTTTGTCGTTGCATATTTTATGGAAATATATATTCTCCATATAAACATCTCTAAGAAAACTATTATTGTGTAATTGTTATAACCTTCTTTCACACCACATTTTTATAGTGTATATCAACTTACAAGAATATCATTTATTTTTCTATACTTTATACATGAATTTATTTAAGGTATAAATTCAAAATTACTATCATTTTACAACTGTTGCTTTTGCAATTACATTATATTCATGGTTTATGAGATTGCATTTTTTTTTTAATTTTAACACTTTAAGTAAAAAAAATTCCAATGTTTTATAGTTCAATGTATTTATAAGATATACAGTTAATAGCTATTTCGACTTATATAGGCGTAAGCCGAAATAGCTATTAACTATAAATCTTATATAGTTTGTAGAACTAAAATACATTGCTATTTTTTCACCGTGTTACAACGGAATTCCACCAATTATATGTCAATTCAATCAATAAAAAAATATTTACTAAATATTTTATATTTTTTTTAAATAAATCAATAAATTAGATAAGATTGATTATAAATTGTATTGTTCATACAGTAAACAACATGGCTGTTTTTTTTCAATGTTTTATTGGGATAGTTCAAAATACATTCAAACTACATACAATACGTAATTGGGCAATGTGTAATAAAGCCGATAAAAGTTTCCAATTGTATTGAAGAGCACTTATATGATGGGTATTGGGGGCATTTATGTTTCTAAGGGACCACTTTTAGATGTCTGATCTGTAAAGGGATCGGAAATCTTATTTTTCCACAATAGACTTATCAAATATTATTAAGTACAATGAAAAAGGGAAAGGTTTCTGAGCGACTATTCTGCTGGCACGTGAATGGAAAATGTCATCAATTTTATACTGTTAAGACACAATTCGTCCGTAAAAGTATAAAGCACTGACATAGCCAAAAGATAATCTCATAAAAATATCTTGGCTGTATACATGATAGTTATTATACTCTCGTAAACATACATATTTTTCATTAATATCAACTCTGATTTTAAATGTTGATTTGGTGGAACTGGTTGTTATCCAGTGGCTTAACTTTTTCGTAGAGGAAAATAATGGAAATCGGGGCGAGGCAAATGACTTACTTCCTGTCGCTTTGTTCCATTTCTTTTTGCCATATTCAAACTGTTAACATTTTATTTACTGTAAAATTGCTGAAGTCACGTTAGAAGGAAGTAAAGAAATACCAGATTATTATTGCTGCAACATGAGTATTTTAGAAAATATTTTGTAAATAACAAAAACGATATTTTTTTGAATTTTTTAATTGAGGTCTAATAAAATAAAAAAACAGTCAACTTAATTCGTTGGAAACATGAAATTTATATTGTTCCTAAATAAAAAATATTTATGTGTTCCTAAAGAAAAGCTGAAAAATCAAATATGTAATTTAATCTGTAAGTGAAAACAAAATCTTGACTAAAGATATTAAAAGGAAATATAATAGAAACCGAAATTAGGTTGAACAAAGAATCGTCGAAATTAACCGACCGTGGCTTAATGCAGCATTAACGAAATTGCCCAAAACATTGCTTTAATTTCTTTTTCAGATTGAAATGTTTCATTCCGAAAAATAAATGGATTCATAATTTATTATATTTAATTGAATTGGTTTTTAATATAGTATCATATGGAAGGGATTAAAAAAAACAAATAATTCATATTTTACTAAGCTACATATTTAAAAGCGATTTTATATTTTTTAATACACTCAAATGCAAGGAAACAATTTTTTTCAACATGAAAGTACACTAGAAAAGAGTTTTTGTAGCCAGCAAATGAAATTCAAATATATATAGTTATTGAAAAAGTTAAAAGTATTATTAAGTTTTTTTATTACCTTGGAAAATAGTTAATAGATTGATGGTCACTATTTACACTTCGTATTACAAAATACGATAGTATCAAACTTCTACTTTACACATATCTTACCCAAACTATACGACTTTTTAGTCACCAACTTACCTTTTTAGTCACCGCTTGTTAAAAATATCTATCGGCTTGTTGTTATGTTGTTTATTGAAATGCATGCATATCCAAACAGTCGCTCATATTGTATCTATTCTTAGTAAAAATATTTGGCTTAGAAAAATCCTCTCACAACGAACATCACTTAGAGAATATTTTGTTATAGACATGTTACTCATCTAATTGAAGAAAAAAAAAGCTAAGTTCAACTCGAGTTGTTGTGCATTTTCATAAACTAACATTTTATATGTCATCGATATTATTAATCTGGTTTATATCGTTTTATTTCATTCAGTTTACTTGACCTGATTTTATATCCTCTAAGCAATTTTCTAATTCCGCAATAAAAGTCTATTTGTTTACACTACAATGGAGTAATTTTACTGTACCTCATAGACCAACCTATACAATAGCACAAATTATGCGATTTCTTGCACGGCTTGGTCTTCAGTAAATAATCTAAAAGTAAAATTTTGGTTGCTTTCAAATACAGGGTCCATTAATATATAGTTCTGATAGTTCTGACGATGGCGTGAGCCGTTTTGTTAAAATAATTTTGTAGAACTAAAATACATTGCTATTTTTTCACCGTGTCCATTAATATTCTTTGATGCCTCACAATCTTGATTATATTGATATGTTAGTGACATAATTATATAAGTCAAGAATCCATTTTGCCATTTTTTTTCTCAAAACATTTTTTTCGAATACAGTAGAATCTAGCGTATCTAAAAAAGAACTCTGTTGAATATGTAGTAATATATTTTTTTAACGCTGTATTTTTATACAATTTGCATTATTTCGAATACAATATAGACCATTTACCATTGAATTACTCGGTACATATTTACATTATGAAAATGCTTTTCAATAATTATTTGTTTTTAATAATATTTGCGATATATTTGAAATTAAAAATTCTCTAAATCTCTCAATTTTTATTGGCAATTGATTTTTATTTTTAATGTATGTGAAGTTGTTACAAATTTGAATTTTTTGTCACTTACAACCCTGGTTTCGCCTTTCGGCATGCAACAGAACTGACGTACAATAAACAGTTAGCATCGTCTATATACCAAAGGCATTAATTACAGGAAAACTCAAACCCTAAGGCAAGCAGTAAATAGCAGCTAAAACAAATTTAATAATATTAATCTTACAATAATTAACATTTTTGCCTGTGATAATTTTCATTAACGATTATGTTAATGAGTCATTTTTGAAAGGGTTTTTCCACAAATAGTAATTAACTATCATTAAAATATAAATGGTTTTTTATGAAATATAATATTTATTTATTTCAATCTGGCAAGTGAAAAAAAATCAAATCTAATGAAATAAATCTAAAAAATGAAGTTGTTACATTTCACCATCTTTTTTTGATCTTAAATAACATAACAGACTTATTTTTTTTTTTGTGATTGCATCTCATGTTTTTTATTATGAGTAATCAAATGAAGATTTATCGATTCATTGTAGTTGTTTATAAAAAAAAATAAGAAATTCACCGGTCTTGTATGCGCTGCTAATAAAGTAAAACTATCCCAAAAGTCGTGTCGGAAACTGAACGTTATTCTCAATTTGGCTAGACGGGAATTCTTTTGTATGTTTAGCCCTTTTGTTCGGATAGCATAGAAGATTGTATAGTTTTAGTACCCTGTCATGGTAGTTCTACAAAGACTAGGCATATTATTTAAACATATCATAAAAATACCAGCATCGTTGGTATTGACGTGGAAAAAATAATTATTCGATAGGTTTTGTGGATTTTATTCATTGACAATTGGTAAACAGATTTTATAATGATATTAATACACACTGTTTATTGATTTATGCCATCAAAGCTATTTAAAATTATAAGAGTTCTATTAAGTTATAATATATACTCTTAACACAAGTTATAAGACATTCAAAACAATAATAGAAAAATTATAATATGAAATACTATTTTTACACTGGTGGCTTAAATTTGGAAAGTGCATACACAAACATGAATATATGATACTGCTTTAAAAAACATGATTTTTACTATTATATGTTCACCAATACATACAATACTATGCGGCATATGATTCTAAAAAAATATATTATAACAATGCAGATTCTACCAACATATTAAAAGCCTACGTCTCTACGTATTTTTGACACGATTACAAATAAATATAATCATTTTTCGAAAAATAATAAGAAAATAATGAACCATGTACAAAGATACCATTTCAAGTTCAATACACTATATTTGGAATCGTATGAAACGCACACGAAAACTACTTAAACGTTTTCTTTTGTTTTCCTTACGATGGTATGGGAATATTATATCACATCGATATTTGGCACGGTTTCAATTTATTAAAGGGAGCCATTATCTCTTATGAATAGGGCATTAACCGTATATTTTCGAATGAATAGTTAGAAAGATTCTGTTTTATTAAGATAATGAAGGAGTTAGTAAACATTAATGTGTTTGATCCGAAATAAAACACCACTCTTTCTAAAACGTTTTCGTCACCGTTATCAAACTAAGTTCTATTTACTTTAATATAAGAAAATGTATATTTGAAACAATTGGTTTTTACCATCTAAGATAAAATTTCAATATAACCTAAACATTTTTTTTTCAATCAAAATATATATATGCAGTTTAAAATAATTTGATTTAAATTTATATACGAAATAATTTGATACATTCAGAAAAATGATTGTTGTTGAAATATTTAAATACATTCCATGTTTTTAAATTGAAAAGAAAATAAGGGACTAGTATTCATTGTATTATTATATCACTCAACTTCCCAGCCTTAATATAGAGAAAAAGTATATTTTTTCTATATCACTCCTTCTTTTTCTATATTACTCTCTTTAAGAAGAGTGCATTGGAAAACTAAAACATAATACGTTCATGAATAATTAGAATTGTTATTCCTTTAAAGAAGAATATACATTACTTGGAGGAATTTCCATAACTCGTTATTATTCTTTCCTATGTAATGTAATTTTGAAGAAAAATGTTATTATTGCATTAAATTTAAGTAAAAGCTTTTTATAGTAAATTGAAATATTTTATTCCATTTACAAAAGCAATTATATTTTAAACAATTTTACGTTTGCAATTATCCGCATATTGTATAAGTCATCAATGATATTTAAAAGGGTCCAGAATAATCACTAAGATTATAGGCCTAAGCTCAATTCTTGGTGGCTTAGAACGCTTCTAATTGAAAATTCGTTAATTATTTCGAGACCTTTGTTCACTCCCTTTTTAGACCTGAATTCACACAAATTGAAAGACAATCTTTTAAGATTTCATATTCATTAAAATCATGCAAATATTGGCCTATTGCCGTGATTTTCATATCTCGTTTGACGGCCAGTGAATATTTTTAAAGTATGCAATGAATTAAAAACGTAAATATCATTGGTTTAAATGTAACTTTTTATGTTTAACGTTGTTATTTTAATCAACGGTACATTGATTGTGATAACCAACATTGAGATATGCAATGACCAATTGAAGTAATTTAAATTTTGAAAGGTTTTAATTTCATATCCAGTGGACATTTTTATTATTCACTCATACTTATTAATATTTTTCAGCATTGAACAATTACGCCAACATAATTGAAGGCAAAGAAGTTTATAATATCATTACATCTGTATATATTACATTATAAACTTTTTACGATAAAACGCAAGACTTATAGGAGTTTTACGATTTTTACTAATAGTATGTATGTTGGTTCTTTTACCCATCAAAATTACCACAATCCAATTCAATCTTCACAAACAGATTAAATTTTGTGACTCACGTGGTAGTGTTTTTACTCTGCACAAAGTAACATAGAATATTTATGTACAGCTTTTATCAGCTTTTATTCAGCTTAGCAGAGTTTATTTTTTGTCACATACAAAGCTTCTTTGAAGAAATTCATGTCAGTTATCCAAGCTTTGAATAGCCAAATCAGTTCCGAAGCTTAATTTTATATTGGTTGGAATGTATAGTGAGCAAAACTATTACTGGAAGTGTTTTCTATAACCCAAGATAATTTTATGGCCTAACGCTTTGATCGTCGTAAATCAGACAAAGGGCAGATTTATAGAGATTTTTTTAGAATTTAATTGACTATGCCGATGTTAGTTTTGGTGATTTGTAGGTTGTCTATAGCGAGATAAGCGACCCCTTTGCCAATTGAGACTGATTACAATTGGTACTTAAGCCAATGTCATGTTTCTTCAACGACCTTTGTATCGTTGGGATCGCACAAAAACCGACCAAGTGCCTTTGCGCGAGTTAGAGCGATGTTTAAGAACAAAAGCTGTCATTCGTCTATGACATAATGACAAACTATGTAATATTTGAAATATTAAATACTGAAATAATCACTCGAAAAGATTACTTAATTAATCATAAGTACTAACAAAATGTGTTTTTATTATTTGTAAAATCATAAGAGATTTAGGTATATTTAATATATATTTGAATTTTATTAAAATGATGTTAACTAATTCTACTAATTTTCGCCTTTACTCATTAACAAAAATTTTACTTATTGATTTTTCAAACGATTCAAAAATATCAGTTTTCCTTTTATTTTAAGGTTATAAAAAATACCTAATGCGCCAAATATAATATATTTAGATAAATCATACGAGATAGTCTCAGGATAAGCAGATTTAGAAAAAAAATCTAAATGAATATAGTTTTAAATTTGATTTGTTACAACCTTGTACGATTCCAAATGTTTTGTCACCAACGACCCGGGTTTCGCCTTTCAAGATCTTCAGGCATTCTATCACACGGATGCAACAGAAATTCAAATTTGATATTGACATTCCATCAAGCACCTTCAGTCGATATCATAAATTATAGAATATAGCTTCATTTACCATTAAAATTATGATAGAAGTGATTTTTTTGCATTGTTGTGACACTCTTGTGGTATATTTTCACGCTTTCTTTTATAATTTATACACTTTTATTTGGTTACTTTGGTCTTATTTTCGTTTCCATATAGTCACGTACAAGTGCCGCACGAAAACAATAACATGAAAATTTCCGGCATAACATACTCATTTTTTCAGCATTTCACTTCTTCCGAATGTTCCGAATGTTCCACTGGTTTTATCAATTATTGCAAAATTTCAAGCGGAGATTTATTTTTTTAAAGTCTTCAGTAGTGATAAAACCCAACCATAAATTTAGATGTCTGTTATTATATTGTATTAAGTATATGGTTTGTTTTTTTCATTGACTTTGAGAGCCTTTCTCGTGAACTGATCGTTATGATATTTGGATTCAACCACTCTATTTGGCACTTGAAAAAGGTTAATAGTGACATGTACATACATATATCAAGCTTTTGCTTAATCCCAGAAGTACTTGTGGGCACATAATTGAGATTGGCTTTACGGTTGTAGTAAAAATGTGGACTTACGCTAAACTCTTATATGGGTCGACTAAAGTTACAAACGAAATTGAACTTAGTATGTTTGCATATACACATTAAATAGAAAATAAATAATACTCAATGAAGACAAAATATTGATTAAATTGGCATTAATTTGGTACAACTCCATTATATAACGGTGGAAAAAATAGCAATGTAGAAAAGGTATCTCTTCTGCACAGTACGTACAAACATTGTTATGATCAATTATATCTCTTACAAATTTTGTGGGACTAAAATAAATTGCTATTTTTTCACCGTGTGAAAACAAAACACATTTATTACAATTGTTTCGTCTTAGTGTATCCAGAGGGAAGCTACGTTAAACATCTCAATGATTTATGTAACATCGTTTTATCAAGAACGTATGTATATTCCATTAAATTTACATTTTTTTTACTTATCTTAGTGAATAAATACTGCGGAATTGAGCGCTGCAGTACAAACTAATTTCAAGTTTGTGTATACATTAGACTATATGAGGATATATGCATGTTATTAGTCTACATGCCCTTTATCCATAGATGTTCTGCTGCTTGCCTTGAAAATATCTCAATATTATTTTACGTGATACGTTTATAATAACTTATAAAAATATTAGCAGTAGTGTAATAATTATTATGTAAAGACGATCGAAAATTAATTTCACTGAGTACTGAGCAGTTTTTCTTTTTTTTCGTATCAATAGAAGCTTTCGTGTCGATATATTAATTAGTGAAAAAATATTAAGTTTTAGTAGCTGAGTAAAACATTCAATTAACGTGTACACAATAAACAAAAAATATTTTTTTTTTCAAAATTGAAAGCTCGCAAAATTTCTCTCCTCTTTAACCAAGGACTTCAAAATTAAAAAATACAATCAAAATGTCGTACGATGATTGCCATATTTTTAATTAAAAAAATCTGCCACTGAAGGTTCGTTAATAGCTTTTATTGCTTCTTTTAAAAGCTCTATTGCTTTCTGAAGTTTGAAAAACTTTTAAAAGTTGTACAGTTTTCAAATTTAACCCGAAGTCCTAAGTGCTGGGTGGCTTTGAAAGTTGCGATATGAACCTACACTATGTGGATACTAACTATGCTTGAGATCACATCAATCTTAGGACATTTAATATTTACACAGGGAACGAACATCACAGAATTACTTAAGTTTTGAAAGTTATAGTTAAATCAGCTGTTTTGATTTATTTAAATACAATCAATTTGTGGTTGAGACGCCGACATTTGACGCATCTAACAAACCTGATGCAAGGCATTTATGTCGTTCCAATTATGTCATATGACCAGGCATAATCCACATAAATAAATGGTTGCTAACGTGTGACTGCAGTAAAACCATTTTCGTCTTTATCAATGTTCTTCTTTATGATTTGAATTGAAACCATTTCATTCCATACAAAAAATGTTCTCCCTAAGTGAGATTTAATCAACAATGCTGAACCATCTATAATAGTGTTTCAATATACTTTTTAGAGAAAACTTAGCTATTATTATATTTAGAACTGCAATTGTGATAATGGCATTATTTCATTTACTGTCAGCTTTTAATTGGGGTTAGGGTGTTAGACTGCAAGTAGATGCGAACCTCAATTTTTCAAAAAACAATTGTACAAGACAAAGAGTAATCACTTTTCATTTGTTTACTGTCACTTCCTAGTGGGATGGCGTTAGGTTTTATCGTGAGCATTATCAACTTATCGGTTGATAACTACGTCTGCTTAGTAGCGAGACCATCTATGATCTTGATAATATAAAATTCCGGAAATAGTACACAGCATTGGGTTTTATTATTAAAATAATACACAAAGACTGATATTACAGTAACTCTAAGAATTACGCAAGCTGTACGAACACACAAATTATGATTAAAATCACTTAAATATACTTTGATAATACATAGATGGTAAAAAAATCACATATCAATTCAATTTATTTAATTTTCTTTCCCTATTTTTAATAGCTTAATCTGCATACTAAAAACGAAGAAAAAAGCACGTAAATATTGTCTATAAATGTCTCAATGTGCAAAGTTTACCTCGTCAAGTTTGCAAAGTTTTGAAAAAATATTTATATGTTTTTGGAGATATTGAAAAAATAAATTCCTGTTTTGAAAATAGTAATTATTCCATATTTTTTAAATAAATAATGTGAATATTGATTCATTTTATGGATATCCATGCGTGACTAATCTGACATAGTATTAATTTTATTGTAAATTAAATCCAGTAATACATAATTGCTGAGCTTAGTGATTTATTATTATTAAGAATTTTCGATACTAAATATCCATTAAATTGAATCGAATTCATTTGCGGTCGACGAAACTGCGTGTTTCGGTGTCTCAAAAACACCATGGTTATAAATTGTTGGCAGACAAATAATGCTGACAATAATAAATCGATGAAAGGAAATTATTTGAGATATGATGCGGTTTTCTTCGAGAACTTATATTATTTGTTATCTATGGTTTTCCAATCGACAAACATTTACGTATTTTGCTTGGTAACTTTTAAATGTAAATATTAATTTAACTTAGACCAAGGTTCACGAATATTAATTGAGTTTTTTTTAATTAATTTAATTTATGTTACCAAATTGTTTTTCTGTAACCTGACTGATTGATCATGTATTTTATAATATTGTATTTACAACTGGTTTCAAATCAACTATATTTTTTTTAGAAGGTAATGCTTAGTTAATTTATCAATATTTTTTTTTGTTTTATATTCAAAATAACTATCAATTCAAAATTCAAAAGACAATTTTGAATCTAAATATTCCAAATGCTTTTTTATTATGGAAAATATGCGATATAAATAAGCAATCCACTTTGTATAATATTTACGTTACGGTCATTTACAACGTAAAACTTGTCATTAGGCGAATAAATTTACATATGTAAAAATGATCAAGAAAATTTTACGCGATGAGCTTTAGTGGGTATTATACAGTGGTATCTTACAAATCACCAGAGATGTCGCGGTGTAAAATAATACGTGAATTTTTACAGTCATGCCATCTTGCGGCAACAATAATGAAAGGGAGGTGCTGGGAATTAAATTGGTTTGAATCTGTGGTGAATATTAATAAAAATAATGGAAATGAAAAATGATTGGTATACCGCCAAACTAAGCCAAGCATTACTAAGGATTAACTTATATATGTGTTGTGAATAAATACAATGACAAACGTCCTTACATTTAATGTATATCTATTCATAATATTTTGTTATGTGTTTTTTTATGACTTGGTATACGGCTACAAAGATGTTTTATTCCACAACATACAAAGTTTGCTATAAAAAAAAAATACATCTGTCATAAAAAGTGAAATATTTTTTTATTGATAAATCAATGCAGTGCTAAATTTCATTTGCAAATATAGCATCGATCGAGTTCACGGTACTTAAATTTCAATAAACACCCAGTCATTCTAGGCGGCTTGGTGTCAGATTAAAGGTAAACATTTCTTGTGTCAATAAGAATTGTTAAATACAGTATGGTTCCCAAAATATCAGTATTACAAAAATATTTCTTAGCTCATAATAGACTTTGAATTTTAATTATTAGATATTTAAATTTAAGTGGTCTTTAACATTTTATTTGCAAACTTTTCTTATTAAGGTATATTTTGTTTCATTTATTAAAAATATACATATATTACAATTTTCCTTTAAATTATTTTTTTATTTCTTCAACAATGTTTTTTGTAAACATATTAATTATTACTTCTCAGTTTTTATTACTTTGTATCGTCTCAGATGATAATGCTAGCGATAAGCGAAACCGGTCCTGATCTCTACATTGTAAAATTGTGTAAATAGCCTCCTTTGGGTCAGTAACCTGTCAACCATGAAGTGATAATTAATACCTAATGGTTGATCATTTTGTGAAATTTTCGCTTAGATTCCCAGATTCACATTCTGTTTCAAAGTATTTTACTGACGCGTAATCTATCTTTTTATTAATTAATATTTATATAACTAATAAATCTTCATTTAACGATATATAGAAAATCTTTTCCTGTAAAATTTTCAATAATGAATATGAGTTTTTGAAATGGAATACGCCGGTTGAAATTATCTATGAAAACAATTAAATTATTTTGACTATTCTAAGAGGCTTGGCTATCGCACTCGTAATGTTCAGCTATCGACAAAAGCTTTCAGACCACTTTTGAAAATCTTGGTGATTTGCCCACCGAATGTTTTGTATGGAATAATTTACGATACCTGAGAAAAATATCAAAGGAATTTTTATTGCTTAAAAAGAAATTGTTGGAGCGGAGCTATCATTACATAAAATTATTTTTTTCTTAGTCTGCTACCACAAAGTGGTATATCTACAGAAATTATTATTTTGAAAAAGAAAACAATATTATATATGTCACAGATCACAATAATATATGCCATCTTTATTACCGAAAAAATCCCGGATTAGTTTTGTTATTTCGTTGGATTAAATATCAATTAAAGAATCGACAGCTTCTTATATTTTTTTTGTAAATATGTATTGAAATTTTTTTAATTTACAAAAAAATATGCACACATGATTGTCCAGTGGCATTACAATAAAATTACAAGTCGTTCCAAACTGGCAACAGTATTCGATTTTACGTTCGGAAAATTCTTAGTACAAAAACATACGTGTGAATTTGTACTTCATTTTGCATGTAAATAAAACATTTACTATTTATTTTATAACATATTATGGCTTTATTTATTAAATATATAACTTGAAATTATCCTATGTTATTCTTTCTAATTTGGTATTTTCACGCTGAACGAAATTGATTTTGGCCAATGAATGTGCATTTCATTACAATACATAATTTCGTTTATATACGTCCATATAAAAAATCTGCTGTATAAAAGATGAATATTAAACCTCTGTAATCATCGAAATATACCATCACAGCCAAGTATTTTTTATTAGTGATTGTATGATCGTATTCGTTTCTTTTTTCACAATAAATATTTTGCGTATACAGAAGGGATAGAGAGCGTCATATTGGTCCCCTGGTGATACTGAGTAATCATGAATTTCGTGATTGATAGGTTGGTCAGAGATACAAGAGAAAAGAAGAAAGGAGTTTATTTATTTCTGTTCGTTCTGCAAACCAATGACGTAATGTTTGTGAATATAACAATGGTCTTACGCGTATTGAAATGAATAATACACAAAAACAAAATTACCCAGCCTTTCTTTCTGGCCTAAGTTTTTGAATTTAGTGACACACCACTGTTTGTTGAAAATGTATAGAATGACACTGAAATGAAGGCTACATAAAAATGTGTAATTTTCAAACATATTATAAAAAAACAATTTTTAAGGACAGAAATAAAATTGTTAATCATCAAACAAAACTTAAGGCATATACGCATGAATAATTAAAAAAATGAAAAGGGATAAGATAAATAATCAACTTGTGGCTGTAGGAATTAATTTTAAGTAATATTATTGTGAAATTATAATCAAATAATCTCATACATTCATTGAAAGATAATGAATTCATTTTTTTAAATTGTTTATTACGAATTTATTTTCTCTCACAAGTTAAAAAGATGATCATACTCCTTCCGGCTACAGTTAATTAAATTTTAAAAACACTTTATTTAACACGGACAATATAAAATATTATACAAGAATATGGTTTTATTTAACGCTCACATGTTTTATTTAGGTTTTTGATAATTTGAACGACAAAATCTGAACCTGATTCATATCAATATACAGGGTGTTTGTCGGG
This sequence comes from Himalopsyche japonica, assembly GCA_028555115.1. Taxonomy (NCBI): domain Eukaryota; kingdom Metazoa; phylum Arthropoda; class Insecta; order Trichoptera; family Rhyacophilidae; genus Himalopsyche; species Himalopsyche japonica. The sequence goes on from JAHFWJ010000015.1 coordinate 3,473,525, forward strand.
AAAGCTTTTTATGTCATTAAAAATAACTTTATGTAAAATAAAAATATTAAGTTTAAATGTTGATAACCGATTATTAAATTATAAAATACCTTTTCTGGGAAGCAGATTTCTCAGCAATGTTAATTTAACATTGGATGAATGTGAAGTTGCATCGTATTGTTGGAATCACATATTCATTAAGTCTAAAGCATCCAATTATGATGTCAAAAAGTTATCAATCATTTTATAATAATGTTGCCGTAATGCCATGTTCTCTTTCTGAAAAAAAATGGTTATTGATTCTTCCAGTTCATAAAGAGCATCACACTTTTGATTAATTTGACGTTGACTGATTATTTGATTATTAACCAATTATTTTGTTTATGAAAAAGGGCGTCATCATTCATTATGATTTTTTTATGAATATTAAGAATATTATCAGCAGTAACATATCATTGACATATGTTAGGCTCATAAATGATCTTACAGAAGAACTTCTCGTGACAGTTGAATTTAATATGAGAACACGCGCATTTTGCATAATTCCACACAAAGTTGTTGGATTTTCTTGACCACGGTTTTTAATTGAGGTTGATGAATTGTTTTGAACACTTTTTTAGACATCGACAATGTTTTCAACTAATTTTCTCATGCTTTCATGGCCTGGATGCCTAATGTCCTGTCCTCGCTCTTCTAAAGTATTCACTTTGCGATAAATTGTAGGTTTTTGTGCCACATTATCTATACCAACAAAATTACGTATTTTTTAACTATTACCATAATTGATACTTGATTGCTCAATTTTTTTATCGATTTCTTTACACATTGGCTTATCAAATAATTATCCATAATAAATTGGTCACGTATATACTTCACAACAGCCAACTGAACTGTTAAAATTACCACAATTGCAATCAAGCAAAGTAACAAACCTTCCCGGTGAACACTTTGCACTTGGTAGAATTATCGAATATATTCTATATACAATAAATTAAATATATGGAAACTTGCAAATATTTTTACTGTATATAAAATTAATATTTTCATCATATGTAAAAAAAGACATTTATCTAGTCGCAAATGCAAATAGTATCAATCCAATTTCCATAAACCGCGTATAATATAGGAGAGTGTACAAGTAAAATTAGGAAATCAACAGTTTTGGCAGAAGTAAAAAGAGAATCATTTCTTTGAATAGTTAGAAACATATTTATTTGAATAAAGGAACCAAAGTTTTAATAATAATTTCAATGTGATAGTCTAACATAGCGCTTTCCTTGGTTTAGAGATGTTTCATTAAAAAATTATATATCTATTACAGTAGAACCTCACAGGTTAGTGTTCTTCTTAACGAATACAGGAGTTATTATTATTATATAGTTGGTTTCTTTGCTCAAAGCTATTTCCGGAAATTGTTTTATTGTATTAATAAAGGTTATCGCTCATTTGTCTTCAACTATCCCGAGACTAATCTTTCTCAACTCGTGTAGATAACTTATTGAGTTTGAAAAGTACGCAGTCACGGAGAAGACGGAGACGTGATTCGCGTTTATCTGGTCATGAAGTTCGAATAACATCAACTTGGTTATTTCTTCGAAACGAGCCGATGTGTTACTTTTCTTTACATTTAAGATATACGAAGCAACTACATTAAATACTTTCCTCAACAAAGATAACGTCGCGAGCGAACGGTTTGTACATAATAATATCTGTAAATTTTCGACACGTAAAAATATCTTTTCCGGGAAATATTTTCTGTATTTAGAATTTTCATAAAATTTTTAAGTTAAATTGGCAATCATTTTTATTTCATTGTACGCATAACGTTGATAAGTTATGAATGGTATATATATTATGTATAAATTCAACATTTCATGATTTTGAAAAAAAGTTCAAATATACTTGAAAACTCTTTTGAAAATAAGTACAACGACTTATGAAAGTTATTTAGATTTTTGTAGTATATATCTTATTCTTAACAAATTTAAAATTTTGATATTTCAACTTAAAAATGAACATAGGAAAGCAAAATGATTCTCCATAGGTAACCACCCTTTTTGGGGATTTATAAACTAATTATCAATTCGCTATTTTTTTTTCTATAAGTGTTCATGTAAGCTTACATTTTATTATTGATTTTGATATTTATCAGTATATGTTATATTTCTAAGGAAGTGGGTTGTATGTTAACAAAACCATTCAATCATTTGGATTCCATGATGGTTTCAGGGACGTCTTTAGTTATTTTAAAATTAAACTGAATCGATGATACAATACGTTGTAAAGAAGATGTGCACATCGTGAGGGTAAAATCCAGTAGCGGATTTAAGATGTAGCTTGTATAATAATTATTATGATACCTTTTGAAAGCTGCTTTTTACAGTATCCGATATTTTCACTATTATTTTCCATTAAAGTATCTTTTGGCTACACGATCAAAGGAAAGGATTTTTCATTCCGTTTGCTCAGAAATTGAAGATCAATAAAATAAATCCATGTTACCATTCATATAGAGAGTTATATGGTATCTGTAAGAAATGAAATGAGGATGCTTTATTGCAAAGGTATTTTGGTAGTGCTCGAGTCGTAAAAAGGCGAAGTATAAAACTGGGAGCTTTTTAGGCGTTTCTCCAACACTTGACCGTTGACTTATAATAGATGGCGTATAAGAGTCATGGGTCATATTTCCTAGAAGAGATTAGATAAAATACATTTAGTAATATGAAAACATATGGCCTCGAAAATTTTAACGCTCAATATACCCCGATATTGATGAAAATATAGATACATTTGATACAAAAACAACATTCAAAAGTGAGCGTTAATTTTTTACCATCAAACAATGGTCGATTGGAATAGTACGGTTGACTCATTTACGACTTGTACTCAAATATGTAAATGAAATAATATTTAAATATTGGCAAAATTATAAATAATTTGATGAGTAAAATGACAATAACCATAGATGTATTAGACCTTGAAAGGAAAAAATCGATCCGCATTTTCATATAATCTAATCAAAAAGTTGTATACAAAATTCATATTTCACACAAAATATAAAGAAACATTAAAAAAAAAAAAAGAAGATTTTTATTAGACTCCAGCTCATTAAACAGTTCAATCAAAAATCAATCGCTGATATTTCGAATTTTATTTACGGTAATATTATATTACATTTATTTTTGTTCAATGATTGCTATCGTAGGAACCATTAATACGATATTATATTCAATATAATTTATATAACAACAATTATTAAGCATATAAAAATGAATTCTTTAAAATGTTTTCCGTATTCATTTTCGATCGGCTATATTTAAATTTTATATTTCACAAAACGTTACAAAAAAATAAGCATTCTATATCACTTTGTTAGAATTAAACTATACAAAAGACCACACATCATTTTTCCAATCAATATTTCAGGATCGACTCGAAAGAGTTATTAAAATTGTATGTTTATAAATTGTAAACGCTTGGGTAGCATTTTGATGCTTTGTTTGAGCGGTTGAGGTCCAGATTGTGGCTTAAATTTTTCAGAGACGTGCAAAGCGTTTTTGATTTGTAACTAATTGTGATTATTTATTTTGTTTAAAATTAATTATTAAGCATATGCTTTCCTATCCGCTAAGAAAAATATTACTTACTCCATTATATAATTTCTTGTATGAAGTTTCGTCCGAAAATGTATCTTCACCACATCCCTGATCGATTACTAAGATAAGCAATTATTCATTATTATGCTTATTTTATTCGTTGAGTGATGTCTATAAAAATAAAAGGTTTATCTGCTACCTTTGTCATACTGATGTATGATTGGCGGCTTTACTATTTATGGAGAACATTTAATATTTGATATAAGATGGTTCCCTATTTTGAGAACAAAATAAAGTCATCTATTATACAGGGCGGTATGAAGTCTTACTATAATTTGTAGCCAAGAATTAAATATAGTGAGTTAATAAAACAATATTTGTTATTGATTTTAATTAAGACACCACCTAATTGTATAAGAGATAAAACGATAGCATGCACTACTACCATAGAAAAAAACATCGAACATTATGATGTTAATTTCAATGTATCGAATACTCATACGAACAAATTAATGTGAAGAAAAATATCTTCAATAAAATGCAGTGCTTAATTTTAGAAAAAGATTCCTTTGAATCTATTCAATTATTGTCTAAAAAGTTTAAAATTTTTAAAGCTTCTTTCTTTTTTATCTGAATACATATGCGATTATATAATTGTGGTATGTCACTTACTTAGCTTTCAATATCAAGATTACACTTATATCCATAAGCTTCTAATTCTTTCTAATTTAACTTTCATAGTGAATTTTATTTCGTAGTATAATACCAAAATATGTAGTTTCTCTACAAAAAATTGTCACACTTAAATCACCTATTGGCTTATTGTTTTGTTATCTTATTGAAGACAGGATCTGATCAAGAAAAAAGTACTTTAAATCTATTGCCATTAATTTCTAGTAGCGGTAAGTATTTTTTTTATATTGTGATATAATACTATTATAATCAGTGTTTATTAAAACAGCATGCATATCTTTAAATATCGTTGAATTTTTTTTTGGTATTGTTTGTATTAATTAAAATAGATAATACGTCGATCATTCGGTGTTACATTTTAATTTTATGTTATGCTATTCCACCGTATCCGGTGGTTATATTGAATAGACGTGATAAAAGAAAAGAAAACCTTGACTAATAACCCTAGAAAACGTACTAAATTTTACTTATCTCTGCTTTTATAGCATTGCGTGAAAAAAATCACAAGTCTATTTCGTAACAAGGCTTACGCTCTCTTTTACTGGTGTGCTTTGTTCATATTGTGTCCATAGGTGAACGTATGTCATGTCCCTAAAGGAAATCCCAACACTATTATGAGAAGAGCGAGGGTACTGGACCGAAAAGCACTTCGTCTATTGGGAGTGTGAGTGTGTTAAGAGGAATTGAGTTAATAATGAGTTACACATGGACGGATTTCTTGTCATTTAGCTCAACGAACCCACTCCTCAACAACCGGAAATTCTTTGTAGATAGTAAAAAGAAAGAAAGCGTTAAGATAACTACCGAAGATCACGAAGTGACATTTACACGTGTCGATTACCACACTGAGGACTTAGGTTCATTTAAAAATACTCTCTTTCATACGCGTATCTTCTTTATCAACATGCCCTTATAGGTACATGGAATTGTATGTTTCATAGTTATAAAAATATTTCAATGATTTCATTGAAATTAAAAATACTGACAGTTAATGAGATAAATATCTATATATTTTAACAAAACATACCACCTGAAAATTTCAAAAGTGTATGTATAAATGAAATGTCAAAGAGTTTGACTACTGAAAGAAGTCTGCCAGTATTGTTTATGTACCTTTTGTCCATTTTCTTTATTCAGAGTATAAGAAAAAACCATCAATGAGTTATCTTTGGGGAATATTTATCACTCCGGAGTGAATTGTATGTCCTATATCTATCCATATATTATATTAAAAAATATCTAGACACTTATTCATCATGAAATTCAATGCAGCCGTTCAATGAAATATTTCACACATTTTTGTTATCAGATTGAAATAGATAGATAGATGAACCCAGCGTCATAGGAAAGCGTTACTTTAGTTTTTATATATTTTTATATATTTTTATACAAGTGTTACTTTAGTTCATGTAAAAAACAATTATGGTTTTATCGTTTACTTCCTACGGGTCAACTATCATTAAAATATAATTGGGGGTTCTTTTTAAGAAATACCTACTTATTGAAATATGTAGTTGATTATTATTTATTGTAAAGCCTTTTAAGAATGATTCATTAACAAGATCGTCAATGAAAATCATCATAAGCAATTGTGTTGATTATTATTATTAAATTTGTTTTAGATGTAAATTACTGCTCGCCTTGGGATGAGTGTTTCCTGTAATTAATATCTTTGGTATAAAGCCGACGCAAACTGTTTATTTTACGTCAGTTCTGTTGCATCCATGTGATAGAATGCCTGAAGATGTCGAAATGCGATACCCGGATCATTAGTGACAAAACATGTGGAATCTTACAAAGTTGTAATAATTCAAATTCCATTCAATTTCCTAGTAAATGCAAAAGATTTGATTTTATTACAGATTAAATATCTTATAATCACATATCAACACATAGTAAATTATAAATAATAATAATGTTCGTTGATTATTCATTTCGTTTCAGTAACAAAAAACAGAATATTATGAACTTTATTCTCACAACAATCTAGCTAGAAGCATTTGATTGATTGATAAATAAATGGTCAAAAATCAATCAAAATAATTTTGAAATACAGAACAACACTATGAAAATACAAGTGATTCAACAAAAATTTACCGTATAAATTTTAGCTACAAAAACACAAAAATCGTATCTTAGCAATTGCTTTTGTTTTCCTATAGTCGAAAGTCGCTTAATTGTGTTGCTGACTTTTATACACCTACTTCTAAAGTGAAAAACCAAAGCGAAAGTAAAATCAAAAATTGTTTAATTGAAATACGAAATCAGCGAATAGAGGGAGTTAGTATAATTCTTTTCTTAAGCAATAAATTTCTGCTACATTTTCTTTGTCTCGTAAATAATGACGTAAAACGTAATCGAATTTTCCAAATACGCACAAATCTGGCCATATGAGTTAATTCGTGATATATGAGTGATGATAATTTTTTTTTGAATTAATTACAAACACTTTAAAAGATATTATTAAAAAAAATTTATATCTACTTTTAATATATATCGTCGATTTTTTTCGAAGTTAGGTAAATTTTTATCCAAAATGTTTATGTTTCATTATTTTTAATACAACGAATACATCTTTGAGTAATATTTAATGAGCACAACAACACATTTAACACTTTGATTTTACGAAGAAAATTTATGATTGAGTGAATTAGTTGCAAAAAACTTTGACGTTTTGATTGAAATCGGCAGAAAAGTTTTTTAAAAAATAAAAATCAAAACTTTACAAAGAAAATCAAAGTAGTGTCTGTGATCAAACGGGTGATATATATAATATGAAGTATGTTAAACTTGAAATTTTTTAAACTGTACAATTATTTTAATAAAGATATTCTTATTAACGTTGTACAATTTCCATAAAATAATAGTTAGTCACTGTCAAATCTGTAAAAAAACCTCCACATCTTAGTTCCAAATAATAAATTGAATTATATATCTGAATATAATATCAGATGGAATTGCAAAAATTTTAACAATTCAAATCTGATTTTGACATTCCATCAAGCCCAACCAATCGATTTCATAAATTATGTACATATATATATATTACGCCAAGTAAAGTACAAAGGCACAGGAAACAATTAAAAAAATAAGTTTTGTTTTCGATGTGTTGAAGGTGTCCAACATTCCATCCCCGAATTATTTCAGAATGCTAAAGTTTATTTGAAAACAATTACCTTAACAACAGGGCGATTCACTTATATGATACATTTATCTTTATACATTTTATTGGCGGTATTTTTTCGATATGAATCGGCGATCATTCGTTATGAATTTTATTATTTGCTGCGTAATCTTTAAAATAGATAGATTTACAATGTGTTCCTATAATAATAAACGACCTCTATTTTTCTAATAAATCACTCCTTATATAAAATTGTATTTATGTTTGAGTTGTGCAACATTATGCGTAAATTAATAAATCATTCAATACGTGGTGATTATCGAATATACGGAGATGGTGTAAGACAACGATCTATATAAAGAATATAACATAAATATTTCGTTAGACTCGGGCAGAGATTGAAATAATTTATTTTTGTAATGCTTCTTTGCTAGTTAATAATCGAAATTAATATAGATTTTGTATTCAAAATATTCATAGTATTCATATTTTTGCCATTATTACCCACATATTTTAAATAATAAAAACACATTTTTTTAGTACTTATTTCCACAATACATTTTTTGATCACGACCGGTTTCGCTCATCGCGATGAGCGAAACCGGTCCTGATCAAAAAATGTATTGTGGAAATAAGTACTAAAAAAATGTGTTTTTATTATTTAAAATATCATGCCTTTCCATCAAGAAGTGACAGTTAACACCTTAAAAGTGATTACCCACATACATAGTCAATAAATATTTTTGTGGGTTAGATTGAATTTTTATTATTCTGTAAGATTGAATCTAAGTAAAGGACTGTAAAACTAGGTATTTATGTACAATTTTCATTTAAATTTACAAGAATTTACATGTGATAAGTAGCACATGTTAATTTATTCTAAACACAAACAAATGTATTTGATAATGATGATTGATATTTTTGCACCCAAACTAAAACTATTTAATAAAATGCATGCTCAACACTTTTCTTCCAAAACCTCTAAATTATCAAACAAAGAGATGCTGTTTTACTGAACAGTTTGATGTAAAGTCTACCTATTTTTTAGATTAAAATAATGTGGTGTATATATTAAAAGTTAAGTATATGAGATGTAATTTTTAGAATTGATGGATGACTGTTAGAAAAATATAAACAACACAAACATTCATTCTGTTTTATACATCACCACAATACAATCGAAAAAATAATGTACACTCATTCTTCGTTAACCATGATACTTGCTGAACATAAATTCGCTTTAACACTGTTCTCGTTTTATTGAGAAAATAGAATTAAAAATATCCGCTGGTGTAGATTATACGGAGGAAAATCATACATCAATTATTAGTCAAACTTCAGAATTTGTAATCGTGTATTATGTGATAGTTGCTTTATAATAACTGATTTAGAAAAATCAAATCGAACCGAAAACACAATATTTTTTTACATAAGCATTCTTTTGTGAAATCACTATTTCTCACAAGAAATATAATGATTGAGCTGTCAATGAAGATGAAATTGATAAATTACTAGGTAAAAAATTATAATAGGAGAAATTCGGTTAATATAGCTTAACACTATGTCCAATGAACATCAAAAGCGCTACCAAATATTAATTCATATTTTTTATTTTAGAACTTCAAATGACCCGAAAATGTTTCCATTATATAACCGAAAAATTACAATGAAAATGATAATTGTAAGCAGATAACATTCCACTTGTGTTAAAAAAATCGTAAAACATATTTTTAATACTATTTTTTTTGAGGAAATAATCTATCACATGTTTTATACAAAATAACAAACATTTTCATAACCCTTTTAGACTTTCCAAGCACGATTTCTTTTAACACGGTGACCTAGCAGAACCAATATTTCGTACTGAACAAGAGCAGGGAGGAATCAATAAATAAGACCCCAGAAAACATGTTTGAAAACCCATGACCGTTAATCACGAGATAGCAAGAAAACGTTTGCTCAGTTATAAAATAAAATATCCGGTTATTCAATACAAAATTTCATCAATAGTCTAAATATTTTTAAACCATGAAAAAAAGTTCTGCATTTGAATGGTGTAAACCGTAATCATTAATCACTCAATAAATTTCTCCTGAGTACAGTAACGGAAAATAAAACGCTCTGGAAAATAAAAAAGACATCAATGTTTTTTAAAATGTTTCAAAATAACAAAACGTAAATTATCCAATACATACGTGAAAACGTGATACTGTTTGTGACATTAAATACATGTTGCCTTAGGCCAATCAACATAATTGTGAAAAGAATAAAACAAATACGAATTTCTGTTTATAAAATGTGAATAGCAGCTGTCATTGTATTGATTTTTTTAATTGAACATTTGTAATAATGTACACACAATTTAGATAAAAACATTATAAAAAAATCCGTATATTGATTTATATGACACGAGAAAATTAAGAACAAAGTTATTTTCATCTGTACGCAGCATTGTAGTATGTGAAAATTATTTTGACTAATTGGTCTCCGTATAAAAGTTTGAAAGCCAAAAGGGCGTACCACACATTTAAGCGAACTTACCATAGAGACATTGGCAAAAGAATATTCACAAAATGGTAATAAGTTTTCAATTTTGACGCTGAATAATGTTTTTTTATAATTAATATAGAATTAAACATTAACCATAAAATTGAGTCTCTCGATATGAAAACAGATTTATAAGATAAATCAATATAAATGAAAACCAACTCACAAATATCTGACTGACATCATACGAATTTCATATACATATGTCACAAAACATATTATTTTTCGTTTCGTACTCTATAAAAGCTTCCAATTGTACTTTACGCCGTTTTGGCTCTCACTTGGATGTTTTGACATATCAGTTTTCACTTGTACCTTAATGACGCTAAGTGAGTGATCTGTAACGTTGACGAGAGACTGACTTGCCTACATATTTTTACATTGTATTACTAAATTGCGCAAACGAAGCATTTAATATGATTTAATGTTTCCTTTATAAATTTGATCACATACGCTTCACATGAAAAATGTTTTGGATATTTTTTTGTTACTTTTTACTTATCAAGGAAATTACTTTAAAATAAGCAGAATTAGGCTTGGGAAAACACAGTTAGAAATTTAAGATACAAAATTTTATACAAAAGTGGTAATGACCAACCTTAGATAGTGATTTTAAATAGATAATGGATAAAAAATATTGTACACGGTTTTTAATCCAATTAGAAAAATTATATTTTTTACGACATTCATACAACATCGATCTCTAGGACAACAAATCTCTATTTCAGTCAAGTTGATTCTAGTATGTTCTCATATTGTTTTTATTAATATCACAGGCTAAATATCAATAAGTGATTTGACTAATTATAACTTAATCACACGCAACAACGTCATCTATTTATATTAGTCGTGTAGCAAAAAAATATAATGGATTCGACCTGCGTAGAGCACGGCTGAGTGGATATGATTTTATTTAATATTCAAATCATTTCTATATTTAAAAAAATATCTGCATTGTCAAATAAAGCTTGTTAAAATGTTTAACCGATCTTTTTGATCAAAACTTGTAACAATTGAAATTTTTCAAATTAACAAAATGATAGCAACATTTTATTCCAGAATTCCATTATTTATTGCTTGATTTTGACAAATTTTTTACACATATCTGATTATTGAATATTAATTATAGCCAGAGTTAAATAAAAACTTTAAAAAAAGAATATCTTACATAACCGCAGATTAGTATTCAAATAAAATAATATAAACATAATGTTATTTATGTAACTTCAATAAAAAATTGCTTACTTTTGATAAATATTCGTACAGTCGTATTGAAGTTTTTTTTAAATAATTGGCTTTATATAAGTAAAACGTTTACCCACATAAAATATTGTAACGCTTTTGGAAATTGGTTAACTGTAGACGTTCGTGTCTACATTTGACTGAGTCTATATCAATATGCCAGTCACTATTCGGGGAGGTCTGGAAAAACACTTTCGCTTTTTCCAGGCTAGCGCAGATATTTACCAATCGCATATCACATATCATACAATCAAATTAGTAAACCTATCCCTGTTGCTATCTCATCATTGTTGATAAAATTATTGATCTATTACATCGTAATAATCGATGAAAATATGCAAATTTAAATGTTTGTGGTATTGATATGTCATGAAGTACTATCGAGCTACATTTGATATAATTAACACATTTTCTTGATCGCTTTACCCACGTCGTTATGTAAATTATTGTGAAGCTTATTTTGCGAAAAGTTTCAATTGTCTATAAAAAAATCATTTGTACTCTTCTGAGACGACCGTAAAAATTGCGGTAATTTAAGAAATATAAAAATCTCTTTTAATGTTTGAGTTGTCACTATTTGGTGGGAAGGCATCATATTTTAAAACCTAAAAAACCATTTTTAGTCTGTAGATAATGCTTGCGGTGAGCGAATCCGTTCATAATATTTATATCATTAAATTAATCCAAACTCATTTATTACTGTGTTTTATTTATATAATCTATTGAGAAACTGACTATTGATAATGAATTAGTTATTTTAATTTGAACTCTCTACAAATCAACATAACGTGAATTCAAACTAAAACTAAATATGCACAATTTTATCATGAGTTGGTTTAATGCTATATTTTCTCTTTATTTTAATATTTAACACGTTGCACAACATACAACATGTGAAAAATTTAATTTTGCAAATTTCTCGTTTTCATGCCAAAATAATAAAAGTGCAAGCGTTTTGGGCGTTGTCTGTTAAGTCACGTGTGGTGCGGCACTGTATATGAAAAAAATCTCCTAAGCGATTCAGATGATCCGATTCTTGTTCGATATTTTAAATATAGCTTAATGGATTTCATTTCAATTGCCGAGTATAAGTTTCTACTAGTGTACGATTCGTGTAATTTGGTTGAACTGACACGTTGAGAAGGCGATATTTTTTATATATGATATAGACTATTTTTTTTAATTATCGATAGAAAAAAGGTTTTTTGTTGAGTATTACATAGCAATATATGCGCTAAGCAATAATGTTAATTTTAATTTACCACAGTTGTGTCGTATAGAAATTAAAACTCGAAATAGGCTTAAGATGAAGAATACAAAACACGAAATACTCTTCTTTATAATAAAAACCTCAGACTAAGAGGCAGTGTGAAAAAATAATATTGATTTATCATATTTATATAATTTTACGATATACGCTCTAGGAAAAATGATTCCGCGATATTTATATGGCTATTTTAGATTATATCCACAAAAATATGTTCGACGCCTTTCTGAAGACGTGATATTGACAACTTTATGTTGTTTTATTTCAAAATAAAGCTATATATTGTCAAACTATTTCTGCAGTATTTTATTGGACAAAATGAAAAAATAGCATAATGAAAATTTTCACATTGATTGAAAATCGAAATTTAAAAATATTTTAGCGTGTTCGCATTGGAATAAAAATAGTATTAGACAAAGGGCTATGTATCAATTGACAAATTAATTTAAATTTTCAAATCACTTTTTGTTATCAATTGTACGTTACCAAATACTCCAAGCCTTAAAAAAATATTTAACTGTTTTCGTACGATCAAATATATAATTTTTGATCAATTAAAAATGAAATTCTGTAGCCATGCGACCTAATGCAGCACTTTCATATTTATGCATCAAAAAGTATTTTCTGTTAGTAATTTTAACTAACGAAGAAAATCACCAAGGTACAATTATACTTTCATCTCGGCAATGCATTGTAAAAAAAGATAACCAGGTTCGCCTGCAAAACATACCGCCCCAGAAGGGGCAGAAATTTTCAAAGTAATATTGTTTGTAAAATTTTATTCAACCAGTAATGTGCAAACTTTGCTCCGGTCTCAAAATATTTTTTTATTAAAATACTTCAATTAAATTATTTTACAAAACGATAAATTGAAATATGTATGACAATAAATTTCATTTACAATTTTATTATTGCAAGTAAAACAATTCTTTCTTTTTAGCGTATTATAACTTCTGCCATTTAATAAAAATTATATAACACAAAACATAAATAGAAAATCATTGTGGTTGCATAAAAATCTATTATTTACAATACTTAAAAGAATTTTATTATAATCCCTCACAATTGATCCATTAGCTCAACCTCAATAATTAAGTTCAATTTGTACAGGAATAGCAAAATCATTTACATCAATATTATCACTGAAAACAACATGCTTCGCGTTGTACATGGTGAAGCACTTACGTCGAACAGGCTTGAGATAATATTATTACTAGTGCCTGAAAATGGGTGGAAGACAAAATTGATCAAACAATTAAAAGCTCGGAAATATTTAATGGAACAGTGAGATGAAAAAAAAATAAAAGTTTTAATTTGAATTAAATATGAGAAGAGTCTTATTTTAGCTATCGAATGAGGCGAAAAGGCTCATGAGTGTCAAAACATGTGAAAGTTTTTAAAGTTTGTGAGGTATATCCTTTTTATTACATATTTTTAAATTACACCCAGTATGCGATATGCATTCGGGCTCAAATTATTATGTCTGTCTCGTTTTTGAAGAATATTTTAGCACATATTTAAATAATGACATCGTTTCTTTGTAAGTAAAAAATGGTAAACGAAGTTTTAACATGATTTCAAATGCTGAAAGTAACGGAATAATAAGTAATTAGTCAATTAAAATTAATGCATTTTCTTTTATCACAGTTCGGACACGTTCATTATTTTTATACCTGGCACAAATTTCTCGCAAAACTACGAACCATTAATTGTTATAATATTACTTGCAAAGTAAAGTAAGGAACTTTGATAAGTTTGGCAACACGTTAACTGAACGTAGCGGGGTACACCAAGCCAGGAATTGACCCATTTGCCTGTAGATAAGAGGAACGACCCACATTGTGTGGAGCGGTCGGGAACGCAATGTCAGTGCCTAATTAACCACCCTCTTTACCAGTAGCGTATCAGATATTTTAATATTTAAGAATTATTATAAGCATCATTTTATATGGTGACTTTTTATCGATAGATTTTTTCCAATATTTTTTTATTTGGAATAAATGCCAAGCACAAATCATTTTTGGTTATGAGACGCTGCCAATATATCTAGCAAACAATAATTAACGATCTTTGTCGAGAAAATTTCCTTATAATCATAACTTTGCTACCCAAATTAATGTTATTAACAATATAAAATTTACTTTGGTTGCTTCAAATTTGCTCGTGAAATAAAATTGATCTAAATGGTTTATTCTTGGCAGAAAGACAAAACTTTTAAAATACAGAAAAAAAGATCTGTTATTATAATATATTTCATGGTTGTTTTCAATTAATTCTTAATTTCATTGATTGCAATTTTCAAAGCCTTTGGTCATCATTCGTCTTAATATCCATTTTGTAAAATAATCCCGATAGAAAGACTACTTATGCACGTCTACAAATTGTTATCATAATTATTGCGTAGAGGTTAGTTTAATGAAACCGTTACAAACACTAGTGTTTTAAATAAAAGTCACTAACTCCATATAAAAGCAAAAAATGGTTTAAGTTGATATCCAACCGATTATTTGACGTATAATATTATTAGTTAGTATGAAACTATAATAGCATTTCAGTGGAAGTATAAAAAAATTCCATTTAAAGCTTCTAATTTTATTACTTCATCTAATTAACGTAGCCTTAATGCGAACGCCTTTTCGTTTGACAGATAATTTTGTCGACTCCTTTCAACTCTCGTTTCAAGGCATCTAATGGATCGACAAAACTTAATCCACCTTTATTGGATTCGTTTTCAGAGAGATTGGGGGCGATCCAAGGAATTAGGGAAAGTGAATTAACGATATATTTAACAGAAATGAAAAATTACTAATAACGTCACTGATTAAATCAATTTACCGTATTGTACCGCATAATCTTCGTCATTTTTTTATTATGTTATTTTTAAATAACGTTTCTATAAACAATATTTATTTCAATATGCAAATGGTTTTAAAAGCTAAAAATAATTTCTTAAGAACATTGCTGATGATTTGCTAAATATAATATCAAATTGAAAAGAAATTTAAATAAAAATTAGTGATTTCATTCAATCAGTCATTAAATATTGAAAGTTGATAGGTGTCAGAGGATGGAGATTAATGAATTTGAATAGCTAAAATAAATCTATGAATAACTATAAAATCATTCAACTTCAATGAACACGTACAAATCTGATAGAATAATGACTTAATTGACATCTAAGTAATAGAAAATCGTGTATATTTTGAACAATTACCAATATAAAATAAATGTTAAAACACAATATTTAGTTATGCACCAGAGTCAAGCTCGATTCAATAAAATTGAGTTATTTTCATTGGGAAATAAATCAACGAACCAAATAATTGGACATTGGGCAAAATTAAACTTCTCAATATTTAATCGTATGTAAAAATCGATCGATGAATTCTGATCCCATTTTGATATGTTACATATAACCAGTAAGCATCAGTTAACCACATTGCTAATTTGTAAAAATACCAAATGAATTCATTCACACGCATTGCTCAGCTTTGAAATATCACGCTTTTGTTGAATATGTTATACTAAATATTTATTGGACATGGAAATTGTATTTTTTGAATCGTTGGTATATCTGTCGTTGGTTTCGAGAGATTATTTAAAATATTAGAATTTTCTGAGAGATTCGGTTTCACTGAATATAACATATTTATAGCAATTTTTTTTTTGTGGTATGTGTCATTATTTTGTTATATAAAATCTACAATATATAATGCTATTGTATTGGTTGATTATCTCGGTGATTTCGATTTCTTGGATTCTACATAATTTTGGATGCTAGTAAGTTTCTTTAATGATATAATATGTTTTTTAATTTAAGCAAATAAGAAATATATACATAATCTATTAATCAATTTATTATCTATCAATTTGCGTAGCAAAATCCTAATAATACGTCTTTAACACAGAGAAGCTCCAAATATTTTTTGTAATTACTTTAAAATGTTTATTTTTTTTTAATTCTTCATAAGAAAATGCATTTTATGTAAACAAATAAAGTATTATACAATATTTATTCAGTCGACTATGCTCGCGATGAGTGATACTGTTTATTTTCTTTAAATTATAAAATTACTGAAATGATTCAAAACATTAAGTTTTTTCTTTGCAGATCGTCACTAATATATGCGAAAAACTTTCAAAATTTTCTCTCACTCTTAACACGGTATTTTTCTATATTTTTGGAATAAAAATATGATTTTCTTTAAATTCAGAACAAAAATATTTGGACGATAAATCAAGAAAAAAGGCATTTTTATCATGGTTCTTATAAGTTTATGACTTTTTATTGGATTATATAAAATTAATGAGACATGTGGTAAAACAATGTGTGCGTGAAATTAAAATCGAGGTTTAACTGTATTACATTGATTGATAAGTACAGACAATATATAACATATAGAGAGCAATACAAATAACAGAGTAGGTAAAAAAACAACTTACCCGTTTCCGGAGCTCCTTCTGGGTCATGAGCAGGCCATTCTGAAAACTGAAGAATAAAACAATTGAGGAACAATGAGTAACTTTTGTTACATTTGCAGACTAAATAAATGTCTTCTTATTATATTTTTTATAAATGTGTACTAAATAAACAGAACAATAGATATTAAAAATATGTTTACATACAGATAAATCAAGTTGCATAGTATTGTAGTAGTATGAAAAAGGTATATAAGTATTTTTAACAAAGCATCGTTATATGAAATACATTTAAAACACTCCTTGAAATAAATCATGAATATGATATTGAATAGTACTTTTATATTAAAAATAGTTGTAACTCCTTTTTAACAAGCTTTGGAGTACATATATTATGTTATTAATTGAAATAACTGCAATGTTTTAAAACGATCATAAATTTTACATGACATTAAACAAGGAAGAAATGTAACAGAGAAACATCACAAGATAATAAAATTTTCCCACCGTACGATGAATTTTGCATTTTTCTGACAGATAGCTGAACTGTTAAGTGTCTTTTAGAAATAAAATGATTTTTGCTTTCTGCTTCGTATGTCAAAAGCGTCAAATCGCTCGTGACATGTCATATTTGTTAGATGGTGGCACTTTTAAACGCTTTCGAGGTTCGCAAAAGTGCAGCATTAGATAAAAGCTAATTTATTTTAAGTGCCCATATGGCTATGCACTCAATGATAGAGAATTTTATGCGCGATTCTTGGTAAAGTTATAAAAATATGGCTCGTATTATTTAAATATGTTATTAAAATGGCTACCACCTTACTTGCATAGTTCTATAAGAATAACTGGCGTTATAAATCCTCCTCTACTAAATTTATACGTGATAGATAAAAGAAATCAACTAGGTATCGAATGTCGCTTCTTGGAGGAAATTTTGTATATTTTCAATTAAAAAATAGGTATTTTAGTAATATTTCCACTATTTAATTTGAATATTATCAGGACCGGTTTTTTTGATCGCGAGTATTATCAACAGGTCAGTTCTGATCATAAATATATATATTTGTGGAAAAGGTACAAAATTTATTGTAACTATTAAACGGTTTATACAAAAGAGAATTTTCATATTATATAAAGATATTTTCACCTAACTTATATAATTTATTTTTTTACAAACTTTATCGTAAAACGAATGTAACAAAGTTTAAAAAAAACGAACATCGTTTTTTTTTAAAATTTTATCCTTCACTATTATGACACCAATAATATTTTGATAAATATCGTAATAAAGATACACAGCTCAAAAAAATAGTATAGTCCGATATACCGCGTAATTAATCTAATCATTATTTGGTACTTAGTCGATGGTTTTGAGGAGCTTGCAAGATCTCTGTCTGGATTTATGAGATGAAAAGTCCACGATAGAGACGTAATTATTGAGAGGTGTTCTCTCGCACTTTAAATGTATCCGACGTTCCGTAAGGTACGCATCCATCGTTATCATCCTAAAGTGGTTGCTTCATTTCCGCACAAGTGCGATGCAAATGTTACGTGAGTATAAAGTACACCAAACGAGATTGTCTATTTGATTACATTATGCGCATATATACAAAATAAAAATAACCTGGATTAATCTTTGTGGCATAAATCAAAATAAAACTTTCTTCCTTACATATTTTTTATAATATAACATTATATTAAACCAAATAAAATTATTTTTTATAAACATAAATATACAAAATAATAACATTATTCAGATGCAATATTTTACGAAATATCACCGTTAAATGTAATATTATTACACATAATTTTATCTCAATTTCTAGTTTATCGATTTTTAAAAAATATATTCCCAACTTTTTAATCAAACGCATAATAAAAACTCACGCAAAAGAAATTAAATTTACCTGTTTTGGTTTACTATACCCACTGTATTTTCTTAATGATAAGAGATAAAAAAGATTCAATGTAATGATATACAAGCAACAAAGTAATTTTTACAATCATACACGATTTTGATCAATGAAAAGGAAACGTAATAATATCTCATTTTCCCATAATTTACTAGGATATTAAGAGAATTTAATAATTAAATAACAGACGCATAAATCAAGTCCATGCTAATACAAATCTAACTGAAATTTACATCCTGAGTGAAGTATGTATATAATCACCAACATGACCAACCTCCATATGCATATTAATGGCTTGTTAATGAATATAAACGAGCGGGTATTACCGTGTTTTATAAATTATGTGTGAATTTAGAAATCGAAATGGAAAATAACGCAGTCATCTGTCAGTAAAAATTATCATAGCTAGGAAACTATATCAATGCAGGTTATTTTGATTGTAAAAATTTCCCGTTCGATATTTTTGGTAATGAATTTGGTAAGTAATTTTAAAAAGTTAGCATGGAAAAGAGAAGCATAGTTGCATTACTATTTCCACGGTAAGTTTACTCTGCAATCGGAATCACTTTATTAAAGGAAAAGCTAGGCATCAGTAAGCAAATATCTTGTGATGAAATAACTGCTGTAAATTATGTTTTATTTTTTAATGGAATCGCCAATTTTTAGCGGCAAGTTTCGTTATTTTAAGACGCCGTATTTGCTTATGAACATAGAATAATATAGTACAGCAACACAGTTCATTATATTCTTTGTGAAGTTTCCGCTAAGGTTAATCAGTTGCCACTCGTCTGGGGACGCAAAGTTTCCTTGTTATAGATAAGAAGTGATTGCCGACGATATTAATGTGCGTTCTACGAGCAATAAAACGACGGGGAAGTTATTCTCGCAAACTTGACAACTTTGGTCAAACAATGGTAATTGCGAAAGTTACACGGGCTAATGGAATTAGGTGGCGAAAGGAATTTTAAGATAATTAAGACACTCTCCTGTCCCTGTTGCCATGCTATTTGCCCACATTTCGACAACAAACAGGTTACCAAAAATAAGCGCATTATTGTAATGAAAAACAATTGTGTAATAATAAATACTAGGCAGTAAATTGTTTTCCATTGTTGAAACTGGATCGTAATTTGCATAAATATCATATTCTTCTAAAGTAGTGAAGAAAACTTTTTGTATTTATTTAAATAAAATATTTGTTTTTGGTAAGCTCACTTTGTAAAATAATAAACAACAAAAGCTTTTTTATTTTGTAATAATTCCACAAAACAAGATGAGGATACATTATACTTAACAAATTGCAGTAGGTACTACGTACCTAAAAAATTAAACGAAATATTTAGAAATACGTACTGTTTCTGTTTTTGAAATATTAATATCTATATTATGTATTCAAATTTAAAGCCCTAAACAGACTTCGCTTTATTAAGTAGAGAAAACTACATACAGAGAAAAATGCCAATATTTACCGTGGGAAAGAAACACATCAGTCAGGTACTATTGCTTTTGAACTAATATTTAAAGTAGTTTGTCCATTATTTGTAATATCAATCTTAATAAATATTCTTTAAAAATTAAATAAGCTCTGTTTCTGTAAAAAATAATTTTGTCTTATTAAGCATTGTTATCAAATGGCTAATGTTTAATTTATGTTTACATGAAAAGCCAGTACCTTTTATTTACTACTACTGAGAGAAAGTAATTTTTTATTAATAATCTATATTTTCTTATTTTTTATTTTTTTTTCAATACAGAGTGTTACAATCTAGAGGCATTAAATACATTATTATTGTACGGCAGAGTTAATTCTTTGATTATATCAAAATGATAAAATAGATAGCTGTGCAAACTCACTTTGACCTTCCTGCCCCTCCGGGCGGCGATTTGCCTGGACTGTCTCCGGAGAGCCTCCAGAGGTCTGGCCGGGGCGTCCCCGTTCCCGCCGCTCTTGAAAAACCACCCCCACACTACCCCCAAAGGTTTTCCCCCGCGTCTTACCTAAAAAACACTCACGAGTATTCCTGAAAACACTTGGCGCTGCTACTTTCAGCGAACAGAATTATTTCTAAATCTTCCGCGCTTCTTGGCGCCTGCGCGACACTTTAACTAACTTTGAGTTTTATGCAAATATTGTTTCACGTAATAACTGTTTAAATGCACCGTTAAAAGTTCAAAGAATGGCATCTAGATTAAATTATATTTTTTTTATATATATCTGTGTAAAGTTTTTTTTGATCACACATCAATTCGCAAGCATCTAACACGCCAGTTTAATATATTGTATATGATTCGTAATTATTTTTAACACTGTTAAATAGTTATATTACACGTATAGGCTATTAAAGATATATATTTTTTTGAATAACAAGATGAGAAATAGATTGTTATATAAAATATTTTATTATTTGAATTAGTCCATAAAAATATTCGTACCTATAGTGTACGTAGGTTAAACATTCGGTAGTAAATAATATTTTAAACTTTTACAAAATTAAACTTCAAACGTGAGATATTTTATCTGGAACATCATATTTTACAACGTACATCAATCGGTTTTACATATTTTATCGAAGAATATATAGAAGATTCTAATTTTCTGGAAACATTAATACCGAGGATTTTTTTATACTATGGAATGTTTATTTTTAAAATAGATTTTTTTAGAACTTTAACATTTTAATACGGTCACTTAATTAATTTAAAATACCTTTTTAAGCCACAATGGTATATACTTAAATAAGTTAATATAATTGTTAGAAGTGGGCTTGCGAGTCCATTAGCACCTCTTTCCCACTAAAAGAACGTTGACGGTGACAGCCAGTTTTCATGGTGTGTTCTGAAAAAGACAAAAAAAAGAAAAACATTTATTAAATATAATAAAATATTACTCCAAGCAGGGTAAACTGGGCATCAGATGATTACATAATTAAAGACACCATATTTTTAGTGAAAATTAAATATATTATTTAGCCATATTTTTGTGGCAAAATGTTATGTATTTTTCAAAATAAACGCGAGAATTATAATTTTGCTTTGATGCTTTTAATAATTTCATTCAAAATAATTAAATCAATAAATTGTCTATTTTTGAGAGTAACTTAATAACGATGAAATGTTTGTTTTGTAAAATTTTACGTCTGTTTGCATATTATTTCACGGGAAGATTTGTGCAATATGGAAATGCATTTCAAACAGACGAACGAAATTTAAAGCGGTTTGTTCCATCAAAAAGTTTTGCGACTTCTTCAGTGAGATAGATTGCTTAAATGGATTATACTTTGTGTATAGGACAGCCACATCTCACGTTGCTTATTTAACTTCTACTTTCTAAATAAAAGATCAAATTAAAATTCAAAATTGAAAATGCTGCAGTAATTAATCTTAATGGATTTTATTGTTATTTGTTATTATAAACATAGATTTTTTTGAAATATTTTCGTAAGAAAGAAAACTATTTTGTATTATTTTAATAGTTGAATGCTTCAAACTATTCCTTATTTTTTTTATAAAATTAATTGATTTTTCAAATTTACTTCAAGTACAACGGAATTTTTTTTTCTTAAGTAAAATTGTGAGTAATATTAGAAACAAACTGATATGATGAATTCGTTTCTTTTTAGACTGAATATTTTATTAACGAGTTCTTGTATCATAGAATGGATATAAATATTACCGAGTTCAATACTTAAATATACAAATCCTTGATGGTCTAAAAGCAGAATGCTAGTCGTAGTAACATTTTGGTTCTGGACTAGTTTCAGTATCAATCAATTCACCCTTTGAGTCTCTATTTTATCTAAAGAAATATGAAAATTTTGAATATTATTAAAAACAAAACAAAGGCAAATCTATACATATTCATTTAAGCACAAATCAAATTGAACGGCTGCTTGATATTAAGAGATGAGATTATAAAATCCGATTACCTAGGCAAAAGATCTCCATTTAATTGGAACATGATAAAGAATGTATTGTGAGTGCTTTACAATTTTCTTGAAATAATTAAATAAATCAATGATATTTTCATATAATAAAATATCATCTGCTATTGCATTTATGCAGGTCCTTTATTGTTTCTATTGCAATATAGCCTCGTTTCAGCAGATCAAATTCTCTAAAAACTGATATCATATTGTAGAATAGTCTCGAAATTGCATCTTCATAATTTAGATGCCATATTGAAAGCAAAAGGCGACTGCAAAATCGTTGACAATTTGAACGTATCTAATTTTTCCGTAAATTGTTTTTCTGATATAAAAAATGTTCTAAAAATGATATAATTATTTTATTTTCTTTTCAATAAAGCAATTGTAAACAAAATGTTGTTGATAACCGTTAAATGTATCTGCCCATATCTAAAGCAAGGCTGCGGCAAATATAATTTGATTTAAAATACGGTATATAGTGTAATTATCATACCAAGTATATCAAACTTTATTTTTTTCAAACTGAAATTAGAATCATTACACTAAGCGATATTATAATACGAAAACTTGAGAAAGATTTCCGTATTCAAAGAAAATAAGAGAAATAATTAAGGTTTTCAATTGAAACAAATTGCTAACTTAAAATAAATTTACGATACGTGACATTTAAACTCGCGAAGCTTCGCATCATTGCTAAATTCATTTTAGTGATAGAATTTCCACGTTTAACATAATTATAGTAGCCGGATATATTCCATTTACAACGACAGCGTTCTCTAAAGTTTCTCTATTTGTATGCGTTAACTGTAAAACATGGTTCCTTAAACTCAATTTTCCTTCACGTTGACAATTTTCACACACGTAAAAAAACGATTCGCGAGAGATGAAGTCT
This sequence comes from Himalopsyche japonica, assembly GCA_028555115.1. Lineage (NCBI taxonomy): Eukaryota > Metazoa > Arthropoda > Insecta > Trichoptera > Rhyacophilidae > Himalopsyche > Himalopsyche japonica. Next base: position 3,497,123 of record JAHFWJ010000015.1, read on the forward strand.
ATAAACGTATCTTTATAAAATCTTATGTTACTTTTTTAAATAATTTTTATTGACAGACTTGCTAGATTTTCTCACTGTTTTAAAACTAACAGTGAATAGCATATAAAATCCTCAAATTAAATAAAAATATTAATTTCAGTCATATGCATTCCAAAAAATCTATTTTTAAATCCATCCGACATATTAAATCGTTTTTACTAAAAGTTGTAAAAATAAGCATAATAAACAAAGCTTTTGATCAGTTTATATCAGGTAATGGTACATTAGATTCGTCAGAACTAAGTCATTACTATACTTCTGACGATGGCGTGAGCCGAAATAGCTATCAACTATAAAATTATATATAAATATAATATCTTATAAAATTTTTAAGAACTAAAATACATTGCTATTTTTTCCCCGTGTTATAATGGAGTTCTACCAAGTAAATACCAATTCAATCAATAATTAAGAATACTTTTTCGAAATAAGATTTTTTTGCGATAGTGTCATCAATTTTTTTCTGTAATAAAAATTTCAGTACATTTATTTAAAGTACACATCAATTAACTTAGTCATTTTTTAATATAAAATAAGATAATTGTGATGTGTTCACATTTCGTTAATAACCTTACACCTGGTATTACTATAATAAATGTCACAGAGGCACACATAGCATGTAATAAATTGCAGCCAATTTCCGTACATCTATTTTATTTCTCTACTTTCGTTTCGCAAAAAGTTATCTTAATTGCTACATAAGTTGTTTTTCAATTACCAAGAAAAAAGTAGCTTATCTTAAGCAATACTAAGCATTGTGTTTGTAGATATATATCTATAAATGTATGCAACAATTATGGATAGTAATATATAAATTAAGCTTTAATAACATCCTAAAGGTTTTTTTATTATGTGAATTGCTAATTATATCCATATATGGTTCGATTAAGTTATTTGTTGAAAACTCAAAACTAACAAATCCATTTTTTTTTGTTAAAAAAAATTCAGAAATTCAGAATAAGTAAATTCATTTTTGTTATATAAGCATATTAACGGTAATATAATATTTCCGTGAAGGATTATTCAATATCTCAGTAATCACATCGATTTAAAAAAACATATTGGGATCATTTTTGTTTTATGATATCGACTGAAGGTGCTTGATGGAACTTCAATATTAATTTTGAATTGTTGCAACTTTGTACGACTCCATATGTCGGAACTGTCAGTTCTGTTGCATCCGTGCGATGGAATATCTGAAGATGCCGAAGGGCGAAACTCGGGTCGTTTGTGATAAGACATATGGAATCGTACAAAGTTGCAACAATTCAAATTTAATATTGGGATCGTTATTACATTTACCACTACCATTATTTAAAAAAACAATTATTGTGAGAAATGTTTTTTTTTTGAAATTCCGTAATAGTTATTTTGAAAAAGTCTTGCTTCCCAAGCAAAACACGTGTCCCATCTTGTATCACACCTAGTGGAAAAACAAAGCTCTATATTAATGTTAATTCATAGAAATAGTTAAGCGGTTCAAATAAAAACAAATAGGTAAGACTAGCCTTTTCATATTGAGCAAAACATTCTAAAGTGAAAAAGAATATTTTTATTTTCTGAATGCTTTATTTCCTAAAGTATACATATATTTTGTCTAACATAATAAATATTCATTGGTGACAGTGAATGAAATGCGAATGGTCGTATCATCGTTAAATGCAATACAGCCGGTTACTTTGGTCTTTTTTCGAGAGATTTTTAAGATGTAAGGTAATCGAATCTGTAAAGTGTATTTGCTTTACGTGACTGAATACATCGATCAATCCCGCGGGAGTTGCACAGTCTTGGGAAAACACAGAAAAGAAACGAATAAATCAAGATTCCGTGGAATGATACTCGTTTGAAGACGCCAATTTTTCATTCCGACCAAAAAAGATAAATAAATAAACAAATTGGATTTAAGGAGGATCTGACACTCTCTGATTTGCGGGAAGCAGTGAATTGAGATGTTTGTTTATTAGCAGTAGAGAAAAAATACTCCTTCAATTCGGATATCTCTTACATAAAATAACACGTTTTTTCGTTCTTTTGTGAGTGACAATACCAGTGAACATTTTTTAGATTTCATACATTTTCACTCTTTTTTTATACAAAATAATTGTCATTGTTTGCCCATGCTAAGTAAAAAATACTGCGATGAAAAGAATTAACTTGCTCGAGATTATTGATATAGTCCCAAATTTTAATAATAATATGTAGGAAATAGATATTAATAAAAAATTTCTTTCTTTTATCGGTGACACGTGAATGGTTTCAAAATGGTTTTACGCTGATATACCTTATTTATAGATTTTTATTAACTTTTTAAAGAACAAAGGGAAAAGTTGAATCTAATATTACAAATTACTTCGACAGTTACTGCGCGAATTGAATGGTTTTATCATATATTCCCTGTCATATCAAAGTTTATTGAATTTCAAAATAGCTTTGGTATTGAGACGTCAAACAAACAAATAGTTTAACTATTAGATTGATATCAATTCTATCCTTATTTGATATGTTTTCAGATTAAAATGGTTGATATTATTTGTGTGTAACAGATGGGATATATTTCAAGAATTTTATATTAACAAATAACCGAGCCAATGTGGTCTCAAAATGATAAAAGTATATTCTTGTTTGACTCTCTTGTCAACACTCGTGAATGTGAAACGTAAATAAATTCAACAAAGCATCGTGTTTGGAAATTGTTCAGCGTGCGTCTTCTTTTTTCGAAGCAATGACATCGTCTGTTGAATCATTGCGTTGATATGAATTCTGGATTCTAGCCACGCGCGAAATGTTCCGAGTAGCGTACAATTTCCATCTCTTTGTTTTCCGTCTTGCTATCGGATTCATTCGCCTTGCCACGTACTTCATCAGTCGATTCAGAGCTACTCTGAGATAATGTAAATTCGAAAAATAAAGGTAACCCTTTATTCAATACACCAAATTTAAAACATGCCATATTTCATCATTACTATTTGTACATTTAAACACACACATTCATATAAATATATTTAAATTAGTAATTTCTTTAATCATTGCAAATCTTAAGAGATCGTTTCATCACAATTTTTATTTTCTTTCAGAAATTTTAAATTTGTTTTCAGATGGTTTCAGAAGTATATTCAGACAATTTCATAATCAAATTGAACTGAAATTAAATTTTTAAACTTATCTTCACTTAAGACTCACTACTTTACCTCTTTCAGAGATGAAGATGCCTCTGAAAGAGGCGAAATACGTGTCACAGTCAGTAGCACAATACGTGGAATAATCAAAGTAATTTTAAATTTTATGGTTATTTATTTTAGTTCTACAATACAAAAAACATCTTATAAATTGTGTAGAGCTAAAATATAATAGATTACTATTTTTTACCGTTTTATAATAGCATTCTACACAGTAAATACCAATTCAAACAATATCGTATCATTGTACATATTTGAAATAATGACAGAAATAAGTAATTTATTTACTAAAGAATATAATAAATCTTAACAATAGACATAATTTCTTTTATATTATTAAGATAATCCTTATAATCACAAAGCAAATCTTTGCTAATGACACACATTAAAAATATCGAAACTAATCGACATCGCTCATTTTTCTCTGAAAGTATCTTAATAGTCAAAATAAGATATCTTTATTATTTTAATTTTCCTAGCTTAGAATTCACGATGACTTTGAGTATAAAGATAAATTAAATACCTTTGTTTTATTATTGGACAAAGAATCCTGTAAATTATATCAAATTCTTGACAGCAGCCGCAGTTTATCATAAAATTGTGACACGAGCTTTATTATTTCAAAATATAATATCATTCGAACTTCAGAAAATAAAACTATGGTTAGACACAATTGTGTGATAAGCTTTTTAATCAAAATAGACGGGAAATTTTCAAATAGTAAAAATGTTTTGCTTCAAATGAATCGATTGGTTTTTGGTTTTATTTTTTCTAAATGAGATTTAGAAACTGTACAATTTTATCAACAAAAACTTATTTCGATTCTCCATAGATCATATTGAATTTATTTACAAGATTGTTTTATCATGCATATATGAAGAATCAACCTTTTAACACTAATGATCTATTCCAAGAACAGGTAAGGTTATTGCTAAATGCTAGTATTATAAAAGAGTATTCTATATCTGCAATGAGATTATTATTTGTAAAAACTAAGTATTAATAATATATAGTCATCTGAATTGAATCTTGATATTTATTACTTCGACAATGCTATCAAACATTTTTGGTAGTTTATCAATCTGCTTTGTGCCTCAACCTTGTAGTTATTTTGCTTACAAATTCCTTATACCTGAAATTCAAACGTCTCAATAACCAAACCTTCGAATAAGCGCAAAGAATCGAATGTAAATAGATTATATTGTTGATAGCTCTTAAAATTTTATCTTCCAAAATTGGTTGGTCAAAGAATGATTATTTACTTTTAAGGTGTTAACTGTCACTTCTTGATGGAAAGGCATGATATTTTAAATAATAAAAACATATTTTTAGAACTTATTTCCACATAATATATTGTGGAAATAAGAACAAAAAAATGTGTTTTTATTATTTAAAATAGAATGATTATTTATTCCGTTCAACGTAACATTTTTATTTATTATATCTTCGTTACCATATAACAAATTTCATTGATTATATTCACTATTGATTTTTATTTTGCGATTTTTATTAAGTGTATAATCATAAATCTGCAAGTATTTCTTGCTAATCCATAGCAAAAAAGCACATAAAAAACAAAAACATGTTTCTAGGGCATATAAATATCCATATATTTCAGGTAATACTAAATATAGCAGTAAAATTTTGTGAAATACGTTCCCTACAACGAATCCCTTCACCCATTCATTTTCCTCAATAGTTGATTAGATCACGTAGCGTACTTTAAATCGGGGTTATTTTGTAACATAACATTTTAAGGGAACATCAGTTATTCCTGGGAGATAGTTACCGGCCTTGTTTCCACTTCGCATAGACTTTCAAAATCCCAGTTCTGATTTGACAACAAACTGACATCTCAAGCTATGGTAGAAATTAATTTATTGAAATATGATATATGAATCTATTTATTACAATAAAGGCTATAATTACACTTGTATATATATAAATATCTCTTTAAACTTGTATCATTTTAACGCAAAAATAAATATTTTATGTCAACTACTTCAAAAAATTCTCTTTGGTAATAAAGATTCAAGTTTAAAATTTAATCCCAGTGGCATCTTTTTGAAATATTTTGAGTATTTTTGTTATATGTTAATAACATACATTGTGTCATCTACGCTATGATCATAAATTTCTTAACCATTGATTATTCAAGTATTCAGCAAAATTTCGTTAGTTTTACGGCAATCTGTTTCATCTTATATATTATAAATATATTTGATTCGAACATTCAACATGTTGTAAGCAATTATTGTTTTAATTCAAAATATTAACTAATATACACATATGAAAGAAAAATTTTAATTCTTATTGAAAGCAGATATTTTGATTGCATAATGATGTTTACAACATGTCTTCAAATAATTTTACCACTTTTTTTTTCCTCTCTAATTCTGCATTACCACACTGCTTAAGTACCGAAATTAAAATCAACACCGATTGTAATCAAAAGAAATTATTTAATTAATAAAAAAAACGTGATTTTTTTTGTCAAAGCAAGAATTAAGTCATTAAATAAATCTGACGCTTTTTTTCATTAAATTCTACCCAAAAATATCAAGCATTTTCTGAAATCGGATATATTTGATAAAACAACATTATTGACTTAAGCTTTCGTGAAAAGTGTAACACATTTAAATATTCCACTGTTAATTGATTTATAAGAAGGCATTATAAGGCTTTGGGTTTAACAGCACTTTAGAAAATTTACATTTCACGAGTAACTTATTCACTCATTCTTCCATGGACAAAATAATCATAGTTTGAATGGCATAGGCTAAGCTATGACCTAAAATTAGCCATATTATAGAAACGACACTATTATTTTGTCAATATAAGTAACACGTAGTTCACAATAAAGTTATATGCCTCATTTAATCTAAGCTTAAATTACGATGAAGCTAATTCGCTCCTAGCTGAGCAATTGTAGAGGAAATTTGAATCTTGAATATTTCAAAAATAAATTCGGTAGTGTTGGTGTTAGCAAAACTTTCGATATTAAGAAAAAAATAGGTTATATTTCAGTTCACAAATAAGGTCTAATAATACAGTTTTCTTTTCTACATTCTCAATAAAAGAATCATTAATACACTGCAACCAGCCAAGTCAAGAGTTGACAAATTATCAATCAGAAGGCTAACATTTGATATAAGTTTGAAAAATATTCAATAGAAAGTTTTATTTCTAAATTTTATGAGCTTCTTGTGTCTACGGTGGGTAAAACACGTAGAAAGCGTCCTGATTATATATCTTTTTAATTCTTAGGAGAAAAAAAACGAATATTACAATGGAAATGTTAATTTTTTTCTTCTTATGTTTTATGGTTTTGAGTATGCACAAAAAAATAAACAAATAGAAAAGTTTATGTCTAACGTTTATTTATATTTTATTATAGTTTCAAAAATGAACAAGAACATAGATGAGAAGGAAAGATCTGTTGAAATTAGGATGATTAAATAGAACATACAGCTACATTTAAACGGCTATTTATTGCTAAAAGTGAATTTTAATTGAAAAAGTCCAAAAACTTTTACAAAAATATCACTAATGGGAATACATACTTTCCATTAAAACTAAACGAATATCGTGTCAATTCCATAACTATAGTCCGAACAGAAACATGTTAACGTAACAGCTATCAGCTTTTTAATATTATTCTACAATATTTTTACCAAATATTTTTTTATTGTTAACACTTTAACGGAGCTGTTCATAGTTAATACAAAATCATTAAATGTATAGTTTTTACCATAACAAACATTATACTTCAAATTTCTTTTGATTAAACAATTGTTCGTTTATTTTACTAAAAAATCCAATTTCGAAACAAATAAAAGGACAAAATTTTATTACTCAATACTATATGTCATCACTTTACACACCTATATTGCTTCTTTAAGCACAGAATAAATTTTCTAAGAGAAATGAGATGAACCTTGATCATGAATTATTAACATTAGTTTACACGATACTTTAAGGTTGACAAGAAAATTAATACTATCACAGTTGGAGGAAATGGGGTAAGTCCCTGAAACGTAAGCAGTATAGGGACTCCCGCCTGTACTTGACTATAGTGACTTGCTTCTTGTCCTAAGCATCCAATTTACCTACTTTCCGTGCGCTTATTTAATCAGTGTGCTACCTGTTCTTTCTTTAAACTTTTGAGAACTTACAATACATTTTTATTATAGTACTTCAACTACTTATTTTAAACTACGATAAGCATGTATCTTGTTGTATGCAGCATAGATAGATTTATAGATATGAACGTGTTTTAAAAAATAATTTTACTTTGATTTTGATGCTGAATCATAAGGTTGCAATGCCGGCAAATAAAATAAAACTTCACTTTGATAGCGTAATTAAACTTAATAAAAAAAAATCATAAAAAAATATATACTCTATAAACTATGATGCTTAATTCTCAAACACTATCTGATTACAATAAAGATGCTTATTTATAGTGCTATCGTCCAAAATGATTTAAAAATGTAAACATCAAATTTACGACCAATTCTAACGCATACACATTGTAATAAGAAGCATCGTTTTAAATCCAATAATAACATCGTTTATTTTCGACCGAAAAAATACTTTATTTGATAATTTAAGTTAAACAGAATTTATCCGCTATTCACAAGGATCCTTAACGAATTTCCCTCGATTAATATATTACAGTCAAAACATCTTTCTGCGTTCTAAAAAGGATATATAAATTCATTTTTATAAACATTAATTACAAGCATTTAATTCAAGTAAACAAAAAAAAAACATCGATGAAAGATAGCAGTATTCAAAAGGTCGATAAGTATTGTCGCTTATTCTTGTTTTTCTTGTGACTCTTTTTTCCAAGCTTAAAAATGAGCGTAAACTTTTTAAATCTTTAACGCAATATAAAAAAATATTATTTTTAACGAAATTGTATCATTTCCATACGATTTATATTGCAAAATATAAAGTAACATAATATACATAAGCTGAGATTTTCAATAACATAAGAAAGCTATGGTTGCAATTTGATGTCGATTAATGTTTCTCGAACTCAAAACGAGGCGGAAAATTATGGATAATGATAAATTAATATATTTTGTCTCTTGTGTTTACAGGTATTTTATAAAGGTGTTGGAAAGTTTCGGAAGGGCGACTTTTAATACTTTGATATTATACTCGTATTAATCTTTCAAATTTTCAAACTTTCAAAATAGCATAAATTGCTTAAAATTATATTGCCTTCTGAGAAGCCCGAAATAAATTATAAACATAACCTTGTCACCCATATTATACACACTTTGAATAATAAATAATAAAAATTATATCTAGCTAAAAGAAAGTAATGTTCCACTAGAAATAAAATTGATTTGCAATAAATTTGGACGCGATTTTGTCGTAATGATTTTTCAATATATTATAAATTTAAAATTACAAATTTCATATTTTACCTAATGTTTTACTATGATCTAATAAATAATTATTCCGTGTAGGCCCACGCAAGCAAAACATTTTTCAAATAAAATATTTAATATTTAAAATAATATTATATTTTGATAAATAAAAAGCTTTTTAAAACTAGTTTCAATGCTTTGCTATTCTTATAACATGTGACTAAATTTCAGTAGAAACTTCTGAAAACTCATTTTTGATATTGAAAAACAGCCAAAAAAATGTTTTAACTATTTTTCCATTTATTATTTTAAGCAAAAATTTTATAACTATATATACACTTTGAATGAAAAGATAAATTTCATTTATAAATATGTTTATGTCATGGTTATCCGCGTATCGTTCTTAATTATTGACAAATGAGAAAAGTAAAAAATCTTTTTCGAAAAATAATTTCAAAACAAGATTTACTCTCTGTGGTAAAATTCTAACAAATTTTAAAATGTCTCTTTCATCATGCAAAATAATTTTATTTCTCCAAGTTTGACCTTTCATAAATTAAATCATGATTATTATTCTGAGCATAAGGCTTAAGGGAGCTGAATGTGTTTTATAGCCTAATATTCTGATTATGATTATTTCCCACAAATGAAAACCATCGCAATATGAAGTAATAAAGAAAGGCTTATGTGTACGCTCAGTTGAGTCTCAATTATGGAAAAACGAGCGATTGATGCGACTTCTATCTAAATTTGCAAGACGAAAAACTAAGCATTTATTCTAAAATATCTCTTTAATTTGCTTATTTAATTAATCTCATTAAAATTTAATCAAATAATTTATAATTTACATGTGATAGCTAAACAAATATCTAAGACCCTTTTCTATTTCAGTGTTGTTTTAAATGGTGCGTGATACCTACTACGACATCGATAATCGCATTTTAAATACATTAGGTTACAAAAAATTCTTGATTTTTTTTTTACTAAACAGTTTAAAAATCTATACTCAGTACACGTAGCGCTTTTATTGTAATCCTTTGTTGGACAAATTGTATATTTGAATCATACTTATAAAGGTAGTAGTAATAAAAAATAAAATTGGTTATTCACTGGCTGCGTTTCTTACTAGAACACATGCTTGCTGTAAAAAGTATCTTTACACCAACTAACTCTATCATGAGTTCATTTTTTTTTCAGTTTTCATTGATTCTAAATATAAATATGTAGTGCGAAAAAAATATGGGTTCATAAACTATTTCATTTACAGGTATATTAGCAGTAACATTAATCACTTTTAAGGTGTTAACTGTCACTTCTTGATGGAAAGGCATTATATTTTAAATAATAAAAACACATTTTTTAGTACTTATTTCCACAATATATTTTTTGATCAGGACCGGTTTCGCTCATCGCGAGCATTATCAACTGATAGAATACAATTTACAAACAAGTCTATTTATACAAAACAAAAAAAAATAATTTGAGTTAATGGTAGCAGGTGTACAAAACCATGTACCAGTACCTTTGAACGCGAAGCTAGTTTCATTTGATGTAGTGAGCCTATTTACTAGTGTGCCTATATCTGACCTAAAGTCAGCGATTGTTGATTTCATAGATATGAAAAATCTTAATCCCCGGTTGGCTACAGATGTAAAATCAATCATTAACTGTTGCATAGATCAAAATTATTTTAAATTTAAAGATAAATTTTATAAACAGTTGGATGGTTAGGCAATGGGTAGTCCATTGTCACCAATTTTAGCTGATTTTTTCATGAATTTGATTGAATCAAAAATTTCAAAATTAGATCTTTTTAAAAATATCATCTATTGGTATAGATATGTAGATGATATTTTAGTACTGTGGGGAGGTACCGAAAGGCAACTGCATACTTTCTTGAATAATATGAATAAGATTCATAGTTCAATTCAATTCACAATGGAATTGGGTATGCATAAAATAAACTTTTTAGATTTAACCGTTGAACTAATTAATAATCGTCATAGTTTCAGTATTTACAGAAAAGAGACTTTTAGTGACAATATCATCAGTAGCTCGTCTAGACACCACATTTCACATAAGTTGTCAACTTTTCATTCTTTTATTCATCGCTTGTTGACAATTCCTATGACAGAATCAAATTTCAATTTAGAATTAAACATCATTAAACAGATCGCACTTAACAATGGATATGATGCAAAGTTGATTGATCAACTTGTCTTTAAAAAAACTAAAAAATTAGCTTTATTAAATGTAACCTCGAGCTTGATGATTGATGTTCCCTCCGTTGAAAAACGTTGGGTAAAACTAAGTTATTTAGGCCGAGTTTCTGAAAACATATCCAAGAAGTTAGACAAAAAACTTTTTAATGTAACTTTTTATAACAATCATAATCTTAGTCGAATGTTAGTTAACACGAAAGACAAAATTAATATTTTAAGCCAAAGTGGTATTTATCTTCTAAAATGTGATTCCTGTGAGGCTAGGTATATTTGTCAAACAGGAAGATCCTTTCATACTAGATTTAAGGAACATTTAGCTTGTGCCAAAAAAGGCGATGAGATTTCTACTTTTGGAAACCATTTGTTTCAAAATAAACATTCATGTGATTTTACTATAAACTATAAAATCCTGCATTTCAATAACAAATCACTGAAATTAGATAAACAAGAAATCCTTGAAATTAATCGATATAAATTTTTGCCTAATTCTAACCTTATAAATGAACAAACTACTTTTGCGTCGTCACCATTGTTATACTCATTAAATTAGATTAATAAATAATTTTTTTTTTTTTTTTGAAAATGATATTGCCTCCCTTTACTTAATTTTTTACAGAAAATATTGGAACGCCCCTGACTGACCATATCTTCCCATCTCATCGATTCATCTTTAATCGACTTCTCATGTATTAATTTATTTTGTTCTATTAAGTAGTGATTGTGGGTTATTTTCGTCATTAAAAATTTCCCACTCCTTACTTCCTTATTGATTGTTTAGAGCTCCTAATGGATTATCGATTTACCATAATTGTAATTTTAATTCTTAATAAGTGATTGTGAACATTTAATTTTTTTATACTAATTTACTTTATTTGTATCAATATTGTATGATTTTATGTAAATCGTTTCCTAGTTCTTGTACCCATGGTTTTGCACACCTGCTACCATTAACTCAAATTAATTTTTTGTTTTGTATAAATAGACTTGTTTGTAAATTGTATTCTATCAGTTGATAATGCTCGCGATGAGCGAAACCGGTCCTGATCAAAAAATATATTATGGAAATAAGTACTAAAAAATGTGTTTTTATTATTTAAAATAGTAACATTAATGTTTGAATTATGATATTAAACAAGAATATATGAGAGGAATGATACTACGGACCTGGTCGATATCCATGATATAAGAAAAATAATCCTCACAACTGAGTCCGCTTTGCAGATCTCATATAGCTTTCGATTTCCAATTTATAGAAACCAATCAATAGATATTTATAAAATAAGTGTATATTAACAACGAAAATTCATTACTGATCTTTATTTGATGATTTGTTTGAAACTGTTTTTATACGGTGTAAATTATTATATATTTTTGTGAAAAATTAAAATAGCATCCAAAAGATTTATGGACTCCTGTGCAAAAACAAATCATAATATATTTTGTGCCCGTTTGAATAAAATCCCACTAGTCAAAATAAGTAAAATATGTTTGAAATATTCACCCAATTTATGTTTTTGCTATAAACACTGATATAAAACAATAATCTTTCTAAAAAAAATATCAAGAATCTTCAATGTCAATATGTATACTGCCATAGCGTGAAACTTCGTAAATGAATTGTTATTGCAATATAAAATTCGGTGTTGCGATCTTGAATTATGTTGTAAGTTTTTAAATAAAAGTAAAGCTTATGAGATATGGTATGCCGTTAAAAGAAACATTGAGAGGTATATCGAATCAATTTTTTCTAAATTGATACAATTTATAACGAAGTTAAATTGTCAATGAATGTAGTTCTACAAAATTTTGTATACATTTATTGATAGCTATTTCAGCTTTCACTGTCGTCAGAACTATAATAAAGTAAACTTTCAGGCTAGCTTTATGTGTTAATAGATTTTAACATAGTTTAATCGATAGCTGTGACGAGGGCGAATTTTGAAACAGCTATTAACTTTTCATACATAATATTATAAAAAAATGAATAATTTCATATTAATACCATTTTTAATAGAGTTCTGTTAAATAAATGCCAATTAAACATAGTATTTAGGATGAATGAATTCATTGCCAATGCGTTAAAAAAATCATCGCACTTTTAAAATTGTTCGTAAATCTCCTGTAAAGACTCATTTTTAAATCAAAGTCTATAATAAATTATTATACGGAGGGTGATTGGTTTACGAACAGCTCGGACAGTGAACAAATCGGACAATGAACACTATCACGAAAATTTTTTTTGTGTTCAGACAGCGATCACATATTCGGATAACAAACCAAAACGATATATCTAATATAATATTATGTTCGTTTACCGATCACTTTCTTTATTAAAGGTGAATAACTATATATTCTTTAGCCGTCAATTTTCTATCCGTACACTTGGTGATATTGCCAACATTTTTGTTTTTATAAATTAGATAAAATTACTTTAGTTCTTAACAAAAATTGTATTTTTAACAAGAAAACTTCTATTGCATATTGTAAAACAAACAAAAATATTTTAACTGTAAATAATAGAAATATTAAAAGTAAAAATATTAAAATATTATAATAAATAATAAAAATAAAAATATAATATAAAATATACTATAATATAAATATAATATAAAATAAAAATATAATATAATATACAAAAAAATATAATATAATAATATAATATAATATAAAGTAAAATATAATAAAAATATTTAAATATTAAAAGTAAAGCAAAATACGTCAATTTGATGGATAAAAAATGTTCTGAATCGAACTCTAAGTCGGGGTGCGACAATTAGCCTTCGCTGCATAACTTATATTATATATTTATTAACACCAATCGCACGTAACGAAAATCATATTTGACCATTCATTTTTTTAAGAGTAACCTTAAAAAAAATTGATAAATGTTAAATGAAATTTGTAAATCATTAGTACACTTAAAAGCTTGTGTAATTAATTTTGCCAAATTACCAATCACAAATATTTACGAAAACGCTCATTAGATAAAATCCAAATTGAATGATTACAACAACAGTATTACTGTGACGCGGTTTGCATAACGTTTACAGCTATTATAATTCTCATATTAATATTCCTCCCGTTATCTAAAATTTTGACAACGCATCACTGATTTGATTGGAGCCAGTTAGAAGTTTCAATCAAATTTAATTTTAAGCCGAAGCTTCTCTCGAGTTATTCGCTGAATACAATAAATCAAAATAGTCGCTGAACAGACAAGTATCAATATATATCGCACAACCCGTTTTTAAAGCTGAGAAGTTTTGAGTAAATAGAAACTTGTAGATCTTTTGGAAGCCAGAAAACTTTCTGTGTTTGAATTATCATAAATACAAATTCTGCAACTTTGAATGATCATTTATATATCTTTCGTCACTAACCAGGGTATTTTTGAATGATTGCGAAGCGTTTTTATATTGATCAGATACCGTGGAGGAAACGATACGCCCAGTAGGAAGTAAATAGTATCTGGCATAAAACTCCTTGGATGTGAGAAAACCGAGAAAAAGAGATAAAGATTGTCGACAGAACGGAAGTTATTACTCTTGCGGCGAGATTTAAGTACGGTCGACTGAATAGTCAGACTTATCATTCCAAATAAAGAAAACGTGAACAAAAATGGAGCGTTGCAATTGTTTGTGTTATGCGAGAGATAATTAAAAAAATGGAAGACTACACAAGAGCCAATTCTTTCGACGAGCTTTCATTATATAACGATTTAGTTATAAAAATTTCTTTCTGCTGGCTTTAAAATGTCTACCCGTTATCTGTGTTATCATATTTTTACTGATTAAATCGTCCTTAAAATTTTTTATAAATATTATTTTAATATATTCTGATAGTGTAATATTAACTCGAAAGATCGTTTTTACACAAAAAAAAGTCAGATACAAGGTAAACAACAAGGGGATAGTATCTTGGATATTATTTAGTAGAAATATTTGCTTCTAAAAAAATATTAATAACCAAAATAAACATCATTACTCATCAAAAATTTAAGTAGGTGAAATCGTTCGAAAAAGTATTCAACAAATAAAATTGTGGAAGGTAAAATAAAAACTGAAATTATATTTCATTGATATAACTCTATTTAAACAAAAGATGGTGAGTATGTACAATAACGACTTGCTTTACCGATAATAAAGACTATTAATTTGGAAATATAATTATTTTCTTCACGCTTTATCTAGTATTAAAAGAAAAATAATGTATCTTTAATATCATCGATCGAATATATCCATTTTATATAATCCTGAAATTTGCCTATCAAAATGTATTTTTTACCTACTGATTCATATTATACTCATCATATGTGTATCATAATGTTTCTAAATAAACAAGAATATGACATTACCATTAATTATCATTCATTCACTTTAAAAACATGTATAATGGATGAAATATTTTTATAATATGCAGTATGAGCTAACAAATGCAAATAATCAATGCTGTGTTTTAATAGATATTAAAGAAACCTTTTGAGTTATATTGAAGTCGTTTAGTACTGATCTAAATCTGAGATGGGTACCTTTGCCAAAATACCGCAACTTTTATTACACAAAAGTCTATTACTTACTTATACGATTTTCGAAATAACGCATGAAATACAATCAACTAAATGGAACCGTAGTCTCAAAAACGCGCGTAATCAATTCAATATTGAATCAACTTTTATATCAGAGAATACTGCTTGTCGAATCACTTTGAAGTCGTTATGTGAGTAGAAGAGTGTTAAATTTGAATTAGACTTAACATCAATCACACGTAATATTGGTTGGCTGCATATTTTTGAAAGCATTGCCATGAATTATTTTACTTTTACATGTTATTTCGTTGATTGTGAGAAAAGATTTTTACAGAAGATAATATGCACTTAGGATTCTGTCAAAAATTGAGACCAATGTCGAATCTCTTTCTGAGAGTGATTCGAGAATCGTTGACTCAACTACCGAATAGTTCGTCACTACCACAGTGAGACAGGTTAGCCTTCTTGTCGAAGGGGGGTGGGTATGGCTGTTTCTTTCAGTAAGAGGCTGTGACTTACGCTGCCATATTTCACAAATCTGATAAAGGCATACGGGATACAAATGATAAATTGGATGTTTGATTAAGCCGCAATGGTCTACAAATAAACACTTTTAAGACTAATGTGATAGCATATAAAACTTTTTATGACGTCGATAAAACCTTGCCTATAATAGACTGCATATGTAACAATACATTTGATTTTTTTAATGAAATTGATCAATGCGTAGGTAAGTATGAAAATAAATACATATTTATATATATTTAACATTAACAAGTGGAACTCTTTTATTTTTTTATAGAAAAGAAATTGTAGCACATTTCTATAAATTTTCTTGTTTTTCTGACCACGATTTCGTTTTTCACGATGATCCAGCAAAACCAATCTTCCATATTGTGACGGGTACATATGATTTACACTAATTATCACGTCAAATATATTTTTGTATTCGATTGTTGTTTCAGGGAATGTTCATAGAAATTAAAATTAAAATGAAACAAAGAAGTTGAACAACCTAAGATATCATATCTGTACAACATTGTATAATAAAATTGTCTCTGTCCTCGTATGTAAAATGTTTATATACCGCAGCATTAGCATGGTGTGTAAGAAATACATTTGGGAAAACGAAGATAAATGACGACATTTTTTTCGTATTCTTAATCTAAAGCCTGAAATTTGAGCGTGAAAAAGTGAAAATAATAAATGTGTCTGAAGTCTTGTATATTTCTAAATAATGTGTCCATAAATTTATTGTGCACTCAAGTGCAAACCTTGCGGTAATAAAACGATAATATGTAAATAAAGCAATCTGTTTTCATCGCGATTTTGATGATTTTAAAGACATTTGAATAATTCTATACGATTTTGATCTCATATTAATTCAAAAACTGGTGTGAAGCTTCATTTTTGTATGACTTAGATTCGCAGAAATAATATCTGGAATTTAAAGGGTAACGTTTAACATTATATTTATTTTAAGTCTAAGCTTACGAAAAAAAATTATGAAATAAAAAATTTTGCATTTTTCTCCAATAATTAATGTTTGCATGGTTTGTATAATATAAAAAAAAGAAGTATTTTTTTCTGTCACAATTAATTTTTCATAATTATTTTTTCATTCTTATCGATAAAAAAAAATTATGATCAGGATTTTGATTTTAAATAAACTAATAAACATCATCCTTTTTGGATGCGTTGTGCTTAGAGATTCGAATACTCGAATGTAACAAAAAAGGAAATGAAAAGTTTTTACTAATAATACAGAAATAAATTTAATCATACCGCAGACAGAACGCCTGTTGTTTACGGGTAGGATTAAACAGGTATTGTTATATGTGACATATAATAAGAAAATATTAATATAGGTGTAAAGTACTGTTTCTGACGTAAACGTACGTACGTGATTTAAAAGTTTGTTGACCACTATGCAATAAAAAGTGCCATGAATTTATTATACTAATTTGTGAATATGGTGAAGAACAATTTTACCTATTATTTCTTATAAATTGAAATATTTTCATTATTTCCCGCGAGTAAATACTCAAAATTTATAGCAAAAGTTTATTTTCTGAATCGTTAAACTTAGAGTGGCTATAAACTTGCTTATTTTAGGTTAAAAGACTTTAAAACCTGCTTAATTTCGCGCTCTACAAAAAATTCTATCCCGTCAACAGAAATTCGAAACAATTTGCCTTTTAAAAGATCCTGACCCTACTATGATAATCAAATTGAAGCTTTAATTCCATTTTCCATTGAAACTTCTCTCTTTTTTTATAAAAACAAACGTAATCTACCCTAGCGCCTTTTGCGAAATTTTAAATTCGCAAAAGCTTTATGAAAGTGTGCTATACTTTTGCAGAAATTTAAATGCCATTAAAGAAATAAAACAACGGAAAAATAGTCTCTCGTCAGGTTTTTAGATAAGAGTAAATGTGTTCCATGATATTTTCTAAATGAGTGATAAATAAAATAAATATTTTATAATCTATCAAACCTTTTGAGAAACTCCCTCTACACATATATTTAATCCATTCATATGTCGATCCTGAAAGGAAACCATTTACATTAACGTTTCTCAAAATCTTCACTCTTATAAAGCGTTTCAAGATGAATCATCAGTATATTTTCCAAGTGAGTCATTTATAGAAACACTTCAGAAAACTTAATATTATAAATATACAAAAAAACACTAATAGTACAATATAATACACAAGTAATTGTAAGTCAAGCCTTTAAAAAAACACAAATAAGAAATTTAAGGTAAATAATCTTACACAAATCATATTCACAATTGCATTTGAAATGGTGTTCCATCAACTAAACGCCATTCTATGTATTTTAATACTAATAACATAATCAGTTTTTTCATACACAATATTGAAGATCACAGCAAAAGTTTTAAGTTTATAGTTTAAAGATTAATAAAAAAATCTTATTAGTGGATCATTAATGTATAATTTCATTATGCAACATTCAAACACAGATCAGTTTCATGTAGTTATAATAATTTATATATCATATCACATTTGGAGCTTTCTAAATAAGAATGAATTATTTAGCCATTTTTAATTACTTCAATAAAATAATATTATTCTACATCTTAGATATGTTATCTTTTTTTCTTTGAAAAATTATTACTTGATTGTAGAAAAAATGTTTAAAACAAAAAAATCATGGAATATTTGTGTGTTAACTTTCTCAATGGAAAGTTACAATATTTTCAATACTTAAAGATTTATTAGTTTTTATTACTATAATTCAATTTTTGTTTATTAAATACATTAAACCTTCCTGGCCCAACATAGCTTACAATATATAATGTATGCTTTTGTTTTATAAAGTAGTAACAAAAGTAAGTGGAGAGGTCGAATTGTAATAAATTTATATCTAAGATTATACTTTCAGCAGATAATTGTTGAGATGCGGATGTTTATAAAGTATCATGGTGAATCGTTTTTCTTTGAATGTAAATGGATTTATTATTCATTCACATTTCGTTATTATTGTCTGACAGCGGAAGTAATATTGTTTGAATTGATGAGGCTCGCTGCCATCTTAAAATGAGGCGCCATTTACACACTTCAGATGTTCCTGTTTCAAGACTGCATTATTTAAGTTACCATCTTAAGCTCGGAAGTTGAAAAACTTTTGGGCGGCTCCTTGAACGAGCTCAAACTATTTTCTTTAACAGTTCTCGTAGCTTTCCAGTAAATGCAAAACTTAATTTATTAGGAAAACGTCGTTTGTGCTACATCCGCACACTTTAACGACTTACATCCTTTTTAATAATTCCACAAAAGATACTTTTAACATATACAATCCCATTAAACGAAATACAAAAATCATGAGGAGTAATAAATTAAGTGCATTCATATACATTCCATGTTAATTTAAATATTTGACTGCCAAACAACGATACATCGTTTTGTTTATGATAGCACCAAAAATGCTTTACAACGATCGTCATTGTTTTTATAATGATTGTTATGGTGGAACGCAGAACAAGCCACGAGTAAAAATTTATTACGATTTCACACAAACAATAAAAACGGTTTAGTGTTTCAAAATATTTTTTTAAAAAAATATTTGAGCTTTCTTCCTCAAACGTAAAAAAATAACAGAGCAAGAAGAGAGGCTAAATAAATATTTTCT
Source organism: Himalopsyche japonica (assembly GCA_028555115.1). Lineage (NCBI taxonomy): Eukaryota > Metazoa > Arthropoda > Insecta > Trichoptera > Rhyacophilidae > Himalopsyche > Himalopsyche japonica. The sequence goes on from JAHFWJ010000015.1 coordinate 3,516,624, forward strand.
ACAATTTTAGCTCTAATTTTGACTCCAACTTCACAGCCCTGGAACCGAATGTATTGCATTATGTCTTTTTTTTCATTATTATTTAAGATATAAATTTTCTTTTGCGCTTGATTGATAAATAACGATTATAGTTTAAAGTGAATTCATACTTAATTGATTGGCTTTATTATTTTCCAATATAAATTTTATGTTTAATCCAGCCATGTGGTAACGTTTGAAAATTATTGATCTGTTTACAATTAGAGAACGTAATAAACACAGCTTCGTATGCATATTTTTGTAGTGTTAGTTTGTAAAACAATAATGCTTATGATTACAAATCTTATCATTAGCTAGATGATAAATAAAATAAAACAAGAATTTCGTAACATGCGTTTGTTACGTTGCTTCACAGTAGATACCCTAGTTTCAAAATCATTAATAGTACTGACCACTCTCACAACCGAATCAAAAACATATAAATAATATAGAAAAAAACTATGATAATATTTCATCACATAATTGAGATGAAAAACATATTATCAATCGTGTGAAATTTAACTCTGAAATTTTATATAAACTAAAATATATTATTAAGTATTGACAGATTTTTTTTTTAATAGAGTGCCATCAAATCCGTCCAAAGTCGGAGCGATAAAATCTTGACACTATTTTTTTTCTCCTAATGAAACTAGGGCGGAATGTTCAATTCAAATTTATTATTCCCGTCGGTCATGATTCATCAGTTGCAAAGGTCTTCGGCTGATTAATGCACTGTCCAGAGGGATGGTCATTTTCAGCAATGAATCCCTTATACAATTATTTATAAGGTGTAAATTTCTTTTTTTTTTATTTGAACATAAATTTTGTGAACTTTGAATAATACTTTTCATTTAACACCTATCAATTGTTATATTAACAATCTTTATTTATTTTATTTTTCATTAGTGTCAGCTGTAATGCCGTGGATTTTTATTTCGTGTGTAAATTAACAAACATTAATGATTCATTAGTCATTTATGACGTACTTTTATTTTTAAGCAATATTAATAAAATTTTCAAATGAAATAATATTTATTCGTCCTTTTTTACGGAAAAATAAATTATGTAACTGTTCAACAGAAAAAGATATAAATTAAATAAATCAATATTATCGCCTTTGTCAAAAACATTTAATATGATTTACACTAATTGATGTCAATTCATAAACAATATTCAAATGAAGCATTATTGTACGATACAACGTTTGTCGTTTTACTCTCAAGATACAATTTCATGTAGGATTAATAGTCAACAATATCAAATGTACGAAACATTTACGTATTGATCGTTCTGCGAGTAATAAATCTAAATATGTAAATCAACTATTATTACAAAGGCGTACAAATATTCTTTGTTTTAAAATAATATTCAAAATATTACTTGTCCAGATAAATTGCAATGTTCATGTTTTGATGAACAGTTACGTGCAATAAAATACATCACAGAATAGGTGATGTGGGATAAGATAAAAAATAGTCATATCTAGAAATGTTTCAAGCATAAGTGCAACTTTTAACAAAGGCTTTAGCATCAACATGGGGTACATAAATATAAATTGATGTACATAATGCTTTATAACTTCGCAGATATCAATTTGAATAATAATTTGCGGAATCGTAGATTATTGAACTGAAATTGAATTGCCTTCATGCAATACAAATGTCACTTTGTAAACAGGCATCTCATCACTTCTATAATTAAAAAAAAACTAGATTATTCACTTAGCCAAACTGTACTGTAAGCTAAAAATAACATTTTTTTAAAACGTTTATTGATACATGTTTAGGCTTTCCCATCATCAAAACTTCACCTCCAGTAAATGGCAATTTATTAGATATGAAATTTATCAATTTATTGTATTTTTCATTCACTAAGCACAAACGTGGAGTGTCATTAAAATCATTATTCTGGTTAGATATCTAGTTTCCAGAAAATTTTTGTTTGGTATACAAATAATGTTGAAAATAATTTTGTCTATGATAAGAAAGCAAACTTTTTTCATATATTGTTTGTAACCAAAGCGATGGAAATGGAATAAAAAAAATCAAAGAAAAATATACATAAGACATATTTGTTCATTTTATTCGAATTTGAGTCAAAATAATTGACGAATGATAAACCTCACGTACAGTGAGTGAATGTGTGTTATCTCTACTTCAAATTTACAAATCATTTATTTAAGAATTTTATTACTAATTTTTCAATTTCTTATTGTTCGAATTCACCATCTAGCTTGAATCTCTTACGGACGTATACATGTTTTGGTATATTTTCGTACATTCAATCCGATCTTGGAAATACCTTACCTCAGCATTATTAAATTTACCCTCTTTAAAGAGATGTCGAATGATTAACTTTAAAAAAGCGGATCAAAATAACCATTTGGTTCCTAATTGCGGACTTGTTGAAAAGACTTGATTAAATACACATCGTTCAACAATATTTATTAATAAATGCATGTGTATACAGATATTTTATAGAACACCACTGCTAGACGTGACCTGTGCTCTTACTAAATCACTTGACAGTACGCTGTTCATGATGACGAATAATTTATAATTTTGATCCATTCGTCTTATAGCTTTTTGAGCTCATACTTTGCCATGATTTTGTTATTCATTTTGGAACAATTCATAATAATTCTTCTTAAAATAATAAAGCAGATTTCGTCTAACATAGCAAAACTCATCAAACTTACTGTCGTCGCCTTAATTACAAAACAAATGAAAGTTGTGTCCAACTAAATCGGAAAAGACGATAAGAAAAACGTATCTTCATAAGAATGTTGCTCTACATGTCCTTTCATTATTTATTTTTTCAAACGAAGCATACGGTACAATGTATTGTTTTGATTTTAAAAAAAAATCATACTTATCAAAATAATTCATACAAAATTATCAAAATAATTCATACAAATCGTATTTACATCTTTGACTTTCGGCCAGAAAGTTCACTCATTTTTGCATTTCAAATGTTTGTATTATATTTCGTTTGCAAAAAAGAACGTATAAGTCAAATTTAGATAAAAAAAATTATAAAAATCTCTAAAGTAATATAGTTAAAACGATATTTAAAAACCAAGTGATAGCCATTTTGTTTTTGCTTTCTCAATAGTAGATGATGTTATTGTAAAAAATAAAGGTTTATGATATTGAGAAGACGGTAAATTTTTAAGGAAAAAACTATTTCTACTTAATAAGATTTGGATGATATTATTTAACGTTAATTTTTCTCATTTTATTATACAAATCCAACGCAACTAAGGCATTAAAATAATATAAACTCAGCACATTGAAATATCTGATTTTGACGATAGTCAAGCACATGGTGTAACAAAATGTATCGGAAGCAAACAGCGACATACGAAATAACCCTTTTGTTTTATCCTGAATTATGAATTCCTGTATTGACATACTTTTACAGCTTTTTTATCTGTCAATTTTTCTTTATATCCATTGGAATACTATCAAAATATACTAGTTTTTTGATTGAATTGAAATGACAATATCTTTTAAAAATGCTTTTTATAAGTTTTCCATAGTTTTTAAGCGTCATCGCCATCTTATTTTCTTTCTTGGTAATGATTTTATTTAAAAATCATATTTGAAAGTAAATTCGTTTGGCAGAGTGGTTAAAAATCAATATTTTTATCGTGAAAAATATTTTATATCGATCAAGAAAATAAATTTTGTTAGAGCTTAACACATAAATCCACTCTTATATCAATTCATACCCACAATAAATAAATCATCACACTCACCTGTTACCCTACTATAACACATTAAATGAGTAAGATAAGCTGCGAATAAATAAAAAAAAATAGGAAACCAAATTGATTGATACGATATCAAGGAGTGTAAAAGTTCGTAACAGATCATGATAATACATCAAATTACGTAAAAAAACGTTACAGTTATGGATGTCAATAATATTGATACACATCAGTCTTGCCATGAACAGGGAGAATAACAAAAAATAACTTTTAATCAAACAAGTTGATATATTAACGACAACGCCATACCATAGATATAGAGAAAAACAATATTCATCCAACGGTAATATTTTATGTTAAAAATCCTCGCTAAAATTCTCTTTTATTTTGAAAGTTGTTTTTTCTCAGTATATCCAATTTTGATTTACGAGAATTCAATAAATATTTGGAAAACAATTTATTTCTAACGAGCAAGGGTTATAGTAATAAATAACTTATACATATAGCTGCACAGTTTATTACACTTTAAGGGAAAATATAGCGTTGTAAATGACACTATTCGGGATAAAAAAAAAACGTTGAACTGTCAAAACATCAACTATTTATAATCAATATTCCACCTTAAATTGATAGCACATTGATCGTAGAGAAATCATCATTTTAATAAAATAATTGTTGATCGATTTTCACGGTAAATAAAATTAATATTCTTTTAATCAAGTAATACATAATAATAAGTATTACTTGAAAAAAACAATGACATTAATTATATAACCACAATGACGTATAACGATTTTCTCAGGGTATTCAACTCAGAATTTTTTTTTTAAAGCACAATTATGTATTCATGTTTATACTACAAATTCGAATGTATAATTATTCAAAATGAAGATTTATAGCGATTATGTGATGATTAAATGTAAACAATCATCAATGTAAATAGATTTATTCACACGTACTACATTTACATATATCAAATCTACAGTATTTATTTCAAAATTTTCGAATATAGTTTATTAGCATAGGCGTCTCGTTTTTTTTCTCTCTAGATATAGTTGGAAGTGATTGAAGGAGAATAAATCAAAATATCGACAGTCATTAAAATACCTTATTCTGGTTTTTCGAGTTTTTTTCTTCGTCCAAAATTTTTAAAACTGTTAACTCAAAAAAGAACATATCCTTACGTTTTATGTAATAATATGAATTGTTATAACTTTGTACATATTTAATCATTTATGTACCGGGTTTCGTTTTTCGAGTTCTTTGTCCATTCTACCACACGGATACAGTATAATTGACAGCTTAGTTCTCATTAATATATTGCATCTGTGAAATAGAATGTCTGAAGATGCAGAAAGGTGAAGCTCGGATCTTAAGTGACAAAACACAAGGAAATTTCCGTACAAAATTTGAGTATATTTTGAATTCCAGAATGGAAAGCTACATAGAATTATTTTTTTGGTTGTTCATTCAAGACGTTGAATAAGGATAAATGTTTAAGTCTTTGACATTTTAAATCATCCATTTATGACACTCCTATTCATTTATATTTAAAAAAAAATATATTTTTCTTGCTTTTTGATATATATTTTAATTCTGAGTTAGGCCAATTTTTCTAAGATAATCCATAAATACATATTTTTCGCACTAGCGTCTCAAAGAAAAATTTCCTTTGTCATAATGGCTTTCCACAAAATGTTTAATTTCCTAAAATATCTATAATCCTAGAACTAAAATAAGACATTTAAATATGTCATTATGAGCAGCCATCTTTGTCAACCAACTTTTGACGAAGGCTACTTAAATTATTTATGGGAAGATTTAGACAGTTTTATTTGCTTCATTGACTTTTTCGTCGTTTTGGCGTGGAGTAAATTTGAATTTTTTTATTTCTTTCTTTTTTAAATCATTTTCTTAAAAGATGTCACTTAACTTGTTTGTTTCTTTCTTTCTTGTTAATTTACAAAATAATCGGCTCATAAGTATTTGCTATATGTGAAGAACAGGGAAAAATGTTTTTCATAAAAAAACATAATTACGAAAAAAGTGTGCTGGAAAAGTTAACATGATAATTTATTTTATCAAAATATTAACAAGAAAACCTTTGAAAAGTCTTTTTCTCATAATTTTAGACATTTAAGTGTCAGCGAGATTTTCAATTTGATAAGCTTTTTATAATGATATCTTATATCAAAGAATGTTTCCATTTTCAAAACTAACAAAGATAAATGAATTAACTCTCGGTATTCTTACAAGTTATTTACTCATCGATAATCTCTTACCACAATAGAACAAATATTGTAATAGTAAACTTTTTTTTGAGACTAATAATATTGAAAGTTTTTTGCATCATATTGCTCGCGGTAAACAAATTTATCTTTCTTTTTTTTCAAATACAAAATAGTTACATTTTTTCAGCACATAAAAATGCGTGCGGCAACTTGAAGCTAAGTGAATACAAATAAAATAACAATATGATGTCACATTCTAGGCAAATGTTTGCCGAACGAAAAAATATCAAAGATAACGAAGAAACGGTCTTTTGTGGAAATATAAAAATATTTCACTTGAACTATATGTTATTCACTTTATTTGAAACCAAATATTCATACGGCTTTGACTACTTGTGTGACGATAAATATTTCGTATATTTGTGTTCTTGTGGTTTTGTTGTTGTGAGCAATGTCAAGCCACCAATGGTAAATAAGAAAAACAATTTTTGTTCAAAATATTCCATCAAGCTTACCGGCAAAAGTTTGGGAACTTTTAAGTCGTAAATAATTTATGCTCTTATTATGTTTTAATAACACAAACCCTTGCAAAGTTTTAACGAGTAAATTTCTATGACCTTTCAAAGAGACTGAATATCTTAAAGTCAAAGAATTGAAGAAGTGGTTGTTTTGTCATTTTTATTTTTCGTATTTTTTTTTGAAAAATAAACCCGTAGTGCATGTTATTTTTCAAAGTGTAATTTGATGGATTTTTATACTTTAGACGCTCTATGTGTTTTCACAGTTGTTCGATTTCTTGGATAAAAATCGACTTATTCGATTTCGATCACTCGTCAGCTTATATTTTTTATTAAAGTTTAGAATTGTTTGTAATTTCATAATAATTTTGCAAAAAATATTTCTGAAACTCATCTCTTGACAAATTATAATATAAATATAAATTTGTAAATTCAAACCACTTCAAAAGGGTGTCAAAAGACCTTTTCTTATATCCAAATGAACAAATCTCTTTATTTAATCTTTATTAATTTATTTTCTTCTAAATATAAAATGTGCCGAAAAACAACTGACATTTCTTCCAACTTTTTACTACGCGAATATTATTTTTTTGCTTTATTGAAGTGGATACATTTTAATTCGGTACGCTAAGCATTACAAGACATGAATTTAAAAGTGGTTAATGTAGATAGACTATAACTTTTAATGAGAATTTTTACAAATGAATACATATTGTGACCAAGTCTACATATTTATATTTATAACTGCTAAAGAATGTTTTTCAGGTTCAAATAATACTACTTGTCCATATTTATACAATGAAATATTCCGTTCTTATGTATTATATTAACTGATGTAAATACATGATATTTAAAAAAATAATGACACATTTTAAATATTTATTTCAACAGAATATTTTATGATTAGAACTGGTTTCGCTCATTGCGAGCATTATAATTGCTAATACGCTTTTTTCACTCAACGAAATCGTTATGAGGAAACAAAATTTTATCTATAATATTAAAACGATTCCACCTCTCTTTAGGTTTCCAAATGTTCAATATTCTGGTCATGATAAATCTTGTAATTATAATAATGATAAATTCAAAAACGTGATGATTTGATAAGAAACATTATTTGTTTTACAGATATGGTTATATTTAAAACACTTTGGGTATATTATTTAACAACTTTCTCTTCAAAACAATATTGATATTAAATAACGATTTTCTAAGAAAATATATTCGTAGTGATTAATTTATATAGAATACATATAGTATTTAAAAAAAATGCTTGAATTTTTTGTTTCCTTCATTCGAAATCATTTTTAAAAATATATAAGAAACTGTCTTAATTTTTCTGTCTATTTAAGTCATTAAAAAAAATAAAGCTGTTTTTAAGGTGACTGACAAACATATTATTAACTAATTGTGAAGCAAAATGTAACGTTGATTTTCCAGTGCAAGCATGAAACGAGAATATTTTATTTTTAAAATAAGAAATGATAACCACTTAAATTTTACATACATTGCATATGGTATCGTAATAATTATTCAAAAGTGTTAGAAATGTAATGTTGCTAAAATGCAGTACTAAAAAATAGACATATATTCAGCAATCTAAGTCTACGGTACTAAGCAGTTAATGGCCGATAATACTCCAAGAAATCAATTAGCGTCACTTATTGGCGAATGAATGTAAAAGAAAAACACTAACCATTAGCAATGTTTATTGTTTCCACTCCTAACTCGTTAAAAATAATGATCAATAACATCATGACATATTCGATAAGTTTATTTCTTAAATAAAGAACAATTATCCGTCTACTATATACAGTCTACTCACATTCCTCATTGAAAAATACCTTTGTACGTTCGTACGATGAGTTAGTTTGATAGTTCAAGAACAGTTAATTTCTAGAGAGATTTCATTTCAATATTCATTACAAATTTATTCCGTATTTAATTGAAAGATGAAACGGATGGAAATGAAATAAAACACTAAGCCAGTGGCAACGGAGATCATACTAAGAAATACATTACGTGGTTATATAGGTGCACATCTATTTTGCATATACATACCCACTTTCACACTAGCCAACTCTCTATAACAGACATTATTATTTACTCAATTTGACTTTCATTTGAATATTTACTAATTTAAATTACACTTAGTCAAACCAGTTTTAAAAAACCTGGAAACAAACATACACACGCTTTTTAATAGATTTATTTAATTTCTATAAAAATATACAATAATTCACATGAACAAAAATCGTATTTAATACCTAATTGGCACTCTATATTAAGTTGTTTTCATAGGTACATTGCTAAATAGATATATATAGATTGCATTTTGATTAAAAACGACAAATAATACGTTATTTATTAATTATTAAATGTAATATTTTTCATCCTGGAAGAATATTTAAATAAAAAGACCTACACTGGCCAACCTTATTTATTTGGATATTTTAATTTTTTTCGTAGACGTTAATGATGTGGATTATACATTTTTAATTAGTATTTTTTTTCGATATAATTCTAAGTCTCCTAAAACAAAATAGTTCACTTATTTTTTCTTCGTACTTCCAACAAAAAACTTTGTAAATGGTACTCCAATCAAACATTTATGAAAAAGGAGAAAATTTTAATGTTGATATTACAGACTAAAATTTATACGCAAAACTTTTGGTGCAAGGGTATAATTTTAACGAGAGAGTCTTCGTGTTATTTTATCTTTCATGTAATTTAGTATTCCATTCGTGCACTTTTAACTTTTATCACCAGCTTCATTCGATTTTATTGCTTGAGAAAAGGGATTGTGTGCTTTGTTTCATTTATATCTTTTCGTTATATGAGCATCTAATCGAAATATTTGATCACTACGCTTTTTCTTTTACTCTTTCCATCATAATTGAAATAAAATGTAAGCCGAGGTTATTTTTTAAATTTTAAAGCTTTACTTACAACAGTATTTATCAGTGTGAATTATCTTTGAGATAAATTGGGTCCCTATTTTGACATATTACTAAAGATATTTTATATTAAGAATATACAAAAATTCATTCATATTCTTGCATATGTTGAAAACATATTTATCAAATTATGTTATTTACTTAAAATTAATATAAAAAACGAAAAAAGTAAATACCAAAATTAATATTTTCATATATTCAACTACTAAAATACAATAAAAATGTTTGTAGGTGACGCAGATACATAAGGAATTGTTAATATTATAAAATACAGGAAACATTGATATTTAACTATTTATCACAGTTTTTTGTATCAATATTGTTATTTGTTTCTATAAAGCTTGCTTTATCATATTTTTACTAAACATTTTGCACTTCACGCAGCTTTGTACTTAATTAATTAAGTAAAACAAGGAAAATGTTAAATAGCGATATTTTCACACAGTGAAAAAATAGCGATGTATTTTAGTTCTACAAAATTATTTTTAACAAATATAGTTGATAGCTATTTCGGCTCACGCCACCGTCAGAACTTCGACAGAAGATCGATAGTTCTGACGATGGCGTGAGCCGAAATAGCTATCAACTATATTTGTTAAAAATAATTTTGTAGAACTAAAATACATTGCTATTTTTTCACCGTGTTATAATGGAGTTCTACCAAGTGAATGCCAATTCAATCAATAAAGCGATATTTTCCTTTAATGTTTTACCGTAGCATTGAAACATATTCTTAATGTTTAATTTATTAGAAACCTGTATTTTGCTTTCATTGAGTAATCATTTTAATGTATTTTTTTTATAATTTGATAAAAACATGGGCATCAACAAAAGCTTTAACAAATTTTCTCTTGTGTATATTGATGAATATGATAAGCTTAGAGCAGAAGTAGTAGTTTACTAATTACTCTTGCATCCTGTTTTTAAAATCAGTAAGGGAATTGAAATATTACAGACATCCGTATCTACAATAACAAATCTTATAATCGATTGATGACAAATTGTACAAGAGTGTTTGCACTTGAATTCGATACCCGGAATACATCGTAAAAATAAAAAAAATCTTACATTCAACATAAACTTTTTAGCATTAAGCTCTTAAAATGTTGCAAATTTTTCAATCCGAATTTCTTGTTAGATTTTTCAAAATCAATATTTTCTTCTGGAAAATGGAATGATATTACGTCAGATATTTTCACCGCGTAAACAAATCTAAAATTTTAGCTTAGCAAAATACTGGTAATCCCCTATCGTTGTACTTTAACGGATACAAATACTGCTTTTCGTTTACCTTAAGCATTACTCGAATTATGAAAAACAGAAACACCTGTGATCTACTTGCCGAATATCACACACGTAAATTATGGCTATCTACGTAAAATCCTCTCCCTAGGTGTACGTATACAAATTTTGTGACATTTTTGTACACACTTTATGGATACCGCCCGAATCTTAAACACATAGCTAATTTTTTATCACAAATGCTATACATATTAAGACTAATGATAGAATAAAAGCTCAAGCACGAAATGATAAATTGGAAAACAAAAGAATTCCTTTGTATTCAAAAAAGACTCGTGCTAATCATAACAAATCTGTTCATTTGTTGACTCAGTTGCGCTGCCAAGTGTTTTAACATCCGATTTGTATAATTTTACTAAGATTTGTGTTAAAAAAAATAATATCTGTTGGCAAACATAATATGATTTTTTATTTTGATTCAAGCCGTATTTACTTGGTAAAACTATCATATTAAAGTAAAAATACTAATATATCGCTATAGTCAAAACAATCTGTCTCTTTTATCTATAACAAAATGACATGGATTGCATTATGACGAATACTTATCTTACGTGATTAAAATTAAATAGGTTCGTTGGAGTTTGATTCTCAGTACTTTGAGTTTACAATAAGATCAAATTTGATCGATTGTTTGAAAATTTTCATAAGTTTTCATACCCACAAAATTTAAGTTACAAAGATTATATTACATACAAGTATTCCTTATTAAAGTTATTGTTTTAGAATTTTTGACAGCTTATTGTTATTCAGCTTATGATAGGTCATCGTAATCAATTGAGTTTTTGGTGATACCTTAAAATAATATTTTGTTATCGATATTGAAATTATTGTCGTTCTTTTACATAAGTAATAAGTTCAATTTTGCATTCCTTTGATAAGGTTGATGATACCGAAGATGTAAAGAACTATTTTTCATAACAATTATCGAAAAATAGTCATTCTCTTAAAGCTAAATGAAAATCTTTTGAATATCAATATAATCACAGCCTTGGAATGAAATGGTAAACAACATGAATTCTTCATTTTGAAATCCATAATCATAAACGATAACGAGATTTTGAAACTACTCAGATCTTTTTGGAAAATTAATCATATTGAGCATCGTAAAATACGGGATTAATAATCCAAACAAAATTATATATGAAAAAGTATTTATTTTTGGCATCGTGTATAACAAATTTTGCACCAATGGTGATTGAATTATTGTGCACGTATGTAAGCTGGAAAACACACATCCGCTCAGATATGAATTTGTGATTTTGTAAGTTCAGGCAGATGCGAACAATGGCTAATTTCCAGTTTGTACACTGTCCTAATAATCCATGCATACGGCTCGTGAATACAATCATTGTATAGTATAAATATTTATGGGTCTGTGCTATTTATGTCGTTATTTCTACAAATATACACAGAGGGATTTTATTTAACTGACTATTACATGTTACCACTTCTTTTTTACGCTTACAATTATGAATCTTTATTGACTTCTAGAGAAAAGGCCAAATTGAAAACATTTATACCCCCCTAATGGGGTATATAATTGCTGATTATTTGAGAATTTTCGTTAATAAGTAAAAAAAAAAAAAAAGCTTTCATTTCTTAATAATTTACGATATCTAATATAGGTGCTTACTGAAACTTAAGTGACAAATTTGAATTATTGAAAACCGTGTTATAATGGAGTTCTACCAAGTGAATGCCAATTCAATCAATATATTGAAATTTTCATTTTTTTAAATTATTTTTCTTACGCGTTATGTTAGCAACTTTTTATAAAATTTACATATTTATTATTTCGTCACCCACACTTATAATGTAGGAGGTGCAGTATATGACTTTCATATTATAATATCCATTCGAAACGGCTGTAACTGTTTGATAATGTGATAAGAAACTTACTTTTATCTTCTGTTTTTTTGAAATTATAGAGTATTCAAGAAATATACGACACTCAGAAATGTTTTGAAAATAAAATTTGTGTCAAAACAATAAACTACCAGCTACTGCAAGTAGTATTCAATCAATCAACGTATTATCATAGAAACAAATATGCAAAATATGACGTTCATAAATGTGCGAAATTCATTAGAACAGAAAAATACTTTTTTATGCTATGAACGAAAATACTTAATTCTAAAATATTCTTCAACGTATCGAAATTGGCAATTGATATATCAGCATTGCTTGACAGTGACAATATATTCTCATTCATTCTATTCTGTATTAACATAGATTAAATAAATATTTGTTGAAGTAAAGGAAAACCAGAATGATAAATAAAACTATAATATCACCAGGAAAGGCGGCGCCGTTTCCAAACGAGACGCCGAAAATCGACGCCAACGGTGAAAGGTACAATGGTTATCACTTCAGAAAGTAAAACCTCTACATACTCGCCTGCGTCGAAAGCTCTCGAATATATTATTTTCACCCATATAACCGAATGAAGAACCCAAAACTTAACTAGATGAATGAATTAATATGTCAATACTTTAATTCACGTTAAATTTATTTTAATTATGAATAATATTAGTTATGTAGAAGTTTTAAAGACTATAAAATGTTTTAAATAATAAAAACACATTTTTTAGTACTTATTTCCACAATATATTTTTTGATCAGGACCGGTTTCGCTCATCGCGAGCATTATCAACTGATGCTCGCTCAGTCAGATGCTCGATCAGTTGATAATGCTCGCGATGAGCGAAACCGGTCCTGATCAAAAAATATATTGTGGAAATAAGTACCAAAAAATGTGTTTTTATTATTTAAAATATAATGCCTTTCCATCAAGAAGTGACAGTTAACACCTTAAAAGTGAAAAAACTATAAAATGTAACAAACAACTATTGCGTGTTTTAAATCAGAATAAGTAACACATTCCGTATCATTTTATGCCAAACATATATATATTTATTTTTGTTTGCTATAAAAATTGCTGTTTTCAAAATTATGATATTGTTGATTTATAAGGATTCGCAGTAAAATTATGTACACCTTTATAATTCAAGGCATCTAAAAATGTAATAAAAGTATTTAGTACTTTCTGCGAGATTTTTTAACACAATGCTATATAAAAAGGGTTGTTTTAATTGTACGGGAGTGTTTTATGATTTTGCGAAACCCAATGCGCACGTTTAAGGACTTTTTTATGAAACACTGGGGTAACAAAGAAAATTTATTACCTGTCGATTTTTTGCACCATTCTTACGGATATTTTTCGAAACGAAAGAGCTTGAAGCAATTGAAACAGAGTTTTCTCACATGAAATTATTATTTTTGTGACGTTACAATGCAAAATTAGCTAAGAAATAAAAAGTAATTATAACTCAACAAGAAGAAGCGCTTTTATGAAAGGTATTTCTTTCTTGTCTTAACCTTTAGTTCAAACCGACTAATGACTCAAGTGTTATGCGTTGTCTTTGATAAATTATTTTTAATTTATAATTCATATCACATCAATGTCACGATTTTTATTTAAAAATTCACTGTTGTAAATACCTTCATATATATTTATTTACCTCACATATAGTATCTTAAATTGTTCATAAATTAAATTTTATTTTAAAGAGAAAAAATTACCCGCTTTTTAAACCTTTCAAATAAACAAGTCTTCCTTACAAGTGCCACAAAAATATTGTTTTTAGATCTATCTTATATCTGTTACGACTAACTGTCTGACACAAAATTATGTGAATAGAGTTTTGTAGTGCAAAGCAGAATTACTCAAATTACAAAGTAGACGGACCACGGTAGCGTTAAAATGAGCGTATATAAAAAAATATCGTAGAGCTTTCGACGTTTTCTTTAAGCTCTTTCTCTTTCGATTCATTAAAAACATCTGCTAGTGAATCAATGAAGCATTTGAAACATTTTTTTTTCTCATACGACTATACCAAATTGAAACACATTTCTTCTAAATTATATTGTATTATCGGAGCATGTATCAAGTACAAATAGTTTTACAGTTAGCAATACCTATTTATTTTATCGAATTTAAATACAAATGCACTCATTTGTTCATATTTTTAAACTATTCTCTCGATTCGACCATAATTATTACATATTGTTTTTAACGTATAACTATAAAACTTAACACTTAACCAGCTCTAGATGAGTTTTAAATTCTCAATCGATATGTTTATAGGCGTTAAAGCTGCATTTCTTTGCCAAAATCCAGAAGAATGACTGAAGTATACTAAAAAAGTTCATTTTAATTATAAACTGTTGTGTTTCAAAAACCTAGAATTATCGTTATCTCAAAACTTTAAATATTTTTCAATGCATTTATGAGTATTTTCATCGATTTCAAAATTTTAAAAAATAAGTGATTCTTGATAAAATTGTGTATTGCTAAAATAAAATAAATATCCGTCATACAACTTGCACGACTAACTTTTTAACAAAGTTTCTTTGCCGCATTTGATTGGTATTTTTGCAGAATCCAATTAATAAATTTATATGTTTTTACACACCGCAAGCAGAGGGTTCGCTGGAGTGACCATCAACTTTCCCGCCTTAGGAGGCAAGTTTTGGTCTACCGGAAGGACGTCCTTCTTGTATATCGATCGGGATGGATGGGGTGACAGTAATGTCCGTGTGTGACTCGCGCACGTGCGCCGGAGTACGCGGGAGTGGGCGGCGGCTGATCAGCACACGTCCGCTCTTGGCGAGGGCGGGCACCCGACTGATGAAGAAAGCCGCCGGCGCCACTGACACCGGGCGTCGCGGCGCCTCCCCGCAAGCCTTTCTGCCGCCCTGCCAGCGAACAATCCTCGTTTCGGTGCCTGGTCTTACGGTATGGCTAGTGCAAGGAAGAAGGGACGCTAAGACTTCTTCCCTAGAAGTGCTTAGCACAGCGCAAACTTCAACACTGGTGTTCATAAGCTCTCGTTTTGTATGTCGGACACGTTTTAGATGTTAAAAGTTCTAACATTTATGAAAACTGACCTGCAAATTCATATCATTCGCAATAACTTTTTTATCAATGATAGTTTGCTGGGTTTACACGTAGTACTGCAAAGCATTACAAAACGAGTAATATTTCCGGTTTTATTTACTTACCATTAAGTTTGATTGATGTGAGATACTTTAAAATGAATTCACAAAGCATCTAAAACATTAAAGTAAATTGAATGTTTTCATTGAACACATCGTCTAAACACTCGTAATGAATGAAAGAGTTTTATTTTAAATAATAAAAACACATTTTTTTAGTACTTATTTCCACAATATATTTTTTGATCAGGACCGGTTTCGCTCATCGCGAGCATTGTCAACTGATGATAATGCTCGTGATGAGCGAAACCGGTCCTGATCAAAAAATATATTGTGGAAATAAGTACTAAAAAAATGTGTTTTTATTATTTAAAATCACATGCCTTTCCATCAAGAAGTGACAGTTAACACCTTAAAATTGAAAGAGTTTTATAAAAGGTTATATAACAGCAACATTCTTTGAAGCATCTTTGAATAATATTCATCATCGATGTGCTGTTATATAGTGAATATGCACATTAATTCAAAGTTTAGACTCAATGGTAAAATGAATGAATGCCCCATGAAAAATAAAACATGAAGTACTTTAAGTTTCTTGTCCTCTTTTTATTTCATCATTTTTTATTTATACAGATGATCTAGTTATAAAAAGTTTTATTGCATAGGATTTTTATCTAAACGAAAAACCACGTAGATTTATTTAAAAATTATTATTTTCTAAGATTATTTTTACAAAATTTCACGCCTACTTATATGTTACATATTAGTAGACGATTTTTAAATTGAATTGACGAATAATTTAACTTGGAAGATTATCTTAATATGTAACATAATCTTTCAAGTTAAATAATCAATGAAAGCTGGATTTTTAGTATTGCTTGTATTGAATTTTATAAGAATAATTGTAAAAATCACCAAACGAAATGACAAATTAAACACTTTGGTGAAAAAAATCTTTTTGTCTATATTTATCGTAAAATTGTAGATGATTATGATCATCCTCCTAAATTTTCTTGAAAACTTCTTCGTGAGACTAAGCGAGTTGCGTCTGGAAGAATTTAATGATAATATATTCATACCATCTCTCCATATTTCATACTAAGGTAGAGAAAAACTAAACATGTTTTCGCGAGAACAGATTACGCAAATTTCTCAGTCTTTGTTATCATTATATATATTGTACTTCGTACGTTTGCGGCTTAAAGTGAATTGGCATACTTTGATTAAATGTGACTTTAACACTAGTAGTTTGCCGTGTAGGGACCTCTCAATTGATATAATAACTTTCCCATTGCTAGCGAATGAATGTCTTTTATATAATTGATATTATTAAAATTCAAATCATTAATAAAATAATTCACTCAGTATCCCTTAGTACTTATGAGACCAAATAATTATAGTTATTTTTACAGTATACATAGTTTATAATTCTACAATTCTTTTTATATTACATATATAAAAAAGAAGAGATAAGAAAATCAATTGAAGTTTGATTTAGAATCTTCCTGTACATTGTTATAAATGCTTTATAAAATTATGTATAAATTTAATACACAGTCAAATCTACTAGCTGTGAGAATCTTCATTATATGAATATGCTTAAATCTATTCATGCATATAGTCATCGAAATAAGAAAAATAAAAAAAGTGTTTATTTATTTTGGAAAACTATACATGAAAAGCTATATAAAAACTTCTGGAGTGAATTCTCATTGAGAAGAAAAATAACAACACGCCAGTGTCTAAAATATCAAATTTTATACTATATGAGCTCAAGCGATGTATTATAATGTACTTTTAATTTTTCAGCTCAATTTTAATAGTATAAAATATTCATTTCTTAAAAAATTATAAATTAAAATGAATACTTTGCAAATACAATACCATTTTCATAGAAATTAGTTTTTTTTACTTTATCTAGAATGCCATCAAAAATATTTTTTTCGACTATATTGAAATTTTCTTATTTAATTAATTTTTGATAGACAATATCTTAGAGATAAGTTTATGTTAAGTGGATACATAAATGAATGTTGGTATTGCAGTAAAATAAAATGAATGATAAAAATGGAATGAGTCCTGTACTTTTCTTTTTACTTTTTCAATACATTATGCGGAGATTCACATGAGACCGAATCATATAATTTTAACATCCATTCATAAAACACCGGAAATGCAAATAACTACTTTCATAATGGCTCACATTAAAGTTCTCCATATAGAGCTTACTCGCCATATAAAAAGAGCAAATTTTTGTAAGAAATACAAATACCAAGTATATATCTACGTCATTTTCTCGATTATACCATATTTTCTTTGCTTATATGCTTTTTCCTTTTCTCAATTGAAAGAAAAACATTCACCAAAAAGCTATCTTCTCTTTTTGAGAATATGAAATGACAACATTAGTTAATGATGATAATATATTATCATGAATAATTCATTTAACATTTCAAATATGATAACATTTCTATTCTCAGATGCTTCATTTTCATCTATCAGCGACTGGACGGAATGATAATGGTGATGCTAATAACGGGTAGCAAGGAAGGAAAAAATTAAGCCTCGTTGTTAAACCGACCGTGTAACCGCAGCTTTCTACAGTAGAAGGGATGAATTCTATTAACGCGAAACCTTCACGATTTTCCGCCTTTTTCCTCGTTCAGTGTTCGAAAATACAAATAAAATGCTACTTTACCAGTGCGACTTTTTTAATTAACTTTAAAGAAAACGTTTCGTTTTCAGTACACCCTTAAATGAAAACAACAGCGGAATATTCTTAAATAAAGATATAAGTTAATTCTATTCATTATTGTGTTTTTACAGTTTACTTAAGTCACAGCTAAAACAGTACATGTTTTATTTGTGCTCAATGAAGAGAATTTTGAGAAATTATTATCGCCATTTATGCAAAGCTAATAATTATGTACTCATATATTTAGGATTTGTGTTTACAATGAATAAATATTTTATTTAAAGTTTTTTGACAAGCAATTTATTGTTCTCGGCCAAATATGTAACCTATGTTTACACCGCCATTGATCAAAGATGAAAACAGCTAAATCTTTAAAAAAGTATAATAGCATTGCATTTTTCGAGAGCGTGATATTTTATAACTGATAGAAAAAAGCATTTTAATGGACAACTACACTTATCTCGTGATAAAATCATATATGACACTGTTACAGATTGCTATAGTTTTACTTGATCTGGCTTAAAC
Source organism: Himalopsyche japonica (assembly GCA_028555115.1). Lineage (NCBI taxonomy): Eukaryota > Metazoa > Arthropoda > Insecta > Trichoptera > Rhyacophilidae > Himalopsyche > Himalopsyche japonica. The sequence goes on from JAHFWJ010000015.1 coordinate 3,535,583, forward strand.
ATCCTTCAACAATAAGCGAATTGTAATTACGATAGACTTGTGTGTGGTGAAACGTTTTTATATCAGTTCTTTAATATTAGCATGGGAAAGACTATAAAACAACATTAAAAGTAATGCTCATGTTAGAGGCATCCAAGTAGTCAATTTTCATACTTTATTTTTCAAATAACGCGCTTTGATGCCGCGTTTAATTCTAAAAGTTTTTAAAAATGTGATATACGCCAACTTTTACGATGATGCTTTTAAAAAACCGCGTGTCTAACGAAAGTACTTCAAACATTTTTAAGCCCCATTAAAGAGCTTTGTCAGAATAGTACACAATTTTAACGTTCATAATTAAAATATGTTGTAAACCTTTATTTTTTTTCTTAATATAACTGTAAAAATTCGCCATTTTTATATTTTATTTTCTTGTATTATTATCTGTTCATTTATGGCGTATATATTTTAACTTTCAAACTTTTTAGTAGATATATCAACATTTATTCTTCATTAATTTATGATATCGACTGGAGGTGCTTGATGGAATTTCAATATCAAATTTGAATTGTTACAATTTTGTACGATTCCATATGTTTTGTCACTAACGACCCGGGTTTCGCCTTTCGGCATCTTCAGGCATTCTATCACACGGATGCAACAGAACTGTCAGTTCTGTTGCACCCCGGTTGTTAGTGACAAAACATGTGGAATCGTACAAAATTGTAAAAATTCATATTTATTCCTCCATTAATTGATTTGAATTTGTAAAGGGATTGAATGCATTGATAGCATTCCTCTTCATCAATCTTCAGCAACCTCCCAACAATTTCAAGAATGTAGAAAAATAGTTCATTATATGCATTTCAAAAGGCTTAATAATTAACTTGAAAAAACCAAAACTCCTTTGATAAAACTTGTGAAAACGTAAGCAAAACAACACATAAACAAGGATTTCAATAATTTACGTGTAATACGAATATATATTAGTATTCAAATATCATAATAATATATAAAATGGTCGTTCTTAGTGCCACGCCTAAGAGAAAAATAACTTTTAATTAAATATAAATTATTTCATGATTCGCATAACTCAGCGATTTTTTTTTTTTGTTATACTGGTTAATATTTTGACAATTTCTTGTCTATTGTATTTCTAAATTTTCTACAATTTTTTTTTGTTTTCGCTATCATTTAGTGTTTTGTGAGACAAAATTCGCATATTGTAAAACATATTTCTCTCTCAGCTGAAGGTGCTATCAATAATTATATTGAATATAAAATAAAAATTCCTTCTAGAGAAGAATAAACATAGACACTATTGCTCAATACATCCATAGACTTTGTTTTAAATAAGTCTCGAATTTGAATTATAGAAACCTGTCAACTATTTTGCATCAAAAATGCTACTATTATAGATATAATTCAAAGTTTTTTTTTTATTTGAAAGCTTTTCTTGTCTATTGAATAATCATAAATGTATGGATTTGTGTATACGTGCATCAGTATATACCACATGTGTTTTATTATATTCATTTCCATCGCCATATTACCCGATCCTGAACACAGATGTTGGAGAGAGCAATAAGCCATTTACATTTTTTCTGATGAATAAGCATAAGCGTTGTTTATAAAACTATACCTATATTTAATTTAAACTAAAAGACGACTCGTATTTTAAAGTCCAATAGTTTTTTTTCAATCAAATCAACGATTTGCACGAGTTTCTACGCGAAAGGAGAACATTATAGATGCATTGGACAGCCTTCTACATCACAGCCATCTCATGAATTAAAGATGATTTCCATTAAGACGTACGCGTACTGCATTATTGCCAAGCGTTGTAGAAATATAATATAATTCCCCATTCTATTATATTGAATTACAGTGTATATATATTGATGAAAAATGATTCATATTTATTTTTTAATTCGCGAATAATTTTATATGTAAATATAAATCAATACGAATACAAAATTTTGGTGAAGCCGTGAAAAATTCCTAAATAGAATATCTGTCATGCTACAGATAGCATTTGTCAAATAAAGGTTGAAAGAATCGAGAGTCAACGAATATCTGACGAGATGAGATATGTGGCTTTGTGCAATGACATGATTTAGGAAATCCTGCTTTTATTCGCTATAAATTATTTATTTCTATAAAAATCACTCTGAAAATTTCACGTATAGATTACAAACAATCAGTGTAATGGCATTGTAGTCCACAATTAATTATTAATGGTAGATTAAGTGACTTCTTGATTATTCCACAGGTCTGCTCGGTGATGCTTCTCAAATGGACAAAAGAAGGGTCGCAATTACTTACACAACAATTGAAATACCAAAGTAATCGAAGCAAAAAATATTTGTATTATAACAAAAAAATGATACGTATGAATTAAGTGATTTTGAATATTTTTTCCTAAAATACCAATAGCATATTCATTTATATTTTATTTGTATGAGTTAATTTTGTTATATCCTAATACCCACTGTAAAATAATCAATTTTATTTGTACACATTAGCTAAAAGTACTGAAATATTAACGCTAGATGCAAATTTACAGAAACAAATGAAAAAACAATTGATTCTCAAAGATTATTTTGAGCTACTGATCACACGTTACAGCAGTTGGTCAAATTAATGGAAGTATGATATTAGTTTACACTTTGTAACTATTTCAATAAATCAAAACACATAACCATAGGTAGCGGTAAAGAAAAATAGGCCAAATTTTATATCTGGTACTAAGTAAATTCTGGTACCGCAAAATCAGTATGAGGATTGTTGAAATGTTTGATTTGAATTGATCAATTCACTGACTTTGAGGAAAATTTAGTCATGGTATTTAAAATCTTGACCCCTCAATGTATGAACGCACATAATACAGCATTATAATTATTTCTTTGGTCACCGAATATTTCTTACACTATTCTTCGTCCACTTTTTTCTCGATTGACGTTTAAAAACAGCAGTCATAGTGAATCACAAATATATGTGACTTGAGGACGGAATAATCACGAACAAACCTTCAAATGAGCGTAGAATAACATTTTCAGTAAATTGACAGCATTAACAATATAGGAATTTTATTTAATTTTATCGACAAATAGTTTCGCTTCTTCCTTTCCGTAGGGCCTTTCGCTAAAGAATACGTTAAATTTATTACGGATGCAAAATAAGTGGGACGTTGCATTATAAAATGTTAGTAAGTGAAGAGATTCTCACGCTGGCGCTATTTTAAATTCCTTTGAACACAAAACCATGTTGAATTATGAAGCAGAAGCTTTCAGTTATTTTACCTTTGTAAAAAAATAAAATTAAATTTAAAAGAATTTACATCTATTGGCAATGCTCACGTTAAACGAAACCGATCATGATAATCCGTACATAATATTGTGGAAGTATTACTTTATAAATTTTATATATAATAAGTAATAATAATAAAAATTATTTGAATTATGTTCATTGAAATACCATCACCTATGTTTATTGCATTTAAATAATTTAATTTATAATAAACCTACGTAACTTTTACATTAAACTATATCAAAAAATTTACATGAAAAAAAATTACAAAAAAGTAAGTCACACGAAACTCGCAAAAAACACTTAATATTAACATAGAGTATTTGGTGAGTCTATTGCCCAGAAATTAAAATTGATATACTATTTCCGTATACCAGAAAAATGTATGAGAATAATTGTTCACTTTAATAATAATACATAAATATTTTTCTTTGATTAATATTCAATAATTGATATTTGAAGTCTAGATGGCATATAGTTGAAATGAAACAAAATTAATTAATTAACATGTCGTACTGAACCTCAGCTACAGGGTCGAGAAACTTTACAAAAATAAGTACAAATAGAATAGACCAACATTTTTATGAATACTAGAGCTTTCGTATGCTAAAAGCACTACACAATAAGACACGCATATTGAATAGTGATTGGTTGGGATCCTGCAAACCAAGACACTACCAGAAATGTGGCGATTTTTTCTAATAATTATACTTTTACTTTTTGATGGGAGAGCACGGCTTTTTAAATAATAAATACACATTGTTTAGTACTTATCTCCACAATATATTTTATGATAAGGGCCAGTTTCATTGATCACGAGCATTATCACATGATATAAAAATAAGTAAACAAAATGTGTTTTTACTATTTAAAATATCATGCCTCTTCATCAAGACTTTAACACTTTAAAACTAAGTATTAGGTGTAGTAAAAAGTCCTGATGTTTTTTTCAAACGCGTGTCTTCTAATTGGTCGGCTTCTGGCCTTTGGTTAAATAAGATGTCATAATATTTTTTTTCGTGTTGTGTGACATCTCAAGTTACGTTCCGTATAAAAAAAAAATGTTCATTCGCCCCAAACAGAATGACCAACGAAAAAAATCTTATGCTAAAAAAAAGGAATTGTCCAATATAGTCGGTACTAAATGGTCCATAACACAGAAGTACCTGAAACGGCTGGAAAAAATTCTAAAAGTAGGAATTTGGGTGCCACACGCGTTAAGCGATCGGAACAAGGCGTAGCGACTAAGTGCATGCCAATTGCTGCAAAAAAAACACACTTTACGACCATTTTTTCTAAGCCTGATAATCGGAGATTAAAAGTGGGTGTTATATACGAATATATCGAAGACAAAACAATATCTATATCGTGAACAACAACCAATTCCGACCCCTCGAACTGGTTTACACCCAAAAAAACTCTTACACTGTGTTTGGAGGGATTTCAAAGGAATAATTCATAATGAAGTGTTAAAATATGGTGAAACTATGACTTCACAAGTATATTGTGACTAATTAAACAAATAAGTGCAGCTTTGACAAGAAAGAGGCCGGGCAGGATGAATGGACGCAACGATAAACTGCAAAACGATAACGCGCGACCGCATGTGGCGAATATGACTTGGGAAAAAATCCAGGAGTTGGGTTAGACAACTTTATTGTATCCACCTTATTTACCAGATCTAGCATTAGATTTACTAGATCTAACAGTTTTAAATAGATTAAGCGATCAGCCTGAGTCAAAATAATTAAGAATATTGGAACGTCAACGCTTAACGTTATGTACAGTTTAATAAATTCTTGCCGCGGACTAGCCCTTAATAAGTCCTGGCGTATACAAACAAACTGCGATGAGGATATTTATGCCTGAGAGGACTTTCAGATATTATTTAAGACGACAAAAGGTCTCCTAGATCCCATTTCCTTCCGATTTTTTTAAGAAAATTTTATTGTCATTCTAATTCGAAAGCTCGGAGAGAAGAGAAATAATATTTTAAAATCAACGACATATCAAAGCCACTACTAATACTCATAATAAAAACGTTTTTGTTCATGTAGAAAAAAAGTTCGGAGGAGAGATGTTTTTATTTATATTTGATACAGTAATAAAATTAGTATTACAGTTCATAGAAAAAGTACTTATTACTATGTTATCTTTCAGGGTAGTCGTAATTGTTGACACGATTTTTCTTTAATAAATCTTCTCTAAAGAGCGAATGCTTTTATAAACTATTCTACGGTATTTATTTCCCTTAGAAGACGTTGTTCGTCTTTGAAGTCTGTGGGGTAAGTGTATTCAACTATTTTGATAGTCAGCTATATTATGTATCAAGCATGTTGATGAAGAATATTATTTTAAAATTATAATTTTGATATCATAAGAATGACATTTTTGCCGTTATCTAGATCAAAACTACCTTTCGTTCAAGAAACTTAATTTTGTCGTAGCCTTAAAAAATGTAACTTTGGACATCGTAAATACAAACGGATGAAAAATATGGATGAATGGTTATGATTAAAAGCCAGTTTGAGCAATTGACTGGCACAATTATGCCATCACTGCGTGCAATAAATGACATATATTATTTATAGTTTTTTGACAAGCCGGTACTTTGATTCAATGCACTGAATTTGCATACTGATCAATCAATCTAGAAACACCACGTAACAGTGGAACAACAATGTATTTGCTTGTCTGCTGTTACGGTGGCTGTTTGTTTTTCAAGACCTATGTACATTATCAGATAAATTACGGTTGTATGATTGGGTCACGATGCTTAACAAATATAAAATTACCTTGTTTTGGAAAACTATTTATATAAAATTTGATACTAACTCAAATCTTAAAATTTTATCCACTCCACTCGTCATAGCTTGTTGAAGAATCAATAATTATATTTTTAGATACTTTATGCAATATTCTTAGTTGACCCGATTCCAGTATAAGTTGATAATGCTCGAAATCATGCGAAACCGGTACTGATCATGAACTATATCTTGTAAATAGTACTAAAATGTTTTTTTTTAATTTCATGTTTTTTCATCAATAAGAGGCAATTAACACCTTAAAAGTGAATAAATTAATAGACGATTGAATAAGTTGTGTTAAATGTATTTAATTATAATTATAAATAACATATTATTCTATCACTTCATTAATAGATTTTCAGCTCACGAGCCATACGTCTAAATTGCGTTAATCATTTCTGAAATCAAATAGGCCCAGCTTCAGGGTCGAACTAGTTACTTAGCAACATATTTCATTAAGTAGATGACTAACTTTTCAAAGTAAAATATAAATGAAAATTATTTCTAATTAGGAGTATAATTAAATATACACTGTTCATTTCAGAGAAAGTAATGACTCTATCAAACGACTATAGACGTTATCAAAAAATTTGCAGACATTAAATTCTCAAATATTATATTTTAATAATTTACTGTATATCGAACGTTTAACAGAAATCTGAGAGTTAATTTTAAAATATATAATAACTAAATAATGATAACTAAATTTGAATTAATATGTTATTTTAATTAGTGTGTCACATCCAGCTAATTAGAAAATATCTTTCACAACATCAATCGATGTATTGTTGTTGGAAACTTTTAAGCTTCGTTACAAGAACATTGCTATAATACCTAACTGAATTATTTCTTTATCGGATTATATCCAGAGGTCATTGATTAATGTTTATTTTTTTAAATCTGTATCTTTTTCTTTCCCTTCTTACTCATACGATTTTAATAAAACCATAAATCGAGTAACAACTATAGCGATTGGCTTAACAATAGGCCTGGTATTTCCCAATACTTACTCTTTCTGAACTAGATAGATTGGATGGATGAATAACAAACATTTTTCATAGAAAAACTTTCGTTGGAATATTTCTATAACGACTTCATATGCTTCATAACGAATTCAAATATTAATAGATAGATTTATAATAATTAACTGACGATCACCAATTGTGAATTTTATAACAACACGTAAGCAACTTCCTATTAACCATTTTCGAGCTGTTTTAACAGTCATTTGGTCCGTCCGTTCCTGGGCGGCATTAGCCTTCCAGCTTTCCATAAACCGTGATATCGTGCATATAGATGAGGCTCTCCTTTGTACGGAGGTTTAGAAATTAAGTGCCCTTATCGACGCGAGCAGTGCTGATAGGGTAAATTAAATCCCGCATCACATGGGTATTTTTAAATTATTTATACGTGACGTTATTTTTTAATATTTCTATCACTTTCAAAATAATGGCGTTTATATTTTAAAAAATCGTCAAGTTTTTAGGTTTTGATTGATTGTTTTCCTTCGGAAAATGATAAAAGCTACATTTTTATTAGAGTATTACACATATACATATGTATATCTCAACCTGCATTGTTGTATTTCTGTGTATGAAGGGTTTTTTTCTGATGTTAATTCACAGAGGTTATTTTGTAAATGTAGAAGGTATAAGCTTTTTTCGATCTTCTTGCCATTTTTTAATAACAACGTGCAAAATAATACACCGTAAATATCAACTTTAACCAGCAATAAAGGCATCATTTAATTATTTCTAAAATTATTCTTTGAGATTCATATGCTTTATTTTGAGATATTAATTTCTAGAAAAAAATCAGATCCTGTATGCCGTTCAAGGATATGAACGTCTCTAATGTTTTCAATCTATCTTTTGTCTACTTTTCCTATAATTTTCTCGACGAGATTGATTAGGAAAATATCTTCCTTGAATAAATATTCTATTAGTAATCCACAAACTCTCGTGTGTCACTAAACATCATATATAAGAGTGAAATTCACCCCTCATTGTCCCTACCGACCAGTGTCATAAATTCACTTTTGACCGATTCTTACAATATCTCCTCTCTCTATTGGTCACATATTATTTTCTCTAACATTTACTACGTCAACTTAACAATTTTTCGTCTCTACGGTCAATTGAAAAATTGGAATCATTATTTTTCAAACTTCATTTCTTATACTTTCGTTATATGGTCCACTTTAAGCAAAATTATGGCAAATAATATCATAATCCATTCTCTTTAAGTAACATTTATTTTTATATTTTTCAAGCATTTATTTAATATGGAAAAATAGTAAATAAATATCGTTTTTTTCTGTTTACTTTGCTTTTAATTAATCTCAAAATAATCTTGTAAAGTACGTCTAAATATACGCTGTCAAAATACAATTTAAAATACAAACATACACACAATATCGGTTTACCAATAACGCGTGCGGTTTGAGGCGAGGATTCCCCGGTGTGTCGGAAATACTTTTGCGCTGGAAAAGATTCAAAAATGGGAAATATGATTCAAGCTCTACTTTTACATAATATTTTTCTATCATTATAATCGCTATAACTTAAATTGACGTTTGCCGAGAGTTATGGGGAGAATTTATGGCTGATTTAGAAACGGTTCTTACAGTCCTTTGGAATTAGTTAATTTCTGCCACCAAGATCCGATATTGACATTGGTTTGACTGCATAACTTATGCCTGGAATTGCATCCTTGATGGCAATTCATTATCAACTACGGCCAGTATACGGTAGATTTGGTACGAAATGACAAAAGTAAAAGACCATTTTGCGACAAAAATTCTACTTACATAAAATATGTAAACAATGAAAACAAAATATAGCAGTATTCAAAGTAAATATATGACAAATTGCACAGTAAATGACAATTTGTCTCTTTTATTACAAAGCTTTGTCATTTTTTTTAAACGTGTATTCATAATCAATGAGTCGTATTTCTTTTCGATGGTTTTGGTGAATCATTAAGAAATTCAAAATTAGATATCTACATTGATTTTTTTTGATTTGTTGAATTGTTGAACCTTTGTATATTTTCACATGTCTTATCACTCATCAACGGGTTTCGACTATCTGCATCTTCGGGCACCTGTTTTATCACACTGATAAAATAGACTTTGTCAGTTCTTTTCGATTTGTGTGATTCCTTAATATGCCAAAATACGAAACCGAGAAGACCTTAATGCCATCAAGCACTGCTAGTCGATATACGATATCATAGATAGAGTCATAAATTTTTATTTGATGTAAGATAGATTGTGTATCATGTTTCACTTTTTTAAATGATACTAATTCTTTTAATTATTGAAAGACGATGTAACTGTTAGAGATTGAGAAAGATATAGAGACACCTCTACATTTATATTATTATCTAAGGAGCGAAAGTTGAAGAATCTCAATGACAATTTAAAAAGGGTTATAACTGAAAATTATTTACGTAAGACTCTGAGAAAATAATAGTTTTGTCAGTATTATGAAAAATAAATTTTACACTACAGATTTGTGCGAAAACACAATCTACATGTCTACCTACTATGCAGTATGTCAACTCTCTTAACCATTAAAAGAGTTGATAATGCTCGCGATGAGCTAAACCGATCCTGATCAAAAAACATATTGCGAGAATAAGTCCTAAAAATAGTGTTTTTATTATTTAAAAAAAAAACATTAAAAGAGTGTTGTCATATATGTACGACGACGCGATTTTTGTTTGAAGGAGTATGGTCGTACATATACGACAGTACATTTCTATGGGTGAGTGGTGTATTTATCCTTTAAATATAAATTATAATACCATCTATGGACAACCAAGTGTATTATATTACCATTTCAGAACAGAGTATTTTTTTCTTATTACTATTTTCATATTCTCACATGATTATTTTATAACAAAATATGTATTTATTTTCCATGTCAAAAAACTCACTCCTCATAGCTTTCATCATACTAATTATTCAACTCCCGGAAAGGTTAATCAACGCATTCGCAATAAAATAAATCTTATATGTGAAGGTCAGTTTTACGTGTAATTTTGACCGTACACAGTTCCAGTTATAATTCATAGTATGCCAACACTAGTCAAAATCGTCACATTTTAACGGCGTACATAAATATAGACTTAAAGTTAGGCCTACTGCATCTTTACTTCATTTCCATAAGATTTACGAGAGTCCTTTCAACAGCGCCACATCTAAATTTCGAGCGTCGTTATTAAATTCACTGAAACCCGCATGAGCCCGAAATATATTCAGTAATATATTATTGAACTCTCTGGGCGAAAAGAAAAATACACATATTTGTGTATATTCCTCACAATGGAATGAATTAAGGTATTTTTTGCGCATAAGATGTAGCAATATACTTCATTGGAAGCGGATTTCCGAATACCTATTTTTTCTCTTATAAAATAACGTTTTTATTACGAAATACACTATAAATCAGCTGGTCATGATATGTACAGAAAGCATTACTATTGTCAAAAAAGTACTTTTAACTAGTATAACAAAAGATTATTCAAATATATTCGAGTGACTTATTACAACGAAGAGCCAAATTCATATTTTTGTCTCATAATATTTAATTATAAAACTGCAAATTGTCAATATATTTTTTATAAATAATTTATTTTCATAAAATATTTCGATATCAATAGGGACAAGAAAGGACGGATGTTGCATTCATAAAAATAGTAAATTTCGTCTAAATTTACGTTAAATCATATATTATTCTATTTTAAATAAATAACAAAAAGGTCGTAGTGTTTAAATACGAATATATATGTTTATTTTGTTTTCATTTCTAAAAATTAAAACATTGTGTTATTTTTTAATATATAATAGATATCTTAACATCAAGATTAAACAGTGTTATTCAATTGAACATGCATATATATATTATCTGTAAGATACATATAAATATGATTGAAATAGTTCCACTTGAATGAAAATGATTGTACTGTCCTTGACCAATTGACTGCTGGAAATAAAAGTGTTCCTGCTGTTGCTTGTATATCGAGAATGAAAAAGTACATCACATCGGTGAAATAAAACTTCGGGTATATTCTCGTTAGCAGTAACGGTATTTGGGAAAACATCGAGATATATTAATAGTGAACCAAGGGAGACAGGAAGTGAGAGGACGGGGGAAAGTGGTGAAATCGTGTGCTATGTTTTATTATCTAATGCCTCCAGGATTTACTGCATCAGTACGAGCGTTAGTCCATAGGAAGCTGTTCTGTAATAAAACCGGATTTATTGAAATGGTCGATTAGTGAATATTGAACGCTCTGTTACTAAATTAATATTTACTTTACTGTCATTTTGGCGGTAACATTATCCGTTGGGAGGCTAAATAGCTTTGTTATAATTTCAAAGGACACATTCTATAAAGGATTAAGCTTTCGGCATTATTCCCTCGGTAAATTGGACGTTGTAACACGAAAAACAACCCATCCCATAATGGATTAATTTTTATAATTAATGATTACTCGTAGTTTTTCCAGAAGAATACTATAATAATAGTTTTTTTTTATTTATTATTTTTTTAATCAACCATTTTTGTTCCAAGCATGGATCATAGCGACTCTTTATGGAGCTTATTTCAACAAATGTTTATCAACGAGAACTAGTTATTATTCAGTTGAACAACTAATAATTTAGCGAGATAGTAATAATAAAAAAATAGGGCACCGACATAACGAATATTTAATTACTTTTACTAAATTTATAATCATTAATCAATTAGAATAAATTTATTGAATAGTTCATCGTTGGATTCAGGCTTATGAATACGGCAAATAAACACCGTGTTTTATAATAACAATACACATGTGATATATACAATTTTTGTTTTTTGTATGATTTAGGCCTTTAAGATTTGCGTGAGTGTTTTAGAACTGTCATATTTTCGTCAGCCGTTTTCAATATTATTTATATGATACAAATTTATTTATTATATCATATTTTAGCTTATGTTAGAAATAAGCAACTAATATATATATATATATATATAATATATATTTATTAATATAAACTGAAATGAATAATTTATGAGCCGCATTAAAAAAGGTAATAATAATATTAACGTTCTCTTATATGAGCGCTCTAATATGCGATCTTTAAAAACCAAACACGAGATAAAAAAAAGGACGGCGGTTATTTATGGGTGAGTTTTTCCATTGTGAGCGATGTATATAAGCTGTCTAAAAAGGGTCTTAGATAAATGAAAGAATCCTATAAAAAGCTTATGCTATTCTAGGCTTTCATTCTAAGTCTAAATGGAAACGTTTAATTTATGGTGTGTCGTATTCCATCATCCATTTCGGCTATAAAAATTACAAATAGACGGATGCCTTCATAGTGATATTGCAGTTCAAAGACCGAGTGTAAAAAATTTCAATGATAAAATAATGTATTGATTGAATTGGCATTCACTTGGTAGAACTCAATTATAACACGGTGAAAAAATAGCAATGTACACTAAAATACATTGCTATTTTTTCACCGTGTGATAAAATAATGATTTCATGAAGTTCATATGATACCCAAATAGATTTATCTCGACTGTACTTTGGTGTCATAAACGCTCTTGGACGATATATCTATTATTTTGCAGCACCACAGTATTTGATTTTATTGAACACTTTTGTTGGTTGTTTTTTTTTCAATTGGTCAATGAATTTGTAGGTATATACGATGTTAAGATTCTTTTTATCCATATATGTCTAACTTCTTAAAAATATTCTGTAGGAATTGTTTTGTTCATTGTAAAATTTTTACTTGTTTCATCTTTTAATTCTGAGCTTTTTCCAAAAAGAGATATTGATCCAAATAGAAGCATTCTTTTTTAAATGCAAGTTCTGCCTAGACGCACTTTTATAATTTAAAATGTTCTACGTTACAATCATATAGAATAAAAAAATTCTTTTCTTTTACCCTATCAAATTTATTACATTTTGGATATATCATTCAATGTTTTCAATTAGAACTGGCTGTGCACTTAAAAATTGCTCAAACGTTATATTCAGATAGTATGAGGATAAAATACATATCAGGAAAACATTCTTATAGTTTTCAATAAAATTGGATGAGTGGAAAAGAATGAAAACTTAAATTCGTTAGTGCGTTTAAAAAGTTCCCATTAATTTCATCCAATTGTAAAACTGACTAGTCAAAAACCTACCACAATAGAAAATTTATCGATTTTTTATCTTATTTGAAAATTGTTCGATGAAAATCTTAAAACCTGCAAGTTTCTCCTAAATATATTTTTCGTATTACATTTAAACTGAAGGTGATTTTTATAAATATCTCTATTTACCTAGTCGTTAAGGCTATGAGACCATATTTATAAAATTGTTTGTAATTATTATCAAATCAGAAGCAGTACAGTATAAGACCCGACAAGGCCAAAAGGCGAAACTCGGATCTCTCTTGAAAAATTGCAACAGTGTGAATAATTTGAACGATTCGAATTTTATAATGAAATAACATCTAGTTCTATGTAGATATTTTAAGCCATTATGCATGTTAATTTGTATGCAATAATAAGATTTTTTTTTTAAATGTCCGTACATAAGAAAAGTTTTAGTTTGTACTGAAAACTCAAAAATTTTGATATTTATTTCTGTTTTTACACTCCCTTCAATAATGAAAACAGATCTTTTTCTTATTCCACAATTTCATTTTCACTGCAAAGTTCATAAACCTTTACTTTACTCGGTAGCGTCATGTCTCGTTACAGCATTAAAGATGATTATATAAGTAGACATAGCTTTGGTTTACGGTTTATTGTTTTGTAATGGCCGTTATTTTGGAACCGTGCCAATAGTGCTTGGGTGAACAACTTTCACTTCTTACCCTTTCCCAGCTAAGTCTAAAAACCATCCCTTGCGGTCAGTTTCTTCGATTTTTCCATTCTACTACAGAAAAATTTTGTCAACTTAATAAACATCATCTATCTTGGCTATTTAACAAAGAAAGATTTTTTATTCTATTATTAAAATAAAACTAATACATTTAATGATTGAAAACTTCACATTATTTTAACAAGAATATCAATTTTAATTTTCAATAAAAAAATATTTTATACAATGTTACCGCCAAATATAAGTTAAATATTAACACTACCAGATTATCTTTTTTATTTAAATACTCATTATACAAATTATAGCGAGCTTTTAATGTACTTCATTTAAATGGAGTTATATTTAAATATGAATAATATGTTTTATCATCATTTTCTTTATAAATCTGTAAGATTTGACACAAAAAAAACACTTGAATTTTATGAATAAGTCATTACAACGTCAACACATTATTTTCCTAGCATCGCTTCTACTATCCATTAGATATACACATAAAAAAGAAAATATTATCCATCCCAGTTATTTAAATTTCATGTTTTTGAAAATAGCAAAACTAGATAAAACGAGAATTTTAAATATTGCATTCATCTCGACTGTGTTAACAAACAATATGTTATATAGGGACAATATTCAAAATTGATGAGAATCATTTTTAATTTTAATAAACATTTTACATTATATCATTTCAAAAAAACAAAATGGGTAACAATATTTATATATTGAGATAAATAATATTTTCCTTAATATTTTTGTACTTATAATCGTTATTCTACCCATCGTTGAAGATTTTCTCACGAGCGCGATAAAGCGTGAATGATAATCGTCTTCCCATTGCTAAAATGTCACCGCTGTCGTTTTCTAAAGACGCTAACCAAACTTATGAGATAAATTATTTCATACATAAACGCTAAATTTCTTTAAACGTCAACAGAAACAAGCCCCAAAGAGTTACTGTTAGTGTTTCTAAAACATAATACGGCACTTTTGTGAGAATATTTATTAATAATTTTAATAAAATTATTCTTGCCTGTTAGATACTTTTACAACTATTTCGATGTATCCAATTACGAAGTATAATTATTTTTTTTTCTTCAAATAAACATTCTTTTTATTTAACAAGGAAATGTTTAATCTCTTTTTAATTTTGTGGCATGTCGTGGATGCAACAAAATCAAAAATAACCTTAACGAACAAACTAATACATGTCGTTCACCATTACTGGTCCCTCTGCGGGGTCTTTGTTTCTGGTATAGACCATTTTCGTGCCATATATAAACTTATTGATATAGCCACCTTTTTTCTTTCATTTACAATTTTTAGTTTTATTGCGAACAAGAAACAAACTAGGTCTTTAAAACAGGAGAGAAGATGTATTGTGTACCTTTTCTACACAGCTATATATAAATAAGCAATGTTCGATTAACCATAGCTCTGGCGATGAAGTGAGCCGAAAAAGCTATCAACTATATTTTAAACAATAATTTTGTAGTACTAAAATACATTGCAATTTTTTTTTACCGTGTAAATCTGTTCACACTTTATTTCATCTGATGGAAATCTATTTTATTTCATTAACATTCAATATTTCTTCCCGTATACCTACGATAAATTTTCCCATTCCCATAGTATAAGTTGGTAAGGTGGATTAAGACTTTGATTTTATATAATCCCAGATTAGAAGAGTCTTATTAATAGATTATGAGGGATAGAATTGATCAGGTAGATCCGATAAGAATAAAAAATAAACTGACAGATTTTTTTATTTTTTAAATTACACCATTTTTAGATTTGAAAGAAGAAAGCAATTAATAAACTAAATTTAGCAGTAATATGCATGAAATTCATAGCCCGTACATAATGAACTTTGCTTTATTATGATGTTTAGTTGCACGTTCATTAAATGTTTAACTTTAAAAGGTTTTAGTACCGTTTAAGAGCCATCAAAATAAAGTAAGGCCTCTTTCTCTTTCCCAGCATTGGCGCAATTTCCTCAGCACTCAGCCTATTCCTGCGTCAAGGAGAAGCCTGCTCAGCGAATGTGAGCTTTATAACATCACTCCATAAGCTTTTACTCTTCGTTAAGCCTTTTTTGTACAGGGTGGCTTCTAAAACACCCCATCATCAATTGATGCTCCTAGCGCACGACCTAATAAGCGCTTTGTTTAGACCGCAGCTTCTGAAAAATCATTCACGGCTTAAAGTTTTATCGTCTCTATTTTTGGGAAATTGTCCTCATTCAAAATTTTATCCCAGATCATATTGGTTGGCGCTTTTTGAGTTTTGAATGGAAAACTTTTACACCCCACGGCAATTTATATTTTTCGTGTATTTTTTCCATCACCTACTGATGGATTTTGACGGCATACGGCAGTAAACAAACAACCTAGCAGTACACTGTTGCTTTTTCTTTTATGTATATAATATTATATTTTTTACATAGCTGGCTGAACAACACACCACTATCAATTTATAGACATGAGACAAAAACGACATTCATTTTCTATACTTTACTAGACTTTTCAGTCTAGTAAAGTATAAAAAAAAATACAGCAAGTCTGGTTTTGTTGATTCAATATCCCGTATACATTTATTCATTTAAAAAATAGAAATCGATTCCTTTGTTGAAATACAGTTTATTCAGTTTTTTAATCCTTATTATTTTTTAAATATTTGAAATCTATAATATGACCAAAATATAGAACTTTTTTCATATTAATTTTATTAACATTGTTAATGTAAATAATTATTTTTCATATCATATGTACAACCTTCAACATTAATTATGATTTAAATAATCAGTTTGACGAAATAAAAACTTCAACACGTTTGAATGTTATACGATACTTATACTACCATACTACTGAAAAATATATTTCAAAATCCAATACAAAATATTGCATTAGTGTTTTTAAAACTCTTTTGAGAATAATTAATGCTTTATATTTGAATATTATATAAAAAGACGAAGCTTCAAATATGCGTTTGATTTTATTCATCCCTAAGAAATGGATTTTTTATCATTTCTAAGAATAAGATGAGCTTATAATATTTTTAGACAAAAAATATTCTCAGCTTTTTATTCACCTTTAATCAATTCTTTTTATTTTTATTTTCATTCCAATCCAAACCAGACGCCTCAAAATCAATAGTTGATTAGGCCACAAAAGTTTTTCATCGTCTGCGAATCGTTGTTTTTGAAGGCACACTTAATGAAAACGTTGATGAAAATGTGCTAACTATTCAACGAGAGAGTGGAGAGTGACATACGCACCACGCCTCCGTGTTTCGACTTCAATACAAAACATACACCTTAACAATTCTCCTTCAGAAATTTTCCATCACAAGTCTTCAACAACTGATTTAACACTTTTTACATACATTTTGGCACCCTATTTCACCATCATATTATTAAGGAACAACATATTTATCAAGTAATTTAGTCGTATATGTACATAACTAGAACTTAATAAAATAAAGAACAGTTCTTACCAGTGAGAATATCGGTGGTGGAACAGTATGACTTTGGATAACGACATATTTCACATCGAATAAAAAAAGCTTATAATAAAAAAGAAATTACTTTGAACTTATTGAACTTTGCTGACTTCTCTACTAATCTCCAATGTTTACTCTTCATAAATCGTATTTACGTTGCAAAATCAATCAACTTACGTTGTATAGTTTCTATGACGAATATTTATCAAATAAATAAACAAAATCATTATTAGCAGTACTGCCAAAATGTAAATGTTTAAATCTCTCATTTTGTTTGAGTTTTACCTCATCAAAATTACATTACCCGGCTAGGTCAATTGGAAATGCGAGATTCCATGTCAAGTTTGGATGACATTTAAGATATAATGCGAAGTAAAATTATACTTTTCGAATACCAACTGCGAAGCAACAATAAGTTTTTAACTCACCCCTCAGTGAGTGATTTATAAGAGAACTTTAGTTTTCGGGACGCTGCGTTAGCTGCCACTGACTTTCCGACTTAAGAAATTTATACAAAAACGCCTCACGTTTTTTAACTAGCTCTTGTTTGTATTCTGTGCATAATAAAGGGGTAATTACTTACAGTTTATGAGGCAATCGTTGTATTAATATTGCTTTTCTTTTTTTGATTAAAGCTGGCTGTATACAATTAGACTTGATATATCTGTTTACGCAGAGAATTCATTTGGTACATTATGAACATTTAAGCAGTTTTAATCATAAAAATAAACTTGACGTTCGTTTTCTGTTCAAATTGCAGGTTAATGAAACGTGAAATTTTATTTTTTTAATGTTTTTTTTGCGTAGTTAATTTCTTTAAGAAACCTTGTTTTGATATTGCTGCAAACTATTTTTCGTAGAATGTTAAGATGATTAAATTAATGAAAAAAAAGTTTCCTAATAACTCTCCTCACATTTCATTTTTAGGATCAAAATGATGAGCAGATATTCTAACATCACAGAAATATTTTTTTCTTTCGGCTTATTTCTATTTTATCATTTAAAACAATATCCAAATGATACTAGAGCCCATGGACAAAGCAAACCTTATAGAATTATCACTCGTCAGCAAGGAATGACTGAGGTTGTAAATTTTAAAGATCCATATCTGAATTGAATATTAAAAATGTGTTCGAAATTTGCATATTTAACGTAACATGTAATATTACACGCAGTTATAATAATATTACATTTGTATATATTGAATAAAATTTAGTTAAAAGAACCAGCTTAAAAGAAAGAAGAAAATTATATTTATATTGAATTCTTGGGTGACTTATATATAAATGATTAATATTTGACGAAAAATTTGAACCATTATTTATTTTTTACACTTTAACGTTTTAACTCGCAACTGGGTTTTACCTCTCAGTATTTTCAAGCAGAATCCGCATTCTAGAATGCTTGATGATGTCTAAAGATTTTGAGTCATAAATAACAAAACGTGTGTCAGTTTGTACAGAGTTTGATCGATTAAAATTTCATATTGATATTCCACTTTTCATCTATTCTAAGTTGATATTCATAATTTAATTTTCTTAAGCGATGTGGGGAGCTGATATTTTGAATAGTAAAGGAACTGTTGTTAATTAAATGAGAAAACAGAATACGGGAGTAATAAATTATTTATTTATTATATTATTAGATTTAGCAATTTAAAAAGTTTACTAGCAATCAATTACCTTAATTTCAAATGAAGGTTTTTATTTATTTTTCCCCTCTAAGTGTAGGTCGTTTTCAGTTAGAAAAATTCTTATCTCCTGACATAAGTAATAACAAAATGGAGCGCTGCTGTCGCTGACAGCTTTTCGAATGACTTCAAAAGATAGATTGAAAAATAGAAGATTCGGAGCAATTTCATTTTGAAACCTCTTTATAGGATAGTATATTGCATCAAATATATAAAAAAAAACTTTACCCTTTACATCATCGGAATATCTTCTTATAAAAAATTTTGCAAACAATAAAATTCTATTTGACTTCGGTTACACTGTAAACTGCTTCAAACTCCCAAGGCTTAATAAAAAATCAAAAATCAATGCATGCATTTATATTCAATGGCATCGGCTTAAGTGATGTTTAGAATATCAAACAACTAATCATATATAAAAAAACACGAGGTTCAAGCAAGTGATTGAAAGAACACATATGCAATTTTCAACCTGATATTTTTGAAAAGCAAAAAAAATCTGTTTCTTTCCGTCTCAAAAAAAATATTATTAATTTTGCAGTCCTTCCAACAAAAGCATACATTAAAAAACATTGCATAATTTTATTTCATTCTACAAATGAAATTCTCTTCATTTTGCAAAAATTCAATTTTAAGTTAAATTTTATACTACGTACAGAATAAAAGGTATGCCATCAATATCCTTTTTTTTTCAGTGAGGCTCCTAATGTTCAAATGCCCCAAGCTCACGCCGACTTTATAAGGAATCAGCCATTGGCCGTAGGAAAAGTAATTGGTTAAGTATTAGTCATTTCTTCACACTCAATCACAAAATCATGTAACTTTTACAAACAATTATAATTATTTTAATTTATCAGCAAAATAATTAGATATTAAAATATATATAACAATTTATTAAAGTATCATAAATAATTTTCAAATTTCACGTGATTTCTTTATGATATCAAACGATGGACCCTTGCAGCACTCAACCAGTCTCCTCGGCTGATGTAAGCTCCGCCAAGAACCCGTCTTCCCGTAAATCCTGCTCTTCCATGAAGAACTCTCCAATTGTCGAAGAATAAAACTCTCCCTGAAATATATAATTATTATTTAAATACAATATGAAAACCTATAGCTTGGTATTGGTTCGAATTCATTATACTATAATCTTACGTTCGAATATATTGTAGTAAAGGTTTTTCAATGAATCAATTTGTACGAAGTTATACAGAGCTTACTTAAGTGAAAAATATATTTAATTCTAATCAGCAGTGAATGCCTCATTGTCATAAAACCTTCAATATTATTTACAGTTAAATCTTTCTCCAAATCATTTATAAATGTCAAAAATGTCATATTTTTATGAAAAAAAATACTTGCTTATATTCTAACTCTTACATTATCCAGATTTAGTTATATGAGAAACAATAATATGATAATTTCTTAATTTGTGAACCCATGACTAAAAACTAAATCAAAATTTGTGATGTCGATTTTAGCGAACTAATTAATAACTTATTTTAATTCATAAAAAATAAATATAGTAAAGTAATAAAATGTTTATTTAATTGAATGCAACAGTATAGTTTATTTCCTTTTCAACTACAAATGTTTAGTTTAAACAGAAGCACTAAGCTTCAATATACATGTTAGCGATAACAAGTAACAACAAATAAATAAAAATAATTATCGAAAGATGAATATGAAAATAAATAAAATTCTTTTTAATTCCTCATCAAAGAAGATTAAGAAAAAACTTCCGTGGCCTTTTTAATAACTGCTTTGTACCGATTAAAAAACGAGAATATTTGAATATAAATTATTAACTCTACATTGGATCTATTTCTGGTACAATTTTAATAATAGTACAGTGTAAAAATAAATTCAATGAAAAAATCATCTATCATTAAAATCTTATACAATCTCATTAAATACTGATAGAAAATGTAACAATTGTTTGATAAAGTTACCGGTACCAGCAATTGAATATGTTCACTTCAGTTTATTTTTAAGATATCACAAGAATAAATATATGTTAATGTAGGTAAATTCTCCAAAAACTCCATAAATTTTCAGCAATTTAACATAAAATGTGCGGACCTTTTTATTCTACGGAACCTTTTTTTGTAATCAGATCATTTCAATGTGAGTCATACGTCTATTCAAATTTGTTTATTTGCGTTTTTTTTTTTTAGTAAAAACCACCAAATTTATTTACATTCAAATTATAAACTATATTTTCATTGCAAATTAATCAATTAAATAAAAAATTACCAGTACTAGAAATTTTAAATTTCGTAATGTGAAATTCTTTTTAAATTCAATGACCCAAATCATCAAATATAATTCAATTATAAAGTCTTTTAAGAGCATGTAAATTTTAAGTTAGGTGTGACTTAGCAGCTGCACAAGGCAGTTTACACTTTACCAAAGCTTTCGGTTTGACACAGTGCGCGCGCTAAGTGGGAGCTTTCAGCAAAAAACATCCTTTGGACTATCTCAAGAAAACTTGGTCTTTAGTAAGTATCTAAGTGAAAAATCGCAAAGACGGTGGAGATATATAAGTAGACAATCTGGTTTATTTTAGATCGTATTTAATGTGCGTTTTTTTTAAATCTAATTAATATTTTAATCAAACTTTCTCTGAGATATTTTTATATCAATATCAACCATTGAAATATTTCCAAAGTAAAGTAAATAATTTTCCTTTAATATCCACAGCGAATCACACACATGAAAATATTGCCGAAAAATTTCTGATAGATGTTTACTAATAAAACATAAATCACATGCATATTATTTTTTTCCGACAAATTTCTATGATTGTAAAAATTTTATTAGGCAATTATTCTGTTTAAATGTTGTGGTAAATAGATAATTCAAAACATACATTGAAAGTTCCTGATTTTATTTCAAATAAATATTACCAGGAACTATTTCGCGAGAACTTTTTGAATTTAAAATATATGATATTTAATTTTAATCAATAAGATTACTAAATAATAAAAGTATTATACTATCGCACTTAATTAATGTGTGCTAACTTATTAAAATGAAACGAAAATGTTAAGCAAAAGGTTTTCATAATCTATATTAATATACATAAATTTTAATTGACAATATTAAATAAACATGTCTGATCATATGTACCAACAACCGTTATAGAATTCACTGTTTATAATTTCCAACAGACAATTTTCCACCGTAAATATAATGGATTATAACCAAAAACGATTTCTTAAGAAAACGGGATACATAAATAATTATGTAAATCCATATTTTCTCGGAATTAATTTTCTGCCAGCAGTTATGCCTAAGCAATTAACAAACGAGTATTGTTCATAGAACTTGAAGTAATACAAATGCTACGGTTCCTTATTCTGGGTTAATTAAACGAACTTTCTATGTATTCCAATTAAACATCCAACTATTCCAGGTGATCTAACTTAACTTATATTATTCTCTTTTCAATTGCCATTAACATCCTACACATTTGTTTTCACTATGTACAAAAAAAAACAAAACAATGTTTATTTAAAAAAATAGAATACCAAATAATTTTTTTTTTAATTATAACACAGTTACACATGTTACAGTAAAAATAAAACTCATTGAAAAGAATCTTAACAACTGGAGAGCAATATGATAAGAATTCATGCTCGTATCTTGAATAAATAAATGGCATTGTATATTTATAAACGAGATTCTTCGCAATACTTAAAATATAGATGGGAGATTTTGTGTAGTCATATTCAAATGGAATTTGTAAAAATATCAATTGTTGCATTCCGCTTGGTAAAAAAAATTTAAAAAAAGATAGATAAGACATACGCTTTTACACATACATTTAATCTATAAAATCTAGGGTGCATTCATATCGAAAGTTTTCTAAATATGTATTATTTTTTTTATAAAAATCTTCACAAATTAATCGATTCGGTATAAGTCTATTGCAAGCTTTGATCTTAATAAATATATAGAGCACTCCGCTTGAATTCAGGATTGTTTCAACAATAACGCTGTTTTAAACTCAATAGATTTATACATGTGTGTTTGTGAATGGAATCTCGTTAATTGAAATGGCTTAGAGTTAAATAATTGAACATTTTCTTGTGACTTGTATTATTTCTACCTACACATTTGACGATTTAAATATTATCTGTATATTAAAATATATACATGTTGTTTAAAGTTTTAAGATAATAATAAATTAACATTGCCTCTTTATTTTTGTTGTAAAACCTACTATATTACAGCATAAATTGTAATATGAAATCAAACCGACGAAGGTGTTATAATAAGCCACGCAATAATCAAATTACCTGGTGTTAATTTGAACCACCATTGTTGTTCCTCGCGGGCGTATTGTTTAGAAAGCCCTCTCAGAGCGGAATACATAGCCTGTATATCATCTCCCGATAATGAGCTATGAGAACTGCGATCGTATACGTTGTACCTGGAAATGTTGTTCAAAATATTTGGATTATTTTTCAAAAGCCGAAATTATATATACTAAACATAATTCAAATTATCGACATTTCAAATATAAATTGGAAAAAATGTATGATATGCTTCTTGGTAGCTACCTTTGACTTCAAATTATTTTTGCCTTATGTTTAAGCTCTCTCATATTAATATTTTGTTACATAATTTAATCTACGATAATTATGCTTAAAACATTATTTGTTTATATTCCCTCATCTCGTGATATTTTTATAAAAGAATATTTTTTTCAATAATAACAACACATTTTTAGTACTATTTCCAAAGTATATTTTATGACTTAGACTGTTTTCGCTAATTGTGAGCATTATCAACTGATTGTGACTGAATAATGCTCGCGATGAACGAAAACGAACCTGATCATTCAACATATCGTGGAAATAGTATTAAAATGTGTTATTTTTTTTACAATGTCACACCTTTCCACTTTCCAGTGATATTTTTGAACAGTTTGACTTAAAAATCTACGGAAAATATTTTTTAATTTTTTTACCATACTGCTTGGAAAATCATGGCAATTGAAACTTTCATAATAAAAGCTTCATGAATGTAATACGTTTCGTGCGCAACTAAATGAAAGAAAACGCAAAAAAAATCACAAAATTCTCCTCGTGATTTTCGTTCAAAAATCATATCAAAATACCTACCAACAAAATTTTTGCGATCTGTCGGACACATTTGATATTAAAGTTGTGCAAATAGATAGTTTTTATTCATATTCATATAACAATATTTTTTCACGAAACAAAAGTTGGCAAAATCGTCATTCAAAAAATGTATACATATGCGTCATAGTTTGAATGCGTAAGCTTCAAAAATAAATTAAATGAATTTTTATTTTACAATAGCCCAAAAATACATCCGGCGGTTGGCAGAAGATACGCACGCCTGATATATACATATGTCGGCCTAGTAAATTATTTCAGCAGAGGCATCTCCTACCTTATCTGTCGAATGTCCTTTGTAATAGGGTCGACGTTGATAACAGGAGCAGAGAACGTATGATGCCAACCCTTTTCAACATATTCTGCCTCTTGGTGAACAGTCGTCAGCATTTTGAAACCTTTGGGATCGCTCTTTTCAAACTCCAAGGCACCATAGAATCCGTCAAGCAGAACTGTTTCACCTCCGGTCCCATCGTGTTCCAAACAGTGAAATACTTGTAATCTAAACAAATTTACAAAACAATTCGTTGGGTTATAAAACTTTTACAGAGTTTAAAATGGACAATGTTAATAACGTCAAGAATTACACGTGGAAGTCATGCATTTCCGTACCTGATATTTTACGAATAATGGTGACTTAAAAATACACACAATTAAAATTTTAATGAAAACACGCAACTCAATCAAATATTTTTTTCGAGTTGCTGGTTTTAATTAATATATACTGTGAACATTAAGTTATTTAGCAAACCGTGAATTCAATGGATTTTCAATTAATGACAGCTTCAGTTTTGAATGTCTTATTCAAAGTGTTTGCATGAAAAGATTAAAATTAATCTTAGTGACCAATTTGATATACATTAATTATGATGTATCGTAAAAGTATAGACATCAAAAATAAATATTTGAAAATATACGACAAATGAAAAAACAGATAAACGCCAAACTCAAATATTGTGACGATTAGGAAACTAATTGCAATCGAGTCCTGCAATTTATCGTTAAGTGAATAATTTTTAAGTAAGAGACTTTCCATAATTATATCAGTTATGTTTTAAATGTACCAACATTTATTGAATTGTAGTTTAATTTTACACCATCAATATTCCACTTTTTATTTGACATTTGAGGCTGAATATTCTCCATAAAACTTTTGGCGGTTGCAGCACAAATACTCAACAAGACAATATATTTATATAGCAATAAATATATATTTATTTGTTACTTTTTTGACCTTTTAACATTTAATACATATTATCCTCGTGTATTAAATGACAATATTCAATAAGCAAAAATATCATAGAATTTGGCTCTATAAATTTTTTGATACAGATGTTGTGGTCCGGCTTCCGACTTCGTCTGAACAATCTAACGAAGTCTGACTATAATTCTGACGAAGGCGTTAGCCGAAATAACTATCAACTATATCTTATAAATTTTGTAAAACTAAAATACATTGCAATTTTTTCACCGTGTTGCAATGCTTTTACACCAATAAATGACAGTAACCGAACGCCTCAAATGTCAAAAACATTTATAATTAGCGACTTTGCGTAATTAGACGAGTTACTTGTAATAGTTAAAATATGGCTGATTAATGTTCGCTTGATTAACATAGTTGACTCCGGTTGCGAAGCTCTAAATCAAGTACGAATACGTTTATATAATAAATTATTTTTCCCATCGATTAAGTGTTATAAAGCGCCAATGTTCATAATTTCTAGCTTCTAACCTTTCTATCTGAGCCTCTGGACGGACTGAACAATCTGATTATCAAAACAGGACATGACAAGAAGGATAAATTAACCACGAGTCCTTTACATGCTCTACTCCTATATTTTTATTCTCTCTGAAAAGGTTGATAAAAGCACTTATTGTATAACAATTTAAATCCAGAAGAACTCTTATAGAAAGTAGAAGTAAGTATATAATCCATGGACTTGGTGCGGAAAAGCTTTTGTTAGTTTTTTTTATTATATTCAAAATATGGCACTACATCTTAGGACAAGGGTAAGCAACCTTAAAAACGTTGTTATAGACTAAAACCCGCCGATATTTTTATTTTGTATCGGTAACCTTAATAGTCAGTAAATAATATTTATTTTATTAGACCGAAATCCCGGAAAATTTAACGTAAGTCTCATAAAGCTTATTCCAACCAAACATTATGATCATATAAGTGGAAGTGAATTATGGGATAAACCTCGGAACTCGCAAAGAATATTATTTCCTTAAAAAAAGTCATGCGTAAGCCTTCTTTTATATTGTGCCGCACAGGAAGAGGACTTGCGAAAATGACAGAGCTAAAGCGCCTACACTTTGATTAAATTTCATACAAGTCTTCTGGACTGCCTGCTAATACGAAAATATGAGTACTCGTAAGGCACACTAAGTATGTTTATATATAGAACGTGCATGTACATTTCACCCCCTAATATTTAACCTTATTTTTTGCATGTAAGACTCTTTATTAAGTATATTAAGTATAGCATAAATAAATTTAGTTATTTAAATACAAATAATAGCCCGATAAAATTTTATAAATTGGTTGTTTGACATTTCTCTTATCATTTCATACAATGTCAATGATCGGAATGCTAATTCAATTTATATATAATATATAGCTCTGCTGTTGTAACTGGATTAATTACACATCTGAATGTCTATTAGATGGTTATTATGTGTGATGATTGAGTTGCACGCGTATCTATATTTAAATTGCATTTCGCGATATTATAGTCGAGATAAAATTAAATATGTTGAACATAACATATGTTACAGGTTGGATAATTTACTTAATTTTGAATGAATAGTGCGAGTGTAGGATTATTTGAGAATATATTTTGATTCGTAGACTAGACATATTATAGACAAATATTAAATCGACAATGATTTTGAATGATTAAAGTTTAATAATGAGAATTCAATACCCGTTGAAAATCTTCAATTGCTTAAGTCAACCAAATTTATTTTTGTCATCGAATTGCTTTAAGTCACCTGAAAATGACTTTCCTTATTTCTCATCCTTACGTATTCTATATGCACATTTATATTTGTTTGTGCGTCTGTATGAATATTTATGCGTTTGTAGTAGGTGGTAAAATGTAAATATAATTATAATGAGGGTGGTTTCTACGTGAAACGGATTCACTGTGGAATACTCAGCTCTGCAGCGACTAAATTATGTTAGCAACAACAGCAAATTTTTACGCCAAATAAATCAAGAGATGAAGGAGACTTGAAGAGATCTGATGCCAACACGTCATACATCTAAACGCTCCATAAATTTTTATCAAAAATAAATAATAGAATTGTAAAATCTGCAGTGTTTTTATTCAAAGAAAAAAATTAAATAATTTTATTGGCATTTGCATAAGGTTTTGTAAAGAAAAAGATTGTGAAGTGTGAGTAGGTACTGGTAAAAAAAAATAATGAATATACATTCAACTCGATGACACACTGGGGTTTTGAGTTATTTTTTTGGGCTATTTATTCAACAAAAATTCTCTGAGTAAAATTTTATGAAACACATACGGACGGAATAATTTATAATAGATGTATTTGAACAAAAAAGCTACAGAAACAAACGGCATTCTTTAATATAATAGATACAAAAAACTTATTATAACGTTATTAATTCCTTCCATATTTTTATGTTGTATCTATCTATATGCATGAAATATATGCTTACAAATTATTATTACAATCGATAGCATTGTTATGAATTAGGAATACAATGATTAAATAAATGTCAATCGTGAATTTATATTTACCCCGCTGCCTCTGTGAAGTATGTGTTATCAGTGTGAGGTGCTAGTGGTATCTTGGTGTATGCTGTATCAGCTCTCGCTTGGTTGGACGTGAAAGACCACAAGTCTCCAAACAAAGTACGCTGAACCGGCGCCAATCTTTTTATGATCAGTTCCGTATCTTCAACATTTGCCTCGACCTGTTGAATAAATCAAACCATTTTTACGATACCCACTTGTGACATCATCCATATTCATTCGAATTATAACAAGAGGTAATAAGTTTGCAAAGAGCAATTAATCTCAGAAACTATGGTAACGCTATTGCGCCACTAATGCTTTACAGATATTATTACATTCGTGATCACAGCATACTATTACAGCATACAATTTCAAAGTGAAATTAAGCCGTTTGACAAACACACCTTAGAAGCCTTTTCACACGATATAGTGAAAATTTTTAATCACATATTTAATACACAATTCATTGTTTCAATATTTACGACAGTAGCCAGTTTTCTTAGACAACAAAGGAAAATTAAAATGATTTCCGTTATATCAAATAATCCATTTTCAGATTTTTTATTCATATTTTTCAAAAATATGAATAATTCTCTTCACTTCTTAACAAAAAAAAAATAGTTATTTAATAACGCAGTGCATCTTGGTATTTATGATAATAATACGTCACTGAAAATATAAGATTATTTCATTTTCAGTTGCATATGGCTGAATGTGGATTGTTAAGCTTGCGTCATTTTCAATTAAATAAATTTATTGAGTATGTCTGAATTTTTAAGTAGATATTATTAATAAAAATTTCAATATCATATATAAATAAGTGTTTTGAGTTAAAAATTGCGTAAGAAATGAAAGCATTTTATCACAAATGAAACGATATTGCATTATAAAATAAAAGGTCAGCTGTTTAATTACATTCTCTTTTAGAACGCTATAATTATATTATAATAAATACAACATTTGGCATTAAAATTTTCTTTACTGCGGGGTCGAGGTATACAAATTTAAATGCGATTGCTCCGGTGGAAATTCCTTTCTAGGGAAAACCCCTTTTCGAAAGTACACCGCTTTCATTAACAAAGGACTGTTTGTTCTGAAATTTAACATTCACGTACGGCTATCCAATATTTCATAGAAGTCAGTACGGTATGAGGTTTTAAATGTTATTCGGATGTTAAACAGCTCATTCGTATCTATTTTGCGAAAAAAATACTTCAAACCTTAAACATAGTTGTTTCGAATATTTTTTTATTGCTTATAAATATGGTTATACGAGAAATAGCATAATTCGTGATATTAAAAATGTTTGTATACTTACAATATTTTTATCATAAATTATATCAAGATTTTGTTGTGAAGTGTAATGTTAATTTTTTGCTTTGTACTAAAATAAATTTAAAGATATTTCTAGCCCATTTTATTAAAAACAAGTGGAAAGCAATCCTAGACTCATTAAATATGTTACAGGATAGTATAACATATTTAATGAGCCTAGGATTTTTTCTGTCATTTTGTAATTAAATATAAGATTTTGATATAAGCTTTTTTAAAAATGAGTTTTACTTTAATGAAAATAATTGATTTTAATTATTTACAGAGCAAAAAACGATTATAATTTAAGTAAGATTGTTCGTTTCCACTTTCAACTGGGTAATTTATATAGATTTCTATTTTTTTTCCTTCAGCTATGTGAATTTGTTTTGCAAGTCTACTTATGGTTAAAACTGCGTAGACAAAACGGCTTCAGACACGTAAAATGAAGTGCTCCTAGGTTCGGCAAAAATAGCTAATAATACTATTAGACCTGAACTGATCTAATAAAATAATGTTTTAACTGCTGAAAACTAATAGTGCTCGATACATATGCACACTCTACTGTATACTCAAAAATGTTTCCAATTTGATTACGAAACCTAAAAAGCCGGTCTGAAGTCTAGCACCCTTTTACAAACTTCATTTCATATAATTAGTCCATTATATTAAAATATACTTTACATATTTCTATTCTACCGTGTCTGAAAGAGCTGTAATAATCAAAATAAATATTGTATAATTTTTTCTACGTAATAGTAAGGAAATTGACATACATTATCTACAAAGGCCACTCCGTATTTCACAAGAGATTTCAAAAATTTTCTTAACGTTTTGTCACATTGAAGAAAATCATTTCGGCTAACTGCAGCCACTTTTTTCTCAACTTCTTTTCCGGACCACAGACACATTTGAGAAACATTTATTTTTCTTTGCGCGTAAGGACAGCACTTGTAAAGAAACTCCACTGAATATTCAGATATATGACTGTCGTTCCCTAGAGAGAAAAAGAAACATTCATATGTATTGAACATACAACTTATTTTTCGTTAACGTCTAACAATATGGATGAATTTATTTAATAATTAATTTTGTTCAAGGAAATGTATCTACATATTTTTTTACATGGTAGAATACCTTTTATCTCTATATGAAAGAAAAATACAGGATATCTCCTATTTATTTTCCTCGGCATTGTCGTCACCTTGCGGTAAAATTTAGAAGCTTTTATTCGAATAAAATAATATATAAAAAAGTAATTATTTTAGACACTAGATGTCACTCGTTTCGTATAATTTTATGAAACTAATAGATTTTTGCACAATATAAAACGGACTAATCTCAATTTCATGTTATTAATATGCACTTCATATTTACATTCAATTTTTAAGGTTGCATCGTCTGTTTTAGTGTCTATTGGATATGCATCTTCTGGGATCTCTAACAAATGTTTACTGCGTTGGAAAGTTATATTATTGTAGCACTCATGACACCTAAAAAATTAAGCAAGTAAATATATCATATTGATTGAATTGGCATTCACTTGGTAGAACTCCATTATAACACGGTGAAAAAATAGCAATGTATTTTAGTTCTACAAAATTATTTTATATTTTATAGTTATATATAGGGATAGTTCTGATGATGGCGTGAGCCGAAATAGCTATCAACTATGTTTGTTAAAAATAATTTTGTAGAACTAAAATACATTGCTATTTTTTCACCGTGCTAAATATATCATAATTTTTTTCCGTTACAATTAAAATATGCGAAATCCGAGATCTATAAGATTTTAATTTTGTAATATAAGTTAGACTTTTTACGATACTGACTGAGGGTTACACGCAATTACAATATCCAATTTGAATATTTGAGACTAGTGAAATATTATTTATGAATTCATCCGTCGTTTCTATTGCATCCGATTGATAGAATGTCTGAGGATGCCGAAAGATGAAACCTGAGTCATCAATGACAAGGCAAGTGGAAATGAAGAAATTTTTATCTATTCAAATTTGACTTACGCTTTAAGTATATGGTTAGCATTTTTTTAGAAATAAAAAATCTTATTAATTGTACTCAATAATTTTTAATAAATAGGTGCATATAAATCCATTTTCCGAAGAATAGTTTGAATATTTATTTAACTTAAGCACTAGTTATTTATTGAAGTGATAAAATAAATTAATGATAATTGTTTAATCGCTCAAGTTTCAAAGGCAAGGTCCAGAAATTAATATTGTCGTGTTCCCATTTTTGTGAGTATAACATATTTAAATAATTAAAATACAGTGTTTGGTGTCATTTCGACAATTTTATATTTATATGATCAAAATGTGCGTAACCGGTCCTTATTTGAATACTAAATCTGTTTAAATAGTACCAATAATCGTGTTTTTATTATTCTTATACGTCAGTATATTTCTTTTTATTTATAACATTATATCGAATGACGACAAAAACATAATTAATTCGAGTCTATTCAAGATATTAAATAAAGTTTTCATGTCATGTATTTTTGAATGTCAAATGAATGCAATAACATAACATTCATGTTATCATAGTAGGTAAATATCGTTAAGTACTAAGCTAGGAATATAAATCATTCCATATTTGGCATAATTGTGTAACTTTACTCTACGCTATGAAAAATATAATAAATGCTGTAATTTAACCCTTTATAGGGCAAAAGGTTTTATGGGGCGTCTCATCTTTGGAGCAGGATTTTGAAGGCTGTTTTACGATTTTCGAAAAAAGGTATTCAAATTATCATTTAATATACAATTATACATTTATTTATCAATAATTATTACATACATTGTAAAAACTTTAGAGTCATTTTGCCATTTTTAGAATCGCGTGTGACATAAAACCTCAAATTTCAAATTTGTTTCATTTAATTTAAAAAATATTTTTAAATGCTCATTTTATGGCGGTGTATTTTATTTATATCGATT
Organism: Himalopsyche japonica; assembly: GCA_028555115.1. Taxonomy (NCBI): domain Eukaryota; kingdom Metazoa; phylum Arthropoda; class Insecta; order Trichoptera; family Rhyacophilidae; genus Himalopsyche; species Himalopsyche japonica. The sequence goes on from JAHFWJ010000015.1 coordinate 3,567,932, forward strand.
GTGATAGTAATACATTATCATAATTAGTTTTGATTTTTTATGAATTTGTTTGGGATCGGATAATTTTGAATTATATCTGGTAAGATAGTAAATTTGTACTTTCGCCCTGCTCAAGAAGACCCAATATGTAGGTTATCAAATGTTTTTACATTCCTTATTAATTTTTTTATAGTTTATATTTCTCACATATTTATATTTTTGAATATGGAAGTGGTTCTAGGATCTCCACTAAAAAATTGTCATATATATTTTTTCTCAATTTTATAGATAATTTATTTATTTCCCAGACGAATTTATACGCTAATCCAAATGTTTTTTTTGAACCTTTTCATAAACACAATAATTATTAATTATTCATATTTTATAATGAAATTTTGTAAATATTTATCTGACTATTTTTATTTTGTAAATATATTTTCTAACATGACGTTAAACAATCATTGGTTAATATATTGACCGGTGAAAATTTTGGTTTTTCTGACAAACTAAGAAATATTATTGTTTTTTATTATGGAATTTATTTCATATGGGCAATAAGTAATTCAAAATGTTATAGTTGAAATTAAAATTCCAAAATAATTAATTTGCCCTATAAAGGGTTAAGTTTATTTTTCATCACTCTTTCTGTGCATACGAATGCACTAAGATTGATAGAGTGTTACCCGCCTGAGTTCTTAAAGTGCCATTAAGAACGTATACGCATGATGTCAACGAGTGCCACTTTCAGGTTTTTCGTATATAATAGAAAGCCACACTTTACTTACATAGTAATAATACACAAATTAATATCAATTTTATTTATTGAAGCTACATTTTGTACACACTTTGCATAAAAAACAACACATTCAAAAGAACTCTTTGGTCAATTCTTCTCTGACAATTGAGATGTTGGTAGGTCAACTCACTATAAAGGATATTTTGAGAAAACGATCTTCTTTGCTAAATATTTAGATTCAGAGCCATGTGTTGTAAAACGGATTTTCAATTTTCAATAGGAGCTGCACTAATCTCAAAGAAGAGCGGCAACGAAGTAAGGTGCACAAAAAATCTTCATATCTAATATTGACAATTCTTAGTTCACTACTAACTGTAATTTTTATAATCATATGTTATTTAAAACCATATACTAAAGTCTTTGTTGATATTATACCTACATTTACGATATTATACATACACCGTACGATTTAAAAAAAATACTCATGAATATCGATTAAATAAGAATTTCTTACCTGCAATTGTCTCGTAGCCAGAAAAAACAATACTTAACAGTGCCATATCGAAAAATCTCTATCGATACATCTTTATCTACGATTTCTGCAGATATAATCCTATCTGAAAAAATAATGGAAAAATATTTTTTCGATACTTCTTGACTAGTATGTTGTTAATATAGGTGATGAAAAATGTATTTGTTAATGTGAATTAAAAAGAAAAATATTATACAGAATTTTTCACATCGAAATAGAACGTTTTCCAATTTAGTCGAAATCAGACTCTTGAACATACTTGTGTGAAGTTGATGTGTTTAGCTGATAAAGTACATATCTTTTGTTCAAAAAGAAACTAAGTATTTTATGCTGATTTCAAATATTTATTTGTAAAATACCATCCCGGGAACGAAAAAAGTCGTGAACATCCCTAGTAGTAATTTTCTACTTACCCGACCCTGAATTGGAGTTACAAACGATAAGCTAGAAATTCCAAACCAGTATTTTTATGCGAGAGATATAGAATTTGCGTGTGAAATTATAAAAGTAGATCACTTGGGTTATTTTTCAATTTAAATTGTCATAAAAAATAAAGAAAATACCGTAATGAAAATGTAGTAAATGCCGGCCTATTATATATTTTTGTTATTTTTTACTTTAGAACCAAAAATAATTGTCATTTTTTTCTGACATTATTTCAAAATTCAAATACCACTAATAATAACATAGGCTTAACAAAAAAATATAAATGAATCTTTTACCTAAGCTTTTTAAATCAGGTTACTTGAAATTTGAGATGATAAAATCCGGTTAAAATTTACTTCCTGTTTTTTTCCAAATAATTAATCAACAGTTGGAATGTGTATGGGAAATTTTTCAATTCCACACAATTTTGGAAATATATATAATATAATGAATGACTCGTAAGCATACGTTTTCTTAGGTTGCTTAGTTATAAAAACTTTAAAATATTACAAACCTTCATTTTATAATAGAAATAAATACATAATGTAATTAATTGAAAACAGAAAAAAAAAATGCAAATTTTATCTATCGTCAAGCTATCTATATAAATAAAACTATCGTCAAGCATCCAAGTGTTATATTTAATAGCAATTTATGTATTAATATTTAACATAAAATCAATAAGACTTACGTGAATCAATTGCAATTCCATTGTGCCCATTCATTTTGAGAAAATCACTCTAGCAAAACAAAAGCTTTAAGAATGAACTATTTTTAGATTATTGTTTCACTATTAATTGCAAAGCTGTCGGTCAAGCTCAACCAACATCCGATTTATAACTGATTAGTGCCATCTGTTCTCAGGACAATTTAATTATTTATATACAACCATATTGTCAAATGTTTACTTTTGTAATGATCTTATATTTTAATTATTACTACTTGACCCATGTGTCCTATACGATCACCAGTTCGTCGTACGATCAAGCCACAATCCTAACCGAATGTACCGTAATTAAAATATATGTATATTCGGTCAAAGTCTAATCTTCATCAGATCGTTGCTTGTAAAATGCCACAGCTATAAATTTCATAGTAAATATTATGAATCGAATCGGCTATTGTATGTTTATTAATAAACATATTATGCTTTCAAAAACATTCGCGATAGATTTATATTAATTAACATCCAATTATAATCAACTAATATGAAACATTTTTATTAGTAGATGTTGATTCTTCCACTAATGATTTTATGCCATTCAGTGTTTTTCAATGACCTATATAATGATATATAACGATCAAATAGAAGGAAATTGTAAAGATAAGAATAATCTTATTTTATTTCATGTAAATATGTTACATACGTCCATTACAAAAAATACGAATTACAAGTTATTTCTTTTTAAAATGTTAAAATACTATTAAGTCGTAGTACAAATATAATAACCATTGGATATTCATAAATAATCTTTTAGTTTATAAACAACAATACTCATCTAAGCTCACTCACGTCCGCAAATAAAATGTCGATTTCTGAAGCAATACCATTGAACATTGTGAAAGCTCTTCCCAGTTGCATCCAATTTGGTAGACAGTTGAACACCTCTCGAATAACAAACGATTCATGTTCACGGAATCTTAAAAAAATATCAGGAAAATACTACATGAAATTCTCATTTGAAGAAGAAATGTGTGCCGAGGTATATTTTTCTTTGGGCTTCCGAACTAGTAAATGTGAATTAGTTTGATTGAAAACTAAATGCTTAGAATCCAAAAATATTCTATTTTGCAAAAATATAGGAATTCGTAAATATGGGTTATGGCAGTATACCAGTAACGTTGGCAGACAAAGATAAAAACTGTCATGAAATATATGTATGAATAAAAAAATATTTTAATCTAAAATTATATTTTATTTAAATATCTACCACCTTCAAATGTGTTCAAGATCGAATTGTTCTTCCACGCAAATTGGCAATTTTCATAATATGTGCATTATATTCTACAGCGAAAACATAAAATGCAGTGGTAAAGCGCTTTAAATTAAAAAAAAAACATTTCTACCTTAATATTTCCACTCTGGTATTAATATCATATATATATATAATAGTTCGAAGATTTCCAACGAAAATTAAGTCCTTCGTTAATATTTGTTACGTCTTATTTGTAAAAAATGTTACTCATTTATACCTATTATAATTACTAGTCCAACCATAGTTTTTGAGTAAGGTCAATTTTTTGACTATAAAAATTTTTAAAAATCCTCAAAATTCAATTTGCTTCGGTTAGTTATTTTACGAGTGCTGAAGTGGTTTTTTTAAGATTAGCGTCGCCAACTTTCATAACATGACACTGACAGCTCAGCGAATAAAATATTATATAAAATTGCACTTTCTATATTTTCATTGTGAGCTTATATCATCAAAATATGCCATATTATATTTAATAATTCACGATAAACAATCGAAAATCCGAAAATATTTTAGTGCACTGAATTATATCACAAAATATAAACATATTTTTTTCTAGAAACAGGAATATCAAGGAGATAAATTATTTGTTTAACTCTACTATTTATAAGTACTCTAAAAACCATTTGTTTAGGAATAGAGATCAGCCTCAACGAATACATCTTCATGAGTGTCTTTATAGTAAAAGTCTGCGCCATAGAACAAAAATCCATAAATCGATTCAAAAATCAAGTGATAAAACAGTCCGTTCTGACGTTGGTCACTGCACCAGAGACTTGGCTAGAACGAGTTATTAGGACTAAATCTCTTAAATCAATATCAAATGAGTAAATAAGGGCCAAGCCAGCATATGCAAAAAAATCAAAGAAAATGACTTGACGATATACTTTAAATCGAATGATGCTGTTTAATTAGCCAAAAGTTACCATACATGACATTTGTAAATATTACGAATGCTTTCTTTTTTCTGGATAAACAATTATCGTTACATATTTTTTTCCATATTTGCTTATCCCACAATAAAATGGCGTACAGTGAAGTGTCACAACCGTCATGCTTCTCAATTTTTGACAATGACAATTCTGAATTAGTAGGATCTGACTCTGAAAATTTATATATGAATACCTAGTTCAATTATTTTTCATTTAATCCGGGTAATTTTTAATTAATATTATTAAAGTTACATTGCATCGTCTATAAATTGTAGAGGTTCGTCTGTAATAATTATATCAGGCTAATAAGAAGATGATGGATATAAAAATATACATTACATAATTCATACACTTAAAAACCGTTTCTCATCAATGACGGATAGTCCGAGATATCCGAATTTTGTTTAAATATTTTTTTTTATAATTTTGAATAAGCACTAAAATTAGACCAAACAATTACTATATAATGAAACAGAGACCACATAATAATTTAATATTAAAGAAGCTGAAGACAATAATCGCTTTTATGAAAAGAGATAAGTTTGATAATGTAATATTAATCCGAAAATAAAGTTTTACTGTTTTGGGTGTTCAGCAAACAACACATGTTTAAATATAAATCTTCAACAAACAATATGAAATTATGTCTTGAAAATATAACAAATATTTTGCACCCTATATTCTATCTAAAGTTTCAACAGTCTCGCTTTTGATGAATTCATCGCCAAGAGTAAATAAATATAGTGTCATGCTAAAGCAAAGAAAGTTGAAAGTTTTCAGAAATTTTGAAACAGCTTAAACCCTTTTTCATACATTACAAAACTCTATAGAGACATGTGTAGAGATCCTGGTCCCGCTTTTTTATCACCCTTGATATAATATACTATACATATTTTTGGTTTTATTTCATTCGGTTTTATGTTAGACGCTGGAATTTGGAAATTACGATAAACGTGGATTTTTTTAAATTCGGATGATATCTTCAAAAACCCTCGGTGAATTCAGAATCGAGACAATTATTTTTGGCTTATATATTTTTTTTTATATTTTTTTTTTTTATGATTTTATTGTATCTGATGCCATGTATCAATTACTTAAATGAGATTTATATCAGAAAATAATAAAGGTAAATTTTGTTAGCGGTATTGTCGAACTTCAAAGAAAGTATACAATAACATTTAGGATAACACGGTGAAAAAATAGCAATGTATTTTAGTTCTACAAAATCATTTTTACAAATATAGTTGATAGCTATTTCGGATCACGCCATCGTCAGAACCATGCTTAAACTAACATTCGCTCATCCATATATAGCTGTGCAGAAAAGACACACAACAACACATCCTCTCTCCTGTTCCAACGGCCTAGCGTGTTACTTTAACACAATGACACTAAATTTTCAAAATTCTAAATGAAACAATAGGTGTATATGACAATAAGATTATATGTGGGACGGAAGTGGTCCTTCTGCAAGCAAATCAGACCACCCCTTTGTACAACGGCTGGACAAGTGGCGATCCTATTATGTTAGTTTGTTCGTTAAGAATCCTTTGTGATAATTGGTGTCTATTGATTTCCAGCTGTTCCAAAGCCGTCATTCTCCGACCCTTACTACAAAGATGCAAACATTTAGGGGCTGAGTTTGAATTTATATTATTTGATTCATTAATAACGTGATTTATGCATATATAGACTACGTATAGCCATATACACAATGATCCATTAATTAACTGGGCACTGAGGACTTAAAATCACGTGAAACCACCTAATTGCAAATTTCCTATACATCTTTAAAATAAGTTTTCACATACAAATATTTGCATTCAATAAACTATTTCAAATATGTATCAACTATTTATAAATAATCATAAAGGTAATTTCGTTTTGATATTTTAAGCAGTCGTAAAAAATAATTTTAATTTACCTAGAAAATAAATTTAAATTCTACACATTTCAAATAAATTTATCGCTGAATTCCTTTACGCTAAAATTTATAATAACAAAAATTATTCGGTAATTTGTCCAATCGGAATCACCCATTTATAAAACAAGGCCATCTACTTTATCACATATTATTTTCTCAATCTTCATTTTGAAATACTATTAAACAATCAATGGATTGCGTTGATATTTTGCAAAATTATTCGGGTACAAACATTATTAAAGCAAATTAATTCACAATGCATTCGGTTAAGTGGGCCGTATCGTTTAAGCGTTTAAGGTTCATGAAGTCGATGACAGTCAACGACTAACACTTTCAGATTAGCAATATTGTAAACGAAACTATGAATAATACTACAAATAATACCTAACACAGTTTATTTTCATTAAATAAATATGTTTTTAATTATTTGAAAACATTCTTAATGTACCCGCTGTCGTTACCATATATTATTATAAATATAAGTCGCAATTAAAAGTATGCTTCTTAACTCTTAGAAATATTTGTGCACCTCAAAAACAACAGGTGCATCTTCTGTCGTGAACAATTGTTAAAGAATTGACCATAGTGTAATTCGATTTTAAATCATAATGAAATTATCTCACACACATTAGGAACACAATACATGGCAACATCTAATTAAAAAATATGTATGTATCATTTTTTCAAAAGCTTTTTTTTTATTTTCAATAAGAAATATTTAATGCAATAAAAAATTTCTATTACAATAAAAATCAATCACATTCAACCGCTACTGAATTCTAAAATCATTTTATAGCGTATAATATATGCCCACTTTGTTTTGCTTATACCAAAAAATTAATATTAGTATTTGACGTAAAACGTTGTATCTGATAACGAATGTAATGGCTAGTGTGGCTTATCTTCTTTTAACTTTCCAAAATTGATTTATTATTACAGAAACATTGATTTATAATAACAAAAATAAATATGGTACGATTATATTATTACATTCTATATTACGGTATTGTAAATGACATATTTTACGGTATTTTGTTAGTATTTTAGATATAAAAGTATAAGCGAACACAATTGAAGCAATTGATATATAACATAAATATTTTATGTTAAATCTAAATACCTAGACGATATTGTTTGGATTGTTTCGATATGCAACATAATTGACAGGCTGGACTATATACTGCCAGGTAGCGATAACATGGAAAACGACAACACAATTACATCAGATTGAACTAATTTTGAAAGACACTTACTTGAGACATTTTAACTTGAGCACTTCTGTTTTTATAGTACGGACAACATATGTGACAGTAGCCAAGTGGTCAACGTAATCATCTGCATATTTCGTATTTCTTGTCTAAGGATTTCAATCCCAGTGCAAGATGTTTTTATTTACAGGTTTATCATTGAACCAATGTATGTTATAATTCAAGGATTGGCAATCTTTTTGATGTTAAGTGCTCCTTTTAATTTTAATTTTCATGGCGATCGTTTTCCAATCCGAATCGTATAAGAAATATTGTTGATCTCTTTTAACTAAAAAATCAAAAAAAAATCCTGAAATTAAAATTCAAAATTTCGTTTAATAATTTCAAAAAAATATTCTTGTATTCGATTACCATAGTAGTTAATTTAAAACATAAAAACTGATAATAAAAAAATCCAATTGTAATTGACTAACATTGCTTCGCAATTGACCGGTTGCCCATTTTTGTTCTAATAATCTAATGTATCGATACTTTTGACGTTTACTTTCATTTGAACCCATTCGATTTTGAAAACTGGGCGCAGCGACTGCAATTAATCATTTTTTTTTCTGGTCGTACATTAGGCGTGGAAAAGGTTGAAGAGATTAACTCATTCTGCGCATGAATTCCGGAAACGGTTTACTACTCTTAACTATATTAATAATGAAGACCAGGACTGTGGGGTGGAGTCTAAAATTCTATTTTGAAAGATATCTCAATGAATTACCGAATTGATGTTGGTTGATTTTTAATTTAGTGCATATGAATAGGAAAGGTTAGAAAAAACCTGACATTGTTAAACTTTTTTCAGTTGGACTCGGAGTCGTGTTTTTTTAAGGAAAAGTTGTTAAAAAGAATTTTTGATGATTAGCGAGATTGGCGTAATATTCGCGATAACAGTGGTCGACCAAATACATGAAACATTTAACAAACTCTCACAAACTTCTGATATTTGTTATCGCCATACATAAAGCAAGAATTGCTGGATCCGTTGAATCACGTGCCATTAAAAAGTATCCGGTATATATTCGGCAGCCCGTGCATTTGAAATGTATTATTTCATGGATACAACTTTTTATATCTATGTTACACTCGCTGCAGTTCCGGTATACCAATGTTTATAATATACGTAATTAAAATTATTTTTCAAATATCTTTTATTTTTCTACCGGTGCTTAGCCGGTTACTCTTACAAAATGATTGCCCTCTACTCTATTGTGTGATTGTGCAAAGTATCAAACACTATAGTATACTTATGTACATATGATTTATAATCTGAGAACTTTACCAGAGGAATCTAAAAAATATAGATTTTAGTACGGCAGTGTCTCGCATTGACTCGCTGACCAAACATCATTCTACGGTGAAATTAAAATTGAGGTCTCTTTCGATAAAAATAAAACACAACAATAATTTATTGAAAAATATTTAGTTCTTTTTTATTAATCATTTTATTGATGTCGCCGGTTTTATAATTTTATTTTAGTTTTGTGATAATAATAATTAACTCAAGTGACATTGACCCTATAGATCAGTGCTGATCAGACTTTTTTCGTGTACGGTATAATATTCACTATTATTTAGTGCAACATGCGGACTGACTTTATTTTAGAAAAAAAAATAACTCTCCTTTTTGACAATATTTTAGCTTTCCTATACGGATGAATATTTGAGTAGCGCTGAACCAGATAGCCGTAAAAGTTTCGTGCTATTCAAACATGATTTGCATAATCATATCTTTTCAAACATCACATAATAAAAAAGTATTTTGGATATTTGTCATTATTGACTATTGAATAATTGTGTGTTATAATGATTACCTCACAAGCATTTCTAATCAATAATCACCTCCGTCATTACATTACAAATATAACGTCAATATTTACTTGCGATTTCTTGGATCGAATATTTTATATATTCCTGAATAAACTTACTAGGTGTCGTTTTTTATAGAAACTAAATGGCTGACTTGAAATATGACACTATAAAAATTACATAGCTTTCAATATGTTACCTACTTCATGCAATCAAATATTATTTGAATCACAGAATTGAAATTCTTTTGTTTTTAGTAGATATTTGAAAATTTTCGAAATATTTTTTTATGGCTATAAGTCGATATTGTGTATCATAAATGAATTAAAACATTACTTGTCACCTCATTAAGCGACGTCAATTATTTTATATAATCAGGATTATTTATAATAAAAAAGAGTTTATCCTACATTTATATGAAAACTCGGTATAAAATCCAATGTAAGTTTGGTATGAAACAAAATACTACTAAGATTCTGAGACTTTTTTTTTTAATAAGATGATATTTTTTGTAGATATTTGCACTAATGAAGTAAGTTATAACGTTTAGTACAGCGATAACCAACCTGCGGCCTAAGCAATCAAAGTCACCAGATTATTTTATAAACAACCGTTATTGTTTTTATAGGTTTATGTTACAATCAGTCGTTCAGCAAGCCGTTGGCTTTATTGATCTAAACGGGTTCAAGTTCCACTAAAAGCATTATTTCGTTAAAAGCATTGTTGGTATTTGGTGTGCCTAATAATTCTAATGCTAAAATCACGGTGTGTAGTGATAACGATAAGTTAACCACAGATCCTGTCCAAGCCTTATGTTTTCTATCCATGTGCTTTGTTCAAAAAATGTCAGGCTATTGAATTACAAGCAATTCTCATAGGAAAATATATGTTGAGATATCTCTATTATGACACAATATCCTCCAAATTGAGAATCGGACATGGATTAAAAAAAATGTTTTGGAATTTCTGGTATGCTCATGTCTTGCTATTTATATGTTGCAATCGTTAAAAAAAGGATATTTGGTCCAAAGAAAAAAAGTTTGAGTAGGCATGGATTAATTTTCAGGCTTATATCCTAAATTCGATATAAAATTACTTATTTTTTCAATTAAAAATTTGAATCAATCTGTTAAATTCTTTATTTGATCTCTGGGTGTTTTAACAATTTATTTTATGTTGAATTTTTTGATGCAATATATGGCGCATTTTTAATTATAATTACAAAGGTTTAATTAATGTATTTTTAACATTTTATTTATAAAGATATAAAAATACACTTATAATGATAATTAATAAATTTACAAGTATTCCGCTATCACCATCAAATATAATTACATAATTATTAATTTCAACAATGTGTGAAATAGTAACGCTTTCATTTTTTAGATTAAAAAATCTTCTGTTTTTTTTTACAAAAGATAAATAATTTCATATCATTATGAAATACACATTGATAATTGATTACATAATATCCCTTTTTAATAAGATCATTCTCTTAACCTTTATTTCATCATCTTTTGAAATTTAATTATCGAAATAATGATCAATTTTGGTGATAAAGTATAAGTAAGTAAAGATAAAAAAAGCTATCCACTATAATGATTTATTAAATTTACTTTACAGATGTAATTACAGGTTTCGATTATTCTTTATCAGAAAATTGATAATCGGTATTTTTTTTATTTATAAGTGCTGTTTATCGTGACTTTATTTCAGTTCATATTCAATACAGAAGAGAGTTGTAAACGCTCAATCAAATGTAAAATCGTAATTATTTTGATATAAAAATGTTAAGTGTAAATCCTTTGTTGTTTGTGAGTATTGTTGTGACAATAATACTGACCTCTCAATTAACAATCGCTTGGCCACATCCAGAAGAGAATGAGACGACCAAAGCAGATGAATGTTTTTTACCCCAGAGTGTCATCGATGACATAGCCAGTTATGAAGATGTTACAAATCGTATCATTGATGCTTTCACAAAAGGAGTATACAAAGGACAAACATGGAAAGGGTAAGATCAACAAGAACTAAAATATGAAAAATAACACTATAGAAATAAATTAATAATTAATATTGGTATCTGGCTCATTTGAATCCTAACGGGTTATTAAATATCGATTCCAGAAATGCAGTTTCATGCCATAATTACATTGCAAATAACATTTCTCAAAAGCCAAGCTTTTTTAAAAAAGCTATTTTGTGTATGTTTTCTAACTAAAACGTAATCTTTAAAACTGATTGCTTAATACGTCTGTTGCAGTTTTATAGGCAGTTAATTTAATGCAAATTTAAAATCAATCATTGAATTTGCACTCTATTAGAGTCACTAATCACAAGGGCGATTATAAAAGTTTCAAAACGTATATTGGCCAATGGACTAGTTTTTAACACCAAAAATATGCTTTACGATGATGATATTTTATTACAGTGACATGGCAAGAGAAGACTAAACAATAGAAGCTTTCCTATTATTATACATGTGAGCAAAGCATAACATTTTCCAGTATCAGTTTGACCCAAAACTGCTACCACTAGCTTCACTAAGCTTATCTTACTTGACTTATTATTTATAGAATACAAAACAGCAGATAATCTAACAGATATATAAATTGATTAAAGCACTAATCTTATCTTATACACTTAATTTTCGATATTAATTTATAATTAAAACTACAATATTTTGTCTTGGCGTTAGATATATACGATTGCAAGATAACGAACTATCTTCTATATAAATTCTTTGCTTCGATAAGTAAATATTTTCATTACCCGCGTAATTTATTCAAGGTTTTTGAAGTATCAATTTATTTTATAATTAAGGTAAATTAATTCTCCTCGAACATATAATAGCTATTAATATTTCAATGATTTTCAAATTGTGTAGTAAAAATCGAAATTATTATTAGGTGACTTATATTATATAATAAATTCACTTCGAAAATAAACATTGATAAAACATAATTTTTAATTATTTTATTTATATAACACTTTAAAACGAGCTAGAATATTTTATCAATACTGACAGTTGTATCATTGAGGTCAACATTTTTACAATACAGCATGATAATTTTTTTATTAAATAATTGTTAGTAAAATATTCATTGGAGTAGATTAGTATAATAATATAGTTAATTTATGATCTTTTTTCAGACGGTAAAATCTGCCTTTGTTTATGTATGATTCTCAAAAATATAAGGGGTTAACGGTGTCAAAACTGCCACAAACAAGCTAATTTTCATGCTTTTATTTTACACAATTACTACTGAATCTATTTTGAATTGTTGCAAATCAAATTTGATATTGAAATTCCATCAAGCACCTTCAGTCGATATCATAAATTATACTACTGAATCGACTTTTGAAATGTTGGAATATCCTTCACGCGGCTCAGCAGGGATCTATTTAAAAAATCAAATAACGTCGAATACAATGTTTCACTTGCGTACTTTATATTTACTTAATAATTATATCAAATTATCAATATATTCAACAGATATAAAATATGCATATATTAAAAACAATGCCGCCACACTGTGTTGATGATATTGTATGATAAAATTATTACTTTACACTAGCACGTTCAAAAGCGTGGAATGTGAAACTAATTTTTTCACCTCGTATTATTTGATATAGACTAGTTATTCAATGTCCACCGCAATTGATTAGTCATGCTGTTTCCGACCAATCGGTTTTGACATATTTATTTCAAAAGAATTTTATTTTACGCTTTCAGGTTGGCAAAATTTGTAGATCGATTTGGTGACCGTCTGACCGGCTCTCAGGCATTAGAAGATGCGATCGACTATATGGTCAATATTTCAAGAGCTGATGGTCTAGAAGTACACACAGAAGATGTTGATGTAAATAATTATATTAATTAAACTTTTGAAAAATACTTTTAATTACCCACTTTCAAGATATCTTTTTTTTGTGTTTAACCTCACTGTTTGTTTTCTCTTATTGTCTATTTTATTACTACCAATAGCTTTCAATACACAAAAAAAGCATTTTAAGGCTTTGTTAGTTAGACATAAAGGGTCTACCTTAACAATTAGTTGGGTCTGTGCTCAAATGCAGCGAAGAGGCTGTGTCCATATTTCCAAATGCTTCCAGCGTAAATACAATTTTATAATTCCTGGAATGGACACTCGTTAACTAACGATGCTAACTATTTTAATCAGAATATGATTAATCATTCAGCACCTTTTGTAGGTTCCTTATTGGGTTAGAGGTGAAGAAAAAGCCACCTTACTCCAACCGAAAGTGAAGAATCTTCCATTACTTGGACTCGGATACAGTGTGTCAACACCTCCTGGAGGAATTACAGCAGAAGTAGTCGTTGTCCAGTCATTTGATGAGCTAAAAGCACTACCAGCCGGGCATGTAAAAGGAAAAATAGTCCTCTACGATCAGAAATTCAAGACGTACGGTGAAACTGTACAATACAGAAGCAGAGGAGCATCAGAGGCATCCAAACTCGGAGCAGTTGCAGCTTTAGTGAGGTCTATCACACAATTTTCTTTACAAACACCACACACTGGAACCCAAACATATGCAGCTAATGTAACACAAATACCCGTTGCTGCTATAACTCTGGAAGATGCGGATTTATTGCGGCGCATGCAGGAGAGGGGTCAAAAGGTGGAAGTCAAACTCGTTATGTCTGCAACAATAACCACTAAAGTATCCAGGAATACAATTGCAGATTTGAAAGGATCTACTATGGATAAGAAGATTGTTGTTGTTTCTGGACATATCGATAGCTGGGATGTGGGAGACGGAGCTATGGACGATGGTGCGGGTGTTTTCATATCTTATATGGCACCCGTTGTCTTGAAGAATATGGGACTACGGCCTAAAAGAACACTTCGTGCAATCTATTGGACCGCTGAAGAGTTAGGTCTCATCGGATCAGAGGCCTATACTAAAGCTCATGCGGCAGAAAACGATAATTTAAATTTTGTAATGGAATCTGATTTCGGAACATTTACACCACTCGGCTTGACATACGCAGGAAGTAAGCAGGGAGAGTGCATGATGAGAGAAATATTAAAGTTGTTCGCTCCAATTAATGCTACTCAGCTGGTTTTAACAGAGCCGGGGCCAGATATATCTTTCTGGACCAATCTAGGTATTCCCGGAGGTGGACTTCTAAACGATAATGGAAAATATTTCTGGTACCATCACACGGAAGCTGATACTATAAACGTCATCGACCCAGACGTTCTCGATCTCGATGCCGCTTTTTGGACTGCATTCTCTTACATCGTAGCCGATATGGCCTCAGATGTACCACGGTAAACATTCTAATTTGTATAATAACTGTATTGTTTCATAGAGCATATATAAAATGTTATTGATCTAACAGGTGCAAGAAATTTGTGATGAATTTAAAGTATTCTATATTTTATTTTACTATTATCGAAACTAATAAATGTTATTACTGACCTGCTTCTTTTAATGAATTCTGTTTATGTATTCACCTGTCACCCCATAAAATTATTTTATAGTCCGCTTAGTATATCCAGACAAACAGCGAATTGCATGAGCAATAAAACTTTGTGAGTCATAATTAAAAATGAAACATTTATGTATTAGATTTACAATCCCTAAGCAATTAAATATTATTATATATAATAGTCATATTCGAGACCTAATATAAGGTTTCATTTGAAATTAAAATATTATCATTCAAAGCTTTTAAATATTACATTTTGTGGGATTTATTAATGATTAATATCTTTTGCCTTGTAGAAATGATACTCAGTGGAATGGAGGACATGATGTTGAGGAATTGTAGGAACTTCAATAGTGATTACTAATAAAAGGAAAGGTGGTAACTTAGAAATTTTAAAAAATTAAAATAAAAATCTACTTAACATACAATTGTTTATTTTAAGGTATATTTATATCTGAAAAAATATTTACAAATAATAAATTCAATGAACATAAAAGATATTTGACTAATATAGTCAATGAAGTTTAATGGAACAATTTCTATTAATAATATTCAAAATTTAAACAATTTTTATAAACTACAGTGGGTGATCGGTTAACAAACATTATCTGTTCCAAGATAATATTCGCTATCCAAATTGATCATTAACTAATCATCATTATATTACAGATAGAAAAAGTAGATTAGGAGGATTGTTTTCGTTCGTTATCCATATATATGCCCATCGTCCGAACACAAAAATCTTTATTGATTTAATTGGCATTTACTTGGTAGAACTCCATTATGACACAGTGGAAAAATAGCAATGTATTTTAGTTCTGCACAATTTATTAGGTATATAGTTGATAGCGATTTCAGCTTACGCCTTCATTAGAAGTTCTATAACATATATGAAGGGATAAAATGAAAAAGTTACCAAATATGTACTTTATCAATTAGAACTAAAATTCATATTGTGATGTGTTCATTGTGCGATTTGTTCACAGTCTGAACTATTCGCTAATCGATCACCCACTGTACTTCCAAAATTATATGAAGAGTAAACATACTATTTCAGGATTGAAAGTAGTTAGTAATACATGAAAATAAATTGGAATATAATTCATTAAAGAATACTAAGTTATCGCCTATAAAACATATACTGTGACAACTGTTTATAAAAGGATTTGAATTATTAATGCGTAAACAAAGAATAAAATGTTTTTTTTTTTTTATTTAAAAATATTTTCAGTTTTTACTGTTATAGTATTTTGAAGTATGGATAATTTTTTAAATCCAAATTGTGTGAAAAAATCATTCTGATGCCTTTTTTATGGATAGGATTGAATCAAGATAAAGAATTGCTTCTCAATGGTATATTTTTACAGTATATTTCACAACAATATTTTTATTTCGACTTAACAAATTTCAATTCAGCAGCTTTGATTTATTTTTCCTTATTAAAATATTGCAAAATACATTGAAAACCTTTTCCCATACGCACATAATAACTGAGATAATTTTACGTATAAAATAACAGATGGTGTAAAATATAAACTGAAACCAGAAATTGAAGTTCTCTCAAATCTTGCAAATTTTTTGTTATTGAAAAGATTACACTGTCCTAATTTAATAAAGATAATTGAACTACCATACAAAACATATTGACATGCCTTTATTGACGTTTTGATTACGAGGCGTTAACTTTGCAACTGTCTTGTTTTCTGCGAAAAAGACAGTTTTATTTTCAATCCCGCATCATTATGGTATTCGTCTCGTCAATAAAGCACTCGATTTTTTTTTCATGACTGTGAAGGTGGTGCAAATCTTTGTTACGTTATACTTCTTGCTAAGAAATTATATTGAAATATAATAAAAAAACGCCCAGTAATCAAAGAGTTAAGAAACTTTATTGAATATTGAAAAATTTATTAAAGATGATTTATTTAAATACTAAATTTATTATCTAACACAAGTATTGTGAATAATTTTTCAAGCACATTGACACACTTACTCTGTTAATTATTTTTTTAAATACAGAACACATCAAGCCACTATCTATGTACATTATTATAAATTGAATTTTCTATATTGTTATTTTTGAAAATATACATTTTTCAATGGCAACAATATTGCATATGATATTATGTATTTAGATGACACATCTTCCACTTAATAAAAAAAATATTTGTCAGTTGGTAACTTCAATATCAGACACTCTTATCATTTAAATTATATTATTTTATTAAATGTAACATTTTTGACATTTTAGCTTCATAAAAACAATGCTCAATTATTAAATAAATACATTATCAACAGCTTACCTAAAACAAACCCTTGAAATTATAATTTAAATAAATTGAAATATCTTGCTTTTAGCACATTTAAAATATTTATCAACACATATTAACATTTAAAAATACCTTGGTAAACCGTTCTCCGAATAATAATTCGAAGTTACACCATGCTTAGCCACTGTAAGAAATAATTTAACCTCATAATTATTTCTACTTTTATTAGTTTCATCTCTACATACTGAAATAGTTTTCAAAAATAAACAATTATATCATTTAGTCAATTATGTTTTTAAATTTCATAAATAAAATCATGTCCATATCATATTATAAAAAAATTAGCTATCAAACAATATATACAATTTAATGGCGTCAAACATAGTTTTCAGCATTGTCAAGAAAAAAATATTTCAGAAAAAATAATGGACCCAGTCTCACGTAAGAGATTAACTTTTAAGATCAAAAATTGATGTGTAACACTTGCCTAATATAATTTATATAAATTTGAAATTAAAATATAAAATAATGACTGCCATTGTGAAATGATAATACGAATATGTACTTCCGTATAAAAATATGGAACCAGAAGCCATTGCAATTTATCGCATATTAAATTAAAAAATATCTAAAATGGAAGAATGGAAGAATGGATTGTTTCATGAGTTCTTATAATACATTATTAACAAAGCCTTTGATCTACTTTCGGATGGGACAAAAACAAAAATTATAGTGTAAAATTCTTTACACATGTTTATGTATATTGGATATCATAACAAAGTGGAAAGGATTAACTCTAATTTGAAAATGGGACCAAAAGTTGATTTATTCAGACCAATTTTATAAGATGTAAACAATTTTACCTTTTGTCTGAATAGACTGATATTTTGACAGCATAACATTGTTAAATAATCTTTTTTTATAATTCACAGCAAAAGAAACCGAAAATGTGAAAACAGTATTGATGCACTCCTCAAGCCTTATTTGCACAGTACATAAATTATTTGTAGTGCATTTCTTGAATTGCACCAAATTTCGTCACTCTTACGTCATTTTGTATCCACAAACACATTTTCTTAAATAAAATTTAGTTGCCTGATTTTTATCACATTTACTGGTGACAAAATAATCACATTGGCACAATATCAAAATACTTTTTTTACACTATTCCTAAGGTTTAGACATCAGGTTGGTCTGAAGGAACTGTTCTATTGAATGGTAAAGGTGATGCTTCACTCCGTTTAATCCGTGATCTTCGTCAGGATATGTCTGGAAATAATAATATTTATTGAGATAATGATTTTTATCACAATGAAATTGATACAAAATCAGTTTATTTTTCATGTAATTTTAATAAATACTTGGTGATCAGTCTTGTCTATTGTTTTCCAGTATTATTTATGATGCAGTTTCAGACCAAATAATTGACAGGTGTAATCTATTGACTTTTATTAATCATTATATGCATGATAATTTTGACAGTTTCAAAAAAGTCAAAGAGATGGCAATATTTCAAATATGGAAAACAATTATTTTTTTAGCAATGGACCCACCCAGTCTTTCATATTGTTTTCGAGCTTTTAGAGAAATGTTTCATGATAAACTTTCTTGGGTGTCACTCTACTGTTTCATATTGATATTGAGTTATAGTTTCAAATTCAGGGACATGACTGATGAATGGGACTTGGAACAAGTACTTAGTTGAGTTCTTTATTCATAATCTCTTGCTTTTCTTTTCGCTTTCTTCAAAGAGAGCAATCAATAGACTGGTCTCTTCTCATTACAACATTGACTTAATTTGACAATGCATAATTCATAAATTGGCATTTGTGAGAATTTTCACAAAATGAAAACCAAATCAATCTGTCAACTGAACCACTTATAGAATACTAAAGAAAGCAATTACCAGCTGGGTAAAGAGAACATCGTTAAGTTGTAGAACTCGAGAAAGCATCATCGATTGCTGGAAATGTACATTGTCATCTAATGTACCGTGAATCAGCATAAATTTCTTTTTACTTAGTGCGGCAGCCTGTTGAATAATTACATTTTGGTTAGTCACGTGTGATGTTCAATCAAGAATATATATATTTCTATTATTTTTTTGAATAAGCCCATTTCTCGTGACTGTCTTTTAGTTAACAATTAGATATTAATTTTGAAATAAAAGGGCTTTCTGTCGCCACTTACAGTTTCTTGTGTATTCAGCAGAGATGCAATGTATCCTTTTTTGTTATCATGGCTATCAGGAAGTCCCATATATCGTTCGGTATAGATAGAATCTGTAACAATACAAGTATTGATTCTAAAGCTTAAAACTATCATCATTTGAATCATAAAAATTAATCATTCAATAAAATATATTGGTCAAAGATACGTGTTACGACAATAGATTTACCATAATATAACCAATCGGTTACTGGTGCTACGGAGACAGCGCAACGAAAAGTGCTTCCGCCACGAGACAGTGCAAGGGCAGAGGCATATCCCCCATATGACCAGCCCCAAATACATGTCCTTTCGGGATCTATGTAGCCTAGTGACTTCTGCAAATGTCTAGAACAAAAACATTTACCAATGATTAACAATCTATCCTTCTATAATATCATTTCACTACAGTTGTTAGTTAGAGAGCTGTCAGTTTTAAAAGTCGTTCTGTTATAGTACTGAGTGACTTTGGCCTATTGCAGATTAAAGAAAATTTTCCCACAAATATACAAGCAGACTATTACATATCCAATTGCATATTGTCTATTAAGTCTTTATGGGCATTTTCATAGATAATTCACAGATCATGTTTATTTAAACAAAACAAAAGCGAAATCCATGTGATAAGTTGAAAATATTCATTTATTGATCAATATTAGTTCTAATATTATAACAAAATGACTTACATACATGCATAGTTACTTACATACATAATTCAAATTATGCAAGTATGTATATAATTGCAATGTCTCCATTTTTCACATCGTGAATATGGAAAATCTAGAATATAAATATAACATATTTAGTATACATAATGTTTTTTTTTAATATTTATCCACAATTTACCAATCGTCAATAACAGTTTTTTATCCATATAGAAGTATCTCAACAGAAGTTTTTCTACAAGAACTCCTTGTTATTACGTTGCTCTTTTTTTTCAAAGAAAGTAGGAATAGAAAGCATAGGCCTAGGATAGAAGTAAAGGAAAACTGATCGCTCTTCCTACTCCCTATTTTCTAGGAATGTATGCATAAAAGGGAATTTCGGAACGCGGCAAACAGCGATACCTTCAAGCAGAAATCCATGCATCGATTGAAAAAGGGTAATTGTATCAAAATTTGAACCTGTCAAATTTATAACAAAAGCCAAAAATATTGAAGACTTAGCCATAGACCCAACACTTTAACAGTGGAATTGATAAACATGATATGTACTATAATAATATATTTTATCTTTACCTAGTAACATTGATCTGGTCATTGATTTCCACTGTTCCCAGATTTCTATATCCAGCAAAAAGATTGTTGTTTCCTTTTAACCCAGTACCTCTTCCGTCAATCAAGGCGACTGTAATATTCCAACGGGCCACTAATGATGATCCCCAGTCCACGTTCCATTTCTCGAGCACCTGATACGAGTCTGGCCCTCCATATCTGAAAAGTTTCAACGAAATTGTTGTACAAGCAAAGGACGTCAACCTACAGGTGTAATATTAAATTTAGCATAGGAAATTATATATGAATTACATGGTGCAGTCTAGCAAATAGAAAAAGGGTCTATAAAAATTAAAAGAAACAGCAAAAAACAGTGATTAACATGGGTGGCAAAAAACCTTCAGACTAATATTCAAGACAGGATTTAAATAGTTAAAACTATAAATTCACAATAATATATCATAAAATGATATCACCAATACTTCACAGTAATTTTTTAACCAACCAAATTAAATATCCCGCCTGTTCTGAGCAATCATAAAGATAAGTATAGTTTGTCCCGCTCAATCAATGTGCCACCGATAATTGATTTAATCACTTAAAAATCTGTAATTGTTAATAATTACTGCTTTCTTTGTAACCTTTGGTGACTTAAAAAAAACTATGAATGTTAAAAATTCAAATTCATTTTCCCGTTCCCAAAGTATCTTTATGTATATATCCCTTATGAAAGACTTTGTCAACTGAAATCGAATTTCTAGATATTCAAAATACTGATCATAAAAACTCATTGTTAAAAGCAAATAATCAGATCTGGTAAATCTTGACATGATGGGATGGCTAATATGGTATGTCATCATAATGCCGTTGCATGGGCCAGTATCATCAAATCCTAACAGGGCTATTAATTTGCCGCTCAATGTCTGAATATATTAACCGATACGATTTGAAAGATGCTTATCAACAATTTATTAAATAGCAGTTACATAATCCCCATTATTTATCTTATAGTTCTTTTATAATAACGTATTAATCATTCCAATGATTATTCAAAAGAATAAGTTTTTTTTTAATTATAAGCAAGAAATAACTGTCAATCTGACAACTTGACAATGATAAAATTCACATACACACTAATGAGCAAGGGATACTTCACAGCTCCGGATAAATCGGCATTGGGTGGAGTCAATAACATGACTTGAGCCGGTGGCAATGATGAGTCTGCAACTTGAACAGCAAGTCTTCGAACAACTGGAACATCCTTGGATGCCAATAACTTTGCAATCTTAGTATTACTTTCCCAATCCCTAATTTTCGTTCCCGTCTAAATAGAAGATAGATAAAAAATATTTTATTATTATCATAAGTAAATTAGAATCTCATAATTCAGGTTTATCATATTATTCATTAGCTATTAATACCAAATTTTAAGCCTTCATGTAAAAACAATTACCATTCCAATGAATACAAATACAATATCATCATTTAGTTATATTCTACGTTTTTAAATGCACATCATTGATCTTAACTGGAATACATGATATTCTTAACATAACACATATTGTAGAGAATATCCTCTTCCATCTTTAACATTGAGAGTACAATCTATAATTTACACACCTTACTGTGAAGATAATATTCAGGAACTTGAGGACCCAAACATAAAATTGCTAAGTTCGAACCGGCCTTACTCATGATGGCTTCATTGTAAAGACATTGACTTCCTGAGGAATGAGTAACATTGCAAGTAAAGCAATTATGTCTCCCATCTAGCGATATAGTATACACATGTTGGATTGCCGAATCTTCCTCACCTGTCGCAGTATACCATCTAAGACATGAAACAATATTAGAAAATTTAAATGAATCCTGAATGGAAGTTAATCAATATTTTTTTCACTTTACATACTTACAAAGTTCTTGAAATCTCATCCCAGTACAGTAGTTCTGTGACGGTATTTTTAATACTTGTTAAGAATGTTGGAGCCCAAAGATCTGTACCGTCAATAGATCCTCGCTTTATCTGAGCGATTTGTCTCCATGAATCACTACCGATAGCCTAAAAGATTTCATTATATTTTCATATACATATAGTGTAAAACATTAAAGAAACTATTTTACAATTGATTTCAAATAATAGTGATTTAATCTCTTCCACGCTAACGCCCCAACGTATGGGACGGCAATGTGCAAAGCCTGGACACGAGCGCACCAGACATTGGGACGCGAACATTCAAACATTGGTAATGCAGGCAATCTTTTACATATAGGACTGATTTTAGTTTTAAAATATCGCCCAATTCTTTCAGATATTACCACCTCCATAAACTTGTCAAAAGTATTAGGTTTAAATGTTTGAAACATCGATTCTTCGAAGCCTTCAAATTTATTCCGACCCCGCCAAAGTAAGAAATCAGTTTAAAACTGTGTGCTAAACTCGCGTCTAATTTCGCACTGAACTTTGCACCAATCTCGCAGCATTGCGATGTGACACTCCATGACACGTGACAGTAATGGCGCTTGTTCATTTCAGTTTGATTGGTTGTTTCGTTACGTCACGATAATGGCGATTTACGAGTTAGTTATTTGTTAGGGATAGATTTGTTAATGTGATTGTGACAACATAGGACATTTCTTTGTGTTTTTTAATGTTGTGAAACATTCCTAATGCATCTAGCTTCCATAAAAGCCAACCCAACTATTTTTTATTGCTGTATTTATAGCACTATGTGGAAAGAGAACATTTTGAAAAATAGTAACGCGGATAGATTTAGTTTGTATGAAAAACTGTCGCATTGATCGGGTTAAGGTATGAAAACATTATTTAAGCCTAACTGTTTAATTCGAAAGCAATAATTAATAGTTTGTAAATTATTTAGTAATAGTCAAAGAAATGTTACCAATTATTATTAATGGAGTAACAAATCATAAAAATTTTATTTTTCTTATTGCTGATATTGTGTGGCTTTATTCTTTTTTTTTTTCAAATATGGCTTCTTACATCCCAGAAATAGTCATATTTAATTTAATAAGATCGTTTTGTACACCTATTTGCATTATTTGAGATTAACACTTAGTTGTTCCAATATTCATTTATTAGTGATCACTATTTACCTTAGGAAGTATGGTGAAAAATGAAGAACCGTCCGCATCAAAAAGCAGGGGTCTTAACATATCGACCCAACCATTTGACTCATCATATCGGAAAATCTAGAAGAACAAAAAATAATATAATTTCAAATTAATTTCAACCATATTTTTTTTAAAACTAGACAAGAATTTGTTTAAATATTATTGAACAAAAAAATTATCATTTGAACCCTGAATAAAACTAATAAGTCATACACCTTTGACTCATTTATGTGCTAACTGCTCAATGTATTGCTTGATATAAATTTTACCTGTATTAGACCAGTCTTAAAACATGAGTGAATGAAGTATCTGCAAAAGAGAGTTTGAATGTATGGCATTTACAGTTCACATAACTAATCGCTGGCCCATATATCTAGTAATGTAAAACCTAAGGCATAAATTCTATTGGTGTACATTGTCAAAAAGAAGTGTAAAGCTTTATAATATTACGTCTTAAAATAGTCCCTACCTGTTTACAGCTGGAAGACGAGCACAGCATGGTAACGGACTCATTCTGCACTCTGTTGGTCCATACTACTGCAACGGAAGAATTTGTAGCAAATGACACTGATGCTAAGATGGGTCTGGAAACATTCAGAATATTTTCATTAATCTAATGTTATGTTATGTTTCAATGTTTCGAGTGAATTCAAATAGTCGGTGATTTATCAATCATGAAAGTTATCCTAGATAATTGAAAAGACTTTATAGTCTTACAAAAATATTGGCTAGAACTTTCTGAATTAAATAATAAAAACACATTTTTTCGTACTTATTTCCACAATATATTTTTTGATCAGGACCAGTTTCGCTCATCAGTCGATAATGCTTGCGATGAGCGAAAACCAATCCTGATCAAAATTATATTGTGGAAATAAGTACTTAAAAGTGTGTTTTTATTATTTTAAATATCATTCCTTTCCATCAAGAAGTGACAGTTAACACCTTTAAAGTGACTTTCTTAATTAGTTTAGTTTGGATAAAAACTGACTGGAATTAATATTTTCAATCAATACTACTTATCAAGACACTATTGGTTTATTGAAGTGCCAATTGTCAATCAGCTATATGTTTCAAAAATCCTATGTCTTACCAGTAAATGAACCTACACATATATATTTATATTTTAACTTATAATATATTGTATAATATCTCTAACAATATCTCTGCTGCAATATGGAAAATATTTACTGATAATAGACACCCATCTAAACAGAAAGTTTTGTATTTCAAATGTTTGTTACTCAGTTCCCCAATTTCTCTTTTTTGGAATCCATTGAAAACTCAACTTTTTAAACTATACATACTGGGATATGAGTGAGTGAGCATCACTACCAAAACCTTATGGCGGCATTGAATACTTGACTTAATATCTGGCATTAATAATATTATACTTTCAATTTTAATTGACAGTTTAAAATGATAAAAAAGCAATGTTATTTTAATTTAGAACGGCCGCATGATTCCTTTAATAAACTGAAATTAGATGAAGTTCATGAACAATTCTGGTGAGTCAAGAAATATCCATATCCGTTAAAAAGTGTTGAAATCAAAGAGTCTAAATTTTGGGTCATAATTTGGTATTTCAAGAAACATTTGAAATCCTTTCCATCAAAACTGTATATTTACTGTACTTATTGTTTGCATTCACACTGATAAAAAAAACAGTAGTAATTATTACTAGGAATAAGATAAAGATAGTAGAATTATATTTTATCTTTTTCCTCTCGGATTATTGTAGTAAATATAATAAAATTCCTTTTTCTTCATTTACTTATTCTAGTGAGTCATTTGATTAACATATGGATTACATATGGATTAATTGAATGTTTTCAATAATAATGAAAAGAAAAATTAAATAAGTTTATGTCTACATAATCATAAGATTCAAAATAACTTACTCGCTCAACGATTCAGGGATGGGCAATAATGCCTTTTTCTCTGGTTCTGAAAGATTGACTAAAGTCAATGCAGCTGTAGGGTTTTTGGTACCTACCTGAGACAAACAACAAATGAATACTGCAGAAAAAACAAATAATTGTTTCCACACCAAAACAATTTACTGAACTATTTCAGTATTCTGATAACTTTTTGCAAAAAATCCATTATTGTCAGCTTTTTTCAATCCATTTATTAACTGAATAGAAATGTTTTCATTATCTTCTATAATGTCTGTATCAACATATTAAGCTATGAATGGAAGCTTGATGAGAAAAAAAATAATTTTAAATTTATACATAGGTGTATTATTTATCCCATACATTAGTCATTTGGGAGCTCTGAATTTCCAAACAACACATATTTTACCATTCTTAACCGGTTTGTTAATATAGACAAAACAAAAAAATAAACATTTACTTCCTCACTTGAAAAAAAAAATGAAAAACAAACTGAACTAAAAGCCCTGGCTAAAATACATTCCTAAAAAGAAATTAAAGTTTTCCAGTAGTTATGCCATTAAAAAAAATTGTTCCATTATTTCTTTTAATATTATGATGTAATTGAATTTTTTCATGTAAGGATACTTGATGGATTTTAAGTTTCACTGAAACTCTTTTTTTACTTGTCATTTCATTGAACATATGAAATAAAAATTGTCTATTTTTAACAAATAAGATTGAAATACAAGATTAATGGAAATTAATAAATAATAATCATAGTCGAACGACGTACCTTGGGGTATCTTAAAGATATTCCTCTTGGGTATTGGGATTCAGCCTCTCCGGGTTGTCCATAAAATGGAATGGGCATAATCTGTGTTGCAGTGTCATTGAATGTAGCATAAGCCAAATACTGGCCATCGTCAGAAAACCACATCGCCTTATTTGAGGCCAGGACTTCCTCTAAAATAGTTATTAAATCATCATCATCAGCCGGGTTCGATTCACTGCTGGATGAAGGCCTCCCCCTGCTTTTTTTTTCCAAGGGGGTTGTTTGGACATAGCAACACCACGCTGCCCAGGCGGGTTGGTGTTTGGTTTTCTGTCTGGGTTTTCGTTCCCATAGTTATTAAATATTTGTTATTTTTCATCAGACTTGCTTTACCACCGGTTTGTACATAAATGAGACCTTCAACATCTGATTATTCTTATTGTGCAACACAAATAATTTCAACACATTTCATTTTATTTATAGAATTGATTGAACATCTTCAGAGCCAAAGTTTCTCAAGCTCTAATATACATACATTCACTGATGTAAAAGATTGGAACAATATTCTACTACTATGCATGGCAAATGTAAGCATTCAAACTTTACATATAATTTTATGTTGAAAAACCTTTTTGATGCCCAAAATGTAAAAATAAACGTACCTATGTAAAAATATACTTCATTGTAAAATATGAATTTCTAGAAAGGTTCTTAAAGTTATAAAAAGTTTAGTGCCACTGCTTTTTTACAAAAATCGTTGAATTATTGTTAATATAATAAATTTTTGATGATCAAATTTTTAAATCTTCAACATTTATGGTGGGTGATAAAGTTTATAATAAATTTTCAATAATCATATTATTAATTCAGTTAGTTAATTATTCATTTATATTCTGGTATTTCGAAAGCAGTTCAGAACCCCTGGGTTCCTGTTTAAGACTTTTAATTATATTTGTTTACAAACTAATATAGTAAGTATTGTGACAATAACACCATTAGTGATAATAAAAATGCATTGTAAATTCCGTTCTTATCATCAATATTTTTTAGGTTCAAAAAGACCTAATAAAAGGTATTAGTATAATAAATCTTATCAATTTACTGTCAAACACGTTGACCATGGAAATACAAGCAGCTGATAAAGCATCATTGTATTGTCAGTCAAAACACAATCTCCTGTTAAGAGTTAACTACCATTCTATTCAACAGATGGCAGAGAAGTTGCTCTTAGTACACAATGTGGCACTAATAATGTATTGAATAGCTATAGAAATAAATTAATGTGTCACTTTGGAAGAATAGTTTTTGGCAGCCTGTTGGAGAATCAATTGAATTAAATGGATAAAGTCTTATTATTATTATATTATCATTATATATATATGTAGATTTTTTAGGTGAACCTGTCAACACATCAAATTATTGGGCACACTAATAAAACAAAATACCTAAAACATTATTACACCTATTCCCTGGTGAGCTACATAAATATTATCCAACACAAAATATTTCAAAAATTAATTTAGTATTGTCGGTATATATCAAAAATATACAGCAAAAATAAGGCTATATTTCTGTGCAAAAGTATCTTAGATTTAGGCGCTGTTAACCCGTTTTTATTTTTAAATGTCAACTATCAACACATTTCTATCAACCGTTTTGACATTTATTACTTAAATTAATTAAATGTCATGCCTTATTTTCTTTAGTATATATTATTTTAAATTATCATAAAGGCTACCGTAAGCTACTGTTTGGTAATCACTGATATGGATAACATTGCTAAAACTCGTAATTACGTAAACTACAGTCAGTTAGCAATATATAATAATATAATGCTTTGAAAAATATTTTAAAAACGTATATAGAAAGAAATAATCACCTTCGTACACCCAATCAGGAGCACCGTTATATATTCCTCCTGGTATACCATTTTCTGTTATTTTAATAGCTGGAGCAGAAATCGAGCTTCTGTAGTAAATATTGCCATTTCGCACAAACGCAATAGCATTTCCGACCGGTCCCCAAACAGCTAATTCCAAATATGATTCGTTGTTATTGAGAATAATCGGAATTTTTTCGTTGGATTCAAGTCCTATGGCTATGTATTGAGCGGAGTAACTGTGTCGGTACAACTATAACAGAAAAATACAATTTTGAATTTCACATCATATTTGTACTTTGCTGTGCAAATAAATTCTTAAATAAATAAAATGAATTCACAATGAGTCTTCGTGGTTTAGAACAGAGCATTTTTTTTTATCTGCGGGCCAGTATATATTTAACATTTTTATCTTGGTAGCTTTCCGGCTTCATTATTTCAATAAAATAAACTCACTCTTTCATTTTACTACATACTAATTTTGTTGAGCACATACCGGTTTTCACCTAACTAACTACAATTTGCTTCACAAACCTTTTATACTATTCAATTTGTTATTTTTATTTAAATTTGTGTAAATTTAAATTATAATCTTATAAATTAAGCTTTGTCCACAAACGTCTTTGGTCAATGAGACATATCATGGACGCAAGTAATTGGCTTATGGAACCTTGATTGGTTCCTATACTTAAAGTACTTTTTTAAATAAAAAAAAATATTCAGTATATTTTATCAAGACTATTTTTGTTATTATACAATATGATCATCACATATGATTAAATTAATATCACTTTAATTATAAATAAAAAAACAAACCTTAATATAATAATAAGCCAACAATAAATACTTCTTGTCAGACGATAATTGCTGGTCAAATGAAACTCCGAGGATCTATGAGTAAATATAAAATAATTTAGTTTTGATTAGTAATACATTGTCTTAAATAACTTTTAATAGCCGAATTCAAATAAATCTATTTTTTTACCTGGTTGTCTTTTGGTAAAACCAAGGAATTTTTGTTTGTGTGAACACTATACATCATTAGATTTCCTTCATGATCAGTAAAAAGTAGATCACTGTCTGTAAATAAAGAATAATTCTCATTATTAAATAGCTATATATTATCTTTTATTGATTGATTATATTGACTAATGGCAGGTATTATATCAATTTATTTATTTATTCTAAAGTTAAAAAATATTTCCACAGTAAATAAGACTATCGCTTAAAGTTACTCTACATTTAAATATAAAAAATATTCAAATAATAAATTTATTAACTGCACAAGTGTTGAAAAATGTTAAATCATTCTCGTACCTGATATCCACGTTGCATTAAATCTATTGGGTATCAATTTGCCTTGCATGACATCTTCAAGACTGACAGGTAACCGTTGAGGAAGACCTTCACCTTCGTCTGCTTTTCCAGTCAAGAGTACGATGGCTAGCACAATCAGCGCCAGGACTAAAGCGAACACGCCGATGACGGATATCCATATTTTCCATTTTCTTCGTCCATGTTTTTCCATAAGTTCCTGAATAATATTCTGTTGTAAATAACACAATGTTCTAATGAGAAATGAAATCATATTTAAACATAGTTCAACAAATATAACAAACTCCAAAGTGTTCACCAAAGATATGGAGCACCATCGGAAAGAAATAAAAAATAAAAGACAATTAAAAAAAATATTACACTTAGAATACTGACATGTACTTTCATAGACAATACACACAAAAATACATTTATATCAGTATATGTAAATACATTAT
The DNA here is from genome assembly GCA_028555115.1 of Himalopsyche japonica. Classification (NCBI taxonomy): domain Eukaryota; kingdom Metazoa; phylum Arthropoda; class Insecta; order Trichoptera; family Rhyacophilidae; genus Himalopsyche; species Himalopsyche japonica. The sequence goes on from JAHFWJ010000015.1 coordinate 3,598,084, forward strand.
ATATAATAGTATGCAGAGCCAGTGCTATCTGGGCTCACGGTATTCCCCGATACCCGAAACCGCGCTTCAAAAAGTAAAAAAAAGAGATAAAGGATTTTAACAATTATATTTTTTACAAACTGTTCCAATCCTTTATTTTATAAGTGAGTCAATATTATAACAATATTTATGTTCACTAACTATTCTGTAAGCTTGGCAAACACTTAAGTCAATATCTTCTCGAAGTAGAATTAGGTATCTTTTTAAATTTGTGAGCAATTTTGAAAAAACGTTTAGCTTTTCTGCCCTTTGTCATGTAGTCCATAATTAGACCATTATAGATAATTATCCCCATTATTTAAAACTTAATTAATTACTATATTTTTATGTCTTAATTGTTTAACCACTCATGTTTATTGTTGCTATAATAGTATCTCTAAATGAATTATTGAGAAAATAATTCTTAGGTGTGATAATACATACAACAAAATGGAAAAAAAATGTCAGCACACCTATCAAAAATTCATGCAAGGTAATTCTTACCAGAAAAGAAATTCGCCGATAAAAAGTAATCGAATATCAATATCTTGAGTAAGTATGTTGTATTGATTAGGTATTTACTTGATATAACTCCATTATAACACGGTGAAAAAATAGCAATGTATTTTAGTTCTACAAAATATAAATAATTAAATTAATTGGATGATTTTGTAGAACTAAAACACATTGCTATTTTTTCACTGTGTTAAATATGTTGTACTTTATCCGGCATCTAATATATAATATTTAAAATATAAGGGGCATAATGTTATTCTAGAGAATATTTTATTAGAATTAATCATTTTTAAATAACACGGAAATTGATTCTTATAAGATCTCATTAAAATAAAATTTAAAAATGAAAAGCGAGTCCTTCCAGCCGTGAAAGATGGACATTCTTACTATAAGTAAATAATATTATAGAAATGCATATTATAAAACATAATAAGCTTTTATTTGAAAGATTTTGCAAAGTTTTAAAACCTTATCCCACATGAATACACGCTGGCTCGTTGAACATTTCTTGAATGAAATATATTATTGTTTTATAATATTACTACTTAATTCAATATGAAAAATAATAAAGATACTAAAATTTTTAATAAATAAAGATAAATTCAACAGTATACAAAAAAAGAGTCGATTTTTTAAAGTCAAATACGAAACATACGTATTGAATGTTTCAACATCTTTTGACGATATTCCAATCGATATTATTACATTCTTCCACCTGCTTGGTAGTAGATTTATATTTATGATCGCAACAATTAACTTGCATTCACAATAATCTTTATTATCAATATTTCTTTCGCATCAATTAATTACTTAAGCTGAATAAAAACATTACTTCTTGACTACGCAATTCAATTTAATCTACTTTACAAACAATTTGTAGACCAATTGATTTAAAGTTCACTTTAAAATACGCTGTTTTTTTTTACATTAAAAATTTATTTAAAAATAATTATTTGTCGACTGCTCCTTATTATCGCTGAGATACAATTCAAACTTTTACTAGAAATGGCTTTATACACGATGAAAACGTATATTTAAAAAATTATGTCAATGTCACATGCATAAATCTACGACTATAATTTAATACCAAGTGGTAAATAAAATTAAACAATCTTCGTGTCTGTGAATCGCGAAGTTCATATTGTGATTTTTAATTCAATTCTGCACACATTGAAACTATTGTAATAATTTATAAAAATTTGGAATTAAAAAAAAGCCGGCTTGCACTTTAAACTCGCTGTTAATACTAGACAGTTGTTTAAAAAAACAATAATGAATTTGTACAAACAACTCTTATTAATTGAAAAAAATGGAACAAATAATGTATAGTAATATATATCGTAAACTGTATACCCAACACATGATTTCTAAAAGGAATTTTCATATTATTTCAGAATTTTTCCGTATCGTTCAAAAATAATAAAATGTCTTATTCCACGAGTTATTTTTCTTCAGGAGTAACGAATGATTTAAGGTTTTACTGTTTAATGAGTGACAGATTCCTTGTATTCTTGTCAACAACTGTTTTACAGTTTGTAATTTTTAAACAATAGCGGGCGACTATGTTGCAATGTATACGCTTATGGGAAGAAATTAACAGTACCTATTACGTTTAGAAACAATAATATCGCAATGTGTACATCGATCTCTCACGGGGATTTCATTAAATGATAGTATCATTATTTTAATAAAAATTACATTCCACATAATTATAACCTGGCAAATAAAATGTTAATATTTATTCCATTGTATGGAATGGTGATTAACATTCTAATGCTAAATATAGGTATAAAACATGTAATATTTTTTTTCACCGCGCAAGTCTGTCTGGAAATTATAAAAAAAAAAAATTTTGGAGTTGCAGTAATGAAAAAAAAACCATACAGTAAAATTGAGTGTTCTTTTTTTGCAAGCTTAACTGTTATTCATTCAGCAATTTTTGAGATTTTAAATAATGTGATTCACTTTTACTTTTTAGAAGCCAAATTCGCAAAAAAACATTTTTTTCAATATAGTGTATAATATAACATAAGTGTTATTTCTTACCTCTATAAGAAGAGTTCAATAAAAACTGTTTCTCAACCAGTTAATTAACGATCAAACTCTCCTTTGGTGAGAGTAAAGATAGAATGATATGGGTCGGACAGGACTAGCATTTAGTTTACACTTACATGACCTGCCGTATAACCGCCGTGCTGACGTTTTTTTTTTAAATAACTAATTTGTGTTGCAAATTGTAAGCATTACAGATAACTACACAATTGAATATAAATCTATTCAAAAATATATGTGATAAATAAACACCGTCCATACTAGATTTCAAACGCGTGCGGAGACTGTATTTTTACACAATCATCAGATGGTTACAGTGACTGTCTCTTTGCCGCCGACTTTGCAAAGAGATAATATAATATAAAATATTAATTTATCAATTATCATGATACGTTGTCTCTCTTTAAAAATTTGCATACATTTATTGATGATAAATATATATATAGCATGAAATCGGAATAAATATTTGAATATCATTTAAACACTTCCGTCCACTGTATCCACTGTTTAATTGAAGAAAAAAAAAACATGTTTTTAACTGTTATCATTCAGAACTTTCTTCAGTATCACTTAGTAATTTTTGTTTGCAAAATTATACATATCTTATTTGAACTGAAATGTTAGACAACTGTCAATACGTTTTCTTTTCATCGAGAAGAAGTATTTTCTTCTAAATATAAATCAATCCCAAAAATTAGCACTTAAACACGTAGTGTAGACACTGTATACAACGCCGTCTAAAAATATTCAGCGTGTTGATTTCAGTATTGATTCACAATTTAACAAAAACGATTGGAGCAAAAATATAAGAAAATATTTGATAGACTGTCTGCGCTTTTAAAGTACGAACGAAAATAAATATACATTATTTTATTTTCTACACTGTATTTGTGTAGTAATACAGATGTAATACATTTTTGAATATTTCATAGTGAAAGTATCGAAAAACAAAGTGGTTTCAATAACTCGACAAGAATAATTGTTGATGAATCAATATCTATGATTTAAATATAAATTTGAAATCAAATTAACAGACTGTCTGCGTGATTCTGAAAATCATTTGTTAATTGGAAACGAATTATATTTCCTTCGAAAATACTAAACCAATGTGTACTTATTCTACCGATATTAAAATACTTTTTTTTTTATAAAGTCTTATGTTAATATAAACTGCAATTTTTTTAATGTCTGAATTTGTTCTCATAAATTTATTACTTTGAATGATCTTAATACGCCAATGGTTAATTGATGGAGTCAATAGTTTTATTTAATTATTTGGCCTATAATAGCAAAGATATTTAATAATCCACTGTCAACCGAATATTAGTAAAAACAATTCTATCCCCGGTAAGATTTATTTCCATTGCAAATAATGAAATGTTTTTTGGTGAAGGTATGTTTGAAGAGATAATAATTCAATTATGAAATTGTATACTTTTACACGACGGTATATACACTTTATACACATTTGTTTTGACACAATCAATTTAACAGCTCTATTCATAAACATAACTGAACGCCTATTCGTATGCAACGCATTCCCCAAATGCACTAACGTGAATTGACTGTAGTTAATTAATTTCTTTATCAAATAACAGAGCGAGTTAAATAAGCTCTTCTTGATGTAAGCGCGAGAACAATAATTATTTCAGTGGTTCTTTACAATCAGTAGAAATTTTTGTTCTCGTTTTTTTAAGCGAAGCTTATGTTTACGTCATCGATAAAAAGAGGCCGGTAGTTAAAGGGTAGTTAAGCAACTACCACTAGGATGAAAAATGTACAAACCCTAAAACCAATTAAAAATTTAACCTGCATACGACACAAAATACAGATTTTTGATCCATCATTATTTTCATTTTTTTTTCGTATGATCAAAAAATTTCTATTTCTGATGAGCTTTTATAGTTTGACCTGATTCAGTAAACTTTTGTTTTTATATTATCGGCCAAAATCGTGTCTTAAAAATAATTGCATTTTAAAAATAATTGTGTATATTTTCAAAAAATCTACCAAATTATCAATATAACCTGTGAAATTACACGTCGCCATATAAAAGACTAGTGGTTTGCAATCTTACCGCCGTTGTGACCGTTTCTAAAAAAATATAAACAAAAACACCCAATTCCTGACCTCACAAACAATTATCAAATACCATTTTCTAACCTTTTTATGTTCTTTTTGCAAGTCTTTTCGAGGTATTTTTTTTCTTTAAAATTTCATTACTTTTTTATTAATTCAATTATCATATTTGAAATTCTATGTGAAAAGCCGGGGCGATTATTACCGAAGTAATAGTCTAGAAGAAAAGAGTAAGCAACGATTCACATCCATAAAACAATACTATTCAAAAAACATATTAGGAATCGATTGTAAAGGGTACTAATTGACAGCAATATAAGAAATTTGTATGTGTATTTTTACGTTAATGAAATATAAAATAATTACGATCTAGATAAATGTGTGTGTCAAAACAAAAGAAACTTGATATTTGAAAATAACATAAGTAATTAAAAGTTTACATAATCGCAGAATCTATGAATTCAATAATATTGAGGAATTGCCACCTCATTAAAAAATACCTTTTTTTTAATAGATAGTTTTTTTATTTGAAAAGGTTGGATGCGTCTGCACCGTGCGTTTCAATAGAACTGTATAAAACAAATATTTGTTCTTAATAATTACTATCTTCCGGCAATCTAGAGTATTTATACAAGGAGCAAGGACTTATTGTAAGATTGATTACTATCTAAACAAGCCAGAAAGTCAATATTGAAATCAATCAGACTCGTTTTTCTATTGACTTCATTGTAATAAAAAGATACTCTCACCGTCGACAAGGAAAATCACTCTTCATATTTACTTTGCCTACAAAGAAAATGAATCATTCTGAGCAATAAGTTTGTAAGGAGAAATGATGAACGCACAATCGGTTTCGTTCGATTTAACTGTGCAGAAATATCATTTATTTTTGAAATGGGTGTGTAATTTTAATTCATCAATACGGGTTATCAAGCTGATATTACCAAATCCGGGATTCCGGTACGTGAACTTAAAAAAATAATTATGGTCTTTCGTTGGCATAGTATAAATAATGATACATTCAATGACTGATTAACCAGTAGGCTTTCTGATTAATCTGATAATCTAACATATTTTTACAAATGTTTGATCAATATTTACAGAATCTAGAAATATCATTAATCATTGTTTATCTATTTAATTTTCATTAAAAGAAATAATATACTCATTTTTTTTATGAGACTTCAGTTTTTATCAGTTTTTTTTTATATTAAATATCCTACCACAGATTTGATGTTTAATATTTCTCGGATATAAATCGTTATTATTTTTGTGAATTTCAATCTTTTGTGAATTTAAAATGGTATTTTCTAATATGATATACCAGTATTAAGAACAACTGGGCTGTGTAATTTTATTTGCTTGTAATGTATTCAGTCTAATCTATATTGAAATATATATATATGATAATATTGTTTTCTTAACTAGTTACTCGGCATCTATGAACACATCACCTACTCCTTTCTGTCAACAGAGACTTAGAATATTTTGCCAAAACATAATCACAACTTGATATTTATAATACAAGTAGCATATCAGGGCGAAGGGTTAAATATTATTTCAGCGACAACAAATACGGGCAGTTTATTACTCTTACTTTTCATATATAATACATGTAACTAGTTTTATGATTGTTTAGGAACATTTGTAATAGAATACATCATTAATAACTTTGTGCATGGAACAAATGTTGGAATTCATGAAATGTCATTATTAATTTATATTTGCCAGGATCAATTTATTTGAGATTAATGAATTTTACTTTTAATGTTCGAGTTTTAAACTTTGTTTTGGCGGGTTTTCGTTACTAAAATAATCGTGCATACACCTGAGTAAATCGTAAATACATGCAGATTTATATATATAAAAAAAACATGTTTATTGTTTAAATTAACAGATTGAATTCACATATGCAAAATTGTACGTCGTTGTAAAAACATATCTATGATTTGAATTTTAAACAGTCGACGATAGACGAACGATTTTATTCGGTAAAAAATAATATTTAAGATAAATTGCTTTCTTTTTTTAAGCTAATTTGAATGCACCATAGTTTTGCATACACAGTTTTTGGAGAGAAAGTATTAGTTGATATGCAAATTTATTTTTAAACATTCTTTAGTACGTATACGGTGCTGGTTTTACAGATACAAAATAACTTGGTATTAAAATTGATACGATATTATATATTAATTCTAAAAACAATTCTGATAATTTGATTTTAAAGAGCAAAATTTTAAAATGTCGCTAACTTAAAAGTTAAATGAGTAAAGTTTCCAGTGTATATGAAAAAGCCTGCCGCCTATAATAATTTATATATATATATTTTTTTTTATCATTTTGACAGAATGCATGTAATGTCAATTGTAACATTTCTTTTCATGTTAGGTAATATTAGAATGATGTTGTTGGGAAATTAACAATATTAAGCATATATTATAGATACATCTATACTATGGTTTCATGAACGGGTGGAGTTTGATACAATGAATTCAGTTAAAGGCAAATGTGTAGCAAAACTGTATACTTATAAATCTTATCATACGACCAAATAAACGGTAAAATCATAACTTTTCTATCACTTAGATGCGAGATTAACTAAAACATATATTTATTGTTTTCTTTACGCCTTTATTTCATTTAAAAATCATTAAATGTAAAAATACTTTATATAATCCGTACCAACTAAAAAGTCCAGCTGATGCTTTCTAATTTAAATTTAATAGACAAAAATATGTTTGTATTTTTATTAGTCAGTTTATCAATTTAATAAGTTATTGATGAATCTTCCTACACACTTACTAACAATAAAAAATTAATAGATAAACGCACGTATGAGTTGCATAAAGAAAAACGCCACTATCATATAGAGCCAAATAATGACAGTGGAGTTTTTGCTTTTGCACAATTACTAGTTGAATAAATCCACGAACATGCGAATGAAAAAAAACGGTTGTTACAAAGACATTTTTGATAGTAACAAACGTGTGAACAGTTAGTTCCCAGATTTAAAACTACGTGATGATATTCCGGTTTCACTTTCGGAAATTTGCCGTGAATTTCACTGCACTTGTGTAACTGGCTTAAGTATGTAATTAATGTTACACAACCTTGCCAGTCATTAAGTGTGAGTCTTTTTTTTTAATTAGTGTAAGTATCCCAATAATAAATAACCTCCTATTGAATATAATTATAGCGTTATTCTAAGTTGAGCTGAGATTTTGTAGCTAATATTATATTTAAATTATTTTTTCAAATCTTTGAATATCCTACTGTATGTATATGATCATTTTTACAGTAAATGATTTCTGTGCACGCTTAAAATTTATAAATTTTATCTTTGATAATTTTGACTGTAAATGACAACATAAAATTATGAAACGACATCCTTAATAAACAAAATCAAAAAAAAAAATGTTGCAAAAATTTTGATACACAATAAACTATCCAAGAGTTCATTCGACGTTTTATTTATTTTATTATAGCTCATGTTAACTGTTTTAGTATTTCATATTTTTTTTAAAGATTGGCTTATGGAAAAAAATCATTGATAATGTTCTTCTACGAAGCGCCTCAAAAAGATATTTTTCGTGCCATAATTTGCTGACAGCCAGAATGGGTGTAGGCCATTGAATCTCATGTAAAATTTGACTGCTACCGCATTATATACATAAGCAATATTTTTAATGAATGTGTTGGTGGTCGCAGTTAAATACTCTGGTATATCCGTACATGAAAACTACTCATATAGGCATACTGTAAAGAAGGATATACGCCGTATGTACTATCTTAAATTCGTACAAAAAGAGTATACACACTTATTAAATAAAATTTATCTACTATGAGTTAGAAAATAAATACTTTTTCGATAAATATTATAGCATTGTCATAACATTGTCAGTGACCCCTAAGGACTTCGGTATAGCCGTTTTTACAGTTGAATCTAGAACAGACTCGAGTTTTTAATGTTCATTTTCATACTACTATCCACGATATTATGGTAAAAATAATGGAACATACAATAAGTACAATGTCACGCAAATATTGTATTAAGGTAGACCCGTTGCAAAATACACAAGAGCTATAATCGGAGATGGAACACTATATGAGATTCACAATTTTTTAATAACCCTTAATGCATAATGTTTGCTCGCGTATTCGAAAATAACAAAGATTACTGCTAATTGATTTTATTAGATATTTGCTTAGCTCATCTCTCTCACCTGATTACTGTTTCCTATTTCTAAGCTTGCCCGCACCATAGTCTATGCAGCTTCCAGCAAAACGCTGGGACCCGGTATTTGAAAAATCCTCTGAAACAAACAGTACATCAATAAAGTATTTCAGTTTATTCTGTGCATACATTAGAATAATAATTTTATAAATTTAACCAAAGTCTTTGAGTAATCATTAACATTTTGAATATATACAAAATTATTATTTATGTACTATAGACTCTCCGATACCGCGGGTTGAAAAAATACGTGTTATCCGAAAAAGACGCTTTTGTGACAACCACTTGTATGCAAAATCGACATACGCTTTTCTTTAGTTGTGTTTACTAAATTTGTGTTGTCGAGGAGTCTACCGCATACAAATAAAATTTTCTTCACCATTTCACAAGTAAAACATGCTGACTTTCGTAACAAAATTAGACAAAATGAATAACTAATATTTTTTGCCATAATAATTATTTTGTATCCATTTTCATTCATGTCAGGCAACTGATAGCAGTTATCAGCAAGGCATTGTCGTTTATGCGAATTTTATGACGTTTATTTATTGCATTCGTTCAAAGTAGTTGCTTCGTTGGTCCGTCCATTGTAGCCATAGATTCTACACATGCCTTATCTTTTATACTTACTTCACAATTATTGTATCATAAAAAAATTAGAGCAAGGAAGCGATTTTTAAAAGAATCATTATTTTGCATATATCATATATAAAAATGTATTATTAATACGAATGCAGTATTTCTCTTAATCCTTATTGGTAGCAGCCACTCTAATACACATTAAACGTACATATTATACGTATATATATTTCTAAAGATGTGTTAGTAATGCTGCACATTACCATCTTTGTTTGAGAATTGTTTACGCAAAGAAATATTATTGTCATTTCATTTTATATAGACCTTGACAATAAACAAAAAGTGTGGGATAAAAAGGCTACGTGTAGCTTCGAAATACGTTAGATGCTTAGATAGGTCGAATACAATTGTAGAGGATATCCTTGACATTTATTTCAAAATATTACGCGCTAAAACATTGAAATAATTCAAATTTAGAAAACGTGATCTCAATTTCAAAGATACACACAATCACGCCACAATAATTTTATTCGTTAAAAATAATAGATGTTTCGATGATGATTACTTTTTTTCTATACACATCTTCCTGAATTTACATGATTAGTTGGATTCTCAAAAATGACGCGATAATTATATTTGACATATTAATATTAAAAGATTAGTTGTAAACATTAACGTATTAATTTAAAATTTATGCAACGGAAAAAAACAATGCAATAAACATATTTAATAAGCTGTATTTTGGTTCCGTATCACTGGTGAAAATTATGAAAAAAATGTGATTGAAATCATTGTTACAATAATATATCACTTTTTAGATGTTAACTGTCACTTCTTGATGGAAAGACATAATATTTTAAATAATAAAATAAAAAATTCTGTATTTTTCCCTCAATATATTTTTTGATCAGGACTGGTTTTGAAACCGATAATGATAAAATATAATAAAATATAATCTTTCTCAACAAATTGTTTGCAGGAAACTAAAAATAACGGTTTTTAAAAAGAGTTTGTAAATAATAAAAGTAGTTCGTTCAATAAAGAGTTAATTTTTGATGCCTATAAAAATTGTGTTAATATGAAGTATATTATACCAAACATGAATGCAAGCGTTCCATTACATAAAAAATAAACAGCTCCACTAAAGGCGAAGCTATATTTATTTGTTTACCCCATGAATAATAAGGGTATCCCTATTCTATTTTTAGTAAGTAATTCTAATAAATAAAATGATATCAATGCTTTTCCAACAAAAGTGTAATGAAAACACGAATATTAAGTTTTTTGGCCTTATTATTTGGAGAAATGATAAAACGCCGAAGAAGTGCCAGTAATTAGTTCAATTATACAGCAGAATGAATTCTTGATTTTGCAATTCTATACTACCACCGAATAACAACCAACTGTGAGTGCACATCTTATAATTGTCAGCAATTTTTCTCAATATTTCAGCCGTAATGGAATTGTAACAAGTCTCTGTTTAGTACCGATGCAATCATATGATCAACAACACAATATTGCTTATTGGGCCTCACTAGTTTTTAAACCCTTACTGGACTTGTTCTGTGATAAATTAATCATTCTTTCCAAAGTCGAGAACTGACTCTAGTTAAAAATATTGTGCTGAAATACCCCATAATAAGCAGGTAAGATTTAATTATACTTTCCAAACTGATCGATTTATTTTCAAGATTATTTAGAGCAAAAATAAGTTATATAAATAAAAATATCGATTTACTTATTTCCTGTGTAAGACAGATAATTTCAAATGATAAATAATTTCAATTTCCTTTTATAAAGTTTCCGGTAACCATGTTTAATAAATAAATCGATAACTCAAATTTAAATTTGACTATCATCGAATAAATATAAAATTATTAGAGTGAATACATTTTGGATTATATATCGTATTTCATTTGGCTCTCTTTTATGGTATTAACTGTTTTTTTTTTTAATAAGACTTAAGAACACTATTTCAAAAATTTTGTCAAGGAATATGATGAAATATTTATTGAATAATTCATCCATGAAAGCTTCGCTAACGCCAATATTTAGTCGATTTAACAACATCAATAATTTTGTTGTTATTGGTCAGTATCAATAGATTCGACCAAAAATACGTATATCTCGACAAATAATTGTATTAATCGATTAATGGGTTTGTGCTTGAAGGTATGAATCATGTGTGATATATTATATATTCCCTACCTTAAAAACTGAACGGGATGAGAGCGATCGGTTAATCCCTAGTTCTGTTCAACCATATCCTTCTATCACTACTAAAAATAAAGATTGTTTGAATGAATAACGACTTTGAATGAATATGAGCTTTATATGCTCCACATCGATAACGAGCATTGTTTAACTTTTAGCTTTATTTGAGAAAGTCGTAATTGTATATATTCAATAAAACTCTCACCGTTGAAATGACATTTTAAGTGTCGATGTATTCGTAATATGAGTATGGCCTGATCCATTCGACGACGTAATGTTCCGATTTGATAACAATTTTAAACTACCACGGTGAAAAAATAGCAACGTATTTTAGTTCTACAAAATTATTTTTAACAAATATAGTTGATAGCTATTTCGGCTCACGCCATCGTCAGAACTAGTGAGCCGAAATAGCTATCAACTATATTTGTTAAAAATAATTTTGTAGAACTAAAATACATTGCTATTTTTTCACCGTGTTATAATGGAGTTCTACCAAGTGAATGCCAATTCAATCAATAAATTTTAAACTACTTCATCCGAAGGTCGATTGACAAACCAGTTTTGCACATTGTCCTACGCTTTACTTCGACCACGTGTGGTAATGAACGGTATATTGTAAACAATGCAATAAATTACTTAATAACTATTCCGTATGTATTTGATTTATTGACAATTCTTATTTACAATCACCACCATTTTTTTAAGGTCAATCATATGATTTAATCGTGAATATATGTATCGGTACAAAAGAAGGTTTTTTTTCTACCAAAAACAATTCAAGATCAATAATGTAAAATAACATAAAATGATTTCAATCAACTAAAGAACACAACATCATCGGTATACCTGGCAAGTCTGATAAATTGATCTGTATTGTCTAATATAAAACAATACATCCAACTAAGTCATAAAACATGTACAAATCATAATTTTATCGAGTGATATTGAAATATATTTTTATTTTTAAATCTTATTTCACGGCTTTCATTTATACATTTACAACATGACGTGTTTTTCAATTGCATGCGATCGACTAGAATAAACGTATTTTGACAAAAAAAAATGTTTTCAAGAAAGAATTTTGAGTTTTTTACAACACGTACATTTATTGTTGAGAAAAGTTGTAATTGGGTTTTTAACAAATAATTATAAAAACTGATCATGCAGTTTTTACGTTATATTTAAAAATAAAGAAATACTACATGTATCAATATTGCCACTTACTACGATTATTTAATGAAAGTTTACATTACTTCATAACTTAATTATTATTACATTTTGAGCCATAGCTATTGGTAACTTCGTACTGTGCTATAACAGATAGACGCGTACGTTCCTTATTGATGCAAATTAATTAATCATTATCAGCATTGTGCGTAATGAACTTAGTTGAACTTAATTAAAATAATTGAATAATTATTTGTTTTGTGACAGATTTATTGAACTGTTTGTGTTATTAAACGCACGCACCGCAAATCGCTGGAAAACGCGCAAAAGTAAAAGTAAACTATTTCCCTTTGTTATTTATCAAAAGGTCTATTTTGATTTCCATTTGACTCTTTTTTCGAAATAAATAACAATTAATTAATAATATTTCTTATGTACAATCAGCTTAATCTCCCAATTCCCCCTTGCCAATAACTTGATATCAGTTCAATGAGTCGACAACCTCATAAATCAAATTCCAATATTACGTCACCTGATGTTTGATTCCCACCGTTATCAACTAATTTGAAATAATAGGTATTCTTAAGTCTAAAGTTACCCAATTGTATTTTAACGATAATTGATTATTATTTGTTATAGAATTCTTTCACCAAAGATTCATTAACAGTATTTAGTGTTGATAAAACTTATCACAGGCAATTGAATGTCATTATTATTCAATAAATATTATTGAAGATTATTTTAGTTGCCTATTTGTATCCTTGCCTAAGTATATGTGTTTTTCCTTTGTAATTATCTCCTTTGGCATACAACCGATGGAAGATGTTTTTTGTGTGTCAGTTCTGTTGCATCCGTGTGGTAGAACGCCTGAAGATGCCGAAAGGCGAAACCCGGATCGCTAGTGACAAAACATGTGGAATCGTACAAACTTTCAAAAATTCAACTTTGATATTAAAATTCCATCAAGCGCATTTAGTTGATATCATAGATAATATAATAAACAGTGCAAAATATTTACTTAAATTCCTGAAGACGTCAAAGAGTGAAACCTGGGCCGATTCGAATAAAAAAGTGATCTAGTTGAAAAATCATCTAGCTTACATATTTTTTTAAATTTTATAGCGTGCCGCCGGTACGCGGAATTTTACATTTTCTTGGCTGATTTTGAAATCATAAAAAATAAAATCATTTAAATGAGCCCATAGTTATTAAAAAAATATTCAGTATTCCGATATTCGATGGAGAGGGAAAAGGGATGCCTGGGTGCGAAGTATTACTACCTAATCTTTTAAAAAAATTTAATCGCAGAACGATAATGCTTTTTACTTCGTAATTTCTTAGACAATTATAGTTTGCTTAAATGCGACGAAGTATTAGTGTCATACCCGATTTAATTTGACCCCATTAACGATGCAAATCACGGATATTGACTCTGAAGTCAGTAGTTATGTTACCCATTATGGTGGGTATCAGAATTAGCAGAAGAGGATTGAAATCAATGATAAATATTATTAGCTGGGCTATGCCAAAATCGTATATGTGTGAACGCTGTCAGACCTACAAAAAGATGGCAACGATAAACTACTGTCATCTTCAATACCATGTAATACCATCAATAATTCATACAACCCAGAATCGTACAAGAAATTTACGAAAACTCATGCAATGTAATAATATCAAAATCATAACACATTCTTGAAACAATAAAAATACGTGACAACTCAATGTCGTTAAATGTTGTTTACATAACTGTGATTGAGAAATACGGACTGTGTAAAACCTTAAAAACTTATGCTGTGTTTTGTTTCAAGTTCAAATTTTAATTAAATGGTTGCTAGCTAAGGAATGTTTGTATATTTTTTTTCTTTATTGAGAGAGATTTAATGTGTGTTTAACATCCATTGCGGACTTCAAGGGCTCGTATACCAGTACGTACGGCGTCTTTCGATCGATATAAGTGTATGTAAAAATGTATGGATATGTTTGACTCACGGAAATTAGATTAGATTAAAGAATAATTAGTCATCTACCAGCCTTGTCATAGCCCAATATTTTATATCCCGACTCGAATTAAAAAATAAGAAATACAGCAACTGGTAATAAGCAGTTCTTAATCATTACTATGTTATAAAATATTACTATGTTGTCTGACCTCACAGGCCGTTAATAACGCTTTGCATTCAACAAACGAAGGCACTCAAATAATATTATCACTTTAACAATAGATGAATGATTAAGAATTTACCCTCTGCTACCATCGTATACAAAATAAAAAAATCACCTTTAATTGATATTTAAAAAAATGCATTGCAACGACCATGTGGCATTCGAGTTATAAGAACATAAATAAAATTGATTCTGTGGCGGGATAATTTTTACCGTTTTATATTAATTGTATTACTAGATATGATACGAGCTTCGCTTGTTTAAATGTCAAATTGTATGACATTCGTTTGAATAACATATTTTCACCATTACATTTCATAACTCGTCGATTTTTTACCGAACACCACTCGCTATGTCTCTATACTCGGTATGCCAAAGTTATCAATTTTTAATTTTAAAAGAAAATAAATTTCCGCAACAACTGCCGAGTCTATCGTAAAACTCAGTTAGATCATATCGCCTTCAATTGCTTTTTTTATCATAAACAAACTAAACTCTCGCACTATATATGTAATATTTATACGACAACTTTCTCAGAAAGGTTGAACAGTTTTACCATTTTTCTTTGTGACACTATATATAGCAATTATATGCAGCCATGACAAAAAGATCAGTATTAAACAAATAACAAACGTACATCACAAATTTAACTCTAAAACAGTCTACGCGATAGAGCACGTTCACACATGAGAATATTTTCTATAGAAGAGTATCGCAAGACTAAAATTTTACCAATACTCAATAGTGTCATATCTTATTGCCTAGTGATAAAAGTAGAGCAATTAGTATTGGATAAATCGATCTCATATATTTTCAAAATTATATACCGGATATGGATTAAAAGGGTTCCATAACAATTGCTCCATATATATATATATTTCAATTTATGATATCGACTGAAGATGCATGATGGAATTTCAATATCAAATTAGAATGGAAGGAAATTTTAACGATTCTACATGTTTCGTTACTAACGGCCATGGTTTCACCTTTCGGCATCGTCAGGCATTCTATCACACGGATGCAACAGAATTAACTCAGAATTAACTCACAATGACAAAACATGTGGAATCGTACAAAGTTGTAACAATTCAAATTTGATATATAATTTAACTGGAAGACTATCCATTCTTATAGATAAAAGTATGCAATGCACACAATTTTATTTAATAGTTAATAAGTTTATGCAACCAGCGAGGTTTTTTTTTTACTTTAAACATTTAAAGGAAGCTTGTAACCGCTAACAATATGCAGTCATTTATAGTAACAGGTAAACATGACATATATCCGGAAGAAACTGTCTGATATACTCAATCGTCTCAAGTGTGGTTAATGCTTGTATAAAGTATAACATGATTTTAATTTTTATAATTATTTATCATTGATAAACATATTTTCTCTTTTGTGCACTTCTTAAAGGTGTTGTAATATTTTTGTAAGATCACGTCACTTTCTAGCGTTTTATTTAATACTTGCTTTCTGTACAATATCTGCAATAAAACAAGCCATAATGTTTTGATTTAATCGAGTACGTTATTTTACACTGAATGATAATAAGAGAAATATAATAGAAAACTTATTTTAAAATGTATTCATAGTGCTTTATTTGGCTGAATATATGTCTTAAGACATTTTATTGTACTATTTTGGATTGTACCTTAAAATGTATGCAATATTAAATGAACGCTTTAGCAATACGAACCTTTACATTAATCAACAGAATACGAAATGTTTATTAAGTATTTTTAAGAAAGGCCGTATTTTATTATATTATTATAATGTTTTAAATTTATTTGTAATAACCTGACTAGGCCTTATATTCCTTATTATGAACGAAAGCCATAACTGTAAAACCTGTTTAGCCGGATTCAATATATTATGTTAATATTCACAATAATTTGAACATTTAGGAAGGTAATACAAATAAAAAATACACATAATTTATATATACCACACGTATACGATGAAACTGCACAGGTATTTGCAGTAAAAATATGTTTTTTGTTGACTCAATTTATACTGCATTTATTTATTTCGGCACAAATTTAAAAATTTTGTTCTCAATATAGTCGAGGAAGAATGATAAACTTAAAAAAAGGCCTTACAATAATTATTTTTCTATAAACATCACAAGATACCTTTCTTTTATTTATTCTTGTCTATAGAATGAATTCAGCTGAATTTGAAAAAAAT
Organism: Himalopsyche japonica; assembly: GCA_028555115.1. NCBI lineage: Eukaryota > Metazoa > Arthropoda > Insecta > Trichoptera > Rhyacophilidae > Himalopsyche > Himalopsyche japonica. Next base: position 3,615,305 of record JAHFWJ010000015.1, read on the forward strand.
ATGTCTGTTGTATATATATTATATTATTATTATCTACGTGAAATACATAAATTATTATCAAATGAATTTGGACATCCGATTGATCACAATTTTTTTGTGTTAATTACATCGTAAATTAACAAACTATAAAAGTAAGTATTTATTATTCAACCAAAAATGAACTAGTTTTATCAATTAATGACTACATAAATAGCTTAGTGAATATTTTTGTATTAGCTCATATCAAAAAACACATCATTTAAAAAACTAAACCACTTTCACAAAACATATTATAATGGATTTTCAAGCAATAAAATTGTCTGACAGCGGTTGACATTCACTAAAACTTTCTATTGGTCACTCACGCCAGGTCCTTACGTTATCGCACCTCTTCCCGCCAAAAAACCGGTGCAACAATGTCACGCCGCACACAATTCCGTTACACTATAATTTCTTGCTCACGACTCGCTTCCGTGGACACTGACGGCACTCTGAGCCTTAAATTTGAAGTCGTCGACGACAGAGCACAGTAAATCATGAACCGCATATCGCAGTAAAAACCAACATTTATCTAACACTTGAAAAAAACTTACAAATCAACGTGTAGGAATAAAAATTAATGCGAAACTAACGTAAACTTCTTTTTGACAGACGTTGTATTTATGGTTAAAAATAATTTTACGTTTCAAATATTATATAATATTTCGGGTTCTACACGTGCAATGATCTGCTTGCATAGACCCGTGTCCATTGCCTATTTCTTAATATTTTGTCCCGTTTAATATTTATGCTTGATACATCACATTGCAAAATATTTAATAGATATACATTGTGTTCGTTTTCATTATCACTAGATGCATTTCTCCAGTTTTGTTTTTTTGAAAAATTCAGTTTTATCTACTAATTGAATACTATAATAATCGTAATTGTTGCTGCATTCTTTTAACCATTAAAAATATTATTATGGTCGTCAATATACGCTTCTGATTGTTGATTGAATTAGAATTTTTTACATGTCATGACAATATGTGTGCTACGTTAGAGATAGATAAATCAATCATAATGAAGATATTGTATAAAATAGCTGTTATAAACTTACTTAAAATCTTTATTATAACCAATAAAATCAGGCAATATACAATTCATTGTTGTGTCTTATTTATTAATTTTTCGCATACATCCCAACAAAACCACAGACGTGAAATTAATAAAACATAATTCTGTAACCGGCGACTGAAAACAAAATGATTTTTACTGCGCAATAATAGTTTGGTTCACGATTTTTTATTAAATTGCGACTTCAAGATTGGAGTGCAATGTTATGGATAGAAAAACGCGCGCCGAATGTTGAGCACGAAGCACGAAGGAAATGCGAACGAGCGCCATAGCGCTTTGTAAATTTTTAATGTTACCGGGCAAGTTTTTTCACCAAGGACAGTAAATTTCCCTTATCATATATTATACATATATTTTCTGAGTTAACGTCAATAAATTTCCTGCCTTTCAGTAGATATGTCAAATCCTTGCATTTTTAATATGAACTATTCTATGAAGACGATTTTTCGAAATAATCATAACTATTTTTTGCCTCTCAATTTAATCTTATTCAAATTTTCACGAAAATTACTAAAATTTATCTATTAGTCAGTATAGACAAGTGTATTAAAAATGTTACATTTAAAATCGTGTATTACAGAGCTTAAGAATTTCTTTATATACCAAGTAAATGCCAAATCAATCAAAAGAATTACGTTGCTTTTAAAAAAATAAATATCAACTTGCACAATGTTATATATATACATATACCATTTTTATAGTAAAGATTGAATTTTATTCCTTTTCGGACATCACTAAAGTAATGATAAATATTTGATTATTAATCTTTCTTTTTTTGAATTGTTACAATTTTGTACGATTCCACATGTTTTGTCTCTAACGACCCGGGTTTCGCCTTTCGGCATTCTATCACACGTATGCAACAGAACTGACAATTGCCGAAAGGCGAAACCCGGGTCGTTAGTGACAAAACATGTGGAATCGTAAAAAATTGTAACAATTCAAATTTGATATTGAAATTCCATCAAGCACCTTCAGTCGATGTCATAAATTAATCTTTCTTTGTCAAATAAGGCTGACGTTTAAAAATAATGTTTTGTCTAATAACAACACAATTGCCACTTAAAATAATATTCTATTTTAAAACAAAAGTCATTTCAAAACACCTGCATACACAAAAAGAGTAAAAATGATCAATTATTGGTAGTATATAAAAAATGTATTATTTGTTTTGTCTACGACGCACTGTTACTATTGCCATTAACTTCGTGTACTAAAATTCAATGATTAATTCACTACAAAATAAAGACCTTTTCCGCCTCTTAAGCTTCATCGGTTTTGACAAGGGATTGTGATTTAAGTCCGTTTTTCAAATCTCAGGATTTAAATATTTTACAATGAATATTTTACAATACGTTGAAAAGTATTTAATATTCCTAAAACAACCGAAAAATCTTAAAATTTCTAGCTTCTTAGGTGTTTTAAATAATAAACACACATTTTTAATACTATTTTCAAAACATATTTAATGATCAGAACTAGTTTCACACGCCGCAAATTATAAAATATACTGTGGAAATAGTACAAAAAATTGTGTTTTTATTATTACCAATATCAGGCTTTTCTATATCTAACAGCTTAAAAGTTTCTTAGATGTATCTATGAAACGATTAAATTGACGAAATTTATATAGAATGATTCGCTAAAAACTCATGTTATATCTACATTCATTGTTCTTTACTAAAAAAAAAAATTGGGTTATTGAAGTAATATTCTTGTTCAAATAGACTCCATTAGTAGTCCAAATGCTCCACCTTCGTTAATTTATTGAAATGGGTTGAAACATATGTATCATTGTTTTTAAATCATTACAGAACCAATTTTATCAATACTTACTTTCCACGTTTACTTTCACTGAAACTGGTGCTTTATAAAACCATAAGTATATTTATAACAAAGTGAAACATCTAATCATCTAGGTTAGATATCATGATTCCAGATAAAACCGCGATTGAGTTAACTAGATCTATAACTTCTATAAATTTCATATATTAATATGGATATAAATTTTGGCATAACCTGGCAACAGTGCTTACTGAAATACAGCACTGCTTAAGGTGAGTAAGTATACCGCAAGAGTAAATTGCAATTGGTCGTCTTGAACCTTGACCGCTAAAATGTCACCTGCCGCAGAAATTTTGCGGTCGTGGGCGGCTGTTGTCAGTAAACACTAAGTCACATGTCACATTCTCTTAACAAGGCGTCTGCTAACAGTACGACCTATATTGGTGTGAGGATATTAAGCTTATCGAAAGCAAAGCATTAAAAACTTTTTCCCGCACGACTCTGTTGGTTGAATAAGATTTTAAAACGACATTGAATTATTAAATCGATTATTTAGATGGGAAATGACTGTGAGATATTCGTTCGTTTCAGAATAAAAATAATTCACCGATTGAACCAAATGTTACACTCTTTGATGAATTTAACGATTGCTGCTTGAAATACATAATGTGACCAGACGTCCCATTTTCAGGCGGCGTATCCCGATGTCCCCGTACACACTCCGGGATGGCAAAGTGTCCCGTTTACGAAAAGAGAGAAAATAGCAATAACAATTTTTAAAAAAACGACGCAAAATTGGAATCCCTGCAGAAGAATCAAGTAGAAATAGATAAAGGCGCGGTCCTGAATAAAGTAACATATGCTATGAAAGAAATGTGGGACTCATTTGGTTTATGCGCTGACAAAACATGCCGATAATCTTCAAATATAAGAAAAAATAACCTAACACCTAATATGACATGAATGAGTTTTATAAGTGTGAGGTGCCTTAAATTGATATGTACGTACTTTCTTTAGATGTCTTTTTAATTAGATTAGGTAAATATGCTACTAGATTTCGTCCTAGTTGAAAAAATAAACTACAACCACAAATGTCTTTACTGTTTAACGTAATATATAAATATATATAAAAAAAATGTTTTTTATTCATAAATTAAATCTTATTTTAAAGATACGCGAAAAGGGTTCTTAAGTTTACGTAATGGATTTGGAAAATTGAAAAGTTTGTTTTTTTTATCTGGTATTTTGAAAATAAAATTCAATATTTTCTTTTCAATTTAAAAATGGGCATTACGTTATTTTCAATTAAATCTCTTTTAACCATTGAATGACGGCGATGAAGGATTATTATGTTTTAAAACAGTTTAGTTTATCGTTTTATAATAAAAACATCGAAAATCAAATTTAGTGAACGGATTAAATATGAAACTGCATTTCCTTCGATACAACGAAAAAATCAAATAAAGAACAATATTTTTGAACCGATATGAAGTTGTCATCTAGTACGCACATTTTATTATCTCTTCATTTTAACCCGATATATGTACTTTTTATTTTTTTCTGTCCACTAATAGTCTTTACAAGAAAGTTAAGCAGTATAACATGTGACCTAATACTAACTTACATAAAAAGTCCTATAGAGTATTTATAGAATATAGAAGGTTAGCAAAACTTCACATCCTTAATTCATAAGATTTAAGTTTTTTCGTTAAGAAGTTTAGTATGCTTTACGGTACATGCTAAAAGCATTTGTGGAGTTTCTGCGTACCTGAGAATATTTCAGGAATGTTTCTATACGAAATTCTCTTGAGAATCTCGTAAAATTCCTTGCAAGGATAACTTTGTATAAATATATATGTACATAGCTTCCTACGACAACGTTGTAATACAGGGGTAATATCCGTATTACTTTATCTGTCCGTAAATTTTACATAAATTTGATAATAAATGGCCGGTAAATGTTAAATCCGTTTACATAAAAAAAATTACAACTGTCTTAAGTAGTAAACTTTTCTTAATCAACAAACTGGCTTTAAATTATTTATTCATTTAAATAAGTTAAATATTCTTCAAGAACATAGTAATTTGTCTATTTACCATAAATTATGAAACATGGATCACGATTATGATTTTGTATGAAACTCTTTTCATTTTCAGGAAATTTTCCTCGCTTTCGAACTAAACATTGAAAAGTCATGTATTTAATTATAAATTAATCTTGAATAGGTGGGAAATTCAGGCATTCTATAAGAAAGTTTTAAGTCCGCAATTTTTCGGGCTCTATCAATTTAAAATTTCTTAACGCTGGGCGTTAACTTCATTAAATGCATTTATTTATAAATTCTCCTAATATAAAGTTATTCTGTAAAGTTTCGAAGAACTGAAAACATTACAAACATCTACACTTTTTTACAGAAATAAATTTTTCAAAGTATATAAATATTTTCTTGATTTAAAAACGTGTAATGTTATGATAATTTATTCGTTAGATAAACATTGAAAATTTAGTTTTAAGGTAAGCTTCGTTTGAAAAACCTCTAGTCAATGAAACTACGTTCTGAGATAAATTTGTTTGTACATATTTGATCTAGCTTAATTCATGCACATTTAAAAAAAAAATCTAAATTTTCATAAGAATCTTTTTCTTCGTCTTCACGGAATGGAAAATTGTCCTCAATGTTCCTATTAGATATCTGACATTTAAGAAAACTTTGGTATCAGGCATGAGTATTTTAAATACCACAATGACAAAACTGGTTGAGATTACGAATATATTAAAACTCGACTTTTAAAAGTCAAGTAATTTTATCAACCTAGTATACATGTTCGGTATAAAACACTTCAAGACGTTAAATTCTTAACATAATATAAAAGTCACGTCAATAGCTGTATATATTTAATTTTGCCAAATACGATCAACGATTATATTATACTAAGCCTAGCATCTCGCGTATCAATAAAAATGTATTGTTTTGTTCAAATTTTCTTAAAGTTAAGGACATTTATTTCACATTACAAATTTTTCAAAACAGACCATCATTTTCAAAATCTAAGATAATCAATGTATAGAGATTGGTACCGATAATTTTTACTCAAGTGCGTCAGTGAAAAATAATATCTTAAATATAAGCAATTTTTTTCTGTTATTATTTATTAATTATATCAATATATAATTATTTAATTCGGACTCATTGTGGGTGGAAAGGTTAAGTAAAATTAGACAAAGAAAATTTTGGGGTAGCAAATAAAGATTTTTATTTGAAAAATTATTTGAGATGTTTTTATTTTTTTTTAAATGTTTTAGTCTATAAGATGACTGCGATCTGCGTAACTGCCTGGGGCTGGCTTAAGCCAAAATGTGCATAAAACTCACCGAATATTAATACTCCTATGAGGCATATAAAAATTCGCAATATTGTTGAATTCTAATTTGTTAAAATGAATATTGGTTGTGAATTTAAATTAATCATAATGTTCATACGTCATATTTGCCACATACTATTATACGATTAAAACGTACTTATGAGTTACGATAAGACATATGTCTCTTTTTTAAACAAACTATTATATTTTAAGAACTTTTTTACTTAAAAAAAAGAAATCATATAAATTCTGAACAAAAAATATTTAAATTTCTAACAGACAAGTAAACGTACTTTTTTTTTTAAAGTTCAAACAAACAAAAAAATTTTTTGCTACTCGTTTCCAATATATTTATTACTTAACAATATTTACTGTACGAAATAAAATTTTATAGTAAGGCAATAATTATTTAAAAACTAATATATATACATATTAATTCTTTGAGGCACTTCATTTGAAGAAGGTGAGCGTATTTCAAATTAAAACTGACATTTCTATAGACTTGCGATTGTATACCTTCCGTTGGCCGTGAAATGTCGATTCGAAGATGAAGCCTAGAGCGATACCGTACGTCCTGTCATCACTAGATATCACAACTATAAGAGGATATACGTCAATTGTTGATATAGAAAAACAATACGTATAAAAATAAAATCAGTTTGTAGAATATTATTTTTCTATAAAATATTTCAACACAATAACGATAAAAAAACGTTCTATCTTATGTAAGAATACGATTTTTTTTACTAATAAGAACATTATATAAATAGTTTTCTGAAGAATTATTATTAAATTTAAAGTTCTTGCAAACTGTATTGCGTTTGAATTTGTACAAAAATCTTTCGAAATAAATTTTAAACAAGACTAGAGACTAAGAAAAGTGACTACTCGTTATTTGAAAATATTTTACAATATTTGTATCACAAAACTATCTACTACTTCTGACGATAGCGTGAGCCGGAATAGCTATCAACTATATCATTAAAAAAATTGTAGAACTAAAATCCATTGCTATTTTTGCATCGTGTTATAATGGAGTTTTACCAGGTTAATGTCAATTTGATCAATAAATATTTGTATCTCTAATTTTAGTGCCGTGGAGAAACTATTTGTAGCTGTCAAAGAAAAGGACACAGCAGGCTGAAAATATTCATTTCATTCGGATTCACTTGACAGTGATCTGATACTCGCTGTGACGAACATGCATGCAAAATTTATACATATAAAATTATGAATATTCAACAATTCATTTGCGCAGTCGAGATTCCTAATTCATAATACAACTTTTATTATAGATTTGTATCCAAGGGTATTTTAACATCACCAAAAGTCGGTGGCAGACATCGAGCTCTCGTTAATAAAATGATACCAAGGAAATTTCCATTCAGTGTCAAAATTGTCTATGTTGGGAGGGGACAGCAAACAAAAAAAATAAAAAAATCGTCCTAGTTTATTAGATTAAGTAGACATGTATCGTAATGTGCATAAAACGTTTCGATTTCTCCTTCATTTTATTTATAAGAAGATCTTTATTATATTATACAACTAACGATGACAAATAATTTTAGGATGTACTTTTGTACGTGAAATAAGATAATTATTGTCAACATCTTTGCGAATAAATGTGAAAGGAAAGGTTAAATTTCCGAAAGGTTATTTTCCCATTAGAGACTGCCATTAAAGCAACACGGTATGAAAATACATAATTTAATTTAATAATACTATGCGCTAAAAGTTTGTTCATCGATAAATTTTCGAGTTACTTGTGAAAAAATAACAAATATGCATGTAGCGTTCTTAAACAGACGGAATTGTCGAAAGTGCTGAGAACGTCTTCATTGAAACTATAAAAATATAATCATTTCAAAATCTTTTCAATGTGTTAAAGTATGTCTTTTTCGGTTATTTGATTTTATGTAATACAACATGTAGTATAATCTAACTTTTAGGTGTTAACTGTCACTTCTTGATGGAAAGGCATGATATTTTAAACAATAAAACACATTTTTTAACACTTATTTCCATCGCGAGCATTATCAACTGATATTAGTTGATAATGCTTGCGACGAGCGAAACCGGCCCTGATAAAAAATAAATTGTGTCCCTGATAAAAAATACATACAAATCTGTTTTTATTATTTTAAAAAATGTGGTGTAAGCAGTTTTTTTCTTTTCATAAACATACAATTAATATTATTTAGGGTTTCATTTACTCATTTGAAGACGTTGTCTTCGAGATTGGATATTTTATTCAGGCCATTCATAAAAAAACCTTTTTTTGCTGTCTTGTGTTTTGGTTTTTTGATACATGATGATTATACAGCATAATGGCAATTGTTATTAAATGCACGCAGGTAATGTATTATATTCACTCTGCTTCGATTCAGCAATGGCGATATATTCACACACGCAAATAAACGTGCATCACACCTTTTTATGACTATTTATACGTATCTACATTTAAAATAAATAAAACAATGATTTAATTTCAAATAAATAGTCTTTGAACGATACCATAATCTTTGCTAATATCATTTACTTTTGAAAATAGTTTTCTATTATATTATGCAATTTAATTTATGAAATCGACCTACTATAAACCCGTGTCGTCATTTGGAATCATAAAAAGTTGTAACAATTCAAATTTTATGCAATTTATTTAAATACACGACAAGTATACGTTTTTGATAGTAACCACAAGCTTTTTTATTTTTTAAAACAAAAGGAATACTCGTTTACGAAGGAATTTACATATCCTTAAACCTGTTTAATGAACATATCATTAAACTGCAACAACCTTCAAAGTGTAAAATTTACAACATTACTGCGTATTATACAAAATTTATACATTATGTAAAAAGATTTTTTTTACATTTTACATTATTAAATTGTTGTATTATTCAATGCACTTTAACACTCAAATCTTCATAGGCTGTCAAACATTACACCGATTTTTTTTCGATGCTTCAGAAACAATACAAAAAACTTATTATTCGTTAGATTTTTCATATGATTATTTATCATCTGTTAAGTAATAAAAAAGGGAATATTATATGTTCCTAAAATCCAAACAAAATTAATCGGAATAGTTTGTAGTAAAAAAGGGTTGAAGTTGTAACGAATTGAACATGCATTTATTTTTAATAAGGACTCATTTGCGCACTGTAGGATCAAATTTATTTTTATGCCATCAAAAATTCTTAAAAAGCTGTTAAAATACCGCAATGTGGTTAGCTTTTAATAAAATATAATATATATATCGTTACGAACTTTAAATAATTATTCTACTACAATTTCTTATCAAATGCGTGATTCTCAGAACAACTTCATAAAACCGCATTGATATATTTACTATCAGTATTGGCATGTTTTAAGAAATTATGAGTCTCTTTATAAATTTACTGCACAAAAAGTTACTTTGAAAAAATAGACGAAGGCGGAGACAGCCCACAGACAGATATTTTCGAGAGCAAAACCTAAATGAAAAAGGGTTCAAATTTTCCTTTCATCTCAAGTACTCCAGTTAATTTATTTTTCATCGTTACTGAAGCGTTCACTTTAGAGAAATGCTTCTCAAACTAGGTGGATCTTAATTTCAAATTTTGTTTACTAGCATCTTTAGAGGCAATTCATAAGTCGTAATGCTAAGGCTGTGTACTTTGGTGGTCGTGTGACAAAACTTGTTTTTCAGTATTTTTACAAACTTAAGATATCGCAATTGTTTTTTTACGAACATGAGCTTTCAAATACTCAATCTGAGTACATCTAAATTTAAATCTAAATAAAAGAAATATATTTACTTTTTATTTTTAAAACAAAAATCTATCGATAGTAATCGGCTGTCTGCATTACTAACAAATGAAGATTTATCTTCTAACTACTGATATATTCCTCATTGGAAAACCAAACTAACTTTCCCCACGTAGTAAATAATTTCAACTGAAATAATACTTTCCAAATTTACAAAAGCAATACTGGAATAGTTGTTTCCGTGTGCTTAGATTTTATATATATGCATAAGATGTCGATTTTTTCGTTACAAGTTACTTTATCCTATTTTTTTTATGTTAAGAAATTTCCTATAGTTATTGAAACGTCGTAAAAATATGTTTAACCATATTTTCATATGTAAAATGCATATTGCGTATTTTTTTTTATATTAACTATCAATAATAATACCTTCAAAAATTAAACATATCATATTTGCTACATTTATTACAGATTTATTGAACAATAATAAAACGATAAATTGAAAGTTTATCTTTTTTTGACAGGATTGCCTCTTAAAATACAATATAATTAAAATACATTAAATGTCTCGCTACTCCTGAGAATGTACTTATATGATATTGAGGAACCACTTTGAAATGACATTAAATGAAGCCTATTCGTTCCTCAGTGATAGATTATTGAGGTCAAGTGAAAACTCTCAGGAAGGGCGAAAAATCGATTAGCTGAGAAACAAGGATCCTTAATGAAGTAACTTGTATGCTAAGAATACATGCTGAGGCCTCTAATGGAATAATGGATACGAAACAATTTTATTAGGAATTTGATTTTTTACGATAATGTGATTTTTTTACGCCGATCACTTTATTTGCAAGAGTGAAATATTTATGGGTCAACTGCTATTATACAAATAAATCATAATTACGTATGTATGTACTATCTACATATTATTCAAGACGCAATTCTGTAATCTTATGTTTAAACAAATTGAATCATTTATTTTCAAAATCCATCAGTTAGTTTAATAGTATTAAGATTTGCAAATTTGGTATCGTTAGTCTATCAAACGAATTTATTGATGTCTTAAAACCACATGAATCAAGTTGTTTAGTAAAAGAATACTACAGAATAATTTTATCATTATTATATTGTATTAATTTGTAAATTATATACTCATGCGATTGTTAATTTTGACTTTCTCGTGAAAAAGCACACTTAGTCAAAAAGTGATTTTTTCTCAAAATAGCCTATAATGCTTTTCGTACTTCTTCTCGAAATATATATAAATATACTATAAATCAAAATTTTTTTGAATAATTAGCGTGAAATAAACACCCATTTCCGGTCATCATAACACATCATCACATTTTTGTTAATATGCGACATCTCATATAGTTACTTAAAATCAAAAGAAAAAAATTTCAAATCGAGATGATTTTAATTATAACTAAAAGTTATAATGATAAAACGATAACGTAAGCTGTGTGGTACTTGTTATATCATTTTTATATTTGGATAATAAAGATGCTTTAACCACATACTAAATAAAACAGGAAAATCTAAATGCTTCATTTTAGTTGTCAAATATTATGTGGGAGAAAGCGATTTTCTTTTATTCCAAAATTTAATTCACAAAAAGTCAGTGTATGTTATATGATTCATAGTTTATAGATGCAACAACGTAATATTTGAAAATAATAATTTTTACTATTTATTTTCCCCTTTTAAGATGTAATATTCTTGACAGAAAGACATGATATTTTAAACAATAAAAATACATTTTTAGTACTATTTCCACAATCGGTTGATTATGCCGGCGATGAGCAAAACCTGTCCTGATCATAAAATATTTTGAAGGAGTCGAGCTAAAAATGCATTTTATTTATTAAAATGGTTAAATTCAGATTGTTTTCAAGATAATATTATTTATAGTGTTAATAAAAAATGTCAGCAGATTTGTAAAAGTGTATTCAATGATTCTTCTCTGAAAACTATCAGTTGCCAAAAATATCACACCATAGATTCTTAAGTGTCTCCAATAAAAAATCCATTCTAAAATAATTAGATCTTATGATTGAAATCATTTTAACTAAATCAAAATATATAGCAATTAAATGGATTTTCTTTCTCGGCGTATATTTTATGATGTCTTATTCCAAAATTAGACTTTCACCGAGCATATAATTAGTATTAAATAATTAAAAACTTGCGTGAATAAATTTTCTTAAATTTGTGTATAGTATATGAAACAATAAACTAAAGTCCGTTTTCATAGTTTTTCGGTTTTTTCCATCGTATCCGCGCAATGTCATTTAATTTATTTTTTTCAATAAGAAAATACTAAAATACAGTTTTTTAACTAGACTTTAGCCTCGAAATTTATGACGAAAGAGATTAATTCGTTTTACCAGACTATATATTATTCATATTTATTTTTTAATTTTCCGTGTTTTATGTATATGTTAATATACAACAATAAATAAAAAAAAACTCGTTCAAAATAACATGCGGCGCATTTCTTTGCTGATTAATATTCACATCGAACCCAATTATGGAAAATTAACCTTATTCGAATGTTTGAGAATGAAAAATATTGGTGGCAAAAAAATGATTTTATTAGAGAATTCTTATGCCGTGTTTTTTTACATCAAATGTCAATTTTTCATAGATATCTTAATTTTTTTAAATTTTCAATAAAATAAACATGATTTTATTTCCATCATTTCTTTGCTTTTATTTAAATATATATAAATCACATAATTTAAAAAAATACATTTAATATGACGGAAAAAGTGTCACATAAATTTGTCTGATTTTGTTGATTGAATTAGCATTTACTTGGTAGAATTCCATTATACCACGGTGAAAAAATGGCAATGTATTTTAATTCTACAAATCTGACAAAGCATGTTTTGTAGAATTCCACAAGCATAAAAAATTTGCTTACAATTTTGGATGTAAATAAATATTGTCATAATTGAAAAAAGATACTCAAATTTATCTCTGACGCTTCAAACAAGCCCAAGCTAGTTTTATATGAAAATTCATCAAAAATATTGTGTGTTGCTTATTAGTTTGATACGAAAATCAATTTAAACCATCAATGCATTTTCATAAAATTTTCGCCATATTAAATTCACAACGTTTGATAATTCATGCAAGTTTAGAATGCCATTCGAGAAATTTTCAATTATTGGTATCATATAAAAATATTTATAAATACTTTTAAATTTTGAATCAAGACCAGGCTTTTTAGAATTTTAATATTGTATTATATTACATATATTGTAAAACCACTATGAAAAAAAATTGTCCCACATTATTTCATTCCTAATAATTTTCCCCGCCCACTAATACGCGCGGGTACCACATGGGTGTTAAATGCGAGTTATCTTAAAGCTATTTTGATTCGGTTATTATCGTCATATAAAATGCAAATATTCCCTCAAGCCTCAAAAGCATACGAGGTTTTTGGAAACGTAATCACTCGTTCGGAAACTCATGCATGATTAATTTTTTCTAATAATTAATATTCATAAATACATGACGAGAACAAATCTGACGACACACTGAGCTGAAAAGAACGCCTCCATACACTACGCACAATTAAATCTGTAACCCAAATCAATCTCTAAAATTTCACTTATGACACAGTCTTCTTTTAACATCTTCAGGACTTTGATTCACGTTAACTGCGGATTTGAGCAAATGATTGATTCAAAACTTACATTGAAAATTATACTATTCTACATTTTTCGTCACACACGACACTGGTTTCGCCTTTCAGCATCACATGGACTGACAGGTCTATTGCATATATGCGATAGAATCTTCATTTCGAAAGGTGAAACCTGTGTCATAAGTGACAAGACATGTGGAATCGTACAAAGTTTCAACAATTTAAATTTAAAATTTCATCAAAAACATTCAGTCGATAGCATTAAATATATTATATAAATTTATTTAAGTTTAATTTTAAGTTTATTGATTGAATTGGCATTCGCTTGTTACAACTTCATTATAACACGGTGAAAGAAAAATAGCAATGTATTTTAGTTGTACAAAATTATTTTTCAAAATATAGTTGATAGCTATTTCGGCTCACGCCATCGTCAGAATAGTTCTAATGATGGCGTGCGTAACTAATATAAATTGCTATTTTTTCCACCGTATTATGAAAATAATTACTTGATCATAAGCAAAGTAATGGTGAATAATATGCCATCACCCGTAGGCTCTGTACCGAAATAAGTGTACGTAAATTCGCTATTCCAACCAGCATAAAATGTTACTTTTTATTTCGGATCATACATATTGTATTATTTTTTTAGTGAGATTATTTCACAGAAACAAATATTGACAATTACTCTTTGATACCTATTACCAGATCATCCATATTAGCAAACTGTGTAAGTAATTAAATAGTATCTGCTATTTGCCCTGCAAAACGTTTAATATTATTTCTACTACATTGTAAATTTTTCATAATGTTGCATCATTTTATACAAGATATTCAATGTCAAGTCAAGTCATCTGCTTACCAAATATTATAAACGAGATTTAAAAAAACCGGAATAATGATTATTCTTACATTTTTCTAATGTTTGTGATCTAACCAGGCTACAATTTTCCTTATGTTTTAACTGAAACTATCAAACCTCATTTCACACAATATTCATATATTTCACAAAGATTTTTTTAAATTATCTTTCAAATTGGTGCATACTCGACAAGTTTAATTAAAAGTTTTTCTGTGACAATTTATTCATTACCTGTAAATTTAGTTTATATAGTGGTAAATTTTAAAACTTAATTCTAATATATACGAAATAGCTTTATAAAATTGTATATTCATTAAGTTGATAAAGCTTATGGTCTTTATCATTACATTGTAAAATGTGAAACTAAAATATTAATACAAAGCATGCTATATTTATTTTAACAAAATACTGAGAAGTGATGGATAATGGCTTAAAATTTTTGATTTTTTTATTTGAATATACAAATCATATTTTAAGTTCAATGAATGAAAATATCTTAAATCAATACACATTTGTAAAACCTAATTGATCAGGTTATTCAAATATTATAACTATCAAAAGAACTAGGTAAAGAGTATGTAAATAGTTATGGCAGAAAAACTTTTTTGTTTCAATTGAAATACCAATTTCCATTTTTTTTCAGTCGATATTTCACAGGTAAATCACTAACTTTACTATGTATAACTTCTCTGAGGGATTTCTATAAAGATTCCATATGGCTCTCAAAAAATGTCATGTAAAACAAATTCTTTTTATATGAGGTTATAGTTTGATTTTAAATGATAATACATTGTTACATGTTACAAGTTTTTGTTACATCTATGTAAATGATAATACATGTTACAAAATATTAGTGAGATTTAATCATACTCCTTAATTTTAAAATTACAAAAATCGTTCTCAATAAAAAAATCTTCGTGTGCATCAATCAATATTCTTCAATTTCACATGTGACTTAATTTTTTGGACTCCATTTCAACTTCGGTTGTATTTTCTTCATTCGAAGACTTTTTAAATTTTTTTTGTTTTTTGTTTATTACCCATGCTTGGTGTATATAGGTTTTGCCGTAATTAACCAAGTGTAATACAGCAATTTATCAATTGTATAATATATAAGCCGTGCTGTAGTGTAGCTATAATAAATGAAATTGTAATATGTTTACATCATACTTTCATCTGACATAAAAAAGCCTGACTGAAAGCTGTAATTTCTGGTTGCAGTGCTTATTTATAGAACGAAGAGTTTTCACTTATTTAATTGCACTTCAATTAAAAATTTTATGAGATAAATGTCAATATGTGCAAAAATGTTTGTTCGGCTTCTATTTGATTTGATAAGCTTGTTCACACTTGATTCTAGCGCTATCATAAATCAAAACGCATATGTTCAAATAATTACCTAAGTAATAAAATAAATGCAATCGAAAGACTGCGTCTACATGAACATTGTTTTTGTGTAAACCTTTGTTTGATTTTTAATACCTTAATTACAGTTAGGCGCCAAATGTGGTCAAAAGAAATCTAAATTGGCTTATTCAAGTAAACACGACAAAAGTATACACGCATAATAAGCATTTAGTCAATATATAAAATTTATAAAATAAGATTGTGCGTGATCATTTTAAGATATCCTGAAACAAATATTGTTCAAAATAATGGTAACAAGTCGTCAATTTAAAAAAAAAAAATATTTAATTCTTAATACCTGCATATAATATTATATTTGGTATTTAGTTGTGACATAAAGAAATTGTATTTGAACCATTTCGCGTTGTTTTGAAATGGTATTCTTATTATTATAATATTGGGAAAACATAACTTATTTGCTTTATATTGAATTAAAAGTCCCCGGTGATAAAATAAATTTATAAAGAAAAATTCACTATAACCCATTAATCAAAAAAAATGTTTATTAATAATGTATCTATTCAGTAAAACAATGAAAAAATATAACAAAAGCATCGCTTCTAAAACTATTCTAAGTTACCTCAATTTAATTGGAAATAATAATCATATCAAACAAGACTTCGTATCACAGAACCTAATTAAACGTACAAATCGACAAATAGTAGCTGAACAAACAACGTCAAATGAATTGTGATATTAATTGTACAAGTGTTCATTTGCATTTTCTCATGAACACGATATGTAAAAACAGTTGACCGAGTGTAGGTATTCGAGTGGCAACAGGAAGTTTCCACAATGAAACTGACACTCTGGAAACCCATCTCGACTGACAACTTTACAACAAGAACAAGTACCGAACAACAACAACTAGACGAATGACAAGTCTTGTATAATACTATGAGATATATTTGTTACCTGTCCTATCTTGCAAGCGCATTACAGTGAGAGCATTTCAGACGAGGAATAATAATTTTACTTTCACTCAGAGGCAATGACCGATGGACTGTTTTTTTAGCATGCGACCAACACTTGGATAATAATTATTAAGAAATACTTTATGTATCAAGAGGGACATAAGTTTTAATCCACATAACGTAATATAAGAGCGATTGAAGATATAATTTTTTTTTTATATTAATACCCAAAGTTACTTTAATTCTTGAAAAAGGATATTATATTAACTGGAGCGCTCGTAATTATATAAATTAAACTGAGCATGACCGACGAGTAGCCTTCTTTTGAAAATGATCAAAAGTGGATTATTTACTGACATCAAAGACATCCATACATTTAAACATAAAATCCATAAATCTACTGACAATGTATCTTCCCGTCGTTGGATTAAGCGTATTAAAACTGCAACGAAGACAAACAATATTGATAATTCCACTAATCACACAAAATCCAAAAATGGCTGTGATGAATATTTAAAATATACTTTGTAACATTCACAACGGCAATTCATCGGTTAATCTGAATTCTAAATGTTATTTGCTTATAATTTTATATTCCTGTAAATTTAATTAGTATGAATCCATTTTCGATGGATTTGGTAGTAACTTTGTGGAAGTAAATGTTTAATATAAAATTAAAAACCTTATTCTACTTAGTGTGTTACAACATATGACATATGGTTTACTTGTTTAAGAAACATCTTCAAACTGTCTCATCATGAAAAAACGATCGTTTTAAATGAGATCTTATATTTTTTGAATTTATTTTTATTACAAAAAAAAAAAAAAACATACAAAATATTACAAAAATCAAGACAGAAACGAGCCCCATCGTGGATGGTTATTATTGTATAAATACTGCATACTTTTAACACCTTAATAAATTTAGCACTGCTAATTAAAATAAACATATATTATATATAAATAAAATGATGATTTCGAGACTGATGTATTCATGCTGGTAATCGAAAAATACTAGCTCAAATATATTTTTAAGTATGAACTAAACAGTGAGGAAAACGTTTTTATCGGTATTTTTAACTTCTTCATTCAATAAATCTACGGGAATGTCCCAATGACATACTTAAAATCACCAAACACTATCATATCGAGGAAAAGTTAAGCCAATGTGGGGAATAAAATGAGCAGCGTAAAAATACTTTTATTCCACGGATAAAACTAGTTTGCGTCGACGGCTATTATTTTGCGGTTATTTCGGTTCTTTTTTTAAAATGTCTCACTCAAAAACAAAAAATATTCCCATTTTACAAAGCTATAATTATACACAGTAACTAATTAAATAGATCTACACAATTGTATATTTTTATTATTTAAGCCATGTGATAAATCTTTTTTACAATTATTTTATTGTTAATAATAATAATCCTATTACTTCAATTTAATACTTTAGAACCTTTCGAATTTGTTCACAGAACGTCAATCTATGCAGTTGGTTGCAGTAATTAAAGATTGATGAGTCACGATTAAAAATGCTACTATTCGTTGATGTCATAAAAATTGGTATAGCTCACTAATTTAGGGAATGTGACAGTTCAATCCACATTCAATAACTAGATATACTGTAAATCATGTATGCGTTGTAATACACTTTAATTAAAAAAGTATTCTTGAGTTATTAAAACAATTATGTTACCTAAAATTATACCTAAAAATATATGTTTCTGTTGGTGTTTCATAAATATCATACATCTTCAATTTGCCATAGATAGATAGTCTTGACGTCTTAAAGAATTTGAAACTTCATTTATTATTAGTGCGTGGAATCTAATTGGTGGGCTTAACATATAACAAGTTTCGATTCCAAAATTTTTTGTAATTAAATTTGAAAAAGTGTCGACAAATAAACCGTTGCTGTGCGTTCGATTCGACTAAATATAATGTGGCTAATATTGTATGTATTGTAACGATTCATTGAAAAAAAACGGTTTTTTTCCACCAATTTAAGACGTCATTCTAACAACGCTCTATGGCATATTTTGGGATGTATTGAGTTGAGTATACTACATTTAATTGCGTCTAATTTTGAATTTTCAGCAGTTATAACGCATGCTTAAAAGAGTAATAAAAAAATATTTCTCAGTTCTTGTAAAATTATCAAATGTATCGCAAAGCATTATTCGGGTGACTTCTTCATTTTCACATTTTTTTAAAATCTCCCTGCCGGTTTCGCTCATCTCCAATATTTTCAACTCACGTATTGTATAGTTGCATTATTATAATAATAAAGGTCCATAAAATACCATTATAATCGCATAATAAGAAAGAAAACTTTTTTTTCTATACGAAATTATAATATTTTCACCTCAATATAAATATATAAGATGTTTTGAACTTGATAATGATTATTTTATCAATCTTGTCATCAAATTAATGTCGATGGATAATTATGTTTCAATTATGTTGAATATTTCATCTAGAAAATCAATATTTCCAGATATTCTTTTAACATTAATCTTTAATAGCGAAGAATTTAGCTCCATTACACCACCATCAGAACATATTATAGGTTTTCATAATTCTTTACCCTACCATTATGAAGTTCTGCCCATTCGACAAATAATATTATTTATTTAATTTGATATTATTTTAAGACTGCGCATTGTTATAAAATATCTCAAAATGACCAAATACGAAAACAAGATCGTGGTTGAAAACATTTTTTAGCCGAATATTTGACGACATGATAGTTTCTTAATTTTATAGTTTTCACAGTAATTATAAAAATTATACTTTTTAAAATTTTCATCAAAAAACACATTCTATAATATATTCATATTTATGTATATATAAACATGATATCGACATGCAAATTCAGTAATAAATAATTCGGTCATGTCTTTCACTCAGGAAATGTCAATAACGTTAATGAAAGGGCCACTGCAATTGCAGTGATAAATTAGAGATACTCCGACAAACCAATAACAACACCAACAGTTCGCTTTGTAGTAGCAACGCTTAGGTATGATGACCTTTCGAACCGATACTTAGTTGAACTTTTACGTATCTTTTGGATTTAAGTTTGCGTCTTATACTTCATGAATGCAAAGATAATATTATATATTCTTTTTTGATTTCACATCATCTGGAGTGGAGTTTTTAAAGTGTTTAATAATCTTCAATTTTTATGGCATAAATTACACTTTGCAATCCCGGACTGGTATACAGATTAAGCGGAAAAGGGCTGAATTAAAGACATATAAAATTATTTTGTGGCTTTATTTCGCATTGCATCTTTTATTTTATTTAGAATAAAATATAATCAAAATTTATAATTATAATGTCAGTAAAGAAAAAGATGCCATGTTGGCTATATCGGTCATTTTTTAGCTTCTTTCACTTCAGATATAATTATATTTGTGTTAACTTTATAAATTATTTAACTGTTTGCATAATATAATCAGTGTCGTAATTGTTAACTTTGCAGATGGCATACAATGTTAAGTGTCACGTCTTATGCCCTAAAAAAATAAAATATACCCATTAGCCGTAAGGTGGAAGTGGAAGCAAAAAAAGTATTTCATTTCTCAGTTGATGTGCTATATTCACTTGAGGGTATATGTACTAGGGCATAGTTTCTCATCCGGTGGTCCGCGGAGATTTTTGGGTGAGGCGAAACAATCGGATTTTTGTTACTGTCTGTTTTATTATAATTAAATATTGTTATATTAGCATACGGTGTTTCAAAATTAATAGTTTTGAATAAAAAAAAAATAATAAAAATATTTATTATTTTATTCCATTGTGGATGGTCCGTAAAACATTTTTGGATTTTGGTGGCCCGTGGATGTAAAAAGTTTAAGGAACTATGTACTAGGGTATATATGTAATGTGACTAAACGTCCCGTTTTCAGGAGGCGTGCTCTGGTGTCCCCGAACACATATCCGGGACGCCAAAATGTCCCGTTTTCGAAAAAAGATCGTTTTTTATTTAACATTAAATAAAAAACGATTCAAAATTAAAATCCGTAGGATTTCGGTAGAATCTAGTTATAGTTGATAAAGGCGCGAACTTGAGTGTGCTATGCAAAAAAATGTTGCAACTCATTTGTTTTACGCGCTCACAAAAAATTCCAATATAGTATAAATTAAAAAAGCTAATCTAATATGATTTGAATCAAACATTACCATCTTGTCGATTTTACTGTAAGTATAATGCGTATGAATCACCTATAATTGATAAGTACTTACTTATCTTAGGCGTCCGGGCTTAGTGGAAAAAATAATGGTCACATTATGTATACGAATTCTCTGCCCTCTAATAAAGAACTGTATCTATGTATACTAAATATTACATCATTATAACATTTTATTTTTATATTATAAAACAAAATTACAAATGATTTCGATAAACACGCGTGTTTATTGAATTGTGTAATAATGGTTTGTGCAAATGTAATGAAGATGTATTTATTCTAAATGAAAAAAATTAGTTGAAACATATAAAAAATATTTCCTTTTTGATAGATTGTTTAAATAATCAACAACAGATTAGCAAAATGTTTAAGAATATATTTTATGATAAATCTTCCAAATATGTATTTAGGTACATTGTATGACGAAAAATATAAATATTAAAACAGTTAAACAAATCAGATAAAGAAAAACAACTGACCCGTAGTAAAAAATATATTTCATTCATTTTTATCAAGAATGTGGATAATTTATTCAATTAAAACATACGTTTTTATTTTTAAAAAAATCTTCTGCCTTGTTATACAAGAATAAGTTCACATAGCGTAAAGACGCGATATTTTGGCATTAAATTGTATATCATAAATTTTATTAACCCATAAAATTTGAGACATTTTTGCTTGTTTGACATTTATGATAGATAATATATTTACAATTAAGCGTAAATTATTATACGCTCTAAATATTGTAGGCTTAGCAATAATTATGTTTTATTGTTCATGGCGTTAAAATATACTATTGCTAAATCTATGTATACACAATATTACAATATGTCTTTTTTTATTCAAATGAATTTATGATCACTGTTATAAAGTTGAAATAATTATAAATGTGAGAATATTTGCATTCACAAATGGTTTTGCCAAATAGAATATTATTGTTTGATAATCGTAGAATATTCAAAATTGCAACGTTTTTTTTATTGATGACATTTTCTTTAAATTGTTTTATTATGAATAAACTCTGATATACACAATATTTTTATGATTTAAATTAATGTATTGAAAATCTAAAATTTTCAAAAAAATATTATTTTGTGTTAATACGGTATTCATCGTATTTATTCTGAATATATATATTTTGTCAAACAGTTTTACTGAAAATATGAAATGCTTGACAAAATAATTTTGTAAAAAAAACATCAAACATTAATTTGTGGGGACATAGTTTAAAAAAAATGAGTATTGGTTTTGACGGTTTACTATAATTCTGTAAAAAATGACATAGCATAGCGATAATTAAAATATATTTTAATACATTTTTTTATAGAATTGTTAGAAAAACGTGCTTTCAAGCGACGATGAAAATATGAAATAATCTACGATGTTATTTTTTACTAAAACAATCTGTAATATGAAAAGAAAAACTGTATACTCCTTTTTAACCTATATCAAAAAAATTGCAATATATCACATTATACAATCGAAAACTTCAATTAAGTAATTAAACCTCTAAAATTTTAACTGTAAGTGACCTATAGATACATTTTATTAATACAATAAAATATAATTTGAAATATAAAAACAATATGTATAAATCTAATGATATAGAATTACAGATCCCTTACCCTTTATTTATCAACAATTTTATTGCATTTGTGTATAAAATATGTGAGTATCCGTCAATTCTTGTAATAGTCCATGACCCAATTGTTTTGAATACCTGATAATTATCAGCACTCAATTTTATATAAATAATAATATAAGATTTATGTCATCAGTTGAAATGGTCGTAATGGGCAAAACTGGTCCCAATTATAATATAAAGTAGTTTAAAAAAATCTAAATGGCTGATGAAATATGCTTGTCCTTTTCGAGCAAATTTGATAATGTAATGAAATTCAATAATTAACAAGAGGCTTGGAATAATTAATTGTCATACATATGTATTTACTCGTTTTTAATAATAACAACAAAATAACACATGTAGTAAATATTGATACAAACGAACAAAAAATCACCTGACGAATGGTATATGTGACAGTTCTTTGACGAGAATAATTAAAATTAATTTTTCAACGTGAATAATTATTCTTTTTTTTGAAACTCAAAAGAAAAACCATTGTTTGTGGAGTGTGTATATTTATTGTACACAATATCAATTTTTTTCACCCTTCCCTGTTGTACGAATTGATGACAATGAAGAAAAGATCGAATATGCATCACTATGGTTGGTGATAATCCACTTTTTCTTCTTGAAATAATAATTGATACTGCAAAATAATGATACTATCAAAAAAGTTATATGCGCACGAAGATTATCAATAATCAAACAATGGAATCAAGGAAACCGACAAATTTGACCAAATCAGCAATATTATCACAAAAGTTCTAAAAAGTTCCATTTAACATTTTTAATAAATGTTTCAGAGCGACATTGCATTCGTATGTCGCGTAAATTACGATTTTTATAATAAATTGTCATTTTACATTTCTTGTTATAAATGACACACTATATCTTTCAGGGGAGAAAAACTGTAAAATGTGGTAGGGCACATTTACCGACGATAGACTTAAATTGAAAACATTCTATCATGTATTTTACAATGGCCGTTTCAAGCACGGAGACTTCCCGCATAATATTTCAAGACAGCATATTTTAATGAGAAATTAAGTCAATCGCCAAACGATAGTATCCAGATTGGATACAGATATAAGAATGTCATTAAAAATTCAATACAATATTTTGTGTTCAAATTCAAATTTATTTTACTCAATAATAGTAAAAGTCAACGATTTCTAGTTTCATTTAAAATATAAATTCCTTATTTTATGTAATGAATGAAAATACATCTAAGATACATTGCTCAAGTCTATAGATTCTGTCAAGAAATAAATTTTATTTTATTGGTTTGTTAGTTGACCTATATATTTGCATCCAGATAAATGGAAAAAAGATATTTTAATAGAGTATAAAATGAGGTATTGAATTTTTTTACTAATGTTTTATTTTCCAAAATAAAGAAATAAAATACACTTAGATGTTATTATAAAATGTACATGTTGATATTAAGTGTCATAATAAATAGATAAACATATGTATGAATAAAAAATCTATAAACTATGTTCGCTTTTACGAAAAAAAAAGTGTTTACCTCTACCTCAACTCGATTAGAGTAATTTAGTTTTCTTCGCAACTTTCCGGATGTTTGAGACTCCCCGCCGGAAAATCGCCGGAAGGATCACTAAATTAGTTACAGACGAATATAACTTATAATGTGAATACGACACTGACAAAAAATCATATTCGATCAACGTAAGAAAAAAACATTTTAATTGGACCGACACAAAATTTAAATGTTATTTTTTCACACACGAGCCAATACAAGATGAGCAATTTCGCTATGCGTCTGTGAGAAGAAAAAATACAGCCTCACGGGACAACCGACGTCGTGCGACTGAATTACGATTTACGAATTGCGAGTTCAGAAGAGGAAACAAGTTGCTCTTCACCTTTCACTGACATGAATTGGGAGGCAGAAGGGGAATGCTAAGCGCGTCAGGCACGAACATCACTTCAAAATACTAGGTATTTTATTAGGGTCCATGCCATGCACTGGAGAATGAATGTCAAAGAACGACCTGAGTAGGTGCTTATTCTCTTTTGAGTCATCCCAAATTTGATAAGGAAATAACATCAAAGACGGTTAAAATTTCGTTAGCATTTTAATATAGCGATATGCCCGTTACGCTCCCGACAGAATTACAGGACATTATCAATATATTAATTTCTTCATCTATAGACGTATACAATTTCACATAACCTTGAGTTAAACATCTGTGATGTTATCATAACTATTGAAATTACATTGCTTTCGTATTGCTGTCAGTTATTATTAAAGCAACTCGAAATAATCATAAAAATATCAAATGCAATGAGGCCATAAATTTTCTCAAATGAAGTTATTAAAAGATAAAGTTAAAAAATATTTACAAATTTGGAAACACAAACACACTAGTGATACATCAGAGATAAAATAAGAAATAACGTGCGTGATATGACGTATATCACGAAATATCCCTTACAATTTATATATATATATGTTTCTGTGTTATCACGAATTCTTTCATATTTTTTATGATATATATTTTTATTTTTTATAAAAATAGTGGTATTGAAGGAGCTCTAGGAAGAAAGCAACACTCAAATATTACTAACATTTCATCTGTAAAATGAATTTAAAAAAATATTCACCGGCTGCTAGTACCACCTGTCAATTTTCAATCAATACGCTTATACAAGCTAATGTGCATGTTGATAATCGGGACTAGAATTAAATACTTACGCTCTCACACACACGTACTGTGTGCATATACTTACAGAGTACATAGAGCAGCTTATTATAGGCTATGTCTATTAGATAAATATACGAATAAATCAATACACATTTTACAATATATATGTGTAATATAATTAATAGCAGATTAGAAAAGCACACATAAAATTTTGTGATAAACCAGATTTTACCCTAGCAAAAGAATTTATTAGGTATTGTGTAATATTGTTATAAGGGACGTCCATTTATTACGCCACGCCCTAAAACGAGGAGGGGGTTCCAAATAGTGTGACGATTTGTGGTCAATATTGGAGGGTTGATAAAAATACAATGCAACTAAACGAATGAAATATTGCATAATTTGTTGCAAGATAAAAATATTTTTTTGAGCAGGGATGAGTAAAAATATCTGACTTATTGATATCTTATTATATTACTATCATAAATAAAAATATTTTGTGTTGAGAGGGAGAAAAGTGAAAGGCTGAAAGAAATTATACAATGGCAACTATGTTTACAGTTTTCAATCAACTTGTATTAAGCCATATCTCGCTTAGTCATCCATACTCAATCTGCGGACGACAATCATAAGATAATAATTTATCAATTATTCTCTCTAAACATTAAAAAAATATTTTCTTTTAAATAAACTTTTGTATTTTAAATATGTAACTTTTTTAATTAATATGGTATAGTTAACTATTTTTTTAATTTGTTTACTTTAGTCTAAGTTAGCTATTTCCAGGGAAAATGCCAAAACTTTTTAGTAAAAAATAATTTTCTAATGGTACTATCTACAAAAAAATAAATATTTTTATGTAAGCGTAGAAAAACGGTGCGAAAACGTTTCGTATTTAAACGAATTAATTGCTTGACGATTATTTTGACCGTAAAATGGACGTAGTGCGCGATACGTATTTCGAACAGAACCATGATTTTCAAAATAAATTTGCACCATCTGGAAGCGTTGTTCATGCGTCAGTCTATTCATCTTGAAATGACAAATCAAACTAACAATAAATCACTTGACAGCTGACAAAATGGCCGTCAGTTAAAAAGTGTTGCCAACTTAAAGTTCAATACCTTTAAAAAACACCTATAGTTTACAATGTTTATTTTGAAAAAAGTTATATTTTATTTCAAAGGTGTCTATATAAAAAATAGAGTATATCACGTATGGGAGATTGAGAGCATTCCATATATACAAAAATTTAAATACAAATAAAAAAATGTTTTTTTTCTTTAAGGAGTAGAAGGAAAGCTCTGGTTCAAACTGAAAACTTTTCGCAGCTGCATGGAATTTTTAATTTTTTATAAATATATTGCGTTCCATTTTTCTCAATTTGAGTTTGAAAGATTCAATTATCCGAAAAGATATTCAAGATTCTAAATGTGTCTTCAAAAAAATTATATCCATAGGTGCTGCCACAATAAAATTTTGCGTGAGAACCACTATTCTAAATATCGAAAAAAGTTATTATATTTTTTAAAATTTTAAAAGCTTTTAATTTGATTTTTGAACAGACAAAGCGTGGAATACAATTTAAATGCTCAGTTGCCAAAGTTTTTTTGCAAACTAAGTCGTCAATTTGTTGCTGCTGTATCAACAATGTGAAAACTTTTAACATACATATTAAAAAAAAACCATTTTATTAACATATCGCCATTTCTGTTTTAATAATCTTCAAAAATATTTATCCATATAGCTGTAAACTTTTTGTGAGATGTTCAAATATCTTGTATGCATCTCAGCAATGAACGGGTTAAATTTTTGGATTAAATGAATATTGCGCTACATTTTTATTAGTACTTGAATGTCAGTATAAAATAAATACAATACGAAACTATGATTACTGCGAAGAGAAGGTGGTAATTTAAATTCTTATAAAGAATTGCAGTCAAGCATTTCATATAGAGATTATAAAAAATCGCATTAAAAATTGAAGTAAGGAAGTTTTATTCAATTTTACGAATATAATGAAAAAAATCGATTTACAGTAAATCATATCACATTGTTTTTATTCTTTAAATAAAACGATATTGTGTCTATTTTTTTTATGTAAGTAGATAAGTTTTTTTGTATATCGTAAGTACATACGTTTGACAAAATTAAATTTGTTGTAAAATCAGTCGTAAAAAAACCAACACAGAATGAGATAACGAAGAGTGATTAATATTGAAGTATAATACATGAGATAAAAATTATATTTTCGTCATCATTGACTAAAATTATTTTGATGCGTAATCTATTTGTGTATTTTTGAGAAATGATTCCCTTTTATATTGATTAATACTCATTGAAAATGTTTTAAAGTAAAATTTGTCTAGGAATTAAGATGTATGAAAAAATTACAAAATTTCACTTAATAAATATAAATATGAAATTAAAAAGTTCAATATATTTTAAATGATTCAATAAGGGCTTAAACAATAATCGCACCCCTACAACAACACCATCACTATCTCAAATTGTTCTGAATAAATCGCGCTGAAGTTTTCAACAGTCTTGCATGGTCTTAATTCTTTATATCAACATAAATTATAACTTAACTGAAGCACACCGCCAATTAATGATTAATGATTCTATATAATATTTGCATAATAATTTTTCAATTCAGAATATAAGATGTTTCAAAGATTTTGTAATAAAGCAATAACTCGCATATCCATATATATAATAGATCTAACTAGAGAAATACTAACGACTGTTGATTTTAGCATTCACTTCTAAAACCGGCATCTTTCGGTATGCGGCAGTGTTATCTTAGAATTACATTATCATATGTTTTTCATGGAAAGATAAGTTCAAGATATAATTGTTTTATTGATTGAAAAGGAACCATTGATATTGTTGACATAACTAATGTCATACCCGGTACTTGAGCCTCAATATTTTTTTTATTTTTTTTAATTCAATATTTTTACTATAGAAATAATCCTTCAGTTTCTTAATTGCAATATTGACGTGATAATGGTTAACTATATTATTATGGTGATGAATTTACCTTCATTTAAAAATATTATTCTTGGTTAACAAATTTTGATATTACGCAGATCATTTTTGAGAAACCATGACGTTTGAACCACAATTTTAATACAATCTTTTGGAACGGTTCTTTCAACAAATGAAACACATTTTTAGATTCGTTTACCACCACTATGGTTTTGTCATGTTGGTACGAAAATAATTAATACATTTCTCAGCTATTTTCAGGAACTCATTTTAAGGGACGATTTGCAAACCAATTATCGCGTAATGCAAGTCACTATAAGCCATTCTACTATCATTAGAGGAATTCAAGCTGGTGGTGATTGTTTCTCATTTTTAAGTCTCTTTAATTTACATATGCTCAATTGATGAGTTATGTGCTTAGTACTTATTATAATTTCCCTAGGCAATTTTTCAATATTGACTAATGCGATGCTTATTATTTATTTTGATGTCAAGTCCAAATAAATATTTAATAATATGCAATGCATGCGTAGCCTGATTTTTGTTTTTATATTGCTCTTTGTATAGTTCATTCTCTGCAAAAATTAAGTGAAAATACTTCGTTATTATAATATTTTTTTCAATCCATTTATTCGATTTAATTTGTAAAATAGTTTTAAAATAAAAAATGTCTAACAAATTGCAAATTGTGTTGACTTCTCCATTAATTACGATGTTTTGAAAATTACTATATTATATGCATATGCAGTCATAGTAAAAGAAATCGACGATCACGATTTTCAACGATATTCAAAGAATGTGAGAATAAGGTCAGTGAATAAACGGTTTGGCCTTGACAGGTGGCGATGGGGAATCAATAGATCTTTTTATGAGTAAAAAATCGAGTTTTTTTTAAAATATTACATTCGTCTATCGTCTCTCCAGCCCAAATGAGTAGATTTGTAATGGCCAATTTAATTGATGTTTCATTTAAATCTCATTCACTTAAAAATATTCGATTGACATTACGCTCGACTTAAAAACAGCAATTGAAAGAAATGCTTTGACGTGTTCTTAAAAGCCGAAGATAATGTTTTGGTACAAAAGTTTCGCATTACATTCTCACGAGACCATTGTTTTACGTTTTGAAAACGTCTACAGTATCCTATTCTTCATTATTAACGAACGGGAAAAGTTTTAATGAACGGAAATTTCTCTTTGGAAAGAGCTTACATTTTCATTAGAAAAGCTTTTTTGGAGCTAAATAATTCAATATTAAGACTACCTATTATAACAGCCCTTAGAAAAATCTCATTATTTTCTATGTTAAATAGTACAACACAACCTTTACAATGACTATTTACTTGAATAAATTGTTACGTATGTATTTCAAAAAGTAGTTATATAAAATTATAAATTTTAATTTCACGGTCGCTAGCGCGATATATGAACAAACAATAAAACTACTTTTAAACAGTAGGTTGGGTTCTATAGAAATTTATTAGTCAAAGTGATAAGCTCACGCTTTACTTCAACTATGTGAAGACGGCATCGCTAACAAGTACACAGTACCCACAGACGCTTCCATGCGCGATCGAGAGGTGTGCGCTTTAAAACGAGAAAAGGTGTGCTTACAGCTTTTTCAGTTAAAAGTTAAAGAGTTATCGGTTTAAGGCATTCAAATGACTAAATCGTGTCTAAGTGTGTCTTTGTATAAAGCCAAATTTTTATGAGGCACTAGAAGGCACAAGCACCATTTTTTTTACAAAATTATTAATATGTTGTGATTAGAAAAACGAGAGAAACTTCATTAAAGCATCCAGCATGAAAATAAAACATGTATGTCGGCTATGTCGGATGAATGGACCCAATTTTTAATAATCACTACATGTTTTAGATGTAATATATGTATTGATGTCTAATAAGCTATTTTTTTCTACAAATATAAAAACACATTAGAACATTCTCAGATGTAGGCTGGCACACATGCATTCCGCTTACATCATGAAGAATCAATACAAAGAGTTCATCTACTGTCAACTGCTTTTGGTGACAATCAAAAAATTTGTTTATTTTAGCCAAGTTAAATGCTACATAGAATTTCAAATGGGAAAGAAAATTTAAACTTTCAGTGCTTATATAATATTCTTGAAAAACACCCTTCAGTCACACGACAGTTAGGGACTAGTAAATACAAAGTAACTTTTTCAAGCTCATAATCATTGAAAAAAACTCTTAGTAAGCATTAAATACTTGTTTAATGATTTTTATAGTAAATTGTCCATCATTTTTATCTGTTCAAAATCATCAGCGGACAGAAATGTTAAGTGAGTATAATATATTCATGAAAAGATATAAATGTAATCTGCATTGCCTTAGCACTATATGAGGGTGGAAACTGAAGTTCAGCATAACCTTTTTTTACCTCTCAATTGGCATCTTATTGATCTCCAAAAAGTCATATTTCAATATTTAATCAAAAAAGCGGGTATACATAGTTAAAGTAGGTTCTGTAAGCTAAGGAATTATTTTTAAAGAATTTCCCAACTGTTTTACTGGTGATGAGATTACCATCTTTTTAATGAAACTTGTCTCTGTAGGCTTAATAAGACCTCTCACTCCGATGAGTTAAAATTGTTCTGTAATATATCTATAAACTGGCTTAAATGGCTCTGGAAGTAGGCATTGAACATATTCTTGTAATAAGGCAAGATATTCAGTTTTAACAAACATTTGTGTCAAATAATTCTTCTTTTAATAGTGTATACATAGTCTACATGAGTGGTCGGCAACCTCTTGAGAGACTGGGTAAAAATTTTCAATTTTGAAAAGTTCATTTGATAAATGGGTAAAAGTTTAAAAAAATTATAGTTTTTTTTAAAAACAATTTTATTCTCATAAAATGAAATGTATACATGTATGTACTGAACTGAACAGAAGAACTGTCAGTGTCCCACTTCATGTTCAATAATAACAGTGAAAAAATTCACCTTCAGTTATTTATTTGTTGTTACTGTTACAATTATTAAGTGATAAAAAAAACATTATTATTCACTTTATTTTTTTTAATCATTGTTATTTTCAATGAATAAAGAATTTTATAAAAAAAAACTAACACTAAAATTAAAAAAACATCACCATATTTTCTTGGTGGGCTTAAATTACCCGCGGGTAGTAAGTTGCCGACCACTGTTCTAAATAAAGCTATCTATTTAACTAATTGGAAAAATTTATGGGTTAAGGTAAAACACAAATAAAAGGCCAAGATTGAATTAATCAATTTAATTACATTTTGGAAGGGATTCTCAAGAATTACCATCCGCATACATTTTTACAGTCAAGGAAATGTGTATAAAAAAGGTCAATACAAAATTATTGAAAAATATTAATAATAACATAGCACAGTCAGTGCCTAATTAAATAGACACAGGAAAGTTTGGCGTTTAAATAAATTTAATATGCACATTCAAATAGGATGTTTGAGTTAATCGAAAAAGAAATTAACCACAAAAAAAGGAAAATATTAAAATAATTTAGCAAGATCACTTAATTAATTACACATGATTATCTTAAAGTCTTTGATATGACACTATAATTCTGAGCACCATTATTTTATCAGGACATCGCAGTACTGCCACATCTTTAATTAATTCCTGACAGATACATTTATATCAATTAATTAACCATTAAGAGATAGCAGAAATTTTATTTATTATTAATATACTACACAATTGGTCCAGACGCTCTCAATCGCCCGATTACTGGAAATTCAAAAAAATATCAACTACCCACACACGAGACTCTCCTATAGTTAATACCTATCAATAAATACTTACATACGTACATTTAGAATTTACAATTTTCTTCGTATCTTTTCTCATACATCATCACTAGAGCTCGGATATATCTGGTAAAAGCTGCCAGAGAGTAATAAAAATATAGGAATTTCAAAGATTTAAACTAAACATCAAATCACTCAAATTATTTGCAGAATTTAAATGTATAAGATATAAAATTAAGCAGCCTAAAATTATAAGACAACAGTTTACAACAAATGTGAAAGTTTAAAAACAAATAGCAGCCTGCATTATTTTAAGTAAAACAATATTTTCATAGTTTATACCGAAATAAACCACTAATAAATGACAATAATATATTTACAATATATTTTTTAGTCTTCCTGTCCATTCATAAGTTGCATACACGTGTTAGCAATAGCTTTGTCAGTTACTTCATCAACTATGCCTCGCATATTAAGCTGGTAAATCTGGCCAGAAGTATATATATATCCATTCAGATGTCATTCTTCTAGGGAGTATAAGATGTGCTCGAAAGCGAAAAAGAGCGGCAAGTACCTCTGACCTTAGGAATTCGTTCACAAAGATATGTCAATGATGATTTTTTGAAATTATAGTTGAAAATGTCACTTTAATACAAATGATAATAACTGTGTAATTAAGATTGAAGTAGATTAAAACATTTTTAAAGAATTACCTAACAGTAAGTGTCAGATAACCTTACTTAAAATAGTAGTGATCTCTTAATATTACAGATGTTTATAGTATGACTAATTATATGGTGCTTTTCTTAATTCCAGGTTATGCATCATTATTAATTTAAAGTAGATTTTTCTCAAGTTCTGCATCAGCAACAAATATATGCGCAAAATGAAAAAAATATGTGTGCTTTTGCTTTCCTTTGTGAGCTCTGATAAACCTAGAAATAGTCCGAGCCCTAAAAATCACAATTATTATTCTTCAATATTATTTTGATACTTTTATTTACCACATATTATAATATTTAAGGCAACTGGCACTCGTCTACGATTTTGACACGTATTTTAATACAACAATGGAGATTTAGTCAATAGCACATTCACATCCGACGACATCGTTCGCAATACTGTGAACGAGTCTACTAGGCCCCTGTCGCCAGAAAGGCAAGCAACCTTCGTCACACCGATGTGTGCTGAACTCCATCCTTACACGTGTCATATTCACTTTCAATGTCTTCTATTTCACAGAGATTATACGATAGGTTACTATTTGATCCTCTCCCCATCAATGAATTTCTTTCATCTGTAATAAAAATAAAAACAGCTCAAGTATATTTCTAATACATCTCATTCTAGAAAAAATATTTCATTGAAAAGAAATTCTCATGGATTAGCGCTTGACTATTATTTATATTGTATTGTGACCAAGGAGAATTAGCAATAAAGCATTGAATGTCAACCTGCACCGTGAGAGCCCTATGGGCAAATAAAGGTGTTTTTTTAGAGGTATAGAACTTTAAGTTGGCAACACTTTTTTAGCTGGCGGCCATTTTGTCAGCTGTCAAGTGATTTATGGTTAGTTTGGTTTGGCATTTCAACTTGAATAGGCTGACGCTTGAACAACGCTTCCAAATTGTGCAAATTTATTTTGAAAATCATAATTCTGTTTAAAATACGTATCGCGCACTACGTCCATTTTACGTTGAACATAATCGTCCATCAGAGCAATTAATTCGATTAACTATGGAATATTTTTGCACCTTGCTATTTTGAAACTGTAGATGTGGCAAAAATTATAGCAGTAACTTTGTTTCTCGATTCCATTAAAATACAAAAATCAAGACTATCAGCAACCAGAAAATATTGATTGGTTGATATATCAACATTCAAGGACCTGTAATTTTTGGCTATTTTTGTAAAAAGAAAATGAGTTTTGCGTACATCTTGGGGATTTCTCCACTGTGAAGTAAATAAAGGCTCAAATGATGCGTCACATTTTATCATACACTTTCAATAACTTTTAGAGCAATCTAAGACACTGCATACCTCCTAGTAATGTGATGACAGAGCCGATATCGTTATCTCTAGAGCTCTGTCTCCTTCGTGCTGATGGAAAGCCATAAGGTTCCACCGGGATGTCCCCATCGCCGTCGACTTCTTGCTCTGCTCCAGTCTCGCCCTCTGTCGAGCTGTGGACGTAGCGTGGCAGGTACGAGTTCGGATGACGTACATAGCTGGCCGCTAAATAAATCATGATATTAAATTAGTACTGAAAAATAATGGCAAAGTTACACGATTAAAAGTACCTAAAGCAAAAATTTCATATAAAAGTAACATTCAATTTTAAAAATACACTCCTGTTTCACTCGTCTTGAGATGTAAATCTTTTTTATAATATTGCGAATAACAAATTATTCAAATAGTATTTTATTATAAATCTTTTTTGTTCAAAAAAGAACAATGGTGGACAAAAATTTTACCCAATATTGAAACTACTATTATTTGGACAACCGCATGTGTTTATATAATGAAAAAGAATCACGTAGTTTGTTTTACATCTCATATTTTAAATATAAAACCATAATGAATGCATTTTTTCCTTGCATATATCATAAGGTTAGTATATCCTATTTAAAACCATCATAAAAACTTATCAAACTAACAAATTGTCATGCAATTATTATAATTATTTGAAACAAATTTTCAGTGAAGAATGTTAGGAAGACATGTAGCATTCATGTCATTATATTTGTTTGCGGTTTCATTTTGATACATATTAATAGATTAATAATCAATACATTATAATGACAGAATCAAGGGAAAACGATTAGTGACTACTCACATTACTGTAAATAAAAATCAATTCCAGACCATGCAATCGTTAAGGATATTTTCAATATGTTTTCTATTAGACGTTTTTATATCTAAAACAGTGCAAAAGCCTGCATTTTTTAAAGTTAAACAAGCTTGCAGTTTGCGTGAATTTATTGAATCGGTTCTTTGTAAACCTTTTTGATTTGTAAAGATTCAATCAAGCTAGGACGTAGTTATATTGTGAGGAAAACGTCTCGATTTTCTGAAGACTCGAAGACTGAAGAGGAAGAATAGTAAATGCCAAATAATGGGACTTAGAGAACCACACACATTCTGACTACAGGCGTACTTACAGTATATAACCATCACCGTGAGAATTGGGCGATTGTTGTGGTACCGTCATATCATAATCTATACAGAAATTTAAAAAGTTGGATACAAAAAATAATGAAAAAGAGCTAATTTAACCATAAAATATCTCAGCGTAATAGTCAAATACATAATTAGATTGTCAATACACATTTCACATAAGAATTTTGTTCATAAATGGCTAAAGGTACTTTAAAAAAACATCATAATATTTGCGCATATTCTTTTATCAAAATGTACACACAAACTGAAAGACAATGATAATAGTACACGAGAATTATATTATGGCTGTCACTTCCGCTATCACATGTAGTCTAGATTTTTCAGATTGATAATAATTAAATACAGCAGATGTATTTTTTTGTTTTCATATAGCATTGTAAGAATATAAAAAAAAAATAAACAGCTAAATAGCAAATCTGTGAATTCAGATTTTAAGCCAACACAATGTATTGGAATCTAATATATAAGATGATGTAGATATACAAAAAATATTTTTAGCTTTTTTTATCTGTAACACAATACACACACACACACTCACTCTTTATCTGTTTCTGCAGTAAGAATGAATTTGTGAGCATGAATAATGAGGTAACGTCGATAAGTGATGCTACTACTTGACATATAATGTTATAAGTTTTATAATTTATTTAATTACAACTGTTTACGCTCCCAATGTGGAACATAGAGACACTTAATGGAGCTCGAGATAGCAGAATTTATTCTATGAGAATGATGTATTCGTATATCCATAAAAAGTTTATTAAGCTGTGTGCGCATTACGATTTGAATCAAAGGACACCGATGTTATTATTTCCATTAATATCCCTCTATCACGTATAACTACTAAATATGGTATGTAATATATTACCTCCATTAAACTCATACAGGTCATCAGTATTGTTTCCTTCATCTTCGTCTCCAGCATAAGATGACTCTTCTTCATTCAATGGAGTCATTTCATTTATCACTCCGTTGTGATTGCTAGTCAATGGAAGCGGAATTCTCTCTTGCCTGGACTCGTTGCTTTCATTACTGTGAAAACTGGACGAATCGGGAACTTCGCTTCCGGGCACCTCTGTTATATTAGAGAGCATTTGAGCACCACCTACCCCATTACACCAGTCTGAGCAATCCCAGTGATAGCCTGCTTTGGTAAAGATTTTTTTTAAATATACATATATGCATATATATTAGTATAACAGTTATTAAGATCAATAAGTTTTCTACACTTCATGAAAATTTCACTCATGATTTCTGAATTAATTAGACAGTGATGATATTGAGTAAAAATCGGTGAAAATCAAACTCTCAATCCTATGTACTATAGGATGAGAAGGAAACATGTTTTGACGACATTTAATAAACAAAACAAAATTAGAATCTGACCATATATAGGAAAGCAGAAAGAGTGGAAAACGTTGTTTTAATAAATACTACTTTGCTTCTTTGCAAATGTTGGAATGCTTATATATATGGCACAATATTTTTTTTCATTCGAATGGGGCGAAATATTTTTTTACTTATCCTAAGTGGCCTGGATGGCATGTTATGATAATGTAAGCATGTCATTCAAATGTCATTTACCATTTTCATGAAATATTTACACAATAAAAACTACAACTACTTACACACATTTACAGTCCTTATTAAATAATTAATAAAATAGTATGTTGACTTTCAAATTTCAAATTACAATAAAGCATTACACACAATATTGAAATGATACAATATGCAGACAAAATAAAAGAGAAGAAAGAATGAATCAATTCAGTACTGCTAATGCATTATAAAAAAAAAGAATAAAACAATTTGAAAGCCAGTACATTAAAAGGGATATTAAATTTCCTTTTAAATAAGCTTCATTTAGTCTTCCGTTGTTCAATAAATGGAAAAAAATGACTAATTGTTCCACGTAAGAGTATTTTTAACAAAGATTTGAAAATGTTAAATGTTGATGTCATAAAAGATATGCCCGGCAAAAAGATGTCAAATTTACAATGCTCTATCAGGTAGAAAGAGTACAGAATATTGACTAGTATCAATATCAAGGCCTGTATGTTTGTAAGTAATAAATTGTATAAATTATAATATGTAAAATCACTTGTAAGCCATACAACATTAAACTTTTAATTTAAATGAATTTATAGACAATTGGAAGTATGTAGTAATAACTTTAAAAGCTAAGGTTAGGTAAGCATGCCGCAGTAGACTAACCACCAATTATCCTAGGTTCTTGAATTAATCTACCTTGGAGCGTACCTCTCTGCGGGCTGATTACACCTTCACCATTGTTTAGAGTGGCGCCTTTCAGATCTAGAATGATAAAAATTAATCTTCAAACACAAAATAATAGTGAGGTGTTACTGAAAACAAGTAGGACATAAAGACCAAAAAGAGTCTACTTAGTATTTCAATATATTGTCAAGAATTAATTATTTTAACGTTAAGCACTCAAAAAAAAAAAAATGGCAA
Organism: Himalopsyche japonica; assembly: GCA_028555115.1. Lineage (NCBI taxonomy): Eukaryota > Metazoa > Arthropoda > Insecta > Trichoptera > Rhyacophilidae > Himalopsyche > Himalopsyche japonica. The sequence continues at coordinate 3,653,031 of JAHFWJ010000015.1, forward strand.
ACAATGAAAATGGTAATTTCAATAACAGATGAAGAATATTCAGAAATGTTTGCCTCAAATACAAAGGTTAAAAAATTAAAGCACAATTATAATTGATATTCAAAAATAAAATATGTTATAAATTACATTTCAATGACTTGACACTAGAGTGGTGGCATTTGAATCATAAGAGAAAAATCAATGCCGAATATATGGCATACGCGTGCCACAGTTTGAGCAATGTTGAGTTGAAATGCTACCTGTCAAATTATACCATTGGATCCTATTCTCAGAAATTTTGACTCCAGTCAGGAATGTTCCATAGGTTTACGCCAAACAATGAACCTATAAGAACTATTATGATTTTCTGAACATTTGTGCAGTCGTTTGCCGTGTATATTAACTATTGTCAGAATGATTTGATAAATATATTTTTCTCTCTTAACTATAAATAAAATTGCCAAAATCCATAGATTGTCAGATTGTTAATCATTTACAATAAACAAATGAGAAATATATATTTAAGAATATAATTTGTCCAAAATATAGAATGTGAACAATTGGATAGCATGATATGTCGAGTAATGTTAGGGTTACTGAAGAATTTAATTTTAGACACAGATTTCCCATACATAATATTATTGTTTGTTTCAGAATTGATTTGTAAAATTGGCATTCTCTTAAGAAATAAAGAAGTAAATTAGAACTTACCATTTTTAATTATTCTATTATCTTGCAAATGCATTTGATCCGACCAAGACGGTTTGTGCAAAGAATCTGAATCTGCACACGAAGACCCTGTCACTGAATTCTTTGGAAGAGCATCTCTGTTTAAATTACGCTTATAATCTGGAGGGATATCTTCAAGTTCGGCTCCTGGAATGAGTAAGATTGATAGTAAGCATTCCCTTCACCGACAATTTTAATAAGCACATACAAAATGCATTGTTAGTCTCTTTCTGAATGACAGATGCTATTATTGAAAATAAATATTACTTTCCTGAATCTTTTGTGCACTTCAAATTCAGAATAATATGATGAAAAAGAGATCATTTCAATAAAATATAGTCGTATCGAATTGATATTGCCAATTACATATAATTCAATATCGAGATATCGTCTTGTTCACCAAAACATCTCATTATCTCATAATCTCTCACAGAAATTATTTTATATTTAATTATTGATTTTTTTTCTCAATACATGATTTTTATGCGCACATTAAGAAAAATTTTCAAACTACTTTTTTTTTACTCTAAATTGATGAATACTGATATATATATGTATACTATTTTTATTATACATCAGTGGAATATGCTACACCAAGGAGATGTATTCTTCTTTTATTTAAGGCAAGTTTACTTTAAACAAAATCAGTGTACGGTCAAAAATGTCGATGAAGTTAAGACAAGTGTAACACATGCCACAATCATGCTGTCTTGCAATATTATAATAGTGTTTTTCCATCACCGAAAAGACAGTAGTTAAAAAAAAATTAAGTTGTGCCACACGAGCGTACACTTACCTGCGGAACCGTAGCTTCGTAAAGTGTCAAGATTGTTTATGTGTATATTATTAGCGGGATGATGGGAGTCGCATGAAGCCACAGGGGCATAAGAAGCAGGCCGATCGGCTCCCACTCCGCCTACCGCTCCGCCTCCACGTTGCACTTCCAAGTTGACAAGCTTGGAGCTCCGCTACAACCGAACCAACATGATGACATTAATAATTTAAAACTTTATATAAGATTAACCAAGTATTAAATATTATTTATTTAATCTCTTCCACGCTAACGCCCAAACATATGGGACGGCAATGTGCAAGGCCTGTACGCAAGCGCCCCAGACGTTGGGATGCGAACATTCAAACGTCGGTAATGCAGGCAATCTTTTGCATATAGGACTGATTTTGGTTTTAAAATATGGTCCAATTCGTACTGAAACTACCGCCTCCATAAACTTGCCAAAAGTATTAGGTTTAAATGTTTGAAACATCAATTTTTCGAACCCTTCAAATTTATTTCGACCATGCCAAAGTAACATATCAGTTTGAAACTGCGTGCTAAACTCGCATCTAACTTCGCACTGAACTTTGAACCAATCTTGTGGCATTGCAATGTGACACTCCATGACATGACAGAAATGACGCTTGTTCATTTGAGTTTGATTGGTGGCTTTGTTACGTCACGGTAATGGCGATTTACGAGTGAGTTATTTGTTAGGGATATATTTGTTAACGTGATTGTGACAACATATTATATTATATTATATAACATATGACATTTCTTTGTGTTTTTTAATGTTGTGAAACATTCATAATGCATTTAGCTTCCATAAAAGTCAACCCAATTATTTTTTATTGCTGTATTTATAGCTCTATATGGAAAGAGAACATGTTGAAATACAACGCAACAACAAATAGCAACGCGAACAGATTTAGTTTGTATGAAAAACTATCGCGCTGATCGGGTTAAGGAATTAATTATTCCAGTGACCAAATATATAATATTGACAACAACTTAAAGTCGATAAGAAAGTCACATTTTCTTTGATAAAGCATTAATACTTGACTAAAAATTAGGTTGAGTGAAGTACTGTGGGACCAAGAACATGTGGAGTAAATTCGTTTCTTTTAAATATTCCATTATGAGAGTCAACTGCGAAACAGCAGCCGTGTGTGTGTAATGGGTGAAGGTGGGACAACCTACTTGTATTGACATGATGAATGTCAAAATTCTTCAAACAAAATAAAGTAACATTTTGATACCGACCTTGATCATTTGCATATCGCTCTGCTGATGCACATTTGAATTAAGAACTTGTCCCTTGCGATTTGTGCGGGATCTTCTTCTCTTCCTTGCGCATAAAACTACCATTGTGATGGCAGTGCATAAAATAGCTATCACTATCACAGATATAGTTATGAATAGCCACGGTGGCAACGTGTCTTGGAAGAGTTTATAATACACCTGTGATATCACTGCTTCTGAATGAAGAGGATTTCCGCAGTGCATTCCTGGAAAGAGATAATTTCATAATTATCCTTTATTCAGAGATTCGGCTGCATCTTCACAATAAAAACTACCGTAAGGGCAGGCATTCATAATGTGCAAAAAAAATACAGACAAATTTTGTATACAAGGCATGGCTGTTAGTGATGTTTAAAGCCCTTAACCATCTGAGGGAAAATATGAACAGCATATGAATCAATTTTATTATTTTATGATTTATGCAGAACTTTTCCTTTACTTATTATGTAATGTTTTTCTAGTGGGCATATTAAATAATATACATTTTGGAAAATACAACTCTATTTTTTGCATACATGAGCATACAGCAAAAGTAATTTTGTATCCAGTTATTTTTTTGCAGTTTTTACATAATTTGATATCAGGAGAATGTGAGTTATGATCTCAAGCTACTCACACATGAATATAAACCATTAATATTATTTGCTCGCTAATTCTGCATTGTAGATTGAAATAAATCTTCCATGCCATAATCGTTAAAAACTTATAGATACCTGGCAAATTATATTTGAATATAATCTGAGAATTTCATATGTAATAAAATTACAAATCTAACCGGTTTTATCTGGAGGACAGACACATCTAAAGCTTCCTGGTTCATTGATGCATGTGGCGCCATTCAGACAAGGATCTCCTTTGCATTCATCAACGTCATTCTGAAACAACGATGGCAATATTTTTGTAAAAAACTGTATTTTTATTAATATTTAAAGGAGTGAGATATTTAACATTAAAGTGACAATCAGAAGCTTTTTTTTTTTTATGACTATTGTGTGATTATATTCTTAAAAATATATGTGCTACAAAGAGATGAATAATCTTATAATAATTATAAAACTAATGAAAAATAAATCTGTGCAACATTTTTAAGGTTCTATTGTAAAAACTGGAATTCCGTGATCACAACTCATTGACAAACCAACACAAAAAAAAAAAAACACAAATTGTTTCCACTTATAATGCAATAAGGTAAAACTAAAAATAAATATCAACATAAACTTTTGTGCAGTAGTGTGTTTTCTTCTTCATAATCACTTCAGAAAAAGGTGTCAATATCATTATTTGTAAACGAATTCAATATAGCGATAAAAATAATGGTATTACATCATAAAAATATTACAAACCATACTGCACTAAAGGTTAATGATTAACATAATATATTTTAATAAGAGACCTTTACCTCACAACGAGGTCCATGGAATCCATGGCAACGGCAAGCCGGTCCCCCTTCTCCCTCTTCACAGAGTCCTCCGTGCAAGCACACTTCGCCAGAACCACACCAACGGCCGATTTCACAGCGACGTCCAAACAGACCGGCACCACAAGCACATTTGAAATCACCTTGAAAGATAAAATTACATACTCTTTCATAGAAAATCATTGATTTTACACTTTATATATGTGATCACTTCTTGATAGAAAGACATAAAATTTGCCATCAATTGAACCAACTGTTTAATGTATGTTGTAATTATAAACATTTAATTTTATTTCAATATCCTAGTCAAAACTCATCAAACAATAGATGCTGAACCTTTTGTGATTCTAGAGACCATTGTATTTTTATTTCGACATTATAATAATAGGCTCAGTAGGTAGTCAGTAGGTCAATCAGTAGTCAATAGGTAGTCAGAGTCACTTTCTTTTCAGGACTCTTAACTCCAACTCTGACTCTGACCTAAACACTACAACTCCACGACTCTAACTCTCTATCTCTGCGGTTATGTTTCTGCTGCATAAATGTGCAATATAATATAAGAAATTGGTTATTAACCTTCGACTAAAGGTGTGCAGAGTCCTCCATAAAGACAAGGTAATGATTTGCACGGATCAGTGTCTATTTCGCAATGGAGTCCAGCAAATCGATCGTGGCATTGACATTCATAATCAGCTACATCTCCTTCATCCAAGTTATTCATTAGATCCTTGCAAGTCCCACCTGAAACAGTTATGAGGAGTGATTTATCATGTCTTGGATTGAAAATATTGTAAATACATTCAAAACAGTAATATTATGGTAGCAAGTAAGTAGTGGCAAAGTTTTTATTTCAAGTTGAAATGAATACTGAAAGTTTACATAACATACAAAGAAAATTTTATACATCCAAAAATTATTTAGAATACACAGATCAGAATAAAATGATGATATATTACTGCCACTAGAAATGAGATCCAGTAGTATTATTGGAAAATACCACAAATAATAAACTAAAACCAACTACTTACCATTTTGACATGGTAAGCTTCCGCAGGGTCCCGGAGGATTGAGAATTGTGGGGCAATTATTAACGACATTCGCCAGACTCTTGAGAGTGACTGCACCATCTGCACCGCTGTTTTGTAGCGGAACAATCTCATGAGATATTCGTACGTCACCTATGCAACCAACGAATCCTCTACAGATATCTTCCAAGCCTAAAAACAAATATTCATCATCAATAAATAAGTAATAAGTCCAATAAATACACCTGGGCCTTGTATAACACGGTTATATGATTCCACAAAAACCTCATGTAATACAAATCCGTGTTATACAAGGTTTGAAGTTCATAGAAAATTAAGGTTTGTGTTCCAAAAAAAAAATTGAAGATAGTTTATATAAAAATGTACGTTACTTTTTTAAATAAACAAATGTACATTTACATATTAACGAAAGGAAATTTAATAACATAGTATAACATTCATTCATCATCGCTATCACTTAGAATTCTATATTTTTTACTCTTTTTCGACATCGGTTTTGAGTTTTCATCATTGGAGAACTATGATTTTATTGTGGTTTTAACCTTAAAAAATGTTAATAAGCGATTGTCTGATTTTAGCATTTAAATCTTTACGTATTTCCTTATAAGGTTCCAAAATATTTTGTAATTCCCTCCTGAATTCCGAACTTTCTTTCTATTATTTCCTTTCTATTATAGGATCATTATCAATAAAAAAAAATCTAATTTAATAGCCGATTCTAAGCCTTCAATTATTGTTTTCAATTTGAAGCACATAGCTTCTTCGCTGCAACTTCTTTCCGAGTCATTAATTGTGATTGGTTCATTCAAAATTTCATTTTAATTTATTTTTTCCTCTTAAAACGTGATATATAAAGCGTGTTGTATAAAAATATGTCACAATTTATACACCCATGTTGTGCAAAACCGTGTTATATGAGGCCTATGTGTACATGCAATAAATAATGCTTAACCGTAGTTAGCAATTATTGTCCCACAAATATTATGTACGTGATCCATTTTTTATTTATATAAGTTATCTGCCAACGACCATACCACGTTGAAAGCACCGGTTCTCGTCCGATCACCGAAGTCATATAAGTTATCTTTTCATTTTTGAAAAAAAAAGACAATTATGCCTTAAGCGATGTAATGAAATGTACATACCCAAAATTGAGGGATGCTGCCTAACTTCGGCTCCAAGAAACAGATCATCGGACAGCACATTCAATATGCCGTTGGTGCCAGGAGCAGATCCGTGGGCAATATGTTTGTTGTCCACCGTCAGGCGAGCGCTGCTACCTTCTCTTTCTAGACGAATCTCATGCCACCGTCCATCTGACACTCTCGCCGAAGCTACCCGTACAATTCCTTCGCCGGAACCCAACTCCATTCGGTACTGTACGATACCATTCACAATCTGAAATAAATGAGGACTTAAACTAGCTAATAATTCAGTGACATAATTTGATGCAATTAAAAGTGTGATATTACTATTACTTAATTCTATATCTAGATCAATAAAAAGTACACATATTCGTTACTTGAATATTTTGAGTCAATGGCTGGTTTAAATTCTACCGTATTCACCATTTAAAGCTTTCTTTAGTTAGAATATATACAAGAAAGCAATATTGAGACTGGAATGGTACGGAAAGAATACAATGTTTTGTGATACTCTACATATTCGATAGCTATCTCACCTCTAAGATGTTATAGTCGATTTTTCCGGCAGCATACATGAGATTTCCTGATGGGTTGACTGTACGTACTTTCAGCGACAATGTCAATTGATCTTCCAGTAATTTTTTTCCATTAATATTGTCTTTACCGACCTTGTACTGGGCATAGCTTTTGCCACCGAAAGATACAGGACTCATGGGTCTGAAGCAGCTTTCTCCATAGCATTTAGAGATATCATTATCACATTTGCTGTCAGTGACTCCTTCGACACATTGACAGTTATACCCTTGAAGCGTCTGGTCAGGGAAACATTTTTTATTTTCAGGGCAAGGTTTGCGAGCGCAGTCGTTCACTTTGGATTCGCACCTGTCTCCGCCGTAGCCATCTTGACATTTGCACTCGGTCTTGTGGTAGTGAAAAGGGCTGACTAAACTGGTGACATCGGCAGCAATAGGTGTAACTTTTTTAACATCCAGAATGTACCGATCCTGGCAGTCTCCGTAGGCGCAATAATGAGGACTGCATTTAATACGAACAATTTCTTCAACATTCAATTTAGTAGTCGACTCTAATTCGTCAATGTTAGCATTTAAAGACTTTCTGACAGCTTCCGAACTGAAAAATGCATTCGTATTCTGTGGATCTAGTTTTTTAACAGCGAAGAGCACATCCAAATCGTGAGCAATTATTTGGCGTCTATGTCTGAAATGATTTTCCGCTTCTACTGAACTGATATTCCGTAGAAAAGATACAGACCGTTTATCTTTATGATTAACTAAATTTATATCATCGGACGACGGCTGAACGCTTATAATGATAATATCCTTCAGTCGACAGTTCAAAGTGTTTCTGACCGCTCGGACAAAACCTTTGCGATGGCTGAGGACAAAAGTAGCCGGGTTGACTTCTCGGAATCGAATCACCACTGCATTTTCTAGCATTTCTTCAGAAATAAGTTCTACATTAACTTTCACGATGGCAGTAGATGAGAATTTTCCATCCGTGACTGAAACATTAATTCTATAATCGCCTATATCCAGTCTTGGCAAGGCGATAAGTGTCCCATCTTTTTCATCAATTTGAAATAGATCAGGAGTAGGATAGGGTATTCCTAGAGTAGGCATTAGCGAATAAGTCAAAGTATCATAAGGATCTCGATCAGACGCGTGGACTTTGCCAATCTCACCACCCGCATATTCATCCATGTACGAATTGATATTTATGTCCAGTGGAGTGATTATAGGTGGATACTGTGACTCCTCAATGATTTTAATGACAACAAAAGCATCCGAGTAGAGTGGAACATGACCGTTATCAAACACCCGAACTTGCAGGACATAGTGGTCTTTGATTTTGTGGTTGAATTTAGTTGCCGTTCTTAAGAAACCGTCCTGTTCCAATCTAAAAGCTCCTCCTTCGTTTCCACCTCTAAAATCAAATGTATAAGGGGCAGCATTGGGATGGGCGTCGGCATCGTGAACAACAAACTTTAGAATCATGTGTCCTAAAGGCTTATCCTCTTGAATGACGGCAGTGTAATTCGACTGCGAGAACAGTGGAGGATTATCGTTTGCATCTGAAATCTCTATATTCACCATAATAAAACTTTTCATCACAGGAATGCCATTATCCTTAGCGTGTATTTCAAGAACATAACTGGATTGAGTCTCTCTATCGAGTTGTGATGCAACAGAAATATATCCAGAATCTGGGTCGATAGAAAATTGACCAGACCGATCTCCTCTTTCAATGGAATAGGTGACTTGCCCATTTGCACCACTGTCAATATCGTTGGCGATCACCTGAATAATTTTGTCAAAGATTTCTGCGTCTTCTCGTATGCGAGTGTTATATGAGTTCTGAGTGAATATTGGACCGTTATCATTGCTGTCGGTTACGGATATATTCACAGTAGCAATATTAGTAAGAGGCGGAACACCTCCATCTTTTGCTTGAATCTTCAAGAAATATTCCTTCGCTCGTTCGTAATCTAAAGGTTCTGATATGGAAATAACTCCAGTTTTAGGATCTATAACAAACTTTTTATGCTCATTACCGCCAACGATAGAGTAAGTTATCTCCGCATTGATTCCTGCATCTATAGATGTGGCCAACACTCGTACCACTTCTGTGCCGACAGAGTCTATTTCTGGAACTACCGCAAAATAGAACTTTGTCGCAAATTCTGGAGGATTGTCATTAATATCAGAAACTGTCAGTTGAATTGTGGCCTGACTCCAACGGCTGGGGCTTCCCAGGTCATTAGCTCGGATTTCTAATGTGTAAGAACTCTGTGTTTCTCTATCCAGGCGCGATGCTACTGTAACAATTCCACTATCGGGAGTCATGATGAACTGCTTATTCAAATTGTCAATGAGCGAATACCTCACTTTGCGGTTGATACCCAAATCGTCATCGGAGGCGTGGACTTTGGTGACCAGAGTGCCGACTTCTACGTCCTCAGGGAGAGTGACACTATACTGACCCATAGAGAACTGAGGAGCATTGTCATTTACATCCGATATAAGAATTTCCACTTCTGATGAACATTCCCAAACAATTTTTTCTTTATCTTGAACGTGTGCCATGAGTTGATATTTCCAGTTTTGTTCTCTGTCAAGCATAACGGCAGTTTTTATATCTCCGGTATTTCTATCAATAATAAAATGTTCCGCATTCGGACCCGATAAGAAGAATCTTAATTTAGCATTTTCTTCCTGGTCTGCATCGGTTGCCAAAATCGATAGGAAATATGTTCCAATTGCAGCAGACTCCGATATTGTATGACGATATCTATGGCGAGTACAGTAAGGTGGATTATCTGCAAATGAAGAAAAAAATACAACATAATAAGAGGGTAACTTTCTTATTAAAATAATATACTGAAATAATCATTTATTTGCACAATAATCAGTGAACACTAATGATATCTTTTGAAAACTGATGATCACTGAAATTTATATGATTAAAAATAATGTATGTAAAGGTCAAGGATTTAAAAAGATCATAATTACCGTTAGCATCTAAAATGTCAATGGATAACAGGGTTGCAGCAGAATGACGCCCGTCAGTGGTGATAATTTCTAAATCATAATGTGAAACTGCTTCACGATCCAGCTGCTTGGCGATATATACTTCACCAGTTGATCTTATTTGAAACTGACAAAGTGGATCACCAGAAGTTACATAGAACTCTACCGGGGTTACTTCGCTATCGTCATCAGTAATTCCCAGCTGCAATACGACTGTTCCTGTTTATAAAATACAAACAAAAGTTCATTATTGAGTAAATTATATTGCTGTTAGATTTCCAATAATCAATAAATTATGTTGTCTCTTGTATATTTTGACCAGAAATATTAATATTTGGACAATGCAAAAATAAGTTCTGTTTTAAGCTGACCTGGAAGAGCATCTTCATTAACAGAGGCAATGTAGTGGGTTTTAGTGAAGACTGGTGGACAGTCGTTGTAATCTTTCAAGCGGACAATAACAGTCGTCTTGGTGACATGCTTCTGATGAGCATTATCCATCGCGGACACTTGAAACCTGTAGTCAGGATGAGCTTCTCTGTCCAACTCGACCAGCGTCGTTATCCATCCAGTGTAAGGGTCGATGGCGAATACGTTTCCCATTTCTTCCATTTCAGATCCGAGTGAATATCGGACTTCACCATTGGATCCTGAGTCTCTATCTTGAGCCGTCACTTTAAAACAAAAGAAAGGTTTATTGCAATTCATTTTGCATACATAAAAATAAAATAATTAAAGCCGTTAAGGAAATTATTCCTGAGCAGAAAATCACTATGCACAGGTTTCAAATTGGAGAAACATATGTGGCTGCTTATGTCTTCTAGCATACTAGGCATTTTGTTTGTTCCTAATGATTATGTGAGAACTAAAGGAACTGCATTGTTTTCATTCCTAAAGTATAATATACAGCCGACAAGTATGTTTAAAAATTGTACATTGATAAACATTGTTCAAATGGACACGAATGAGCTTAAATAAATCCAAGTTTCATATTGATTTAAATATTTTTAATATTGTGGGATTTCATAAAAATATTTTGAACTTATTGATTGTAGTGCACCAAATATTTTTTATCTGTTCCTCACTGCATTCTTACTTTGATAATGTCATAGCTTTGAATATATAAGTAAAATGTTCAACCTTTGATTATGGATGTTCCTTGTTCTACATTCTCTGCCAGTGTAAGGATATATGGTGACGAATGGAATTCAGGAGCATTGTCATTTTCATCTAAAACATTAAGAGTAACTTCTGCAAGAGCTGACAATGAAGGACTGCTCTGTGTTTCAGCCAATATTCCGATCAGATGAGATTCTTTCGCTTCTCTGTCCAAATTACCAGCGAGAACCAGTTGACCGTGGGGGTCTATTTGGAAAAGAGAAGGGTCGAAAAGACCAGGAAGTATTCTAAATGTCGCCGCAACCTCTGAGACCATCTTAAGACGAGTTATCACAGTTCCTGAAAACACAGAAATATATTAAACCATAGATGAGAAATACTGCTTGACAAATATTTTTAAGTAAAAATCTATTTTTTCACGAATGGTACTGCTGAAATTTTAATTTACCAGCTGGTGAGTTTTCAGGGACAAAGAAATTTTCATGATTCTTTTCGAAAATCGGGGCTTGATCTTCGGGGGCCATGATGTAAACCTCCACCGACACATCAGAATGGAGAGCCGGTCTTCCAAGGTCTGTCGCTCTCACCCAGAACTGGAATACTTGGGATTCTAGAGACATAAAAAATTATCACATCACGAAGTGATTGAAAAAGATTAACATGATGGGGACACTGCATCTGAGCTTTAAAACATCATTTGAAGAAAAATTATTACCTACACACTTCTTGGGAGTCGAATGATATGGTATATTCGTAACAAAATTGTATATACTCTTCCTTATTGATTGAATTGGCAAAACGAACAAACTAATATATGTCGGTCACCATTATTGAATCCTCTGGGTGGTGTTCCTTAGTTTCTGTAATGGACCGTTTCCGTGTCATATGTGAACTTATTGATATAGCCGCCTTTTTAGTTTCATTTACAATTGTTAGTTTTATTGCGAGCAGGAAACAAGCTAAGTCGTTAAAACAGGAGAGAAGATGTATTGTGTACCTTTTCTACACAGCTATATATAGATAAGCAAATGTTAGTTTAAGCATAGTTCTGACGATGGCGTGAGCCGAAATAGCTATCAACTATATTTTTAAAAATAATTTTGTAGAACTAAAATACATTGCTATTTTTTTCACCATGTTATATATTTTTCATATGCTGAACAACAAGTTGTGTTGTCTGGGAACAGCGTTTGATGTCAATTTTTTGTAACATAACAAGGCTCAAGCAACCTTCAAACGTTTTTTTATATTTCACATCACTAGCATTTTGACATTTGTAAATCTATTTTAAAAAAATGGTGCACATACCAAAAGATTCTGCATCACTTAGCAGAGTAATAGAACCAGTGTTGAGATTTACACCGAATATATCACTCACACCGCTTTTCTCCTTTTCATATATTGAATACTGGACTTTGCCATTTTGACCGTCATCTGGATCAATAGCTTTCACCTATAATAATTTATTATGTGTTAATTGAAAAGCAAGTAATTATAATATATAATAATCCTTTGTAATTTACAGAAAAATGTTCGATATCATGATCTTATAAAACACAATTACCTTCAAAAATGACATCGCTACACTAAAATTGGAATGTATAGCCACTTTGTATTCTTTCAATAAGAATATAGGAGCGTTGTCGTTTTCATCAGCAATTTTAACTCGGATAGCTGTGAACGCTGGCCTGCCTCCGCTGTCTGAAGCCATTATTGGGACTTCGTATTCCCTCATCAGCTCTCGGTCTAATTTGACAACAGTTGTCAATTCACCAGTCTGAGCGTTGATGGTGAATGTCTTTTTAAGAAGTTCTGAAGGTATAGAATACGAGACCACACCGAAATCACCCAAATCTTCATCGTGCGCTTTGACCTAACAAAATACAGAAAACGTATTAAAGTTCAAAAGATTTTAACAATGTTTATGAGATACGTATAAGCTTATTTTTGCTATTTCAAGTCATGAACAGAATGCCTTTTAATTTCCCTGTCCTCGCCAGTATCTTTGCTTCATTCCAATTCATCTCGGTAACCCATAGCTCCTCTAAGTACATTCTATGCATGATCATCAAAAACTTCACAGGGAAAATGAATCTATCCAGTTGGAAGAAGAGACAGGCAGGATTCAGGCTTTCCTGATTCATCTACAGCACATGCCCAGCTAGTACTTTTTTAAAAATATTTTGAACATAATACGTTGACTGTTGGACTTGATAAACTGTCGAAGTTGAACATTAGTATTTTCTACAAGAATCTGTTTTCAATGAATGCGCAGAATATAGTTACTTTGAGTATTTGTAGATTATGAAGACTTACAACCGTAAAGAAAGTGCAACATTTGTAAGTGTACATACCACTGCTATAAGCAATCCAGGTGGTTTATTTTCCACAGCTGTGGCCTCTTGAATAACATCATTAAATCGTGGCGCGTGTTTGTTAGCAGGACTAAGTGCTACTTTCACTCTGCTAAACGTTGTGTACACTCCATCAGAGACAGACACATTCAGCACAGTTAAGGGTGTAGATCCAAACTTTTGTATGTTTAGCAGTGATATAATGCCTGCAATAATAAATAGACGTCTATATAAACTCAAATTATGTCCATTTAAGTACTTTTGATTTAATTTTTTGATCCATTTCAGTAGACCACCCAATCATTCTCGATCTGCCATATCATCGACACTTTTCGAGAAAAAAGGATGGTTTAAATAAAAATTCATATTTTGGAATCCAATAAATGATTTCATATTATTTATATTTTAATAATGATCTGACATTGTTGATGCCAAGGCGGCTGCCATAATTGTGAGACCCTCACTCGAATTACTAATATGGTCTTGTTATAGTAATTCATATGCATTAAAAGTATTTTTTTTAAAAAATAACCTTTTGAAATTTCAAATATATACAATGAAATCTTCAAACTATTATGATAGTAAAACACAAATAAATAAAATTATAAGAAATCGATAGAACTTCGGAACAAAATAATATCATCAAGTATATTTTAAGTTTTACAAACCATTGGTGTTGTTTATTGAGAATGTTTGCTGATCATTTCCACCGACAATGGTGTATGCGAGGTGCCCTTGATCCACCGCATCGGGGTCACTGGCTGCCACCCTGGTCACAAATTGACCACGTGTTGCATGTTCTGACACTACACAGCTGTAAACAGGTTGGTCGACTCGAGGCGGATTGTCGTTCATGTCTAAAACTGTAACAAAAGTAAAACAAGAATCTCATTAAAAAGATAGTTTAGTAAAAACAAAGAAAATACTAAGTTGTAATAAATTATTTAAAGCAATGCAAATATATATATAAGCATTGAAATTATATGATATAAACACAACTACATTTCTTACCTGTCACCCAAACATGTGATGTACTGGAAAGAGCAGGAACTCCTTTGTCTGTAGCTACAACAGTGAAATGATGTGAGCTCAATGTTTCTCTGTCAAGTGCTTGTTTCAGATAGATGCTGCCATCTGTTGAGTCTACGTGGAAATATAGACTCGCATTGCCACTGGAAGGCGAGATAGAGAAGAGAACTTCTTGATTGATTCCTAAAAACGGTAAATGTATATGAGTAAATGATCATATATCAAGATAAATAATATAAGCATCATCCAATATTCCGTATATAATTAAATATTCCAAAAATATTTTTTATTGGGTTTCACATCGCACATAGCAACACTTATTTCCATAGATAAAATAATACCTGTATCATTATCTACAACATCCAGCTTCATAAGTAATGTGCCAAACGGAGCAGCCTCAGAAACATTCACATGGTAACTGTCTGTTGAAAATTCTGGCGGGCAATCGTTCACATCTTCGACGATAACTGAAACGGCCACCTCCGCATAGACTCCGGTCACGCTATCAGTTGCACGTATCGTCAGCTGATGAGATTGCTGCTGCTCATAATCAAGCTCTTCAGCGGCAAACAGCATGCCTGCCGAAACAACTCAATGTATTATATTCTACTCTATAAGCAAGCTGGTTATTTATGGTTAAGAAACAAAACTCAAACTGTTAAATTTGAAGTAATAGAAATACTAAATTTCTCTGCAAAATGATCATGTGACAATTTCTCTGCAAAATGATCAATGATAAATAGTGACAATTGTGAACCAAAACATGAACAGAAAACAGGAAGAATTTTCCAGTCGATTAATTACAATTAAGTACTAATTATTACATTAATGTCTTCCAAAACACAATACAACAAGAATCTATAATTAGTATTCTATATTAAATAAAATAATATTAGAATTTAAAAGTAAATTCAAAGTATTTTTTTTTATATAAACTTGATAATATTGATCAACTATGTAAATTATTCATATCATAAATTGATTACTTTCTATACATTATATTTGCAACTTGTTCATGTAGACAACTAGTTTTTAAGGATGATATACAAGGGAATGTTTTGTTACATTTATACTATGTCAAAAAAACCATACCTTAAATGCATGCACATATTTTTTAAGTCCCATAATATGAAGTGGTTAGTTATATTTATCATAAATATATATATATAGTGGTTATTTACGGACACAAGACTTACGAGTTGCCTATGAAAACATTGCAGTCAGACAGTATAATACAATTTGAAAAGTTTACTCCAATTTGAGCCACAGGTCGTTGATACAAGCCATATATTTAAGGACAGCACTGAATACAATGGACATTACGACTAATTATGATTCTAAATTCTATTTGTGAATTTATTTGATGCATCTACAAAAAGCAAATTAGCAGCATAGAATATGTTATACTTAGACCCTGTTCAATGGCAATCAATTGAAAGTTGTTTAAATTTCAAAATATTCAATTTACCATACTGTAACTAATTTAGTAAGAACCCCATTATGAACAAGTTAATTGAATTTACAACTATCTTCCATGAAATTTTTTCATTTTTAATTTTTGCAAATCCTTTGAAGCCCTGCACTAATTTTGAAAAAAAATTTATTATCATTTTTTTAAATTGGTAAAAACTAAGTTTTTTTTTAATCTCTTTGTTACAAGAAATGTAAATATATATTTAAGTATGCACATATTTAGTCATGCAGATAACAAAAACATTTATTTTATGAGGGGCGCAGCATTTAGCAATCTTGTAAATTAATTTACTTTTGCAGTTGAGTGATACTTAGATTCTTACCAAGAAAACAAATGGCACGAATCAATACTCACTAATTCAGTAAAAGCCGAGTAGTAATTGTTGTACCGTTGAATATATTGGTTAAATTTATCGAAATAACTTTTGAACAATTGAGTTTTTAATAAAGAATGATTTTTATTGATCCCTCCAATGATAACAGGGTCTACTGATGAGTTGTATAATTTAAGAACAAAAAGCCGTGAGTATGTTACACAAAATGTAGGGTGGTTAAGCGGCGTGTGTTTTTGCACCGAAACATGAGCACTGTGAATGAAGGCAAAAACATAAAGATGCATGGCTCACATCACACAAGATGAAAATTAATACACTGACAACAATAATAAAATACTCACAAGGACCATTGTAACTGTCGGGTGCTGTGGACAGAGGGAGATAAACATAATTTTAATCCAGTCTTTGTCGGTTTAAGAGAAATGTTCACAATCCATTGACCGAGTACACTTTTGTATCGACTTCATAATAAATATCATAATATAAACATGACAAATTGCAACAGTAAGATATAAAAAAAACTTGTAACAAGAACCTATTTAAAAAAATTACTGACTATTAAGAAATGAACAAATACGTAAATGAAGATCAATATCGGTGCAATAATTAACGAAGGAAAGATTTTTTGGTACATATCATTTAATATTCATACCCATAATGATTTAATGCAGCAAATATGTTTTCACACTGTTGGGCATTATCCAACAGAAATTTCGATGTCATAACCTATATTTTAAAATCTTTTGAAAAATTCTCATCATCATTATTAGACTTGATAATAATGATGATAATATTACAGAAAAAAGACAAAAAAAGAGATATGAAATTGACACAATAGAGTATTTGGTATATGAATTGTACACTTATGAACATATTAAAAGAAAAACATAATGATCCGCCTAGGATACTGTGAGACAAAAAGTGATGTAGCTTTTGGATTCATGAAATAAAACTCTTAAACATTTTTAACTGGTAACGAGGTACTCGATTACATAACAGACAAAGCACCAAACCAAAATTTGTAATAAATATTTTATTTCTTCATAAAACAAAAGTGTATCACCGAATTGGAGAAACAAAGCGAAATTTTATAAATAAATCCAAGAGCATCAGCACATATCCATGCAGTTAGATTGTTAAAACTTATACTACGGCAAACATTAATTATAATAATTATTATAAAAAATACTGATATAAAGATAACCACAGCCTAAATTAAAGGAACCAATACCATTTTTTAAAAGAAGATTACAGAAAAAATTGGCAAAAGTCTCATACAAAATAAATCACATCAGGTTTTTGAGACCTGTTATTTTATTTCATCAATATTAATGGAAATTTTACATCCAATAAAAGCCTGTTAGTTATTTTTAGTATTCATGTATAATATAAAAAAAAAAAAATCATCTACCTTGATAAAAAAAAAACATCCATTCTTTAATGAGAATAAATTATACAAATAAAGCGATGTAAAATCAGTTTACTGGAACATTTACTAAGATAATGAGATGTTACAACAGCAGCAGACCATTTTTTGGCAGCTTCAAACGACAATATTTAAGATATAGTGTAATTTTGAAAAAGTCAAAAACAATATTTTTTAAATACCAGTATTGAAGTCAAGTGCGAATTCTTCCAGTTCGTTTCCTTCGACGATTGTATAAATAAGTTTTCGGCCTAGCGGTGAAGAAGCTTGCATAGGAACTCCGAGCGGGCTTTGTAATTCAACATTTTCTGGAACACTCATTGAGTAAAATTGTTTGTCGAACACAGGCATAGATCTATCGACAACTTTCACATTGACGATTGCCTCGCTATAACACGGTGTGGTTCCTAGAAATGAAGATGTGAATATGTATAATCGAGAACAGAATATCGCAAGTCACAGCTGCTGCATTAATCCACTCCCTCTTGAGTCGCTTAAAGGATATTTCAAAAACTATTTCATTAGTGATGGTATAAAAAGCAAACTTATGAAGACCAACAAGACAAATTGAGATATATTATAACATAACAATTAGCTGCTACGTTACAATTATGACACTATCAAATTCCATATATTTTTGAATACAATCTATTAACACATTGCAGTCGGCTGTCTTAGCAGTAATTATGTTAAAAATTGGTGGACATCACTTGTAACATACAGTCTGTTGTAGACATTGAAAAATGGAATAGATATAAAAAAAACCAGAGAAACTAAACCTAATAAACTGAAAAAAATCAAAGTGCAATTAATATACCTCCGTCATAAGCTCCAATCACTAGCTGATATTCTTTATTGTGTCCTTCCAGATTCTGTTTCAATGAAATTTCCCCAGTTTTTCTGCACACTTTGAAAAGTTCACCGTGACCTCGTTTCATCTCATAACGGACCTCCCCATTTTCCATACTGTCCATATCGATCGCATGGACCTTTGTGATCACTTGACCCTTTTCATCGTCGACAGATACAACTGCATAATATGGTAGATTCACAAACATGGGGCAATAGTCGTTTATATCCAAAATTGTAACATTGACAACGACATGCGCGACTCGTGGACTGTTTCTTTCTCCGTCAAAAGTACCTGCGGAGCTTTTGGCTTCCACGATAAGTAAGTAAACATCTTTAACTTCTCTGTCAAACTTGATTCCAGTCGTAAGTATAGCACCAGAGCTGTGCCCGATGGTAAACAGGTCTGTGGGATTAAGGATACGAAATTCAACATGCTCATTCAGGCTGTCACCCAAAACATTTACAACAGCAACAGTAACGATTTTGGTTGAATTCTCAAAAATACTCCCTTCATAGTGCGGTTTTTGAAATACCAGTCCAGAACTTTCCGATTTTTCTACTCTAATATTGACTTGAGCCACACTTGAAAATGTACCATCAGAAACTCTAACATAAAGTTTGTGGAAGTGCTTCACTCGATCCGGATACAAAATAGTAATGACTCCTTTGACGGGATCAAGGGAGAATATATTATTACTGTTTCCGTCAATTATATAGTATTTGAGCGTGTTATTTTGGACGGTATCCGGATCTGTGGCATGTACTGTGGCCACAGCGACATTCTTGTAGGTTGGAAGTAAAAGAGTGACATTATACTCTTTTTCGTCAAACTTGGGTGGGCAATCGTTGACATCTAAGACATTTATTTGAACCTCTGCTGCTGTTTCAGATGAGAGACGTGGTTTACCTAAATCAACAACCTATAAAGAAATGTGTCTTTTAATATATTTGGAAAGTCGAATACCAACCTGTATGAATGTAAAACTTATTTTTATTATTAAGAAATACAAATAAGTCAATCATTTAGAATGTTTTGGTTGAATCTCCCAATACATATACAGTTTATGTTACAAAAAATTGAGATTTTAGTATTCAAAATACACAGATTTAAGAATATAAATTTAACCTTTACTTAGTAATTCCATGCACACCATTTTTAATGAAGTTCAAAGAACAAAAACTCTCATTTATTTTTTTTTGTTGTTTAGTTATTGTTATTACATCATAATGATAATACATTTTATAAAATGTAATTTACAGAAAAGACAATCTAATAATGTGCAAATATCTCATACCAATGCTCTGTTATTTGCATCACGTGAAAACAGTTAAATTAAAATGCAAACCAAAATATTTAAAATAAATATCTACACTTACCATAACGTGAAAAATGAATTGAGGAATGGTCTCATGATCGAGGTCTCTTACAGTTTTCACCGCGCCTGTTGTGGAGTCAATAGTAAAATACTGCCTCGCTAGAGGTTCAACAATTTCATAATTACGCAGTGCATTTATTTCCGAATCCAAATCTTCAGTCGATATAACGAGAGGTGTGCTGGCATTCGATAAAACAAGAGATGACACCGGTGCTGATTCTAATAAACTTCCATAGTATTTATTGAACAGGAAGCGAGGGGCGTTGTCATTTCTATCCAAGACATGAATAACTACTGAGCATTTGGAGGACGCAGCACCCTGTAATATAATTGTCAGTTAAAATAAAAATCAGAAAATGGAAATGTTTAGGAAACATTGCTTCAAATATTTATGGTAAAATTGACAATAGATTTCTGAAAGATTATTTACCATATTGGTTGCGGATACTGTCAAGTTGTAAATGCGTGCTTTTTCGAAATCCAGTGGATATTTGGTTACAATGACTCCAGTAGATGGATTTATGCTAAACATATTATTTTCGTCACCGTCCACTATTTCAAACAACAATGATGATGTACTTCTAGCTTCCAAATGTTCAACATAAGTACCAGGTGGCTCGTTTTCATATATTTCAGAAATGAGTTCATGCTTAAGGAACCTGTAATAAATAAAATCTTGTATACAATGTTTCTTCAGATAAGACAAAAACAATAGCTTATCAAATCAATAAAATAAAGTTGTGAAATATGAAAAAATAATATGAAAAATTTTATGTAATTTATGATATCGATTGAAGGTTCGTGGTAAAATTTCAATATCAAATTTCAATTGTTGAAACTTTGTATGATTCCACATGTTTTCTCACGTATGCCTTGAGTTGCGTCTTAATGCATCTTCAAGCATTCTATCTCACAGATGCAACATAAATAAAAATGGCACAAAGTGCCACAGTGACAAAACATGTGGAATTATACAAAATGTCAACTATTCAAATTTAATATAAAGAATATTGACAATGAATTTTGAAGTCTTTAAAAATAATAATTACTACAAAGATAAATACCTAGGATGAGCATTATCTGCCATTGTGATCATTATATGAACTGGAACAGAAGTTGATGATGGGTGCCGCCCAGGATTTGATGCTTTGACCTGCAGATTATACTCGGATGCACTGTTCAAATCCAATTCTCTAGATACCGTGATGTCTCCCATTTCAGGATCGATAGAGAACATATTTCCAATGTTTCCTGAAAGATATATAAAAAAAATTATGACTTATTTTATTTTTGTTTTCCAACATGAGCTGGAGGTGTTTATTGAATGTCTTGAAATGGTATATTGATTGAATTGGCATTCACTTGGTAGAACTCCATTATAACACGGTGAAAAAAATAGCAATGTATTTTAGTTGTACAAAATTATTTTTTTAAATATAGTTGATAGCTATTTCGGCTCATGCTATCGTCAGATCTATGCCTAAACGAACATTTGCTTATCTATATATAGCTGTGTAGAAAAAGTACACAATACATCTTCTCTCCTGTTTTAACGACCTAGCTTGTTTCTTGCTCGCTATTTTTAATTTAATTTACATTTAACATTTTAGAAGAATAAGAATTCACACTGTGTTCACCGTTCCATATTGTGTTTAGTAATTAATATCAAACGTACCACTTGTGATGGAATACGATATGATGGCGTTTTCTCCTTTATCCTTGTCACTGGCAAGGACCCTGACGACTGATGTGCCAATAGGAGATGTTTCAAATACTTTTCCTTGAAATATTTTAGCGCTGAATTCAGGTGGATGATCATTGTGATCGAATACACGTATTAATACACGGGCATAGCTGCGTTTGGATTTCATAGCTTGGTCGCGAACCATCACTGTCAAAAGATGTTCTTCCATGGTTTCCCTGAAATGAAAACACCAAAAATACTCAAGAGAAATATTTCTATCATGTGTCAAATAGGATCTATTTCATACTAGATGTAAAAACAAAGGTTATATATTAATATGCCGCAATAACTTTTCTACATCATCAAAATTAGCTAATATCATCATAGCTCCCAGAGGTATGATTAATGTGAATTTCACCATCTCCCTGCTGAGTCATATAACGATCTTCTAACACTGAAAATACGAAGATTTAGTATTTAGTGTTAATAAAACTTATAGAGATTAACAGGACATATCAGTCTATATTTCACTGTAAACTCTCTTATATTTTATGTGGCAATTATCAACACACTGCAATCAGCCATCTCAACAGTTGAGACATTAACAGTCAAAGGGTTGCAATAGTAACTATGTATAAGTCACTTCAGCTCAGCTCAGTAAAATTTAAGATGCAAACACTCATATTTAGAAATAATTTTCTGTCGTGTTTCGACAATTTGAATATCAACATCAATATTAATAAATTTTTAACAGCTTTATACTCTGACTAAATAAAAAATATTCATCGAAAAGTGAATCAATTGTATTATTCCTGTCAAAGTGTGTGTTGTGTAAGAAACTATAATCTAACCTGTCAAGCGACTCCTTGATGGTTATCTCGCCAGTCAAAGAATCGACTCTGAATAGATGCAAAGAAACAGGATTTCGGGCATTCAGCAGACTATAAAGCAGATTATCTCGACCAGTGGCCGTCAAACGCAGGATTGAATCACCACCGGATAAATTCTCCGACACATTGACAAGATAGAATGTCTGGCCAAACTCAGGCCCCAGTTCGTTCACATCGTTAATCACTGCAATGTTCAGCTGTAGGAAAATATTAAAAATATATATTAAGATCCGTACAAATAAAATACTATCATAAAAAAAGACAACTGTATCATTTCTAAAGCAATCTGGTAGAATGGATCTAGTTAAAAAATATTTTAAGAGATGTCATTGTTGTAAATTTTATATACATATTTAAGATGAACCTTACTTGAGTATAAACTTTGTGAACACCATCTGTTACACTGATATTTAGAGTATAGGTGTTCTGTGTTTCCCACATTAGTTTCTTAGCCAAAAGAACATTACCATTTTCTCTACCAATAAAGAAGTCATTTCTCGAATCCCCACCTAGAAATTAAACACAAATTAAAAAAAATCGCAAATGTGTATAATGAAAAAAAAAAAAAAACCATTTAACTTACCGACAATATCATACCATAATGTATCATTATCTTCGTCAGTGGCTTGAATTAGAGTAACGAGAAATCCAACTTTATCGGATTCAGTAACTTTGATGGTCTGCATAGTGCTCTTGACTTTGGGTGGATGAAGAGACGTTTCCGGAACGGCCACCATTTCTATGCTGACATGAGTGGTTTGGGCTTTAGGTGGAACACCATTATCTAATGCTCGTATCTGAAAAAAATATATACAAGTTAACTTACCAGTAATAGTACCAATCTTTATTCCTAGGCTAGTGAATTATTTGATTATTAATAGTGTGGCATTCAATTTACATACATTAAGCTCATAGTAACTGCCAGGTTCTGGTTCTGAATTACACACGACAACTCCAGTTCGAGGATTTATGTGAAATTTTGCCTTCCCTTTGCGTGACTTGATGCTGTATGTGATATTTCCATTTTCTCCCTCGTCCTCATCATAAGCAAGCACCTATAAACAAAGATGAAATATAAAAATAACATTCAAAAATTATCAGGATAAAATCTTCAGTATATACATCAAAGTTAAATAGTAATTTTGTCATATTAATGTCTTCTTATCATCAAATTTGAGCATGAAAATTCTGTGAGTCAAAAAAAATTTAAATAATAAAATCACATTTTTCGGTACTAAAAAGTGTTTATTATTTCAAATATTGTACCTTTCCATTGACAAGTGACATTAAAGTGATCAAAAAATATGTTGTCAGATCCAGCATTTGATAATGATGTAATGGATTGATCAAAACAGAATATTGATTTCTGACCTAGCTCTGATAATATAAACATATTCCCAGATTATTTTCAGTTATCTGTTCTGGTATTAAATATATAGATTAGAATTAGTTTATAACTAGAATATTTTGTTCAATATTTATTGTTATGAATCATTATGTATGTATAAATAGTAATGAATTTATCATACTTCAAAATACAATAATATATTACCTACTACAAATTGAGCTTGTGTAGTGCATCATTTTTAGGCTATGTTACCCCACACACCAATCTATTATAATTTTTTGTGTATTAAATTGATGGTTGAGGTGAACAATCAAACGAGTAAGCTATAGGTTTTTTTCTTTAATTGTCTCATTTTTACGTATTTCTGATCTTTACATGTGTACCAAAAAATATGAAGTTAGATTATAAAATAATATTCTTCAAACACAAGAGAGAATAATCAAAGTAGTCAGACTTATGCGATCAGATACTCGATATATTTTTGTTTCAGGAAATGTTTTCTAACTTATTTATATTTGTAATATTAAATTGTGTTAAAAATAAAAGAAAAAAAATATCTCTTGAAAACCTTGCTATATTGATTTATGTGATTGTTTCCCTGCCCACCTTTTATAAAATTAAATATTACAATAATGAAAAAATCTACCAATTTTATTCTGTTTGGACTTGAAAAATTTCAATGTTTTATATTTCTGTAGTGATCAATTTTTGTATGATAATAATATTATTCTCAATGAGAGATAAATTATATTTTATTCTTCTTACATTGATTATAAAATAGGAATCCCAATGAATAAATTTAATTAAATGAAATAAAAAAATCCTGAAGAGAAAAACATTCAAAGAGATAATAACAGCTAACATCCATTTATATCTAATAAATTTATGTTATTTTTAATGTGAATGAAGGCATGCTAGTTGTGAATGAAGAAAAATGCTAAAATGAAAATGTGCATACAAAATACTGACAACAGATGTCACCAACAAAAGCTGATAAAATTTAGAAAAAAAAAATTTAATAACAAAAACAAAGATTTATTTCAGCTATGGTAGTTAATTTTCATTTAGATTTAACATGACATTAGGTAAGTCATCACTAATGATTGTACTGTACACTGTCAGATGTAAATAGCTTCATGATAGATGACTTCACTGTTTTCATTCTAAGACATACAGTGTACATATTACAAATTAACTGGAGAACATGGTTTTTATAAATATAATATAAAAAATAGTCTATTGACATTAGATTTATTATCCATACCCAAGGGTTATTTTTTACATTGAATGCATGTCAAATTATGAATGTAGGTGACTAGACTAGAACATTCAAAAATGTATAGAAAATATTCCGTTTTAAGCACACACATATATAAAACACTGAGAAACATTAAATAATAATAAATTTATAATTGATAATAATTGGTTGAAGTATGGTATTGTTACAACAAAAGCGACTGAGATATGAAATAATGCAAAATATAAGTTGGATTACATGTGTTTTCCTGGTAGTCTAAAATTAAAAACAATAGACCTAAGAGCGAAAACTCAAGAATTTGCCATCAGTATAAAATTGACTGAAAACACAGAGTTACCATGACAGATGTAATGATTGGTTTCATATTTGAAGGACTAATGAAACTGGCGAAATATTTAAATAAACCTATTTCAAGACCATATACAAAGACATCTCATACAAATAATCTTATTCTAGTAAATTAAAAAAACATTTATAAATAAAATATTAGTAAACATAATATTGGATCTGGTGACAGTATAGAAAGACATTTTGTTGTTCCAAGGGCCAGCTCTAATGAAGATAAAATGAGGACGATGGCGGTGAAGGTGTTACATGGTAGGTTATCAGATGATATGGCTTTTTCATGCACGTGCACCAGTCATGCTCCGACCTTACCCTAAACAAAGAGAATCCTTTCGGTTCTCCGCTGTACGTCTCCCAGGGTGCCGACTCGTCCGATAGACTGTCTCCAGAACCTTCCGTCTCCAGGTCGGAAGATTGCTCATCCAAAGTATTCTGGCATTACCAATCATAATTACAAAACCAAATTCAAGCCAAACTGAATGCAAAAGCACAAAACATATTTTTGGGTTTCTTTTAGTAATAAGCACATACAAAATATGAACGAAATACGTCGCTTTTTTGTTTCATTTCTCTTTTAACAAGAACAAAGATAATAGTATATATATAATACATAATATTGTGGGCCAAAAGACATAAAACTCTTCAAAAAGGTAGTTTTTTTTTTTCAGAAATAAATAAATTATCATCTTAAGAAAGGCATAACACATTTCAAGCAAATTAAATGATGAACAAATTTGGTTACTTAACATTTCTAACAACTTAAAAAAAGACAGTTTTAATTATTTTTGTTCAAAAATTCAATATGAAATTTAAGAAAATTATTGATAAAAAGGCTTATTATTGTAAATGTGTTACCAGAGAATGGCATATATATTGGACATCCTAAGCATGTAACAATATCTTGGATGTGTAACTCTGAAGTGGATAGGGTATTATGGTTATAATTTTTTACTAAAACCAGAACATAGTACATCAAAAAAAAGTATTATCACTCAAATCGCCATTAGTGTGTACTTATAATAGCTTAGGAAGCATCTTAAAATATAATTGGTCCCGTTACTGCGGTGATTAAGAGAAATATTTACCACATTGCCATCCAATATTTAAAATGTCGAGTGATCAAATTCATATAATATGTATCATTGGATGTAGTTCTGAATTAATAAACAAAGTTTATTTGATAATTTTAGTTTTTTCGGGACACTTATTGGCAAGACATTCTTGCTATACAAAGTTGCCAACTAAGTACAAAAAGTTGAATTTTGTAAAAAAAAAAAAATATACTATTTAGAAAGAAATTCAATAAGAATTTCATAAAACGTTTTACAGTTTTAAAGTGGCGTTGTACAAAAAATCAAACCGTAAACATATGATATGCCAGAAAACTAAACACTAGCTACATGGAATTTTTATGAAAAAAGATTATTTCTAAAATTTTTCCATATTTTTGTTAGACCGTTTTGATGTAACAGCATCTAAATACAAAATATATTTAATGTTAAAATTAATAAAATAATATAATAATTTGAATTCAAAATAAATATATTAATATGTTATATATTTTTTAAATTATGTGCGGAGATAAGATACAATAAATCGGTGAAAATGGTGTTTTGAATCAATGTCACACACTCACAATAAAAAAACAACACACAAAGTAAAAATGTATCACAAATCAATCAAGCCCCCTTTTTAATAACACATAACAATAGATTGCCAATTATTCCGACAGATAGGACCCTTTAGACCGGGGGGGGGGGGGGTGAAGGGGGTAAAAGGTAAGGTCTGCCATTTTGTTAACCGATCCGATATTCTTTTACGAATAAACTTAATTTTAGAGTTGATTTTGTGCTATATATCGGTTCCCATTTATTAGGATTCTATATTTATTGTACATAAAAATGAGTAACATGCTAACCAAAGCATAATAGGTAAATCAGTGTTAATATTTCTACACACTTAATTTGACAGTATCATTTAACCTGCCTTACACTTTTTTGATATAGATTCTCAAATATTTTTTTAATTAGAATATCATTTAACTACCTTTCCCTGCTTTTTCTTTAATCGACAAGCGTTGCTCAAATTTAATATTGAAATTTCAAGTCAATATCCTAAATTAAGTTGTGTTTTATTTGGAAATGTATTAGTTAGGAATAAAGTTATCGATACAAAATAAAATAAAGCAAAACTACATTTTTAACACAGCAATGAGTGTTTAGAACAGGGTTTTCCAAACTGTATTATGCAGAACAAAAACAGGTGTTACGTGGATACTTGGAATCGTTTAATTTTTAATTAAATATAATTTAAAAAACGAATATAATTATCAGTGAGATAATAAAACCGACGATTATCTCTCAAAAGCCATTAGCGTTTTACTATCTTTCACTTCTACATATTAATGCAATGCAGAATTTTCTTATTAAAGCTGTGAGAATTTTGTTCTTTACTTATTAATATTACCTACCCTAGTAGAAAGTAAAGATGGCGTTCCGCAAAAAAAGCGTTTCGCGAATATCTTTTTCGCAAGAAAAGTTTAAAAAACCCTGGTATATAACAATAAATTTGTATTTGTCCAATTATAAACAAAAACAAAAATTACAACGCTTCGAATTGATAAGACAAAATGAAAGTTATATTTGGGGAGTTTAACAAAAATCATAGATTACTTAATAATGTTGAAAATTAGGTCTTGCGAGTCATAAACATAGTGTCGAAAAAATAGCGAAGAATGCCTGAAGATGCCGAAAGGCAAAACCCGGGTTGTTAGTGACAAAGCATGTGGAATCGTACAGTGTCAATAATTATTATTTTTTTATTTCAAATAACCTTACGATAGTTGGTCTAAAGGTTCTTTTTAATGAGACGAAAAATATATGTCACATTTAATAACACAGTAATCAATTCTTGTCATTTTTTCGTGTCAAAAATTACTATTGAAATATATATTTTTCTCAAATCTGAAATCTGATTTGTGTCATTTTCTTTATACAACTCTGAAAAGGCAACACTGAAAAAGTACAATCGCATGTCGATAATTTGCCATCACTCGAAAATAGCAGAATTTTTTGATTACCTGTCATTAGCGGCGAGATTGTAGCATGCGTCCAACGTGTGGCACGCGGCTTCACATTGAGCTCAAATCAAAATGGCAAACTTGCCGATATATCACGCGGAAAATGCCAAACTATCGCACGAAGTTATGATGTCGAAGTGGCCTCAAACTTCCAGTTTGTTGCATGTTCCATGTTCGCCTTTCATAAGCTGACGAAGTAGGGCGCCGCGGAAGTTTTCATATCGCGCGAATAAAAACGTCTAACTTGCCGGAATAGCGAACTGAATTCGAAATAATTGGAAAAAATGTATCGGGTGGTTTTACAACATCATTGATTTTTTCCCTTTTTAGCCTTGGCGCTTAGCGAAAATAATGGCAAACATGGAAAACAAAAATGAGAATTTATTACCACTGTCATGTCATGTTTCCTCTTGTAAACAGTGGGAAACTATTTTTTAAGCTTCACAATTCGTAAATATTCACTTCCGACACTTTCGATGGCTAGATTCATTACAATAATGAAAAGAGATGGAATGGTGGCGATTTTAGTAACTTACAATATATCTATATGACACGTTCATTTACCATAAAATTTCAATAACCGGTTAAATAAAAAAATAGAGCTGGATTAGATGCTTAAATTATAAATGTATGTGTATGTTACTTTTACTAAGCTTAAAAATGGTATTATAGATTGTGATGTAAATAACTTAAAATAAATGTCAGTTGAACAATTTATCTTCTTTAAAAAGTAATAAATTAATCAGACACCTTTCACATGATTTAAGATATTTCCATATTGATATGTTCTTTATGGTAGTATTATGTTAAGGCTTTATTTTATGAATTCGTAAAACGAATATTTACAGATTTTTTCATTGTAATTAAACGAAAATAATCATGTGAAATCAATGAAGTATACGTGTATAAGTAAGGATAATTTAGTTTTAAAATGAAAGTGCATAACTGCAAATCACAACAAAAACTGTAACACTGGTTAACCGGTTTCAGTAATGCAAGAACTAGTAGAATTTTTAGTTCAGGCGACGTAAAATACCAATCGCAAAAAAAGTACCCAAATATCGTAAATTGTGTCTTCATTTCGGTAGATGAATATTTTTTGAACATGATTTTACGATCGTAATATAAATCGCGTGAGCACACAAGCTTTTGTTTGGCACTATGCACCTTTTGTTCACGGTAATCATAACGTAGCATCTTCATATCTCCCTTCGTACATTATTCTGACGGCGATAAAAACTCAGCTGAACGTGGAAGCGTCGAAGAGAATACGAAAGTGGCCTATGTCAAATTAAAATCACGTTTTATGGGCGAGTCTGCGAGGGAGAGGATTTAAATTCGAGAAAACAATAGTTATCGGAACATAAAATTTGATGGCAGTTCTGTAAGAAACGTGTTCCACTTTCAATATTCATTCTATTACATAAAATAAAAGGTATAATCTCAAAGCTCTTTACTAGAAAAATATGTTGACTACTTTATCGAAGAAAATTTCATCTTCTCCAACCAATCTAAGAAAAATAATTGAACTCTTCCTCTGAAGAAAATCGCATCTAGCGTCACGGAAGTCGTCAATAGTTGACAGTACAGAAAGATTCGTAGAAAATTATCCTGGTCGGGTCATGTTTTGACAGCAAATATAAGGATCTGAAATAGATATTCCAGTTATTTCAAAGCTATGATTTCTAAGATGTATCATATATACTGATTTTTTTCTGTCATTTTTCTGACAAGACATTAACCGGTTAACTGCCAAAAGCGTCTTAAGACGCATAATTTTCTGTGAACGGAGCGCCGCTCATACAAAAATTACATCTAAAGACGCGTCGTTTTAACAACCTTGACCTTGTTTTTTTGACAACCCTGCACCATGAACAATTAATTTTATGATTATGGATAAATGACTGCACGATTGGCGCGCTCTTCATCTATTTGGTAAGTTTTATAAATAAACTTTATTACACTTTCAATAACGATATGTTTAGAAGGTTTAATTTTTGTCGTAAAATTCGCGGCGTGCTTGATACCGCCATACATGTACCTGCCGGCAGTTAACCGGTTAATAACACAAAGTACATGCACATTAAAGACGTCTCAAGTAAATAGTATGGTAGTTAAATAAACAACATAGAATATGATATATTATAATACATTTGATCCCAAATCATAAATTATATTTTACAAATTGCTACTATAGACTTCGAAGTTGTTTCATTTTTTTTTACTAAACTATAATAATATATTGACGAAAAATTAACTACTTTACCCCATTATTTGTTTGACAAATTGCGCTGCAAAACTAGAATTGATTTAAAAAAAAAAGTGAATACTAGATAAACTGCAGAACTGGACCAAAAATATATGTCTCATTGCATTTTGATATATACCTACATAGGTATCATTTGTATGCTGAAGAATATCAGTGAACGAAAAATGTGACTTCCAAAAAACGTTTTTCTGATAATAAAATTCAAAAATATTAAAATCGTGGAAATATTATTTTATTAATGATTTAAGAAGCAAAAGAGAAAGATGATTATAAGAAACCCGATAGATTGTTTAAAAAGTATTATGACCACAATAAATTATTATTAAGGTTGAAAGCTAATATTAAATTTATGATTGACACGTGCCAATAATCCTTAATCAATCACAATTACCGGCGAAATTTAATAGACGATCCTTCTGAGAAAATGATAAAACATTTAAAACATCCCCCGTTAAAAATTCGATATTATTTTTATATCATGAAAATTGTATGCAAGGTTTATCAGGTAGATAGAAATTATAATATGGTAAAACTAATAAAATATGTTTTCTTTATTAGATAAAGTAATAATTATTTTTCGTTAAATTCAAGTTTTTATCAGTTGTTTGTATATGTATATTATATATGTAATTATATTACATTATTAAATACGTGCAAACATTGAATACTGTTATGAATACAACTTCCATTTTGCTATATCATTCCGAATTCACTTTTAAGGTGTTAATTGGCATTTCATGGTAAAAGGGCCATTATATTTAAATAGTAAAAGAACAATTTGTTGAACTATTTTCCCGATTTTGTGGAAATAGTACTAAACACTCCATTTTTTTAACGTTTCCAAACGTGAAACTTCTGAAAGAAGGAAATGCAACAAGTGTTCCGCTGTACGTATTTATATATAATTGTATTCAAAATCAGTAATATACAATTTAAGTATTGAGAAAGTGAAAAAAAAAACAGGTCACGTCAATAATCTTAATGTTTGGGTTTTTTAAGTCAAGTTGTTTGACTATCATAGAGAATGGGAAATACATACACAACTTTTTTAAATTCTAGATGAACGTATATAAATGATGAGCAATTCAACTACTCCAAGTCTCATACGTCTGTCGTAATCCTCTCCAAAGAGTAGATATTGAAAGAATGATAGAATAGCTCATAAAAAAACTATTAAGGTTTATTTGGAGTCTGTATGCGTTATCCACTATTGGAAAAAAAAATGGTTTTAAAACAAAGTTTTTATTTTTCAAAATAAGCCATTTTTCTTGCGTCTCTAGTGTAATAAATATAATGGTGTTTATTCAACAGTCCCTAAACTAAAACGTGGCTTAATTTTGCTCGACATTTCGCAGAGCTTTTTATTCATGGACAGCACGTTTGAGCCATTAGAAGGCGGAGCGAGCTAAAAATTCGGATATGTGAATTTAATAACTGGGTGTAGTAGTTATGGCGCATACATGTAGTTAAAAGTGTGTCGCTTTTTATATCTTCCGTTTTGATAAATGGGACAGTCGGTGAGAGTATCTTGAAAAAATGCATGGCGATAAATTAATATTCCGACCATTTCAGCGCGGTTTTTACATTTTAATCGCACGAATGAAATATGATTTATCATGACCGTCGGATACAATATTTTAATATTCATTTTCAATTGGATAAAAGCTTTTATTGCCAACTGAAGTGTGTTATGACGAGTATCCCGCACTAAACCTCTGCAAACGTTTTAAAGGGATGTAAACATTTATTTTAGTTTAGTAAAAAAAACAAACATGAACCATTATTTAAAATGCTCGTTCACTTATCATTTGAGTATACTAGTGTACGAACTATTTTGCATAGTTGATGATAGTCTTACAATACATAAAACAATTAAGAATATACAATATTTTTTGCGATAGAAAATTAATAGCTCATAATGTAATGAACTCAAAAGTCAATTCGCACACATAATAAAATATTAACAATTGAAAAATTTGCAAGAAAATCGTCGGAAATTTTTTATTTTTGTTATTTTCTGAGATGATAAAAAACCACAATTGCAGAAAACTTTATGTAAAAATCAATTGAAAAGTTTGATTTTTGTACACGTGTTTTAAATTATTAAATGACATATTTGAGCACGAAAATATATTTTCAAAAAACGATTTTAATCTAACGATTGTGAGCACAACACAAATACATTCGAAGGCTTAGCAAACTTCCCAAAAATACATTAAATATCAGCTTTTGCACGTCGCAACACAAAAACTGTTAATTTTTATCTGTACTAGTATTGTAGTCTACGGGTCGGTTAACTTTTGAGGCTAACTATGGGATCAAAAAGTACTATCATTCGAGAATAACTTATTGTTAAATAATGTATACGGTTAACAAACAGGCAATTATTCATGAATATTTTTTATTTTAAATAATAAAAACACATTTTTTTAGTAATAACTGATCAGTTGATAATGCTCGCGATGAGCGAAACCGGTCCTGATCAAAAAATATATTGTGGAAATAAGTACTAAAAAAATGTGTTTTTATTATTTAAAATATAATGCCTTTCCATCAAGAAGTGACAGTTAACACCTTAAAAGTAATATTTTTTATTGTAGCCCCCTCAGTCAAAAATTTTGTCCATGCCCGTTACTTAACAGTTACTTCGATTTATATTATATTCCTAATTCAAATTCACGAACGTTCCCCAGCGCTGTATTGCATGGTATATCTTCATTATACAAATAGGATCCGTTTCTAGATCACTACAAATCACAATAGAACGATTGACATATGCTTAAATAAGTTTCTCAATCCTAGTTTTTTAGACGAGAAAGCGAATGTTTATAAATGCAAAAAATACAATACATATTATACATTCCTGAAAACGAAATCATTAAATCATTAATCCCTGTTAGTAAAATGATGCATACAATTGATTTAATATATACAGACCTGGAAGTAAGGAGTATGTTTCGTTGATGCTGGAACCTTAACTGAATAGTACTGCTCGAGGAATTTCGGAACGTGGTCGTTTACGTCAGTCACATCGATTAAGACCCTCGTCGTGGAAGAGAGAATTCCGTCAGAGACTTGTATTTCCAGCGCGTGCTGGGCTTGACTCTCTCGATCCAGGCGTCGTCCAGATGTTGAAATGACACCTGTGCAAAAATAAGAAAACATCATTATCAATACACTACGATTGATATTAATTTTTAAAAAGGAATAACAAACATTTAATCTTATTTATTTCACTATATCCGCTCCCTATTTGGAACAATTCAGCGTAATGAGTTAAACGAGACCGGTTGAAAAGCAAAATCATTTAACCTACAAAAGGTTAATTTTACAATTCAGTGCGGTCGAATTTTGAAAGGTACTAACAAACTTTCTGTGTGATTTTTTTTCCGTTTTTTGGTGAAGTTTATTCGTTTCTCATGCAAGACATGTGGTTCAATTTATAATGAAAACTTATAAATCTTACTTTTAAGGTGTTAACTGTCACTTCTTGATGGAAAGGCATGATATTTTAAATAATAAAAACACATTTTTTAGTACTTATTTCCACAATATATTTTTTGATCAGGACCGGTTTCGCTCATCGCGAGCATTATCAACTGATGATGTGACTGATGACTGATGATCAGTTGATAATGCTCGCGATGAGCGAAACCGGTCCTGATCAAAAAAATATATTATGGAAATAAGTACTAAAAAATGTGTTTTTATTATTTAAAAAAAAAAAAAAAAAAATTATAAATCTTAACCAATATAAATGAATTTTAAATTGTTGAATTATTGATATTAATTATATTTATTGACTAACTGGCTTCTTGAATAAACACGATTCCGGGAATATCGTTAAACGATTCCATATCACATATCTACGGGTTGATTATTGTACACGCAAAAAATTCGATTTATTGAAATCCATTTTCGAAAATACGTCATACATTTGGTCGCGTGAGATATAAAGTATACACATAGTTCAAATCTTGTTCAATTTACTACAGGTAATAATAACGATTGTAATATACACGCACATAATAAGTCATGGAGTTTATATCTGAATGCTAAATAAAATAAAAAATTTGGATATGTGTTAAACAGAGAAAAACACGTTAAACCCATTTCAATCTACCAGACATAACATCCTTAGTAGATTGAATAAACAATGATCTCACATCAACCACATGTGTAAAGAACTGTAAGCCGTGGCATGTTCAGACTTGTAACATTATTTTCATTCAATGTTTTTTCGGCGGCAAATTTTGAATAATCAAAAGGAGATAAGAAAACTTTTAGCGCTGAATTTAATTTGCCGACTGAAACATAGATGGTACCACACAATTTTACATTCGCACATTAACAATAGTAACACGCTTTCGAATTGAATAAAATGATTTACAACTGTTGGATGGGGTGAAAACGGAAAATAAATCAAGCAAAAATTTATTGAATTGTATGGGCGATGTAACGTAAAATTTCTCTTTTAACGAATAAATAATTCAGTTGAAATTTAATTAAGTATTTTTCGTTTCGTGCGTATAATTTTATAGAAATCAATTAATAATTATAATTTTTTTATATAGTTTGAAAACTTTAATGAAGAACTGATAACGGCGCAATATAAAAATATATAAATCATACTATACATGTTTACAAAGTTAGTTTCACTAAGATTCAATATATATACGACGCCATTTTGGTGTTACATTTCCAGTACTACAAAAATAATGTAAGAAGATTGGTCGTTAGTCGTCATTAGAATGTACTCTAAAATATTGCTTGATACAACAGCAACAAAAAATGATGTACGAGCGTGGAAGTAATAAAAAAATTTAGATTTGAAAGAATGTGTTTTGTGAATTTATGAATAGTTTCATAAATTCACTTCCGTTTCAGTGAAAAATAACATAAAAATATTTTTTTGTAAAGAGTTCTTCAAATGGCGTACGGTTATTTAAAAATCTTAGTTTTATATTTATGGTAAATAGACTTTGCGTTATTATAGGTAGGCGGCTTGTTAGAGGCTTTGTTATCTCGTATTTTGCAGTTATAAGTTGAACGGATTGGAAGCATATTGTGCGTAAATAAATTTGGTTTTTCGTCATCCATTTTCATTTAGGAACTTCCACTGAACGAAAAAAGAAAACCGATCTCTTGCGAAGGAAAGAATCGCTCCGTAGAAAAAAAGAAGTAATAACATATGAGATACAAAAATATGTGCTCGTAAATATAATGCGACGGCTTTCAAAATACGTTCAAAAGCCAATTCATCTGCTCCTTTTTTTGGGATATTATTTTCAGAGAAACATTTACGGTTTATTATTACTTGTTACATTATAAATTTTACAACCAAGAACCTATATAGGAGGCAAATTATTTTATTACGTCGAGAAATATATTATACAAATTGTTGATCGCAATATCGGTAGTCTAACATTGACAATTTCTATCGTAGTTTTTTTTTTATTTATTAGCAAGAACTCTAAATCTTATGATGTAACTCTTTGTTATGATAGAAATAATTCATTTTCATTTGTCATTCGAAAATAGTTCTTTAAGCAAAAATAATTTAAGAGACAAATACTTTTACAGAATATGCCTTTTACGAGATGTCACTGTATAAGCATCGATATGCTAATTGAAAGACAAATTAAATTTTCGATTACGCTGAGAAATGAGATGAAAAGTAAACATCATATTCCTAAAAATTGAGATTTGCTTAAATCAGAACGGCTAATTTGAACGAATAAATTTCATATATAATACTATGAAATAAAAACTTTAATAGTTTCATTATAGCACTTTAACATGTAAACACTTTATCTTTAATATGTTTGTGCATCAAATATTTCATTTTCATAAAAAATTTAGACGCGATAGGTGAATACGTTAAATTGATGAAGTGACAAAATTTTGAACGCATGCACATATAAAATATTAGGTGTAGTAAAAAGTCCTGACGTTTTTTTTAATGAAACTCAGTGGTTTTTTAGTATTTTTTTTTATTTTTATTTATAAAAAGTAATCTCCCTGTCTATCTATAACCTTCTGCTACCTATAAAACAAGTCTAAAATCCATTTAGTAAAAAACTCTACTGATTTGGAATTAAAATAGTCGGAAATAGCGTTTTTCACGTCATTTTTTGTTTGAAACTTTTTATCCCTAAAAGTTTTTTTATATTAAACGGAATAAATGGTAATCCGATTGTGCTCGATCTGGTAAATAAGGTGGATGCAATAAAATTTTCCCACCCAACTCCTGGATTTTTTCCCAGGTCATATTCGCCACATGCGGTCGCGCGTTTTCGTTTTGCAGTTTATCGTTGCGTCCATTCATCCTGCCCGGCTTCTTTCTTGTCAAAGCTGCACTTATTTGTTTAATTGGTCACAGTATACTTGTGCCGTCATAGTTTCCCCATATTTTAACACTTCATAATGAATCTTTGAAATCCCTCCAAACACAAAGTAAGAATTTTTTTGGGTGTAAACCAGTTCGAGGGGGTCGGAATTGGTTGTTGTCGACGATTTAGATATTGTTTTATCTTCGATGTATTCGTATATAACACCCACTTTTAATCTCCGATAATCAGGCTTGGAAAAAATGGTCGTAAAGTGTGTTTTTTTGCAGCAATTGGCACACGCTTAGTCGCCGAGCCTTGTTCCGATCGCTCAACGCGTGTGGAACATTAACCAAACGTGGAAACCAAATTCGTACTTTTCGAATTTTTCCCAGCCTTTTCCGGTACTTCTGTGTTATGGGCCATTTAGTACCGAACCGACTATATTGGACAATTCCTTTTTTGTTAGCATAGGATTTTTTTCGATTTCAGCTTTCAGGGCGACTTCATCCAATGTATGAGGTCGTCCACTTCGAGGGTTATTTTCAATGCTTAAATTGCCAAATTTTAATTTTGTGTAACAACTCTGACATTTTCGAACCTTTAACACGTCTCTATAAACGTCGCAAATGTCTTTAGTGGCGACGACTGCACTGTTCTGGGCGTAATAATGAAAAAGCATGCAACCGCGCAGATATTCTTATGAAGGGCAAAGGTCGGTCATTCTGTTTGAGGCGAACGAACCTTTTTTTTCTATAAGGAACGTAACTTGAGATGTCAAACACGAAAAAAAGTATTATGACATGTTATTTAACCAAAGGCGCGAAGCCGACCGATTTTAAGACACACGTTTGAAAAAAACGTCAGGACTTTTTACTACACCTAATAGATACGAACTTTTCTCTTCACAAATTTAACACTCAAATCAGAGTTTTTTCAACCCATTACTTACATATAATATTAAATGTTGCTTAGAAAACTAAATCTATTTTATGTTTCAAGATCACCGGATAAAAAAAAACTTAAAGGATGAAGAGAATTATGTATTTATATTAATTATTATTATAACGTGTGCAAAGGAACTGACTGGCTAGAATTAATAAAGATTTACATCAGTGTTAGTCAACCTTTTTATAACTATCGCCTACTTTTGTGTATCTGTAGAAGTAAAATTTTCTAACCGCAAATTGATTCAACGGTAATTGTGATTTATATAGTATGGAAGCAGCTTTTCTAAATGCTTTTAAAGCCTCTACCACCCACCACGAAAGCTGGAGCGCCCACTATCGGGCGATACGGACCAGATTGACTACCCCTGGTTTACATAATATACATATTAAAAAAATGTGAGTATTCGTTTAAAGGCTAAAATTATTTACAGAGCATATAACGAAACGTAATTTAAATATTACTTTTCATTGGTTTTGTTTTATTATTCTTATTCAAGGGAGAAAAATATTTTGCTTTGAAATGAAATGAAAGATAGTCAAAGCGATCATATCAGTTTAATTAAATACGCAAATAAATGTGTAAATCTTTATTATTAAATTTTTTTTAGTTGGCCAATTGAAGCTATTATAAAATTCTTACATATTTAGAACGTAAGTAAATTGATTAGAAAGTATGTTTTGTATAATTAATCGAACCAAACTGATAAGTAATAGCCAAGATACTTAATAATATTTTTTAAAATTGATAAGTACCCAACACAATTAAGTAAATGAAAGGGTCATCTCAAATACAATAAAAGTATAATACTCAAAGGATTTCACAGGATCACATCGTATTAAAACTGCCTTTAATTTTCTTTTCCGCAAACACGTCAGGTCGTAAAATTGTTAAGGGTGGCTTATGTGGCAGAATCCTGTACGATAGGAGAGCCGGGGTTTGAACATCTAGTATGGAAGCATTTAGTCAGGTTTTATTGATTCCGGAATCTTTGGGGTGATTGATGTGTTTTCATCGGAAGAAGGAGAGAATGTCGACAGGTGTAATCGGCGAATAACAAACGAGAAGTGAAAAATATGATAACAGATAGGTTGTTTTCTAGTGAAGATAAAGATGAAATCTCACCAGAAGATCGTTTATCTGTCTTCAGAGCAGTCAATAAGTTCAATAAATAAATGCTTTTTGCAGACCGGACACTTAGGGCAAAGCTTGCTCTTTGTTACAATAATTCGTAATAAAATTTATAAAAAACATTTTTATAGTGGTCCTGATAAAATACCCTAAAATTATGGACTCTATTTGATAATAAAAAAAAGTAGAAGAAAAATTCGACGCCACATTACTCTGTCAAAAACATATTGTTTTTTTCGGGAAAATAATGTTTTTTTTTAACATATTTTGTGTACGAAAAGATATTTATCAATAATTTTATTATATGAATATTTCAGCTACAACAAAAATAATATGTGATTCGCGAGGTGTAGTTTTTTGCAATATTTATCTGCTCTAGGTATCACATTTAATGAAAAAGGAATATAATCAAAAATAACACTGACGCAAGTCAATTCTAATTTCGCAAAAACAAAATACAGAAATTTAAGTTTACGCCATGATTCGGAAAATTTACTTTCTTTTTACTAATATCATGTACTCAGTGTTTCCTTTACTACGCTGTCACAAAAAACAAGTCGCTTTTTCGCAAAATAATAATGTAACCGATACAATGGACAATTGGATATTTTTTACAGCAATATTTATAGTAGAACGTTTATTACCTTTTCATTAATAAACCATGCAAGCAAGACGTATTTGCTAGTTGTTTTATTTAAAGTACATGAAATAACACGACAAAGAGCAGTCAACTCTTCTTTGGTTTTAATTTAAAGAGGTTTGATCTCGAATCAATGAAAAATTTCGCTTGAGGCACATTCTATCTAGCGATACGCTGAACATAAATTCGTTTAGTATTATTCTATTTTGAAAAATTCAAAACAGTTCTGCGACTTTATTCGAAGATATTTTACAAACTTAATGTATGTTAATACTGGCATTAGTATGTTTTCGTGCCTACTATATGTTTCCTTGTTTACTATGAATTTTTGCGTTGATAAGACTGTTTTATGTTTATTTTATATAATTTACTAAAAACTCTTTTTGTATGAAGATCGGTATATAAAAGTTAAGAGAATGTCAAAAATATAAACGTAACCAAACCAACCCAAAATATTGATGCTCTGCCAAGTAAAACCACTTCATTTATAATAAAAGTTTATGTATACATTCAATATTAACAGACACAAAACGTTGAAAAGTTGTCTATGATGTGATGCTCTAATGAGAATATGTCCTACAAAAGAACTTGAGAATATATTATATGTTTATAGAATAAACTTCCAATAACATTTACTTAAAGTATTAAAGGAATTTTCACTCAAGGTGTTGTAGTTTCAAAATATTATACAAATATAGTTATATATACTCATTAAATTTTTTTTAATAATATTATAACTTGAGATATTCGTGGTAACTTTAAGTAAATAATAGATTCTTTGTGGATATTATTGAAAATTTATAAACAATAAAAATTAGTTTCTTAGAAAATAACAAAACAAAGCAGACTGCAGCCTAATTTATAATTTAAAACTAAATTCAAATAAAAGTCAAATGTGATGTAGAGCATTCGAATAAAATATATACTATTTTTTGATATTCACGGTAATTGTTTCTTTCTTTCCGCTTATTTTAAAAAAATAATTGCATTTTGATAATAACACCTAATGTAGGCCAACTATATTGTAGTTTTACGCAAGTAAAACCTGAAAGCATATTATTTGAATCAAAATTATATTTTGTATTAAATAAAAAGTCTCATCGTTAACACTAATAACTATTAGAGTACCAAAAATTTCATTGGAATAATATTGAGCTTTCTTCGAGAGATATGAATATTTAAAGAGTATAAAGCATTTGAGAAAATGAATATTTCAAATTAAGCTTTTTGAAATACATAATAAAATATAATGCAGGCGAAGTAAAGTCTTGAAAGTTAATTGAACTATTATACATATAAGAAAATGAAAAACAGTATGGTTGCGAAAAATCGTTGATTAAATTTCCCCACCTCGAAAAAGTATATAACACACGATTACTCATTCGTTATCAAATCGAAATTATTTTTTCGATACTTATTCTTCTGATAATCGATTTAATATTTAATAAATCCACAAGGAAAGATCATACGTTCGTATGTGATTACATCTTTATCAAGAATATGAAAGTACTAATCGGCTTATAAAGACGTTTGAAATATTGACGTTAGATACCGTTAAGGATACATGAGTAAAATCTTACCAAAAATAATATACGACGATACTAGATTTGATTTCCGAGGCAGTTCAAGACTCAAGGCAGAGTCAACTGAATTATTGATACTTGATACAGCTACAATTCGTATTGAATCATTCAGG
Source organism: Himalopsyche japonica (assembly GCA_028555115.1). Taxonomy (NCBI): domain Eukaryota; kingdom Metazoa; phylum Arthropoda; class Insecta; order Trichoptera; family Rhyacophilidae; genus Himalopsyche; species Himalopsyche japonica. The sequence goes on from JAHFWJ010000015.1 coordinate 3,694,556, forward strand.
TGATTTCACGAAGAGAAGTTAACTTGGAGTCGTTACTTAATGTTATACTGTAGACAGAAACAGAGATGTCAGAAATATGCCATGTATAACCAGTGTAAAAAAGTGATTTTTTACGTGCGAATGAATTTCTTGTCAATCTCTCTCTATAGTATAGAGTCTATACTGATACCATCTACAGATTTATCATAATATACTTTTACTTTTGACGCTTGAATCGAGCGAACAATTTAAAAAAGCAATGAATATGTCATAATTTCCGAAATCAATTAAGAATGCTTAATGGAACTGCATTTTCAAATTTGATTTTTTTTAATTTTTTACAATTACACATGTTGTGACTCTCACTACAATTGTTTCGCCTCTGGACATCTTCCGGCATTCTACTACACGGTTACAAAGGGTAAGACAAACAAAGAGTAGTTTTTATCGCTTTTATACGGGTGGTGAGTGACAAAACATGTGGAAATATACACAGCTTCAACAATTTTAATTTGAAGACATTTCTTTTTATAAAAATAAAGGATGTACGTGGTTAGTTATTAAACAAATTAGTTATTATGTTAATTATTCTGATTTTTTCGAGTGAAGAAAAACTTTAATTTTTCAAATATTAAAGAACGGGACGCAATATCCATGTCTTTAAGAGAATATTATATTTATAGATTAATAAATCAGTATTATTTTTTCGAAAAAGTCTTTTGCCAAATTTAGATTGACCAATTATGAAAAAATCGATATTCAAAATTAAAAATCACAAGAAGGGTCATTTTATTAAAGTATATTTTTCCGAAATCTAAAAATTTTCTTAACATGAAGGTCTAAAATTGTTTACCAAAAATATACGTCGCCAATCGCTTGAGGCGTCTTGAAAAACTTTACAATGTTCCAGAAGCGAGGCTTTTACGGTTTCTAGGAGGGTAGATAAATAAAGTCAACGGATATACGCTTTGTGAATGAAGTCCTCCAGGAGTAAGTCGGATTAGTGTAACAATTCTCAAAAGAAAGAAAGAATACGGGAAGAGAGTGAATGATTTGATCGATTGAAATTGTTTACTGACGAATGAAAAAAAAAATGTTATTTATAAACCTAGGATAATAATCCAAAATAATTCACCTTAAATGGTATTTAACAAACTACGCAATTCACAAATAGATTTATAAATGTATTTTGTGATAATTCACACAGATAAAATACAAAAAAACGTGTTTGAAATCAATTTGTGGCAATCCATAATTGGCGTAGACCCGTAGGAGCTACGCACTTTGTAAAGCGTAGCACGAGCTTGATGGTCGGAGATAAGATGAAATCTGTCTTAGCTTTTAGGATTTTCCGGAGAGATAATGCGGCAAGTATTCAGAACGCGTATTTTTTGTATGCTCCAAAACAGTATATCGTTTTCGAAGAGTCAATAAGTGCAAACAATGTTTCCTTTTCATTAACCTATATACATACCAGATGTGATGTAATATATTTCTAGAAAATAATTATTAGTGAAAATGTAACAATGTTTTTTAAAATTGAATAAAAATTCTTAAAAATTAATCCGCATTCCAATTCACATCTCGAATCGTTATTATAAATGATGAACCAACGTGTTGTTTTACAATTAAGTCGTAAACAAAAGACACTTTTTTATTAATTGATATCGATAGTATAGTTTGTAATTGGGAGCTTGAGTAAGCAATCAGAATTTCAATTCAGCCATTTATGAAGAAAAATTTTAAGTTCCAATTGTTAAAAAGAATCTAATCAAAATATCAACCATGAATAATTGCCAATTGACTGTTTTTTTTATTAATGTTTGTCATTAAATAATTGGTGTCGTTTAAGAAAGACTATCTAACTGGAAATCTCTATTTATATGCAAAGTAGGGAGAATTTATTTTCGGACAAGAATATAAACGTAGCTTGTTAGCTTTGATCGCCTTGGGAAATATAATTTAACGTCATCTATTGGGTAAAATTTTTTATAAATGTCAAGATCGTAGAACAAATTATCTTAAGTAAAGAGCAGGGAAAAACAAGGAAATATATTGCTTTAGAAGCTTTCATATAACAGAATTAAAAGGCGCCACTCAGAACCATTACAGCAGTAAAACTCGACGATAATTGGTGCTAATGATTCATTTTACGAAAAAGTTTTTTCTCGGCGACTTGGGGGCATTCCGTCTCTTTGACGCGGCCTGTAAAACAGAGGGATAATAGCTTCTATAATCCGCAATAATAGCTTAATTGAAAGGCCGTTATACCAAACTAACCTAACTGTTATAATCTGCCAGCCAGAATGTGAAATCGATGGATGATTTAAGCTGCCAGACGACACTTGGGATAGCAGTTGGCCGTGTTTTGCCACATTATCTAACACAACACACTTGGTAGTATAATTAAAAATGATCTTTTGTAACTATTAACAGCTGATTCGCATCAAGTGCGTAATTGCTATAGAGACACACAAATTGAATACTAGATAACTATCAAACATTGCAGAAAAGATTGTATAGACATGTTGTATAAATAACACAACAAATTGTTCACTTTTTCTGTGAACATATTCAATTTTATAAAAAGAAAAATACATTGAAATAAAAAAAGAACCAAAAATTTGTATCTAGTAGTTTTAAGAGATCCGCAGTTCACTTATGACGCTAAGTTTATCAATTTAATATCGAATAAGTTATTGCATGTTTTTTATTATTTTTAAATCAAATCATAAAAAACAGTATTGAGGGTATCCTGATGTGTAGACGAATATTGTATGTTGTAGGATATGGTTTTTTTTTTATAGTACTAAAGCACAATCCGACGTTCCTTTGCAACGTGGCTTCCCTGCGCTTACGTCATCAATAATTTTAAAAATGGGTAAAACTTTTATCGACTAGAGTGAAGTGATACAGAATGATTTTATTTAGAAATATTTTTAATACAATGGTTAACATCTTAGTAGTCAGTAGGACATATATCGTATGAATTATAATTTGCTCAAAGAAGTATGAGTTACATCGAATATATCGGTGTTATTATTGACACGTATTTCGATATTATTAAAAGCGACTTCTGACTTTATTAAATTGAAAAATATGTAAAACCACGAAATATTTCTGAATTGGCTCACACGTTATAGTGACCTGTTTTTAAACTGAATTATTATAACCATTATTGTGACATTAAATAGAAACAAGTTCTCAGCGTTGTTGCCAATTAATAAATGAATTTCGTATATCATATTTTGAATGTCAATACAAAAAATAATAATATTTTATATGTAACAAATATGGCAAAACCTCTGGGCTTATGTCGGGGTCTGTTGGAGAGATTAAAGGCAAACCTTTTATGAATCGGTATAATTAATGAAAGAGGAAAGTTTAATTAACGACCGGATTTCGTAGTGGCAACTGTTCACATTAAACTACCATATCCCTTGAATTATTACTGCGATACATGAGAAAATTAGCTACAAAATCACAGCTGATTCCTACAAAATTAAACTAATTTAATATTATAAATAAATAATTCAAACGGAACTTAAACAAGTTCTCAAATAAACTATATAACAAGTTAAATAATGACGACTCGACACAATTATTCATAGTAAAAATAAAGAATATACTTCGCAGACAATTTTGGCGTAATATTATTATGGCAACTTGAAAAGCCCGTAAATTTTGAAAAGCAATAAAAAACAATTTACATAAAACCGGCACGCAACTTAGATCGAAACTTTTGCTATAAAATTAAATGCCATCAAATTCTTTTCACATATATACATATTATGTTGTTTTATTAATGGTTAATACAAAAATAAATGTCCTGCGTTGTTGAGCAAAGATTAATAAATTTTAAGTTTACGTATTCCAGTTATTAAATTATTTATAAATAATAATTTTATTAATATAGGGAAAATTTTTATATAAAATATATATGCAAATAAATCTAAGCTTACAAAAAAAGGAATCGTACAGATAACAACTATATTAATACGTTGTTTTATTTTCATCATATAATTTTTTTTTAATATTCGGACATATAACGTAATTTTTTTGTGTTTATAAAATTCAATTTTCAATGGAGGTAGAATAAAGCAATAGCTTCCAAAAGAGTTGTAACACAGATTACTGTGTTGTTGTAGGGTTGAGACGAAATCTAATTATTGATATTCAAATAACTAAGTCGACCTTCGAAGAACTTAATTCAATTAGAGTTTTCCCCTATTCACATCTTTAAACACTCAACATGAAATTCAAATCTGCACAGCATCATACATCAACAGATTATTCATAACTATGTGAACAGAAGATCTTAAAAACCGTTTAATCCTTATTGAAAAATATAATTCTGTCAAATAGTATATTAGGTTACTTTGATATCTTCTAAAGTTTCCCATCACTCGTCTAATTCTATATTCTATACATTTTAACTAATAATCATCGTAATACGTCAAACGATCCACTGTATAATATATAAGTAAAGTTTCCCATACTTCAAAGGTAAATAGAACTTATCAATGACCGTTGAACTTCGAACTGAAATATATAACCGGATATAGTTTGATTGTATTGTTGGGATTAAACGGTAATTGAAAGTTTCACGTTAACCCTGTTACTCAATCCCCACAGGTGACAAATTTTCCACGAAAGTGAGGCAAATTTGAATTCGCCATATTTTGGGTCGCACAGTCAAACGAAACAAAACTTTACGTAACGCCCGCCCTACTATTTATTCCCTGTTGTGCATAAAAAACGAAAATACTCGACAGGGATTGATTAAACGATGTTCAAAAAAAAATTTGGTACACATGTAGCAATTTGAAAAATTAACAGTAAAATGTTAATTTATTGACCACAACCCGAAGCCCAACATAGGTCACTTCAAAAACTCCTTCGTTATTTTCACCCAGAATTAAAACGAACCGCGAACGAAGCATATTTTTATTATCATTGTGTCATTAAAGCTGATTATCGGACCTTTTCACGGTTTCGGTAAAAATAAAGTCAACTTAGAGTTAATAATGATATGTTAAATAATTGTTTTGGCAATGTTTTCCACATATGCTTGACAATGACAACAGAGTTGTCATACATAGCACGGTGTATTTCTGTTTTTCCAATTTATTGCCTATCTTACCTTGCCTAACTGGGACATTTTCAGTTATAACAAAGAGATATTATAGTAGTATTAGTAAAGTCAAATCATTTCGTCCAAATTGAAAAAGGACGTTAAGCTCGAGTTGATACATGTTATGAGTACTTAGTATGGGAATATTATATCCGATAAAAACATCTATGGTATAATTGAGGTATAGTCACGATCAAGAATGGCAAGAAAATTAACCTCTCGATAAAATAAGTTGTGTAGTTTTTAACGGTGGTAATAATCATATATTAATCAAAAGAAAAATTCAAAATCCGATATAATAAGTATTAAAAAAACAAAAAAATGATAAAATCAATAGAAATCTAGTTATGCTTATTCAATAGAATACATTATGATCTTGGCTTATCGCTAAATGATTGAGATTGCTAGGAACTTTGTAAGTCCCAGGGGGTCTACGGGCAATTACGCCTGACTTCCCAAATCTCCAAGGCAAAAAGAAATCTAACCGATAGAGTTCGACGGGTATACAAAATGAAATGAAATCATTCCATTATCTTACCCCTCATTATTCGATACTGCCACAGTACATAATAAAAAAGTGAATACTTATTCACAATAAATGTTTTCATTTCGCCCTTGACATTCTGCAATATATATAAACATAGATAAAACACTTCACTCATAGCATTTTAACCTTAGCATAAGTATACAATTCATAACTATTTACAAATAAATGTATATATTTCGCAGAGTTAAAAGCTACTGGGTTATTTATGCTATAATACAAATGTTTGAATTTGTATACGCTATACTAAAATGTTACACTTAGTGTACGCACGTATATCTTGACATTGATTAAGTACTTGTCAGAGGTTTTGAAAAGAGTTAAAGTTAAAACCACCGAAATAAATGTCACGAATATAAGAGAAATTTCGAGTTTCTTACCTGTAGTAGAATTTATGCTAAACAATCCACCCGGATCCCCAGAAAGTATCCTGAAGGTTGTGTGCGATGGGATGTTCGTTCTGATATCGCAGTCTTCGGCCTGTAGTTGAATAATCGGACGTCCTCCGGGAGAGTTTTCTGCAACTTTTCCTTTGTAGATGCTCTCAACAGTGATGGGAACGCAGTCGTTTTCATCTTCTACAACGACATATACCTAAAAACAGAAATAATGATAGTGTATAAAAAAGTGTCAACTAATGCTTCTCCAGTAAATATTTTTCAAACCGTTTTGTGACAATCCATTACAATTTAAATTTAATGTTAACCACATAAGTAACTATAAGTTACCTCTGGAATCAAATACGCAATATTCTATGCCGGAAGGAAGTGGTTAACTGTCGAAGGGTTTTAGTGTTACTAAGTCCATTCACCGTGTAATATAGGGTAGAGAAGTTGTGCTTCCTGTATGCGTAAGTGAACATCGAGATACATTATGCATTCTCTTGTTGTTGAGACTACATATTATGAAAGCATACTCATAAGTACATACATAATATGAATAGTTTAAGAAGGAAACTATGGAAAGGTAGTTTTCCGGCTCAGATATTTTACTACTCCAACGTGTTTACGCAAAATCTAATAATATTGCCGCAATATATACATAACAAATATCTATAAGTTGATATAGAAAGAAGTTATTATCTGAAGAACTTTTGATTTTATCTGTGAGTAAACGATTTTTTAAAATTTTCTTTAATTTATCGCTGAGAAAATATTAAGAACCCTAGAAATACTAAGCATATTTACTTTAAGACTACATTTGAAGAGCAAGCTTTAGATGTCTTACTCTCAGACGGAGATTAATTTTTTTTGAGTATTTAGCGATGAAACATATTTATTTGACTAACTGGTTTTGAATGGAAAATGATATTTATAGTTTAAATGTGTCTACGTCAAATATTGTAATTCCAATATATCAATAACTGAGCGGAAAAAATATAGAAATTGGAAATTTGTATTCTCAAAAACAATGTCGTTTAAATTCTATCGTTATGAAAATTTCTTCGAACGAATAACCAAGATAAGGCGAAAGATCAATAGTCAAAAGTAATACAATAACTCCGCCATATTGCGGCTCTTTTTGTACGTTTTCAATAAATATTTTAATACCTTCCCCGACGTGAATGATGAGTCGGTATCACGTGGCAAAAGAAACAAAAGACAAGAGAGGTCCTCGCCGACTCCTCAGAGACCGTAAGATATCCCGAAGCAATTTAAAGAGCATTCAACGAAAATAAAAGGGGGAGCGGAATATCTTCAGGGACCTCATATTGTTTGTCAAGTCTCAGATATAAAAAGAAACGTCTTCGATATTTTCAATTCAAATACGTATCCAAATGAAAAAAAATGAAACTCATGCATGCCGTCTGAAATGAACAAGCACTGCACACGTAATAAATATTTTTCTTATCAAGTAACTGAGCAGGTGATAAATTTCGCCTTACTTCCAAATATTGCTTTTTTATTGCTCCATCTCCCTCCTCTCAACAATGAGAATAAAACGACAAATCGAGCAAAAATGTTGTATACAAATCGAATATTTCGTTTCAATTGAATATATGTAGGATATTATTTCTATCATAATCAATTTGACACAACACTTCTTATTGAAAAGGAAGCATGAAAATTTGTTCCACACCTTTGAAAACACACGATGTCAATAAATACGATTTTGAAAAGCTCTAACGACACCAGATAATATATCATTAGGTGTAGATATTTCGTGTTGAAACGACTTTGCGATATTCTCACAACCATGCAGCGGGTACGAGGATTTACGAGGCTACATTGAAACATAAATGAAGTAGTGAAGTTTAAGCATTATTTTTCATTTTTATAGCGCAGACTGACCATTGAAATATGGAAAATTGAATTGCAAATTGTATTTAGTATATCCATACTATAATCATTAAAAAAAAATTTTAAGTAAAAAAATATTTCAAATTAAAATATTACTTTAAGAAAGCATTGTTGAAACTTTGCACGATTCTACATGTTTCGTCACTAGCGACCCGGGTTTTAGTATCAATTTACGCAGCGACGATGACAAACTTGACAATGTTCATACATCCCATATGTCTCATAAAAGTATCGTGTAAAACAACAGGGAGTTACAGAAACAGTACAAGACATATCTTATTAAAAATTGCGGATGATTTTAAGCAGAAATAGAGAAAGAAATTCATTAGATTAAATCTGTAAAGATTGCGCTAATTGTTTAAAATACCCCGTGTAATTTTCAGAACACGGATACAAATTAGTATTGTGTCCAAGAACGGAATTTGTTAATTTATCATGACAACCTTCAACAACAGAATTGCCGCGTTAACTAAACACTTTTGTTTGGCGCGAAGAAAGTATGGCACTTATTAAGAATGAAAGTTTTAAAAGGCGGAAAAAAACTGCGGCGCCTCACCGGAACTTTGCCGGCATTCAATTTACTAGAGCAAAGAAACCACGCGAAAGCTCTGGGCCGCTAAGTAAAGCCATTCATTAGAAAATAGAAGCGAGATGTGTAGTTATATGTTGAGCTAGGTCGTGTTTGGCAACAATAATGCTAAAGATGGAAGATACACCTTTATTGCAACTGCTTCGGTGCCAAGCGAGTGTAAAACCATTTTTCAAAATGAAAAATGTTGTCTTGTGTTTCTGGTAACAGACATCACAATATAAGTAGATGTTACATTTAGGGTAATATCAGGACGAAAATATGTCACGTAATTTGATACATTCGGTTTAGTTCTACAAAATTATTTTTTCGAATATAGTTGATAGCTATTTTGGCTCACGCCACCGTTAGAACTATGCTTAAGTCGTCAATCGTCAGAACATTTGTTTATCTATATATAGCTGTGTAGAAAAGGTACACCATACATATTTTCTCCTGTTTTAACGACCTAGCTTGTTTCTTGCTCGCAATAAAACTAAAAATTGTAAATGAAACTAAAAAGGCGGCTGTATCAATAAGTTTAAATATGGCACAGAAATGGTTTATTGCAGAAACAAAGAAGCACCCCGCAGAGGGTTAAGCAATGATGATAGACATTTCTTTGTTAGTTAAGAATCCTTTGTGATAGTTGATGTCTATTGATTTCCAACTGTTCCAAAGCCGTCATCCTGCGACCCTTACTAAAAAGATGCAAACACTTGCACAGGCGCTGAGTTTGAATTTATATTATGTGATTTCTTTATAATTCAGCACTAATCGAACTACACGACTAATCTCGAAATAGCTATAAACTATATTTAAAAAAAAAATTTTAGAACTTAAATGCATTGCTATTTTTTTCACCGTGTAATAGTGGAGTTCTACCAAGTGAATGTCAAATCAATCAATTAGTTAAGAAACACTATTGCGTAATATTCTATAACGGATATTTTCAAAAAGAAATTTAATGCTGGCTTGAAAGCGTTATTTACAAAATGCAAAAAAAACAATGAAGTTGGTCAGTGTCCGTTCATGATACTTAAGTCTCAAATTTATTTATTATGTACTGTCAGTACAACTCCTTCCAAGCGATAAATATTGGAAACGTTTGAATTATTTTTACATTTTATGCTGAATGTCATTTTTGGAACTATTATCATGATAAATGATTTGCGGACTGTTTGTTTTATGCTACACTACAGTCCATGTTGATATTGTAATGTTAATAATATTAACACAACGGTAGTGCCATAACTTAGATGCAAGGTGTATAAGTATTTCCGGTGTGTGCGTTTGGATGTTTGATACAACTACGACGATGCGGCAGAATATTTAGCTCTTCTATTTATAAAGCGTTAACCCAATATTTACAGAGGCTTGCACTGTAAACTGGCGTACTCCTCGAAAGGGTGTTCGTAATTTGATGTGTATTATGTACTCCTAATGAATTAAGAATGAGTTCGAATCGATCCCGAGCGCAAAAAAGTAATAAATAATAGTGAGCATAGATTATTTTTATTATAATACAAGAATTCTTGTGAGATGGCGTTAGCTATACTGAACACTATTTCGTAAAAATAATCTATTGATAAACAACTGCGTAATTTAAATTATATAATTTAAATATGAATATCGATAAAAATGTAATTATTCAATAAAGCCTAAATAAATACTCTTCCAATTAATGGTAAAAAGAATCTTTATGGCTTAATTAGTTTATATTTGATGACGAAATAAACATCAACAGAAAATACCAATCTAAGTATTTGATTTCAAATAAACGCTAATGGTAGGATAGAATTACGGAAATAAAAGATAGCTTTATTTGTTGAAGCTTAATTTGATTTAACAGAATACGCACGCGCTTTATGGTAAAGAGGACTTGGTTTTTTTTTTTTAAGCAGCATTTAAAAAAAATCACCATAGCCTTAACATGTCTAAGTCACAAACACAGGCTAATTTTTCGCATAAAAGCTTTCGTAAATAATCGTTGTAAAAAAAGAATTGCTGTTTGAAACAGTTATCAAAGAAAAGCTTTTTGAATGGAAGGAAGTTAGCGGCGATATTTCAGAAAAAAACGCTAGCTTTTATTGTTCCCACTTAAGTAGATGTATCCGTCATTGCGTTGCATGTTTGGCGTAGGCAGCGTAGTGTCGTAGACTCACGTGCACGCATGCGGAGGAAAGCTTAAGTATTCAGGAACGGATTTATGATGAGCTGCGGCTACGGTCCGCTCGTTAGTTTTTATGGTTTCAGGCATTTCAACATGTCCTTTTATTCCACATGATTTAATGGATATTAATTCATAGCTCGACTGCGGAAGATAAAATGTGTGCAGCGTAAATTTATGGCGAACATATTAAAACAGAAACGATTTCAAAGTTTCATTTGTTTCACGTTACTGTATTGTAATGACTATAGCATTTATATGATTGTTTTATCAATGATGCCTCAATCAGAGTCTTCATCGAAGTTGTGAAAATCTTCGACTTTTCCCACCTTCATCATACCAATCAGATAACAATGACGAATAAAGTTGAATTGAATTATAAGTATAATATAATTATTTACATTAAAGTAGTAGTAGTAGTTGTTAGGAATATTATATTTTCGTTTGCCTATTTTCTTTTGCTACCCTAACCAGAAAGAGTCGGTCTTATAACTATAAATTGAATTGAGTTTTGTTTTGAATGTCTTTTAAAGTATGCTTTTAGACAGATTTTTAATTTATACTTTACTGGTAATTTGAACTTTTGCAAACTTTCTGACTTTACGACGCAAAAAATTTTCAAAAAATTCGCGATATAAAAATATTTTAATCCCAAAAAGTAACTATAATCGTAACTTCATATTAAATAAAAAGTTTCATATTCATCAAAAATTGTTGTAGAGTTACGTAGTGTACATTGTATATTCATCAAAAATTAACTGTACAATCAAACTATTTAAATAATTTAAACAATTTGCGAATGTGTACAACATTCGCATTTAACCATTTTCATTTAGTAACATAATACATATGGCGTATGTTTCGGTCTTTTATTAATACATTTAATCAATTTGTACATAGTTGTTGCGTATTCAATTCATAATATTTGTTTACTAGTCAATTAATAATTTGGATCAAAGGTCTTTTGTATCGTCATTTTACAAACAAATTAATAAGCACCGCCTTTAGAGATAGGAACCGTCGGAGAAACGATAAGTTTATAATAGTGATTTATTGATATAAATTTTCAGGTACAAGTACAATTTGAATCGAAAATCAAAACCAGACGAAAAGAGAATTACTAATTTGCAATTGGTGAATAGGGCGGGCGAGCCCATTCGTTTGTTGCCGCAAAGATAACAAATTGCTATTTGTAAAAGCAATTACTCGTGGTAATGATATTATTCAAAAAGCTGTGGAATTGAGTATCGTCAATCAAAGCTGATACAAAACAAGTCCCCGTATAATTTTATACCAAAATGGAAAATAGTGATTTTGTTAAACGGCTGTTTTTCTAATGTAAACAGAACTTAATCTGTGTACAAAACTGAGAGCATTCGATGTTTCGTCTATTAATTAAACAATTCGGTGCTTGATTTTATTTGAAGAGATGTAAATGAATAATTATTATTTAAGATCATTAAATCAAAACAAGCATTCCAAGAAAATATGTTTACACAAATTTAAAGAAATGAAGCAGAGCTGATAACAACAAAACGCTAATGAAGTATAAGAAAATTGAAAGAATATAAATAGATATTGAAAAAAAATGTTTTTTTTTGCATAAATTAGTCAATAAAAACAAGCACTGAAATATTGATGTATCAAACGAAATATAAACTCAATTTTTTTACTAACAAATTATAAATAATTAAAATTTTAAAAAAATATCAAAAAACTTATTTTACTTCCTACTCCGAGGTTATTTTGTATATATTATGACAACTTTTTTTTTTATTTCCTCGATACACCCAATCCTTTCTTAATGCTATACATCAATTCCAGAAAGTGACGCGTAAAAAAACTTGGTTTCATAGTATTCAAAAAACTGGTTCCAAAAGCAAAATAAATGTAAAAAAGTATCGAAAATATATTATATGAAAAATATTTTTTTTCCTTTCAATTCGCGGATTTTTTTTTTACATTTGAATATTATTTCTTTATTGATTATAAAAATAAAATGGGAACGAGATACAATTGTTTACATCCATAATTGTATACACACATAGGAGTTATTCGCTGCTCTCACTGTTATAATAGCGAATATAATCGTGACTGATGTTTTGAACGAACGTATTGAATTTTACTCGGATTCATTAGATAAAAAGCTGTTTTTCGTAAATTCTTGAAATGGGTCATTTTTTTTTTTTTGAGTCACCATTTCGTCTGTAATAAACAATTATGTATAATTAAAATCGTGCAAAAATAATCGCGTTAAATAGTGGTGTGTAAACAACAATCACAACGGAAATAAATGCATTTTTAAAAGTACCTTATTTTATCACAAAAAAAAAAAGAAGACACAGGGATTAATTGTAACAAAAAGAGTCATGTCTCGCCGGTCTTATGCTCATGTTTTTAAGTGGTTATACAAGAATAGTAATAATCTTGTATAACCACGCTTTTTTTGATCTATATCTAAATATTGAGCGGTATGATTTCTCTATTCATCTTTATGTAATTTAATATATTGACTGAGCGGACTTTTATCATTACCTATGAGACTTTTTAAGTTTATGAATAGTAGAAAGTACTTATAGCTGTATATTAAATAAAGATAAAACAAAACAATCAATTGAAAATTAAGCAATACAGTGACACGACATAAATTGAAAACAATAACTGGGTATTAAAGAAAATTATCGAGTGTACCGGTAATGTAATTTTATTATTTGGCGAAAGCGTTAAAAAAGAAACAAACAATAAGGAAATTTCGCAAGGGGGGAAAATGGGGCAAAAAAAAAAACATCGTCAAAATCCACTTGAGTCTGCGGAATAGTCAATTTCCGATGATCGGTTAAGACATAGAACGCCGAGATTGAATCTATAGAAGTGAATAAAGAAGGCGTTTAAGGTAAAAATCGGTGTGAACAACTCGCTTCTAAAACGAATTTTCAATGTTGTTTGTAAAGTGAACGAGCGAAATTGAGCATTTCAATTTCGATAACATAGGTAAAATTCACTCACCAAAATTTTATTATCATTTTTTCATCCACAGATTATATTGGAAAGAAAATATTTATTTTAATAAATGACAACAAATTTTACTTTCAGCTGATAACATTGACTTTTAATAAATTTACAGAAGACGAAAATATTTCGTGCGGAAAAAAGCTTGCTGTGTTGTCAATTGGCGACAGTATCAGATATGAAAAACCAAAACGTTACTATATGTCAAATAACAAATGACAAAGTATTTTGAAATGTTAAATAATAACGATTTAATAACTGTCGTTTTTGGCGGAAAGTTATATCATTTAAAAAAATAAATATGTGATAAGAGCCTTAGAAATATAAAATTTCAGAAAGATTAACCAATATTGTGTTTTCATAAACAAAGCTTGGAAAAGCGAAGAGACCACCCCAAGTACCCTTGTCTTTGGATGTTATTATGCATTAAACATCAAAGTATGAAAGAAGATTTGTTTGTATTAATGTAACAATGAAACCGTTTTCAGAGGAGAGATATAGTTATTTCATTTGTTTCATCAAATAAATTATTTTACATTCTGAAAATTGACGTAACAGGTTTTAGACGGTATTTAAAATGTCGATAAATAAATCACATATTGGGGACGTGATTCCTTTCACAGCCATATTCACATGGAAAAATTATACAAATAGGTGGAGAGTGGTTAACAAAAATTTTATGATTTGATAAAACTAATGCTTGCCAGTTACAAACTGAGAACTGTATTGATTTTTTCATTTTTGCTATTTCTGAAACGCCTCATAAAAGATTTGTTAATAGAAATAAAAAGAAACTATTGTTATGGAAATAAAAGATGAAAGTGATTTACGAAAGCACTCTCTGAAAATCATTACTCTAAAGATGTTAAAAAATTACCGACTCAAAAGTACGAAAAGGTAAAAAAACATTCGTATTATAAAGTGTAGTTGTAAAAAGAATCATAAATAAAAAGAATTCTTGTAATTTTCAAAAAAAAAAGCAAAAGTTTTAGGCCAGAAGACTTACGTTTACAAACGACACACAATTTATCAACGCTATAAATAATCTTTGGCCAACAATGTATAGCCGCAAAGAGCTTTCTAAGGATTTAAAAACAAAGGAAAAATCGTACGAAATTAAGGAAGTATTAACTGGGACGCGCTCTCTAAATGGAACATTTAATGTTAAGTGGTAAAAGAAATAGTTAGAAACTGAAGACAACCTGCAAAGCTATATCTTTAAAGATGAAGATAAAGTTTTTATACAGTTAAGTTCATGAAAGCTAGAAAAGAATATTCTGACATACATTTAACTTTTCAAAGAATTTATGACAGAGAATAATTTTTACACTACCTTACTAATGCAATGCACGTTAAAACAAAACATCTGCGAAACATTGTGTCAATATGATTAGAGATAATGTTGAAATATCGAATAATGTATAGTACGCTAAAAATTTTATAAATGGGAGATTTATCATACAACATTTATATATAAACATGGTCGCATAAAAATGTATAATTAACTGATATGATAAATAAATTCGAATAAGATACTATCAAATGACCCAATTCAGTTGAGATTTACAAAAACAAAGCATATTGAAAATAAAATTTACGCAATCGATTTTCATTGATATACTCAAATTTGAATTGATGTAACTGACGAATAACTTCAGATATATTGGTTAGTTACTATTTGTTTTGCATATATAGATACAGTTTAGTCATCAACTTCACTATATATAGTCTCAATAATGCTTCATGCGAGAATAGATAAAGATGCATAGTGTCTTATTGTACTGAATATAATTAATAGACACGTCATTGGTTTAATTACAGTTTGAAATAATTTCACGTCATTGGTAATTGTAAAAACGAGAGTAAAAACAATAAACGTAAGATCACAAAATTTAATTGCTTTTGAAGACAGTGAAATAGCAAGATTAATGGAGAATTGAAAACAAATTGTTAAAGATAAACGATGCAATGAGAATTTAAATAGACGGGAATTTCGCTTTAAATAAAGTCGTGTAAAAGACCTTTCGTTTTATTGAAATATTTTAGTACAAAGCTCACGTAGTCTTTCTCGAGTCTCCAAGAATGAAAGGTTAATTGTTCGACGGTCACTTGACTGTATTTTGAAGAAGAAAGTTATTTAAAGTTCGGTTATTCGACGAAGAGATAAACGGTTTTTAACAATTAAAAGATTTTTTCGATTAAAATTTGGCCACCATTCATCTTCGCTGCCTGTCAAAAATGAAAGATGAATTTCAATAAATTCAAATAAAAAAAAAAACGTCGTAACTATTTCGATAAAGAATAATGTGTAAGCGCGAAAAACATACATATTTTGATTTGGAGCGAATCGACACGAATTTAAATCATTAGAAGGTACGGAATAGTCATATATCAATTGATGTATCATATTTGTTTTTCCGGAAATTGTAGAACATGAAATTTGATGCGGAAGCCGCCGTAGCTATACCTGATATAAATAAATAAAAGCGTAGCTCTAAATGGCATAGCGATTTTGTAATCAACCAGCATTTAAAAGAAATACTTTATGCTAAAACCGAATCAAGTTGTATCTGTTTTAAATCTAATTTAACTCCAATAAAGTGCACTTTGTTATACTTTCTGCGTTTATCTGTATTTTATGAAATCATTTTTTTTTAATAAAATTAGCAAGTAAAACGACACGATGTATTCAGCGGCCACTTAATAGACATTGTAGATACAAACAAAAATGGAAAACAGTTAAACGAACTTTTTTAATTATAAGAAATAAAGACGAAGAAAAGTTGGATGACACCAATAATTAAAAATATTTACCTTAATCATTCAACAGAAATCGAAGATTCTGCATTGATATCTTATGTTTGGTATTTTCACAATTTAATTAAATATGCTACTAAAATTATTTTGAATTCGTATTCACAAAAATTGTTAATTCTTCGACTTGACAAAGGAATGAAATAATTTGTAACAGTCACTTTCCCTCCTATTTTTTTTATATTTAAAAACTGATGCTTTCGTTCTAAGCGAAAACTACATATTAAATAATTTGGGGAAACCCCATTAACAGATGTGACGTTCTTGTTAAGGGTTGATTTACTATGATGAAACACTTCTAAAAGCAAAGGCGTTTGGTTGGAGTATAACCAAAAACTGGGGTATAAGTCCATTAACGAACATTCGATTAATGTGGGTGGCATGGTTATCACGCTGCCTTAACGCTATCCTCTAAGGTATTAGATCCGCTCTCCCGATAGATTTAAACCTACTTCCATTGCACAATTTACCGCTGTCATTGTTTCCGGAACTTTCATCGACTAATTTAACACAAACAGGAATTTCCTGCCAATAACACGATTCAATGTAAGTTGACTATGTAAAATCATGCGGGTTACGCATTTAAAAATACGTCATGTCCAACTATTGATTTTAATACATATTTCATTTTTTGATTTACTTAAACAGTCCGACAAAAGAATTGTTGATTTTAACCTACCAAGGAAGAAGAAAATATTGTTAGAATATCTAATAAAAATATACATTAATATTACCTTTACGATGACCTATGTGATTATTATTAGTCCAAAGTCATTTTTTTAGAAGATAGAAAACAAGTAAAAAAGTTGAATTCTGAAGTATTGTGCTTTTCTTGAAAAAATGATTATACTCTCTCGGTTGTATTACGATTGACAGCAGCGTTTTGATATACAACAACACAATTATAGTTATAGATTCATCACATTCATCTCATGTATAATTTGGCCTGATAGATTAAATGTCATATTTTAATTTATTTATTTAGCATATTTTACGAATTCTTTACTGTAACTTCCAGTGGCATGCTAATTTAAAATTTTTTTTTTTTTTGTATGGTAAAATGACAAATAAAAAACTAGTTCTTAAGTTCACACATCATAGATATTATAAAACGCAAAACCGATACAAAAAAATATATTAATGGAAACAATAAAATTTTATTTTCATTTAGCAGTTCCGCTTTGCAAATATTATTAAAATACATTGTGACAGAAACTTTGTCAAATTAATATAAGTATAATACGTTTTATTTATTCAGAAACAAGATAACTTTAAATATGCGGGTTAAGTATAATATATATGAATAAGCAATATTTTGTTTCTGAATAAAGCGACTTATTTGCAGACGAAATGAAATATTAATATTTTATCCATCCGTAAAAATTGAAAAAAGAACTTTTTTCGTTAAATCGTATTTATAAGTGTGCAACCTGTTTTTGAAAATATGTAGATTAAATGCATCCGTTTTTGAACAACTTGTAAAATTTGTTAGATACTTAAAGCGCTTATCGAAATTGTAAATGGTTGGAACGCTCATTGGATTAAACGATTCATTATTTCTGCTCTATTTGATACTCGATTGGCAATTTCTCCCTAGTGGATGAATCAGATATGTTTGCAATCGAAGTGCAATAATATAGTATTCAACATCAATTAAGCGAATGAAATCGTGAAAGTTTGCCTTATAAAGTAATGCACAAACACAAAGATTAGTTTTAAACAACCAAAGTGTTGAATAATTGATAAATATCTCAAAGAAAAAATATTGCTCTCATATAAGTTAAAATAAGCAACATCCAACGTTAGTTGTATGATATATTAAAAAACATTCGCATTTTTTATGAGTATTTGAGTTGATTAACTGATATGTTAGTAATTATCGCAATAAGCAAAACCAGTCCCGACCTAAAAAATATATTTATTTTCAATAATTGTTACATAAAGTTTAAATTTTTGTTTTTATTATGAAAAAAAAATGCTTTTAAAATGAGTCAATTAGTACATTTGAAGTCTTATTTATGTGATAATAACTCCCACATTAAATTACTTATCATATTTCTTAAAGATTCATCGATTGAAATATAAACAACGAACTGAATTATACTACAAATAATTAACAGTATAAGAATTAATTATAAGAATATAATGATATCAAATGAAATAGGCTGAAATCTCGCTTTTTCAAAATGAATGAGCCCCTGACTAATTTCATTTAAATACAATTGACGGATACGCTCTGCTCCTAAACTAATTATTAACTCATTAATTACGAATGTGGAACTAAGAGCTTATTTTCCTCCGTCAAAGGACTAAATTGAGTTATTTCATCTAGGACGAAAAACTTTTACAAGTAAATAATGTATTAAGAGTTTATATGTTACCTTTACGCATGAGTGCAATGGTACAACTCCTTGATCCTGAGCGCAGACTATCAGCCAGAAATGGTCTCTCGTCTCCGTATCCAAGACAGATAGTGTTCGAATTTGGCCTGAAAACATAAAAAAACAAAGTTATTAACCTGGATTGAATAACATATTTATAAATGGACGAATGAAAGTAATAAAATTCATTTACAATACATGTATGTATCAATTGACTGCTCAAAACACCTACAATCCAAAACATATTTATGTCTCATATTAAAAAAAAACAATAAGACACGAGGCTGTTGAGTGTATAAGTGCGTCAATCCTTTATATTCAATTAGACCAAACAACCAATATTCCAGTACGGAGCAACATCAATGAACTGTCATTTACTCGCTAAAATTGAATCTTTCTTTCAAGATTGGTATCAATTTTAAAAGAAACACTCTTGCCACTATCCATGTGAAGACGACCATGGTAAGTTTTTGAAGGCAACTTTGCATTATTTACTATAGTTAACGTTATTTCATGCAAGCAACACGCAATATTATCGGTAAGAAAAGCTACCACCATGCTCTAAAGAATCTCTCTTTTCTTTTAGCAGGTAGTAATTGAATCCTGACGATGATAAAATAAGTATAGTGACATTTACTTCTTTCTATTCGGAAAACCTTCCAAGCGAGCAACGCAGTGCGTTGATAACCTTAGGCGAAGTATATATACAGAACTTCTACAGGTGCATTAACAGTCCTGACTGGTATATTCTGTTAGTCTTTCATTCAAGGTAATAACAGCCGTGATATTGATACTTCATATAGGTGTATGGAAGTGGGTAACGCGTTATTTCTATCTCCCAGGAGTAAAGATTTTTTAAGCTTAAAAAATTCACCTTGGATTGCGACAACAGACGTTGCAGTATAGATTCGACATAATCGATGGGAAAATTTCAACAATGACAGGCAAACTTAAGTTCTTTCGAAAATAAATTGACGAATTGAGGGAGAAAAGTTTTTACTTGTGATTTTTTGACTAGATCCGTCAATTGCATTCTAACAAATTATAAGACGTTAAAAAAGTTCGCGGCATCTTATGGAAAAAGATGTGGTTAAAGAGTTTAAAACTAATTAATTTTTCACAATATTACGTTTTAAAGTTTCATACAATGCGTAGTTAGTATAAAGTTGCATAACAAATTAAAGTTTTGACATTGAATAAAAAAATATATAAAAAGATACAACTCAATTCTAAGAGTTGAGATATAGCGATATAGCAAATTTCCCCGCGGAATTCTTATCATGAAAACCGCGATCTTCAGGAAAAAATATGAACGAAAACTAGATATTGCATTACTTTGCGCTGAAAAAGTTCATATTACATAAAACCACGGTTTTTTAGAAGACAATAATGAACTGACATATTTATAGTTACGTAATACCGTAACATTAATAAGAAAAGCAAGTTTCCGGTAAAAGTAGCCGACTGGGGATTTAAAAAGTCAAGAAAATTAGTTAAAAATACATTAAGTCTAATTACGTTCAGAGAAGGAATCAAGTACGCTTAAAAATATGAAAGCGGTTGCAAAACGGTTGCATAAAGAAAATTAAAACAGTTTAAATTGTAATCAAAAAGAAATAAGATGGTTTAAGTTAAAATAAGAATTTCAGATAATTTTTCTGACGGAAGCGTAATAAGACATTTAATGGGATCTATAATTACCAAGTAATGGAATGTATCAATCGAAATTGTGTATCCTCGTTTTTTTTTAGATATTTTCAAATCATCGGATAAAAATATAAATTCAAACGAAAATTTCACGTGTTTATCATTCAGTAAGTCGTAAACGAAAATATATTAAATACACGCATCCCTCGTTTAACAAGGTTTTAAAGCACCGTGCTAAGCGAGTCTTACAAAATTATGAAGAAAAAAAAACATAGAAAACGGGGAATGGGTTTAAGAAAAATTAAACACTAAATATTTCCTCATTAAGCCAACAGATATAAAGACTCTGTGTGATGTGTTATATGTAATTCGATAAATCAAGACACATATATTATATGTAATACTTAAAGCAACCAAAAAACCGAGATAATTAGTCGCGAGACTGGGATTTTATTAGGCTATTTTTCTTATTTTGAAGAATACAAATAATGTAGTAATAACCAATGATAAAAATCAGTTCAGTTGATAATGCTCGCGATGAGCGAACCGGTCCTGATCAAAAAATATATTGTGGAAATAAGTACTAAAAGTGTTTTTATTATTTAAAATATCATGCCTTTCCATCAAGAAGTGACAGTTAACACCTTAAAAGTGAATGATAAAAAAAAAGCTGTTTTAGTTTCATAGCTTCTGACAGCTTTTAGAACTTAGGTCGTTTTTATTTAATGACTTTTAAAGGATTAAAATTAAGAATCATTCTAACTTCTAATGCAAATCAATTATTTGAAAAAATCCACAGGAATGACGATCCATCGATAATTTAAATACGTTGTTTTTTAAATCTAACTATGAATTTCGTTCAGAAGACAAGGATGTTTTTGAAGGTTTATAAATTTTCACTTACTCAATCTGATCCTAAGACGGGGTGTCAAGAAACTGTATTAGCTAATTACATTACTTACCTTCTCCTACCATCAATATCATAACATATCTTCAATAACCATAGTCAAATTGTAAAATTATGCTATGCAATGTAAAGTTTATTTTGCGATTAGAATTCCTCAAAGAGTTTGTGTATTGTTGAGATATATAGCCATAGAAGGCGAGTTTCATTGCATCTTGCAACATCACGTTTTATGCATTTGATCGGTATCATTTTTCTCGTTAAACAGAAGACTTGCACACTGGCATACCTGGCGCACGTAAACTTTCGAACGTTTCCAGGAAATTATGCATTCCAGTAGTTTTCGATTTTTAATTATCAAGTAAAAGCTATGTTTAGTATTTTACGATTAATGAATCGTAAGTTACAACATGAGCTCATGAAAATTATCTAAATAAGGCTTCGATGCCGATATAATCCGGTTATATTAAAGGAAATGCGAAATAGAATTTTAATAAATCATTACATATTCTACTACTTCGATAAGAACGTTTCTAAATTAAATTGCCTTTTAGGGATCGCTTTAAGTTTCGTTGCTTCACATTCACTTAATATTTCTAAAATACATTCTATCGACAACACTAATAATGTCAACAAACATACACACAACAGAGTTTTATAAATAATTCTGATGTATGTCATACAAAAACCTTACAGGAAACAACACTGGCAACAGAATAAGTCACATATAAAGTAGATATGCAAATATAACTTAGTAAATTAAAATATTTTCGAAAAAAATACTGATATAGAACTACGCATTTGGTTTCATCGTCGAAATAAATGCCAAAATAAAGTCATATCTTCTCTTTAGATGTGAATGTATACGATAAATGTATGTAGAGCTGAATGTTTTGTATGTATTGTGAAAGTTACAGCGAATAGTATTTCAATTAAAAATATTCTTTACTGGCGTTTTCGTAAAATCATATCGCATATAATCACATTATCATCAGATTTTACGTGAAAATAAAGTTTAAGGCACTTTTCAGTGATATTATCGTTGATAACTTTAGTCAACTTCTTTGTTGCCAGAATTGGTAAACCATATTTCAGCAGAAGAAAATACATTTTAAACCAAATATAATTTCACTGTTTACTGCCTGGATGTGTATTTGAATGAGCAAACATGTGCGTGCAGAACTGAGCCGGTAACTAATAACTCAAATATGCACAGTCTTAACAAATATTGCGAGTAAAGGGAACGAATCAGGTACAGTGGAACCTCGATCAACCGTTCTCGCATAATACGTTTTCCCGGATGGAACGCTTATTTTTTTTAGTCCCGTCAAACTCCCATAAGAGCAATGTTAAATAATCCCGCATCGACCGTTTCCCGATTCCCCGATTTCCTCGATAAGCCGTCTAAATATTTTGGTCCCGTCACAAATATTATCCCGATTGACCGTTTTTATTGCATATTTCTCCGTATCTCGGCAAGCAAGTTTGACACAGCCGAGCGCAGGTGTTATGTGTAGACACGTTGGAATGCTCTGTACATGTTAGACGTAACGCATTGGACGCATGTGCTATTTTTTGGGTTGAAATCCACCACACGCGTATTATTGATTATGATGCAAACGTAGAGTTGTTTAAAATTCATGGTAATAATGATTCCTGTACATACAAACTTTTAGTCACGTGTTTAGTAACAAGTCTTTGTTCCGATTAAAGTGCCAAATAACAAAGAAGCAAACGAACATAAAGCTCTTTTTTAAAAAATAAATGTTATATACAGTATGTACAAATACCTGATAAATAAATATTTTTTAGTTGTTTATTATTATTTGAAGCTTTACCGCAATCACCGTTTCCCGCAAATACCGTTATTTTTTCAGAGTCCCTTGGAAAACGTAATATCGAGGTTTCACTGTATTAGAAAACAAGACAAGACGAGTGAACATATAACACTCGCGCGGTACCGCCAAAGCTACGAAATCTTGGCTGTGTTAGGTATTCATAAAAGAATATATATTAGCAATTTAGTAATTTTATTGTAGTACTTAGTTTTCAGGAATAAATTTCGAGAAAAAGCATTAATGACACGGTATGGTTACAGGGCAATGTAAAATATTATTTATATAAATTATCGCCATTATTGCAAGGCCAGTCATGTAAAATCATTTTAATAACCTGAGTTAGTATATTAATGAGATGGTTTTACGTTGTTATCAATTGATTCCATTGCAAGAAACAAAAACGTCGCTTAGAAGATTGTGAAAATTACAATGTATAATATATATAAAAAATGGTACATTATTTAATTTACAAAATCTCAATAATTTACGTTTTGTTAAATGAGAAAATTATAAGTTTGATATCAGCATAAGCGAATGTATTATTGTAAAAAAGTCTTAAACTACACCGACAATTTTACTTAGTATTTAAGATAGTTTTTTCGTAGATTTCCTTAAAGTAGTATTAATCTAAACCAATTATCCTCTGTAAACGATGAGCTATCGAAAAAGTTGCAAGACAAATAAACAAAACAAATGTAGATAAATTTAATGATAAATGATGGGATATTTGTTTGAGGACTTCGGGTACGTATATAAATCATTAGCAATATTTGTTCTTCAAAGGTGAAACAACCAAAAATAAATTGAACCTTTAAATACCTGCAAGGTTTGCTTTGTTGAATACGACATTGTACTATGTGAAATATCCGATGTTATATGTTGCTCTATTGAAAACGGAAGTACTGCTGTTTGTTTATTTGGCTGGTTGTGCTGAATGCCGGCAGCGTCCGTACCTACCATAGCGGCAATCAACAGTTGTTTTACGCTTGTAAAAGCTTTTCAAAAAGCTTTCCAAGATTTACATTGGGATACGCGCCTCAAAATGTTCTGGTTCGCTGTCACCATTAACCATATTGAGGACTTAACCAAAATGCGAAACTTAAGAGAATTCACAGGATATTTCAGAATATATAAAAAATAGTACAGCAAAGAAATAGACTATTAATAATTAAAAAAAAATATAGGCCTGATTAATTATATGATGAAAGCAGGCTACTTAATATTATAAAAAATAATTATATCGAAACCAAAAGAATGATCGCCGTCCACCAAAGTTACAAAATTAGTTATGTTGAGCTATCGAAAGGCATACTTTGAAAAACTAATAAATGTCACAGCCCAAACATTCAGCAAGAAAGAAGTCATTGGAGTTTAAATGAAAGAATAAAATCTTTATTACAATTTTCAACGTTCTAGGTTACTCAATTTTATTTGCTTTAACTAGAGTGTACTCCGATCGTTTAATATTAAAACGACTAGCAGAGTAACTATAGAATAATTTATCTGACTTTATGAATGAAAAATTACATATGTTCTTGGTTTAATTAAATGTGCGATCTAAAAAGACCGTAGCTCATAAAAGCAAAATATATACGAACTACTAAGCAATGATTAATTATCAAATATTTCATGTTGATACTTGATACAATTATTCAGGAATAAATCTTTCCTCTTGGCAACTTGTTTGACATTGTTAAATAAAAAGCATCACATACAAAAGGAGGTCTACTCATTCGTAGTATTTATAAACTAAATGTGTATGTTTTCAATAATAGGTAACAATACACATACAAATTTGTATATATATTACTTAATAAGATTACTACTTGTATGATAAATGTTAAAATCAAGTGTTAGCATATTACATACTACCAAACTGGTTACTATCGTTATTAGAATTCGAAGAATTATAATGAGCTTTTGTAAGATAGTAGCTTATTTCAAAACGATACATTACGTATTAAATAATGTGAGGAATATAAACGGATTCTGGAATCTTCTGGCCTTTAAAGATGAACTAATAAAGGTGAAAAACACATGAACGCTTGCTTAATTACCTAGAAAGTAATAGACGTGGGTAGCAATATTAATGACTTGCTAATTGTTTGTACGTATTTAATCTTAATAGGCGTATTCTCGGGGGAATGCGGCATTAAAGATAGGGTAAACTTAATCTAATTTTCCTTTGAGGTGAGTCAATAATTTATCATTAAATATAATATAACCCATACGACTCCAAGGCACTTTAGAGTAATCGTTTCATGATATTAAAAAAAATAGCTGTGTAATAAGCAAATTTTTCATATCATTCTCACTAATAACTTCTGATAACTTGTGCATAACATATTAATTTTTAATATTGCCATAAAATAACCATACTACGAAATGTGGCTGTCTTGTTTCAACGCAAAGAGGAATTTATTGATTGAATTGGCATTCACTTGGTAGAACTTCATTATAAAACGGTGAAAAAATAGCAATGTATAGTTCTGACGATGGCGTGAGCCGAAATAGCTATCAACTATATTTGTTAAAAATAATTTTGTAGAACTAAAATACATTGCTATTTTTTCACCGTGTTCAAAGATTTTTTGATTGAACAAAATAAAAAAATGTCAATATATTTTTCTGTTATTATATTTCAATTGAGGAAGAAAGTAATTGATAATGCATTTGATATTTTCTTAATATGGAAAAAATAATAACGGTTGAAAAGACTTTTAAAACCCCAGTTTATTTTATTTAAAAAATACAATATAAAGAAACATACTGAGTTAAAAAAACATAAATAAAAAGAAATCTTAAGGATTATAACTTAAATATCAATTGAATATGGATTTTAAGAAACTTTGGAAGAGTTTTAGAAAAATTCTCAAAATATTGAAGAAAATTTATGTCATTAGTAGAACATCGAATATTTTCAAAGAAAAAAAATTTACTTTAAAATGAACTCAATTTTTCTGAAGGATTGCAGAAATATATAAACGGATTTTCAATACAAAATACGTTTCATTCAGCAACGTGTTCAATCGCGAAACTCTCAAAAGAATTGAATTTGATTTTGGAATATTTACACGACCCGCATTTAGCGTATAAACGGTCAAAATTGATTACAACTCAAAATTGTCTCGTGATTTTCACTGAGATTCATCAAAATTCAGCGCATGGTACAAAAAATACCACAAAAACACGGTCTAGTAAACTCAGCGGACCGTGAAATAAAATCAATGGAAGAGAATCATTAACGTTGGAGAATAAATTTTATTTGCAGTAGAAATTTTGAATTCATGGAAATTTTTCCATCAGAACTTAATGAAATATTCCAAAACACAGCGTGCGAGAATTTAGTCAGTAAACTAATTAATAATACATTCATCGCCGCTGTTCTGACGCGTCTTTGCAATGGTTAAGACACGAGTTTTAAGCAAGTCTCTATTTGGAAGTAACTTTAAATAATTCTTGAAGCTTCATAACACAAACATCTTTCCTTTGAAATCAGTAGTCATTATCCAACAGTATTCCCCACGAGGAAAGTAACCATGTTAACGCGATTTAATCAAATTCAGATTGACTTAAACTCATTTAATCAAATTTGCCAAATAACTCCAATTAAGTAGAACTGTCTTCTCTAGGAAAAATTGAAGAAATATGTTCTAACAATTTTCCTTAATTTAATATTTAAATATTTATTTACCCTAAAAGGATACTTTTCATTACACATTTTACTCTAAAAAGCTCAATATGCTTAAATGTAAAATTGTCTCAGAAAGGCCGTTGGGAGCTTTAGAGCTATGAATCTTCTAATCGCCAAAATAGCATTAACGAACAAACTAATACAATATATGTCGATCGCCATTGCTTAACCCGCTACGGGAGGCCGTTTTGTCTCTGTAATGGGCCATTTTTTTCACCGTGTTATAATGGAGTTCTACTAAGTGAATGCCAATTCAATCAATAAAATAGCATTTACCTGAATATTTCTAAAGGATTAATAGAAAATAGATTTGGACTGGGTAACGACTGCACAGCGAAAAAATTACGTTTCGAATTGTTATCTTAGTGAATCTTTAACTTTCTTATTCATTAAAGTAGTATATTATATAAATATTAGGTGTAGTAAAAAGTCCTGAAGTTTTTTTTAAATGAAACTCAAAGTGTTTTTTTCAGTATTTTTTAAAAAATAATATTTATAAAAAGTAATCTCCCTGTCTATCTATAACCTTCTGCTACCTATTAAAAAAGTCTAAAATCCATTTAGTAAAACCTCTACTGATTTGGAATGAAAATAGTCGGAAATAGCGTTTTTCACGATATTTTTTGTTTGAAGTATTTAAGTTTTTTATATTAAACGGAATAAATGGTAATCCGATTGTGCTAGATCTGGTAAATAAGGTGGGTGCAATAAAGTTTTCTCACCCAACTCCTGGATTTTTTCCCAGGTCATATTCGCCACATGCGGTCGCGCGTTTTCGTTTTGCAGTTTATCGTTGCGTCCATTCATCCTGCCCGGCCTCTTTCTTGTCCAATCTGCACTTAATTTGTTTGATTGGTCACACAGTATACTTGTGCCGTCGTAGTTTCACCATATTTTAACACTTCATAATGAATTATTCCTTTGAATATGAATTTTTTTTTGGTGTAAACCAGTTTGAGGGGTCGGAATTGGTTGTTGTCGAAGATTTAGATATTGTTTTTTCTTCGATATATTCGTATATAACACCCACTTTTAATCTCCGATAATCAGGTTTAGAAAAATGGTCGTAAAGTGTGTTTTTTTTGCAGCAATTGGCACGCGCTTAGTCGCTGCGCCTTGTTTCGATCGCTCAACGCGTGTGGCGCACAAATTCCTACTTTTTGAATTTTTCCCAGCCTTTTCCGGTACTTTTGTTTTATGGACCATTTAGTACCGACTATATTGGACAATTCCTTTTTTGTTAGCATAGGATTTTTTTCGATTTCAGCTTTCAGGGCGACTTCATCCACTGTATGAGGTCGTCCACTTCGAGGGTAATTTTCAATGCTTAAATTGCCAAATTTAAATTTTGTAAACCATTTCTGACATTTAAGAACCTTTAACACGTCTCTATAAACGTCGCAAATGTCTTTAGTGGCGACGACTGCACTGTTCTTGGGGTAATATTGAAAAAGCATGCAACCGCGCAGATATTCTTATGAAGGGCAAAGGTCGGTCATTCTGTTTGGGGCGAATGAACCTTTTTTTTCTATACGGAACGTAACTTGAGATGTCACACAACACGAAAAAAAATATTATGACATCTTATTTAACCAAAGGCCCGAAGCCGACCGATTTTAAGACACGCGTTTGAAAAAAACGTCAGGATTTTTTACTACACCTAATACATTAAAAAACAATCCTAAATAAATTCAATTTACAAAAGTAAGAAAAATCTTTGGTACATAGTAATGAACCGTTTCAAGAAACTGTACATAGAAAAGGATGATAACGAAGTTCGCAGACTCGATTTTTTTATTTCAGAAAATTTTTCGAAATCAAAAAATAGAGAAGAAAGAAAACAATTCAGAAAAAGTAATCATGCAAAGTTGCGTTAATGAAAATGTGACAGTGAAAATATAGACTTATAATATTTAGACTATTTAATAAAAAGATTACTTATTCAAAAAATCGACAGCAGCAAACACATTGTTCATTCAGTGTATGGGAATATCGTATTGTATGTATAGCAGTTCAAATATTGCCCGCATGACGTTTTCAAATTTAGAGAGCTTGTAGTTTTCACTCACTTATCTGTAATTGAGATAAATGGAGAAATTATACAACGAGTGATATCAAATTCACATTGCTTTTAGAAAACGTCGTGAATGGTGAAATAGTAAATTAACTAGTTCAATAAATAAATGAATTGTGTTGTGAAACTATGAACAATAAAATCATACATGTCGGACGATTTGATGATGATGTCGGATTTAGGGTGCGTTTAATATTGATATAGGAAATATATTATTTTTAAAATAGTTACAGTATTCAAGATTTTTATAATTGAATTTGAGTATAAGACAATTTATTTTCGTTTGTCTAAAGATATTCTAGGGTTTCGTTTGCGGTGATTTATTTGATCTATATATTTTTTAGTTTGATTTGGGTATGAGACCGATCTAAAATTACTTTAAAAAACACTTTGAATTGTATGTCATAAGATATATATAAATATAGTATCTGATGCGATGGCAGCACAGCTGTATATGTGAAATAATGCAAATATTTAAAAAGATAAACTAATAAATGAATTAATTCTACTTCAAAATATTCACTGTCGTTACATTTCAATTTGAAGTAATTTCTTAATATCAAAATATGTATACACACTTCTTGCTGAATAAATGTATTATCAATGAGACTAAAATGGATTTAAGACAATAAAAATAAAGTGCAGATAGCAATGGACATATTATTACGTATATACAAACTTCAAGATAATATAATTGAAATTTTATTTTATTTTTAGCTTCGCATTTTTCGGCGCAAATCCAGTATAAGCTGTTCGTGGAAAATATAAATAAAAACAAAAAGGTGACTAAAAAAATAGTGTCTTTTTGATCATCTTAAGATTTTAAATTCAGTCCTCTGAAATGCGGCGGCGGGAAGTTTATCCATTTCCCTTCAGCAGCAATCTAAATTCCATGTAAGTTCTTTTTTATGGGCTTTGGAGTTATTTACCAGAATTACATGACCATTCTAAAATAATATGCAGAGTTTATGTCCTCTGCGACAGTTGACACGACTCAACGCCGTGATAAATCATTGACAGCGCTGAATCATAGGAGGGATATCGCATTAAGTAGATATCACCTAGTAGTGTTATTTAAAATATTTTTATCAAACGTTACAGATACAAACAGATAAGACAAATCGATTGCACAGTCGGAGAATACTCATATTTCTTTTAATTTTATTATGATTGTCAAGCATTTACATACTACATATGATGAATAATATATTGATTAAGCAAAACTCCTAAAAAAGGAAACAAAAAAATCATTAATTGAAAAATAATTCAAAGAATTTTCATATCATATCACTTACAAGTACACGTCATAATACATATGTAACACCAACACGATAATTATCAGATTCATAGAAATGTACAATTTCAAAATCATGTCTAAATTTTTCAGTAGTTTCAGGTAGTTTAGAGTTACAACAGGGCCCATAAATCGCATTTATAAGATAATAATATTTTTTTTATATTCATCAAGAAATTCAAAACAATAAATAACAGACCGAATCAAATTCGCTGCTAAATAAAGACATCTATATTCTCCCGACACAATTATTCAATTGTAGTCATTCATTGCTACGTACTTCAGTAAAAATTATAATTTCGTATCGATTGACTGCTCCTTCAGGTGATTTTTAAATTCAATCGTTTACCAGAATTTTAAATTGAAAAACGTCAAAATATAACCAAATTTTATCGTAATTTTGATTTTCAGAATATAATAATTTCAAAATTAAAATACAAAAGATACGATCAACAGTGATTTATTCTAATAACATGTGCCGATTTTAATAAGCGAAAATTTACACTTAAATCAAAATGATGGCATATAAAAGTGGCAACACATAAAGCTTACTTTTTCACAATAGAGTTACCGAATCCTCGTAGTCTTGTGGCGATGATAAATGTGTGCAAACTTCGGACGAGACAAGGTGAAGATGTATTTATAAATGGAAGAAAAGACAATTATTTTAATGTGAAAAACTTCTCAGTACGAGGAATGAGAACAGCTGTTATCGCGATGCAAAATTAAATAAAAATTCGTTAATCCTTTCAAAAGTTTCGCCGATGCAAATGCTTGATAAAAATATGTTGCCATAATAAAAAAAAGTGCTATATCAGATGGAAAGTAATAACAACAACATAGGTTTACGCAAACAATGTTGACGATAAGTTTTTATAACGTAACATTGCGACGTTTTTCTAGCAGTATTTCCACACAAAAAAATAGTAAGGCGGGTTAACAGTGTTAACACATGTTTTTCCTGTGCAATTTAGATTTTCATACTTGTACAGTTGTCACATTAATTCTAACGATAATTCAAACTGGTCTAAAAGTTGGTCGAAAAAGAAAAGAAAACAATCTACACTGTTAGTTTTGATGGTTAGATCGATAAGCCAAAAGTTTTTTACGTGTAAAAAGTGTAATATACGTATACTTCAACGAATTTTATAAAAAATAATATCTCAAATATTTTAAATAAAACTATAAGTTCAATGGAACATTTATAAACAAACAATGTTAGCCAGTCAATTTTTATACAAACATATTCTTGTATACAGAAAAAGAAAAATACTAAAACGATTGTTTCTCAAAACAAAATTGTATATTTATTAGGTGTTTTATTAATAACTAAAATTAAATATTCCTGTAGAGTTTTGTATAAATTACAACTTAAATTAATATTGACATATGATATTGATTAAGTAATTATCTAAAATTAAAAAAGATTTTGATGAAACAGATGAGATGCAATGAATATTGTATAGCTAAACACAAAAAAAAAATGATGCACTTTTTTATCCATCGAATCGAATATATGCTGAATTTCTGCGGAAATTCGTGTTATATTGTTTAATTAATATAATGTTGATTAAAAAAAAATATTTCAATTGAAAATATAAACAAACAGAATTTTCCATTGCAGCACATAAGAAATAAAAAAATATTTTATATTTATTGCAAGTTTGTACTGTATGTACTTTTAATAATTTTGGTAAGTAAAATTTTTTTTTTTTTAGATGTGTATCATTCGAAAATGTTCTAACGTTAATTGTAACGTTACATTAATTTAACACTACGTTTAGAATGCAGCCACATGAGCAACTTTGACAACTAAACCACGAGTTACTAAATGTCCCTTAACTACTAATTTAGCACTACAGTTCTGGTGAACGTGGTACTGATGTATCCCCATACTTAGGTACATTTGTGTCTCGTCCACACAGAATACTGAGGCTGAATGAAGAGTACTCAGAGGTCATCAAATGCAGGTTTGCATAATCAACTTGTACTCGCTGCCTTACGCCCACAGCGATCAATGATGACAATAAAGATGACAAATTCTACGAGATAATAAATTGACGTTCAGTTACATAGAAATTGATGAATGAATACATTTGGGAAGTAATGAATTCAATGCGTATATAAATAGCACGATGAAGAAATAGCAATGTATATTAGTACTACAATTTTTTTTTATAAGATATAGTTGATAGCTATTTCGGCTCACGCCATCGACAGAACATCGGCGTGAGCCGAAATAGTTATCAACTATGTCTTATACAAAAAAAAATGTAGAACTAAAATACATTGCTATTTTTTCACCGTGTTATAATGGAGTTCTACCAAGTAAATTCTAATTCAATCAATACGTATATAAATCATTGTGGAAGAGATGGTATGGATTTTAACGGTGATTTTGAAAAAATCTAATTTCTGATTAATCGGTGCCCAACTTCTCTCAGTAATGATAAATAATAAATACACTAAGAACACGGCAAACGTCTACCCAATGAGAATTACATATATAAAACGGTAAGATTTTCTCATTTCAGATATATATACAGAAATGGTTGCATAATGGTACATAAAAAAATCCATAGTTTCCTATATGGAACAAATGAATTTTAATTATGGTAATGGAGAAAAATAAAACTACGACTTTTACACAGATTTAAAAATATGTTCTCCGTAGCATTGTTATTAAATATAAAAGTAATTTATAAACAAATTACGGCATCATAAAGTGTCCGAAATGGGATGCCCTCTTCCGAAACAGCGATCGAAGCGCTCCTGAAGAGTGAACAGGGATTTTCGGAAAGCTTGTCGTCCACTCCACAGAATGACAGGGTTGATGATGAGAGGTGTTCAAAGCATAGAATGACAGGAGTAAAACCAGTGTCGTGCGTAAATATTTATTTGTTTCACAATCAATACAATAACCTAAAAAAACATTTTTAATATTTGTACTGTACGATTGCAAATTCTTTCTATGATCTTGAACCTTTTTTTTTGTATACGTGTTAATTTTTAATACAAAATTTGGTATGAATGGCCTTGTTTATAAAATGTATTCTATCATTGATTGAATTGGCATTTACTTCGTAGAACTCCATTATAATACGGTGAAAAAATAACAACGTATTTTTAATATTTTTTTTATAACAGCAATGAATTTGTAGAACTAAAATACATTACTATTTTTTCACCGTGTGTATTCTATCAGTTGACAATGCTTGCGATGAACGAAACCGGTTCTGAACATAATATAATTTGTGAAAGTAGTATTAAAAATACGATATTTGGTTTAAGATATTTTTTGAAGTTGATTTTTAATATGAATTACAACACCGACGTATTCGAAAAAAAATTCATGGATCGATTGAAAAAAGCTATTCCACTGGGTTTCGAGCCTGAGAGATCGGTAGTGGAAAGCAACAACGTTCAGCAATGCAAGATAAACCCGACTAATCGTCTCTGTCTACCTGGTAATTATTTAAACTCCAATAATTTTGAATGACTCTTTCCAGATTTTAAATTAAATAGCTGATAATGATTGTGATGAGCAAAACCGTTATTGATAATCAAAAACACGAAATGTTGGAAATCAAATTGAATTTTATATAAAAAAAAAACAATTGTCCCAAGACAATATATACGCACAATGACAGTAAGCACATTCAAAATGAAGTGTTTTAATGTTTAGAAAATACATTAAATTTAGTGGATGTACAAAAAAAGTTTTGTTATTTTTTATACCAAAATTAAGTTAGAAAGCACGTTACTGCAGTGGCAAGTTTCATTCATGAAAGGTTTTGAATTACATCAATTTTGACGTCTTGGGAGGACTTTCTGGAGTGACGATCGAAGTAACGGGTATATCGAGAGGGTCTACAGCTATACTGTACCAAGAGTAGAGGCACATCAAAGTGTGTTTAGCAAACAATCAAATCGTTATTTCTTCATAGTATCGAGAATTACTCTCAATAACGAGCATTACCAAATTCTGGGAAAACAAAATATTTTAATTAAACTTAAGAAGTAATAAATTTTATTCATATATACAAAATCACTTTCATTAAATATGTTTGCAGAATCAACTTTCCTTATAAATACGTGATGGTATTTAATTTTTCACATTATTAATATATGGTACAAAATAGTGCTGATAAACAGCATTGACAAAATTAATATCTCAAAGGCTGTTCAAGTAATCGAAATAATACACAAGATAGTTAATAATAAGAGCGTATAGCATAGATTAGAATCGACGATAACGCATATAAAATAAAATTTAATATTTTTTCGTGTATTCGTACAAAGGTAACGCTTCAGCAATTGTGTTTGGCGTTAGTATTGTAAATATAATACTGATTATGCAAGTGACTCAGGTCAGCAAAAATCTTTTTTGAAAAAAGGTTAACAGTTAAAAAATTAACCCTTATTTTCAAGAAATATTTGAATGGACAATATCACGAGTTTTTGACTCCATAAATGACTTTCATTATTTTAGATACACATAACTTGTATCACTTCAATGAAATATTTAAACTAATTCAAAGGAAAGCGAAAAAACCAACAAACAGATTTCTATGAATGTACGAGTAAAAACAAAGTCTAGTAATTTAGATAGATGGATTTTATAAATAAATATATCTGAGAAGTAAATTCTCGTTTTCTATGAAAAGATTGTTTGTCGGTTATTAAATGTATTTTTCCTCCCACTCAAGGATAAGAACACTTAACTCGCAAACGAAATGACGAAAGCACAAAATCGTTCATCTCTCGCCGATAAAACATTTTCAGGTAAACTAAAAGGAATATTTCTACCTTTATTGTGGTATTAAGGTATATTACTGAACAAGTTGAAAATACTGGTGATGGGCGAAACCAATCATACCCTCATAAAAAATATTGAAGAATTGATTAACTAAAAAAATTTTTCCAACAAATCAAGATTCGTTATCGAAGAAAGAAATGACTTATGTGAACATAAAAAAATAATAATACTGACTGCTAAAGTCTCTTACACAGAAACCTTGTGAGCAAATAAAACTTCTCATAAAAAGCGTACTCAGTTTATTTTTAACGAGATTTATTCGTTTGAAAACATTTTTTGCTCTCAACAAGAAAAGTTTATGATTGCAAAGATCGCCGGATTCATATTGAATCTAACATAAAATAAAAGTTTGTAAGATCTGGGATGAGTAACGGCGACAGAACATTTTGCCAATATCTTACAGTCAATATTGTAATGAAGTATTGAAATCCGTTTAAATTTTTATGGGCTGAAAGATTTTACAGTTTAAACTAAGAATTTTCATTTTGTACACACTGATTGTAAGGAAATATTAAAATTTATTTTTTTCTTTGATTTAATATTGGCAAAAATAATATATTTTCTAACAATGTACTCAAACTAAAATACTCATTGTACATTTGGTCGGTGATGCCAGTAGTGATAAACTAGTCCATTCAAAATTATTTGTATTTAAAGGCTTTGATGTATTGATTATATTTATTGTATAATAATAAAATTAAATGTGAGAAAAGGTTTCCACGATATGCGACATCAGTTTTTTTTTAAATTTTGAATTGAAATCTGTAAATTTGTAAATAGAATTTTAGTTCTATGAAACGTTTTGTCAATCACGACTCAAAACAATTCCTATCGAATATATACCCACAAGGATTTACACAGAAAAAATGCAGATCTCAGGCTAGAGACTTGACACTTTTTGATGATTTTTAATTTTATAAACAATACAGCGAATGAATTTTTATTGAAAGTCACATGTGAAAATATTCAAAATTTCTTCAATAAAATTTTATAGTGAAGTAACTTAAGTCGACATCGAAAATTATATCTATGAATCGTGTTATGAAAAATCATTTATTTCTGTAATTAAACCACATTATTAAAATGAAGTGTTTTCATCAGCCAGTGAAATAGTATGATGGACCCACCACTCACAAAAATATTTTGACGGAAAATAAACTGATCGAAATCCATATTTTAAGTATTTAAGTCTAGAAAGGTTTTCAAATTCCAAATTTATCACCGCATAACAATAGCACCGAATCCATCAAAAACTCTATATTAACATAACTATATATTTCAATTAATATAAGCAATAATTCACAAGTAGACTAAAATTTCAGTTTTTCCGAAGACTTTGAAATAAGGTCGCAGAACAAGTACATAATTAGTTATTGTTTAAAAAATAAAGTTAATATCACATTGGAATAGTTCTAACTTCGTACATTTCTATATATTTTATCACTCACAACCCGAGTTCCGTCTGTTCGGCATCTTTCGCCATTCTGAAAAAAATCACTAACATAAAAATAATAGTTATAAATATGTCAACAACATCACTTGTGTGTTCATGCTTTTTGGGTATATTTTTAGCATCATTAAAATTATTTCAATGGATTGTAATATTTCGTGGTTAACAAACCGTCTTTTAATGCGCGCTTGAAAAAAGGTTCAGTATGGATGCAGTAAATACTTACCACAACCTTCGCTAAGCGCTGGCAATAGAAACGAAAAATTGTCCTGGATGAAAACACTAAACCGATTTATTATTAACCAATATTTAATATTCCGTGCAGTTTGTTTGCACAAAATTGACTTAGAGGAATAAATCCATACGAAAGTTGCGATTTTGTAGAACTATCGCCATACGAAAGTGTTTAAAAAAAATAAGGAACATTTTAGCATATCTAACGATCTATCTCCTTTTTTTTATTTCGGGTTGGTGTTTTTCTCTATAACCGCGAATATATGAATATTGTTCGAATATATAATGGTTTAAATATAAAAATAATAATTTTGAATGACATAGTTTATCAATTTACCAGGAAATCAAATCAAAATTTACAAATAAAGACATATTACTGATCAAACATTATAATGTTTGTAGAAACTTCGTCATTTAAATACACAAAGTCGACACGCCAAAAATCAAATCAAAACAGCAATATTTTTTATTCAATATCACAAGAACAGTAAAAAAATGATATATAATGAATGTATATTAAATTCTCGGGAGGACCGAATAATTTTGTGCTTTTTAATAAATATAAAAATATTCATGAAATGAATATGGCTCATAAAAGATCAAATTTAAATTGTTTTTTTTTCATCCGCTTTTATATCATAATGAAAGAATAATATTTTCGGAATAATAAATTTGTCTTACTAATATACGACATAATTTTGTTCAATATAGGGATTCTTAAACTAAGGATCTTGAAATAATTAAAATCTTAAATTTTGCAGAGAAGAGAATACTTCTTAAACTTCTCTCAGTATATCTCTATCTTTAAAGCAAACTGTTTTATTATGTTCTTATATTGATTTATAATCAGTATTTTCCAACATGTCCGCTCTTAATGAGGAGCAAAAGGATTCCTAATGGATATTGACAATAGATATTTCACTATTTCAGAAATGTTACTTAGTATTGTGTTATATTATTTAATTAAAATGCCTTTTCAACAAAAAGTAACGGTTATTACTTTAAAAGTGAGAAAATATTTCACGAAAACTGGCTGTTATTAGGTGACTTCACCTCACAATTTTCGATGGAAATGAAATGATAACATGACAAATAATAACATAATCACTCACTTTTCCATGTTTATAAGATCGTATGAGTGTTAGCAAATGAAGACATATATCCGAGTCGCAACATTATGTTCGTCATGGGATTATAGCAGGTGAACACAGTATCGAAGAAGACGAAGTTGGTTACTCTGTCAAGAAATAAGATTTTTTTACTATTATGCAATTATTTCTTTATATATAACGCTGACAGTAAGAACAAAATTGCTTGGACTATTCATATAGTAATAGATCATAATTTTAAAACCCATATATACGTTGAACACGGCTTATGAGAAAATTATACCTACTTTCTTATCAGTAAATTCTTATCCGCACCAAGGAGTATATTAAATTGAATTAATAGCCCTAGGTTGGGCACTTGAAGGCCTGCTCGAGGGGTATATATGATAAAGGGAAAATCGAGTAGGCACTGGAAAGCAGAAATTGTTTAAATAAATGGCCATTAAAGGAAACGAATTGTTTCAGATGGACTGTTAAATGAAAGAAGGAAATGAAAAACGTTTAAAAATAGAATATGACTACAGATGTATTTATTCTGAACTTTTTATCAGTGCAGTTCACTAACTTGTAGGGATAATATGTGTCTTATTGAAATTTTTAAGTAATAAAGTGTTTAATATAAACTCAGTAGCAGAATTTTTATTGCAGTTTTCTAATAGACATTAAAAAAAATAATATCCATTTCCAATATATAACTATTAAAATCATAATAGTAAAAAATTACGGTATGACTAATTTTAAAGTCGGTTTTTTTTCAATGTTATAGATAGAAAAAAATCATTAATTTGCTGAATATACTATTTTAGCTTTATGACACCGTCACTACAATGCTTTTAATCAAAGAAGTTCTGGTGAAACTAAATATTGCTTTGACATTATTAAAATGGAGCTCTTCTAAGTAAATGCCAACGCAATTAAAAATCCTCTTTTTCTAAGAGATGGATATAATGAAAACAATGTGGCAGAAAGGTCTGTATGCGTGTTTAAAAATGAGATAGATTTGATGAATCGGACGAGATAATTTTAGAAACCTATCACTGATGGAAACCTTATTTTCCATTGTTATATGATATCCCAAATATAAAAATATTTATTCAATAATTATTGTAATATTGAATAAAGAACTGCAAATGTTTTCGATAAGCTGTCCAGAAACTTTTAAATTTACAAACAATATATTATATTTATGTTACATAAATAATTGCGTCTAGTCATAAAAAGTTCTCGACGGCCTCTTTCAATTTAGTGTGAAAGGATGTATGTTATTTGTAACGATAAAAACGTTAATACTCAATTAACTGAAAAGCAAAAATTGGCCAGACTACGCAGTGATTTTTTGTCTCTGTGTATATATATAGCACGCGACTCTGTTAGAGCGTTCTTCAGATAAGAAAATAGATTCTTCTGAATAAACGTACGTTTATTATCATGACAAAGCGTGCCATAATCAGCTTCCAATTGCCTTTGTGAGATCGTATCAAGTTTCTAAAGTGGGAATTCGTAGAAGACAGAAAACTGACATCAAATTTTATAACATTTATGTCTAATTATTATTAACAACCGAGCGAAAGGAGTATATACAACCGCAAATTATTATCACTTTCCGAATAAAATACTGCCCTTACTGTGAAATTGTAAAATTCCAAGAGAGCTATTTGGAGTTAAAAATAATTGATTATGAAAAAGAATTTGAATAAATAGTGGTATAATAAAAATATTATTCAATAAAAAAACAAACGATAAAGTCCTTGATGATACCCAAAATTGTTTTTCGTTATTAGAGACGATTGTCAGAATTTGGGTTGCGGTTTTATTGAATAGAAAAAGTTAGACGCAATCCAAAAACCTAAACAAATACACACCCTCGCAGACTGTGGTTGTAAAGAACAACCAGTTGTAGTACACTAACGACTAGCGAACACATTAATTATACAAGAAATATTATTTGAAAAAGTTCAAAATATTTAAAAGAATAGCATGAAGCGTAGTGAACAGCACAACCTAAATTCGAATGCTTATGTCGTCACATAAAACTTTTTCGAATAAATGCTAATTAAAATATAATAATTTAAAAAAATTAATAAATATAAAAACAATCTTGATACACGTGACTGATGCTGATAACAGCGTATCCGACCAAAAGCGCTTATTTATTTATAAAAAAGTAAACGTCAAAATAGATCAAATTTGAATTATTATAACTTTGTACGATTTCACATGCTTACCATGATTCTACATGCATTTAAAAATAGTCATTATTTACTTAATAGGTCAAAGATTTGTGGACAGGAAGCTTACAAGTCTTACGACCATCGGTTGGCACACCTTAAAACTAACGACGTCATACGATAACAAATTAGTCACTCGCAGAGGAAAGTTCAAGATTAACACATTCGTCAATAAAAAAATTCTCAAACAAGCTTAATTCTAATTTGAATTGTTGTAATTAATTGTACGATTCCATATGTTTTGTCACAAACGACCCGGATTTCGCCCTTCGGCATCTTCAGGTATTCCATCACACGGATGCAACAGAACTGACGTAAAATAAACAGTCAGTATCGTATATATACCAAAGTTATTAATTAAAGGAAAACACATTGTATGGAATCGTACAAAATTACAAAAATTCAAATTTGATATTGAAATTCCATCAATCACCTTCAGTCGATATCATAAAAAAAAAAGTTTAATTCTACCCGAAAAACATTTCATTGTAAACGAAGTAAATGTATTGAGCACATTTTCAAAGTACCATATTTGGCAACTTTTTGGGTTGTATGTTGCTTCTAGGTAATATTTCATTACGACTTTTTTTAAATTAAGTTGCATTGATGGACGTGTTTGGAAATTTTTGACAAGATATTTGACAAAAATATTTATTTGTGTGAAGGAATGAGAATAGTTTAAAAATTTTTACGTCAAAATTTTATGCATCTGTCCGAAAATGGTTGGCTTTCTCAGGATTGGACCACTGTGAAATGTGTCGGTGGGAAAAATCACGATCTCCTAGGTCGACCGCAACCTAACAAGAAGACCGCCTTCTAAGAGAAAAGTTTTCAACCTTCACAAATCCTCGCAACGTCTCTACTTCCCGGGCCGAGTGCTTTCCTTGCGTGCGGAAATGCGGAAAGTGAAAAAGTTTTGAAAAGGAAGCGTCTCGGCCACTATTTGCAGCAAAGTATCTAAAATATCTCTGTTGATTTAATACGTGATGACTTTCTTCAAGTAGAAAATATAATGAAATGCAATCAAGGGATCTATAACCAAAACACATACATGTTCTAGGCTTTCGTAGCTGAAATACTAATTATCTGTGAAACCGTGTGCACCTAATTGTGATAAAGGTGTATATGAGAACAAGGGCAGTTATTAGTTTATAAACGCAATAAAATAAATACTTATCAATAAATAACACGAGGCAACATTAAATTTAGAAAAATGTAACGAAATCCTACATGAATTTAAATATTTGTCATTCGTTGTATTATGTAGAATTGAAATTACAGCTAATTGGCTTTAATTTAAAGCGAAAATTTTCACCAGACACAATGTGTCGGGAAGCGTCTCACACTTTCACAGTAATATTTATAAATATAATAATTAATTTTAAATAATAAAAACACATTTTTTTAGTACTTATTTCCACAATATATTTTTTGATCAGGACCGGTTTCGCTCATCGTGAGCATTATCAACTGATGATAATGCTCGCGATGAGCGAAACCGGTCCTGATCAAAAAATATATTGTGGAAATAAGTACTAAAAAAATGTGTTTTTATTATTTAAAATATAATGCCTTTCCATCAAGAAGTGACAGTTAACACCTTAAAAGTATAATAATTAACACATAAAATGTAATATCACTCAAATTTTCCATCAAAGCTTGTCTCGCCGACTAGTCAAGAATATTAAATGTTTGTTTAATAAAACTTAATCGGCGCCTGGTAATTTCTGTTGATAATTTGTTTCTCGAGATGAAAATAATAACAAGCTTCTCTATAAGGAGTTGTCAAACGATTCAGATTAAAACAATTTTATATGCTAAAATAATATTTATATCGCGAGAATCAGTGGAGGAAATTTAATTTACGAGTAGTAACGTTAAGCGTTTATACCACAAAGAATGATGTCTTAAATGATTGCAATATTTTTAAAGACACTGCATTGCGGTGAATAATATAACTTTATCAATATGATTATTATCCATTGAGACAGAGGCAAAACATTCTTGGTGTAAAATAGTTACAATAAAATACCAATCATTTCATAGATACGTTTAACAGTGTTCGCAATTAAACCACACAAAATAGCGCAAATGATGCCTTATCTCATTTACCTATATTTACCCATTCCAGTCTACGAGGTTGAAATCTAAAACGAAAGCAATGAAGTTCCCCACCAAAGAAAATTTGGAAACAACTTAAATTAAGTAAATTTTACGTATTGTAACAGTATAGAGGGTATAATCAAGACTTAAATTGATCTAAAACAAACCCAGATTGTGATTTGAAGCGCTGTCACGAAAGTTACTTTATGAGTTGTTAATTGCTATAATATTTTATCAAATTAATGACGAGTTTCCAAGAATTTATTTAAACACACTCAGTTTCGCAACGATGGATGCCTTAGATAGAGTTTTGTGTGAATGTTAATATTCATCTAATTACGGTTACATTTTAATTCATATTTGTAAATTAGATTTGCTTAAAATTAATTAAAATTACTCTTAACGAACCACTACATAATCAGTCAAGTATTTCAACATAGACAGTTGTTTTCTGCTATATATACATGTGTTGATAAGGATACAATAAAAGTTATTTTATTATATAGTTATAGCATTCAACGTCGACAAAGCTAATCTTTTTAATTTCACTCCGCTCAAAATAGTTATAAATATAACTATTAATAATATTACTAAATATATACAATAGTTATTTAATTAATAATTGTCCTTATGATATATGAATAATTATTAAATATATTTTATTCAAATCATTGGAAAATTCGCGTCCAGGATATTTTCGTAAATAAAAGCAATGCTTGAATATCGCTCGCATTTAAATAATTTTGTTAACATTAAGAAATGTATTAAATATGTCAAATTACGATGGAAGAACTAGAAATACATACAGGCGGAGCCTTTCGTTAATTTTTTAAAAGGCCACATGCATTGTGTAGTGTATTCGAGTTGCATATTTTGTTGGGTAAACAATGTTACTATATCAACGGTCATTATATATGACAGAATACAGAAATGCATATTAATTGATTGAATTGGCATTCACTTGGTAGAACTCCATTATAACACGGTGAAAAAATAGCAATGTATTTTAGTTCTACAAAATTATTTTTAACATATTGATAGCTATTTCGGCTCACGCCATCGTCAGCCATATTTGTTAAAAATAATTTTGTAGAACAAAAATACATTGCATTTTTTCACCGTGTTAGAAATGCATATCTTTATTTGAAAAGAAAATTAGAAACTTTTCATCAGATTTTGCAAGGTGTTCTTAAAATTGTACTCATCAGTTGATTTATTATGGGTCTTTTTTTGACATGCAATATTTTTAAAAATACACAATAAATAACCAAAAATAAACAATACTAAATGAAAATTTTACATGATGCTGAAGTGTTCGTATTTTTTTTTTAATATGAAATAATATTGCAAAGTAAAATTTAAAAAAATTCTAGGTCACTATTGAAAATCTGACTGACGATCGATAGTTTAAGTGTGTGGCCTTATAAAGCACAGTTTCTTAAACGGTGGTCCGCGAAGATTTTTGGGTAAGCCGAAACAATCGAATGTTATGTTGTACTTTATGGATTTTTAAATTACATTTTTTGTTACTGTCTGTTTTAATATATTGAAATATTGTTATATTAGCATGCGGTGTTGCAAAATTAATTGTTTTGAATAAAAAATCAA
Organism: Himalopsyche japonica; assembly: GCA_028555115.1. NCBI lineage: Eukaryota > Metazoa > Arthropoda > Insecta > Trichoptera > Rhyacophilidae > Himalopsyche > Himalopsyche japonica. The sequence continues at coordinate 3,738,457 of JAHFWJ010000015.1, forward strand.
ATATACAAAAATTTATTATTTTTATCCAATGTTGATGGTCCGTAAAACATTTTTGGATTTTTTGGTGGTCCGCGGATGTAAATAGGTTAAGGAACTGTGGTATTAAGTAAAATGTATAGCGATATATAACAGTTTATAAATATATTTTTCAACAAACAAATAAAAAAAAAAATATGTTTATTTATAAAGTGACAGTGTTCTGGCTCGGCAATTCTGCGAAGCAAATTTTTGTTTGTGACATCACATTCTGAAAGAAGGTTTTTCGAGGAAAACTCTTTCGCGATCACTTATGAAAGATACGAATACAGAAGGATGTAATTATATCCAGCCTTATTTTTATCTTGTCTATCGTTTAAGTTATATGAAAACTTAAATTTATACTCAAATTCATAATAATGGTATATGGTCGTATCGTATTTCACATGTAAAGTTCAATAAACTTTCGACTATCTAGGTGTACCAGATAAGCGGATCAATAAACATTCCTATTATAATAGTACAATCATGGCATACAAATCTTTCATATACGTACAAGGAGGTATATTTGGATTTGTATGAGATATTAATGCATAACAGGACTTAGAACGTATTGCTTAGAAAAATATTCAGGTGTGTATGAGATGAGGTAGAAGCAAATCCCGATCGCTAAATTTAAATATGGACACTAAAATTTTGTTAATATTTATCAGTCATCGTTCAAGCTCGTTTTATAATGTTATATACAACTAAAACAAGTCTTAAGACCCAATCCATTTATGGGAGCTGTCCCTCAAAACAATAGCATTAACGGATGTTCAGCATATTGAATAGAACATGTTTTCACTAATGACCGAACCATCTCCTAAATTCCGAGGGTTCTTGATTACTTATATTGGAATGAAGAGCAAAATTTTCAAATATATAGATAACGAACGTAATTTCTGATTTGAATTTCGAGCTATGAAATACCAAATATGCTAATTATTAGCATGGTAAATTATATTCGACGAAAATTTTCATTGGAAATGCAATATCACATTTCAATCATATATACGTATTACCCAGATGCATAGCACACAGTAGCTTATTTTTTTCAATGATTTCAATAAACTAGACAGATCCATATAATAAGATGTAATTGAAGAAAAAAGATTTTATATAATTAGCTTATATGGAAATAATTCACGATATTTTCATAACATTGTGTAACAGCATTTAAAATAAAACCCAAAAAATATAACCCAAGACTATCCTTAAATAAAATGATAATTTACCGGACCTGTGCGACATATATATAGAAGATGATTAGTTCAGGAAAATTTATTGAATATTGATGACAGTAATAAAATATTACGGGGTAATAAAACGCCAATAACAACAACAGTGTATCGAGAATAAATTGGAATAAGGGTCGAAATTCATTGCGCGAACTGAATCCAAAGGCAAAGTGACACCATTTATTTAATAATCACATAGCGTCCTTATGTTACATTCAGTTGTTCTATAACTATCATAAAAAAAATTAATAGCTTAGTTATAACTTAAGAGTTATCCCGAAATAAATTGTCGTATATTTAATGAAATAAAACTATGTGATGAAGTCTCGATTGTAAAATAAATGACGCAATCACCGATCTTTTTTTTTTGTATTACTTCCAATTGCATTTTCTATACACAAACCAAAACTCGGCACACTAATAAAATGTTTGGTAAAAGTCAAATAATGTGGATAAAATTTGATATCGACAAAAAATAAACAGAAGAAAATATTTTTATATTGAATTGTATTCCGTAAAGATATATGAAAATTTAACACAGTCAGGGAGTCGCAGCACGAGAAATTCGGCCTCAGAATATACTAATCGATTTTCTTTACTTAAATACTCAAGCACTCAACCCCATTATCGATTGATTTTTGGGCTGTCATACGAGGTAATTATTCAATAAAATATATTCAGTGAAATATTCATGTTAATAACCAATTCTTTTGATCATAATGAAAAAGGTAAAACGTGGACATGTAATGATGATTTCTAATTTATAGAAAAAAGAGAATTACCTAAAACACCGTCTTAAAGTGTATTATTGAAAAAAAAAAAATTTTATGGCGCATTAATTACTTCATATATATGAATCAAATTGTATCATACAACCCTGGATTGTGCAGTAATTAATAACTGCTTTGAGTAATTGACTCAATGAATTGGTAGCTATTCATATTAACACATGTATAGTTTGGTAATGAGTTTTATTTCTACGAAAAATTAATTGTTAACTCGAATACACAATAAATATATTGAAGACGCTAATAAAATTATGAGGAAAACCCATACAAACCATACAATGCTTGTACTAAATCAAGTGTGTATTCAAAAATTTGAATGATCAATGCAATTGAATGAATATAAAAAATGGAACTACTTTTAAAAAAAGTATTTTTATATGCTGCAATTTTTCTCTCATTGGTTTATTAAAAATATAAGTATTATTTTGGCTTCAAGTTTCCCTTTCTTGTTTATGGCGCTAAATCAACGTTTTGGAAGTACTGGTAATACCTAGTGTATTTTGAAAATGCAGCAACACCTGAATTTACAGTGCTTAAAATATATCTATGTATGTTATGCTGTAACTTTTTAGCATGATATATGTCTATTCTGTTTCAGAAATCGCAAGCCATTTGATAATTCACTCAAATTAGTGAAAACATGACCTATAACGCTTTCAAAATAGAGTGCTTAACTGACTTGTAATACTAATTAATTAAAAGCTTCAACTCACCAGAACATGTATCGAAAAGCCAATTTATTTATAAAATATTTTACATCAATCCTGACAATCACACTCAAAACAAGTGAAAATGATGAATTCATTTAGCACAATAATTAACAGTTTAACTTTGATTATTGTATTGTACAAGGATTTTTTATCAAAAGATATGAATACTATAGCGCAAGCATCAATGTGAGGCTATAAAATTATGACATTATATTAAAATGAAGCAGTGATAAAATGATTATTTATGATCTACAATATGTAACATAACCGAAAAGAGTATGAAATTATAGCACTCGCTGTTCGTTTTCGTTAATGCCCCGTCATCACGAATCACACTGAGACTGGGTAGTAATAACATAATTTATTAAAAAATAAAACAATTTAATTAAATGAGATAATACGTGTAAGATATCATGTAAGAAAGTATATAACACATATTTAAATGAATGGCATATTGTAATAATGGTACGATTTAACTATCAACGCCGCGTAGCCGGAGAAAAATGTTCGTAGACTTAATACAATATTAAATGGGATCACGCTTTCAACACGAAAGGTGTTGTACCATGGCGTTCACCAAATTTATGGCAAACGTCGTAGCATTTAATACGAGATCTGGATATAAAGTCCCTTCAAAGAGATAACTGGACAATTCCTGCGGATAAATAAATTGATCACGTATAAATCGACGACGAAACGACCGAAAGGGACAATTAATATTCTGCCCTAGTAAAATCACGGTATGCCTACCTGGCGGCTATCGTAGGAACCTGAAATTCATACTAAAAAAACCTTTTCGTTTGCTTCGTTATAAATACTCGACTTATTATCATTCATCCTCAATGCCATCCGAAAAGCTGTTAGTAATCCACAACCGGGAAAACAAACTTATTTTGGTAGACACATAGAATACTATTTGAAATTTGAACATACCAGTGACAATCTTTTCTTTACTTATAGCGGTACCCACGTCTATGGAAACATAAATTAATAAAAATACTCTCGCTGCACATACACATTCTTCAGACATAAAGAGTACTTTATGAGACCCAAAAAATAGGATATTTGCATATTTAATTAAAGACAGAATAAAGTTTCTAGATGCAAAAAAAACGTTAATATGAACACATATTAACGTTTACGTAACACGATAAACGATATTTATCTCCTTGTTTATATAATTTATGATATCGACTGAAGGTACTTGATGGAATTTCAATATCAAATTTGAATTGTTACAACTTTGTACGATTCCACATGTTTTGTCACTAACGACCCGAAAATCTCTTTTTGGCATCTTCAGACATTCTATCACACAATTCAATAGATCCTTATTTATATTTCGATACTATTCACAAGTTTATATTCCAGACCCGGATGCAACAGAACTGTTGTCTTTGTAAATTCGTTATGTCGAACATCATCAGTTCTGTTGCATCCGTGTGATAGAGTGCCTGAAGATGCCAAAAGACGAAGCCCGGGTCTATAATATCAAAACATGTAGAACCGTGCAAAGTTTTAACGATTCTAATGTGATATTGAAATTCCATCAAACACCTTCAGTCGATATCATAAATAAATTTTATAGTAAAATATTGTATGTTAGTGTGTCATTAAATTGCGACTGAGAAAGAATCGAGAAAATGAAAACCATAAACCATATTGTGTTTATTTTAAGCTCTTTTGATGATAGTTCGTACAAGGCAGTCACTATAATGATAATCGTTAAGATAACAGCGTGTTGAAATATATTTAGATGAAAATATTTTTTAAGTTAATTATCGTCTACATTTTCTCTAGAATTCAGCATCGCTATAACAAGTGATTTAAATAGTAGTTAAATTTTATAGGTACATAAAACAAATTCTGTCGACTAAATTGGTGTTTGAAACAAAATTTTGATGGTCTGACAATATAATTTTAATCGATACCTCATTTTGGAATACTAAATAATTTACATAAATTATTTGTTTTAATATTGACACATACGAGTTATTTTTATATTGAAAATGTTTTAAATAAAAATATTTAGTAGTTAACATTTTTCAAATCAAGGAATAGTAATATGCTGATCTATTTCTTAAATTTGCATCTCGGAATTGTATACCATTGGTATAGGGTATTACTAAATCGCTACAAAAATAGATTTTGATAATATAGAACGATCGTATAAATTGTAACATATTAAATATATCGCAACTTTCCTTTAATACCCTCAACATAAAAACCAATACTCTTACATTTTCAATTGCTGGGAGTATGTGAAATAAGGTGTTAAAGTACATTACGATTAGGACAAACTTAGAGCCTACGGACAAGGTTTTTAGCGCGTATGATTTAATGGAACAGTCAAAATTAATTAATTTTGCTAACAGCGATTTTTAAGCTTTTACAAGCTTTAGCATAACGTAGTATTGTGAAAATGCTACTCAATGCTATGGAAAATGGATAATGTTAATGAAAATGTTCTTAAATAGGATACAGTAATATTGTTTATAGTAACAAATTACAACCTCAAAACAAATTCATATTTTATTATTTATATATTTGATATGTTCAAAAAATCTATTTCAAATAATATAAATATTCTTTTGGCAAAGAGTCAGTCGAACCCTAGATAATTTAAGAAGCAGACACTCAAAGCGGAACAAATATAAGTTTTTTAGATATCCATTGCTTGAGATACAAAATCCATAAATCGAATGTAAAATTAGCATTTGAAGTTGCCTACTCTCGCACACACTAGACCTCGCAACAGTCAAAGAATGAAAATGTAATCGGCTATTGCGACAGGCAATACTTCAATGCAAAAACGTTTCAGATGTATAATACAATCTGAGAAAGCAAACAATATTTCACTTATTAGATGTCGCACTCTTATGTCACAAAACACCGGTCGCTTGTACACGAACCACGTCTCATGCATTCTGCGAGAATAAATTCGATATATAAAAAATCATCTGTTTCGTTACACTCCCAGGGGCTCAATGAATACATAAGACCCAAGAGGAGCGCGTTTCGTATTTTGGATGTGTAAACCCAAAATAAAGGATAAACAGAAGATGGAACGTATGACTAAACTATGCGTGAAAGGTTGGTAAATTTTTCGTGGAAAAAACGACGTGTTTTGAGTGGGTAACCCGCACAAATATCAGCCGGAAGAAAAAATACAAAGAGTTTTCCAGGAATACATTTTCAATATTTTCTACGAATCAGGTTATTAATTTTTAGAAATATATATCCAATATTAAATAATAATTTTGAGGGATTCCATCACAAGAGACATTTTGTTCAAAGTAAAAATGTTTTAAATAGAACGGGGAAAATAATAATGTATTGATCACATGATAGAAAAAGTCGGCGTCACCTAGTCGGTCCCGAGTTTTTAGCGACATATTAGCTACATGTAAACATAGTAATTCTTGTGTTAAGATTGATTTAATTTACAATCAGCACCAGTTCGTAAACAAATAGTAGATGAATGTTCAAAAATGCTCCAACATAATTTTTTGACATAACATAACTGATTATAAAATATAGTCGACACAACAAACAAATTAAAGATTTATTTATTTTCTTTAGACAAAACCTACGGATTAAATTCTAAAAGTAATGTAATTACAGCTAGACTTTCTAGGCCAATAGGGTAAATAAACGTTTTTTATAACATATTTAGATAGATAGTTGACACATCTGAAAGTTAGGGACATTTGCTAAACTTCTCTCTAGCAGTAGTAATAAGCAATCCCTTAGCATTTATATGATCTTGTGTGCCCACGTCGATATTTATTTGGAAATAAGAGTAAAGTAACTGATTGGTTGATGAAACTATGACCGGTGAATTGTGATAGATATTGATAAAATAAACAAGTTTTAAAAATATTTTCATTATTTTTTTGGTTAGAATTAGATGTGTAGGGCCCGTCAAATACGAGTAATATTATACTTTGCCCACCGTAAGATTTCTGCTAGACATCTTTGAACAACGAGAAAAGTGAATTGAATGATACACATTAAAATATAGTCGATATTGATATAAAATATTTTCATTTTTAATGCGTTGACTGTGACTTCTTGGAGATGATAATATGAATAACAATAAATGTGTTTCTATTATTTTAAATAATATATGAAGCAAGATTGAATATTTCAATGATTATTTACAACCGAATAAAAAAATACTTGCTCTAGTGATAAGAAAACAAAAGTAATTTACAAATTGTATGCAAGATCACCAATGAAATAGGTTATGTGGTAATCGGAATACATAAAATTAAAATGAGAGTGAAAAGTAATTATAAATAATAAAATGTCCAATTAGAGGAGCGAATAAACAACTTATTAAGATACTTAGTCTTCACAGTGATAAATTAATTAATAATTATAGCGTTCACCTTGAATTCACTTTGATAAAACGTGAATATCTTTTTAAGAAATAGCTGGATAATCTGCTCCTGCGATAACATTTACATTCAGCCCTAGTTAAACAGAAATTGCCAATACTCGCGGAGAGAAATGTAATTTGAGTAAAACACAGAAAATAAAGTTCCAATGGAAAGCGAAATTCTAAGAGATTACAGGGATATAATTTGTAAGCAAAGACGGAGCTGCAAAACCTATTTGCCGCGGATAAGTAAACCAGAATAAAAACAAACGAACACTAAAAATCCTATAAAACGAAGAAAAACAAAAACAGTACGAATTTTTCGAAGTACTTAATTGAAATTAAATTCATGTTGATTTAATCGGCTTTTATTGAAACTAAGTTGGCAAGATTTCCGAAGAAAACTCGTTATAAAAACAATACAGTCATTTAGGCGAAATTTAAGTACTGATTATTTCTGGCAACTACGACAAATTTAGAAAGTTCCCATAAAATTTAGGTGTGAGTGAGTAAGTCTGATAAATATTACAAAAAAAACATTATTTTATGAAACGCAAAAAAAAAAAATAAGTAAGCAAATAACAAAGTTCTTTACATAAAATTGGATTAGTATAGAAAAAAATATCGTAAAAATGTTTACTGTTATACAATGGATAATGAGACGCGTTTTAAGATTCAAAGTTAAAATAGATTTAAGCAATAAAATTTTGAAGACAATTATAGTTTCAATATTTTTAAGTGGTTTCTTTTATTTGTAATGAAAATACGCGTATAAAACTACTAAGTAAAAGTTTTAAAGTATGCTAAATGTTACATTACGGATTCGTCCAAATTTATGCGTCTCCCTTTACTTAAGAAATTGGCAAACAAAAAACATTAAGAAATCATAAAATCGATGATAAGGAAAATTTCATATTTTCGAAATGAAAAAATCTTTCTTCAAAAAGAATACTTTATGGTTACTGAAGGTGTGAAAATTTTTATAAAGCTTTGAAAAATGTAACATAAAAATCAGCCTACTGTACTTAAATTTGAACATACTTTTTATGAACGATATTGTTAACAAATAATATGCTAAAATTCGCAACGCACGAATTATTCCTAGGCCAATAGAGATTTTGTGGTATTTGAAAGTTATTCAGAATCTTTTCCTTATTTGTTGAAATATTAAGGATTTATTTACAAGAATATGATTGGGTCTTGTTAGTTTACCGTTGCGGAATTATTATACACATTTCTAAAAAAATTCTTACACTTCGGTGTGTCGATTGAAATTAAATTAATACGACTACAAAATTCATTTACAACAGGGTACGCAAGACGATGTAGACTTAATAAATATTATCAATCGAGATAAGAATCGTATATAAAACGTTTATAAATATAATAAGTATTATATTTATAAACGTTGTAATAAATTTAAATCGAAAAATAACGGTAAATATGATTAGGGTTACGTTTTATCAATAACGACCAGGCATAAATAAATACAAATCTCTTATAAGAGACAAATCTTATAGTAATGTAAAAATAATTGACACTCCACTAGCAAGTCGATATCATAGAATAATAAAGCTATGCCTCTTTTTTACGCATATTCGTATTTGCTGGAAACAATTAAATACTGTTTGTAAAACTTCTATTATTGATATTAATTTTTTTTACGCGTAAATAATATATTTTGTAACGTTTTAGGACGGATTATATTAAATACGCATGTGTTCAATTAAATACCTTCTGTAGGTCAATTAGTTTTAGTGTCGTGATTTGAACGAAATAAAATTAATCATGAATGACTTAATGACACGACAGATTATCTTTATAAAGGTTTGGTTGAGTCATGTACAACGTCAATTGACTTAGGTACAGGCTATCCTAGTAAATAAATTGAGATGTGAATTCTTTGCGGAGACCAATACATTACTAAACCGGCCTGGATAGCTGCGAACCCTCCGGGAAATAATTACGCTGACGGGATAAAAAAAACTGCTCACAGGCGGTGTAGCGACGGGTTCTTGAACTTCTCAAAATTTTCGGATAGTAAATATTATCGTATATCAATAAAAACAGGTTAACAAACGAAGTAGTATACTTACCAACTATAAATAGAACAGATAAGTCGAAAACGGAAGAAAATATATTAAATTTGAATCCTTATTTAAATTCTCTACACTTCCACAGGTTTTGTAGTTCACAACAAAAATATCAGTTCTATTGCATTCGTGTGATAAAATGCCTGAATCTGTCGAAAGATGAAACAAGAAGCGTGAATGAAAAAATATGGGAAGTTGTACACAGTTTTAATAATTCAGATTTCATATTAAAATCCAGAAAGTGATTAATTAGGAGCATTACTGTATAAAATAATAAATAATAGAACATTAAAATAACACTTACACAATTGATTTATATTATAATTATCATGAGCGTGTTACAATAGAGGTAATTAAATCAAAATATTCACTAAATTTTACGAATTATGCCTCAGCTTGAAATAATATTTATTTTATTTCCAAGAATTCTTATAAAGATATAATAATTATATGCAAATAATATATGAAAATTATGATGCATTTTAAAATTCAAGTATATTTCAATAGATGAAAATAAAATATTTTCAAATAAAAGTTTGAATTGTTACAACTTTGTACGATTCCATGTCTTATCACAAACGACCCGGGTTTCGCCCTTCGGCATCTGACAGTTCTGTTGCATCCGTGCGATGGAATACCTGAAGATGCCGAAGGGCGAAACCCGGGTCGTTTGTGATAAGACATATGGAATCGTACAAAGTTGTAACAATTCAAATTTAATATTGAAGTTCCATCAAGCACCTTTAGTCGATATCATAAATTATTAAAATAAAAGGTTTAGGTTTATTTTCGCATTAAAAACAAAGACTGAATTCCATATTAAAATTTTCACTTTGTCAAAAAATGATACAAATTAAATTCAATTGAAAAAAAATGTTGCTACGTCGGCTAAGCAAAGCGAGTTTTACCCAATGTGTATTAAAACTAAAAATATTATAAAATATCATAATGCGTCCATGTAAACACAACGTCGAAAAAAATAATTATTCAATATGCCAATTATGTTGCATCCGTGTGATAGAAACCCGGGTCGTTAATTGCAAAACATGTAGAATCGTACAAAGCTTAACAATTTAAAAGAAATAGCCGATTGAAAATCGCTATAATATATTAAAACAAACTTTATACAATACAAAAAACTGTGTACCTAAACTAAGCATTTTTTCAAATTTAGTAATACTACTATTTGATAAATAATTATGATTAAACTGGTGAAAGAAATTACTGTTTTGTGGACACTGACTCTGTGTTTCTGAATACCGAATAACGTCGTTATTTCTGAATAGAATTTTCCAAAAGAAATATTGAGAAGCATTAGATAATACAGCGGCGTGTTAAGCGGCAGGTGCGATAAATTCATTTGTGTTGGAGCTAACGAACTTATTGTAACGGCCTCGGCATATCAGAAAATTTATAATCATAAACGTCCAATAACTTCTGGCATAGTAAAGATTATAAGTTTATGAGGATGTTAATGTTTAGTTTAGTTCTTGACGTTAAAACTATTTCTAGACTTTAATAGAGTTTGACAAGCATTAGCCGTAAAGTGCCCAGATAGACGTTTATAATTAGATACAAGTATTTTAAGGTACTTATAAAACGGTATCTAAAATTATTTTGAAAAATAATTAAAAAATCAAAACTTAAACTTTAAAAGCGTCGGAAAGAATGTTAACAATGAACTATATTTATAGTATGCGTACGAGGTACAATCAAGTTTTTTTTTTGTTTTTTACGCGTGTAAACAATTTAGCATAAGAATCTACTTATTTGTTTAGTAGGTAAAAAAATAGACATCATTTATTTGATGGTCGTCTTTTCAAATCTAATAAAAAAAAACATATTAATTGTGAACATATTGAAAAGTACATTTTTTTAGTCACCACGCACTGCTTATTCAATCTCCAATTAACATTATTAGTGCCCATCCGTCAAGTGTGAGATCAATGGTGTTGCGGGATTATAAAAATTTGCTTTCGTGTTGTAACGATTTGCAGCGGTCACGATTTCATTCTACAGTAGCCGCCGTAAATAATGGATGGCGTATACTCTATGTTAAAAAAATAAACAAATGCGGCTAAGTAAACAAAATCAAACATTTAACTATAGAACAGTAAAACAATAAAAACAATAAAAATATTTAAAAAAAAGTGTTCGAAATTCAAATTCTGAAAACAACAACCCGAGCATCATTTTCGATAAACGCTATTGCTTCACAAGTTTAAGCATCATATTTAAGTATAATATATATAAGTCAATGGTCTTATAAAGTAATGTTTATATAATTACAAATGATAAACCGAATTCAATTCGTAGAAAAAAACGAATCACAGGATAATTATCACAACCCACTGGAAATATAAAGATACCAGAATTGTTCGAATATGACAGACTGACTTTTAGGGTAAATAAGAAGGTAAATGAAAAATAGTTTTCACTGGAAATAGATGAGTTCTTTAACTTAACCTTCAATATACGAAACTTGATAATTACGTTTGAATTACAAAACATTTAATACTCAGTTTTCAATTCAGCTAGTGTTGGCGACGAGTTATTGTCCGTGGCAAAGTTTCGTGTTTATTCGCATAATAGAGCGCATGCAAACTATCCATTAACTCATTTGTTAATCGTTATAGGTTAAGCACAAATAAATAATAGATTCATTATTTTAAAAATAACTTTGAAAAATTAAATTCCATACTTTGTGGTAATGTAATATTTTTTTAAATATTTAAATAATATCAATCAATTTAAAATTGATCAACTTTAGTAGGTTTTCACATATTTTGTCATACGTAAAACATTTCATATTTGGGCATTTTCAAACATTATAGAATACCGGCTGATTAGAACTGACAATTAGAATATTAAGTCAAGCTGAATTAAAAGAAATGCTCTCATAACAATAACAAACTGTAGGACTTTGCAATAAGAGGAGGCCATAAGAATCGATTTCTATGTCAATGTTATTGAGAAAATTTTTCCAGAGTTTTTAAGAAATAATATTTCGGATGGGGTATTATTATAAGTAAATAAGTATTAAATTATATAGCTTCTCTTCAGATTGAACATCTCATATAAAGAATACTATAGGTTGAAATTGTGGAGGTTAACCTGTGCGTCGAAAATGTGCGTCGAAAATTAGTAGATGTTAAGATGCGGCTTATTAATTTACCTCAAATTTCTTGACAAAAGCATTTGTGATTCAACTTATTTTTATGTAATATTTGAGCATTTACATTCGCTTAACATCGACGTCAGGGATTCCCAACCTTTTTGTACTCTAGAGCGCATTCTAAAATATCAGTAGGGTGGCGGGCACCACCAAATTTTTCTAAGGATATTTTTAGATGGATATAAGTAATAAATAAAAAAAGAATCATGCATACATTATTGCAAACATACGAACGAATATAATAAACCTAGGTACCCAAAAAAAAATTATGAATTATTAAAATTATAACATTTTCAATAAGTGATTATGAAAAAATTCTGTCACGGTCGAATAGTGGCGGGCACACACGAATCGATCCGCGGGCGCCATGGTGCCCGCGGGCACGGGGTTGAGAATCCCTGATCTACGTTAATGATTTCTCGCATCAAATAGGAAAAAAATGTCTATAAGGAGATATATTCTGACCATTGAAAAATATTGAACTACAAATAAAAAAAAATGCTTGGTCTGTGAAACATTAGCACCTTGCCACGACAAAGTAATGCGCGTCTCTGTTTTCGATGCGCTAATACGGCAATCCATTTAAACCAGATCAGATACAAGAAAATTTCTATTTTCCACCAGCCATTACTTAGCGATGGAACACGGCTAAACCTCCACCGACGTATTGTTCAACAAGGAAAAAGTCTCGCATTTTATGCCTCATGAATTTCTCAAATTTCCCTAAAATCTCAAAACTCTCAGGGAATACCCTTGCCCCCGCATAAAAAGCTAGGTGGAAATGTACGTGAGATCATTGCTAATGGCCTGATATTGAAAAGGAACCCAAATAAAATAATCGGAGGAATGAAAAAGGTTCTGCTTGTATGAATGTGCGTAAGGACATTTGCATTCATAGGTGTAGTAAAAGGACCAAATGTGTCACGACATGGAAGAAAGGTTATCTTACCGAGAAATATATTATTTATATTTTAGTAAAAACCAGCATTTTTTTTTCAAATTGAGACCGAGGTTGAACTAGATCAAAAATTTATACATATCGCACAGGATATGCTCTTTAGACACAAATAAAAAACTACAAAAAAAGCTGATATTACACGTGTGCAAAAATATTCTTAATATTAAATTCGTACGCACAAAATCAAATTTCTATGTATCCCGAAAGACGCAGATAAGATATATAAAACATCTGAGATTTTTCATTCATTTTAACTAAGATCTTTGAATATTTTATATGCATCACTATCGACCATAGCAAAATGTGTTATCGTTGATTATAATTTTGGTTATGGCAATATTCGTGAGTAATTCTTTTGTGAATTCCCGACAATCTTTCGAAAAATTCTTATCAATAACTATAATTGTTTGTATATATACCGTTTACGGCGGGTTAGCCCCAGACAATCCGCGGTAATAGTTAAAACTAAAACAAAACTCTTCTGAATATATTTTAAAATCAAATCGTTGCTTATGTGTACGAATAAATTTAATCTTACAGTACACGTGATAAATAATAATCACAAAAAGAAAATTTGTTGGCAAGAATCAATTGATGTCGAAAAAAGGATATTTGAAAAATAATAAACCGAAAGGTTTATATTGAAGCAAAGCAAAAAAGGCATCAACAAATTATATGTGCATTAAAAAGTGATGTGATATTGTCAAGAAAAAACAAGTTGAAAAAAAATAACTCCTTCCTCAAAAATGCACCTAAATGTTACTTTTAAATAATTTATCAAACAGAACCGGCAACAACCAAGTGAGGCTTTTGTAGGGCGTTGAACGAGTCATAAACCCTTAGTTTGAGCGGCTCGCACGAAATGCCACTCTGAATGAATACTGAATGAGAGGAAAACCGACATCGACAACGACGAAAAAACTTAAATATTAAATGTTTCCCCATTGCCACACTGACACATAATAATACAACGGCAGCAATTTCAAAGCTTTCCCGCCGAGCGGAGAAAACAAAATGGACATGCATAACGATATTGAATGGCGATTGGTAAAACAATAACGTTGAGTATTGGTATCCCGCCGTGCCCGAAGCCCCGAGCTGCAGTGACCAAACGTGCTCATATTTTTTGAGAAACGCTTATTTTGAACTTGATTTTTTACTGCCTATTTTCCATATTAAATTAAACTGAAATGCCCATCTCGCTTGCCCAAATTACACAATGCCAATACGACAAATATAGTGCCACGAGAAATATAGTGTTATACCGAAATGTAAATTAAACATTATTAAAGCGTTGCCGTAGCCGTTGTACAAAGGGGTGGTCTGATTTGCTTCCAGAAGGACCACTTCCATCCCACATATAATCTTATTGTCATAGACACCTATTGTTTCATTTAGAATTTTGAAAATTTTGTGTCATTGTGTTAAAGTGTCATTGTGTTAAAGTAACAAGCTAGGCCGTTGGAACAGGAGAGAGGATGTGTTGTGTGCCTTTTCTTCACAGCTATATATAGATAAGCAAATTTTAGTTTAAGCATATTTCTGACGATGGCGTGAGCCGAAATAGCTATCAACTATATTTGTTAAAAATAATTTTGAAGAACTAAAATACATTGCTATTTTTTCACCGTATTATTAAAGCGTATTGAAAACATCGTGAACTCTTCTACAATTTTTTGAAAATACTGAGTGAAACACACATACATCAAAAACAGAAGAGAAAATGTATTGTGTACCTTTTCTACACAGCTATAAATAGATAAATTAACAATCTAATGAAGGCATAAGCTGAAATAGCTACCAACTGTAAATCTTATAAATTTTGTAGAACTAAAATACATTGCTATTTTTTCACCATGTTGTAATGGAGTTCTACCAAACCTCAGTAGCTACTTAAGTAAATGCCAAATCGATCAATGTAATAAACACACATTTAAATTTGAATTGTTACAACTTTGTACAATTCCACATATTTTGTCACTAACGACCCGGGTGTCACCTTTCGGTATCTTCTACCACACTATATTCCATTACACGGATGCAACACGTCAGTTCTCTTGCATCCGTGTGATAGAATGCCTGAAGATGTCGAAAGGCGAAACCCGTGTCGTTAGTGACAAAACATGTGGAATCGAACAAAATTGTAACAATTCAAATTTGTACAGAAATTCCATCAAGCACCTTCACTCGATTTCACTAATTATTTATTAAAACACACATTTTATTACATTCTACCAACTATTTTAATATTGATATTTAGAGATACGAGAGATTTTTAAGTAGGAATATTTACAGCCATGCCTTCAAAAAAATAGTCACCCTGGTTAAATATAATGCGAGCCCATGGGGCGAAAGGCTAAACCGAGCATTCCAGAATGACTGTACCGGCAATTTTGCTAATAACTCGCATGTAATTTCACTAACATTGTATTATTCTAATAATAAGCTTTATCGGCATCTATAACTGGTTATATTATATACAATATGGAACTATTAGAATACAATTGAGGGATTGTTATTATTGTTTTTATACAAAAAAAAATGCCCCTCGTGTTACATTAAAAATTATAGCACAGGAAAGGTTTATTTTTACGAATCTCTGGCTATGTTTTGTTATATCTAGTTTGTAAGCTTAATACATTGGTTTGCAAACTATGTTCGGCGGAATCTTGGGGTTCTAGAATCTGGAGCAGATGTGTTTAAACCGTAAATACATATTTCTGAAGTCTAAGCCAATTTTTTTCTATTATAATATCATATTTTCCATGTTATATATTCCCGACAATAAGGTTTTCGTTTTCGATTCCGAAATGACGCGACAAAATTGAATTTATTTCAATTCAATGTTATATAAGAAATGCGAAGTAAACTATGTGAAAACGTTCGTTTTTATTTAACGTTTACACACTTAAGCAGCCAATGTTCAATCATTACGTAAACGCAAATAAGTTAGGCGAGTAAAAATATATTCACAAATCCTACTTGGATATTGCAAGATTTTATCACGAGAAATCGTAAGAATTTCCACATTTCCACATTTCACTTTCAAAATTCAATTCGTTCAGTACGTGAAAACATTCAGGCGGGCATAAGAGAAAGTTTCACACGTACCCAAGTCACTTTCGGAAACATCAACAGCGGACAGCAAGTGCACTTTTCCAGATGAAACTGTGCAGAAAATATAAATTTTGAAAACTCAGCGCTATGTTAAAAATGTACGACTTCAAAGTTTGTTTTACTTTCAGAGAAACCGCAACCTACAAAAGCTCTTTGCGCTATCTTATGGGCACTGTACAAACTTGGTCGGTATATTTAGTTCAACTGAAACAAGAGCAAAGCCTACGGCGTGAAATGAATAACTGCATAGGTTGAACAAATGGAAAGAATTCACAATAAAAAGTATCAGATTATTATTCCATCCACTTAAAAATACTTCTTCTTCAACTAATATAACGAAAAATTGTAGCATAAGAAAAGTGGTTTTACACAAAAACATCAAATTATTAATAAAATAGTATCAAAACAAAGAATATCAGTTACGTCTTCGTTCCTTCATACGCTAACTTTATAAATACTTAATTTTTGTGAATCTGTAATTTTACTCTATAAAAAAAGATTTAGCAGTTTATTTTACATAGTAAAAATATTTTTTTCGTACATTTTTCCGCAATATATTTTATGATCCCGACCGGTCTCGCTCATCGCGAGCATTAACGTCTGACTAATCGAGCAATCAATGCATATAATTGTTGGTCTCAATAAGTTAGTTTTCCTTTATCAACAAATATTATTTTCCAATTTATGATATGGACTGAAAGTGCGTTATGGATTTTAGATATAAAAATTTGAATTGTTGAACCTTTGTACAATTGTACATCATATGTCACTAACAAGCTGGGTTTCGACTTACAGCATATTGGGAAAATTAAGCTGGTTGAGAAAATAATTTGAATTTTATTGACCTTTGTTTATTTCTAAAAAAATTATACATTTGCCAGTCATCTTTCATCGGAGAAACATTCATTTACAAAAATGAAATTGATAAATTATGGTATCAAAACATGAGGTATCATAAATTGTTTTATCAATTTGATATGATTAATCTGATTGGAATGTATTCCTACTCGTGTATTCCTACTCGAAAATCTGCTGTGTGAAAATGGCTTGCCGAGAAAAATAATATAATTAACAGCATATTTTTGACGAATTCGTAAAAATTAATAAAGTCTACGCACATTTTATGTTCAAAATTTAATATACTCAGCTGAATTCGTAGCATTTACCTTAGTAATCTAATAACGTGGGTCAGTAAAAAAACAGATTATGTTCTCTTGCTACCGTTTGGCAGTTATGTTATAATCAGCACCTGCGTTAATGTAAGTTTATGAAAATGGTCTCTTGGTATGATAATGCGAGAATATTTTTTACGTAATAAAATTCTGGTCATTTATTCATAACAAGCAAACTGTTTTGAGAAAAAAAAATGATACAAAAAAATCAACTTATTATGGAATAAAATACTGGCAGTCGAACGTAATTTAAGATGGCCTGATAAGCTTGATGTTTTTATGAATACAGTTTAGATAACTTAAGTTTGAAAATTATTTATTATTATTATTTTTAAAAATTAAAACAACTCGTTCTGTTAGATTACTGTTGGGGTGAACGAATGAAAATTTGAATAGTTTTCTGTCATTCGCCTCGAGGGTTGAAGGAAATAAAAACATGAATAAAGCTCACATTGTATTGAATCTTATTTTTAAATAATATTTAGAAACATTAAAACAACTTTGAAAACATCGTAAAACCGGTGCCAAGACGTATATTATTTTCATAATATCATTCTCAGATGTAATATATGGTGATTATTGATAACAAAACGTGTTCAAAGCATACCATACCAATATAATTCCGCTATCCGCAAGGAAATTTTGTAAAGCCTCACCTGAAACAAAACAAAAAAATATATAAATATTTAAAATAATTCATCAAATAAATAATGTTTTAATTACAGAAATAAACACATATAAATTGGCATTCGTTAATATTGTTACAAAAAAAGTTGCGATTGACACCTATACTAGTTGATATCCAGATTTAAAAGAAACGAATCAATTACAAGATACAGTCGAGAGACTGTGATTTTCATTGTATAAATGCATTACTGTTAAATTATTATTGATAAGTCATAAAATAAGTTCCACGATTAGTTATGCCTTATGTGTGAACCAAATATGATTGAAAAAATGCAAATACAATTCATGATATCGACTGAAGGTGTTTGATGGAATTTCAATACGAAATTTGATTGTTAAAATTTTTCTACAATTCCTCATGTTCTGTCACTTTAATCCCGGTTCCGCATTTCGGCATCATCAGGCATTATATCACACAGATGCAGCACTGACAGAAACGCAAATTTATTCTCTCGTAAATTTCAACCTTTAATTATGAATAACTAAGGAAAAAATTGTATGTCAAAACATATATATAAAGTAACTATCTTTACCCATTTTTAAAAAAAAAACACGGTTAATAAATGAAAATGCTTGTTGAAACAGTGATATATAAATTAAAATTAATAAGTGATAAAAAAATACTCGATTCCAATTCAAATAGAATATCGTTCAATTCATAAAACGTATATTGTTTATATTCGACTGAGTCGAAATAATATACTGAGTTTTATCGCAAATCAATCTTGGACAAGAATCTGTTTGCTTATCACTTATCTCTTTGTCAAATAATATTTTCCCAGAAGCCTCAACTCGGAATATAAATTGTGTCAGAAACTTTATGTTTTAGTCTCAATATGGAAAATGTGTTTGTCTCTTACACGTGTTTCTATTTTAAGCCCTCTCTGTAAAATGAAAAAGTTTTTTTTTTCTTTTGATGGGTAAAAATCAGTCAATAAAAATATTACCTGCGTTTTAAAAGGGAAAAGTTTTATTTTATATCGAGCCTATTAATAAAAGGCTTCCATTACTGATTTACGAGATGTCATGTAATTAGAGATGGACACCAATTATGAAAAATATGTAACCAGTTATTTATAATTAACATCAGAGTTTCGTTTTAATAGTAGATATAAAAAAGCAGTAGCAAATCGACTATCAGTTTATAAATAATAAATATATATATATATTTAAGAATGAGGTAGAGAAAGTAACAAAAACTATAATGAAGAAATAATATATTTAAAAACGAAATATAGGAGAGGAAGTTTAATATGTGTGGAATAAAATAAACGCATTTTAGGTATATGTATTGGGTTGATGCAAAAATTATGACTGTTTTTTATGATCCTAGGTAAAAAAAAAAATTCTTCAGAAATGATGAATAGTATCTTCTTTTAAATGATTCCATTGTATAAAGGAGCCTTTCCCTCTACTTTCTATTCAGTTTTGGCCTGGCCAGAGTACAGTGAAGAGCTCTTGCATTTTTTCAAAATGTCGATCGACAAAGTGCATTTACGTCATTGTTTACTTTATGAATTTCGTAAAGACAATACCGCGAGTGTGGCAACCAAAAACATTTGCGAAGTGTATGGAGAAGATGTCATCAAAGTTCGACAAGTACGAAGATGGTTTACGAAATTCCGATCTGGGGATTTTTCAGTAATTGATAAACCACGTACCGGGCGGCCATTGAAGTCTGATGACGACAAGTTAAAAGTTATAATTGACACCAATCCACGTCTAACCACCAGGGAGATCGCGTCGATGATGGAAGTCAACCAAACAACCGTATTAAGACATTTGAAGCGTATGGGGATGGTTTCGCGTTTACGTTCGACGTTTGAATACCTCATCAATTGTCGGCTGCCAATTTATTGTATCGTGTTTCAACGTGCGTTGCTTTGAGTGCGAGACAAAAACATGAACCTTTTTTGCATCGTTTGGTAACGGGAGATGAGAAATGGGTCGTTTACAACAACGTGACAAGAAAAAGACATTGGGCTATACCTGGACAAGCCCCATTAACAACTTCGAAGGCCGAAATCCATCAAAAAAATGTTATGCTCTGTGTTTGGTGGGATTGCAAGAGTATTGTGTATTTTGAACTCTTGGAACGCAATCAGACGATTACAGCAGAACGATATTGTCATCAATTATCCAAATTAAACATCGCCCTTCAAAAGGATAGACCAGAATTGGTAAACAGAAAAGGGGTAGTGTTTCATCATGACAACGCGCGACCACATGTGGCTATGATGACCCAACACAAGCTAAATGAGTTGAATTGGGATGTTATCAAGCATCCATCGTATTCAGTAGATTTTGCTCCTTCCGATTTTCATTTATTCCGATCGTTGCAAAAATTTTTAAATAATAAAAAATTTGATACAATAGAACAGGTAAAAACATCCCTTAATACATTTTTCGCATCAAAATCCACGGAATTTTACACTAGTGGTATTAATAAGTTGATAGAAAGATGGGAGAAAGTTATAAGAACGGATGGAAATTATATAATTGATTAAATAAATAATATTTAAAAAAAAATGTTTAATTTTATATGTATAAAACGGTCATAACTTTTGCATCAACCCAATATGTATGCGTCGTAGGACTTTTCATGTCCATATTAAAAACAGGCATCTGAAGAGGAATATCTCGGTAGTTGAATTATGCATATGAATATTTTCAACTGAAATCTATAGATCTGTAACAAAAGTTACTGAAATGCACACTATTTTCATAAGATTTATTTTAATTTATTATATCAACTCAAGGTACTTTGCTCGGCGGAATTTTAATATCAAATTTAAATTGTTCCAGTTTTGTACGATTCCACATATTTTGTCACTAACGACCCAGGTTTCGCCTTTCGGCATTTTCTACCACATTATATTCTATCACACAGATGCAATACGTCAGTTCTGTTGCATCCGTGTGACAGAATGCCTGAAGATGCCGAAAGGCGAAACTCGGGTCGATAGTGAGAAAACATGTGAAATCGTACAAAGTTGAAACAATTCAAATTTTCATAAGAGATGTATACGCATATGAATGTTAATTTGATTTATACAAGATCAACTTTTTTTAAATTCATAAATTAAATCTATGACAATGAATTTGTACGAATTGAAGTAATAAAATTTCAAAATAAATAATAATAAAAATACTAATTATATTTTATATCACGTTAACAGGTACAAGATGCATGTATAATAAATAAAAATATGACTTGCACGTTACATAAGTATTCAATGATGGAATATAGATTTTTTTAAAACAAATGGGACAATTTTTTTAAATTTTTTTTTAATGTTCATTTGACTTTCTTGACCCTTGCGTAGTTTCGTGATTGTAATATAAACAAATTTACATTTGTAATTATATCAGAGAATTGTAAATGGTGCGTAAAATATGCAACACGCTATCAATATTTTGATGAATACACCATAAACATGCAAAGCAGGGGGAAAATAATAATAAATAATTCATAGTGTTGAAAGGCGAATAAAAATATCCAATTAAGGGATGTCAGTCAACAGAAAATAATTATGTGTTTCTCAAAAATTCGTATAACTGAGAAAGTAAATAAAAGCTACCACTATATGAGCCGTCGGAAGCGTTCAAATATTGTACCGTAGAGTTAACTGCACCTAGGAGTTTGTTTATGGCATGAAATACAGGTGCGCCCTAATTAAGGTGATATAAATCAAAAAACAACATTCGTAATACACAGGCATTTTATCAAGCTGTCTATGGAACACTATATAATCTATACCACAATTTATCAGGACAGAACATAAGTATGTAAGCTTCTCGTTTTTATGTTTACAATCTATTTGAGCTTTAAACAATGCTAACTGTAAAAAAAACAAATACTAATGACTCAAAATTATAATATAATGAAATGAAAAATGCCTTGATTATAAAAATCGATCGCTCAATTTAAATTTATAGCAAGACGGCAAAAATGGAACACTGCATACATTTTACAGCTAAAAATGATTGAATAAAAAAATACAATCACTATCAAGCCGCTGTATTAAATTATAGGAAAGAAAAAAATGGTATGCTTCAAGCATAATAGAATTGATGTATAAACAAACATAATATTAAATTTGAATTGTTACAACTTTGTACGATTCCACATGTTTTGTCACTAACGACCCAGGATTCGCCTTTCGGCATCTTCAGGCATTCTATCACACGGATGCAACTGAACTGACGTAAAATAAACAGTTAGCATCGTCTATATACCAAAGCTATTAATTAAAGGAAAGCACTTACTACAAAGCAAGCAGTAAATTGCAGCTAAAACAAATCTAATGATAATTAACACAATTGCCTGTGATAATTTTCATTAACAATCTTGTTAATGAGTCATTCTTGAAAGGGTTTTTCAAAAAATATCAATCAACTAACATTAAAATATATATATTTTTTTCTCTTTTCATATAGAGAATACCTACTATCAAACAATTCTATTTTACGTCAGTTCTGTTGCACCCGTGTGATAGAATGCCTGAAGATGCCGAAAGGCGAAACCCGGGTCGATAGTGACAAAACATGTGGAATCGTACAAAGTTGTAACAATTTAAATTTGATATTGAAATTCAATCAAGCATCTTCAGTCGATATCATAAATTAAATGTAATATTGCTAAAATTACATAGTTAGCGGTAAAATCATATCAAACGAAATAAGAGACAGTCGTCAAAAACTAATGGGAACAATAATTCATATGAAAATTAAAAGATAAGCTTGCACTTGCATTTCAAAAGTAAACATATGTTTTATTAGAGTATCTTGAAAATTTTCTGATTTATAATATATATTAGATGTTACTTTGGTTCATCGGCAAATATTTATAGTCACTTGCATACAAGCAAAACTATGTCATCGGCAACAAGAGAAGGGTGATAATAATGTGGTAAATATGCAATAGTAGATAACCGTCAAAGGTAAACCACTCTCCACCCTTTCAGCATAAGCATGCAACCATCTTCAAAGCATAATCCACAATCCAAGCATGTAATCGAAACATTACTGCTTTTGAGCTTTCGTCGTGTGGTTAAGCAGGGACGAATACATTTTACAGAACGAGTCATGTACACGAAAATGTACTGCCATGTAAGTGGTTTTATTTCAACCGCCCAACGTGTTTGACTGGATATTAAAATCGAACAAATGAAATCAGCAATTGCAAGGAGAATTCCCAATTCCTTTCTTCGTGAGATTAACGCATGTCTATAAAATATTGACGACGACGCAATCGAAATGCAATTTTTTGAAAAAATTGGGAAAATTTATGATATCGACTGAGGGTGGTTTGGTGGAATTTCAATATGAATATTTGAATTGTTAAAACTTTATACGATTCCACATGTTTTGTCACTAACGACGCGGATTTCGCCTTTCGGCATCTTCAGTCATTCTATCACACGGACGCAACAGAATTGACGTATGAATTCGACAAAATTTTAACAATTCAAATAAGAAAATGTACGGCTTTGATTAAGATCACCCTTTCTAATGTTTTGTGAATTCGTGATCAACGTACACACTTGCTATGGTTGCAACAATCATCGTACAGTTGTTTCAAAGAGTAAAAAATGACATTAGCAATTCATTATTCACAAAAGTGCAAATTTTTACCTCTGCGTCATTATAAATAAATTTAGATTTTTTTTATGTGAAAAAATCGTTTCAACCCTTTGAGGAGTGTGGCCGTACATGTACGTCCAAATATTGTGATGTCTTTTATCAATTGCAAGTTCCGTATTTTTTGTTGTATAATAATAATTTCTTCAGATATTCATGCTGTATATATCTGTCAATAATTTTAAGCAGTCCGGGCTTACATTTTTTTATTTGTTTCAAAATAATAAAAGAATTTTACGAAAAAGAAAATTCAAAGAAATTACACTTTTAATCATGTATCATAAAATTTACTGTCAACTGTTCAACCGCTTTCTTTCTAGGAATCAGTGTCAATATCGAACTATGTTTACTCAGACTGCAATTATTTTTTTAGGCTGAAACTAAAGTTATTGTTTCTAGAAAATTCATAGTGAATAAATTTATTTACATGTATTACTATGCATTTCTCAATTGTACAACTTTATTTACTAAGTGATATAATAATAGATATTCTTTCTAGATTGAACCACAAAAAAACCGCATAATTTTATATGAAGTGTAAAAAAAATATTTAAAATAAACCAAAAAACTTATTTCGTAAAAAAGGAACTCACTACTCAACGGGTTAATGGAATACGATTCTCCATATTACGTATATAAACATAGTACTCTGGATACAACGTCCTTAAAAATGTATAAGCGGCCCCTATATAGCACGGCTGACAATTATCGCATATGGTCAGCGTGCATAATGCATCGCAGCCACTCGACCGGAAGCACACAGAGACCCCTACGCGCCACGCGTCACTTGCCATTTGTATTCTTCGCAACCCCTTGCCAGGGATGAGCCTTTGCTACATATCGTTACCAACAATAATTTACAGCGATCCATTCGATGACATTCTGCCCTACAATATTTACCTGCTTTATGGAACACAAAATAAAACACACATTTTAAGAGGGGTTCTGTATATTTTGCAAACCGTATAATCGCATGTCGTTCCGCAAATATTTTTTAGTAGATATAAATTAAAAATGATTCAATGGTGAAGAATATTTAGTTATCACTTAAAGATTGACAGATGCCTTCATTAATTGCATTGATAAATACAATAATAACGATATTTTTTAGTACTATTTTCACAATAAATTTAATGGTCAAGACCGATTTTGCTCACAGATCAATGGAAGATCAATTTTCAATACAGGTCATCAAATATACTGTGGAAATAGTGAAAAAATGCTGTGTCATTATTTAAAATATCATGCATTTCTACCAAGATGTGATGGTTTATAGGTTTCAACTAAAAATGTTTAAGTTATGTTAAGTGTATTTTTCTGAAGATGAATTCGAAAAAATAACCATTTATTCTTCTTTTTATGATTTCATTAATTTTCTTTCGAAAACGATTTGTTGCTTTTAATGAAGAGGAAAAAATATTTTCCCCAAAATTTCAAAAGGCGTTTTTGCCTTTGGCGCGACTCGGTGATGAACATATTTCAAATCAAATCGATAAAAAAATCTTTACTTGAAACTTAGAAAATATTTTTAACTTTGCACTCTACAGCCTCATAATATTAAATCGCCCAATTTTCGATGGGAGAGGATATATTTAAAAATGAAAATCATAGAAAAATTGATTTTTAATCAGTATACAACCATACCTGCATTTCAATATTTAGTGAGAGTAACAGAACATAATTAAAATAATGCCATACATTACAGTACAATAACGAGCTTTTATGCCCAATATGTAAACACCACTAACACAAAATGAACTGTTTTGATAGGCATTAAGCTATTGTAATATTTGACCGTTTCAATTTAATCTGCTAATTAAGTGTTAATGATTTCAAAAATAATAACTATTTAATGAATATTTCGAATCTTTATATTATTTTTTATTTATCATCATAAGCTATTTTAATATGACTATGATTGCAGTAAACTTATTTCCTTTGTTGTTAACAAGGGTAATACGCATCCAAGCGTTCTATATGAGTCAGTAATTATGAACAAACAAAATTATGCTAGGTCAATCGGACGAATAATTGTTTTTAAATATATAGTACCAAAATAATTACCGATGGAAATAATATGATTACATACCATAGGCGAAATGTCACATGATTTATGAACAGTCTTTATGTAAACGGATAACTGGCAAGATTCAAAAAGATTTCCCATAAATAATTCAATTTGAAATATATTCACGGCGCTAAAGAAAACTTTCGAGACTTTTACTTTACCCTTTTGATATAATAAAAATGTAAAAAAAATGCTATCCTTCATAATCAAAGCGTCGTGACTTTTTATGATAATTATGGAGGCTTTTCCTTTGGGATTATTTATTTGAGTATGCTCATGGGTTGAATTTCGAGCAAAAAGGTTAAGTGTGCCAATGAATAATTTATAATACACAACAAAATCAAGTGTAACGAACATCGAGGAACGGAGCAACATTTTTGAATGGATACAAATCACACAAAATTTGTGTTAGAAAGTACTTTATCAGAAACGAATGTGACATTACTATTTTTACGACAATCACAAACTTAGATTATTTCTTATAACACGAGTGCGCTGTTACAGGTACAACTAGCCTAATATTTCTTTATGCGAGTTGAAAAATCCAAATTTAGCTAAAAGTCAGTCATATTGGGAATGGTTTCCGAGCACATATAAAAAGTAATCGACGTTTTTAATTATTTCAATTGTGAATGTCGAATATTTAAAAAGTTTCTTTCGAGTTCATATGGAAAAAGTCAACTGTAAATTTTCCAAAATAACAACTGCTGATATAGACGAATAATCATGAATATACTACATTACTCTCACAATAAAGACGATAGACAACGAGGATCTTTTTGCTGGTTATGTAGCTGGTTTTTAGCAGCGTTCAATGTTAAATATTGAAAAAAGTTTTCCAGTGGATCCAAAAGTGGATTCGGAAAGATTATGCAGAAAATAAAATATTCATTTTTAAACTATGGCTGTCTCAAAGTAAGTTGACTGGCAAGATAACACTAGATAAAAACGAAAATTTTGTGTTTAACAAAGGAGATACTTATACATGGAAAAATTTCATTAGACATATACATTCCAAGTACAAATGATAGAAACAAAAATAAGAACATACAAAAGATAAAAAATAAAAATTAGTTAGCTTAACTTTTGTAAATTAATGTAATGCAATCAACTATCATTACAAGCATATCTTCTAAATTGAAAATTTCATAACTCATTCCCATGTTTGTGGAGATTTAGGTGAAATAAATTTCATATTTCAAGATTGTGAATTATATTTTATACACTTTCGAAGATCGAAATGTCAGTATCGAATTTACTCACACGCATTCCCATAAAGTCAAATCCCATGAGACATGTAAAATACGGATTTACTTAATACTGTCGATATTAAAGTTCATATGAAGCTTTTTCTGCAAATTCTACGCTGTGCTTGGCACTTAAGCCTCAGAAAAGTGTAACATTCATTATAATATATTACGATGGTTTGCAGATTTAATATGGATTAAGTGTGTTTTATAAAATAAACAGCATTCATTATACAGCCACTCAAACAAGTTATTAGAGATAAAAATCTATAACGCGAAAGAGTATGGAAAACCTTGAGCAGAAGATGTATGATTTGTTGCATTAGAGCTCATATAAATTTGTCGAAAAAACAATCAATGTAGGTGATATTTTTTTTAAATTTAACATAGTTTAACAAGTAAAATTTTTTCCCCTGGCAGTTCCTTTAAAGCAAATTGTCTTCATCTCGAAATTCCTTATAGTTCATTTTCCATAGTTAGTTTTTGCATAGTTACATGGCATTCATTGAAATTTTGGAATCATGATTCCAAAATGAAACCTACGGATCAAATTAAGATGCCCACGACAGCAAAAATATATTTCAGTAAAAATGTTTTGCATATACATTATTTGTATCATTTCAATACTACACAAATATATATATATATCGCATTCCCATGATATGACAGATTTAAAGGACAGGGCAACGAGGGTCTTCTTCTGCCATCCCTTATATGTCTTTCAAAATATTTACAGTATAAACAGAACCATACACACGCAATATCAATACCTCTGAGAGACCTTTTTCGTATCAACTTGACAGTATTTTTCGTCATTTTTAGAGGCAAAATTTTACGCACCCACGATGAGATAAAATGAAGCTTTTCCATCAGTCCTTTTTAAATGAGTCGAAAAGAAGCCGTTTTAGAAAAATTGTAGCTTTATAGACAACTGCATTTAAAAACAGCCGTTAGCTTACTTTAATATGTGATGTGGGCTTAAAAATAGTTCGACAATGTGTAAAAGGGTTCTAATCAATTTGAATCAAGATGACGCATGACGATAGTTCTTTGCTGAAACCTTGTAAAAAACTATCGTTTAGATGGAGAGAGAGAGATGATGGGTTGCTTGAAGCAGCCAGGACCTACTCAGGCCGTTGTGCTAATGATGAGGATAAGGTTTACTTGAAAATTCTGTTGTATTCAAAGCTATATATATATATATATATATTAAACTTACAAAAATTTACAGAAATCAGTCAACGCGCAAACGATAAAGCTAATAAGCGAAATATCGGAATTGTTGGAATATTGTGTTTCAATGGTAAATCTCTATTAGTATATAGAAATAAACGCATCTTTTTTTTTTGACTCACTCGATCGAAATTGTTAATCACTAAGTTAAAACTTGATATTGATCATAAAAACAAAAAATAAATATCCGTGAACACTGTTATGTCAACTTAAACAAGGAGCGAAATAAGACTATCCATATATATAATCATAAAAGTTTTTCAGAAAATATGTATAATAAACACTGGCATAAGAAATATATGCGAATATTTTTTTTTTTTCAATAAATATGGATATGAAACATCCCAGCGTTTTATGCGAACTAAATATTTTTTTCGAAAAAAATGTGTTTATCACGAAAGTCAATCAATAAAGTTCTTCAAGATATGGACGACATCTTATCAAGCATAATTTATTTACTGATATGAATTAAAAATTAGTCTACTCGATATTTGAGTCTATCGAATACTTTATGATATAGTAACAATTTCACGATGGTAAAATGTTTCAATGTATTCTTTAGCTATTATTAAGGATCATTAATCGTAATTTTAGATACAAGTAACACGTAGCGCATAACCGAATTACACAATAATAATTATGAATGATGCAGTTGGATACAAGCCCCAATGAGAGCTTGTTCACAAAGCTCTCAAAATTTATAGCAGAAACACGTGTTGTAAGCAGCTTTTTCGCAGCGGTTTTCAAGTATATTTATGGAAAACATTTAATTTCATTTAATGTACTCAGACCATCAAACGTCATTTTGCTTTTCATACATTTAAAATCAATAATATCAATTTGACGTTTTAAAAATTTTCAATGATATTTTTTTATATTTTTGTGTCTAGTGTCTGTATTTTCTGCTGAACAAACATTTCAAAACCTATTGTAATTTATGTATGTCGCAAAGTATCTTGGAAAACAATGAAATACTGTGCTTAATAAGGTTTTAGTAGTTTTGTAACTTTTAACTTTGCACTACGTTCTGGATAAGAGATGACTTCATGGTGATTTAAAGTTCAGATACAAATTAGTCGATCACTCAATGTATCATATAAAAACACTGAACTACGCACAGGTGAAAGCTCGCGAGCGATTCTGAGATATGACGAAGAGCTTCGCACACCTGGGTAAGTGAGATATGAAATTTAATGGTTACGCTTTAACAAGGTCATAGCCAAGGTCAAAAAAAGCAAACTTTAGTTCCTCTGTATTACATGATATATTTTCGCACTGAAAAGTTTAGCTTTTAATTGTAATTTAATATTTAGGAAATTAATAAAAAAAAAAGAAAATTTGATGTAGATACACGTTCAACTGTGGCTATCACCATATCAGTGAAATGAATTAAATTATGTTTTCGTTGAGATGCTCTGACGCCCGCGTTGCCAAAAGGAAACATACACCAATGACGTTTATGACGTATTGTTAGAGTAAATTGGTAGTAACTGAAACGTACATAAAAATCTGACGAGCCACCCGCCAGTAAGTACCCCCTGAGAAACCCACCCTTGTTAATGACATTTCGCTTCTCTATATTTCTATTCACTGCGCTCTCGCTATTTTGACGGGGATGATTATTGGAAATATCGTACAAAGAGCTTTACCATATAATAAAGTGAAGTTATTTTTACAAGAGTGTTATAAATGAATTTTGCAAAAAGATTTTTCTAGAATTTTATAAAAAAAAAATACATTATACACTACACCAAGTTTATTTTTACCCATTAATATTTACAAAGTTTTGGCAATAAAACTGCTAGTTTTGTAGCCAAGTAGTAAGTGTTCTTAGAATACAATCTCCCAGTTGCGGGTACGTGGAATACATAACTAGATAAGGAAATTTCAAATATTGATTTCTTCTACAACGTTGAATTTTAATGTGATAAAAAAAACAGAGCACTGAGAGAGTGATTAGCTTACCTATACTAAACACATCACTGAAGACTAAAATTTTGCCTTTTATCTTCTTCATGCATTCAATACACGGATGCAGATGAACTGATAGTAAATAAAAAGTTTACATAGAAAACGAATTAGGAAAAAAAAAACAAGAAAAAAAAGGTCAGATGAAGGCGTGAGCTGAAATAGCTATCAACTATATATCTTATAAAATTTTTTAGAACTAGAATAAATTGCTATTTTTTTACCGTATTAAAAAAACACAAATTTATCTGGAAGGTCGATTGATAGTTGAATTTATTTCATTTTTCATATTTATTAATAATGTAACTAGTAATAGTATGAAACATTAATCTTTTAAACTTAAACCAACATAGTAATTAATTTTACGGTAATTGAGAGTCGCATTATATCATATTTATATATACTGATGTGAAAAATAAATCTAAATTTGCTGCATTATGTGTTGTTTAAGTTGTAAAACTATTGTTATAAATTTATAACTCACTATTGTGATAGATGGAACGGTTTTGATAAAAATACGATTACTTCTCGTATTAAAAGTAAACCTTGCAACGAACTGTGTTCGTGTTACAAAATTGATGGCAGATTGAGTCTCGGGTATAGAATTTCCACCGATACATCACGGGTGGACAGAGGTCGAAGATCGTACATTTGAAACGGAAAAATGTCCAAGGCGTCACATTCGCTTTGTGCCGCTCAGTCAATCGGTGCTATACTTTCGCACACAATTGCGCTGACATCGAACAATATGGAGCCGACCGACTTATTTGACATCGTGTGGTGGAACTATTATAGTTTGTGGACGAATAATGCATTTGCAATGTATTTCGATGAATTATTAAGATCAATTTCGATCATCACTCAAAAACAAATATGCAAAATAAATCATTAAATTGTTATTTTATAGTTTCGAAATATTCTATAATAGAAATGGGAGTAAAGAAGTATTCGTGAAAATTTTACGGAAGACTCGAATATTTAATTGAAAAAACATGAATATTTTTATTCATTGATGATTTTTTAAATCCATGTTCGCTCTTAATTTGGAGCGTATGGCTACTTAGTGGAAGTCTCTCAATAGAAGTTTTCGGAGTCAGTTGATAATGCTCTTTTTTTATCGAATATAGTAAGATGGGTAGTAGAATTAACGGAATGAAGATAGTCGTCCTATACATTGCGATTTCGGATTGAATGGGTGAATCCAACATAAACACCCGTATATTAGACTAGAACAAATCAATTGCAAATAAACACTGTTCCTACTGGAACCCGTGAAATCCTCGGAAGCTAACGACGGCGGCCACTGATACACGGCGTCATAATACAATACACAAAAGTATGCTTTGATAATTCACAGACCCAAGAAGATTTTTTTTGCGAGATGGTTTTTTTTCACTCTCCGCGGATCCAAAAAACCAGGGCGATGTCGGTTATTTCTTCAACTTGTATATTCATTTATTCAATGGTTAAAAACGTTGCAATACGATGCTTCTAGTGTTATATACACCCAGTCCTTTTTTTATGCGATACATTGGTTTCGGAAAAAGGCGCGTAAAAAAAATCGCGTAAAAAAATCACAACTTTCATATAATTTGATAAATTGGTTCAAAAAATTAAAATATCACGTAAAAAAGTATCAGAAAACTTATGAAAAAGCAAAATTTGCTTTGCAAAAAAAATATGTATTTTCATGTCTTTATTGCTTATAAAAATATAATGAGAAAAATTAAATTTTATTCACTGAATTATTCGCTGCTATCACTCTCGGTTGCGAAATGTAATCGTTTGCGATTTTTTGAACGAAAGTATTGAATTTTGCATAAATCAAGTTTAAGTATTGTAAACAAAATTAATTTTTAAAAATACACATTTTTTTATTTAAAAAAATAATGAAACGTACATGTTAGCATCATATATAAATTTCTTCAAATTTGGGGAAAAAATCGTGTAAAAACGAGTGAAGCGCGTAAAAAAATTTAACCGTGCCGTCCAAAAAAATCGCGTATAATCGAATTCGCGTAAAAAAAAGGACTGGGTGTAGTTGATATAACACAAGTATAGTTGATATAGTTTTATTGAAGCGGCCGAATAGGTGACGTAACGTAAGAGAAGATGACGATTGAAAAATAATAATGATGTTGTGACTAGTGGAATAAACAGACAAAGCCCCCGAGTAAAGTAAAGAGAATATATCAAACAGTATAAAATATACAATTATGTAAATAAAATACATTATTTTTTTTAAAGAAAAATGCTATAAGCTAAGGAAAATAAGTTACCTATTAAACAAATACGGCACCTAATTAAATAAATAAAATCAATCACTTCTCTTTGATTGTGATTTATAATATCCATCAGTATGCTCATTAACTACCCACTTGTTTCCAATAAGATTGTGGATTTTTTACGACGAAGTAGAATCCTTTTAATAAGGCCTAGTCTGTAATGACTGAAACTAGCAATGCATAAGAAGCTTCTAAAGATTTCTGGAAAAAATATATACTAGCAGTATGTGTGTATATAATCAATAATTCAATGAATATTATATTCAACATTTTAATACAAAAAGAATGAGCCTGAAATTTTCTACACGTCATAACAAAAAGGAGACACATCAAAAATAATGAACGCGAAATTTATTAGTCTGTATTGCAAATAATAAAAAATTGATAGACAATTAAGAAAATTGGCTACAATTGTAAGAAAGTTTTAGCAGTGATTTCTTGACGAACAATCTGTCGGCAATTGCGATAATAAGCTGTGACATAAAAGATACTGGAACTCTTGGATAATCTTAAGCTAATGTAAAGTCATAACAAATCAACCTACGATTGTACAATTTTTAAATAAAATTATTGTTGGCACATTAACATACTTATAAAACATGTATATATCAACCGAAAGAAAGCAATTCAAACACTTTATTTAAAGACTGAGATAAAATGTAAAAACACCGAACTAAAATAAAATATTTCACGGATTTTTAATTTGTTCCAACCGAAACTCTCTCTCTCATAATTTAGCATAATGTACTGATTTCAATATTCATTTTCTTGAACTTATAGTACAAAAAATGTAAGCTAGTCTCATAGCACAAGCTAACTATTACTGGTCAGCAAAAACGGGCGAAAAATGTTTATTAAAAATTAATTTGGTAACGAATAGGAATGAATACTAGTGAGATTACGTTAATGAAATTTCGCTTAATATTTCACTCAACACGGCCGTTATTAAGAGAAAACTCTGATTTATATCCACTACGTAATGGTGATTCTTGTTTTTTTTTCAAGTTAAAAAAAGGATTAAAAATGGGGAGGTTTTGACGAGGGTTGACGTTTAAACGTATTCCAATTTTAATAACTGGGAGATGATTAGTTTATGAGTTTTCAGCATCAATAGAAGATTAAAATTGTATAATTGAATAACATATGAGATGGTTATTCAAAGTGAAATGTTTTTGGAAAACAATATTCGGCTAAAGTAAAAAAGAAGCAAAAAACATTGAAATAATTCTCGTAAATCGAAAAATCTGTAAGTATCATCATCGATGATTTAAACGACGAATTATTTGAATGATTAGATTTTCAGTACACCATGACAGTTTTTTTTATATAAATTAACATGAGGTCTCCTTTCTAGTTTGCTTTCCAAAATAATTTTAAAAAATGCATGAGTTTTAGTTTATTAGTTTCTACAAATTCCCACAGTGAAATTAGCTCCGCCCCTGTCGATTACATTAATATTTTATGGTTTATTTAAATGCATTTTAAAACATTAAGCAATTAGATTTGATAACATAAAGCAGTTATTTTACTAACAATTCTTTATTTTTTTTCAATGCCACGTGAAAGTCGGAAATTATTTGGCATATATAATTGTTCACGGCAGCGCAAATTTGTGGAAGCTCATAATAAATTAAGTCCAAAATATTTCTTAAGCTGTCGAAGGTTTTATTTGTCTGCATTGCCTAATTCGAATGTCAAAATCTGATCAAAGACCATGAGCATAAAGGTTGTCGTCAAGTTTTATTTTAGAGTACAATTTGTTTCAAAGAACGAGCCTTTTTGAAAGGGGAAAATCACAATTATTGACAGAAGATAACTGATAATGATTGACCTTTCGTGTTTTTGGCATGTCTTTATGGCGACGTAAAATTTACGGAAAAGCTTCAAGTGCCCAATATAATAAACACAATAACGTTCAAAGTTAAAAATGCTAATGGGTTATATTAAATATTGTAACATTTAAGTAGATTTAAAGATTTTTTTAATACAACGATATTTTTTAACATTGTAACAGAACTTATAAATACATGAACAATAAAACATTGAAATAACAACAGATTTTTCTTCTATAATTATAGCTAACCCCCAAAGGCAACATTTATAGAACCATAAAATAATTATCTCTACGACGCTCAAATTAATCTATGTAGTTCTGGGGTCGCAAAACTTTTTCACATACTACATCAAAATTTGGTCATTTGCGGTATCGAAGATTATTGAAAATCGATGTCTTCGTGCTTACAATTTAAAATAAATATTTTTCCTCATAATGAAACGAAATCATTCCCATAAAAATGAAATATAGGATAAATGATGAATTGATTTTTTGTATAAACCTTTAAGAAATGAATACTGCCTCCGATGTACATTTAATTCTAAAAATATAATTATATGATATATTCATAAAAATGAAAAAAATTTTAAAAGTTTGGTTACTTCAAAAGGCAGTAACTCTGAAAATATTGCATTTTTGCATTGTTTTCGAATTTAATATGAGTTGAATAATTGGATAAAAATTCAAAAAATACTTCTGACAACCTTGCGGTTCTTTTGGTAATAAGAAATTATACATTATATTGAATCAGTGCGGTTATAAATATCTTGAAATAATCAGATCTTTTTAGTTTTGGTAAGATGCCATAGTTAAATAATATATATGTTGGTTTCCGAAAAAATAAATATTTTCACAATCTTCCAAAAAATATCTTACTTTGGCCAGTCAGGAAATATGTTTTGTTCGGTTATCCGTCTGCAATATTAAAGCGTTGATACAAACGCTGAAATCTCTTTCTTGAGAAAAATTATAGCTTAGAATTATTTTAAAATAAATTCACATACTTAAAATTATGCACAACCCGCAATTTTTTTTAAATTATCTACGACAAAATTTTAAATGGCAACCATTAAAAAACTATGGAAATTTTGCTTTTTAATGCGCGCATTTAATATAATTTTATTTAGAATAATTAGCCCTTGTTTCCTGACCCCAATTTCAGCTTAAAATAAATTAACATGAATTTATTCTACACATAAATGCTCTAAGGTCAGATTACATTCAAATAAGGTAAGTGAATCTTAAAATAAAAAATAAAAAAATTTTAAGGTTAAAATCAGATTAGGGCATTTATCAGATTACATTCAAGTCACTCCCAGTAAATGGATGAGAATGTTTACTTCCGTGTATAGATATTGAAAATTAATTCCGGTCTATATAATAATTAACTACGTCACTAATTCAAATTACATTTGCCAGCACAATGCTATCAACCACTGACGGTCGAAATTATAATTCTTTTTTCAAAATATTTTATATCATAAGATCTCGTAGATCCGGTACCGAATATAATATTAGGTGTACTGTAGAACTCCTAGTTTCCAACATTAATCCGAGACACTTAAACTTGATACCAACCATACAACTAATTTAGTGTAATCCACACAGCCTTCCCTAAGGTAAAATTATCCTTTATGGCTGAAATTTTGAAATACATTTTTCTCGACAAAGCAATTTTAGTTAGTGCATAAGAAATGAAATACGGTCATAGTCATATTAAAGACCACTATGCCTAAATACACAAAAGATGGTATTCTGAATAATATAAACATATTTTTAGTACTATTTCCACAATGTATATTCTGATCAGGACCGGTTTCGCTTATTGCAAGCATTATCAAATGATAAGACAAAGATGGACAAAAAATGTATGCAAATAATTTTTAATAACAATTTTCAAAACCCTACCAAACAGAAAAAATCATTTACATTTTAATTTAAAAAATACTTAAAATAGAAGTAAAAAACAAATAAGTACAGATTTTTTCAAATGTTTCACTTTATATTCCTAATGATTGTTTTGTTAATATATTTTATCGAATGCAGAAAATTAACAAATATCAAATGCGATGCCACGTGGATGATTTTTAACGTTGCTAATTTGGTCGCTAGTCAATACAATAAGTGACTGAACAGTATATACTATGTGTTCTATAAATGAATCTTAGCGGGCATATTAAAAGACCTGAAATTGTAACGCCAAGACGCTTACGGATTTGCAGTGCAGAATAAATACAGTGAAACAATAGCCTATTTAAAACATAATAAACAAATAAATATGTATGTATATCTTTAATGTATATTAGGATCAGAAATATTCACTCAAAATCAGCGACGTCTTAATCGATGAACAATATTACCACAAGTCGCGTGAAACGGAAGAGGGAAAATTATGGAAATCAATTGTTCACAATTCTATTCTCAAAAAAATCATTGTAGTCGGATTAAATATTTAAATTTTGAATGACATCAAAGCTTGTGATATATATATTAGCATTATAGTCTTTGTCTTCGCTTGTGGTATATTTAGCCTTACGGTGCCCTTGTTGTTTTCCTAAGTATTTTAGCGCTGGAAGTAGACGTTAAAGGCCTTACATTATACCGCCGTCCCCAATATCAAGCAACGGCCTTTCGTTTTATTCTTTTGAGGCAAGGTGAATGATTTATGACCCGGCTAGTTACTATCCAACTCGATAATACTCGAATAAAAATTCTGACAAAAATTTTAAGATGGTACTCCTTTACTTTTCAGAAATTCCCAAAAAAACATCTTATCTAAAATGCTTTCTCAGTGAAAGCGTAGAAAAAAAGCGTCATAACTTAAGCATGATGTATTATTTTTTTACTACACTTCGGTAAACGGAAAAAAAACAGCGACAAAAAATTCAATGTATTTTATTATAACGACGTGGTTTGTATATTAGTGTTGTGAATAAAAACGGGCATAACTGAGAAGTTCATATCGGGATCAATTGGATAGTACTTGTAAGCTTATTAACTTTTGAACATAATCATTGAGATATATTTAATAATAGTAATACATAAATACGTATGTAGTATGTATATTTAATGTAAAATCCAATAACGAAAATGAGAAAGAAAGGCTTTCGTTAGGTCTAATATTTTATTTTACCGATCAAACAACTCAATGAGATAAAAGCAAGATACTGTATTTGCCGACAAAATAATTAATGATAACTTCTTTATTTGTAATTTTTGCTAAAAGATTGTCAGATTCTATTAATTTAATGACCTGAATTTTCAATGTTCTACACAATTAGATGTTGTAATAAAATAAGCAAGATTGACAACTAGGAAATCTCATAAAGCTTAAAAGACAAAAAGTTTTCAGGATTATTACTTTCCTTTTGTAAATAAGCAGAAATAGAGCTTTCCTTGTTTGATGTATTTCAACAAATTATATTTTGTTTGTTAAATAAAATGTACTGTGAATTAACAAAAGTTATGTTCGAACTAAAATTATAAAGAAAGTGTATAGGTCCAATTAATGAACATGCCGATGAAATTAACTAAAAGAGTTACTATTATAAAACAAAATTTAAAATGCTAAGCGTAGTCGTAGAATATCTTCTACGAGTAGAAAAATTGATTAAAAATACAAGTGTTATTTCATATAGAATATGATGATAACGAACCATACTAAAAAAAACAACTTTTAATGAAATGAGCACGTCTGGTTTCTCTCATATTTGATATTTTCAATTGAATCGTAAGTTTTGTTCACATGTGAAGAGCATTTACTAGAATTACGTAATTTAAAAAATAATAATATGTCGAATAATTATATTGAAATTTACCATCCATATAGACCAGAGTTGCCAAAACTGTCGTAACTGTTCTATTGGGGCGCCGTGAAAATGTTCTTTTACAAATTATTATTATTATCACTTCTAATGTTTTGAATGTGGGATCCGTGAAATTTTTTTGATATTTATATATTGCCCTTAAGGGCGCCGGAAATCGAAAAACTTTGGAAACCCATGATCTACACGAAAGAAAATGGGATCATATATTTTAGTAAAATCTTCATTAAAATGAATTTACAACCATCTAAAACTTCATTCAAGTAGGAAAATTTGTAGTAGTAAAAATATACATAAAAATAACAAAGTCTCAGATAACATCAAATCATGAATAAAACTCAAGTGAATGTATAAATAAAAACACATTTTTTAAGGCAGGTAAATTTAAATTCAGCGTAAATCGTTGATATTAAACATACTTTGCTTACTTCATTCGGTGTTTTAAGTCGTGTATCTGTAAATGTTTTTTTACATCGTTCATTTTCTTTATGGCTAATTTAATATTTTTTTCGCATTTTTCTTTGCTCATGATGCCCTAAATGATCCTTTTGTACTTACTTCTGTGCAATAAAACTCGGAAAATTAAATTACCGTCCCGCAATAAATAATAAAATATTATACAAATTATCATTGCTTCATAGAAAGAAAAACACTGTATTCTTGAGAGTGCATATTTTCCATATTAACTTCCGACATTGTGGTAGTTTTTATATAAATACACAGAAATATACATGGCGATCAAAAACTAACTAACTAGTTGATAGTTAAAACTGCACACAACAAAATAATTCATTCAATTTATATCAAATAAGACAGAATCACATAAAAAACATATAGGTGTAATGAATTTTACTACAATAAACTGATTAGATATAATTTATGATATCGACTGAAGGTGCTTGATGGACTTTCAATATGAAATTTGAATTGTTACAACATTGTAAGATCCCACATATTTTGTTACTAACGACACGAGTTTCACCTTTCGACATCTTCACGCATTCTATCACACGGATGCAACAAACTTCGAAATTTGAAACAAACAAACAAATATAAATCGGTCGCCGCTCCTCAGACCATTTCGAGGGGCTATTGCTTTCCCGTAATAAACTAATAAACCATCTCCTTCCAATATTTAAGCTTATTAAAATTATCGCCTGTATACTTTCATTTACAATTTTTTTTTTTTAATTTTTATTGCTAGCAGTAAATAAGCTAGATCGTTAAAATAGAAGAGAAGAAATGTTGTGTACCTTTTCTACACAGCTATATATAGATAAGCAAATCTAGGTTTAAACATAATTCTGACGATGGCGTAAGCCGAAATAGCTATCAACTATACAAATATTTTTTAAAAATTGTAGAACAAAAATACATTGCTATTTTTTCACCGTGTAATAATGGAGTTCTACCAAGTTAATGCCAATTCAATCAATAAATATACTAACAAATGTTTAAGAAATCCATAAAGCAATACTGTTGTATGCAAATATACTTCTCAAAAATATTTTATATAAACAGAGTCAAATTTTATCACTGCAACAATTGTCGATTACGATTGCGTCACTGCGGCTGTTCTGTTCTGTTGATAGTCCAATGACAAAAGAGTAACAGATTCTTGATATAATTTTTTAGTTATTGTATGGTATAAGGCTCCAGCAGCATTAAGGACGCCCTGTTGAATTATTCAAATTAAATCGCAGCATGAAATTTATGGAGCATAAAACATAAAATGCCAGAAATCCACCTAGTTCCGTATGAATGGCAAAGAAAACTCATTCGAATTGTTCTGGGACTGCAGCGGTAGTAAAGCAGAGGAGCGTGCTTTGCACTTCGCGTTATGGAAAACTGGCAATAGCATACCGTAACTCCTTGTACCGTCGTATCGCATCTTTTACATAGTTTATAAACAAAATTAACAAATAGTTGAGTAATTCAAAGAAAATCAATTTATGTAATCATTTTAATTATCAGTTTATCGTATATGAGATTTAAAATTGAGTTGATGAAGTAGACATAAAATATCATTATTTATCAGCTCGCAATTATTTACAAGTCCGAACGAATTCTACGACAATGAAGGATATAATGAATATTGCAAGTCAAATATTATTTATTGATTGAATTGGGATTCACTTGGTAGAACTCCATTATAACACGGTGAAAAAATAGCAATGTATTTTAGTTCTACAAATTTTGTAGAACTAAAATACATTGCTATTTTTTCATCGTGTTCAAATATTATTTAATACTATTTAAAAGGCAACAAATGTTTTGGTTTAATAAAGTGGTGATTAAAATTACTACCACCGTGTACAATAAAATGCAAAAAATCATAAAAAGGGTTTGAAATATTGTAGCAAGAATATAAAAAAATACGAAATGAAAACAATTCCAATATAGTGACCAATGTGTCTTAGATAAGAGAAGAAATAACGCACAAGAAATAAGAATATTATAAGAAGGCTGTTGAAGACCTGTTGCCTGTTTCTATTGTAAGATGTTTAATATTGAGAAAATCGGCAAAAGAAAAGGAGTTATAAGGAATTCATGGACAGAAGATAAAATTATATTAAAAGGATTGCAAGAGGAGTAGAAACATTATGTCTTAATAATAACTCTTATTCTATTTATTGTGTATCGATGATGCTTAGTGTTCTTTAAAGTTAACAGTAGTTAAAAAAATATGATAATGTGCAAGTGTCAACGGTTTTATATACATATAAAAAATATCTATAGGTGTTTTATTCAAAATATGAACATTCAAGAATTGCTTCAACAATATTCATATATAATGCTGGAACGTAGAAAGCTTTCTCAGTATAAAAAAAAATAATACGGATGCTTGTCAATATCACAAATAAATTGTTTCTTCGAAATAACGTAAAACATTAAAAGTCCGCCTGCATGAAACGCCCTTTTCCGGTCAAAACTTTTTGGGTAGTGATAAAATAATTGAAATGCATTATTTATAATGTCTATATTTAAAATTTTATTAATATATCATATATTATTATAACTTTGAAGACCGAATTACGATAAGAATTGCGGTTGCATTCATTGCAATTACAAAAGTTTTCGTGATTGTATTCCGCATGCATCCATCCGGGATAAAACTGGGTCAATGTCATCAACCTATTGATTTTGCTGATATCAGTCACCATTATCCTGAGTGTGCAATATTAAAAGCGTATCCTTGTGTAAGATGCCGCAAATATACCACCGACTGCTGCCTTATCTATATTATTTGATTGCACAGAAATAATTCTTATCAAAGTATACGATAAGACAAAATTATAATAAATTTACGCTGAAAGTCACACAACTTGTAAAATATAATAAATTACGCAAATTTGGAAGACACTCGGAAAGGTTATAAAGACAAGTAGTAAAGAAATGCAAACATTACAGCAATATTGTATACGCCCCAAGGTTCACTTGGAGAGAAGAGAAATATGTTTAAAAAAATATATTGAATAAAGACTTCACAAACGATGGGCAAATATTTCATAAAAGACTTTATTAGATTTTATTTCAATAAAACGAGTAGAATTTTGAATAAAAAAACTACGATTGCGTTTAATATAAATTTGAATTGTCAAAAAAAAAAGAAATTATTGCGCAGCGTGAACAAAAAAAAATCCTTTCAAGCACGATTATATATAAAATTAATTTACTCAACAAATAGGATTTATCGTTTGTTCTGAATACAGCAGCAGACAGAATCAGAACAAAACTAAGGCGAAACTGATTTTATTAAAAAGAAATTGTCTCTTTTT
This sequence comes from Himalopsyche japonica, assembly GCA_028555115.1. Classification (NCBI taxonomy): domain Eukaryota; kingdom Metazoa; phylum Arthropoda; class Insecta; order Trichoptera; family Rhyacophilidae; genus Himalopsyche; species Himalopsyche japonica. The sequence continues at coordinate 3,780,678 of JAHFWJ010000015.1, forward strand.
GTTTAAAATGTATTAATGCAAGTGAAAAACCATCTAACTTACTAGACAATCAAAATTCAAAGGTAACTTTTTAAGGTAAGACAATTACAAGTGAAGTTTCAGCAAGTGAAAGATATCCTTTAAACGTTTAATAAATGTGTAAAGTTTTCTTAAAAGGCATCATCACTAAGTAACTAACTTATTAATTGAAATAGCTCCGTGAAATGTAAGAGGGATATTACAAAAGCAAATTTCACTCTTGAAAACGTCTTATTCATGAAAAGTAACCTAAGAAAACACGCAGAAATGTAAGAAGAATTGAGAAGGACGGGAATACTTTATAGAAATCGAAAGCGCATAAAAACATTCACGCTAGAGTAAACTTTTCTTATATCTTACATTTCAAAGAGACAAGCTTTGGAAAAAGTTCCACAATTTTGTCAGAAATTTCTGTACGCAATGGACGGTTTTTTAATGTTAATATTAGTACTTACATACATAACTGCAATATGTATAGTTTGTATGAATGGTATCATGTGTAGCTGATGTCAAAAGGTGTACACCAAAACATGTATAACTTGCTATAGCGAGAGCTTTTAGTTTTAATTAAAGCAACACCGACCGACGGTGGCACTTTTCATTGAATCATAAGTTATTTAGATACACTTCTATATAATAAAAAAAACATTTATTGTTGGTGACAATCTAAAAAAATAAATCTACATACCATGGAACACATTTTGCATATTTTTCAGACTTACAATGATTTGAATGAAATGCAAAATGAAAAACAATAATGCAGAATTTTAATTTCAGAATATTGAATTTTGCCATATGATGAAAATATACTAAAAATTAAAAACACATAGCAGGAATAAATTAATACGGTTGATTCTCATCATCATTAAGTTTAGCAAGAAACGCATAATATGCATATAAAATACGTGACTTTTCCGTTCTCCAGTTAATACCCTGAGAAATAATGCGTACGAAAGTCCACTTTATTTATAGAGGCACAGCTCTCTCGTAAGGTCTGAGTTATTACTCAAAGAAACTGTGTTCATTAAGGGTAATTATCGCAGGCTGCCTAGGTTTTACCTCCTTGAATTAGCCTGTTCACTTTAAAATATGCGACCAGATTTCACATTCTCTGCACTGAAAGAGGAATTCTGCTTAAGAGAAACTATTAAAACGCCATTTAGTCTTTATTGCGAAAATTTTCAAATGTTTAAGACATAAATTGACCATATGCAGTGTTGCAAAATACAAATATATATGTTTAGTTATTAATATTATGAAGGAATATTATATTGTCACATCAAAGGCTTTATATGATTATAATTAGTTTATAATTACTAGGAGTGGTAAGTGTAACTCTTAATACTATCAGCCCCGGCCAAAATTTTGCAAACGTAGCCCCTATGCCCGGCCCATTTTTGAACAAATGGTGTATTTCTTAAGTGTTCATTAAAAGTGTTATAACTATGTTAATATTGGATATAATCAAATGAAATTTTCTAAAATGCTTAACGATATTATGAAAATCAGCCAAAGATTGGTTAAATTGTCAACACTTCCCCATATGTAGAGCCAAACTTAGCCACACACGTGAAACGATTGTGTTTTTAGATCGTGTAAACCAATAATTTCATGAGCGATAAAACTAATTGAATGACCGTTTGGAAATGGTTCGAGTCTTAGCAATAAGAAAGCATTAAAATTATCTTTCAAATACTTTGTTTAATGTTCCTTATATGTATTTTTTCGACGGGCCGGTCTATCACGTCAAAACACGTTTCCGGGACTCAAGCGTTGGATCTTGTATCACGTTAAAACATGATTCCGGGAATCGATGAGTTAATTAGTCACCTGTGATATATATCAATGCTAAATAAACATAAATTTATTGTATTATAAAAAAAAATCTTAGAAGGTTTTTCAAGTATAAAGTTGTACACAATAATTATTCTATTGGTGTTTCATGTGTCACAAAGCTTTCGAGATAAAGCGATGTGGTGACAACGATCGAGTACCTTCCCTTCTGTCCGAACGATAAATTTGAAAACTGTGAGGTAATAAGAGTGGAAAAGGCGTCGATTGGAAGAGAGAGCCACGGGACGCTTGCGATAACGTGTGATAAACGGTGTCTGTGTCGGCAGGCTATTCTGAAGTATGCTTTGAAACTCGCTGCGCCATACCTCATATCCACACGACATCTCTACCATAGCGGTTGGTGTACTTTATGATATTTGGCTTTAGCGTAAAAGGGGAATAAATTTAAAAATCGCTTAAATTTCGTGTCACCTGTTGCACGGAAATAAATGGGTATTTTAAAACACTTGGATGAAGTTAATTATAAAAACCAACCGTTTAATAAACGTACATTATTAGCTAAAAAATTTACATGAATAATAAACGATATCGTTCGAATTTTACATTAGCATGAAAACATGTGGAATCGTACAAAATTGTAAAAATTCAAATTTGATATTGAAATTTCATCAAGCACCTTCAGTCGATATCATAAATGATATCTTTCGATATCAATCAAATCATATGTATTATGAAAAGAAATTTAACTTTAATATTACAATATACATAAACAACAAAAATATTTTATCTTCAACAATGTCCTAACAAATTTCATTACATGATTTAAATAATTCGACAACTACCACACTATTGGCATGGCTTCCATATGGATTTAAAATTATTCATGTTTAATAACGTAAGTATCAATTTATAAAATACATGCAAAAACAAAACCGTTACTCTATAAGCTAGAAGCGGAACTAAAAAAATAAGTACATTTTACTTTAGTTAACGATATCGACTGACGTTGCTTTGTGGACTTTCAATATCGAATATGAGTTCTTGAAATTGCAAAACTCGGGCCGTTTGTAACAAAACATGTGAAATCGTACAAAGTTTCAACAATTTAAATTTACCTTTACATAGTCAAGGAACGATTTGATCGTGCGATCAAATCAATGTAAAGCCGAGGAGTATTGTAAATTAACACATAAAATACAATCTACACAAATTTGAATGGATATCAAACCAAAATCCCTGGAATCATCAAGTGAATTCTTGATAGCTAGCTATCCTAGCTAGTATTAAATACACGTAGATGTAAATCTGACAATCCTTTGTAAAATAATTCAAGTAAAAGTTATCTGAACAGTACAAGTGCTCCCCGCGAGAATTTAAACTGGCATTTAAATAATAATATTAGCAAAGGCTGTGCTTTATTCGTATGCATTTATTTCGCTCTCTGAGAAATTTGAGGTTTTGCAATTTTAAGTACGCACTTGGTCTTTTGTTGTAGATGCTTTTAAATGCTGCCGTTTCAATTTAAATACAAGGTGTAAATTTGTTATGAAAATTTTATTGAAGTTATGACAACCGCAATCTTGAAATTTAATTACTAACAAAATATGAAGAAGAAAAATTGAGTGATGCCCAGAAAACGACAACAGTTCGTGAAGTCATCTTTAATGAATCGTAATTTGAAGCAAGTAAGTAATAAATTAATACACTTCAACCTTCGATGCACAATCAAATACTATGAAAAGCTAAAAGCTCTGTGGACGCATGTATAATCGTATTAGGTTCGATATTACTCAGAAGCTGAACAATTAAATGTTTACGGATATTTTTATTTTAGAGAATGGAGTAACATTTCATCGCAAACATGCACCTTCGACGCGTATTATAAATATCATACATTTTTAAAACAAAACAACTTTTTATCGTATTCTGTATTATTAATTTATTTAATATTATACAGAACAACCCGTTCAAGATGCAAGTTGCCGTTGAAGCCGAAAAGTGTATCCATACCTGTCCTATAAGAAAATTACACATGAATAATTTGTGAAGAATGCCGTTTGATGTGGAACTGTCTAAGAAAAAACGCGGAAAAAATGAAGGACATGTTTTAAGATTACGGAGGGATTTGGAACGTGAAGATAAGCCGCAGAACTAAACTGACGTCGTGACATAAGACGCACAGCGTTAATACGGCTAAGTCACACAATGCCTACATGCGGTTTACATTACAAACAAACAGAGCAAAAAATCGCATAGCAAGCCGTGTTAGCTCACCGCAACTTGCACGAAGTTTTAACAACCATACTGGAGTTAGATCTCTTTTATATTCAAATACACTGATTCAATTCCAAATCAACATCCGAACTATTTTTTCTACCTTTAAATATTTTAGTTTATTAGCTACAGAAACATTTGATAGTGGCCAAGGGAATAGATTTATAATGAAAAAAAAAACATATAATCAATCTTGACGAGCTTAATGTATGGAAGAATTATAAAAAATATAACAATATATTGTAAAGCTTACGTTTCGTTACGTCTACTATTACGTCTGTGTAAAACAGTTTTATTGTAATATATTCATTATATTATATAAAGTATACATAAAGATTGATTTAGTACGAAAAAGACGTCGTAGTATGTGACATAATCAATGATTTCGTATTAGATATTTAATTTCAATACAATGTTTTTTCTGATAAATGGTTTTCTTAATGTTGGGAAATCAATAGCCAGTGTTGCAAAAATCAATAATACCTCGATTCGAACCCCTTTATTGATGTGTATATAACCATTGATATGTAATTTTATCCATTTCATTTCTAGTACGTCTAACAATAACTGAATATGCTTCAATACATATGTTTAATGTATTTAAAGAAATGAGTTTCATCCCCAATTTAATTGTACAGGTACGACGCATAAATCACTTAATAACGAAACAAGTAGAACAATAAATTGTCGCTTAAAAGTTTACATTTAAAATAATTCCACGTCAACGTGTGCAATAAATTAACGCGCCACAATTAAACATAAGCTTGAAATATAATGCTTGTATGAACAAAGTTTTTTGTCATAATCGTTACATAATTCGTCGTAATCGTAATTCTACTGTAAAAGCTCACAGTACGTGAACTTGTCTCAACATGACAAGTATAATATGCCTAATACGCGTAGCAGATGTCTGCTGTACAAAAAGCGATGGGGAGCATCTGGCGTTACTTCCGGAACCAAAACGATGCACGTCGTGACGTAACTGTTCTTTACTGAACGCTTTTGCTGTGATTAAAAATTTTAAATATCCATCAATAAATTTTTGACAACATTATGAACGTTGCTCTAAAAGAGTTTTGGTTCAATTAATGTATGCTATCAAGGATTTCACTACTATCATTGAGTCTGTATCGGTTAACACTTGTTACTTAAATGTCACTTTTTGGTGGAAAAGCTTTTTATTCAAAAAAATAAAACACAATTTTGGTACTTTTTCCACAATAAATTTTATGATCAGAAACGACTCCTCATTCATCGCGACTGTGAAGATAGTACTAAAAATGTAATTTATTATTAAAATTTAAAAATATATAAAAACAGTACTTAATAGATTTACGTTAAACCAAGGTTCACTATAAAAGTACAATAAAAAGACATCATACGAGATGTTAATACAAATTTGATTCTACGCGTCGTTGACCTATCATATTGAATTTACTTACTACATGGACTGTCCGAAAGCGAAGTGAGAATTACTTTCGTTCATTTCATAATGGGCTCGAATTGCCGAAGTGACACATTCATATACAGTTTTATTTTCTAATAAGTTCACATTGACGAAAGAGTTTTTCAAATAAGATTATATCTGTTTTCATACATTGGCAGCTCGACAAATTTATTTGAGTTTATGCGAATGATCTGATACTATTAATTTTTAAACGAATTGTCATGATATGTATATGATAATTGTATGAAATGCTCAAAATTGGAAGCTAAAAACTAACCAAATTTGAATAAAGCCAGATAACGTAAATGCAATAATAGATTTGGTATATAAAAAGGTACAAATGGTCATGTTTTTTCGATGTATAGTAGAAATAAATAAGCCCAAAAGGTTTCAGATAAAATTTCGACGGGTTTTATTGAGTTCTGTTAGGTAAGAATCTGTTTGAAAACTTGGATATTAGATTATTATGGATTTCCATATGGTGGATGAACGTTCGTGATATATTCTTTCTATCGTTTAAAGATATATCTGACGAATGAAAACGTATAAAAACTCGTGAGAAAAAATACATTCACCAAAATATGTCGCTATTTTTTGAATCGAGAAAATTATTTTCAATGTGTATTATCAAGCATATAATTTTTTTGGATTTAAAACTGAATACAACTTCTGTACTGAAATATTTTTATGCGATTTATATTGATAATCCCAACATAATGAAAAGGAATGAAATTCATACTTTTTTTATTATTGAAATACAAACACATATTCAATACAAAAATATTCGTAATACTGTTCTAAAATCTTCATGAACATGGGGATATTTTGATAACTTTGAAGCGGTGTACATGTTACAAATTTGAAACAAAAAAGTATTAGTTAACAACATAACCAAATTTCCGACAGCAAAAGTACTTGGTAATATATAATTGGTAATATAGGCAGGAGAAAACAATGAAATTTATTTTGCTGAAATCAAAGACTGATTTTCACAGATCGGATATTTAACTACAATATTTATCTTTCTGGTCTTTAAAAGTTTATGACCAGAACGACCGAGACGCACACATTACATTGAGTAAAATTACAAAATGAAGTTGTTAAATACACTAGAAACTAACTATTGATAAGTTTAAATTAAACAAACTGTTAAAATGCACTCATTCTTCTTTACATAAACGAAAATCAATATCAAATAATAAAATTCAATTTTAATGGATAAAAAAATATTCTAATCGTGTGATTGTACCTTCAGATAAAACATTTTGTGTACAACAAAGTTTACATTTAGGAAAGGAGATTTCGTATGCACAGCCACAAAAACCAGCCATGCATGTAACCCCTACTACGTACTTTCCCACGAAAATGTGTATTTATCTTGTGATAAATATAATATTTAAACGAAACTGAGGAAAATACAAAATTTTCGAATGCTTATCAGTTTGGATTTGAGTTTGATAAATTAATATAGCAATATTTTTTTCAGTATTTCTTATCTGACTTCAGGCAAAAAAAAAATTGAACGTATAAAAAATTGTAACGCTTAATTATATACCGATGGTAAAATACAAACACATTTCAAGAGAGATGTATTTAAATAAAATTCATCAAGAAGTGACAATTAACACATTAAAAACATGGATAGATTTATAAATTAGTAAACTACTCATATGCATGCATAAAATGAAACACTCAATGAAAAACAATTATTCTATTGCAGTGGGCTACAATTTACCGAGCTTTTTGTTGTAAAAAAAAACATTGTTTTTGGAACCAAGAATAACATTACACACATATATTTGGTTAGTGTTTCGTATTTTTAAGAAAAATACTTTTTTGTGCATTGTTCACCCCTCAAACATGAATAATGTTCTGGAGGATATTCCATACGTCATACTTATATCCGAAAAGGCAAAAATGTAAAAACTAAAAATCCTAATGACACGACAATGATAATCTTGAAATACCAATTTATATTATTATATTATATTAATACATTAACAAATTGAATGGAACCTACCATACTGACCAAAGCATAAATTTTGATTTTTTTTTTCACCCGAAAAAACATTTATGTTAAAACCGACTGGAAAATATAAGCTTTTTAAAAGAAAAAGAAATCGAAAATTGACGATATAAAAGAAAAGAGAGGCAATTCCAATGCAATTTCTTTTGGGCTTGCACGTTAGCAGTCCGTAACACCCAGGGGCGAAAGTAAGAATGTTAAACACATTGATAATTCTTTCAGCTGCCCTAAAAATTGGAATTTGAATTGTAAATTGCTCCAAAGCAAAGGTTGGTCTTTCTTACAAGCAGAAGTCGAAAAGCACAATTTCTATTCGCATTATCAGGAAAACGGCCAGCTTTTCCTTGAGAAATTAACATATCAAACACCTTTCGAAATCGTTTAACAGAAATCTTGAAAACTGAAAGTGGTTACTCTTATTGTGTTAGGTTCTTCATAAAGAAATATTTATTCATTTATTAATTCAGTTTATTCATAAAATTGAGAAATAATCGTATTAAAGGTGCAGGCAATGAGTTGGAACCTGGTATCTCAAAACCAGCTTCAGTTTGCCACACTTTTCTACAGACAGCCACCCCGCGCTTTTATCTGTGCTTCGACTCTGGTCTTAGGATGAATTTTTTACAAGCCCTTAAGTTATTTATCTCCCATGCTAAGTATATATAATACGAAGACTTACTTTAACATATAGGGATGTCCGTAGAATATACGGCGTCGATGTTATTATAATGACGCCAAAAAACGTACCTGTAAAAAAGAATTGAAAACATTATTTTAATTGAAATCTTAACAAACAAAGCAAATGATGTGAAGGCATAAAAATAATAACATGATTTGATGAAAGATTTGATTCCTAAACCATTCGGAATAAAAATAATGTATTCAGCAGTGTTCATGTTTAATTTGGCGGTTTATCGCTACCAAATATTAGTTATTAAGTTCAATATTAGCTGGGAAAAGTGTAAGTATCGTATAATATAAGATGGGACGGTTACTTTTATATCAAGGATAGGAATAAAAGAGCTTTTCTCGCATGAAGAAATAAATGAGATTATTCCATTGTAAATATAATTGGTAAGCGGTTTGATTGGTTCGCTTTTTATTTCATATTCTTACATCCTATCCAGAAAAAATGAATTCAATCAGTGGAACTTACAGGTAATCATAAAAACTGGGGAAACGATAAAAAATACATCAAACATTTAAGTACCCCTTTCAAAGCAACCTCAGAATGCTCGATTAGAAAAGAGTTTTATGGCACAAACTTACTTCGAATAACTAAAACGCCTTAAATATTTTTATCTCCAAGGTTTATTGCGTTTTTTTAATAGAACGGTTCTCGAATGCTAAACGAGGCTTAAGTCCACAAAAAATATAATCTTGAAAGTATTTTCTGCAAATCGGTGAAATAATTTTTAAAAATCTTATCAAGTCATCTTATCGTGAATTATTATGGCGCTTAAATAAAAGTGCTGGGCTTATGAACGGTTTGCCTACTATTTATATCCCAATATTGATACCCATGATGTATGGCCATCATTTTTTATTCAAACGAACTTCCAATTTGCGACGAATGGTGACAAGACAAATAATGAAAACGAAAAAAAAGTATTCTTTTGCAATATCCAGCGGTGTTTGGAATTAATATCATTTATCATTTAAACTTTATGGAGAGATATTTCAATCAAAAAAGCGTCACTAAAGTACCGACTACTTTGAAAGGCAATTGGTTCTGAAAATATTCAATGGCCAGGATATTTGTCCTTTTATAATGGAGAATAAGCATACTTACTCATAATAGAGCATCTAAACAAAATTTATTATATGAATAATTTTAATTATTTACTTTTTTTTATTTTTTATTTTTTAAGTATTTGTCGACAATACAAGTTGCATGTTTCATTAAATCGGTTTACAATTGCCTATCCCGGCAATGCTTACAAAAATTGAAACAATTTGTTTTTAACAGCATTTAAACTTGACCCATAAAATTAAGTTCAATTGCAATTGTAGAAACAAGGGGGATAAATAGCACGACAGGAAATTTCGAGTTAATTTAAATATAAAGTAGTACATTCTAAATACTGCGCACTTACTGTGTAAGCTATTTCAATATCACTTGATATTATTGTTGTATTAAATATTCTAATGAAATACATTCTGAGGGTTTGGGCGGAATCTACTTTTAATATAATGCCCAAACGGTAAAATCTTTAAGCGTGAAAGTGATGTTTACAAAATGGATAATGCCGAGATTTCGACGACAGCAATTGACAAAAAAACAAAATTTTAATCTACACATTTTACACGACCAAAATATAAAAATATTCTCAAACAGAAATTTATTGCAAATAAATTATGTAACTTAGAATTAAAGTAGGCCCAGACTTTTAAAAAGACTCGAAAATTAAAAACTATAGGTGCGTATGAAGAAAATGAAAAGACATTTCGTGATTGTGATGTTGGATGAAGCATGCCAACAACAAAAATACTTGCAATAGCTTTCAATGATCGACTTTGTGGGTATTTAATGACACTGTCTTGTATCATGGTGGTGGTAATATAAGTTTTATACCTTTTTTTATCGCGCCATGGTGAAAATTCGAATTTCAAATTTGCCAAAAACTCCATATGCCTGGCGTTTTGTACAAAATTGTTTTAGTATTATTTGCAAAGCATTTTACGAAATCATATTTCCTCACTTTATATCCACACAAAATTTAGCCGCATATATTGCACAGTGTCGTAAAAACTTGAAAAAAACGGTCTCAAGTATATGTTAGTCATAAAATTTTTATCACGCGACGTTTGCCAGCCAACTTTCTCGCGTGAACTTTGCAAATTTATATAAAAAAAGGTAAGGCGATTTCTGCAAGAGAATCAACACTGAAAAAATGAAAAACTTCAATGGACAGACTTTAAACTCTGTTATAAACTTCAGGCGCAAAAGAAAAATGTTTATTTACGTCACAACAAAGAGAAAATAACATTTCGCGCGTTTTTATCAGAAATCACATAGAATAAATAAGGTGCGTACAAAGCTAATTTCCTAACAGAATCCGTTTTTGTTTCAAACAATTTCACGAAACACGAAAAGAAATTTCATGACGATGAACAAGATGAGGTTCGTTGAAGAACATTCAAAGATGCAGTTTGAAGCAATATATAAAATATGGTAAAACACTGATTATTGGAAGTTTACAGGAGCGTTCAAAGTTCGAAACATACATAATCACAATTTCTTTGCTATTACTTGTTATTGGACATATAAATCAGAGCAAAATATATTTTTTATAAAAGAAGGCAGCGTGCACAGATTAATTAATGGATCCTCCGAAAACTTTGTTTTAATAAATTAAACACAAACAATATTTTTTGGTATACCAACTTGCAAATCAAAATAAGTTTCAACCCTAGGTATACATTAATTTTAATTTGAATTGTAACAACTTTGTACGATTCCACATGTTTTGTCATTAACGACACGGGTTTCGCCTTTCGGCATCGAATGTCATACAATAAATATTAAGCATCGTCAATATACCAAAGGTATTAATTATAGGAAAATACAAACCCCAAGGCACGCAAAAATGGCAGCTAAAACACATTAAATAATATTAATCTAAATTTAAATATTATTAATCTAAAAAAGCCTGTGATAATTTTCATTAACGACCTTATTAATGAGACATTCTTGAAAGGGTTTTACAACAATTAATAAGTATCTATCATTAAAATATAAATCGGTTTTGTTTTCAATTTTAATAGTTGAAAACACCTTCATGTCCTTTTACTAGGAACTGGTTGATCAAAAAATAATATTGCATAAAGCTAAGTAGGTACCGTTTAAGAACAAGTGAGGCATACATAAAAAAGACTTTCGTATAAGGCGTTGAAATAATAATTCAAAACCAACATAATATAACACACATATCTGAAGATATTAAATAACTACAAATCTGCATTGCAGTAACAATCCATACATGCATCACAATGGATGTTGCAGAACAGCTGTTTGCGGTTATTTAATGATTTGCACGCAATGTTTTTTTAACTTAAAGGTATACAAACGAAACTATACAGTATATATAGTACATATAAAATGTAATTTTGCATTATACGGAATATCCTGAATACGTTAAGTGTAATACTACTCAAATAACGAATTTTCAATGTTATTCAGATGTAATGAGCATAATACATTTCGTATATTTCGAGAATAAATTGGGTATGATTAAAAACATCGATATGCACTCAAAATATTTGTATGGGGCTAATTTATGGTAAAACAATATTATAGCTTAACACTATAATTGTGCACCCGGATAGAAAATTTTAGAAACAAATAATATTCAACACAAATTTATAGCCAATATTGATAAAAATCACAATATTTATGCCATCAAAATTTCAAATCATTTAAGCCAATTAACGTAAAGTAGCATTATTAATAAAAATAAATCTCCAAAGGTATATAATAAGCGATATATCTAGTGTCTGCGAGGAGTTTTCAATAAGAATGTGTTGGCACAAGCATGAGTTTAAATAATTTCCTCTACCGAGAACCAGACGTTGTAATTTTTTAAAAGAAATCAACGCCAATACTCGAACGGAGATTGTAAAATACATCACGCAAGGACGAGTAAAAACCTACGAAACGTTATACTGAGAGAAAACACTTCTGTATACTGCGACGTCGCTAGATATAAGAGGTAACACAGGAATTGTTCTAGAGGTAAACTATTGGTAATAAGGTTAAAAATACATGTTATCTAACTCCAATAAAATAATTTTTTTCGGCTTTCGGTTCGTTAAAACAGGAGAGAGGATGTTTTGTGTACCTTTTCTACACAGCTATATATAGATAAGCTAATGTACGTTTAAGCATAGTTCTGACGATGGCGTGAGCCGAAATAGCTATCAACAATATTTAAAAAAATAATTTTGTAGAACTAAAATGCATTGCTATTTTTTTCACTGTGTTATAATGGAGTTCTACCAAGGGAATGCCTATTCAATCAATAAAAATTTTCAATGGTTATTTCGGCTTCCACCACCTACAGAAATATTATTGAACCAAATACATTCACAGCTTAAAAAACTAATTAACAAGAGTCAGACAGAAGTTAAATGCATTAATTTTAGGAATTTTAGGAACTATAGATTTTTGGTTGATTTATTTTTTCACAATCATGATACATTTATTTCGGCAAATACGTTTATATATATAGATAGATAAAGTAACAATAGTTTTATTATAATATTCATTTGTATTAGCAACATAGTTAAAAAAAAACACGTAGATAGAAAGAGCCGAACAACTAAAGGTGCTGTCACGAGGATCGCACAGAAAAATAAAAAGCAAAGAAAAACTAGACACGTATGTTACGGTCGATTGACTTCCACACTCGGCGTATTGGGAAATTCAAGACGCAAGTTATTTTTCACTTGTCCGCCTGTCATTTGATCAACTCTGAGCGTAAATTTTCCGGCGTCACCTCATCACCTCGGCCGGTGTCAAAGGGTTAACGGCTAACCCTTAGTGGCTAGATATTCAAACAATCGGCGACCGAAGGATGAATATGTTACAGAATACAGCATCGATGTTGCTAGAGCTGAATGAAATGTGAGATTAAATTACTTGAAAAATATTGTCAGAGAAACGAAATAATATTTATTTTAAAATAGGGTAACAATATAAAAACTTTTAATCAGAAAAGGAAATATATATTTGAATTAAACTTTACAACTAAAAAAATATATTAAATGTGTTATTTTTTTGTGAGTTTAACGTTTTTTTGACTATCATTTTGACGGTGAAGTGATTGCTGAAAAGCTTCATGTCAAAATTTTCATTGATTGAATTGGCATTAAATTGGTAGAACTCTAATATACCATCGTGAAAAAATAGAAATGTACTTACGTTCATTTAGTTCTGATGAGGATATAAGCCGAAATAGTTATCAATTATATATCTTATAAATTATGTAGAACTAAAATACATTGCTATCTTTTCACCGAGTTTAAATGAATACTTTTTATAAAAGCACATTCGCTTATTCGCGTTTTATTTATTTTTTTACAGAGGAAAAACTTTTAACCGGCCGAATCTTTATGTTGATACCATTGAGCTAGAATGCATAAATGAAAATAAATAATAATAAATAAATAAAAACACTAGGAATTCATAAATACTCTATATTAATTTATTAGGAGTCTTGCCGCTTACTTTGTAGCCTCCTCACAGTTTCAGAAGAAAAATATTTACAGAAAAATATAATAAACGGTTTTAATTCGAGCGATTTGGGAAAACAAAAATTCCCGGTTCTCCCTCACAACAATTCTCAAGAAATCATTCACGCCGCAAGGGCAATTTAAGTAATGTTTCCATTATTTATTTGAAGAACGGAAAGCTTGGTAGGTTTCTGGTATTTGTTTTGTTGCTATACAAAGATTGATTGGAAGGATCGGCGATGTTGAAAATCAATACGCTTGAAAAGCATTGCGGTACAGGAAACCAACACAACAATTTGGGAGTATATTTATGGTATTAAAATCCGGTCATCCGATACGAAGATAAAACGCAATGATACATAAATATATTTTAATTACTATCATATAACTGCAATGCAACTTATTGCTAGGAACGCCAAAAACAATGTAATACGTTTCTCCAAAATAACTAAAATAAATCTAAATGTAAAGTTTTAAGAACCTATTCTAGGACCAATCATTACAATTGTTACTAATCACGCGATCATTCTAAGCAATAGTAGATTTCCTCTTCAGAAGGCGTTATAGAACAAAACGGAAATGAAATTAAAAAAACAAATATAATAAGCATTTAAATGTAACTATACGTTACATCTCTATATGAGAATACTGACATGAATTATCAGAACGAAAACGGTATTTGAGAAGTGTTGTCAGACGCAAAATATTCAAACGAATCTCATCTACATACACTTTTCGTGTTTTGAGTGCTTCTGTGAATTCCTGTTGCTTAGGGCTTAATACATCACATTAATAAAATAAATACACAATTTAAAATCTAAAAAAGGTAGGTATTATGACTGTTAAAAGACTTTTTTTTTGTAAGTTTGGAATGTAAATTTTTAGAGAAAATAAGATATTTGTGAAAAAAAACGAATTTGCATTAAATAAACAATAATTAATACAACAATAGTTCCAACGATACCGAGAGCCGTGTGAACACACTATGTGAAGATATAATCCAAATTGAAAACGAATTTATTTTATTTTGTTTTTCTTTTTCAACAAAAAATATTTCAAATCAATGTTCACCCCCCATATGTAATGGCAATGAAAAATAAAATTCAATATATTTTATGCGTTTACTTATGCGCATTGTATGTGCTTACAAGGTGCTGGGTGGTTATGTGAAAAAAAAGGATTTCAATGGAAAATACGAATAGTATTATTGGATACTGTCAGTAGTTATAAAAACTGCGGGTAAAACTAAAATTCAATTATTTGCTGCATTTGAAATGTTGCGATAACAACGAGCATAGCAAAAAGGAATTTTATCCATACACATGTCAACTGAAAATAGTACTGCATTTGTGTTCATACATTTTATGACTGACGGTTATGTGCAATCAGATAAGCTTTTTTGTACTAGTTTATTTGTGAAAGGCCAGTAACACATGAATTGCCAATTATTAATATGTTATTAAAAGATTTTTTCATATTTTTAACTAATTTTACGTAAAAAAATTGAATTTGCAAGCACCTTCAGTCGATATCATAAATAAATTTTACGTAACTGATAATTATTTCATAAAATGATAATTCTCGTCATGAGCGAAACTTCCAAATATCATTTTTTTGTTCAATTTGTATTATTTTATTAATATTTGTATACAAATTGTATATTTAAAGTGACAATAAATGACAGTTAACACTTTAAAAGCAATAGTGTGGGTTTTTTCTTAGTGACCTATTTGTTTGTCACACAATAAAAACCGTGTGAATCGATTTGCATAATTTAAAACTACTGCCTTGTCCATTATAATCATTAATATAAAGAAAGAATAACAATTCTTCCGGAAGCAAAAAAAGTTCTGGAAACCAAGGAGGATTTTTAAAAAAAGCTAACAAAACACTTCTTTGAGTAAAATACAGCTTTGCAAAAGCTTCCTGATAAATAAATTAGTGGGAAACGTATCCAAACGAACCAACAATCACTTTAACATGCGACAACACCTATTTTATAAATGTATTGGCTATCTTTCTAGAATTTATTCAATTTCGTGTGTTACGTTTTCAATTTCTTATGCTGCGGAACTTGTTCATTTCATCAATCAATAAAACTCAGCCTTTTGTCTTCGGATATCCGCATGACATAATTTATTCAACATATTTTTTCTGTACTAGGAAAATTCGCATGAATACGTTTACCGATATCTAAAATCAACGTAGCAAAGATTTTTATCAATACAAAATTGACAAAAAAGAAATAAACGTCATATTGCAGTAAATACGGTTTCTTTTATGACAGACTTACATGAATTTGAAAATAGCTTAACAAAATTTAATTTTAGCTGATTAATATGACAACTCTTGCATTTGAGTCAATACAAATGCAAAACTGGAGTTCAAACACAATCCCAAATTGTACGAATGAAAATGCAATAATTATTGATAGAATATTTCATATGAATAAATTTTATTAGAGTGTAAAAAGTTTGCAATAAAGTTCAATTAAAATGAACATTTATTATGATTATATTTTTTTGTATTTCTACAATTATTCGCAGGTTTGGATACCATTGATGCCAAAAGTTTTCCTTAGCTCTTTGGGCAGGGTTTTACAGAGCGGAGCGATAGCGATTAGTTTCCTGAAGTAAATTCGTATTTCTTTATTCATTTCAAAAAGAAAAGTTGCGTAACAATAATAAGCAGTTCTTGTAAAATTATTGTATTTAGATATAAGTACACGCTCCACAATAAGAGTATTTATAACTCTCATAATATAATAGTTTTATAAATCGTTGTATTACAAAAAAAAAAAACATTGTTATTGCCGTTTTTTTAGCACTGTAAAAGCGATCTAAAATATAAAGAATTCAATTAAAAAATAAAAGTATGGCGGAAAAAATGTTAAACAATTCTATAAATATGTCCTATAAATAAATTAAATTTGCTAACTACGATAAAATTATGAATTTGATAAAATATAATTCAAGGTACCGGGTATGAAGTAGGTAGGCTTTATGAAATTACACATATATACACAAGACTGAATATGTTTTAAGAGCCAAAATATGACCAAAGAGCAAAGCAATGATTTGAGTAATACGAAATATTGAAACTGATTCTTTTCGTGGTTGATAAGATATTGGCACTCGAAAAGCTCCTAAATTGAGAGCAGAGTGTTGCGACGACTCTCTCGGCGAAAACGTCAACACTCAAAAGCTCTGCTTGGGATAAATGGCCGCAGGCTTTGCGAATAAGAAAATATTCAAGGGGGGTTGTTAAAGAGCGAATACGAAAACTGTTACCGCGTGCGGATGTGACAATGTTAAATGTGAATTCGGCGCGAAAAAATCTGAATTTTTATGGTGCATTTACTTCTGCTTTCAACGCAGCAGACCGCAATTTAACAAACGTTTATGCCGTAGGCCAGAATTTCGCCAACTTTTTACGTGACGTTACCCCAGAATAACACAATATTTTTTACGCCATCTAACTGTTTACTATACTTCCTTGACACTAAAATTTGTTTTCAGATATTTTTCTTATTGACATCAACTAGTTATGACGTCCTAAACACTTTATTAAACATAGCATCTTCAGTATACACAAAAACATATATTTTATTTGTCAGGTCTTTGGAGACCAATTCTTCTATCGCTATATTATATATTGGTGATCTCTGAGCCCCACTTATTCAAACTCCATTCAAGTGATACAGTTAAAATATCATACTGACAATCTCTATACATCTTAGTCATTTTGATTTTACTCAAGTTTTTTATGAGAAAAATAATTGTAAGATGTCAATCACGTCCGATAACCTAATATTAAATAAATTTTGACACACCATAAGATATACATTATAATGTAAATTTTCATTTCCAAGATATAACTATGATGGTTTCAAATAGTGATTACCAGATAAGTAAATTGCATTCCATGGAATACACGACACTGACTCGGAAATGCTCTGCATATTGCTCCTTCGACGGAGAATCTACAATAATCCCAAGAATTCTTTTGACTAGCACCGCCTGTACAAAGCAACCGTCGCTTTCCAAAGCGAAGAAGTAAATTAAGAATCGAAAATCGTATTATAGATTTCTACTATTACATAACAAAAATAAAATCCAATTAATATTTTTTTTTTACAGAAAAAAGAATAAAGCTGTGAATATTACATAAAAATTGTTTATTTAAAAATGCTTCACTGTCTATGAAATCGACAATTTAATCATAATATTTTTTGAATATAAAAATTATTTGTAAGATTTCCCAACTATTAAAAAATGAACAACGAAAAAATTAAGACTGAAAATATGATAGTTATCATAATAAAAAAATGAAATTTTCATAGTATTGCTAAGTAAATATTTCCCGTCATATTTTCCTAGTTTATATGAATAAAAATGAACGAATTCAAAGAAAACCATAGCATCGCAAACAATCACAATCGAGTAGGCGTTTGCGAGTCACTTTTCTGAATACAAAATATGTATTTGCTTTCCGGCGATATATCATCTATTGACTACTTTGACATTTATTATCCGTCAAAGTCACCGAACGCGGAACTTTTTCAAAAGCTCATATTGCCTTGATAACTTGGCAAAAAGACGTCCCCGGCACATATACCAAGCTTAAATCCCACGTCACTTTTTCATTGGTTAACTCACTTCCTTCCGGAAAGCAGTTTAGTTTGCGACATTGTAAACCAAAATCCCATCCGAAAAGAGAAGTGAGGACGGATCAGTGACATTATTCAAAACAATAACTGGTATAGATTAATACAGAAATAATCTATCCTTTTTACATGAAATTAGTATAATAGTAATATTATAAATAGATAATATTAAATATTAAAAATCCGTGAGTGGCAGAAATTTTTGTTTGTAAAAAAAATATTATCATTATTAGGTGTCGAACAACTATCACTTCTTTGTAAAAATCCATTATATCATAATAAACAAGCGAAACCGGTCTTAAAATGTTTAAATATTAGATAAACTAAATTATAAGCTGTTATATTTATAATTACTTACCTAATAATTCTGGTATGTAACTTATCCCAAACCAGTACAGCACACTAATATTATTTTATGTTCAAGTAAGGTTACATATTCTTCTTGAAGTCTAGTAAACAAATAACTAATAAAGATATTTAGAATAATAAGACTATAAAATTTTGGAATAAAAGATAATATGTAATACCCATCAGGGAGTAGAAAAAATTTAAAGAATTTACTTGAAGGATCAAATCTTTTACCTCTTGATATTTTATGCACAATATAGTGAATAAACTTACTGGTTCTGAATTTCAACATGCAATTTTCGTAATATGACATGTAATACGTGTAATTGAAGTAAAAATATTTTCACCGCTCGCTAGTTTTAGAAACTAAAAGCGTATTTCATGTTGAAGGCAAAATCGTTCACATTTATTAAAAGCTATATTTTATATCTTACTCCGTGTTTTCATTTGGGGGTTTATGTCATGGATAAACATATCTGCGTTCGCTTGCACGCCGCAAAAATGTAAATCTTGCACTCACATAAGATAAAAATAAAAAATATTATATGAGCTTTTATCTACTTTGAACATTCAGCGAGAGCTTTTCGTCGATTCGAGTGGTTGAAGTCGACAAATGTTTTGAAATGTCTGAAGAAAATAATACTGATATGATTTGTTGAGTGTATGTGACTCAGTTGAGTGTGCTGCTCAAAGAAATAGAATATAAAAAATATTATTGACATTAATTTCAAAAATTGATTAGTCCGTACCAAATAATATCAAAAAAATCTAGAAAATACAACATTATATATAGCGTAATATTTTTGTGTATTCTTATACTTCTATTGAATGAATGAAGATATTACGATCATATAAAATAACTATCAACTCAAAATCGACAACGCCGTTATTATACGGTTAAGATGCAGCAGCCGTTTCGTTTCTTTAAAAACAATGTTTATAATATTACAAAAAATACCATTCATGCCTCGCTTTTATGGTTGGTTTATATCTAACTATTGCGAAATCTTTAAAAGTTCTGGATATTTTAAGCTTACTACAGTAAATATACACCGTCCAATAGCCTTAAATGATTGGAAAGCCCGAGCTCATTAAGATATTATGCAATATTCAAGAACCAACATTCAAAAAACCTTGACGTTCTGCCCGACTGGATGTTGCTTACACACTCGCATTTATTGAACGGGAAATTTTCATACAGAAGGGTAAATATTGTTGGCAGTTTGTTGTACGCGTCGTCAACAATTGCCACATGAAATATATAGCGTCAAACCCGCAGATAACCGAATTAATTATATTGTACGAAGCGATGTGATAATTACACAGGTTGAACTTTTGAATTATCTGATTCAAACGTAAAATTATAACGATCTCGTTAATTATACGGGTGCCATTAGAATCACATAACCGCGGAACACGCGTAAAAAAATCGCGTAAAAAAATGATTTCACGCAATTGCATTATATTTCTTTACACACCCTAAAACATAAATTCGCATAATATCCGGTACACTTGTCAACATTTCGCAATTGTATGTGTATTTCAAAAAATGGAATGCTTTACAAAATTAAGTTTTAAAAACAAACATATTTTTTTAATTCAAAAAAATAATGAAACGTACATGCCTAGCATCATATATAAATGTCTTCTTTAAAATAAATTTGGGGAAAAAATTGCGTAAAAACGAGTGAAGCGAGTAAAAAAATGTAGCGGTGCCGTCCAAAAAAATCGCGTATAATCGAATTCGCGTAAAAATATTCGCGTAAAAAAAGGACTGGGTGTATTTCCATAATTTATATTTTGTAAATAAATAATATGGATACAAGCTTCGCTTACTCGGGGCATTTTCATGTAGATATATAAAATTGAAGCTAGTGTAAATGACATTCATTAAGAAGTCAAAAATATTTTGATGTATTTATGTATTCGAAATAAAGATTAAAAAAACAAGTGATAGAATATATGTATTCTTTATCAATTTATAAACCTTAAATCAAAAATCATTTCTAACAACAGTGGAAGCTGAAATTTTTATCAATTAAATAAAATACTAGAATATTTTGGTCATCAAAGCAGACTGAATTGAAATAAAAATATTATATTTTTAATATATTGGTAGTAACCGTAGTAAATGTAATTTATACGATATTATCTTTATAAAAGTCATCCTGTTTTCAGGATCAATCGCACTCACATTGCACTATATTGATAATAAGAGAGTTTAAAAAAGGATACGTGAGGTTTCGGTGCTGTTTGGCTTATTCATCGTATTATTTTCGGCTGCAGTGGAAACGCAAACTCTCATTGCGGTAAAAAGGTTGAACTTTTGAAACGGAGTCAAAAACTTTTGCAATCTAGTGTGGAATTGCTCGCTCGATCGTACAGTTTTGAGTATTGTCCCGCTGCTTGTCTAGCGAAAAGGTAAAGTGGCATACTTTATGAGAGAAATATACAAATATAAGCAAAAGCCTTTCCAACGAAACTACAGTAAAATAAAATTGTCTTTCTTATATATAATGGCTATTGGCGATTAAATATTTACTGTCAAACATAATAAAAAATACTGCTAACGTAGATTGCATGTAGACAACATAAAAACGTTGACAACTAATGACCGAAAATGATCAACGCAACTGAAAAAAAATAAGCAAAATAAAACTATGATTTTTTTGTTTTAGTTTATAATGTAGTATTTGTGAAGAAAAATTTCAAAATCATTGAAAAAAAAATTATAAACGTTCCTACGTTCCTACCTTATAAGATAAGCTACAAGAATAAAAATGAGTATTATAAGACGATAACTATATTCAAAATTATTAAAGTCAAATAAAAATAACTTTAATATAGCTAAAACATTACAAATATTGGATTGCGGTTAGTTTTTTGTAAAGTTTTTAGGAGTGTTATAATTTATACATAGTTAAAACTTCAATTCAATATACAGTAAAAATTTATTCAACAAGTTATAATTTGGCGAAATCCACAAATATCCAATAAATATGGCCTAGTGTTAAATGCCGAAGAGGAAAGTTGCTGCTAAAATGATGGAAAGTAGTTGAGTTTATTGTAATCTTGATGAATCAATTATTTCATTACAAAGATTTACCAATGAAATTTACTACAACTGGTTTAACATTTATCTCTTCGTTTGAATTGAGATTATTATGAAAGTTTGTCAGTATCTGAAATCTGATAACACTGTTTCTTGCAGTCAATAACTGAAATGGTGCGAGGCGCTTTCCAACAAGCTTTGGCTATGTGCCCGATACTCTATGCTTGCGGATATGAACTCAAGTGGGAAACATTCATGAAAGCGAGTCAATAATCTATATGTTGTGTTAATATTTTTGTAATGGTTAAAAATAAGATAGTTGAAAATATCAATATCGACATGATTCATCTGAAGGCGATGAGTATTCTGTTTATTTCATTCCCTATTTATAGAACATTGTACACATTTAGAAATGCAAATATTTATGTTATTAGGATTTATAGAAAACTATATGTGTAAAATCTGTTGAAAATAGAAAGAAATTTTTCTATTAACACCCTGCCATAATTTTTCTTTTAAATAGATTTATAACTCAAATATTACATTCATAAAATAGTATAGTACCGTCACTTTCGTAAGTTGACTGATGTGTGACAATATAGGGAACGAATGAACTCTCTTTTCAATACTTCATCTTATATGTGGAGTATTTAAATAATGACATTTATTTTAAATAATAAAAACACATTGTTTAGTACTTAGTTCCACAATATATTTTTTGATCACGAGCGGTATCGTTTATCGCGAGCATTAACCGGTCCTGATCAAAAATATATTGTAGAAATAAGTACTCAAAAATGTGTTTTTATTATTTAAAATATTATGACTTTCCACCAAGAAGTGACAGTTAACACCTTAAGTGATTAATGAATTTATTAAAAAGTAATATCTTTAAAATAATTATCATTGTCGCATACAAAACGCTGGCGATCCCAAAGTGAAACTCCTCATTTTTTATGCATACATTAAATTAAAACATTTCGTTCTGACGGCACAATATTGAAGAATAATATGAAGTGTACTTGGCTCGGTACTAGTTATATTATTATCCAGAAAATAGAGAGCATCCATGTGACGGCAACTTAAATCACAGGTAAGTACATCTTACAAAAATATATGGATGTAATTTATTCCAGGTCCCGTGCGATAAAAATTTCAATTGAAAAAACTCGGAGTTGAGTACGGGAATTCTGATTTCGGGACTGATTACGTAAATTTATAAAGCCACTTAAATCTGAATGAAGCCGTTGTTTTCAGAAAATAGGTGAAAAACAACATGTAATAATAACAACTGAAAGTACTCAGACAAACGGGAACTCCCCAGAGAGCCAGATCAATCATATTAAATTTTACTTCAACTCATTATTCATCCTATAATTAAAAAAGGAGGAATTCAAAAGCCGGCTGCCAGGCACTGAAAAATAATTGAAAAAAATTCACTGTCGAGTCAAAATGCTGCGAAATAGCGGATTGTTTATCGAGACGAAAAGAGAAATTAAAAACAATTTCCTGTATTTATCTCTTGCAATGGAGCGAAACGTTGCAAGGCGATATTAAATATATTGATATTTAGGGCAATAGTAAATTATGGAAACTGATTATTACAAGTTTTATAAAAATATTTTCCATGCATTTGGCGGACACTGCAAAAATTCTTCAATGAGATTATAATTAAAATTTCAAGAACGAATTTCAAATTACATGTTTTACTTTTCATATATTAACACGGTGAAAAAATAGCAATGTATTTAAGTTCTACAAAATTTCATATATTATTTTATGTCACAAATAACACAATTTTATAGAATCCATTTATTCAATTAGTAATCAAAAGACTAATCAACCATTAAAAATATTACGTATGTAGTGAGTCTTTCAAAAAAAAAAAAAAAAACCTTGACGAAATCTAAAAAAAGATGAGTCAACGACATTAACACGAGCTATACAAGAGAAATACATTCATATAATTTTAGTAAGGAAATGAATTACGAAAAAAAATGTACGAAATATATTTATACAGAAGTGATTTAATCAAATCATCGTGAAAGGGAGAAGTCAGGAACACAATTTCGAAGCGTTCTTTGGAATTTGCACATCATGTAGAGTTGTGTATATTATAAGAAACCTTAAGTGTAACCGTAATGGAATTATATCGGTTATTCGTTGGGTTCTGCATATATCTAGCAACACTTGTCAGCACTATTTTTTTAAATTGAATTTTTGAATAATTACCATGATTATATAGAATGGCAAAAATAATGAAATCATTCATGTTTTAGTGCAAAGTTTTAGTGAGAAGAGATTTTTGTTGTTCTCATAAATTTTCAACTTGGAATAACTGCTTAATATCTTAAGTAAGAACACGTGGATAAAAATGAAGATGAAATTAAAGTTCATGAGTGTGGATTAAAAATTCAATAAAAAATAAAAATTATGTAATTTGTACATTAGTAAATCATTTTTCTTATAAAATTACACATCGACTTCTTAACAATTCTGACATGTCTTGAATTACCTACAAGCATATATAACCATAAAAAGTAAATATATTCCACTTGCAATTTCAATATATATGTATATTTCATTCAATAAATAATTTTGAAAATAAAAATAATATTAACACATAAAATTCGGTAACCTAGGACGATATACAAACAAACAATATAAAAATTCGAATACTTGAAATTATGTTCATTTCCACATGTTTTGTTGCTCACGACATATCGTAAATTCCCATAATAAGTATAGTATTCTATTGAATGACTAGGAATCTTTTTTTATCATTATATTTTTTTGTTTATTTGAAAACGCGTAGAAAATTTACTACAATGTCTACGCCCACAAGCATAACATAGCTATTGTAAAATATATAAATATTAAATATAAAATTAAACTACAATGGAATCTGATTCTTTTTCATCGTATTGGAAGTTTATACTGGGATACATAAACAATCAAATATACCATAAAATTCGCAACTGGATGTGAAAAAAGCAAAATATATACTATTCAAAAAACTCACATACGGTCACAATCAGAAGCGTTGATTTTCTACAATTACTAAGGACTATTGTGTAGACAAGTAGCCAACGTCATTCTCTACGAATACGATATCCACTGGTTCGAATATGTACGCTGTCATAAAACGATTGTTCAAATTGAACTTTTATATTCAAAGACATGGTGTATGCAATGTTCGCATTTACCCGATATTACAGTGATAAAGCAACCGAATTGCCATTCAATTGTCGCATGAAAAGCATATAGAAAATGGACATAGTTTTACATATTAAGGTTATCCGCGACTTACGACCGAGATAAGTTCCTGGTGGTAAGCCGAATTGGTCGTAAGTCGAATTTCATACAAAATATGTATGTACTTACATATTAAAATAAACATGTGTGTTTATTTATATTTTTTAATTGTTAAATTTATACTTATTTATTGATACAAAATAAAATATTTCCTTCATTAATATTTAAAATCTTTCGTCATCTGTCTTACATAAGTACAATCCATCGGCTCATCATCAGTAGTGGAAGAAGTAGCAGTAGAAGTCTTTTTAAAACACATATCCAATTTTAGGTGAGTTTTTTGTTGGTTTTTTTTCCTGTATATTTCTTCATAGAAAGCAAGATCTTCCTGAATACGGCGGTTTATACTCAAAAATCTTTCGTTGTCCGAATCCATTTTTGCAAATATTTGCATTACTTAGTCAATTTGACTTTTATTTGATTTGGAATTTTATTTTATACTATTTTTTTTGTTGTAAGTGCGAATGGTCGTAAGTCGAACCGTCGTAAGTCGAGGACTATCTGTACTGCAGAATAATGTAATATATATTCACAAATAAAAAAAATCTTATTACTTTTTCCACAAAACATTGATGATTGTAATTGAATCTTGACAATATTTTTGAATCCAATACCCATGCATTTACACCTGCATAAATATCACTTAAGTACAAATCAAACCTTATTTATCATCCATCACTCAGGATATGCTAATTAAAGAAAATGCATAAACGATTTCTCATACACCCATCATTCTGTTTTCAGTATATTGAAAACATATTATAAGCTTAGTATCATTCGGAAGACAATTGGATTCGTTTCTGAACCATAGCGGTCAATTTATTATTCAATGTACTTTTTAAGGCAAATGAACGTCACTGGGCAATATTATTTCGTCACGCAACATATCCGTTCAAAAGATAAACAAACTTTAGAGTTTGAATAGAGTAAAAAATATGTCAAATAACCATATGTCTTATTACGAAAAATTTCGACAAACATTCACACATGAAAATTTAGTAAGTATATGAAACAAAAAATACTCAAGACCATCTGATAGGTTTTAACAAAAGATTTTATCAACTGAATTATAAATTATATAATTGTACCAATCAAATAAAAATTCATCTGTGAATTTACAAAACAGAAAACTTCACAGAAATTTCATAACTAGAAAGTTACACCATACGCCTGGTATATCCCAAAAAACATAAATAGCAAACATTGTACTGGCATTAACTTATAACTAGCTATTTCAATATTATTTAAGCAACTATAAAGTAAATGATTTCAGAGCAAAATACTAGGAGATGTAAATTCACATGTATATTTAGATAAACTCAGATCTCACTTCAAACGAAAACTTAGTCTGATCGGGTTAAAATAAATTGGAGTCAATAACTATGTATGGTTCACTCGAATCAAAATAAATAACATAACCCGAACATCTTAATACAACATATGCGGCGAAATGTTTATATGAATGTAGACAGGAGTTGTATAGTTAATTGAATCGAACACATTTCATTTATCGCTTAATGAAACTGTATGTGATAGATTGGAAGGACAGAAACAATCAGTGATTGCGTGTCTAATAGGCCCTTAACCCTACTATAAGTTAAAGAGTACGTTAGTATTAGAAACGTGGGATGTGTAAGGAGTGTTAAAACTAAGTATTCAAGAGATAATAAATAGATTAGGAATAAATTGCCACTTAAACCGTTTCAGCATCTAACACGCAATGGCGTGTAGTTTCGATGTTAAGATAGGTTTTTAATGAAATCATTAATTGATTGAACAGCAACGTGTTATCAGTATCAACAAAACATGAAATTAGAACTGACATCGTGTTACTAAAAGTTATATGACCAAAAATAACGCCTATAACGAGTCAATAATGAGCTCATTTAAGACATCACATTTAGTATTGAATAAGCTCGACGGTTTCTTTGTAGATATTTTTACTTACAAAGTGTGACACGTGAGTCAACATCGCGACACTGTCAATAATATGTTTACTTTTCTAAGTGGTTACCCTTCGCATTTCATTATGAAAGCTATATAACTAACTACGTTGTTTTTAACGCAAAAAATACAAATTGTTTGATGTTTAAAAAAATAACACGTTGTGTAACATATCATATACATATCGTACATCTATATTTACCACTATAACTTGTTATTACACAATTAGAATGATGAAAATTAGAATATCAGTGTAAAAAATAATAACCTAACTAATTATCACCAGTAGAAAAGTAAATTAGTACAGTGTTCAACATAATTTTAATTGAGCCAAATATACACTTAATCAGTAAGACGGCTGTATAATTGTGTACAATTAATATATTGAATATAATTATTCATACCAATATCAATTTAACTTTTTTAAAAAATTATTAAAAAAAAAAACAATTTTTATTTGGAAAAAAAATTTGCAACGCTTATGAAATAAATATGGCGTTTACCAAAAGCATTAAATTCCCATGTACAATCATACCAAATATCCAAGGAATATACGTAGTTGACAGACGTAAAAAATAATAAAAAAACAACTTGACATCAATATCCAAGTCGAAATAAACCAATACATACATGAAATTGATGGTTATTGTAATTGGAGTTGTTTTGTTACCTTCTCACTGATTTTACTTTTAGAAATGAAAAAAAAACTAAATATGATAGACTTAATACATATTCTATATAGCAGAAATATACATTCATTACATTATAGAAAAAAATCAACAATAAATACAGTAAAATTGAAAGCAATTATTTGTCTTCGTTTTTATTGCATTGATATCATAGATAAATACCGGATACGAATTTCTTCGTTAATCCATTACTATGTCTGTTATACAGCTAACTAACTCTGGAATGATCGTTGAGTTATCTGTCAAGTTACAGGTCTCGCCTCGAGCTTCCAATGTTTCCCCTCCACTAATTGCAAGTTAACATCCTCGTTAAGAGAGTTTTGATAAATCCCTTCATTACTTTTGACTAGATTTACTGAAATAATTTATTGTACATAATAACCGACATTCTAAATGTTGATTAATCCAACTACTAAGACGGATCTTATTCGGAAAATTATTGATAATAAAACACATTTTTGGTACATATTTCATGATCAGGACCAGTTTCGCTCATCACGAGCATTGTCGAATGAGTTTTTATTATTTAAAATATCATGCCTTTCCACCAAGAAGTGACAATTAACACCTTAGAAGTAATGTTTGTATAACTTTCTAGAACGTTACATAAGTGACATTTCTGTAGACAAAGTACCGTATAAATTTTTTGATGTAAAAAGAGATTTTAAAAAATCCACGATTCGTTGCCTTTTGAATTTTTTGTAGAACATAACGATTGGATTTCAAATACATGTACTACAACAATACAAACAACTTCTCAGAGTAAGGAGGAAAGGTTTTCAAAAATGGCTACAAAATAAACGGTTAAAAACATTAACATCAGAAACGTACAGATAACAATTGAATATTAAATCAATTAAATAAAATATCCATTAAAAGAATCTAACTATCAAATAATTAACCGTTTAAGATAAAGCGATTACACTTGAATATAGTTTGAAATTGCAAGATGGTAGTGCTATATGTCAATTGCACACAATGTGTACACGGAAAGTGAGTGTGTGTAAACTGTACGTTACAGGCCAACAATCAGGCAGCCACGTATATTTAAAAGTATTTATTATAACAATGTATTCTTTTTTCCCTTTAACTGTGAGCTACATTCGACAAACACTATTATCGTAAAAAGCAAATACAAACACAATAAATACTTAAAAATATTGTCTGGGAAATTGTTATAGGATTGGGAAATGTCTAGATGGAATATATGTATATAAAAAGAAACTACAAATATTTGAAGAGGAACTCGAAGCGACGCCAGATGCAAATGAATGCAAGTGAGAGCAGGTGTTCTTTGATGCACGTCGTGGAGTGCCATTATTATTATTTAGTAGGAAGGATGGCAGCCCAGTCTCGTTCAATGTGATTCAGAGGTAACCTACAAGCGAGAGAAGAATTACTTGTTTTATTAATTTACGAGAATTCTTTTTCAATATTTAAAGTCGATTCGCTCTATTCATGGAAGTAAGCGACGCAAATGATAACGTGACTTATGGAACATTAGAAGCGCCTTTCTTCAATACAGTACAATGTTTTGTTACATCTCATGATAAGCACTAACTGTACAATTCCAATAAACAAGTGTGTGTTATCAGTATGTCAACAACAGTATACACATTTTATATGAGTGCGTTATAAAAAAATAAACACGATTCTTAGAAAACAACAATCAAAACATTTTATCAATGCCGTAAAAAGATCAATACTATGCGATGTATTGTATATATATATATACATATATATTTTTGATGCACACAAACCAGTCGCCGTATCGAGCGATTTGTACAGCGGTAGAAAACAATAAATTCAGAACTAAAGCTGATACCAACTAATTCAACGGAGGATGCTTAAATTAGTTCGAGAGACGCTTAATTTATCATTCTAAGTCGACCCACGTCCTTCACGCAATCCCTGGTCAATAAGCTGCAACTGTAAACTACGTTATCCGATCAGCGTGTCTTCCAACTATGAAGAGACGAATTCTCAAAATTGTATTTTTTCGGCGATTATGGTTTATTTTAAGACTTCTTCCGTCCATATATTTACTAACTCTTAATAAATAAACTGACCACAAATCATATGAGAAAAATGTAGACATCAGAAAATTTAAATACTCGTTTGATCTTCACACGCTCTGTTTTCTAATTCGGTATCATCATTTCGTTTTGGACAATTGACATCATACATATTTTAGGAATTGATTGATTAGTAACGCTGTTTTATAATACACACATTTTTATACATCTTAGCTTTCAAGTTTATTAAAATACTCGTTAAGTTTAAGTAAGCCTTTTTGATAGTAAGTCTTATATCAACTGAAAATCGAAAGAGGCGATCGCCATTGAAAGCGTATCTAAATATACGAAAGGTTAATATTGAAGGCGTAGCTTCTGATATTAATGGGCCAGGCAAGGTGATTGAATTCTATATCGAATTAGGTAGTAAAAGTTAATGAAATGTGAAACGCTTCCAAATCCTTCAAAAGGTTGTGAATAGATTGTTGGCGCAGACTTATAAACATAATATATCCAAATATTCGAACGATTTCGCATATTGTCTGAATTTAAGGAGCCACTTTCTATTCTCGAATACACTCCGTAAAAATTCACCGAGAATTCAGAGTGGGAAAATCTCTCGAACTTGCGCATAAAACAGAGTGGGTACTAGAGACTTTACTCGGCTTTTCAAATATTCACTTGGATAATTGATTTCAACGCGCTCAAGCGTCATTGTATAATATAATAATACACTGGTTAAGAAATATATCGATACAACACAGATATTTTCTGCGATATCAGTATATTGATACGATGTAACGAAAAAACTTCACATGAAGGCTACTTAAGTAAATTGAATACAATGATGAATGTATTATCAGAAACATGAAATGTCCATATCACAAATTAAAATTGTTAGTAAAGACTTTTTATTCATCTTCAGATGACAGATTAACGCAATAGCAAAAAGAGAAGAGTGATGAATAATTACAATAAGAAATGTTTCCACTTTGACTCAATATTTCTGAGCCACCCATTTTTTTGCTGGAATATAATATAATGAAAAACTGTATTGACATTAGAAGGAGCACTCGTTTGAGCGTTATAGCTGAGAAAATAGCACTTTTGATGCGAATAGACCTCTTAATGAAATACTCGTCAACAACTAATACAATATATGAGGAAGTTACAAATCCGTCACGAATCTGTTATAAATTAAATAAATATATTTCTCAGATGGTCACGATCATTTGTCGATTTCGTTTCAAAATATTGGTCAAAAATTCATTCTCAGTTTAGTCACGACAATTTACAAAGGGAAAAACGAACGGCTGTCAAAATCTTAATAGATTTTAATGCTGAAAGTGATTAGATAAGCATTTTATGTATACTTCGTAACATACTAGACGCCAGAAAAACTAACACTGTCAGCGACAAAATATATTATTCCAAAGAGAATGTTTGGATAAATCCGATTTCAAATACTAACAGAAAAAATCTTGCAACTTTGAATAGTTTTTGAAAAAAGAACGAAAATTATTTAGCACGGTGAAAAAAAGAGCAATGAATTTTAGTTCTACAAATTAATTTTTTAAAATATAGGCTCACGCCATCGTCAGAACTATGCTTAAACGAACATTTGCTTATCTGTATATAGCTGTGTATAAAAGATACATAATACATCTTCTCTCCTGTTTTAACGACCTAGCTTGTTTCCTGCTCGCAATAAAACTAACAATTGTAAATGAAACTAAAAAGGCGGCTATATCAATAAGTTCACATATGACACGGAAATGGTTTTTACATAAAAAGTCAACCCTTTTCTATTTTTCATATATATTGACATATCCTAAGATAACCTAATATTAATGTTGACTTAAAAGTCATACAATTTTCATTGTCTGCGTATGATTTAATATATAATATAATATTTTACAATTCATGTACGATTTCGTTTTTTAATAAACAACAGTAAGTAGTGAGTAAATCGATGTGAAATTGTTACTTCAATCGAAAGACATTATAATATATACATCACATTTGAACTGTTGAAACTTTGTATGATTCCACATGTTTTGTCACTAACGACACGGGATTTGCCTTTCGGCATTTTCATGGATTCAATCACACGGATGCAACAAAACTGACAGTTCAGTTCAATTGATCCGTCAGAATCCAGCTGATGAAGGAATTGGAAATATATTTTTGGAAGGTTTTTTCATGGTGTTTTTCAATTCAAGATTCCGTCTCATTTTCCATAAAGAATGGTAATGGATGAATTTTGTATGTGGAATGCACGATTCAACGTTTACTGCAAGGATAGTTGGGTAGTTGTTCCTGAAGTTATATAATTAAACCTACGGCAAATAGTTGACCGGTAAATAATCGAAATACTATCATGCGGCTATCAGTCGTGATTGGTAGGAAACAAAAACAGATAATCGTGGAAAGATAATACCGCAAATTTGTATAACGTTGAAAGTGACATTAAGAATATACACCATTGTCGCTCAACAAGCATGCAATTGTGAATATGTACAAGTCGTGAAAATCGATAATAATGCAAACAGGTCCAATATCTTTAGAAAAACAGAAAGATTGTGAACGAAGTCATACGTAAGATAATGCATCTATAATTTGGTTACATTATGACGACTTACATGTTATATTAAGTCGAAGGAAATTTTAATTAAGCAAATCATGACGTAGGTGGACTTTCTTTTAAACAATCATAAATTAAAAATTATCACACAAAAATAAGTATGTACATTAAAAAAATACATGAAAAACAAAGGTGTAAAATTTTAATACATAAAAATTTACTTACTGAATTTGTATGATCATTAACTTTCAATTAATGATTGGAAATGAATACTGAACATTATTTTTAATAAGAAGAAATTTATTCATGTTTTTGACATGTCGAAGGAAAACGGTATTTCTTACGACTATCAAAAAATAGGCAGTAATAAAAAAAACCTTCAACTCGAGATCAATTCAAAGGGAGAAAAAAAATGATAAACAGTTTTATTCATTCTCTCAGATATAAAAATGTCACCGAGGGGTGACAGTGAAAGAAATGGTCAGGACGGTACCTGAAATCTTCAGATAAGTAAACAGGCTACACAGCTCAATGTTGTTCAATAGATTGTCAAGCTTTATTCAAGAGACAATAGGAATAAAATATGTACTTGATAAGAAAAGTAAAAAAGGTGTAATAAAAACAAATGTGGATAGCGAAAAACGATATTTTGGTTCCGTTACTACAGTAGTTACGATATCTCTTTGTTTTTATTTACTGAGACCCTCATCGATATTGCAAAGAATGAAATCAAGGCAATGTTTTCCGAAATAAGTTACGATAAAAAATAGTAAACACAAAAAAGAAAAGACAAATAAAACGGGGCGTCCTCTCTGCGGCGAAAAAATATACAAGTCTCGGCACAAAGCATTCATGAAGATGTCAAAGGCTTGATTTTTTTCTCCCGAGTACCGCTTTCGACCCATAAAAGCTGCTAATAAAACGTAACGGTACGCGAATCGCAAATAGCTGAGGCGAAATCACGGCGTGAACGGGAGGGACTCCCCGAAGGTTTGCTAGTTTTGCAGTCGCCGGTGAGACGGCTATGGGATGCGGGGAAGCCTCGCCTCGGGCCACGGCCTCGGACGGAAGCCTCGACTGCAAATCAAATCAACCGGACGATTCCATTTGCTTTCATGACACGTCTCGCCGTGATGTCTCGAAAATTTTAGATATATTATATAACGAGTATACGATCCTTCACATCAACAATGTTTAAACGTAAAAGTGTGCCAGAAAACTTAACTGAAGTCTTTTATGCTCAACGATTTTATAAATATGATTCAAATTATCGGTAAAATTCCGTGAAATAATTATTATTAAAACCCATTTTTATGTGGGAAGTTTATATGAAATGGTATCATAAAATAATAAATTAGTAGGAAACAGGGGTATTCATTTCCGTTACTCCAATATGCGCACGAAATTTAGCTCGATGATACGTATGTATATCTTAATCATTTTGAATTGCAATCTTAACTGAAGTCTTGTATGCTCAACAATTTTACAAGTATGATTCAAATTTTCGGTAAAATGCCGTGCAATAATTATTATTTAAACCCAATGTTTTGAGGGGAGTTTATATGAAATGCTTTCAAAAAACAATAAATTTGAAAATTGATTTACCATAATTGTAATTGTAATTCTTAATAAGTGATTGTGAACATTTAATTTTTATACTAATTTACTTTATTTGTATCAATATTGTATGATTTTATGTAAATTGTTTCCTAGTTCTTGAACCCATGGTTTTGTACACCTGCTACCTTTAACTCAAATTATTTTTTTGTTTTGTATAAATAGACTTGTTTGTAAATTGTATTCTATCGGTTGATAATGCTCGCGATGAGCGAAACCGGTCTTGATCAAAAAATATACTGTGGAAATAAGTACTAAAAAAATGTGTTTTTATTATTTTAATAATAAATTCGTTAAGAAACACAGAATTCATTTCCGTTACTCCAATCTGTGCGCGAAATTTTGCGTGATGTCTTGTATTTCCCAAACATTTTGAATTGCAATCCGGCATATACACTTATACTCTTAAAAATATTAATAATGAGTAGATATATCCACAAATTCCACATCGAGTTTTAAAGGTTTATACCCAAAATTGACCACTATAGTTCACGCCACTTCAGAGATATCATGTGTTCTGGAATAAGTTTTTCCTTTAAGAGATACTCTCAAAATTAAATGGAGTATCTTATATTTCTTCATTCTACATAAAATAACAATTCCTCATTAATCACTCTCGTAAAAAAAACTCAACCCTGCTGATTTATGATGACCAAAAATTGCATAAAAAATATTTCTTCTCTTTTTAAAGATTTTAACACAAACGTCTAGAATCAGACTAAATAAGTAATCGAAAGCACTCACACAATTGACTAGTGTTATGTACCTACCACTTATATATACAAAGTAAAACCTTCTAACGGACAATGGTCTACTAATAATATTACCTAAATCGTTTTAGATATAATGAGATTATCGAGCACTCGAAAGTGATTGTATTAACATAACTTGAAAAAAATAGAAAAGAAAGTTTTCCAATAAATTAAAATCGGGTGTGAAAAGTTTCTATCTGCTACAAAAATATTTTTGTACCTGAAAAAGCTCTACGTTTTAAAAGAGCTATTTATACAGTTTCAGCGCAAGATTGCACGCGGAAACATAAATCAAAAGCAGTTATGAATCATAGGAAGAGACTGTGTTTAAAACATTATAAATATAGACTCGCTTAATCCGCCATGATGACTAAAAATGCAATCTAAACATAAACCCACATTACCAAGACAAATTATTCATCTCTCGCTTTTAGTTCGGTTTTATGTCGAAAGTCTAAATATTGATGCCGTTAATACATATTAATTTTAAAAACTAGGAATTCAGCCAACAATTATGATTTATGGATCAAAACTAACAAGTCAAATGAATATATATTTTTTTAATAAATTCAATTTTACATCGATTTATAAAAATTGTATAAATAAATAGTTCAGAGAATATCAAATCGTGAAAAACATTTTAAAATAAATGGAGACAAATAAAAGTTAGGAGATAATAAAATATTGTGCAGTTTAAAAATATTAAAGGCTATAAAATCAGTTTTATATTTGATCAATATGAAATACAAATATCATGAAACGGGCAAAAGAAATAAAAACAAAGATTTATTTTGTAAATAGATGAAATAATTTTTATGTAATAAAATTTTATAACAAACACAATATTAACGATAGAATTAAATTTAATTATTCATTTCGAAAGTAACTTTTAACGAGCTTATTAAACGGCACAATAATCGGGTTTATTAACAAATATTAGATATTCTTTATACAAACAAAAATCATATTATGATTCTTTGAATTGAAAATATAAAGTGGGCCATCTGTGTAAGAAATGTCCTATTTGTAGTATTGTCTCAAAGGATAAATTGGATTTAAATAACAAATAAGTAGAAATGAGTTCAAGTAAATAATGCAAATCATATTTTGAATAAAAATAGGTTTTTAAAATACAAAGTTTCTTCTTTACATTGTTTTAGTTGTTTATTTGAGAAATTCTAATGACATAAAACAAATTAGTAATATCATTGATTGCCGCTGCCGTAGCTGAAAAGAAAAACCCACTCGATAATTAAATCTATTTTTGTGCTCTAAGAAAGACAAGATTCCTCTGAATGCTGAAATGTCATAATATTTTTGAGGAAGTTATACAATAATTTCCCATCAACAATAACAATTATAATAAATTCTTGCGGCAATAGAAAAACAGTCGTTTCGGTACACGCTCAGCTATTTTTCGTAAGAATAAAGGCATTTGAACGAAACGTTCTTCCAAATTGAAAAATACTTGCGAGGAAGAAAGGTTCATAACATAAAAACCTTGCGATTTTTAATCGTAAAGAAAACGTAGTTTTATTTTCAATTACTTACCGTTCTACATATTTAAGAGTGTAAAAAGAAAATACTAGGGAAGTTTATTGAACTTATAAATTTCCATGCAATATAATATAACAGTAGGTGACTTACTAATGACGAATTTTATATTGAAAAACTAATTGATGTAGAAAATGAACTGAAGTTTGATAAATTTCACGGAGAATAAATAGCAATGTATTTTTTAAGTTCCACAAAAATTATAAGGTTGACAACTATTTCGGCTTACAACCTCATCAGAACTATCAGAGATAATAAGTAATAGTTCTGATGAGAGTGGAGGCCGAAGTAGTTATAAACTATACACCTTATAATTTTTTTAGATCTAAAATACATAGCTATTTTGTCACCGTGTTACAATGGAGTTATACCAATTAAATTCCAATTCAATCAATAAATTGCTACCTCATATTAAATTGAAAACGTTCAAATTATATATGCTTCCAAAAGTTTTGTCAATCCCACTTTTATACAAGAAGAATAACGAAACATATATAACATGAGGCTTAGGGATAAATAGATCATGAATACAATAATGAAACATACTGATCTTGAATTTATCTGAATCATCGTGGAAATAATTTTTAATTTAACATCAAAAATGCAACGTCTTCTTTAAATTGTTTGTCTAAATTTTGTAATTTTAGGAAATCGTATGAAATAAAATATTAGTTCTTCAATTATAACAAAGGATTTAGCTGACTTATTTTTATAGAAAGAGAAAGCCCAAGAGAGAGCAATACAATGTTTCTCATTTGAAAAACAAAATCTGCTCCAATCGAAATGTTAACCCAATGACTGATAAGGTTTTCACCGTTGAGATGGCACTTTGGAATGTCGTTTATATTCGAAGATAAGCAATTCAGAATGATTACAAGTATCAGTCGAAATCGTTGTGAAAATGGTAACAAACATTGTTTTATTTGAATAAATATGTATCAAATAATTCGGCTTTTATTCAAATTACATTTTTATTGCTCAAAGAATAGCCATTACAAGAAAATATGGAACTGAATTAATTAAATTACAAATCATAAAGGAAATCTAGTATAGGACAATAACAAGAATAAAAAAAATCATCTAAAAACGTCGGACATTATTTCCTAAAAATGATTAGGGGGAAAAAACAGGTGAAAACAATACAGAATGACGTTAACGCCCGCAAACGTTATTCAATTGAATGTAGAAAAATTCCATCAGGTCTATTTCTATTTCCATCAGGTCTATTTCGCTGGAGTGCTTTTCTCTGCAGTGCAAGCCGTAAAAATACAAATTGAAAATTGAGGATAAAAACAAACCACCCGGCGAAGCTATCTTCTGCTGGACGGCTCTCGATAAACGGATATAAAAATTGTAGTGATAGACGATATTACAACGCATCACGCTATTTTCAAGCGGAATATAAACGAAACGAAAAATAAACACCATTAATTGTAATAACAATTCTATACATATAGATGAATGCATTATTACGATTTTTAACACGGTGAAAAAATAGCAATTTTTTCACCGTGTTATAATGGAGTTCTACCAAGTGAATGCCAATTCAATCAATTACGATTTTTCACTACGATTTCGAAACATAGGAATATTTTTTTGGACGAAAACTTATTGTGAATCAGGGATTTAGGATAAGGAAACGACATTTTTTTCAATTCAATCCAGATAACTTATTTCTTCGTGAGAAATATTTTACAAACGATTCGATTGAACGAAAACTAAGGAAAAAATCTACTCCATTCTCTTTCGCGTTTGCTTAAATAAAAAAGGAAAAAATTTTAATTGTTGCAACGCCAGACTCGTCAGTTCTGTTGCATCCGTGTGATAGAATGCCTGAAGATTCCGAAGGCGAAACCCGGGTTGTTAGTGAAAAAACATGTGTAATCGTAAAAAGTTGTAACAATTCAAATTTGATATTGAAATTCCATCAAGCACTTTCAGTCGATATATATTAAAAAAGGAACAGATACATTTGAAAACGGATTGACTTGATTTAAGTTCGCGGGAACCAATCAGATAATGAATCGAATAAAATAAAAATGTCAGTTATCTCACCAAAGATTGTGATTAAGTAATATGTATATACATAAAACGCATGTCAAATAAACAGGACATATTGACAGGAAGGAGAACATTGTGCAGTTTCGCAATATGTCAGAGCAATGTAGATACCAAGCGTCATACAAAATATTCTCCGAGAAGGTGCCGTTTTCGATATCCAAGATGAGGGAAAAGCGAAAATATGGATGGTTCAACTTTTGTAAGTTGAGTGATGTTCACAAATATAAAAATAGTACGCCGAATTTCGAGTGCATCTTAATTACATCTGATATTTATACACACTAGTTATGCACCATTACATTACATTAGGATTTTTTTAATATAAGTTGTATGTATACCTTTGTCACTAAACGACGTTCAGTAAACATTGGAAGTGGATGTTTCTTAATTGTTTTCTAAAAAAACTCACGAAGGAAGCATCTTTAGTTGGAAAATCGCAAGGCTTGATTTCAAGCCAGAAAGAGATCAAAAATAAATACACCAACCAAACATGCATAAGCGACGTACACTGACGTGTACGCGAGATAATTGATTTATTTAAAAACTGCGAAATGCTATAATACTATAAAGTGACATGTAAAGTGTATTTATCGAATAAGCATATACATGATAGAACTCCATTATAACATGGTGAAAAAATAACAATGTATTTTAGTTCTACAACAATTATAAGATATATTTAATATTTGATAGCTATTTCAACTTATATGTATAAACGTGCATTTAATTATCTGCACTTACTTGCATTACATTAGTTGGTGATATGAAATAAATCACTAATTATGATAAACGGCCTTCCTATATAGATTTTTTTTAAATATACACACGTTGAAGTTAGTATTACAGTAGATAAACGATAGAGGGGTTTTACGAAAGTAATTGACAACATAGAATATGTGGCAAGCGTTGTAAAAGATTCAATGGGAAAATCTTCATTCCTTAATGATATATAACAAATAAAACCTTCTCAACATTTAGTATTCAATTGTTATATAAATCTTTGTGGCATTTTAATTAGATCTGGTTTCCGTGTCAAGAAAAGGAATATTTTCAATTTTTGCTCAAGTATGTGAGATTCAGCTTAACGCTACTATCTCTTCTGTCGTATTTTAAAGAAATGTGGTCGTACAGTACCGGAGATGAAACGGAAATATTGGTAGACTTACCAACACTTCACTCCATTCAATGTATGAATAGTTTTCAAAATTTAGCACCAAGGAAACAATTACTATGGATTGTACTATTTCATCGAATGACTCGTATAATAGTTTCAAAAGTATTTGACGAAAGACGTTGAGATTAAATTAATATACAATAATAAACAAACAACCCCAGTAAAAATCTTAAATTATACTAATATTATCCATTGCTTTTATTCAGATGAACTGAATAGTACAAATATTCAACTATACCATACGGCTACAGGCTAATTATGTATAGAAAAAGACTTACCACATTTTAATTTAGAAACACGTCCAGTTCATATATTAGGTTGACTTAAAATCTCACCTGAAACAGAAAAATAATACGGGTATAAATATAATTTGATAACTTTGTTATATGTATCATTTGATGTATGAATGAATGTGTCAAGTGTTTGACG
Organism: Himalopsyche japonica; assembly: GCA_028555115.1. Lineage (NCBI taxonomy): Eukaryota > Metazoa > Arthropoda > Insecta > Trichoptera > Rhyacophilidae > Himalopsyche > Himalopsyche japonica. Next base: position 3,820,671 of record JAHFWJ010000015.1, read on the forward strand.
TCTTTGAGAAGCATCTAAATCGAAAGGTTATTCTATATATTCTTATAATTCTAAGGTAAACAATGATTCTAATACTGGTTTAAAACTGAAAAGTGGGGTGAGATTGTTTTTTTTTACTATAAATACGGAAGGATTTAAACTCAAACAATAAAATCATTAATAACTATTACACTTCAGTTGATAATGCTCATGATGAGCGAAACCAATCTTGATCAAAAAATATATTGTGGAAATAAGAAGAAAAATGTATTTTTATTAGATTTGATTGATGAAATGAAATTGTATCAAGCACCTTCAGTCGATATGATAATTTATATCAGAAATGAAGACAGTTTTGATGGACGAGGAATCGCTTATTGGGCAGTTAACAGACGTTGATTATTTTGAGTGAAAATTAAAAGTTTCGAAATTCAAACAATATTTTCCCTCAATTTTCCAATTATATCTCTCGTTTTTTGCAATGGGGAGCGTTGAGCTGAGAAAAGGTTAATAATACGCGATAAAATGCCATGATTTTTTTAAAATCAAAAACAAAATTTCAACGTGTTTTGGCAACTGAATTCTGAAAAATATGACGAAATTGGTGAACTCGTAATATCGTTTTACAATTACTCGTTCGTTATGAAAAATAAAAAGCAAAAAGCAAAACCTCCAGACTCAATACTATGAACTAAAAAGCCGATATCACGGTCATTATTTATGATTTATAGCGTACGGAAATTCAGATTCTGATTGAACCCCATTTATTAATGACCTGTACTGATTTATCAATCAACAATGGGAACAAAAGAATTATCAAAAGCTGTGTAAACTCTGGTTTCGTAGAAAGCTTTTAATGAAACTCACATTATCGGATAAAGGGCGAAGCGGTTTTATTTGTTTTTTTTAATCCTTTTGAAATAAAGGGCTTTTGATTGAACGACTATAGAATGTATGGATGGTAAAAAATTTGAAATTTGTGGAAAATCAACGGTTTAAGGGTATATAAAACACCAAACAGCGTATCTATAATACAATTCAAGGTGTCACTGAATGAATGTTTTTGTTAATTTCATATATCAAACAAAATAGTAAAGATTAAATATTTTTAATTATATGCGACACGATAACCATTGCATAGCGATATTTCTACGATTTAATTCCAATAGATAATTATATTAAATAAGTACGTACATTGTCATACACGTAAATTATACAGTCAAAAGTGCGAAAAGTATATTTGAATGTACATTATAATATTAAATATTGTATTTGAAGTAAGGCTTAAATTTAAATGTTTGTCTTATTTTTTGAATTATTATTACATTTTTTTTTTCCAACAACAAACGTTTGAAAAAGTACTGGGGATTAGGTTTCGATCGACATAAACATTGTGAAACTATTTATAAGTCATCGTTAAATCATGTAACTAAAATCGAAGCAATTGAAAAAAAAACAAATGGACAGTCACGTTTTTCGTAAAACTCATTTAAAGAACTGACGCCAAACTTTGCAAAACAACTCTTTATGAGAATTATTGATTTATTGTTCTAACATAATACACAAATAAAAATTGAGATTTGAAAACTAATATGGAATTTTTACATATAATTTTTTACATATAGGTTTTTGCCAAAACAGGTAATGTAAAATTCGTAATCAATAAAATGAAAAAAAAAACCGTAAGATTGACAAAAATTCGTATATGATATATATAGATATGTAACTATACTTAATAATAAATTGTAAATGATAACATACTATTACAGTGGGTGAATACTCTGCAGAATATCATGGTAGAGAGCCCCTGCTCCTTTGAACTTCTACGTCTTGGCCAGTTCAGATCGTTGTAAGGTAATGTGCGAGGTAGTGTAAGCGAAGGCCAAGACCTCAGATATTCGAGAGGAAGCACGCGAAAGCTACGGGTCGTTATCAGAGCCATGCAGGCTAGGAATATTCCGAGTAAGACTTCATTTTGGGACAGGGAAAGCCAATGTTTGGTCGGAAATATAAAGTGTAAAAAGGTAAAATCATTCTTTCAAAATGTTCAGGGCTAAAATATGTGAAACGGAGTTATCCCTACACTTCTTAGTTGAATAAAAATGGGCAATAACCGGTTATGAAGGACTAAAAATGAACACGAAAACTTTAAACCTATTTATTTATTGCTCTGGCGATATGATAAACGAATGGATAAAAATATCACAATGAATAAAAAACAAATTTAAAAAAAAAACTAATAGATGAGGACGAGAGGTAGTTTTACCACTCAATAATGTCAAAGGACATTTCTAGAATATTACCAATGACACGTAAGTTAAAAAAAATACGATTACTCAATATTTTTCATGAAGAATAGATCGATGATTTGTCGTAGTTTTCAGAATTATACCATTAAAATCCGAGTCTGATGAATAAGGTTAATTTATATTTGATTCAACATTTTAGATCTTGATGGTGAGTTGATATCGATTTGACCTCACGTGTCATAGAAAAGATCTCGTAATATTATTAATATTTAACTATTTCAAAATATCGCGCGACAACAATAACTGTGAAGCTATTTATTATGTAGTTTTGTAAACTCACTGATGTAATCCTTCTTCTGTAAAGAATAATGAAAAGACACTAGTAATGCCTGAGATAACACCGAACAACTAAAATTACGTGTCACTCGTAATTGAAATATTAATTATATGATACACTGGATGATATTCATCAATCATATTTACCACGATATTTATTAATTCGTGTAAGAATTTTTTTAATGTATACATATTTTCAAAGAATATTACCTTTTTTATTCGATACTTGTGTATATTATGACGATGTTTATTTTATTTAATACACAAAGATATTTAGCCAATAGATGAAATAAATTTGATTATAAAAAAAATAAAGAACGCGACACCTTGTTTCAAACCAATACATATATAACCAATACAAGTCGATGACATTTTCTAACAACGCTTCTTGAGAGACGAAGTTGTTTTTCATCTTGGGTTAAAGGTGTTTTGTGGATTATCTGGGTTCGAGATTGGCTACCTAAAAATATGTGTTCATAAAGATTTCACCGGAATATTAATGGACCTTTGAAAATTCAAGTTGTCAAAAATAATGATATGCGAATATGTTAAACGGTAAACTTAGTCACTAGTATATAACAATGTTTTATATGGAAATGCGTGAATGATAATTTGAATACTTGAAACTTTTATACGATTCCACATGTTTTGTCACTAACGAGCCTGGTGTCGTCGTGTAACAAGAAATATTTTTGAATTGTATTGTGGAAGTCATTATCAATAATATGAAAGTTCGATTTTAAATTCTCTTTAGAGTCTATTAAGCTTGATACAAAGTTTTCTTTTTTGAAAACTAATATATTCAATATAAAACGCAATGTAATTTACGAAAGTACATTTATTACGGAAAACATATTTCAGCTAAAATATAGTTTTATTTTAAAATGCAAATTGTCTTTGTAAAATACAAATCCAATTTACGAAGCTGTGTATATTTTTGTATACGTCATGTAATACTTTTTGTAAATGAATTCAATTTGTCTAGCCTAGTAATGTAATAGTTACACATGGTTGTTTATTATACTGACAAACCAAATACGAAGTCGTAATAGTAGCAAGATGTATTATATCGATAAATTATCTAGTAAAATTTCTTGCAAAGCGATGAAAATAGTACGCAAGTAGAATAAAGTTGAATGAACATATTCAATAATTGTCAATACGGAGTTATTTAAAATACTGTCAGTTTGGATGTTTATAGAAAATGTTCAATATATCGGATAATTAATTTTCGACAAGATAATATCGATTACCAAAAAATGAAGAATTCTCTTGATGTAAGCGGATTTATTTGCAGCCAAGTTAGTTAAAACAACCAAAATTATATTATTATATTAATATGTATTTCCACATCATCTTGCGATTATTCCACTGTTTGAGTTTATATAAGATAACAGTGTCAATATTATTTTATATGAAGATATATCTTGATAAATCTTTTATTATAATAATAATATACCATTTACTTTTAAGGTGCTAACTGTCACTTCTTGATGGAAAGGCATGCTATTTTAAATAATAAAAACACATTTTTTTAGTACTTATTTCCACAATATATTTTTTGATCAGGACCGGTTTCACTTATCGCGAGCATCAGATGATAATGCTCGCGATGAACGAAACCGGTCCTGATCATATATATATTGTGGAAATAAGTACTAAAAAATGTGTTTTTATTATTTAAAATATATCGTTTATATCAAACTGAAAATTCAATTCATTAAATTCTAATTCAATAAATCTACAACAACTTCCATGGTTTGACCTGTCAAGTCTCTGAAAAAAAACCATTCGCAAGTTTAGTGAAAATCGTAATCGACTAAAATTAATGCTATGAAACTGTTTTTAAAAGTGTGAAACCTTTCATTGGCGAATCAACGCTATTTATATTTCAAGTAAATCGGATCATTTGAAAACACACACATATGAGTACGAATATGAAAACATGTTTAATATTATATATTTGGAAGAAGGTTGTAAGGTTCTTCGCACGATGCTTAATTTAAGACAAATTTTTCATTCTTACTCAAAACATTGGCTTGGAGTGTTCAGAATTTGAAGGAGCGTGAAGATTTTTTTAAAGACGAAATTCGTAGCCAGTGGATGAGGAACATGCGACCAGGCAAGATTTTTAGTAGAGCGTAAGCACTTTGAAAGGAACGCTGATTGGCTAAAGGAGAAGAGGTTTGCTGGACTTGAAGAGGGGGGTTCACTTGACGTGAAACAAGCCACAACGCAAGAGGGCACAAACAAAAATACTCTCCCAAGGCTGTTTCGTATATACATACTTCCAGTTTGTGTAAGACAAACCCTTTTGAATACGGGCAATTTAATCACGATTTGCGAAAATTTTCACTCGTTTTAGTTAAATAAATACATACGAAAATTTACATCACCACGATAATATACAAATGGTTTTGAAATTGGTCCGAAACGTCTGATTAACTAAGAAGCTTCTACATATAAAAACCAATAAAGATAAAAAATGTTTTTAAACTTTCACAAACGAATGTATTCCGACACATTTGTGATTTTTGTTATGTCGGAAAAATACCAAAAAATAAAGTTTCGAATTAATAATATATTTTCGTAATGAAAAAATGTTATGCAGGAAAATTCATTTATCAATAATAGGAGACGATGTAAACATATAATACTTTAGAATGCACTCAATTTAAGTTTGGCTAATAATATATATTGTATAGAAATGTTATATATAAATCATTGTGTATGGAACAAAAAATAAATAAAATTCCATCAGTTAATTATATTATATTTGGTTTAAACAAAAAAGGTGTCATAATTGACTCAAGGTCACATTGAGTGAGAAAAATTAGCCCCGTCCTAGGTGTATTTAATCGACAATAGGATGAACAAGGGAAGTACTTTGATGGTTTATACATCCTGATGTTGTTTCACAAAAGATTCTTTCTGCTGCAAAACTTTACTGAAATAATTACTTCTGTTTGGGCAAGATTTCGAGAAATAGTAAAAGGGTCGTTGGACTGACAATCAAAAGCAGATTTAATACCGTCGGAGGGCAATTAAAATGAAATGTAAAGCACTAAAGGATTTTTATGTTTGCGATAGGGAGTTTTTACTTTAATGTATTACAAACGAGGCTCGTAAAATGCCAAAAAGACTTGTTTTCACTTCGTTTGGTCGTAGATAAAATAACATTTATTGATTATAAATTGGTCTTTAAATCTATATTAAACAAATGGCCACATAATAAAATATAACTGGGATAACCGAAAGATGCCTATCGCCAGCTCCATCTTATGAATCTAGGATACCCAAACAGTAGCTTAAATATGTAACACAACTTAACAATAAAACAATAAGTAATTTCCTGAGTAGATATTATAGCTCCAGCTGACATATATATGTAAATAAATGAAAGCTTCAAAGGAAATTTACCTAAACCAATTTTACAAAATTGGCATGTGGGAAATCGAGAATATCTACTAGATAAAAACGTCAACGAAACATTTGATTTTTATGATATTCAAAATACAATAGTATGCATGTAAAAATTTATTATTTTTTCAGAACACAATCTGATTTCCAAATGCTTTGTCAGCATGCTCATAAGCGTAGGACGTTCAAATAAATAATTTTGAACTAAATATGATTATCATTTGGAAGTAATACCCTTGAAACCTTGTTCATTTTATAAAAAAATGTGACATTAAGATATTTTATAATTGTTTAAATATTATACTTTAATTTGCTTCTACTCGATAAAAGTCGGTAATCTTAATGAATGGATTTAATATTCAATTTTGGCACCAGAAGAGTACACCAACATGTCAATTCGAAAAGATTTTTTACCGCGCTTTAAAAATCTCTCGCGTCATCATTTTGAACGAGTCCTTTATTGGCGGTGCGGCATTACAGGGTAAACTTTTGAAAACCGGGCACAATGCAGAGTTGTTAATTACGGACGGATCTGCTACTTGCAGTCACGACTCCCTCCAAGTTATTAATAATCCTACGGCCATTACAGCCTCCGCAACCAACCACCGTTGGCTCATATAGACCCTTTCAAGTCGGTGCGAAAATAACATTACGATAATATTAGACGTAAACTTAAAGGGACGTTAATTTTGAGTGTGAATTGTTGAAACATTATAAAATGCCACATGCTTTGTTACGCACGACCCGTGTTTCGCCTTTTGGCATCTTCGGAAATTATATCACACTGATGCAATAAAACTGACACATAGTAATAATTTGCATTGGTATATATGAAAGGAAAAATATCCCCAATATTTATCTGAAACAACTTTAATAATTAGATTTTTAATTATAATGATATTTAAATTTTTATATGATTATTTTATTAACAAAATAAATATTTTAAATAAATCATCTTAGTACAACATTTTGTCGCTACTTACGTTTGATTTCCAAAAAAAACTCAGATTAACTCTCACTTCGGGAAGTGCACAAATCTATCACAGTCTCTCAGACCACTGCGAAACGTTAATGCTTTCTTTTAATAAATCATCGTAGTTCAACACTTGTTTACTAAATTTTAATTGTTACATTTTTGTACGATTCCACATGCTTTGTCACTAACGACCCGGGTTTCGCTTTTCGGCATCTTCAGGATTCCTATTACACGAATAACTTATGTGATGTGATGGAATGCCTGAAGATGCCGAAAGGCGAAAACCGGGTCGTTAGTGACAAAACATATGGGATCGTACAAAATTATAACAATTCAAATTTGATATTGAAATTCCATCAAGCACCTTCAGTCGATATCAAAAGCTTGGTCATTATTTAAGTTTATTCCCCAAAAAGCCTAGATTAAATATCACTTCGAGGAATGCATAAAATCAATATGCCACATTTTAGAATTTATTAGCACAATGAGAAGATGTTTTGTGTATCTTTTCCACAAATCTATATTATAGATAATTAAATGTATGTCTAAAGATAATACTGATGATGGAGTAAATTGAAATAGCTATCAACTATATCTCAAATAAATTTTATAATACTAAAATATTTTGTTATTTTTCCACCGTGAAATATCGCATTAATTTCGTTAATTTTCGTAAAAATATGACCAATAGATTTCCACACCCGCACCTTATTGTGTTGAATCAGGGCGCCCCCTGGAGCAGCGCCATCCAAAAGTATACATTTTATCAAGCAAACGTGTTTTTAATACTTTGATATATATTTCTTTCGAACAATAATGGGGATTTATAAACAAGAAAATAATAAAATTCGGTATATTGCGAGTATTTTTAATTTTGATTACTTTTTACGCTGCGGGAAAACTTTAAATATGGTAGCAAAAAAAGACCAAACCAATGGGCATGCGCATTAATTAGTTGACACTATAAATATTCGGTTAATATATTATATATTGCTTACAAAAAAATCCACATCTTGTGGGTATTGAAGATTAGGATCTTTTTCATAGAATAAAAATCAATATATGTCAATAATTTTTTTTTAATAATAAAAACACATTTTTCATTACATATTTCCACATTTTTGTATACCTGCTACCTTTTTTAACTTAATAGACAATAGTTTGTAAATTGTATTTTATCAGTTTCCACAAAAAAAAAAAAATCGATCAGGACCGGTTTCGCTCATCGCGATCATTATCAACCGGTAAATACAATTTACAAACAAGTCTATTTGTACAAAATATTTGAGTTAAAAAAGGTAGCATGTATACAAAAATGTGGAAATAAGTACTAAAAAATGTGTTTCTATTATTTAAAATATCGTGCCTTTCCGTCAAGAAGTGACAGTTAACACCTTAAAAGTGTTATGTCAATAAAATGTTGGTGTCGTTATATTAGGGGCTCTGGTTGAAAGGAATTTAAGATTGAGTTCTTGCAAAAACTTTTGGAGGAACTATGTCAGACCGTAAATAAAAAAAGTGTTCAGTCAATTTGAATAGTAAAAGAATATTAAATAAAAATATGTTTTTGCTCGAAATATCGTTATCTAATTATACATCCCATCGTCTAAAAACTAATGTCAGTCTTCAATTATTCAAGAATCAACACGGTCTAGTACTAAAAGTTGGTAAAAAAAAAAAACTTAGTTTAGCTTGTACCATAAAACATAATGGCGGACCGCAAAGTTTCAGAAGCGTCATCATTTAACCAGGGTATAAATTTATGCAAAACTTTGGCAAATAATAATGACACAAATAATTTTGAAAGGTCTCATCTGCCGCACAAACTTTCAAGTTCAAAACCCTGCGGTTATTTATTCTTGGAAAACTTTTTTCGATCAAAAATAAGTTTCAGGATGAAAAGCAAGTCTCTTGAGTGAATTTTATTATTAAAGGTCAGGTTTCATGTTATGTATTGTATATTTTCAGAGGTAACAAGTGTCAAGAAGCAGCCATAGATGTGAACCTGAGATAATCATGTATGTATTATATGATAAAATTGATTCATAATATTCTAATTATCGCTTTCTAATAAAGACGTTTTCTTTAACAAAGAAAATGGATTACACGTGAGAGCTTTATGCGATGTCAGTCTACGATAGTCTATTTACACTGACCCGTTTTCTCTGGTTAACTTCTTTTCATATAAAATGAAATATTTTTTTTTCCAAATCGTTATAAAAATTATGCGATTGGGTAAAAAAATGTAGCTCTTTCTTTAGAGAAATAAATATCCTGATAGTCAATCATTGAAAAAACTGGTAATATGTAACACATAGGTAGGTAAGAATTAGTTGCATGAACGTTGAAGTGAAGTACTGTTAGTAATTTGTTAATTAGTGGGTAATCGTTATAAATAATAAATAAAAGTTATCCCTGAATAAATGAATATTTAATTCAAATTTGACGAAAGATAATCCCTAAGCCCCACTTCCTTCTTTTCAACGATATGATCAGTAGATTTAGAAGACTAAGATTTAACTTTTTTATTATTTCAAAATAACGCCTTTCCACCAAGAGCCGACAGTTAGCACCCTAAAAGATTTGAATTTAAATCTACTTCGTATCTCACACAAAGTCGTACCAGTATTGATTATAAAGAATGTTATTGTAAATAGTAAACCATATATATTTTGAATGTATTATTACTATTGTTTTTATTCTTTTTGAACGCAATCACTTGCACTTCACTGTTTAAAATTCGTAATGATATATTGATAGAAATACAATTAAGGTTTATCATGAAATGTTCAAGAAATCTTAGTGCGCTTAGTTAGAAGCGCACTTCTTGTGGCAATGAAACACTAACGGCCGATGGAGTTATTTTTTATAGCAGTTTAATTCATTTATTTCTTTGGCGCAAAAATGTAATAGCCTCCAGCCACTCTTTCCTGCGGAAGAACACGCAAGGAGGGGAATTATTCGACTGCACGTTGAGCAAGTTTAATTTCTTTGTAATTTGAAGTAATTTAAATGAGGAAATGCCATCCGGGAGTGACGTCATCCCAAAGTGATGCAACTACTCCCTTGGCTCGTCTCATGATTAAAACAGTTTTAATGGCCTCGGCAAATTATCTAGAAATAAATCCCCGGTCTCTTTGCCGTTCTAACTCTATTCAAAAGCGTGCAAAGTTGGTAAATATTCATCCAGTTAATTCGCTATAAAGTTAACATAATTGAAAAGTGAACGAAGTGTTCATGGATTATAATGATGAAAACGCTCAAAAGCTCATTCATATGCGAACAAAACCCCACGACATCTTCGAATATAGAAACTTTATAGGAACGATATAAATATAGTATCTATTTTATTTAAGCATTTGAAATGTTTTTTACTTCGCATGTTAGATTATATAAAAACGTCGACATTTTAGAGATAAATCCAACATATTTTAACCTGGGCTAATTTTTTTCGAAGACGTTTCTTAATTAAAGGATTAGCAAACTAATCAAAATCCCCAAACCGGGAGCGACTTCCACACCACGATAGTGTGAGATTAGCCTCTAAAGATAGGTATATAAAGTATAGGAACGGATCATTTTGAAAGCGAATAAATCGAATTGGGGAAAAAAATTATCACAACAAAAAGGTTACTGCTATGTGCATGCTTAAGCATTAAGCTTAATGCCTTAAGCATCTCAACATTCATATTGAACAATTTTGATTCTTTTTCAGTTTAATTCAAAGTAAATATGTGCTTACTAATAACATAACGGTTAAATTAAGGTAATGAGACGTTGCCACTCGATAAAAAAAATACTTCACAAACACGTAGTGAATTTATTATATTTGCGAATGTTAAATTCATATAGAAATATGTATAATAGATTCTTGTGGAACAAAGATATTAATTTTCTCATAGTTGCAGCAAGAACGTGCTCAACTTCCGTTGAATATTACTGAAGAAATGAAAAGCTTTAACTGAAGAGAAAGTATTTGATAGAATTATTATTTTCAACCGAAGACAGTTCGAACTTTCTTCTGACAAACTACTGAAAGTATCCAAGACGGTGACACCTTACTTCGACGATGTGCAATTACTGCGACTGTCAGATGTACTTTTGCACGAAGGTAGAGCTAAGGTAAAAATGACTATTTCTATGAAAAAAAACTGTTGCAAAGTTTAAGAAAGAATAATCGGTTTTACGGTAGTCTTGCAATATCGAGGTGACGCATAAAAAACAGAAGGTACCGCTGAAGTACAATATTTAAAAAACAATATAGAGTATATTTAAGTTTTTTTGTAATTTACCAATGATTGACTGTTGATTTTAAATATTCGCTGTACAGTATTTCTTGTATAATAAAGATTGTTAGCAAAATGTGCCGTAGTATATAAGTAATTTTTCCGTCAGATAGGCATGTAAAAATAAATGAGTCGAAATATGTTTAAAGTTTTTTTTCATTCGAAACTTTAACCGATAAAAAGTCTGAAATCGATTCAGAATTAAAAGTATTATAAATTATATACATATGTAAACAATAATATTTTCTATTTAAGTGAAGCGAGTCGATTATTTGAACTTTTTTTTTTACTTTTTCGAAGAAGAAAAATTGATAAAGTTTCAAGTTATTTAATTATTTAGAATTGAAAGTATGCAATTGAACGAGAAATATAAAAATTACATTAACTAATTTCACACGAGTTTTCACATCAACCATCATTTTCGAGCGGCGAAAATTGAAATTAATTCAATATTCTTTCTCACTCCCACTTGGACGAAACGGAATGAAAAGAAATATTACTTGGCAACTTGTTATTAGAGTGATGAAGTAACGCCTAGTACATTCAGGCTTTATCAACTCACATAAATTCCCGGTTTTTTACAACGAAAATACTTCCGTCGCTACAATTTTCGTATAAACAATACAAATTGTTAAAACACTTCGCGAAGCCATTTCTATTACATGCCATTTTAGGAATCAAACAATGATAACTTGAAATTATCATTTGATACTCGATCAAGTACTCGAGAGTTGGTAGTAAACTCAGTCCAAATCAATTTCAGACTACGTCAAGTGATTTGATGTCTGGTGCGGTCGTATTTATTTTTTTATTAATATATTAAAGAAAAAAGTTTAATAAAAGATTAATGAAAGATCTCTTATATAACGGTGAAACCGATTTGTATTTGAAATAAATGCAGTTATTTATCACGCAAACGTTTTCGGACATGAAAACATGAAAATTTTTCTTTAATATATTCATATTAATGTGTATAAGTTTTCTGCGATGTACATTCATTTGACCAAAATAAATGCATATCTGATTATACTTTTGCCATATTATAAAATAATATCTGATATGTTGATACGTGGTTTTATTTTTCATATAAACGGATACTGAATGCAATAGAATAGAAATACAAATATTCAAAGAAACGAACACTATCAATATCTGTGTAAATAAATCAGATCAAATTTGCGAACATAACAAATATTGTATCTTGTTAATGTTCCCTGGCTATTTGAGAGAGTGAGAAAAGAATCCAGGGCACGAGAGACTACGTAAGGGGGTAGGATAAGGGGGATCCAGTCAGTTGCACTAACCTACCGGAGATTTAAAAGTAAATTAAACACCCCCTCACCGGAAACCGCGATAATTCTCATTCGGATAAAACAAATGAAAACGGGTACGTATGTACCGCCGGCTACCGAGAGAGAACAATCGTGTAATGAAAATAAACTAGAATAGAATTGGACCGGTGAGAGAATCTATACTAGCTACATGGTGTTAATACGATATCGGTCGTAGTTCTACAGTTAAAAATGAAATCGTTAGTATAAAATCGACCGTATCGGATTTACGATAATGAAAATCCAAGTTGGTAAAAATTTGTAGTTTATATCCTGTTCTCAATTGATTCAAAGTTTTATAATATCACAGTAAATGTTTTGAATTACATTTTTAATATAATACATTTACTAATTCTATAATTTAATATTTATATGATCACAATCGATTTCGCTCATCACGAGCATTATCAACTTATACAGTACAAAACCGAAGACATAAGAAACTGCGAATATAATTTACATATAATATTATCATACAAAATATATTGATATGAAATTAAATAGCTTACAAATATAACAGACTTCCCTATCAACAAATGCCACATCAAAATCAATTAACCGTTCAGGAACAATCACGTAACACTCAATAGCAAAAATATTTGGCACTAAAATATTTCAGAGAAAATAATGCATCAACTAAAAATCAATAATTATGTCTACAATACTGAATGCGGATGAATTGAATTCCTCAGCAGAATAAAGTCTGATTGATATTGAAAGATCAAATATCAAGCCTTATGTTTTGATGTCAAATATTGTAAATTATTTGAATTCTATAAAAAAAGTTCTGTTTCTTATTTAAGATATAAAAATCGATACAAAAAGCTTTATTGATAAAAAATGTTTGTTAGTGAATTATGCGTACATATATTTAAATATTTTTTTTTCAAAAACATCTTTTATTCAAAAAATATCCATCTATTTCCGATTACTTAAAAAATGTAATCAAAATAACAAAAATAATTTTTGCCTTCATAACGTAAGCTAAATTTAGAATGGTCGTTTAAATATTTATTGATATTTAAATGCTAATAGGTTTATTTACTTTGTTTGCGTAAGAAAATACTTAACGGAGATAGGAAAACTTTGAAATATACGGGCAGGCAAAATTGTCCACATAATTTAATTTTGAGCGGCCGGAGGGCGGAGAGATTCGAAATATATGATTTTAATAATAAAAAAACAGCTTGGCAACTTTTATTTCGTGTAATATTTCAGCGAGATTGAAATGGAAATGAAAAAACAGCGCTCTAATACCGAAATTTCAATACTTTACCCTCGTATACAATAAAAAATACACATAATGTATTTTCATTTCCGAATTTATATCATAATGAAAGTTACATTGTTGGGTTTACACATAGTTATTGCTGTAGTAAACAGTTCTTTATATCTTTCACATGTTATATTTCAATTGCGTTGAAGGTGCATTAATGTTTTATAAATATTTATATCGTCGCACATATATGAGCATAAAAAACTTAAGTGCATGGCTGCAAAATTGCAGTGGAAGTGCAAAGTGCGTTACAGAAATGGTATGAATGTTGAGAATGCAGAAAATATTCAACCAGTCGTAATTAAACAGAGATTTTCCGGAAGGATAAAAAGTACCGCATTTGAAATAAGTTTAATTTGAGCAATAAGAGAGAACATTCGCCAATTAAGTTACTTCTGTATATGCAACTTAAAAATGCATTTAATTACATAACTTCAGTTATTAAAATATTGAAATAAAATTTACTTAAAGGGCCTGAAGTTTCTTAAAGTACTTCTAAAGTAAAAAATGATGAAGGAAGGTAATTGGAATGTTTAACATACATGACTACGAGAGGCACTTGAAAGACCTTAGACATTTTAGCGCGTCGCAATAATTAATTATAACCAAGGAAAATAGTTTGCTGCATAGATTCCTTGTTTTTTTAAGTATATGCGTAATTTAAATATTTATGTAGTTCTGCAAGTGAGAGCATAACAGACATGAGCCCATTAGAACAATAGTGGTATGTATCCACTACCGAAACAAATATAATATATGAATTGAAATATGTGTAAATTTTATATTTCGATAAAATATCCACAATGGCAAGAATACATATTTCTATTATAAAATAATGAAATCTGTAAACGACAAAAGAAAAATTGTATAAAAATAAGGAGAATATTTTTATTACCAAGCTTGACGTGATTGATGATAGCCTCGCAATACCCATAAGTTACATAATAAAGGAATCAGTATATCATTATGTCGAAAAGTATAATGTGTATGACAGCTATAATGATTTTGGAGTTGAATTAAAATGTGTGTATACATCTCAACAAAAAATTAACGTATTTTATCAATATAAATTCCAGTTCCAATAAAAAACATTATAACACAAATCGTTGTTTTGATAATTAGAATATTTTTGGTAAAACTACGCTCAGATGTGGTTAAAAAAATCGCAGAAGATAGAAAAGAAGTGAAAATATATTTAGATCTGAAGATAATTCTGACGAAGAAATGATACATTACAATATAAATAATACAACGCATGCTGTTTTATACAAAAAGGAAGACTAAAACTACAATAACATCTGATATTAAAACAATTACTAACATAACAATCAATTTGGCACATATTTCTTCTGGTGCTAAAAAATATGTTGTGCTACGTAAAAGCATATTGTTTTATTCTTACTCTTCTTTAAAAACGGCAATGCGAATATGTGTTGGGCCTCGTGGTAAGATGCAATATTAATTTGTCAACATAAATATTAAAGGAGCTTTTAGATTTTTAATAAGTTTGCTACTTAAGATACTTATTGAAAATATTACAAAACTTTTAAAATTCTCGGAAATATAAATATTACATTTTGAATTTTTTAAATAGAAATTGAGTTTTGTATGTTTGACTTTAGGAAGCTTTAAAATTTTTCTTACAAAATTTCCATGAAAGGATGAACAAATAAGTTTGCTAATTGGGAAATAAAATATTCAAAAAAATTAAATAAACAGAGTTTTCCTCTTTCATGTAAATTTCAACGGATTTCTTTCTTTAAAATGAGATATCAAATGAAACAGACACGAGAAGCTCTTCAAAATAATGACGGCAATGAATGTCGAGAGTAAAATTTATAATTCAAACCCCTACAAATTCACAATATAAATCAAATAGTAATCGTAGGAGAGATATTTTATTTTTATTGCCTACTTTGGGTAATAAAGATACGAAATATTTATTTGAAAACACAACTAAACATAAAAAGAAAAATTAAATATCCTGCCACAAGGGTGATTGGTGTGTATAAAATTGTTTCACGAAATCGATACAATTTCTCTGTCTGACAATCGACAAAGAATAAGCGTGCCATAAACATCTTTTCGGTGGTATAGAAAAACTATCGATTTCAGATTTAAGATGAACTGTCAATAAAACCGTAGAGAATAATAATTGAATTCTACTAAGCTCTTTTTACATCCAAAATTTCTTAAAAAAAAAAAAAGTTTATGATCCATTAAAACTGACAATAATTTTTCACTTTCACTTCATTCGCATTAATGATTTTTTCAGATACAAAAAAAGTGTTCTGATATTCTAATGTTTAGAGTAAAGGTGGTTCATTTAGCTTACGTAAAAAAAGTTTAACGGTCACTGAAGGCTACCAGATAAATTTATCAACATTATTTCTAAAAAAAAATGTCTAATGATACAGTTTTATTTTGTCGATTATCAACAAGAGGAAACTGTCGTATTATCTACTTAGAATCATGGGAATAAAAGCAATCAAATAAATGTTGAAATATTTTCTGGATGATTTTTAGAAAATGTAGTCGTTCTATAATTGCCAATACCAATAATGCCTTAATGGTTACATATTTTATTACAAGTTCCATTCTAGTGTATTCATTGAACGTTGACGATAATAGAAGTATCCATAATACTATAAATTTTTAACCACTCAAATAAATATCTATTAAATACTGTTTTCGGAAACAACGGTACGATCAATTTCCAAAATTATAAGACTTTATAAAATTTACGGTATTTATACGAATATTATTAAAATCCTTACATTCTTTGCATTGTAAAAAAATTCGAGTAAATTCCTCTGAAGAAGAGAGGTATTATTTATTTTAATGTCTTTATCCGAGTCTCTGAGTAAAATAGAGGTCGCTTTACTCTCACGGCAATTACGAAAGAAGACATTCCAAATATACTTACAACTTTAAAAATGACAAAATAATATAGATAAAACCCAAGAGGTAAAAATTAGCATAGATATCTTTTGAGAAAATTAATTCAAATTAACCATTAATACTGCCGAGCACGGCTTTTTGTACAAATGGAACGATTGTCTATTACATTAAAAACGAAAATGGATATTTTTTACTGTCCACTAAAAAATAAGTTAGCCTAATTTAGTTTTTTATCTATTCAATTTACGATAGTGCGTTAAACCAAATGAAATTCAACAGCTGAGCAGTAAAAAACTTAAATCTAATATTTTCAAAGAACTCAGTTACGTCATAGAAATGTTTATATAAAGATATATCTAAGTAAGATCAAATGATGTTTCTAAAACAGACGAAGACATGACTCAACTATTAAAACATCGAGTGGTTTTGCAATTTTCATTTGAGTTTAATATAAATTGAAAGAAATCGAGATAGAGATGATACGCTATTGATCGATACGGCGTGGGATAATAATAACAAAAAAGTCATTTTTCGTATTAATTCCACGATTTCATTAAATAATCACGACCGACTTCCTGCCTCTTCCATTAGCTTATACATGAACATACTGTTATAAAAAAATATCTCAATAATGTAAAGAAAATAAACAAAGAATATTGAAGCACATAGAAAAAATTAAAACTAACTTGAAGTGGATGTTTTGGCCGTTTTGAAATAGCTTTCAATTGTCTACAACTCAATAGAAAACAAAATGAATAGCAACATGATAAAAATGAACATATTTATTTATACAAAATGTCAGGGAAACAAGCATGTATCTCTCCACACGAGGTCTGTGCAAGCGACTAATTGCCACTTTACGATGCAGAATTTCGCAACTGTTAAAACTTGACAATCCAATTGTAAAGTCATAGAAAAACTGAGAGTCTTTGCTATAACATGCTCTAGTGTTTATAATACCAATTGCATGCCAGAGGGGGGGAGAAATGATATATATATATGATTTTTATGACTGCTAAATATATGTGAGTTAATTGTTTATCGAAACATAAATTGACGCTAACGATAGATAACTAATTACTTGGATAAAATCATCCGCTGCCTTAATTTTATGACAACTTTTAGCGAGATTTTATAAAATTTATGATTTAACATTAAGAGAAGCTTTTAACTCATCGAATCCCGGAACCGTGTTTTAACGTGATACAAGATTCAACGCTCGAGTCCCGGAACCGTGTTTTGACGTGATAAACTGGCCCGTCGAAAAAAGACAAATTAGGGACATTCAACAAAGTATTTGACAGAGAATTTTAATGTTTTCTTATTGCCAAGACTCAAACTATTTCAAAACGATCATTCAATTAGTTTTATCGCTCATGAAACTGTTGGTTCACACGATCTAAAAACACAATTGTTTCACGTGCAATACATGACACCAATATTCCATTCCAAGGAAAAATTTTGCAAGATTCATAAAACAGATTGTTTAGGGTTGTAAAAAAAACAGATTTTGATTCCTTTATCAGCAACACAAAAAAAATAGCCCCTATAGGAGTTGCGAAGTGTGTGCAAACCAAAAAAATAAGTGAGACTCAGTACATGTGTAAACAACAAAGTGTGGCTCTACATATGGGGAAGTGTTGACAATTTAACCAATCTTGGGCTAATTTTCATAATGTCGTTAAGCATCTCAGAAAATTTCATTTGATTATGTTACACTTTTAATGAACACTTAAGAAATACCCTATTTGTTCAAAAATGGGCCGGGCATAGGGGGCAGGTTTGCAAAATTTTGGCCGGGCTGATAGTGTTAAGATGAAATAAATATCTGTCGCCATTTTGTACACACGTTACTTTGTTGCTGTAGAAGGATCGTTACTTTTTTACAAATCATCAAGATGATGAAACTGTTATGGTATTCGAGGTATAATTTTAAGTGATATAATCGATTTATTTAGTTATAAACGTTGAATAAGCAACCATTTTTTTATGATACGAACATATACCATGTCGTTATATATCATATGCTACAAGTATTTCTAATTTTATGTCAGATCATTGTCAGGTAATTTATAAATGGAAAAAAAACAAGAATATATAAATTAAAAATATCTGACGGCCATGTCATGCAGAAAATAATTATCACACACGATAACATTTAGTTATTAAAATATGTGTACCACTTTAGTATCACAAACAAAGCCATACGTTGAGAAGGCAAGTAAAGCTTGATTTTAATGCCATGGTAACCTATAGTTAAGTAGGTATACAGTCATATTATAAGAATAGTGGAACGTGACTCGTGCGACAGTGGAGATGACAAGCAAAGGCTAACGCCGAAGGCTCTATGTCTGCTCTACCCCAATGACTAAAGAGTTTTCCCAACCTCCGACAAAACACGACATGACAAGGTCCAAGTCCTAAAAATACAAAATATATACAGCTTCACGTGAGAGTGGGTGTAGTGAAGAAAGCTTCTACAAACACAACCGTGAAATCACCGGAGTGAATTTTCTTCCTTATACATATATTATAAATAATATATTCAATTTAACAGTATTTTTTTACGTTATTTTATTTAACAGTATTTAACGATAAAAAAAACAGTTCAACAAGACATACAAGTTTCAATGAGATTATATAATATAAAGCATCTTTTTGTAAATATATTACGACCGTGAATATAATTACATTTATACATTATTAAGACGATGGCATGATACAAAAATAGGTTATCAATGACATCCCTTTTTTAAAATACAATTATTTATATAATACTTGATAATTTACAATAAAAAAAAACGAGCTTTTGCCGAGAACACTAAGTTATTTAGTTTAATGTTGATTATTCAAAGAATCGGCATAATGAAACATTTTACAAAAAATAAATGTAATATAAAATACAACGACAAAAAAACATAACGACTAAAGAGACCATTGTCAAGTGAAATTACCTGGCAATAACAACATTACACAAATACGAAAAAAAGAAATTTTAAGCATCGTAAAATATTGCGCAAGCACATTTTTATTTTTATTGTTATTACACAAAACATTGTAACTACACCATAACGTTAGTGTACACTTAAAACTAGGGCTTTTACAACCGCAAGATAACAAATTAACTTTGACATCAACATGATATCTAGTTGCTTTTGATTCCATCTCTTTTTCCTTGTTGAATTGCTCTGTGCAGAAGTAGAAATGTAAACAAAATATAATTTTACTTTAGTAATCAACGTAAAGCTAACGAGGGATTCTACATCATGAAGCTGGCTGTCGGACCTAAACAGACACCGACACTTCATTTTCACATAGAAAAGAAATTCTTACGCGGATAGATAAATATTATAGGTCATTTTTTTCTACCAAGAGGTTGTGTTGCAAGACTCGTTAAGTCAAATTTAGAATCATAATAACTTTAATATGAAATATTTAATTTTAACGCAGGCATTGAAAGAAATATAAATTGTCATTTCTTTTTTATCTGATGAGATGAAAACAATATCAATGATTATTCATAACGATACTACCACAGTAAATCAAAAAAAAAAAAATCAAAAAACAATAACTATTTTTTTCCTTCAAAAAACCAAAAAAATATAATTTTATTAATTGGAAGAGAAAACGCTTGCTTTATTTAAAGATATCAAATGACCATTTTTTCGCATTTTTTAAACTCAGTGTCTGTCAAACTATCACAAAACTTTTTTTATTAGTTTTTATAATAGTGTTATTAATTTATTTGTCTTGTTTGAATGTTTATTACCGAATTGAACCTTCATTCACAATATACCTATACACTAGTGTCAGTTTAAATTATTAATTTAAAATAAACATCATTGTCTGGTGACTAAAAATACTTATCATTTATTTGTCATTATCATTTAAAGTATACATTAGTATACCCTTGTCATAAATCTTTAACCACATATTTAGATCGACTTAATTATTAACTTAGGTTGAAACTATCAAGATGTTGAAAAATAATGTATTTATTCAACATCATTATTAATAATATTATATATAATACAATTGTGTACATAAAATATCGGAGAATTTTTTCTCTGCTATAATTTTAAATTAATTCCTGCCGTCAGGAAACAACTTAAAAAATGATCAAGCCACGATCGTTTGCCATGGTTAGAGGCAAGCTGCTATAAAAATCATCACGAAAAAGGCCTGGCCTTATGTAGAGTACAGTTAGGAGTTCCGCTATTACGCCGACAAAGTAAAAGTTGTGGTAAATATTTAACGCCTGTTGCTAGCAAAAACTAAAAAATATGCACCGAAATGACAAAAACATTTGCACTGTTATGATGCAAAATGTTAATAGAAAAACAAAACCACGCTAATGCACTTTTATTAATAAACAACAAAAATTCAAACGAAAAGTTATTAATAATAAGGTTTTATTAACCGCAATTGTTGTTTTGTGAAATACCGTGTAAACATTATACAAAATCAAATTTTGTACAATTCTCATGAAAATTCGTAAATAATTTATATCAAAAAAGGGTTATCTTACTGTCACTTTATCTAGAAGGTATATTGGTTTATGCCTGAATTAATTTTAACATGGACTCTCATATTTCAAAGCATTCCTATAAATGTTTGACATAAACCTATTTCATTGGTATCATTTATTGTACTTTTAAGGTTGACAAATACGTTCGGATTACTATTACATATAAATTGCGATAATATGATTCAAAGTTCTACACAATTGTAGTAAGAGCAATACTACAACAGTGAAATGAAGATAATATTATAAAAAAAAATTGTTTCGGTATAGAATAATTATTTGGCAGTGGTGGAAATGTGCCACGCATTTTTTTGTAATGCTTAATTCCTTTGTAAGAATGTCTTCATTAAGAAAAATAACTTTTCTGAAATAAAAGTATTATCAATATCATTAGAGTTTAAAAGTACACACTTTTTTTAAATCATAGCTTCTTCGACTAATAATCAGTATCTGCGATGGGTTCACAGTATAATTAACGCAGCTCAAATAGCAAAGGTAATGGTTCAACTGTTACGTAAAATAATGCTGAGTGAAATATGGCTACGAAAAAATCCAGAATTGTATGGGACTGATTTTAACTGAAAAACATTACGTAATACGAAATGAAAATTCGAAGATTTTAATTTGACATTGTATTCAACACGAATCAATACCTTGTCATATTATATATACATAGTCTTTAAACTTCGAAAAATTTATTTCCGCATCATTATGCAAATTGAAAAATTAACCAAAAAACTTTACTATGATTACCCACCCGATCTATATAAACTATGAAAATGAAGTTGATGATACGATAAATCACTTAGTTTAAAATCTAACGACAGAAGAGAATGGCCCCCTCTTGTCGCCTTTCCGACTGACTAATCGTTCAGAAGTTTCATGCAATCACAAGAAAACTTTTGTTTCTACGAAAGTTTTCACGTCACCTACAATAGATTTTCCAATGAAAATTGTCAACAAGAAAAGTTGTGCTTATATTGACAAAAGAAGTTTTGGTAAGTATTTCAATTAAGACATTTCACAGGTGATTTTTCTTCGTTTCTATAACTACTGGACCAGCCAATTTGAATTCTAAAAAAATGTGATTTTGAAAGAATAACTTTTCAAGTGAAGCTTTATGTGATCGTTTGAGTCCAAAAGCTGTTATAAATAATGCATGCAATTCAAAAGTAAAATTTAAAGGGACAAATTTCCCCAACTTATTATGAATACATCTGAATCCTGTACAAAGAACATTTTTGTTTGTATTCAACAAATAATTTTTCCTATATTAAAGAAGATCATCGTTTGGCACGTGATAAACGTATATTATAATGTTAGTATAAAAGCTTACGTTAATTCGAGCAAAAAATAAACAAAAGGTTTTTTATTTATAGAGCTTAATTTCGACTCGGTCCATTTTCAGGATTATCCTCGAAACAGGATTATCTTGCGACGTTCAAGATCTCACAACAATATATGCATTGGTTAGAATATTAATTTATTTTCAGTCAGCTTGGTGTATTTAACAACTGATCGTCAAGCTATATTAAGAAACCAATTAGTATGTGCTAATTTAACAAACAAAGACGAATATTCATATGGTATACCTACTATTGTAGCTAGGAAAACAATATTCAGTGTACTTGTTACAAACAGAACATTGCTTCGGGCAATAAAATAAACTCCTTTGATTATTGCGGATCAAATACCGAATCTATTAAGAAGGATATATGGTCCAGGAAAACTACGAAAAGAAACGCCTGTTAAAAAAATATTTTTGTTAACTACCATTTCGCCGTGAGACTAATCCAACGATCATATTGGTTTAAAAAAATTATGATAAACATGTTACTGAAGTTGTCTGATTTTTTCAAATATTCTTTTGCTTCAGTAGTTACGTGACCGAAATTAACGTTAATCCAAATACAGAAAAAAGTAATATGTGTCTGGAAAAAATATTGGTCTTTGTCGTGTTTATTGGGAAATGAACGCCCAACACTGTCGACAACATGCCTCCGATAAATCATCTGTAAAATAACAAGAAACTCTACGAAAACCGTGAAAAGCCAAAACCTCGTCTTCCAAAGTCGAGAGTAAATTTAGTAGGTATTTTAACTTTGAAAGAAATGATGAGTATAATTTCAAAGTAACGGAAACCGGTCAAGGCAAGGTAAAATTGAAATATAATACAATAGATTAAAATATTGGCTAATAATTCATATTCATTTATTAGAGTAAATTTGAATTGTTAAAACTTCTCACAAAATTTGCCACTAATGACATATGAAGCAACAGAACTGACAGTCAGTTATGTTGCATCCGTGTGATAGAATGCCTGAAGATGACGAAAGGCAAAATTCGGATCTTTGGTGATACAAGATGTGGAATCATACAAAGTTTTAATAAATCAAATTTGATATTGAAATTCCATCGATTGATCGTAAATTATTCATAGTGTTTAGCTCTTTATAATTTTCTTTTTCAAAAATGACAAAATATCAACGCTGCTACACAATTTAGAAAGATGTATGTTAAAAAGCAAATCTATTCTAATATTTTTCGTCATATTTTTTTCAAAAAATTACAAAATTTTGTGATATCGCTTAAGATCAATCAATGTCTCTTAAGCTTTTAAATTATCGACCCCGCATATATCTGAAAATACAGTGTTGTTAATAAAGTATATTGCGAATTTTATATTTATTTCTGTTAGAGAATTCTAGTTTTCAAACATCACAACATTTTACTGTGCATTTAGTATAGGAATTTTGATTAAATATCAATATAGAATAGTTTTATAGTTATAAAATGAGTAGGTACTTCATTACTCAAGTAAATATATAGCTTTAAATACAACGGTGAGTACATAATCATCCACATTGTCACTCTTAGAAATTTCTTAAAAACTTAAACTTTTAACTTGAAAACTTGCTGTTATATTTTTATTATGAATTATATTTTTTTCTCTCTCAATACAGAACACTACAATATAGTGTTTATAAGCCTGACAAGATTTCACTATTACAAAGCTATTGAAAAATTGAATAGAAAACTGAAACTTAAAAAATTATAACTTTGTTACCTTCTTCGCTTGATATATTTTGTTGAGCATTTTGTCCAAAGTTACAGAAGTCGACTAACAAAATTATTTACATGAAAAATAAATTTCTACAAAGTAACCGTCGAAATTTATCGAAATAATACCATACCACATAGGCCAAAATTAAACGACACAAAATGTTTATTCAATTCGTCCAAGATCTTAACCAAATATTTAAAAAAAGAAACTTAAGCATAATGATAGTTATCACTTCTCACGATACTATGTACAAGACGTTTTCCTTAGCAACTTTACTAGGTAGAAAATAAATATGTAAAACTTACATAGGACAATCGCTTTGACATGAATATTTAACAGGATAAACATAGCACCGTCAGGAGACGAAACACTCCGTTGAACGCTGAGCCAGTTTCTACTGTATCTAACGAAATGCGCAATGAAGTATTTGTATATAAACCCATAACAAATATATCTTTTAATGTATAAACTGTCACTTCTCGGTGTAAATGTACACTATTTAAATAATTAAACTAATATTTAATATTTTTAGATGACGACTGGTCATGGCGAGCGTTATCAACTGAGGTATCTAAATATGAAATTTAAAATAAATTTGATTATCTCCACGTATTGTGCTACTAACTGTGACACGTGTTTCGCCTCTTTCAGAGGCATCTGAAACCTACTAGAATAGAGGTAAAAAACTTATTTAACGTGTTGTAAAATTAGCTGTGTTGAGAAATTTTTTACTCATAATGAATAAAGGATATGTTTTAATCTATCCCGGGCGAAGATGTTTGATGGTTGGTATCTCTATATGAAAAAACACCCTTTCAAGAATGACTCATTCATTAACAGGATTGTTAATGTTCATTATAATTGTTTTAGTATTATTAAATTTGTTTTAGCTGCAATTTACTGCTTGCCTCGGGGAAAGTGTTTTCCTGTAATTAATAACTTTGGTATATAGACGATGTTAACTGTTTATTTTACGTCAGTTCTATTGCACTCGTGTGATAGAATATTTGAAGATGTCGAAAGGTGAAACCCGCGTCGTAAGTGACAAAACATGTGGAATCGTACAAAGTTGTAACAATTCAAATAAGTAAATATTCAATAGATTGCACTTATAAGTAATTGACGCTAAGTAGACCGAACTAACTTTTTGGTTGAATGAGCAATAAACGGAAAGAAATAAAAGCTGAAAATCAAAATCATAAAAGTTATATTATATTACAGTTGGATTATAAATAATATTTATTTTCGTGAGCCGCAGGCAAAATTAAATGAAAAAAACATAATATTCTGTTCTGTTATATAATTATGAAACAATTATTTTTAACGGTGCATTTTTTAGATGATGGAATAAATTTTCATATGTGACTAATTGGTATATATTTACGAAGGTAAAAAGTAAACAATATTCAGCAAAAACAAGAAAAAACCGAATTTCAGTAGAAAATTTAATGATTCAAAATGGACAGCGAAAAGCTAACGCATTCAGCAAAGATTATATATAACACACGAGAAAATGTATTATATTATGCAATTATACAATACAAGAAATAATATAAAGTAGTAAGTACCAAGGGATGGAAAAATATTACCCATTTGATATGAATATGATCATTGACGCTATTTATACCTTCAATAATAAAGAATTCATATATTTATACATATCCGTTCCCAACGACTATTAATTATTTGAGGTATCATGGTAATATTTTTACGCTTACACCATTACTTAAATGCTTGACCTCTCATTTTTCTAATAGAGCTGGTACAAGAGTATTGATTACCTAATCATTCTCGTCATGTCCCATTTAGGAATGGATGTGTGGAGGAATTTTTTGAAATTGCAAACTATATATACATATATATATTTAAAAAAAAAATTCTAACGGTGTTTCTCTAATAATCAAAATATGTGTATTAAAAAAAGCAGGCTGATCCCTTTCAATTTCATTTTAGTAAAGACATTCTTCCTTAATTTAAAATAAACTTCCTCGAAGAATCCATCTAAAAAAAAATATTTCCCCTTCCAATAATTATGCATGCGATCGGCAGGAAGTACGAGTGGAAAAACATTGAAAGAAACTTCGATTGCAAAAGAGCTTCCAATAAGTATTCGCCAAATAAATCGATGAAATCATAAACGGAACTCATTTAATCTGTTATCAAACCTATTTTCTTGAAAAAGGGTCTTATTAAAAAAATTAAATGCAAGCTATCAGCTGAATGAAAGGCATAGTAAAGTGTGTAATACATTTTGCTGAATGGGAAGTGTATTTCGTAACAAAGCTTTCAGTATACAGAGACATGCTAATCTTCGTAGTCTTTACATTTGTTGTTCTGGCAAGGCACGCTCAACGAGGTATTTCGCCGAAAGCTAAACTTTAATGGAAAAACGTTTCAACCCAAAAGCAGCTGCCTGATTTAAATTTGAGTCTCCTGCCTTTTTGGTTCAAGTATACATGTACCTTGTATCTATTACATGTACCTCAGTACGTGTCTTATAACTTACCAAAGCTGAAAAGCTATTCACGAGCATAATTAAATTTTCAATGAGGTAGTCATAATATAAACTTAACCTATCGGTGGAAGATTTTAAAAATTATGTAATTTCATTTCTAGAAAATCTCGTGATTAGTAAGAATGGCGAACATTTTCTTGATATACCGTTCTGTGATATACCGTTAACTCATTCATACATAATAAAACTATAATTTGCAATGTTTTTTTAACGACGGTAAATTTTATGCAAAGGAGGGTCATTATTGTGGCTACTCGATGTTTATCAGATACATCAAAAACCCAGATATCTCTTTCAACTAGGATTGTATTACTAAGCCGATATATCTTTGTGGGTAAGATTTTTAGTTAGAAACGTCGAATCTTTAAAATTTAGAGTTATGTGATTTTTTTAGCTTAGATAAATGGATGCTTTAGGTTAACTAAAAATGTAGTAATGTCGGAAAACAAAATAAAATAAGGATACAAATGTTTAGAAATATGAATAATTTTTAAAGTATAAATAAATACAGGGAATCAATCTACCACAAGCGATATTTATTGATTTAGTTTGTAGAACTTCATTATTAAATGGTTAAAAAATAGGAATCTATTTTAGTTTTATAAAATTTTAAAGATATATAGTTGATAGCTATTTCGGCTAACGCCTTCATTAAACTACGTTGAAACGTACACTTACCTATCTATAAACTTAGTTCTGCTATCTATCTAGCTATCAACTATATATCTTATAAATTTTGTAGAAAAAAATACATTGAAATTTTCTCACTGTGTGACAACTGTTATTTTTCCTCATACATTTAAAAAATTATCGAAACATTTATCTTTAGACAGTTTTGTTAAAATAAAACGTTCTTTTAGATAAATGATTATTCATGTTACGGGCACACAGAAAATTTTAAATTCAAAAATAAAAACTGAACGCTTGCTTCCAAAGGCAAAATGTATATGCAAATGATATAAAAATACAACTATAACATATCCATTAATCTAAGTATGAGAGTATTATTTTTTACACGTGGTTAATCGATTCTGACGTTGAAATCAAAATATGAAAATCACAAAGTATACAGGTTAAATAAACACGTAAGACGTGAATAAATTTGGGATACAATAAACAAAGACATTCAGATAAGGAACATTTAACGGGGTCATAGTCATTTATTTTTGTGATCTGTCCACTCACTTAGCCGTTACATTGGAATCCTTACCGCAGCAGGAATCTAGGGAAGATATTTGTATTATATTATAGGTATTGCCCTGAGGAAGTTCAGGCTGATTGAAGTTCAGCAATGAAGATAAACCGGTTTTCTCGGCAGATCCGAACGAGATTGATGTGCTGCAGCTTCAAAGCGTAAAGTTGTGTACTTCATGCTACAAAAATAGATAAACAAAAGACGTTTATTCACCCAAGAGATAAGACCCCTCCCTTTAGATGAGTGCATCTACTTTATTCGTAAAATCGAGATCCGTTGTAAACCTGCCGCCTGGCATCGTTTGTGTTAGTTGCCAGATATTAAAAAGGCCTCTCTACTTAAGTGCCGAAATCAGCTCAGAAAATTACTGCCTTTTTATGTTGTACTTTGGTTTATAGTTGCTTTTAAACTTCCCACGGCCATATTTTTTTACTTAAAGCGGTTAAGAGCCCATGAAAGCATGACAATTTGAAATATCGACGAAACCTAAAAATATGATTCGGCTGAATATGACATAATACTAAAATATGACATATACGAGTTTCAATTTATTTTATTATTTTCTTTTGCTCTTTCAAATACAAACTTTCAAGCATACGCGCTTTTTTTCAATTTCAACAGCTAATGCGATAACTTATAAAAAGTTTGAAATTTAAAATGTTATTTTCACAACCACTGTTAAGTAATTAAAGTAAAATTTGAATTGCTATAATTTTGTAAGATTCCACATGTTTTGTCACTAACGACCCGGGTTTCGCCTTTCGGCATCTTCAGGCATTCTATCACACGGATGCAACAGAATTGACAGTCATTCGGTCAGTTAGTCAGTTCAGTTGCATCCGTGTGATAGAATGCCTGAAGAATTCGAATGGCGAAACCCGGGTCGTTAGTGACAAAACATGTGGAATCGTACAAAATTGTAACAATCCAAATTTGATATTGAAATACCATCAAGCACCTTAAGTCGATATCATAAATTATAATTAAAGTAAATTATTAATGCATGGTTATTGTGTAATATTCACGTAAAATTTTATTGTGGTAATTAATCCATCACATTCATGAAAAGCTTCGCAGAATAATGCTCCAGAATGATAAATCAACATCAATAGATCATTTTTAGTACAATATAGTTCATAAATATTGGAGGATACCAAAGAGAGACAGTAATAACACAATACATCTATGTAATAAATTTGGTACATGATTATATGAGATATCAGCTATCCAAATTTTCAATGTACAGTACAAATTGTATAAAATATATAATAATTGAGAATATGGTAATATTGTAACGGGATTTTATGAGTATCTAAACGGAATATATTTTATCTATCATAATAATACGGATTATCACAAGACATCGTAAATATGGTTGCCTTAGGTTTTGAAAATAATCATAGTTGACTGTTGAATTGTCTTTTTAAAATATATTATATATTGAATATTTAAATACATTACAGGTTTAAAGATTTAAAATAAATAATAATACAGTGTACATCAGATACAAATAAGATGGAGGTTTCTGCCGAAGGTGAAATAAGTATGGTACAATAATACGTTATAAGTCTAAATGTTCAGTGCGGCTCAAAACGATTGAAAATAAGCCGTTACTTCAATAATACTTTAATGTAATAAACGTCTTTATTTCTATAACTTTCCAGATTTAACACCAGTAAGCGACCGTGTATTTTACTTTTCTTTTGGTAGGCCGGTTAGCTTAGAAGAGATAAGAAAGAAGAAGTGAAAAATCTATCAAACGAAATGGTTATTTTATTGGATTTTCAAACCTTTGATAGCCTGTAATTTCCGAAATTCACTATTTGAAAGACAGTTACGATCATGCTGCGCTTACCTACATCATACGAGTCGATCTTTACTATCACGAATCAAAACTTATTTAGACTAGAGAAATAATCAATTGCTAAACATTACGGAATGAAGTATGATGAAAATAAACAGGTTTAACAAATTTTATATCAACAATATAAAGGATTACGCGCAGCTAGTAAGCGTGTGTAGCGGATGTGGTGCTCCAAAGATACGGCATTAATCACAAACATGAAGCCAGCGAATATTTAGCTATAGGCCTGGCCTATCTTCTCTACGCCATATTATCTATATAAAAGCAGAGAATTACATGATTTACTATATTTTACTACATGGTGCATAACAGCTAACCAACGCAATCTCGTCTGAAAGAACGGCTCTGGCATCGTCGTATAGTACCGTAGAGCTAAAAATTTTAAATTAATAATATCCAGATTTCTGAAGCATAAATACGTAATGCACTGAAGTGTCGTGAGTATGCAGTTTTTTGATAGGGCAGGTACGGTGGGACTCGACTGAGACAATACAACAAAATATTATATTATTTGTTCATAAATTGAAAGTGAATTGTAGAATAACAGGTAGAGCTTATAAATCGTAACATATTTGAAGAGTGAGTATGTTGCAAGTCAAATACATTAATTATAGATTTATTTAGGATATCAACTGTGAGTTCTTGATGAAATTTTAATGTCAAATTTGAATTGTGGAAACTTTGTACATTTCAACGTGTTTTGTCGAAACCCGGAGCGTGAGTAACAAAACATGTGGAAATTTACAATGTTTCAACAATTAAAATTAAAATTATTGTTATTTGAAAAACTGTATCGTACAAGGCAAAATTTATTATACCGTGTTAATAATATAAAACATTTCAAAGTGTCATTTTTATGTTTTATACACAATGGAAATCGATTAAATGTGTTAATAAACATATGTGTGTGTGAGTAATGAAGCGACAACACAATGAAGATTTCTTATTTGAATAAAGTATACTTACTGGTTTCAATTTAGAGTAAACATCACTGACACATAACAATTCAAAATAAATACATTTATGATAAACTAAGCAATATAAGTCCATAAATGGTTATAATTAAAACCTCTAATAAATACATAGCGTTTGGTTTATACACAGTTTAAGCTATGATTACGTCATGTCATTGTTAAATATTAACACTAATCCTCAACAAACACATTCAAGGAAAAGTCTGGTGCTCAACGTGTACAAAATTATTTCATCCTAGATTCAACAGCTAACCAATTCCCACGAGATGTAACCATCAAAGAAGGTAAAGGATTCAGCACAGGTAAAGATGATGAGTATTACATCCTCGAGGATCTTCCCCCCAGTGGAGGCAAACGGTTCACTATTAAGATTGCTTACTTTATACCCCGGTAAAACATAAGGCGATCCTCGGGCGAAGATTACCCACCCGGGTAAACAATCGTTATTGTTTATCGCTGGGTATATCAGGACTCGAGGCGTTACAACTTCTGGTTATTTAAAATAAATTTGCGAGGTAGACCAAGTCGGTTGCAAATGAACATATTAAATTCGTATGATTTTGATAGAAAAGTTATTTATACAAAATCATCATTTACACAAAATCAGACTCAAATTCAATTGATTTAATAGAATAATAATAACACCAAATATCTCAAAAATTAATGATCTTCTGAATTCAAATTGATATTGCATATAAAATAAAAATTGCGACATGGCAATTAACCCTTCATAGAACACGAGAACAGGCCGTGTCCAAGTCCTCCAATATATTTTTATAGAAGTAGGGGAATAAATGCTTATCGGTCTCTATATCGGTTTTGGAATCTGAAGAGGTAAGTGAGGAGCTATAAAAACATCACAAGCATATGACATACGATGCAAATCTATAAATCGATCAATGAGAGTGTCTGATCAGCATTCAGATGCAAGACGACGCAAAAGAAACGATCCCAAGCGAGGTGGACTTACAGAACTTTTAACACGAAATTACAAGAAATAGAATCATTATATACAATACATATATGAATGCAAGTATATAAAATGTTATTATACATATTTATATCTCATAATAATTCCAAAACCTGTATTTTTTTTAACAATTAAACGCGATCTTGTAAAAAGTGAAAGTGTTTATAAAATGATATGAAAGAATGATTTTTGAAATATGTAATTTATAAGGTGTTAACTTACACTTCTTGGTGGGAAGCCATGATATTTCAAATAATAAAACACATTTTTAATACTATTTCCACAATATATTTTATTTCCGGTTTCGCTTATTACAAGCATTATCGACTAATGTAATCACGAATGTAATGAATTAATCAAAATAGCTCACATAATTTTTCTCGTGGTTTCTTTTTGCAGACTTTAGAAAGTATTTGTTGTTTCTAATCGGTGGTGCATATATAAAAGGATTCTGGCAACATCATATATATGGAATAAGTTGTTATTTTTAGGGAAAAAAATGTATTGAAAACATAGATTGGGTTCGCGGGTCGATGTTGAGCATACGTGCTTTTCTTAACGAGTTTCGTTTTGTGAAACTGCTAACCTTACGGTTTTATCGCATCTTTAATTTCATGTTATTTAATCCAGCCATACTCAAAGTTCATGATGAGAAATATGCGGCATACATACGTGAAAAATTAAAAACCCTTTTTATTTATGGCCATACTTAGCATGTTTTTAACAACGAAACATAAAGCCGGCGACATTAAAATGTAATGTTGAAGAGTTTTTAAAATACGTTTAACTTTACTACATTTGTCATTGCATTCAAAATAAAAATAACCTAATAACTGTGAAAAATAGCCTGAATCGACACAAAATATTATCTTAGATGTATCTTGTTACATTTAAATCTCTTTCACACACACATTCAGTGTAAAAAGATATTATTTACATGATAAGAATACATTATTAAACATTAGAATATATTAAAAAGCATTCAATAGATTAAATGTTAAAACTCTCGTATTGTACTTTTAAAGTATCAATGCCAACCTGATAAAACAAAATTAACATGAATATAAAAGGAGATTTAATTTAATAATAAATCGAAAAAACGGCTTATGAAAATATAATGTTGCCTATTCGGAAACTAGCCTGTAAACTGATTTATCGTAGAGTTTATGGTCATTAAAATAAATAAATTAATTATATATATAAATTTTTGATCGATGAGAGACGTTAAGTATGAAAATTGTTATTATTTTTTTCAGTGTATCAAGGATATTATTGTTTATTATTAAATGTATTCAATAATTTATTTATAGAATATAACTTTGGTTTGTATATTTATATTTCATTTCGTTATTTACTTTACGTATGTTTTAAAACATGCTATGAAATACTCGATACCATTTGTAACTAAACAGTTTTGTGGGGAGTTCGGTTCGGTTGCGAATAATCATGGGAATCGGGGGAACCGACAATTTAAACAAAATACGAACACAATACAACTAGGAAAATACTCTGTTATATGTCAAATGATCAATTAAAGTACGAAAAAAATATAAAAATAATTTTTGTGGCAACAAACATTTTCAAGGAAGCATGAAAATATAACATTCATTAGTGATAGGACATTATATTACTATAAATAAAACAAGGTTTTGAGTTGATATTTGTATTATAGAGATTTAGAAAGAATACTGAACTTTTATTAACTTATTTGAAGTATAACATTTCAATCTGCCGCAAGAATACAACAACAAAAAAAGATGTTTCAACGATCCTCGATGAATATCTTGTAAATATTTTATTTCACTAGAAATCGATTTTTCGCTATTACTTAAAAACTTTAAACTACTAGAGAAGCAGCATTTTAATCACATGAGAATTTGCAGTTCATTTAAATAAAGTAGGCCATTTAATTATGAATTGAAAACTTCTTTCAGCAGGTGGGCTGGTAAAAGTTAGTGAGATATTACACGGGATTATTCTAATGGCATTATCTAGTTTGCACAGTGAAAATGCCAAATAGAACTGCAGATGCAATTCAACTGTACATTTGCAGAAACATTGCGCTCGACTTGCATGAATATGAATAAGGTGGTAAACTGAGGACATAAAATAAACAGAGCGGCGAATGAATAAATTTAACAATATCACTTATATTTTTTGAAAACATCGGCGCGATTCATAACGGAAGCATTAAGTATATTTATTGGCTACATTATTTATCACGAAAGTGACAGGTGGCACCGGCAACTTATCAATGGAAAAAATTAAAAACATACAAATTATGCTAGTTTTGGCCAAGGCTGATGTAATCAATAAACAATGATAAATCCATTTCTCCAGCAGAAAATCTTTTAAAAACAAATAAGAGCTTTGATCATTTTACACATGTTTACTGTCATTGTTGATGAAAAAATATAATACTTTAAACAATAAAAACAAATTTTTAGTTCTTTTTCCACAAAATATTTAAAAATCAAGACCGATTTCGTTAGTGCTTGCGATGGGCAAAGCCGGCCCTCATCATGAAATATATTGTGAAATAAATAATTATAACAAAATAAAATGTGTTTTTTATCATTTTAAAAATATAAGAGAACTGGTGTTAAAATTACACCTCCATTTAATACATTTAATTCATAGCAAATATATTTCTATTTTTAATACGGATAGTTAAGTTTATCGAAGGAATCTGAACTATTATAAAGTCGTTCGAATTTAAACTCGTTTAATTAGACTAATACGACTTTATCTACAATAAATGATTATATATATTTAAACACGTTATCGGCTATGAATCTAGGATTCTAAGGCATGCATGGGTATAAGTAAAACGCAATCAGATAGACACGCAACTGTTTCGGAAAGTTTTCTTCCGTGATAATGTGATAGCATGCACGAAAAAAATATATTTATATTAGATTTAGATCGGACTCTAACAACCTCACGGATACAATTAAAAGTTAAATAAGAAACTAACTAAAAAGGTTTCCCCGTGAAATTAGTATTAACTCGTTATACGTTAAGTTTCCAAACCTTTATTTTATAATCAAAAACAGCAGGCTTTTATAAAAGTATATCATTTCTTTAATTGTGTTATTATAATGAATAATGTATACCATAAATTTTGGACGCGAATGATAAATAATTCAAATGTAACGTAAAATTACCGTTATTTATATGCTGATAAACTTAAATATGAGCAAATAGTTCAGATATCAAAACATTAATTGATCGAAAAATTAAATAATCCATACTATCAAGTAAGGTAAACCATTCCAAGTAAATAGTTTTATTATTGAAAAACTATTTTCAACCAGCATGAGTAAACCGTACGTGGTTCGGTGATTCTTGTGAATTCGAACAATTTTGAGGACGGGAAAAATGCGAAAAATCAGAAAGCACCGGGCATAGAATATATCGCACAAAAATCACAAGTATAAATACATATGTACAGTACGATTTTGAATTTCTAACGAAATAAAGTATTTACGAGCAGGTGATTTGATTGTAAAATTTCCCTTTCGATATTCTTATCGTTACCACAAAAAAATAAGTAAGTTAAATAAGTAATTGTTAAAAAGATTCTCCTCAGGGCCTGAATGATTGGCTTTTAAAGCAGTAATAATAAACAGTTCAGCATATTGTCTTGTAAATTATCATCGATGGTTTTCAAAGTCTATAACCACAAACTCCTATTTGCTTAATTTAATGAAATTTCGACAAAGTTGAAAAAAGTTACAAAATAAATAAATTAATTAAATATAAATACATTTTTATAGTATTGAGAAATCAAATATTAATACTACTATAGTGTGGTGTTAAATTAGTCATTCAACAGAGCATTAAAACGACCGGTGGAAGAATCTTATATAATACAATGCCTTATTCATAGCAATATAAAGAAAATCATTCCCGTAGCGTAGACGATTATTGTCCTTATTCTATAAATTTTATTCTGGAGTTATTTCCCTCCTCAAAAGATGGTCGTCTGATAAGGTAACGCACAGAAAGGGAAGGAATATTTCGAGCTTAATGCACATAATTACCCCTGATATAGGAACAGGGACACACGATTATAGTTGGATTTGTTAATAGTGAAATATTACTGAATATTATGGATTGTGGTGAATGGAGAATAAAAAAAATCTTTTATTTATAACATTATATGTCAAATTTGAATTGTTTAAACTTTGTAAGATTCTACATGTTTTGTCACTAGCGATCCGAGTTTCGCCAACGCACAGTTTTCTTTTGTAATTAATTCTTATTGTATATAACCGATGCAAACTGTGTGTCAGTTCTGTTACATGAAGATGCCAAAAAGCGAACCCTGGATCGTAAGTGACAAAACTTGTCGATTAGTACAAAGTTTCAACAATTAAAATTTGATCAAACACTTTCAGTAAACGTCTTAAAATATAATATCTGTTGAGGGATATCGTGGGAGGTATTATTATATAAACATATGTTTTGGCTTTATTGATTGAATTGACATTCACTTGGTAGAACTCTATTATAACACGGTGAAAAAAATAGCAATGTATTTTTTCCAATGTAATTTTGTAGAGCTAAAATGCGTTGCTATTTTGTTCATTGTGTTATATGTTTTCGCCGCTAAAATATTTCATTAATTGTATAGTAGCATAATGTTACACATTCTCGACCAAAAATAATAGCTTTTTAATTTAATTACGCAATTCACAAGCAATTTGTACATGTTACCTGTGCTTATTACAAATAGCTAGGTTGAAAAAAGACAAAACAATTATCAAGAAGTAAAGTAATGAAAAGAAGTAATATTGATATATTAATAACCAATAAGCTATTGTGAACAGTAATTACGTTTCATTAAATTTGTGATAAATTAGCACTTTTTTAGATTTATGAAAAATAGCGTTACACAAATTTGAAATACTACAGTTTTTAACTAAAAATTTATACAGTGATCAATCCTCAACATTAGCCGGCAGATGAAATGTTGCATGTAAAAAACAATCAAGATGAACTGAAAAAGAATTTCCCCTAATATTTAATAGGAGCCACGCCATCCACCTATTCGTCAACTAAAAATAATTTATAGGAACATAAATATTTAAGTGAAAAAAGATCTTATAAGATATTAAACTATAAAGCACAAATGTGATGTTAAGATATCTATATAACAGGAAATATTGTTATGCAGAAAAATGACGCTTAAATGCATTTCAAGCATAATATTTCCATAATAAATTATCAAGACTGTTTAATCTTAATCGGGGTTAAGAATGATATCATTATACAAATATTGGAGTGTATTTCTTTGAACAGTGATTCAAAGAAAATCGTTATAAATTACACAAAACATAATGGAGCGTCATCTGATGGAGATAGAAAAATATATTTGTCGTTCGAAATAGATTTCAATTATGAAGTCCATTATTTATGAATGACTTCATATAACTGAGTTGTCTTGAATTTCTAAAAGTATCCGTTTAAATATTATTGATTGAATTGGCATTTATGTGAGCCGAAATACAATAGCTATCAACTTTATCTTATTAAATTTTGTAGAACTAAAATATATTGCTATTGTTTTACCGCGTTTAAATACTCATTGTTTACTTTTAAGGTGTCAACTGTCACTTCTTGATGGAAAGGCATGATATTTTAAATAATAAAAATAAAATCAATTGATAATGCTCGCTATGAGCGAAACCGGTCCTTATAAAAAAAAAACTATATTTTGGAAATAAGTACTGAAAATGTGTTTTTATTACTCATTGTTTATTTTTTTATAAAGATTTATTACCCACGGTGAAAAAAATAGCAATGTATTTTAGTTCTACAAAATTTTGTAGAACTAAAATACAGTACTATTTTTTTCACCGTGTTATAATGGAGTTCTACCAAGTGAATGCCAATTCAATCAATAAATTTACTACCCAACAATCCTATTCTCGTGTATATTAATAGTTAGACACTAGTAAAACCCAGCCACTAATACTAACCACCGTAACGCCGAGCGTAAGTATTTGGTATTAATTCTATACAAAGTTATAATGTTGGTACATAACCCTCTAAATGATTACATCTCAACTGTTAAGACAGCTGATTGCAGTGTAATGGTATAAATATAATCGATAATAGTGTCAAATATTATTATTACTCGAATAAATATCGCTCCTCTATAATTATTCGATCTCTAAACGTTCACCGAACCCTGGGTGTTGTGAATGCGCAATACAGAGTAATCGACGAAAATCGGTTAATGATAAAGCGTTCAAATAATATTTCAAGACATAATCTGAAATAATAATGCAACAAAACATATTCCGTGCATTAATAACATGACACTTACATAAAATACTTTTTTGTGAAGGCATATTTGGGGTTTTAATAATCAGTTTTACCACACGCTTATTGAATAATTTTGTACATAACACAATACAAAACGCTGCCGTAGCAATTAATCAATAGATTTTGGTTTATATCAGACTTATGCTGAGTATCAATTAAACGACAAAAATGCGTGAAGGTCGAAAAGGGTATTTAATATTAAACAAACACACCCGTGGAATAGTTAATATGTCTATTCGGCATATTAAACGCTCAAGTGACCCAACCTAAACATGGAATAAACGAAGTTGCTAATTTACCTGACGTTCGAAATTTAAATCCCGGAACTTTAGAAGCATGACATGAAATAGTGATGGGACAGGTTACAATCTAAATTGCTAACCTAGCTTACAGGTGTATTGGAATATATGTATGCGTTATTTTTACATTGACAATGTTATATGTTAGTTTCGAGGTATATTCTACATTTTTTGAAAAATGAATCAGTAAAAAAATTCTTGCGATCACATCGGTATTTTTTTGTTTGTTTTTGCATTGATTTCTGGTTAAATTTAATCATTTAAAATTTAAAAAAATATATTGATTGAATTGGCATTTACTTGGCAGAACTCCATTACAACACGGTGAAAAAATAGCAAAGTATTTTGGTTCTACAAAATTTTATAAGATATAGTTGATAGCTATTTCGGCTGACCATCGTCAGAACGATAGCATAGTTCTAACGATGGCGTAAGCCGAAATAGCTATCAAGTATATCTTATAAAAAATATAGTAGTTGGCATAATCACGCCATAGTTCTGACGATGGTGTGAGTTTAAATAGTTATCAACTATATCTTATAAAAAAAATATATTGAAATAAAATACATTGCTATTTTTTCACCGTGTTTATAAATGTTTTCATATGATGTATGAGACGTTCTTACCTTCGTTATCAATAGTGAAGTATCCAAGCCCGTCGCCTCCTCGGATAGAGTATGAGATTCTGGAATCACCTCCTGGGGGGTCAGCATCGGTCGCCTTCACTACAACCACTTTGGTACCAATCGGTTGGTTTTCACGCACTGAACCGGTTAAAACGAAATCACTGAAAACAGGAGCATGCACGTTTTCATTCACATCCACAATGTCGATAATCACTGTCGTATTTGAGAAGAGAGCAGGCATGCCGCGATCTGTACCACGAATGGTCAAGCTGTGCACCTGCCGCTCTTCAAAGTCGAGAAGTTTCGCAGTTCGTATCGTTCCAGACAGGGCATCTATTCTGAATACGTCTTCAACATCCCCTTCATCAATTATGCTGTATTGGATTTCTCCACCGGATCCCAAGTCAGGGTCGACAGCGTTTACAATGGCCACAACGGTTCCGATCGGAACGTCTTCTCTTACTTTAACGTTAAAATTTGGTAAACTAAACCTCGGGGCGTTGTCATTGATGTCGTCAACCGTTACTCGAACAATCGCATCTGAATAAAGCCCTCCATTGTCTTGAGCTCTTATTCTAAGTTCGTAAACGCTTTGCATCTCTCGATTTAATGGAGCCGACACGATCAATATTCCTGTGACACGGTCTACGGAGAAATCTTTCGTGTCCGTCACTAGGGAATATTTTATTTTTGAGTATTCCCCTGAATCTGCATCGGTTGCGTTTACTCTGAAAATAGCTGTACCGTTGATTGCATTTTCGGTAACTTGGAAGCTTGCAAGAGATTTTTCGAATTTCGGAGCATTATCATTCACATCCAATACAGTTATCGGTAATACTCTAGACACGCTCTTTTGAGGTTTTCCCAAATCATAAACGCTGACGTTTAAATAATATTCAGCTTCCCGTTCTCTGTCAAGATACCCTATAATTTTTAAATCACCACTTTCGGGATCAATGCTAAAAACCGAATCGGGGTCTCCATCAGATATCCCAAAAATAAGTTTACCGTTATAGCCGAGATCTCTATCTCTAGCTTTAATTTTGGTTAGGGTGGTACCGAGCGGAACCGATTCGTTGACCTTAATTTCTAACGGAAACTCCATGAACTCGGGAGCGTGAATATTTTCTCCGTATCGACTAGGCATCATTGCGAATTCCTCTTGACTCACATCACGACCTGGCATATTATTGCGTTCTGCGGATGCCAGCACCTCTGTTAATCTTCTTGTGACGCCAGTATCTTTACATTCAAACCCTCCGGTTTCATCACTGAGAAGGCGCCCGGTAGACATTAAAGTCTTCTTCGCATTAACCAAATAAAAATGCACTTTGACGATATCTGAAAAATGCGTTCCATCAGTAGCGGTAACGTTCACTTCTCGTTCATCGACTCGAACGTCTTTAAGGTCGCAACTTACACTCAAAACTCCGGATGTAGAATCAAGATTGAAACAGTTATCCTCATTGCCTGATACAATTCTATAGCTGATAATACTGCCCGCATCGAAGTCGATTGCGGACAAAGTTATTATTTCTGAGCCTATTGAAACATATCTCGGAACGTGCCCTGTGCAATCGACCTTTTCAAACTGCGGCCTGTTATCGTTGACATCTTTTATTCTGATCGTCAATTGCATTTCTGTTTGACGCCTGTACGGCAGCCCCCAGTCGCTTGCCCTCACTCGCAATACATATTCTCTTTTCATACTTTCATAATCAAGAACTTGAGTGGTTTTTATAACGCCAGAAAAATGATCAATTTCAAAAGGTACAGGATTAAGATTAGCAATGCTGTATGATATGTAAGCATTTTCACCCGAGTCTTTGTCTCTGGCAGTAACTTTAGTGACGGATGTACCAGTATTTTCATTTTCATCAAGCCATACTGTCATTTCGGATTTATCGAATAATGGGTCGTTATCATTGGTGTCCAATATATTAATTTTAACTTTGGCTGACGACTGTTTTCGAGTTCCAGTGTTTCCTTGATCAATAGCTGATACAGTTAAAGTGTAAAATGCTTTGGATTCTGCATCTAACGCTACAGCCGTATATAGCATTCCCGTATCTGGATTGACAATAAACTCCCCACCTTCATTACCACCGACAATTTCCAAAAACACTTGAGCATTTTTTCCGAGGTCCTTGTCGGTGACTTTTAGTCGAATTACGGGAGTATTAATTGGAGCCGTCTCAGGAACACTGACTTCGTAAATTTCTCTATGAAATACGGGTGCGTTGTCATTGACGTCAGCTAAACGGACAGATATAGATTTATAGCTTTGTCTTGAAGGAATACCACAATCAGTGGCCTTAAGGGTGAGATTATATCCCTGCGGAGTCTTTTCTCGATCCAATAATGAATGAACTACAATGTTGAATTCACCAGGTTGATCTCCAGATTGAATTCTGAAGTGTCCGTCTGGATCGCCGCCGACAATTTCCAAACGCTTAATCTGTCCATGAATACCTTCATCCTTATCTTGAACGCGAACTATAGCATATATTTCAGCATTTGAATTCTCGACAATATCGGGAAGATGGTGAACGAACATTTCAGGGGCAAACAAATTTACTTGTTTGACCCGAATCGTAACGACAGCTTGCGAGGGGTGAGCGGAAGTAGAAGATCGGAAAAGAGCCCCTCGATCTTCGCCTAAAACTATAAGTTCATGGCGAGGTCTTTCGGCGTAAATCAACGGTCTAGTAATCGTAATCACTCCACTGCTAGGATTGATAGCAAACTGATCTGTAGGGCGTAAAAAACTATAATATATTTCACCGTTTGATCCCAAATCGGCATCTTCGGCAGTAACTTTCAAAATGCTTTTATGAAGAGTAGCATCTTCCGGAACGTCAACGGAATACGACGTTGGATAAAATAACGGGTTAAGGTCATTCGTATCTAAAATCGTCACTATTACAGTAGTATCCGCTTCTAATATCACTTTGTTTTTACCGTCTCGTTTGGAGGCAGACGCACGTACTTCCAACACATACCGATCCTTGCGCTCACGATTTAAAACATCCGAATTGCCTGTTCTAGTCCGTATTGATAGGAAGTAAAAGTCACCCACGAGGCGTTCTTCGGCTTTGAAAAACTTGTCACGATCACCGCCTATGATTTTGTAGCGCACTTCGAGATCGCTATCTGGTGTTATTTGTAGGCCCATCATGTCCTCGCCCGGCGGCTGAACAGCGTAAGTCTTCCCGACGCTGTTCTCCGGAATAGAAGCATTGTAAGCCAAGTGGGCGAATCGAAGGTTCCCATGGCTTTGGCCAAAGACCACCGTGAATAGTAACAGGTGACATGTTACCAATGCGCCCGGAAACATTCCCAGGCTGTGTAACAGTTCTCAACTCATAAGATCTGAAAAAAAAGAAGAGAAATTATAATTATTTTACCCCTAAAACACAGGTGTATCGTCAAACAAAAAAGGTAAACTATTATATAAACACACAAGTAAAACGTAGTGCTCGTAACATGATGAATTCGAGAGAGTTATTATGTGAATAAATTATAACGGTCGACGTAATACAACGATTTCAATTTACTTCTTAACTTAGAACTACATAAAGATTAAAAAATTACTTCTGAACAATCTTTACTGAGACTCCTAGTTGGATATTGGATATATTTAAACATTTCACATATACGACAAGTAAAAGAATAAAAAAATACATTATAACATTATTCCTACAGTTACTTACAATAGAAAAGAATAAACTGTTTTTTTCTCATCTAGATGCAAGTCTAAAAATAAACACAATGTTCTAAATGTGAACCTAGCACAAAATACGTCGCACAATGTACGGAAATATACTAACACGAATAATTTCGTCAAGCTATAAGATACCTGGCGCCAAATTATATCAGCGTATTTATCATTTTATCAATATAATTCATCCTTATCTTTCATTTATTGGAATTTCTATATTATTTTGTTGCAGTGCAATATAAATGTCTCATACATTACGTTCTATGAAGTTCTTATCAAAATAATCTACAACTTGGCAGGAACGTAGGGATCATACGAAAACGTAGAATTTCACGATTCAAAAAAATATTATC
This sequence comes from Himalopsyche japonica, assembly GCA_028555115.1. Classification (NCBI taxonomy): domain Eukaryota; kingdom Metazoa; phylum Arthropoda; class Insecta; order Trichoptera; family Rhyacophilidae; genus Himalopsyche; species Himalopsyche japonica. The sequence continues at coordinate 3,863,867 of JAHFWJ010000015.1, forward strand.
ATTTTTGTCTTATCTCAATAGGAAGCAACATTTAAAAATATGTCAAAAAAAGATGCAACAAAAAAATGTATATTCTATTTAAACGACGCTTTTATTTAGACGATCATTTGTAAGTAACCACTTCCTTGATTAAATATTCGTTTTGAATTTCATCAAAATAATATAAGAAAAACTTGGATGTGGTAAAAAAACTGAGTATGTATTTTTACTTTGTAACATATGAGTTTCTAGGCAAAATGAAATTGAAAAAAAACGTATTTTTTTAGATAAATGTAAAAAAGTTCAAAATTTAATTATACGATACAAGAGAAACAAAACTGGAACAGTAAAAAAACGTTTTCAATATTATTACTATGGATAATTTATTGCATTTATCCTTTTCAACGTTTTTGTAATGAATGTTAATTTTGATTTTATAGATAATAAAAGCCATGATTCGAAAAAGACAAATTCTGAATAAATATCAGGTTACAATTCGGAATTGAAATTAACACTTTTACTCAAGGGTTATGAAACCCTTAGTTAGTTAGTTAGTGTTTTTGTTTTTTTTGAAAATTTCTCAAAAACATAAAAATACTTTCTACAAACATAATTTCTTATAGGCTTTATTCGTTATAAAATATAATTGAAATAATAAAATTAAATATCATGCCTTCCCACCAAGAAGTGACAGTTGACAAATTAAAACTGAAAAATATATTTTTGTAGAAAGACACATGCAAAGAAGAAAAATCCAAATGAACATTTTCAATTATCTCTTATGCAAACAATCGACCAATCTGATGGTAGTACGAGATTCCAATTGTTTTAAAAAGCATAAATTCCATTATAAGAATATTTTTGATCACCTGTTTACACTGTGCACAGTGGTCGGCAACCTTTTGAGAGACTGGGTAAAAAATGTTATTTGCATAGTGGGTATAAATATAAATCTTTTAAAAGAAAAAGCAATTTTATTTTGACTTAATTATAATTATATCAATAAAAAAAATAAGTGAAAAGAATTGACCGTATGTTACTTAATTAAAAATGACTAAAAAAATTAATAGTTTTTAACTTACAAACGTTTTTAATAAATAAATATTTTTATTAAAAAAAATACATATTTATTTGGCGGGTAACTCAAAATGTTGTCGTGGGTAATTCAATTACTAACAGGTAGTAGGTTTCCCACAACTGGTTTACAGCAACAGCCGTTGCGGAGTTTTATTTAAAAAAAAAATGAATTGTTAAAAATCCCGTTGACCGTCAATAAAAGCAATATCAATTGTGATGACAGACAGATCGCCAATAGTAAAACTTGGACAAAAATATTTGCCATCATATTTTTTACAAGAAACTGGCAAATACTGCCTCAATTAATAGTGAAAAAATTCTAAACAGAAATTTATTTTTCCATAACTTAGTACACGACTCGGCTAGGTGTCACTAATTGAATTCACTTTGAAACTTCGTAGTGATACATTATACACTTCGACACACTCAACGAAAGGCTAACGATTTAACAAATAATTCTTACTTTATTTTTTCAAAATTGTTATTTTTCCATATATAATATCAATCAAAAATATGATTTTTATTTTTATTTTATATAATTTATTTTTGAGTTTTTTTTTGGTTTAGCAAATTATTATAGATATTCAATCAACACAATCGATTAATTTTACAAAGAAAATCTGGTGTCAAAAATAAGCTGTATGACTCTACTATACAAGAGTGTTTTCCATCAATATAACGGCAGGAATGCTGAGTGATTCACTATTTAACAAAAATATACCATGTGGGAATATTTCATATGATATCCGGACGGTGTGCCTCATTTAATCAGGACCGGTTTCGCTCATCGCGACCATTATCAACTGATGTAATTCGAATAGAAAACGAAAAAGTATATTCAAATATAAATATTGTTTTTTCCCAAAACTAATAATATGCTCTAAAAACCGTAAAAAATGAATTGTTGAAAATGTTTACCATGAGAAATTGTATAAAGTTTCAAAAATTGAAATTATACATTGAAATTCCATCAAGTACCCTTAGTCGATATCATAAATTAAAAATTATTAAATTATTGAAAATATTACACTATATTATTTAAATATAATACCTTTCCAGAAAGAAGTGACATTTAACAACTTAAAAGTAATGAATCAATATATCATAATTGATAATCAACAGAAACTACATATTCTTATAAATCAAATTAAATATTCACAATCAACCCCATGAAAAAGATTTATTTGTTTTCAGAATTTATAAATCACTTCAGGTGGCCAACGTATAGAATATTAATTTCTTGTGTGCCAGATGACGGCGGCTAGAAGATTCTAGAATGAACCCTTTCAAAGACTTCGTTCGCAATGAGCACTCTAACTGCTACTTATATTAAATAATGTTTCACTCATACCTACTCAACAGGGGTGGCAACGGAGGGAGGGGGTTAACATCATGGAAAGTGAACGCCTATTAAACTAAACAGTAGCGTTATTATTATAACAAAATATGCCGTTAACATATTTACAACACATGAATAATATTAATCGAAAGTAATAATTATAAATTAATGAACAAATTAAATTAAGACGTGCTCCCGTTATTAACTCAAGTGGGATTTTACACTCCAAGCACTTTAATTATTATTCATATGGTAATAAGTTGAAGTATTGTCTCTGAATTAAATAAATAACACTGAAAAATAATTTTAAAGTGGAAACTGTCAATTCTTGATGGAAAGGCATGATATTTTATATAATAAAAAAAACCTATTTTAGTACAATTTCCACACTATATTTTATGATCAGGACCGGTTTCGCTCATCGCGGGAATTATTAATTTGTGTCCAATCAGCCAATAAATAATGATCGCGATATAATCCAATAAATATGCTGTGTGCTCACATAGTTGCAGTGATTTAACGTTACAATATACCTGTGTTATACAATATTTATCAATCGACATTTCGATCGAGATTTAAATATAATTTTCGTTAAAATGTCGACAAAATACAGGAGCTGGAATATTGGAACGCTTCAATAAGAAATAAAATACTCAAGTATTTATATTTGTGAGTTTGTGAAAGATTGAAGCTTTATATTAATACAAGCTTTCTTTTTATGATAGATGTCAAAAAAAATGCTAAATGACAGCACCAAATATTTTATAACTTACAAGTGGACAGAAAGAAAAAATCGAGATAAATGTTTAATTTTCTATCGACTGGAGAAGTATTTTAACAAAGTTTCATATTGTTTCCATTGTATGACTGACATGTTTGACATTTACCGGATAATCCCAATTTATTGAGGATGAATCTGACAAAGTCTCCGCAGACATTTTGATGTACTGGTTAAAAAGAAAATCTCGACTGTCTAGTTTTTAGTTTGCTCACTTTTCTTTCTACGAGTAAACATTTGGGAATAGTGGGCGCCTTGTGTTGCTAAAAATACAAGCTATTCTCGACAAGTTTGGAAATTGAATTTACTTTTACATGGAAAACTCGAACAATTAATCATTTCATGGAATAAATTGGCAATGTTGTACATGTGAACATAGCATACACATACGTATGTTTAAAGCATTACAATCACAGTTGACACACAAATGCTTTTCAAGTATATTTTCGATAAATCACTGAATATTTGAAAACTTATACTATTTTGGCTAACTGTCACGCTATATTCAATAATATGTGTTTTTCTCACTAGTTTTTGTAATATGTATTACATATTGTAATGCCAGATGAATAATAATAAGCCGATTATGTTTTTTTTTAATCGAAATTTAATTGTGTATAAAAATCGCATGACACGTTCAACATTTGAAAACGATAACGTTTTTAAATGTCTATGTTTACATAATTATTTGCCTTTTACGTAAGACTCAGTTGGCGACGAATATATCACAGCCTACAATGATATCAATATAACATTGTTTTACTTAATGAACAAAGTAAGTTGAATGAATATTAAAGTAACGAAAGAATATTTCAAACAAAGAAGCCATAACTATAAAATCAAACACGATAGAGCACTGAATCGCAATTATTTTACATGTCGTGCCAATTATGACGGCGCTTTGTTCTTTTAGCTCTCAATATCACATCACGGCTGATATGTGGAGAAGGATTATCGATATGTGAAAATTATACATTCGTTAAACTTTTCAATTACCAGTTCCATATCCGCGTGTACTCATCTATTTGCATTTACGACAATATAATATATGTAGTTTTACAAATTTATAGTTCTTTTAGTAACGAACGAATACAGCGAATTCTTTGACAGCGTAAAAGTTTACCCTGTCAAAGAATTTTCTCATTTAAAAATGTTATTATAAATGATATTAATACGTTAGAGAATCATGATGAAAATACATTATTTTCTATGAAATAATTTTTATTATGCAAATATCGCATTTATAGTGCATGTTAAAAAAAACAATTTGACTATATTTTTGGCTGCACAATAATTACTCAAATATATCATCAAAATATAATATAATTTGAATCTTTCACACTACAATATGTATACTGCCACACGATTTTCAGAAATCATATCACACGTGAGCACGCTGAATATTCCAAAAGGTGAAACCTGGTTGTACCATGAGTGACAAACGAACAAAACACGTGAAGGTTTACAAAGCTTGAACGATTCAAATGTAATATTGAGTCTATCATCGATCAGTCGATATCGTAAATTAAAGGACTATTTCCAATCACATATGCATATATCTCAATATAACAATTAAGACAAACTATTTTTTTAGTATAGCTATCTTTGCATGTATTAGAACTAGCGAGATACAAATTATTATAATAATTTCAAACTCTAGAATCAAACTATAGTATTTATTAATAACGAGAAACATTATTTGAAAGCGCTGTAATTTTAATTCAAAAATATAAACATGCTATGTGCCACCAAACAGCGAGGCAAGCGAATTTAATATATCCATATTATGGTAACAAATACACACATATTACTTTGACTACAAGTTGACCACAAGAAGCCAAAAAAGGTGTGTGGTAAAGAATACATCTAGAAGAGTTGTGGGTGGACAATGTCGGCACGTTCGGTCATATTTTTTTAAGATATAATATTATAATATCACGCTCTAGAAGACATTGTTCAAAATGAAAATATTATACACGAGGGAAATGAGAAATGAATTTAAAAAGGGTTGATAATATAAGCGAACTATCTTCTTATTGCGCACATATTCTATGATATGATATAGTTGACACAGCTCCTTCACGCCCGTATATTCTTATTTGCTAATCAATGTTGGATATCCTTGAGATGTTTAGAATTAAGCAAATTACTTGAATGTGTAAATAACGATAGTCAGTGAAATATTAATAACGTGTGGTATCGAAAAATATTTTGCATTGAAACTTCGTTTTACGCAGCCGAACTATTAAATCATATATACCAATAAGATAACGTTAAGCTTACTATAAACTGTAAAATTATTTGAATTTGAGATTAAGAAGTATACTTTGATAAACAATGAATCAATATAAGTCGATTTAGTCTAATAAAAAATAATCATTGTCCCACAATCAAAGGTAGATATTCTTCTTATAAATATATAAACAAATTTAATCATTTAAAATAGGAAACCAATTAATCTTTATTTAAACATTATTGCCGTAAATTGTGTTGCCGGGATATAGAATACGTAATCAGATAATCGCCATCGATAAACCATACGTTACCATCGTCACCTGTTACGTTACATTGATCAAGTGGTAATAATATCCATATCTATAAACGTGTGCGAAACACGGAATATCAATTAGAGTATCACGGCCGGTATCGAATAACTGACACTACACCTAATTAAGGTCAGTAGGATACAGTCACCGACGCATGCTGCGGTTGAATTTGACGGATGCGTCTGCGACGGGGGCGTCAAATCCAATTTCATCAGCTGATCTTCGAGAATTGAAAGCAGTCCTGTCACATGTTCCACCAATAATACGTAACAAAACCAATAAATTTATCAATTTACATGTAAATTTATTCAATGAAAAGACACAATTACATATAACACTTTGTTATTAAAATACAAAACAAAAATTACTCTACACCCAGTCCTTTTTTTACGCGAATACGATTATACGCGATATTTTTGGACGGCACCACTACATTTTTTTACGCGCTTCACTCGTTTTTACGTAATTTTTTCCCCAAAATTGTGTTAAAGAAGACATTTATATATGATGCTAGGCATGTACGTTTCATTATTTTTTAAATAAAAAAATATTTGTATTTTTAAAACTTAATTTTGCAAAGCATTCCATTTTTAAAAACAAATACAATCGCCAAATGTTAACAAGTGCATCGGATATTATGAGAATTTATGTTTTAGGGTGTGTAAAGAAATATAATGCAATTGCGTGAAATCATTTTTTACGCGCCTTTTTCTGGAACCAATGTATCGCGTAAAAAAGGACTGGGTGAATTTTGTTAATATGTAGAAAAAAATCTTAATTGACTATTGCGATGTTCTACTTTTATAAGATTCATCATTTACATTTTTCTATAATTTAAATATTATATTCACGGACATCATGACAGCAGTATCGTAAAATGGACGTAGCGCGCGATACGTATTTCGAAAAGAACCATGATAATCAAAATAGATTTGCACAATTTGGAGGCGTTGTTCAGGCGTCAGTCTATTCATGTTGAAATGCCAAATCAAACTAACCATAAATCACTTGACAGTTGGCAAAATGGTCGCCAGTTAAAAAAAGTGTTGCCAACTTAAAGTTCTATACCTCTAAAAAAACACCCTATAGAATGAAAGACAATTGACATTTTATCATTCGCGTTTAAAAAAAAATCTTATTAAAAAGAGTAATTTAATTACAGCATTATTCATCAAACCAATTGTATTTGTTTTAAAATATATCGTGATATGTGATGGTCAATTCTCGAGATTCACAAACTTGTTTTAAAAATGCGCATATAATTATGGCTGCCATTATTAGGTCAACTACGCTATTTCCATAGCTCAAACTGTTTGTGGTCTAACAACACGAGTTGCCATTCACAGTGATATTTTTAACTTTCAACAATTGAAATTATTATAAAAAAATTAATACAGTAAAATACTGTATGGGCGGCTACTAAAATATGGCCCTAAACGATATTTTTAGCATCGAACATAGTCTTGAACCAAAAAATCGCTATAATAACGCAAATTTCGATATGTATCATAAGCGACTTCTACCTCTAGAAAACTTTGATAGTTAATACTTGTAAGTAAATAAAAACAATATAAAGGCATGCAATTTTTTTAGTGGGGAACTAAAGGAAAATAAAACTTAACTGAAGTATGTACAAAATCAATTGAATTATCTAACGCCTGTCACAGATCAGCCAACACTACGATTTTTAAATAATAATGATGGTCAGATAAGGGCCAATGTATCGGGAGTCAAGCAAGAATAATTTATTATTATAAGTCCGCAGAAATTGAAAATTACAAAATGACCGTGAAAATGAAATACATTAAATAAATTGGTTAAGCCTTTGGTAAAATTACCAACATATAATTCATCCACAGACATATTTTCTTGGATTACTACACTAAGCCTAAAGCAATAAATAATACCTGGACGATAAAAGTTTGAGTTGGGTTATTTAGAAGCCATCGCCAAAGGTTCGCGCTTGGCCAGTTAAAAGGGTTATCCTTCGACGCCCAAGGGGTGGAATCGCGGGACCTAGATAATGTGCTCAATTATTTAGGGCCCGCCTCTGACCAGACGTGCGTCTCTATTTTTAATGGGGGACAACACGACACCTTCGACACTTGGGAGTGGTTTGCTAAAGAATACCCCGCAATAATCAATTAATTGGAGATATTGAATAACACATATGTATTTGTTAACCCAACGCTCGCTTACAAATATTTTGTGAAAATTAATCATGCGTATGAATACAGTTAGCAACCAAAACGATATCGTAAATGAAAATAATTCATTTTTGGCACTTACATTTGTATTCGAAAAGAGCATGCCGGTCACGATAAGAAATAAATCCTTCTAAATATATGTATATATATATATATATTATGATCATGATATAGTTATATAGTATAGAAGTCCATGAGGCGGCATCAACTTACTACATCATATCAATATTTTTGCTTTGGATAAAATGTCACTTGTAATTTTCATAATAACGTTCATAAAAACTCCGTGATTTATTGTCATATGCACGGCAAAATTGTTTTAATCCAACGAAAAACCTGAAACATTGAAAGAACCTGAAAATTTCAAATAGTTAAAAATTTTCAGAATTTGAATTTTAATAGTACGAATCCACATGTTTTGACAATTAACGATTCGGTTTTCGTCATTCGGCATCCTCAGCAATGCAAAATGACGAATGCAAAAGAATTGCCAACGTCAACTGAGCGTTATATACATACAGAGTATAGAAAATAATAGAAACGGCTAGATTGATATAACGTGTAAAATATATTATACAAATTGGCTGTCATGATACTTTCAATATTTTGATCCTAACCTTTGCAAAGAAATACTGAGTTCAATTGAAATACAAACAAGATACATTTGTCTTCAAAGTCTCAGATTGAGTGGGACAAAAAATATGACTTTTTTCGTCACAACTACGCAAACTGATTCGAAGGTGTGCGTAAAAACGACCGTGGATCACCGAAGGTTATCCGCAACGTAATACCTGAGGGAGAACAATATTTATAGGCAAAAGTTCACAAAAGTTGAACTATTATCGGTATTGTACAATGTGTGTATGCATGTATAGAAGAATTAAATCATGCTTTATAGACAAGCTTGCCAATTTTGTCAAGAAAAATGCATGAATTTAACAGGAACAAGTTTATCCTGAGCACATTACATTGAGAACATTTAATAATAACACGATCTTTTGCAAAAATGTGCTTTTTTTTAAGTAGAACCTTACTATTACAGTTTTATTAAGAACGATGTTTTAAAAGCAAATCAAAAATATTGTTATATTTAAAACAGCCTCGTAAAAAGTGGATTGTATAATTTATATAACTGTAACTTAGTAATATATAAAGAATATAACTTTTGTGAAACTGTTTCAGCTTTAAAAAGGATTAAATACGATTGTGATATCACATATAAAAATATAATTGCGAACATTACTAAGTTACATTAATACTGATACTGGCCTTCAAAAATTGATAAAACTAGTGCGTAATATAAATATCCTAAAAAACGCAATATCAACTTTCATGCCGTCATCGCGATTGTGATATCTAATACGTACGTAGATACTTAGTATAATCGCTCATTTGCAGTTAAAAGCCTTTGAGAAACCAGTTTTTCGTGACGTTAGAACTAACGTCGCCATAAGGATCTAGCTCACCCACACACCCATAGAATTAAATACTACCCTGGGGTCTAGATCGAGGTAACTTTTGAAAAAGGATATTCGAAAGGCTTCAGCAGCCGAGGCCATAAAACCTCATCCTTCGCCGTTAAATTGTGGTGTAAGCGGTAGGTAAGTTGTAGTTTGGCGACATCCAATGCTGAAAAAATCAGAGGACTACAAAAGCAATAAAACTAGCATAGAAAACAAAACAAGTTAATAATAGTTAGCCGTGGTAAGATCTTGAGTTAGAACTCTTTTTAACAGATTTACTAACAATGGGTACAGTTAGTTTTGAAAATGTCTTACGCTTATAAAGCGTGTGCATTGAAAATTAATCAAGTTATGTTAAATCATATATATTGATTGAATTGTTTTTATTGATCGAATTGGCATCTACTTGGTAGAACTCCATTATAACACAGTGAAAAAAAATTGCAATGTATTTTAGCGCTACGAAATTATTTTTTTAAATATAGTTGATTATAGCTATTTCGGCTCACCCCATCGTCAGAACTATACTTAAACGAACATTTGCTTATCTATATATAGCTGTATAGAAAAGGTACACAATACATCTTCTCTCCTGTTTTAACGACCTAGCTTGTTTTTTGCACGCAATAAGACTAAAAATTGTAAATGAAACTAAAAAGGCGGTTATATCAATAAGTTTATACATGGCACGGAAACGGTTTAGTACAGAAACAAAGAAGTACTTCGCAGAGGGTTAAGTAATGGTGATCGACATATATAAATTTTTTTGTTGAGAATTCTTTGTGATAAGTTGATATCTATTGATTTCTAGCTTTTCCAAAGCCGTCATCTTGCGACTTTTACTACAAAGATGCAAACACTTATACGCTGAGTTTGAATTTATATTATATAATTAATTTATAACGTGATTAGCGAATTGTGAATCTGTTTTTTTTCTGTTGAATGATCTTACATGTTCCTTAGCTCGAGTGGATAAACTTCCATCTGACTGTCCGATATAAACGGATAAACATGAGCCACAGGACATTTTATAAATACAGCTTCTTAAATATGTGATTTGAATGATAGCAATAACGATAAAAAAATCTTAGCGTTCGACTACAAATAATTTTTCATTCGTAAAAAATATTTTTTCCAAATGCGTTTATAGAGAGATATATGTGAAACTTGTACGGGATACTGAATAAATTTGGTATATCGTTTCATGATACACAAATTAGCTTTTAGCCAAAGTTGAGAGTTCGTAAAACCATTAACAGCACAATAATATTTTGCATAGTTTTAAAGAAACAGTCAGTGTTCAAGACAAGTTCAATGTCGTTTAACTATTATAATATTTTGATAATGAAACAACAGATATTAGTTTGTGGGTAGTACAACTATCTAATTAGTACGTATTGATGACTCTCGTTAGCCTAAATCTAAACAATAACGACGGAGACGATCGAAACTTCGACTATGTTAGTTTGTCACCCAAACGCTCTTTAACTTTGTCGAATCACGTGATCACGTCGATAAATTCGGGATATGGCAATATGTTGCAATCAAAACTTATGTGAAATTTACACCAGTAATAAAACTAATTAACTGAGTAAATCAATAAAGTGTAACTATATCCCACTCATTTTACTGATTCAAATACTTAGTAGTAAGTAGGTAGGCAGCGTACATGAGTTCTTTGCAAGTAAATAATTACAAACGAGCTGACATTTGTAAAGAGTGTATAGCACGTTTCATCCGTCGCGATAAAAAAAAACCTCCAGGATCATTTGATTTATAGTTCTAATAGTTACATTGTTGATAACAGGGAGAGTGAGATAATTAAACACGTCTGGAAACCCTTATAGGCTATAATAGCAAAAATATTAAGAGACCATTTTTTCCACGGTGAGACTAGAATGGAACTGAGAGATATATAACATATAACACTAATAGTTCAATACTATAGTAAACATTGTTAGCAAAAAAAAGAAGCTCGTATGTAGTATCAAGGTATTTCGAAAACAACAGTGGACGGACATAGATACCAAGCTGTCAAATAAATATACACCCAGTCCTTTTTTTACGCATTTTTTTTTATGCGAATTCGATTATACGCGATTTTTTTGGACAGCACCGTTACATCTTTTTACGCGTTTCACTCTTTTTTTTTCCCCAAATTTGTTTTAAAGAAGAAATTTATATATGATGCTAGGCATGTACGTTTTATTATTTTTTTAAATAAAAAAAAAATTGTATTTTTTAAAAATTAAAAATTGTTTTGACAAGTGTATCGCATATTATGCGAATTTATGTTTTAGGGTGCGTAAAGAAATATAATGCAATTGCGTAAAATCATGGGATGTGTGTCTCGTGTGCTCGTAAGTTTGTTTAAACACAATGCATTTATTAAATTCGTTGAATGGCACTTTTCTCGGCCACAAATTTTACCACTTTGAATTATTATGTCAAATAAATGCCCTCCAATGACGTCTAAATATTTTAAATGTTAAAAAATAAATGCGAAACAAAGATAAAAATATTAACACGGTGAAAAAATAGCAATATATTTTAGTTCTACAATTCTACAAAAATTTTGTAAAACTAAAATACATTGCTTTTTTTTCACCGTGTTATAATGGAGTTCTACCAAGTGAATGCCAATTCAATCAATAAAATAAAAATATTACTCTTCAAATAATTTACACTTGCATGAGTATATAAAAAAGACAGTTTTAACTTGGTTTGCATACATATTCCGATATACAAGAGTCCGAGTAAAATTGAGATTCATACAAAATTCAATACTTTTATTCAAAAAATCGCAAACAATTACATTTCGCAACCGAAAATGACAGCAGCGAATAATTCATATAAGTGGAAAAAAAAAATTATAGACTCATTATATTTTTATAAGCAATAAAGATATGAAAATATATAATTATTTTTGCACGAATTTTAAAGAGCAAATTTTGGTTTTTCATACGTTTATGGTACTTATTAACACGATATTTTAATTTTTGGAACCAAATTGTCAAATTATATGAAAGTTGTGATTATTTTACGAGGTGTTTTCTCGAACCAATGTATCACGTAAAAAAGGACTGGGTGTAATATATATACGTCCATACGGAGTCGAATGAAATAATAAATATTTTCACAATATGTTTTATTAATTCCTTTATCAAATTTCCATCGCTCTAATGCAAATGAATATATCGGTAAAGCCATTTTAAATCGCTCTCAACATATTTTGTAACTTTACACACATACGAATGTGAGAATTGATCAAATCATTAGTCAGCACGCGTTTAAACTGTTGGATGTGAGAGATCACACGTTAATCATGCGCAGAAAATTAAGTCATTTTTCTCCCATTTTGATCTTATCGCCGTATCCGTAGTTTCAAGTGCTTGTATGAAGTAAGGGAGCCGATTTACACTGGTTCATTACTGGACGCCTTAGAATTCAGGAACTTTGGAGTTTAGTTTGCGCTGTCGGAAGGCATTATCTGACCGCTGCTGCTCTATATGCGATGAACTCATTGTAAAGTAACTTCAGGAGAAGTTTTCAATGTGAATGGACATCGAACATCAACTTATTGTGCCAGAAACGTCGCCATCGAAATATTAGCAAGTATCCGCATTAAATCTATTTATAACACAACTATGAATTTATAGTTGTAAAAAAAGTGGTGAGAAACATTTAGCTGTAGATATATATGCAACAAAAGATTTAAATAAATATGTAATTTTACAACATAGATCAACTTTTTCCTATAAACGACAGTGCGCTTTAATTTAAGAAAAGATGTGTAGAATAATCACGTACACTTTCTTAATGTTGACATGAATTCATAGTAAGAGGTTAGAGACGTATTAACTCCGAAATACATCAAGAACAAAAAAAGTAACGATGAACCTGCCTTGGAAATAAATTAAGGATGTCTCGAAGAATCTCGAATCTTGTTAGTTTTTTCTACCAATCAAATAATATAGATTTCAACAACCTTACAATGCCGCCGATAACCACCCATCTACTACACTAAAACGAGCTATGAGAATCGAGAAAAATGTTGGAGAAATTTGTAGGCAATGTTTCAAGTAGGAAGTTAATATGACTAAAAAAGAGAGCGGGTTTTTTAATTAGGTTATGAAGTACAGTCTAGTTATATCGTTCCGCTTTGAGACTGACATTTTTTTATAATTATAATACCATTCGATCATGATATGTAACTAATTATTGATGACCTACAACATAAGACCTACGTCAATAAAAGACATTTTTAGCTGGTTGACTGTTCAAGGCCTACATATTTCACGGTATTTGTTGATGATCGGGAAATAATGAATTATGTTTACTTTCACGTTTTACTACAAGCTACGCTGAACGATTCCATTAGCGAAAGAGAAATACTTACGATGTCAAATTTCTCTGTTTACTTTCTAGTATAACAATGATAAATATTTAAGCAAAAAGAAAATCTGAGACTAAATAGCCCAATTTCCCGGCCATTGCTCGAGCACGCCAGAAAAAAAGGAATGAATATTATTTATCGTTTAGTTTTCAGAAATGAGTAACTCCACTCTATGGGATATAATAAGTTATTAATTAGCTCTGTGGTGTAGTGATTATTGACATTGGCTTTCGTTACGGATTTCATAGATTCATACTCCAGTACGAAGGACTTTTTGTCAATCCATGTGTGACTTCCATTTTGATTTTTAACGATTATTTAATTAAAAATTGTGTTGTAGTTCCATTCATTATATACCATATATAATGTACTATATTAAAAAAAATATATATATTAAAAGGTTATACAGCCATATTTCAATTAAGCTTTTCTAAACGGTGCTAGTTCACACAAGAGCTAACGGATAAAATTACAACTACACCCAGTCCTTTTTTTACGCGATACATTGGTTCCAGAAAAAGGTGAGTAAAAAAAATCGTGTAAAAAAATGATTTCACGCAATTGCGTTATATTTCTTTACACACCCTAAAACATAAATTCGCATAATATCCGATACATTTGTTAACATTTGGCAATTGTATGTGTATTTAAAAAAATGGAATGCTTTACAAAATTAAGTTTTAAATGTAGCGGTGCATTCCAAAAAAATCGCGTATAATCGAATTCGCGTAAAAAAACGACTGGGCGTATATATTATTTTTCAAATATAGAAAAAAGCCCACGTAAAACAAAAATTTTCATAATTTTATCGTGCAAAATTTTTTTAGGGAGCAGAAATACATGATATAACGTGTGATTGTTCATTTTTTGTCAAATATTAATTGTGTATGAAACACATAGAATTGAAAGAAATTGTCTAAAAAAAGGTTCAATATAATATATTTGGTAATCAGAAGGGTAGGAATAAAATGCAAAACCTACAGATGAGTTTACTTTTTAATACAAATAACAAAGAAGAAGAAAATATGAATTAATTTCAACGAATCGCCTCGCTGCGTAGTGCACGTTATACTCTCGTGTGACATTTTGTAAATTAAATTATAATAAAAAATACACTGAGCTAGTTTTATTCAACAATCCGTTCCACAGTTAGAAAATATACGTTAAGTTTTCATTTCAAAAAAATTCTGTTCAAATAAATTTGGCAAAAAAATACGTAAAGGCATAAATGTTTGGAACACTTTCGATTCCACATAAGAAATCCTCAGAAAGGAGCTTTTGTGAGTAATATTTTAACGTTCATCGTATGTGAAAAGCTGTTTTTACATTCCTTTCATCTTACATATGCCGGTCTTAAAAAGAATAGACGTACGATTTAAAATAAGTGCTCATTTTAGCGAATGGATGAAGAGTATACGTAAATGATATAGCTTAAATAACTATTACGAGTCTGTCAAACATAAGAAACCTTCCCTTACAAAAAATCTGTTATATACTGGAGAAAATTTCAGACGGGTACTTCCACATAATTATAATCATTATTTCAAAAAAAAAAATATCTACGGGTTACATATCTCGAAGCGTAGAGTAATATTTCATGTTTTCATCCTATATTCATGTTTTCGATTGATATTAAATTGAGAGCTATCATACAAAACTCATACAACTCAACAACAATAATCGAGTATTAATCAAATAAAAATACGCGATTTATTTTCCGGCGAATTCGCCAGACTCACACTTATTTACACTATGTTATTATAACGTTATCAATTTTAATGTGAATTGCCAACATTATTCAATTAGTATACTAAAAGTGCGGGAAAATAGTATCAAAATGAATGGACACAAAATACGTTTTATGAAATGATTAACAGTATGGCTCCCAGCTAAAAATGGATACATTTAAAATTCGTTTCATATTTAATGTCGCCGATATTTCAAAATTTCTTGGAATGACCACTTTTCGCGAATAGATTTTTAGAGAAGCCAATCTAAAAATCATTTCGCCAAAAATTTTCATTTCAAATTTTTTTAAAGCTCAGATGGAAAGGTTGCATTGCCGAAACAAGGAACGACAACTTTCCTGATCATATTATCAAATTGTATACCTGAGTATTATAGAAATCAAAGTATTATCTTGCGGAAATAGTGTCAGTGTATAGTAAATGTGTCTTTTTATTATTTAAAATATCAAGCCTTTCCATCAAAAACACCTCAAAAGTGATACGTAAGAAATGTTTTGTCTATTCATTCAGGATTTGAAAATGGTGAAAAAAACAATTAAATACAAATACTTAATTTCGGAATAGTTTATGCAATGAAAAGACGATACCCAAAGATATTAAAAATCACATTTATTTTATTTCATGAATTTATTAATATAATCCACGAAAGAATCTTACTAGTTATTATGCATGCTTAATAACACATAAGCAATAAAATTGACTCTTAAAACGTTTATCGAAAAAAATATATTAACCACATAACAGATGTTGTACAAATTCTTTCACCCGAGCTTCACTGTGGTCTTATACACAGCCTTTCAATAAAATAGCACAGAATTATCGGAAACATAAATATTCCATATCACACAATAGAAAAATGGCAAGCACGCTTTCATTGGATACTTTATTATCGGCATTCATTTTGTAAGTGTAACTTGACGGCCCCATCATATAGACTCGACTTCGTTCACGTCATTCAACCATTAAAAGCACATTTCATCGAAGTAAAAGTCCTCCGGTTTTATAAATCGATCAAAAGTACTGAGATATAAACTTCAAATCAAACCATGTTATTCAAACATGTAGGTTTTTTGTAACCTTTTCAAAAAGAGCTTTTTCAAAATATGTATACATAATTCTCATGTGATGGACGGATACGTTTTTTGTATAAAACATAAGAAAAATAAATATCATGCAATACTTCCACGATTTACAGGAATAAGTTTTAAATATTTAAGAAGAGTAACACATTCAGTCGATATTATAAGGAATTTTGAGTGATTGTTTGAAATTAATTCGATTAAATACAAATTAAATAAGTGGCAATTATACTGTGAAAATGAAATCCTTGTATAAAAATGGTATTGGTATAGGACCAAAAGATTTCACTAACTGAATGATTTATATTTTATTTTCGTCCAATATCTACTTACCACGATACAACTAAAAAAATGTCAAAGATTGGCAGTAAGCCTTTTTTAATGCTGCTAACTAAAATGGGTATATAAAAAAGCCTTGGTTTATAGGATTTTTGTAAACCTCAACAAATAAGCTTAAAAAATAAAACAGCGGCTGGCAAACGTTATTTTACAAATTTATCGGTAGTCGTGTTCCCACAACATTTTGCGGAAAGAAGTACAGAAAGAAATCTGCCAAGAATAAGGCAATAAATAAAGAGGAAGACCGTTGACAATATGAAAGGTTTTCATTCAGTTTATATTGCTCTCATATAAACCGCTGAATAGTAAGTAATACAATACTTATTTTGTAGGACATTTTATGAGATACGACTTTATAAAGACGATCTTTTTTAACAATAAATTTGCCAATATTTATGCCTTCGATACATATGTACTGAATTTTACAACCACCGTATAAATAGAATATTCCTTAAGAAATTAAGTAGGAATAAATTATATTACAAAACATGTAGTGAAAGAGTGAATTTCTAAGTAAAGTATAGTTACTAGCGTTACAGTCGTTTTCACGAAATAATATTTTATAAAATGATAAATGCTAGCTTTTAATGAACCAATAAAACTTAAGGTTAAAATATTTATACCCAAAGCAAATGGGCATTTTGAAAATAATGAGTTAAACGTAAATGTGGTTTTTCTAGTAATTATTTTTAAAGCGTGATAAATTATTTCTTAATTTATGATATTAACGGAAGATGTTTGATGTAATTTCAATATCAAATTTGAATTGTTAAAACGGTTATGATTATTTTAAGCAGGAAATTGTACGCCTCAAAAGTTATAATATATAATATAATATATACCGAGTTTTTTCTGAGAAAAAGTAAAGTGTAAGCTAAATTTATTATTATAACAGATTTTTAAACGAAATTACCTTGTTTAATAAATACAATTTACAGTTGCCTCGTAAGCACTTGATCCCAAACTATTTGATCGCTTTATATATCGCTTGTTTATATAATACAATCAGTTGTACGGTTAATCCAACGGCTTAAATGAAACAAATATAATACATGTGAGATGTAACAAATTATGGATTTTAATTAAATCGGATACAAAATATGCTATTATACGAAACCAAGATTCAGAAGTATTAAGAAGCAAAACTTAAGAAGTTTTGAAACATTTATTCGTTCCAGAGATAAGTTTGTGGGAATTCATTGTAATAAACGCAACTTAAAACACTTTAATTGACTAAGTTAAGTAAAATTAAGTCATGAAGATTCTTACTTAGAAAGCAATGATTTTATTGTATACATAAAGTTTTAAAGTGTTGCGATAAGATCATAAATTCTGAGTAGAATTTTATGTAGAAAAAGCTGACTTTATTCAGAAAACAATTGTTACAAAAACAGATTATTCCTGAATATATAAATCCTCTGAAACCGACGTGAAACTATAATATGACATTGATTAATTACGTGTCTTCTCTAATTAAGGGGAAAATAAAAACGCGCAGTATTCACTTTTTTTTTTTTTTCATAAGCAGCACGTCAAAAGGATGTATACGTTGTGAGCTTAGCTATATTGTAATATAAATATAATACTAGCAGACCCGTCGCGCGTTGCTAAGGTCTCAGAGTAAAGAAATTCGTTTTGATAATAAGCAATTTAATTGTTAGGTATAATAGTGTTAATTAGAGCCAATAGTAACAATATAGATTAGATTATACATCGATTTTTTGGGGGCGTGATATGCCAGAAACCTTCGCGGGAGTGTACTTAACTAATTGTAAAGTTCCATATCTATCGGATGAATGGTTTAGTAATGTATAAAAGACAAACATACATTAATTTACATATGTATATAAAACTTGAATTGTTACAATTTTGTACGATTCCACATGTTTTGTCACTAACGACCCGGATTTCACCTTTCGGCATCTTCAGGCATTTTATCACACGGATGCAACAGAACTGACGTAAAATAAACAGTTAGCATCGTATATATACTAAAGTTACAAATTACAGGAAAACACTTACCCCTAGGCAAGCAGTAAATTACAGCTAAAACAAATTCAACAATACCTTGTAAGTATATATATTCCACAACCATATCCAAGTTACATGCTATCAAGCTTTTTTTACTTTGGCGATTATAAATATAATTTAACTATAATAATTAGTTTCAAGTTCAAATATCACACGTATTTTCAAATAACGCCTTAAATATAACTAGAAACTGGAGCAGTGGTTTTCACGTAAAAAAATCTTAGGCCGCACCAGTACAAATTAATTTAACTAAAAAATATATGTAATATTTTCTAGAACCAATCGGCTGTAGTAACCATGCCATGAAAAAAGTTATACTTAGATCTAGGTCCCAACTGCGGCATTCAAACCAAATACATTTTCTTAAAAAAAAAAATGAACATATTTTAATATGTATGTTAAATCTAATTGTATTAAATATTTATGTTAAATCATAATTATAAGTGGGGTTGAGGTAAGAGTCAAAACATTCAGAGGTAGATTACCCCACAGGTACTGACACAACACGCACACGCCCGATGCACAACAGACACGCGCTTAGGACCTCAAAAATAACTTTTCGTAACGCAAATATTTTTATTCTGTATATGATATTTAGTCTACGTTTTTATTTTAATATCATCAGAATTACTGTGTAAAAAATAATTGATGCAATACTTTTCACTGGAACACATTCGAAAAAGACAATAAGGAATTTGTTATTGAATGAAGTTGATATAGAAAATCAATGAACATTTCGATTCAGTTGTACGACGAATTTTACTTTCCACTGTGCATAATCCGCCACTGTTAATAATAATTACCAGTAATATCATCTTCATAGATTTCTTTTATACAAAATCTTCCATTAGTAATATTAACTATTACAGTTTAAATTGCGGATGTTTTTTTATATGAAAATTTTGATAAAAATAAATATTCTGAAATTTCATAAAAAGTGGATAGAATACAAATCACATTTAGTTACAAAATAAGTGTAATAAAAAAAAATACACAAAAATAAAATATTAAAAATAAACCCAAGCACCGCCGAATCTTTTTTAAACATTGTAATTAATCGTTTTCGTATTTATCGGACGTTCCAGCAAACTAATTTATTTTATTCAAGGACAAAAGTTTTTAAAAGAAAAATATAAACATTTTAAAAAGTATTTTCCACAAAATTTTGGATAGGCGGGTATTATGTATAAAGCTACATTAACACAGCCTGTACCCCAAGACTCAAATAAAAACTAAAAGCAACTCCATGAACCTGGCTAATGTTTGGGCAAAATTAATTATTAGTTTCTAGGGTATCAAGGGTTTTTTATTGAGTAAATATTGGTTTTTTTGTATTTAAAGGAAAATCGATCTACATCGTCAAATAAAATAAAAAAGTAAACTCGGATAGACAATATAAAATAAACCGACGCCGAGGGAAACTTTTGTCAAACTCTTTATCTAATGAATGATTTTTTTATTCGTAATATAAAAAGGGTTTTTGTTTTATTTGTTTTTTTACTGTAAAATATTACTGTATTCATAGTTTGATATTAATAAGGCGAATCTCTAAAAATATATATTTCTCAATGATATTATTATTTTATAATACACAAGTAGTATTATATTCAAAATAATAAGATAAAATGATCATTCTATTTTATTAAAGCAAACGTTATAAAACAGTTTGGCAATTGGTCAATATTTTTAAAACATAAATACGATTTAAAGATTGAATCAATATAATGTTTGCTAGGCAATACTCGTTTGAATATGGAATATGAACTGATAACTTTTGCCGCATAGGATTCCCGTAACCGATATGCTTTTGAGATTCCGCCATATTCAATTTCATAGTTAAGTCAAGGGTTCAAATCATAATTCAGAAAGAAGAACATTATAAGTTCATTCAAGTACTTTTTTTTTGTTTTATTTCAAATTTCAATAAATTATTTTATTTTAACAAGAGTTTGACAAGAGAGATTCATCCACGTGACTTTCAATTATAATTTACACGTAAAAAGCTGCTTTTTTTGTCATTTATGTTTTGATGTAAAATTGTAACATTAAATTCTCAACTGGCAAGCAACTTTAAATAAGCTCAAAAAAAACTTTGATATTCATTCGTAAAATATTAAAAATTAAAATGAAAGAAAAACTTCACCTATAAAATCATAGGAAAAAATTCTGTAACTGAGTTGTAATGATTTTCGTTAGGAGAAGTGCTATAGGAAGAAGAAAACAATCATTCAACGTATAAATATTTTAAGGAAAATATGACACTGCAAAATGTTGAGCTTAAGCGAAAAAACACTTGAGAATTTTCCAATATTTCATAATCAATAAACCATAATCGTTATAGCGAAAACATCTTGCAATTTATAAAGTAAGTAACAAAAATTAGTATCATATTCTAGTAGCAAAAGGAACAAGTAAAAAGCTCTTCCGGAA
The DNA here is from genome assembly GCA_028555115.1 of Himalopsyche japonica. Classification (NCBI taxonomy): domain Eukaryota; kingdom Metazoa; phylum Arthropoda; class Insecta; order Trichoptera; family Rhyacophilidae; genus Himalopsyche; species Himalopsyche japonica. The sequence continues at coordinate 3,885,279 of JAHFWJ010000015.1, forward strand.
CTTTTGATGCCGTGCTGAGCTTTCGTTGCTCGCAATGCCTAGGTAAACTTCTAATGCTCTTGACGGCAGATTATACCTGCTCTGAAAATAATTCAATTATGTAATGGCTTACATTATTTTACTTCTTTGTCTTTGGTAAGTTTTGTCTGAACTCAAAAGGCAATTAACATTTTTTTTAAATACTTAGCGACTTAAAAAGTTTAACACTGTTACTAAAATGGCTCCGTCAAAAGGCTATTTTAAAAGAAGCTTTTAATATAATAAAATGTTAATTAACTTAGCTTTTATAAGAATATTTTATAATATTAAGTTATGTATAAAATATGCATAGTTTATCAGAAAGATGTATATGTTTCATCAAAGTTATCCTTTTTATGGACTTGAAGGTCACTGATCAAGAAAGGTTACGGTAGTAAAAAATATATGTATGTAACATAAGCTCGTTAGCTTGTTAATTACGCAATGTTGAATAACGTTTTTAATCCCTTCATATACTAAAAGCGCGTTAGAATTTAATTAAAAAAGAAAACGTTAGGATTATGGGAAAAAAATAATTGGATTCATTTTGAATAAAAAAAACATGTCACAAAGGGTTTACTTTGATAAGCGTATAAGGTAAGAAATTGGTCATTCGATATGTTATCATTAATGCTGAGTCCTTTGCGCGACATGAGTGCGCCTTATTATTTACTCGTTACATCAATTGATTTGTAAAATTTGCATGCGAGCAAGTCGGCTGATAAATTGGCAACATCGAGGTGGGATAATTTCACGATTTTCCGTGATATACGAGAACGTCCAATCTACTTATATCATAAATGTGTTAAGGGTTCCACGAAGTGTGAAGAAAAACTTTGAAATAACATTTTATTATTAATTAATTGTGAATGGATAGCAACATCAAACAAAAATAAATTGAATACCACCAATTGCTTATGAATATATTGAATTTATATATAATAAAATCAACCCAAATATTTGAGCAAATAATTATCTTCGTAATATCGTTTATATATTATTGTGGAAATAATACAGTTAAAGTAGACATTTCATGAGCTTACTTGGTTGACTTTTTTGCAATCCTTATTGATTGTTTTACTGTGTATTTGTTGAGTTTTTATATTTAAATATGTTAATATGTTACGGTGCAAAAGCAATAAATTGAAAATTTGTAAGTTTTGTACCGTGTAGTTATAAATAAATAAATAAATACTTAAAGATGTGTTTTTATTGTTTCAAACATCATGCCATTCCAACAAGAAATGAATGTTAACACCTTGAAAGTGATTTAATATACTGCTAATAAAATTGATTTATAACCGATATCTTTTTAACAGATTTATATCTTCATAAGCGAAAATGATTTTGGTTTTAAAATAAATACAGAATTATGTTGATATACAAATTAAAAATACGTTTATGAAATGTTTTTACAAAATTCAAAATTTATAAATATTAAAAAACACAGTAGCTTCTAATTTTTATGTAAAAGGTATGCAACATATTAACACTCATATACTGAGTACTACATCATATACTACAAGACTGATTAAGGTTGATATTGTCTAGCACTATATTTATTTTAAAATTAATATCCTAATATCTTTGACTTTATTCTGAAACAACGTATTAATATTCTGTAAAAACTGATTAAGCCGTTGAAATGCATCGGACTAATTTATAACTATTGTATGACTGTATATGGATAACATTAGAAAATTTGAAAGAAATGATTGTATAGACATTTAAAAAAAAAAAATATGGCTGTGTATAAGCTCTCGTGAATCCATCTATAACACAAGAGAAGAGCTAAGCCGTCAACGTGGAGGAAATGATAATAGCGTTATGTGTATCGATCACTGTACGTAAGGCGGGCTTACTTTTCCATCAAACCTGCATGGAAAAAGCTTACACTATCGACTTTCAGCCACGCAAACTAACAACGGTTCCAGGAGAGTATTACCGTTGTGAAAAAAGGACCCTATTTGACCTAAGGATTCGGGAGTGCCAACGGATATAAATCAGAAAAAGGATGCTTCAACTCAGTGATTTGCAATCTTTTTGCAAAGATAGACACGTTTAAAAGTGCATCATCGCAGACAAACTTTGAAAAAAAACGGTATTTTGTAATGTTACTATTTGTTTATATGGTAATATCAATGCCGTTCTTAATCTTTCTGAGGTGTCGTTGAAATATTTTTTAAGATTACAAGTAACATACGTTCAAGCAAATAAATTGACAAAACTAAAAGAGCTGCAGTGCATTGCGTTAAAGAATATTCTGTTTACTGCAAATTCTGAAATTCACAGAAGAAACAAACTATTTCACTTTAAAATTTCGCGACAGAAGTTAACAAATTGGCAACTCCGATAACAAGCCGTTTGTGGCATTTTGTACAAGTTACAAAAAATGGCCAACATAAGATTACCTGGGGCCATACACTGATAAATTGACTGGTGAAGATTTAACAATTTTTCCTGAGTCGAAACATTCACATTCATTTCAAGGGTAAGCAATCTTTATCTTTAAAGAAATGATCGATATGTCAAGAGTTTTTGCGATACTATTGAAAAAAAAATCAAAATATATCTTCAAAAATCTTCGCCTTTTCTATAACCTTTCAATTCTTAACACATGTATTATATGAATATGCAATTCTCGGATCCCCTTAAAAAACCAGATCCACAGACTCCTATTTACGAAACACTGCTTAACACAGTTGTTTTTTGCGTAAATTTGAATAACTTACCGTGTTCGTAAACTAAGTAAGTAACGATATTTATTATTATACAATTAATTGATTGAATTGGCATTCACTTGATAGAACTCCATTATAAACACGGTGAAAAAAATAGCAATGTATTTTTGTTCTACAAAATTATTTTTAACAAATATAGTTGATAGCTATTTCGGCTCACGCCATCGTCAAAACTATGCTTAATCTAACATTCGCTTATCTATATATAGCTGTGCAGAAAAGGCACACAACACATCCTCTCTCCTGTTCCAACGGCCTAGCTTGTTACTTTAACAATAAGTTTATATGTGGGACGGAAGTGGTCCTTATGGAAGCAAATCAGACCACCCCTTTGTGCAACGGCTGGGCAAGTGGCGATACCATTATGTTAGCTTGTTCGTTAAGAATCCTTTGTGATGATTGGTGTCTATTGATTTCCAGCTGTTCCTAAGCCGTCATTCTCCGACGCTTACTACATAGATGCAAACATTTAGGCGCTGAGTTTGAATTTATATTATGTGATTCATTAATAACGTGATTAGCGAATTGTGAATCTGTTTTTTTACTGTTGAATGATCTTACATGTTCCTTAGCTCGAGTAGATATACTTCTACCTGTCTGTCCGATATAAACGGATAAACAATTATATATTATAATATTGTTATACTGTTATTTCATTCTGAAATGCCTAAAAGATATTGTGTTAAATTGAAAGGGAAACATTGAAACCGCTAATATCTAAGTCAGTAGATTAGCATAGAACTCCAAAGAGGTATCGCAACCACCGTTTTTGGGTACACTAAGATTTAAGGAATTAGAATGTGGTTTCGGAGTGTCTCTACAGTGACACTAAGGCAAAGGCTACACGTTCGGTTTTTATGGTTTCCAATTTACATTCATATGATAAAGTTAGTTATAGTTTTGTATAGGACAAATATGATACTTCTGTGTTTGGTGTGGTGTATTTATGTAATAATGTATCGAATTCAATTATCTGATTTTTATTTGTGTTTTTTTTACGTAATATCGATTAGTTGACGACTTAGTAATTTAAAACCATAATGGAAACAAGTAAGTAACCAATCGATAAAAGTATATAAAAATTCAAGAAAATGTGTATATTTCTGAAGTACTGTCCTTAATAACATAATTTAAATTTTCAAATAAATATAATCTGAACAGAGACAATCTCATAAGGTTTGATAAAGATCAGTGATAACACTTCCATATGATAAATACCAGAGGTAAATTATTGGATTTGTTTAAGGATAATGGTGAACAATGTTTTTAAAACAATCGATTTAAATAACAATTAATGAGTACATTTTATGACGGTTTAAGCTAAACCAAGAGAATATACATTTTTATTACCGACAAGAATAAATTATAGAAGCTTGAATAACATAAAAATAAAATGTGATATTTTCCCCGACAATAAGCATGTACGCATAATATTTTCCAAGCCCACTATCCAAAGAATCTTTATGCCGTTACTTCAATATGCGGAGAGCTTTTACAAAAGAAAAATGAAAAGGGTTCGTTTTTTCGACAATATGAATTTGGAGACCGAGATGACCTAGCTACTGCCTACTGGCCGTTTTATGAGAGGACAGACGCCATAATGGCATGAAGCGTAGAAGGAAAACCGCGTAGAGGAAAATTTCGTAGTGTCAAAGAGACGAATTCCTGCATATAAAAAGGGATTCTGCAAAACCCCCATTGGATATAATTACGTCCACCGTGAGTTATTTTTATGAGGTTTAACATAGATGACAAAGTATGACAGCCGTGAACAATATTATTAAAACAGATAATTCAGTCCCAGACAAAACATTGGGATTAAAAATAATAACATTCGATCATTCGATAAAAGTGAAATGGTATAAAACTACGCATTCATTGAAAAGACGCCTCAGAAATAATATATTTATAGCCTCAGAAAATACATTTGAGAAATTCGTTTTCAATTTGAAATTGATAACATAGCAAAACCAGTGAAATAAAAAAGTTTTCGATTTGATATTTCTTTATATCTAATATAAAATGTGATTTAATCTTACTTTTTTAAAAAATTGAAATAGGTATCTACCATTGTATTAATACAACTTGTCAGCGTTAGTTTGAGATTGTATATTATTTATTTTCCTGGGAAAAAAGAAATAAATATGATTTTACGACATATGCTATTTTTCATTAGTACATTTCAAACGCTTTTTTTTTTCAAGAAACAGAAAACTTCGTATCAGTCACCAAAATAAACTTATTTCTGCGAATTTTTCTCACTTCTTCTCAAATCTTGGAGATGAAATAAACTGTAAAAAATTCAATGGCGTCCAGCAAAAATATCCTTAAAAGAGGTGTCAAGTGTTTGATAGACGGATATGAACAAAACAAGTACTCTGAAATGCATCGTTAAAAAAAAGGTTCAAAAGAAATAGGCGACAGTAAACGATTAGACATCTTCAACAAGCGAAAAGTAAGTCTACTTTTAAGATTCTAATAATGTTAAAAAGTTAAAAAATAATTGGGCAGTAAATAATTTGAAAAGCTATATGAAACTGTGGTTGCAAGAGAAAAATTTCAGTAATGAAAATACACAGATACAATTATGAACCACTGGCTATATTTGAACATAATGAAATAATAAATTTCAGATGAAAAAATAAAGTACAACATATTTCAGAGGATGTGAAAATACAAAATAGGATTAACGGGTTATTCATGAGTATTTTTTCACAATTAACCGAAGTTTAATTTATGGGCTTCAAAAATTTACGAGGCGAAAATAACGAACTGTAATAATTTCAAACCGTTTTATATTAAAATAAAACAAAATTATATTTAGTAATTAGGTTTGCGTGTAGTGTTCAATTATATTTTATATTAATCTGAAATAATTAAAATAACATAATGTAATTGATTCTATCTGAAGCCTTGTAAAAACATTCACGAAAGCAACTCACACATTAATGTGAGTACACTCAGTGACGTCCTCAGAATTATTGAAAATACCATGAAACTAAAATTACGCATTAATTTATAATACCAAAAGGTCTTTAAATATATTGTGTCAGCATCTGTGTCTTAAGTTTCCATTAGTTTTATGCGTAGATTCAGTAGTAAGTAAGTAATAAAATATCCCACAAATCGTCGCAGATGTGATGGGTTTAGGCAACACAATATTATGCAAAGAAACTCTAAGGGCAAGGAGCAAGGAGTTTTTGGTTAAGGGCCTACTTAGGATTCTCTGCCAACAGAATAGGATAGTCCTCATGAATAATAGGGTATCTTTTCTCTTGGTATATTTAAAAGATGAAATTAGGAAAATCTAGGATTGCTTGAAATATTTCCTCATTTAAGCTCTAAGTCACAAACTTCTGGATCAGTCGAATCGTGTTGCCTCAAAACAGTGCGCATTACAATAGAGCGCACAGAAGATACACCACTGTATGGATGGAAGGGTGTTAGGATTAATTCCCTAACATTGAGTTGAAATCTATTACGTTAAATAGAATTGACTACTTCAATGAATGATTATAAAAAAAAACAATACTATTTCCAAAATATGTTTTATTGTTAGTGCCGGTTTCGCTCATCACGAGCATGATCAGTTTTTTATTACTTAAAATATCATGCTTTTCCACCAAAAAGAAACAGTTAACATTTTAAAGGCTTTCTTAGGTGAGTAGATTTATTGAAATTGTATGATATAGTGTTGTTAATTATTTTTATTATTAAAGATTAGCCGTTTTGTGTAATATGTGTAAATAAATTTGTGTGGTAGACAAAAAAAACATTTTACTTTAAGTTGCACAGCCAATGTTTTCAATTGAAAAATAGAGGAAAAATTGGATCGAATCCATTTAATTAATCTTTTGTAAACCATTTTATGAATAACGGGTCGTATATAGATTTCCATCCATACTATTGTATGTCCATTTCGCACACTTTAAGCGCGTTTTATCGATAACCTTTGTAACATTTTGTACAATTTAAATAATTACTGAGATAGGAAGCGTGTTAAGAAAAAAATTGCGTGAATTAAACATTTATTTTCACCATCCTATATTACCAGATATAAATTAGACACGATTCAAATTCCTACATAGCTTTAATTGAGACGCTACTGATAATGTCGCAATCAGCCCCATATCTTCGATAAGCTTTTGCTGATTGGAAGTCATTTCTAAAGGACGTGACCAATGGCAAGCCTTCTTACAAGGACTTACTTACTCGGAACTTGAATATGCGATATTTCTTATTGAAGTAGAGATTTCATTAACAAATATTTTTAATAAAATATTGAATCTTTTGAATGAATGCTCACGAAATTGCTTTTTGATAAAGATTATTTTATTTGCAAAAATTTAAGAAGACATATTCCCTCACGTTTGATAATACCACGAAAGAATACAACAATATAAAAAAGCATACTCACTTTATAAACCAAATAACGATTTCCAAATTGTCATAACATAAGGGGTCGACACGACAATGTAATATATAATAAAAATAAAACGCCAGAATATAATACAAAACAATTATTTTAAGTGCTATCTTAAGAAATAAATACACGACATTCAGGTCCATCAGCATTCAAACATTAAGTGTATATACAATAGGTCTAATAAGTCGACGAAGATAGACCAATATATTTTTTTAAGGATATGAAATATGTTATACGAACTGTATTTTGATTTTCTTTGTTCAGTCTGAATTACGTAGAACAAAATTGGCTTGAATGTTGGGATTTGATTGTGTTGTGGAGTTAGTAAAGCAGTTAGAGAAAACTGCTTGCGATTGGCGTATGCTATAAAATATATAATACTTTCCTTCGGTATAACCTACTATCAATTTCAACGTTTGCACTTAATCCACCAATTAAGAAGTGCAAGTGCAATCAAAAGGCAACTGTACGTGAGCGTTACTAAACCGCCGATAAGTAAACAGCTGTTTCGCTTTCCAGTGGTGTCACATAACATGGCGATTGTTGTGATAATTTTTTATTAGTACGTAACTGAAAATAAGTTCCTAGTTCCAATTTGTCTGATATTTTTGCTAAAATTAAGTAAAATCCATTCATGAACAATCTTAAATAAAGGATAACGAATGACAATATTTCATATAATTTAAGAAAAAAATCAGCCTAAGAAAATTTTATTTTTCGTCAATTGAAAATGAAGTACCAAAACAAGTTCCTGAACATATTAAAGAAAATGTGGAATGATTTCTGTAATGTGTACTGTTTTTTTTTTTTAATAAATTCTATGATTCTCCGTGGCAATTAACTATACATTAATACTGATATTTATTGAGTTCGTGTTTGTAATATCATGAATGGAATCAATAAGTATTGAGTGTAAATTTTTTCCAATAACGCTTTTTTAAATAACATTATTTTAATGTGTTAAGTGGCTGACTATTAGCCACGAATAAATATTAGGTGTGGTAAAAAGTCCTGACGTTTTTTTAAAGTGTTTTTTTTAGTATTTTTTTTTTTTATAAAAAGTAATCTCCCTGTCTATCTATAACCTTCTGCTACCTATAAGACAAGTCTAAAATCCATTTAGTAAAAAACTCTACTGATTTTGAATTAAAATAGTCGGAAATAGCGGCTTTCGCGTCATTTTTTGTTTGAATTTTTTTATCCCTAAAAGTTTTTTATATTAAACGGAATAAATGGTAATCCGATTGTGCTAGATCTGGTAAATAAGGTGGATGCAATAAAGTTTTCCCACACAACTCCTGGATTGTTTCCCAGGTCATATTCGCCACATGCGGTCGCGCGTTTTACGTTTTGCAGTTTATCGTTGCGTCCATTCATCCTGCCCGGCCTCTTTCTTGTCAAAGCTGCACTTAATTTGTTTTATTGGTCACAGTATACTTGTGCCGTCATAGTTTCACCATATTTTACACTTCATAATGAATTATTCCTTTGAAATCCCTCCAAACACAAAGTAAGAGATTTTGGGTCTAAACCAGTTCGAGGGGTCGGAATTGGTTGTTGCCAACGATTTAGATATTGTTTTTTCTTCGATATATTCGTATATAGCACCCACTTTCAATCTCCGATAATCAGGTTTAGAAAAAGTGGTCGTAAAGTGTGTTTTATTTTTGCAGCAATTGGCACGCGCTTAGTCGCTGCGCCTTGTTCCGATCGCTCAACGCGTGTGGCGCCCAAATTCCTACTTTTCGAATTTTTCCCAGCCTTTTCAGGTACTTTTGTTTTATGGACCATTTAGTACCGACTATAATGGACAAATCCTTTTTTTTTAGCATAGGATTTCTTTCGATTTCAGCTTTCAGGGCGACTTCATCCACTGTATGAGGTCGTCCACTTCGAGGGTAATTTTTAATGCTTAAATTGCCAAATTTTAATTTTGTGTAACAACTCTGACATTTTCGAACCTTTAACACGTCTCTATAAACGTCGCAAATGTCTTTAGTGGCGACGACTGCACTGTTCTGGGCGTAATATTGAAAAAGCATGCAACCGCGCAGATATTCTTATGAAGGGCAAAGGTCGGTCATTCTGTTTGGGGCGAATGAACCTTTTTTTTCTATACAGAACGTAACTTTATATGTCACACAACACGAAAAAAAATATTATGACATCTTATTTAACCAAAGGCCCGAAGCCGACCGATTTTAACACATGCGTTTGAAAAAAACGTCAGGACTTTTTACTACACCTAATATATTTATCTAACTGTGTAACTGTTGTCATAGGTCTGAAATCTTTTATTTTAAAGCAGCGCCAACGTTTTTAATACAAATGTTATATTATTAGAACAAATGATCTAATTAGATATCAGTTAAAATGAAAATGAATAAAACTTATTGAACAAAGTCACGAATTCTTAAATCTGTAAAACAATTTCAGACTGAAGCTATTTATACGAAACAGCGATACATTAGAATTATTATGAATTCTGAATGCGTGGGTGATGCATAATAGTAAGATAGACAAAGTTTTAATTGCGAAAAATTCACAGAAAATTTTCAGCGTAAAGAACAAGAAAATCTTTATTCAAGCCACTGCATTTTGAAGGCAAGGTTGGAAGTTAAAACATTGTATGAGTACAATTAAGATACCTTCCTAGGAAACCTTTGTGCTGCAATGTAGCGTGTTTAGTTGGATTTTGTAACTACCAAAGTAATATTTTATTTATGGTTGTTCTGAAATGGCACAGAAAAAAGATGCTTTACTTACGTCAAAGATGTTCGGGAAGACGTATAGAGCTTTATTGAATAAACTTTAAAAGCCTTTTTAATTATTTTCCTTAAGTACAATTACCCTTTGATGTGGGCAACCTCTTGAAAACTCAACTCTACTGTTACTCGTCTACATGATATATTAAAATAAATTGAGGCAAAATTCAAAAATGTTGTTAATTCTAATTACCGTAATTTATGATGAACGAGCAATATAATTTTCTATTAAAAATACAAAAGGAAAATAAATTATTAGTAATAATGAGCCATACAATCAATAATGGAAGCTTAACTAAAACATTATTTAGTACTGAAAAGCTCTAATAAATTGAACATACGTAGAGACATTTTTCAAATGAAACTTTATTTTCACTAGTGCTAAAGTGTAAATATGTATATCTAAACACATATCTACTGATGACAGTATATTCATCCCTGAACTGTTACGGAAACACGATTGGATAATTCTTAAATAATCAATAGAATCATCAATCTGACAATTCTGAAACTATCGCTTTTTCGCCATCTTGTGCAATGTGCAGACAAAGGATTCTTCTGATAAGATAAGCTTAATCTAGTGTGCCCAAGCGCTCAGACAAATAGGAACGCATCAGAAAGGCATACGCTCGTGTCCGTATTTATGTCAACAGTTTGGCGAAACGATTTATTTTTTAATACATTTTCCTTGTCGGATAAAATTTTACCAGTACGACAATATTTTTAGTTGTGCTATCGCTACAACATATTATTATATGCTATATTATTATATGAGTATTCCAAAAAATATCAGTAATTAGCATCGATTAACTTTTAATTAATTACTTCAGAAATAAAATTTAATTAATAATTTTATTTCTGAAGGATCGATGATACTTAAAAATGAAGAAGTTAATTTAAAAATGAAAATACAAAAGAAACTGCTAGTTGGAACGGATCTCGAAACAGTAGAACAATAGTTTTACCCGAGCATCGAAATTTTCTAAACCTCCACTCTTTCGGATGTTTTATTTATGATATTAAATTTTCGTTCAAAAATTCAAAGATAAGTTTATATTATTTTTAGATGCAGCAGATTTTTTTTGAATATGGCAATTCTGCCGATTGATAGATAAATTTATTTCTTTGGACTCTTTTGGGACATACGTAAAATTAAAAAATCGAACTCGCGCAAAACAATCGTGTCAAAGATGGCTGGGAGAAAAAAAACTAAACCAAGTAACTTTAATACCGTTACTATCACGTTCAAATCATATATATGTGCATTAGAGGTATTCTACTAAGGGAGTTACCAGTATCCTAGTGCCCAGGATAAATAGGCAATCTTGCACTGTAAGCACTAAGCATTGCTTTGACATTCAGCTTTACGAGCAATATCACTGGTATGTTGTATTTCATAATAAAAATTAATAACATTGTTGCCGTCGATTTCTATATAAGTAGATATGACTAATGATTTGTTTATTTGAAAAGTAACTTGAGATAAGTCACCTTTGAATGCTCATATTGTATAATATTCTGTAATAAATGAGATTCCTGGGCGATCAGGAGTGGAAATTAAGTATTGAATATCAAACGAAATTTCAGAGATCCTGTTTAAATATTATTTTGATATAATTGACATTTATTAATTAATGATATCGACTGAAGGTATTTGATGGAATTTCAATATCAAATTTGAATTGTTACAACGTTGTACGATTCTACGCGTTTTGTCACTAACGACCGGGGTTTCGACTTTCGGCATCTTCAGACATTCTATCACCAGATGCAACAGAAGTGACGTAAAATAAACAATTACGTTTTATTTTAGTTATTGATATTGTTAATGAAAATTATAACAGGCAATTGTGTTAATTATTATTATTAGATTAAAATTATTAAATTTATTTTAGCTCCAATTTACCGATTGCCTTGGGATAAATGTTTTCCTGTAATTAATAACTTTGGTATATAGACGATGATAATTGTTTATTTTACGTCAGTCCTGTTGCATCCGTGTGATAGATGTCGAAAGCCGAAATCCGGGTCGTTAGTGACAAAACATGTGGAATCGTACAACGTTGTAACAATTCAAATTTGACTGTAATTAAGTAGTTCATTTGTTTCAAAAAAATCAAATTTCATTTTAAAAAAGAACACACGAATACCGCGAAGCTGCGATGATGAATGACTTCATCTGCTTAGTCGTCGAATTCTGCACTCGATTTTGTCCGCACGCTCCTCTAGATCGCAAGAAGACGTGATTAATCAGAGCATCGTTTCATTCTCGGCCTCGTAATCGCATGGGCCCAGGCAGGAACATACAGGTTGTTCTTTAGCATGTAAATGCCGAAAAAATATTTGACATATGGTACATACAATCCGCGAAACATGAACAGAACAAAAATAACACACCTGAATACAAATCGTCATGTGCTATGATAATTTCTCGAAAGATGTAAACAATATGAAACGAAAAAAAATAATTTCATAAATCATTTTTTATGCTGCGCGTTCGAACCTCTGTCTAATACTAATTAGCAAACACATCATCACGACGGAACTTCAGTCGTAAACATTAAAATTCGGGTAATTATAATGAAGCTCATTATAGGTTACTTTGTTTTAACAACCCAGAAGTTTGCTTGTTACTATACGCCGACGACATATACGACGCATAAACAATCTGACTGAAGAAATATATTTCAATAAAGGCGTGAAAGAAATTCGATCTCTACCAAACAAAATCAAACACTTAAATTTGAACTGTCGAAACACGGATGCAACAGAACTGATGATAAAATCAGAAGGTGCCGAATGGCGAAACCAGGATCGTTAGTGACAAAAAATGTGGAATGGTACAAAGTTTCAACAATTCAAATTTGATATTGAAGTTGAAACGACTGTTGAAACAGTGTACATTTCCACGTGTTTAAACATGTTAATTGATTTATCATGCGACGGCTCTGTATTGTTTTGACAGATTTCGTCAATGAAAATTAGGATTTGATTGCTAAACGTCAGTTTACCGTCAGCACAAGCTATTGTTTTATTTAATAAGATTTAAAAAATTTAATTCACGCTGTGTCTAATTGATAAATGATTTAAATACAATATATTGATGAAAATAGAAAAAAGAATTCATATAATATAAAAAATAATACATTTAAATTGCTCCGCAAAAATACGTAATTCAAACATATTTAACTAATTCTCTTTCAACACAATAAAGATAATTAAATATCATTATAGTACTCCATAATTAAGGTTTTGATTAGACCGTGCTATCTCGAACTTAATTAACTAGCAAAAGCGGAACTTTCCAAGTGTTAGATCAATGTTCCAGCTGAATCTTATACAAACTTTACTGCACATGTGTATTTACAATTACAACTACGGGAAATGTTTACTTTTAGAAATTTGTTAGTGACATTTCAAAAATGAAAACTTTGTTCGCAGCACACTTGAAATGAATGTATTTTAATTGAAACGGCAATGTACAATTTCTTGTTTATTTCTTTATGGCGTTAGACAGATTATAACGAAAATGTATGTTCAATCACATCTTCATTATAAATATACAATTGGATCTGAAAACAGAACCATATGACGGCTATTTATTCCAATGGGAATATTTGGAAACGGAAAAAGAAAAGGACTCACGGACATGGTTTCAACAAAAAATAACTTTAAATATCCATACTCACATAAAAATTGCAAATGTATTATCTTGTTTTCAACATAAATTCGTGAATGACAATAATGAAATTAGTAACTGCACATAATGCAATCAATTAAAGATGATTTTCTCTGCTATGTTACGATTTTAGCAATAGTTGGTAATTCGTAACGCGTGCTAGTTGTATAATGTGCAATAAAAAAAAAAGAAATGCTTTTTACTATAAATTTTGTAAAAAAAAAAAACAGTGCTACAGTAAAAGTTATGAATTTACTTTCTATTATTCTTACACTTATAGTAGATTTACTGTGAAAATAACAGTAACACAAAATTACATAACTATTAAATCAAAAGGGGAATTTAAAGCCGATAGGATTGATGTTTAATTCAGATTTCGGATTCGCCAGGATTTCTTCAGCTTAGAAGTTATAGAGCAAGACCGCGACTTACTGTGGCTTCATGTCGAAATGAACTATAAGCAGTAAGTTGATCTAGTCGCAATTAATCGCGCTCAAGTGATATAATGTGTCGAATAAATTATCATCTAGGATGCCGACCATTAGTTGTGAAGTTTCGGCTTGTCTACGAGGAAGGGATGCAAAGGCTTCTGCGGTTCCGGCTGTCCCTAGAATGTCCGTGTCCTGATCCGAGGGTTTATTTGCGGCAATGACAGCCCAACTTTACACAGAAACAGAGATAATGGACGCCAGCGTTTAGAATAATAATTAAATTTTACTATTTGCACGCCCCACTAAGTGCTCGTTTATTTTGACGCCCCAACTGCAAATACTCTATTGAACAGTCATGCAAAATATTCCTAAGAAAAGTGAAGCGAAAATAGCGTCTTCACTGGAATTTCAATTTGTTAACTTGTGATTGTGTGCTTTAAAAATTTACTTATAGTGGTGGAAAACTTTCCTGAGCATACTGTAAATTAAATATTATAAAACGTATAATTATAATCTAACCATCAATCGGACGATATTGGACGAAGATCAGAAGAAAATATAAATATTTAAATAACTACAGCACAATGTTTTGTAATATTTCCATTTATATACTGATCAAGGTTGGCTTCATTCTTTGAATTTTTTTACGATTAATCGTTTATTCAAAGAATTAACCAAATATTTGTTTTTTCATTATTCAAGCGGAAACGGTTCCTTGTTTCAAATGGCAAACTTTGAACATAAATGTGAAAATTAAATTTAACCAAGTGATTGTTATAATAAACGGCTTTGACCCTCCCTGTAAAATAAATCCTAACAGCAGTATTTAACGATATATTTAATTTTTGTCAAATAAATGCCGAAAAACTGCCAAGAGTTTCGTAAAGCCGTACATAATTTTAATGCTATAACCCCTTAATTCTTGCAAGCTTGTTAGACGAGGCATAATAAAAATTAATTTACTCAAGGTGCACGCTTGCATAAATGTAATAAAAAATATAAGGGTTCATTACATGAAGTATATTGAAAATAAAATTTCATTTCTTTATGATAGCCGAGATAATTATTTCAAAATAAGGAAATTATTCTGAGCACGCTAGCCGGACGACAAGGAAATTGAAGTATCTTTATAAACTTAGTAAAAGGAAAATGAGCAACGTTGGAGGGAATAAATAAAATTTAACGATATACGGTAAAATGATAAATATTTATTTTAAAGAAGTATATTCATTATTTTGTGAAAAAACATGAATTACAAAAATATTTTATAGATTTATTAAAGAGGCTGTGAAATCTATTTTGTGATTCAAATTATTTTAGATGAAAAAGAAAGCGTTAAAAATTTATGATTAAAATTTTAAAGTTCAGACTCTTTAGAGTTAGACTTTAATGTTTTTGTAAGAATCAATTGATTGTGAAAGTATCACGAGAGCTTTATGAAGTCAGTAATAATTAACCCTTAAATAATATAAATGAGATCGTCCACAAATGCAGATGTTTTAGAAGTCATTCAACAGATGTACATAATGAATCGAAGTGAATAAAAATAAATTGATATTGCACTATGGAAAAATAGCAATGGATTTTACTTCTACAGTATTAATTAGGTACATAGTGGATAGCTATTTTGACTAACGCCTTCAATAGAACTATCTTATAGATATTGGTTCAACAAATTATTAATAAAAGTATTTTAAGCGTTCACCGAAATCACGTTATTTTCTGAATTTACCTATGAACATTTACATGAACCTACGGTATGGATAAATTAAGCGTAAGGTTGTTTTTCAAAAATCGAAACACGTGTCATACTTCTCACAAGGGACTTCACACAAAATGCTGTAAGTAATTCATGTGTCTTTCGATGAATTCGTAAATAATTATGTTGAACCGAACCATCCAAAACTCATATAGTCTATATAATAAGCTACTCTGCTTATGATTATCATGGTATCATATAAAAATGTATTCTGAGATATCCGTGGTACTACTTCATCTGGATGGAGCTTTATAATAACGATAAAGAAAATAATTGCAAGACATAAATTTTACAACTAATTGGTTTTACAGCGGAGAATCTCGGTAATGCGAAAACATCTTGATTCTGAAATACAAAATTCAAATTCCATTAGGGAGCAACCTGTAAAACATTTTTAATGATGTCGGTAATAAAGGTTAACAAGCAGAGTTATCATAGAAACTCACTGAGATTTTTTGCAGCACTTTATTATGCCAATAGAAGACATCCATTATTTTTAATTGTATCTTGTTACGAGTTTACTAAATTCATCAATAAATTTGATAATCTTTTATAATACTTTTTTACATACTTTTAGGAAATTTTTAACGAATAATTTTCCGAACCAAAATACATCTTTAAGACATTTTCTATAAAAAACTGAAAAAAATTTTTAGATGTAAAAAAAATACAATTTATATCATCCGGTAAATAAGGATAAATAAAAATGTATTGTTTGTGTGTAAAAAATATTAAAATAAGTACAACAATCTAAAGACGAATGTGTTAGTATTTAAGAGGAAATAAACAAAGGTTATTATAGTGTCTTGATATTATGTAATATTTGGTCACAAGACATAATTAAAAATAATATTACAAAATTCAGTACAATGGATACAATTTCAGAAAAAAATACATAAAAATAAAAAACAACAAATTTATCGTGAAATTTGTTTTAGCTGTAATATACTGCTTGCCTAGGGGTGAGTGTTTTCCTGTAATTAATACCTATTGGTATATATACGATGCTAACTGTTTATTTTATTTCAGTTCCGTTACATTCGTGTGATAGAATGCCTGAAGACGCCGAAAGGCGAAACCCGGGTCGTTAGTGACAATACATGTGGAATCGTACAAAGTTGTAACAATTAAAATTTATTCAAGTAAGTTTTTAAGCGACAGATTTGAATAAAATCATACCCGTCCCGTATGTTGAACATTTAATAAAGCAACAACATCCTAGACATGTATGAAAACATTAATTACTTTACTCAGTTCGTGAAAATGTAATATATTATACATGTAAACAAAAAATATGTTTATGTTATTTAATATCAAGTTAAAATATTTTTCACCCCAATTACACCACAGTATCCGGCTTATTATTCAATAGAATTATAACGCAAGTCCATCACTTTTCAATCAGTGTACTAATTCAATTCGATGAAGGCGCACGCCTTTACTTGGCCAGTGAGACAAATAGATACATTTCTTAGGAGCATAAGGAAGACACTACATCAATCAATCGGATGAAAAGGCTGGGATAGATAATGCGAAATAAGGACGAAGAATTACATGTTGCGTATATGTAGAATATGTATACAACACAGATATAAGAAATTCTTGAAATAAATAATGAAATAAGCAAAAAGAAAAAAGTATATTAGAGATGGAAGAATTAAATTAAGAATTTATGGTATATATATATATATATATACCATACATGCCAACGACCGTACCACGTTGTAAGTGCCGGCTCTCGTGCGATCACCGAAGTTAAGCAACATTGGACGCGGATAGTGCTTGGATGGGTGACCGCTCGGGAACACCGAGTGCCGTGTTCTCTTGGCTATGGGAAGGAAAACCCAGACAGAAAACCGAACACCAGCCCGCCTGGGCAGCGTGGTGTTGCTATGTCCAAACCCCCCCTGAAAAAAAAAAAAAAAAAACAGGGGGAGGCCTTCATCCAGCAGTGGATCGACCCCGGCTGATGATGATGATGATATATATATAAATCAATGCAATCTATCAGTTGTTTGTTTTAGGTTAACACATATCTTCACAAAATATATTTTTTTCATTCATTGAGTCATTATGAGTTTACTGAAGCAATTTGGGCAATCCAGTATGATCTATCGCCATATAATTGTCTATCATCGAACAATATTATGTCACGAATCATCTTATAAAAAATGATTTTATCCATTATGGAACATAAAAAAATATTTAATTGTGTTTTCAATCGTTTTTTTTTTTCAATAATTCATAAACAGTCGAACCAACTGCATCGTTGTTTTGCTAATATATAATAGAAAAGAACCTAGAGTTAGGTAACATTTTAAACAAGTAAACTTAAGTTACGTCTTGGGAGAAAGCGTATGTAAGATTTTATTTAATCACGGAAACTTTTTATGTATTTTTTTTTTGTACAATAATAAAACATTGTTATTTCTAACCACAACTGACACAGAGTTTTCTTTGACTTTGATAATATTAAATTTTATATAGCGTGTAAAAAAAATATTAGAGATAGCATCAATAAAAGTTTTTTTAACTTTGAATATGTTTGAGTTATTACATTATATGGATTTCATTTTGAAAAAGTAAAGAGTGTTTACCTAATAAAAAATACATAGCTGAAACGGACTTGAAAGAAGCATTTCTTAGAAACGAAAAACTATGCACCAGTCTAGAAATAATATTTATATTTTAATCAACACCAAACCGATTTCCACAGATTTTTTAAGTCTAGCTTATTTCCTTTTATTTATGACAAGAAAATCATTGATTGTTGTCGGAGCTCTCAATAAGAATCTATTGAAATAATTTGACGTTTAATGAGGCGGTCTAACGTTATATCAAACTACATCACGCAACCATAAGAAAAAGAGAACGACTAATCTCACTTCACAGCTAAAGACTGTGCAGGCCAAACCAAGAAATGCGAAGCATAATTTTATTTTTTATCAAACAATCATATTGTAATATTTTTTGGTGTTTCTGTTCAAAATTAATATCATTTGGATTAATATAGATTAACTGAAGTATACAATTGAGCATATTTGATTTTAGCACCTCCGTAAACTAGAACATTGTAATCTAAAAAGTGCACGTAGTGAATAAATTATTTAAAAGAAAACGATTTCAAAAAGCTAATTCATATATAAAACAATAAATGTATATTTTTTTGATAATTATGGATTGTGTTATGATACAATAAAAACTAAATTAATCTTGACAAACGAAAGTAATAATAGTATGTTGCTATAATAATTGTGTTCTCTTACGTTTAGTCTCCAAATAAGAAAATGAGTACTCGGTGCGTTATGTTTTATTTTAGCATTTCATAAAAGGTGGGTTAAAAAATTCCAAGTTTATTTAAAATTTTCTAAATAAAACAATAAGATTTTTTTAGGACAACCTACAACATAACATGTTTTTCTCATACATTATGTATTTATTTTGCCGCAAACAACACAGCACTCTGTATCCCAGTTTCCATAAATCCTATAAACGAATGAATAATTTGTGGCCTAAGCACGGGCATGGGAAAAAAGTCTTTACACGAAACCAAATGGTACATAAAATATATTGTAAGTCTTAAAAGAGGATCGGAGTCACGATGTTAGCATTAATATATGTACGGCAACGCCCGGCCTTCCTACACCAGTTAGTGATTAAAATGTGCTCAAGTAATATCCCCTAAAATTAAAAACATATAAAGACCAAGAATCGATAAAGCACGCAATATCCCCCATCATTAATAGTAGTAGCAATTGATAAGGGAATGTTTTTTGGGGAAAAAAGTGCGTTATCGAACCCTCTATTATTTCAGTTGAATCAAAAGTATCCACAATCATATACTGAGAAAATTAAGTTTCGATACAGAAACTTAAAAGAAAATAACACGGTGAAAAAAATAGCGATTTATTTTAGTTCTAAGAAAATATTTTCTTAAATATAGTTGATAGCTATTTCGGCTTACGCCATCGTCAGAACTATACTTAAACGAACATTTGCTTATCTATATACAACTGTGTAGAAAAAGTACACAATACATCTTTTCTCCTGTTTTAACGATCTAGCTTGTTTCTTCAAACAAAGAGACACCAGTCAGAGGATTCAACAATGGTGACCGACATGTATTAGTTTGTTCGTTAAGAATGCTTTGTGATAGTTGATGTCTATTAATTTCCAGCTGTTCCAAAGCCATCATCCTGTGACCCTTACTACAAAGATGCAAACACTTAGGCGCTGAGTTTGACAGTGCCTGAGTGTTTCTCTGAGTGCATCTTTGTAGTAAGGGTCGCAGAATGACGTGTTATAAGGGAGTTCTACTAAGTGAATGTCAATTCAATCAATTAAAAAAAATATTTTTGCTATACAATCGATTTCCATCCAATTCTTACAGATAGATTCAATAAAAAATTATCTCCACAATTAATCGATATACCAGTGAATAATTATACTTACTTTCATTTTAACACCAAAATTAAAAAGACTCACATTCGATAGTGCACACAATGTCCCCTCTTTAAATGATACTAACTACTGACTAGAGAATTGTGTTTGAGCAAGAAAATGCATTATCGAACCCTCCAATATTTGAGTTTAATCAAAAGTTACTTAGCCACAATCAAACCAATCTAATGTCAAGGGATTGTAGTTTTGTCGATGGAATAAAAGAAACTTTCACGCGATACATATAAAATTGACCAAAAACAAACCACAAGTAACCAAAACATATTATTTCAAGACTGTTAAAACTCACTTAAGTTTGAACCTTTGCAATTTATACACTATAGTGGATTTTTAACTTTAAGGTTAGTACAGCTTAAGTTACAACATATTAAGATCAAAGATTAGTTTCCATTAAAAAAATTAATTAGCTATGAAATCGGTAAAATTCGAATTGGATTTGGTTCCAAAAAACGCACAATGATTGACAATCATTGTGTGTAAAACCATTGATGTGTATAAAAATTTATATCACATAAAAATTGAGTTATCTTTATTTTCAATATTTTTATTATAACAGTTTACATCAATATTAATTACTCGGCATTTATAGTAGTGTTATTTTGCAAAATGCAATCGAATATTTTATAACTCATCATCAAGACAGAATAAATTTGTCGAGAATAAAAAAATATGATACGGGGATGTTTTGACGAATACACAAATATAATAAAAGCAGTCCCAATATTAATACTGTCAGTAACGTAATAAATAAAAATAAAGTTTTTAATAATGCCAACGATTGCAACCAAGATCTTATATATAGATGGGAATCACAACCCTTATGTGAAAAGAAGAAGGGGAGTTTTCGTTGTCGAAGATACGAACTCTAGGAAAGCGAGATTAAAAAGCTCTAGTCGTCGAAGCAGTTGATCCAACGGTGGAATATCATTAGAGAGGTCATTTTGGATGGAAAGAAAGGGGGTGAAAATTAAAGACCTATCTATTTATAGTTAATTGGCGATACACAAGGAATTTAAACGAGCATGTTACCGACAGTAAAAAAACTGCTTCCGAAAATAACGCTTTTTTACCATGTGGTTTTAAAATACAATAAAATAATATACATATGGTTTATTGATTGAATTGGCATTTTCTTGGTAGAACTCCATTATAACACGGTGAAATTTATAAGATACTAGCGTGTACCCTGCATGCGTTGCAATGCCACTCAAAAAAAAGAAACCGCGACTTTATGGAATCGCCTCTTCGGGAGCCTCTCACCTTCCGATTGGATAAGTCAGACTTGAGGCGAGGCCGGAGCCAATTAGAAACGATAACATTACTATGTACATTCATCGCATACAATGATTTTACATGATGTGAGTAATTTGCCCGTTATAAATTTTTTGTTGATATTGCATGTAGGTTTCTCAATTATTTACATATTCGATGGCAGTTTCAGTGCTGAATGCGCTCTTCGGCCCTTTCCAAAAGAGTTTCTGCAATTCCAGATGATGCGATTGCTAGTGCAATGTTTTTTCGTGATCGTGTGACTGCCAAAATGAGTGAAATGAGGAAGGTTTTACCTGTGCCTCCGGGTGCATCTATGAAATAAAATCTACCACTTTGACTTGTAATTGCATCCATAATTGTGTTATACACTATACGTTGATCTGGAACCAATTTCGAAAGATTCGTTTGAACAAATTTACCCAATTCATTCACATCAAAGTGTGTTTCTCGTTGGAAATCACGATCACGTCAGTCGTTTTCAGATGGATTCAGCGCAGCCATTCCCAATTCTACCAATGATTTGTTAGCGATTACTAAACACATGTCCTCAATCAATAGCAATGTCTCATTATACACGTTTGGTGTGAATTGAACGTGGGGATTTTGAATTGTTTCACGCAAACTATGAAAATATCTTCACAAAGCAAATTGTTAATATTACTGCAAATAACGCATGTATTTGTTGTGGGTCAGCAGTATTCGATGAATCAGCGAGTGAAGTGTCCCATTGTGCATCGTTTTCTAGAAGATTTAATTCGAGGCAAGCAAGCTTCACGATAAATGAAATATATTCGAGCGTTTACTGTTCTCAATTCTTGGAAGGATGTCGGTCCACGTATTTTGATTAACAGTAATCGCAAGTAATCGCAAGTAAACGCATTCTACATTATTTGGTTGAACAGTGTACAGGCGGCCTAATGCGTCGGTTAAATATACATTGTAATGTCCTTCAAATGCTTTACCTTGTTTGCGACGTTGAATTTTTTTCTGATGCATTCCATCTGTAGAATGTTGGCACTTCAGAGTAAGGTAGCGTCTTTGCAAACATATCATTCCTATACAATAAGAAAAATGCAGTTAACGTTGTTGGCTGTGGTGACAATGCTCTTACACGTGCATTTTCTGTTGTGAAGTACACTCGCTGTCCATTTTCAAGGTGAACTGCCAAATGAGTAACTGGTGGATGCAGGTGGATGCGTTCATGAATTGGAAGTGATAAAATGCGCCATATTGCTTCATTGCTGCTAATGTAGCGTCCCAGTTGATATTGGTTGATTTCATCGATAGATGCAGTTGAATTTCGCACTCCAAAAACTGTCATATCGCTTCCTTTGTTGACATATTTACAAATGTATTTGATGGATTTCACGAAATTACAATACTCAACGTTGATGTGTGCTTTGTACGTTTTCGAGAGAAGCTGTGAATACGGTACAATCCAACGATTATCAACTTCAGCCTCATTGTTTCGTGCTTGAGTTGTACTCTGGCCTATTCCTTTTCGTTTGGGTGGCATAATTGATTTCACACGTTACGTTTTGAAATTCATTTTTGAAAAAAAAAATTGATATATTAATTAAATTCTTTCTATATCACACACGATTTATACGTAATATTTATTTCAATTCGTTCTGGCATGCGACATAAAACCAAAACAAATAAAAAATATAGCATTGAAATCCTTTTTTCGAAAATCGAACTATGTTTCAAAATATTCAGTACCTTACGTAAGTACCTACAGGTGAGTGAATGTGACAGATTTGCGTCGTTCTTGTTTTCGGCGTTGCTATGGATACAATGTGTCATAAATGGCCATTCTGTTTTACAATAGTCTTGTATGAAAACATGTTTTTCGTAAATATTCAATAAATTTTTGTAATCAAATCAAATTCTGAGTATCCTATCTTTTGCCCGGTAGTCTAAGCAATAATTCGACAAAGTTTTATCGCAAGTGGATTAATGGTGTAGGAGTTTATAAAGGACAGACAGACAGACATTCATTTTTATATATGTAGATAGATTATTTCAAAGATTTATATTTGTATTTTCGTTTAAAATTTCGTGTGTCAATTGATATCTAGATATCAAATTTCAATATAAACAAACAAATATAAATCTTTCGCCGCTCCTCAGACCATTGCGAGGGGCTAATGCTTTTCCGTAATTAGCCATCTCCATCCAATATTTAAGCTTTTTGAAATTGCTGCATGTTTAGCTTCATTTTTTTTTTTTTTTTTGGTTTTATTGCAAGCAGGTTTAATCCAGGTTGTTAAAACAGAAGAAAAGATGTATTGTGTACCTTATCTACACAGCTTTATATAGATAAGCAAATGTACGTGTGAATATAGTTCTGACGATGGCGTGAGCCGAAATAGCTATCAAATATATCTTATAAAAAATTCTATAGCTAAAATACATCGTTATTTTTTCACTGTGTTAGAAATGGTTTTTATGCAGTGAAATATTTGGCTCCACTATTTTTAATCCGATAAAAATGAGAATATTTAGAATCTTTAAAAAAGATGGAGAATTAATTAAACAAGATTCACCAAGCAGAACGATTTCCAAATCTAAGGATTAATAACTAATCTGTCAGCCTCGAGTCCGAAGGGACGAGCGAATATTTTCGGCCCCTTTTTTAATTCCCCATATAAGCCATTAATACAGACGATGTTCAAAAAGTTCTTCGCTAAGCTTTCCTCCAAAGTTGCAAGTCATAGGGGAGTTATTGAGGGTTGGATTATTTATTTATTCGGTTATCGATCTTTCAAATGAAATAAACTCTGGATAGTGTGAATGAAAATTACACTGTGAAGTACTCACTAAGTTGTAAGTCCCAGTAAGGCAACAATAAAGACCTCAATATATTCAGATTAATAAGACAATATATCTAATTAATCCACTTACCTGAAAGCGTTAGTTGAATACAAGAAGAATATTTAAATGGATAGATTATGTCGCATTATATTTGGGTTGTCAATCTTCTTTAAAAAAGACAATTTAAACGACATTGTTTAATCATTGAAAATTTGACACGTTTATTTTAAACAGTAAAAACACAATTTTTAGTACTTATTTCCACAATATATTTTATGATCAGGGCCGGTTTCGTTCATTGCAATCATAATCAATTGGTAGGATACTAATAAAAATCAAGTTGATAATGCTCGGAATGAGCGAAACGGGTCCTACTCATGAAATATATATCGGAAATAAGTTCTAAAAAATGTATTTTTATAACAAGTATCACGTCTTTCCGTCAAGAAGTGACAGTTATCATCTTAAAAGTAATTGACACGCTTATTTAGAAAGTTTACTAACCATCAGTAAATTTATTCTTTGTTTATATTTTTCTTATATAATAAGAAAGGTACCTGTACCTCTGGATCAATAAACTACACACTGTAGTAAATGTATAGGGTAGATTTTAAATGATAACGTCAGAGCATTTTAGCCAATGTAGCAAAAGCCGGTAGATGATTTTTTTACAGGTATCACTCAGCAGGATAAAACCATACAAATAATACAACAGTTATGGCAAATAAGTATGAGCTTAGTTGTCGTCGAAGTGACCAAAGCTGCTACTACAGACCGTAAAAACGAAGTAATTATAAGCGAGATTTCATTTAACAAAAATATGAAAATCTTCTAAATTGTATTAGTATTTCCGAGAAAAGTAGGTGGAATTATTTATTATTGTAGGGCAATAATTGAAGGATGTTTTATTACGTTTGACCCAGAATCATTTTCAGTTCTGTGTTTCGTTTCTCCCTTTGTAGGATGGAAGAATAAATTATTTTTATAAATCATTTTTTCCAACTGCGCAGTAGTTTTTGTTTTGCACTACCTTACAAAATGAAATTTTTCGACATTCTTAAAAAATGAAATTATAATAAAATCGTAAAATTTTTCTTTTTTGTGTAGACTACAATTGAAATAAAAAAAAAAAAAAAAATTGTAACATTTATATTTTAGACTGAGAAAATTATTAAAACTCAGCGCCCAAATAATACGGACACGAATTTAAGCTTGGATACACCTTAACCTGAATTGATGCAATAATTGAAAACTTACAAAAAAATTAAGGATTGGGGATTCAACCCAGGATTGCTTTTGTTATGAGACGATCATAAAATCAAATAAATAATAGTGGTTAAATAACTTATCTTTTCATATACAGAGATTTTTTTTCTGAAGCTTACCACAGTTGAGTGGATAGTAAACAATATCAAGAGATATAACAGAATATTTCAGTTTCAAGTATTCAAATACAAATTAAAGTATTCAATCTCTTGGAATGTTAAACCTACATCGTGTTAAAAGAAGCCATTTATAGATAATTATAATCTCGTATTTATTTTAATTATTTAGTATTTTCAAGGAATTTGTAACATTTACAAAATTATCGCATACAAATTTCAAAGAATTCGACCATGTTTTTATGAATCACTTTTAAGGTGCTAACTGTCACTTCTTGATGGAAAGGCATGGTTTTTCAATTGTAATTGTAATTCTTAATGAGTGAACATTTAATTTTTATACTAATTTACTTTATTTGTATCAATATTGTATGATATGTAAATTGTTTCCTAGTTTTTGAACCCATGGTTTTGTACACCTGCTACCTTTAACTCGAATTATTTTTTTGTTTTGTATAAATAGACTTGTTTGTAAATAGTATTCTATCAGTTGATGATGCTCGCGATCAGCGAAACCGGTCCTGATCAAAAAATATATTGTGGAAATAATTTCTAAAAAAATGTGTTTTGATTATTTAAAAAAAAAAAAAAAAATGTTTTCATGAGTTCGGATTTAAATTTTTGTAGTGCCAGCGAAAATTTCCTGTAGCCCATATGATTTATTGTTTTTCAAATGATGGTTAATTGAAAATTACACCAAAACGTTATTGGAATAACACACAGTACACCCAATAAATAATTCTTAGAATGTATGAAATAGAATTAATCACTTGATTGATCTTTTTTGCAAATAACGAAGGGTTCGAAATTAAAAAACAATTATGTTATAAATACGCAGCAGACGATATATTGAAGGCTGAAATGGAAAATAATAGAAAACATGTACAATAATTCCTAAAATATAATTAACCACCCATATATTTTGTTTTGATATCGAAAGATAATCACGCACATGTCTATTCCATAGAAGGAAAATAAACTTCTAATGAAGCATATTTATATATTGTCAAGTGAATTACTTGTTACTAAATCGCTCAAACTTATTTTTGGATTGATTAAGGAAAGGATGGTAGGACTTGGCCAGAATAAGATTGGAGAGAATAGAAGAATAAAAAAATGATACGTTTGATTTATTATTCCAAAATATAAAATTTGCATCCTTGAGATGATTAAATGGTGAAAAATAATGACGTTCTCCGACGATATTGCGTCCAATTTTAGAGAAAACTATTATACCCTGAAGATACGTTATATAAATATCACAAGTTTTCGTTGTTATCAAAAACGATTATGGTACTTAATATAATAATTATAAAGAATAATTTGGGATACCTTACTTTTTTATTGCAGCCATTAACACGTTTTACGTCCCACCAAAAAACATATGTTATTCCATCAATCGATCTATTTCACCATTTGACAATTTATATTATATATAAAACGAAAAAAAATTAAATGTTAAATTTTATGCGGTCATTTAGAAACGTTAGTATAAACATCATGAATATTAAAAAAAATGTATACATAACGTGTTAAGTCCGCAGTGTTCTCGATAAGACTTAATTTTGTGAAGTAAATAAATACGGCGTCCCTTTTTTAGGCAATAATAAAATTATCAATTTTCGTTTCTTCGCTGTGCGCAATTATACGTAGGCGCCTCGTATCCATTTCACGAAAATATACCACAACACCACACCTACATTTTAAAATTCAAGTCACATAAATAACAGAAATGTAAATTTTTTCTGATTAAATTATTTATTTTAGGTAAATTAACAATGGAGATAGTATGGAGCGTAACGTATCGTGAGAGTAATACGACTAATAAGCAATAAATTACATGACAAACGACATACGTGAATTAGTTATGTGGATATACCTAGTCCAGCAAAGTCGTGTTTAAAAGCTTCCGAGGCGAAACATGTTGTATATACATATGTACAGTGAGCACGCAGAAGCGTCTTCCACCCCTGGGCAGGGCTTAAAAACCGACTTGAAGATAAATAGAGAGAAAATATTAAACCATCACTCGCAATGTAAAATTTAGTAGCGACCCGACACAAGAATACTTTGTTCGCTGTACGTAATGATTTTTGTATTTTCTCCGCACATGTACTTAAGTTGGCAGACATTTATATAAATGCCATGTCAATTCGGTTATTTTCACTTCTGTTTCTATTCAATCTGTTGAACATCAACAACGTCGGAAGGTGACGACTTAAGGTAATAATTTGAGTTTTGTTTTATACTTTCATGTGCCAAGTACTTAACACACACCATACTAAAGATTAATTTTGATACATAATGTTTTCGGCTTTACACCTTTTCATGTACGAACTTAATAAAAATGATTTTACTCCATTATACTGAAGTGTCTTAATAAATTAGTTTGACGGTAAATAAGTGAAACATTTATTAAAATTTTGTTTTATGTTTGAAAATCAAAATTGTCTTTATTGATATTTGACATTTATACGAGAATTAACAGCGGCAAAACATTCTTATAAGAGTTTATTTGGATTGAAATACAACCTAGATCGTCTGTATATGAACATAACTGTTAGCGGCCATAATAAAAATAATAAATATTTTGGTAATTACACGAAGACACAGCTCATTTTTACAAAAGTTGGTTTTATCCTTTTTCATAAATTAAATGTGTATAATTGTTGTCAGATCACTGACACATATCCGAATATTTAGCATTTCAGTAAACAATTTATAAATGATCTGTTGATTACATCTGATAAGGAGGTAAAATGAAACTGCGATTGATGTTATGGAGTAAACTGCTAGGGGAAGAAGTTTGAAGATTACCCTGGCAGACAGACGTAAGTAGGCACACAGCGCCGAGAGACGAGGGAAGCCTTCCGACTGCGAGGTATGTCAAAAGTAAAAAGGTTGTCATGATACGAAGGGGAAGAAATAAAATTGTATAGATTTTTTTCTGTTGAACGTATTGAGAATGACGATGAAGTGAATTGAATAAGCGCATCGACGTTTGTACCTCTACGTATTTCACGAAAGAGCATATCGGAGATGTGTAAAAATTGCATTATTCAAAAAAAAAAAAAAAATTACAATTTACGAACAGCGTATCAGGTTAATAGATACAAATTTGAGACATCAAACCTAAAAAATAAAGCATAATTACTAATGAATTTATCGTCTGAATGAATTCGAATGAAATGTTATATTATCTTTGGTCGATTTTTCTTCTTTTTAGGAAATATGATACAGCTTTTAACGAAATTGTAGTGAAATAATGTACATATTCTCATCGGGATTCTACTACCTTCACTAAAAAAACCCATAAATACATCGTAGCATCCTACTATGCGTAAGCATTCAAGCAGAGAAACATATCATCCAAAAAAATGAATAAATTGTTTTTTTTTTTTTAGTAAATGTACCGTGAAAATATATGAGAAAAAATGTTTGACATTAAATCCATTACCAGTACATTTTTTTAAATTATAATTTACATGAGAATAAACTACCACAAATTAATAGTAAGTCTATTAATTAATCGACAACTACATGTATAGTTTGATTTGAATAACATTCAATATTGATAGAATAAGGAATTTAATTGGAAAATCTTTATCGCTTATCGAGCCTAAATAAACATAATATATATATATAATCAAGATCCGATCCTAACAAACAATAACCAAACTAGTATTCTATTATATGATTTTTTCGTTTGACGAATTCCATATATAATACTTAAACACATAGAGACGAAATTTGCAACCAGTTCAATGACAAAACTCATGGAAGCGTAAAGATTTGAACAAATTAAATTTTAAGTTAAAATTTCACCACACACTCTGAAGCAAGTTTACAAATTCATGTAATAATTAATGGTATATCTAACTAATCAATCGAGTATGAGTTGAAATATACTTCAGACGGGAAGTTCAATTAATTATTGTATGATCAAGTTAAGTTTATAGTTGGAAGAGAATACAATTGTTTTACGTACCAAACTTCCCTTCCGTATAGGTAATTTATATCTTCCAGCATGTTTTATTTTTCATATCATTCAAAATAATTAGGAAATAGTTTCTAATCAACATGGAGGGTTGGAGACAGTGAAGATAAATCAGCATT
Organism: Himalopsyche japonica; assembly: GCA_028555115.1. Lineage (NCBI taxonomy): Eukaryota > Metazoa > Arthropoda > Insecta > Trichoptera > Rhyacophilidae > Himalopsyche > Himalopsyche japonica. The sequence goes on from JAHFWJ010000015.1 coordinate 3,915,146, forward strand.
ATTCAAAATACAATACGGAAGTAATCTATTGTGAAATTTCAAGTTGCTCAGATTTAGAGGCGGCGAGTAAGAGACGACGCAAGGGTTGCCTCATAACATACGCCAATCTGGCCATAAAATGTTCTTTCAACCCTCCCAAAACTTTGATTGCCGGTTGAAACATTTATGCATGTATAATGAACTTTACTATATGCATTTTCATGAGTAATATTTCAACACTATAATGTGCCACGGGGGGGATGGAAAACAACAAGTTTTTTTATGGTGCGTTACGAAACTATGATTTTAATCTGTGACGAATGGTAGCATTAATAATATAATTAATTTCTGTAAAACTTTTCACAAATTTTATTTTAGTATTTTTTTTTATTATTAAGACTTTTTGGAAACTACTTAAGTAATAAGTAATAAAACTGACACCAGGTTGACTTTGAAAAGTGTGTTTACCCATTATAACATATTAAATATACGTTTTCCAGCAGACGATAAATCTTTGTTGAGTTTTTAGAACAAAGTTTAGTAATAAAAGTATTCACGCCATATCTAACTACTTCTAGCTAATAACAATGCTCTTGCAGATAACATCAGTAAGGTGCTGAAAATAGCGTTATACATTTGGGATGACCAGTGTTGGATACTTTACAAAAAAAAAACGAATTAAATACAACAACAAGTATGTGTGAAAACTGAACAATAAAACAGATGAAAAATGAATCATGTACAAATTTTAATGATGATCTATGAAAAAATATATAAATACTTGATATTTCAAATGGTATTAATTTAACAAATGGTAGATTTTGTTTCTTATTCGTGTTGATTTCGAGAAAATTTATATAGTTCATATGTAATTAGTTGAAAATTTTAACTACGAAAAATATTTTAAGGGAAAACATAGTTAATATATATAATTGAGAAATCAAATGTTTCATTCACAGAGCCTATAACAAATCACATATATACTTGCTACAGCTGCTGAGTTTGCCAAGTTTGCCCACATCAAAAAGGAGGATACATCTCATCCCCTTGCAAAAGGGTAACAACTCACGCTTTTGAGTGAGATGGCAAAGATAAGACTCTGCCCACTAAGATACGAAGTCGACAAACTCTCGAGTTATTACAGTCGCGATTGGTTTGAGTTAAAAGAAATATGAAAAATATAATAGGATAAAGTATAAAGCGACATGAAGTTTCTTGCGCGTGTTTTCTTGCTACGCATACAATATATAGAAAAAAGGTAAAAAAAACAACTTGATTATAGTGACTTAAAATCAATCAGTAAAAACATGAAAATCAATCTTAAACTGTAACCAATTGGTTGCTGAAGTAATATTTTAATACTTTCATCAACATTGCATAATTTCTTTACAAACGCCTTAACTGCCAAAACACAATGCAATAAAAAATAAATCAAACATTAAAACTTCGGTTTCAGCGTCATCGAAAAAACACTTACACATAATTTAGAGGTTATCAGTTAGTCTTACATATTAGCATATTAACAATGGATGCTCTTGGTGAATTATTTAAATATAACGACAGTTATTTCAAGCAGACTTAGTTGAAAAATTTACTTATAAATATAAGAAAGGATATGGATACTTTTTTATTAACTTATATATAGCAATATAGACATTGCATATTCTCACACACTCCGACAAATATAAAACACATAAAATCATATAGTAAATGGTATTAATTTAACGACCCTCAATTTAGTACGGCCTGACAAAAAAATCTACATTACGAATCCAATTAATAAATATGCTTTGTCATTTAACAACTATCGTCGGCAACCCTTCTCGTTATTTCTGTTGATTCATAGAAAGCAAGCTATTGCTTTATTACATATATGTGATATACACTTCCTCCTTCAGAAATAATCAACTAAATTACAACATGTTTTAGTACATCTCTAGACGCGTGTCGTATTTCATGGTTAATCTCACATTTGCGACATTGACAATAATATAAACTTTTCCTCGGCAGAAAACTTCGCGTTCTTTGAGGACCCTTCAGAGCTTTGAGTAGCATCAAAAGCAAGTAAAGTAATAAAAGTTGTAAGAGGAAAAGCACACAGAGAAAATGTGTAAGAGAAAGCTCATCGGCCGCAATAATAAATACTGCAGGCTATCCTTTGGTCTGAGCTATCGCTACAAAATAATCTCTTCGCGGTATGAAATGGAAAACCGCGCTGGCTCTCAGGGAACGAAAATCTTTTTAATTAGATTATTTTCTTTTTGTGAATCCAACTTTTAACTCAGTATTAAAATCAAGTTTCAACAATATTTAATATAAACGCACATAGATTTATAAATATATTTTATCAAATACAGACTGTTCACAGGGAAAGCTTAATACCGTTATGGTCGCCAATTTGGTGAAAATGAAAAATGATTACTGTGTATAATATACGAAAAGGAAGTTTTATCAAAGTCAAACATTAAGTATCGCGACTGTCCAAGAAAGTGTTCAAAACAATCCATCAACCGCTATTTAACACAGTGCTTAAGAAATTGGACTTGACGACTTTGTGGAAAATTGTGCAAACACGTTCATTTAACATTCAATTGACACAATAGCTTCTTCCACAAGTCCATACACGACGGCCTACATATGCCAATACGATGTTACAGCTTGCTCGTGGTAACCCAAGAGACCCATTTCTATTTAAATGGCTACCTTCATAATTAAATCAGTCACCTTTGCATCCATTAAAAGTGACAGTATAGTACGCTATGTGGTCTGGGGGTATCATTGAGTGTTGAGACCAACATGGTGTTACGATTAATGTCAGTGGAAAATTTTATTGTCACATTATTGGTGACTTCTTGACACTAAAATCAGATATTTGATTAAAATGTGATTTTAACAAAAAGGTGCAACGTTGCGCACAGCCAATTGAAACACTGATGAATCAGTTGATAATGCTCGCGATGAGCGAAACCGGTCCTGATCAAAAAATATATTGTGGAAATAAGTACTAAAAAATGTGTTTTTATTATTTAAAATATAATGCCTTTCCATCAAGAAGTGAAAGTTAACACCTTAAAAAAAAAAAAAAAAGTTTTCAACCATTCCTGCGAACACCTTGTACAATACATACTAAACTGTGACATCTTTTTTTGTCCGTGAAATTGATTTCGTCGTAATGAATTTGAAACATAAAATCTTATTTTAAAAAACTAATTGAGGTGAAGCAAAATAATTATGGAGAAACCATAGTATTGTCATGTCATGTTTCAAATCTCTGTAATAATAAGATCAAACACGGACTGTGAAAACTTTCGTATATGTCCGGTCCTGATCAAAAAATATATTGTGGAAATAAGTACTAAAAAATGTGTTTTTATTATTTAAAATATAATGCCTTTCCATCAAGAAGTGAAAGTTAACACCTTAAAAAAAAAAAAAAAAGTTTTCAACCATTCCTGCGAACACCTTGTACAATACATACTAAACTGTGACATCTTTTTTTGTCCGTGAAATTGATTTCGTCGTAATGAATTTGAAACATAAAATCTTATTTTAAAAAACTAATTGAGGTGAAGCAAAATAATTATGGAGAAACCATAGTATTGTCATGTCATGTTTCAAATCTCTGTAATAATAAGATCAAACACGGACTGTGAAAACTTTCGTATATGTTTGTCAGTACGTTAATTTTAACGCATTCAGTATATTCTTTTACGTAAAGGATTTCTCTTATTTTTTTAGATTTATTGACACGTCTTTATTGAGAATAATTATCTGGATGAAATAGGATAACTTGTAAGTAAAGTGACTTTACGTACTGCAGTATATTAACTAATGTATTCAATCACTCAACTATTCTTCGAAAAACTTCAACGCAAAATCAAGTCATATATATAAATAAATCATATCCAACCAATTCGTTAAATATAATTGTGTTGTAGTCTTGCCATATCATAGCTACGTCACATTTTATTAAAAAGGCATCCTTTCAGAAATACGTTTCCTGATCAAAAACTTTGAATCTGGGATCGCCGGTTGAACTTCGCCGGTGCATATATTTACTTAAATATAAAACACAGGCCTACATTTGCAAGACTTGAGGCAGTCGAATGCTTTCAAAAATTTAGACTGCGTATTTGCTTAGCCAAGACGATTCGTATACCCAATCCGTTACACGAGCGAATCTTCGGTACAATAATATTTAATTATGTAGTAAATTGCCATGGAAATGTTACAACAATGGAGAGACGAAGAGGAGATAATAAATAGTGCTATTCGTAATTCTTATTGTAAGAAATATTTAAAAAAAGAATTTCTTCTTTTGAAATATTCGACAATATTGAAATAATATATTCAAATCTCACAAACGATTATTGTTCGTCGTACAAAATTATCAAGAGCTTTTCAATTTTAATTTGTAATACCTATAATATGAAACCGGAGAACCGCATACTACAATAGATACTTATGGAATTCATTTTTTGTAATTACTAAAATATATTCAATGCTTATGAGAGAAAGCCAATGTTTTCCTTTTAAATTACATAAAAATCATATATATTTTATTGAATTGTTACAACTTCATACGATGACTCGTCAGTTCTGTTGCATACGTGTGATAGAATTCCTGAAGATGCCGAGAGACGAACCCCGAGTCGTAAGTGACACAACATGTGGAATCGTACAAAATTGTAACAAGTCAAATTTTATATTGAAATTCCAACAAGCACTTTCAGTCGATATCATAAAACCATGTTACAATGTTCCATAATTTGTTTTTTTTTTAAATTATAATACAATAATAAGAAAACAAAAAATTATTAATGATCGATAATAACGATACAACTTTTGGGAAAGCAATTTTGATACTAGTTTTTTCGGCGATGTGATACCTAAATGATTATAAATTTTATTTAATAATACCAAATAAATAACTATTGTATTTTACTTTACTAAAATCGATTCTTCCAACAAGCAAGTTTAATCATTCTTCTCTAATTATTATTATAGGGTGAAGACATTATGTATTTTATATCAAGATAGAATTGCTCATATTTATTTAAGAAAGTTTTGCAGTTTTATCAATTTAATGTTTTCGTTATTTGTAAAACTGACAAAAAAATAGAACCTTTTAATTTGATGTCGATTCACAAATATCAGACAATGTAAATATATATAAAAAAATACTGTAAACATATTAAAGGTAATGCTTTTATGTATTAAAAAATCAAAGGTCAACGGTATTGATAAACATTTTTCAAATATTGAATTTGCATTAAGCAGCATTAGGATTTGATTAATAAAACACCTAAAAGTAAGCACTCTGGTAAAGTGCTTATTTTGGGAAATATATTCAGTGGAAAGGGATTTCTCAGTGCGGTCAAACACCCTCCTTTCCCTTGACTAATGACAGCTACGAATATTGAGGGGTTAAGGGGCGAGATGAAAAATTACATTTTCCACAACGTGCATGAGGTAACATTGAATTTTTCTACCGAAATAATGAAGAATATCAAGGTGTTTGCTAACATAAAAAAATAATCAAGACTTTTTGTACGCAGGGTATTGATTAAACAAAGTATACATTTAAAATTGATGTGGGCGACAATATATTTGCTGCGGACAAATTATTTTTATGAAATTATATGTATAATATAATTTAAAATATATCAATTCTACATAAATTATTTAAGAAAAAAATCGCTTTTATTATCTTGGGCAAGCCTGCACTTTCATTTCATATTTTTTGTAATCATAATAAACATGAAATTTATTTTTCGATTAGAAAACCGCTAGCTTTATTCTTAAATGATTACTGATTTAAAAAGTGAGGTTAGGCAACATTTCAAGAAGACAAGCAATTAATGCAGGCAATTTCTACTGACATACACTTTCATTTGAGTTAAAATGCTCTTCAATAGGAATGGAAATTCTCAATAAAATATTCAACGACGAAAGATGTTTTTTATATAGGGTGGTTAACAAATTAAACAATATTCAATTGAGAAAATAAGTTGTGTTTTATAATTGAATATACATATTGAGTATCGGGTAATTTGATTCTACACTTTTGAGAAAATATGTTAAGAATATCAATCGCATTTTTTTTAATAATAAAGATTAACACGTATAGAAATAGCCGGGTTTCCAGGAAAATTTATTAAAATCATCCTAAGGTCAAAATACAGAGCTATGATCATAATACTATTTAATTTCACATCGAAAAGTTAATAACATTGGTACATTCGACAAAATAAATAAATAACGGATTATTGAGGGCTCAAGGGATAAACGGATGTGGTGATAAAATTGAGACGTATTAATCCGTGGCTAAGCCGTATTGGAAATAATATTTCGACGCACTGAGCTGAAGGACACTAGATAACAATAATGAAGGGAGAGAAAGTGAGGAACTTGTTAGTCGCGGCACATTGGTTTTTGAAACAGAATTAATGTATTTGTCACAATCCACAATACTGCTCAGATGAATAATATCAGAGCGACATATTTATCCGGAACTATAATCAATATTGCTGTTATGATTTTCGCGAAGAATCAACGAAAAAAATATCGAGAAATGAAAGTTTATATGGCAATTTGATCTTTAATATAAAAATAAGATTTATTAAAGAGTTAATTTTTTAAATAATAAAAACACATTTTTTAGTACTTATTTCCACAATATATTTTTTGATCAGGACCGGTTTCGCTCATCGCGAGCATTATCAACTGATAATGCAGTTGATCAGTTGATAATGCTCGCGATGAGCGAAACCGGTCCTGATCAAAAAATATATTGTGGAAATAAGTACTAAAAAATGTGTTTTTATTATTTAAAATATAATGCCTTTCCATCAAGAAGTGACAGTTAACACCTTAAAAGTGATTAAAGAGTTAATACTAACTTCTTAAAAGAATAATAAGATTTTTTTCGTAGTCTGAAAATATTTAGTACTCAAGCTGAAAAATCTACAATATACATATTTTCAAAATTCATTATTGACTTGTAAATGTTTTTTTTTCTATCTCAATCACAAAGGCTTACTTGCGAATAACCAATAAAAACAAAAGACCCAGGTTGGCACAAAATATCTTTCACGCCTTTCAGTTAGCGTGTAATTAAGCGATAAAAAAAAGCACATCATGTGCCTTATACGATTATCCCTTTTAAGGTGTTAACTGTCATTTTTTAGTTGCAATGCAAGCTAATTAAATAAATTTAAAAAAACATGTTTATAACTATGTCCACAATTTTATAATGAAACGATCATAAAAAGAACATTATGAATGGATAAAATACAAATTAAAACAACACTATTAATTTTCATAGCAGACGCGGTGTATTTTTTCATGTCGGTCATCAAAAGTATTGAAAGTTTGATTTTTTTATTGATTTACCTAAACACAAAGGCTCTTTACAAAGCTTCGGAAAAAAGGGACATACAACACATTTTAAAATGAAGAAAATCATAGGATTATGTAAGTAAATAACTTAAAAATGCATTATTGAATTTGACTGATAAATAAATACATGCAAAAATTGCTGGACACAACTCACGCAACGTTTCTTGGTTTTTTTAGTGAAAACATATTAATTGCCCCGAGATTAAAAATTTGTATCTGGATAGTAAAAAAACATCGCTATTTGAATAAATATAAATAATTGTATTCATGTTTCAGTTAGTAAAATTTTTACCAATTGGGATCATTTTTGTTACAACCAAAATAAATTATGTTTTGATTTTCAAAGGTGGATATGTAACGTAGCACTTTTAAATTCATTAAAATAATCTATGAACACACACGTATAAAATAAAAAAAACAACAAAAAAAAAAACAGTTGCTTTGTATGAACGTTATTATGGTTAAAATGTAATAAAAGGTAATATCTGAAACGCAGCATTTCAAGTATGGGTGACCGTGATCATATCAAAAAGGTATGCGAAAGCATCGAAAATCTTTGAGAAACAAAAGCTGTTTATTTCACTGTTATTTATAAATGACTGCGTATTAAAATTCCGTTATAACTAGATAGGCCATGTTGTCATTGTGAACAATAGGCCAAGAATCCACTCGATATCGCATCCTAGTGTTGACTTCGATTCATAAGACAGCTACCAGCAACTGTCTTCAGCGAAGTCTGCGGTCGGATGCGTCATGAACAAAATTAACATCAGACGAGACGAAGAACCAGCCGGCGGTCGAGTGGGATATTTATTGCCCACATTAAACCGAAACACAGGGGAGGATCACGGCGGAGCCTATCGCTGTCGGCACACAAGAGCGCCGATTAATCCGGACCTGCTCTTGTATCGAGATGATTTAGCGGAAGCCGTGAGGAAACTGGCTAACAATGCTTTCAAGGCCACAGTGAGACACGAGGAAACGAAATGAAATATTGAACCATTCCGGGAACAGATTAAAACAGCGAATAATTTAATTTATGAATCCGGTATTTCAAAACGATACACAATTGTTTCACCAGGCTTGCTTGCATTATACAAACTAACATATTTGTGAAATTAGTAGAAAATGATACAAATATTCATCATTCAAATGCGATATATTTTTAATTTTATAACTGAGTTAAAGATCAATTCATTTAACATCGCAGAATGGTAAATAATGAAATTGATTAAAGTAAAACCTAAAACTGCTTGGTAATGGTAATGCATTTTACGTGGGTCGCATAAAATTATAGAATATAATCTGTATCAATGTTTTATTTTTAAAACACGAACTGTATTAGAGTTGCTTCGTGTTTAGTCGTTAATAATAAATTCCTAAAATATAAAGTGAAGTGAGTCAACTATAATACAACTAGTGCTCTTTATTATTTCAAGTCGCAGTATTCGTCGACTTTAAAATTAGAAATCGTAAATTCTTAACATTTAACATTTGTTACCATAAATAATATGTCTCAGTTTAAAACAAAGAATATGCATATATATAAATATACGAAATATGACTTACAACTATGTAAAGGATCGGCTGGTTCAATCCAAATACATATTACATATGCGAAACGTCGACAATAATATTTAAAATTATCATATTTACTGTAATCGCTGAAAAAGGTTTGTATCTTGAAAATAACACAATAGATAACATGACGTAGCGCAAAACCGCCTGACTACTTTAATTCAAAGCGTTAAACGGTTGTAGAACTACAATATGTTTTTCAAGAGACTCCAAAACCTAACGATCAACTATCAATTATATTCCTCACAGGCTTAGCAAAAAATAATCATGATAACTTCGTTAAATTTTTATTCATATCCACTGGTTAAAGAATAATCAGACTTATCTAATATTGCGCAATTTTGGCAAGCACTCCAGAGAATCTAACATGTAATGTTAATATATTTTATCAAATTAAATTTTCTCTTGATGGATGATACGTAAATTTAAGAGAAGCATTTGAAAACTGAGATGAAAATAATGAAATCATGTAAAGTGTTATGTTTCACTGTTTTATAACAAATAATAATTTTCTATTTCCTCGGAACAGGATTATGTTTTCAAACGTCTTAAATAATCTACCGTTGGACCTAAAAAGGGGTTTACCATTCGATATAACTTGGTCAAATAGCAAATTACGAATAGTATCCATACGTTAAAAATTTTGAGATCGCAACTAACTATTAAAATTAGTGTAATATAAGATTATGAATTGATCGAAGAACTATAAAGCATTTTTTGTGTTTAAAAAATCCCATACAAAACGATGGTTATTTTTCTACATATCAAATGAGAAATATAATATTTGCTTTTGTTTAACGATAAATAATACTTTTCGCCATGAAGCATTGATGAAGATTTGATAATAAATCAGTGTATGATGGTATCGGAAAAAATCGTTTTATAGCCACATAAATATATGTAAGCTGTAATTTATCTGAACGAATTCTTCAAAAAAGTAATGCTCATGAAAAATAATGATTTCCATACACTCCTCTTTATTTAAATTTAAGTGTTTGGAAACATCTATTTTAAGTCGTCGTCAAAATTGTGGAATAACAAACTTATACTTTTTTTTCAGTTATCTAATATCGATAATATTTACTAAAAAAATTTATCATAGTCAATATAGTTAATTTTCAATATGGACGGGAATATTAATTAATAAATCCATAAATCAAAATAACCTTTTCAGAATTATTTGTTTTTCTCTTTCTAAGTAACTAAAACAAATTTAATCTTTTGTATAGAAAAAAAAGGATATTGGAAACCCACAAAGCCAATAAATTTAATAAAGTTTTGTTAAACTAAAAGTTCACATAAATAAACGGGAGAAATAATTCTGTTAACCACATAAAAACTTTAGCGATATAATAATCAAATATATTCTAATAAACAAGAAGCTTTGTCATTATTTTAATAATGAAACATCTCAGTAAAATATTTAAATTATGGTTTAAATTGACAATATTGGTAGCATTTAATTTTAAAAGATTTATGTTTTTAATTTTGGAAAAGATGCTGATGTATTTTTCTAACAATATGATGAAGGTGAAAATAAAGTTTAAAATTTACTAAAAGGCATTGGTTATTTGATTTCTACAAAATTATTTTTAAAAAATATATTTGATAGCTATTTCGGCTCACGCCATCGTCAGAACTATAGTCATAGTTCTATGACTATAGTTCTGACGATGGCGTGAGCCGAAATAGCTATCAACTATATTTGTTAAAAATAATTTTGTAGAAATAAAATACATTGCTATTTTTTCACCGTGTTATAATGGAGTTCTACCAAGTGAATGCCAATTCAATCAATAATATTTGATTTCTGTTTAAGAACTAAACATGTAAATAATGATCAGAGAAAGTTCATAATATTTGGCACCTCGAATGTTAAATGAAAAATATTTTTTTCTTACTATGTCTTTAAAAATGAGAAAATGATCATACATATTGTTGTCCAGAAAGCAGGACCAGATTATTTAACAATGAAGTAGTGATTACAGGAAAGCAAAAGTAGTGTATAATCTTAATATACGAAAGTTATGTATGATCTATCAATGGTTACTACAATATTCATATAAGTTATATGTTACGGAAATTTTCGGCGTCAAATAAATAACTAAGTGTGAAAATCTACGCCAAAGAAGCTTTGACGAAACGTATGCGCAAATTTCTCCTAATAAACACATCATAATATCGACATTTTGTCAAGTGACAAAACAAATTGCGAGGCGCCTATTTCCCGCCACTTTCAAACTTACATTAAAATCGCACGATGGTGGAGGTGTTTTACTTTTGATTGATTTATTATGACACAAAAGCTTTCCTTATGACACGCATGGAAACGTTTGGCACGAACATTTACTACTTTGATGACACTACAGTTTACTGTATAGTTCTCCTATAATGGAGTGATATAAAATATTTGTATTAAAGAAAGGATGGGTTATTCATTCCTGTCCCTATTATTCGTCAGGTTTATAATAGAAAGGTGTCATGAAAACGTTAACGAATGAGCAAAATATGAAAAATTAATAGATAATGATTTTTTCAAGATCCACACATACATTTTCACATTTACTTTTAGCCTATTCGATTATACGTTATAACGTGTCATAAAATGATATTCTATTGGATACACGTAGAATGCCTGCAGATGCCAAAAGGTAAATGTAAATGGATTTGGAGATTTAAAAATTTAAAAAACTCAATTTTGTTATTGAAATCCCATCACGTTGATATCGTAAATTATACTATACATGTTTATACGTAATATAATCATACATGTTTTTCACAAAAAAATCCTAGTATTCGAATATGTCAAACTGTATAATTTTTGCCAATTTACACAAGGTAAACAGACAGCTGGAAGTTTATAAAAAATATTTCACCACGGAAAAACACAAAAAAAAAGTTTCAGCTGTCATAATTTTGAAAATTCACAACATAGCATTTGCTGGTTTATGAAAATATTTTTCGATATTACTGCCATGATAATATAAAGATTTATTACGGTTTTCCTCTGTCTCATTTATATAAAAAATCAATTACTGACATTAAAATGTTACTTTGTATATCAGAAAAATATAAAAGAACGAAAAGTTTAATAAAACCAACATTCTTTTAATATTTTTTCTAGATTTATTCATTATTCAAGATATTTAAAAGTATGTCAAATCATATGGAAGAAAGAAAATAAAACGAGTCTTATTTTTAATTCAAATGTTAACGAGACAGTTCAAATGGATGTTCAAATAGGAAAATCAATTCAATAAAAATCGTATTTCGTATATATAATATATGAGGCACAGAAAAATATTAATAACAAAGATATGCCTTTTCACCAATGGCAAATGAGGATCTCTTCTTAAATGGTGGATTTTCGCTTCAGAAAAATCGGAAACATTCTCAGCGGGCTGCGTGCTTGAAATGCCGGCTATTCACACGTATAATTTTAAATAATTTTATCATTATAATACTGCAGAAATTATTAGAATAATGTGTGAGCAAAATGGATGAATCGAATAAAACTTTAGCTAACTTTAAATTGCGCATTATAGTTGACAACTATTATTTACACAGTTTAGTCATATTATAAATTTCCCTTTTGATAGTTTGTATAAATCTAGGCAGTAGGATTTTAATTTTAAAATTACCCGAAATCCTTCATAAAGAAAGTTACGTCCAAGTCAACTGTTACACAGACAATAGTTTTTAAATGGTCGATTTAAAAATTGTACGTTTTTTGTCAATCAACATTCCTTCCTCAGTAACGACTTTCTTTTATGTTCAAGATAGTGAAAAGTTAGCAGATCGTCTTAAATCTAACGACTGTCCAAGGGAGGTGACAATGTCTTTGCTTGAATGAATTTTGTCAAAGTGAAATCACAAAAATCTGAAATGCCAATTGAAAACATTAAGTTTTGTAAGCTCAATAAACTTTGATTAAAATTCTTTGAATATTATACTTGTAGTCCTGTACTATAAATATGAAAATAAAAAAAAAACCGAAAACCGACGAACGAATGCATTATTGGATAAAATAAAAAAGAAAAATTTACGTTATAAATAACTTTTTAGACCGATTTTTTGAAACAAAGTTATAAGACAATGTACCTAAAAATATATATATAAAGGGATATGAAGATTGTTTTTTAAGATTACTAACGGTGATTGATGGGAATTTCATGTAAAATTTGATCCATCGAAAAGATGTGATATGTATTTAATATTTTTTTTGGTCAGCCAGTAATGATTTCATATATATATAAATAAATTATAAGAAATAATGTATGAAATAATAGTCAATGTGATGGCGCGATGTCGAACAACTTACAGTAATATTTCATTTGAAAACCTGTATGGGTATATTATAAATATTTTCCCATTCGTTATTTTTGGTAATGAGTGTAACACGATTGCCTCCAATCTCTTAATCGATTATTTATATCTTTACTCTGTTAGCAAATTACTATTGAGAGATTTTTAACATTTCATTTTAAAATTAATTTACTGTTATCTTCTGCTTTCTATTCTTGAACCATTGGTTTTTTGTATCTGCTAACTAATGACTTTTTTTTATAATATAAATAGGCTTGTTTGTAATTTGTATCCGATCAGTTAATAAAGCTCGGGATGAACGAAACAGGTCCTTATCATAAAATATATTGTAAGTGTGTATATAATACTAAAAATGTCTCGTTATTATTTAAAATATATGATAATCATTATCAAAAGTGTTAACTAGCAGAGCGGAATAATTCAGTGGCAAAATAATATTATTTATTATTTATATGACTCGATTAATCTAACCACAATGTCATAATGTGCTGTATTTGACTTTCTTCCATAATATTTCAGGAGAAAATTAGCACTGTCTAATTGAAGGTGAATATCTTTACATGATGTATATGTGAGTGGCTTGTCTAGATATCTTGATTAATAGTGACTTCAGAACTAAATTACTGCGAATGTAGAACGTATACATTTATAGGCTGGGTGTATCTTCCTTTGTCAGATTTTATCTAAAAACAAGTGGTCAGAAGACAATTTCATGCGATAAGCAGAAAGATAATTGTAATATACAAGTACCAATTCAAAACAGTCATGTTCAATTTATCTAAACATAAATTTTAAGCGTGCGTAGTCACCCGATGGGTTGTGGTAACCCGAAGGGTTTAAGAGGCCTTAAGGACGACCTAAAACCTGCTGGATTGATGAGATTAGTGAATTTTGTGGAGATGTGTGGCAGTGTGTAAGCGCTTAAAAGCTCTGGAAAAGAGATGAGTAGTGAAAAATAGTCACGACTTGTCTTTACCCGGAAAAGGATTACGCCGCATATTAATTGAACTCGCATTTCTTCCGGGTCGGGTTCGCAGAATTAAGGGAATCAAACGGGTATTACCGATTAGAAACCACACAACTTTATGGACGTAATCTGTATAACTTAATTTCACATCGCTTACTTACCACTTATACAATTATCTTAAGGGATTCATTTTGAGTAAGATAAAATGAATATTGATTTGCATATTGATGAACGGAAAACTTTTCAAACAATAATTTTAGATAAAATTAAAATGACAACAAACCGCGATATTTTATAAATCATAACATGGAGATGTTTTGGCAATAGATGGCAGATTTGAAAAAAAGGTCAGAAGAAACATAAAAGTCGTACACCTTATCTGTCGGTTAGTTCCAAGAAGAAAGATGCAAGTGCCATTTCCGAAACGCGCTACTAAGGGCACATTGAACATTACGAAGGGAATGTGACCCCTCGAGAGCATCAAGATACTCTTACGGATTGCAATAAAATCTGCAAAGTAATCACATGTACCGACATCTGACGTCATATATGGGTATACCCAACAGAGCACTTTATTTCAACACACAGAGGTCGAAAATCTCTTCAAATGGATTCAAAATAAACTGATGAAATAAATATATCATAGTATATTAATAGAAAATATTAATACAAATGTTTTTACAGCTCCACTCTGAATGTACTACAATTTAACTGCGTTTTAGTGGAGCATTTCTATAGATATAACAATAAAGTTAAAACCTCTATTTTAAGAGTTGGTTGATAAAGGATTGGGTACGGTAATGAAATAATAATTATTAGATATACTCAATTTTTATGCTCGGATATATGGACAGATATTTTTCATCCTAGTCATTCATTCATGCAGTTTTGGCACAAATCTGCACTTTTTCTGTTCATATTAATCAATAATATAGTCGCACATTATTAAGTATTTTAAGATCAAGATCAATCAAAAACGTGAATTTTTAGCGATGTGGGTTAACTACCGAAAAACCCTTAATTTCTGTTATAAAACCATCCATTTAGACTTTAGTATAATACTTATTCAGAAATAGAAACATTTCTCGGTAATAGATATTTTTTTACAAAATCATAAATGAATATAAATATAAAGAATTCTATGGTAGTTATTTCTTAAGCGACACAATTCAATTCAATCAAGAAAAAAAAATATTACTGAAATTAACCATATATATAATGTGTGCGGAGAGAATGCTTTGTATTTTGACAGATTTATTAGAAAACACTACTTTAGTGAGTGATATATATTGAACCTTGGTTCACATATCAACGCTATCAAATGATGCAAATTACACAAATAATTGTGCTAAACATACACGAAAGGCTACAAAATCTTGTACGCATGTAGAACAAATTGCTAGCGATAAAAATTGTCATTTAAAATTTATTGGAAATATTTATTCTCTGTAAAAAGTTTGATTTAGTGCTACGATTTGTGGCATCGCGCTACACATTCTGCATGTCTGTGCGTCGCGGGGGATAGACGCGATGAGACATGGATAAAAATAATGGGGGCCGTCTGAATTGGATTTCAGTCTAGGCCGCCTCCACACAAAGGGTCCATAAAATTTACTGAGAATTCCCCCGGGGCGGATTGTTTCGCGTCATTATTCTTGCCGTCTGCGCATTTTCAAAAGCATCGGCATTTCGAATCCGAATTGTAATTAATTAATCGTGCGAAACGCGGCTCATCGCCAACTACAACTATAATTGTCAACAATTCAATTTGGCACGAAATTTGTCATTGCCAAATATGAAAATTAATCTGACAAAAATTGAACAAGCTGTAAAAAAAGAAATCAATCCAGGCAATTAAAATACAAATATTTTGAGAATGATAATATCAAATGAAGGTGCTGGAAGGAATTTCAATACCAAATTTGAATTGTTGAAATTTTGTACGATTCCATTTTTTGTTAGATACGTGTTATATAATAGAATACCTTAAGATTCTACAACGTAAATCCTGGAATTTTAGTGACAAACATGTAGAATCGGACAAAGTTTCAACAATTCTAATTTAAAGTATGACTTAGTTGAATTTTTAACTTATAAAATTTGAATAGCTATCATTTTTCCGGAATATTCACAAAAATCTGCAGAAAATATCGGTCACACTAGAAATATTTCTTAACAGACATTGACCGTTAAAAATACAAAATCTGTGTGATATATGCAAACCTGTATCGTATTACCGATAATTTGAACCAATTCGTTTACAATAGAACATTGGACAATGTTTGATTTAAAAAAGGTGTATTAAGAATTGAATCGAAAAAGGTTTTTTTTTTAACATAATTATTTCGACACGGCGTCAACCATTTTAAAATATGAGATTAACTATTTTCATCGGAAAAAAAAGTTTTCACTTGCACGCCTGTACTATTATGATATCGTACAATTTACCTCTTATAGTTTTCGAATTCAAGTAAATTAGAAGCGATATCAATTTCATGTCGAGGATACGACTTATTTATACGTGTTGTATGGTTACACAAAGAGGTTTTCAGTTATTATTATTTGAATTTTCTATGTTTTTCATAATCCAGAATGTAATTTAAGTGTTAAAGATCACTTATAGTGGCTTGATATAGGTAAATAATTACACGAAAGAATCCTTGATCACGGTTACGCATACTAATTAGCAAGCTGTCAAGCATGTATTTTGAACAAACGAAGTAGTGCGCTCATCTTGAACTTTTATAAATGGAGAAGTGTCCAATTACTATCCGACCGAAAGGAAATTAAAAATACCGCCTGAAAAATCGGCGTTTACTGCCCAAGGTCTTTCGCAGAAAGAATTTCTCACTTCGAGTGAATACAAAGTATTCGCAAAGGTGTTCGAAGCGAATTTCTGAAGAAAGTGAGAATAAGTATGTATTGCTAGATGTATTTTTTGTGTACTTTGAATTCCGGATTGAGAACAGGCTCTTCATTTTGCTGTGACCGTAGGTTGTAATATTGAAATTTATGCAGGGGAATGATACAGCACGACTTTATACACTAGCAAACTGACTAAATTGATTTAGCGTCAGTATACTTACACACACGGGGTGCCTTTGTGACCTACATGAGTATAACATTATAATTTACTTTGAGTGCTCAGGGGTCACCGTCGTATTTCCTACATCTAAATAAGTATTCATCACAGGCCCCGAAGAGGTCCAATGTATTATTTGAAGAGGTGCGCAAATGTCAAGTGCTGTTTATCACACTTGCGATGAAGCAATAAATTCCTGAGGCGAAAATTCAGGAGTCACATTAGAATTGACCTCATCTGGCTGCTGTGTAATAAGAATAAATACGTCTTAAGTTTCTGTTCTATAATAGAATACTCTTTGGAATGTTGTCTATAAATTGAACTGAATGAATTACGCATAGATTTAATCAAAACATTATATTTTTAGTTTGTATACGGGATACTAATATTTGGAGTCAGAACAGGGGATTTTCTTTACTTAGCAAATAAGATATTTATTGATTGAATAGGCATTTACTTTGTAGAACTCCATTATAACACGGTGAAAAAATAGCAATGGATTTTAGTTCTACAATTTTTTTTATAAAATATAGTTGATAGCTATTTAGGCTCACGCTATCGTCGGAACTATAAGCCGAAATAGCTATCAACTTTATCTTATAAAAAAAATTGTAGAACTAAAATACATTGTTATTTTTTCACCGTGTCATTAGAGATATACTTATTCCCGTTTTGTGATATTGTTTTAATTTAGTAAAAATATTTTTTTAAGCAATATTGTAAAACAGTTCTAGTGTATAAAAATATTAAATGCGCGAATCCTCCTTATTGCTTATAAATCATACTAAGAATAAAAACCCCGTCAGATACACTTTACGCGGTTTTGCTTGAACACGGTTGAAACAATTAAATATTACTTGTTCGAAGAATGTCCAACTGTACGCATTCCAATTTCAAGTTCTATCTATGCCTCATTGATTTGACTTGAAGACTAT
This sequence comes from Himalopsyche japonica, assembly GCA_028555115.1. Lineage (NCBI taxonomy): Eukaryota > Metazoa > Arthropoda > Insecta > Trichoptera > Rhyacophilidae > Himalopsyche > Himalopsyche japonica. Next base: position 3,933,414 of record JAHFWJ010000015.1, read on the forward strand.
GAAATTACTTAAAATATACCTACAAAATAATGCGATGACATGACGGATAATCTCCTATCGGTCCTATTCTCGGTGAATACGATTACCTTAATTTCAACAGACACCGAAAGCGATACCGAAAGCTCTGGTCTAATTTCAATGATGTCAGTGAATAAAATGGAACATGGAATCCACAGCAAACAATATATAGCAATGTATATTTTGAATGGCTCTGAAGTGGTTCACGGTGTGTAATTTCATCCCTAAACTAAGTTATGCGTAGAATGATTCTTATAAAAAAATAACATGGAAGGTATGGTTATATTTTCTTTATACAAGCAGCAGAATATAATAAAATTAATTGAGAAAGTAATAGTGATGATAAAGTTCAGTTTATGACAGTGTTATCGATACTAAATGTTTCTTTAAATGATTTTTTGTGAAGTTTAAAAAAAATGAATTTGTGTTCCTATATAAGACCAATCTCCCATTAAAGGTATTGTGATCCAGTGAAATGAAATTTCCATTTAGGGGAAGTATATCAATTGAAAAAAAATCTAAATAAAGAAAGGTTCCCCGATAACACTTTAACGATTTCATTCAAAAATAATCTAAGAAGTTAATACAAAATTCAATTTTATAAATGTTAGCCGTTGAAAAACAGATGTCCTAACATTAACCTACGACAGATATGTGTAAAAGCTTCTTGTTAGAGAAGCACTCAACGTAAAATACTCGAAGAGAAACGTAAAACACGTACGAAGCTCCATTTCCGGCTAAGTAAGAAAAATCTCAAGTGGGAAACAACAATCACGACATACATTACCGTCACGTCTGAATACAGTGTTTTAAATTAATGTTTACCCACCAGACACTCTCTCCCGGCCGCGTCAAGTGGATGATGATGAGAGGGATGGGGGCGGAGGCGTCTCGACGCCGAGGGCTCAGCGTCTCGTGAATAGAAGGGGAGATTTAGACGCCCGGCGCTGGCACAGTTACAGTTCGAGAGCTGCATGGAAGTTCAGCAGCGGAGTCGTTTTGTCGCGCGGCCGACAGATGGCGATTTGCTGTAGGGACAAATAAAGCACAACAGTTACAGTGGGGGCTTCAAGGTTAACTAGGGGCGGATTCGATCCCGGTGAGTCACATAAAGCGGGACAATTGATGAAATAAATCTCAGCGAATTTCATCATGGAGATTAATATACAGATTAGTTTTAGTACACTACTGAATAATGAATGCAAGGCATTAAAATAGTTGATTGCATTATGCCATGGCGACAACACACCAGTGGAAGATGTGTCAAACCAACTGCAGCGTTAATTGTATTAGCGAAGAATTAAAATCAAAATGATTGCATATCAGTAAATGGTGGACTTTTCCAGTATTGAAAAAATATATTCGACATTAAATCTTTAACATTTTAAATAAACAAGGAATTTCTCCGTACGGCTTTATAGTATACATATTTTGAGTAATGATCAGGATCGAATTCGTTCATCGAGAATATACATCCAATAGTGCAACGGATCAAACATAAACATAAACAAATATAATTTAAATTGTTCCAATTTTGTACGATTCCACATGTTTCATCACAAACGACCCGGGTTTCGCTCTTCGGCATCTTCAGGTATTCCACCACACGGATGCAACAGAACTGACGAGTCTGTCTGAAGTGAACTGATGAGTCAGTTCTATTGCATCCGTGTGATGGAATACTTTAAGATGGCGAAGGGCGAAACCCGGGTCGTTTGTGACAAAACATGTGGAATCGTACAAAATTGCAACAATTCAAATTTGATATTGAAATTCCGTCAAGCATCTTCAGCCGATATCATAAATTATAAACAAATCTATCAAACATATATATGAATAAGTGTAAAAAAAATGTGTAAGCAAAGCCTTCTTCCTAAGTTCCTACAACTTGTGTAAAATAATTCATTCAAAGCACATGAAAACAATTAACGGATAATAATAATAAATATAAATTTACATTTCACTTTATAACAAATAATTACCACCTGTTTTCTAACCGGTAACATTACATAGTTTCTTAGAGTAAATAACAATTTTTGTAGCATATTTAAAATTGTTCATCATCATTAACTGATTTAGGTTATTATTCTACCAATTGAAAAATTTTGCGATGAACGAAGTAATATTACAAAAGTGTTAAATTAGTTGTTAAAATCTTTGTTTTATTTATCAAAATATAATACCTTCCTAAAAGAAGCAACACTTCGAAAAGTGACTGACAACAATGTTTGATATTGTCATAATATGGCATTGTGGCACATCAATAAATTATTAAATACCTACATAATTAAGTTAATCCGTACGTGAAACCTACAAAACAAGATTGAGTGTCATTTTTGTCTTTTCTGAATTTCTATAAAAAATAATAAATAATTGAGTACAAACAATTTATAGAAATTAAGACATATTATTTGGTAGAACGAATAAAGTAAATACATATTGTATTAAAATAAAGCTAGAATATTCATCGGTAGAGCAAGTTAAACAGATTCAGAAAAAATGTATAGTTGACTACCGAATTTTTACTAAATGGAACGCGCACATGAAACGCTTCAAGGTTAAAATAGGGGACAAACTCTGCAGGGGATACATTTTGTCTGAATAGAATATATGTACCTACAAATAAATAAAATATTTAGAATAGGGGAGATTTTATTTACACATATTTTGGACCATTTTTCCAACATCACTGATCATTACTGACCATAACTGCCTAATATAATTAGCCATTTTTTTTTTTTTATCGTAAAATACTAAATACATGTACGATAGTAAAAGGCCAATAAGGTAATATGGATTTTTACTGATATTTCGATAAATTTGAGATTATTGTACCTGTTATTAAAAGTTATAGACAAAAATGAAGAAGTATAATTGTAAAGTATGATTGATTAATGACATGTTTATATAAGATTTCGTGATCTTAAAAATGATACAAACATTTTGTCACTATGATAGATATTTTACTTTCTGGTACATTCTCGGAGTAAACACATAAAATTTTATACCCAGACAAATCAACGGGTTATAAACAAGTTGAATATAAAAATTTTAACACTCAACGCGTTGATCATTAAAGGCAATATCTTTCTGAAGTAGATACTTTCAAGAAAGCAATTAACATGTTTGTTTGCGTAGATTTTGTAGTATTAACTATTACTTTGGCTGTAACTATTTGATTAAACATCAAATAGAAATCGTAAGTACATATCAAACGATATATGAAACGCTACAAATTTCATGTTGTCACATAATTTATTGCCAAAAGCAAATATTCAAATAATCAGTTACAAATTAATATGCACGAAATCATGCTAAGTTTAACGTTTAGCAGGTTTCCACAAATGCGAAGTATGTTTCTATATTATTTTACACGTGAGATGAAAAGCTTTCGGGTCCTTGAATTAATTGTGTTGTCGTTTACATCCTCACAAAGTCAATGACATTATAGAATACACTCTGAATGAATTAAAAATAACAGAGCAGGAAATGGTTTCAACAATTCACTATTCGCTCAAATGTAGGTAAATATGTCATATCTTGATATATGCGTGGAATCCATCATTCTAAATTCATAACATCAAAATATGTCACATTTCAACGCTTGAAATATAACAACGGAAAAATAAGAGATCCGGGAAACAAAAACAATAAATAAAACGTTTTTTTCCGACACAATACCAGGTGATAAACGTTCAGTCGATACGACTAGTCCAGAATTCTGAAGTGATGCAAAGATATCACATTTAACGGTCATCTGTAATGCTTAATTTTAATTAAGATATAAACTATGATTACAATACCACGTTCCTGCATGAAGTAAAAGTCCGATATTTCTTCGAATTGTAAATAGTATGCAATGGCTTTGTATGGTCAGAATCATTCATACATATAATCCACAACGACAAGTATTTGCTGCGGTAAAATCAAGACCATTCAAGAAAAGATTACAAATAGAGGAAACCCGGTTACTCTCCCAGGGGATCACAAAAGGTCAGGGATTTGAAATAATCTTCATAAAGGCTTTCAGCTGGTGACAAACACATATAAGAGATTTAATCGATAACATAAAGAATATTAAAAATAATTTTTATTTGTTTTGATAAGATTTGAGTGGTACATTTAACACTTTAGTGTGCTACTAATACTTAAACTCTCTTAGCAAAATATGTGTTTCAATAATAACAAATAATTCTGAATATTTCCATATTACGATACTGATAAGTCTGTATGAATGTTGTTTTAGATTCAGCAATTGGTATAATATAAAAACAATTGAAATACAATACAAATTAAGTGTAATTGGTTATTTTTATGGGCTCAATTTTATTTTGTCAATAAATTAGTTTACATTTTGTTATAAGACAATATGAATCTATATTACTAAAACTTTTAAAAGCTTTGATTGTGTAAAAATAAAAAACGTGACATTCAGTTCAAAAATGAGAATTTTTTATATGACGCGTTTTCTTTACTCTGTGTCTCAATATAGGTTGTATGTGTAAATGTGTATATGGTGAAAACATTGACATGTGTATTAAATTTGTATAGCACCGCTTTACTACGATTTAGAATTCCTTGGAAAATAGCACTGCATTATTTCCAGTGGCGTACATATCGGATGTAAAATGAACCTTCGCGCGGCAGACCCGAAATTTTCTCCATTCAATAACAATAATTCAGCGAGTAGGTGGATACCGGATACGTATCGAAGTAAGCATTTGGAAAGCCGCAACCGCTCGGCTCTATTGTCCTGTTAGGTCAACAAGAAGAAAAGCTCCGTCTTTGGCGTGCGTGAATTATAGAACACGTGACAATGGAGTTGGCTGAGTGTACTTTGTCACAGTAGCGGGCAGTACCAGCTTAGATTTTTCTACGGATTAAATATCACGAGCGTGATGTGAACAAAAAAGTTGATATACCTGAAAAATATCTTAATTTTATTGATTGAATTGGCATTCACTTAGTAGTACTCCATTATAACACGGTGAAAAAATAGCAATGTATTTTAGTTCTACAAAATTATTTTTAACAAATATAGTTGATAGCTATTTCGGCTCACGCCATCGTCAGAACTATAGTTCTATATTGCTATTTTTTCACCGTGTTATAATGGAGTTCTACCAAGTGAATGCCAATTCAATCAATTCATTCTAATGTTTACAAATAGTTCTTTAAACCAAATGTGAAACAACAACGTTAAACACAGGATTCAGGATAACCGCTTCTTTAAATCAATCAATTACCTAGGTAGCATTAATGAAAAAATTCTTCGGGAAATTAAACTCAGTAAACGTAGCTTTCAAGTTCAACCACAATTTAGGCAGACATCTTAGAAATAGTAAAGATAAAATTAATAAACTTGACAGAAGCGGTATTTCTAAAATGTCCTGTGGCTCATGTTTGTCCGTTTATATCGGACAGACAGGTAGAAGTATATTCACTCGAGCTAAGGAACATGTAAGATCATTTAACAGTAAAAAAACAGATTCACGATTCGCTAATCACGCTATAAAGGAGTCACATAATATAAATTCAAACTGAGCGCCTAAGTGTTTGCATCTTTGTAGTAAGGGTCGCAGGATGACGGCTTTGGAACAGCTGGAAATCAATAGATATCAACTATCACAAAGCATTTTTAACGAACAAACTAATATATGTCGGTCACCATTGTTGAATCCTCTGACTGGTGTCTCTTTGTTTCTGTAATGGACCATTTCAGTGCCATATGTAAACTTATTGATATAGCCGCCTTTTTAGTTTCATTTACAATTAGTTTTATTGCGAACAGGAAACAAGCTGTGTCGTTAAAACAGGAGAGAAGATGTATTGTGTACCTTTCATTACCTATATATAGATAAGCAAATGTTGGTTTAAGCATAGTGCTGACGATGGCATGAGCCGAAATAGCTATCAACTATATTTTTAAAAAATAAATTTTGTAGAACTAAATTACATTGCTATTTTTTTCACCGTGTTAACAATGTTCAATATTATGAAATCTTGGCGAATTCGGTAATGGGAAATCTTCTCGAGGTTAAATTATTTATTATTTTTACCATATATTTTAATTGTTCTTCATATTCATGTTCAGTAAGTTTCATCACACTTCGAACATATTTTTTAGCATGTAAAGCATGTGGCATACGAAAATTACCTCTTACTCAGTTACTAATATTCTATTCTACGAATATAGAACGGATAGAAGGGATATATCTTATCATAATTTATATATCTACCCGATATATTTTTTTTTGTAATTAATACGAATATATTTACCGAATCAAAAATTAATTTTAATAGCTTCGCATGTCTACAGAGCTTTAAAAAGATGAACAGTTTATATGTATATTTTCTTAACATCTCCTTGGTAGAACTGCGGTTCAATATTATAAACAACAAGAATAACCAATGCGTCACCATGTTAATATTTCGTATAATGATCAGTATAAAATTACTTACATTAATAAAGAACAGCTTTTTTTTATCAATATATTCAATATATTTCTACTAAAAATTTACAGTTAGTAATTTGAAGATGACTGGTAAATCGTATGATGAAAAAGTATGAAATTTGAATTGTTGCAACTTTGTACGATTCCACACATTTTTGTCACTAACGACCCGGGATCGCCTTCCGTCATCTTCGGGCATTCTATCACATGGATGCAACAGAACTGATGTAAAATAAACAGTTAGTATCGTATATATACTAAAGTTATTAATTACAGGAAAACAAAAAGTATGTTCGTATCTTCAAAAATAATCGACTATAAATTCTATTTATTTCAATTCATTCGCGTACATTGGATAACACCATTTTTGATATAATGATAGCCGTGATATTTAGCTCTAGACACTTATTTCCATCGGCAATGCAAAATAACAAAAGTAATAAAGCGTAATGTTTCCCTATATAAAATTTTATATAACATTCAAACTTCCAGTTGAATTAATTTGGAATGTAAACTAGTACAAAAGGGTTTAAAGCGTTTTCAATTTTATCCCATAAATACGTGACAAGCGGCACTGATGGGTCCAGTTTAACCAAAAACCAATAACTGCCGCAGTCAGTAACTACGCCAGTGTGACATCGTAGACTCGGGGCGTAGAGTACGACCCGCTAAACAAGGCAAGTTGTAACCGTACGTCTACATGGAGTTCTGTCGCACGTATGGCCGTATCATGTTCTGTGGAAGTACGTGGTGTAGCAACATAGACAAAAGCCTACGGATTACAGGTAAGTACATTGAATTTCCGCAGATATTCCCTCAAACGACAAAATATACATATAAATCGTTGCATTGAATTGACGGTGAATACGCATGAAACTTAGACACATTAAACTTTAAGACAAAACTGTAATACTTATTAACCTAATTGGTGATCAGTGTCAAAAAAATCTTTTTCAAATATGACATGCGTATTCTTTGATAATGCAATATCAACGAATTTTCTTTTATAAGCAAGCAATACAACGATAACACGGTGATAAAAATAGCAATGTATTTTAGTTCTACAAAATTATTTTTGTAGAACTAAAATAAGTGTTAAGATATAGTTGATAGCTATTTTGGCTCACGCCATCGTCAGAACTATGCTTAAACTAACATTTGCCTATCTATATATAGCTGTGTAGAAAAGGTACACAATACATCACACCTCCTGTTTTAACGGCTTACTTTGTTTCTTTCTAGCAATAAAACTAAATTTTTGAACAATTGTAAATGAAACTAAAAAATTCGGCTACGAAAATATATGACAGTTTAATTATGGCGCGGAAATGGTCTATTACGGAAGCAAATCAGACCCCTTCACCCCCCCCCCCCGTAGAGCGGTTTAATCAGTGGACTAAATGGTATATTAGTTTGTTCGTTAAGAATCCTTTGTGATAGTTGATGTCTATTGATTTACCATGTTATAATGGAGTTCTACCAAGTGAATGCCAATTCAATCAATAAATACAACGATTGTGAAGTTTTCCATTATATAAAGTTTTCAATTTCAAGCGCACAACGCCCATAAAGAATTTGTAGACATCGTAATGTCAGTTTCAAGTGATACTTTGACAATACACGTTAAAAATAAAAATGGAAGAATCTAGATAAATCATCACTAGAAACGATCTAACGCAATTCAGTTCACAACAAAAAATGGTTAGCAATAAAAAGAATAGAAGAAAGAAGATCAACAGAGTATTAATAATTGTTATACATAAGAATACAGCTCTGATTCAGATTTTTAAAAAAATATAGAATTTCAATTATAGGAAAGTATACCCATGGGATTTATAAGTGTTACCAATAAATATTTTATCTTCGAAGAAATTTCCATCCGTTATTACAAAAATATTGATATTTTCGGTTAAATAATTAGACAATCAAAATGTAAAAAAATATTCAAATATAAAGGAGGTAAAAAAGATTATAAGTATTATTATATTGTAATTTAGCTTATACCAAGAATCGATTCGCGTTTACGAATATATTTAATATAATTTAAAAAATATATTTTTCTTAGTTGGTGGAGCACTCAGAAAAAAAACCCTGTGATTTTTTGTCTTTATCACACGCACGTGATCCTATCGCCGAAAAATCTCAACATGTGGTCTGGTAACTTGGAGCTGAATCAATTTTATCTGGATTTATTTGGACATATTGGGGTAGTAGTACGAAATGAAAAGGTGATATTTATGACACAGCTGTGGAAATTTATTGTTATTTACAAGGCAACTTAAATTTTTTTGTCAATATTTTTTACAAGCATTTATCATCATGTATGTCAATATGGTGAAATTCTTAAAATATACGAGAAATTTGTTATGAAGAGAAAATAATATTTTTAATGTAGAAAATTTGCAAAAAGTTCTTTTAGTTATCACCATACATTATTATATTACATTTTATTAAGTTAAATACGGGTTTGGCATATAAATGTTTTTATTTTATGATTGTTAAATATGAAAGTGTTGTGTGGGTTAAGAAAGAAAGAAACAATTATTACACATGTATGTCAGATTTATAGCATTTTAAGAATTAACGGATGCGAGTCAGAGGCTATTCTATATAACAGGTAACGATAGAAGGATACAACTACTTCTCATTAGAGATCTCAATAATTTCATTTATTAACTTACATAAAAAATAAATCGAGATGAATATAGTATGCAAATTTGTGAAATTTCAAAATTAATCAAAAAAAATATGCTTTTTACACATGGTGTGTTACCAAATGTGACACAAAAACATCTTTAGACCAACAATATCGCAAGGTTATTTATATCTAAGGTTACCATAATTCTTATGATACTTGTCACACTTCTTGAGCCGCTTGTTTTGTGTACATGGTAATTATTAGCATTCAATTCATGTTAATATCCTTGGGGTTATTTGCATGTTATTAGTTGATAATGCTCGCAAAATGCGAAAGCTTCTGTGAATATGAATAATTTACATAAAAGAATGTAGTTTTATGAAATCAGTATATAAATTCAAAAATACTTAACATGCTGTTTTTATCAACAGGCGTAATCTTTATGACAACTACATACACATCAAAAACTTAATTGATAATCACCAGGTAAAACCTGAAAAAAACTGGCTGACATTTGATGACGTGGTAATTTTGTTATATCAATGTTTTTTTTAAATATAAATAAAATAATTGTTGCTTGCGGCTTTGTATTATCGTTTCTATTATATCGGTGTTACAATGTATATCCCAAGTTACCATAATTATAAACAAAGGCGTGCAAACAAAACATACATTCAGGATCGGAATAATATGCTTATTGTTTATACCATTATGTATACAATTGTGTGGTTTAAGGCAATGGAATTTTCAAAACATGATATATAATAGAAATATTATATTGACTATCCCATTATCACATTTTGAGTCGTCGACTTTCGTTACAAATATGATTGTGGCAATTCTAGTTCAAACAAAAAAACATGAGAAATTCGGGCCTTTTACGCGCATTTAACATAATTTATGTTCCTACTTTCCTCTCGTAAGTAAAAACGGAAATAAATGAAAATTTATTATTTTGTTGACATATTATACAAGCCTTCGGGTACGTGGCGTAAAAACTACATTTTATTACAAAAAGTTGGTATTAAAACTTCTCGCAAGTACTGCGTGCTCGTGGTTACTAATAAATGGAAAACGGACGTAAACAAATAAAAGTACCTAATAAATATATATCATAATGTTCTTATGAACTGAAAAAATAAATATTTTTGATACTTGATATTTGAAACAGTCAATAGATATGTTTGAGTCAGATTTTCTTATCTGATCTATTTTGTATTATTCATATGGTACACCACATCGTTACAACGTTTTAATAACTTCATATAAATGTCAATACAAATGTTAAGTCAATTCACGAATCTTAAAAAAACATTCCATTAGTGGATTACCTTGATAGATTGCAACGAAATCAAATAACCGTTTTAATCGTAAACCAAAAAGTATATAAAACAATTTATCCGGAATCATGTATCAATATTTTAATAAAACTTAATCTTTTAAATCAAATGCACAAAGATAACATAATTTATATGCAGGATTTCACATGGATTTCGTTATCTTCGACACTTTTAATATCTCTCAGTATTTGAATATCTTTATAAAATTGTAGTAAATTATATATTTAAATCACTACGTATCTGCTGGAGAACTAACTTCGGAACATGCAGAAAGTTTGAACCGGATATGTATTGTAGTAAACTGAAGTTAGCGATGTAAGTAGCAAGGGATATAAGTTGTGAATACAGTAAATAGTACATTAGCAAACGTACACGCGTAAAAAAACAAAATGCTAAAATTTCGACGACGATACGACACGGAAATGTATGGAAGCTTACCTGGGTAGAGAATCCAAACAATTGCCGTACCCCGCCAAGTTTCTCGCTTCTTATATTCTATTGTCCGCATTCACACGCGAAGTTTTTCTAACAAACTCACGATAAAGGAGCAAAAAATAAAAAACTAGATCCGCACAGTTATCTGCAGATCATGCAAAATTGGCGTGCGAACAAAAAATATACCAATACATTATTTGTTTATTTTATAATACACATTTATATTTATTACTTCCATCCACTGTTTATATAGTCACTGCAAGCATTTTTATTCAAATAATTGTGGTCTTCAATCATTTTTCGCAAGCAATTCGAATGTAGGCTTTCGAATTGCAAATAAATAATTGTTTGCTGGTGCATAATTTCAGAACACAATTCAAACCTAAGCTGACAAGAATTTACACCGTTGTGTACACGGTTAATTTATGTTATAACAACTTATATTTCAAACGTAATCTAATATTGAGCATTATTGAATCGATTTGTTTATGTTAAAGAAACAATGAACGGTCACGCATTAAAAACTGTTTCGCGAAAGTTTATAACATATCTGTACGTAATTTTTTTTGCAACGTTTGCTAGAAAAAGATTAAGTTAATTATAAATACTATAACTAAATTAAACGAAATAAAATTGAGTAACCTTACAAGTATTTCTGTCGATCTCTCCTTTGGGTACTAAAAAGCGAATATAAAACCACATTACCGCATTTGTGGGGTGGGGGGAGGGTATCGTGATGTCAAAATCATGTGAGTATAAACAATTTTTAAAATTTTGAAAAACCATGTAGCAAATATTCTCCAAACATTTATATGAAACTTCTGGCACTTACATCAGTTCAAATAATTAGTCATATTTTTGATTAATTCAATAAGTCATCATTAATCTCAAATAATAACCGAATATAATGTTTAACGTAAGTTAAAAATTTTCCAACTAAGTGACGTCTTTAATGTATCTAGAAATATACGTAATATTAAATGATACATTGAAAAAAAATGCAAAATTATGTACACCACTGCTTCGCATGCGTCTCCACAATTAAGCGACATCCTCACGAATATTTATGAACTTTACCTCTCATCTGAAACACGAAACGCAAAATGGGGAAAACCCATGGCCAGTTTGTTAGGCCTGCCAAGTTCTAGCAACAATCGGGAAAATGTATGAGCATTCAATTGGAAGTTTTTCATTCCTCAAAAGAACAAACGACTGATGTGAAAAGCTACTCAACAAACAGCGAAAGTTTTTCCAATCGCCAAGGTGTCGTATTATGCTTGGGGTGACTGTGAACGGATTTCATTGGTCGTAATCTTTTATATTTCACTTACACCTATTTTGAAAAAATATTTGAAAATAAAGAAATATTTTGAAGGAATGCTTTATATGGAATGAAAAAAGTTATTATTGGTCAACAATAATTTAACCCAAAATTTACGAATATATCAAATTTTTAAAATAAAATTTACGCTCAATACGCATAAATACTTTCAGATCGTAAACACAATCATTTATTTGAATATCATCGATTAAAGGGTTTCCAGTAATAAATGATTTCTCAGTCTATTAAAAAAAATCATGCCAGAACGAAAGTGATTTCAATACTCACTTCTCAAAAGATTTTCTTTCATTTTTAATTTTCTATTGATATAAAGATTTAAAAAATGGGACTTAACACTTGATTTTTTAACAACCACATCAGTAGAATATTTAAAAGTAAACAATAAATAAAACTTTAATTGATGTTTAATTGATTTTTTTACTCCACGAGCTGTGTTACTAAGTGTGACACGTGTTTCGCCTATTTGAGAAATATATTCAGACCTACCGTTTAGCAAGGTAATTTATTACGTAAGAAAGTAATGAATATTAAATTCCTGTCAAAAATGCACTTCTATGAAATCGCCGCAGAATCCATCGAAAATTTTAAATTATCCAAAGGCTGTAGAAGTGAAATATTAATACTGATTTCTTGCTGTTAGTCCTTATAAAAATATTCATTGTTAGAAACTTTGCGGAAGATCGAAATTTCGAATGTGGTAAATTAAAAGCCTACGTGCAAGATTGTATTATGATAAGTTATATAATTAGCAAAGATAAACATTGTATTAAATATACAGAATACAATGCTTATATTAAGATGCTAGAGAACCAATCAATTATTCGACAAAATTAATAACCCGCTCGACCGTAGCCCTCACCAAAGTTTAACTTTTAAACAAGAATCAAAGTTAATAATGCAGGTTGAATCTTGTGCTAGTATTCAACTTGTGAAGTGTTTATCAATTGGCATTGTTGTTATTATTTAAGTTTGTCCCAAGCTAGCCCAGAGTTATCGAAAACTAGTAATAGAGAACTTTAGAATTTACACAGCGACGCATTTCCATTGTCAAATGTCACCCTTTCATTTCAGGTTTCAAAACATTATTGCACACTATACCACCTTGTACACGATTCAGGTAAACATACATTCCCAATACACGAAATGGGCTGTAACAGACATACACACAGCGGCCGTTCTATAATATATGACATATTTTTTTTCTTTTCTTAATAATTAAAAAGAAATTAAAAAATATAGCGTTATATAAAAACAAATACTACATACATATTACTGCTACGAAAAGATTCTCGAAAACTTTATTTATAATTTCATAATATTGAGTTGGAACAGAGATCAACACAGAATGTAACCGAATAGCAAGATAAGTTCAAAGTTATGAAAACGACATTTTGCTCCCAATGTGGAAGCATTTACTTATACAATGTGTCACATTTTTTTAAACGAGAACTATTTATTAAAAATGGACAGAAAACTGGGATAAGAATTAGATTAGTAGTTTGATAATTATTCGCATTACGTCCTATTTTTAATATGGAATAAGTGGGAAAAATTGTCTTCGGAGAGAAAGCCATAAATCAAATGAAGAAAACTTTTTAAAAAATCCATCTGACCATTCTGGCTTTTATAGCTGTGACATACGTAACTGAAGCCAATAAAGTTTTCTATGCAATTTTATTACAAAAGGCTTTTTGGAAATACAGCAGACATTTGAAATTTCCCAAATGATTTAAAATCATATCAAAGTAGAACCAATATTATTATTTAGTTAGATCATAAGTATGAATGGCAAATTCCCCTCAAGAGCTTTTTTAAATTTAGAATACGTAAATGATGGCTTAGTTCATGAAAATATCATATTCACTAGCGGGTACCAGTGTAAAGCTATCTCATCAAGTTAAAAGCCAATGTATGTATTGTTGTACGCGATTGTAAATCTCGTGTATACCAAACATATTCAATATTGCAACACGCGCAACTGAAACTCATATCGGTCCGCAGAGGAGCTAAGTATATTATGTGGAACAATTGTAATACATTAAAGGTAACTAATATTACTCAGTAGTACACGTCAATACTGATAAATCAATCGAACAACAGACCTTCCAATTTCAAATCGTATCTTTATTTATTAAAACGGAAATAGCATCGCATATCCAATGTTATTTGAAATAAATGGAGATGTATGTTTGAGATACAATGCAAACAATTAACGACCGTCAAGTTAAGGAAAGGTTGCAGTAATTGGCAAAAGTGAAATTAATAATTGAACGATTTGTCGAATGTCGCACGAGGAATGTTGGCTTGCTTAGCTGCCTGCAATTGCCACAAAACAAATCAAAAAAAAAAATAGGTTATGTTTTTCTTACCGAAATTCGACAGTGGCGGCCGTATGTGTTTTTATTTATTGAAGTGCTTTTGGATATACATTGTTTTTTGTTTTTCTATCTCGTGCGTACACAAATAAATCAGAAGGTTTTCCAACACATGAGCAGGCCATATACAGTTGTCCATGTGAGAAGCATGGATTTTCTAAATTTAGTCCACACACTTGTAACGACTGTTGCCTTATTGATGGTCATTGCAAAGGCGACTCGCACTGGAAACTACAGACGTTTAAATTCAAATGGCATATCTGTCGGAATCATTGGGATGCGTGGCAACATCTTCTCCTTTGAATGTTCCGTTTAAAATTGTAGCTTCAATAATATTGTTCATCATTTTTCTTACTGAAAGCCTGGTATCGTTGCAAAGTCGTGAGGAATTTATGTTTCGGAGAAGAATGATAGGGACGCCAATTTTCAATGCTAAAACATGCGGCGGCATGCCTGACAAATCAAGTGAATTCAAGAATTCTGTTGGATATTTGACGGCTTCGTCTTGATCCGTTATAATATCGATGGACTTATACGTTATCGCTTCTCCTGGTATTTCATTTAGTATGCTGAAATTGATTGCATTGATATCTTTGTTTTTGGCTGCTAATATAGCATGTGCACTGAGCCATTGATGACTTTTATGATTGTGTGCAATATTTGGAAAAACTTTGTGAATCAATTCGTCTATGGTTGCGGTTATTTTACAGAAATTCGCTGGCAATGTGATACATTGTGTGGATTCCTCTATTGTCATTTTCCCATTTCCCATATCCAACAATTGTTTTACGAAACGTTCAATGGATGCATCATGTTGTAGTTGTACACGCATATTGGTCTTCAAAGTGAATCTATGTACGTATCGCCATAAAACGGATGATTTGAGACATGCATTAAGTTCATCGGCCATTGTTGAACGTGATATAACAGGTAGAGTTTGTCGAAAATCACCAGACAATAAAATGAGTGCGCCACCGAAAGGTTGCTCATTTCCTCTCAAATCTTTTAGTGTGCAATGAAGTGCTTCCGATGATTTTTTGTATGCCATAGTACATTCATCGCATTCAATGATTTTACATGATGTGAGTAGTTTGCCCGTTTATGAATTTTTGTTGATATTGCATGTTGGTGTCTCAATTGTTTGCATATTCAATGGCAGTTTCAGTGATGAATGCGCTGTTCGGCCACCATCCAAAAGAGTTGCTGCAATTCCAGATGATGCGATTGCTGGTGCAATGTTTTTTCGTGATCGTGGCTGCCAAAACGAGTGAAATGAGGAAGGTTTTACCTGTGCCTCCGGGTGCATCTATGAAATAAAATCTACCACTTTGACTTGTAATTGCATCCATAATTGTGTCATACACTATACGTTGATCTGGAACCAATTTCGAAAGATTCGTTTGAACAAATTTACCCAATTCATCCACATCAAAGCGTGTTTCTCGTTGGAAATCACGATCACGTCAGTCGTTTTCAGATGGATTCAGCGCAGCCATTCCCAATTGTACCGATGATTTGTTAGCGTTTGCTAAACACATGTCCTCAATCAATACCAATGCCTCATTATACACGTTTGGTGTGAATTGAACGTATGGATTTTGAATTGTTTCACGCAAACTATGTAAAATATCTTCACTCATGTAGCCTTTGTATTTTTTGAAATTTTGAAAGCAAATTGTTAATATTACTGCAAATAACGCATGTATTTTTTGTGGGTCAGCAGTATTCGATGAATCAGCGAGTGAAGTGTCCCAATGTGCATCGTTTTCTAGAAGATTTAATTCGAGGCATTCAAGCTTCACGATAAATGAAATATATTCGAGCGATTACTGTTCTCAATTCTTGGAAGGATGTCGGTCCACGTATTTTGATTATCAGTAATCGCAAGTAAACGCATTCTACATTATTTGGTCGAACAGTGTACAGACGGCCTAATGCGTCGGTTGAATATACATTGTAATGTCCTTCAAATGCTTTACCTTGTTTGCGACGTTGAATTTTTTTCTGATGCATTCCATCTGTAGAATGTTGGCACTTCAGAGTAAGGTAGCGTCTTTGCAAACATATCATTCCTATACAATAAGAAAAATGCAGTTAACGTTGTTGGCTGTGGTGACAATGCTCTTACACGTGCATTTTCTGTTGTGAAGTACACTCGCTGTCCATTTTCAAGGTGAACTGCCAAATGAGTAACTGGTGGATGCCGTTCATGAATTGGGAATGATAAAATGCGCCATATTGCTTCATTGCTACTAATGTAGCGTCCCAGTTGATATTGGTTGATTTCATCGAGAGATGCAGTTGAATTTCCCACTCCAAAAACTGTCATATCGCTTCCTTTGTTGACATATTTACAAATGTATTTGATGGATTTCACGAAATTACAATACTCAACGTTGATGTGTGCTTTGTACGTTTTCGAAAGAAGCTGTGAATACGGTACAATCCAACGATTATCAACTTCAACCTCATTGTTTCACCCTTTTCTTTCGTGCTTGAGTTGTACTCTGACCTATTCCTTTTCGTTTGGGTGGCATAATTGATTTCACACGTTACGTTTTGAAATTCACTTTTGAAAAAAATTAAATTGATATATTGAATAAATTCTTTCTATATCACACACAATTTATACGTAATATTTATTTCAATTCGTTCTGGCATGCGACATAAAACCAAAAGAAAAAAAGTCGGTAAAAAATATAACATTGAAATACTTTTTTCGAAAATCAAACTTTGTTTCAAAATATTCAGTACCTTACGTAAGTACCTACAGGTGAGTGAATGTGACAGATTTGCGTCGTTCTTGTTTTCGCCGTTGCTATGGATACAAATGGCCATTCTGTATTACAATAGTATGTATTGATGAAAACATGTTTTTCGTAAATATTCAATTAATTTTTGTAATAAAATCAAATTCTGAGTATCCTATCTTTTGCCCGGTAGTCTAAGCAATGATTCGACAAAGTTTTATCGCAATTGGATTAATGGTGTAAGAGTTTATAAAGGACAGACAGACAGACAGACATTCAATTTTATATATATAGATATATAGAATCTCAGTCGACACCTAAATACTGATGATTAGTTAAGTTAGGTCGACCATGAGTGAACATTCTCTCATCGAAAATATTTTATACATCTAAAAAAGGTTTAATTCTAAAATTTTAAAATTTTCTTTTGTCAAGAATTGATTATCGGAGACATCAAAATGATTAGTATCATTTTTTTATCCATGTAAGCAACTCATGTGAAACGTTTAGCTTACTGATAGAGTTGTATGAAGTTATACAAGTTTTTTCTCGAAAATTGTTTGTTTCTCAAGTGCTCAACTTCCTGTGTGTTAGTGATTGACTAATGGCTTTCGCTAAATTTGGATTTTAACCATTAAATTCGGACTAAAATATGATAGTCAGTCATTCATCTGTCTTATTCTAAAAAAAGTAGACAAAAACTGGATTACTTATATTGACGTTGAAAAAAAAATCATGACGACAAATTCTGAAAATATTTTATTCTCTACAATAGTAAATATGTTTTAGGGACAGAATAACTTGAAATTGTCGCTTTTACGTGAAAATTTTCGTCTTCTAATATTTAACCAGATTTGACATACACATGGTGAATGTTTTCAAAAAAATAGAGTTGTACATTCATCCCCTGATTTACGTGGTTGATACGTTTTTCAAAGACCAGAATAAATAGAAACCGGGTAAAAAGGCAAGGAAATCATAAAAAAATCAAAAGACACGTACCATTGAAAAAATAACTGTGGAAATTGACACATTGATTTTAAGTCAAATTAGGAAGAATGGTTCAGAAAAATATGTGTAAGAAAAGATCCACAGTTTTTTATGACAAAGATATATATTAAAAAATTTATTTTCGAAGTTAAGGTAGGTAAGAAAGATTAATTTCGACTTTATTCAAAAACTAAAACATTTTTTTGGCCGCGTTAAGGAGAAACGCGCAAAAAAGCTCTGCGTATTCTAGCTATACCAAAAAAATATAAGACATGGCGCTTAAAGAGAACTCTAAACAACAATACAATGCCTATTCCATCAACTAAGAATATGCTGAACAGGATTCTCATAAATGTCAGCAAATTTCAAGGGGACATATAAATTATTGTCGGACTGTGAAGAAGAAATTTCCGGACTGGTCATTATTTAATGGCGAAATATGTCTTTTTCGTCGCCCGGAGTCGAAGATTTATTGCCACAAAATCGTCCAGCGGGACGGTGGAAAAACGGCAACGCTAGATGTATGAGAAGCGCCACAAAGAATGAGCAATTTATAAAGCTCACTATTTATTAGAGTTTCATAAGTTTTTTTGCTTCAAGAAAAACAAAAAAAAAGAGTTGTTTGCATACAAGTGATCTTATCTTGTATTTTAAATAATAAAAACACATTTTTTTAGTACTTATTTCCACAATATATTTTTTGATCAGGACCGGTTTCGCTCATCGCGAGCATTATCAACTGATCAAGCTGCAGTTAGCAACAGCACAGTTGCACGGTTCAAGCACAGTTGAAAAATGCTTTGTTGCTCGTAAATCTTTTCAAAATGCAAACTTTTAATGAAGACATTCGTAACAGAATATAATAAAAATAGAAACTGTTGAGATTATAAATAGACACGTAACACAATCATAATACGTAAGATTATTATTCAATAATTACACATTTATTTAGTTTCGTGTGATAACTCTGTCTTGCAGACTACGTTTACTGGGCAACTAAAAATTTTAAAAACAAAATATATGCATTTGTTTGATTTTTTTTAACAACTACTAGAGAAAATGAATTTCCAAAGATACTACTCATTCCTTAAAATGACAATGACAATATCACCACAATCATACCGCAGTTCAACTAACCTTTTCATATAGGATGTATTTATCCTTCAAGCTAAAAGGAAGGGTACATCGTGAATAGGCCAAAACAAAAAATATCTAAAATCAACATTGTTTAAAATAAATATTTAAGACTCGTTGCATATATATCACTGGTATTTACTCAATATTTATATAATTAATTCAAATAAGCAAAGCACCTAAAAATAAAGAAAATTTTAAAACATTAACAACATAACACGTATTTTATAATGCAAGATGACGTAACAAAATATTTCTCTGTACAATGATTACTTTTTAAAAAATATTTCGTACATCAAATAAAATATGTTCCTATATAAACTAAAATAACACAAATCTGATATACCTTATTCATGATAAATTTCGTGCTCCGGTGTTCCTGACAAAAACATATTGAGGAAATACAGAAAAATAAAATAACGATAGTTCGTTAGTGGCTAGTGCCAACAGTACTAACTTTTCAATTCAGCATCCGTGAGAATAGAAACTAAGACTTTTGATTCGCGATATTACGTACACACACATCTTGGTTTATTTTATAGTAATGGCAGTAACAGGATTTGTCTTCTAGTAATCGTAATATACTTTAGAATCAAATGTATAGCTAAAGATGTATTCTATAATAATTGACCATTATATTATATTAAGGGTGGAGCTTTCTCCTAGGGTAATTAATATAAGTCTCAATTAGTCAGGGTGCGATAATTATTCTGTTCGCACTGGTGGATATGAAGAAGCCATAAACACGATAAATTAATGTCTAAAAGTTATTCATAAGACAAGTTATTCATGACGCACTTAAGCATAAGTGATAAAACCAAAAGTTTATTAAATTGGTAAAATTTATCAGGGCGTGTATATTCTCTGACATAATACATTCAGTGATTGATTAATGTAAAGAAATAAACGAATGGAAAGGAGACGAATGTACAGTCAATTTAAATTGCCACTATAAACATTTGTAAAGCATGATTTACTAAATACATTCGTTAAGCGGGTTAAATTTGGTCTTTCTACTCTTCTCATTTCTTGAAATGTCGCATCAATGAAATGTATATGCATATCGTACTCGTATGTACATACAAATGATAAATGAAAATAAAATAATTCATTGAATACCTTCTTTCGTATGAATAATGTTTCAAAAACATAAAACTCTTAACAAAGTATTCTTATAGGCGATAAATAATTAAATACAAGGAGAAAATCAATTACCACCATATCCCATAATTTCAACTATCGACCATGTTTTGCTCTCGTTTTCAACTTTCAAATAAGATAAAATAGAAAAATATTGTCCATTTAGTCACAAATTCACATAAAAAGAAAAACAGAAAACCTATATATTGACTGAATTGGCATTCACTTGGTAGAACTCCAATATAACACGGTGAAAAAAATTGCAATGTACATTGCTATTTTTTTCACCGTCTTAGAAAACCTATATTCAGATTAATTCGATTAGAGGATTGTCGACAAATTTAAACAAGTTAACTAACTTCGTGTGTCTAAAACTAAGAAATATTATGTAATAAAAGGAGTTGCCATTATTACGATATGCTTTAATTTAAAGTATTTTCAATTATTAGAAGTAAATATAATTTTGGAATTAAAAAAAAAACTTATATTTTTTTGATATGTCAAGTCTGCTCCGAAAAATAGTATTATTTATATTATCAAGTATGAAACAATCACTTTTTGAAATTTTTGTAAAATAATAAAGCACCAATCAACAGTTGACAAAACATCTCATTACATAAACTGATACTTTATAGTCAATAAAATATCTTATTACAATAAGTAACATTAAAGAGCTTGTAAAATAACCTATTACTTCATATGTGTGGATTCTACCGCAAGAGCTATGTGCACCTACTTTCCCAGGCTATTCTAGCAGATCATCTGAGAATTAATGTTTGTAAATAATGATCAATAGAAACTGTGACCACTGCAGCATTTACGAGCAATAATATCACTACAACTGAGATTTATCGTAGCCGTTATGTTTCTCGGATGTAGGGAACCGTGATAAAATCGTTCGCGTTATACGAATGTGTGGGAGGGTTTATGGTTTAATAATTAACAACCCTAAAGTCTCAAACGTCATACTCTTCGGGATTGGCACATATGTAGCATAAATCCCGGAATGAGCCAAATACTTACGTAATTCACCTGAATATAATATAGAGGCAACGACAGTAAATGATATAGCTCCCAGAAATTATATTAATAGTTGATTGATTTTTGAGGTCATCATCCTCGGTATCAGTAATTAGTTAGATCGAAAATGATGTAGTGAAAATTTGAGCGAGAATGTTTCAAATTTATCAAAATTTAAGATGTTTGATTGCGATGAATATAAAAAAAGAATAAACGACAATTCGAACAAAGCTAAAACAGGCATACGAATTTTGTCACGTAGTATTTAATTAACTTTTTTTCAGTAACAGTCAGCTGGAATCTTTTAATTTGATAACACTAAAAATAATACTTTTAGTATTTTTAAGAGAAGGCCTGATTGAATTACGAACGATTATTCTATAATATAATTTATGATATCGACTGAAGGTGCTTGATGAAATTTCACCATCAAATTTGAACTGTAACAACTTTCTGCGATTCCATATCTATCACACGATGATGACGTGATAGAATTCCTGAAGATGCCGAAAGGCGAAACTCGGGTCGTTAATGACAAAACATGTGGAATCATACAAAGTTGTAATAATTCAAATTTTATTCTATAATATTTGGCTCACAGAAAAAAGCATGTAACTAAAACATACATATAAAAAATATTGTACTGAACATGATTGCCAGGTGGAGGTTTTTGTCATTTAACTGCATTTATTTTGTAAAAAAAAAACTTTTTATAACGCGGCATTAATATAAAATAATATGCTTAAATGTATAATTGTTTATATTTGACTATAAATATTCAGTTTGAATATTAAGTTACAAGCGTAAAAAATATTGAAGTGTCAAGGTGAAATAAAAACAAAAGTGTGGATATACGAAAGGTATTCATCTATAAATCAAGGCATAAAAAATCTGGCATCAAAAATTAAACGAGATATGTCAATATTTGAGAGAGATGAAATGAATTAGGAGAAAGTCTGGAAAACTCATTAATTATTTAATAACCGTCATTAACGGGAAATATTTGTATACAGCTAAATACACAATCCGTAATAAGAGAAGTTGAGCGATTAAGTCATAGCAAGTTCTTCGCAAAATAGTGTATTGTATTAATAGATATTCAGTGAACAAAAATAATGTAAAATTACACAAAAAACTTTACATTTTGGTACATTAAACACGAAGCGAGTATATTGACGACACGTTTAATGCAATATTTTTTTTAAATTTTAAGCAATGAAAACTGAATACTGAAGAATTCCAAAATGTATTCTTTAATATCGCAAAATGTTCGATCTTATTCACGGCGTTCTATTCTCCGTTGCATAATGAAACCATTCATCAACCTTTTGTTGAAAATAAGACTCGACTGTGAAATTGAACTTATGAAATTATTCTGGAAGGTGGGTATATTATTTGATCAAAGAAAGACGTCTGTAATCGGTTTAATAAATAATAATAATAATTCAGACCACAATGACTGAAAAGGGGGTCGAGCAGGGACAAATTAGATATTCCATGATTCGCTGAGTATCAGGATAGCATTGTATCGAGGAAGTGGCCATTACAACAAGCCTTCTCAAACATTGTGAGACTTTATTAATATGTTTTATATTTTAAAATAAAATGAATGTGGTTTAACGATTACAACATTCATATAAAATAAAAAACTATACATATAATGAACTCAACAATACTAAATTCGCAATAACAGCTCATTTTTTTATATAGTTTTATTAATTATACATATATTCCAAAACTTCATTTGAAGCTAAGGGTTTTAGTTGTTGTGTTCTGGAAAGGTAAGATGTTTAAAATAATACTTTCGAAGTGTTGCAGAAAGAAACGCGATTGGCAGGTGATAGTTAATTCTGGTAGTTTCACATGTTCTACGTAAAGGGCGGAGGAATTGAAATTATAAAAAAATTTAAATAAGAGTAATTGTAATGAAAAAGTTTACATACAATAAATTATCGATACCTACAGCGAAGAAATTCTTCGTTAAGCAACGTCGATAAAAAAAAACACAATCAGACATGATAAGAATTAGAATTTATTCTTTTCGAGTTTATAATATACGAATTGGTGATAATTTAAATGTATATAGAACGATTTTATATAGGATTATAAAGAATATGTGATGCAACAGTCGGATGTGGGGAATGACAAAGTATTTAAACTTAAAGCAAGGTGACCTATGTTTTGAAATCTTTAAAAATATGTGAATCAAAAAATTATAGCATATACATAGAAACGAATGAAATCTGACAAATAAAGCTTATACAAATTTATAATTAAATTCTGGAGATGTTCGTGAAAAGAATATTTTTCGTGTCGATATTTCGAAAAAGAACACATATAATTAGATAAATTAAAAATGGATTTATTTTACTGCTAAGGGTCGATAATATATAATCACTAAACTGTAAACGCCAACTTTTAAAATCATAATTCATTTTAACGAGCCATATTCGATTTTATAGTTCTGATATAATCATTTTTCAATGAAAGGAACGCGACCCCCGGCAGCAGAGGAATAGGGGTTTATCACAAGCAACCCCTGCTAAACAGGACAAATTGTAAGTGCGGCAGGTGGGCAACGGTCGTCCGGGTTGTACAGTGTTCACTCTACAAGACTGCCAAATGAAGCAAGAAAAATAAATGATACCCAACAAAGCGAGAGTGCCAGTTGTATTATAAATTAACATAGCCAACGAACAGAATCTTACCGTGTGATGACCCAGTATTATCCTGCTCAATAAACAAATAAATACATGACATATACGATTGATAGTTTTGACTTATTTTTCATTTTTTTTCGTGGGTTTGTTTGGGCAGTCACATTTTACAGAATTTCATCTTAATTGTAAAAAAATTAATAACCATGTTATTCTACTAGTTGTGTTCCTAACTGTGTCAAATGTTTTACCGCAAGAAAGCCGCGGGTTTTAATTGCGTAAAGGAGCTAAAAATTAACTCGTATAAAGCAGAAAGTTGTCGGCAAACATTTAATCAACTGATAGACAAATAGTCGCAGTAACTGTAATTGAAACCCTGGGGAAATTTGAAAAAATACGGTCAGCGTTACGAGTAAAAATTCTTTAAAGTTGGAAACGTGTATTTCTAATTACTAAAAAAACGTTAGACAAACAAGACAGAGAAGAAAACCCTTTGAGAGATTATCTGAGAAAGCATAAAAACACTGAGAACGGCGGGAATGCGTTAGATACGTAAATACTGTGTAGAGAATGTAGACCATCGCACGGCAATTAAGGGGAGTTTGTTAAACAATTGTTTTAATAAATTCTACCGGGAAAAAAGACAGTATGAAGTTTTCCTTTGTTTTACTGGGTGGATGAACAAAGTAAAATATTAAATAAATATGACTATACTAATTTGCATGACATACGCGAACTATATCAAAAGTAGCTTTAACACACTAATTCATAATAATAAAAACACATTTTTTAGAACTTATTTCCACAATATATTTTTTGATGAGGACCGGTTTCGATCATCGCGAGCATTATCAACTGATCAGTTGATAATGCTCGCGATGAGCGAAACCGTTCCTGATCAAAAAATATATTGTGGAAATAAGTACTAAAAAAATTGTTTTTATTATTTAAAATATCATGCCTTTCCATCAAGAAGTGACAATTAACACTTTAAAAGTGACTAATTCATAAGTATCACTTTGAAAATATTTCAATAATACATATTTATGTTATATGATAGGTAAATATATAATGGTTTAATAAATAAAACAAAATACATCGAAGTTACCTCACATACAGTGGCTTTTTTTGAATGCAAAATTTCATCCTTAATCACACGTTTGAACCTTCCAATTTACATAAATAAACTTAATTGTACAAATGTGAATGCTGTATGGCCTTTTCAGAGAAAAGGCAAGCAGTTGACACAAGTATCTTAGTGAATCAAAATAGAAACATTTTTCATTTTTTTATAAGCCTTGGTAAGACTGAATACAGGCGACCTTTGACGTCCATACGTAAATGGCCTTTTGAAATGAGGAACGAACGATAAATGTAGCAGAATTTCAATAAATATTTTGAAATAGTATCGAATCACTATACTACTAATGTGTTACAAATTAATATTTTAATATTTACACGCATGTCGAATGAACACATAATCCTCCCTTATACACCTTTATTATTGTCTGTCTAAAGATCAGTTCGAAACATCATCTGACATTTGTATCCTTCCAATTTAAAAACGTCAGGTATTTTTCATAGAATTTTTTCCCCCGATTACATTTTATTTTCAATTAATCTTATTGCCACCTCTAACTACACTCATATAGTTTACACTGGTCAGAAGTCAGAATATTATTGCCAGTTATTAAAATGTGTACAGATATTAATTCATAGAATTGGTTTATTGTCTAAAGTTATATTACAATATATAAATTATAAAATATCTTTCCTGACCGTCAGATTAAATGTAATCATGTACTAGAGTTTTTGAAGGTGCGACAAGGCTAGAAACACGATTTATAAGAGTCAAAACAATGTAAACAGTTGAATAATTCAAATAACAATCAATGCTTAAAAATATTCTTTTCTAGTACTGATGAAAAAATCTATAGCATAGTGTCTTTTTAAATAGCCGACAATGCAAACGAATGCTTCTTATTCATATTTATCATCTTCTTGTTTACATTTTATGTTTGAAAAGGCGAGGTTCGGAAAGGTAAAGGAAGATAAAGGCATGCGGGCGCACATTTTTTACATTATCGACTAAACCCTTAATTTTTAGAAATATACGTGATAACGAATCGTACGAGTAAATCATGGCCAACATGTAGAATGTTAATTTGCTGATAGAATAAGCCGATAGGATCCATTGTACTTATATTATAATACATTTGACAATGTTCTTTGGTAATAGTATTGTATAGAATATTTTCAGAGTATTAGCTATTTAGATCGAACATTTATTTGATTTCTCTGTTACATGGCTCAATGTCATCGGTTTTCGTGAAGAAAACCACACGTTTGACTCCTAATAACATCGGCTCCTTTCTATCAATTTTCGGATTTCATGTCGACGACATGAATGTTTTGGATATTTTCATCTGTCGAAATACAATCATAATTATGCTATACGTTCCACATAAAGCGTACACGAATTCAAAAAAAAAAGCACGAGTAAAAATGTTTTTATAAAATTTAATTGCTTCCAGTTTTATAACCTCGATACGATCCAATTATATGGGTTAAACGACCTGAAAAAGGGTAGCAGATTGCCCAGAAGATCAATTCTGCGATTGAAATACGGCTTATTGTGTTATGTTATCAATAAATATATACTAAAATGCACAAATTATTCTGCCAGTGCCATATTTTCCAAAATGAGATTTATTTTTACAGTAAACACATTAAAATTTTGAGCCATTAAATGATCCTTCCAAATGCCGCTCATTATTCAGTTATGCAACATCAAAGGTTGGCTGTGTATAAACGTAAAGGATTCTGAATTATACAACTACAGGTTACGATTATAAGGGTACCCTCCCAAGAGATAAACAGATTAAATCAGCTATATACAAAAAAGAGAATTTTTGTACCAAATTAAAGATTCTGCGATGGATGAAAGCTTTTTTGACGAATGATCCGAAAAATAAAATTGACCAAAAGGAAATTACTGCTCGCAGCATCGATGAGTGCACAATTATTCCGGTAAAAATCATACAGATAATTAAGACATATCTTATCGAAGGAAAGCTTTCCGTTTTAACTTTCGCTCATTAAAAATATTAAAAAATGAAAAGCTTTAGAATTAAAAAAACCCATGGGAAACAATTTTTATCACACATTTAAATGATGTGTATTAAAAGCATCAAAATTATATTTAAGAATACGTTACAGAAGTTCATAAAATGAAATATAAGATGTAAAAATTATATATATATGTGTGTGTAGATAGATAGACTGGATATTATAATTTGTAATAATGCCGCATAAAAAACGTGTCTTGGCAAAACAAATAAATATAAACACATTTAAGGCTATTAATTTAGAAGCTTTTTGAAATCGGTTGAAATTACGTATCCACAAAAAATAGCCTAATAAAATGACAGATGAATATAATAAAGTAAACGGACACAGTGGTTACTTACTCCATGTCCGAATATCTGTAGAGTTAACGTTTATTTAAATCGGAAATATGCATGTGAGAAAATATTTACATAACGACTGACAAAGTT
Source organism: Himalopsyche japonica (assembly GCA_028555115.1). Taxonomy (NCBI): domain Eukaryota; kingdom Metazoa; phylum Arthropoda; class Insecta; order Trichoptera; family Rhyacophilidae; genus Himalopsyche; species Himalopsyche japonica. The sequence goes on from JAHFWJ010000015.1 coordinate 3,961,265, forward strand.
AGTCATAATATATGTAATTGTTTATATTGAAGTTTATATGCACAAAAAACGCAAGTCCTCCTCGAGAGATTATCTAATACAAACTTCAAATTCAATATAAATATATCTATTTTTTTTTCTTTTTTAAATTTTTAGTCCAAAAGTATTTTATTAATTCATCTCCAAGTGCTGAATTAAGCTATGACTTGTAATGTACATGTGAGATATATGTATTTGTCTCAAAATTTGCAAGAGACTGAACCAGTGGCGTGGGAATATTTATTAGCGAGCAGAGAGTGCAATATGAGATCATATTTCATTTACGTATCGAGTAGAACGCGATACCGCATTGCAACAACTACTGCACTGCAATATGCAAAAATATAGCAATACCATTTTTTTGACGACTTAATGGGACATGGCTGCTTAGTTACAAATAAAATCGTTGACTGACAATGAAGTTGAGTTGATTTTTTTTAAAATTTAGTTTTTCAACAAAGACGTCAACGATCATTCAACATGAAGGCATTTTACATACTCAGGGTTTTTGATATTCCTAATAATACAAGTGCCCTGCTAAATCAATTGATTAACCCTTTTGAAAAATAAAATACAGAATGATGTTTCAAGCATTCAACAATAAGACGATGTCAATAAGAAAGTCATCATGTTTTCAAAATTTAAAAGATTTCTTTTCCAATGTTGAATGTCATTCACATAAAAATTAATTCAGATATCGATCCAGCTGCTAGACTCAGATTAATAGTATTTTTAAATTTTCATATATTTGACTTTTAATAATTTAACTGTCACTTATTGAGGGAAAGACGTGATATTTCAAAAAATAAAAAGACATTTTTTAGTACTTGTTTTCACAATATATTTTATGATCAGGACCGGTTTCGCTCATCGCGAGCATAATAAACATCATTAAATATATTGTGGAAATATATTTCATTTTCTTTTACTGTTTACTAACTTTCATACATTTAAAATAATGAATACAATTTTTTTAATATTTAAAATATCATGCCTTTCCATCAAGAAGTGACAGTTAACACTTTAAAAGTAACTTTCATACAGTTGATTACTAATCATTAGTCACTTGATCAAAAAAATAGATTTTTCAGTATGGATATATTCATCAGTTTTTTGTAAGTACTACAATATTAATAAAATTTATAAAATTCTACACGTGGATGACAATACGAATTTGTCTTTATTTTATGAATCAAGTTTGGTTTTAAGACTTTATAAGTTTCTTTAAGCGAAATATTTTTAGGAATATAAAAGTGAACTAGAGTTAACTAGTTATGTGTAAATTTGCTTATTTTGTAAAATTTTACAGATTGTCATTTTTCTTATAAAAATAATAACCGAGAAAAACCGAATTTTTTTCTGGTATTTAATCGATGAGCTATAATAAATGTCAGAGGGTCCGCAAGCTGCCTTCGAGTCTGGGGTTGAGCATCACTGTATAAAAATAATAGTTCCGAAGATGGCGTGATGCAGGACTAGGATTCAGTGAAGCTAAAATATTATCAATGTCTTATTTAAGCGTGTTCAGTAAATGAACCTGATAAATTCTCTCTAGGTATTATTATTGGGAGACAAATTTAACCGTATTCAAATCAGCTTAATGAAATGCAAGAAATTATTCAATCCCCACTGCACTGTAGACTAAACATACCGTCAGTACAAAACAAAGGCACCGAAAAAGAGACAAGTTTGATTAATCTTTGTTTGACGTTAGGCGTGTTAAACGGGCACGCCTTATTGAAATACAAATACAGCCTGAAGCGGGAGCGTAATTGTCAACGATAACAGTTTCAACAACAAAAAGTGACGATGTTTCAAATTATATTCAATATTAAATAACTGTGCGAGTTAGTCTTTAATGGTCTTCCACAAAAAAAAAATCAATGAGAACGCAAGTTGACAATATTAATAAAAATTATATATATTATTGTCAATTGCTACCCAGTACATATCAAGCAGGTTATACAATAAGTTTGTTGGACGCTCCAAGTATGTTTCGTGTGACTTGCATAAAAATGTTTAAAATATTTTTTTTCAAAACAACTAACAATGTATATAATCCAATGTAATTTACATTATTTATTGAATTCCTTTTACAGGATCATGATTAAATATAAAGTGTATCGCAAAAATACCATATCAATGACTTTGAAATTTCTGTATCCAATTTCATTTGATCATATCAACAAGCACAACATGATAATGAAAGATATAAATTTCGACTAGAAACATATAAAGTTTTTTTTAAGTAATGAAGGCTGATATTACAAATGACGTAAATGCTATCCAAACGGCAAAAATACATAAAAACATATCGATACATTTGGTGTTAATAATTTTATATTAATGAAAGCTTAAAAGCTTTATTTACCGGTTGAAAATGCTTAGAGCTAAGTAAAAAGGACACGTCAGTATTATTCGTTGAATATTGACAAAAAGTCAATGAGCACCACCATTCGTATCTTAACATTTTTTCCTGCAAGTGACTACAAAAATATATTGAATTTGATACAATAATATTACGTCTTTATTCATTTGTCGAGAATCTATAAATATAACAATTAACGAAAGATTATTTACCAAAATTCGATCACTGCAGTAAGCCATTGCCTAGTAGAAACAAGTAGGCAAGTTTCCGACACCTGGTTTAAGGCTGAGACCTACTTATACTATAAATGGTGTTGAACAGGCAAAGGGAGGAAACGCAGGATGACCGGTCACGCAATTCAAAAACAAACACGGCCCTATACCTCTCAGGCATTTCCTCTGTACAGTCAGAGCCGAAAGTACACATAATATAGCATCAAAGGATCCTAGAACCAATTTTCCCATGCGATAGCAAACCTATCATCTCCCATCAATTACATATACTTCATCGACTAAGCTTCAGATCTAAGGCACGGTGATAGTGGATTATGGGCCAATACAGCAATGTAGTAAAATTAATCTGAATTTGAACTGTTATAACTTTGTACGATTTCACATGTTTTACCACTAACGACCCGGGTTTCGCCTTTCAGTATATTAATGCATTATATCACACGGATGCAACAGAACTGATGTAAAATAAGCAGTTAGCTCCGTCTATATAGCAAAGTTATTAATTACAGGAAAACACTTACCCCAAGGCAAGCAGTAAATTACAGCTAAAATAAATTTAATAATACTAATCCAATAAAAATTAACATAATCGCCCGTGACACATCCATTAAAGATCGTACCAAGTTATCGCAATTCAAATTAAAATCCATCAAGCACCTTCAGTCGATATCATAAATTATATAATTAATCCTTTCAAAAATTAGTCGGGTCTGTTGTGCAGTGATTACAGTAACTAACGGATACGAGTCTCATTACGAACAGCGTTTTTATCAAATCGATGTATGTACACCCAGTCCTTTTTTTTATGCGAATTTTTTTAAGCGAATTCGATTATACGCGATTTTTTGGACGGCACCGTTACATTTTTTTACGCGCTTCACTCGTTTTTACGCGATTTTTCCCCAAATTTGTTTTAAAAAAAAAATTATATATGATGCTAGGCATGTACGTTTTATTCTTTTTTAAATAAAAAAATGTGTATTTTTAAAACTTAATTTTGTAAAGCATTCCACTTTTTTAAATACAAATCAAAAAATCGCAAACGATCACATTTCGCAACCGAGAGTGACAGCAGCGAATAATTCATATAAGTGAAAAAAAAAAAATTATAGTCTCATTATATTTTTATAAGCAACATAATTGTCTTTAACATGAAAATATTTTTTTTGCACAAATTTTGGTTTTTCATACGTTTCTGGTACTTTTTCACGCGATATTTTAATTTTTGGAACCAATTTATCAAATTGTATTTGATTTTTTTTATGCGCCGTTTTCTGGAACCAATGTATCGCGTAAAAAAAGGACTGGGTGTATACTATTTAAGGGCAAGAACGTTTGTAAAAGATAAATATTCACTTCAAACCAACGGATAAAGATCTGGAAAACGGAGTGCAATAAGAACGGTTAACTAACCGCCCATCCTATGCTATCCCTACCTAGTACAAAAAAAACTGTTAATATATATACCTCCATTGGAAGGAGACTTGCTTCACATTAGAAGGATACGTACATTCAAAACAGTGTTTAATATATCAACAACATTTTCATCATAAAATTAATCTTATTTTGATTTATGCAGGGATCAAATTGAGGTACACCAGAAAAAGTACATCAGAAAAAAATTCTTAGACCATCCCTAAACATAGTGAAACCCTACAACTACAACCGTAATATACAAAGAACTAAAAATAGTACACTATAAATAAGATTCTTTTTACAATAAATATGACTACACCTGAATAATTATATCTTAAGACGCATTTACCGAGAGCAATAAGAATAAATCTTTTGTATATAGAGAAAATATCCCTCTATCAAAAGGATTAACAGGACAAGCCCAGAGAAAAGGTAGGCCACAGCCCCTGTCACTACATAAAACCACAAAAAGAAGCGCTAAGTCCTGGGGGTAAGTTAACTGTTTACCAGCCGAAACAAACAAATGCCGTAACCATCAATTTAGTTGAACGAGCGGTTTTGAATAATTAACTTCTTCCCAATACGGTATGGAGCGCACGTGAATGTATTATTTCAATTACACTCAATTATTCATCCGCTAAATGGCCTAAATTTGTCCAAATAATTCTTGAATACCTGTGCGAAATCGCTCTTACGTTAATTTATTTCGTACATAAAAAACGGCATTTTCCGTAAATACAAAATCATCAATTATGAATTTCGCTTTTATCTGGCATGCGTTGTTTGCTTTTTTACACATTTATATGTAATAATAGGTCAAATTAGGTACTGGAATAGTGTTATGGAAAGAAATAAAATAAGCAATGCATTAGAAACAGACAATTTTAAAGGAATTGTAGAAAGCTAGCTCGATAGTAGAAGTAAATATGTTATGTAATCGATATATATACAAATTTGCTATCCCGATTTCATTCTCTAGAATTTTTCAGGGTAAAAAACATATCATCAAGATATTTTCAGAGTTTCAATCATTGCCTAAAATGACACGAAACAAGATATAAAATTCTGTGATTTATTATTATAAATTAATAAAAATCCGAGTGAAAAAAATCCTATTAAAATTATGTTGATTAAGAAAGTATGCATGATTTAAATTGGTCATTTAGTTATACGAGAAAAAAATTTGAGTACAAGAAAGTAATAAATAAAAAACAAAAATTTATTTTACAATATTACCAGGTGAGTAAAAATTTCACATGTACGATTCCGACCAGCGAATGTCGACCGCACAGGTGAATTATACCTACTTAATTTTGTTCGGAACTGGGCTGAATTTCAAATCCATGAAAAAGCTCGGTATTTTTGCGAGTATAAAAGAAGAAAAGTGATAAACAATTTCCATATTTAATTGCCCCGATTTGAATTGTATCAAATATCTTAAAATTTTACCATCGTTATTATTTAAAAAAACATTGAATAAACAAAAAAAAAGTACAAACGTACAATTACACCCACGCAGCATAAAAATAAAAAGTAGGAGAGAAGTACAATAAACGCTTAAAAAACGATATTGAGAAATTCAGCCCATAAAACAGCAGTTATTTTGTAATAATGGAATAAACTTTCATATTCAACATTAAAAAAGCTTATTTTTGTAAGCAGAAGTCGATATTCAATTAAAGAAATATGAAAAACTGTAAAAACGTTTACTTACTAAAAATATTGAAAAATTAAAAAAAAAGCAATGTGAAATAAAATAAGCCTATAGAAAGTCTAAAAGTCATCAGCATATGATAACGACAGAAAATTTGATAATGTTCACACCGAATTTTATTTACATCACATGTTCTCAGAATCTTATGTCAGTTAGGTTTTTCGGTTGAATTGCGAACTTTCAAAAAATGTTATAATTTCTTAGTACTTTCATGTTACAAGTTTGTCAGTAAAAATACCACGGATAAAATATCCAAATGTATTTTTTTATTCCGATCACGATTTGAGGAAAACTAACTTATTAGTTTTAAGACGCTGGCTGACACTTAGTGGTGATACATTAATCATTTCTTGGTGGAATGGTATAATACATTAAAAAAATACCAACACACTTATTAATACTTTCACCACAATATATTTGATGATCAGGGGCAGTGTCGCTCATCGCGGACATTATCGTCAGATTACAAAAAATGTGTTTTAATTATTCAAGATATCACGCCTTTCCAACAATTAGTGACAGTTAACACTTTAAAGGTGTATAAAAGTAAATATACTCATTGCCATCATATATTATAGGGTTATCAATTATTGCCATAATAAAAAATAGCCGTCTCGTTTGGAAAGTCTAAATACAGTTATGTGACGAACAAAATAATAATTTGCACGGCTAATTTCTTTTGCGCACATAAAATATTACATAGATCACATTTAACAGAGTAATCGACAACAGTTACATGCAAATTGGTACAATTTATACGTAGAGTAAAAAAGCTTGAGAGCATCACAACGACCAATGCCATGTTTATACGTTGAATCAAGAAATTCGGTCGCTAAGTAATGTAAAAAAAATCTAATTGTGGTGAGGCTGAACTCAAATAATCAGAGGAACAAAATAACAAAAACTGATAAATGAATTATTTATAACGAGAATTTAAATCAAATTTGAATTGTTATAACTTTGTACAATTCCACATGTTTTGTCACTAACGACACGGGTTTCGCCTTTCGGCATCTTCAAGCATTCTATCACACTGATGCAACAGAACTGACTTTTGAGAGAATTTATACGTATATATAAAGATTAGGCGGAACATTTATATAGTAACAAAAAACTCTTGTCTAGCGTTCTCTTGTACTATAATCAACCCTGTGTAAACGAAAAGCCACTCTAGAACATAATTAAATTTTATATTAACCAGGCAGGCATCTCACAAATAACGCGGTGGCGCTAATGAAAATTTGACGTTGACGCACGTGACATCGAAAACGTCAAGCATCGACTACTCTCCCCTCACGCTGTATCACCCACCATCCCGCAAAATTGGTTCAAATTCTCACACGACTTGTATGTTAAATAGCATTGAGATTGGGTAATTGTTGCAAACTATCGAATCGAGCGGTATCAATCCAAACTTAGAATTACGTTGTTAGATTTTCAGCGATGAACATTGAAGTATACTTTTTTGCCAAGCTTTTTCGTAAAATCCTAAAAATAATCACAAAATAGAACATTATGTATTTCAATTCTTTAGAGAAAGCCGTAAGAGAGGCAATGAAAGCAGAAGGTGGAGTTATACTCAATGGGTCCCACAAAATATTGGGCTACGCGGATGATCTAGTGGTGCTTGGGGAATCTGAAGACGAAATAAAAGATATTTTCACTCCTTTGGATGACACAGCAAAAAGGTTAAATGTGGGAAAGACTAAGTATTTGAGAATGACAAGAGGCAACGAACCCTCTGGAGATATTGTAATAAGAAACTCCTCGTTCGAGAGAACCTCTCTTTTCAAGTACTTGTGCTCTAATATTTCCTCTAGGAATGAGATGACTTTGGAGCTTGCTGACCGACTGAGAAGTGGAAATGCAGCGTACTTCGCGCTAAATAGTCTGTTTAGGTCCAAAATGCTGTCCATCAAAACCAAGTGCCGGGTGTACAACGTGATCATTAAACCGATAGTCATGTATGGATGTGAAACCTGGGGTTTAACAGAAAAACAAGAAAAGGCCCTCCAAGTATTTGAAAACAGAATCCTCCGGAGAATACTTGGACCCGTTAATGAGAACCACCGGTGGCGCATTCGTACGAACGCTGAGCTCTCCGACCAATACAAACCAAGAATCATTAATGTCTTGAGATCGAGAAGGCTCAGATGGGCGGGTCACGTTGTACGATCTGAGAAGTCTAGAGCTCTCCATAAGACTTATGAAGGAACACCAGCTGGCACCCGACCTCTCGGTCGCCCTCGACGGAGATGGGCGGATAACATTCCAAAGGATGTTGAGAGGCTGGGGATAGTCAACTGGAGAGAAAGAGCGCTCGACAGAGATGCCTGGAGAGAGGTTGTGCAGTCGGCCATGGACCTGAACGGCCCCTAGCGCCATTTTATAATAATAATGTATATCAATTAAATACGTCAATGAGTGACATATAATGAGGCAATATTTTTATTTGTATAATCAACCTTATTAAAATTAAATTAAAACCAAATATCATTTAGGTAATAAATATTTTTCGAAATGGGATGACATGGCATCAATGTAATAGTTATGTAAAAAGTTTTTCCTTTGTAATAGATTATATGCATATTTTTTTTTTTTAAATTTTGTTGCCCATTTGAATCAAGGGCCGTGTGAACAATTGATTTGCCTTGCGAGGTGTTTTTTGGGATTATCTTATAATTAAATTATTTGCCCTTTTATCAATGGATTCGGAAATAGTTCTAAGAAGTTTATTATTAATTTAAATTGATAGCTTTGTTACCCTACTGTGTTACTAGATACAACAGGTGTTTCGGTTGTTGAGAAGCATTTTGAGAACAAAGACTAAGAATAGTTCTGACGAAGGTGTAAGCCGAAATAGCTATCAACTATATATTTTATAATTTTTGTATAACTAAAATACATTGCTATTTTTTCACCGTATTATAATGAAGTTCTGCCAAGTAAATTCAATTTCAATGAATAAGAATAATTCTATTTAATAACTACATGGAAATTAATGTATATCTTGAATGCTTATTTTGAAAACCTGGGAATTATTAACTACGTGTCCAATGAAAAGGGAAAGACATACTCGACAATTTAAAGCTAAAAGCTCTTATAATAAAAGCTTATTTTTGTGGATGAGTATTTCAATGAAGTAGTGTTTAGTTTCAACCATTGTTAAAAACTGCTTTCTATTCCAAGTATTGTCATTTTTATCTTCAACTAAAATAATTTAATTTTAAGTACCGCGCTATATTTTTTCATAAAATATGTTGTAGAAATAGAACTCAGAATGTGTTTCTATTATTTAAAATATGCTTTTTCATCAATAAGTAACAGTTTACACATTATAAGTAAAAAATAACTTACATATGGAAATTAAATATACGAAGCTTACTTACACTACGGTATCCTTTTTTTATTTCACAATAGTTGTAGCGCCAAGTTAAGCACACACGACGTTTGTCGCGTACCAATTCCACATCTCATCAAGCTAACTATTTGACATAGATTAACAATAGAAGCAACATTACAAAATTGTCTATGTGCGGTTCACATCGTCAGCGATTGAATACTAATTTCAGAGTTAGGTAAGCCTCTAATTTCCCAGCAGTGAAGTCAATACGTTGAGATACGACAAGATCGTTAACCACCTTAATTGCAATTATGTTGAGGTTAACCAATTCTAATGATTCAATATAAGTCGCATATTTCTTAAATTAAAAATGCTCATAAAATACTAACAGTAGCGGTAACATTATAACAAAGCCACTCGTAAATTTTATTCGATACTCATTACATTACATATTTATGTTAACCCTTCTTTGACACAGATTTTTATTGTATAGAAGCCTAGACTTCGAAAATATATTTTGTGGTTAGATTTTACGAGGATTTTTTCAAATTAACTAAAATTAAGAAACATAATTTTCCTGCCAAAATTGCTGTGACGAATGATTAACTAAATACAATATGTTCATTGTACATAGAAAAATATATTTTCTTTCTTTATTGGATGCTTTGTTACATTAATTTACCAACTCGTAATTATTTTCATTCGGTTTACTTCTTATTGTAATTTTTTGGAAAATGATTTAAAAACGTTTGTACTATATTTCATTTTCATATCACGATATAGTTTATTATGTGCTTCAAAACATATAACTTTATTTAACTTCTACATCGTATAATATAAATGCGGATTTTGTATTTTAATGTAACACTAAAATGTATTTTTTAATAATTCAGCGACATTTGATATACGAAACAACGTATAAATTGAGTCTGTCATAAGAATATTATTTCAAAATTATAGTACAAAAATGTGACTTGAGATCTCGCTTACTCTTATCGAAAAAATGTAATTATACGAAACAATGAAAGGTACAATTATCAAAAATATTAAAATGGTATGATAACTCCGTCCGAACAATAAGAAGGAATATTTTATATCGCTTTTAAAAGCAATAATAATAAATTTGATACGTAGATATGAGGATATACAGAGAAACAAACTAAATGCATCGCGCATTTTTTTTGAATATATCAAGTTTGTGAAGCGTGATTCTTGAACTAATTTATACATAGATAAAAAAAATACGTTTTCATTACCCTATAAGTATGTATTTATTTAGTAAAAAATACAGTTTTTTTAGAAATTACAATGTTATATGCAATTTTTTCCGAATAAAACGTGGTCAGATTTCAAACTAAAATAAATAAGAAATATTATAAGGTATATAAAAATTGTGCTAAACGATTAGAATACTATATGAAACATCTTTTTCAATTTTCATGTTTAAGTAGACACGTGTTTCGCAACTTTACAAAGCATCGTCAGACCTGTTACTAGCGAACAATTTGTGTTATAACGTACACAATGACTCTGATTCTAAGCATATATAATAAAAGACAAAAATCTAAACTTTGTCGTTCTACTATACGGGGGCAGGGAAAATAATAAATTATTATGGTGTTGAAATCGATTACAAATAGAGTTCGTAATTGCAATATAAGATGTAGCCTTTACCTTGTACCCAAAAAACCTAACTAATACAGCAACATTTGATATTTTCGCACATGACAAGAAATGAACTGTGAACCATTTGAATGTTAAAGGGATTCACTCCACTAATCTACAATGCCGATCTCGTCATATTAGAAAAATTACCGATAATAATTATCAAATTAAATGTGTAACCTTTTCTACACCCAAAAAGTAGGCGTTTTATTTAACCCTTGTTTAAAATAAGTATAATATTAACGACGCTCACAAAACAACACCTGCTCATTTGCATGTTAAATAGGTAAACATTGAAATGATTATACCCGGGATACTATCATGTATATTTAGAGCTTTTCTTATAATAATAAAATGAGAGACGTAGGGATAAAAGATTTTTTCTGAAAATGAAAAGTGTTCGTTAGGTTCACACAAACACCCATTTATAATTGAGTCACCCAACAGTGGAAAAGATGTGCCGTCAAATACCACGTGTAACGAAGGGGATTTTCCTAGGAGTAACCTTTCATCTTAAGGTAGTATAACATAACTAGTGGATACATATCCATCCCTGTTGCCGGAATGTAAAGAAAATATCCGAAGGCGCTCTGGCAAAAGAATACGTCAGCGAACATTCTAAGAACAGGGATACGAGAATACACTACGTCCCGAAATATTGACACTTGGTACATCTATTTCGAAAAGTAAACAGAATAACACGAAAATATTTTATGTAAGAGACGTGCGTAGTGAATTGGAGGCAATATGTAAATTGGCAACATTAAGGAATTTAACTCTGAAGAGAATTTGATCCTCTGAGAACAAAAATCGTTTCAATTATATTAGATTACATGTAAAATAATAACAACATAATTTTACTTTTAACATTGTTTTTCTAACCGGGGTACCGCGCTATAAATTACTATTAATTATTATTCTACCGTAGGATGATGAGTAACATTGATTGAATTAACATGTACTTGGTAGACCTCTATTATAACACGATGAAAAATAGGTATATATTTTAGTTCTATAAAATTTATAAAGTATATAATTGATAGCTATTTCGGTTTACGCCCTCGTCAGAACAATAGTAGAACAGAATAATGTACATATGTTTAGTTTGTATAGTACTCATGTGACTTTTTTGCAGCGGGTGATTTTTACTGTTTTCCGCGAAAAAAAAGATGACGAGAATTCCATTTTTATTTACTAAACACTATAAAGGTACTGCGATTATTCTTGTTTGAAAGCACTGGTCTTCAGAGGTCACATTTTTTCGCAGTTCGTCTTACGTACCAACAATATAAGCTGTTAACTGATTGTCAGTTCGGCATCGGTGTACTAAAATACCTGAAGATGTAGAAAGCAGCTCAGGTGACAAATTATTTAAGAATATACAAAATCTTAAAATGAATTTCTATCAATCACGCTCACGTGAGTCGACAGTGCACAGATGCGCTATATGCGTAACTTTGGTTTATTCAATGACAACATTTATAAAATTTGAATTGTCACAATGTTGTACGATTCCACATGTTTTGTCACTAACGACCCGGGTTTCGCCTTTCGGCATCTTCAGGCATTCTACCACACGGATGCAACAGAACTGACTGGAACTGAACTAGAATGCCTGAAGATGCTGAAATGCGAAACCCGGGTTGTTAGTGACAAAACATGTGGAATCGTACAAAATTGTAACAATTCAAATGAGCACCTTCAGTCGATATCATAAATTATGACAACATTTATTTTAAAGTAAATTCGACATTTTTTAACATCCTAGATATGGCAGTAACATAAATTGCACCGCCATGTAATACTTCATAATTATTTTACGTATATATTTTTTTTAATGTAATTCTGCCGAAAATTCGCATAGAGATCATTATAAACATGAATAATGTATAAGTAAGTCACCATGTCTGCTACTTTCGCAAATGATCGTAACGAAGAGGATCGGTGGTTGAGCTTTTCTTGGACACACTGTGAACACTCAGGCGAGGCTCTTTGAAATGCTTGAAGTAATATTCTTTACAGAAACAGGACGGGCTCTGTGTAAGTGGGCTCCTCTTCTGAGCTATGTATAAGACTCGACTTAACGAAGTGTAAGGTTGTACGGACTATCAAGTATCTACAGAGTGCCTGTAATTAAAAGCGGATTTTATACCGAAAGCAGGAAACAATAATCGTTCTTTAAAAAGATAAATAGATGAGGAAATCGAAGGATATTCGATCGTTTTGATTGAAAATCAAAATTGAACACTAACCTTTACAAGTGGATAGACTTCTACTGAATATATTTTATCTCAAAGATCCCAGCGCAATTTTTATAACATTTGTTTATTAAATAACAAGTAAGCCATTTCTTTCCCATGGTTTTTTTATGTACTGTAAATGTTTCCACCAGGGCTGTGAAGTCGTTTAAAAACCCACGACTCCGGTTCTGACCAGGACTAAAAAATATTTAATTTGTCAGCTTTTATCCTATCTTTCCTATTTATTTGTATTAGTTAAAGATCAACCAGCCGATCCGGCATATAGCCATTTTTTTTCATAATGTACGTGTTTTAGAAATAAATAAAAATGAATTTCCTCTTCTACAGCGAAATATTTTAAAAAAATGTCATATCCAAAAAGTAATCGGAGGCAACGTTTTTCACGGCTCTTACAGTCCAGGTTTCCACAGTGATTCATATTATTATAACATACTTGAAATCGTGGATAAAAATTATTTCTTACATCAAACATACAATCGCTTTTTCAACGGAGTACAATTTTGTTGGATTTTTCTCGATTGACTTAATTGCAAATTGCCGATTCGCACTAGAATGTTTTTAAACCACAGATTGCTAAAGCAATAATTTTATAATCAATATTTTTGTTATTGCATGTTTAAATTTGTAGAACAACTCAAAAAACATGTGATATTTAAAAAAAAAAAGTACATTGATGACAATAACGTTGTCAATATTCTAACATTATTATAGCATTTTTTTCTGATTAAAATTAAAAAACTATTATAAAAATCCAACTTGCATGAATTTAAAAATAACCAACATAGTCAACTCAGTTATTTTTAATCCTTGTGAAAGAATGTCTAAAGATGCCTAAAAGCGAAACCCGAGTCGTTAGTGACAAAACATGTGGAATCGTAAAAAAATAACAAATCAAATAGAATGTCTTAACATTATTACTGGCTATAATTTTGAAATCACTGATTGTCGATTTATACCACTAAGCGTCTTCTCTCTCTGTATATTCAAATGGCAGGCGTCGTTAAAATATACAACATTGTCGGAATGCAAATGGCTGAGTTACTTCAATTATCTTATTTCTCTGCTTTCCTCGGGAGAACCGATTACTCCGGGAATCACAACGCTTAATAATTATCGTAAATTGTCTCAGAGGAAAAGCAGACGCGAAACAAACGTGACCCACGCTCATCGTCGGAATGACGCGATTTTCATTTCAGCATGAAAATTTACTTAATCTTGATATTGAATTAGACCCCCTATGATTGTGAACAACAAAAACAAATAAATGCACAAGAATTAAATTCTTTGCAGAAAAATGTAATAACAAAATATATTCCTTTGTTTTCACAAACAACAACAACAAAATCTGCAGCATTTCCTCAAAGACAATTTATGAAGCGTCGAGATGAAAATAAAACCCATATCAAGATGTTATGAAGACTCTGGTAAAAAAATATAATTTTGCATCATAGCCATATTAAATTAAAGCACATAAATACCGATTAAGAACTACGACCACGTTTAAGGGATATAGGAATAAACTAACTTACTTCTTACACAAAAGGGCTTAATATATTTTTATACAAATTAAAAACAGTTTAGTTTTATTTCGAAAGAGCAATAAATTCTCACATAAAGTTCTAGTTGAAAATAGTATTAGGTGTTTTTTTTTTTTTCTATTATAATTTTTCAGTATTCTGCTGTTAACGAATCGTCACTAAATAATTTTTATCTCTTATTTCGTATATAAATGCTTAAAAGAATTGATTGTTAAAAAATCATATTTATATATATACGTTATCAATTAACACAAATAATGTGTATTAAAATTTTCCCAGATTATTTTTTTATAACTTTTAGGACACATTTTTGTTATAATTTTGAAAAAAATCAACACAAATAATTCGGCACATTTGAATACGGCAATAAAAAATGTCACACGAGTACATTAAGCCCTATAAAAGCAAAAATATTTTTTTTATGTATTACGACGAAATTTTGAATAGTAACCATACCTACCTATCTTTAAGATAATTGATATAGTGGAATAAAATTAAATTACCGCCATATCTGTATGAAATAAGTCTATATAAAAAGATACAAGAGAAAACTTTGCTATTTTTTAAAATTCGTGAGTAGTAGATTAAGAAAAAACTACTTTAGTAAAAACACCGCGGCTTTTGTTCAAAGAAAAAAAAACAGATTTCTTCGCACGAAAACCATCCTCTATTCTGCGTTGACGTGGCTGTATTTTCACGGAGAAAATTCACAATCTCCGTATGTCAGTATAGGGTGATTGCCCAACAGAAGATATGAAAGATATGTTTTGTTTAAAAAACAAAATGTTATCTATTCATTTAAACTTAAGACAGAACTAAGCAGTATCTGAGGCTAAGATAAGAGAATAATATACACTTCTATAAAGTTTTCGTCACTGAAATTTTGCATTCTGCAATGGATTTATTGTGCACAAAAAAAAAACTATAAACATATTTTGTAGAAATTATTTCCACAAAACATTTTTTGATCAGAACCCGTTTAATTCGTCGCGAGCATTATCAACTGATGAATACAATTTACAAACAAGTTAATTCATACAAAATGTTTGAGTGAAACCGGTACTGATCAAAAAATATATTGTGTAAATAAGTACTAAAAAATGTGTTTTTATTATTATAAATATCATGCCTTTCCATCAAAGAAGTGACAGTTAAGACCTTAAAAGTAAAAACTAAAACCTTGAAATATTATACCTGAAATCTATGATTAATAATTTTGTGTTTCCTTATAAAATTATATACACAAATATATAGATATAATGAAAGACACTTTATTTAAAATTATTCCGCATATGCTTATTTGTTGAAACAGCAGAAACGTGTCAATCAACTATCTAGTGATAAATTTACAAAAATTAAAAAATAAATGATGAAAATTAATAAAAGTTAGTGAAATACGCTAAGGTATTAGAAATGTTCGTCATGCATATTATATTAACGACAAGCGATGACTCAGTGTTTTCTCAAATCGAATCTATTTGTTTATTGACACGAGAATCATTTAAGTATAGAATTTACAGAATGATTCATCAAAGGGTTAAATTATGTAAATGAAATAATGACTGTAAAAAAAATGAAACAAATTATCAGGCCATTCATAGTCGGTCTGTATAGACTGCGTAATATGGTATACACCCTACGAAGTTCCGTTCGGAGAACATGGGCCGATTTCTAAGGGATCAGCGGGAAACGAAACCAGACGAAGGCAAACAATAGAAATGGCGAGCCTAACAAACAAGGCGGTCCCCATTAAATCATAAGCCCAGCCACAGTAATAAAATAACCCGCCATGCCGATTTGCGAACTTGTTTTGTGTACTGGATGGGAGGAAAATATATTCAAAGCCTACGTCGTCGGAAAATCTTATTCGCACGGCTTGTATCGTATATAAATAATTGCTGACGAGATGGTAGATATTTTACAAATGTTTTCATTAGATCAACGTATTGTTACACCCGAACAGACTAAATTCAATATTACGATAATATGTTGATGTGTCATGAGTTTGTATTTCGTAAGAAGATATAATATAATGTTAATGCATAAATTTTGAGATTTAGGATCGATCTACTTCAGAAGGTGTGAATTTGCTGATTTCATATCAGCAACTATTTGCATACAAATTGCATTCATTTTATGAAAACTGAGGTAGCACATGTTTTGCAAAGTGGTTATCATTATCGTTTACTGTAAAATATTCTTCATATAAATATCTTTTATAATACGCTTCTCTCCTGCTAGGGTTTATTATCGACTAAAATGATAACAACGATTCGTTTCACAATGGCCGATATATTTTTTTAGTTTTGTTCTTAAGTGTAATTTTTTATTAATTTAAATAGTTATCAATAGAAATATATGAATATAATTCTTTTATTAACCAAAGGATTGTATCCAGGATTAAATGTTATATATTACTTATAAGCTTAAAAACGGTAGCTTACAATGCTGATACATCAAGTCGCAAAAAGAAAAAAATGTTAGATTTTTTTATTGATGATAAAATCTTGTCTTGAGCACTGGGGGATATAAGAACGACTAATTCCACCTTAACAACTTAAGGCGCCGCCTACAAACAGAGAACAATGTTAAAATTCTAAAACTGTTTTTAGACTTTTCTGAGGGTTACGAAAAGTGAATAAAAAAAGTATCTGAGAAAAACAGATTCTCCGAGAAAAACGTTTCGGTAAATAAGTGAACTTTTCCTTGCGACAAAAGACGAATGGGTCTACCACAAAGCCTGCAGAGGTGCTACAGCTGTATGTGTCGTAAAGCCAATATGAAAGATATATTTTCGTACGGCGATAGCTAGTAATTTGGAATTTATAATAAAATATATCTATATCTCAAAAAATAATAATACGACTGCATTCGTTATTAAAGGCAAGGAATGAAGGTGTGTGACGGGATTACGCTATCATATTTAAATCGTTCGATTTTGTTATCATTTGTATTGCACTTTTTAATTAATCTCGTGCAATAAAGTAGCAAATATTTTTCAAATAACAGTATAAAAGTCACGAAATACAACGTATTAAATCAAAAACATGTGACTAAGATTTTCTGTTCGAATAAACATAAATGAATTATTATACGAGAAATATCAATTTTGCAAGCAAAATTTCCAAGTTTAATCCCAAGTTGTCAATTGCGGTTTTAAGATGACTAAATAATATGGTATATCGATATTTCATACAACTTCGTCTCAGTTTGGACCACAGGTTTTGAAATACGCCAGTAACAGAGGCAGCGGGCGCAATCAAAATCAAATGCCTGGATATTTCCCACGATTTCGAATTTTCATAAGAATTTTTTGTGTATTTCATAGTTCGTTTCGTTAATACTCTGGTTACGGTACATGTAGTTACGAATTATTTAAACTGTCAAAGAATTATTTCTGAACCAACTTAGGTAATGTAGAAATAAATATTAAAAAAAACCATAAGAATTGTTTTATATAATTGATAATCAGCTTCCACGATACCCGATAGCTGACAGATATCAACAATATGACATAATTCTTATGGATATTTATGTTTTTTCTTCTTGCCACTGATCAGTTTTACTAAATGGTAAGCTTTTATGCAAGAAGACTGAAAGTGGCAGCGTATTACGAATATTTCATAAAAGAGTATCAAATATACATGTGAGCTTTTCATTGACGATATATGAACATATAACATAATTCATTGATATACAATAACTGTAACTTTAATCGCCATCATAAAACTAACTCACTAAATACACTGATAAGGCGTATGTGTGGCCATCCCTGATATGTTCCATACATAAAAAAAAAATTAGTACCACTGTTTTAAGCAATATCTCAGGCGCCAGCCGCGATAAAAATATGTTTGGGTCTTGATTCATATTACAGCGACGTAAGTCGAAACGCAGCATATCCGAAACGTGCTGTACAACACGTATGTTTTGGCTATGCTCGACGCTCGACTTGAGACCAAAAAAGGCATAAGAAAAGTTATGTTTTAAAGCAGTCGAGTTGAAATGTGACCGCGGTGTTTTATTTTCATGAACACATTTTGTGCTGAAATTTTATGGAAAGATGTACAGGACATCTTATGATATTATTTAAAATAAAATAATTCAAATATAAATTGACGAGTTACAATAGCAAGTATTTCATTTAATTAACCAACGAAATTCATGGATAATTTTGTTTTTTAAATACAAGCTGAAAAATTTTAATCAATAAAAAAATCTTTAAAATCAAAATCGAATAACTCACGGAAAAATATTTTTTATTATTTATTGTATTTGTATATACTTAGTAGAACTACATATCATAATAAAGTATTTAGCTCGAAAAACATTTATTTATGGTTGTTTATATATAATATATTATAGCTTATCTACAAGAATTGTCAGAAATATGAACAAATTTAAATTGAGCTTAGCGTTTACTTATTCGTGACAGCTTTTGTGTATAATTAAAATATGAAAAATATGTAGTTCTGTTTAAAGTTTTTTTTTAATGAATAAGATAGAAAGTATAATCAATTAATTGTTTAAATTTTACTAAATCAGAATTCAAAAATAAATCATGGCTTAAGTATTACAAAAAACTTTTTTGATTTGATGTTTCAACCTCAAAATCATATTCAAAACTTTTTTGAATCTTGTGAAATTTGGCAAAAGAAAAATACATATACTGCTCGAAGAAATATGCAAATATGATAATGTATTTATCAATTCCAAAATTAATGTTATAAGTATTAAATTTCCTGCGGTCATATAGGAGATACTTCAGTTTCTAGCAACAGTGTTACTTCGCATGCAATAGTTATGGAGTTGGAATAATTTTATCATAGCAGGTAGACACCCAGCTACCCCTCTCTCTATGTAAATTCAGCCGCAAACTCTAGGGGTTAAATAGTAAATTACAGGAAATGGGTTAAATGGAGGTCATGTTTAGTAGTCAGGCGTAGACAATGTAATTTTTGATGCATGAATATCCTCTTGAGGTCAGCTTTACGCTTAAAGTTCAAGCAGAAACACTTTAAGCTAAATAATCTGTAAAAAATGCAAAATAAAATAACTATGTTAATCCACGGGCCTGTGAACAATTATTATACCCCGACGTTTCAGATGAAATTATGAAAATTAAACCAGAAAAGGATTATCTACGTAGAAATGTAATAATTGATAACAACAAAGCCATGAAAAAAATTACAAATACAATTAACACAGAACAATAAAAGTGTAAACAGCTTTTTTACAATTTATTTCACAATGAAACGGAACAAAGGCATGGAGGTCGATTGAAAAGCGTAGTTACTTTGGTGTGTGTACTGTCATACTGTCGTATAAATGTTAGTTATAATGAGATAGACTAAAATGCGAAAAGACTATTGACGTGTTGAAAATTTCTTTAAATGTCTCTATCTAAAGACTACATTGACTACACTACTACGAAAAAAAATGATCCAAAACATAGGACAAAGAAAGGGCCTGTTTACATCATAGTATAAAATCTGCAGGTAGTTATTATAAAATATATGTATTAAAAATATCTACGTTTTCATTCGTAAATATGCACTTTTTGAAATATTTTTAAAACATAATCAGTTTATGATATCGACTGAAGGTTCTTGATGGAATTTCAATTATCAAATTTGAATTTTTACAACTTTGCACGATTTCATATGTTTTGTCACTTACGACCCGGGTTTCGCCTGTCGGCATCTTCTGTCACATGGATGCAACAGAACTGACAAAAGTTCAGTTCAAAAGTCAATCAGTTATTCATATATTACGATTTAAACCACTGCGAACAGTGGCAACTCGCTGAATAGAAGATAACTTAATAATTATATTATAATAGTTCATTGCAGCCTCTATTTTCTTGATTTTGCAGGAGTGTGAAAAAATTTCAACAAAAAATATAAACTCTTTTTTTATTTTCAACAAGATATTTTCAAACATTCATTTATGTCTCATATAAAACTTCAAATATTTACTGCTTTATTTATAATAAAATATCATTCCTGATTGAATACATACCACGTTAGTAATTATCCGGACTTAAATTAAGGTAAATAAACTTTTAGAATGTTTTTTGTAGCAATGAATTTATAAACTAGTAGTAAATAATATGCATATTTACAAAAGGCTTGCGGGATCGATAGCATTGTTATGCTTTGGACAATAACTTGCATTTTAATACCAGCCATAAAAAATATGTTTCGCGAGAGAACAATAGCACTCGTGATTCGTTTTGCACTTTTGGATATGTTTACTTACTGCGCCAATGGTAATGAAATGAACCAGTTCAATGCATTGCACTTTAACTGCAGTGAAATATGAGACACCGGTATTCAATGATTAATTATAAAATACGATCACCTCCATCAATGCCTCGAAATATTTAACAAAAAACATCGCGTGATATGGCATATTTTTGTTTGGTATTTGTACTATGTTTTAGTAATATTGAGAATGAGATTAATATTAATTGACCACGACAGCCATACTTTTGATGAAAAATTAGGTTAGAGAATTATCATGAACGTTATATTTGGACGACTCGGAGTGAAAGTGAAAATAAGTCTAATTAATGGATTTTTTTCTTAAATCTTCAGGTTTCGTTGACTTATAGGATGATATCAAACTCTAGCAACGACGGATTTTTAGCCTAGCATTAAAGCCAAGGTGCTGAGAAAACAACGCCAGGTTAATATTTCTTCCAACCCTTCCTCTTTACATTATACTATGTTATTCCCGTAGAGCACTATGTAGGGAGATGGGAGTTTAAATAGGGGATACATATACATTACAGGTAGAGGCGCAATAGAAACATAAAATCTTTTGTTTTGTTAAGAACGATCACAAAGCATTGACATTATCGTTGATAACACTTATTTTAATTTAACATTTAAATTATTAATTCACGACACAAGTGTTGGCCTTTGACATTTTTTAAATACGATGCGTGTTAAAAAGATGTCGCCCTGGGGATAAAGTCTAAAACGTACTTATACAATTCGTTTCAAAGTGTGGTGACAACACTGACAATTGAATGAACTGAATCCCTAGTGTAGCTTGTCCTATTATACCATACCGGAAGAAATCGTTAAACGTATAATCGTATATTGTGTACGTAATGTTATATGAACTTACTATTTAAATGGCTATCTAAAGCACGACCTACAACACATTCATTTGGCACACATGAATAGTTTATTTTGACTCGCTGATATAAATTCTCGTAATGCGAACAAGGGTCACTGTGGATAAGTTACTATAAGATTAGGTAAAATAATTATTTTCAAAGAACGACTGCCGATTTATATACATATATGAATAATGAGAAAATGATTTATCACCACCAAACTATATATTATACTTTCCATTATTATTTAAAATATACATGTGAAATAAACATTAAGAATTATCAGCGTTTATTATACGTCCTGTAAGATGTACCATGAGATATATTAACCGGAAAACCAACCAGTTTTGTATTAGAATAACTGCCCATGAAAACATGCATCAAAAGGAGATGCCTATTTTCAACGAGATGTCCGGTCCCTACCTTCAAATCATTCAAACTCGAATTTTCTTCACTGAGTTCGCTTGCATCTGTTTGCTTAGCAATAGATGTAAAATGCATGCTTAACTATAACACAATAATACTATTATACAAACGAGAGTTTTAAAATGAGTGTTATTTTTTTTTATATTCTCAGATAATCTTTTATAAGAAACTTGGTCGGTCACATGTAGCCCGTAGGCCGCAGGTAGAGTATTGCTGCAATAGCACCTTTATTTGCTTATTTTTACATTACTTAATCGACTAAGACCAATGTAGATAACTACATGTGATTGATTTTTCTCAAAGTATACTAAAAGACACATATACATAAAGAAGTGCGTACAAAAGTAAAAATCTAAATAGGTAAAAAATGCCACAAACAAATATAATACTGTATCTCTATTGTTAATACAAATAATCTTCTCTCCACTTTATTCATCACTTCAGTAAACTTAAGAGCGAAAATAATCGTTTTCCTGATCTGTGCAATGTAGCTTGTAAGCTAAAAGTTCATTATTTATAATGTCACCTGGAAATACACGTGTGGCTCATAAAGGCGACTGTAAAATGAAAACAGAAAACTGCACGCTGAATTTTGATAGCATTTTCCTGTCCTTTATCAAATTACTCTAAATGAAATTTATATCCGTGACGGTGGTACTGGAATAACGTATTTGGTATTATTTGTATGACAAAACTAATTTAAAAGATATCCTTTTCTGTCAAACTAAAATGAATTATTCTTAACTGAATTATAATATAACTAACAATTTTGTGAATAGTCAAAGTTAATGTATGGAGTTAACATTTCCATCTGATTCATTCAATGAGCGAAATCAGGAGTGTGCATAATATACAATTAGTCATAAGACAAGTAACTCAAATTTTCTGCAATAATAAATTTGAATTACTTATAAAAAAACATAATGGACAGCATTTATATGAAACTTTTAGCCAACGTATAATAAAAATATGAAAATCAATATGTTGGATTAACACAGTAAAAAAATTGCAATGTTTATATTTAAGTTCAACAAAATTTATAAGATATGTTGTTGGTAGCTATTTCGGCGTACCCTCGACAGAACTAGTAGTATTAGTTCACCGTTACAATGGAGTTCTACAAAAAAAATGGTAATACAATCAAAATATAGGATAAAGCTCTCCAGAGCAGTTTCATTTTTAAGTAAATATTTCGACGCTACTATATATATAATGCGAGAATTCATTGAAATATTTCGTTGAAGTTTATCGCACATATCGTTCGCAGGAGTTTTGATGGTTCAACACGTGACCGTACAATTAAAAAGTTTTTGATTTTATATAGCACGTGTAAAAATCTGCTATTGACAACTTCCGAAAGCCATAGAGACGTGTTAACTTTCTCACTTACGAAAAGCTTAGAATATAATATATAAATTACCGCATGTACGGAATAAAATAAACGTCATGAAGAACTTCTTATTGATAACATAATACTAGAAAAGTTTTGTGTTAACGGTTAGAAATTTTTTATAGTACTTATTTTAAGCCTTTAGAAGTGAAAATAAGATATAGATATGATAATCATAATTTTAACTAAAAACTTGAGAAACGAGCATATTATCTTTATAATGAGGTTTTCATATCTGTGTATTGTATTCTTTATTTTTAATCACAATACGTAAAAATTAATTCAACCAATCTGTTGAAAAGTTTACAAGTTGAAGTGTTACAACCGTAAAGTCTGTAATTTATAATCGAAGTATGCTAGTCTCAGATCTTCAAGTCCCATTCCCACTTGAATTTCGAGAAGCCTTAAAGAGCTTTGAGATCTGGGTATAAGTAATCAAAGTTTTGCCTCCGTTGTTTTGCTAACATTTAATTGCTTCTAAAATGCACTAAGGAAAGTTGAGAATAAGACTACCTGTACGTATATATAACACTTATTCATTAGTTTCGCTTTTTTTAATACAATTAATTACAGTTAGAGCTATAGCTTGTAATCAAAGAAAAATTCTAAGAGGTATTGTACCGTCGGTCGTTATTCTCTGATCGGGTGGAAGGCTGTTTTTTTTTTATTTCACGGACCACATCGTGATTTCACTATTACAACTTACTAAACATAAACCAATGATCATATAACATTTTCTTGCTATGAGATAGCTATGAAAATTCTTTAAAATTAAATTGCTTGGTTTCATATGGTTTTTTGTTGGTCAAAAACAAAATAACGTGGCAATAAAAAAAGCGATATAAAGAATTTTGAAGTTTCCCCCACGAGCGTGAATTACTATGGGAAATTGTACTTTAATATATTGCAAATAGGAAATTTTATTCTTAGAATTTGAGAATAAAGAAAGAACTTATAGATTTTCGAGATGTTTACTTATAGCCTTACGTACAAAGGTTTACATTATATCGTTCACACGCGAAATTAAAAAATTATCTGGGAAACTAAAACTACCAAAAAAATAAGACAGTTCAATTATTAAAGACACAACAAATCGAACTATATCTATAATAGGATAAATAATCTGAACAGACAAACCTATTCGAATTATTAGAAAGAGAAGATAGGTATACAATTGAAACGTTTAATGTAAATAACCATAGGCGAAGGCAAGCCACATATAAATTATTGTCAATAATAATTTGGTTGTCTAGTTAATGAAGATATGAGTTGAAGGATTCAATGGAAAATTTTGGACAAAGATATATCGCGTCAAGTATAATCGTGACTAACTGAATTTAATAGAACACGTCTCAGCATATTTTTAGACTCCATTACGTCAATCATGTCGAAGATAGCCCTGAATTAATTCAATTGTATCGGATTATACGAGTCATGTCGAAATTTGTTCGGCAAATAGATCTACTAATGTAAATATATAAATATGAATCTATTACAAGATTCAGTCTTCCTTTGAAATATATTAATTTTAGATATCAACAATAAATATTAACTTCCGCTTCCGTTTTTATACGTGAAATTGTTAACATATTTACCATTTTTAATGTATAAAATTACTGTATGTTTTATTATTTTTTTCAAATCATTATTTACAAATATTTTTTCATAGAACATCTTTATTAATTAACATTCTACGATTTCAGGTAACAAAATCACAGCAAAATACTTGCTATGAAAAATAAAATCACGTGTTCGAGTTTATAATGTCAATTTAATTGGCATTTTATTCTTAGAAATTCATTATAAAGTAAAAAAAGAAAAAACTACAAAGCTTTACAACTTTTTATAATGATGCTAGAATGAGTGTGACGATACAATGTCCTGTTTTTTTCTGAAATGGTATATTTAAAGCTATGTTAAATTTTTGTTTGGATATAGTTCTACCGACGGCGGAAACCGAAATAAATGTAGGCAACAGTATATAAAACTATAAAGAAGTATCATTTTGAGGAGATGATAAATTAAATAGTATCCATTCCCAAAATACCAAATTTAATTATTGAAAATAAACTAATGCCAGCATTTGAGCTGATTGTGAACAGATTGTGAACAAGTTTTGAATAGAGATGAATTGATAAATTTAAAAAGATACAATCGTAATAACCAATATTGACTTAAATTAAAAATGTTCCTGAATCCAGCAAATTGAATAGTGGTAAAATACAACATTTGACACAACCATCTCCTGCGACAAGTAGTAGACACGTCTCGTCTTCTTCGGCTCGAATTCTAGATTGCCAGCAGCGGCTGTCACGATCCATTTTCGAATATGTCACAATAATTTAAGTTGACGTCACAAAAGAAAACGTCCCATATTGAAAGCACTAATCCGCCATGAATTAATACATAATGCCATCACAAAAACAATCCCCTATGCGTCACACAATTTGCAACGAAATCCTGCTAAGAAACGACACAGCTTTTGCATGGAGTGTTTTCTTTTTTACCACGCGCTTTCGTACTCGGAAATATGCTCCGATATTAAAATACAATAACAACCAACGGTTATAAATTAAGACAAATAGTGAGTTTTATTAATAAAATATTATCATGTATTGTATTTAATTTAATATGATTAATCGCTCATAATTCAATTCAATAACATTGAGTAAAAAGATCAATATCAACTATTTAAAAAAAAATGGTTTCATTTCAATATGAGATTTCTAAGCTTAAAATAATTTGTATTTCTAGATAAATAAAAACTATTAGTGTCAGGCTAAATCCCTTCGCCAACCTTTTTATTAAGTCTAATAATAAAATTCACAGCGGAACTGAGTAGAGAAATAGCAGATGGCCTAATCCTAAAAATGCTTTCCGAGTAAAAGCTATTTCATTTAGATTAAAATTTTGATGAGAAGAAATAATTTATTCGTCTTGTTGAAGATACGGTATTTTTTGGATAAGTTGTATGTACGTCTAGTATCATTCCACGTATACGATTTCAATACAATTTGATATACTTTCCTTATTCCTTGTATTATTATATAAAACCTTATTTATCTGTAATTGTTATCATTATGGCATACGTTAACGATTACGAATAAAGAAGGTTTTCAATTAAAAGAAGCAAATCATCTTATGAAATATATTTACAAAGAAATGTTCAATGAATATATACTGGCAAGCAGTATAAGTAGAGTTAAAGCTTATTATTATATTAAAAAACGGAATTAACGAACAAACTAACATAATAGTATCGCCACTTGTCCAGCCGTTGTACAAAGGGGTGGTCTGATTTGCTTCCATAAGGACCACTTCCGTCCCACATATAATCTTGTTGTCATAGAAACCTATTGTTTCATTTAGAATTTTGAAAATTTAGTGTCATTGTGTTAAAGTAACAAGCTAGGCCGTTGGAACAGGAGAGAGGATGTGTTGTGTGTCTTTTCTGCACAGCTATATATCGATAAGCGAATGTTAGTTTAAGCATAGTTCTGACGATGGCGTGAGCCGAAATAGCTATCAACTATATTTGTTAAAAATAATTAATAAATAATTAATAAATATAAAAATTTACTTTATTACTTAATTACTAATTTACTTTATTTGTATCAATATTGTATGATTTTATGTAAATCGTTTCCTAGTTCTTGTACCCATGGTTTTGTACACCTGCTACCATTAACTCAAATTAATTTTTGTTTTGTATAAATAGACTTGTTTGTAAATTGTATTCTATCAGTTGATAATGCTCGCGATGAGCGAAACCGGTCCTGATCAAAAAATATATTGTGGAAATAAGTACTAAAAAAAAAATGTGTTTTTATTATTTAAAATATAATGCCTTTCCATCAAGAAGTGACAGTTAACACCTTAAAAGGGAAATTGAAATGTTTTTTTTATGTAATGGTAAACTGATACGTCTACGCGTAATAGTAAAAGAAAATAATTTCGATTCGGTTTTCACTTGATATGGTAAGTAATAACAAGATTGCTAAAAAGGATGAAAATTAGCAAGTAAATATTTACAAAAACAAAGTATATCTGCGTTAGACAGTTCTTATAACCAAATAAAAATATTATTTATGTTTTGAGATATTGTATAAAATCTCACTTTGTCAGTATAAAAAATGTTTTACTGTGAATGTGGGATAGGCTTGGCATTTGATCGAAAGGACGCCAAAATCTTGGTTCATGATTTTATGCGATGATGGTCGAGTTGGAGATATTACCTTAATAGATACTTTAAAGTCATTTAAAAAGCTTATTAACGATAAATTAGGTTGAAGATTTGTAATTTGGTAAAAATATCGAATATTCAGCTCAGTTAACTTCTATACATGGTAGTTCGGCTTTCGCCATCGTCAGAACTATGATGAAACTAAATTGAAGCTAAGGTATATATACTATTTAAGAAGAAATAGAGAATATATCATAGCGGATCTGTCATATAGTTATAGTAGATGTGAATCTGAAGTAAAATTGTGTTGTTCATTTCTTCAAACTTCTAAAAACTTTTTATTTAAATCGATTAGCATAAGGAAAATCAATTATAAAATCTACCATTTGTTGGTATCATTTAAATAAATAACAATCTTGGTTCATAGATTATAAATAAAAAATGCGGTTTATGTGATTCGTTTTACGTGGGGTAAATTTAATACAATTAGAGTACAATTGATGTTTCAGCAGTATCTATTTATTTCAATATTTTTATATTTTTTAGGCCTAAGACCAGTTTGTTCTTTGCGACCGAGATTTTTCAATGTTAACTGGTAACGGTTTAATCTAATGATCATATTTTGTGAATATCCTAGCAAAATTATTGTCGAGCCTCGTATATAATATTATGATGATGTCGATGATACCTTCATGCTTCACTTATAGACAACCGTAGAATAAGGGTAGGTAGATAGTGATAAAAAAAACCATGGTGGTCCTTGCCTATAAAACCGTTTGCCTAACTACGGTGGTAGGTTTTTATAAAAGCTATTAAAACTTGTAGTGAACTAACATAGACGCATGACGCTGGGCCAAGCATCTCGTTTATGGTTATGAAACAGTGTGAAGCAGTAAACTTCAGGAAAATCACTTACGAGAGAGAAATTGCGAAATTTTCTAGGTCAATTAAGATTTTTATTTAAGACGAAAGGGTAAATTACCACCCCGTAAATTGTTATTAAAGTTTATGACATTCATCGTGAGATTTACAATCCATAACAATAATAAACGCATGAAATAAATAAATTATTACTGTGTATAATATAAACTTACAAAAAACATATAGTATAAATGATTTTTTTTTATGTTCAATTGTAATGAAAACTATATCTCTTTTTTTATATTTTATTGATTGAAATCATTTTTGTCAGATGTTATGTCACTAACGACCCGGGATAAACAAAGAATAAAGTTTTAACGATTCAAATTTGATATAGAAATTCCACCAGGAACCCCCAGTCAATATCATAAATTTTACCGATTTACTATGCACAATGTGCCGCTTATCAAGGCTTATTTTGGCCCAAGAAAATGCTGAAATTTGTACATCAACAAGGATCACACACGTCTACTAACATGTTGAAATTTTCTACTATGTAGTATATGTTAGATACCAAGCCAAATAAATTCCTTGATTGAAAGACCTCACATTTTTTGATTTTATACATCTCTACATAAGAAAAAAGAATTTACGATTAATTTTTACGCGAATGTTATGCGAGCATAGTATCATCCGATGAATTCAAAAAATAAATAACAAATTATTTATAATCTCTGCTAAATATTTATACGGCTCCATTTTTTCCAATGTAATAAATCGTTACTTAGTGGAAAATTTATTAAAAACGCATCAACCGTGTCGGGAAAAGTATTACTAGATTCAGAAAAACTGATACGGCGATGAAATTGCTTAACGACTATAGCGGATAATCTATCTAATAAAGGAAGGAAATTTAACTCTCAAGCGATACGACGTCTGTATTCATCGAGCATACTGAAAACTAAAAAGTATAACATTATTAAAATGAATGCTTCACAGAGACATAGCTGGCGGACCCAGCGTAGCGGAGCTTCAATAATCCAAATATATTACGAAATTTAAATTACCACAAGTTACTTACATACGTTTTTCACGATAAAAATTCATACCAAGAAATTTTATTTATTACGAGCTAATATTTATCATCGCCATTAAAATATCATGAAGCACATGAATAGAGTACACATTAAATCTATGTAGGTAACTTGACGTAGTGAAAATAATAAAGAAATTTTGCAATAATTAACCAGTATAGTTGAGAGCAATTTAACGTCAAGAATTTAAAATTTTGCCATATCGTTCAGGATATTATCATACACCAGTTCTAACGTAACATAAACGTTTAAATCGACTTTATAAAACTTTTCTATCACTAAAAGATAATGTTAACCGCTGTGGAAAATAACAGGGCTATGCAAAATTTTGTGTTTATATTAATTATCTCCAAAAACACGAAGGTGCGCCGATATTTCGGTGAATTAATTTTAAATTCAAATTATATTTATTATTATCTTGGTGTGGCAAGAAAGCCGAACTATTAACCCCCTGGGGAATATTCCATCAAACCATATCTAATAGACAAGAATAATTCGATTACTGTACAAACTTTTGCTAAAAATTCATGAATAAAAAGATCTCAATACAGCTGCGGTAAGTAGGAGGTTACTGCTCCGTTATTATTAATTGGGTTGAATTTTAAATGGGTTAAGGAACGAATTTATATGGAGCGTCTAGAATCGTAAATTAATCATAAAAACATTTATCAGAGCAAGGAATCTTAAATGAATTACATAATTTAATATCTTTTACTGTCTACGAGGGTGTAAATTGATATTTTTACCTTAGCACGCTTCAGTTCTGGAAGATCTTCGTGTAATAACTTTTTGAGACTTTGAAAGAGATTACGGTTTCATGAATGCTTTCAAAAATTAAATGTATACGTCTGGATGTGATATCAAAGTGGCAGTACTCGGTGTTCACTGAAAACAAAAAAAAAACACTCAATTACTTTAACAATCTTATTGTAAAAATCAGAAAACAGACGAGGTATGATAATTGTACTCCAATTGTATTAAATTTAGCCGATGTAAAACGAACTTAGTGAAATATTCCACTTGTTTAATAATGTAAGTGCATTACATTTTGATTTTGTAAAAATTTTCAACTGATTATTTACACTAATTAGTGTTGATCATTGTTCTAATAAATAAAATATAGCAAAGTTCCTTAACCTTTTTAAATCTGCAGACCACCAAAAAGTCCAAAAATGTTTTACGGGCCATCAACATTAGATTAAAATAATAAATATTTGTATAATCGATTTTTTATTCAAAACAATAAATTTTGCAACACCGTTTGCTGATAAAACAATATTTAAGTTTATTAAAGCAGACAGTAACAAAAAGTGTAGTTTAAAATCCATAAAGTACAAAAAAAATCGATTATTAAGGCCCACCCAAAAATCTCCGCGGACCACCGGCTGAGAAACTATGAAGTATAGGAATCAACAGCCCTGTTAATTTCTAGTATCTGACTGCTAAACATAATTGGTAGGGAATTTTAACAATTATGTTTATAAATTTCAAATTTTCACATCGATATTTTTCATTGAATTATATTTGAAAACATAAAATAGTGTAGGAAAATCATCTTCGACATAAAAATACACAACTTTCAAGGCCTTAAAAGTTCACCTATCTTCGAAAATTCAAATAATATTTAATTAATAGCAATATAACATTGTAACGGTGAGGAATCGTATCAAATTCAGACTATGAAATGTTACGATATAAATATTATATAAGCGTTTTGAAATACGTTTACGTTAGTATTATTATATATATATCCATACATAGCAATTACACAACATGGTAAATTATATTGAGTGAAGGAATTTCTATAGATCTACTATGCAGATATCAATTAATTATAAATTCTCAAATCAATATGTTGTATACAAAGAAAGATTTATCACTGTTCGTTGATCGAAAAGGAGTTCGAATGATTAATCAATGAGAAATAATATTCAAACATTCTACTTAACACTATTTACGACGACCCCATGGTAAAATGGTCAATGTCTTAAGCTTTGGTTACGAATCTCGGGAGACCGATTCCCAATGCGTACACTTATTACATTTTAATTAACAATACATAATGTTCAGTCTTATTTTCTGTGTTACACACTGGTTTTATTAGTTTTTTTGTTAAATTATACAGTAAGTTTAATCTCGTACCTTCTTCATTCGTCACAACTGAGGTGGTAATTTTCACTTTTTTGTTGGAAGGGTTATACAATTTAAAATCGTAGAAATAGTACTAAAATTGTGTTTTATTATTTAAATATACTTCCATCAAAACGTGACTTTCACATGCATTTCAATTTTTGAATTTATGTTCGGAGACGTAGATTTTTGTGATCATTATACATCGAGAGGTTGTGCAACGATAAAACGAAAAGTTACCATAGAGAAACTTTTGTTTTGATACATCTAATAGGAAGGCATATTCTCCACAATGGTGGCCGATATGGTTGCAAAAGGAGTACTTATATTGTTAGATGTATGTGGTATTAACATGCAAGAGCTCCTGATATGTAAAAGAGTATTAAGCAGAAGGCATTTTAACAGGAACTGATCATAAATCGGTTGTAAGACAAAATTTTCAATATTCATCGTTTATAACACAAATATATCGATAGAAAGTGACGCGTGAAAGTTTATTCGAAAGTTTGAATAATTTATATATATAATATTAATAAAAGAGCAAACGAATAGTCAAGAGCGTCGGAAACTCGGCTACGAAACCAAAAAAATAGAAAACGAAAGTCAAAAATATTTTCAAATACAATTTTAAGTGATTTATACCACCTATTCGATTTTTTTCCAACGAAAATGCATAGCGCCAGGTAAAAATTTTAATGAAAGAAGTTCGACGTGTGTTGAACAGAATATATTTCAGGTCATAGAAAAACAGCAGGAAGTTTGACATTTTCATTTTCGATCTCACGTATATTATAAGGAGTAAGGAGCGTTCGAAAGTCGTTAAAAAATGCAAATCCTCTTCCCCTCGGTACCGTTTTTCGAATGATATATGAATTTAAAAGGGCTTTTTTACATGTTTTTAGCGACGCTGCAAAATAGAAAGCTAACAAACCTAATACTTAATAATGTCTTTATGTGATATTTAAAGTGTGTTGGTAGTATTAATTTGATACAGAATTTAACGTCACGGGACAGATACGGCTTGTAACTGAGATGTTTTATATCATAATTATTAAATACACACAACGCAGGAGGTTGATCAAGACAATTGAATTGTATGCTTTAAATGTGGATCATTTGAGGTGATTAGAAAATGACTATTATCCGTGTACTAAAATGTATGAAGTTGTCGAAATGCGGAATTCGGGACACGAGTAAACAAAAAATGTGGATGAGTACAGTTAAGAAAAAAACACGCTTCATTGTGAGGCCAACAAGAGTCGCAATAAACCGAAATGATTTGATGAATAAACCAGATATGATTTTGTTTTCAATGATTAATTAAGGTAATTTCTTTTTCAGTTTCCCGTAAGTTGTAATGGGTTTTAATATTAAGCGACTATATCATTCTTTCATTCTTGTGTGTATAGGAATTCGAACATTAATTAAAAAGTATAAGTTCTCAGCAAAAAAAAGAACAATAAAATAGCAATGTCGCATAAAATTGAAATGTCCGCAAAGAAAGTTTAATGGTGCAAGTAAATTCGCTGACATAATGTATGATAATACTATTAGTCAAGCAGATAAGCATTGTAACTTACAAGAAAGAAATTACTTTTCCGGCCGTTGCGGCATGGACGAAAACTACCTATGCGAAATGAAATGCTATTTGACAAAAATATCGTTTGCGAACTTATCGCGAGACCTGTCGAACTTCGTACGTAATAAATAGATAAAGTAAAGAAAAATACGGAAAGAAATGTTTCTTTAGTTCGAATACATAAACCAGCATGGGACCCAGAAATGGCCGACAGCCAATGGCACATTAATTTGATTTATTTCACTGCAAGTTCACAAAAGTTTTGCGTTTCCAATGAAATATCTTCACCAAAGTTTTACACTGTAATTTTGCAAATGAGGGAACAAAACGTGTGGATTTTTTTTCCGGCAAACAGATTAAAAAAAGACAAAATAAACGAAAGTTAATAAAATTTGTATTCGGGCAGTGTGATATCGTCCTACAACAAAGAACATATACCAAAAAATGTTACCGAAAATAGTAGTAAAGTCGAACGCAGTATGTGATTTTCTTTTTATCAGCAGAATTTGCGTAACCTAAACATAGAGTTTAACAATGCTGAAAAAAATATTGTCGTATTTTGAAAACATCAAACAGAAATTTTTGGTATATGATATCGACTAAAGGTGCTTGACGGAATTTCAATATGAAATTTGAATTATTGTAATTTTGTTAGGTTCCACATATTTTGTCACCAACGACCCGGGTTTCGCCTTACGGTATCTTCAGGCATTCTATTACACGGATGCAACAGAACTGCCACACAATTAACAGTTTGCATCAGTTATAGTTATATGCAAGAAGGAATAATTGTTCAAATTAGAAAATTATAGGTTTAACCCAACGGCTACGGCAGGTTTTTTGGTCTAAGGGCCAGATTGGCTGTTAGACAAAGTCGGACGGATCACGTCTAATATAGAGTACCAACACAATCATCGAACAATAAATTGCAGATAGACCCTTTTTAAATCAAAGCACCATTATTGCTAAAAATTTAAGAGGAATAACACATAAACTTCATAAAGTATTTCATAAATGTAAGCTTTTATTCCATGGGTACGAGTTTAATAATTCATAAATTATTATATTTGTTCACATAAATCAAATTTCTTTATAACACGGTGAAAAAATAGCAATGTATTTTAGTTCTATTTTTATTTTAAGATATAGTTGAAAGCTATTTCGGCTCACGCCATCGTTAGAACTATGCTTAAACGAATATTTGCTTATCTATATATAGCTGTGTAGAAAAGAAACAACATACATTTTCTCTCCTGTTTTAACGACCTAGCTTGTTTCTTGCTCGCAATATAACTAAAAATTTCAAAAATTGTAAATGAAACTAAACAGGCGGCTATATCAATAATTTTGTAGAACTAAAATACATTGCTATTTTTTCACCATGTTATAATGGAGTTCTACCAAGTGAATGCCAATTCAATCAATAAATTTCTTTATGACTTTAATAACTAAAAGCATTAAGTCAGAATGCAGATTCAGATAAAATGAATGTTTAGGAGTAGTAATGTATTTTGCATATCATGACACCCATAATCATCTTGATATCACATAAATCATCGCTCTTATAATCTCTTATATAATCGCTCTAATTACCATCCAATTCTACAACTCTGCACTCGCTGCACTTATAACAAATCTACTCGCGGCTCTTTTCACCGCCGTACTTACCATTAAACTTACCGCTCTAATCGCTAATCTTACCACTACTCCGATCACCGCCCTTATCATCTCTCTCAACACAATTTTACCAACTGTTGTTTTGGTCGCTCTACTGCATCTCTTATCACATTTACACTCGCTGCTTTTACAATCATCTATCTAATCGCGACACTCTATTCATCGCTCTTTATTACCATCCTACTCACCGCTGTACTCTCCAATCTTAATCTTCGCTCTATTAGGGTCTCAATCTCTACTGAGCGATCAATTACAACAGTATTTTAACGCCATTCAAACAAAATAAGTAGTTGATTGACCAGGTCGAGTAGGTGAGAAAGGTAATTGGTTTAGTATGGTTTCAGAAATCGTACGTAAATTCTTAAGTCGGAATAGCATTTAAAAAACCAAGAACATGAATATTTTTACACGATTAATCTCAAAAATATCATTTACTATTGCAGATTGAAAACTGTCTTTATTACGAATTTTTACAGAGAAAATCCTTTTCGATGATTGTGTTTCCTTAATAAATAAATAGTTTACGAATCAACGCTTGCTTCATCGTTCTAGTCGAACACTCACAACGATTGTACAATATATTGTTACTTGGCAAATATCAATAAAGGCCATCCTTTATTGGTATCGATATAAATTTGACATTCACTATACCGTTTTTACTGACACGCCGGTTTATACGTTACTTCATTAAAAATATTTTTGTATGTATTGAAAAATATGTACATAGTTGATAATAAATTTTTCGTAATTAAATTGACACTTCGTAAGACCTTCTCGAATTAAAAAAAACACGAGTAAAAAGAATTCGTAACATGTTTTCGAACTACCAATTGGCTACCGTTAGCAAAAAAAATACCATGAAGTTAAATAGCAAATAATTAAACGTCTGCTTTTAGATATATTCAGCAAGTAGTTCTGTAAGGATTGATTTTGGTTTGTGTAGTCAATGCTAACTACCATTCATAAAATGATGCCAAAATTAATTCCAAAAATATCTCACTCCTATAAATACGGATAGATAAAGAAAAATAAACGATCATCACAAAAACACATGATTATGTGTAACTGATAAGGTGTGCGAACATAAATATGTTTTTAAGCGATTAAACACCACTTCGTTCACAATTCTGATGATATTACCCTTATTTTTGGAAAAAAAAGCTTTCAGAGTTAAAC
The DNA here is from genome assembly GCA_028555115.1 of Himalopsyche japonica. NCBI lineage: Eukaryota > Metazoa > Arthropoda > Insecta > Trichoptera > Rhyacophilidae > Himalopsyche > Himalopsyche japonica. Next base: position 3,997,466 of record JAHFWJ010000015.1, read on the forward strand.
GTTCGTTTTTTATCGTACAAATATAATAAGTCTTAACACGATGAAAAAATAGCATTGAATTTTAGTTCTACAAAACCTATTTAAATCGAAAAATTTATGGAACTAAAATACATTGCTATTTTTACACCGTGTTATAATGAAGTTATACAAAATAAATGCCAATTCTATCAATAAAATACAATGAATCTTGTCAAGGATATTTCATCGAAATCACAAATTCTCCAGAGCATTTACAACAAATGTGGATTTCGTGTTACCTGTGTGCAGATGTAAATATTTATTTATTTCTGTGATTCCATTTAGAGCGTTATAATATTATCCACAAATATCGATTGGAGTCTGTATAACGGAGCCAAAGAAACCCTTCATCCTCTTATCAAAAAAGGTTGTTTTCTAATAGAAATGTAAACAAAATATCTATTTGATCATATCAAAATTACAAATATATTTATTACCAACATATTATTTTGGATTATATCTACCAACTTATTTTAATAAAAATACTGAAAATAAATACGTATAACATCGAAAAAAGATTTATCAAACAAAAATGACTACTTGGTTTATACATAGGAAGCACAGAAAATAAAATATTCCCGGATTATATTTTTGAAAAGGGAATCACAATTTTATGAAGAAAACACTGAAAATACGTTTCACGTGTTTATGTGTTTTTTTTATCAATATTTGTTTAGGAACTACACTAACAGCCTACCTCTGGAAAACATGATAATTCATTTTTACATTCCAAAATCTTGTTTCATATAACACAAACAATATTGAAAATTCAACCCTTTGGGGCACGTAAATAAACGAAATAGACAAGGATTGTGATATTTAAAGAGGATTTAATGGCATAAAAAAATATTTTTTTAAGATCGGCAATGTGAAAATCATAATTATACATATTTTATTATATAACCTATTTATTATTAGTATCAAACAATTTAATGGGAAAGTAGTAGTTACTCATTTTTTTAATAAAGATTATCAGCATTTTTGCTCACCGCAAAAATATCAACAGATCATTCAAAAATTGCGAAATTTATAGAAAAAAAATGTTTATTAATATTTTAAATATTATGCCTTCCTTAAAGGATTAACAGCTTTACCTGAATAAATAATACATTTAAAATTTAACATTGATTTTTTGGGATAGTTATATGCACATGCATTTGAATCATCCGAGAGTACAGCATGTCTACATAACACGTTATTATCATGTATTTTATAATTTAAATATAACGTTGAAATGATATCTCATAGAATGAGTTAGGTAATTTTTTTCATTCTGGGTTAATAATTTATTACAATTTTTATATTATTTGCTAGTCTTAACCTAAATTACGTAAATGTTATTTTAAAAGTGATTATTAGTGTCGCAATATGAGTTATTTGAAAAACCTCTTTCAGATAAAATGGCTGGTAAAAAAATATCTGGACCCTTATCAAGCGATGTGTCATTTAACCGAGTCTAGAATGAGTAAGGGAATCAATCGCCAACTATTTTAACTTACGAACTATTCGAAGACCTTGAAAGATTCCCAATAACTTACCCGACAGTCTCAAAGTTATACGGCCATTCATTTAGGACATGAAATATATTGCTTGAATAACATATCTTAATGAGATAACATCAAAGAAACTTGTGATGGATTATATGTATATTTATTCTATAACCTTTTTGAAGAGCGTTTCCGAGTATTTTATAAAATGCTCAGTTTTAAATCGACATTAAAACTTTAAATAAAAATCTTATAATATAAATTTAAAAAATGGTTTAGTTTTCATTTTAAATTATAAAGCTTATTATAGAGTCAACTATTTTGTTTCACGAGAATTATGTTCATAATTACTTCAATATATCTTTCCTTCCAAACTTCCAAGATCAACCTAGTTTACAATTTATATTTAAGCAAAGTTGAAAAGCGATTTATAAATATTCATATGATATAGTGTATTACATTTTTTATTTGTTAAGAGGTTGCCATAAATTGGTTCATTAATTAGTTAGTGAGTTGGCATAATGCTTGCGAATAAAACTACATTAATTTACTTTGGTAAATTTCTATGTAGAGAGTGCCAATTCATTCTTTTCGCGGTGATAACAAGTCTGAATTGGCCAAGAAGAGAAATCCATGTCAAATATTTTTAATGCAAAATGCGACAGAATTTATTTAACTTCTTCATAAGTGTTCTGAACTAAATCTGTAAAATATAATTTCATATTTCACATGTTTTATTCATTCAGAAATCAACTTCCAGCGTTGATTATTTTGGCGCTACATTATATAAAATACAAAATGTGAACTAAAAAGGTTTTTTACCCAAAGCTTTGAATATAAGCAAGAATCGATAATTTCCAGAAATATATTTTGTTTTTCTGAATGTTCACTAATAATAAGAAAGGCATGCTAGACGATAATTACATATTATTCTTTACAGCATGCACCTGGTTCACATATTTTTACGGTATTGAAAGGGTAAAAGAAAATAATGCTTGCCAAAGAGGTGTATAGGTACGCTAAATATGTCAGAGACGTGAAAAGGGTTTAAACACTGTGTGTTTTGTGGAGCATGGCGGCGGTTAAAACTTTTATAACGAAATATTATAACATACGTCCCTACATCCACCTTTCGCTTTTAACACAAAACCATAACACGGTTTCGGCACTTGCCTGTTTTCGACAATTTATTACATCTTAAATAATTTCTACGAACTGGGTCGCGATATTTCAAATTTAATTCTTTCTAAGCAAACAAACGAAATCAATTGATATTAACGCATGCATCCTCTACTCGTGGATTAATTACACCAACGCATTTATATTTACCCTTAAGAATTGACCCTTTATCGATAGAGCCAGTACAATTAAATACCTACACGAATGAATACATTTATCAAGCACTAACAATGATCTAAAGCCCCGTGAGATAATAAAAAATACACGTGTGTGATAAAGCGAATGGATAATTGGACATCTAAAATTTAGTTTATATCTTAAGTCTTTTCGTTCAGTATTCGCAAGGGTTCTTGCTTGTATTCTTCACAGGCATTCGGCGAATTAAAAAGTTATTGTGGAAGATATACACAAATAGAAAAATTCAACAAAAAATAATCACACAATGAGAATCTATATAATTTTAGTAAGAAGAAATAAAGAATAAAAACGAAAAACACAATACTATTTTATTTTCCGCCTTCTGCTTGGACGATAAATGATTCAAAACGAAAGTCAGAATATAACAGGTTGGCAACTAAGTAATTGCGGATTTGTTTTAGAAAATCAAAGACAATTTTTTTATGGAACTAAATAACTTTATTCTGTAAGGTATTACCCATTTTGATCAGTGGCCTTTTGCCATCTTTCAGGAAGCATCATAATCCCATGGTCATAAAACTTCTGGTTTTTATTAGCATAAAACTGAATCAAGTACGATTTGACATCATCATCATTAATGAACTTTTTACCATTCAAGGAGTTTTGTAAAGATCAAAACAAAAAGTAATCAGATGCTGCAAGGTTAGGACTATATGGCGGATGTGGCAAAACATCCCAACCAAGCTCCAATAATTTTTGCCGGGTGGCCAAAGATGTGTGTGGCCTTGCATTGTCATGATGGAATACAACACCTTTTCGATTTGTCAATTCGGGCCGCTTTTCTTCAACTGCATTGTTTAATTTCGTTAGTTGTTCAATGTAGACATCAGAACTCATCGTTAGGTTGGGTGGTAAGAGTTCAAAGTAGACAATTCCTTTATAATCCCACCAAACAGATCACAAAACGTTCTTTTGATGAATATCAGCTTTTGATGTTGTTTGAGTTGGTTCACCTGGCCTGCTCCACGATCTCTTTTGCATGATATTGTTGTAAACAACCCATTTTCGTCACCATAAACAGTACATAACTTTTTAGGAGCTTGCGATGCGTTTTTCCCTTTGCGGAAATAAAAAAGCAAAATATGACGAAAATGTTCGTGACGAAAGTGTATGTGAAAATGTATGTTTGATTTTCCTTTTTTCAACGATCGCCAAACGAAAACTACGCAACCGATCAAAAAACTTTTATTACTGATTGACAGTTGAATTGTCAACTATCCAATAACAAAATGTGTTTACATTTGGACTACGTCGCAAACCTAAAAATTCAACTGGAGCCATCTATTGAAATCCACAATTACTTAGTTGCCCACCCAAAAGTTTGTACAAACCTATAGAAATGTTTTATTACATTAACGAAGAATGAATGTGTACAATTTATACAGATTTTAAAGGACTGCATTAAAGAAAAAAATTAAAACAATCCTCGGTTACGTTTTGCGGAACAGTGGCGAAGAAATCTTCATAATTGGCATGCAGTAAAATTGAGGTCAAAGCTGCGGTCAAAGTTTACCACGAACCACCGTTGTGAGAAGATGCTTTTACTTAAACGAATCGTTGGAATTTGGTAACGTAATCATTAAGCTTTATTTAATTAAAATGGATAAAAATGAGACAACAATTATATTTATCATCTCCACAATTATTAATTTCAATACATGAAGATTGGCTGAATAAATCTTTGACGAAATTATTTTTATGTCTTTTATAGCCTGATGAAATGACAGTCAATGAGTCAGTTCTGTTGCATTCGTGTGATGGAATGCCTGAAGATGTCGAAGGGCGAAACCCAAAATTGCAACAATTCAAATTATATTTTCAATAATATATACAAAATCCGATAGGTATTCAGCACAGATAATCGGGAGTACATTACCAGTTCATAAATCATTATTTTATCTGAGAAGCAGAAGACTTTCCGTTATTTTAAGAACCCATGCGAAAATACAAAGTCGTGTCGGTTTATGCAATACACACAAGGCTATTGTAGGAAAATCGCTGCTATCCTACCACACTAAGTGTCCCTTTGAGTTAACATTTACTTTTTCGTTCACTCTACTAAGCGCACGTTGAAGCGTCAAACAAAACAATGCCAAGCCATTGGCTCGCGAAACTACGTTTGTTTTTCAAAACTGCCTCGACAGTGACCACAAACAATGTGATATTATAGTTTTACACAAACTTTATTTTGTTGATTGAATTGGCATTTACTCGGTAGAACTTCATTATAACACGGTGAAAAAATAGTAATGTATTTTAGTTCTACAAATTTGTAGAACTAAAATATATTGCTATTTTTTCACCGTGTTTAACTTTATTTTGATTAGGATCTTAATTTATATTTTTGTCGTGTCTGTTCCATGATCTAAGTACTGTAATCAGATATAAATACCATCGGCATTTTACAAAACTCTAAATATAAAGCTATAAATATTTGACGTTTTTTTTATATATCTTGACGACAGCTTAATGGAATTTTTAATTTATGGCAAAAATCTAAGTAATAAAATCGATATATATAATTGATTGTGTATACCAATCTGTGTAACGTGTTATGCCTTTTAGGTCATTATAATTTTCTAATTAATCAAATAATACAAATGGCAAAAAGTTTCGTTTCAGGTAATGTTTGGTCACATTACCTGAAACGAAAAAAACAAGAATAATTCTAGACACCTAAATTTACCAATAACTATCTAGAAGTGCACACGTAAGAAATGTGTATCACAACTTGAGCTGATTCGATTCTTTACGGATTGTTTCACTTCACTGTTTTAAGTGCTACGAGCTACGACGGTTAGAGCGTTGCGGTCTGCCAACAAACTTCACGACTTTGTTAAAAGTCCATAATGAGCTGTGGCCATCATTCCGTGTATATTCATGCTACGACTGTTAGAAAAACAACAATATGAAACTACACCTCTCCGGCGTAGAAGTTTTACAATTTGTTCCCGTGGACGAATAACACATTACAACTTTAAAGTTTGCCTAAAACTCAAGCTTTTTGGTATGTTACATTCTCGACCTGACGCAAGGGGAAAATATCCAAGGCGAACAACGGTTAGTATTAACTGCCCTTTTAGGGAGGCTCATCTTTTCACACTTTTGAGACCACTTATAATATTTTTCAAAGTTTCAACCACAAAAGGCTAAGATATTGTTTATCGCTTTATTAAGTAAAAATTTTATCATAAAGTAAGATATCGCCGTTCTTTTTTTCATATTAATTGACACGCGTCTTTATACATGGGAATACGTTTCAAAACTTAAAATGATCGTAACAAGAGCTTTGTCAATAAATAAAAATTCAATTAAGAGTATAATTTAACTATTAAAAGTATAAAAAAACACATATTTTCTTTTACGATGATCGCACAGAACAAATAACTAACTTATCATAATCTACTCGTATGTAAAACAGAAACAAAAATGAAACAGTTGGCTGGTCATTTGCGGATTCCTATCAATTAATAAACATAGCAGTTTAACAATCCCTGGCTCTATAGTCAATGCATGACACAAAAGCCAGGATTTATTTAATTTTCCATGTTCTGAAAGTCATTTTGCATTGTTATTGGAATAAGGTAGCCATAGATTTCAGCGAACATAACAATTACCTACACCTGCTTATTTATTATTTGTGCTGCGTTAATAACTCTAAAGCGTCCACTTATTAAACATACATCATTGAAACAGCGAAAAAACTTAATGTTGACCACAAAAGTAACGAAGTAATTCGTAAACTACATACAATTTTAATGAGACGAATGAAAAAATCTTTTAGTCAATTAATTATTCGTTACAATAAACATTTGTTTTTTTTTCAACTATTGGGGCACTATTTTTCAAATGAGTTATAAAAGATATGAGATTTAATCTTTGGATATGTTTAGCGAATGTTAATTTAAAAATAAGAAATGAAATTTTAATAATAAGGTACTTGACGGAATTTCAATATCAAATTTGAATTGTTACAACTTTTTACGATTCCACATTTTTTTGTCACTAACGACCCGGGATAAGTCAGTTATGTTGCATCCGTGTGATAGAATGCCTGAAGATGCCGAAAGGCGAAACCCGGGTCGTCAGTGACAAAACACGTGGAATCGTACAAAATTGCAATAATTCAATTTTGGAATGAAATTGTATCAACAAAATACGGGACTTTTGATTGGATAACGTTTTGATAGTTATAACACTATGTAGTTTTTATTGGACAAGTATCATATTTTATTTATGCATCAGCGAAACCTGTCCTGATCATAAAATATATATTTTAAATATACACAAAAAAATGTGTTTTTATTATTTAAAATCATGTCTTTCCATCAAGAAGTGAATTTAACACCATAAAAGTGATTCAATGAAATTCAGATGAAAAATTCAGAACACTTAATTAATTATCAAAAGTTGTCGACCGATAAACGATTCTTAGTGGTAAGATTAAATTAGCAATACTGTCACTTTTAAGGTGTTAACTGTCACTTCTTGATGGAAAGGCATTATATTTTAAATAATAAAAACACATTTTTTAGTACTTATTTCCACAATATATTTTTTGATCAGGACCGGTTTCGCTCATCGCGAGCATTATCAACTGATAGAATACAATTTACAAACAAGTCTATTTATACAAACAAAAAATTAATTTGAGTTAATGGTAGCAGGTGTACAAAACCATGGGTACAAGAACTAGGAAACAATTTACATAAAATCATACAATATTGATACAAATAAAGTAAATTAGTATAAAATTAAATGTTCACAATCACTTATTAAGAATTACAATTACAATTATGGTAAATCAATAATCCATTATGAGCTCTAACAATCAATAAGGAAGTAAGGAGTGGGAAATTTTTAATGACGAAAATAACCCACAATCACTACTTAATGGAACAAAATAAATTAATACATGAGAAGTCGATTAAAGATGAATCGATGAGATGGGAAGATATGGTCAGTCAGGGGCGTTCCAATATTTTCTGTTAAAAATTAAGTAAAGGGAGGCAATATCATTTTTCAAAAAAAAAAAAAAAATAATATTTATTTGAAATATATATTTATTAATCTAATTTAATGAGTATAACAATGGTGACGACGCAAAAGTAGTTTGTTCATTTATAAGGTTGGAATTAGGCAAAAATTTATACCGATTAATTTCAAGGATTTCTTGTTTATCTAATTTCAATGATTTGTTATTGAAATGCAGGATTTTGTAGTTTATAGTAAAATCACATGAATGTTTATTTTGAAACAAATGGTTTCCAAAAGTAGAAATCTCATCGCCTTTGGCACAAGCTAAATGTTCCTTAAATCTAGTATGAAAGGATCTTCCTGTTTGACCAATATACCTAGCCTCACAGGAATCACATTTTAGAAGATAAATACCACTTTGGCTTAAAATATTAATTTTGTCTTTCGTGTTAACTAACATTCGACTAAGATTATGATTGTTATGAAAAGTTACATTAAAATGTTTTTTGTCTATCTTCTGGATATGTTTTCAGAAACTCTGCCTAAATAACTTAGTTTTACCCAACGTTTTTCAACGGAGGGAACATCAATCATCAAGCTCGAGGTTACATTTAATAAAGCTAATTTTTTAGTTTTTTTAAAGACAAGTCGATCAATCAACTTTGCATCGTATCCATTTTTAAGTGCGATCTGTTTAATGGTGTTTAATTCTAAATTGAAATTTGATTCTGTCATAGGAATTGTCAACAAGCGATGAATAAAGGAATGAAAAGTTGACAACTTATGTGAAATGTGGTGTCTAGACGAGCTACTTATGATATTGCCACTAAAAGTCTCTTTTCTGTAAATACTGAAACTATGACGATTATTAATTAGTTCAACGGTTAAATCTAAAAAGTTTATTTTATGCATACCCAATTCCATTATGAATTGAATTGAACCATGAATCTTATTCATATTATTCAAGAAAGTATGCAGTTGCCTTTCGGTACCTCCCCAAAGTACTAAAATATCATCTACATATCTATACCAATAGATGATATTTTTAAAAAGATCTAATTTTGAAATTTTTTTTGATTCAATCAAATTCATGAAAAAATCAGCTAAAATTGGTGACAATGGACTACCCATTGCCAAACCATCCAACTGTTTATAAAATTTATCTTTAAATTTAAAATAATTTTGATCTATGCAACAGTTAATGATTGATTTTACATCTGTAGCCAACCGGGGATTAAGATTTTTCATATCTATGAAATCAACAATCGCTGACTTTAGGTCAGATATAGGCACACTAGTAAATAGGCTCACTACATCAAATGAAACTAGCTTCGCGTTCAAAGGTACTGATAAATCTTTAATTTTTTCTACTAATTGAATTGAGTTTTTAATCCCGAATTTGGGGGTGAATCCCAACTTATGTTTGAACAAGGAATTAGCAATCCCTGCTAATTTATACGACGGTGCAGCATTAAAGGAAACTACTGGCCTTAAGGGCATACTTTGTTTATGAATTTTTGGTAACCCATACAGTCTAGGGCACTGTGGGTTCATTTGTTTGTGCCTTTTTTTTAAAAGGCTCTGTAGGAAAACACGTATTTGCTTCATCGATAACTGTTTTTACGGATTCAGAACTAGATGCAGTTGGATCACGTTTTAATTGAATAAACGCTGGACCGACAAGACATCCTCCATTTTTTCATCGTAAACACCTCTATCCATGATAACAGTAGTGTTACCTTTATCAGCTTTTGAAATTATTAAGTTATTAGAATTTAATTTTGTTTTGATAGACTTTACGATACGCGTTTCAAATTTACTAGTATTTACAATATTTCGAGATTCCTTTTTTAGAATAGTTGAGCATTCATATTTAATGGCCATATTCGATCGTATAGCCAGATCAGCATCGATCGCAAGATTTTCTAAATCTTTTGAAGTTATTTTAACATTAGGGCAATATTTCAAACCTTTATTTAAAAGGCTCATTTCATTAGTATCAAAATTGACTGAAGTTGTATTAACAACCCGTTCCGCAAAAGATATTTTCTTCTCTACTATGGTATTTACAGAATATTCTGACTTTTTAGTTTCAGACAAATGATTTAACTTTTTCTTTTGGTTCAGAAAGGTTTTATGGATAAAATTTTGGACCTCAAATCTAATTTTTTCATCTAAGATGTCAAACTCGACTGAGTGAAGTTTGCTAGTCAACAAAGAATGGATATAAAATAAATATACACTCACCGCATCCCTGACACAGTACCATCTCTTCATTTCAGCTTTTATCCATGTAAGCTGCGCCAATTTTAGAGCTTTTAGAGCAATCGATGAATTGGACTTCGTTTTGATGTTCACGTAGTTCGGTATAATGTTGAGACGAAGACATTCTCTATTATACCAAATATGTTGAGATGCTAAAGACTGTTTTAATTTGTATTTCTTAAATAAGACAGTAAGTTTAGCCGTACACGCTTCATTAATCACTTTTAAGGTGTTAACTGTCACTTCTTGATGGAAAGGCATTATATTTTAAATAATAAAAACACATTTTTTAGTACTTATTTCCACAATATATTTTTTGATCAGGACCGGTTTCGATCATCGCGAGCATTATCAACTGATAGAATACAATTTACAAACAAGTCTATTTATACAAAACAAAAAAAATAATTTGAGTTAATGGTAGCAGGTGTACAAAACCATGGGTACAAGAACTAGAAACGATTTACATAAAATCATACAATATTGATACAAATAAAGTAAATTAGTATAAAAATTAAATGTTCACAATCACTTATTAAGAATTACAATTACAATTATGGTAAATCAATAATCCATTAGGAGCTCTAAACAATCAATTAGGAAGTAAGGAGTGGGAAATTTTTAATGACGAAAATAACCCACAATCACTACTTAATGGAACAAAATAAATTAATACATGAGAAGTCGATTAAAGATGAATCGATGAGATGGGAAGATATGGTCAGTCAGGGGCGTTCCAATATTTTCTGTAAAAAATTAAGTAAAGGGAGGCAATATCATTTTTCAAAAAAAAAAAAAAAAATATTTATTTGAAATATATATTTATTAATCTAATTTAATGAGTATAACAATGTTGCATAGATCAAAATTATTTTAAATTTAAAGATAAATTTTATAAACAGTTGGATGGTTTGGCAATGGGTAGTCCATTGTCACCAATTTTAGCTGATTTTTTCATGAATTTGATTGAATCAAAAATTTCAAAATTAGATCTTTTTTAAAAATATCATCTATTGGTATAGATATGTAGATGATATTTTAGTACTTTGGGGAGGTACTGAAAGGCAACTGCATACTTTTTTGAATAATATGAATAAGATTCATAGTTCAATTCAATTCACAATGGAATTGGGTATGCATAAAATAAACTTTTTAGATTTAACCGTTGAACTAATTAATAATCGTCATAGTTTCAGTATTTACAGAAAAGAGACTTTTAGTGACAATATCATAAGTAGCTCGTCTAGACACCACATTTCACATAAGTTGTCAACTTTTCATTCCTTTATTCATCGCTTGTTGACAATTCCTATGACAGAATCAAATTTCAATTTAGAATTAAACACCATTAAACAGATCGCACTTAACAATGGATACGATGCAAAGTTGATTGATCGACTTGTCTTTAAAAAAACTAAAAAATTAGCTTTATTAAATGTAACCTCGAGCTTGATGATTGATGTTCCCTCCGTTGAAAAACGTTGGGTAAAACTAAGTTATTTAGGCCGAGTTTCTGAAAACATATCCAAGAAGTTAGACAAAAAACTTTTTAATGTAACTTTTTATAACAATCATAATCTTAGTCGAATGTTAGTTAACACGAAAGACAAAATTAATATTTTAAGCCAAAGTGGTATTTATCTTCTAAAATGTGATTCCTGTGAGGCTAGGTATATTGGTCAAACAGGAAGATCCTTTCATACTAGATTTAAGGAACATTTAGCTTGTGCCAAAAAAGGCGATGAGATTTCTACTTTTGGAAACCATTTGTTTCAAAATAAACATTCATGTGATTTTACTATAAACTACAAAATCCTGCATTTCAATAACAAATCACTGAAATTAGATAAACAAGAAATCCTTGAAATTAATCGATATAAATTTTTGCCTAATTCTAACCTTATAAATGAACAAACTACTTTTGCGTCGTCACCATTGTTATACTCATTAAATTAGAGTAATAAATATATATTTCAAATAAATATTTTTTTTTTTTTTGAAAAATGATATTGCCTCCCTTTACTTAATTTTTTACAGAAAATATTGGAACGCCCCTGACTGTCCATATCTTCCCATCTCATCGATTCATCTTTAATCGACTTCTCATGTATTAATTTATTTTGTTCCATTAAGTAGAGATATGTGTGGTTATTTTCGTCATTAAAAATTTCCCACTCCTTACTTCCTTATTGATTGTTTAGAGCTCCTAATGGATTATTGATTTACCATAATTGTAATTGCAATTCTTAATAAGTGATTGTGAACATTTAATTTTTATACTAATTTACTTTATTTGTATCAATATTGTATGATTTTATGTAAATTGTTTCCTAGTTCTTGTACTCATGGTTTTGTACACCTGCTACCTTTAAATCAAATTAATTTTTTGTTTTGTATAAATAGACTTGTTTGTAAATTGTATTCTATCAGTTGATAATGCTCGCGATGAGCGAAACCGGTCCTGATCAAAAAATATATTGTGGAAATAAGTACTAAAAAATGTGTTTTTATTATTTAAAATAGCAATACTGTTTTAAGAAATAGAACATGCAAATGTCTATATAAAACAATTCACTGAATATTGATTTACTGTTTCTATAAACATACTGATGATTGTTTTATTTCTCCTTAGGACTGTAACAAATAGCCACTTTTTACCAAGCGTTACGCATGGGGTAATAAGGACTTGGCTAAAATGAAAATTAGTTCAACATACAATTTATTGTTATACTATAGTAAACCTTACTGGGACAATGGAGATGATGTGAAAGTTTCGTACTCAGCAGGTGAAACTTAAGTTCTAGGTGCTGACCTCGAAAAAATTTAACATTAACGATCAAACCAAGAAACAAACTTTTCAAATAAAATGTAATGAAAATATTACGCAACAACAATTAAGAGAACTTTTTAGCGAATCGATGGACACTTATATTTATTTACGACCATATATTCGAAAACTTGAAAATATATTTTCGATATTTTTATGGGGAAGTAGAAAAAAACGTAGAAAAATAATAATATAAGAATACATATTTCAATTTACTTCCATTATAATCAAGTCAGTAGATAATAAGTAATACACACATCGAAAATACCCCCTACACTAACTAAGCCATAATAATTTTCCGTGAATAAATATATATTTTGATTTCTCAATAATATTTACTTTTTATCTATATTTAGATTAGTTTTATGACAAGGGCAAGAAATATTTTTCACCTATAAATTATCAATTAATAACATTAATTTTAACGAAATAAAAATAAATAAAATTTGATAAAATATTATCATTTACAATTATGCATCATAGACACGATCGAAAATTATTTTCAATTATTTGTTACTTTCAATGTATTTATTAGAATCAGTGCTTGATGTAGAGACATGATATTTAAAATAATAAAACATTAAAGATACCCTCTGTATCAATATTTCTGATTAGTTCGATGAACTGCCAATCTCATAAATTAAATTCCTATATTACGTCATCTGGTGTTCAATTCCCATCGTTACCCACAAATTCGAAATAAATATGTATTTCTTTGTTTAAAATTACCCAATTGCATTTAAACGGTAGCTGATATTTTTCATCATAGACTCATTAACAGTTTTTAGTGTCAGTAAAACTTTGCTGAAATTATGAGGTTGACAAAAAATATTTTCGAACTCGAAAGGAAACCTGAAAAATCAAACGTAGGTTTCATAGCAGCTGTCAGAATCTCATCAATCTCATCATCTTGACACCAAGACTCAGAAACCTTTAGAAGCTCAATATCAAAGAGATCAAATAACTCTACAAGTACGTAATTTATTTTAAATAAAGTAACAACTGAAACAGATTTTTCGTAATCAGGTTTTTTTTAGCAGTGCAATTAAGATCAAACTATGCACAATACTACGGACATGCCTGATTTAAGGTTCTAAGTTGCCTGGTGTAAATATTTTCAAGCAAACTCGGGTTATCTTCATTCCCCTTTTATACCCGTAAGAAATATTTATTTTACGAACTGTTAAAAGTTACTTCATAAACTAAGAAAACAATATACTTAAGAGATTCGTATTCTGGTGAAGTTTTAACAACAAAAGGCGAATAGCATTACAAACAAAATAGCACAGTATTTTTTTTTTCATCTACAGCGGTAACGAAATTACATGGCAGACTAACAAATGTGGTTACTTGAAGTTGATATTCCTTGTATGTTTCCCGTTCGTTAAGAGAATATTATGTATTACTTCTTCTTAATTCTTCCACAAAATGCGGAACGACTTAAGATTTCCATCTTTGTCATAACTTTTTACATTCAAAAACATAAGTTTGTTCTCGCTGGAACGATACAATAATAAAACACATATTCCAAATCGCATTACATTAGCTAATGAGGACCGATTTAGCGCTACGGTTGATCTACTAAAATGTTCCAAATATTTAATTCGATTAGTAGTAGAATGAAAAAAGTTTAACGTTCAATGTTATAAACACAATTTTCGCGTGATCTTTAGATTAATTTAAGCAATTATCATGTATTTTTTTATGTGCTCATTGATCCGCGTAGAAGTAATTGTACATGTCTCGCAAAAAATCTGTTTCACATACAATCGTAGTAACTAACCTGGGAACCAGTTCACCAACATTTAATCGATAATACTGGTCCACACGATGCTTCATCATTCATCGAGTGTCTAACTAGTCCTGCAGTATCCATTATTCTCCGCCATTGGACTTCGATAACCGCCACCAATTACGTCAAATGCTCACAGAAATGAGAACATTTTTTAAAATAAAATACCTAGTTCAATATCGATTTGAACGGTGTACTGATTGAAAATAAAGTCTGTATTTATAGTAGACAGGCATCAGATTCATTATTGATTAAATCTACTGATTTAGGATTTTTGCTAACTTAAATCTATATTCCGAAATAATTATGCGAATATTAACAACAATACTTCCCCAGTGAATAACTAACCACTGAATAATGACTTATAAGGTGTTAACACATTTTAAATACTTATTTCCACAATATGTTTTATGATCAGGGCCGGTTTCGCTCATCGCATACATCAACTAAAAAAACAGAAATAATCATTTTGACTAAATTCAAGAATAATTTTTTAATAGTAAGGAATCCAACTCAATAGCCGATACTTTTTCGCCAAACCAATATAATTAAAAATAATATTTCTGCAATCTTGAATTGTGAACCAAATTTTGTGATTTTGGAAAAATATCTGGAACCTGTATTGCTTCTGGATGGATAACATCGAAGTCATTGGACGTCTGTTTCTTAGTCAAGCTTTTGTTTGGAGTTTTCAATCGTATCCAGAACTATATTTTAATCAAGTTCCATCCATTTTTAAATTACATCTACTAATGATGAATTTGAAAAAGAGATGGTACTTACCTTTTGACGTTTCCAAATACTAATTCCCGAGCTAAATGTTCCACTGAAATAACTCACTTTTATACGGATAACATTTTTTTAGTCGGTGTATCCTCCACTTGACTGACATTAAGAGTCGACTATACAACCCGTGTATCAAAGAAGTCCAAACAATAAGGTATCAGTACAAATTTCGTCGTAAAAGTAAAAAAAGGTGTCGAGTTTTAGTGCCTATCTGCAGAAGACACACAAAGAGGATATTGTAACGCTTGATACGATAATCCAGAAATGCGCGCTCCGGTATAAATAAAGAACGACCTGAAAGGTAAGAATCATCCGTGCACTTTCTTTACGAAAGCGTTTTTCCATCCGTGATTCGTTCAAAATCTGACGCTTTTCAATTTCGAACCGGCGCCATTTTGAAACGAGACAGAAATCTGTTTTAAAATCACATCTCTCTGTGAACAACATTCGAATTTCGAACTCAGCATAGACACCAAAGTAGCAATAGCAATGTGTCATTTCGTTACTGCTTTGAGAAAAACAGTCTCACATTTTGAATATTTTTATGATTGTTCAATGCAAAAAAAACAGTGTTAAAAATAAAATTACAGAAAATCAAAGTGTCACAACATTTGCGTATAATTTATATAAAAAACGTATAACACGGTGAAAAAATAGCAATGTATTTTAGTTCTACAAAATTATTTTTAACAAATATAGTTGATAGCTATTTCGGCTCACGCCATCGTCAGAACTATGCTTAAACTGAAAATGACACTAAATTTTCATTTAGAATTTTGAAAATTTAGTGTCATTGTGTTAAAGTAACAAGCTAGGCCGTTGGAACAGGAGAGAGGATGTGTTGTATGCCTTTTCTGCACAGCTATATATAGATAAGCAAATGATAGTTTAAGCATAGTTCTGACGATGGCGTGAGCCGAAATAGCTATCAACTATATTTGATAAAAATAATTTTGTAGAACTAAAATACATTGCTATTTTTTCACCGTGTTATAATGGAGTTCTACCAAGTGAATGCCAATTCAATCAATATATAAAACTTATGTTATCAATAGTTATGATGTTACGTTTAATAAATTGATATAATATCGAGGAAGACGGGTCTTTGAAAATTTGCTGGAGTAACCGAACAATGAATTGTATCAAATTATATACGCAAGAAATATGTTCGCGATCCTTATTATGGAAGTTAAATTGAAATTTGACCCAAAAATAAAGTTAGCGCCCAACGCAAAGAAAAGCGTAATTAAATAAGTTGCAAGAGTTTGCTTAAGAAGAAACAATATTAAGGGAGAGTACCCTTGAACGCATACTATATATTTCCAAAGGAAAGTCACTGTTTATCAAATCCTTTTGTTATTGTACAAAGTATATGAGAAAACTGTCGGCGGAGGGATATTATCACAGAAATAATTTAAAACACAACTTCAATTATAAAAAATACGTTTAATAAAGGATGTATCAAGCCTCAAGATAGGCTAGGGATAAAAAGTTGCGATTTTTGAATAACTGAGGGGACATGTGTTCTATCTCTTCTGAAACAGTTTGATGTATAGCTTAGCATTATATAAACTAATAATAAGACATAGTCATAACAATAAAGTAAGCCGGAATAGTCTTCATATACCATACATAGGTGGCGAGCCATTTTGAACCTGAGTGCCAAATTTTTTTTTATTTTCTATTCAATATAATATGTCGTGTTCCACATGCCATGTAAATAAAAAATGTATCAAATGTTTATGCAACTTCAGATTTTAAGCGCAAATAAAGCATTAAATCATCGATTAATTTAATCAAGTATTCGTTAATGGAAAAACAAAAAAAGTAGATTAAAAAATAGCAATGTACTTTAGTTCTACAAAATTATTTTTTAAAATATAGTTGATAGCTATTTCGGCTCACGCCATCGTCAGAACTATGCTTATAATGACGATGGTGTGAGCCGAAATAGCTATCAACTATACTTAAAAAAAAAAAAATGTAGAACTAAAATACATTGCTATTTTTTTCACCGTGTTATAATGGAGTTCTACCGAGTGAATACCAATTCAATCAATACATTAAAAAAGAAACGATATTAAAAAAATCAAAATTTCATTGGTGAGATTTTTTTCTATCGGGTTCATAATTGGCAAAACAAGAAAAGTAAAACTTTTATTTTTTTCTCTTCGTAATAAGACATTCACCTGTGGCGCGTGTACCACAGGTTTGCCATTTCTGTCACATACCCAATTATAAACACTTTTCTACAATTAAATAATTTTTTATTTTTCCACTATTATAATTAAGCTCTACCAAGTAAATACAAAAAGTCAATCAGTACAAATTAGAGTAAGTCAATTAGAATGCAGAATATATTATATTTGCATTTCAGTATAAATAATATAAATAAAACACTTACTGTCAATTCCGACGATGATGAAATAACTACTATGCATTAATTCGAAAACGCTTGTAGAATTATTTCATATCCAATCTGTTTCTTTTCTAAATGTACCAATCTAGCCAGAGTTTGCATGTAGTCATTTTTATATTTCACACAAATTTAACTCAGACACAACTATGATACGCAATATAGTGATCAAAAACTATCCCGGACACCGTTCAAACAAAACCTCTGAAAACATCTGCGAGTTTTCTGTGTGCATAAAATCGATGATGTCACCATGATTTACAGCAAAATCAACGGAATGAAGCACTTCATTAGTAATACTGTGGGATCATAATAATAATAATAAAATAATTGAACTGTGAGTCGAGCTGAAATGATGTAACCGCGATCATTCTACCGCGCCAATTTGCAACAGGACGCTTTTGTCTGCGCTAACTATAAATGCCTGTGTTGTTGATGCTGTAGAAACACGGTGTTTCATCGAAAACAACACACGCGTAACCGATCACGGCAAGAAGACTTCAATTAAGGAAGGTCTAAAATTGAATTTTAATATCAGTGTGAAAAATAGCAATGTATTTTAGTTCTACAAAAAGTTCTGACGATGGGTGAGCCGAAATAACTATCAACTATATCGTATAAAAAAATGTACAACTAAAATAAACAGCTATTTTTTCACCGTGTTATAATGGAGTTCTACCAAGTAAATGCCAATTCAATCAATAGAATTTTAATGTTGGGTTAAAAAGAAATAATTATTGTGGACATATTTTCAATTGTGATTGCAATACGCTTTATAACAGTGAATTGGAGTGGTAGGTTATTGCATATTGGACAACATTTAATTAGTTGCCACGTGTGGGTTTTTTTTTCACAATATTTTTAATTTGTTTCCCAAGAGCAACATTCAAGGATAGATAACATTAGATTGTGAAATATTTTTGTTATCAATGAAAGATGAAATATTGAAAAAAAAAAACGTCTGTCTGAGTTTAAGTATCCAAATAAAACCATATTTTACTTGAAAAATATTGTATGCTTTAATAAAATATACTTGAAAATAAAACGAATACTGTAAACCAAAAAATCACTATACTACAAACTTATTATTCAAATGATATTTTCGTGAACAATCATGAAAAGATACATAAAGAAACTAGTCAAGTATGCACAGTCACATAGTCAAGTCAACACACAATATTATTAAAACTAAAACATTATTTTCTCAGTTTGTCATAGTCAATTGAATTTCTTTATGCACTCAACGTAAATTTCATATTTAATAATCATTGTATACCTCTATTTTGAAATTCATTAAAATGGGGACCGTGGTAAGTAAAACATTTTAATAATTTGTTTTTTTTTTAATATAAACTTTAAAATAACTTTGATTATTCCACGTATTGTTCTACTAACTGTGACACGTGTTTCGCCTCTTTCAGAGGCATCTTCAGACTTACTATCGCAAAGCTTGCTTAAGTAATTACTTAATAAAAGTCTGAAGATATCTCTGAAAGAGGCGAAACACGTGTCATAGTTAGTAGCACAATACGTGGAATAATCAAAGTTATTTTTAAAGTTTATATTAAAATGAACTTCCACAAAGTTACCGCCGAAACCATCGAAAGTATTGTTTTTTTTTTCTCCATTTACCTGATACGCATACACAAAGAGACAATCTTTCCCTGCATAAAAAAGTCCACCCAAGATTTTCGCAATACAAATTTGTAATAATTTTCCGACGAAAACATTAACGCAATAAAAACATGATAGCCATAATGATAATTAATAACACGTGACTTTTGCAACACTCTGTATCCATAAATTTGCATTCACAGACGATAATTTAAAAAATAAAACATAACTAAGATAAAAATTGGTGCCACGCAACTTGATGAATTTGATTAGACAATATTAAAAAAAGCTTAAATAATCAATACCAATAGAAATTGCTTCAAGATAAGTGTACTACATGATTGGTTGAGAAAATAAATAAAGAGGAAATTTTCTTTACAAAAATAAATTCATCTTGAGCGTTTTTTGCTCTATAAAGAATCTCAAATTATATTTTATGAAACTATTCCAATCTAAAACGCACCCATTAAAGTTTTATTTTCAATTGTGGTGGATTTGTAATTGAAAAAATTGTTAGAAGGATGAAACAGAATATTTTATAAAAATATTAGCTGGTGGTACCCAGCGCGTTACAATAATATCTTGACAAATACTTCTCCAAAATACCTCTTCAAAGTCATAAAAAATACTTTAAGTGTGTGTCATGCCTTCATTAAAATTATATAGTTATGATGAAGGCGTGAGCCGAAACATCTATTAACAATATTTCTTGCAAGTGTTATAATGGAGTTGTACCAAATAAATGCCAATTCCATTAATCAATGAACTTCCATATTAATTTTTTATAATTTTTCCACTACTATCAAAAAAATATTTTAAATAATAAAAACACATTTTTTTGCTCATCGCGAGCATTATCAACTGATATTATTAAAACATATATTATTATATTGATAGAATTATTGAATCTTTATTATTTAAAATATCATGCCTTTCCATTAAGAAGTGACAGTTAATACCTTAAAAGTGATCAGAAATATATGTTGGTTAACTATTTCATTTAAATTGAAAAAATGAAAATTGTTTTAAATTTCATTGAAGTTTATTGATGAAGAATATAATATATAAATATATTCGATTACAAAACAATTTGGCATACGTGAAGGGGAGTAAATGAAATGTAGATAATACTAGCAATGACAAATTTCCCAGTAGACACTTTTCTATTGTCATATGGCCTGGCAGGGAATGAATAGAAAACTTTATCTTATAAAAATACATATCGGATCGAAGACAGCTTCAGCGAGTGTATATTTCATTAAAATGGTATACGATAAATAAAGTGCAAAATTTATGCGCCTATAATAGTGGGATAAGAACAGACTAAAAGAGAGGGGTAGAAAAAAATTGAGTGCGGATGTGAACAATTTGAAAGAGATGAATGACATACATTTTGTGTTTTTATAAGGTGTAGTAAAAAGTCCTGAAGTTTTTTTTAAATGAAACTCAAAGTGTTTTTTTTTAGTATTTTTTATTATTTTTATTTATAAAAAGTAATCTCCCTGTCAATCTATAACCTTCTTCTACCTATTAAAAAAGTCTAAAATCCATTTAGTAAAAATCTCTACTGATTTGGAATTAAAATAGTCGGAAATAGAGTTTTTCACGTCATTTTTTGTTTGAAATTTTTTATCCATAAAAGTTTTTTATATTAAACGGAATCAATGGTTATCCGATTGGGCTAGATCTGGTAAATAAGGTGGATACAATAAATCTTTCCCACCCAACTCATGCGGTCGAGCGTTTTCGTTTTGCAGTTTATCGTTGCGTCCATTCATCCTGCCCGGCCTCTTTCTTGTCAAAGCTGCACTTGATTTGTTCAATTGGTCACAGTATACTTGTGCCGTCATAGTTTCACCATATTTTAACACTTCATAATGAATTATTCCTTTGAAATCCCTCCAAACACAAAGTAAGAGTTTTTTTGGGTCTAAACCAGTTCGAGGGGTTGAAATTGGTTGTTGTCCACAATTTAGATATTGTTTTTTCTTCGATATATTCGTATATAACACTCACTTTTAATCTCCGATAATCAGGATTAGAAAAAATGGTCATAAAGTGTGTTTTTTTTGCAGCAATTGGCACGCGCTTAGTCGCTGCGCCTTGTTCCGATCGCTCAACGCGTGTGGCGCCCAAATTCCTACTTTTCGAATTTTTTCCTTTTCAGGTACTTTTGTTTTATGGAACATTTAGTACCGACTATATTGGACAATTCTTTTTTTGTTAGCATAGGATTTTTTTCGATTTCAGCTTTCAGGGCGACTTCATCCACTGTATGAGGTTGTCCACTTCGAGGGTAATTTTCAATGCTTAAATTGCCAAATTTAAATTTTGTAAACCATCTCTGACATTTTCGAACCTTCAACGCGTCTCTATAAACGTCGCAAATGTCTTTAGTGGTGACGACTGCACTGTTCTGAGCGTAAAATTAAAAAAAGCATGCAACCACGCAGATAATCTTATGAAGGGCAAAGGTCGGTCATTCTGTTTGGGGCGAATGAACCTTTTTTTTCTATACGGAACGTAACTTAACATATCACACAAGACGAAAAAAAATATTATGACATCTTATTTAAACAAAGGCCCGAAGCCGACCGATTTTAAGACACGCGTTTGAAAAAAACTTCAGGACTTTTTACTACACCTAATATATCTAAGAGCTACTGAGATAATTATTAATATCAATTGATGGGTCTTTGATGGAATTTCAATCTCGAATTCGAATTCATTCCAACTATTACATGAACTAAATTTGAATTTTTAAGGTGTTAACTGTCACTTCTTGATGGAAAGGCATGATATTTTAAATAATAAAAACACATTTTTTAGTACTTATTTCCACAATATATTTTTTGATCAGGACCGGTTTCGCTCAACGCGAGCATTATCAACTGATAGAATACAATTTACAAACAAGTCTATTTATACAAAACAAAAAATTAAGTTGAGTTAAAGGTAGCAGGTGTACAAAACCATGGGTACAAGAACTAGGAAACAATTTACATAAAATCATACAATATTGATAGAAATAAAGTAAATTAGTATAAAAATTAAATGTTCACAATCACTTATTAAGAATTACAATTATAATTATTGATTTACCATAATTTAATTTATTTAACATATTAATAATCATAAATTATTATATGTACACTTCCACAAGACTAAATTATGTTTAATAATATATGCCGAGGCTAATGATATGTACGATGTTTATTTATAATCGTTTGGATTTGCGAAACAATATGAATATGCTACAGATTGCATTTAATATAAAACACTCCTTACAATTTTAGTGATATTTTAAAAATACGAGTCGTGCGTACTGTTTACATATAACCAGATGCGTAAATAAGAACCTTCAATCAATTCAGTCTGTATTAATGATTCTCCAACGAATACGGAAATTGTTAATAAACAGGTGAACGAAAATGTTTGTAAAATTATGAATCATATACAGATGAGTCCAATGCTAAGTTTTGACAATCAAGTTCTGTAGCTGAATGGCTTCAATGCTGCCATCACTCAGTTCGCTGTGAATAGGTTATAAAAAATACGTCATAAATGCAGTGAATGTTCTTGTCAGGCTTCCAGTAAATAACTCACCCCATGCATAAAAGGTCTGCTCAGAACATAAAAAAAACATCTTTGCAAATAACGTCATTCAAAATTTTATATTAAAATTCCTTATTAAACAAACACTTCCTTCGGGATGATAGTAAACTTTATACGGAGATTTTTTTATCTCATTTTGATCTTACGATTTTACATCTATTTTTCCTTGAAACAACCATATTTTTTTAGGGTGCCTCCTGTCAATGAAGGATGAAATTTTTCTTCGTTTTTTACATAATATATTACATTAAGTTTCCTCATCTTGGACACGGCTGTTTGTTATGTCGTTTTTTTTGGCGTTATCTCAAATGATTTTATTAAAAATCTTGATTGATCAATTCACATTTTCTGAATTTCCGTTGATTTCATTGCGAAAATATAAATAAAAAAAAATATTAAGTTTTACAATAATTATGTAATAAATCGATAAAATACCAATTTATTTAAGTTCTAGAAAATTTATACGGTATGTAGTTGATAGCTAATTCGGCTTGCCCTCATAGGAACTAGTTCAGAACAGAAAAGATTAATAGTTCTGATGAAGTGGTAACCCGAAATAGCAATCAACTGCATATATCACAAAATTTAGAGAACTATTATAAAATACATTGCTATTTTTTCACCGTGTTATAATGGAGTTATATCAAGTAAATGCCAATTCAATCAATAATAAGTATGTAATTTTCAGATCCCTTTTCAGAGGTATTCATGATTCAATAATTCAATTTATAAAAAAGCTCGGAGATTAACCTTTTGAATTATTGATAGAAAATTTCATTTTCTTTAATGTCTCTCTGTGTCCAGGATTAACTTTCTGTTTCTTAACGTGCCCGGCAATGTGTGTGAATCCGCATTTTTTACTGAAAAGGTCTGACTGAAACATTTAACGCTACTTCGTATGAGAGAACACAAGAATTTTTAATAGATCTTACAAGACCTTTAAATTAATATTCATTTTGTAGTTCCACAATCGCAGCTTTTTACTTCGAAGCAAAGAAAATAATGCTGAAAATAAAGAATTTTTATTTGTCGCGCTGTAAAAAAGCAGTGTCGAGCATTAAAATTTTATATTATGTCTTCTTTAATTCAAGACAGATGACTCGTGAATGCGTCATATTTAAACTAACATATAATAATTAAATAAAATAAAACACAAGTTCTTTCTTCAAGTTCTTAGCTTTGCTTTAATAATAAAACAAAATTAGTAAACATAATGTCATTAAAAGATCTGACATACATGGTACATATAACTTTTAATGGTTTACACCAGGAGTTAAAATTGCATATAACCATCACAAAAACCTTAGTAATAATTATTTACTTCATTCATACACCGAAAATGGTATGCCTTAACAATAAGTTAACACAAGTAATTTAACATGCCTACCATACTTATGATTTACACTAAACGCAGCACCTAGTTGATTGTTTCTTGTAGCGTAAGGGATTTAACCATTTTTTTCTACAATATTGTTTCGCCTGGGCATTCTCTAACATTTTCAATTTCCTGGATTGTTATTTCAATGATTCTAACTGTGGAATTGTATAAGTCACGTCTATGCTGCCTCTTAGATCATATCAATAATTACCCTCTAAACTTGACCGTTATACATTGGAATTCAACATAGGATTGCCCCTACAATAGAGGAATTTTCGGAATATATTTTTTTATTGGTAGAATATTTTTGACAATCACGTTTCTTTAAAAGAATTATTTACTAAGACAAAATGCAGTAAAATATAAAACGCAAAAATATGTCCACACGTTTTTATTCAAAGGGCATATTATATTTTATAGAATCGGAATAATTCATAGTAGTAAAATTGTGTGTTTTATTGGGGTGACATATTATTGCCAAAGTATGCACGGTATTTTTTCATTTTATTTGTATTACGTACTTGAGGAAACGATATGAAAATATTCAAATATTTTTCTGAATATTTCTTTTATATACATTCCGATTCCCTAAATACTCTAATGTAGTGGGAATATTACTTCTCTCATATTTGATAGCAGTAAAATTTTTCATATTATTAAGTTCAAAAAAAAATATATATATATAACATTAATTAAATTAAAGAATCACACGGATGCAACAGAAATTTTATAAATTGAAAAATTATGTTTAACATAACTAAAAAATAAACACCGAATCCACTGAAAATATAACGCTTACTTTATAAAATCATGAAAAACTTAATTTAGCCACGTCTAAACAAACCATTAATCAGAAAAAAATAACAATTATTTCCTATCGGGAATTTTGAGTCCGTTAAATGAATGAATTGGAAGCTATCAGAATATACGACTCAACAACAAGACATAAAATAAAAAAATCTTCATACTAAAACTGCAAAAACGAGGAAAAAATAATTTCGGAAGTTCGAAGAATATTAAATAGGAAAGTATGTAAAATATTTGCCAAATTTTAAATGAGTGTCTTCAAAATGCTGAAGTTCTTAACATCGAAAACTTTCTGGAAACTTCTTAATGATAATTAAAATTATAACTTAATGTCGGAAAAGTTAACTGCTCCCTGATAAATTTACAAACAGATTGGATTCATTTATTTAATTTTATTATCCCATGATGATAAATACAAAATGTAAACGTTAAAATTAATTGCGATTTGACGAACGAAATCAATTAAAAATTAATATTATTTTAAATAAAACAATTGTTTTATGAATCATTGAAAATCACAAAATAGTATTAGTAAAACCTATATGGCGATAAATAAATGAAAGTATTATATATGTTTATTTAAAATCCGGTGGTTTCATTTTGTACCAAAAAAACGTCATTTTTTATAAAAATCAATTCATATCCATGCTTGTACTTATTTTGACAGCTAAAAAACATCATTCGACGTTATATTTTGTATAGTATGGATTAATTTCAATTTTTAATAATAAAAACATTTTTTTAGTACTAATTTCCACAACATATTTCGTTTCACACATCGCGAGCATTATCAACTGATGAATGATTTCGAATAATTAAAAAAAATACCTTGTATTTATATTATATTTTATTTTAATATTTTAAAATAATAACAATTTGATTTCCCGATTGATATTGTCACGCTAACTCTTATTACAAATACGATAACATATTTTATCATGTTTCGAGGTAAGCGTTTTCAAAAAAAATATTGTTAATTGTAACTAATAACATTACACTATTCACCAATTAATTAGTATATTTTATATAATGCAAAACAGATTGGGATAATTTAAATAAATATTAAAGATAAAATATATTTGCCAATAAGAAATTTTTTCAGTGTCTATTGCCGCAATATTTACGTGAGCGAATCAAATTCCATTTAAATGATATAATATAATACAACATTTTTTTTCTTTTTATACTGAAAAAAATGGTTTGTATTTTAATAATGAACGATTTCACGTACATACTTAAAATAAATGATGTATGGTTACATTCTCTACGGCAATTCATATTTTTTAATTTGTAATAAATTGTAATAAATTTCAAACATATGTCACGTATTAATGAAGTGCTCATCACCCACAAATTGAAAAATCATCTAATAAGTATGTGAGATTTTCTTAGAAGTAGATAAAAAACTTAATCAAGAGTTCGTATATTATGAAGACAAAAAATATATTGCGCTTTCTCGATAATTATGAATATGTATTTTCGAGACCCGATTCGGTTAGTGAATGAGCATTGTTAACCAGGCAAAACTATGACTTAGTATTAATGCGTACATTGTTAGACATACAGTGTACTCTCGATTATCCGTGTATGGATTATCCGGTTTGCGGATTGTTCGTGCCTGAAAATAAATATTTTTTAATTCAAATATATACTGATTGATTTTTTTTTCTATAACGATTATGAGACGCATTAATGAATTGCGATCTTGAATATGCGCGTTGTTTTATAAAAAGGATGAATTTAGCGATGTGTTTGTGTTTACGTAACTAAGCGGTGATTTTTTTTAACCTCTTGTGTGTTTTGAATGTGTGAATATTCGCATATACCGCAATAAAAATCACAATTTATGGGACTAGACTGAGTCAAGAATTGAAATCCTTTGTACTCCACATGCGTTTCTATTTACATTTCCAGTGAAGTGCATAAGCCGGCGCGAGTGCCCGCAGTAAATTTGTTAATTTCGATATTTATTGCCTATATTTGTCAGCTCTCGGGACTACGTTTGTTATTATGATAAAATATTATACTTTTACGTATTTTTTTTGTGTTTTCCTGATAAATAATGAATATATAAACAATGTGTTAAAAAATTGTATTGTGTATATGATATTCGAAAATAAAATAAAAAATTGATGATTCGGATTATCCGCGTATTTCAATTATCCGTGGCCATCCTCCCCAGCATTAGTCCGGATAATCGAGAGTGCACTGTGTAAAATGTAGATAAAGGTAGCTTCCAGCAGAGTATTGTATAGCTGATAAGTCGAAAACGTTTCGTGAATTATAAATATTTTAATTTTTGTGGAGGACTTTAGGGTATTCACTGTAAAAAAGGACAATAAGTCATTGATATTATAATTTATACATATTGATTGAATAGGCATTTACTTGGTAGAACTCCATTATAGCACGGTGAAAAAATAGCAATGTATTTTCGTTCTACAAAAAAAAATATTAGATATAGTTGATAGCTATTTCGGCTCACGCCACCGTTAGAACTATCGTTCTATCTATATTTCTAACTATATTTTATAAAAAAAAAATGTAGAATTAAAATACATTGCCATTTTTTCATCGTGTTATAATTTATGATTGTTAAAAAGTTATGAATGAAAAGTGCTGTATTTTTTATATAATTAAATAATAACAATTCATATAATATTTAAAGTCATCCAGGAGAGTATACATGAATATGAATTTATTTAGCTGCCGAAGTGATATTGCTGTAGAGATTTTGGCCAACTAAAACTATATCAATTGCAACGTGTTATACAACACCTAACAGTTGCCTGGTAGTTTAAGACAGGGGCCGTATAAGTTAATGATTTGCCCCCTTCTGGGCTGACGGGGGGATCAACAGACACGACATCGACTGCGGAATGAGCCAATTTAGGATAATTACACGTCACCGATGGATAATGTCACGCTATGGCTGCGCGAACGATGTCCTGCAGCATATACAATGTATAGCCAACAGTTTCCTAAGGCATTATAAAACATGACAAGTTTTCCAAAAAAAAATGTTAAGGCAGTCGGAAAAATACATACAGCAGGGAAATAAAGATGTTTTGCCGAATCTGTTTATAAATGAAACAATATAATACAAACATGTTACAAAAATAATAAATTTAACTATACACTTTACTTACGTGCATCCGATAGAATGCCTAGAGATGAAAGACGAAACCCGGTTCGTTAGTGACAAAACATGTGGAATCATACAATGTTTCAACAATTGAAATTTCATAATAAAATACCATCAAGCACCTTCAGTCGATTTCACTAATTAATAATTATAGTATTCTTTGATTGCTACTTTTTAATTGAAGCACGATAAGATGGTCTTAGCATTAATTTCATACAAAAAAAATGTAAAAATGGACATATTCTTCTTCAATTTACAGAAAATTATAAAATTTAGGATATAAAAGGGTCGATTGTGGCAAAACATGTGGAATCGTACAAAGTTTACACGATTCAAATTTAAAAAATATTTTTTTAGATTAGATTAGAAAAAACGAAGATATATATTGTATATACTAAGCCACATTAGAAAAATTATGTCTCTTTATATAGAAGTTTTTTCGTGTTTTCTCAGCGAGCCGTTATTTACGACCGGTATGTTGTGTGAAATAATTTTTAAAACAAAAATGTTGACTACTGCTGAGTGAGTATACATTACTCCACAATAATTAATTGGCGACTTATACAACATCAATTGAGTAATCAGAGAAACGAAACAGAAAAACAATGACAAAATTACAACGATTCATTCTAACGCACAGCCTTAAAACAGCGCGTACTAGTACCACAAATCTGGATGTAATAGAGTCGCAGAGTACTGCCATATTGATTGCAAACCCAACGTGGGTTGCTTTTGATTACCGTATACACTGTTTACTATCCAATCATTGATTGATTGCCATGATTCGATTATGATAAAATCTAATTATATTCCTATTGATTTCATTTGTCCATGTTTATAGGCTATAAGCTGTTCAGCTTGTAGAGTTGGTTTGCAGATAAATGTTATATTTGATGATATATTAGAATCCGAAGTTAAAAGCTCTTGACACAGAAAAAAAGGAGATGTCAGGTAGCTTTAGACAAATGTATAATAATTCGGCGCCACAAGTAGACCGAATTAATCTGAACTTAATAGAACTCAACTGTAATAGCAAAATTCCTAGTAAGAACAGAGATCCCTCTGCAGAACAAGCAGAATAAACAACGAATGCGTGGCATAATTTAAGCTTTTTAAAATAATCAAAATTCATTTATTTTCAACTTAATTGGGTAAACTTAGCCCTTCATATTTACAATTCCCAAAACATATTATTTCAAAATAGATTAATAATTTTTTTATTGGTTGAATTGGCATTTACTTGGTAGAAATCCATTATAACACGGTGAAAAAATAGCAATGTATTTGAGTTCTACAATTTTTTTATAAGATGTAGTTGATAGCTATTTCGGCTCACGCCATCGTCAGAACTATTTTGAATTTTTTTTTAATTGAAATTTATTTTAATTAATCACTATTCATATAGGAAGCATTTATTTTGATTATTTCTCAAATTATCATTTAATTATTAGAGTGCCAAATCAAGGTGGCAGGGGTTTTCAAAATACTACGCAGACGTGCATGTTGGCTGAGAGTGCTTGATGTACATAATTTCATCAAATCAAATCAACATCAAATTTGAATTGTTGAAACTTTGCACATTTCCATATGTTTTGCATTAGTGTCTTGTCAGCGATTCAGCTCACCATTACTTTTCACAACACGACATCAGAGAGAAAAATAAGAAACGGCGCGATAAATTTTAAATTAAGCTCGGACCAGATTTTCAACGATAGAAGGAAAATTGGTCGTTTTGCCGCTTTGCTATGTATTCATTTTCGTTATCCAGATACAAGTGTCGGTTGCTTTTTTTGTAATATTATATATAAAACAGGCTGCAAAAAAAATCATGGCACTTTTGGGTACATATCTGCTGCAGAGTTGTTTATTTTTTCCTCCGGGTGCAAACGCGCGTTTAAATATTCCCGGGGGTATAAAAAATAGTCGAAATTAGCGTAGAGTGGTAAATTTTCGGTATTGTACAAATCAGACAATTCGGCTACAGCAATATTGTTTTTCGTATTTTATGTATATAAATAGACAAATAATGTTGGATGTATTACACTCGGAAATAGTAGCGCTTTTTTATCTTGGATAAATTTATTATTTTTCACTCAAAAAATCTTTCAAATTCCTTACTATCACATTTTTTCGATTAGACTTGTGAATAGATGAATACAATATAAATTGTAAAAATCATCATCGTGGATTTGTAATGATATATGATATTTTGAGGAGAACAGAGATTATCCAATTTTATAACCTCGATCTGGTCAGCCGCAGAAACACGATTTGATTTTTGATGACATCAAAATTTCTTACTCATCCCCATCGGTAAAAATGCTTCATCAATTCAATTGATTAACTATATATTCTATTAACTTTAATTTGGTAACATTTGGATCCGACGCAGTTGCATTAATAGAACCAAAAATAAAATACACAACGATTAACATCGCAATGAATGATTTTCTTGTAATTATACAAACGTAATAATCATTTGATATAAAAAAAATAAGATTATTATTTTAACACGGTGAAAAAATAGCAATGTATTTTAGTTCTACAAAATTATTTTTAACAAATATAGTTGATAGCTTGACGATGGCGTGAGCCGAAATAGCTATCAACTATATTTGTTAAAAATAATTTTGTAGAACTAAAATACATTGATATTTTTTCACCGTGTTATAATAGAGTTCTACCAAGTGAATGCCAATTCAATCAATTATTATTTTACCTATGTTTGTTCATTTTTATATACTGTATGTAGACCATGTGATTCAAAATTTGAGTACGTTCATATGTAAGGTTCGAAAAGGTTTTCACTACGGTCCCATCATAAGCGTTTGGATCTTATAGGATTTAAGAATCCATGTTTCGAAAAACAAACAAGGCAATTATA
Organism: Himalopsyche japonica; assembly: GCA_028555115.1. Taxonomy (NCBI): domain Eukaryota; kingdom Metazoa; phylum Arthropoda; class Insecta; order Trichoptera; family Rhyacophilidae; genus Himalopsyche; species Himalopsyche japonica. The sequence goes on from JAHFWJ010000015.1 coordinate 4,028,854, forward strand.
TGTACACGTTACACCAATATTGATATATTGAGGTAAGTCCAATGGGACCGCAATCAGATATCTCGTGATGCAGTAATTCTACAAGTTTAAAAAACTATATTTCGTGAGCATTAACATAATTTTAAGCGAAGTAATTAAAATATACCTTACGAGTAAAAAGAATCTTTTTTACATTAAGAGTTTACGCAAATGATATTCTTCTACTTATAAAGTTATGTTACAAAAGTTAATTTCAGAAGTAACTAAGCCGGTTGCGTAAAATTAAGCTCGTAAAAAAGTTTAGCAACAAAATTAGAAAGTAGTAGTCAATGGTTGAATTAATTAAATATTCAGTTAATGAAAACAGGGCTTGTATATCAAGTATCAAATATCTCAATAAAAACAGTTAACAAGATAATTTTAGTGTACACACATCAACGAAATAAACTCAATTAATTGCTGGATAAGATTTAAATAAATGTAAGTGTCGTGTTGACTTTTTCAGAGATTAATGTCAAACAAAGAATTTCTTGTCTACGATGCATACATTAATAAAATGCAGATAATTCTCTTGCTTTCAACATAATTTTTAATTATTTAGTGTAAGGCTTTTAGAAACAAATATGTTTGTAATTTTCCGGGCTCATAGAATAGTTGTGAATGCAGTGCTTCATAAATTTGTTTTTCTTTTAATTTTATTAATATTTTTATTAGTTATAACCTTGCCTTATCCTCCTTTTCGTGTTATCTGTAAAACGGAAGCGATTGTGCAACTGAGTAACCGTTAGTTCTAGTAAAAAATGTCTGATGAGAAAAAAAAAATAAGTAGTGTAATTGTCTACACGGGAAGCCCACAAACGCGCGTTGACGAAAATTTTCTGATTCCGATTGTGTTGTGTGTAACAGTACAAAATTTAAATTTTTCTGAGCGAAAAAATAATGTAAGATAATTAGTGGCGCCATTTAGTATTTACATGATGATTATTATTTTATTGAATGTTTAAAAACATAATTCGACCAAAAAACTAGCGTAGCGTTATATATGATAATATACTTCAAAATACCACCATCGATATATAATACATTTATAACAAATAAAAGAAGAAAAGTACAACCCGATTTTGCTATAATCACGATGTTTAGCAAATATTTCGTTACATTAAACAGGCCGGCAATAAAATCATTTAGCAATGTTTTTAGCATACACAAGTTTGTGACATTAACCACTGGCCCAATAATAATTACCAAGAGGTCAAATCGGTAGCAGCACGCAATTCCCACACATTGCTTGACCAAAAGCTGAACGAAGCACGGAAGGTAACTATTTCAATGACACGATAAGACATGAAACGAAAGGCTGCAAGGTATTTCGAATTCCCAGCGTAATTTCATGGCCCATCTCTTCTCTGGCCCAAGTCTTTATGGTCGTGGCCATAAAGCGTTTGTTAGTGGTCATTAAAAGAATATTTTCTATACAGTAATAATTACGGAGGTGGGATCATGAAATTATTTAAATTTTATATTACACAATAACACAGAACGGCTTTCGTTAAAACAAATGTTTTTAGTTTTAGATCAGCAATTACAAAATACATTAGAAATATAAAAGATATCAACGATATGTGTTATACAATATTCTGTAGTCCACAAAGGTATACATCAAAGTTCTATCAATGGGTTTCTTTATATGTGGTTTAATTATATTTTCCAAAACGTAAATTATTGATTTTATTGGACACTTGTTTACAACGAATATTACATAAGGCCAGATTTTTTCTAACAAGATGCATTGTTATTGTTGTTAAAACTTAAACACTCTCAATTTTTTGATTTTTGCAAATATAACTTTTTAAAAATCGTGTACAAAATGCTTGTTGAGATGACATTTTTAACTATCAATATTTTATTACTGCCATCTTTCTATTCATGTATTCTCCGGAGCCATTGAGATTGAGAATAAAAAATATATCCCTAAAACAATTATTTCAAAGGGCTACTTAAGCATTATAGCATAAAAGCTTCATATTGGAAACAGACATAGAAAAAGAGGATTTGAATAAAATTAATAAGAAAGCAAATAATCAACATGATTTGAAAAAGTATTGCCTATACCTTTTAATGCAAATATGGATTATTAAATTGGATTGTTTTCAAAATAAGTATGAGGAAATGATAAAATGATATCATAGACTTTAAATTTTCGATTAAAATTCGTCTCCAATGAAAACTTTACTTAGTATCGTATAAAAAGGAACTTTCATTTTAACGGAGAAAACTTTGCAAAAAGGTTTATGCTAAATAATGAAAATTGTAATATAAAAACTTAACCACTCCTACAACAGCAATACACGTAAACCCTTGAATTAAAACACTTTACATTCATATTTTAAGTTTATTCATTTTCCAGCCAGGTAAAATAAGCCGACGCAGAAAACTTCTTTGACGACCCAACCTCCTCACGTTTCCGTTTTGTCGGCCACACGCGACGCTCTAATGATTGACCAAGTTCCATAGAATCCACAACAAAACGGCAGGGCCAGTACAACGGCTTACCAATAGCACATGGCTTCGCTTACAGCTTAATAAACGGTTGAATTATCCGATGGCGGAAGAAAGAAAATTGCCACTTCGTTGCGGGTGAAATTCCATTTACTTTTCTGAACGGCCGTAAGCAATTTATTATAGAGACCACGGTGGTTTACGGTTATATGTATCAGGCTTGTGTCGGCAATGGGATTACGTTTTTTTTTAAATTATTGGATTTGTAATATTGTCTCATTTTTTAAAATATGTTTAAACGTTATTGAATGTGGTATAAATGTGATGAGCCTAAAAGAAATATATAAATTAAGAATTTAAAATCAAATACTATCCGCTAGTGATACATTTAATACTATAAAAAAAACTATTTGTAGCAGTGCGGCTACGAAATATTTACATAGGATCGCTAATGTATATAGTGCGGCCACTGTTCAGTACTCATTCACGGTAATTTACAGGGAAATTTAAAACACGGATGTTTTCGTGCTGATAGTTGGTTAAAAGTCTTTCTGGTTCAAACATAAATCTAATCAAGAAAGCATACTTTCACTAAGCTTTAATATATAAATCAATGTCACTTTATGTATCAATTTAGTTCTAGATTTAGTGTTTATATTGTTTCTTAAGTCGACTTGAAAATAGAAGATATAAAATACTTTTTTATTCCGAGTTCAACTATGCCTGTTTCAGAATAAATGAAACTGATGAAAGTTGAAACATTGGTCATTAGTAACGGTGAAGTGTAAAAGAAATTGACGCAACGTTTTTTTTTTATTTCATTATTACTATTGTGACTCGGTAATAATATTCTTTAAGTAGTATGAAAGTAATTTGTACATTTAAAAGAATTTGTACATTCAGACACGTATAGAAGAGAAGATTATTGTTCATGCTTTGTATGAAGGACGTGAATCCTAGTTTATCAATTTATACAAAAAAAAAAAAAAGAATTCCCAATTTATTGTTCATGTCAATACGATTTAGTTGTTAATTATTTAGAAACAGAAGATGAATGAAATAAAGAATTGATTTATAAAAAAAGAAAAAACTAATCTCTTCCTTCTGACGTTTCTTCGCACAATGGAAAGGTGCCCACCATTTATCACAATCGCGTCTTGATAGAGGAAACATATTTTTTTCTCTCTCGACACGTGCCAATTTTTCAATTCGCGAAGTTTGTGATATATCGCTTTCTAGAGCGACTGTGGAAAAATCATAAATTCAATAGTATTATCATTAATCTCCGACCGCTGTTTCTGAAAACATTGAAATGCATTCATTGTATCATAAAACTTATTCCGTATTATTTTGTAAATAATAGTTGAGACTTTTGACACGAAGTTCGCTCCGAATGTGGTGTGTACGGTCTCCTAAAAATGTACTTCAACTTCTTGTTGCTTACTTAGTGTCTTACCTCATTTTTGATGGTCGGGCGAATTGATTGATAGGACGGAATTATAGATACCACATAAGACATTAAAAGGTACACATACACCTTCTAACCGAAATCAATAAATAGATTGCATAATTAATTTATAAAACTGTCCGTATTAGAAGTATTGGTAGCCATTTAAAAAGAAGTCACACCACCCCAGCACACAATAAATACCATAGCCAAAATTTGAATAAATTCACTGCTAAAGACAATGCATTGATCGGCGGGAAATTATTTACAACAAGCTACTTACTCATACGATCATCGATAGCCAAAACAATGTAAAGAAAAACCTTTGTCTAACAATAGAAGAATACTGCTGTTTTAACTGACTTGATTATAATAAATATAAGAAGATGTTGTATCATTTTTTACCGTTTTTACAGATAGTCCTGGACAAGGCTAATAAAAATCAATAAACTTATAGTAACGAGCATTTATAAATGATCGATTAACTCAATTTCACCGTTTATACAATTTACTGTGATTTATGTTCAAATAAGTATTATCCGTCACGAAATATCTCGCAGAATTATTAGATAAACATAAAATATGTAAATTCGCAAATTTCACGGATTTAAGTTAGAGCTGCTCGGAAACTTATTTCAAGACTCGTGAAAAATATTACATATATTTGCTAAAAATTCTTATTTTGACATTAGTTACCTGTTCAAAGTCAGTGATGGATTAAGTTATTAAAAAAATGTGGAAAAATGCCACCTATTCCTCAACAATTATTTAAATATCACACTATTTCACGAATTCCTTAAAATTAAATATAACGTTATAGTTTATCCGTAATTATTCGGATAATATCTAGATGTCGTATAAGATTTTAATATTAAAATCAGAAACTGATTAATAACTGCTACTTGCAATATAACAATAGCAGTGTAGGCAGATTGTAATTGTGTGAACAAGGGAGTTTAAAAAATCGCGGATAGTGTTGATGACCCGAAACAAATTAAAATTAATAGTTTTTTTTTGTTAACATAAGAATAATGGAAAATATTGAATACGTTGCGTTAAGACAGGCATTGGTTCTTTTTTGAAATATAATTTGCAAATATAATCAAATTTGAGAAGATATGCAGTCGTCATTTCACTGCATAAATACTTTGAAAATTTAATTTGTGATGGTCATTTTTTATTGATTTATTTATATGAAGGATATTCAACCATAATTAGAATTCCGTTAGTTAGCATTATTTGTGCTAACCCTTACCTGTTTTTGTAATACACCCGAAATATATATATAGACAATAAATACGCCACCATTTTTACCGCATTGTAATGCTTACAACAACAAAAATCCTTTACTCTAGGAAGGAAAAACTTTCAATTGAAATGTAAATAAATATGTACTTAGAAATCGTTTACGAATAAAAAGGTCGTTTAAGGTAAAATGCTAGAAACGCTCCTTGAGACAGATGTTTCGACAAAACTATTACATTTAGCATTGGGTAGATAAAGCCTTTTCAAAGGGACGACGAAAGGGTATTCGTTTCGGTTTTTAAAAAATAAAACTTCTTTTTAAAACTAAAAAAACGGCACGACAGTTTTCCTTCTCGGTGGTACATATACGGAACTTATTTGTGGTCGGTTAGCTTGGTCCCCTGACAGTTTCTCGTGGCAGCTTATCACTGGATCACGTAGGAGTGGCGAAGTGCTCTCTGCGGAGGAAACGACACGAAGTAACGACTAGTGATTCTCTGTCGATCGGCTATTTTTCATACGATCGCGTGCGATGCATCGTGATGCGGGGCGCTTTCCAGTGTGTCACTTCACGAAAATGGCGCGTTATGGAATCGCAACGGTTCAATCCGATTTTTTTTTTGTATTTCGAATAAGACAACTGCATATACTAGGTACGTATACAAACACAAGACAACTTTATCCGTTAATTCAATGAAATCGTTAACATACCTGATATTTAACACGGTGACAAAAATAGCAATGTATTATATTTTAGTTCTACAATTTTTTTTTTTTTAAATATAGTTGATAGCTATTTCGGCTCCGCATCCTCAGCACTATGCTTAAACAAACAATAGCTATCAACTATATTTTAAAAAAATAACATTGTAGAACAGAACAGATTAATAGTTCTGATGAAGTCGTAAGCCGAAATAGCTATCAAATGTATATATCATAAATTATGTAGAACTAAAATGCATTGCTAGTTTTTTCACCGTGTTATATTGGAGTTCTACCAAGTGAATGGCAATTCAATCAATACCTGATAATTCTTTATTTCTCTAAGCCATTTAATATAAATGGCCTTATTAATAACGATTATTGGTCACCTGTTGTGGTTCCAATGGACTAATCTGGTTTAGATCATTATAAAATGTGAAGGAAATATAATGTGTTTTTGGAAGAAATAGAAAGAAGTTAATATTCGTTGGAAGTAATAATCGTCGTAAAATCCTCGTTTGAATCCCAATACAGAAAAATTTGGCAATTTCCCGGATTGGTTGGTCGATTTTTATTTTAATGCACGTAAATAAAAAAGGTAAGAAAAAAACCTTAATAAACTTTTTTTAGACGAAGTAGTATTTTTAACGACTTAACCTTGGTAATTACAGAGTGGGATTGACTCTTTGCTAAAAACGATTAGCAATAATAAATATCATTTTTGTTTTTCTTAGTAACCGTAAATGCATAGACACTTGTAATACCGTTTCCATTACAGTGAACCACGCAAATTTAAAACTGTAAAAATAAACCATGCAATAAGAGAAGTAGATGTACACGTAAAACAATGTATAATATATTAAACTGGGCATATTCCGCATCCAAGATGGTCCATGAAAACGTGTTAATGCGACCATATTGCTTTACCAAAGCCTAACACACTGAGCCGATATTAATGTTTGACTGCACCTACTAGTTAATGCCCTGGATTATTTGACATATTATTGCCGCGTGGTTTACTAACCAACGATAACAATTATTAGTACGTCGGACAGTCAGCCATAGAATTTCTCACGTAATAGGTTCCTGAAAATGCATCCGAATATTTCAAAAACAGCAAATAGTACATTTCGAAATACATTGATATAATATATATCTTATATTGTCTCTCAAGTATTTTTGAAAACAAATGGACACGATTCTTTTTTCTGCAATAATGTTATGATCAATTAGCAACCAATAGTGTGCGGAATGTATTATAATGGCATGGCCCAGGGGCGGTCGTTAACCTATAGTTCGCAGCATAGAATCATTTTACTCATTTCGAACATGTAATAACATAATAGCCAAACATTTTACTTTTAATGTATTAACTATCACGTCTTGGTGGAAAAGCATATATTTTATAAATTTATATTGTAGAAATAGTACTAAAAATATATTTTTATTATTTAAAATAATAAATTTTTCATTTTGTTTGAACATAATTATTATGTAAATAGTTAGTTCATTAGGTGCGAACGGAAGACGGCTGCTGACGTAGAAAACGGAGGGTTTATAAACTAGTTGAGATTAAAATTATTTTTCATGTAAAATTTTTTTAATTGACAATGTGAGCAGAGATATCTTCATCATAGAATTACACGTAAACACGTTTAATTTTTCACAATACTCAACACAACTGTTCAACAAGAGCAAAAGTTCTCAATTGTGAAATATTTCAAGCCCGTAAAGAAATTTTAAAATTGAAGGCAACGTTCAGACAGTTGAAAAAATGTTGAAACATCGATTTCTTCAGATACCTTACGATTTTATTGGGCTTTTTTTAAACTAAATACATAATACAAAGTTACACACGCTAGAGTATTAAAATATCCCATTCGTGAAAAGATTTTTTTTATTATACAACTAGCAGGTGAGACGACTCGATAAAATCATTTGAGTGTGGAATCAAAACGATTATCGTTTCGATTATGTGACGTTCCTTTCAAACCAGTTCCGTACGTGTTGCCACGTCAATTCAATTCAGTTTTTTAGGTGCCGTAATACATGATTTGTATTTTGACACACGTGGCAGGTACGTGGGTTACTCGTGGGTGGAGGGCATTTCAGCAGGTGGGAAGATGCCTCAGGTCAAGTTACAGTTCTCTATGCATTAAGAATTGTTTACCAAATGGTCAAATAATGGTATTACGTTTGAAATTACTGCGATGAACATGCTGCGTGAAATATTTTTTTTTAGATGTTGATATATTATGATAATGTTAATTCTTATTTAAAATCACATACATCACAATTTTCAGTCTCCATAACCATGCTCACGATTGATTCGTAAAAAATATAGAATAGCAATAACAACATTTAAGCTAAGTATCATGAAACAGTGTCGATTCATTTATTTATAATTTAATGATCGATTGATTTATGTATGCTACCGCGTGCTTGCAATAAATTTATTGATTTTTGTATTCAAATATCTCCTAAAATAACTTGAATTAAAAAGTTTAATTTTAGCATCATTCGATCGTCATTATATTGAAGATCGATAGAACCTTCTAGTATATAGCAGATGTGAATAGAAAAGAATAATGAAACAATTGGCACTACGACATGGTAAAATAATAAGTTAGCCTACTGAACTAAAATAATCTATGACATCTACTCAGGGTGCTGGGTGGAATGTGAATAAAATTAATTTATCTTTTTCAAAAACCTGGTGGTTGTCAGAACCTTGGGGGTTATTCAACAAAAATTGCCGCTAATAACAATGGGTAAGATGAATGACGTTTTATGAATTTGTAAAAAATATATTCGAAACAATGCCCAACAGCAGTGATCCGCAATCTTTTCTCACCTACAACACACCAAAAGCTAAAATATGGAGGCATTAAATTGATACACAAATGGTACAATAAATTTGCATTGTTTATTGAAAAGTATACATAAAACTATAACATATTTATTTTTAAGCAATCTTCAAAATTATTATAAAATAATAACTAATAAATGTGATACCTGCGCTTATTACAATGAACACAAAATTTTTATATTCGCCTCGATATTTGACCGCGGCACACGGCACACCAGTGTGCCGCAACACAACGGTTGCGTGGCACTGCCCTACAGGATATTAAAAATATATAGAATATTTTATCAGTGATAGAGAGAAGAAAAAGACAACACGTCGATTTTTATAATCCAACGGGCATTATTCAATTAATACGGGAATGTATTTTTTTATGATTTATTAAATTATCAACAAAAAAAAAATCGTAATGATAAATATTTACACTTATAAAATCACAACTTAAAATCAGTTAAGCCTTTACTCTCTTTAGAAAATTATTATGTTTCGTATAAACAGGAAATATTCTATGATCGTCAAAAGAATATAAAAATTGTATCTTACATTTGATTTGAGTTTCTACTGCATACATATTGCGGGTAATAAAAAGAACAAATTTACATTTATCGTGTCATGCATTCTCGAATGGCCTTCCTGGTGAACTTGGATATTTTAACAGCCACGTTTCGCAAGAATCTTGTCACCATGTAAGGATATCGTAAATTATCAAGCTGACAAAATGCCAGCTTGTCACCAGTGAGATGTCAGTCTCGCGAAAGTTTCGCAAACATTATTATACACCCTTCTGCTAAATTCTGTTTGAATTTAAAATAACATATACGTAAATAACGTTTATAAATGTGGAAATCACAATAGATATCTATCATATACAATTTATAGAACGAATACCTCCCAGTTTATAAGTTGACATTTGCTTGAAAGACTTCCATTATATTATAATTGAGCATAAAACTACACCATGTTTAATTTTGAGATGTTCTACCGATTGTGAAGTAGAAAAAACATTTTATCGATAATACTACATTTTCTTTTTTCAAGTATATATGTTTTTCCTGTGTGATATAGAAAACAGAAATATTAAAAAAAAAAAAAGCTTTTTTTATTTTACAAACAATTGACATATTTCTATGGATATAAAATCTTCATATATAATATTTCCAACGAACACTCCATTCCCTCAGCACTTCGTTTAATGAATTTTATTGTATTTTCGATTTCGTCATTGAATCCATTTGGGTAAGTAAATCTTGTAATTCAATAGAATCGTTACTTACATAAATGTTAATTATTAAAATAGTAATTAACTCACGTATAGAAAAATTCTGGATTTCAAAGAGACACGAGGCTCACCTGTAAATAAAAAAACATAGTATTAATTATTGTTTCATTAAAAGATGAATTCAAAAACATGTTTAATATTGAGTAAGTTTAAATCAAACATGTTTACGAATAGGATTACGTTTGAAGGAAATTATTAGTGCTTAGTTAAATTTAGTCCGAGCTTAACCAATAAGCTGGCATGTTATAAATAGAAAGTCGACAAAGCTAATTATTTAGCTTTACAGACCCACTTAAAATAACAAAATGTCTTTCAAATCGAACCCCAGTGTTCAAAGGAATTCCTAAAAATATCAAAAATTCTCACAATATAAATACATTCACGAGTTTAAGCCACTTTCCAAGTACAAGAATAAACAAAACGAGATTCATAGATAATAACAAACGGAACATCTGCTGTCAGCATCGCAGTACATTTTCAGACAAGAATGAATCTTGCAGATTTCCCATAAAAACGTTCATGGATACATATTTTATACGATTATTGGTGGTCGCTTTCTTTGAGAATAATATTATCTGACAATCCATAATCCTGAAATTTTCGTAACAAGTAATAAATAAAATAATATATTTTTATTAATATTTAAAGTAACACAGTGAAAAAAATGCAATGTTTTTTAGTTTTACATTTTTTTTTTTTTTTAAGAAATAGCTATCAATTATATCTTAAAAAATAATAATTTTGTAGAACTAAAATACATTGCTATTTTTTTTCACCGTGTAATTAATGGAGTTCTACAAAGTAAATGTCAATTCAATCAATAAATATTACAGTATTTACGCGTTACAGCATTTGTTATATTTTTATGAATTATCACTATTATTATAAATGTCTGTTAAATATAACTTATGATAATTGAATGAACGTGATGGAATTACAGTATCAAATTTTAAACTGTCGTCAATGCTGTTGCATTCGTACGATAGAATGCCTGAAGTTGCCGAAAAGCGGAAACCGGGTCGTTACTGAGAAAACATGTGGAATCTTACAAAGTTTTAGTAACTTAAAAAAGTTAATAAAACAAATTGATTTTTACATAAGTTATAACGGTTTACGTTCGATAATTTGGATACATCGAGGTAATAGTATTATTATACATAATTCCAGGATTTTTGTAATGATTTTAAAAGTATTCATATAGAATATTTCGTTTCAATAAATCGTAAAACGTTATCAATAAGTTATAATTATCATACACAAAGAAGTTTTCGATGTAAGAGCGAAACGAGGCAGATGATAATCTTAAGGGCTCAAAAAGTTTTAAGCATTATAACAGAAACGGAAATCATTAAAAATCCCGCACAAAAAATAATCCCAACACACAAGAAAATATCCAAGAAGTAAAAGCCATTGCAAACCATCGTGCAAGAAACGAAATATGAACGAGCTCTGTCTCTTCAGATAATAATAAAAAAGAGTGCCAATAAAAAGGAAAACTTTCACCTAAAAGATGATCGATACGTAGATAAAAACAGAATAAGCAGCTATATGAAATCTGGATAGAAGAAACACGCATATTACTAATTAAAAGCTTTCAATCGACACTGTCTAAAAAAGTAACCAGACAAAGTTTGTCATGCGGACAGTCAAAACATATTCAAGGCAAATTTTATCTTTATGTCCTATTACATTCGTATGAGATAAAGTGCCATTTTGTATCATAAAGCAAAAGCCGATAAAGTTGTATTTGAAAATAATGTGTAGCAAATATTTAAAAAAATGTCATAATGCATAAAAAAATCTTGTTCTTGTTAAATTATAACAGGAAGCATCTTGGAACTAAATGTCTTATTTTCTTACGATCTGTATACTCTTGCGATGCCTATGATTATTTATCTTCGCGATTATTTATTGCAATTAAAGAAAATGTAGAATGGATAAATTAACCTTTATTGAAGATTTATAAGATGTATGTCATCATATCGTTTTTATCGATGGCAAGGAAAAGAAAACTTTTTTATCGTCCAAAAAAAATTTCATGTTTAAGAAATAATAAGGCAATAGTAAAAAATACCATTACGGTATAAAAGAAATAATAATACATGGTATGAATTTAATGAAGGCAATTACGAATCAACTACGAATCAACGAAACTACATTATGTTCGTTTACATTTCACTCACCGTAGATTTATCAAAATTTGTTAGTTCAGCTATTTGTAGATTGTTTTCCCTATAAAATATAATCAGCCAAAATTTTTCTGTAGAACAAAATCTAATGATACAATTGTTTACCCGAGCTGATAAAAATAAAAATTGCTCCCTTGTCATCACAGAATGTGTAGTACCACGATTTTGCCATTCGTCGTACGGAACTAATAAAAATCGTCCATTTTACCAACGAAAATTTGTTAGAGAAAATAAATCCCCTATTAATGGTTTGAGTATTAAGTCCACATAGGACATAAAACAAAATGCGTATAAAAATGAAAACCAAACCTCTATGATACGGAAATCGATCATTGTTATTTAACCCACATTGTAACGATTATTAATATAGATGAATTGCATAAAAATCACCTAGTTAAATATGAATCACTATTACAACATTCGTACAATTCCATATGTTTTGTTACTCACTATTTGGGTTTTGCCTTTCGGCATTGTCACGCATTCCAGTAAACATTCATTCCAGATTCAAATGAACTGACCGTCGATCCAAGTACTAAAATGCATTAAGCCATTCAAAATAGATAATAAAAATCTTTTAGGCATCCTTAGTCGATATCTATAGAATCCATACTATGAATCAGATATACCTTTATCTTGCGACTGGATGAATATCTTATAAGTTTATTAGGTAAATTATTTAAAAAAATGTTATCAATTATATATTCAATTAGATTGATTTAAAGAAACCTGCCCATTATTGAAATATCAGAAGATTTTTTGGTCATTGAAGAGGAGAAATAATTGAAACGATAAATGGGTCTTGAATAAAGTATATTTCAATAGTCGTAACGTCAACTCATTTTTATAATGGATTCTTATTGCGACGAAATATCAACATTGAATAGATAAAAAAAATCACGGGATAAGACTTGAATATTTTACAATCGGTATTTTTTACCTATCGCTATTTTCTGGTCAGAATTTTCCTTCGCTCCAAACTATCTAAAAAGATTTTTTCCTCAGCTTGCAAAAAAAAACTTTTTAATAAAGTCACGAATCTTTAATAACATAATGTGATTAAATTTTCCAGTCGAGCGGTGAAGAATCCTTTGAAATGCGATGTTTCACTACGATTACTTTCGGCTACAAAAGAAGAAAGATGTTATAAATAATTGATAAAGAAAATATTTTTGTAGGATCTTAGACGCCACTTTTAAATGGGATTAAAAATCTGATTAATTCAATTGGCGTTACGACATCTGTGTTTGTAAATAATGATAATGTTGAAATAATCGTACCTTTAGTAAGTTCAAAAATAAATTCGGATATTTTTGCATGACAATGAAAAACACCTAAGCGTAAACAAACTGCGTAAAATTCATGAATAATCTAAAACTAATTTACTATACCTTATCCAAGAATTAGTATTTTTCCGTGAAATTACATGATTTTTATTGAATTTTATCAATGCGCAGTTGTAACTAACAGACATGGGTAATTTATACTACGCGTAGACACAAATATGCCGCCGCGGAGCGGTAAGCAAATTATAGAGTGGAACCCCTAATTACACTACTCCGAATTGCACGCTGTCTTGAAATATTCACCACAACCACACACCACGTAATTGACTCCAACAAAGAATTTTTATTTCAATATCTACTGAATTATTTCAATGATGAAATATTTTAAATGATATTTTTCTATTATTGAATGTACGACAATCATTAAAACATATAATATTAAACGAGTTCGATTTATAAGACGATCATATAATAGAACACTATACTTATATTACAAAAACACGTAAATGTGTATTCATAGGAAAGTAACGTGTGCAATCTTATGTATGATAATGCCGACGTTGGGGTGCAATTACTAAGTTGGAAAATGTTTATGTATTGTTTCATACACATTTTAGTTTAGAAGTTTGGATGCTGTGCTAAATAATCGGATGCAGGATGTTAATTAGGAAGTATTTTGCACGTACACCGAGCCGAACGTATCTTGTTTGTTTCTATAAGAAGAGTATAGAACGATTATTTGTATCGTCAGGATATCATTTCGCTGCCAAAGTAATAATGGACGCTTACGGAAATTAATTCAAAATGAAAAAACAAAGAATTGCATTCGCGTTAAATATAATGGGTTTATTTTTAAATATGGCTTCATATCAAGATTATGTTAATTGTATAATATAGTTTCACAATTTTCGTAAATGATTTTGAAAGATTTTGTCCATCGCGAGGATTTTCTAGTCATTAAAATAAAATAGGTCATGGGTTTTTATGCAGGAAGTATTAAAAGACATCTATGTGGCTGGCCTCACACGACTTACAGTATAATAAGAAAATACAGCTTTTACAAGAACAAAACGTATAATTTTATTAATGTGAGTTAGTAGTGAGGATATTAAAAAAAAACTAGACTCAATTATTCGTAAAACAATGTCAATTGTATATAATAAAACGTACAGCATATATATTATTATAATAAATTATATGTATTATCCTATAAAATAACATAAGTAATAGAGATGAGCACATTTTCTGAACGATACGCCGTGTAACGTTGTATTATATATTTTATTTCTATAATAAACAGAATTTAAAAAAAAGAACATACATATATATATATATACGTGATGTTTGAATTTGATTGTAGTAGTCTAAACATTCCATGGTTCTGTATTATTCTATCAATTTTTGAACACGAAGTCACTCAACTGCGATAAGAAGTATAATGTGGGACATGAAAAAAATGCCATAGTTTTATCAATGTCACCTTTACAACCAGTAGCTGAACAAACGGGTAATGCATTTCTGAAAATAAACACTGAGGTCTCTATTCGTCACTTTTTAATACAGTACAATTTAGTTATTTCATACATGATGAAAACAAATACGCGAAATAGAACACAATTTATTTTTTACAAACCATATAAAATAGTGTTGAAATGATACAAAATGAAGTATCATTATTTTTTTATTATGTTGAATGCCTTAAAACCAAGGGTTGACCACTTTCAACAAGTTAAAATTCATAAAGTAAAGATTTTCTTGCACCAATACTAGAAGTATCAGTTTCATTTACTGAGTCTTGGAATTTTATTTTAAAGGAAATGCTTATTTTATTGATTGAATTGGCATTCACTTGGTAGAACTCCATTATAACACGGTGAAAAAAATAGCAATGTATTTTAGTTCTAGAAAATTATTTTAAAAAAATATAGTTGATAGCTATTTCGGCTCAGCCATCGTCAGAACTATAGTTCATAGTTCTGACATAGAACATAGTTCTGACGATGGCGTGATCCGAAATAGCTATCAACTATATTTTTTTTAAATAATTTTCTAGAACTAAAATACATTGCTATTTTTTTCACCGTTTTATAATGTTTATTTTTTTATAATAACTTTAGTATTACTGTATAAATAATTTCTCTTTTTCAAGGTGTTAATTGTCCGTTTTTGACGGACACATTATATAAAAAAAAACACACACACACATACAATTTGAGTTTTTTAAGAGTTTTCCTCATTTTTTTCATTTGAGATAAAATGCTTTTCTATTAAGAATCAAAAGTTGATAGTAAATAAATGTTAAAGTAAACTGATACGTCTCTGTTTATTTATATAAGTTAAGAAAGGCTTGTTGCTTGAAAAATGAAAATTATATCTTGCGCCGCATTAGAGCTTTTTTCTTATTAATAAGTCACTATCAAGGAAATTGCCCTTTGCTCTTCCTCCTTCCGATACGCTTAAATGGAAATGTGTTATAAAACTGTTAAAATTAAGTGGTAGTTGTATGTATTTAATCATTTTTGATATATTATATTTAGATCGCTTCTCTTTGAAACGTCAGACATGTAATTTACATTTCAAGTACAATGTTGTTTCAAAAACTTTCATTTGAATGCCAGCTAGGCACCTAATTTAGTTGGCAGGACGTAACACGTATGACTTTGGCGGTAACTTTTCATGTTATAATGTCACCTAATGTGCAAAGAAAGACACGGATGAAAAAACATCGCACCAAGCGTTAATAATATGGAACGAAATGAATATGTAACAGATCACCAAGATAAGCGAAGTACATATCAAAGTGTTATGCAGAGACGCGTTTTAAAAATGATTCAAATTTGATGTTGCTAAAAGATATGTCTCGTAACATCCGATCGAGTCGATAGCATTATTAATTGATTTAGATTATATAATAGTTTATAAAATTAAGCTGATAATTTTTTTAAAGCATTGAAAGAGCAAATACAGCAATAATCAAAATGATCGAATTGAGTCTAAATATATGTTGATAGACCTCCGCGAATTAAGTCTGAAACTTCTCAAATGATCCAATTATTAAACTATAATATTTACAAATGAATTCACAAAAAAAGGTTTCATTTTGATATTGCGTATACACAAATTCACCGCGTAAATTGGTGGTATCGGCCTTAACAACGATCGTATGCAGGGTACGTAAAACAGTGCTGTTACATGGGTGTTTGACGGAACTAGAACTGATGAAATTCCACAGGAAAAATATAGACACTAAGCATATATTCGAAATAACTTAAATAATGTTATTTATAATCAAATTAATGAAAGTATTTAAAAACTTATGACTACAATGATTGTGTCAATTTTTCGTCTTGTCACCGTAGATTGTCATCGGAGGCCATCGCCTCGTCCTTTACAACTTTGCCGGAAAGGCAAAACCTCCTTGACGAATTAAACGATTCAATTTGAAAACTGTGTGTCATCAATTTCATTCAGTCGATATTACAAATTGCTATTTTTAAATATTGATGAAAAAATTAATTATTTACAATAAAAAAAAGCCAATCAATCACTTTGATACACAGAACATGTCAATTATTTAGATTGCAAACAATAATTTCATTGTCCAGTGATAAATCAATTACTTTTCACAACACATTTTCTGTTTTCAGGGATATTACAATAATAATAAAACGAATACTGTATTTGTATTCGATATTGTTTCTGAAAACATGTTTGATTTAATTTTATAGATTAAAGAGCAATTCTGAAAATATTGCTGTCTATAATATTAATATGAATCCAATAATTAGAAATCTACAATTCAGAATGACGTGAATATAAATATATTTAAATTATTCAAATTGTTTGGATTTCTACATGTTTTGTAATTTATGATCCGAGTTTTGTCTCTCAGCATCTTCAGACATTCAGACAGTAAGCCGAAATTTAGTGAAGTTTTAATATATATAAATAAGACAAATCAAGAAGACATTATTTATTTTATACTTCTAAGTAATATTGTATAGCAACTAAGGTAACAGATATAACACGGTGAAAAAATAGCAATGTATTTTAGTTATACATTTTTTTTTATAAGATATAATTGATAGCAATTTCGGCTCACGCCATCGTCAGAACTACAAACAGAACAGCATCGAAATAGCTATCAACAATATCTAATAAAAAAACAATAGCAACATAAATAATGCACAACTAAAATAAATTTGATATTTTCTTCACCGTGTTATAATGGAGTTCTACCAAGTAAAAAATCAAGAAAATATACAAACCTTAAATTTGAAATGTTACAACTTTGTACGATTCCACATGTTTTGTCAATAACGACCCGGGTTTCGCGTTTTTCTTCCTCCTTTTTCGCCTAGGTCAGTTCTGTTGCATCCGTGTGATAGAATGCCTGAAGATGCCGAAAGCCGAAGCCCAGGTCGTTAGTGACAAAACATGCGGAATCGTACAAAGTTGTAACATTTCAAATTTAAGGTTTGTATATTTTCTTGATTTTTTGTTGAAAAGTTGTAAAAATTCAAATTTGATATTGAAATTCCATCAAGCACCTTCAGTCGAAATCATAAATTATACAAACATTATTTCCTATGTACAACTATAAATAATCATTGCACTGTGAATATTTGTCGGTGAATGAGATACATTCCTGAATTCCCGGTGCGACAAATCCTAGGCTATGCCCGCGTCCTAATCCAAATATAAGACCTCTTTACATTGCCTCCTAGGTTCTATGCATCCAGCCTGTTTCAAAACTTCACAAGTAATGACGGTATCCCAAAGCTGGCATACATACATGAAAAGCATCGAATGGATGTGCACACACAGTCCACCACTATAAATGAATTCATCGAGTCGGAAAACGGTGGAATTGAGGATTCACTGGGGTGTCCGCAGCACATGTCTAATATTCAGATAATATAATCAACACTTTGATGGAGTTTCGATCGTATCCCAGTTTAAAGGCATTGTTCGAATTAAACGGAAAAATTCCAGAAATAAAACACAACAGATTTCCTTCCGCAGTTTAATCAAACATCATATTAGAATCCTGTGCAGCATCTAATTTCCGGTAAAGTGGAAAACCAATTATTAAAACTTTTCCAATTGCGCTTTGGTTTAATTTTGCAAGCATTGTTTCTGTTTTGCGGTAAAAGGCAAGCGGCCTCCGCCAACCATTAAAACTTATTTTTTACAGAATAACTTGGCATTACATGACCTCACGCTGCATACATAGACGGGGTATGAAACGCTATCTCTTTTTTGTAGTTCGCAAAACGAAATGTGTCTGTATAAAATTAATTAAAATAACCTTCCTGACTGCTACAGCAGGGTGATAAGAAACTATGTCAGTGTGATGACGAGACAATGTTCAAATTGTATGACTATTTTTTCTATAACTTACATTGAATTTACGTCTTTCTATAACGACATTAAGAAGAATTATATAATTATTTTACCCATGCGATATAATATTGAAAATAAATCAAATACGTATTTCTAAAAACCTTGTTAATAAAAACTTCTCAGTTATTGAGATTTAATTATTCGAAAACGAAAATATTTTATCGTATTTTTAAAAATCAATAAAAATAAAAATTCTAATACATGGTAAGATCAAATAGTTGATTAATTTAAATGCTGACCGACAATCAACTTTCTGTAATGCTCCATTTCCTTGGAAATTCAACAAAAATTATTAGCATCATTGTTGCATAATTTTATATTATCGAATCACCCCACATAACACTAACTTTTGTACCATATTCAATATATGGAGAACTTTGAATATCTTAAGCCGTTTAGGAAAAAGTTGTATTACGTAAAATTAAATGTAACATATGTACACGATACTGTGGTTAAGTATCATCATTTTTTCACCGGAGAATTCAGAAGAAAAACAGATAAATGTTGCCAGAAATTTTGCTGCAGATAAATAGTAAATTAGCTCACTTGTTGGCATGTTTCAAAATAGTAACAAAATTAAGGCATAACGGAACGAAATGAGTTCAGTTTGATGGATCAATTACGTAATGTATGTACACGATAGATAAAAAGACAGTAAGTTATCATGCTGGTCGTTCTCATACTTCCTGATTTTGACAGTTTTTCATTCTTCTTTTCATGTTTGGACCTTTGACATGACAAGTTATCATGGATAAGATATATATATATAAGATCATGGATAAAATAAAACTGCCATCCACGCAACACGAACCGGAATATTTTTATTGTGCTATCAACTAAAACCTGAAAGATAACCCTTATGAATAAAAAGTGTGTAGGTTAACCCCTGGCCAAACAATCCCTCTCATCTACTTGTGTGAAGGTATTTTCCTTTTTAAACATCGGTAAACCCTTTGAAATTTAAATCGTGATAAGTTTGAGTATGGCAAGGAGCAAATAACTTTTATAAGAGGCACATTTATCTTAAAGACACCTTAAAGTGATATACAGTTAAGGTATATTTTACATTTTATGCGTTTTGGGCACGAGGTGAAATTTATGAACATGTTCTATCCCTTTGAGCAAATATGTTTTTAGCGGGAAAAGAGGCGGCCTCCTTATACCGAGTATAATAAAAACGAGAAGAGAAAATGTAACGAAATTCGTGGCAGTATATAAAAATCATATTCAACAAAATATGTTTTAGGAAGACTTTTCAACCACAAATATTTTCCAGTCACCAACTTACTGAAGGCTTATTTTCTTATTTGATTTCCAGGTACGTTGCTCATAATAATTTTACGTCTCTTTGCTTTTAATTCAATCATTTACATTTTACAAACGTTTTATGAATATTTCTTTTCATATAAAAAGCAAAAAATGTAACTACAAAATACAGAAGGAATGACAATGAACATCTGTCACCGATTTTTTTTTTTATTCGAGTGGAAGCAAACATTTACCTTTAAACTTATAACGTCAGATTCAGGTAACCTTTGTTCTATTTATCAACGTGTTATACTTGTACTCGAATATTTGTTACGTATATCTAAGCATAATATTCTATAAATAATTATATGCTATTTTATAGTAAATAAAATTCTTAGTAATGTGGATTTCTTGAATTAAAATTATAAATCGGATTGTTGACACGCAACACATGGTCTACATAAATACATTGAAATAAAGTGATATATTCATTTCTCAAGTGCTATCAGTGCAAATGGTGCGTGGAATGAATGAAACGAATATTAATCTTTATCAATCAATGCGGCCTGATTCTTATGTTTATAATCTACCTGACACTTGAAGAACCCGGGCAGTAAATGTTAGAACCATTTAAGCTGAGCGGTATGGTCGTTGTGTACTTCAACGTGTTTTTGGCTGTATTTTGGAAAACTGTATTCAACCCGATCATTTGTAATGCATCTGCCATATAAAACCCATTGCAATTCATCTTGATATAATAATATAGTTATTTTACAAATTGTGATTAAGAGGAAAGCTTTCGGTCCCAATTTAAGAAATCGACAATATAGAGAAGATAAGGAGACTTCAAAACAATATAAATTGTTATAACATATATATTACGAAAATATCAACTCATTCTAATAATACACTACTATAATATTAACAAAGTGACTGGGTAAGTCTGTACGAGTATCTTAACATAAAATGTAGCCACTCACAAAAATGATTAAAAGCACAATGCACACCCAGAAGCATACACTACAGTAAGTCAAATTCGTCTATAAACCAAAAATTTTGGCTATATAAATATTTTTGATTTAATGCACAATGAATATACATAGTCCAAATTTTTATATTTTGCATTGTAAAATAAAATATGACATTTCTAGTATAACAAAAAAAAAAAAAAAACTGTAGCACCTTTCAATGTATTTTACTCAGCCCATTTATACGCAAACCTAACGTTTGGGTATAATTTGTAAAATAAAAAAAAATCTGAAAATATTGCCGTTATAATAAATATTAAAGGAAAACAGTCACAACAAAAAAAAAGAAATTTGAAATATACGGCAGTGTACTTCTGGGGGTGCGATAATATTACTTGAATGTCACACCAAAACACTAAGTATACGTAATAATAAATTGCCGCGGCTAAAATTACGTCTAGGCTATAACTTATGTCAACTGAATAAATAACCAAGAAGCTAAGCTTCCCGTAAACTTTACGATCACAACATGAACTGGCCCCCGATAAATTTCCTGATTGCGATTTACGATTAAATATGTATCAATGTTTTTAAAAGCAAATTTATAACAGTAATAATAATTTGGTATCAATTCATTAGGCCTGAAAACATTAGTTGATTAAAAATTTTGTATCAAAAGAAGGTAGATGAACGTCCTGATAAATGTACACGCCATTATTACAATATTATTTATAGGTCGATGTCTACAGTAGAAAAACAGTAGCTAGTAAAAAATGTTTTTCAACGATGTACACACTATCAAAGAAGGAAAAATAAAAATATTTACAATCCAAGCAACTTATAGTAATAGTTTATCAAATGTAAAAGTTTATTTGGTCTTTACGAGTTGATTTATCGCTGTTCAAAAAAATATTTCAATATACGTAAATTTACTGGATTTTAAACGAACTTTTGATTTGGCAGTTACCATGTGACTATAGAATAATTAACAATAATTTAAAATTACGATATTATAAAATGTGCGAAAAACACCGTAAGATCTTCGACAAAAATTAACATTAAATATATATATATACAGCACTTATATTTCGTATAAAAAAATCGACCAATATTACTGTTAATTATCAAACGACAAAACTAAAATATTGTCATGGTAATCGACTGTATAAAATTATTTCACTTCATTAAAAAAAACATTTATAGTTATATTCCTTGAAATTTAATAGGCCTGAGTTTAAATGCATAGGTGATGTAATACGGCCAACAATTTAAGGTCATTTCAATACAAGGCACTCGCAGAATTTTAATGTCCTTTTGTAACATAGAGGTTATATACAAGTGCAGACCACATAACGTATCTTTACGAATACGCGAACACGAACAGGGCAAATCATAAATTCATTAAACACGTAAAAAATAATTATCATTTGAATTTGCGTGTATATGATATTTACACATTGTTAACGTAGCACGAAAACAGTAAATTTCAGTGATGAATTCATATCTTAATGAATGCCTTCAAGCAGTATACGATTAACGAAGTAACAATGAAAATTTTTAATACCATGACCGAACTACAATAATAAACAATTGCGTAATTAACGAAAACTTGCCATCGTATAGTACATTGATATTTTCAAAAATGCAAAGAAAATACAACTGTTTTCCTAACACATTGCCAAAAATATTTAACGCTAACTACCGACACCTCTGAAGATCATTTTACGACAGCAGTAAATGTACCAGCAATTAAATACGGAACTACCAGCATAAAATTGATGTATAGAATAAATTAAGAAGATACCAGAAAAGTGTCAACCATAACCTAGGTTATATTCGTGTTTAGTCATGTGTAACATTAGAACTGGTAGAACATGGTTTAAAAGAAATTAATATCAACGCATGATAAACATTTATGGCCGAATTTTATTTATATATTTTTTAATTTAAAATGGATCATTTTGACAGATATTTTTTATTGTAAATCACTAGACATGATCCAATGACAGATCAAGAAATCAATATACATATGAATACGTAAATTTAGGCTTTCGAACCTTCAATGCCGCAACGAAACCTACAAACTTAACTACA
Source organism: Himalopsyche japonica (assembly GCA_028555115.1). Lineage (NCBI taxonomy): Eukaryota > Metazoa > Arthropoda > Insecta > Trichoptera > Rhyacophilidae > Himalopsyche > Himalopsyche japonica. The sequence continues at coordinate 4,052,062 of JAHFWJ010000015.1, forward strand.
TAATATTTGATTTATAACTTAGCCGTATTATATCTGTACGATGAAGAGCGTGTATGTTTTATTTTGCAAAATCTATTGAGAGAATCGAAGGAATTTAATGTAAAAAAATCTTGACAGCTTGAATGAGAAGATAAGAAACAAATTGATTACTTGTACGCGATGTATTCATCAAATAAGTAATTATTTAATATAGTGAACAACGATTATGAAGATAAAGTGACTGGAATGCGCTGTTGAATAATCCAAATGAAATACATTTTAACAGCAAACTGTTCTGGAAGCTGTCAAGGATTTTTTGAGAACTCAATTTATACGAATGAACAAAGCAGTTAAATTTTGTTTACTGGGGTTAAATTCAAATAAAAAAAACTCGTTGATCGAATCATTAATATTCGCCTACAATGCGTTTAAAGAATAATACATTTGAATTAAAAAAAAACAGTTTCATATATGTTTCATTCAATGGTATTAATGAACTATTTTATAGGCATTACGTAATAATTACATTTTTTTTATATTGATATTTGTATTGGTCTTATACATGATTCGTATCAACCATATTGAGCGAGGTTGAAAGGTGTAACTGTCACATATAAATAATTTGTAGTTATATCAGGTTAAATGGAGTTAAACGTTAAATTTCAATATGTAATACTTTCTACATGTTGGCTGTCCTTAACCGGTTAACTGCCGGCAGGTACATGTATGGCGGTACCCAGCACGCCGCGAATTTTACGACAAAAATAAGACCTTCTAAACATATCGTTATTGAAAGTGTAGTAAGTTTATTTATAAAACTTATTAAATAAATGAAGAGCGCGCCAGTCGTGCAGTCATTTATCCATAATCATACATACATTTGTACATTTTAAATAATTGATTTTATTTAGTAAAAGCCCATTTAAAACGGCGCGTCTTAAAACGTAATTTTTGTATGAGCGGCGCTCCGTTCACAGAAAATTATGCGTCTTAAGACGCTTTTGGCAGTTAAGCGGTTAACAATATATGATCTAAAATAATACATAAATTTTATTATAATCATATTATATCGTTCATACGCGTGATAAGCACGTTTGCGCGAAAATAAAGGGATATTTCAATAATTATTCAAAAATGAGATATTTTTCTTCTTTACAAATATGTACATTTTGGAAATAGGACAAATAAAAATTGGTGTTTTCCGCCATGTATTGTTCAGGGCTGTGCATTCGAAACTCCGACTACTTTTTAGATTGGACGATTCAAAAAATATTTCATAGAAAAATTTCCCGGTTTTTTAGTTGATCTTTAATTTAATACACTTAAATATGAATATAGGGGAAGAACCGGACAAAATTATACTTTTTTAGTCGGAGTTGGAGTCATGTTTTTTTTAAAGATTACAGCCCTGATTGAAAGTTTACATGTAAATGTTACATTTTAAATATCATATATATAAGAGCACGAGATAATTACTTAATATCCTTGTAAGTCCAGAAAAACATTGTTTATTCTTTAACAGGAAAAACCTTTTCTGAAAATAGATTACAAAAATTATTATTTTAATAAACAATTTCTATTGAATTAAGTCAATCAGTGAAACAACTATGATCAACATCAAAACCGATATAAAGTGGTGTATGCCGAAATTACGATAATTCACTTGAGAAGCACTGCTATGATTTAAGATATGTTTATTAATTATTTAAGTCACGATTGCTTCGCATTGAAAGAGTTCAATTTAAAAACAATTTTATAAATTGCATTAATCATTATATTAATCAATCAATCATGAATGACATTCAAAAATAAACTCAACCTCCAATATTAATAATAACAATCAAATTACAAATTTGAAAATAAAATACAACAAAGGAATCGAAGAACGATCATAGATTAGGTGTGGTAATTCAAAATATTTTGCCGGGCGATAATGCTCCAGTCGTCGGAGACCTTTTCTGTGTGTTATCCAGAATTCTTTTCAAAAATGTGCAATAATAGTTATTTTCTGGAACAAAGTATTTTTCGGCAAAAATTTCATTTTCAACAGTTATATGGTTGTAAACCATCGCTTCATTTCATGTATCTTAATATTTTTATGTTGTTTCTTAACCAAACATTTGAATATCTTAATGGGTGTTATTTACAGTTTTAAATTCGATTTATTAATAAAAAAGTCAACAACTAGTTGAAAAAGACGTTTTGATTTGTTTGAAACCCGATTTCTATAATGGTTCTGCGCAATTGCCGTACTTAGAAATAAAAGGAGTAATATGTTACAAAGTTTATTGCTGTAGTTTATGTAAATACTACTCGAATTATGCCGTTCCATTCGGTTCAATTTTTAATTTTTTTTTTTAAAAAACTCAGAATAAATTTTTATTACCAGTCCAATCTTTTGACTTTTTATAATTCAAACATTATTTAATTTATTTTGTGTAAAAACTGTAGAGTCGCGAAAAACGAGCGATTACTTTTTCGATTAAACGACTTTGAAAAACATCGCAATGAACAATTTGCCGGATTGGTTGATAGATCTTTAATGTTGCTTTAGTTGTAAGAAAAAAAATAATTAACGACAAAATTAATCATTTTAAAGATGGAGCTGTATTTTTTGTTAATTAATGTCGAAGTCGAAGTCGTATTTTTACAGCCCTGGCAAAAACGGTCAAATACAAATAGTAAATTTTACTAGGGATGAGAGAAAGGGTTTTGATAAAATTTTATACCATCTCGCCGTGTAATCAAGTTTAAATAAATTATTCAGATTATATTTCAAACGTTTGTTATAAATTCCGTCGAAATACTTCAAATCGTATCGTTTAAAAGCAATGAAGAATACGAACAATTAAATTAATACCCAACGGTTCGTAACAAGAACATACTATATATTTTAGAAACATTAAACCTACATATAAGAATAAAATATTCATAATGACACGGGTCAAAACATTTTGTTTGGCCGAACACAAATAGCGCAGTTTTGCTTTTAAATCGCATTACCTGTGAAACAAAAAGTCCCCAGCGGAGATCTGGGCACGACCGCTAAATGAAAATAAAGAATAAACAAAAAAATTAAAGCATTGGTAAAAAAAACTACAAAAGGGCGTGATTGTTATAAATACAATGTAGATTACACCTGCGATAATGTCAAACAAACGACATTTTAAAATGTTTTCAATTTGTTCGCAAGAATTTTATTGTTCGCAATGGGTTAAGTAAGCACAGTTCGCTAGGTAACATCAGCGAATCAGAAAAAGCTTACTTATAAATAGCAATTAACGTAGCTTTATTTATTTTTACTTTAACAATTAAATCGAAAAGTTAAAGGGAACAAGAGCCTTTGGTGTATTTCAATAACAGTACTACCGATACTGAAGTTGTTTTTCGAAACGATTTTAGCATTTAAAATACGCACAGGAATAAGCAATTCTTATTATTATCAACACATAGAGTCAATTTAGTAGCACATATAAATTAAATGAGATAAAATAAGCTTTAAGCACGTATTTATTTGTAAACCTATCATTTCTGCAAATGTACATTTTTCCGTAAATAATGTTTTTTTTAATATTCTGACGTCCTTCGACCGAAGAAATATTTGATTATCTCAAAAAGATACATAAAGTGTATTTTAAATGTGGCATTATCAACACTTCACCGAAAAATGCAATATTTCACTAACCAAAATCAAAAGAACACATATATGTTACCCAATGTGCTTCAATTTTGTACTTGACTTTGACTTGCAAGAATAATAACTTGAATTAGACTGAAATATAAAATCAACGTGGTTTATCATTCCCGGCCCGGGTTTTGCCTTTCAGCATTGAATTTGTATATATATAATCGACACAAACTGTTTACTATGTGACAGTTCTATAGAACGCTTGAAGATAATGGGTGATAAAACATGTGGAAATGCATAATGTGTTATCAATTCAAATTCCATCGAGCTCCCTCAGTCGATGTCGTAAATTATACAATTAACGAATTAAATTCTGCAAGAATAATAAGTTATACTTAGTCGAAGTTGTATTCTACTGTAAGATAACGTTCTTGTGTAACCAACCAGTGTGTTCCAACCAGTTCCAGTTTTAGTGAAATTAAAACTAAATCACTGATATATTTTTTGTTTAATATATATATATATATGTGTGTGTGAAGAGTAAAATTACCTACAGAATACCTACGACTGCACTATCTATGTGCCTGAAGCAGTTATCCAAACAGTCCATATGATTGCCGTGCTGTGAGCATTAATAATAATTTGAAAAATTGCTCGAAACGTGACATTTAACCTTTTGGATGCCACGACTTTTTGGCCAAATGTGCCAGAAATGCCACGATTATGATATAAAAATTAACATATAAAAATGTGTTCTAAAGTTTTTAAGCAGTGTGTACCATTGTTTTGACAAAATTTGCGTTCCAAATAATATGCACTGCAACAGATGCAATAACTCGTCTGTTGTTTTTTAGTTTGACAGTTTTATGTTTTGTTCAACAGTTTTGTGGTAAAGTCAATCTTTGGCATTTTCAAATATATAATATATTTTTTTACATATAACATTAGCTTACTTTAAAATTTTAACCTTACAAGCTACTTTTTAAGCCTTGGATAATAACGGAAATAAAATAAGAAATCGCATATCTATAGAAATAGAATATATAATTTTAGAAAAACTTTGCGCCCATGTACAATAGAAAATCTTGATCATAAAAATTCTAACTCTTCAAAATGAATCACGAGAGTGAAACGGATACCTGTAATTATGATTCAGATACGGACTCGAATGGAAGTGCTTTGATACGACCCCGACAAAGGAGTTAAAAACTTATTAGTGAGAGTGATAGTTCTGAAGAAGAGCATTTTGATACGATAGCACATGATTTAGAGTAAGATTTTTCTGAAATATTTTTAGATCATGATGCTGGGAAGCAAGATTCTTTTGGGTTCATGGAAATACATATATGTATTTTAAAAAAACCCTGGAGCAATATGCAATGACACACCGTTTTGCCAAATATTTCGTCCCCGTCGAGCTCGAATTATTTTTATTATTAGCAGTCAGGATATTCTTGAAGTGGTAGCAAGCTGTGATATATAAATGATAAAATAATGCATATGCCTAACATACACGTATACATACACAATGCGTATGCGTAATAAAAAACTATATATATGTAAATAAATTTGTAGATTATATGTATAATAGATTATGTAATTTAAAAATCTTGAATATGAAATTTTATATGTATATTTATGTGTGAAATCGTAAATTATTGATTGTTTTACTGTGTATTTGTTGAATTTTTATATTTAAATATGTTAATATGTTACAGTGCAAAAGCAATGTATTGATAATTTGTAAGTTTTGTACCGTGTAGTTATAAATAAATTATTAGGCATTGCCTGTAAATAAATAAAAAAAAAAGTAAACAACAGGAACGATAAGAAAAAATAATACTAATTAAAAAATATACATTTAAAAAAATGTTATGACCCCTGGAGCAATACGCTGTAATAATAATGAAAATAGGCTGCGCAGACTTCAACAGTGCGTTAAAAATATGACTTATTCTTTTATTCTTTTACGATGCAGAGCCGATCGGCTCTGACTATCCACGATATATTTCAAAAGCCAAAGGCTCTTGGCAGCCGAAGGGTTAAATGGAACATTTTTATGATATCGATTGAAGGTGATTGATAGAATTTCAATATCAAATTTGATTTGTTAAAACATTCTACGCTTCTACATGTTTCGTTGCTCATTCTGTTGCATCACACGGATGCAAGGATCCGTGCGATAGAATCGCTGACGATGCCGAAAGGCGAAACCCAGGTCGTTAGTGAAAAAACATGTGGAATCGTAAAAAGTTTTAACAATTCAAATTTTATAAAGAACAATTATAATAATCAGTTCATGTACAGACACAAGCTTTCTTCTCCCATATAAATTATTTTTTATCCAAAGATTATCATCATCGAGAAATTTATACGCTTTCATTGTATAATCGAATGAAAATAATTTTAATGCATATTAGGGTGCAAATAAAGTAAATAAACGAGGATGTTTTAAATAATTATTTGAATGTGGATTCTTATAACTATTGGTCTTAATGTTATGATTTGAGGTAACGACTCGACGTTTCGAAACCATTTCTTGTTTAACTCTCAGTGTCTTAGTAATGAAAATAATTGTAGAACATTGCGAAAACTTTCTGTCTCAATACCGAATTACTCCAAGACCAAATTTCGTGTTATGTACGCAAATAGAGTACACACAAAAATAATTCTCCATAGATTGCGGTGTATATAATTTAATTAAAGCTTAGAAATCTTTCATTGATATTTTTATCTATATTATAAGAAATTAACTCAGTTTAAGAACCAATTTAGAAACATAGTAATAATTATAACTTTGACGTAAAAACATATTAAAAACATTTCTTAATTAAAAACGTTCTCTGACATCTGTGAATAAAGTTTACAGATCTAATGAGACAGAATAGAAAGGGAATCACAATATTTGTCGTTATTCCCTCTATGCATGTTAAATAGGACGGCATCATTCGTTTTTATTGACTCACTTAGAAATAAGACAAGGCATCTAGATGCAACAATAAAAACAAATGGACGACAAAGATTAAACTGATTCCGTGGTTGCTCTATGTTATTATGCAAGTTCTGAATAAATGTATTTTGTTTTACAGATTTAATTAGTAATCATTATTACATACACTATGTATGTAATAAGAATCATAATATACACCTATCCTTCGATTTACACGGTGCTTGCATAACACGTTTTCGCTTTTACACGGATTAAAAAAAAAACGATTTCACTGAAGGAGATATTTCAGAATTGGTGGCTGATACAGAACTAAGTGAAGATAATCTAATTCATCATAATAATCTAATTCATCAATATCATGGTAACCATTTGGTACAAAATGACTCAAATGTTGAACGGGCCCTTCGATTTCAACGTGATATTAATCAATGCTTGGTTCAATATGATGAGGTCCATAAAGATGTAACAAGAAATTCGAAACGAATATTAATAACGGATTTTATTACCAAATATCCTCGAGGTATAAATGTTTCTACTTTAAAGATCGAATTGGCACAAATAATTTCAAGTGAAGAAAGTGACTTTGAACCAGTCACGAAGAAGAGATTGACAGTGATGAATGATAAAAACTCTACGAACCGTTGTAATATTTTTTTATTAATCTTTTTGATCTCATTTTTTTGTTCCTCTATATATTTTTTATGTATATTTAATTAATAAAAGAATATTTATATTTATACTCATTAATAATGACTGTAAAGTTCTGGCCAGCATCGTTTTTAAAGAAGTGCGGACCAATGATTCCACTAGCTCATAAAGCACACCAAACAGTCAGTTTTTCTGGATGTAACAGTGTCTCAACATACACTTGAAGATTATCAAAATACGGCAGTTTTATTTATTGAAGTATCCATTCAACCAAAAATGAGCTTCATCGCTAATGGACGTAGTGCGCGATATGTATTTCGAACAGAAGCATGACTTTCAAAATAAATTTGCACAATTTGGAAGCGTTGTTCAGGAGTCAGTCTATTCATGTTAAAATGCCAAACCAAATTCACCATAAACCACTTGACAGCTGACAAAATGGCCACCAGTTAAAAAAGTGTTGCCAACTTAAAGTTCTATACCTATAAAAACACCATATACAATATATTAGAAAACAACCAAATTATGCATTGTTTTGTGTACTTTTAGATGTACACGTTTTCCTCAAGAACCTATCTACCGTGAAAATCGAGGGATAGGTGGGCTATCGATTTATTGAAAAATGTAAAGATTATGACTTAATCTTTACAAAGTTAAGACAAATGAAATAAAAGACAACATCTAAGTTTCACAATTCAAAGATCACTAAATATTTTTATAAAATGATTTGTATTCAAAATTATAATAAAAAATACAGTCAGTCAGAATAAAAATACGAGTCGGCAACGTACTTTGAAAGTCAATATAATAGTATATTACTTGTATCTAGTCGTATATGGCGAGAGTAAGTATGTAGTATGAATTTAAATTTATTCAAATATTCAGTCTTGGTGGTATCGTATTGAATTGTAATTCGATCTGAATCAGGATCGACGAAATATCAAAGTGATGTCATCGGGCTACATTTGTATGTCATTGATATGATTATATTAGCACCAGGGAGAATAATATAACCTCCAAATTTGATATTACACAATGATACTGGGATCAGTATAATAAATTGATTTCATTTAACTATTGATGTTTTACGAATGAAACATTAAGCTTTATTGTCTTTTGTACAGAAAAAATAAAAAATATATACAAGTAGTCCTCGACTTACGACGGTTCGACTTACGACAAAAAAACTTTTTTTTTAAATTGCATTACGCTGCAATATACAGGATAAAAACAAAAAACAACTCAACTAAAATTGGATATATTTTTTTAAAAAAGACTTCTGCTTCCTCTTCCACTACTGTTGATGAGCCAATGGATTATACTTTTATAAGTACAGAAGAAGAAAGATTTTACATATTAATGAAGTAAATATTTTTTTTTTATTAATAAATAAGTAAGTATTATATCATAAAGGCATATTTTGTATGAAATTGGACTTACGACCAAGTCGGCTTACGACCAAAGTCCAGGAACGTCTCTCGGTCGTAAGTTGAGGATAGCGTGTATATATTTCCCGTGAAAATTTCCCCTTCAAACAACAAAAATAATAACTATTACAACTAACATTATATAATTAAAACTATAGTTGTTTCGATGTAGTCCCTACCATTTAATCTAAAGAAAAAACCGTGGCTTCTATATATAAAATTAATGACATAAAAAAATAATCTTACGGGAGTGAAATGCGGAACATGCTTATAGAACGGTGAAAACACAAGTCACAGCCAGTTAAATAGAAGTTATCAATTTATTTATTTTTATTGACAAAGAATTTAAACAACAAAAAAACCATCGAATCCATAGCAAAGAATTAAGTAAAATCTTTATTTCACTCACCGCCAAAGTATAAAAACAACACAGATGTGGGTAAATAAAACACTTTATGTACTCAGTACTCGTGAAAAAAAAACAAATAATATTGACAAGTGTCAAAGCGTATTATCATTCTTTCCAGCATGTCTACTGAAGACATGTGTCAAATCCAGGCGTGTCACAGCATGTGCCAATCCGTCAATTGGTGTCAGGTATATGGCGCCATTTTTTCACAAATGACCGCTTGAAAAAAAAACAGATTATATTACCAACTCAAAAGCTTTGTATTTTTGTTTATCTAGGGTTGCCGATGACATCATTTTCAATACACGTGCATGAACGAGTAAATTAAAAAATCCTCGTTGAAATCCTAAGCAAATATTTTAAAATATTAATATGATTTATTTTTTTGGATTATATAACCTGACCTCGAAGATAACGATGGAATTAAAGTTGTGATGAAATTTAAAAGGATATTTAAAAAATCAATCAACTCTAAATAAAATCGTTACAATATTAAGAAGGAATCATAATTATCCAACACGTTCCAAACGAATTAACAGTTAAGAAAAATATATTAGGTAATGCATCGAATGTAAACTCAATATGGTAAAATAGTTGTTAATCCTTATTGGTGAAAGTAAGATAAATTTTCCCAAATACAAATGGCATTAATTTAAGAAATTCAAGATGTAGAATTTAAGCTGAAAAACTTTTATTTTATTTTCAGCTGTCATTCTACGGAGAAGAACGTGAGAATTGATGAAAGCTCCTTAGTTATTTCCTATGAATAATTCAGAATGAATTATTTGAACCGGCGTCGCTGTCTTTTCACAGTTATATAATCAATTCCAAAATGGACACCTAACTACGTGTGGTGCAATAGATCAAAAGATCCCTCACACCGCACGCCACTGCCCATCCAATATTCAAACCACGTAAAGCACGATAAATTATCTCTAGTGATAATGACATAAACGTATGTTTGAGGACATTTTAATACTATTTTAACAATATGAATCATGGGTTTTCGGGAAAGTCCCTGGTAAGATGCTGGAAAATAGTTTTCAGAAACGAGAATGATCCGAGAAACGCTTTATCCTTCATCACGTAAAACGATAAATGTTAATTGATTGTTTTTGAAAGTTTCGTTGAATTCATTATATATATTTAAGGTGATCATATAATAAAGCAGCATAAAAAAAGTCCTCTGTTAAAGATATTGTTTTGGACTGCATCGTTACTTTTTTTACACGATTTTTTTTACATCTTCCACAGTAAATGACACTCGTTCGGAAACAATTATTCGGACATTATAAATTTGCTACACACCATACATTGCTTACTATGCTTATATTAAAATACTACACGTGAAGATATGAAGAGATTCTGCTCGGCAAAATACTAAACGATGAGGACTTGATAGAAATTGCTAAGGGTCAGATAATCAAAGTGTCGAGAGAGCAGAGGAACCAACATTAAAACCTGAAACGATTCAAGAAGGATAAAAAATGTCAACAGATGTAATAAATTTGATTTTGAAAAAAGATCCTCATACTAAACGTGGTAGAAAATTAAGAAATGAATTGAGACTACATTATGAACTTTACGGAACTTTAAATAGAATAACAAACTTGGGAAATACAATATTAGTAACTGTGTATTGTGTAAAAAAGGATTGAGTGTACCGATATTATACGTTTATATTTTTTGTATATTGATTTGAATAGTCTTAATGATTTGCAGTATTTTACAAGCCATTCTATATTTTGAATAATTATTGAACGGGGATTCAATGTGTAAACAGCTCAGTATAAAAGCTGCTTCGCTGAGAGAAATATCATGGAAAGTGAAAAAATAGTAGGTGTTAAATATATTTTTTCTCTGAGCAACAATTGCTTCATCTTTTCTTCTTAGCAATAACTTTGTAAAATCGATGACATATAAAACTAATGTGGCATTATAAATAGCCCGAGTAAAGCTTAACTTATTCAAGGAGAAAAAACATAATCTGGACACTTGAGAGAAACTCAAGCGAGGAAAATGTGACGTTGTTAGGTATAATTTTTCATTCGCATCTTACAGCTGAATGCCCAATATGGTGGAATACTTATAAACCATATCGGCCCTAATAAAACAGGACCTTGAAAAAATACGTTTATTTTATAATACACTTATTCAATATTTTATATATATTTTTTGTTAATTTACAATCCATCTTTACAGATACAATTTAATCTGTAAAACCTTCTTAATACTTCGGCTGCTGAACGTTTTAGGAATGATTGTGGAAGAAATGCCGTGATTTTAATACATTTGTATGTATTATTTTAAAATGTGATGAATAATAGAAAGTATTCTCTACAGAATGTTGAAAATGTATCGAATTTTATTTATATGGTATCGTGTGATCCGAAGAATATGGCAATTTTATTAGAGTTGATATATTAGATTTTTGTCGGCCAGAGAGAGTACAGGCGTTTTAACTGCTGAATTATTTATACAAGCTGCAAGGCAGTTATTATTGCTAATAAATATACATTTAAAATAATGTATATTTAATACGGTGAAAAAATAGCAATGTATTTTATTTAGTTCTACAAAATTATTTAAAAAAAATATAGTTGATAGCTATTTCGGCTCACGCCATCGTCAGAACTATGCTTAAACTAACATCCGCTTATCTATATATAGCTGTGCAGAAAAGGCACACAACACATCCTCTCTCCTGTTCCAACGACCTAGCTTGTTACTTTAACACAATGACACAACATTTTCAAAATTCTAAGTGAAACAATAGGTGTCTATGACAATAAGAATATATGTGGGACGGAAGTGGTCCTTATGGAAGCAAATCAGACCACCCCTTTGTACAACGGCTGGACAAGTGGCGATACTATTATGTTAGTTTGTTCGTTAAGAATCCTTCGTGATTGATTATTGGTGTCTATTGATTTCCAGCTGTTCCAAAGCCGTCATTCTCCGATCCTTACTACAAAGATGCAAAAATTTAGGCGTTGAGTTTGAATTTATATTATGTGATTTATTAATAACGTGATTAGCGAATTGTGAATCTGTTTTTTTACTGTTGAATGATCTTACATGTTCCTTAGCTACTCGAGCTTTACCTCTACTCTAGGTTACATTGAATATACAAAGAAAATACCATAATAAAACAATATATTGATATAGCTCATAACTACGCGATGAAAGCAAAGCGTTTGAAATAATAGATCGAAAATAAAATATATTAAATGGATTTTTTCTGATAGGTACACTTGCCACCATGCTCTTCCGAATTGCTCGAGGCGGAAGAGCGAACCGTTTGTATATTATTCGGGTACTTCACTGACCTGCGAACAAATAAAAATATTTTCAAATAACGTTGTAGGGCGAGAAAATAAAATAGTTTTATTACAACGAAAATCGTAATATATATTACTTACAATGAATACTGCTGAAGATTTCGCTAGACTTAAATTTATCTAGAGCAGAAGAATTGAACATTAGAAGTGTCAGTCTTCTCATTTATATTTTCTTTATTATATGAATATAGTAAGCAGTGGCATGATGTAATATTAATCATCTCCTCAAGAACGAATCCGTTTTTATTTCCAGGGTTTTTTTAATAATAATATATTTAAATTATAAAAATAATCAAATAATATTTCTACAACATTTAGACGGTCAATTAAAATGACAGAAAATTGCTTTACTAGAAAGTAAACTGAAAGGTATGTAAATTGATAAGACAATTGAAACCAAAAATTTAAATTTTCTCCCGAATAATAGAAAATAAAATCGTTATGAATATTCAATTGAAACGTACGGTCATCTGTTCTACAACGTTAAGTGCTCAGGATAGCGTTCAGATCGATCCGATTGAGAGTTTTGGCGAGTTAAATATCAAATATTTACTACTTCAAATAAAATTTTGAATTTTTTCATAAGTGATTGAGATTTCTGAAAAAAACTGAATATAACGCGACCAAATAACTCAGAACAAAATTAAAAGACATAAATCGAACTTGTACAAGATTTTGAAAAAATCAGTCCGTGTGGGGTTAATATTGTATATTGTTCAGTTTTATTTATTGCTTTAAATATTGCTGGATCTTTTCTATTTGACAAGATCAACATTTAAGTTGATTCGTATGTTAGAAACTGCTTTAATCCTGAGAAGCGTATAAGAAAAATGATGAAGTCCATTAACATTCAGTCACTTTTATCTAATGTGCTAGTCAGGTATTTTTTTTGCACAAATATGACCTAGATGATAAGTTTTATTTTCATTAGACCCCGAATAGAACGCAAATACTTTTTAAAAGGGAAAAATAGTAGGTGAAAACATCGCATTATATAATAAATAAATATTTATCAATTGATCATTTATTAATCTTGTCATTGACATATTTTCGAAACATGTGATCTAATTTTTTCAATAAAAAGCCGTGAATGCAAATATGTTTCTATTTTTTATCAATCATGAATGGTGAATCAATATGCAAGCTTCGCTGTTTTAGCATAATGTAACTTTATTATGGCTCGTTTAACTGTAAAATAATTACATATTCAGTACGCACGAAAGCAAGGCCACCAACAACGGCTGCAAATACAATGTAGCGGATGCTGTACCTTCTATGAATACAAAAGACCTTAGAAAATATGGCTCTTTACAAAAATGTAGATGGATTACACAATATTTATGATGTGAGTTTTCTGTCTTGAGTGTGAGCATGCAAAACAATATCAAATCTATATATATATATATATATATATATATATATATAACTTGCGTGACTTTGGCATGAAAAACAAAGTTATTTATGTTCTATAAAATACGAGTTCCCACGAGATTACCACTCAGCTTAATGAGTTTAAGGTACTTAATTTTAATCAGTGTTTTCTCACATAGTTAAACTTAGCTAAACATGTATGAAAATTCATTAATATACAATAGATTCATTCATTCATATTTTGATATATAATTAATTTTTAGACTCACTTGAATACATTGTGGGTTAAAAAAAGGTAAATATTTAGTTCCACAATAATTATGCAATATGGACGTTAGCTGTTTCGGGATCACGAAAAATTATGAAGTGACGGAAAAATAGCCTTTATTTTACTTACGCTTATGCCGTGTCGCATTAGTTACATACAAGACAATGGCGTTTACGAAACAAATATCGGTTCTCCTTATCACTGTTCCTTGGTTTACAACAAATATTGCATTAATTTATAATATATATTCTGAATTAAACATGTCCAATTGTGGGAAATATGTAAAAAGATAATTCTACTTTGTAAACTTCTAAATTCTTTCATATGCACAAAGTGAATTAAAAGGTTTGAAATACAAAACGCAAAAAAAATATATAAAAGTGTGATTACGTTTTATGATGATTGGCCTCATAAAAAAACTGTACGTGAATGCACTAAATGAAATTCCTGAAGCATTGAGACAACTACTGCATCCGCCCTGAAGTAAGGAAGGGTTGAATATTGAAGGAATCTGGGAGATTACTAATCATAAAAGGGACTGTGTTTCGGTAGTCTCAAGACGTGCATTTAAAAATCAATCTTTATGAAAGAGACGCTTGTTTGTACCAAAAGTTGTTTTTTATATAATTTCCCCATTCACAATACAAAAATACTACATCGAAGATTCCAGTATTAGAGAGTAAAATGTTGTTCTAACTGTGTAGTAAAAATTGTTGCAACGATAAATATGAAGTTTCAATCTTAACCACTACATATACCCATAATAGCAAAAATAATAAAAGATGATTAGATGTGGCAAAATGTTAATACAATTGGATTTAATAAAGAATATAAAATTTATGTTGTAAAATAATCTTTACTACGGAAACCATTCAAAATATAATCACGATATTTTAAACATTTTTAAACACAGTTAGTAACTTATAAGTTATAATCCCTGTGGAAATAACTACATATTATAGATATCGTCCATATATATTTACACTCTTGGAAAAAATGTTTAACGAATAAAATAAAAACATTCATCATAGAAGAATCGTGCTGAGATGATTTATGAGGTTTCAGAAAATATATACTCAATAATTGATTCATACCAAATTCAAATTGACGAAGAAGTCGGTACTTCAATGCAATTTTTATAAAGTATGCGTTCTGAAAATTTCTGTAAAATTTACCTCCAAAAAACTAAAAACAAGAAATGAGTTCTTGTGAAAAATAAAAGTTATTCAAATATAATACACCAACAGCATAACAAAACATTTCCGTGTTAGTAAGAATATCGCACAAAACGCGATACCACGAAAAAACAAATTTCCTCGCCGTTCGCAAGAACTTGGTAATTTTTCCGGAGCAAATGGAAGAGGCACGCGATGCCTATTTGTGTCACCACTTGCAATGTCAATATGTAGATTTTTAGGTTTTTTTTTTCACTATTAAACCGAGCACAAAGGCCCGAAAGGCCATGAAATAATATCGGAACTACGCTCGTTGAATCCGATGCCGACCTCTAACATAACATTTAGACGAATTTCAATTCAATTCGTTTCGCATTGAGATTGAATAATATTGTTTTTTCGTGTTCCATTTCCCTCTTTAGTTATTATGGTTAACATATATTTTTCACATGCGAGTCAAAAAATGACAGTAAATATTATCACAGAGAGACTTCGAGTCAAATAGTTTTCAAAATGATTTATTTGGTCGTTTTTTTGTGAATTAAATTTCAATATAAAACAAAAAAAAACACACACATTACTACCTGTTTAAATTATGCAACAATTTATGAAGCTATCCATTATATTTCTAACGATGATATATAACTCGGACTTTAAAATTAATTAACCAATTTTAAACTCACAAAACCATACATGAATTTAAAAATTATTGACATTATGAAGTCATGGAAAAATTAAGAACAGATTACTTATACAAAATAAATAAAAAGTTAGCCAAATAGAAGAATAAATTTACTGGGAATATTAATTATTCGGCGATAATAGTTAAATTATTACTCGGCGCAAAACGACTTCCAACAAAAAACAAAAAATATTGGCTAGGCAAAATATAGAACTTGAGTCACCAGTTCAATGTCCCACGACTCGACAGTTGAAATTTAGCACCCGTGGTCGACGTTAACCATGTCTTACATGTCAAAATACCTGAATCATTGCACTAGATTCCAGCATATCTGCTAATCGCATTTCAGACTCATCACTGCCGTTTCATATATATGTATATTTTATTTACCTATGATAGAATTAGAATAATAATAGAATAAAATCACACTCAGCTAAGAGTTTAAATAACTCAAAGGTACATATTAATAACATATTTTATTCAAATGTATCGAACATACCAACAAAGTTATACAATAATTCATAATAGAATAAAATACTGGCGGCATTATAGGTCAGCGAAAAGATAATAAACAAATGAATTAAATTAGAAAACTGTTCTTAAATTTTGTGTTAATACACCTGAGACACTCGCTGCAATCACCTGAAAGCCTCTTTACGCGGCTGTGTTTTAGGATACGCCCAGTATCAATCATAACATTGAGTACTGCAGAAGATGGGTATTCCACGCTCAAACTTATTAAAGATACTAACGATTGCCATCATTTTTTCAAAATATTTAGTTATTAAACCTTACCGTATTCAATGAAACGATATTGAATTAATGAATGCTATGGACAAGCCTCGTTTTATAGACATTAACTGGAAATGATTTAAGGTAAAATATTTTTAAACATAAAATATACGTATAAAGAGTTTTTTTTAGTTGTTTTCGTCTTTAAAAATTTAATAGAAAATGTTTTGTGTTTTGTTGAAGAAAAATTCATGTAGTCATCGAACATATTTATCTGCTCCAATAAGTCGATCTTAAAAATCCCTGAATAGATTAAATTTGAGATCTAATATATGCATCGGGATTGAAATTTTCTACATAGATACATGAAGTAAATCAGTTTATCGTGTTAATTTCTTTATGGGGTGAAACAAAGAAGCTCTGTGAACAATAATTGAGTAACCGGTTAAGGGAGTATAAAAAGGGTGATGGAATTTTAATTGTTCAAGTTTAAGAATGGATCAGGCAATGTCTGTTTTTACGACCGGTTTGAACAGCAGCTGTCTACCGTATATAGATTCTTGAAAGCGTATTTTGATAATTTCATTTATTTTTTTAGTGCATTAAAAAAACAGACCCAAAGGCGAGACATAGCAAGTCGATTTGCTAGCTTATGTTTGCATGGATTCATACAACACCTTTTGACATCGATAACGTTTTTGTTTTTAATAATTTACTCTTGTTACCTTGTAATACACGTTATGGTTTTTACAATCATTAATAAACAAAAAAAAAACCATATCATTGCAAACAGTGGTATAAAGACAATCAACAAGTCATTAGCTGTTGATTGGATTTTCATGAATTTTTTAAAGTATTTTTCTAATGTTTGAATATTATTGTGAAATCTGTAAAAAAAAATACACAGTGAGAAATGTCAATTTATCTTGAAAACTCCAAGCGAAATTTAAATGGATTAGCACTCCAATCCAACAAGTGCACGTCATAAAAGCCCTTTGTAAAAATCTATTATATTTGACATGTGTGAAATTTTTAGTTAAGTTAAGCATTTTTGCCGTTGCTTTGCAGGATTATTACTTATATTTTTTTTATAACTTTATATTATTCAGTGTATAAAAATAAATAGCACAGCTAAAAAATTTATACGCCTCGAATGTATGATTAAAATCAAAATATGTAACGATATTTTTGCAAGAATTCAATTTGAAGAGAGAAAGTTAAGATGAGTAGGCGAAGGTTTTAGAACTGGTTCGGATTGTTTCAATATATTAAACATATTCTTTTCAAACAACTCGATCAAAGTTTACATTATAAGAATGACACTAAATAATGATAAAAAACAGAGATACGGTATAAACTTAGTAAATATTTTGCATGACTTGGTAAATATTTTACATGAATTGTACTTAATCATGTAAAATATCAATTGGAAATATTATATATCATTACGTTATAAGTGTTACATAAACATGTTTCTTAGTATCGACAAGTTATGTGACGAACAAAATTCATAAAATTAGCATATTTGAATAGTTTCTAATCATCAATTTGGTACAGTTATAGCAATGTTCCAAGACCAGGCCACTTTAACAAGATATCTAGGAAATCTCTCCTCGGCCAGTTACCCAAGCATCTTCATTATGCAAATTGCATAGTCCACGGCGGCAATCTGCAAGTTAACGATGACAAAAACTTTCGCGACGAGAGGAAGACATAACGTTAACGATAATGCATTTCCAAACGATTCCTCGATAGTAATATTATCGATCCAATGCACCGTAATCGGCCAGAAACAGTTTTAAAACGTTTTATCATACGATGCCCCGTTGCGTTATCTCGCTAATCCAATGATGGGCAACATTAATAAATGTTTCTCACAACAACCGTACAGTAATATCTGTTAGTAGATTCAGCGGTTTTATGATGATACATAACATTCAATATATTAAAAAAAAACAATCACAATAAACGTCAAATAAAATACATTTTACTATAAAATATCCCGTTGGTTTATGTAATTTCGGTAATCTTATATTGGCCTTAAATATTTAATCATTATAACTGTGTAACCGAACAATTCGGTTACAATATCTTTTATCAGTGATGAAATTTCAAATTATTCGACTCGTCTTGATAAGCAGCTGTTTTTTTCGAAGAGCTTTTTTAGTATCTAATATATCAATAAAAACCCCAAAAAATCGTTTGATAAATTCAATAAAACTATTTCGTTAAAGTTTCTCTGCATAGTTCTGTTTTTTAATGAAGGCAATATTTATAGAAATAATTTCTTTTTTTCAATATCTAACGTGCTATGTTTACTCTTTTCCCACGATACCTCTATTAAAATAGTCGCGGTTAAGCAACTATCGAAATAACTCGATAAAATATTACCATCAAACGTAAAGTGTGTTATCAAAAGAACGGAAAAAATTGTAATACTAGGTTTCAATAATCAGTAATATTGGAGCAATCATAATACTAAATTATCATACCTACAATTTTTACGATGTCGTGTGAAAGCGTGCTTGAAAAATAGGCAAATAATAACAGAGGAGAGAAACCTAAGTATAGATGAAATTAAGTACATAAGATAATAATTACGTGGTTGTTATGAAAATTTAAATAGAAATGCAATAATGTATTCTGTATTACCAGTTCTGTGGTGTTATTTTATGTTGAAACATTGAATTTATATTCAACACCATTAACATCTTTTTGGGACTATAAAATTATCATACTATTATCATGTAAAAAAAACCTAAAGCATTTCGAGTACGATATAACGAGCTGGTAGCAAGGTATATTTTTTGTACTACACGGTAATCTGAATTAACAAGACACTTCTTGAAGATTGAATTAAAGTTTGAATTCAATAAAAATTGCAATAATATTTCAATTTCTTTGAGTATAGGTTATGTTTATTATAAATCTGATTGGGTACAATTCATTCATAAATTTAAAAATAATTATATACACATTTCTGAATAATGTATGATACAGCATGTGCATTTGTAAGCATAGCTATGCTATGATGATGCATGGGCCGACATAGCTATTACGTTGCATAACGTTACATAACGAATTTTGATGACATTTAAAACTTATGATTTTAACAGGTGATATTTCTAGAATACTGTGCATAAATTCAACTTGAAACAGGTTTTTAGTGGTCGATATTCGACTGATGAATACTAAAGAATTGATGTTTCAGTAAATCATTTGTGACTCCGTTTATGAAGAACAAACTAAGAAAGATTATAAAGATTTGAAAGATGTTATCAAGAAAATTCAAGAATCTCAGTTTGTTATATTCATTATACTAACCACTCTTTTTTCTAGATCCAGTCACGATATACGGGAATAGGATAGGAATAATGTTTATCTATCACTCCTGTTATTCTCCGTGTACAACCTTTTCAAATTTTATATACTTGAAAAAATATTTTTTTAAATAATGACACATTTTTTTCGAACAACCCTGTTGTAGAATAGTTCTACAAAAAAATGATATCAATATATTACATCAGTGGGTTTGGAAACCCAAAAATCTACCAGTTATTTATTTATAAACGAATACAAGATACAAGACATTCTAACGCCCACTCGAAGACCTAAGCCTTCATGTTAACAAAATACATGACTGATATAATCTTCATGATTGTCCATATACGATTATATGAGGACTTGTTTATAATAATAGTTTGATAAGCCGGTAGAACCCGATACAAACAAGTATATTTATTAATTCTATCCGAAATAGATGAACGACAAAATTCAAATAACAAACCTAGATATGGTAGTGATTCTATTTTCATTTATTTTGTAGACACTAAGCTTTTCACTTTATTTTATAGATATATCAGCTTTCGCCATCGTCAGTTTTATAATTAAGTATGTAAGGTGTTAACTGACACTTATTGGTGGACAGGAATGGTATTTTAAATAGTAACAACACATATTTAGTATAATTTTCACAATATATTCAATAAACGAAACCGATTCAGAATATTTAATTTACTAAAAAAATATTCCTAAAATTGTGATCGATTTATTGAAAATATGATACGGTAAGCTTAGTTTTATTTCTCTCAAACGTAGACCGATATTATACAATACATAAGATATATTTTTAACGTAATATGTGTGACTAGCTTTATCGTCGCTCCGTTTTCGTGAAATGCACTTTATTTGTGACGGATTTCATCGCTGCATGTCTAAGGCCAAAAAAAAACAATACATACTTGAGTATAAAATGTTTTACTGTCATACAAAATGTCTTCGCTTTGCATACCAATGCATGTCTCCTAATAAGTTCTACAATACGATTCAAATTACGTACATCCAGCGCTGCTGATACGTAGTGAATAATTTATTTTTAAATGAATTATCAAATTGAAATTACTAAATATATTACAGGTGGTAGCAATGGTTATTATTTTTAAATGAATGAAAATATTTTCATTTTTATAAAATTAAAAACTCCGCATTTCATCAACTTTGATATGAAAATTCACACAAAATGAGCATCAGACTTTTTTATAATACAAATTCGTATCTACTCGGGGAGAAGACATCTCACATGCCGAGACTTGAGCCCAGAGCAAAAAAATTCAATAATAGGATTAAGCTACACTACTTTTAAAATTTCATATTTCTAATTACTCCAAAAATTTCCTTTAATACTTTTCAGTATTGCTATAAAATCTCCAATGAATATATATGCTAATTATCTGATTGATTGAAACAATCACATAAGACTTTACGTAAAAATACTAAACAAAATACCATACTGTTCCGCCATCCAATCTGTAAGAAATAAAGTTAAAAATCACAGATTTTTTTATTATCAGCCCTTTACAATCAATTTCTTCCGGAATTTCGAAGCCACAATATCAAATACGTTCGAAAATATTCATTCCACAAAGTGAATTTTCAACAATGAAATATAGAGATTTTTTCTGTTCGTTTGAATCATTTTTGAAAATGTATCTTGTCACACATAATCTCATCCAGAAACATGTACTGTGAAAATAAAATAGCCTTTGTTAAAAAAATAGTTTAAAGAAATGACTATTTACAATTTCTATAAGGAAATTAACGGATTGTGTGTAATTCAGGTCGAAAAATCGCATTGATATTTTCCTCACAGTCTGACCAAGCCATTCCAGCTCCGAATCCTAAACTCACGAACATCGGCCATTTTTGTCTTTTGGTAAATAAAACTGATGCCAATAGCCCAAGAGCTGTCCCTGTACCTAAAAGACAAAATTTAAACACACAAAATCATTATTATTTTAATGCAATCAGAAAATTACTAGATATATACCAAATTTAGACTTTCAGTGGTATTCTATTTTTTCAGTGGCAATATAAATATTATTTTCAATATCAAATGCAATAATTTTGACATAAACAAGCTAGTTTGGTGATTACCATTCTTCACCGTCTTGCAAGAAAATAATGTAATTACAAGATCCGAAATTGTTAATCAAAACGCAAATGTCTTACCCATTATTTTTAGCTATTTGTTTGATTGCGTTTAGTTCACATGTAAAGTTTACTGCACTAAGAGGAATATTTACTAATGTATGGATATCTGAATTGAATACCGCTAATTTATAAGCAAAGCTTTGCTTGATATTTATTGAAAAGCCCGTTTCAAGAATGATTCATTAACAAGATCGTTAATGAAAATTATCACAGGCAATTGTGTTAATTATTATAAGATTAATATTGTTAAATTTGTTTTAGCTGTAATTTACTGCTTACCTAGGGGTAAGTGTTTTCCTGTAATTAATAACTTTAGTATATATACGATGCTAACTGTTTATTTTACGTCAGTTCTGTTGCATCCGTGTGATAGAATGCCTGAAGATGCCGAAGGGCGAAGCCCGGGTCGTTAGTGACAAAACATGTGGAATCGTACAAAGTTGTAACAATTCAAACATTAATAATAAAATAGAAATATTTTGTTTCGCTATACACTCGCTCCTTTTTTTTACGCGATTATTTTGGACGGCACCGTAACATTTTTTTACGCGCTTCACTCGTTTTTACGCGTTTTTTCCCCCAAATTTGTTTTAAAGAAGAAATTTATATATGATGCTAGGTATGTACGTTTGATTATTTTTTTAAATAAAAAAAATGTGTGTATTTTTAAAACAAAATAAATCCAATGTATCAAGAATTGACTCATATCAAGAATCTCCGAGCAAAATTCAGATTCATGCAAAATTCAATACTTTCATTCAAAAAATCGCAAACGATTATATTTCTCAACCGAGTGACAGCAGCGAATAATTCATATAGGTGAAAAAAAATATTATAATTATAAGACATGAAAATATATAACTTTTGTTTTTGCACGAATTTGAAAAAGCAAATTTTGGTTTTTCATACGTATCTGGTACTTTTTTACGTGATATTTTAATTTTTGGAACCAATTTATTGAATTATATGGAAGTCGTGATTTTTTATGCGATTTTTTACGCGCCTGTTTCTGGAACCAATGTATCGCGTAAAAAAGGGACTGGGTGTATTCTTCATTCAGAAACCATGTTTCATTCAATAAAGCAATTCGATAAAAGCTGTTTTAGTTAGAGCCGATCCTTAAGTCGCTCAACCTCTTTTTGTATAATATGAAATATTGAAGCTATATATTTGGTTAAGTTTAAGAAACAGTATGATTATTGGCAAATATTTGTCCATACCCAAATTTTATGATCAACTAAGTGGGAGAAGACTTTGATCGACAGACATATATCACAGACACATATGAATTTGAACAGAAATCTTAAAATCAATCTATATCTTAACATCCAAGCACATTATAATGATTAAAATGATTCATTATAGATTAAGGATTAGTATTCAATGAATTAGAGTTGCTGAAAAATATTTACCAATTTTGACGATTGCATCAGCTAAACACGTAGTTTTCTTTGATTGGAAACGGTCTGCCAAGCTTGATTCATCCATCGTCAAGCCAAATAAATAATAATCAATTTATTTATACGAACATTCTTTGGTACACTACATATTTTATAAAAATATCCCATCGAATGTTTGTGTAGTCAATTGTTTTATAATTCTATATCAACATAATGATTCGAAATTCAAATATTTTAATTTTTGTATTATCTTATATTTTGTACAAAAGGAATAAACTTACTTGCAGTTGTTTTTTTTGAATGAGGGAACAGTTCCATAAAAATACTTTTGCACAAAGTACGTCTGATTCGCCAAGACGGATCATTTTTACTAACACGCTTTGGGCATAACACCGTGGACAAATTATTTATAATACATCAAAAAATATTTTCATACTTACCCTACGACTTAATCTTATGCGTTTCGTCAGTTCTATTGCATGCCTGAAGATGCCAAAAGGCGAAACCCGTGTCGTCAGTGACAAAACATGTGAAATCGTACATAGTTTTAACAATTCAAATGTTATATTTAAATTCCATCAAGCATCTTCAGTCGATATAATAAATTATGCGTTGAACTGTTGTAGATTTTTTTACAGAATATGTACGTATTTAAGTATCAAATGTTTTACTGTCATACAAAATATCTTCGCTTTGCATACTAATGCATGTCTCCAAATAAGTTCTACAATATGATTCAAATTACGTACATTCGGCGCTGCTGATACGTAGTGAATAATTTATTTTTAAATGAATTATCAAATTGAAATTACTAAATATATAAGAGGTGGTAGCAATGATTTTTATTTTTAAATGAGTGATAATATTTTCATTTTTATAAAATTGAAAACTCCGCATTTCATCGACTTAAACTTTGATATGAAAATTTACATAAAATGAGCATAATGGACATTTTTATAATACAAATTTGCATCTAATCGGGGAGAAGATGTCTCACATGCCGAGACTTGAACCCAGAACAAAACCAATTTAACAACAGGGTTAAGCTACACTGAAAACTAAAAATTAAATTTGAATCCAAATTATGATATTATATAATGTTAATAGAACTGCTAGCCACAATTTCCATTAATTTGACATACATATAATTATGAGCATCATATTTTTGCGGATGAGTTTAGAAATAGACCTAATATTAAGTGGTCATTTTCGCCATGAGACACAACTCATCTTTAGAACTGCTTAGAAAGAAACAGACGCGGTCGATTTTAAAAAAAAACGATATATGTTATTGCCCAAACGAGAATCCGAACCTGTCGATCTACCGCATCTGATAAAAACAAACATTCATGACCGTTGACCACTCGAATAATTTTACATAAAACGAGGGACAGTTATTGATTACATCCTGTAAGTACAAATAACCACAAAAATCATTTCATCATTTTCTTAGAATTACTAATTATATTCCATTAAGTATATCAGGCAAGATGAAGGGTCAAAAGTTTCATCTGCAATGCATTGCTGTATCAAGATAAAACGAGGAATAATACTCATAGTGATAACATCGCCAGTATTTCTTACGGATACTTGAACAGTGTCACAGCTTAAATATAAATCAAAAAATATATACAGTGAAACCTCGATTTTACGTTTTCCAAGGGACCCTGAAAATTTAACGGTAAATGCGGGAAAGCTTCAAATAATAATAAACAAGTAAAATCGTAAAACAAAAATATTTATTAGTTACTTGTACTGTACTGTACTGTACTGTATATAATTTTCTTTTAAGTCCTTTATGTTAGTTTGCTTCTTTGTTATTTGGCACTTTAATCGGAACAAAGACTTGTTACTAAACTTGTGACTAAAAGTTTGTATGTACAGGAATCATTATTACTATGAATTATAAAACAACTGCAAATGTATTTACATCATAAACAATAATACGCGTGTGGTGGATTTCAACCCAACAAATTGCACATGCGTCCAATGCGTTACGTCTAACATGTACAGCGGATTTCAACGTGTCTAGACATAACACCTGCACTCGGCTGTGTCAAACATGATTGCTGAGATACGGAGAAATATGCAATAAAAACGGTCAATCGGGATAATATTTGTGACGGGACCAACATATTTAGGCGGTTTATCGAGGAATCGGGGAATCGGGAAACGGTCAATGCGGGATTATTTAACATTGTTCTTATGGGAGTTTGACGGGACTATAAAAAATAAGCGTTCCAGCCGGGAAAACGTATTATGCGAGAACGGTTTATCGGGGTTCCACTGTATTAATAACTGTAATTTTATTATTATGTTATTATTGCCGGCTTATTATCCATTTACGGATCATAATATCAATCGTATTGGAAAAAAAAGATTTTTTAATCAACACCGTTTTGTGTGTTTAACACAAAAATATTTTAAAAGTGTGTGAGTTTAAAGCATATTCCACAATGAGTTATTAACAATAACTAAAACTAAGAAAGTTCATTATTACAATATACAACAACGGTAAATTCTCGTGAATTTTTTATACAATTACTTTTGGAATCCTTGTGATTGTGTGGGACTAGTTCTAGTGTCCGCTGTATCCAGTGTATAGATTGTTCGGAAATAATTGATTATACAATATTTACCAAAACTAATTCGTGTTCACTGAAATAAAACAATCAACAAAAAAATATCAAATAACAGCAATAAAAAACCCGTTAATGTGGCAAAAAATATGATAAAAATGATTGCAATCGAAATCAATTCTATATCTGGTAAGATCGAGCGACGGATTGTCCACGATCAACTTTCGACGATCAAAAATAAATGAACGGTTTTTCTACTTTGCTTTGTATGTTCAAACTTGTTTTTATAATTATAATCTATGCATTAAAAACCTAATAATAAAACAAAACGTATTATTTATTGAATTGTTTTTTACTTGGTAAAACTCCATTATATGTGTGAAACAAAAACACATACTTCTAAAAACTATTTCCACAGTAATATTAATAGTGACTATTACATACATTTCCCGATTCGATAGAAAATAATAATAAGTGTAAGAAAATATTGAGGTTGATATGCATTAATGTTTTGTCATTAATCAAAGTGCTTGCAAATTCCGATAATCTTTGTTTTATTACTACAAAATATTACGCTATTTTTATTCTGCAAAAAAAATGCGGAAATATATTTTCATCTTACAGTTGTCGAACTTCAAAGTTAGTGTAGCAATTGATGTTTCTATAAAGCAAAAATAACCTCAAATAAACTTTGGCTGAAAAGAAAGTCGAGAAATAGCATCAAAGGTATAAAATAAAAAATATACAGTTAAATTATCGATTTTTGCTACTTCTCGTGTGGAAGGTGTGAAATATAAAATGTATACACCCATATGAAATAAAGTAAAAGGAACGACGCATACAACCCCGATATGGAACTTTGATTCACGGGTTGTGTGTGTAGTCCATATAAATACAAGGCGGCTTGTAACTATTCAACAAATATAATATATCTTTTATACCTGGCGATAAATATTTCACACTCTGTATAAACGCGACAGAATACTTTTATATAACAAGGGACGCACTGGATATATAAATTAAAAATAAAATAAAGACTGATTTTTAAAAATATACATGAACTTTGAGTGGAAAATGAATGAACGACTTTTTAAGTAAAACTAATATTCTTTTGTGACACTTGTATTTGATATGATTTTTCATTCGATAAATATCCTACCAAGTTCATAAAAAAGGTGCCAGAGAGAATTTCATGGAGTTCATTGGATAAGAGAAAAGTTTATAACTTTAAAAATGTCGCATAACAATTAATGCTGCCTTATGAATAGAATATTAAACACATTACATCTTTTTCGTCATGTTATAAGTCTATTGAAATGTCGCTAAATTTATATATCGGAACACATTTTTTCAATAGTATGATGTTAACTAGAACTTGATTTTAGATTAACGGGTATGTCTATCACTGCGCTGGAATATACGCAAAACCAAAGGTAGGTAAGATTATGCTGATGGAATTTTATACTCAATCTGATAACGTTGAAGGCGATGTAGTTAAGTTTCAACATTGTTCAATCATTTTACTTGGCATATCGCAATTTACAGCTATGATATAATATGATATTAACGTAATTGGCTATGGTAAGGTAATCCATGTCTTTTAATGTTATTGAAATCAACCAAATTGTGAATATACTGTCACAATATTGAATAGAATCTGTGGAATACAGAATCTATTTTTTTCATCACCTATCAGGAGATTTGATAATTTAAATTATGGAAGAATATATTATTTTAAATGGTTGATAGATTTAGTTCGAATATATTTTCTTGCACTGATCGGATGGTAAAATATACACGTTAACAAAACAACATAACAAACAAAATGTCTGAATCTCCCATAAAAATCTTCTATCGTCCGCAATGATTTATTTTGCTTTACTGTATATCATCTTGAAAAACCATCAATATTGTAAAAAAATGTTGGAATCACCGATTCGCCTCTGTTTAAGGTTAACACAACTTTACTGAATAGTTTTGAAGTTTATTTATACGCGTATGACACCAGTATGAAAACAACTCGAAAAGCACATAGATGCGTCACCCCATGCGCATTTTTTCTTTTTTCCAAATTTGAATAAATGAGATAGAGTGACAGTTCGAAAAACTATATTATTCAAAGAATGTTGACGTTGCATCACATGGCAAGACCAAAATAAATCCTCCAGAACAATTGAAAAAATAAAATGTAGTCACTAAAACAACATCTTACACTTATGCGCATTTATGTTGCAGTATTTTAATAACTAAATTGACGAGAACGTGAATTAAAGAAAAATAATCGTCCACATGACCCATATGATAATAATAACATTGATTTCTCGTCTGAAGAAACTTATTTAAATTTGTTTTCCTATTCAGTATATTTTATTTTAGGCAATATATTTGTTTATTGAATGAATTGGCATTCACTTGGTAGAACTCCTACTACTAGTATTTTTAGTATATTTACAAGTATAGTAATACTATGATTAAACTAACATTCGCTTATCTATATATATATTATAATCTTATTGTCATAGACACCTATTGTTTCATTTAGAATTTTGAAAATGTTGTGTCATTGTGTTAAAGTAACAAGCTAGGTCGTTGGAACAGGAGAGAGGATGTGTTGTGTGCCTTTTCTGCACAGCTATATATAGATAAGCGAATGTTAGTTTAAGCATAGTTCTGACGATGGCGTGAGCCGAAATAGCTATCAACTATATTTGTAAAAATAATTTTGTAGAACTAAAATACATTGCTATTTTTTCACCGTGTTAATATATATAAGCAATAATTTTCTTAATAAATAAAAAAAAACTCTTAAATATTATATAAAGAAAACGAAAAGTTACTTTAAAAAAAAAAAGCATTTATATACAGTTTTGAATTGACATTTACCTTATATAGGATTTTTTTATGAAATATCTCGCATACGACGCATTTATGTAATTATACACTTACGACATAATAAAATTATGCAAATTTCACTTACAGATATGACAGTCAAATGACAATCGCATAAAATCGATATTGTGTCCATTTCTTCCTCTGTAGCTTTATTAGGATTTAGATTTTTCTAACACTTGTGAATATACGTATGTAATAATAGCATTTTGCTTCATAAATGTAATAATTTTAAGAAACGTAAAATAGGTAGACAATTTTCTGTGAAAAATGGACTAAGTCACATTACATTATCTTTGTGATGGTTTCTTAACTTTTGTTTTCCTTACAATATTCGTCAGACTTACCCTCCCGATGATCACGAAGCTGGTATTGGAACTACCGTAACTTTGGGCATAATGAAGGCAATGGCTTCCAATAACAATTAACTGCGATTCACATAACTTAAATTCAATAATAATTCAATTAGAAATATTCATTAGGCCCATTAAAATTTTTGAAATCTGACAATCTTAAAAAGGGAAATCAAATTAAAAATAAAATAAAACGTAAAGATGGTAATAAAATTCGCTTTTAACTACCGTTTAATTTCAATACTGCTTAAATACTCAGTACCGAAAATAAATGGCATTTCACAAACTGATCTACCGATATTGCATTTTAATAGCCTCTTGCTTATACGTCCGCGTCTTCGATACTTCTGTGAATAATCAGTCAGTATTGATACTTTAGTGATAGTAAATACTTACTCAAGACACATTAACTTTGTAAAAGTATCGATTTCACCTTATCATGAACTATTAATTAAAAAATAGCACATCAATGATTTTTTTGAACCATGATTGAATGAATGAAATAGATTGTTAGGTTTTTCAGGGTGGAGATTACGAAACGTATTGAAGAGTAGGTGGGCGAATTAAGACATTAATGCAATAAGCAAAAAAATACTAAATACGATGGTCCCATACGCACTTAATTCTCTGGCAATCCGGTTGATGGCAACGACGGTGCAGAATAAAAGAAATTAGCGTTTTTTTACACGCGTGGTTGCGTGATTAAGCATGCAATAGTAACTGATTCGGAAACAAACATGGCAGGCAATCAATTAATGTATTGTTTCTTATCACGCGTTCAGAACTGCACGAGTAACTATGTCAATGTAAAAAAACATAGAAATCGTGCAATGTAAAAAAAACTATTTTTTTCAGGGTTATGGGAATCGGAGTCTTGGAGTCGCGGTATTTTGGCCGGATTCGGATTTGTGATTTTGGCAAATGGAGTCGGAGTCGTGAAATTGTGCGATTCAAAGTACTTTTTCGATTAGACAATTTTGAAGAATATCTTAATGAACAAATTGCCGGAGTGGTTGGTCGATCTTTAATTAAATGCACATAAATAGGAGAGGTAGGAAAAAATCCACAAGCTTTTTTTTAAGTCGGAATCGTGTTTTTTGTGAATGTCGAAGTGTTTTTTTAACCGCTCTGCAGCCCTTATTTTTTACAAACAAAAATGGACTTTGCACTATAATTAATTATATAAGAGCGTCAATCTCAGACGTATTGTCTGCATAATATTAGAATTTTCAAACTTCTTTCAAACCATTAAGGCTTAAGACAACACCTTAATTTTTCATGAGACCTTTTTAAGACTTTGAAGAAAAGTTTTGATGTGTGGCGAGGAACACAAAAATATATTTTTTCAAATTTGAATTCTTACAACTTTGTACAATTCCACGTGTTTTGTTTACTAACGACCCGGGTTTCGCCCTTCGACATCTTCGGGCATTCTATCACACGGATGCAACAGAAATTAAATATTTGGAATTGTACAAAGTTGTAACAATTCAAATTTGACATTGAAATTCCATCAAGCACCTTCAGCCAATATCATAAATTATATTTATTTCAAACAATAATAAATCGAAGAAGATAAACGTTGACATCTAAGAAAAGGCATGCTGCATTTTCCCCACAAAGTTATTCATATTAAATCTTCGTAAAATAAGCGAAACATCCGCATATTCCACATTGTCTGATAATAAAACGTGGAAAAATGCTGAGAATTCCCATACACGCGATGACCCGTTTTCTGCAACGTTTATTTAAATCACGACAAATATGTAAATATAGTGCTAAATGGATGCAATATTGGTATGGTATGTGGAACAATATTGAATAAAATAAAACATTTTTGTCGGTAACATGAATATATTAGAAATAAACAAAGTAAAGAACTTAACTAAAATAATCATAAATAAGTCAGATTTGTGCGATCACAATGGTTATATCATAACTACACTGCGAAGCTTTTCGGTGGTCATCAAATCAAATTATTGGCAGAAAAGTCACTTGCAATATGCAATCTAGAACAGTGTGAACTAATTGTATAAAAAACTATTTAACTGAATACAATTATTGTAGAACTCAATATCAAATATATGGTAGTAATATAATGAAGACGATTGAGTTAAGTCACATAATTGATAGCGATCAACCAAATCTCTTGAAAATGATGACTTTTTTCGTATGGAAAGAAATATTTTGGTTTTTTTTTTTCATATATTTAGAGTTCACAGAAACGAGACCTGAATACAGTAATGGAATAAGTGTTAAAGAATTTTAATACATTTTATCCAGTCAACTCTAAGAACTTGTTTTTAGTTTACTGAGTTCACGAGTGAAATTTTCTGCTTAAGTTTTTTGGCAACTATTACAATAATACTTTACAAATATGCCGACTCATTTAATTCAATCCAGACGTAAACCATATTCAATAATATCGTAAACAAGAGTTGTGAATTTTTTTTACGTTAGAAATCCAATAAAATACAATCGAATAATTGATAATATTTTATGCAACATATTTGGCGAAATTTTTAAGTCATCGAATCTGACAAGAAATAGCCAACCGGTAGAATAACAAATTTATCAATTTGTTTGTCTTATTGTATGTAAAATACATAATGTATAGATATATCTATAACATTATGCATTCTATAAGAACGCTTGTAGTGACATTTTTAAAAAAGTTAATATTGATAAACATCTTTGCCTGTCATGTTTTTTCACTTGTTTTTGTATTTATGATACATATTTAGTGTACCTAAGTCAAGCAATAAATCTCCTAATTTTCCCGGTTATTACATCCCACTAAAATTTGGGAAACCTTACAGACATACGAAATACAAAGAATTATAATATATGTACAAATTGCCTTTCCACAAAAAAGTGTCATATTTGACAAGGAAATACTGTGGTCATTAATAAACTGCTGACGATAATATATCTCGGTGTCATGATTTTGGGATTAACTTGTCAGTAAAGCTGTCATCTAACATTCCTCTCATTTGAAAAAGTCATTCATCTCTTACTTAAACTGGATTATTTTATAATCTCCTAATGAACTATTATGCGGGATTAATAATGCACCTATTTAAATAAAAACTAAGTCCCAAAGATTATCTATAAGAAAAAATAATATACAACAAATTTTACAGTTGTAAAAATTTATAGGAATAATTCCAGTAATTGTTTAGACTTAGCTCATACATCGCGTACGCTATTAAGATTCGTATGGAAAACAAAAATTAATGAGGCAGATATGTGTGCTAGAATATAAGTTTAATTTTATAAGTTCTTATTCGTATCTAACGATCATTATATTCATAACATTCTTCGTACTATAATTTTGTGAAATCGCTTTCCAAGAAGTGAAAATTATTTACATAAAATCATTTTTATTATTCATCGAATGAACACTTTTAGTAGCATGATTTTGTCTTCGTTATAGATATCGAATTATTACAAAATATGATGATAAATACTTGATACTTGATTTCTAAAACATCCCCGAATATTCAAGCCACTGGAGGGTGTGTGGTATATAATACAGCTTACCGAGCGCCTTATTCAAGCTTGTTTAGTATACGACCTCTTGGCACAGAGGGTGCGTAATAAAACAAAGGAAGCTGCAATTATGATAAAACGTGTCGCGTTTACATGGTGAATTTTATAACGTGAAGTACAAAGCGTATGGCGGGTTGCTTATGCTAAGTTTACTCGTTGATTGTACGTTTGCATTTCCTTATTTATCTACTTAACATGCCATTGTATTATCATGACATATTACAAGTTAAACTCGAAGACTATATGGAAATGTGCTTTAAGATTATTAGCAAACAGCCTGCATACATAAATGTGCCTTATACAAATTCTAAATAAAATTGCATAGACCAAATTCATATACAAATACGTTATTAAAAATATTTAGAATGGATGCACAAGCAGGTATTTTTTTAAATTTACAACGGCGGAGTGTTTCTAATACTATTGTCGATAAAATAAGGCAATATATCCAATCATTATACTACCTGTATTTTTCATATTATTGAAAATATATCTTAATATTCATTTAATATTTTCATATAGGATGATTAGTAGCAATCTACATACTAAAATCGAAATAATTTGCACCACTTTCCACTGAAATAAAATGTTAAAATACCAAGCTTCATGTGCATTTCGTTAAAAAGAGTAAGTAATTAAATACATGAGAAGTTCTATAACAAAAATTTATTGAAGCACAGTGTTGAAATGGTTTAAAAAAGCCAGTTAAAACAAATTCTAAGATTTCAGGTATCTAATGTAATGCTTGACGGATTGGCCTGATGGAATCAAATTTGAACCGTCCAATTTCGGTAGATCTCCTTGTTCTATCACTTACGACCCAGATCGCGTATCTCCACCTCTTTAGGCATATATAGTAAATAGTACGTTTCGTCAACATGCAAGACGAATTATTTAAAAATAAACACTTAAGTATTAACGTTTCTTTTATTTCAACCATGACAACTTCCAATACGATCCCCCATGTAAAACATGTGGATTTCTAACGTAACATAGAAAAAAATACTTTATAGAAAAAAACAAGTTGTCATTCAGTCGCTCAGTCGCTCTTTATCGGAATGAGTGTATCGGAGGTTTGTCGTTCGCAGGAGATATATGATCGGAGGTTTATTAAAACTTACAAAGATGTGGTCGGTGCTAAAATAATAAATACAGATGTTTTATAATCTTTGTATATCTATAAATATGTCTGAAATTGAATGTTTTGAGAAATTATACCCAGAAATACTAGAACTTCTCTTCGGGAGGGTTTTTTTAATGGTACTTCTTAAGAAAGAAAATCTGGTGGCTAGGAATCCATTTAACTATTCTGTAACTAAAATAATGTTTCGTTTATGATTGTGATAGTGTGCGAGAAAAATATAATGTTAAATGAAAGCAGAAGCGCATTTATTTAGTAGTAGCTGATGGAAGAGCTTATAGTATTTTGAATTATTTAGTTAATTATTTCAGTAGTGTTTCTGTCAGTTTGTTTAGTTGTTTGAAAATCATAAAGTTTACTTTTATATTCAAAGAGCATTGGCGTCCGGGCATTCAATCGTATAAATGGGCTTTCATAAAAATTCATTCGAATCAAATTTTCATAAATATGTAAAATGGACGCGGCACGGATCGTGACTGTGAAATTCGTTGTTTTTCCTTTGAATATGATCAAATAAAACAGTGGCGTGTTCAATAAAAATGCTGGAGTGTCTGGCCCGCGTCCAACTCACGAATAAACGCCGAATACAAATACATACAAATAATATAACAAGAATGAAAAAAAATGAAAAGTGCGACGCCCTCTTAGAGTGTAATTTGTGAATCACTTCTCAGGAATCGGAGAGCTTTTCAGGAGTAACTAACTAACAATAATATTTTACAACTCTTCTTTTCGTATCAAAGCGACAGAAAATTAAAAAGTTCCAATAACAAGTCCATACTTTACGGTATTACAAAAAAAAAAAAAAACCGCAATCAAATCTTCATAAAGTATTCGAAGATAACGGTTGACATAAAATATTCATATTATTGTTTGAGCGAATATATCCCTTGAGAACAGTGTAAAATACAAATTTTTCTTTTGGATTTTTGTCCACCGACACAAGTACATTAATGACTTGATTATAATGGTTATTGTTTGTTTCTTTACGGTCTCTGCCAAATAAAATAACATTGAAATTCTCATTCATAACACACAAAAAAAATAACAAGAATTATTGCTTGCGTCAACATCTTATAATCTTACGCTATTTAGGCTGGCATTGGTTTCTTATAGAAATTTATAATGTTTCAGACCTCATTTTACAAATATAAAAATGATAAAAATACCATTAATAATTAAAAATAACACTTCTCACCTATGGTTATTTCTTATCGTAAGATTTCTTACATACCAAATAATACTTTTATTTTTGATTATGCAAACATTTCGTTTACTATTTGCTCTTGGTATTATTGCAATTTTAAATTATTTACAAGGTGAAAAAAATAGCAATGTATTTAAGTTCCACAAAATTATTTTTTTAAATATTGTTGATAGCGATTTTCAGGCTCACGCCTCTTTAGTTCTGACGATGACGTGAGCCGAAATAGCTATCCAAATAATTTTGTAGAACTAAAAAGCATTGCTATTTTTTTCACCGTGTTAAAATGGATTTCTACAAAGTGAATGCCAATTCAATCAATTAAATTATTTAATTGTAAAGTCTTGACTATCACTTCCTGGCGAAAAGACATTACATTGAAATAAATTTTGGACAATTTTCAGCACCAATTATATAAAACAAAGTCATGAGTTTTTCTTAGGCACATTTAGATTTTTTAATTTGAACTTTATGCCATGATGATATAAGGCATGAATATTGATTTCTTATGAAATTTCCGTTTCTTATTATATATATATCTATGCATAATTAATTATACAAACATCTACAAAAATAAGCGTGTGAATTATTTATTAGTGAAAACTGCTTTCGTCTGATGATAATAGATAGGTCTCTTATTTGTTTATTATCGTAATCTAATTTAAGTTATAGTAATTAAAATGAGCATTTCTCCATTTATTATTCACCCCTGACATAGACGATAACTATGACGCGTCAAAAAGCAGCCGCAACTAGTCTGAGAAATATTACATTCAAACGAGATGTGAAGTGAATTTTTACTTGAAGAAGCTGACTTAGACAGAAATTTGAGTGTTTAGTTTTAATCAATTTTCATTATTCAGCATCAAGCAATCAATTTACCCAATTGTTAAGAGAACAAACTCAGCCAATTTTGGTAGTTTATAAGAAAGAATATTGCATCCATATAGACAACATTAAACACTTTTATAAAATAAGTTACAAAATTTCAAAATAAAAGGTAGATCGAGTGTAATAGTAGCAGTAAAACTTCAGTGGAGGGTCATAATCTCTATTTTGATTTTATTTGTTGAAGCTTGGTTTAAAGATCTCGGATGTAGAGCTTTTATTAAGAAGCTTTTGACGAAGATTCTTAATCCAATAAATTCGACTTTTATCCGTATTCTGCTTACATCAGTTAGAACGGATACTATTTATCATGTTAAATAACACAAGACAGTCAGCAAAAGAGATAAATAGTTTTATTTAAAGCTTTTTACGTATCGAACACATACAGTAAATGATATTTTAATAGATAGTATAATTTAATAGATTTAATCAAAAACATTTTGTTTGAATTGATTATGCTTCCCAATTTAAGTAGTTGTAAAAAAAGGTAATCCTTTAATAATGTATGCGCGACTGTGGTATTTCTTGTGATAAAAATGCTCAAAGAACATGAAAATATAAAATAAAATGTGAGGAGAATGAAATGTCATATGTCAATTTTGTGTTCCAATTTTACAGATATGACAACTTAGAAAGGTTCAAAATAGTGCATTCAGCTGCTACCCTGCATTCTTAACATAAAATATCTTTAATAAAATTTTTCATCACTCATATGCGAAAATTAGTTATTTTTTGGAATTCAGTGAATAATTTTATAAAAGTAACGATTAATTTAAAAGAAAAATTATGTCTGCGTCTACTTCTTAAAGAGGCAATCGCGCGAAACTCCAAAGTCATAATAGTAAGTAAAAAATATAATAAAAATATGATTATTTATAACACCTAATTTCAAACAAAAAAATGACTGCCAAAAAAGTAAATTAAGCACTCTTAATTATATATCTACCCAACTTAGTACTTGATTTAATTATTTTCAGTTAAGTGAATTTCTTCTGTATAAAAAAACACATTTTATAGTAGGAAATTAGTTCACGTTGTCCAAAAATACATAAAGGAAAGTAAGATTCTATACTACTGCAAATCCTCTCGTCTGAAAAGGGTGTCGTTTTATTTTTCTTGTAAATCAAAAGAGCTTCTGCTAAATACATAAAGGCCATCCCGATTCACAATAGCTAGTTCGATCTGAAAGCTTTCGAGTAAAATTACCTAAGCTTTGCTAAAGCCAATGCGAGGGAATGTTGTGCTATGCTAGACTAGATAAACGAAACGCGTACATTCAATGCTATGGGGATCTATTCCTAGCAGTGCAATGCGAGAAAATAGAAAGAAAATCTATGTAATGTAATCTTAACTTAACACCTTTTCTATTGATCTTGCTTCTTAGTTTGTCGGTGTAGATTACAGGTACTAACGACGATGTATGTAATAACAACAAACGAAGTGCATGTTACATTCATTTGGACATATTTACTGGTCTGATTTTTATATTGATATTCATTATATTTATTCCAATATAATCGCTTAAGAAGATGCATTCAATTTATGTACCTGAAGCTAACTTATTATTGTATTACTACGGTCACCGTGGTCTATGCATTTATGTAAAATATAAAATTCTATAAAAAAAGTTTTTTTTAGACATTTATTTGGATTAATTAACCTGAGAAAAAAAATCACGGCGTTTTAGCTTTATATTGCAAACAAGTAAGACAAATTAGTAAGTTATTCCTTTTAAGAGATCCTATACATTTTATTGTTCAACTATTTTACTGTAATGGGGACACCGGTTATAATCGTTTTAATATAAAATTGTGTTTGATTTATTTTAATATAATGCTTTTCTACGAAAAAATAGTAAACACCATAACGACAAAAAGTCGTAAATATATATCGGTGATTATTTGTGGAAGTTTATCTTAAATATTAAACTAAAATTGATGAACTCTGTAATTCCTTCTGATGTGGAACTCAAGACATTAACGCATTCTTTGTTTAGTGTCATAAAAAAGTTATAATCTTAAATTATATATTTTAAATATAAATAACGATATCGACTGAAGATGCTGGAAGAATTTTTAATATGAAGTGTGAAGAGAACAGAAACAAAACCATTTACTATTTGTCAGTTCTAGTGCTTCTGTGTGAACGCCTGAAGATACCGAAAGACGAAATTCGAGTCGTAGTGACACAATATGTGTAAATGTATACAGTTTCAACAATTCAAATTCTTCATATAATGTATTGGTTTTGATATTTTTAAATTAAATACCTTGATTTTAAACATGTGCGAAATTTACATTTTTGGCTTCTTTTAGTACCGGTCATCATCTACAATGTTGGAAGTTTCTTAGCGATAAAAATCACAATTTATATAAAATTTCCATATAAAACGGCACACAGTTTGCCCCATAAAAGCTGTAGACATTATTAGGTAACATTGTCGTAGTATCCGGGCTCGGACATCCTCATAAAAGGCATAAATGTTCGTTATTATATAAGAACATTGCCCACCGTAAAAGCAAGCAGGATGTTGGACATTTTAGTCGACACAAACAAAAGAACACGTCGGGTACTTGTCTAATTTTAATTTGAGAGCTAAATACGGATGGGCCCTTTCTTTCGTTCCCAGACAGACGAAACGCAAGAATATCGGAAATCTCCTTGTTTATTTAGGACGACAACCATTTCATCTTCTTGAATGCCTAATGAAGTCATTGACTGAAGCAAGTAACTAGCTTTAGTGTTTGCAGTTACTTGCTGATTTGATACTCACTAGCGGCTACTCGTACAAATACAATTATTTCCAGGTGGACAGTAAATGCTACGATTTAGTAGCAATATAAATTTATTAAAATAAAATAAATAAAAAATATTTTTGCAAATGTGAAAATTATATCCAATGCTTGTTTATATAATTATAAAAACGCCCTATCAATGTCAAATAAAATGAGAAGAATTTGAAGACCATCAGTCGCTTAGCTGAGTTCTCTCGAACTGTAATGAATTTATGAGTCAGGCAGATTACGACAAAGAACTGCATAGTATAAAATGCATAGCCCGTAATAATGGTTATGAGATAACGACGATAAATAATTTATTATATAAAAAACAATTAAATCTAGCTAGAAAACATTTACCCGAACCCAATACAAGATAACCGCTTCTATAAATCAATTAACTACCTAGGTAGCATTAGCGAAAAAATTCATTGGGAAATTAAAAACTCAATAAACGTAACTTTCAAGGTCAACAATAACTTAGGCAGACATCTTAAAAATAGTA
Organism: Himalopsyche japonica; assembly: GCA_028555115.1. Taxonomy (NCBI): domain Eukaryota; kingdom Metazoa; phylum Arthropoda; class Insecta; order Trichoptera; family Rhyacophilidae; genus Himalopsyche; species Himalopsyche japonica. Next base: position 4,091,450 of record JAHFWJ010000015.1, read on the forward strand.
AAGATAAAATCAATAAACTGGACAGAAGCGGTGTTTATAAAATGTCCTGTGGCTCATGTTTATCCGTTTATATCGGACAGACAGGTAAAAGTATATCTACTCGAGCTAAGGAACATGTAAGATCATTTAATAGTAAAAAAACAGATTCACAATTCGCTAATCACGTTTTTAATGAATCACATAATATAAATTCAAACTCAGCCCCTAAATGTTTGCATCTTTGTAGTAAGGGTCGGAGAATGACGGCTTTGGAACAGCTGGAAATCAATAGACACCAATTATCACAAAGGATTCTTAACGAACAAACTAACATAATAGTATCGCCACTTGTCCAGCCGTTATACAAAGGGGTGGTCTGATTTGCTTCCAAAAGGACCACTTCCGTCCCACATATAATCTTATTGTCATAGACACCTATTGTTTCATTTAGAATTTTGAAAATTTAGTGTCATTGTGTTATGACAAGCTAGGCCGTTGGAACAGGAGAGAGAATGTGTTGTGTGCCTTTTCTGCACAGCTATATATAGATAAGCGAATGTTAGTTTAAGCATAGTTCTGACGATGGCGTGAGCCGAAATAGCTATCAACTATATTTGTTAAAAATAATTTTGTAGTACTAAAATACATTGTTTTTTTTTCACCGTGTTATAATGGAGTTCAACCAAGTGAATGCCAATTCAATCAATCAATCAATTAATATAATGTTATGAATTTCTCTGTAATAAATTTCGCAGAACAATTTCCCCTGAAAAAATATTGATAAAGGAATTGAGTAGACCAACATAAGAAGTACCCCCAGTATGCTTGCTTTGAGTATCTTCTTTCGCGACTGGCACAAAGCCAGCATAGAAATGATAACGTAACGATGTAACAGCAAAGCTTTCTGCGACTTTGATAAACGCGGAAAGTGCCAATAAAAAATCGCAGCTGAAAAAGTTTTGCATATCTAACAAAATCATTAGTGAGAAATATTAGTAAACACATCGTATGTATGTATCAAGTCGTATTAAAACATATTTGTGGACGTCACGACGGTTTATCTAGAGTATTAACCAACCGCTTTAACAATGCGCCTGGAAATACGGCGGATGATGTAACAAAATTTGAAACCCCTGGACAAAGCGAATGAGCACACTGCAAAAATGACGTAATGAGTAAGAAGTCACGGTATTTTTTATGTAATAGTATTTATGGAATAGTAGAGAATTTAAAATTTTCGAACGCTACGAACTTTTGTATCAGACCGGAAATGCAAACAGCGCAACGTTTCCACGCGCATAAGTAACGTGGTCGATCTATAGAATCCCGACTGTTCGTTTTTTCAAGGTACCCGGAAAAATGATAAATACGGGAAATTCTTCAATAATAATTGTCAGTGTCTCAGTTTAAATCGAAACTTTCTTCATGGAGGTCAGTTATGTCGAAAGGTAGAATAATAAATAATAAATTATTTCATTCGAAATATTAAGCAGACATAAACACTGGCCAACTTGATAAAATGACTCTGGCGTTACAGCTATCGCACAGAGCGTCAGAAAATAAGAATTTTTATATCAAATGACATCTGATTAAATGAGAATTATTTTTAAAGTCACTCGAAACTTTAAATCATATCGAAGAGAAGAGACGTCATAAAAACCCACGCCCAAGATGTCAAATCTTAATTTGATGTTGGTATTGCTGTGATTCGAAGGCAAACCTGCCTGATCAAAGGCCTTAAGCCCTTACAGCTAAAAAACAAAAGCCGACGTGTATATCCTGAATCAATCCTAAATAATAAAAAAAAATCTACCACGAGTAAAGTGAAATCGCTGTGAAATTTATGTTTAAACTTTCAAAATAATTCACTATAAAAATCTTCAAAGGACGACCTTACTCGCCTTGGGGACCCGAATCGATCAAGCATTCGATAATTTGATTGACCCACTACCACATGTCATGTAAGTTCGAATGCTTTGAAGTGAGCTACCTTTCCTTCAAAATTATATTTCAATATGAAATGAATTTTATCCGTCATTTCCAAACTCTGTACCGATTTATATTAAATGGATCCTACAACCATGCACAATGGAACTAAAAACATGGATAGGATATCAAAATAATTAATTTCTTAATAAGATGAAACTGTACATGTTTACAGAAACTTATATGCATTGTTATTCTGTGGAATAAATCTATCACAAGATTCTTAACAAAAGTTTATCTCAAAGTATGTCAAATTCGCGGCTTACAAAAAATTTGTTTGCGGTCTATAAATAACACAGATGTAAACTAAAAAAATTTCACTGTATGTACCGAAGTAAACCTACGTTTCTATCGATATTAAATTTTAGTTTTTTGTTGAAAACATACAACCTAAACATTAAAATTCTTGAAACATGGTACATTTCCATATGTTTTGTCACTCACGAACAGGGGTTTGCCATTTACGTCGTCTTCTAGCATTCACATTGATGCGATACAAATGACACACAATAAACAATTGGCATCGGTTATATAAAAGAATAATTACACAGGAAAAATACAGACCTTAAAGCTAGGAGCTAAATACATGTCTGAAATTAATACTAACAACTACCGATTTGATTATATTATATTAACTACGACACGTTAGAATGAGCTTGGAAGATACAAGAAGGTTGTAATACGAGGCAATATACTACAAAAAAATTTTTTTTTCATATGTTAAAAAAATTAACAAAGTAAAAAAAATAGCAATGTATTTTAGTTTCTACAATTTTCTTAAGATATAGTTGATAGCTATTTCGGCTCACGCCATTGTCAGATCTATGTTCAAACTTACATTTGCTTATCTATTATATATATATATATATAGAAAAATATATGTCTTTCACCGGTCCTCAGAACATAGCGAGGGGCTAATACATTTCGGTAATAAATCATCACCTGCCAGTACTTAGCTTATTGAAAACGCCGCCTGTATAGTTTAGTGTAATTTAAATGTAAATTTAGTATTTTTGCTAACACGATATAAGCTAGGTTGTTAAAACAGAAGAGAAGATACCTTTAACATATAGAGTACCTTTTCTACACAGCTATATATAGATAAGCAAATGTACGTTTGAAGAAAGTTCTGACGATGGCGTGAGCCGAAATAGCTATCAACTATATCTTATAACAAAAATAAAATTGTAGAAACTAAAATATATTCCTATTTTCTCATCGTGTTATAATGGAATTCTAGCAAGTAAATGCCTATTCAATCGATTAAAAAAAATATCGATAATTAATTAGTTAAATTTGAATTAAAACTTTGTATGATTCCATATGTTTTGTCACTAACGACCCGGATTTCGCCTTTCGGCATCTTCAGGCATTCTATCACACGGATGCAACAGAACTGACGATATTCTTCAATCGATATCATAATAATAATAACATAATAAATAATAATTAATTAGTTGATAAGGTATGGAAGTATTATTAATAACTAAATATTACGTAAGTGTTATTTAACAATATTCAACCAACACAATGTTATCGCTGAACCCATCGAAAATATTAAGCTGTAACATCCCTAAAACTTGACAATATTATTGCAGTCCACCACGTGGGCAGACAGGGGCGTGTCGTCCTGGGTATATTTAGCACCACGTCATGTCGCGTGCTCCCGCTCTCATCCCAAAAGTGCGATACATTATGGCTAAAGTGACAAAACTGTCATCCCATTTGCACGGCTTGCGGTAATGACGTTGCCATTTTTCGTCATTTGCGACCGAGGCATCATTCACAATTTCGCTGCTCTCCTGAGACGCCAAGAGCACGCCAGGCTAATTGACGTAAATGAGTAATTAATCTGACGTAAATATGCTTATATAGGCTTTGGGGGCGAGTCACTCAATTGAGTGGCGTGTGAGGTTTTCGTAGTAATTAAGGACCTAAGCATTGTGAACTCGTATGCCCTGATAAATTTAAATTATTCAACATTATTGGACAGGGCTTCTTACCCAGTGAAAAAAGTTCGATTTAAATTTATTATATCCTTAAATAAAAAAAGAATCACTTTCATGCGGGTACCAATGGTTCAAATGTACAAGTAATGAACGGTCATGCAATATCTCGTATACTTTATACGAAATAAAAACAATGTCGGTATTTTTTATTCAACGTTAGACGCAAACCGTTTTGGGATGGCCGTTTCCAGGAAACATCACTCCCATCAGTCTACTTCAAGCTCCCTGTAATTCCTTAGCCAAAGTATGCAGTGAATCTTACTTCACAGTCCAAATACCTTTTTTAATTTAGACCGCATTACCTTTTTTCACGAAAGCGTACTAGATATTAACAACTAAAGAAGTTTTATAAAACCACAAAACATCCAAAGTAATTAATTAAATACTGTTTTAAACGAATTATAGTCAAAAAATGGTTCCAGAATAAACGGTCAAGGTGAAGTGTTATACAAATGAACATATAAAATGAAACTTTTTTCTCCCCAGTACTGTTTTTTTTACGCAAATGATTAGTATATCATTTTAATACGTATGATTTGAAGTAACAGGTTGATTTCATTGGCGCTTATTTGGTAGAACGTTTACAATAAGGTAAAAAAAGTAAATCGTCATATATTGATTCGATTGGTTTTTACTGGGTAGGACTCCATTATAACACGGTGAAAAAAATAGCAATGTATTTTAGTTCCACAAAATTATTATTTTTTAAGATATCGTTGATAGCTATTTCGGCTCACGCCATCGTCAGAACTATGCTTAAACGAACATTTGCTTATCTATATATAGCTGTGTAGAAAAGGTACACATTACATCTTCTCTCCTGTTTTAACGACCTAGCTTGTTTCTTGCTCGCAATAAAACAAACAATTGTAAATGAAACTAAAAAGGCGGCTATATCAATAAGTTTACATATGGCATGGAAATGGTCCATTACAGAAACAAAACGGCCCCCCGTAGCGGGTTAAGCAATGGCGACCAACATATATTAGTTTTTCGTCAACAAAGGATTCTTAAAAGCTATTTTTTTTCACCGTGTTAAATCATCTTATATAAAAATATATGTGAAACTGAAAAAGATATTCAAATACTGTGTGTAGCGCAATAAATCCAATCAATAAAAGTATTGGAATGTTTGTACTGACAGGTAAGTATTATAGTATCTTCAGATAAATACATGCTAATTTATGGTTTCGTATTTCGGATTCTTCCTCTTTTCTATCACACGGATGCAATAGAACTGAGCCTATGCGAATTCAGTGTCGTGAGTGACAAAATATGTGGAAATGTAAAAAGTTTCAACAATTTAAATTTGAATACGTGTTATTAAATTTATTTGGCATTACATGACTAAAGTAAACTAATGCCTCGTGGACTTAGCCTTGTCCGTTGAGCACAAAATGGCACTCGGAAAAGCTCAGAATTGTTACAAATGGCCTTAGCTTTTGACTGAAAAAGAAACAAAAAAAAAACTCATTTCATTCACGGGTCGCTGACGCAATTAACCCCTAAGGATTCAGTAATTTTAGCAACGCGCTTAAAAGCACAGCTTTTAGAAAGGGTGAGAAAGGAAATGACCTAATATCACCAGCCTTGACTGTAAGCATACTGATATGAACGCATGAGAGCGCGGCTATTAGTAGCCGAGGACGAATTAAGTCTGATTTTTGTCAACACGCTACATCGTACAACAATCAAGGGTAAGGAAAATCACCCCAGAGACTTTTACGCAATTTTCGTGAATTCTTTGTTATCAATGGAGTATTTCAGTTCTGTTCCGTTGCATCGGTGTGATGGAATGCCTGAAGATGCTAAAAGGCGAAACCCAGGTCATTGGTGACAAAACATGTGGAATCGCAGAAAGTTTCAAAATTTTTAATTAAATGCTGTATTTATTTAGTAACCAAAGTTGTTCCTTCGTAAATCCATTACCATTTTTTCGTACTACGTTCATTGCAAATCATTTAAATATTTGTATAACATATTATGTATGTCACGGTGAAAAAAATAGCAATGTATCTAAGTTCTACAAAATTATTTTTAAAAATATAGTTGATAGCTATTTCGGCTCACGCCATCGTCAGAACTATGCTTAAACTAACATTTGCTTATCTATATATAGCTGTGTAGAAAAGGTACAAAGGTTGCTACCGTAATAGTCCATTTCCGTGCCACATGTAAATTTATTGTCATAGCCGCATTTTTTATTGTAGTTTCATTTACAATTTTTGAAAAATTAAATTTTATTGCGAGAAAGAAACAAAGCTAGGCCGTTAAAACAGGAGAGAAGATGTATTGTGTACCTTTTCTACACAGCTATATATAGATAAGCAAATGTTAGTTTAAGTACAAGACCTCGTCATGTCTTAAAACTGAAACCTCCCTAGATCCTCTCCCTCCCACAACACAGATCATCACCCTCGCACATACCCACCTGTCTGGTGTCCGTCTACGGTTCCGGGCAGCAGGAAGATAAAGAAGTACCCCCTGGACCACAATACTTCGCCGCCGAGACCGTCATTTTATTTTCATTGTTTTTTTTTTTTTTTGGATTGTATAGAATCATTGTATATTTTGTGTATTTTGGTTTATATAGAATCCATGTTTTTGTTACCTGGTGCTGCAAGTGACACGCAACCTGCGAGTCACTTGCCCAAAAAGAGATCGAAAAAGCGTCACGCAAAAAATCTAGCCTGACGCTTTTAAAAAAAAAAAATAAGAGGATCCACAAAAAAAAAAAACGCAAAACACCAGCGACGAAAGGTAAAGAAGGGCGTTAAACGCGCCCTTAATCCCCATTATAGTGTAAAACGATAGTAGTAGTTAGTTTAAGCATAGTTCTGACGATGATATGAGCCGAAATAGCTATCAACTATATTTTTTAAAAATAATTTTGTAGAACTAAAATACATTGCTATTTTTTTTCACCGTGTTATAATGGAGTTCTACCAAGTGGATGCCAATTCAATCAATATTATGTATGTTTTACCTTAGAGAAGTTCAGGCGTCTGTAAACCACTTCCCGCGAGCAATGTGCGGCTCTTTTATACTAGTCACAATTCGAGATTTTTGTAAATAAGAGGTGATTTCACTGGAGAATAAATTGCTTATTTTCATTGATTGAATTGGTGTTTACTTGGTAGAACTCCATTATAACACGGTGGAAAAATAGCAATGTATTTTAGTTCTACAAAATTTTATACATACATCTTCTCATCTGTTTTAAAACAGAATAGAAGATGTATGTTTAAACATTGTTCTGACGAAGGCGTGAGCCTAAATAGCTATCAACTATATTTTATAAAATTTTGTAGAACTAAAATAGATTGCTGTTTTTCCACCGTGCTTATTGTCACTCTATTTTTAGACTAGAGATCCTTGATCGTTTTCAAGAATTGTATTAATATTGGCATACAGTTACGCTCTGATAAACACTGATTATTTTAGTGACGGCAATATTAAATATGAGGGACTCATTTATGCTAAGATTCCAAGAACATGTAAAAAATAAACACGCCCTGCTTTAAATAGTGGCATTATTTCATTACTCTCAAAAGCCAAGCATCTGCTGGCAGGGGATATGATTTCCCATAAGATTGGACCACCAACTGTGTCACTGAATAATTAGTAAGGTTTGCGAACGTAGGAATTAATTTACCAACCATTACGGTTGTCAAGACGAACCATTTAGTTTCAATAGTTCATATGGGATCAGTTAGAATATTAATGCGTATCAAAAAATATTTACTTTGACATTAACTGTCTCGGATAATAAACTTTGTTGCGATCTATCCCACCATGATTTGAAAACGAAATTTAATTTTTGATAAGTAAGTAACCTCTGGTTTGAAGTTTACATGTTATTTTATTTTTGTGACGTCTTTGCTGCCAAATAAATGAAATATTAGATAAAACGGAAAGAAATGACATTTTTTTCTGGCACGTCACTTTAAAATTAGTTTGTCAACGGTTGCCGTTGAGTTAGCACGTCGTGGTTGGAATCATTTAAGGGTATCAAAAAGTTGCCTCTTTTATGGAGGAAGATAATAGACAACGAGGGAAATTATTTAACAGAATGATATTGTATAGTTTTTTTTTTGAATAAATTTTATGTTACAGTAAAAAAAAGTGTCATTTCTTTCCGTTTTACCTCATATGACACACACCAAAAAGCGTTATGATAAGTAGATTTCTCACAGGTGTAATATCTAATTAAAACAGCATAACAGTATATGCACAATATTCTTTATCTGAAATCCGCTATGATTGGTATTACATACACTAAAAAAACCTAGCGGGTGAAATATAATGAAAAACACAAATTTAAACCAGTAAGAAGTAACGTGGGTCAAACAATATGTTGGTGGAAAAAATAAGTTGAGTTCGTTATAATATTAAACATAAAAAAGTGAATTAGAGTTATTTAAATAATAAAATAGAATATTATTTCATTTTTTAAATAAAAGTATGCGTTGAGCTAAAAAAATCTTCACCGAAAAGAAAAAATAAGGCATACTAAAACCGTCAACAAACACTTCTGTCCTTTATTGGCACTTGGATCACTTCACTTCTTGGAGGCTCATTCGATTGTTGGAGAATACGATAGAATAAATGCCGGAATGTGATCGTCCCGGAAAATATTACACAGTTTGTCCAATATAAAATCATGTACTGTGAACATAGTCAATGCGGGCACAAGTGGGATATTTCAGAACTGTCATATTATTCCTAGATCATCTTTGGTTATTTTGGAAGACTCGATTACATACACCGAGTTGACAGTCTCTTAACGAGTAACTTCATTACAGGTAGCACTCTTATTTGGTATCTTTATATTGTAGTACGTAGTATGCATTCTCTGCTATTTTCTAACTAAATCATAAATTATAAAAATAATAACATATCGTCCTTTTCCACTTGAGCTGTTAACTGTCACAAAAATAATAAAACACGATGTTTAGCACAATTTACACAAATTTATACAAATATGATCCATACCGATTTCGCTCATCGCGAGCAATATCAATCGACTTAACATTGCATAAGAAACATTTCATAGTGAAGTGTGAATTCTTAAATTTCAATTTTTATTCATTGATTTTGTGTTTTGTAGTAATTTCATGATGTTATAGGTGAATTCAGAAAAACTTTATTAAAATTAACGTATTTTTATTGCGGATGATCATTATCGATTTTCCACAAAATAGCACATTTGGAAATGAATTAACGCTATCATTTTAAGTACTTTTTTAATTAAATCGCGATGATAGTTTATAATTAATTGTGGTGCGCTATATATATATAAATAGATATCATTGGAAAAGAAGAAAGCGAGACTTAATAAGATTAAGACCCGCTATCAAATGCACATAACCTCTTCAGACATAAATTATTATTTTAATTGCCAGGGTAATTATAGCGCTAGGAATATATTTTTAAGTAGACTTAAAATTAGCAAGCACTTGCCGAGTATTAATGTTCCTGGAATGTATGAAATAAGGCCTTCAAAATAGTTTACATTATATAAGACCCTAAGAATAAACGATAAATTCAGGAGAGTCTTAGAAGTATTTTCAATCTACGGTTTAAAGTCAGAACAATAGTTCACTGTGTGAAATACTATGCAAAAATGAACAGGTTCGATGAAATTACTGTATGTATATATATCTGTACTCAGAAGGTGAGTCATCAGCGGATCTACAAAACAACGTTTCAATAATAGAGAAATCATAGTTTTTTTTTTACGATAATAGTTGGATAGAAGTGCACGTGGATATATATGGACGTAAACACTAATTTTCGATATAAATATGACATCGGTACACAATTTGTGAAGTAAAAGCAATATTGGATGTATGAATCGCGTAATTCTGAGCACGATGTAAAATTTTCGACAAAACGATCAAACAAGGTAATTTTTCTGACGGGACGATAAATCGAGTAAAGCGATGAATTCGTAAACGACAAGGTTTAGGGTTACAGTGTATATACATGTAGTACTGAGTAAATATTTTTTTTACGTTGAATGTGTAATATGCGGTACTGAAGCATCATGTTGCTTAGATTCAGAACGCAAGTGGCTACAGAAAAATGAGTCCACTACTAAAATCATACATAATTTGTTGTGGTTCTGTGAAAAGTTGTTTTTTGAAATAATTTATTTAAAAGCAATTCGTTCACTGAAATTTCTAAATGTTTCAACACAAAAGTAAGTACGCGCCTTGCCGACATTTTTGATTAAGGCAAAGAAATATTTTTCAGGGAAGTTTAAAAAAATATTGATTTTCTGTGCAAAAATTGAATGTTGAGTTAATTAGATTCATTCCGCTAATGCTAATGACAATTGAAAAATAAATTAATTGATTAAGCATCAATTCATTTTACAATAAAACAAATGATAATTTTAGTTTTTGTTTGAAATTGAATGCTGGAAAACTGTCAAAACAATCGTTTTTCCTTGAATTCATATTTCACACACATGTGCTGTTTTGTTCCGCCTATGTTTCAAAAATAAACTATCAAATATTTTTTACTACAACTATTTTTTACTATAACTACAACTATAAACTGCTATAACGCTTTAGTAAAATATTTCAATGAAAGCACTCCCGTATGTTTGAAAATCTAAATGTACTAGGTGCGCAGTGGTTTGCTATCGACAACTAAAACGGTTTGTGTATCGTTTACTTCAGACACGCCATTCGCCCACTAAGTTACGAACAGCGATAACTCGGGAGTCGGTTTTGCAAGCGAAAGGAGCAGCTATATAATGAACGATACAGTTTTAAGTTCAAATAAAACCGCTTATCTAACATTGTCCCAGTTACCTTAATTACACAAAAATAAGCATAAAATGTAAAAAATTCTAATTAATATATTATTATTATTTTTATTATAGAATGGCGCTAGGGGCCGTTTAGGTCCATGGCCGACTGTACAACCTCTCTCCAGTTGACTATCCCCAGCCTCTCAACATCCTTTTGAATGTTAATTAATATATATTAGAAAAAATACTAACCTAGATAGCAAAGGATTGGGCGTTAAAATTCGAAAATGTATGAAATTTTACAACAATGAATTTAGTTATGAATTTTAAAATATTATCTATAACGACTATTTCGGCATATCCTTGTCCAGACACAATAATATTAACGATTGATATTCCAAATTAAAATATACAATCGACAAGAGTGTATTTTAATTTGAAACAAAGATATAATGTAACGATAAGTATTAACATTTTCTCAAAATTAATTTTCCGTCAACTTTCCTCAAAACAGATATTAAGTTTAAATATCTTTAGTAAAATATCACATCTTCCATCAGTTTTCGATTAAGATAAAGCCTTTTCGATTACACGAGATATTCAAGACTTAATCGCATGGTAAAAAATTATAGGTACATCAAACACGAAAAGAATAAAGCCGAAACAGAAGTCTGAATTTGACGAAAATATTTTATATTTCTTAATAAGTTTTACAATGTTAGGAACAAAACGTATCACTTATTAAAATTGTCTCAAGAACAAAAAAAGTTTTAATTGCTTTTAAGGTGTTAGCTGTCACTTCTTGATGGAAAGGCATGATATTTTAAATAATAAAAACACATTTTTTAGTACTTATTTCCACAATATATTTTTTGATCAGGACCGGTTTCGCTCATCGCGAGCATTATCAACTGATTATCAACATTTTTTTAATGCACAGAGATACAAAATATAACGCTGTTAACGGTGTTAACGCTTCGCATATTTTTCAATCATAGTATAGTCCTGAACGATAGCAATTGTAGCTCGATTACCATTACGGAGATAATGTTAACCGTTCGTTAGAAGAAATCGGCTCCAATTTTATGAGTTCTTAGAGCGTCGTATAAATTACATTATACATTCAATATAATGTTATGTACTGAGAACTCTTCTAATAATAACATATATAACTTTTTATTTACAATGTTAGAAACAAGCACTTAAAATGTAACATGTTTAACACCACATATGTTTTTATTTAACCGCAAACTTTTCGCTCTGTTGTAAGTAAAAGTTTAGCCATAATGTAAACAATTTTCATCGTATAAATACAATAACCATAAATATCTACAAATTTTATATTCAACGGTTTTTGTTGATCAGACAGTGGGGTTGTTGCCAGCTATAAAAGAGTTTTTTTATTTGTTTTATGAAAAACACAAATAAAAATTAATATGCAGATTGTTTAAAAACATGAACATTTTCATTAGTGCTTAAAAAGTAGTTAGGTAATATTTTTTATTATTATTGTTTCTCTACCATTTTGGACCCGTTCTATTGATAAATGTGTGAAAAAAGTAGGTTTATTTATAAAAATGCAAACGATTATCTGGGACGTTTCTTATTTACATATACAATCGATTTAGTCTTCAGCTGAAAATTCGGAGTGGATATTTTTTTTTATACACACTCAAGGTGTTGTAGAATAATGTAAAATAATGAAATGTTGAACATGAATTGGGATGAAAGTAAAATGTTAGTTATTAATGTGTAAAATTAAGTGCAAATTGTAAATCTGATGTAAGTAATTAATTTGGTGCAGAAAATGGCTGGGTAAATATCAGTGTGACACTAAGTTATTTCAGGTATGTGTGGTTTACGACACATAAACCATTTGCTTACCCCACGAATAGGGATATCACATCCACCCGCGAATTGTTGAATAGGAACCGCATTTTAGCCTGATTTTCAAATGTCGGCAATCGAAAAAAAAATTAAAATAATCTATCAAAACAACCGACGAGAAAATAATGAATTAAAAAAAACTGCCTCTCATTGTGCAGAGAATTTGTCGATTTGTCTCATATGCGGGTAATATGGGCTCAACTCGTATTGACTACTGTGAACTCAGCGAGGAAACAAATAATTGTCGCAAAATTAAAAAAAAAAAAAAAAAAACAAATGAATGAATGAACATTTTACAGCAAATTGCAAATACGTCAGTTTTGTAATGCAATTAGTTAGGATAGTGACAATGACCATTAAGATTAGTTATCGTCAAATCGAAAAGAAAGACATCGTAACACCTATAAATTAATTGAAAACTGTATAAATATAACTATCCATTGTGTTTTATTATTTAAATACGAATTGAATGCATAGCTAAAATAATCATAAACTGAAAGTACATGAAGTAATCAAGAATTGAAAAAATGTCGATCATTGAACATCTCTTCAATAAATGGCAAAACATCACAACGAAAGTAGAACTTACTAGAATAAGAGAGATAAAGAAAACTGGACAGAAGCGGTATTTATAAAATGTCCTGTGGTTCATGTTTATCCGTTTATATCGGACAGACAGGTAGAAGTATATCTACTCGAGCTAAGGAACATATAAGATCATTCAACAGTAAAAAAACAGATTCACAATTCGCTAATCACGTTATTAATGAATCACATAATATAAATTCAAACTCAGCCCCTAAATGTTTGCATCTTTGTAGTAAGGGTCGGAGAATGACGGCTTTAGAACAGCTAGAAATCAATAGACACCAATTATCACAAAAGGTTCTTAACGACCAAACTAACATAATAGTATCGCCACTTGTCCAGCCGTTGCACAAAGGGGTGGTCTGATTTACTTCCAGAAGGATCACTTCCGTCCCACCTATAATCTTATTGTCATAGACACCTATTGTTTCATTTAGAATTTTGAAAATTTAGTGTTATTGTGTTAAAGCAATAAGCTAGGCCGTTGGAACAGGAGAGAGGATGTGTTGTGTGTCTTTTCTGCACAGCTATATATGGATGAGCGAATGTTAGTTTAAGCATGGTTCTGACGATGGCGTGAGCTTAAATAGCTATCAACTATATTTGTTAAAAATAATTTTGTAGAACTAAAATACATTGCTATTTTTTCACCGTGTGTTTTTTGTGGACAATTATGTCAACATCCAGTAAGTCATTCGTCCCGTATTTTTTTTATATTAGAAAGACGGCTAATGATTTTACTGATTTTATTTTGTAGTTCAAAGTTGTATTCGCCGTAATATTGCAAATTTACTTGATAAATGACACGTCTTTTCTTAATTTTATATTTAGTGTTCTTGCATTGGGCTAACCCTGACTGCGAGAATAATAATAATCTCAAGTTGCACGTTCAGAATCGATCGAGACTCGAACAGCCGCCTCCGGAGAGGATTGCGGTGTCGACTTGTCGCCGCTTTGTTTACACGGCCGTCGCAACTCCTCCTGCCTACCGGAAAGAATTCACCCCACAGCGGCGGCTGCCGCACCGCACTGTATAAATTATAATGTATAGATGGCCAATATACTAAATAAGGCACACCATTCTACGATGCGACTTACTCCAAGTCGTATAGAGTATCCATCGTGAAAAATATGTCCACAAGAATTAACACATTAATTACTTTCGTAGGTACAAAACACAAATAAAACTTTGATGGTATACGTGCAAATATTCTGAAAAGTTTTTTTTTGCAAATTTATAAAATCAAAAATGAGATGTTTTGCCCACCAAAAACACCTTCCCAATTATTTGCCAATTCAAAATTTATCTCTTCAATAATGAGATACAACCAATATCTTGATTTCAAAACATAATTCCGTTGAAAATCATGCTACCGATAATTGGTCATCCAGAAAACCTCAAATTTTCTCTGAAATCAAAAATGCTTGCTTCATTAGAGACGCAGCGCCGACGTCTTGAAATTCTGAAAGCATATCGAATAACTAAAAACTTCTCGGATTGCCCGATAAAGTAAACAGGTACTTTACAATTTATATTATAACAAGTGTTGCTCCTACAAGTAATTGATAATAGGAATTATTAGCATGAATTTAATAAAATTGTATTGTTCTTTTCAATATCACCTTGAATGTTACCATTAGCGGAATAGTATCACAATTAAAACACTACATGAACCAGTTCTATGATCCAATGTCTAATCCATAACTTCTCAAAATATTTTTAACAGAAATTAATTATAGCTTACACATACGTCACGAAATCATATTGTAACTTATATGTATTCAAATTATTGTGCAGCATTTGAGAGGCAGCCGAGTGAATTGTTGCAAGATCCATCGCAGACTGCGTTAGTTCTCGCTACTTGGGCTATCCCTCGCGAACGTTTACGGGAAACGAACATATGTGTTACGTCTTTGAAAACTGCTCGTCGTACACTTTCCTTAAAAAATAAATTTAAAATAAATCATGCTCTTGTGGAATTCAAATTTGCGGGCTGTGAAGTCATTTAATTAATTTTGAAAAAAAAAACTTAAATTTTCCATTTTGTAAGACGAAGTCAAGCAACCGATGTGAAATAAAACACAAATCAAGTATTCTATCCCACCAAAGCTTTAAACCTTTAACTCAAATCAATTTTTTGTTTTGTATAAATAGACTTGTTTGTAAATTGTATTCTATCAGTTGATAATGCTCGCGATGAGCGAAACCGGTCCTGATCAAAAAATATATTGTGGAAATAAGTACTAAAAAATGTGTTTTTATTATTTAAAATATCATGCCTTTCCATCAAAAAGTGACAGTTAACACCTTAAAAGTAATAAATTAATATGTAAAGTGATCATATACTAACTTACAACCGCTATATGAAATACGTTACTTTAGAAAAAACCTATTTTTGATAATGTTCCTCCGACTTTGGTTGCTTTTTATAAGTTCTTAATAATACTATTTCTCAATCTACATCAAAATTATCAACTAATAATATCAAGTAATACTACTATGCTGAACGTCTTCACAGTATTCACGATTTCGTTTGATTTCTCAACACCCGATCTAACTATTTGATACAAACTGATAAGTGATAAATAGACACGTCTTCGAACGCTCTGGTATTTAAAACACAATAAGCAATCGCGATGAACGAATGTATTTGAGAGCTTGTCATCTTCCATCATTGTTACAAAATGCACCGACGGTTGCTTTCGCCACCGGAGAGCGCGGTGAGCGATGCACCGCGGCAAATGCATCTAGCGAAGATTCACTTACACAATTTCTATGCAAGCAAAGCAACATGCTTGAGAAACACGATTTGTACAAGCACTATCTGATACCTGAACAATAGTCCTAACGCAATATGTGATTATTGCTAATTTTTTTAAAATCGGTGATACCCATTTTGATGATATCGAAGTTGAATATTAATTTGTACGCTAACTACATACAAACAAACAATATTCTGCTTGACTTATATAATGTTACTTAAATTAATCGTGAGCAATACATGCACGATAATCTATTTGAAATCCATTTTATTCTTGAAAGCTTTACCTTCATACTGGCATTACGTTACTCGTGTCAAATATTCACAAACAGTAAAATTTTGCCTTCAAAATCAGTTGATAATCACATTAGTGTATTAACTATAACTTCTTGATGGATAGGCATGCTATTTTACATAATAAAAACACATTTTTAGTTCTTATTTCCACAATAAATTTTATGATCAGGACCGGTTTCGCTCACTACGAGTATTATCATCTGACAGTTAATCATATGTTTCTCCAATAATCCTGATCATGCACTGATTTACTGAGTAAATTTAATATTAAATTTTAATTGAAAATAAATAAAAATAATATAGTTTTTTGCGGTTTCAGAGTTGTCACTTTGTTAGAGATTATACTCCTGTGTCCATTATAATTATGTTTGGTCTTATAATAATAATTAATATTTATAAATTTCTTCGAAAGCATTTATTGCATATTTTTATTACTGGATATTAAAATGTAAAATAGATTCCATCGATATAAGAAAATTCAATCAGAGAAGATGTTTAGTGGGAGACGTGTGCATTCGACCATTGACGGTTAAAAGCGCCAAGACAAATGTGAACAAAAAATTGTCTAGCCGTGCTAATAAATGACGAACTGTGTAAAATGTTGAATTATAGAGTTTTGGAACACCACGAGGCTCCTAATGATAAACGTTTCGTGGAGAGAGCAATGGCGGTGGGTATTGTTTTGAAATAATCGACGGGCACTTGGAAATAAATGGACTGTGAAGTTTCATCGAAATTCTCGCACCGTCGCGGTTATTAGTCACCAAATTGTGATTGTCAGTTTTTGAAGGATGGGTAACCAACCAGAACACAGCATAGTGTTTTATCAATGACATAACGATCGTCTTTTTGACATGCGGGCCAAATTCACTTCTCATTGTAGGTTCAGTTAATTCAGCTACGATCGGAAACAATAAGAAGAATAATTGAAATTCGGGTTTAGAATGTCATGAGTATTCAAAATTTCTCAATAAACTGAATTATTAATTATCAATCAATCACCTAAGCCTCGACTGTACGGTGGCATATTCGGATCCACTAAGGATAAAGATTTTCACATCTGAAAAATATAAAAAAATATAGCGTCATATATAATACTATCACTCTTCATTTTTCCTACCATATGTAATAATGCAGCCATTTCTCTGATTCCATTACAATCACTGGGCGACAAACAATGTCGATCGAACATTTTTTATAAAAAAAAATATCTACTTCAAAAATGACAGAAATCATTAAGCTTTACATATCCTTGAAGAAGTAGCAAATTGGTTAAGGCATCAATTCTTTATATTGTTTAAAATTATTCTAATACTGAGATGACTAATATTAGTGTATATATGGCATTAACTAGTGGTAATCAACCAACTCCCTACCTACTACTAGTGAGCCCTCCAACTGGTGAGCAGTAGGGGTTTTAAAAACATTATATATATATAGCTACATACCTACATTATAAATCACAATTAGTATAGATCCAATAGAAAGTTGAAAAAGTAGAAAAAGTTGACTACCCCTGGTATAAATTATAAACCAGTGGTCGTAGTGCTGTTAAATTAACATATTTAATTTTATTAATATATAATAAGGTATTAAAATATAATATTTGCTTTTTTAAGTCAAGATTCTCTTGATGATTGAGATGACCGAAAACGATCGTAATTGCAATATTATAATTTATTTTTGATACAATATTATATTTGATATATTTTTAAGCTGGGCTAATTCTACAGAAAAATATTTTTTCAAAAACTGTAAGCATATCTAAATTGTCAAAATCATCGTAAAGCCAAGCGAATATGTATTACTATACATTTGATATATTAGTAAAGATTATTCTGGTGTTATCGTGGAAACGTGGTGCGTGAAAATTGTTCTCCGAGTTCAAAATGAGAGTCCGAAATTGAAACGTCAGGCCGGATTAACGAACTGCGCGTTTATTGGGCGGAAATTGAAATTTTGACACATTTAATTGAGCGACGCGAGGAGGGAATTTAAAAATAATACTAGTAAATACTATTCTCTTTATCTAAAGCCATACACTGGAAACATACAGGAGGAATTATATTATTAAAATCAATACATAATGATAAGAAAAGTGAGTCCGTTTTTCTATTCCATCTTCAATTAACGTACTGAAACCGGCACCTAACATAATTTCCCGGTTTATTTATTTACTAGAGTAAGTAGAAATTAAGTCTTTGTTTATCTTTCCCGCTTGAAGTCTAATTGTGTACATTCTGAAAGATCTGCTTAATACCAGTTCAAGGTTTTGTGTGGGGTTGATTTAATACTAAAGAATTTATATATCTTCAACGCTCATGTTTCCAAAATCCGATATATCCTCTTTTCTCATTCTAACAAAAATCATCAGATTCGTGGAATTGAAGTGAAAATTTAAAAAAAAAATATGCGATACACTTTCAAACGTCGATATGTAACTGTTTTATGAGTAAGAGTATACGTAAAATTAAATTAGTTAATTTATTAGTTATATTTACGCGTCTTGCCTAACGCGTAAATCACTATATTCAATTTATTGATTGACTTGGCATTCACTTGGTAGAACTCCATTATTATAAATTTTGTAGAACTAAAATACATTGCTATTTTTTCACCGTGTCACTATATTCAACTTTATTTAAAAATAACCACAATTCTGAAATCATCAATTTTATATTTTACGGCCAGTACTATTTCTCAAACGTTGGTGATAATGTTTTTTTTTAATTCGTGTATGGAATAACTGACTAACTTTGATGACACGAAAGCTGACATCTCCAATCCGCATTCCAAGTTTAACAAACTTTTTCGGTTGGCTTCGTTCGTTTGACAATACAACTCGATTAATTTTTTTAGTCTTATCCAAATGATCTAATGATACAGAGATTGTATCCAAAGTTATAATTATATTGAAACGGTTTTCATATATGCCTGATGTCTTCGTCGAACTTTTATAAGGTTATTGTGTGTTGATATTGTAAATGAGGAGTGAAAAAAAGTATAGAATGAATATGTAGGATATTTTTTTGATGATACTTTAAATTTAAATTATTCCATATTAGTAAAATATAGTTTTTATATAAAAATGTTACAGAAAAATCCCTAGATGATACACAGTTAAATGAAGAAATTTAATTCTTAGCAGTTTTCTAAGTGAGTATCCATCTGCATAATCATACATCATTTGAAAAATCTGAAAGAACTAGAATCAATAAACTTACATAGGACTTCAATATAATATGAAACATTTCATTTAATCAATCACCAGTTATCCAGATCATAAAAATGTTCCATAGGATTATTTTATATAAAACTACAAAATCTATGCTACTGTTTAAGCAATTCCAAGCCCTGCCGGCGCTTGTTAGTCACAAAATATTTAGATAACATAAGACAATAATATTCGTAAATAATAAATACTCCACAAAACGTTTATTACTAAGAACGTCACAAATTTTGTAATAGATCATGGCTGTGGCAGCTGGTATATTATATACAAATATTGTAAGCCTACGACAATATGCAATGCGGTATTTCTAAGATATTTGTCCCAAAAAGCTTGGAAACTACAGGGTTTAGGGACTTAGATTCAGTGAAATCTTTAGAAAACATAACGACACTGAAAGTTACTGAAAATACCGCCCCTTCAGTAGTCGCTTCCCATATAATTATGATGAAATAATGAATTTTCCTTTTACTAGAAAAATATCAAAACACATGAATTTATACGACGTCTAGCAATGCTTAATCACACTAAAAAAACGCCTTGTGTGTGACTTGCAGATTAACTCGTGTGAGAAAGAAAATTGAATGCGAGGCCACCTTTTAGTGGATCGGGCTAATGATAATTATAATTACGAATATATGGTTCCAGCAGTCGAATTGTCATGATGACCGATATACGGATGTATTCCAACTATTATTACGGATAATGATTTATTAGCAGGAAGTCTACAACGATTACGTTAATTAGTAGAACCATGTTCCTCAATTGAATGTTCAGCTAGACAAAAGCCAATAATATTAATTCTAAAATATGAATGTACCACCAATTATGAGCTGGTAGTTTTCAAAGAAATAATACAATGACTATACAAAACAAATCTATTTGCGTTCTAGGATGTTCCTGAATAATACATATATAGATTATGAAAATAGTATTAGTAAAACGAGTAACAATCAATCTCATTCCGCAATATACTAACATATAATTTCTAAAATTCCTACACTGAAAAATAACGTTACCTTTAAGCGGTCAAGTCTTGGAAAATCCGTACATAAACAATTCTATACAATTGGCGTTTAAATATTATATTTATACATAATTCAACGAAACCTAATTTTTTAAAATTATATTATAATAATAGGAAAATGCTTTAGGGTTATTTAACTACGGGCTATCTCGATCGTATACATATTATATACACCCTTCGAAAGAGGGACGATGAATAACGGTTTAAAAAAAAATAGTCTCGGCATATCAAGATAACTATCCTGTTAAATATTTATACCGTATGCTTTAACCATGAACATGATTGACATGTGCCAAGTGATCACACAGCAGTAGTTTTAACGTGTCCCGACCGATGATACATCCAGGAATAGGCAACATCGTGCTCATTGATTTTGATTACTCGCAGAAATCCCATCGTCGTTACCATCGACTTTTCATATGTAAAGTTTGATTTTTTGTTCATAAATTAAAATAATAATAATTCATTTAAAAAAGTTTATTTCGTAATCCATTGACCGCGTTAATTTCTTTATATTCGCAAAAAAATATGTAAATGTGCAAGGGGAGGAGCATTTTTAAGAAACCACTCGTCTAATATTACACTCGGCCAGTATTTATAAAATAATATTAAATTACTAATAATTTTGAAAAAGTTACAATTTCTCGAATATAAAGGGACTAAGACTGAGCCTGAATAAGTAAATAGCGTGATAAAGTTTCCTTCAATTATTCAACCCGCGTTTGACAACGAATAATAAAGAAGAGTTAGATCTCTCAATACTTTTTAAGACTGGAAGTAAAGTTCGCTTTAATTATCAGCGCAGTTATTCCCCGAAGCATCGTAGCGAATGCAAACTGTCATACACGTATGCCAAAGTTGCAAACAAACCTTGGATCTCAAGTTCCAACGACGAGCAAGGATTTCCAACAATTTTATTTACCCTTGTTTTTTTGCTTGTATTTTTATTCACGCGCAGAGACAGAAGGGATAATGAATTGCCTCGTTTATAATCCAAAGTTATTTCTGCAATTCATCTACTGGTTTATTCAGAATATTTTTTTGACAAATGAAACTTACGATGTCGACAAAATATTATGAGAATTATACCAGCAATGGAATTATTCGCGGTTAAATAAGATTTACCGACAGAGATTTTGATTCATTATCTTTATAATAAATAATTATATGTGTGACATAGAACACGACATACGCAATTGGAAAGTTTCAGTGCTTTAAAGCGGCAACAATTGTGTGTATCGTTCTCACTTTCAATATAGTTGTCGTTTTAAATTATACACACCGTCCAATCACACATGAGATTACCTAACTGTAAAACTGATCTTTGTATAATATACAAGAGATTTGAATAAAAAATCGACTGAAATAAACTAACTCTCTCCTGGAATAACAATGTTATTTGTATTGTACATAAGCTTATTCACCACACTAAAAAATATAACAGATAACTGACTAGATATTTGTATATTTCACGGGAACGTGCCAATACTAAATATAATTGAAACCGCCATCTGATTGTGAATGGTGTCAAAAGCAGTGACTGAAAGTTAAATATCCAAATGAGACTTGATTGTCCATTGAATCAATTCCTCTTTTAAGTCAAAATATTGTATTTATATCGACACATATAATTTATAAATTCATGATACAAATTAAACACATCGTTACTTAAGATAACAGTAATGGATCGAAGAATGTCAATTAAAGAGTTTTACTGCCAGCCCAGTTAAAATGATTGACGTGTAAGGACTTTAGTCCCCATTTTATAGTGTACGATGCGTAATTCTTATGTGAGCTTCAATTAAATATTCATGGATGTTTGACTATAAACAAGTGATCGAGTAAGTGTTCCAAGAATGACAATAAAAATAATGATGTTATACTGCCAGACATTAATTTCGAACTGAATCAAAAAATACGTAAGAAAAATTAATACATATCGCTTAACACGGTGAACAAATAGCAATGTATTTTAGTTCTACAAAATTATTTTTAACCAATACAGTTGATAGCTATTTCGGCTAACGCCATCGTCAGAACGATGCTTAAACTAACATTCGCTTATCTATATATAGCTGTGCAGAAAAGGCACACAACACATCCTCTCTCCTGTTCCAACGGCCTAGCTTGTTACTTTAACACAATGACACTAAATTCTAAATGAAACAATAGGTGTCTATGACAATAAGATTATATGTGGGACGGAAGTGGTCCTTATGGAAGCAAATCAGACCACCCCTTTGTACAACGGCTGGGCAAGTGGCGATACTATTATGTTAGTTTGTTCGTTAAGAATCCTTTGTGATAATTGGTGTCTATTGATTTCCAGCTGTTCCAAAGCCGTCATTCTCCGACCCTTACTACAAAGATGCAAACATTTAGGGGCTGAGTTTGAATTTATATTATGTGATTCATTAATAACGTGATTAGCGAATTGTTAATCTGTTTTTTTACTGTTAAATGATCTTACATGCTCCTTAGCTCGAGTAGATATACTTCTACCTGTCTGTCCGATATAAACGGATAAACATGAGCCACAGGACATTTTATAAATACCGCTTCTGTCCAGTCAATAAACTGTGCAGTTTGTCCTATTGTTTCATTTAGAATTTGGAAAATTTAGTGTCATTGTGTCAAAGTAACAAGCTAGGCTGTTGGAATAGGAGAGAGGATGTGTTGTGTGCCTTTTCTGCACAGCTATATATAGATAAGCGAATGTTAGTTTAAGCATAGTTCTGACGATGGCGTGAGCCGAAATAGCTATCAACTATATTTGTTAAAAATAATTTTGTAGAACTAAAATACATTGCTATTTTTTCACCGTGTTATAATGGAGTTCTACCAAGTGAATGCCAATTCAATCAATATATATGGCTTAGTTAATTAACTCCTGAATATTTGAAATGATACGTTTATTTAAATTAATTAAAATAATAATTATTAACGATTATTTTGGTGCCATCTCTGATCATCATAGCAAATAAATGTTAACCACGAAATTGTGGACTTTTTTTAAAAAAACCACCATGACAACGTGTGGGGCATTGCAGTCATCTAAATTAAATTGAAAGGTGGTGAAAAATACAAACTAATTAAATCGTCACCGTTTTTAATTTAGTAGTGAAAAAACGACCAGTCAATAAATACACACAAATGAAAAAGAAAGTAACCGAAACACGGCGCCGATAGACGACTGTTTAAAAGGGAATACATTACATTAATAACAGCGAGCTATACAATATTCAAACATTAATCGCCACATGTAGATATTCGTTTCAATAATACGGGCGTTCATAAGACTTTTTATAAGGCGAAATTGAAAATAAATTACAGTTTACAGCTGTTATAAGTGACAATTAATAATCTTTTATATCCAAATAAAAGATCAAGTTTTCCAAAAAAAAACAATTAAGTTTAATTATAGAAAACACATTATTTATTGCTCATGTATAATATAATATGTCTTACAGTTTATTTACTTCACGAATAATTAATGAGATGACGTTTTCTATAACAATTATTAAGTCATTGTATAGCCTTTACATTTTCTTTTAATGGTTAGTAATCATTAGATGGTATAATGTCCATGGAAATATAATATATAACAATACTTGCCTGTTAAGGATCTTAACAAAATATGCAAATTTCTATTATCATAAGCTATAACATGATAGGCAAATAGAATTTAGAATCGTAGTCACACAATAGAAAGTAGTAGTCCCTTAATAATAACGAGGGTTTCATCTCAAGAACTGTACACAGTACATCCAATTAATATAATGGTCTAATAATTGGACCGAAACCCCAGAGGTAAAATATCCATGTGAAAACTGTAATACATCCGATTCGCGTCTGTTGGGAAACATTGCATTTGGGCTGCGATATCCGAATGTCGGAGAGTTTCTGCCGTTCATCAAAATTTATGTATCCGGCAGGAAGACAAGTGTAAAACACGTTAATTAAATAACGCGTATATTTTAGTAAAATTGACTGCAACACCCGAAATTGTTTATTATCAAGAGTGTCTGCGTATTCCTTGTTATATTTACCGTGAATCCGGCTGTGAATATTTTGCGCCCCACATACCTGAAAAGCAACACAAAAAAGTAATTAGTAAAAACGCCTTCACACTCACGCTCAATGTAAAAACATATTGATTTGATTGTTATATTTTTTTAATATCGCTTAGTTGATAATGAAAGATAGGATCTAAGACTATGATCGGAGGGAAAATATGTTTACTTTTTGATCAACATAATGCAGTTATAGTAAGAGTTCTATTTTGAATAATGAAAACACATTTTTTTTGTACTTATTTCCACAATAAATTTTTTGATCAGGAGCCGTTTCGCTCATCGTGAGCATTATTAACTGAAACCGGTCCTGATTAAAAAATATATTGTGGAAATAAGTACAAAAAATGTGTTTTTATTGTTTAAAGTATATATCATGCCTTTCCATCAAGAAGTAAGTTAATATATTATAAGATTTATTTGGCTTTAATTTAAAAAGGAAACGACATGTAAAACACTACATTTAAGTTTTAATACAAACAAACATTTCTAACTTTCGATTCATTCGCCTTATTTTCGTGCATTCAAATGCGATCATATATGTGATCATATATATATGAAAATGTATAATACAAACCATTAAATATAAATTCATAATGTTTCTGATGAAAATTAAAATAACCGCAAAGTAATATATATTATAACTCGATACATAATTAATAATACACCCAAGAAATTGAATCTCATATCGTAAACTAATATGTAATTTCTCCATAAATTAATCAAATAACAAAATAAAAAGTAATGTAAGCGTAAATAAAAATAGATTAAATAAACATTAATATGTATGTAGTAGATGTCAATTCCATCAGTAAGTATTGTAATGAAAAGCATACAACTAATGACAATTATAAAAACATCAGCAAAACTTTTAATAGTATGATGATTATATAATAAAGAAAGAAAAAAGTAATAATGGAATTGTTTCGATATTAGCATTATAAATGACGGATGTTGTCGTAAAAAAAAAACAAATTTACAGAGAAAAATATTCAGTTAATGTCTGCTAATACAGTAAAGCTATTTATTATTTACGGGGAATCGTTACTCAGCCAAATTTCAGTAGACATATTTATCTTTCTGGAAGGTTGATTAGTTGCTGCCAATCTGATCAACATAAATAAACTCTATTATATAATATCATTTCTTATCGCATATATATATAGATAAGACAATGCCGGGAGAATTTATCACAATCGGTATTTAATCAGTTGAAACAAAGATAAAATATGGGAAACACGGTCAATTTGAAGTTACAAAAAGCTGCATTTGTAACACACGTAGGGTTTAATTGTCACTTCTTGATCGAAAGGCATGATATTTTTAGCACAAGTTTCACTCATCGCGAGTATTATCAACTGATCAGTTCTACTAGCAATGAACAAAATCGGTCCTGATCATTAAATATATTGTGGAAATATAGATACTAAAATTGTATTATTATATGAAATCGGCAAAAAAAATTATTTCTGTGTTATGTTCTTACATTTTTTATATGTACTCACGATGAACGAAATGTTCCTGATCATTATGTTATATCTTTTAGACTGAACTTTGCATTCTATGGAATTTTAATCATTGTCAACAAAAGTTAAAAAAAAATTGATTCAGGGTTACACTCAGGAACACTCGGGAACATTCAGGGTTAAGAAAAAAAGAAATTGGTTATTTTTCATACGATAACCTTACAATGATAGTTAAACTATGCCGAAATCATTCAATCTTGATTCTATCGTCGTACAAAAAAAGTCCGGTTGCATACTATTTATTGCACGCATTTCACGCTTATTAGACACTCATGAAATAACAGTACCGGAAAAATTATAATATTTCTTTTAATATTAAATACCGGGATCCTGATAGGTCTTGCAACCCCTTATACAGAAATTCGTACCAAAAAAGAAAACTTTTTTGAACAGAACAATTATCCTTGTATATTTTAAAGTTAATAATATATAAGCGTAAAATGTAACGTAGACTGACAGGAGCTTGAATAATAAATAAGAGACCAATCAAATTTTTCACTCAGTTAATGCGTAAATCTACAGAAGTTTTAGATCATAACAATAAAAGTAAGGTTGTAATTAATCTGGATTGATTTTCGAATGTACTGAAATTATATTATATACATGCAGTAATAAGTCTATTTGGCAAACATATGGGTTGGTCAAGTATCAAATAACATTTTTTTTAGCAATTTTAATGTAAATTTTAAATTTGGCGTATTTGTTGATTATATATGTGTTGTTGATTTTTAATTCAAAATATCTGACGCATAACATAACTTCAAGTGAATGAATAATTATTTCTTTGTTACAGTAAAAAAAAAAACAAATATTTATTTCTAGATCAGACAGAGTTCAGCGAATGATTTTATGGATGACCCTGAAACACTTTTTTCAGGTGGATTTGGACTTTAAAGACAGTTGGTGACCAACCAAGGGATGTACTCGCTGGATTTATAGGACACCGGAAGGACTTGCGATCCAAAGAAAGATGGAAAAAGCTGGACAATAAAATCCGATTAGCGAGCAGAAACGGCCAAAATGTGTAGAGTAATGTTTCCCTCTCGGGATTTTTTCTTATGATGGAATGATTACCGCACAATTTAAACGAATAAAATTTATAACAGTGTTAATCCACAAGTTGTTCGACAGAACTTTTTTTATCAGTTATCGCCAAAACCATAAGAATAAATAGCATTATTGAAACATACAATGCACGTTATTATTTTAACATAATCAATTATTCAGTAAAACTACACACTACAGTGTTAACTGTCACATCTTGATGGAAAGGCATGATAATTTAAAAAATAAAAACACATTTTTTAATAGTAATTTACACAACATATTTTTTGATCAGGACCGGTTTATCAACTGATGGAATACAATTTACAAGCAATTCTACTTACGCAAAAGTTTTGAGTGAAAGATAGCTGGTATACAAAACCATGGGTTCAAGAACTAAGAAACAATTTACAGGAAATCATACAATATTAATACAAATAATTTAAATTAGTTTAAAAAAATATATTGTCGAAATAAGTACTAAAAAATGTGTTTTGATTATTTAAAAAAAAATAAACTACACCTTTTAGATGATTGGGGCAACCTTGACTTTGAAAAAAGAAGTTCTATGTACGCACTTCAATGTAAAAAAAATACAAGTTTTGATTTGGGAAAATACATTTATTGTAAAATCGCATAATCAATCAGCGCAGAGGTTTTGTAGCACGATCAATAAACGAAATATTTCAAATTTGTCAAAATAAATTTATATATCTATGGACAGTTTTTTTTATTATTTTAAACGATACATCTAATATTTCAAGTTGGTGTTTTTTCAATGAGTGCGTACCGTTGAATGTTATAAGATGGGTGGTTCACAAAGCTCTTTTCTGGTCATACATATTAAAATAATTATTAAATGATATTTATTTAATTAATTCCCATAATCAACATTAAATTTAATTAAATGAATATATGTTCTATTGTTCATGAGAAAATTAATCGTACAATATGTGTTTAAGTATGTCATTAAACTCGCAAGATATCGTCGAAGATCTCCAAAGTAAGGTTATTGAGAATATTGATAAAATCTAGCCTAAGACTTTATAATTATTGTCAGTCTAAACCTGCCTAGAAATTGTATAACATACAAAGTGTTATAGGTATGCTATGGAAATAAACTCAGAAAAAATATAATTGATCTCAGTAATTAAAATTGGCAATATTAAGTCTGAGATTTAATCAAAACAACTCACCAGCTACGCGCAAGCGACAACAAGGTGCGTGTTTCTTAAATCATGTCCATGTTAATTTAGCAAAAATGAAAAAAAAATGATCACGATACTCGACGATTCATAAACTGTGGTTCATTATGGTTCCCGCGTGTAAACTAAAATTAAATTTGTTTAACAATGTACGATATTTTAGAAATAAATAAGTCGAGTAAAATTTTGACTAAAATAATTCTTCATTATAAAATCGTAATTTTAATAAACATTCATAAAGATTATCTAAAATAAAAATAAGACGTAAACAAAGTATGTACTCATACCACGTAATTATTTTATAAAGCATGTTTTCGTTAAGTATTTGCAGAGCCGAAACTAAAAAAATATTTCATTATTTATTATAAAATAAACATTTAACCTTTAACGAAACACGCTTTAAATAAAATTGGTATTCAAATAATAAAACCACATCTACCAAATCAGCATGTGTTTCCGAGATTTTGTGATTGTTTTATTTTCATGTAAATATTAAAAACATAAACATAAAAAAAATGAATAATGAAAATAGTTTGATCATGAAAATTCGTCTTAAAAGCTTTGGGATAGTTTTTGAAATAATTTCTCACCGGTGTTTATATGGAGCAACGAGGCGGATTTTAAAGACAACCCGCCCTGAGCTAAGCAAACGTCAAGTGGGCGACGGTTTCGATATTATTTCTGAGCCTCGCGCGAATGCAAGATATGACACGACTAAAGAGGTCAGACACTCGGCGAACGACTTGTTTACGCGGCGGCCACTGAACCGCTTATTATGCGCCACTGCACTAGACTTTGAACTAGTCAAGGGGGGTGCTTTGGTGAAAATATTTAAGCTGCTCTGGGATTTTTAACCAAGAGAAAGTGAAAGCCACATAAAACAGCGCTTAACTTATAACATGCGAAAAAATAGTCAAAAGTGAACACTTGCATCGCGTATGACCTGAAATATGACGGAACAATGTTTAATATAATAAAATTCACAAACGTTCTCTTTTTTTAACACTGGGCGTAAATAATGAACTGGCAGCCTATCAAGAACATAAGTATTACATAAAATTAAATTAAATAATAAAATTAAAATGGTTTTTGTTTTTTGTTTTACGTTGTCGATTTATTATAATACGATAAAAAATATATTTAAATTAACCATTTTATAATTCATTGGATTTTTACTATTTTGGGTTAATTAGGATTAAAAAAATCATCTGATATTTATATTTAAAAAAAATCTCATCCAGTTTTTTATCATATTGGCAATAATTATAAAGCGTTTAACGCTGCTGTGATCGTCATATTCATTTTCGACTTCGACTTTTAATCCGTAGCTGGAAAAAAGGGGCAAAATAAATCATTTTACCATAAAAACTTTAACAATAATAACAAGTTTTTTTTATGTATGTCAAGTTATTATTTTTCTATATTTATTCATAACGCTTGAGTAACCAGTCGCTATTAGTGTCCGGTAAATTATTGCTTTAGAAATTGTCCACTCAATGATGAAATGATGAAATGATGTTAATTTTAAATATTTTCATATGCCTTTTTGTGCACTATATTCGTCTTAGCCGTATTTCAATATATACATATGTATATGCATTTCCAAAGATAAATTCAAATTATTCCAAAAAATCTATATTACGAAAACGACAGAACTATACCGAAATAAATAAATAAAATAACAGTAAACTACGTAGCCAATTCCTCATAAAGCAGTCGATACAAATGAAATTATGAATAAGTGATGAAATAAATATTCTGTCGACTAAATCAATACAAATGCCATATTGCAGAAGTTTGCTTCTAGTATGTAAAAGGTTAATTACCTCATTGACCTCAGGAAACGAGATAAAATTTATACAATGAAGTGGGCATAATTGATTTAATTGTATGTACGTACACTATTTATCAGTAATAGAGAGAAAAAGAAAATTCTTTTCGTGAAATAATTCTTGTTATCATGTGTGTTTTTCGAAGAGTTAATTGTAAAGATATTCATTTGAATAGTGATTGTGAGTGTCTCTTTTGTTGTTGAAGGTTTCCCATCATCAACTCTAATTTCGCAGGGCCATGGGGTCAAAAGAATAACATCTTGTTAAACATTGGATAAAATCCAGAGAAAACAAAATTATTAAGTCAACTCTTTGGACTTTGGACGTTTGTAAATATTTTATTTTATACAAACAATATAAAACATTTGTACATAAGAAGATAAGAATTACGCGTTTTTCACGCGCATTTGTTAGAAAAAAACTAAAAATGTTGGATATGATGATTTTATTGAATTTGAAAAATATATAACATGGTCCCTTCTCTTAGCTATATTACGGCTAATTGTATAAATATTTTAGCAAACCAAAATCATGCAGTCTCATATAAAAATCAAATATTGTTTTAGATAAAAAAAAAAGTGATTTAATTGATCATTACACATCATTTTCAGTACTTCGGAAAATGAACTTGGCAACTTTAGTCAAGTCCAAGCAGTTCTCACACAAATAAAAGTGTTCATTAAAAAAACTAAATTAGTATTTTCTTTTTCGTGTGAAAATCGTAAAAAAAATTAAAATTCATTCAGGGACTGTGAAAATTAGTACGTACATGTATTTGCAATTAAATTTAAAAAATCCACCCGTGAAGTAATAAAAACGGAAAAACACTCTAATTAACTAACTCACTCAAAACGAAAATAATAAATTTACAACAAAGGGTTACAACTTTGATGAATTTTCGGCTTAGTATAATATTTTATACTGTACACATATGGCGTAAATTCCATGAAATTGGATATTATATGTAATACCTAATTAGCCTACAGAAGATTTACATACCAATATGTAATTACGTAAGTATAAAGTATATTCTGTAAGCGTTGTTTCCAAATCGAGCGATACAATCAAAAATGTTATCACGAATATTACATTTCACACGCAATATTTTTTACCCAACGGTTGTTTATTAATTTGTTAATTTATTGTAGAAATAGCAATACAGGCAATGATAAAAATCTTATTCATGTTGCTTTTGAACATTCCTTTAAGAGTGTAATTTTATAAAATTAATAGTATTTGTTTTGTTTAAATTTGCATAACACAGGTCCTGCCTCGTTTATAAAAATGAACTAATGCTTTCGATCAACAATAAATAAACGAAAAGTATCAGAGAATAAATTCTGTTACCTTTAATAATCACGTTTCGTAAGTGACAGATAAAATATTGGAGAGTGATAGAAAGCGACAGATAATAAATAAAAAATAACAGACAAAAAAAATATTATTTTCTTGTAACTGTCTTTCGAGTAATTAGATTTGAGAACAGTCACGAGCTAAGTTGACAGTTTATGATATTATAACTGGGGATATATAAATCTTTGACGTTTGTCAATGTAGAATATAAACGAGCTTGCAATACGACATATTCAAAGGCAAACGACACATTATTATCTTGAAAACCACACTCTTATTAACAGCTGTTGTAATTCGCTACTCAGTTAATCTTGCTGTTTAGTTTTTTTTTATTTTCAAGAATTCGTGACATTTAAAATTAAATAAATACTATAAGTCCAAATACCATAGAGCAAAACACGGAAAATTAGGGAGGAACAATTTAGCATTTTGGATGTATGAATGTTTTTGTATATTAATATTATATTCGATTGACAGTACGATGAAGATTAATCAGTGCGCATTTGATACAATAAACAGATTAGAAAACTAAGCCGCTTTGTATTACAAAAAAATCTACTCGCTAGTACTCCTACTTTCAATTCCTACATCTCTATTAGATTTTAAGCACCTGTCTTCTTTTGTTTCAATTTACTGTCAAACATCTCGAAAGTGCCTTTTTAACGTTGGTGAACAAAGTCTTATCGGAGTCAATTGATAGTCAAAACTTTAAAGACACACATACAAGTAGTATATGTATGTTATTTAAAAGAACTATAGAAAAATGTACGCCATGGTTATAATGTCCCAAAATGAATAGATTATTAAACAATGAAAAATGTTAAATTTCTTAATCACGTAACGTATAATTTCTTTCCAAAATTAGTGGCTCTCGGAAGTGCATTACTCTCAATCTTACACGTTCCTAACATAACAGTCTTTGATCAAAACGAAGCTTAGTTATTTATGCGATGTGCATCGCAAATTGTATAATATATATTCATGCAATCGTTGTGCAATCTTGAGTGGCAAAATTGTTTCTTAATTCTTCAAAAAACACATTTCGTAACGTATTTTTTCTCGTGAAGTGTAAAATGTACCGTACGTTCTTACTATAAATAATTGAACATAAAATTGATGAATTAAAATAGATAGTTGAACATAAAATTGTATTTACTCATTATATGTAGCAGAATCGTGAAGCTAAGAATAACATTGAGGCGTCGCCTGTAAATTGCCAACAATTTTTAATGGCGGCGTATAAATTTTTTAATCAACCTATCACGATAACCGCACTTTATAGTGTGTGTTTTCACTACTTTTCGCTGTGTAAATTTTATAGTTCCTGATTAAATCTACTAATTAATAAAAAAGGACAAATAGGTGGGGCCCGTTAAAAAGTATAGCCTCATAAATATGTCAGATTGTACTTTTCATTTTAATATACAATATGTTATGATATATTGAAACGGTGGTCAATAAACAAGATGTATTAATTAGGTGTGGAAAATTTTCAATCAACTTAAGCAGTAAAAAATAATTATTTTTTTTAAATAAATTGGTGTTACATACTTAAGGTGTGCTGATCGATCGATACTGAAATTTATTGGTTTACTGATTATTTTTTACTTTTTTTGAGCATCTTGTTGAGGATTTTCGTGTAGTATTTATTTATTAAATAAATTTTATGTTTATTCTAAGTCAAATTTAAGACATCTCAGTCTTCCTTTTACATAAAAAGTGAAGTAAACCTATAGGCTGACAAACAGTTTCGAATATTAACCTTTAACCACCCAGTGGTCGACTACCGGGATATGCGTTGTGTTATATTAGGTTTGTCGTAAAAATCAGCTTTATCAACACCATACAACATATTTCAAAAGAGATACAGATTTTTTTTCATAGATGGAAATTTATCCTTCGAGGCAGTGGCTCCCAAACTGAAGTGCGTACACCCTCCAGGGATGTATTTATTATTTAACTTTGATGTATAATTATACAAAATGTGAAAAATGACAAATAAAGTTTTTGTAAATTATAAGCAAACTTTATTTTGATAATGTTTTTTATTTTACCCAAATAGGATAACTAGTTTTGGAGATGTCATTATTTTTATAACAGCTACGGGTTGCGCGAATATTTCACAAAAAATGCTTGGACAGTAGTCTACTTCTATTGTGCACGGCATATGGGCGGTTAAAGGTTAATATTTGTAAAGTCATTTCAAAAAGACAGCCGAGATACAACTGACGGCTGAGAGGAAAGTAGAGATTGGCGGGATAGAAATATTATTCGAGCCTTCTTTACAGCAAATTTACTCCGAATAGGAGGCGGACTTGGGAAATGAAGAACAAAAATAAGCGTTCATTTCAAAATTCAGCGCTTCCCAAACGTTTTCATACAACGGCCCCCTACTACAAAATGAACTGAAAAGATGAAAATGAAATTTCTATTTTTTTTTTTGAAGTTTAAATTTAGTACAATTGAAATACCACAACAATACATGATTTTTATGAAGCCTGATAATTATCGAGAAAAACTGTTAAACAAAAAATGCCATCCAATTTATATTATTTGTTCCTATCCGATGTGCATATGATAACCGGTATCCGAATATATTCTAGCTTTATAATTTATCGTTTTTGGTGCATCTTTACCTTCTCCAACGAATGAATGCAAACTATTTAGTAGCTAACTCCATTTCCTTCTTTTAGAAGCGGAAGTCCAATCATGAATACTTCGATTACCTTGGTTTTCTCACATCATCATTTATAGCAAATAGCGTAGAGCGCCATACATTTTTCTAAAGACACACTCAGACGAGCAATCATCAATTCAATGGCAGTACCTTAGCATGCCATTGCTACATCTTGTCGCTTAACCCTTGGGCGCCCAGTAAAAAATACGTTACGCATTGAAATAACAATAACTAAAAGTGGTAAAATATTAAACAGAAAATATTTTTTAGTTGAAATACGTTTTTTCTGTCTAAATTTGTTTTCAATGTAATAAAAATAAGGGATCTATGTTATATAAAGCTACAAAAAAAAAATAATATACTTGGAATAGTATTCAAAATCATATGACAAGATGAAAATATCTTTTTTTATGGCATATTGAGTTATTCATCTTTTATTCTGTGAATAAACAATTAAAAAAACGAACCATATAAACAGTATACTGAGTAGCCAAATAAATCAAGAATATTGAGAAAAAGTTAATGATGTTAAAAATCCAAAGGCGCTGCAAGGTTCATAAACAAGAATATTTCCGAAGATTTTAGACTTCCTCTAGACTAGTAGTCGGCAACCATTTGAGAGACTAGGTAAAAAAACAATTTTCAAAATTTCATCTGTACCTACTTAAACTGTACGTAGTTAAAAAAATCCCAATTAAAAAAAAACAATTTTATTATCATAAAATGAAATATATACATGTATATGTATGTGTAAAAACAAATTTATTTTATAAAAAATAACATATATAAAGTGATAAAAAAATGATTACTTATTCACCTTATTTTTAATTATTGGTATGTTCAATGAATAAATAATTTTACAGAAAAAAATCATCATTTTTTCTTGTTGGGTAATTAAAAATATCATAGTGGGTAATACAATTACCCGCGGTAAGGTTGCCGACCACTGCTCTAGATAATGCATTTATTTGCTGTCTTCGTGTAGATTTTACGACGAAATCACCTCAGCTGGCGTTAATATAAAATGACTTAAAATAAAATCTCCCATAGATTTTTCTTCTTTCCGTGATAGTACCGGTGGTGTTAACACATCATCAGTAATATAAAAAGTATTTAAATGACCCAACCGGTGGAGGCGACTGCCGGCGTCGTCCATTAACCCCCCTGACCCGTAACGACGAGAAATGTTTATTAATTATTGCACCCCTCCCCCGTTATGCATTCTTCGTCACTCTCCAACATACTCGAGTCCTATAATAGAATTTTACCATTTAGAATCGAAAGGATGTGGTCAAGAATACTGCGCTTTGCATTAAAAACTATTTAAATCCGTAAACATGTGAGTGAGTGAAGTTGTTTATAGTTCTACTCATTTTAATTTTGCAAAAAATATATTTAGATAAAAGAAATTTTTGGAATTACAGACTTTAAAACGTATGACAATGTGAAATTTTATGGAAAGAAATAAACATTTGTTAATCATCCACACATTAAACGCAACCACAGCTATCGCGCATTAATGAATAAATAAAAAAAATAATTTGGCTTTTTTGTCAAAAACTTTCATACAGTCATTGATTTAAAATGTTGGCTTTACTATATGAAAATGTTCGATTGATGTAAATGCTTATTTACATTATAAAGGAAACCAAATCTACAAAAGTCGCACATTATCTTACTCATAAAACGTATAAAAATTGTACCGGAAAAATTTCATCACCTAAAGAATATTGACAATGGTCTTTAAAAGATAACTTCCATCATAACTTTCATAAGCTACCTCCACTAAGCGTCAAATTTCATAGCTAGAACTATAAACGAGATTTGTTAGATACGCTTCAAAATTTTAAGTTTAAAACACTGTTCTAATTTGTATATTTTAAAAAGTATATGAATTGTTTTGGTATTTCAAAGCGATGAGAAAATGAAATAAAATATGCGTAGGTAAAACAGCAACTTAAAAGCGTTCGCAACATTCACAAAGATTATTTAGTACTCATTCATTATGTGGCAAAATAATTAATACCCATCCGCCGAGGATAAAAAAGAAAAACGTTTTTAGTGCGGTGATAAAAGGTTTATTTACTACGGCGAGACGCAATATTCACAAATGCACGGAGCTTAGATTACACATCTAAAGAGAGAATATGTTTTTTAAGCTCGTCATAATATAAAATTCAGCAATTGCGCTCTTTTACATAGACATTTTAAAAACCATCAAAAAATGTCGAAGAGAATTGTTAGGCCAATTCACACTTCTTGGACACTAATGTACTTCAAGATATCACTAGTGATTAATTTGACCAAGTTTTTTTTTTAGATATATTGGCAAAGAAAATATACAGTAACGCTGAGGCGGTTAAAGCAGTATTATACATAATATGAGAATAATGCAGAAATCAATTCCGTTATCAGTCATTCAGATGAGTAAGTGAATAAAGATTCAAGCGAAGGAGAAACTTTTTTCGCCTACCGTCCACTACATGACAAACGTTAAAGTATTAAATAAGCCAACACAGCTTTTTATAAGAAACTTTGTAAAACATTCATAAAACTATAGAATATCACACATTTTCTCGGAGTAAAAAGTACAAAGTAACATACCAAATTTTGTAGAACTGATTATTCTGTATTATTTTCCTTATGGACAGAACAAAAGCTTTATAAAAGTTTAATTTAGTGGAGTAGGAATGTTTCGTTTAGCAGTGTGAATTAACCTTATTCCAATTCCAATTCCTTAACGATTTTTATTTTTCACTTCTAGATTGTTTTTCAAATAGGATGAAACTGTATATCGTCAATGCGTTTCCGGCAAGCTTTTAGTATCGTGTGTAAATTGTTGCAATGACTCGTTAAATTACTAAATTATTTCATTACATTGATGAGAATATGAGAGTATAATTATACAAATTATCATCGAACTTTGTAGGTTTACAATGTGTTTAAATTGGTCATCCAAAATCAATGAATGGTTATTATATAATTGACCGGTACGTTTCATATTGAACTTGCAGATAGGTAAGCTGGTTAATTCTGTATGAATTTCAACTATCTAACACACTATTATGTTTGGTAAATGTTATTATAATAGCGCTACGCGCAAATGAAATGTTTTTTTGCTATTTTAACCATTTATTGAATGGTGAAATGGAAGAAAAACATCTTCTATTAAAATTTAACATCTACATATTTAACATGTGGAATCGGACAATGTTTTAACAATCCAAAGCAACATATTTGGTGCTCTTTTTACTGACGAAATTCTTCACGTTTTCTAGGTTTCCTATGACGAAAAAAAAGGAAATCTGATATTGTCAAGTGTGTCATGAAAAAAATATTTCTTATCAACACTTGTACTGTGTTTCTATCATCCCATTGACACCATTAATTTAATTGACAAACAAAGAAATTCGATAACGAGCAAAAGGAAATAAAATTTTGTAAAAAAATATTGACATTCCTTCCAAGCTTCCAATTTGTATTCTTTTTTTATTGAATGAAAACAAAGAAAATAAAACAATATTTTATTTCACAAAGAAAATATTTAGCATTATTTCTTAGTGTTTATTGTTATAAGACTGTTAATTTGTTTCCTAGAAACTCTTTTTGGATTTAAATTTGGAATGCTATGTTAATTGGTATTATCGTTACGAGTGGGTATAACAAAAATAAAATAATTACATAGCAAATGAATCGAGAATTTAACGTCTCAAAAATGATTTAAACTTATGAACAAGTGTTAGTATTATTGATGTCTGTCTGTATCAGTAAAATGTGAATTTCTTTTGACTGCCAAATTTTTTGATTATTTCTTTGATGTTTTGTTTCAATATTTAAAAAATCCGTGATAATAATAACATATTTTAAAATTTTACATGACAGACAAGCAAATAAAACATTATTACCTGGAATTTTTTGCATTGTTAATGTATAACGAAAAAAACATGACGTTTACGTAAAAATACAGATAACAAATAATATATTACTAAAAAAACATATTTTTGCGTCATTTAATATAAGCCTCGTTAAGCAATACAAATGCCCTCAATCTTCATTATGTCAGGAGACAGAAGTTAAAAAAGCAAAAATGGTTTTGTTGTCATCCCTGCCAGAAAAAATGAGAACATTTTTTACGTTCGGGATCCATTTTTCATGAAAACTTTTTACCTGGGATTAATATTGAAGAATAACTTTCCCACGTTTTATATTATTTAAACCTCAAAAAGTTCATAGTTCATGTGGCGATAAATCACTATACATGACGTAAAGTGCTTTTTGCATTTATGGCTACATTATACAATTGCCACCTAATATAACTATATAGTGTACATTAATTTTAATATGACAAAAATGGAGCTTGTCAAGAACTCAGTCCATATTTATAAAAAAGGGTCAAGTAGATTAAAACTTAGTCAAGTAAATCTACTGAACGCTTTTACATAAAATATATTATCATCTATAATAATGTTGTGCGGTATGAGTACATTTTTAAATAAATATATTTTCCACGAAAATTATTTACTGGGAACGAAACAATACTACGTTTCCTTTCGATTTGTTTAGAGATATTGGCAAAACTAAAAAAAAGGAAAGGAAAGGGGGTCACCAAACATTTTAATATTTTTGAAAACCACGACGGATCATTTCTTTCCAATTCCTTTCAAGTTCCTGTACGCCACTTTTAAGGTGTTAACTCTCACTTCTTGATGGAAAGGCATGATATTTTAAATAATAAAAACAACTATTTTTAGTACTTATTTCCACATTATATTTTTTGATCAGGACCAGCATTATCAACTGATGTTCGCGATGAGCGAAACCGCTCTTGATCTAAAAATATATTGCGGAAATAAGTACTAAGCATGTGTTTTTATTATTTAAAAAGTTGTTGTACGTCATATTATCTAAATAAACGAGAATATTCGAAATATTTTACGAATAAAAAAAACCTGGTTGTTTCAAACTATATATTTTGTAACTTTATTAGTTCTAAGTGACGACGTTCAAAATTAAATGGTCGTGAATTCACAATAGAACCACAAATTTTTATTGAAATAGTGTTTGATATTTATGTAAAATCTGGGGGCCAGGATCCGGCTCGTGGGCCGTTGTTTAGTAACTTTATATTTGAATAAGAGAAAATGGCCTTTTGATGAGAAATTTGTTTATTTGAACAAGCTGTGAATAAGAAGATAGAAAATAATAATAGTCGGAGATAATGAAATTCATACTTCCATTGACTAAAAATATATTTCATAACGCTTTAGAAATCTGTAATTTACTCGTCAAAGGATGACGAGCCTTCATGATGTTAGAAAAAATCCAATAAACTTAATATCTGATATTGAAGTGAGATAAAATTGAAAAAAGAAATTCACTCGATATTTACACGGGAACCATTCTTAACGCAAATCTTTTGTAAATATGTAAGCCTCAAAATTTCAAACAGCGAATGGATTCTAGAATTTGTGATGAATATGCGACTTTCTGACGTATTTTTTACTGTGATAGCATCTAGAAAAACATGATTATTTTTAGTAGGAATATGAAGGCGCTTACCTTAACGTTACTATTTGATACGGAAATTCGGATGGATTTAATTATAAATATTGTGCATTAATAATTTAAAACATATTGTGCGTTGTCCATAATGATGAAAAATAAATAACGGTCTGTTTATTGAACTTTTCACAAAAATATAAAAGACCATTGCTCTACTTTAGTGTTCACACCTACATACCGATAACTGGGTTTATTACTTCCGGTTTCGGGAAAACTGTAACTTCCCAAAGACACGCACTAAAGAGAAACATCGTGATATCAATCAGTTGGGAAGCTTTTAACTAAAATTGAGCTAATTAAGTCGAAGGCTCTCCATATCTTGAAATAAGCGGATGATAAATGTTTCCATAGTAAAACTTACTTATTTAAAATCCATAGATTCTGAAAATATTAAGAGTATATTTGAGATGAAGGAAATATATTCTATGTCAATGTATTCTATATTTAAACTATGGAACAATCGTCATAAATTAAGCGTGTATATTGTGTATTGAAAATGAACAAGTTATTTTTTAAATCCATATAAATTCACGACTCATCGATTGAGGGCGCATGACAGAATTTTCTTAATGAAACGATTCTTTTGCTTTCGTGTACTAGAATGACTGAAGAAACTGACAGGCGAAACCACCATAGCCATGGTGATATACAACTAATTGTCTACTAATATTTAACAAATCAATCAGAATGTACAATTGTTCTAGGTACTATTAACATCGAATGAATCCTTCTACAAATTGAGAGATATATTTTTAGTAATAACTAAGAAATTCACAATATATTTCACACCGTTGGTTGATTGTACCAATGTGTTGTTACCGCAGAATGGTTGATTAATGAAGAAGCGTTTTTTTTTTGTTTTTATATAAAAGAAAATAAACATTTTCGATTGAGAATTTAAATTGAACACATTCATCATAGTGTGATATTTTATTATCAATCCAAATTTATTAGAAAAATAAGGCTTTGTCCTGATCCTGCATTGTGTGGGGCAATTATCCCTTGTATTAAGAAATTGCGGTTATATGGCGAAATAAGAAAGAAACAAAGATGCGAATAATCTACGGCTATAAACAAAACGATTATCGCCATTAAAGAAAGGAAGGTTTTGTAAGGCCAACTATAAATACTACGCGCCGGTATAAAATTGCTTGGCCCTATTCAAGCTTCGTAAATAAACTGAAAAATACTAAGGAATTCACCACACTTACAAAATAAACGCCTATGCTTTTATCAAAATTAATGAGTTTTTCAAATAACGCTCAAAATTAAATGAGAGCTTATGATGCCATTTCTGTCTCGGGGTGATAATAAAATTTGTTTTTGAGAGTATTTTTTAAAGTATTGATTTTCAGTCGAAAACCTTTATTAATTAATAAAATTATATTCAACTTTTAAGAGACAAATAATTACTAATAAGCTACTTTCCATGACAAAACACGGAAAATAGCTGTCATTTATTTGATATTCAATATTCTGTGGATAGAAATAAAATAACGTATAAGTTATTACTTCTAAGATATATCGGCTGTGGCATAAAATTTTTTCACGATTATAACAGATTTATTGAAAAATATCATTAGTTAAATAAACTTTGACTGTAAATCATTGTAATATATATATAATTTTCAAAGTGTCACTTCTTGGTTGAAAAGCATTATATTTAAATTAATAAAATACACATTCCGTAATTTTGTAATATAAAAATAGCTGTCACTATTGTGCAGGATAAATAACAAATTTCAAAAATTAGATTAACGAGGAATATTATTAAATATATACAAATTATTTCCAAATTCGTATATTCCAAATAATTATATTTTATCTCACGGTGAAAAAATAGCAATGTATTTTAGTTCTACAAAATACATTGCTATTTTTTCACCGTGTTATAATGGAGTTCTACCAAGTGAATGCCAATTCAATCAATATATTTTTTATCTTTTACCAATTTATATAAATATAGCAAAACATTGTGTCGTTTTATACCGAAATTCAAATGTCTATCTTGAGCTAAAGTATTATAACACTGCGTCTTACTGTTTATACTACGTTCCACTAAATCAGAAAAATAACTATTAAAATACATTTTTTATAAGAAACTTTTATACCACTGTAACTACATAGCTTTTAGAAAACATTCATGTATTTGAAAAGTATTTGTTAATATGTAAAATATACATTTTTTACTCTGTAACATATCGCAGATAAACAACACACAATCCCTACGGATCACTAAGGTTCTACAGCTCGTGAGTTTGGGAAGCGCTGTATTAGATAAACGTCGTCTTTGAAGCACTGATATTACCTATCCCCCCACTATTGCGATTTTTTAATGCCTGGATTATATATTTAGAGGCAAAACTCGTAAAGAGAACAGAAAATCGTTAGGTAAATATAACTATTGGCATACTATTGTATATACAAAAAAATCAAGAGCATATACATAATTACGATTAAGCATTGGAGAAAAAAGCGTAACATGATTAATTATCTTGTATATGTAAGACATT
This sequence comes from Himalopsyche japonica, assembly GCA_028555115.1. Lineage (NCBI taxonomy): Eukaryota > Metazoa > Arthropoda > Insecta > Trichoptera > Rhyacophilidae > Himalopsyche > Himalopsyche japonica. Next base: position 4,133,762 of record JAHFWJ010000015.1, read on the forward strand.
TATAAAGATACAAGATTTGCTTAAGAAATATTGATAAGTGATTAGTCAATACACCATTTTTTAACATCCCACTCAATCAGTAGAAAATGAGCATATCGGTGTACAGGACGATGTTTGCATTGAGATCAGTCAAGCCTAAAATTCATTAGATAGATAGTGACTATCCGTTATCCGATCTACATATCGTGGTTATTTAAAGATAGATTAGTTGAAAAATTAAATAGGTTATATTGACTCACTGCCAGAATGAATATGAATAAGGGTGAAGTTTTCCTTGAATTATCGTCAGAATTACAATAACGAAAAAACCAATGAAGCGATATTAGTTTAAAAAAGAATAAGAAATTGATTAATGGTTATTCCACGTATTCCCGGATTCTCTTGAATATTATAATTTATAATAAAACCGATTTTTTTATATATAATAATGCAATGAACAGTGGATAATACAGAGCCAGTAAGTAAAATTATTATATTCTACATGTTCATAAAATCAATGTTATGCAATAAATGTTAAAAAATAAATTTGCTGCAAATAAAAAAAAAACATGACAAAAAATCATTCAATATGCTAATGTCAATGGATCGACGCATAATTTATTTAAATGAATCGCACGAAATGATATCGATAAAATAGGACATGGAAATCATTACGGCTTCATAAATTTGATACGACCGTGAATTTTCGTATTTTTCTGTTTTACCTTTACTTATATGTGCGTACATACATATTCATACCAATTTCTCGAATCGACAGAGATTCCCTAGAGTTACCAACCCACGCTTTGCGCACTGCTTGAATTATGATTTGACATATTATTAAAACATAAGACTTGAAGCAAGATCAACAATAAGATGAGAATGATGTTTTATTACTTATTTTATTTCTGTATATGTGTAAATACATGTGTCGAAATATTGAATTGGGTTTCTCAGTAATACTAAAAAAAATACTAGATTTATTAATAAGTGATTATATTTAATTAAAAATCATTGGTTATGAATGTGTGCAGTAAAAATCTTTTGGAAAATTTGTCATTTTTATATATAATCTATTACTTATCAGAAAAACAATACGTTCCATGGATTTTTTATATGTTTAGGTTCACAGTGACCGAATACACGATTTTGTAAAATTTCCACCCAAAAAACTCAATCATTTGTTTTTCAAGTTTAAAAATAACATCAATTGATATTTGGTAGAGATGTAATATCAGCAGCGAAGCAAATCTAAAAACGTATTAAAATAATGTTTGGTGAAAGAAAAAAAGTATTTTCGTCTTCTGTAAAATTTGCGTCGGATGGTTTACGATTCACACACAAGAAGCTGTTTTATTATTACCCATATTATGTTTCAGAAGTTACCATATATAAAGATATATTATACTTATCTTGAACACAATTCAGGGACTGTTTTTTCAATCACCAGTTCTACAAAACTATAGCAAAAACCTTTATTTCAAAAGTCAATATCTTGTTGTATTTATTACAGATTTCAAATATTATATACATACTAATGAAAACGGCTTCAGATAAAATAGATTCAAATGAACCTGAACACTCACATACAGCCAAGCGAGAATATAGCTTGAAACTTTAATCACATCCGTTAAAATTATAAATATTATATAAGCTCTAAAAAATCCATACAAGCATATTTTGGATAGTTTAATGATGAGAAAATTATCGACATCGTACCAAATATTTTATGCCATTTAAGCATTATGTTATACACTTTTGTAGCGAGGCGACAAGTTGATTTTAATTTCAACATATTTGTTGAAGTAATCATGCTAGCAATTACAAGGAACTATGCTATGAAGCCATAAAAATATCAGAGACAACCAAATAAGGCTTCACAGTTCTAAATAGAAATGCTTCACAATGACCGTCGAAGGATAAATCAAATACTTACAATATAACGTCAACGATCACTGTCAATCGATTGTTATTATTTTCTCTTTAACTAAGTAACATGATTTGATTTTCCCGTATTGTATGAAGTTTTTGTAAACGAAACATAAACTTTGGAAAATGATATAGCATCGTTAATCAAAGTCATCTGAATTTAACTACTTTCTTTACAATACACAAATACAGTAAAAAGTTGTGACAAAAAAAAAGTTTCAAGTAGTAAAATGCATTCATTTTTATTTTGTTCAGTTGAGGATGATTTATTTAGTGATTTGTTCACACAGTCACAAGTATCGTAAAGTTTTACAAAACTATAAAATAGTTCATAGTCAAATTCAAAATTATCATATATATATAAAGTATTACCTGCGTAGGGATTATGGTGACACGTGCATCTTTTTTCAGATATAAAATTGAAAAGCATATACAATTCATATATTGCCGCGGAAATTGAAAGATCTCATCTATGGAAGATGGGTGCACTTTCATTCAAAAATATCTTCAATGCGTTTGAATAAAATACAGATCATATATTATTATAGCGGCAAAAAAAGTATACAAATGTAAGACAAGTGGGATTTTATATAATAAAAAAAAATTCAAATTGATTTATGAGCAGAATGTAGAGTAAGGTAAATTTAAATCTTTTTTGCATCTTTTAATCGATACCATTTTATCAATAAAATGTCGTTTACGTAAAACTTTGTCATGACAGAGATCAATCACATAAAGACTTGATTGAATTAGAAGAAAGTTTTTCTTACTGGCATGTTGTGACATTTATCTCAATATTTTATTCAGGGTTCTAATTTTCATAAAAAAATCACCAAGGCGCGTAAGATAAAGAAACATACATGAAAAAAAAATTATAATTGCATACGAAGGAGGTATTTAACACGTTGTCAAATTCAGACGACGAAAAAAATAAAGTTATGCAATAAGTATGTCAATTTTTAATTAAATATACTCAATGTTTCAAATCAAAGTAAAGATATATAGTTTGAAAACTTTCAATATCTAATGAATATTATATGAATGGTAAGTCAAGACAGATATAAATTACTTTTATGGTAAGGATATCATATATTGTCTTCAGTATTCAATTAAACTATGCTATATAACTTAAAATATTGACAGACTATAAAAGACTTGTGAAAGGCGAAACTCGAGTCACGAATTACAAAATATGTGGAAGTATAGATGGTTTCAACGGTTCAAATATGAATTGAATTGTATGGTAAGTTGTTTATTCACTAGGCGATAATCATAAATTTGAATATTTTTTTTCATATTGCATATTTTTGTAATAAAATTAAATTGGTGGCCACACAGTCGTCGGAAAACGGTAATAAATTGACAAGTGATGTTAAATTTTGTAATTAAAAGTAAACAACAAGCATCCTTAATGTTTTCACAAAGCTATTCTATACTATACATCGACAGTGTTATATTTATCTATACACAAGTATTTTTAAGAACAAATTTATCGTGCAGCACTTACTATCAACCATTCGATACGGATGTTTTAGTTGTATACAAAGTGTATAGGAAAAAAGCTCCAAACATGCGAGCAATCGTAAAAGTTTTCCTATCGCGGGGGGTCTTTCTTAGAGTTTTCTCATAAGCTTCCTTCCTATAGTTCCTGTCTCCGGATAAACTCTGGATTTGCGATCACACACGCCTTCGGAGAAACTTGAAAATTACGACTACGCCGTCAACGGTGAAATTCCGATTAATAGATTGTGTAGCCAATATTGAACCAACGAAATGGATATATGAGAAATTGTATTTAAACTTTATAACATTAAATTCTATTTTGGTTTTTAATACCATTTATTTATTATATCACAATAATACGACACGATTTTTTTTTTGGAATTTAATATTTATATATTTTTACAATTTTAAATTTTATATCGAAAAACAAAATATGGTTATTCACTAAAGCGAAAATTTTAAAGTAATCATAATGAATGTAAAGTTACAGCGTGAGGAAGAGTGGACAATTTTTTTCAATATCTAACTAAGTTTTGAATATAAGATTATACTCTAAAATCAATTTTCAAGACTGAACAAGAAATCCCGTAAAAGTTTCGGTTGAACATAATAAATAAGCCAGAAAGGTTCGATCAATTTTCCATAGTTGGAAAACTTCATGAATCTTTCATGCATCCTGGTACGTTTATGTAAGCTTTTAAGACGATTAGCAGTAGGTATACTATTTAGATCGGTAATTCACTATGGCAGTTGCCTCGCCCTCGGTGCCTAGGGACGGTTTCAAAAAGGTACGATTTTTTTGTTTCAGTATGAATAATAAAACGTCTTGCCTGTACCTAAAAGTGAGATACCAAACATACAATATGAAATCTTATACTGGATTATAAACGATGTTATTTTTTACATATACTGATCCATGGATAGTAGTAAAACAGTTTTGCACCCATTATAAAGTAAATTATTAAACATTTTGATGAAATAATAATGATACATTAAGAGTTTAACATAAACTTTTTACTTTTAGTAGTTTAATTTTCAATATTCGTTTGGGAGAATTTGAATACATAAATTGCTTATCAAAAAATCATTGACAAATTAAAAAATATTCCTATGGTTAAAATATTGTCGGCTTTGATCGAAACCGGTTCTGAAATATTTGTTTTAAAGAACTGATGTATTATTTATTGCTTATTGCAATCTTAAAGGTTTTAAATTATCCGACACTTATGGCCACGTTAAATACCACAAATCTTGTTGCCATATGAAATAATCAAAAATGTTGGGTTTAATTAATTTTATTAATAACTCCGCAAACATGTTGAAATAAATATTTTTATCCATCATGGCTCTTCTATTTTCATAAGCGTGGATTGTCACAAATCAATAAAATACTTCTGAATTATTTGATTTCGAGTCTCGTTGAAGCACCCTTCCGAAGGATCAAGTTTTCCGCCGTAGTAATTTTGTCACCGGTCAAATGGTAGCCAATAATAGAATCGATCCAAGTCTCCGGTCCACTTGATGCAAGTTCGTGATCAAGTGGCAAAAAAAGTGTAGGCGTATGGCCAGCAGATGGTCGTCGATTCTCGGTGGGCGACCACTTACAAATTTAGATAATATCAGGTTTTTTGTGTTCGCCTTTTACGGCATCTTTGTGTGATTTAGATTTTTAGAAACTGAATATGTAGCATTTTTGATTATGCCCGTTAAGAGGGCAGGAAGGTTTTAGAAAGTTTTAAAATAATGACCGAGTTTATCGCGTGATTTATTTCAGTTTAAGACAATAGAATGGATTCTTTAATGACCCGTAGACCAGTCGTCATCATCATATATAACTATCTTTATATTGCATACCAAATAAACTTGCTTCCATACTCAAATTAAATTAACTCTTAATTAACTAACATTTTTGAACAAACGGCATTTTTCGTAGTAAAAGTAGTCACACTTTTAGTAAACAAAATAGTGTTTACTAAAAGTGTGACAACTATGGTAATATTGGATTAATTCAAATGAAACTTTCTGAGATTGTTAAAAAAATAATTAAAAATAGGCCTAGATTGATAAAATTACACTTCCCCATGTGTAGAGCCACACTTTATTCTTTACACATATACCGAGTCTCACTTATTTTTTTTACTTTTATTTCGTCTCCAGGAGGGGCCATTTTGGTGTAGTGTATTGCACGCGAAACGATTTTTTTTAGATCGTGTAAACCAATACTTTCATAGGTGATAAGACTAATTGAATGACTGTTTTGAAATAGTTTGAGTCTTTATAATAAGAAAACATTAAAATTCGTTGTCAAATACTCAATTTAATGTATCTAATTTGTCTTTTTTCGAAGGGCCGGTCTATCACGTCAAAACACGTTTCCGGGATTCAATGTGTTAATAACAGAGTGCCAATACTTTGTTGTGCAACTAATGTATGCACGCAATTATTTAAGAGAGCCATACTCAAACTTTTTTTCCTCCGAGCTGCATTCCGATTTTTGCTTTTCTAGGTGGGCCGCAACATATTAATAGTAAACAGTAAATGAAAGACATACTATACTGCATACATATGTATGTATTATTATGTCAAAAAAATTGTTTTTTTTTGTGAATATTTATTTATTTATTAAAGAAGACTTACCAGCATTAAATATTTTGGTAATAAAAGGAAATTTTTCTGCCAAAAGCAGGTTCCTAGATAAAACTTTAAAACTTTAAATTTGAGTTGAAAGGAGAAAAATAAATAAAAATTAATGTGAATTATCACATTGAGTCAAGCTTTGACCTATCTTCGTCAAATCAGGTTTCTGATTACTACAGGCTACTCTTAATATATCATCAAGGTAAGAATCAGTAAGCCGATTTCTATACACGCTCTTCACACATTTCATTTTAGAATATGACGATTCACAGATACGTATATGAGATATTGAAAATATGTCTAAAACAACACCAACAAAATATTTGGTGACTATTATCATTTTGGGCCGAACATAAGAGCTATTTGGGCCACAGTTTGAGTATCGCTGATTTAAGATGTAATAACAGCTGGGTGGATTATATTGTCTGTTTCTTACAGTTCAATTATATTTATTTCTATGATGAAATTGTATTTACCGATACCAAAATCTACATAGGAACGTGGGAGGTTTTTTAACAGCAGTAAATTGACGACGGTGACGACTTTTAAATATTAAATATTCATGAGAAAAGTGGTATGAAGTATTCGAGTTTCTCACGCCTTCTAATGGCATAGAAAAACATTGTATGAAGTGGGGTTTGCCGTACTTCATGAAATAAGCACAATATATTATATCATACTAATATTTCAGCGTGATTTTATAATCCGCGAATTGAAATCACCCGGTGCGTAGATAAATGAATATCGACCATCAGTTGCCATTACTTGAAAAAGGATATTATCATTTTTTTACCGGGGTTTTTACTTTAAAAATAAAGTTAAATACAGAAAGCTAAAGTTAATTAATTTCTTGATGGGTTACCTGTGGCCTTTTTGCTCTTCTAGTGCGGCCCTTTGCCACATATTTAATACATACAAATGTATAACATTTTTTCAACAATATACAATATAATAAATTAGATTTGTAAGCGTGTATTTTTTCTTAAAAGATTTTTTAAATTGTATTTCGACTAATTTATATTGTGAATTTAAATACTTAGTTTATATTGGTGTAAAACGTTTACTTTACTGCGGCCTTACGTTGAATCAGATAAGTGAATGTGACCTTTTGAAATGAAAAGGTTCCCCACCCCTGGGTTAAGCCATCCCAAATGACAAATTATTGTTTTTCCGTATGACAGTCTACGGTGATGAGTATATCGTTCAATCTAGAAATCATACTGAACAAATTGATTACTTTTGTAAGTCTCTGGAGAGTCAAATCAAACTCCATCCAGAGTTACCGCGTTGATTGTTAATATACTTACTCCAGTTGAAGTGCAAAGTAAATGTGTATATCCATTAACTTAACTACGAAAGATCAAACTTGTGAACGTTAGGTATTGAAATAGGAGCAGGATTCTTGAATGGCTATGTCTAAAATGTCTACCTGTTGATTACATGTATTATATTTGATGTATTCGGGACAGGAACGTTTGCATTAATCTCGACATGTGAAAGCCCGTTAAATAGATTAATTCAGTCTGCACATTTGTGAGCAGAAATGTTGATCTAAGTACTCGAGTGCGGCACTTACTATTGCCTAGCAAAATTATATATATAAAGTGACATGTCGCTCAGAGTGACTATGATGAAGACATTAACATTAGAGTACGCGTTATTATGTGATAATTTGCATAATATCGTACAAGTAATAATTACGGTTATTGCCGTGATTTGAAAATTGCCCAATTTATCAGATTGAGTACATTACGAATTCTTAGAGGTAAGCACACGGAAATTATTTTCAATTACTCTTTGAATTTCCCACGTGGGATTGCAATCATGCACCGCCGCCGTGGTAACGTAAGTGTGGTAATCTCGGCAGTAAACACAGACTTATTTTACACAATATCATTTAACCCCTCAAATACGGACATATTTTGCGATTATTTTAATATTTTTGTCCACTCTCAACAAAGAACAATCTAATTTATGATATCGACCGAAGGCGCTTGGTGGAATTTCAATATCAAATTTGAATTGTTACAACTTTGTACAATTCCACATGTTTTGTTACTAATGACCTGGGTTTCGGCTTTCGGCATCTTCAGGCATTCTATTATACGGAAGTCAGTACTGTTGTATATATTATATATGAGTTGTACAAAGTTTTTACAATTCATAAAAGAACAATCTATTTCATTATCAATAAACAAAATCAAAAAATATGTAAGTCTAAGATATATAAGTATTTATTCATTTTATATAAAGCTATTATATATAGAGCTATAAATAAATATCGCTCGTGATAATTTTATAACGATTAAATTCAGGTTATTTGAACTGATTGTCGTCTTTTTCGTGGATTTATTTTTACATATGACATACATCAAATATGCAGATACCATACCACGAACTCAACTTCAACAAAACGCTTGAATAAATTTTATATTCAAAAATCAAAAGGGATATTATTTTAAATTATAACAAAAACTTCAAGCGGTAGAGAAATATTCGTTTACATAAGCGTTGAATTTATTCATTTTCATTAACCAGGAAATGCGATGCCTTTCAATGTATTACATTTATATAATACACTGAAAAATTTATCAGAATATTGACATGTCCAATAAAATATATAAAATAAGATGTAATATCCCTTTCTGCAATATTGATTTCAATACTGAAAGTAAAACCTCGTGTGTTGACAATATAAGCTTATTGCTGTTTGCCATTCTTGGTAGAGACCGGAAAACATTTCCGGTTAAAACTGTACTTCCATGAACCAAATTCAAATCTGTAACGTTTGCCGTATTGATCTGATTGAAATGGTTACAATAAATTAGGTTATTTTTATTATTCATGACACATGGGATCATGATCGCATCCCGAAAAAGTCTGAAACGTTTCACGTCGGCCGTTAGTAGGTACTTTTCCATGTTTTCACGCAACCTAAATAGTTACACTCAACTATATAACTTTTCTATTGTAGACGCTTCGTATAATAAACAGAGCTGTTAGTTAATGGAGTGAAGGAAAAAACCATGCATTTTCGAATAGTATTTTATTATTATGAATTATACGATGTAATACAAAAATCGTAAACATTTGATATGCGATTACCTTTAACTCGTGTTGATACGAACCCTATAAGAGATTTGTGTTCTGAAGCGTGGGCGGTCTTGGCCCGCGTTCAAAGTCATTTTTTGCAAAGGAAGTCAGTGACCCCTTGAAATTAAAATGAGTGTTATTGCGTAAGATTTTTTAATGCGATATTGTAACGTTTATTTCTAGACTTTCTTTTGCTCTCACCGCACTCTCGTGGTTTTTAACGTATACCCTACGAAATTAGTTTTGAATGTCAATGCCAGGAATCCGGGTCGCACTACTGACTCATTTAGAAAATAACTTGATAAAGATACAGATTCTTCGTTTTGTTTATTTTAACAGCATAAATTTACTACAAATACTTTTTTTAATCCATTGGATGTGAACTATAAGTCATATTGTTGCCTTATGGCATTCTTATGAATATAATCATCTCATTAAATATTTTTATCCATAGTTTGAAAAATATGCACAATTGGTCAACCAAGATTATGTTATAGTAAAATATACATGTAACAAAGTTATAGAACTTTGTGAAACGAAATATATTCGATTTTCATATTGTAATGATACTTATTCAACATTAGAATTAACAAAATACTTATTTGTTGTAGAAGTTCAAAGACTTAATTTTACCGAAAATATTCCCACTTTTTACAGTTTTCGGAATCTTTAACTAAATGATAACTGACAATAAATAGAGTCCGTTCGATGACATTGAAAAAAGAATGAATGCAAAATTATTCAGATTATTGAAATACAGGCGAACATATTCGTAATTTTGACTAAAGGAAAAAATCGCCGATATGTTTATTAAGTTACAACATATTTGCACTGTATTGTGAAACGGAAATACAGAAAGAAAAGACATGTTGTAAAACCAAGTAAGACTTGTAAGTGAAAAAATAAGAATTGGCAACGTAGAAGACATTCAAAATCGACATTCAAATGGTGTTTTTTTTTTATTTCAAATGAAAATTTCGATATTTTCTATTCAATACATATTTATCAAATTCAATTATAGTAGCTTTATTCGTGTGCTTCATTTAGTTACGTTTAAAGGTGGGTGTCAAATCACTTGCTTACTAACTTGCTGTTCTATATCGCCCAAGCACGAAATTATTCAATGTTTTAATAGGAATAAAAATAATAAATAGGATAGAATAATCAATCCCACACGCATTACCTATATGCTAAGGGGGTATATTATAACAGTATATATATATAACTAGACTCAACCTGTCTAAAAATATAAAACTTGTAGGAAGTTTAACCTTAACACTAAGCATTAAAACAGTTTGAAAGAAGATCTCTTAACAGTCAGTGTTAAAATTATAAGTAACTTAATAAAAGGGGAGATTTTAAGATCGGTATAACTCTTAAAAAATTATGTTTTTTATGCTAGTTGTCACTTCTTGTTGATCAAGCATTGGTCTCATTTTTAGTATTATTTCCAGGGCGTTAAAAAAACACAGACTCTACGAATCCGACTCCACTGCCCTGATTATTTCCATAATACATTTAATAATTAGCACCGATTAATTATTAACCCACAATTTGCATAAATATGTTTGTTTGTTGTAATCAGTTGATGAATCTCGCGCTACGCGAAACCGATCTGACCGTAAAATACAATGTGGAAATAATATTAAAAAATGTGTTTTTACTATAGAATTTTCAGTTTAGCTATAAAAACATAAGCGAATATCTAGAGATCGGTGGTTTAGACTTTTTCCCCACAGCTTTCGTTACTGTCATAATAAGATGCCAAAACATATCTCTGACAATCGAAATTATGTATAATAGTATGAGTTATTTATTGCATGATTGATGTGAGACATGCCTACGATTTATAAAATGTTAAAAAAAAGAAAATTTACTATTAGTTTTTCGCCGAAATGTAATCGCTCGTGATGAAATGTATAATAATAATAAAACTATGGAACAATTACAAAACAAACAGATTGATTCGCACGATTTATTCCACCTGTTAAAAGCTCGACATTATTGCCAATTTACGCCATAAAAGCATTCAAAAATTATGTTTGAAGAATTTATTTTAGTAGTCTATAAAATTACAATTATTTCACCTGAATTTCTTAAATGGTCACCAATTTTGGCATTACAGATAATAAAAGTCAAACCGGCAGATAAACATTTTTCATTCAAACATTGAAACAAAAAACAACCAAAGCAAAAATGATGAAAATCACATATATTGCCGTTGTTATTTTATGGTTTTCTGGATTTAAAAGATGGTAGAAATGAATTTTATAAAACCTTAAAAATTTATTAAATTACAAGTGAAGTTACAGTTCATTGTATCTTTTGAATCATTATGAAATAAGTGGTAAAATTTATTGGAATCGGATAAGTGAGATTGCTGAGCTGTTTTCCATCATACACCTAATACTTGAGATAACTGTTTTACGCTGAACATGTTATTGATGAATGTATATAGATTAAATTTTGATTATAAAATACGGTAAAACATTAAACTCATTTAAGCACATTTACGGAGCGCGAAGGTCAAACACAGGGTTATTTTGTTTAGACTAATTATTTTTTACTTTAACACAGAATACATTCGGAAATCCGATTGTCGGAGCGGCTTAACTATACGTACGAAAATTGCTGGAATAACGCAGGAAATTAAACCAAAATCCGCCACACACGTCGACCTTAGAAAATGGAAATTTTTGACGTTTACAACACCGTGGGGACAACTTGCATTTTAATCTATTGACTATATATTTTACAGTAAACATATATTTTAAGTAAACACAAGAAAACGGAATCTATTAATTTACCAAAGTTACTCAATTTTCAGCGAAACAAAATGATTGAAATTCTTACACGTACAGATATTATATGATTATGATTTAATGAATCCAATATTGCAAAAGTAGATAAGAAAAATGTATTTTTCAAGTCAGATTGCTTTTAGTCATAATTAATGTTAGTGAAGATGATGCCTGTAGATAAAAATGGCACGTCTGTCTGTTGACAATCAATGCAAGTGGCGTATTTTTTAAACAAAGGACCATATTCGAGAATACGTGTAACATTAAAATATTGCGAAATCAACTGTTTCTATACTATTTATCTACAATATATGTTTATATAATTTTAAATGATACAAACACATTTTTTAGTACTTATTTCCACAATATATTTTTTGATCAGGACCGGTTTCGCTCATCGCGAGCATTATCAACTGATGATGAATTGATTGAGAATACAATTAACAAACAAGTCTATATATACAAAACAAAAAATTGATTTGAGTTAAAGGTAGCAGGTGTACAAAACCATGGGTTCAAGAACTAGGAAACAATTTACATAAAATCATACAATATTGATACAAATAAAGTAAATTAGTACAAAAATTAAATGTTGACCATCACTTATTAAGAATTACAAATACAATTATGGTAAATCAATAATCCATTAGGAGCTCTGAACAAATCAATAAGGAAGTAAGGAGTGGGAAATTTTTAATGACGAAAATAACCCACACTTACTACTTAATGGAACGATTAAGATTCATCGTTTACTACATTTTTCACATATACAGTGTAGTAATGATTCTCAACTGGCAGTAGCGGTCCGTTTGGAATGAATTTAGAATAAATAATTAAACTAAAGAGTTATGTACACGCAGAAAATAAAATAAGGAAAGTTTCACAAAAATGTGATAAATATAATATATATTTAATAATGGGGATTCAATTGTTTTGAAGGTTTTGGAACGACTGGTTAAGAGCATGGGAAGTCATTAAAAACCATACGAGTTTTTAATCCAATATTCGGAAATTCTTAACAATAATTTATTGGCCGCGAAAGTGGTCGTTTCGTTCCACTGTGGACTGGGTAAACATCAGTTCCTCGTGAAAAACATGCCCAATACATCCGGCGAATCACATTATGTCCTGATTCGTACAATAAAATTGATTGAAAGCCGCGCGAACGGGCAAAGTAATGGCGAATTATTCAAACGATCCCACGCAAAAGGACATTATTGGCGGGAATCGTTTTGAAATCCAATCAAATCTCCCCCCATCGAACAACCGGAGTCGTTTATTTTTCGTCGTGAATGATCAGTAGAGAGCAACCGGTTCGCGACACAACTATGGAATTTTATATCATATTCATTGACTACAGCGATATATATCAATTCCCTATTGAATGAATTTTTGATAAGATTTGTGACAAATAACATACACGTCGTTTTTCAGGTAAATCGACTCATGAAAGTTGTCAGTTTCAATAAGTAGCATCCATCCATTATTGTAGACACTGGTAGAAACTCATTTTAGAATTCCAGAAATGACAGAAGTTATTTAGAGTTTATTTCGCTACCTTTACCATTAAGATCGACGAGTAAAATCGATGATCGAACAACTTCGAACCGTTTTCGCATTCTTTCGAAGCTCGATTTTACCATTTGATCGGTAGTAGATTTAGAATAAAGGAATAAGGCAACTGAAATCAATGAACAGTTGTAAGTTGAGAAAAACTTGCCATGGTCAAAAAATTATATGCAATTAAACGAATGATATTTTTTGTAATTTTATAAAAAAGGGGGTATCCAAACTACAAATTTGTTTTAAAAACATTACGACGCTTTAGGTCTTTTACAATCCTGATAATATAAAGTTATTGACGATCCAACTTTGTACACCAGTCTGTGTAACCCATAGGCTGACCTTTTTAGTTTACTTTTAAGCTGTTAAATATCCCTTTTTGGCGGAAACGGATAATATTTAAAAAATAAAAGCAATGTTTAGTACTTTTTCCAATGTCTTTTTATCATTAGGATCGATTGACAGGTCAAATAGTATAATCAACAATCTGAGTTTTGTATATATTTGTCAAATAATTTTAAATGCATTTTATTTAGGTCGTTTAAAGAAAAGAAAAAAAAACAAATGCGTTATACAACACTGTATACACAACAAAGCAGTGTAACTTCGTCGTATTCGATTGGCTTAGATAACATTATTGCCATATTGCTTACGCACGAAGAAATCATTTTTTCATGTTTTCTTGGAAAATCCTTAACTAAGCATTTTTATTTTTCTGGTGTCACGTTTCTGAATAATATTAACGTCACTTTAAGACGTGACCTGAAGTAACGATAGCGATTAACTTTACTAGAACATGTCCAGATTTAATAAAAATGACAAGAAAAGAAAAACATTTTCCAGTTAATAACAATATTTGGCAAAACGTCCACATTTTTATCGGCTTTTCTCCGTTAAATTTAAGCTACATGAAAATGTTCAGAAGAATTAGGCTCAAAAAAGCTTTTTTTATAATCGCGCAAATCATCGTTAAAAAGCGTCGTAAATCTTTTCCAACTCTTCTTTATAAAACATTTTAAATTTAAATTATGATGGAGTAATACTATGAATACAGATCAAAATATTGTTGGCTCTAACGATTTACTATTACATTTTCAAAAGAATTCAAACATTGTTTTACAAAACAAATTGAGTTTCTGCCATCTCATCCGAAAAAAACTATAATAAAACTAATAAGGTAATTTACGAATTCAATTATAATTTGTTTAATATTTCAGTTCAAAGTTTTACAAGAAGGCGCCAGGGTAAAATTCTAATTATATATTAATTTGCTTTTAAATTTTCATTTCATTCGTCGTTTTAGATTTTTCTCTGAATCAAAGCTGTTTATATTTTATGTTGCATGGTTAACAATTTTATTTTTATTCGAAATTAACATTCTACTTGATTATTTTTTTATAATTAACGAATCTGATTTGATTTTGTTGGTATTATATGTAGATATGGGTTTTCATTTTTAACTTTAATTTTACTTCAAGAGCACACTAAGATTTGAATGGGCGAGCAATTCCATCCGATCAACTATAGTTTAGCAAAAAGATCTATGACCGTATTACTTATAGATTTGCTTTATAAATAAAAAACGTTATTTTAATAAACTGTCAGGTTCGATTGAATGATCCTTTTACAACGATCATTACATACATGATACATTTTACAGAATTTACAAGGTAAGAAGAGTTTTTTTTTTACCTTCAAAACTTCACATTTTTTCTTCTTCACAATATTTTCATATTCTAGTGTTTAATATGATATTCTATAATTGAATTATTTGTTGTACTACGTTGACAAGTAACTGCGATCCTGCTTTAAACACTCCTTCAGAATTATTCGTAACATTAAAGATAAATGATCGAACTCCGATGAGATCTTAACCAACAAATTGATCATCGAATCTCCAGCTGCATCTTAGTTAATAATCAACATATTATCGGAAGATCCACACATGCAAATTAACTAATGATTATGTCATTATAAAAAGAGATATTTACAACTCTCGATTACGATTAGAATTCATAAAAATTTCCTCCAGAATTAAATAACCATCATAACTACAAACATTTTTTTGTGTTTTAACTGTCACTACTTAGTGGAAAGACTTAACATTAAAAAAAAACAAAATTTGATATTTCAAACATTTTGTAGAAATGCCAATGACGTTTCGCTTACCGTGGCCATCATCATCACCTCATGAAATATGAGTCTTAAAATGTTTTTATAAAACTAAATATTTGCACGTTATTTGCATATTATAATTACGAGTTTTATATGAAAAGTGATCCCAGAACTTAAAGATAATAAATAAATTATGCATAAAAGAAATTCAATTGTCTATAATTACAATATAATATGAAGGCGTCATTCTCACGCAATATATATATATATTTAAAACAGATAAACCTCCCACTTTGAGAAATACTTAATCTGCCACATTTAAGGATTTAAATATAAAAATAGCATATTAGGAAAGAAGAGAAAATGTATTGTGTACTCTTTCTACACCACTATAAATAGATAAGTAAATTTACGTTTAAACACAATTCAGATGAGAGATAAGCCGAAATAGCTATGAAGGACCTGTATATAAAAAGTTGTGTACGGTATTTAGTTTCAAAAATACCAAAAATACATAAGTGACCGCAAAGCAATATTTTTTAGAAAGAGACAATAAAGAAGACTTAATAAAAAGAATCTTTTTTTTCTATATATTTTCCACTCTGAAATCTTACTTAAAAGTGAACAGTAATACTTTTTCATGAACTGAAATGCTCACAAAACCAACAATCAGACAATGCCAACCAATCTGATCACAAAAATTCTCGATTAAACCAATGAATTCGGGATTAGACACCACGGAATGATGACAAGCAAAACTTTTCTCAAATTAATCAATAAAAGCGGCTTTTATCGAAACCCTTGTCCAATATAAACTGACGAGCGAATTCCGCTCTGAGTGTTCTCGTATAAAACAAAACTTTTAGCCCAATCCGATCTACGACGTTCAATAAAATATTTATTTTAGGCATTAACATATTCGCCGTCAGTGTTGAAACAGGCATTTGAATAATACATCATTGTATCGAAGAGGAACACGGTTTAGCAAAATATCAGCGAAGCTTTGTCTCTATTATTCGTATTGATGACATTTCCGTATGTGGACCTATTCTTCTTCCAGGCAACAAAGGGCTTCGCTTTTATGCTATTCATTATTATTTGCTAGCGCCGACACCGCGCCGCCTTAGTCATTTGCTCTACTACAGCGATGGGCTACCTTTCTTCTATTGTATTCCAAATTGCCTTTGATTAGTAAGGAATTCTTTAACGTCTATGAATTTTCGAAGATTGACCTCGTATTTATTTCTTTCATTAGCAAATGCCGACGCTGCGGCACCTAATTTATTTCCAGGCAGACAGGCATGGGCCAACATTGTTCGGCGTACGTTATTAACCTGAATAAATCATAGCCATATTAAATTTGATTGATCACGCAAGCACTATTTGTATTAAATAATATCTTCAAATAGCTAATATTCTGCATTTCTACTCACTTATTGAACAAACACTTTCTATGTGCACACAATAATTATTTGTAGCTTATTACGAATAAGCAGATTTTAATTTAAACTGAATTTGATCGCAATGATTCAAGTGGTTCATCTATTAGTATTTAGAGCGATTTTCTCGGAGCTTACTTACTTAAATATTATACTTAATGACCCCACCGGATCATCAACGATTTTATAACAGAATTATGTATTCAACAAGTTGTTTGATAATGAAATTTTCCTCCAGTTTATTTAGAAACATTATAGAGGAAGCTTTTTCTAATCTCAGTATGAGCAACCAATCAGTTTCTAATTGTCAAAATTATTACATAAATAAGCGTAAAATGTTCTACATGATTTTTTTGTAATCAGGTGTGTACAGTCAAATAATCTAAGAAATTTATACAGGCATGTAAGAGGATCAATTATTGGCAATCACTGCTATGCATAACAGAAACTAATGCAGTCTGTATTAAATTTACTTGGTGTGAAAATAAAGAAGTAAAGCGTATAAATATGAAGGTATGTATTACCTGTTAACGAGCCTTCCATAAGATTCATTGTGTATTCATATCGCAACTACGGAAGTATTGCAAAGGTGTTTTATTTTTAAGCCATTCAATTCTCACGAAGCAATGCATACGTATATATTTATTTCAGTTGATAATGCTCGCGATGAGCGAAACCGGTCCTGATCAAAAAATATATTGTGGAAATAAGTACTAAAAATGTGTTTTTATTATTTAAAATATATTTATTTACTGGAAAGATCTTTACTTCCATAAGTTTCTGTTTCAAATGCTTTCCTGCTATTGTTTTAAACACCTCAATAAACAAGATAAGCCATTTGTTTTGCTTTATATGAGTGAGATTTTGCATGTATAAATATGCTAGTAAAATGATTGATGATCCAATTAGTGTTTATTGTACGTATTAATAAAATACAATAAGTTGTTAAATGTATCCAATCTAAGGTGATTTTTTGTTAAGTGTAATTTAAATTTTATGTTTCAATTAGTTTTAATACTGCGAAATAAAAATTTAAAGGCTATCGTAAATATTGATAAAACATAAATATTATTGAAAATTTTTATGCTAAACAAAAACTCCAGTCATCTTCTAGGTGCATATAAAAGTACTATATCTTTTTTGACAAAAATAGCGTACTACTTTCTTCGTAAAAAAAAACAGTAAGTATTATTTAAAATATGTTACTCTTTCACAACTTACATCGTATATCATACGTTTTCCCTTCTTTAAAAATATGACATTATATAATAAAGATTCTGTATATTTTCTCCAAAGAAGAGCTAGTGTCATTGCGAATAAATTTCTGTTTTTTGGCGGCAAAATATTTCTCGCTATCTAAAATCCGTCAAATCATCGTCCCTAAATATATATCAAAAAGACGCCAGTGTATTTCTTCTTTTGTAATTTCGTCTCGGTCTTTGTTCTACAGAAGTTAACAATATGAACAGCTCGCGTATTCAAATAATGATAGTCGAATATACATTTTGAAAAATTTGTTGATACTCTTACATTCATATTAAAATTTAATCGAGGTTATTCGATGTTTATCTGAGTCAAAATGGGATCTTCAATCATGACTTGAGTGAGTATTTGAAACTTTGATAAATAATGTATTGACAATATATTTATATGTATAATTTTCAATACCGCATTTCTACAGAATGTAAACAAAATGAGTTAATTGACGAATTAATTTATCTGCAATGATTAATAAAATACAAAATGAAAATCCTATAAATAAGATTAGTATATTAAAATTTAAGTGCATGCCAAACTCGGATTAATTTTTCTCATTTTAATCAGGAAACAATTATTCGGGTTATAGCACACGTTTTGCGAAAATATTCATAACACATAACACAATATTTTCTTTTTCTTATAAAACTGTTTCATACAATTATAGTAATATGAAAGTGTACAATCAATCATGAGCAGCATTTTTTTCCCAGCGTGGGCTAAATCAATATATTTTATCTGTATCGTATCTTTAACTTAGAAGCTCAAAGAATGACGAAGTTTACGTCAATTAAAAGTTTTTAAATAATGTATATTATAAAAAAAAAAAATTAAGTAGAATAAAACACAACGCGTAAGCATGACGTCATGTGATGATACACAATTTTACTCAACATGGAGGCATATACAAAGCCTAAGAATATAATTTTATAATTACGTAAATTACATCCAATGATTTTCATTTAAAAATGATAGAAATATTTTTTTCCACTTAACAAAGTTTTCAGGCTGGATCACTTGTGGGATAAAATTACAAACGTTATGAGAAACATTTTATTACCCAAGGGGAAAAAACTTTCTAAAAAGTAAAAATTTCACTAAGAGTATCCCCGCGGCATCAAGTTTATAAAATTCATAAATTCGCAATTGCAGTATTTTTTCTAGAAAAATTAATTTCGAATGGTAAACTGTGCCATTTATTATACGAAAGCATAAACGAAATAAACATTTCACAGCCTATCGTCTGATATAAATCATCGACAACTTATTTAAAAACCGGTTCCTAAATAGCATATTTATCGAAAACATGGAATATAATGGTTAAGTATTTTAATAACCGGTTTACGCAGATGTCACAAAAGTTGACATACAAAATCCTAGTAAATTACTTAATAGTAAAAATAACTGTTACATTATAGCGTGAGTGGATATTCTTAAATAGTAAACAAGATTATACATTTTCTTCTCGTGAATGGAATGAAAATGAAAGTTTTATTTTATGATACGATTTGTTCGTATCTCCAACATGTCTTATTGTTAATTTTGCATTATGGCTCATGCATAGTATATACATACTATTTAATCTGACAATGACTTCCAAATAATGCTTTACGCATTATGGATAGGTTACGTTAAATAAAATATACGAATTTCCATAATCAAAAAATCATTTTGTTATATACTAGGTAAATCGAAACAAATAAATAATAATTTAAACTTATTTATTTTGTGGAAGCTGTTACGGAATAATTTCCATACATTTTATTGACATCACCAATAAAGAGTGTTAAACACAAAGAGAAATGGTGGTACAAATAATTCAAGGAAAACCAACGTTCAAATAAATTATTGCAAAGGTCGTTGCTAAAAGAAGACGAAAGACATAGCGACGGTTGTTTGGGTACATTTCCCGTGATATACGGGTTATTTATTATGGGTTTTGTGATAAAATCGACAGCCACCACACTTTAAATGGCCCTAACGAGATAACGGTCAAAAAAGGGAAATGGCAAAAGATATATGTGGAGAGGAATAATAGAAGAAAGGTAATGACTTATGTTAAGGATTTAAATAATACGCATGTCATATCGACTAAGAGATTACAATAATTCATAATTTCAATAGACTTATTACGGATGCCGAGCGTAGATTACAAGTCTTTATATAATACATAAAAATTGTTTTCTCTTTGTAGATATTCAAATATAAGTACGCTTGAGGGCAATACAGATGACGCTCAAAAATATTTAGAGAATCTTATAGCGGTTTTTACTAACATTTTTGTTGGTGTTAGAGTTGAGCATTGCATAAAATATAATTTTCTTACTTTGGTAATAAATGCTTTTAACGCTTAATTGTTTCGCAGAAGATAAGTTTTACCATTCGTTAGGTTATTTGGTTTCATCGCGCAGTCGCATGGTGTCAACATTATAAATGTCCTAGTTAGTTTAGTAAAATTAAACTCGCTCAAATCTAATTATAATTTCAGGTTTGCAAATTAAGCTTCACTTTCTGTGCTCCAAAAATAACAGCGATCTATATATTTTTCGTTGTCAAACATTGTTATAGTATTTTTTAATATAGCCACATACTAATCGTGGTGTTTGCGCAAATCAGCAAATTTAATAAATTAATTTTATTCGAAATTTATTAAAAATAAGATAAAGGAATAAGATCATTCGGAAATTATTTTTTAATACCAATATGCAGTGCTAACTTAATCGAAAAAAAAGGTTTTAGTTTTTTACCGAAAAAACCAACAAATAATTATTATCGACAAATACGTAATAATAAGAGGGTTTAATTATGAATCGATCAATAGAAGATGGTTTTCGATGCCGTTACAAATAGAGCATTGCTGGTAAGGGAAAACTGAAAAAAATATATAATTTATGCCATTTTTTTATTTTTAAGTATTCAAAAAATAGGAGAACAACGCAATCAAATCGAATAAGAAAATAATCACGGAAAGATATCGTCAAATATCCATACAGACCAAAAAGAAGTTGTTTAAAAATTATCATGGAAATGGCAGAAATAGAAATAAAACAATTGGCTTTAAATAAACAAGTACGCTTCGAGATCAAAATTGACATGGATTACAAGCTATGCTGCCATATTACAAAAATCAAATACCAGAACTATCGCAAAAAATGTAAAGAATGTGGGATGAAAAATAGAGCATTTAATTATAGCATATCACAAGCTGAATTCAGAACAACATGTTTATGTTAACTGACGTTTTGATAATTAAATATGAGAACCATTAAAAAATTTTACTCACTATGACCGACATTATATTATATTTATACTATAATATGTTCAACAGAAAATCAACTGAAATGATAAAATTTTAGTGGAAAATTTTTGGCAGAAAAAATTAAGAGTGAATTCTGCTATAACGGTCATTTGTTTTTCATCTTATTTACAATCTGCACAATATGCGAGTCTCTTGACATAGGGATTTACAAGAGTTATTAAATTCTTAAAGACAATAAATATGATACCAGGGATTTGGTTGTTTGAAAATGGGAAAAAATCCTACATACAAATCCTATCAAAAAAGCATAACACGAAAAAGAGATTTGCTTTGCATAATGTTGTTTATAGGCGAAGTAATTTCGTATTATATGCACTTATTTCTATAAATCAAATGTAATTGAAAGTGAAAAATCCGTGAGGTATAGATTACAACTATCACATTGATAAAATAATTATTTTCTTTGATAATCACGCATTAGAAATATGCCTATGAAATTGATATTGGTTTGAGAGAAATAACTCTACAAGTTTAATAAATTAACTTCCATTATGAAAGAAAATATTTCCCCTATATGATTACATGTCAGGTGTCATAAGTTTATAAAAATGACGCAAAAAATTGATATGAAAATAATCCGTTAATGTTATAAATAAATTATTGGTCGAATGGCAGTTAAGTAAATACGACCTTTAGTTTGAGGTATTAGATTTATCTTTTTTATATATATATTAAATCCAAGAGTATTAAAAAAAAAATATTATCAAACATGAGTTAATTAAACAGGAACTACGAGGACTATTATGTATCGCTATAACGGTCTACACAGACTTTAAATATAAATTTTGCTAAATTTGGAATTTCGTAGACCATTTGCGTGTGTATTTTTTTAATGATAGCATGTTAAGTAATATAATTGATATACCTTGCTTCGTTTTGAAATATGTTCACGGAATCTTTACTCCAACTACGTTACATCTTTTTTACAGAAAATTAAAAATTATTGCAAAATTTCAGGATTGGGTATGAAGAATTTAAATTATTATTGTATCCATGCCTATAATCTATAAACGATTAAAAAGATATTCAAAGAAAGCTTTCTTTCGGGAATTCAAACCAACGTACATGTGATCAAGTGGTATAAAAGGCCATGAACATTTGGTAACTAATGTGTTACGGAACAATGGAAAATATTAATACAAAACTTTATAATGAAATTCTACAAATTTTACAGACACATAAATTTAACATATATAGCACAGTTAAAAATATTTTAGAAATAGTATCTCTATATAATTTTATATTATCGATAACAATAACGTTATTTTGCATAAATTATAACAGTGAAAAAAGGTTTTCAAACATAGCACTCATATTATTAATTCGTAATTATATACGGGTTAATTAGTAGAAAGTCAGGCGTGACAATCAGTAGCAAGAAATTTGCATTGAAATGAGCGTGTTTAGAAGGCGTTTCCAGAAATAGTACCAAGACTGTTTATTGCTCTGAATGGAATGTGTTTTATTCATTATATTCCATCAGTGATATATGTTGATATTGCAAAACAAAAACAATATCGGAGGAAACTAATTTGATGGCATGCTAAAATTGGCGATATAATGCGTTTGGTGTTTTGCCCTGACTTCTTAATATTATATAAGAATAAAAAATGTTAAAAATTTGTTAAACAAATCGATGTTTGGTTAACCTGCTTTTCCACATAAAATTCTAAATATAACTGTGACTTTTTAGTGTAAATGAATTGCAATGAGATAAAAAAAAAACAATTCTTAGTTGGTAATATTTTTAGGATCAGTAAGGGTTTCGCTCATCGAAAGCATTATGAATTGATGAATCTGTGTTTTTATTATAGAAATCATTTTTCGTCAGGTTTTAGAAACAAAAATGGAGTAAACATTATTTAATAAAATGTGATGTGTGATAAGTGCCATAATACCGAAGAAAATGTGATCTATTGATGTTTTTATATTCATTGAATGGGTTAATTTCATTAGTATCGAATAATCATATCAAGAGGGTTTGTTTGACAAAAAATAAATTACTACTCGAGTCCATTATTGAGGGGTATTCATTTCGATTTGAAATTCAATCAATTGAATAATTGCTGGTAGGCGTTTGACAATCATTCAAGTTATATATACACAGGACAAAAACGTGAGCGGAAAAAACGAGTCAATCTCGTAGCAACGAAAATTTTCAAAATTTAAAATATTGTCGCTGAACGAAAAACTGACAATTATTCAGTGTGTATTTAATTTAGAAGCCTGGTGCAATATTCACATGGAAATATTCAGAAAAAAATCGGTTTGATTTTTGTAACTGGTAGTATTATGCAATCCCTTGGAAGTGAAGGTAGCAGTAGAGCGAGGTGGGTCGTTAGTCTATTCACAAAATGTGAGCCTGTCGGTGTGTTAAAAAACCGGATTGCAAGCATGCTCGTGAATGGCCTGCATTTCATATTCATTTCAATGAAATGTCAATGGCGGGTTTCTCGACGAATGGATCAAAATAATACAGATTTTTCCCGCCCAAAAATCAATATTCAACAATTAATAAATGAGAATTTTATTACAATAAACCTCCACAATAAATCAAACAATACATTATAAATATACGAAGAATTTAAATGAAAAAAACTTAAACAATATTAACGCGTTGGAAATTTTGCCCACGGACAATTACCGTATCAACTGCTGAGACGGCTGATAATAGTGCATTGAAAGTTAATTCTCACACATATAATAGTGTAAAAAGTGGTAAAAGAAAGTTTAATTGGTTATTTAATACAAATCCTACTGCAGCTTAGACTCATCAGGGAAAGGGTTAACACGCCTAGTGTTATTCCATGTTTATTCGATATAGTAATTGAAGAAACTTAAAAACTTGGTAAATAGTTAATTGTGTTAACTGTCTCTCCTTGGTGGAAAGGCCTGATATTTTAAATAACAAAAACACATTATTACTACTATCTTTTTCCACAACATATATGTTATTATTAAAGAAAATCTAAGAAATAAAATCGTCTATAATCTTATTTAACTTAAATTTCGATATCAAATTGAATTATTGAAATGTACGATACCAAGAGTTCTGTCATTCACGACCCGAGATATCCGTATAATAAAATGCATGACGATTCCAAAGTAAGCCAGGTAGTGAGTCACAAAATTTGTACAAAGTTTTAAGAGTTAAAAATCCTGTATAATTGTTTGCTTCACTTCCATATTAAAAAAATACATCGATTGCAGTAGATAGATAGTTCAAGAAGTATAAGTTTAATATTCCATTCTCTAACTAACAAACATACATCGAAACAAGATATTATACTGCTAAGATGAGAATCATTTGATTGTTTGATATATCCGTCGGAATAACAATCCAGCAGGATTCGATTCAAATATAATATGTATTATACGTTCATTGAATGTCACAGTAACAGTGCGCAAAATGTATGAGACAACCTTAGTAGGGTTCAATAAATTTCACACACAATACAACCTTTTCCCTAAATTAGACTATCATTCTGCCACTATTATTATAGAGAGCATCTTATATTTACAATAAGGATTGTGCGTATTGAATATTATCACCGTTCTATTCTGTTTCACACAATGTCTCTATAACAGCAGGCACACATGGTTCTTCACTTTGCATACGTCTATAATTACCCTAAACTGTGATAGTTTAACTATTCTATTTCAAAACGATTAATACTTTGCTTAGTGAGTTATATCTCAATTAATTAGTTTTTCTGTACATATTGATATGTTTTTAGACTACTTACAATTTTTTTGTGAGTATTGAGTAGTTAGTAGTAGACAAAACTCCTTTTGCTATATGTTGATCTAGGAATATTTTTTTTTACATCTAGAATTCAATTTATTGATTGAATTGGCATTTGCTTGGTAGAACTCCATTATAACACGGTGAAAAAATAGCAATGTATTTTAGTTATGACGATGGCGTGAGGGGAAATAGCTATCAACTATATCTGTAAAATTTTGTAGAACTAAAATATATTGCTACTTTTTCACCGTGTGTAGAATTCGAGTTTTATTTTTTATAATTGTGTATTAAATAATCCGCTACAACTTTCAAATAATTATCTCGATGCTTTAATATCTAATTTGGCCCAAGGGATTTATTTTATTCGTCTGTAGACCCCTCTACTTTATAGCCGATGATTCTAAGAAATGAGTACTAGAAGAAATGTTTTTTACGAATTATTTCTAAATATTCACATTTTTACAAAATCATTTTTTTTTATTTGAAACAAATAAAAAAAACTGTCAGAAATCACTTATAAATATCAGTGAAATTCATATCTAGAAAGAAAGAAATTGTATTAAGAATAAATAAAATCTGAGAACACCAATAGGTGACAAAATACGTATCCGATACGTATTTTGTCTCTAAGATTTCTAGCACTTGTTGTCTCAGTTATGACCATCTTGATATCCATAAGTATCTCTCGAAATTATTGGTTTCCATAAATCTTCGTGAAGACCATATATTCTCTATAAACCGGTTTTTAAGCTAAGAATATAAAGTTTTACTTTTATTATATTTCGATTTAAACAAACAAATAGAAGATGTTTATGGATAAAAATCGGTACATATTTTATTTTTGGCATTCAAAATATGGACACATAGTTTCGTTTGACGGATCATGATATTCAATATGGAGAAAATTGTATTCATTTTTTAAAACAAAACATTGAAATTAATTCTATTATTCGCTTTGGAATTGAGAAAAATGGGATCTTTTTCTTTTATTGAACGCGAGGACAGGTTAAAAACATAAAATCTTCAGTATTGTTTTATGAACCCAATAAAAATATTCGAAAGGTAATATATAAAAAAATAGACGTCAGTATTTCCTGTTTCTCACCTGTAGATAAAATCGCTGGTTGTAAATATAGGATCATAAATCACCAAAGCAGTGTATTAAATACAGATGCAGAAAAAGCCCAACGAAAAGAAATTTGCTCAGTTCGCATTGCATTTATTGTTGGTTTCGTTCTACGAATTGGTCATGGTATAATCTTACATACGATTTATTGGAAATATAAATCTTGTAAAGGAAGCAACTCACCCAACTGTAAGAAAAGATTTTAAATTTACTAGTATGTATTGCCATTCAATAAGTACGAATAAATTCCGCGCCAAAATATGGCTTCCACAACCAATATTCCGGTCAAATGGTAAATGCTTCAGTGATGGGATTTCTTAATTATAATCCTGGGATATCAAAATTTACTTCAAATGTAAAAAAACACATTTCAAATTAAATACTTCCTGATTATAGACAACTTCGGTAAGCTTATGCATCTACATATACACACATATATATATTAATAAAAACACATATTTAGTACTTTTTCACACACTATATTTTATGATCAGGGTCGGTATCGCTCATTAGTTGATAATGATCGCGATGAGTGAAACCGGTCTTTATGATAAAACATATTGCGGAAATAAGTAATAATAAAAAATGTGTAATATATTAATGTATAAATTAAAGCCACTCCACAATCGAATATATATGTATGTGGTAATATATTGTATTTTACTTAAGGGCTTGCAATCAATTTAAAATTGAAATTGCAACACTTCCGATATTTATTTAGATATATGTGTTTATAAAATATGTGCACATATTACGATTCCATTCATATGTAAGTGTTTTACCCATGTAAGTATATTTACGTGTGTACCTAGTACCATTGATATCGATAAAGCTTTCGTAGCAATAAAGTGTACTATTTTTTTTCTTTAAAAAATAAATAAATATAATTGGCAACACTAGTGATGGAGTGCTGTGTTAAGGCAATGCGAACCACGTCGTAAATTCGCAACGAAGCATTCGCCAGGTCGTTTGTTTAAAATTGGTTTCACTAACGAACTTATGTTTACGTGTTGATTAATTAGTTTTCAGGTGATAACCGCCCGCGATTTAAGCTTTTAGTTGCTATTTCGAGAGCGAGCTTTCATAAAACGTCGACTTGTCTGGTTTCGTTGGAGTTTGGT
Organism: Himalopsyche japonica; assembly: GCA_028555115.1. Lineage (NCBI taxonomy): Eukaryota > Metazoa > Arthropoda > Insecta > Trichoptera > Rhyacophilidae > Himalopsyche > Himalopsyche japonica. Next base: position 4,161,392 of record JAHFWJ010000015.1, read on the forward strand.
TGGTGTCCTTCACACTCACTTATGGATTGGCTTATTTCGTACCAGAACGTACACTCGACCATTTATTGGACTGAAACAAGTGTATATTTCATTCTTCATTCTAATCTTTACAAAAATAATTGTTTCATTGTAAACTAATCGGATACACATAAAACTGAGCTCTCGCTAAAGTTACAAAATTGTGAAATGATTTAATTTTATTAACTTATAGCATTCTTCAGCAGAGTCTTATTCCTAAGTTCAATGTACGTTTGTTATAATCAGAGTATTCTAGTATTATCTAATAAATTCACATCGGTTGAATGATTTTGCATGGTATACGACAATGACACATTTGAGTAATAAGTAAAATTAATATTTTATGTCCTATTTTTTTTTCGACGAACGTATAAATTGACTTAACTAATTTTTTAATATTATATTAACACTTAACGGTCCGAGGGCGCCAAATTGGCGTCATTTTTGAGAAAAACGCTACGATCCGGGAACGCACAATGTGGCGTGGCGTCTTCGGATACGTGGAGCTATACTACCAAAAATTAATATGAATTTTAATTCTTACTTTCAAAATTTATCGATAGATGGATGAAGAATATAAACGAGGTCTAAAATCCAAATAGGAAAAAAACTATTTCGGTGTAGTTATTTAGCGAAAATGTGCTAATATAAAATAATGTTAAAAGATCTGTAAAATCGTTTAGGATGTATTTATTTTAGAATATATGATTTTCAAAGAAACGAAGCACGTTTAGCCTTAATTCTTGTTAACATTTAAAAGTTAACAATAATTAAATATAGTTGCAATAAATTCTTCTAAATTAGTTCCTACTGCTTGGTCGATTAAACTGAGGAATTGATCTTGAAAATATAATCCACGTTTATAATTCTCAATGAATGATGAACATCGCAGTGGGTGTGGTGAGTGTGCACCACACCTTGTAGGGTTTCTGTTGAATTTTAACCCTGGAAATTTTGCGGTTTCACTTATTTATGAGCAGTGAGCGGCGTTGTGTGACGGCTTACAGCGTTGTCCGCGGATAAACACGTACTTAAAATAGAGTATGACACCGCAGCCATTTCGACGCCACTCTGCTTCATTATTGTGGTGACCGATGATTAGTTGCCTACCTCTGAGAGGGTTAAATAACAGCCTTTACTTTATACGGATTCGGATTATTTACATATTTCTAGACAACTTAAATGAGGATAATAAATAATCGTAAACAATATCTCCAAAGCAGCTTATTCCAGATAGTGAAGGGATAATATCCAAATAACATACTGTGGAGATAAAATCACTCTTGATAAATACAATACTAGTGGAAAATAATAATTGAATAGCTTACGCATTTAAAATAATACCAAAATCATCGCGGTTATATCCGTTTCTCGAAAATCTATTATTTTAAGAGAAGCTTGAACCTAGATAAGCGCATTGAGCAATAATTTATATCTTATCTAACAATGATTCTACAGAACACAGCGCTAAAGATCTCTCCCGGTTACCAATAGTATGGCAATATTCAACCAAACGAAACGTCTTGCTTGCGTTACGAATCTCCTTTGCAAATTTAAAAGGGGTTTTCAATTGTTTGGGTTTATTTTTTTACCTGTATAATATCTTCTTTTTTTAAGGGGTAAACTGTCACTTCTTGATGTAAAGGTTTTGTTCTTCGCGAGCATTATTAACTGATCAATTGCGAGCATTATTGACTGATCAATTGCGAGCATTATCAGTTGATAATACTTGCAACAAGCGAAGCCGGTCCTGATCACAAAATATGTTGTGGCAATAAGTACTACAATTTAGACTGAATAGATAATGGATATATACGCCGATAAAATCTCTGTGTGCGTAGAAAGGAACTCGGTATCGCAATTGTATTTCGGGTATTTTGCTGCCGGATATAAATATATATATATTGTATATAACATGAAGCACGCGAGAATTTTAAAACAATAATCACAAAAAAAAATCCATACGTAAAAAAGTGAAGTCATTAGTAAAAAAAAAAGAAACCTCGATTACGAATTAACAAATGCGCACATGCCAGAGGCACGAAGGGCATGTATATTATTCAGCATATTAAACAAAGTTGTATTCGGCTTGTACTATTTTGAGAACAGCATTTTGGGAGAGGAATAAATTTTCAATGCCAATAAAAAATCATATTGTGTTCCTCGTCAGTCTCGACACACAACAGTTTTAGTGCTTGAATAAAAAATAAGCCGTCCGTATAATAAACATCGGTAGAAGTTAAAATTTTAGTTTTTATCTAAACAAAACTCAAAATATATGTTTTTGGAAGTTTAATGGCGTGTCTTACTATAAATCCTATTCCAAGCCAGGCGAGCAATTACCGAAGATATTTTAAATAACCATTCGAAATGAAAGACAGGCAGAGAGCTGCATGAATAAAATAAATTGATGGCAGACTATTAACGTTCAGTATTAAAAGCAAACAAGCTAACTTCACTTCAGAAGCGCATCATATCGATCCTCGACAGAAGGAACGCATAAATTTAATATAAAATGTTCGGAGAAGAATTTTGATTCTTTTATCCGCTCAGTCTGACTTAAAAACTAAAAATAATCCAAATATCAAACAGTGCGTATTAGAGATAGAGAGAGACTTATACTTTATTTTTAGCCTTCCAGTTGTATTACAAATCTATTTCCATAAAAAAGTGTTTTGTATGAATGCTAATCTAAACACGAGTTTATCGACGATAGTACCTGCATACGTTGCAGGCTACTAATCTCTGTCAGCACAGTAGCCGAATATTAAATGTTGTTTGGAATTCGAGTTATTTAATTACCTTTGACAAGCAATTAGCCAATTACTAAACTCTTCCTAATTCGCATCTTATATTCTTACGCTCTACCATTTTTATGATTTAATAATAACGTGTTTTATAAACAACACATACTGTTGAAAAGCTACACTAAGAACCAAAACTCCCTTCACCGAGCAGCTAAACCCAAAGAAAAGTTAATTTGGTTTAGCTACATTCAACCACGAAAGAAAAAAACGAAACTTTTCTCAATACTTGAAAATAGTTTTGAGTTTATAATAGTATGAATTTAGCATAATATAATAATAAAATATGTATTAATTAAATAACTGTATTATTCGGTTTTTTTACGGCGTGTGCAATGTCTCTTCAGAATGGAGACGAAGCTTGTGGGATTGTACATAAAGCAATTTAAACGACTGAAAATAATACGACAACGACCATCAGAAAGAAAGTGCTTCGATGAATCTCATTTTATGGCACTTCTGAGGGAAACTGAAACGATTTCTATTCTAAAAATACTTAACTCACAGAAAGAAGCAAGCGTGCACACAAAACCTTACAAATTATTCGTATACGTTTACCCTGCCGTTGCATTATCTCAGAGACACCCTTCCCGCGCTACGTTCTAGATGTTCAAAGATAAAAGCTTAAAATGCATAATACGTAAAGACGTATAAATAAATATTCACGCGCGTTCAAGGAGTCAGCCTCTGTTTCTCGACTAAAGAAGTCTTTGTTCGTAGGCGTGCTAAATTTAATCAGAACATTTTTGCCAAGGAAAACTGGTAAGAAATGTACAAGACACAACGGTATCCTAATCGCGGAGGTGTGATTTGACTTCAGTTCATTTATCTGCAACAAGTATTTGTGCCCCTGTTCATTGTAAATGTCAGCTAAGCGATAAGACTACGACCTATATATTTAATGAAAAGTAACCCGAATAGAAACAGATTCAATTCAAATATTCAAAATTTTCTGGAGTATTATTTTTTATTATTATGTACAGGGAAACGTTTTGGCTTGACTCACCTCGATATCGTTTACTCTTGCATAAAATCGTTTCCCATGTTCAGTTAGTCGGATTTTTGTAAAATCTTTGATCTGATACTGAACCAAATAGAGGCTTTTCAATTTTGTTCGTACGTATAATTTGACAAATTTCATGTTTCATTAAAAAAGGGAAGCAAGGAAATTAAAAAATATTCCTGAAGTTATGAAAAAATCACAACGAAACATAGATGTTTGATTTGAAGAAAAAAAAATTAAATATGATACCAGATGGCCTATATTGACAGGATGAAGAAATAGCAATGTAATTTAGTTCTACAAAATTTATAAGATATATAGTTGATAGCTATTTCGGCTTACGCCCTCATCAGAACTATTGATTTTGCCATGGTATAAAAGTCATTATAATACGTATATGTTTTACCTATTTTGAGATATTGACTGATATCACTTAATGGAATTTCAATTTTAAATTTGAAAGATAAAAATTGTATGCGTTTCTATATGTAAGTCAGTACGAGTCTAACTTGGAATCTTGGAATCTCGCTTGGAATCTTGAAAGTCTTGACAAAACTTAAAGCCATCTACAGAATTTGAACGATTCAAATTTTCTTTTATTTAGTACATCAAGTTATTCACTTTATATAAAAAGTATTTAAATAGAGCATTAATCCCAAGACCAACGTTTCAATCCGGTCAAATAAATTAGCATAAATACCAGGAAAGTTTATTCTGTTAGAAGACTGACAACGGTTACTTTTAACAGCATTATTACAAAATATACTAACGTAGACATCATGAACCGTCACGTATAAATGAATGAAATGTCTGTTCAATGCAATGCATATCTCGCACCGGACGGAAATATTCCTCTTGAGAACACAATTTACACCTACGCGAATTATCATCGAGTGTTGTAAGCCATCGCATGTATGGACTAAGAATATTATATTTGGTAAACATACAGTATATAATGAATAGAATTCCTATTCGAAAGACATTGTATCTTGGAAATCATGTGGAAAAATGTGTTGATAAGCGGTAATTATTATATTTAAGCACATTCCTTGCTCGTTGGAAATAAACACGATACGATGCATAACGCTAGTCGCGGCTATTTATTTTGTTGGTTAATAATATAATAAATAAAATATATGTATTATTTACGTAATTTAGCTTCTGTGTATTGCATACGATAGCATATTTTTCTCTTAATCAAAGGTTTACTGTCGACAGCGAGATATTTTTTTTAGAACCAATAAAAGATCGTAAAGAATTCATCAGACGGCCCAGAGATTTTTAAGGGAAAAGATTCATGTTTTTTTTCTTCACGCACAACAAACAATAGTGTATATTGTCTCATAAAGAATATCTAAATCTTATAAAATTGAATTCCGGGAACAAAATAAAATGTGAATAATTAAAATATATAACGACAGTAAAACGATAAACAATTTCATTATTTTGCCAGAATTTAAGAATAAAATTTCCTGTCTCGTTATGCGACTTTAAGCCTAATTTTGTCTTTCGAAAATGAAAAAAATATTATATATTTTCCTCGTTTTGTTTACTTTAAAACTTAGTTTAAGTAAAACAGTAAATTCTGTAAAGTCAGCTACAAAGTCTCTAAGAAAATAATATAACATGCAAACAAGTTTAAACTACTTTCTGCGTGTCAAATTATCTTTATTTATATTAACATGATGTTTATAATATACAAAAATCTTATAATCATTCCACAATAAAAAGATATTTCGTATTATCTAAGATTGAGGAATTATAGTTCAGACCAAAGATTGTAAAATGCACAAGTAATTTAAAATTTTATAATTTGATATTGTAAAAGTAATGTAATGTATTTATTGTTTATTTTTCCTACAACACCAGATAGTTTGACGTGGGCGTAAACCGAAATAGCTATCAACCATACACCTTATAATTTTTGTGGAACTAAATTATGTTGCTATTTTTTCACCGTATTATAATGGACTTATATCAAGTAAATACCAATTCAATCATATTTGATGATTTTGTTGACATTAAATAAATTTTACTTTCATTATTTTCTGAATTTGATTGAATGAATGAGTTAGTTCTGCTAACTGACTTACATATTAAAAAAAAAAAAAACCATTTTTGTGTGTATTATGTAGTGAGGATATTGGATTAACTGATTAAAGTATTTATAACGCGTGTATTATGTAGTGTAAGATACGTTTTTTTTATAATCTTACATATCAATATAAGACTGTAAAAAGAGAAAGGAAGGTAATTATTGAGAAATATTACTTGTCTTGACAGTGTCAATAGTGAAGTTTTTATCGTTTCTTCGTGTATAAAACAGTAATCATTCGAAGTCATATATTTAATCAGATGCAATAAACAAAATCCATTTAATCCTGAACGCTATGACGTAAAAAATATTATAAACGTTTCTTAATTGCATTTCCAACTGGGATGAAAGTAGCGAGTATTTTAGATTCTGAGATAAGATTTCTTTTAACTTCAAGATAGCTTACTGTGCTAGGATTTAAGACATAACATTTTAATAAAAGAAAAATGAGTACCGGCAAGTCAGCCAGACACTTGTCCATTGAATTTGTCAGTTTACACAGGCAAGAGTACTTTTGCAGTCAATTCTACTAAAAAGTATTTAGGTCAAGTTTTAAAAAATTGTCACGAAAATAGTAATGATAAGTCATATTACATAAACTTTTCCGTAATGTTATCCCATTTCTTTCTCTTGAGATTACCTATTAGAAATTAAGTTTAACTTTGTTGATAAATGAAATATCGAGTCACTTATAAAAATTAACTGTTTATTCTTAATGGACAGATTAATTAAAAAAAAAAACGTATTATTTTAGTAAACATTCTACAATCAATTTTAAGTTTTAGTTAGCTTCTGATACGTACATCTCAAATTCTCAATACTCTCAAAATTTTACATAATATAGTATAATTTGGAATGGATACGATAACTGCATTGAAATAACATTGATCTTTTATTCTGTTGATGCAAAATATATTAATTTTCAGAGAAACCTTTTCAATCCTACATTTCTACATGCTACTAATTTAAAACGTTTACCTGTGTTCACTGCTGTCATATTATATAATATATGAAATGAAAACTGTAAAACAGATGATGGTGATTTATTATTTGAAAATTATTTATAAATCAAATTATGTATTCATAAATTTTTGTAAAACTTTTATATTTTAGATTCTATCAGTATTTTTTTACAATTGAAAATATACTGGGAGGTCTTAAAAATGAACCATCCATCAGTCGTTTGATTCATCGTTCAACATATATTATACAATAGATGAATGTTTGTGTCAAAAGACTTCATAATAATAATAAAATAATGTTTAATTAAAAAAAATTTGAACGAACGTTTTTACACTAGTGACTTTTTACAGTGCTTAAATAAATTTAAGCTTCGAAGATCAGATTTTCATTCACTATGTGATTATTCGTGATTCTGCGTATAAGTATATTGGTTATTGAAAAGTATTTAATAATAATTTACTAATAATTGAATTTCGATCGCGTATAGTCCACTGTGTTCGTTCAAAAAAAAAGCATTTACACCAACATTTAATTTAAATGAAACAGGTTTTATGCACATCAAATAATTTTTAGCTTTCACGTTTAACTCACATCAAAAATATAGTTTCGTAACGAAATGAACTGAAAGTGCATTCAATATTCGATAAAAAATTTAGTGCACCTAAAAGTGCTCTCGTGTATAGTCAAACAAAATATGCCTTCATTTGGTTATCTCTTCTTGAATAAAATTTTTATCCGAAAAATATTTACTTTGTAGAACTCCATTTAATACGTGGAAAAAGTAGCAGTATACTTTAGTTCTACAAAATTTAATTATAAAATTTTAAAGAACTAAGATACATTCCTATTTTTTCACCGCGATGGTTAATAATTATTAATAATTTTGGAGATTCAATAAAACAAATAATCAATTTTGAATTGTTGAAACGTTGCACGATTCTAAATGTTTAAACATCCTTGATAATTCAAATTTGGTCAACCTGATGAAACCTTCAGTCGATATCATTAATTATTCAGCAAATAATTGATATCAAAATAATCTTTTTTATATAATGTATAACAAATAAAAAAAAAATATAGTTTTCCAGTTGATATATTGATAGTTTACATAATAGCATGTTTTTTGAAATTTAATTGATGACGGCATCTTTTCAATTCACAGCCGCAAATTATGTTCTTTTAAATATGACATAAATTAAAGACCTTGTCAGAAACGGTAGAATTTGCTTTTTTAAACAAGTGATTATTCATGAGTATTCATAGTGATTTACCTTTATGAAACCAAACATAATTTGTTTTGAATTAAATTATTTATTAATTTAATGACGACTTTACTTAACTCGACAACAAAAAAAGAATAAAATTCCAAAACAACTTTAACTTATAATTAAAATTTTTGTTGTATTAAGGTCGCTGTTAATTCTTAATCTTCATTAGTAAGAGTTTATTTGAAAAATAATCTAACAAGAAACATAAAAAGAAAACCTTCAACCATTGGTAATTCATTTAATGGCCAGAATTTGTTTAATTGCGTGTGAGCACAAATAAATCAGCCACTTTTTGTAATGAACAGAATATTAACAGAAATCTTTTGAAACGCGTAAACCAATTTTTAATGCGTTTTCCTCCAATTAAAAAAGTAAAAAATTATCTCAATAATGATTTACGAGTATTAAAATGAGATATCGTTTTTACTTAAAGTATGTTCATCATTTATCGCTGATAATTTATTTCCTAACATTCTAGAAGAATTAGTTAGTTTTAAACACTGGGTACACAGGTAGAAAATTCAATAGTAAAATAAAATATAAAGTAAGATGTCTTCAAAAGTAATAATTTTTCAGAGTTTGCTAATAATTTTATTGAAAAAAGGCATATATTTAAATATAAAATACTTTATAAATACTGCAATTAACAGTAGCATCAAAATCGATAGCTAAATGTTCATAAAATCATTAACAGTTATTCATTAAGAAAAAACATTGTTAATAGATCATATAGCTTACCATCTCTAAGTATTTTTAATGTATATATAATTAATAGTGCTATTGTATGAATACAACTGATAACACAGATGTGCTATATTTTTTTTTTACTCACGCCCTTACCTACAACAAGTAAAAGGATAAAAGTTTCATCCCACTTTTAATTTTAAAGATAAGAATTACAATATATTGTGTTCGAAAAAATAAAAAAGGACGGAGTATTATTTAACTTGCCGGGAGAAATATTATTGTAATACGTAGACAAACGAAGTGGCCAGCAACATTTTACGGAAGTGCGTTACACGGCTAGAGTCTGTAATCTTCTGCACTATTCATTAGCTCTGTGTTATGAATAATTCAAGACATTTGGTTGATATAGACGAACGCGACGCAATATAATCTTCAAGTTAACAACGAAAAGATGAATGATATGTTATGTTATTGACCAAGTTCGCCGTTATATAGTTGGAAGATAAAAAAAAATGATTAGTATTTAATATTGTTTGATAAATCGATTTCTAATCTACAAGTACAGCGTTTATGTCAAATGACTTTCATTAGATGTGAGCAAGGTTTAGGTAAATATATATACATATTACATATATGTCAATGGGCTGAAGGATACTGACATTTGATGTTTCATGATGCCCACAATTCACACACGCAAAACGAACTTAATGGTTACTTGAATACCTTCGGACGTAAATGCTCATTAATCCTCTTAGAATTGCTTTAATTCAATATCGAAGATAATATGGAGAGTAATACTGCAGTAGATTAAAACATATCCAGAAGAAAAATTCCCTAAAATAAACTTAAACTGTAGATGAAAGTATTCGAAGGTAAGAGAAACAAATTTTAATACATTTGTACAAGAATATGTTTTTGTCAATATTTTCGGTTTTTAGCTTTTAAATCAAGGTTGTCTTAACAATAAGATGATGGTCGCTTTCATAACTACTTATCTGCATAATGCGTAACATTCCGCTCCAGATATTTGATATATAATCAAAAAAAACTGCATCTTCGTTGCTGAGAATTAATTATATTGCAACCAGTATCTCGTGCCCACTAAAGATATGTACATCTTTACTTAACAAGAATGGAAATAGCCGGGAATCGTTACTGCATGTAAGCTTTACTACTTGGTAGAGTTTACCAACCTGTATGAAAAGATATTGTTTAATACAATGTTAACGTATTCTTATATGATAAATAAGTACCGCAAGAATTACTACATTTATTCACTTTTGTGCAAATAACATTTGGTTTGCAATCAACATCGGTGTCATGATTTGGAAACATCGACAAATTATGTGCAATGATTTTTAATAAGTTAACTGTCAATTTACAGGGGAATTTCATTACATTAAAAAAAATACTATATTAACTTCATTGTAACGACCACTGATCGAGAACAATTGACAGCTTATTACTATAAAATAAAAGCTCACCTTTTTTACAATACAGTAAAAATTTCTGTGCGTTTTCTTTAATATATTTATATATTAAATAATAACACATTTTAGTACTTATTTCCACAATACAATTTATACAACATATTTGAGTTAAAGCTAGCGGATATACAAAACTATTAGTTCAAGAACTAAGAAACAATTTACAGGCAATCATACAATATTAATACAAATAATGTAAATCGGTTGAAAAATTAAATGTTCACAATCACTTATTGATAATTTTCATACAAAATTAAGGTAAATCAATAATCCGTTAAGAGCTTTGAACAATCATAACGAACTCATTTGGAAGTAAGGATTGGGAAAATTGTAATGAAGAAAATAACCCGCACTTAAATACTTAATGGAATATAATGAATATATATATATATATATTTATGACACGTTTATGACATTACGCAGCACAACGAAAGTAAGATATTCACCGCTACAATATTGTCAGATGCATCGTCTTTGTGCAAGTAACAATATTTGTTTCGGAAACTGGGTCGCCATATACACACCGAATTACCCTGCAAAATAATTACTTTTTGCTAGGCCTAAACGAATATGAATTTTTAATTCAGTTTAAATTGCACTTACTAACCTACCTGTACTGGAATGTGGAAGTGCTTTGACCATCAATAATAAATGATTGCATACTTCGCTTATGTTTGAGAAATCGTTATTCGCTGTATTGGATGAAATATTCGCTATTTGGACAGCGTGATAAAAACTTTTTTGCTGATAAAATTGTAAATGTTGCTACTCGACTTAATTATTTTTTGAATCCCAATTTAGCATTAAAAATGGCGCTTAAAAGTGGTGTTTCATATTTTGAATTATGAATCACGCGATAATTTTCAGAGGTAAATAAATCATTTTTGTGGACGATACCAAAATATGTTTCAGCCGATTTTTTTATTCGCCCATTGCATTGGTTATATAAATCAAATTTGCTTTAAAAAATACTTTTTCGGTATTAAATACGTGCGTGTATAATTTTCTTATTGTTTAGAGGGTTGAGGGCGTTCAATGAAGGAACAAAGATTTCAAAATGATATACTAAATATTGAAATACACGATATAAGTAATCTATTAGATTGAAAATAAGCAGTTTCTAAAAATGAGATGAAACTATTTTTGGAATCGATGAATGTGAAATTCGGTGAAACGGTGTTGCTGATTAGTGACTACCAAGTATTGTTCTTATTTCAAATAAGTGTGAAGTTTTCAATAAACGAGAATACCAAAAGGAATTGAATAATTTCACATATTTATTACTTTTTTGACAAATTATAGTGACCGATGACAAATTATTTCATATTATCTGATAATAATTATTGATATACCTCATTCTGAGACATAAGAATCATACGTAGACCAATCGCCATATTGTTTGGTCTGGTTGGAAAGTAAACATAAACTGACTAAGGCTAATTAAACGAAACGGTCTCAATGTTGCCAATATTCAAATAAACAACCAAAGTTAGCAAGTTTTACTTGCGCAGGTGGCTTGAAAGCGAGATGAAAATTGCCAACTATTATATCAGGGCATCCATACTGAACGTTACTGATTTTAATAAAAGGAAGTAAAGTAGAATCAGTTTATGCTATTTATCAAAACTTTTTTTTCTATTAAACTAGGCGTACTTTTAGACTTCGGCGTTAATTCAACTAATGAAGAATTCGAGGGAAATACTAAGCAATTACACAGTTTATCGTTTTACTCATTATTTATTCGAAAATATTTTTATTGATTTTTCTTGGGTTTTTGGTTTCCCACAAAAATTATTTAAAAATATTTACAGTATCGATTTGTACTCGATTGGTCGATCGAAAACTAAGCAAATACGGCTTTTAGTATCGTCTCGGAAGAGCACCTGTTTTTACGAATCTGGTAGTCGAGTGCAAAAATCCATTTGTATCAGCACATTTTGTTTTTTTCAAGCTTCTGGAAACGTTACTCGTTAAAAAAAACATATAATTTCAAAAAGCGCACGATACTGTCGCATTCCAAGTGAACCGTTTACAACGTTGCACTGAAAGCAATATAAGGAGAATCAAATTAAACAAATCACAATATTAAAAATAAAAATATAAGAAAGGGTACCTGAATAAACATATTTTTTTAGAAATGTTTTATTAAGCCCATATATTTACTATTTGCATGCTTGTATCAACAAATGTAAAATAATAAAACTATTTTTTTCATACAATACGATTTCTGTGATAATCCACCAACTGCCTTTATCTTTGCCTAATTTTAATATTTTTTTTCAATTTTCTATAGATGTCTTTCAAAAGTTTCGTAACTACAGATTAATTTCTTTAAATTCATATATGGTGTTTAAATAAATTACTATACGTCGTATGGAAATTGCTTACTACTAGCAGACAAAGTAACCATTTATACAGTATAATGTCACTTTTTGATGGAAGGCATGATATTTTCAATAAAAAAAACCATATATTTAATCAGGACTGGTTTCGCTTATAATGCTCGCGATGAGCGAGACCAGCCCTGATCGTAAATATATTGTGGAAATAGGACTAAGAAAACGCGTTTTTATTATTTAAAAAAGGCAAAGCAACGCCATATTTACCTGCCTGTCGATAATCTGTCACTTGAACCTGTCTGTGATCAAAATATTTTTTTTAGCATTTTTAAATATTTTTTATTGAGGATATTTTATATGACATAATAATCACGTACATCTGTTAGTTATATGTGGTTAAGCAAAAGTTTAACGAGCATTATTTTCGTCAATTCCCGCTTTCATTAAAATCAAGTTTCAGGCTGACAATCACAGACAACCTAGGTAGCTACATATCGTTTTTTAGAGGAAAACCATAAATAATTATTTTAACAAAATAAATGTATTCTAATGTTGTCATTATTTATATAAAGTATAGGAAATGTTTTCTGTTGGCAGGTGATGGTTAGTATTATATATAAATATATTTAACTTTCAAATTCACAAAAAAAAGCTAAGCCAGTTTATCGTATCAATCAAAATATGTCACTTTATAAAATGAAATATCAAAGGAAAACTTACAAAAATTCAATCGGACCTAAGGGACAAAATAATTTCAAAAGACTTCTATTCCGATAGGAGAAATTTAGGTGAGGTATTTAGGTTTACTTTAATATAGCTTTAGAATTATTATTATATATGAAAAGGTAAGGGAAAAATGTGGGGATGGTCCCTTCGCCCACCTATTTCCCTTTTAGTAGTATTTTTTTTTATCCTAGGTTTTATTATTGGGCGAAAAAATATCTTGAAAATTTTCTAAGATTCTTGGTAAAAATGGACATACTACATGCAAAAAAAATGACAGAGAGTGAGTGATAAATATGGATTTAAGAGATTGTGTTTATCATGGCAATTGGAGGATGATATCGAATCCTTCAGTTTCAACGATCTACCCAGAAGTATTAAATTTTGTGGAATAATTGTTACATAAGGTATTTCGATACTACAAAACAGTACATTGCTTTTGGTATCCAGTGTAACGATTCATGCAATCGATACGGAAAAAAAAGAATTCAAAAAGCTTCAGGAAGTGTAATCAGTATCGAGCAGAATATATTTTGAGCGAAATTTTCTATTGTTCAATTAAAAAAGTTAACGACTGATATTAGTCAAAAGAAGCAAATTATTAGCTTTCTACGTGATCTATATATGATCATAGTTTCTATCAAGAGATATGGCTAGAAATTTTCAGTTAATACGATCAAGTGAAACTGCTTCATTTTTGTTAAAATTAATACTGTAACCAAGTCTGGTATAACCGATTATCAGTGAAAATTAACCATTTTTGTCAAAAATTCATAAATGGGTTTAATATTTCATATTCTCCAAAATCACTCGAGCAGAGACTTTTCGTATTTACAAAAAAAATATATAACCATAAGTATTCACACGTAAAGAGTATATTCTTCTTATGATACAATATACATTATTTTACTGTGCGAAACAGTCGATATATAATAGTTTGGTAAGATTTCGATTTTGAGGTTTTAATTTTCTAAATGTAATCTGTAAATTTTAACCGATATATTTAAAGTGTGATTTCAAAGTCAGCCGTTATAAAGCTTACAAAGATATGGAACACGAATGGTAAATAAATTAACGACTAAATAATTAATATTGAAGAGAAAACGCTCATCTGCTATGCATTAAAAAATATTTTCCTTGTTTATAAAAAATGCTCAATTTCCCTCCGTTTATAATAAAGAATTTTTCTATGAACGGTTAATCCTTTGGTACAGGAAGTAACCAGAATTTATTTTCACTCTTTGGAAGGTATAGAATATATCTTTAGTTAAAACATAGATAAAAAAATTATTGTGCGACTAGCGCCCTTTGACTAACAGAAGGAAATAGAAATGACTGCATGATAAATATGTGTAACATGGATAAAGAATTTAGTTGAAAATGTAACAATGTAGTTTTAGTCGATGCACGAGACGTATTTTATTACAACCTTGTTTCATATTAACACGACATTCATTATAATTTCGATTATTTAGACTTCGGAATATCGCACTTTATCAAACGTGGTTTAAATGTGTACACGAATAAAGCACGGATGTTTTAGAAAGCCAAATGTTCAAATCGAAAACTGCAACAAATGGTGCATTGGCATAAATCTTTTTGTCAAAAAAATGTTTTTGTTCTCAGGTACAAAAACACGGAAAATAGCACAATTTTGTGTAGATAATGAATGTCGACTTTATTGTTAGATGTGTGACTAATGTCCTCCTAACTCGCCGCCGATGTCATAAATTTGATTAATTATAATCATAATGGTACATATGTGCTAAGTGAAAAGTTACAGGAGTGTTAAAAGGAATACAGAAAATAGTTGAATGCTGTATATTCATTCTGGCGGTAATCCCTTATTACCATTTGCATTGATATCACTAACAAATGGCATTTGGTTTTTCACTCCGACATTTTACAAACCAATGTTTCGAAACTTTCGCAAAAATTTATTTGTGGAAAAATCTGGTGTAAGTGGCACGTACTGTGGAGGGTTTGGGTTTACACGAGTGGAAAAGGAAAGATAGTTACGGAGGCTATTTACTATTTTTTGACAACTTGACCAGTGCATTTTGTCTGCTGTCGAATACTAGGGGTCTGAACTGAGGTCAGTTACTTTATTTTCCACTGAACACTACACTCAATAATAGAGTGGAAATTGTTGTTACCGCGTGAAAAAGCAGAATCTTCTACATTTATCGATAGTTCTACTATCTTATAGAATAGATTGTTCTCTGGTCAAGAAAAAAACAGATGCCACGTCTCTTTTATAGGAATTCTGATATTAAATGATGTATAATATTATAATTTTTGTAGAATAATAGAATGATTCCAAAATTATATAGCGATATCTTCTATCATTAGAATGCTTCTTAAATATAGGGGTTATTTATGGATATTGGGAACAAATAAAATGAGACATGGAAATGTAAATATTCAGAAGGCACATGGAAGTAAGATACATTTGTAATATTGTAATATCAACATGTTTCAGCTGAAATCTTGCGCCGTGCATACAATACAAATTATTAAAACTCCAATGAATACATTACAATTAAAACGATATTTCGTCAAAGAAAAGGGCTTTCAAAAATACACAACCTCTATCATTCATTTCGAAAACAAATATTTTAATAGTTTCAATTAATAATAATACGTAGTATAATCATGACGCTATCAGTTGCTGAAGTAGTATATTTTTTTTACCCTAAAAAGTTAATTTTTCAACTACAAATAAAAAATAAAGTATTTTTGAATCTATATCCGGTACCTTTATTCCGAGTTCAAGAGAATTTTTCCAGATAATTCAGAGCATTCGAGCTGCGAGTCAGCGGTATTTCCGTAAATTGCATTTGAATTATTGCAAGCAGTACCAACCTGAAAAAGAAAAAAGCAAGTTTAATTATTAGAATTTAATGCAATGAGTCAGCAAGTTGATTGCAAGAGTTGGAGAAAACAATAAATATATTGCAATGATGACTCATGGAAGATCGAATTATATAGGAAATGATGAATTGCATAGCATCGAGGACTAGTATGATTTAATACAAAGGAAAATTGTGGAACCGTAATATTTAATTTGAGACATTGATTTATTGCGTGCGTTTATTATATATCGCAACGCGAGTTTAAAGGTGCAAGGTTTCGGTTTCGAGATTTTATTGTGAAAAAACTCAAAAAATAATGAACTCATTGGAAACTCATTTTTATTAAAAAGACAGATAATTTGGTTTTACAATGAAAAGGTTTACACGCAATGTTAATTTTAAACAAAAGTATCTGCACAAATTTGGTTGGACAATATTAAGCAGGTTTTATCTATTCATTATGAAACTCGAGTAATATAATACAAATCTTAAGCTTACACTTTAACAAACTCTTTTTTTGATAAAGCGAAAAGAATCAGCTCTAATATCTCCAAACTG
Source organism: Himalopsyche japonica (assembly GCA_028555115.1). Lineage (NCBI taxonomy): Eukaryota > Metazoa > Arthropoda > Insecta > Trichoptera > Rhyacophilidae > Himalopsyche > Himalopsyche japonica. Next base: position 4,178,192 of record JAHFWJ010000015.1, read on the forward strand.
CAATAAGTTACTTGCAGATGCGTTGGTTTTACATTCACATTGCGATATTATAAATACAATTAAAAATGTTTGATGAACATAATATCAATTGATATTTCAGAGCCTTTCACCCAAAATAATTATAGATGTCTTCGAGTATTTCTTTCAACGGTTTGTCACGTATTTTAGCCCGTTCCTTTCGTTCATCCGTTAAATGTCGATTATCAACACACAGCAATCAATAGTCTCATAGTTAACGTTAACAGTCAGAAAGTTATATTATACCATATGAGAAATAATTCTCCACTCTTATATGCAATTTTAAAATAATATTATATACAATAGGTCCGGTACGAGGAAATTTAAATCAACTACATTGAAGTAATAGAATTTTAATTTTTGTCATCGGGGCAAAAAACAGGATTACTGAATATTATTTTAATTTATTTTATGCATACATCTTAAGACTGGTAATAGCATTGTTTTCGTAAATGTCAAAAAATACGTAAGCTAATTTAGTTACTTAACTTCAACATATTAAAAATGTTTTAGAAACAAACTTTTGAAAGAAAACATTACGTTAAAATTATCTGCCAAATAATGAATGATGTGTTTACATATCGTTTATTGAAATGCTTTTAAGCACAAAATTGTTGGAGTAATTTTAAGCAATATAGTGATAAACTTATAAGCTTACGGCATTTACATAATATAAGCACTTTTTAGAGACGTCTTATGACATTGAAAGTTTGGACGTTGAGGCCAGCGAAGAAATAGAAACGATATAAACAGTTATATCACCAAGCTATTAGTCTTATAAAAGTAAGCACATATATTATACCGACAATGTCGTATGAAAGGTGCTCTAAGTTAGACGTCTCTATTACGCCAAGTGAGTGCTCGTTTACGGAGTTGAGCGAAATATTCTCACGACTGTGTATAAAACGGAAAATTGTTTACAAAAACAGAGAAAACTGAAATCTTGCCGACCGGGCGCTATAAAAACGTCAAATTAAAACATGACAAAGTTAGGCGAGCGAAGTTGCGAGCAGGTCACGACTCACGACCATCGCTAACCACTCTTAAGATACTTCTCGGAAATGTTATTCTAATAAATTCAAATCACCGCTTATAAATAAGGACAACTCAGGTAAAGTCGCCAGAAAAAAATTTATATATAATCAACTATGTATGAGCACCGTTTTTTTTTTTGTTGTTGACCTTTCTTTGGCGAACTACTTCTCAGTCAAAAACATTAAATCAAAGTTGAATATCTTGCCCTTTTTTTAATCAAATAAAATGAGACAATTTTGCGTTCAAATCCATACAACTATTTCGCTGAACTTGCATATGAATCTGCTAGTTGAATTGATTTTTTTAAAGAAAATGTCTTACTTTATTACCACAATTAATCATATTTTGTTAACTACAACATACTCGCAATTTTCTGAGTACGCAATATTCGTACAGAAAGTGAATTCATTTTTTATTTTTATTGAGAATACGCGTCGACTTTGACGTCTGGAACAAACGGTGTGATGGATTTTGTCGGATATTTTCGGAGTTTGTCGGACGCACAAAACGTTTGGAAATGTTCTTTGTGATTGTATCATTCTATCATTCTGTTTTGTCCACCAAATTCCAAAAGTGGAAAAGAATTTATTGGATTGCGAAGCAATCGACGCAAATGATGCATCTGAAATATGCAGAATGATAGGAAATTTAAAATGCTTTAAAAATGTCGATCGGGTAAACACCGAAGAGTGATTCAAATGATCCGAAGTTTCTTGTGTATATACAGATATATTGTATATAGCGAGTGACAATAAGATACAAAGTGAAGAAAATACAGACATCAGATTGCGCTGACTTCTGTCGAAGCCCTATTCGACTTCGTCGGCCAAAGAGGATTTATATACAACTACAAAATACAACTGTAATCGGGTAATTGACGCCCATCTTCTCCAATATTAATTATACCAGATGATTAAGAATACTATGTATTTTCGATCCTTGGGTTAAACTTCTATGAGACGTAATAAATGAAAACAATGAGTGTAACTAAAGGGGGACCCAGTTTAGCATTAATATTACAAAATGCAACAAATTCAATTAAATGTTGTATTGTTAATAGATTCTGCGGTTCTGCGGATATGGAAGAAATTATCACAACATTCTTCATTTTATAAGATCAGAATTGGAATCATTGTTAACCTTAGTCATGAATAGCCGTACGTTACATTTAGTCTGAACATTCTTTTCAAAGAAGCGAAGCACGTGTTATATCTACAATAGTAACAAACCACGTGGAATAACAAAGTAATCAACTTTAAATTTAATAATAAAAGCATGTTTTAGGTATTGATCTCCACAATATTATCAGGACCGGTTTCGCTCATCGCGAGTATTATTAACCAATTCTTCATTTGATAATTAATGCTCGCGAAGAGCGAAACCGGTCTAGATCAAAAAATATACTGTGGAAATACGCACTAAAAATGTTTTTGTTTATTATTTAAAATATTAAAACCATTCAAGCAATTTTAGTTTATATTTAAAAAAATAAGTTCCGTAAGCTACGGCCAAAGTCATCGAGCATTTAGCAAAACCATGACAAGATAGCGGCTGTTTTACTTGAATAATGTTTAAAATACTGTCTCAAGATTGTAACAAACTTCAAGTCAGAAGAAAAAAATTGATGAGATCATAAATTTTTTGAGGTAGAACAATTAATTATCATTTAACACTACCGCAGAAGAAATGGCAATTTCCCATTAAACAAATTTCATCTCGTATTCCGTACATTCATGAGTTATGTATGAAAAGAATTTCAGTTAAAATGATTAAATGAATAAAACTGCCACTACCAATAAACGTCAGACAGTAAATCAAAATAGCTGTCATATAGCTCACGTTTATAATACGCAGAGTAAAAAATCTCATTTACATGAACGTGGGCGATTTATGTGGAGTCCTATTGCCCGAAACGAACTACACGTATCCACCAATCTATCAAATCAAGAATACAATTCTGATAAATTGTAACGGAGACTGGTGTGCAGCCATAAACTGTAGAGTTAAAATTATGAATGGTGAACGATCATCATAAGTCGAGCAATTTACATCTATGTTCTATAATAAATTTGATTTTTTTACGTAAAATACTACGTCAAATAAGATTCAATTCAATTGCTCAAATATACATATTTTGTAATAAAAGTTTTGTTTTTAACAATACGAGTTTCTTCTTTAGCATATCCGTGTATTCAAGCGCGCTGATGTGTTTCACACGATATAAATTTGATATTAAAATCGTACTGAATGCCTAAACGTCAACATGTTAAATTGCTAGTTATTGTAATAATCTGGACAATTCATTCACTTATTATGTTATAAGAAGATTTTATTTAGCATTTTTTAACCACGACATTTCCTAATACGAATCATGTGGCTTTTTTCAAAAAAAAATCTCCACAAATTTTTCATAAGAACACTGCTTGATCATTCTTCTTTTTTTTTGGAGAGACTTAAAGATGAGGTTAGGAAAAAACAAGTGTTTACTTAATTTTATTTGTTTCGTTAATTTTAAGATCAGGTGGGCGGAGTTATTTTTAGACTAAGTAAAAAAGTGTGTAAATAATTATTATTGACCTATGAATTAAATAATAATTATTAATCCAAGCTAACATAAATATTAAAACAGAAATAAATAATTGGGCGCGTTTCTCAGAGTAACCTCTAACAAGTAACAGGATTCTTACAACCGGCAAGATATAAATGGTTTAAACACCCATCTGTGAGCGACATTTGATTTAACTCATTATTTTAAAACAGTGTCAGCTCTTGCAGAAAAATAAACACAAAAAATACTCACCGTTTTTATACGATATATAGATTATTAAAACAGACAAAACATGAGCGAGTATGAGAAAAAAATCAAAAAAGATAAGTTGCATGCCAATTAAATTTGGACACTGTACTCAACAGGTGTATTCATTATATGGCATTATTTTCATCAATACTTTTCGATGAAATTGAAAATAAAACTGGCTATGACATTATATTACCAGAGAAGACTCAATTACAATCTGTTTTAATTTTTTCAACGAAATAAGATATTTTGAAACACGTGTAACATTTGGGGCTCATTATCTCTCTCAAATTGTCAGTATGTTTTTCTTTTACAGCAGCCTTGCGCGCAATTATAATTAGTGGAGAATGTTTCTGCAAAAATATTAAACAAACGTGGCAAATAAAAAAATCGAAAGCATGAGGTATCTCTTATCTTTTATTTGTTTGAACATCATAAACAGTAATTGAAAAATACACAATTTTATACACAAAATTAAAGGAACGATTGATGTAAATATAAAATAAATAATATACATAAGCAGTTTTATTTTGCTGTACATTTTTTTTATCATATTCAAGCGATTGTAATACCGGTATTTTCGAAAAATAACGTTCCTTCATAATTAAATCAAATCCCAAATGTTTTTGGAATTAATTATTGATTCAACACGAAATGTTAATTTGCGATTACAGTTTTATATTCATTCAACTTGTCACTTGGATTGCTTATATTTATATGATATACCGATACAAACATATGTATTCTTCCGGTAATGCAATCCCTACAACACCTCAATCTATGAATACTTATTTCACTTTTGTTTATTTTTAGAAGCAATTTAACAATGGAGGCATACATAATTCAGCTTTATTCACACAGATCGGCAATAAAATTCAGAAAACATCTTCCACTACGGGGAATAACCTCCCAAAAGACAGAACCAATATCTTTAAGTGCGCTTTAATCCATTCAAATAAATACTGGCTATTAGCGTCACTGGGCCCAGAAAAACTCCCGGTTCTGACGCAGGCACAGCGGATCGTATATTCCCGTGGCGGGAAATTTGTCTGCCGTAGTGAAATTGCTATTGGACAATTCGTCTCTAGAATATATCGGTCTCTAGGACATTTCACCTTTCAATTAATCAATACAATATACAGATGCGACAATCGGCGATAATTTGGGCAAAATACTCGAAACGTATACAAAGAATTACAATCTATTGTTGATTTTCCAATAAATTTATTGAATGAACGACGTGTTATCTCACCGCGTGTAGAGCAAAATGATAAGAGCATTATAAAACTGTAATTGACGATACATCTGTATATATTATTAATTAAAAATAATTTTTCATTCTAAATATACATTATTAAGATTGCGTGTAGTTTGATTGCACTACAACAGTTTTTAATTTTTTTTTCACAGAGTTTTTTTTTATGTAAATGATGTACAGCTTTTTATATTGTATTATGTTATAGAACTATGAATTCAAATATTTGTCCACAATTATGTGCCAACATTTTTCATTCATTTCTCATGTTATCAAAGTGCACCAAAGGTTTAATAACTGAGAAAACAATCAATAGACAATCACATAATATACGTCATTTTAAATTGAGTAAAATAGTTTACAAATAAAATATTAAGGTACTACTAATAATAAATTGGAATGAAATGATTGTTTTTTTTATCAAAATTACCTACAATATTTTACGGAACATAACATAATAGTAGTTAATAACTAACTATCTTCTTTACTAACTAAATTATTTGATAATTTATTGATTGAATTGGCATTCACTTGGTAGAACTCCATTAAAACACGGTGAAAAAATAGCAATGTATTTTAGTTCTACAAAATTCTGGATTGTGAATATCTCAATGAATATAAAATTAGTTCTGACGATGGCGCGAGCCGAAATAGCTATCAACTATATTTGTTAAAAATAATTTTGTAGAACTAAAATACATTGCTATTTTTTCACCGTGTTATTTGATAATGCTCGCGATTAGGTAAACCGATCCTGATCATAAAATATTTGTGGAAATAGTACTAAAAAAATTGGTTTATTATTTAAAGCTAGACAATAGTGTTGATTCACAATGTTACGTCAAAATAATCGTTGCGATACAATATCTATCTGACTGAGAATAATAAGGGACTCAAAGAACAACACATACAAATCACATTCAGTGAATCGAGTAGATAAGTCTACGATATTTTATGGGTGAACACTTGCAATACTCTGACCTTTGATAGATAAGCATACTTTACATTGGAACTCTTTATTAAAAGAAACACTCACTTTCATTATCAGTAGCTTCAACAGCTCAAAAATAATCGTTTTTTACGATTCCAAAATAATTTTGAACACAATGGTTATGGTAAGCGATAACTGATGCGTAAAGTTAACGCTAACGAGGGTGCAAGAATATCTTTGCCGATTTTTAATTGTAATTGAAGCACTTAAAATTGGTATCCTTCCAAAAGCATAATATTGGGGTCTAAAATCTAAAAATAATCCCCTGGATTATAAGAGGATTTAGATATATTCTGCATCCAGTAGATAAATAGGTTAATGTGCAAAATCCAGGGTTCGTGCACTAATTAGTACCCGGGGACGAATTATTCTGATATCAGAAAATACAGTCTGGCTCATGGAACTGCTGGTTTAGAGAACTGATGACAGTTGCGATCAAATGGCAAATAAATTTTAGTTTTCCAATTCATCGGTTTTTATGGATGACTTAAATAATTGCTGCATTGGTCTGTTCATTTTAGCCATGCGAATTTATTCATTTCTCAAGGATGTTTTAAATTAGATGGGAGCGGGTGAAATGATCTTATAAAAGTGTTAATAGTCATTTCTTTTTCGATTGTCACCTTATTTAGGTATTAGAAATTCTAAAAAAAACATTTGCATGCCCGAATTTCAAACTTTTAGTTACAATAATTGTGACTCTTTGAAGACACTGTATGCAGTAATACGTTTTAAATATACATCTATGTTCAATTTATAAAAGTCAAATAGAATCAACGTCATAAATCATGTCGAGATAAAAATTCTCGAGACAGTCATTTCAAACTTGTTACGAGATAAAAAATAATCTATTCGCTACGAACAATCGAAACTAATAATTATATGAAACGATTATAATGTCGTTTCGGTTTCCTCTAATTCAGTTCATAAATACTTACACTGCTTTTATTTACAGTTAGTCTTGCTTACTAAGTAAACGAAACAATTAACGGTCTAACCACCAACTAATTTAGTGCGTGAAAGTTGTACTAAGAACATATTTTGAAGATTGATTTGTAGATCATGTTAATAAATATAACTTATATTTAATCTCGTTGTTTGTGAACGTCACGCAATCTTCGGTGTTCATAAGTTTACTTTATTGAAATATTGTGAAATAAGAATCACTTGTGAAGTACAAGATTCCCGTTTAATATTTATATGTTTTAAAGAAATACAATAATATAAACGGTTATGATTGATAGGAACTTATTTGATGTACACCCAGTCCTTTTTTTACGCGATACATTGGTTCCAGAAAAAGGCGTGTAAAAAAAATCGAGTAAAAAAAGGATTTCACGCATTTGCATTATATTTATTTACACACCCTAAATTTAAATTTGCATTATATCCAATACACTTGTCAACATTTGGCAATTGTATGTGTATTTGAAAAAATGGAATGCTTTAAAAATCAAATTTTAAAAATACACATATTTTTTTTTTATAAAAATAATGAAACCTACATCGTATATAAATGTCTTTTTTACAACAAATTTGAGGGAAAAAATGGTAAATAACGAGTGAAGCGCGTAAAAAATGTAGCGCTGCCGTCCAAAAAAATCGCGTATAATCGAATTCGCGTAAAAAAAGGACTGGGTGTACTCAGTATCCCGTATATTATGAGAGCTTTTTTATGTCATCTAATATCACAGTAAATTCCATATTAAATTTAATTTTTAGGCCGAGATTCAAAAACTCTCGTAGACATAAAAAGTCTCGACTAATATGTACAAAACAACGCCTATGGGACGGGATAAAGTTTCGGGTCCGATGAGAATAAAATTTGAAATAAATTTTAATTCAAACTAGTTTAAAGTTGCAGACATATCCTTTAGTTGTGGATATTGTGTAACTTTCCTACCTGGACACCAGCGGCATCGTCTCTTGAGACAAAAATAAGATTTTTTTGTGTCTCTTACTATAAGTAGCACATAAACATGCATATATCATATATATGATAACATGCATTGGTAGAAGAGCGATGTTTTATTTTAAAATAAAGGTCACGCACTTTACGGCTGAGTAAAGTTAATCTACAAAAATTCTATTTTAATTAGTTTTTGGTTTCTTAATCAACTGGGGTACTTTTGTAGATTTCTATGCGATTTACCCGAAATATTGAACGCAGATAAATCTACGATCTAAAATTCACTATCGGTGTACGGAAATCAGTCAAGCCACTAATCAAAATGCAGCAAGGAAAACGAATGCCGTATCGTCGCTGAACAAGACGATGACCATTTATATGTACTATTTAGCATAGCGTAATAACGCAATATGCGGTAATACCATAAGATAATTCGAAGAGTATCAAACAAAAAAATCTTCAAACGGAATAATAAGATATTCTTTGTTAAAATATGACCAGTATATTTCTATGAAAATTCTAAAAGGATATGATTATCGCATTCAATTTTGAACTAATCATTTTTCATACTAGAGGGAAAAAATTGGAAAATCAGGACAAAAAAAAATGTTACTTGTCATGCATGGGTACATGTTTTTCTCTTAAAAAACTGATTAATTAATTGTCTTAACGGAATGCATTTACAGTATTAAGGTCAGTCTGTTTCAAAAATACCTAGATACAACTGGAATATATTCTCAGTTATTTTTTTATGTTATGTTCATTATTTAATGCCATTACTGAAATGTTTGAAACACGGGAAGAAAACGATCGTCAAACAACTATTCACAAAAGCTTTACAACCATATCTTAATATCGCTATCTGAAAGGGGGTTATCGATATATGAACTCAAATACAGATTACATTAATTTATGGACCCTTACAAGTCAAAAAACAAATATTTCATCCCAAAGCTTCGGCGATAACAGAGTAGTGTTTCAAACCGCAAAACTCTGGAATAAACATACCTATGCAACTGGTCAATTTGTCTATGCACGCCACGCCAGTGGTTAAATTGTGGAGGTGTTATGGATGTTGCATCCGGAGCGGTAAAGATAGCGTGGTACAAAACCGCGGGGAACTATCATCGCGCTGCGCTCTCAGTCCAGGTCCAAGCTTTTCAAGATGGAGTTTAACCGCGTTAGAGTACCACCCATAAGTTACGCCCGGACGAATTCCCCTCGCAACTATACGATCACGCCTCAGACGCCATTGGGACGCAATCGTATTTTTCGAACCTAAGCTCTAACTGCGACTGCCCCAGTTACATAAAAACAATTCGAGAATAAGAGTACGAAAACAATTTTCGGGAACTCAAAATGTGAAAAGCATTTTCTTCGCGGGAATTCAATGAAAAGAGAAGCTTCCAGTCTCCGGAGACTCGTCGGGTGCACGTTATTTTTTATTCCACGCTTTTATTCAGCCATTATATAAAAAGCTAGCGGCAGAACAATTCTTATAAAGTCTTCTCTAATTGTTTCTTCCCTTCATGCACTTTGAGCAAAGGGTTACTTATATAAAGCTCCGCTCATTTGTATTGATTAGCGGTATTTAAACCTTGTATAAAATAACAATAAAAGACACGAGAGCGGTGATTGTTCAACATCAATATGTAAACATTAGAAATTCAATCTTGAAAAAAAAAATTCAGAATTTCTCATTGCGATGAACACATTCTGAAGGAAACAAACTTTGTTTAGCTAGTGTTATATATTCAACAATAAATTAACATTACAAAAAAAAACTATAATATTTGGATAACATTAGATTATTTTAAAAATATAACCACTATCGGAAGACAGTCCTGAAGATTATATTTCATATTTATTTACTAACTTAGTTGAATGAAATTACTCTTTTTAACGATTCTATTAATATAATAAAATCATTAAACTAGATTCCCTATTACAGTAACATTTATTTGCCTAGTGCCATTCATTCCAGCATCCATTTGTGTCACTTAATAAATTAGATACAAATAAACAGTAACAGAATTCATAACCATCAAATGTTACCTGGTGCGTTACTAAAAAACAAAATTCCTCACTTGGTTAAAGCATCTTTCTTTCCTTGTTAGTTACGAGTATGTGTTATCAAACCACAAATATATAAGTTTTCTATAACATTATGAGATGTCACTATCCGCTAACGTTTGTTTACCTGAGACAGAAAAATCAAGCATGTAACAAATGGCATTTCGTTGTCGATAGTATAAATTGGCATGGATGAAATATAGCAAATAATAATCAGCATATTGGAAATATATAATATATATAAGCAAGGAAAAAATAACAGCTATCAATTAAAAGTATGTAAATATTTTATTCATTTAAAACCTTTATTCCATCAATTTCTAGTACTATTCATTAATGCGCAGCTGCAATTAATGAATTAAGAAATAACCATATTCACTAGTGACTCCGATCACTAAATCTTTATTTCAAAGTAGCATTCTCAAGTTGTTCAGTGTAAGCGTCTAATTCAGTGCGGCTATGAAATTGGACAAGAACAATAGATCACATCGGTCAATTATTCCATGACGCTTCGTCGGAATAGAGACTAAAATCTTTACGTCTCGGAACGGTGGCAGGCAAGCTACACCAGACCGCAAATGAGGCTAAATTGAAATCGTTTGCGCCACTTATTAAAACCCACGACCGAAACAAACTTTCGACTTCTTTACGAGACAGATAATTTTTATTATTACTGTGAACTGAAACGATCGTCATTTGCATACGGGAGTATTACGAAAATATTCCCACGTGTAGAATGATTTGAATGATGTACAATGAAATGACTGAATATATTAATAAGTTACAAATCACTCGCATTTAATGACAAACGTAATGTTTGCAGAGAAAAATTATTCATATATTTATAAAAATTGGTTAAACAATAACAATACATTTTGAAGTTTTTATGTGTTAACTGTCACTTCTTGGTGGAAAATCATATTTTAAATAATAAAAACACATTTTTAGTACTTATTTCCATGACATATTTTTTAATCAAGACCGGTTTCATTAATCACGAGCATTATCAACTAATATCAACTCATTAGTTGATAATACTTGTGATGAGCGAAACTAGTCCCGATCAAAAATGTACTATGGAAATAAATACTAAAAAATATTTTCATTATTAAAAACATTTTCAAGTACTATTCCACAATATATTTAATAATAACAATGGGTGTACGTATAAACATACACCCAATTCTTTTTTATGCGATACCAGAAAGTGGTGCGTATAAAAAAAACTAACTTTAGTATGATTTAATAGTTTGAAAATATCTTGTAAAAAAGTATCAAAAATATATGAAAAGATTTTTTTTTTGAATTCGCTTATTTTAAATAAAAAAAAATCTTTGTCGATTATAAAAATACAATGAGAAAAAATACTTGTGTATACATGCATAATTGTATTCACTTACAGGATTTATTCGCTGATGTCAGAGTAGGTTTAGAAATATAATATAATCAAACGTTCACGATTTTTTGAACGAACATATTGAATTTTGGTTGAATCAGAATTCTGCTCGGACTATTATTGATATGAGTCAATTGTTATTAACAAAAACCAATTGTTTTATTGAGCTGACGGTAAATTATTTATCTTTACAATAAATTCCGATATAATTTTTTGGTTTGTTTTTGACATTTCTTGTGGCTGTAAGTCCTTATTAAGTTACATGTTCCGTAACATGCATCTAAATTAATTTTTTAATTTTCTAGCACGCCTAGTATTAGGATTGTCTATCAAAAAAAAACCTTCTTGAATCGTTTCAGCTTTCAATGTTGGTTCCTCTGCCTCCGCGGTACTACTATTAGCAGATTCATTTCCATTGTTCTTATCGTTAAGCATTTGTAAAAAAAATCGCGTAACGAGTAAATCGCATAAAAAAGTAATGGTGCCGTCCAAAAAATCTCGTAAAATCGAAATTGCGCTAAAAGTAGCATAAAAAAGGCCTGGGCGACTTTCTGGGTATGAGTGTTGAGCTAAGTTTAAAGGTAGCACTACCTCTCGTGTATAATATAGCTGTTATAAAATTATTATCGGTAACTAAAAACTTTCAGTACGTTTCTTCAGCGGATTCTTTAAGTACTTTTGTGCTATCTCCCGCACTGAAAAAAATATATGTTATTCATTATTAAGACTAGTGTTCAGTCATATTATACAACAACATATAACAATAACATTTACTTTAAGCATCTCATAACTCACCCACATAAAAAAAACCTTTTTTTATATATCCGTGACGAAGCAATACGTGTGCTGTAATCTCCGTAGTATATTGAGGAAAGAGTAATAAACACAAACAAGAAACGTGGGGTCATAATATTGTTTTAACTAAACTAAACATTGAAGAAAAAAGATAACTTACACCGTAATGCAAAACTTTTTTGTAAGAATATATTCACAATCATGCGTTTTAATCGGGATCAGATTTCATATGTGGAATCGATAAACCGTGATAAGAGTTAAGTCTCAACCCCGATGGTCAGTTATCTTGATGGATACGTTATCAAATGGACTGGCTACTACCGCATGGAAGCATTGCGTTGCCCGAGGCCATGTTGATACATCTGTCAAGCCGTCGTCAGCCGCTGCGTAACCAGAGCGTAAACCTCTACAATCTGCGTAAAACGGCTGCCGAGGGTGGCACAATAGCCTTCACCGATATGGTACCCTTTTCCTAGAAACTTGGCTATTCACCCATCCGCCGTCCAAGGTTCGTCACCAGATGACGCCTAGAAATACACTCATCACACGGAACGGAATCATGTCATCTAATACTGAAACCAAAGCACGGTTCAATTATACTCTGTTGAATCTACAATTGATATACTCACGAAATGAGTGTTTTGAAAAACGTTAATAAAACGCTAATTTAACCTATCTTAAATCATTCAACAAAAGGGCACCTGCAGATAAGCTGACCTCTTAATATTAATGATAAACGTGTTAGTAATGACATAGAGAATGAATTTAATTATTTACAGCCAGGGAGAAAGAGTCATAAGGACTTGGTAAATTTGGAAACTGAAAAAGAAAGCGTTTTTTTTTTTGTATTATGCGATTAATTGTATTCCCTTTTCACTATTTTTTGTTGTTGTTTTGTAACAAAAAAATACCCATTTAACACATCCAATATGTTCTTTACTACAATGAAATTACTTATATAAAATTAAAAATGAGTTATTCTTTATAGCACAGTTGTTCCAAGAGAAATCAATTCAAATCAAAATTGATTCTTGAAGATCTGTCAGTTTATGATAGAAGAATATTTACTTTTTTACTTTGAATTATTTGAAAATGAAATTTTAATAATTATTATCTTAGGCCAAAAAATACTTTTCTCAAATAGTGAGTAAAATTTTGAGCAAAAAATTATTCAAATAAAAATAAAGAAATAAGGTTATTGTAACCTGTAATATACTTTAAATGAAAAACTTAAGAAGGAAGATAGAAAGCAATTTTGTGAAAAGTTTGTAATATCAGTTTTTCTTGCAAGTAAACGAAGCTAAAAATAAAAACAGAATGTTTATTTTATCAATTGGAAATTTTCGAATGCGCTCTGATTGGAAAACTTAATTTGAAAAGTTTCAGAAAGAAAAGGGTTTTACTTTTGCTTAATGAAGAAGAATATTTTGGTAAATATTTGATTTAAATAAGGAACGTTCAAAATTGAAAAGCGTATAAACACAACGAAAAATCGACAAATTATCACTGACCTTGCAAATTGGACGGCGAATTTAAATTTGGCGTAACACTTGTAAGTTATTTGACGTTGAATTAAAAATTTACCATTAAAATTCTAATGGAAAACCAATTAAATCGTCAAATTATAATACTATAATGAATATAGAGATTTTACGTAATTTTTATACTATTTTATAGCCAAGAAAAAAATTGTTCAAGGTGATATAAACGTATTTATCATGAAACAGCCCGAGCAGAAAAGAAAAAATATATTATTCGAAGAATGCGATGTCTGGAAAAAAATCCGTCTCAACTGAATTCTTTTACGTTGCTATATACAATAATTATATTCCCAATCAATACCTTATACAAACCAAAAATCGATTAATTTAGTTTAAATAATATATTAAACGATAAGGAAACCACCGTGTTATGATGATGAGGATAGAGCGATTTTTTCAGGATTGGTTCTGCAAAGAATGAAGGAATCACATTCAGCAATGCTTACTGGATACAAATTCTGAGATCAGACTACATACTTTAAGTTCAAAACTATATGTCGATCAAACCATAGTAAAAAGAAGATTTTTTTACTTCATTTAAGTCCTTCGTGTCTTAGCGAATCTTTACTAAATAAGACAGTGAGTAAAAATATATAAACTCTAGAATCTTTATCCGCCCTGGCAATAAATTTATGTATTATTACAGACCGCTTACCTAAATTTAGTTATATAAATTAAGAGACAAAAAAAAAACCTTAACATAATTTATTAGATACAAATGTAATAAATTCTATCGAAAAGACACGTTACTTTATACGAAATAAAACAAGATGTATTATATCCTCAATATGAATTTTTGTTTACATGAAAGAATTAATTCAATCGACTGGGAGTGTGTACCACGCAAGGCATGGCACGATCGTTCCTCGCCATGATGAAGTATGGCAGCATGTCTCTGAAAGCTGGCCTACGTGAAACGGATGATAAATATATACTTACACCTAAATCCATAAGAACGTGAGATGTATACACTGACACCAACAACTTCAAACATTTCATAACACTACGAAGCAGATGATGGATACTTCGATTAAGTCCTCATTGAAAGACTGAAGTTACCATCGTTTAATCAAAGGTAATATGATGTGTTCCTTTCCACTGCAGGTTTTCGCCATTTTTAATGTCAGATGTCAATTAATTATTCATATAAATGTGTTATATCTATTAAATATAACATCTTATGTGTTTTTTATAACACTCTGAGAATTTTATTTTTAAAAAAGTACAGAATGTTCGAACAATATGAATAAATCCGTAAATGTATAGTATTACTTTCGTGTATCGTGATAATTGTTCAACCAATAAAATGGACAAAAATATAACATTACAGAAAGATCAAGAAAGTCACAGCGAAATAAAAAAAAATATAGCTAAACCAAGCGTTTTTAAATGAGCGAAATCAAAATTTCATTTTCTTCCATATTATTGGGTGATTCCTTAATAATAGTACCCACAGCGAAGGTAACCTTTTTCTCAACTTTAACTTGTCATAAATATCGTAAAGAATATGGACTCTCATGAAATATCTCAAAAAGTGGTTTTGCGAGAACTGATTGTAATATATTTGCTCTACGTTTCAATGTCAAACAGAGTAAGGACAGGAGAATTGTTTTATAAAAGTAATACTTGACTAATTGTTATCACTTTTTAAAGATTGGCTAGATAAAATTTCTTACATTTTGATATCCTACGTCACGTTTTTTTGAGTCGCTACACCTTTTTAGAATTGCCATGTAACGTTTTTAACTTTATCCCACAGCTTGAAAACCGATGACTATTAATACATTGTTTCTTAAAAATAGCGCTATTGACAAGTCGGTAGTATGGTTTGGAAGATAAATTACCTCATAAATATTAACGAACCATCATTCATTAAAATCTTGTTTAATTTTTTATTTGTTGAAACGGCTATAGATCGTGATAGCGGGTACAGAGGTGTTGGGTGTGCATCGATAGGCGAGGTTATCTCTGTACAAACATTTCGCTTCCTTGGCTTTAATTAGGAGACGGCGTGGGTGTTCCGTCACATCAAGTGAAACTAAATATTTATAACATATTTTCTTTTCAATCTCTGCCCGAACAGTTTCATACACGTCAGGATTTACCTTGTCTAGAAACAGAAACTCCATATAGGCCGGAAATAGTACCGAAGTAAGATAGGTTTACGATAACTGAGCGATGATCTGATCAATTAAATATTCACGTATTTAGTTTGTTTCTATTGTATATAATATAAATTGCTTTACAATAATATTTTTAATCTGAAAAAAAAACATCTAGGCAAAAAGCAACGAGGAATGATCTATCTCCGTATAATCCTGTGTTTAGTTTTTTTCTAACACGAATATGTTTTATATATATATATATATATATGTGTGTGTGTGTGTGTGTATTTGCATCAGCCATATTGTTTTTATAATATACAATATACAGGATTTTTGACTATGTATAAAATTATTTTCCAAACAAATGTAGCGATACAATTTTTATTACACGTATTAAGAACTGCCAAAATTATTTTATTAATTATGTTCTCTAATCTCATAAATTACACTGTTCTAAAATATGAATAACAAATGTATTGGTATCGGTAGCACAAGTTCTGTAATCTAAAGCTTTGTACGATTTCACATGTTTTTTCACTAACTGATGTCAGTTCTGTTGCATCCGTGTGACAGAATACCTGAAAATGTCGAAAGACGAATCCCGGGTCGTTTTTGACAAAACATGTGGAATCATACAAATTTTTAATAGTAAAAATTTTATATTGAAATTCCATCAACAAGAACCTTCAGTCGATATCATGAGTTATGTAAGCAAATCTGTTGTGTAATTTGTTTTACAATCATACGCCAATCGTAGATCAGTTTACACGTAAAATGAAACTTCAATCAAGTCATCGACTATAATAATTCGATAGAAGAGAAAAATCTCTACTTATGTTAAAAACAATAAAATCTTCTTCCCTTTGTGCCATCTGCTATTGAAAGTTGGCGACCAACTTTTGGTTCGTAATTATTCTGATCCACTCTTATTAGATTGCCAATTCCATGACTATTAAGTCAGCTGCGTATGCTTCGTTAGCGAAGATAATCTTTTCAAACTAAGCTTTTGCTGCCCTCTATTCTTTTTTCGAACGAGTTAAAATCATTCGAAAAACACTCAAACAATTTAAATACGATAAAGACAGTACACCTCTCGTGGATCGTGCTGTGTTCCTATGTCTACATACGAAACAAAGTTTGTGTGTACGTTTTATTTACGTTTCATCGGATTCGAAATATTCGACACGCATGTAAAATGTGATCGCACTCTATCTAAAAGTAAATTATTTATGCATGGGTTTTATGGGATTCAGCCGTCGGCTTTGATTATGTAACAAAAGTATTGCGGTTAGAATACATAATTTGTATATAAAAGTATATATGTTATTACGTTTTTATTTATATCGTGTAATACAATAAATTATTGCGTGCAATAAATATTTCTTTTTCAGCTCAAAACTCAGGAACGGAAAGGACGAACCGAGCTTAAAATTGTCAGCCATTCGGATTTTTAAGTATTATAATACATTCTTTGGTAGTAACGGCCAAATGCAAATATAAATAAATACTGATTTTATAGGTCGATTTTATCGCTGCTTTTGCATAAATATTGACTTAACTCAAAATACATTATTAAATATAAGCTCGGGATTACATATAACAATACACTCAAACTCACCATATTTATCGAACTTAAAAACCTTAGATAAGTTTAATAGGATAATAGTTCATGTATCAAATTGGGTTTCACTGGGTAGAACTCCACTAAAAATAACAATTTTTTTTTTGGTAATTATTAATAATAAATTATAGAAAATAAAAGAATGGTTGTGATGTGTAATTTAAATATTAATATTAATAATTCGTTAAAATAAATGCATTTAAATTTATGGTTATGCATATTTAAATGAGTGCCTTGTTATGATTCACGTAGGAGTGACGAGTTAATGTTCGCATGATCATTAAAAAAAAAATATTACCTTTAACAACTGTGATAAACCACTTTTAAGGTGTTAACTGTCACTTCTTGATGGAAAGGCATTATATTTTAAATAATGAAAACACATTTTTTTAGTACTTATTTCCACAATATATTTTTTGATCAGGACCGGTTTCGCTCATCGCGAGCATTATCAACTGATAGAATACAATTTACAAACAAGTCTATTTATACAAAACAAAAAAAATAATTTGAGTTAATGGTAGCAGGTGTACAAAACCATGGGTACAAGAACTAGAAACGATTTACATAAAATCATACAATATTGATACAAATAAAGTAAATTAGTATAAAAATTAAATGTTCACAATCACTTATTAAGAATTAAAATGACAATTATGGTAAATCAATAATCCATTAGGAGCTCTAAACAATCAATAAGGAAGTAAAGAGTGGGAAATTTTTAATGACGAAAATAACCCACAATCACTACTTAATGGAACAAAAATAAATTAATACATGAGAAGTCGATTAAAGATGAATCGATGAGATGGGAAGATATGGTCAGTCAGGGGCGTTCCAATATTTTCTGTAAAAAATTAAGTAAAAGGAGGCAATATCATTTTCCAAAAAAAAAAAAATATATATTTATATGAAATATATATTTATTAATCTAATTTAATGAGCATAACAATGGTGACGACGCAAAAGTAGTTTGTTCATTTATAAGGTTAGAATTAGGCAAAAATTTATATCGATTAATTTCAAGGATTTCTTGTTTATCTAATTTCAGTGATTTGTTATTGAAATGCAGGATTTTGTAGTTTACAGTAAAATCACATGAATGTTTATTTTGAAACAAATGGTTTCCGAAAGTAGAAATCTCATCGCCTTTTTTGGCACAAGCTAAATGTTCCTTAAATCTAGTATGAAAGGATCTTCCTGTTTGACCAATATACCTAGCCTCACAGGAATCACATTTTAGAAGATAAATACCACTTTGGCTTAAAATATTAATTTTGTCTTTCGTGTTAACTAAAATTCGACTAAGATTATGATTTTTATAAAAAGTTACATTAAAAAGTTTTTTGTCTAACTTCTTGGATATGTTTTCAGAAACTCGGCCTTAAATAACCTTTTACCCAACGTTTTTCAACGGAGGTGGCATCAATCATCAAGCTCAGAGTTCACATTTAATAAGCTAATTTTTAGTTTTTTAAGACAAGTCGATCAATCAACTTTGCATCATATCCATTGTTAAGTACGATCTGTTTAATGGTGTTTATAAATTGAAATTTAATTCTGTCATAGGAATTGTCAACAAGCGATGAATAAAAGAATGAAAAGTTGACAACTTATGTGAAATGTGGTGTCTAGACGAGCTACTTATGATATTGTCACTAAAAGTCTCTTTTCTGTAAATACGGTAACACTACTGTTATCATGGATAGAGGTGTTTACGATGAAAAAATGGAGGATGTCTTGTCGGGTCCAGCGTTTATTCAATTAAAACGTGATCCAACTGCATCTAGTTCTGAATCCGTAAAAACAGTTATCGATGAAGCAAATACGTGTTTTCCTACAGAGCCTTTTAAAAAAAAGGCACAAACAAATGAACCCACAGTGCCCTAGACTGTATGGGTTACCAAAAATTCATAAACAAAGTATGCCCTTAAGGCCAGTAGTTTCCTTTAATGCTGCACCGTCGTATAAATTAGCAGGGATTGCTAATTCCTTGTTCAAACATAAGTTGGGATTCACCCCAAAATTCGGGATTAAAAACTCAATTCAATTAGTAGAAAAAATTAAAGATTTATCAGTACCTTTGAACGCGAAGCTAGTTTCATTTGATGTAGTGAGTCTATTTACTAGTGTGCCTATATCTGACCTAAAGTCAGCGATTGTTGATTTCATAGATATGAAAAATCTTAATCCCCGGTTGGCTACAGATGTAAAATCAATCATTAACTGTTGCATAGATCAAAATTATTTTAAATTTAAAGATAAATTTTATAAACAGTTGGATGGTTTGGCAATGGGTAGTCCATTGTCACCAATTTTAGCTGATTTTTTCATGAATTTGATTGAATCAAAAATTTCAAAATTAGATCTTTTTAAAAATATCATCTATTGGTATAGATATGTAGATGATATTTTAGTACTTTGGGGAGGTACCGAAAGGCAACTGCATACTTTCTTGAATAATATGAATAAGATTCATAGTTCAATTCAATTCACAATGGAATTGGGTATGCATAAAATAAACTTTTTAGATTTAACCGTTGAACTAATTAATAATCGTCATAGTTTCAGTATTTACAGAAAAGAGACTTTTAGTGACAATATCATAAGTAGCTCGTCTAGACACCACATTTCACATAAGTTGTCAACTTTTCATTCCTTTATTCATCGCTTGTTGACAATTCCTATGACAGAATCAAATTTCAATTTAGAATTAAACACCATTAAACAGATCGCACTTAACAATGGATACGATGCAAAGTTGATTGATCGACTTGTCTTTAAAAAAACTAAAAAATTAGCTTTATTAAATGTAACCTCGAGCTTGATGATTGATGTTCCCTCCGTTGAAAAACGTTGGGTAAAACTAAGTTATTTAGGCCGAGTTTCTGAAAACATATCCAAGAAGTTAGACAAAAAACTTTTTAATGTAACTTTTTATAACAATCATAATCTTAGTCGAATGTTAGTTAACACGAAAGACAAAATTAATATTTTAAGCCAAAGTGGTATTTATCTTCTAAAATGTGATTCCTGTGAGGCTAGGTATATTGGTCAAACAGGAAGATCCTTTCATACTAGATTTAAGGAACATTTAGCTTGTGCCAAAAAGGCGATGAGATTTCTACTTTTGGAAACCATTTGTTTCAAAATAAACATTCATGTGATTTTACTATAAACTACAAAATCCTGCATTTCAATAACAAATCACTGAAATTAGATAAACAAGAAATCCTTGAAATTAATCGATATAAATTTTTGCCTAATTCTAACCTTATAAATGAACAAACTACTTTTGCGTCGTCACCATTGTTATACTCATTAAATTAGAGTAATAAATATATATTTCAAATAAATATTTTTTTTTTTTTTTGAAAAATGATATTGCCTCCCTTTACTTAATTTTTTACAGAAAATATTGGAACGCCCCTGACTGACCATATCTTCCCATCTCATCGATTCATCTTTAATCGACTTCTCATGTATTAATTTATTTTGTTCCATTAAGTAGTGATTGTGGGTTATTTTCGTCATTAAAAATTTCCCACTCCTTACTTCCTTATTGATTGTTTAGAGCTCCTAATGGATTATTGATTTACCATAATTGTAATTGTAATTCTTAATAAGTGATTGTGAACATTTAATTTTATACTAATTTACTTTATTTGTATCAATATTGTATGATTTTATGTAAATCGTTTCCTAGTTCTTGTACCCATGGTTTTGTACACCTGCTACCATTAACTCAAATTATTTTTTTGTTTTGTATAAATAGACTTGTTTGTAAATTGTATTCTATCAGTTGATAATGCTCGCGATGAGCGAAACCGGTCCTGATCAAAAAATATATTGTGGAAATAAGTACTAAAAAATGTGTTTTTATTATTTAAAATATTGTAAACATTTAAAATACCATTAGGTAACAAATCAAATTTCTAATCGCATTTACCAATTATAAATTGCACCTATTATTATATAACCACCATCAATTTATTTCGTTTTAAATATAATGTATTTCATAAAACAAAAGACTGAGGCGAGGAAAATATGCAAGGTATTTCAACTGTATTCGAAGAATTTGTTTTGTTTTCGTAGAGGGCGTACTTTGCGAAATATGTTATTTATAGCGAAGCAATTTTTGAGAAGCTATACCGAATTAAGAACTTCTATAATTAAATTCTGAGTGCACGTGACCTATTCATGTTTTAATAATTAGCTTTTTCTTTAGCAAAAAAATATTTTATGTGGCGCAACTTTTTTGATTTATTATATTTACAATGTTACATAAAAATAATTAATAAACAAAAATTATATATATTACTTTAATATTTTAAGCCACGTTAATCCATGATACAACTCACCTGGATTTCAGCTCAAATTTTAAGGTCATTTTCAGTAGTCATGCTCATAACCAAAATAAACAGTTCCGAATTACT
This sequence comes from Himalopsyche japonica, assembly GCA_028555115.1. Classification (NCBI taxonomy): domain Eukaryota; kingdom Metazoa; phylum Arthropoda; class Insecta; order Trichoptera; family Rhyacophilidae; genus Himalopsyche; species Himalopsyche japonica. The sequence goes on from JAHFWJ010000015.1 coordinate 4,200,164, forward strand.
TATCTGCGTATTTTAAACACGTCATCATCTAAAATTCTTTAATAAAAAAATAGGCTTTTTAGTTGTCTCTTTAATTTTACCAAAACTTTAATAAAACAAATAAAAAAAACTTCCGATTTTCCTCAAAATATAAGAAGTTCACTAGGAAAATTGTTTGATACATTTTTGCTTAGATTTTCCTTAAAATAAGCTATTCATTTGAACTATAATTGACTGTATGAAATAATTTTTTAAAAAGCATGCAGAAACAACATAATTTTTATCTACTGCTGATGTATTGCTTTTGCTATTGATGGATTTGCTAGCTTTGCTTTTAAACGGAACATAAAAATACTTGTATGCGTATTAGGTGTCTAAAAGCTAAAATCGATATATCCAATTTGTAGTGAGTGAAGTGAATGTCGTTGAAGTTTTTTAAACTTACATAATATGTTTTTGTTCAGTAGTGTAAGTATAAGTAACCAATCAATCATTATTGACTATAAATACAAAGGATTGACAAACTGATATTTTGACAATTCTTTTATCAGTCTCTGCTGATTTTAGACATATGTAAAAGAGGTTAAACATTTGCACTCGCATATTTCTGTCGAGTTTACAAGATATATGTATGTGCTTACGACTATTTTGTGAAATGACCCACTGTGGACTTTAATTTTATTAATCCCATGCGAATAAAAAACTTCAGCCGTGACTTTATGACTCTATATTGTCATACTAAAATGGTGAAGTTATATTAAAAAAGTTTTACATAGCAACTATAAATATATTCATCATTTTAACTGAAATACTTCTTAGCTGTTGAATGAGTAACATTAAAATGGTTTTATGTAATACATTATAGTATTAAAAATTGTAGGTAATAAAATCCAGAGTGCATTATAATATTCCAAAGCTGTGCCGTTACAATGCACGATAAATTATGTTTAACTGTCGCAAATAACTTCTTGTACGACAGTTTTAAGCTGTTAGGAAAAAGCCTATTAGTATGCAGCTCCCAGTATGTCGTCGTTCTGCCATGAAAGCTTTGGACCAATATACAATTTAACTAAAACTGATATAATACTTGAATATTGCAACAAAAGACATAAATTTAAACAATTTATAAAGAACATTTACAATAAGTAATTATTAGCAGTATGTAATTGAAATGAATTTACATCCATAGATAGATAATACAGGTTTTAGTCGACACAATCTGTTTCTCACATCACTCACATTTTGTTAGGGTGGCATAAGTGTTGCTTTATTCACAACAAATTATAGCCTTAACATACAGTACAGGGAAAAATGTTTTCAGTTATTTTTTTTAAATTTTTTAAAATACGTGATATCAAAAAGTCGTAAAAGAATTCATTCTTAATTGACACTGGCTGTTTATAGAAAACTCTCAAATTTGTATTTGTTTTACTTATTAATTTCTCATTACCGCCTTCTAGTAACAAAATCATTTTTGGACAGAATACTCTTTGAAAAATAATATTTAGGCGTAATTTGTATCTATACTCACTTAATAATATATATTAATTTATAAAGCTGTATCGCAAACCTTAAATGGTTTTAGTATGTAAATAATAATACCGAATAAATACTAAAAATTTATGCATTTACAAGTATAAATACCAATATTATTTCTTTTTCCAGCTGAAGTGTTGTTTTTAATAAACAAAATGCTTCAAACCTTTTCTGCAGTTATCTTGCAACAGCTTCAGGCTGCACATTTGACCGCCCCTATCGAGTTTCTTGGCTTATTTCTGTGCAAGAAAACTCTCTCGACAATTCCCGTAAATCTTTTGGTTCTTATTTTGAGAATATCTGTTTTTGAGAGTACATGCTTTGCATTGTAACGTATTAAAGGGAGCCATTTTATTTATGTTATCAATTTAATATATTTTCTCAAATATCACCGGAATAATATCATCCTAGATACCCCCTTAACGAATATTATGTATATATTAGATTATAAAAATAACTAAAAAGCAGGATTAAATAAATTCGTCTTTTTTTCCTAAATTTACATTTTGTGTATTTATCTTCATCTGGTTAATAATGAAAATTTCAGCGGTTAAAAACTTTCGATTTCTTTAGAATTTTTTTCCCACTTCTAAATCTGTTATCTAAAAAAACATAATTGAGCCATTTTAACTACTTAATTATGTTTTTACGTAAATTTAGTATCGAAAAATATCTTGATTAACATAAAACCCTCACCATTATTTTCAAATTCTTTTATACCAAAAAATTTTATCAGGAATTTTTGCCTAAATTTAGTTGTTCATTTTGAATGCTTTCTTTAATCCTTTCCTAATACTTGGCGAATTGTATCTAAATTTATGTATAATTTAAAGAAACTAGAGTACCAATATGTAAAAAAAAGTAATATAATTTCTATTACATTTTAGAGTTTTTTTTTCCGACTGAACCTCTTCGCTTTATAATGGTTAGTCATCGTATTAAATAAACAAATTAAATACACATTTGACAGGCATTCCTAGTGAAACAACATTTTTTCAGTAAAAACTATTCCTACATATCCTAAGATGACAACACGGTTTTCTTAGAGTTATTTCCCTTACAAAGGGAGCGAGAGTAGGTATGCATCAGGTCCCCTCCTTGAACAGAAAAAGGTTGGTATTGTTTCGTAAGAAGTGAGGAGAAGAGAGGGAAAAACAAATAATCGGTGAAGAACGCAATTTCATTCGACATCGCTCGTGGACGTCCCAAAACAGGATATTGTTTTTGTGTGAATCGAATCGAGTTTTGTGGGTAAAAGAATTATTATTATTTTGTTTGATGTGAGTTCTTTGACCGCAACCCGGCAATACAATCTCAAATTATCCATAGAAATATTATGTTAAATACTGGAAATCATTTCTTATAACATTTTTTGTATACATTAAAATATTTGTTCCGTTGCACGTAACTTATATTTAATCCAACACGAGTTTTGGCTTGTGTGTCTGCAAAATAGTAAGGAATGAACGCTTGTTGCCAAAACTTGCAATAACTATACTAAAACTTCTTAAATTGAAAAAGTCTTTAAAGGGCGAACACATTAACATATATTATACTGCAAGAATTATTCAAAATATTTTTTTAATAACAGCGATGACCAAACTAGTTATACAATATATTTTTATATTGCGTACGATATTAGCTCTCCTGGTCTTGTTACATTTTTAAATTTTATCCAGAAAATCTGAATTCATTGGGTGGTAAAGCATTTCATTATATTATAATAACAAACAAAAAACGTCTAAAATGTATTACTAATCTATCGAATATTAAGAGAAGAATAAATTCACACACTTAAAAAGGAAACAATAATTAGAAAATTTATAACTTGAATTTTTTCATCAGAAATTTTGTATAATTTAAAAAATGGAAAGAATTTTAATAAATTTCAATTTTTTAATGTAGAGACGGCAGATTAAATATGTCTTAACAAGTAATTTATCACTTATTTGCTTAGATGACAAGTTAATAGTATAATTTTATTATTATTTTTATTAATAACACAAATAATAGGCAGTTGGATAAAAAAATAAAGAAACATTCATATTTAATCAATTTTTAAGGTAGTCACCGAAAAAATATGTTACTTGGTAATGAAATAACTTTTGCATGTTTCAGATAGCAAAGGGTATATTAACTAACATCAATAAAAATAATCTTACAAAGTGTTATATTAACGATATAATTTCAACTGGATTTATTGAACATTTTTTTAATTTCTTTTTGTTAGCGCGCAAATAATTTTCTCTCAAATATTTTGCGTTTGAATCAAACATGCTTTAGTTCGATGAATTTTCATCACAATATATACGGCATCTATCGACAAATCGTAGCATTTGTCTTTTCTATTGTGTAAAAAATCCGCCGAACAGACAAATCATTTATTTGAAACTCTCTAAAAAGAGTCTCAAAAAATATAACTGAAATGTTAATATTTCTGTACATGCTTGACGTTTAAGACTTCTATATATAAAGATTTCTATTCGCCATGACACTTTTTTAAAGAAAAAGAAACTTTCTTTTAATTAACCGTTGACATTTGAAATAAAAGATCCAAGCGCTTGTCGAGTTTTTGTGAATTCTAGAATGCCTTCCAGGCTTTATCAATCTGTAACATTTAAAAAAAGTCAAAACCTTCAAAAATAACTATTTACCAAGTAATTTGTACGATTGCGAAACATCTTAAATTGTCTTTTATTAAGCACATAGTCTTTATGACAAGTACATCTTAATCTTTCATTTTCGATATTTATATAAATTTATTTTAATTAAAGAATAAAAGATTACAATTTGCGATCATTCATTTTTTTAATTGCGTGGTCCAGAGTTTTAATCGCAGCATTTATTCAAGCATCTTTGATGGAAAAACATTTATTTGTGCGAAAAAATCTATGATATTTACTTACAGCAATGGAAAAGCTTTAAAGTTTAGAACAGGGGTCTTCAAAAATTTTAACCCAAGAGCCACACAGTCTCTTTCAGTAAGTATCAAGGGCGGAAACTTAACCAGCTCATCGTACCAACGTAGAATAGTTTTGAATTACGTGAAAAAATTAAGCTGTAGCAAGTCGGTATTGACCTGCATTCCGTAGTTTGGAAACCCCAGGATTAGATAAAAGAGGTGAAATTCCTTTCATTATCGCATCCTTTGTTCATAAACTCTTCTGAATATACGAATGCATCGATTAAATTATCAAATATTAATGTTCAAATCAAACATAAGCACTCTATAAATTATACAACATTTAAGTAGTGGAAATAACCAAACGTAGCGACACGCGCTGCACTTTAAAAGTGAACATCAAATAAAATATAAAAAATCTATTAAATAATTTTTTATTTTTCAGACGAAAATATCGATAACTACCGATAAATTTTCCGATGAGAATATTTCACGACGTACTTAGATAGCCACTTCTTAGGTTACACACTATTATATTTATTTTTTAGCAGTATTGTACACCATATAAAACTGAATGCTTATATTTTGTGAACTGGTAGACTTGGTACTTCGCTAAACAATATCAAAGAGAATGCTTCTTAATATTTATTGCTTTCGTCATATGTTACGGGATAAGCTCACTAAAACAGGTGTGATTCCGTAGTGAGTACGGTGGCTACCCACAACTCTGTGTACCCTTGAGATTAAAGTGCGCCATACCTAATGCAATAACAAGTGATTTTATTATGTTTCCTATTGTCAAGTCCAGCACAATATTAGTTTAAAAAAACATACTTTTACCTTGTAACAACACTGTAGCATGAAACAGCGCAAATATTTGTGTTTGCACTGAATTCAATCGTCTATTTTAATGTTTTGATATCTTGCGACCATTCCGGGACAAAAAACAAGCCACCTCAAAATATTAAAGATAATATCACGAAATGAATATTATACGTTTATGAAATGAATTTAATTGGGAGCAATCTTTCATCATTATTTTGGATTTTTTGAGAGATGGTGGAATATGTTTCAATACCATGTATTCCGTGTCGTATTTCTAGAATATTAGAATGATTGTCAGTTAACCAAACTTTTATAAATGTTCTCATTAAACACAAGTTAGTTACATCTGGCCAGTTTGACCTCACTGGATTTTAAAAGCTTGTTACTTTGCCGGGTTAATTAGTGGAATTTTAATTAGTGAAAGCTTTGTATTACTTACCTGTGACAAATAATTTCAAACGATCTCAAAGAGACATCGGTACTCTTTTTGACCATAAAATGTTTATAAAAACATCAAAGTTTTAAGTAATTATTTGTAAGAGTTTAATTACCTTTAAATTCATTATTTTTTAATCGTTAAGTTCATAAATGTTGGTCAAAGTATATACAACTATTTCAAAATCGTAAATAATCAAAAAAATCTGAAATCTACTTTTGTTTAAAATACATATATATATACAAACAAAATACATGAATAACTTCTACCATTCAATTTAAACGTAATCTATATTTTTTAACTTTTTGTATTTAATTTGATAAGTTTAGTTAGTAAGCAATTATTTACACTTCAATACTTGAAACTTGCATTTTAAATTGGCACTATTTATCTCTAAATAAAAAATGCAGTACATGTTTTATATCCGCCAGTCTTTCTGTAGACTAAAAAAAGCTCTTAATCTTTAAATTAAAGCCCCTAGAAATGCTTCGCGGTACTTATTAAGAATAAGTTTTGATAATAATAACATATTTGTGGAAAGATTATCTCAATGTGATTTTATTGAAATGGGGTGGCAAATATTTTTTTAAGCTTACCATTTGAAAATACTGACTATCCTAGTTTGATTTTTATTTAAATTGTTAGAAAGTTATTTATTATGTAATCATAGTGTTTTTTTTTAAATATTTTATGACAAATCAATAAGCTTTTGTGGCTATACGATTAAAAAAAATGACATATTATATTATATTTTCATCTACTAAGATTTTACTAAATAGTGTCCAATAGCGATGAATACAATAAAAAGATTTTTTCCATAGTAACAAAGCGACGTAAATCCAGTTTGAAAACTGGAACAAAAACACTTCTTACACCCGCTCGAAGAAAATTCGATGCGAGTTTTTGAGAGGAAAACTCTTGGCTTTTGTATTGAAAGGGAGAAAGAGCTTTACGTAATTCCAGAGAACCCACTCACTATTCAAACTTTTCTCTATCCATAAGATATGAGCTATTAAAACGGTGACAGCATTAGCGACGGACTGAAGCTTCTCTTCTTGAAATCGTGTTTCCTTTTCACGATAATATTTTATTTCCAACTAAAAACAGTTGACCGAGCAAAATGTAATGATAAGAATTGGAAAATATTCTTAAAAGTGTAATTTGATTTCAAGAAAACTTCATTCTATTTTAAATTCATAAGCATATTTGACGATTTTAGTTTTACCTGATATGGTTTTAACATCGTCGTCGTATTATTACGATTTATTTAATTTAATTATCCAATGCGTCATTTATCTATAAAAACCGCATCTTTTTTCGCATGACCGTTATAAATTACTTGTAGCTCGTGTGTCAGAAGAGGGTTAGTGTGACATATATTGACAAAAAAATAGCTAGTGCTGTTTTTAGAGAAAATTTTAATAACAAAATAAAATTATAATAAAGTTGTAATAAATGCATTTACCAATCAATTAGATAGGCGGTATGTTGGCAAAATTGATGCATCTCTTATATGAACGCCTTCAAAGAAGAATTCATTAATCGATTCATATATATAATATATTAGCATAAAAATGACCATTCTGCAACTCAATTCCCAAATGATTGCGATTCCACGTAAGACTAAAGATCTGAAGCACAAATGGACACTGAAATAAAAAGTATTTTAATTAGAATTTCTTATATAATATAGCTAATTATAATTTTGACAATTTATCAACTTATTGTCAAAGGGATCATGACGTTGCTTTAAATTTTATATACCACTACTACCCGCCTTTACATTGAAAAATAATTTACAGCTATAAACATATAACAGCTGAAACCAACAAGAGCTTAGATTTTCCCATATTCACATAAAACATATTACAAAGTATCGTAAAGTCATAAATACATCAAGTTTTATACGTTCAACTGTAATACGTGTACATAACTACGTGAGCGAACACGTTTTTTATTACTAAATCCGTTGTTGTAACGTTTCTTTTATTTTATCTTTGTATTTGTGAGAAAATCCACCGCGAACAGGATTTGGATGATTCAAAAAATCACGTCAGAAAATAAAATACCCTAAAATTTCTTCTACAGTTGCATATTCGATGTGCAGTGACGTGAAATATATTTTATAAACTCTATGATATTAGCATTTTATTATTCTTAATATACAAAAATCATAACAAGTATTTTTAGGATTACATTTGATTTATTTTATCATGACTATCTATTTTTAGTTTTCTCAATGAAGCTAACTTCTTTGCGTATGGTTAAAAACTTCAATAAGAGAACACGAACATTTTTGTGACAGCGGTTCATAGTAATTTAGGACAATTATGTTCGAAAAAGAATGCTATAAAATATTCAATTGAAATAAAGTAAGAGGTATATTTGACGTTGTATTTCTTTGAATACAATTTGCTTTGATATGAAGTTATTGGTTAAAAATTACTCTTAAACAATTGTATCTCATTAAAGTAACATTAAAGTGTTTGATTAACCTTACACACCGTTTTTCATTTTCAACAAAATATGGATCCTCGTCATCATTCAGTTACGAAAATGATAGTTCATTGTTTAGTTATGATAAGTAAAAAAAAGAAGGCACGTATGTAGATACAACTTCAAAAACGAATAAAATTTGTTTTAGAACTTCTTTTTTCACTAATATAAACTAATGGTCAATCCTCATGCAATTCTCATTAGCTAGATTTTTTTTTACTTTTACGGGACAAAGTTTTTTGTGTATCAAGTCAAGACATACCAATTTATAGAGGTTACTTCATCATAGTCGAGATCAAAACATTTCGATTTTATATTTCGTGTATGATTGGATTATAGTTTTTTTATCATAGTATTTCAAATTCATTGAAGAATATTAAATGGTATTGCTTTGGATGTCGAAATAGTCCGCTTAAACGAGATAAGTTCATACAGTTCCCTTATTGAATTATTAGTTGGTGGATTTTTCTGGTTGACTTCTTTGATGATTCGTTTTTTTGACATTTTTACTCTGAAAAAGCAACAATTTTAAATTGTCTTAATGTTAACATTCACCAACTTTTATGTCGTATTTCTTGAAGTTGAAAATATATGCACGGCATCTATGCAATGATTTAACGATTCGAGATAAGAAATAATCAATCATTCCGATGCTATATATTTTCTTTGATTTTTTGTATTTTATTTTTTCATTTATAAATGTGAGGATTTTGGCGAGCTTTACATTATTGTTCATATTTTTTTATATACGTGCAAACTATTCATTAATATATTTTTATCAAAAACACATTCGAAAAAAAAACGAAAAATACTGTAGCGCTGCTGACCAACGCCCATTTTCCATCGCGACAACACCGACGCCAATTCTTGTTCAGCTTGCAAATGACAACTCTTGTATTAAACTTACAAAGGTGTCGAAGGTGTAATCCCATTGAAAATATCTAGCATTTTTTCTATCTAAAGAGTATATATATATATGTATTATTATATTTTCCAAAAACTATAAACATTATTTTACTTTGATCTAGTTCTTATATCTCTATAGGAAAGTGACTTAAAAATATTATCATTAAAAGCAAGTGTTCTATTTTCCAATTTTAAGATGTTTCTATCAAAATTTTAAGCTTCTCAGATGTTTTCCTATCTGAAACAATATTGCCAATTTTATTTTGATCGGGTTGATACTTTGAAGATTTCAAAATTAAATTGAAAATTGTTCTCATTATAAAAAATACAATTATTGGTAATAACGAGTGACTCTTAGGTTTGATAATATTTAAGATTATATCCCTAAATATATCTTTTACCATTCTGGTTTATTTATATTACAAATTTAAGGTCCAAAAATTTCAACGTACTGTGCGAGGTAGTCTTGACACACTGCTTATTACCAATTGGTATTATTCTCGATTTACTTTTAAAAACGACAATCATTTAATATAATCAAAAATTTAAGGGCTTTATTTTTGAATAAAGTGTTCAGCTTAGAATATGTATGGATTTTTCGCTCAATTTATTGCTGCTTTTATCAAATTTAAAACACTTTTTATTATTATTAGTATGAGAAGTCAAAAGCATTTTCGTATTGCTCATTACGAATGATGGCTTTTACAACCAATATAAAAGCTTCATTTTTATATATGTAATATAAGTATATTATATTTATAAAAAAAAAAAATACTTGAACAAAACGACAAAAGCTTCAATTGACTGAGTTTGCATTTACTTTGTAGAACTTCATTATTACACAATTTCCTCATCAGAACTATGAAAAGTCGAAAAAGCTTTCAACTATAGAGCTATTAATTTTTGTACAACTAAAATATTTTGCTATTCTTTCACCGTGTCAAAAGCTTTAACATTATGACTCAACTGCTATCTAAGAATTTGTTCAATAAATATATCTTTTTTAAGTACAGTATATAGAAATAGTACAGATTGTGATATATTTATATAAATGTGTATATATTATAATTACACTCAAATATTGAGTCCGTTATGAAAGTAAATGATACTAAATACAATTTACTATCAAGTTTACCTTGTACATTAATTATTGAATATTTTCATGGTAAATTATTACTTTTCAGAAGTTATCTATTCAAAGAATCAAAAGAAGAACGCTAGATAGACTATATTTAAAATATTTCTCTACGTGGTATTGAAAATAATTTCATCGTTTAGCTTATCTTCATACTTGTATAAAGAGGTGAATTACAAGGAAAATTATTCTTAGAAATAAAAGCATACATTATGTACATATATAAAATATTTAAAACTACCTTTGAACGCAGTGCCGCTGCTTCGCGAAGTTAGAAGTACATATACCGATATTTTATATTTTTGGGGTATTTTTCAATAAACTGCTTCGAAATGACGTTACATTACGTAGGAACCCGAAGCCTTTGTGCCGGCTATAACCCTCGGGGGGGCGCTAAATTATTTATCTGCCTACCCCTCCGACAAAAGAAAATTCCCAAGGAGGCTGACACCCCACAGGCATATCGCTTATTGTAACCGACGCACGTTATTTTGGGGTTGAACGAAATGTTACCTACTACCGAACTACGATGAAAGAAAAATGACCAAGTCGTTACATTTTATAATTGAAAAAGGGTGAGATAAATAGACTTATGCACCTGGTAGGCGTTGTGCACCTCGCTTAAGATATCTCTTCTCAAATAATACTTAAGTAATTCTCTCAAAAATATTCCATGTCTCAATCAAATTCATACTACTATTTGATCATAGACAAGTGACTATTCTTAAATAAAACAATAATGCTTCATTTTCTTACTTAACTTCTGATGAACGTCTAAAATATAATATATTGTCTGTAAGAATTATTGTTTGTAAATACTTTCATTGAATCTAGAGTATTAAATTGTTTATTTAGTTCATTTTTTACTCAATATTTATACATAATTACTGTCTAGTAAAGACAGTAATTTATGTCTACGTGATTTTTTGAAAGAAATCACATATTGCGAATAAATATTTCATGGATTTTAATTCACTCATATTTCGGAGAATTTATTTATGTTCTATCTTACATGTTGCTAACCTTCAACGCTATTTACCTTTTGTAATAATTTTGCCTCAAGATATTCTGGGAAAGAAATTATTGATTTTATCCAATAAATTGTTTGAGGGCTTATAATGTGACCCGTATGTTTCCTATTTTTTCTTGCTTCTGAACATCTTCGATAACATAGCTAAGTATATATTTTTCTAATATTATCTCTGAATTCAAATGAAAAAAATTATAGCAGCTTGTATATAAAGTTACGATGTAGGATTCCATTTTTTTTTCAAATCATACGAAATAAATTTTATGACAAGTTTAATGTTTCTTGACAACGATCCGTGAGTAAAACATATCACAAACACCATGTCTAAGACCTCAAGCTTTTTCATAATCCATCAGATAAAAGGTAAAGCCCTTTCCACTAGACTACACATACGAGCTGTACATACAATTTATTGAGATAAAATTTGACGAATAGAAGATTTACAATTTGAATTCGTTTTTAATTCTTCTAAGCCTTTAAATGAAGCAATTTCTAAAAATAAATATGAAGATATCTTATTTTTTGTAAAAAAAACTTAAAACGTTTCTGTGAAATTGGTAATCAGTGCAAAAAAGCGACCCGAAAAATCTTAAATATAAAACTTAAAAAAATTCCTTTTATGAGAGGAAAAAAGTTTTTCCCTCGTTCTGACGTAATTATCAAATCTGAGAAGTGTTCTAATTTTTTCATTTAGAAGCGCCCAAGCAAGTGTACTGTCAATTTGGATACAAAAAAGAAAATAAAACGTAACCTTAGCTTCGCCTTGAAATGGGGAAATATATTTTAAGAATAAATATCATTAATAATGAAAATAATATTTTTGGCTATTATATTTCATTTACTACAAGACGAAAGCTTTAATTGATTGAATTGACATTTACTTGGTAGAACTCCATTTTAACACAGTGAAAAAATGGCAATTTATTTTAGTTCTACAAAAATTATAATGTATATAGTAATGGATTGAAACAATCAGAAAACAGACACTGACACTCTTAATAAATACATAAATATAAATCTATCACCTCTTCTCAGACTATTATATTATGGAAGGTACTACTCAACTAATGTCAACTAAGTACAATACTTATTCACTATTTATGTTTATTCCCACGCAATCAAAAAAACCCAGATTACCTTCGAAAAGTACAAAAATGAATTTTCTATAATATAGATTAAATATAAAAACAAAGGTGTTAGAACAGAAGAGAAGACCTATTGAATACATATTCTACACCGATATATATATTGTAGATAAGTAAATGTACGTTTAAATATAGTTCTGATGTAAACCGTCAATCTAATCTATCAAACATAATATTTTATATACCTTATAAATTTTGTAAAACTAAAATACATTCCTTTTTTATCACCGTGTAAATGAAAATAGCATTAAGGAAATATGTCAGATTAGTAAGGGTGATTTGTCAAATATATGTTTCGTGGACCTAAAACTCTTTAGCGTTTATTTACATACATTAAAGTTCACTTCAAATGTAAACAAAAATTAGAAATATAAATATAATATATGCCTATTTTTACGATTTACTTCTTCTTAGCGGTTTTCTTGTAATTTTTAAATTAAATTTTTAAATTTCACTCTTCACCTTGTCGCATTCATATAATATGATGACAATTTACTTCAATCAATTTAATTTCAAATTCATGATATACCAAATGAGAGTTATAAAATTTCGTTACTCTCCCAGCTGTCAATTAAATAAATGTCTCAGCCACCTTTTATAGGCAGCAATTGCATTCTTCTTCAGAATATTTCTCTCCGTGCATAATCGACTTTAACTTCGCATTTCTACCCTATTAGAGAAACTAATTAGATTTTTTTCAGCGTCTTTAACCGCTAAAACCATTTTCACGCTTCACTTCCCTCTGCAATTTCTACATGGAATTAAACTGCCTCTACCCCTCGTTTAAATGGAAAAATATTTTACTCCTTCCTGATCAAATATTTTATATTTAGACTGACAAATATTCCATGCAAAAAATTTCAATAATTCTCACTGTTCCTTGTCAGTAAGTAAAAATGTATTCAATTCAACACATAAATGCTAACCACCGCGGATCACGTCAAATATAATGTATAAAAATCTATACAATATTTATTTGTTCCTTTTTAGGCCATGATATTTGTATTTAATTAATATGAATTTAATTTTAATTTATTTTAATTCAAAAGACATGTAAGAACGACATATATATTTACTGCAATCTTTTTTAATAAAAGATCATACTATTGTATTTATATGATAAACTTATAATATTATATATGATCGATAAATTAATATATACATAAAAACTTAAAATTTTCATCGTAAGGTGATCATTTTATTTAGTCAGCATTCTCGGAAAATATTTTCGTTTTTAGACATATTTCATTGATCTTTTGATTACAACTGTATAAACCTTATACCAGAAATTATGTCCTCACGAAATATTTTTGATACGCGTAGGTGATAATAAATTCTTTGAATTACTTACATCAAATAATATTTTGCTTTAATGTATTTGAATCTTTATTGTAGAGAGAACGTTTTATATAAAACCTGGAAAAAATATTAATATAATATTATGGTGAACACCAATGTTGTCTTGAAATTTGATCAGATACACATTACGTCTTTTTGACATAGCAACGTAAGTATAAAAAATTAGTAATGATTATTTTTAATTTTCCGGTACCTGTTGAATGGCTCGTCTTATTTGTTAGTTTGAATATTATTATTGGCAGTTTAAAAATTGAATATTTAACGGATTTCTGAATGCGCGCTCAAATGTTTAGATGTTTACGCTTCTTCTCGACTATCTGAAAAAAGCGAAAGGCAACGAGAACGATATGTTAGTTATTTGTCTCATATTTCGCTCCATACCGAAGAAGAGAAATTCAACAGCTAAATATTATATAAACCAGTATTCGTAAAAGAAACAATATCTGTTAATATAGTCGTACATATTGTATTTAACCACGTATGTTCTCTATAAATCAAATAGGATAGAAAAAAATGTTAAATTATTCAGTTATTAAAATTACTATTATAAATATAAATTGCTTCGTTAACTCGAAAGTTTATGAATTTAACATAACGCTTTTTCAAATTAACGGCCTCAATTAAATTTATACTTAATCAAAGTTTATTAAAAAACTTAATTTAGACCGTAATGTTACTAAAACCACTACTGAATTTTATAAGTTTTGATGTGTGGTTTACGGCACCGTAACTTGTAAACTCGCTTTATCTAAAATTTGAACCAATTTATCTTAATACTTGGTCACATGATTTATAAATGTACACCGCGTATCAGTTTAACTAACGTTAGTTAACCTCAAATGTAAAGAAAGGTATTCTGGCAATGATTGAACCGAACCGCGATGTATTTAAAGATCCCCTTTTTAATTAGCGAGAACAGGAGTAAATGGGAAAATCTTCCCCTCGCCCGTATTACTTTCTGTAATTTCATTGAAGCTATCTATAGTGTTGCCAGTAGAAACGAAGAAAGTATTATCTGGATGTAGGTGAGGTAGTGTCACCGGAACAAAATTTAATTTGTTCGAGACCACGAGACCGACAAAATTGGTTATTGTCATCTTCCATTATATCGTGATTATTTTTTTCCGTGTGAAAGTTATTCTATATTTATTTTAAACTAGTATTTAATTGAATCTACATCTTTATTTATAAATAAAAGCATTTTTTTAACCAACTCAGTTCTAATTGTAATATTTCCAGATTTTTAATGACAGATTTAAATTTTTATTACACGAGTATTGCCAATTGATTACTTGATAATGCTTACGATCAGCAATTTTTAATACAATGTTTGGAGCACAAGTATAATTGCCTAGATATATAATTATCCTCTATTAAGCATTTTACTATAATATCAAATGAAGTAAAACTACGCAAAATGCTTTTTGTACGCTACCGGACTTATAAACAATCGTTATAAGATACATTTCCTACTTAAATATTCAATCTTAATAAAACATTTTAGCATTTTTTTAAACTATGACTATTTGTTAGTAGTCGACAAAGTGTAGAAGAATAACGGCGTCACATAAGTGATAATTTGTTATCCATACTTCATTTTCAGAATTAGCGGCCGTGCCTTTCAATACAAATTCATAAAAAAGTTGATATATTATAATGTGAATTATGTTATTACAGAATAATCAATTTCAAAGAAATATTGAGTTAATATACCGAAAATAACCTATCAAAAATATGGTATTGAAAATCTCGTCTTTTAGTTAAAAAATTCAAAGATAATGATGAACATAAAAACATTTATGTCTCAATTAGAACACAATAAAAATATAGTTTTGAACCATTAATTCAAAAATGGAACTATTTTTATCCATGCTCGTAGTTGGTAGTTTCCCGCGTGTACTGTAAATCATTTTTCTAATAAAGCTCATCGATCAATGTTGGTTCTTTGTCACAGTATGTATTTTATATTGAAAAGATCCGTCATAATGATGCCATAGTAGGAGCTCGGCGACAAGCGAGTCAATTTCACAGTTAATAAACTCGGAAACTTACACGCTGGACAGCCTTGTTTTGTTTCCGAATCCCACAGTGGCTTATACTAGATTTTTCAATACGTAGACTTCAAAGTACAAATATGAGTAGAATATGAACAAAAAGAAACATTTTTTATGAAACAGACTTTATTTTATAACAAAAAACGATGATGGATTTCATTAGAAGTGTAAGAGTTGGTCTCATTTGTCTGTTGATGAGAACTATGTGATAAATTCAATATAACATATATTTTTTTATTTGAATTTTGTAGATAAACACATATAAACTGGTGATTACTTTTCTCCTTGAGTGATTTTGATTAGTATGTAATTAAAATATTTTTTATAATAGCAACACCTGTGACCAATTAATCATATAATAACTTTTTTTATTCAATGATCATTACAATTTTCATTCCCGATTTTTGTTTATAAACACAATGGAACCCTGCTGTATTGTTGCTCCATTGATCGTCTTTTGTTATGTTAAGTATTTTCTAGTGTCTCAATAAAAAACCAATAAAAAAATGCTAAGTAGTCCCAAATTAATGGTATACTTTATCTCTATCGTCTTCCCTAATTTATCAGGTAGGTTAAGTATTATGGTACCGTTACTAGTATTTGTCTGACTAGTTGCTTTTATTGAACATTTTTCATCCCTTCCAGTAAATCTTATGACTGTATTAAGCTACCACTGATACTTCAAATTATTTTTATCTCAATCTATGTATTGTTGTCCCGCGGCTAAACGTCTGCAATCCTAGTAAACCACTAACGTAAAAGGGGCTTATATTGTTACTCTACAAACGTCGTCTTATTTTGTACAAAGCATTTAAAAAAGTTTTTAATATTCTCACCAGAGGACTCAGTGCTGATTTTGCCTCGCACTTTCCATCGTTTATAAAGAGAAAAAATAGAAAAATACTTCGAAATTTAAATAACTTAGAATCGAGATCCGAATGAAAATACTTCTGATAAAAATAGTGTAAACTCGCGTTCATTTAAAAGCTTCTACAAGCGTTCAAGCTCGACGGTTGAAGCGAAAAAAATGCAATGATTAACGATATAAAATCTATATATTTTGTAGCGAAACCCCTTTTCCGACTTGTAGTACGGATAAGGCAAATTAAGTTCTAAGCACCAGGCGCAGAGCAAATATTAGACCTTCCACACAAATAAATAATACATTCGAAACGCTTTAAACCCTTTACTCTTTACGTTCCCCTGATCTCAATACTAATTTCAAATACCTACGAAGTTTGAGAACGTAGACCTTTTTGATTAAGCTCGTTGTTTTGTTTAAATTAAGCAGGTATTCGATCTATAGGGCAAACAAAATAGAATCGTAGAACAAGTTTACGATTACAACAAAGCACTGAATTCCAGTCGATGTTTTTAAAATTTAATGGATTTATGCAACGTGCGCTGTTAGTTTTAGATCGTACTGTTAGCATTTGAAAATTTCTTCAGGTATTCTTTTAATTCAATGAGATTTATTAGCTACAATGACTATTACAATATATTAAAAAAAAATAAAGGGTCCATAAAATATACCTTTTATATCAACGTATTATTTATATTCTCTAGATGCTGTTGTCTGGTGAAACCATAATGAAATATAGACTTTAGTTTACGATTAGTGTCTTTAATAGAAGAATAGATGTTTTTATCGAAGGTTTTCAGCATGTGTTTCTGCATCATTTCTTATTAGAAAATGAGGTTTTTTGGGCCATAAGCAAAGCCAACTGCGTTAAACACTTGGCCACGGGTCCTTCCATAAAAATCTTGAAGTTTATAAATTCTAAAAAATAACGAGTGATTAGAAATAAAAAACTTCATGAAATTTTTAATGTTTTTAAAGTGTCATAGTAACGATTCATATTTTCTTTGCTTTCAGGTGAATGCGGCTCGACTGGATGTTCTGGGGGGTGTCTTCATGGCGGCCGCTGCTTGAAAAAGTGTCTCTGCCCTTTAGGATATGCGGGTGACTTTTGCGAAACCCTATTGGACTTACAGGTAAAACCTTATTACCAGAACATGTTTACAATTTTAGTATTCCAAGAAGTATAATATAAAAAAGAATTCATGCGGTATTATAAAATTATGGTGAGAAGATATCTTCAAATGATTAGATTGATAATAATTTTCAGATCAATCAGATAAGATTATAATGATAAAATTGTTTCACTAATACAATTTTAATATATTGATTGAATTGGCATTCACTTGGTAGAACTCCATTATAACACGGTGAAAAAATAGCAATGTATTTTAGTTCTACAAAATTATTTTTAACAAATATAGTTGATAGCTATTTCGGCTCACGCCATTGTCAGAACTATGAATATGGCGTGAGCCAAGATAGCTATCAACTATATTTGTTAAAAATAATTTTGTAGAACTAAAATACATTGCTATTTTTTCACCGTGTTACAATTTTAATAATTTTTGTCTTTTTTCCTCTATACTTGAGAAATTCCGATGTTAAAGCTGATAAACTCTATCGGCATACTGGCATAGTTTATGTAGGTTATTGAAACAAATAAATAAGTGCGAGACAAAATATGTCAAAACCTATGTTTGAAAGATATCAAATTCATCGGTAAAATTAATCGAGATGATAATTGCATTATTAGACTGCCTCAGAATAAATGCCAAACAAGAAAGGTATAATAGTTTACTGCCGTTCGTCCACATACAGAACTAATAGGTTGCGCTTGTTGGATCTCAATCATAGTCAACTCAAATGTATCGATAAATGGTGGAGGTATTCTTGATTCCTGTTATACTAATAATATGATGTGCAATAGATTAAATTACATCGCGATGTTGGAATCTATACGGATATATAGGGTATTTTTTTTAGAGGTATAGAACTTTGAAATGGCATAAAACAAAGAGAAATTTGTAAATAGACATGAAATTTACTTTATTCAAAAGATAATTTCCTGGCATCATAATTTAAATATAATTTCTGGCATACGACCGTCACGGCTAGTTCGGATGTAGTCTAATCTGGAGGTCCAATTTTCGATGACTTTTTCCAACATTTGTGGCCGTACATCGGCAATAATGCAACGAATGTTGTCCTCCAAGTGGTCAATCGTTTTTAGCTTATCGGCGTAGACTAGCAACTTCACATATCTCCACATAAAATTGTCTAGCGGCGTTAAATCACACGATCTTGGAGGCCAATTCACGGGTCCGAAACGTGAAACTATGCGGTTACCAAACGTTTCCTTCAATATATCAATTGTGGAACGAGCTTTGTGACATATAAGGCCGTCTTGTTGAAACCACAGCTCCTGCACGCCATGGTTGTTTAATTGATGAACGAAGAAGTTAGTAAACATTGCTCTATAGCGGTCACCATTGACTGTAACGTTCTGGCCAGCATCGATTTTAAAGAAGTACGGACCAATGATTCCACCAGCCCATAAAGCACACCAAACAGTCAGTTTTTTCTGAATGTAACGGTTTCTCAACATACACTTGAAGATTATCATCACTCGAAATACGGCAGCTTTGTTTATTGACGTATCCATTCAACCAAAAGTGAGCTTAATCGCTAATGGACTCAGTGCGCGATAAGTATTTCGAACAGAACCATGATTTTCAAAATAAATTTGCACAGTTTGGAAACGTTGTTCAGGCGTCAGTCTATTCACGTTGAAATGCCAAACTAAACCAACCATAAATCACTTATCAATTGACAAAATGACCACCAGTTAGAAAAGTGTTGCCAACTTAAAGCTCTATACCTCCAAATAAATTCCATATACATTATACTTTTAATTACATGAACAAAATGGCTTTGCAAGTCAAACATAAATTTTTTCTACTTTTTTAGAATTTAAAATAATATAATTATTAAAGATCAAAATATTAACCCGGCGCAGCTCTGTATCTGGGAAAAATGAATTACATTTCTAAAAACTGCACTGCGTCTACCAAGCATCGCTAAAGAGAGAAAAAGAAAATATATTTATTCATGTTTTGAATTTTATATATGAAGCGTTGAATAATGAAAGAAAGTGGTCACTTTATCCGATGGGATTTGCGATGGACAAGTTTCAAAACATTTCCTGCAGCAAAAGCAACGCGAGCTTTTTTGACAAAAGAAAATATTTCATCCTACCCACACCGTTGGCCAGCACTTGCGGGTTTTCTGTCTCCCCGTATGTAAAAGTATAAGTGCTTATTAATGAGGATTTTCCGCTACTTAAGTGTCAAAATATTTCACATGGGCTTAACACGTATATTGATTTTTTTTCTACAACATGATCGTATTTTGAAAAGGGTCATGATTTTAAACCTTTTCTGTCATATCTCAGTGTGAAAATAAATTTTTCTATATTTGAGCTTATGGATTTGAGTATAAATCTTTTAACGATGATTGATTTTATGTGGGTAAAAAAAGAATGATTGATTTTGAATATGGTTGTTTGTAAATTGGAGAAGGTTTTAAAGTGGAATTCAACAACAAGAAATTCTTTATTTCTAAATGTCCGACTGGATTCAAAACCTTACATACAGTAATAAATTTATAAAGTGCTAAAATTGCATTATTTTTAATTATGAAATTTAGGAAACTGGTTACAAAACATAAATAAGTATTTCGTTATATTTTATGTTATCGACTGAAGGTGCTTGATGAAACTTTGTACGATTTCTTATTTTTGTCTCTAATGGCCCGATTTCTGCCTTTCGGCATCTTCAGGCATTCTATCATACGGATGCAACAGAACTGACACATAATAAATAGCTAACACCGTTTATATACCAAAAAAGTTAATCACAAAGAAAAAACACAGACCCTAAAGCTAGGAATCATTATGTGTCAGTTTTGTAATATCCATTAGAAATTATGACTGAAGATTCCGAAAGGCGAAACTCATGTAGCTAGTGACAATGCATTTGGATTCGTTCAAATTTTCAACAATTCAAATTTGATTATGTTATATAGTTAAAAGCTTTTTTTATCTCGTCATCTTCAGAAATGATGTTGTGTGATGTTGGCATAAATTCATCACTTAGAAGATTTCAAGTGACAATTCTTAGTGGAAGAGCACACTCATTCGATTCTCAGCTGGTATAAAATGGCCAATTCAAACGTGATTGCAATGAGTGAAACCGGTATTTTTTTAATTGAATACTTTGGCGCTGTATAATTTATATTTTTTATCATGATGCTTGTTATAACTCTTTCTCACATAATATATTTGCTAAATTTTATATCCAACCAAATTCATAAGAAACAAAATATTGCCTGATTATCATCCACTCCGTTCAAGTACAAATTTTTATCCATATTGATTTGAAGAAAAGTGTTAAGGTATTCGTTGCGTCACCAGTTGTCATCTCCTGCCCTAACATTAGAAACATAAATATATTATATCAACAGTTCAGATCGCATTACGACTGATTCCATCCCCTATTTGCTTAGTTTTAATTACATCAAAAACATAGGGGAGGATCGCACTTGCATTTTCTAACAACTTTCTCATGCTTTGCCTGTGTAAAGCCCGACTCGTTTATGTCAATAATTAAATGCAAGTAGATACTGTTAAGTAGAGACGACTAACGTATTTTGCAATATGGGACACATTAAATATGGACGTGAAGACTCACAGCATAAAATAAATAAGCAAAATAGAATCAAAAATTATTACCTAAGATTAATACATTTTTGTAATAAATTTTCTCAGTACAGTATTCAAGTTTATTCCCCAAAAAAACCCAGATTTTCACGCACTTGGAGAAATACATAAAATAAAATTGCCGTAATTTAGACTTTATTAGCACAATATGAAGCTGGAGTGTTATAAGAGAAAAGAAGATATATCGTCTACCTTTTTACACAGCTATATATAGATAGGTAAATGTACGTTTAAACATGATGAAGGCGTAAGGCGAAATAGCTATCAACTATATATAATATCACGGTGAAAAAAATAGCAATGTATTTTAATTCTACAAAACTATTTTTAAAAAATATAGTTGATAGCTATTTCGGCTCACACCATCGTCAGAACTATCTTAAACTAACATTTGCTTATATATATATAACTGTGTAGAAAAGGTACACAATACATCCTCTCTTCTCTTTTAACGGCCTAGCTTGTTGCTTTCTTACAATAATACTAAATTTTTATAAATTTTAAATGAAACAAAAGTCGGCTATGACAATAAGTTTCCATGTGGCACGGAAGTGGTCATTACGGAAGCAAATCAGACCGTCCCCCGGGGATAGGCTGAACTAATAGGAATGATAATATATTAGTTTGTTCGTTAAGAATCCTTTGTGATAATTGATCTCTATTGATTTCCAGCTGTTCCAAAGCCGTCATTCTGCGACCCTTACTACAAAGGTGCAAACACTTAGGCGCTGAGTTTGAATTTATATTATGTGATTGCTTAATAACGTGATTAGCGGATTGTGAATCTGTTTTTTTACTGTTGAATGATCTTACATGTTCCTTAGCTCGAGTATATATACGTCTACTTGTCTGTCCGATATAAACGGATAAACATGAGCCACAGAACATTTTATAACTACCGCTTCTGTCAAGTTTATTGATTTTATATCTTATAAATTTTGTAGAACTAAAATACATTGCTATTTTTTCACTAAATAAATGCTAATTAAATATTTTTTTCAGCATTCTCAGTTTTTTTTTCAATAATATTGTATCATTCCAAATAATAATAAAACAGAATATTGTAAAATAAAATTTTGTAACTCCATACTTTATATTGTAATTACAGTTCAAATATTAAATTGGAAAAGTTGATATAACTTTTCTTATATTTAATGTAATATAATATTTCGTCTCGTTAATTCATTTTTACCGAGAGCCTCTCTTAGCTACTTATTCATATCTTTGTGAAAAAGTTGCTTTTGAGTTTATCGCATAATTATATTATGTCTCAATTTCAATCCTGCCATGCATATATATTTATATGTGAGACATGGAACATTTTAATGATCGAAACTTTGTTTGGAATTAACGTTTTAATAGAAGTTGAGAAAATAATTAAAACAAAGTATGCTTCACAAAGATAATAATATTTTTTAACTTGAATCATTATGTATAAAAGCTATTTGATTCGAGATATGAAAAATTTATAATTATTCATGAAATGTCATTATTATACCGTACAGCTGCTATATCACATCACCCATAAGATACTTTTTAGACGATTCATTGAACAGTATGGTTTTTTAATATAATTACAATCGACCACAGAAAAGTCCAAACATCAATCGCATTTTCTAAAGTGAGAAAAACATATAAGCATAATATAATACAATTGACAGAAGAGGAAGTATTCATGTCGCAAAGAAACATTTGAAAAATCTTTCAACCCAACTTTCATTGAAACATTCTCTACCAGCTACGATTTCCAGTTAGTAACCCATCTTACTTATAAGCTTGTGTTTGCTAAGCTTTTTATAGTAAGAAAGCGTTTGTGTAATTTTTAAATTTGGCATACTTTTTATAAAATTACTTGATATATCATAAAAAAAAAAAAATTATCTTTATGCGTGTATAATTCAATCACAAATAAGCAAAACTAAAAAAATATATCTATGATTATAGTTCTCAACTTCTTATGTTTGATTTCACTGTATTATAGTGGATACAATATACCTACCTTAAATTTTAACAATTCAAAAAGCATATTTTAATTTCCCATGGATTATTTCTCCATTTTGAGCGTCCCAAGTTATTGCCCTAATAGGTCAATTATTTACGTCATTTATTCTTGCTAATATGTTAGCCACTTTTTAATCGTGCTTTCAACATACATGATAATTATCTATAGTAGTGTTAGATAATTGCATTTTATAAAATATAGCAATAAAATAACGAGAGTACTGCCTATATCTAGTCCTAAAAAGTTTAGGCGGCCTAAATTAAATAATTGACGACAAACGAGTAATTGAATTACTGCAATTGGCTAAAGTCTCAAATCTCAATTATAATGATATTTTGAGGACTAACTTTTGAAAATATTTTGCCACATTGTAATAAATTTCAATGATTTCAATTATCAAAAATAGTCTTAACGATTTATTTTTTTTTGGATTTCTTTTATCTTAAAATAGAATAACGTTTTTGGATAAACCGGCATAATTTTGAATCACTGCCTCGCAAAAGCTTTACGCCGGCCTTGATTGATTACTTATGCCTTACACCAAAAGGATCACATAATTCTTTCAATGTTTGAAATATTATATTGTAGAAAATAAAGAAATTTTTCGTTGAAAGCCTCTTTGTTATTTATATAATGTAATTGGACAGCTGAATTATGATGAAACCAAAAACCTAGTTTGTCATAATGTCCTCAATACATTGAAATTTATCGTACCACCAAGAGCTGGAAATGCTTCTGGTTTTATATAAATTTGGTTGACCGACTCAACGCAATTTGAATTTTCAATTTGGTGGAGCGATTTTACACCTGTGAGCAAAAACAATCAAACCACAGCTGGCGAAACGTGTTTGTTACAATAGTAAACTACTTTGGTCAAAATAGGAATAGTCATTCGACGATGACATTATTGTTGGTTAGATAATAGTAATTATACATTTATTAATGATTTAATAGATGGCTCTGAAAATATACGCTTTGTGATTCTTTGTTCGTAAATTTAATAATATAAATATGTCATATTTGTGACAAAGTTGTTAATAAAATATTCCACCAAAAAATATTATACAAAAACTAGTCCGCTCTTATGGTAAGAATATTTAGTCCACTGAATGAAACTTTACCAAAATATTTTTATAATTTATAATTAACAGTATTCCAAAAGTAATTAACAAGAGACAATTTTTCTTCGCATTGTCTAATTAGTTATATTTTAAATATTTATTGCATCATACATACTGTGAAGATGATATTCGTTTACACTATCAGTTCTTTTAAGTCAAGAGTGTTCATTTATTATGTCAGTATATCCGATTAATTTTTCACTTTATATACACACCTACAAGCATCGTTTTAGTTTTAAAAAGTGTTATATTTACGTAAATGGGTGGCTTTGAATTTGTATATTAAAGAAAATAATAGTGACGGATCTAATAAGTTTCAAGAAGAAAGGATGCTTTGTAGTGTTCATACAATGTTACTTTAACAAGCATTTTTATTTTATATATTCGAAAGTGTTTATATAATATAATGTGCGTTGTACGCGCTGAAAACTTTCTTTGGTTTTACATCTCATGATAAGGTTAACCTTCCATATAAGCTTCATGTTATAAATCACCGTAGTTTTTTTATTTCAACGGCTATCACTTTTCATGCTGTTTTTCAATAGTATTATAATTAAATGTTGTTAATGCTGCGCTTTAATTTTGCCAACGTGGCATATTTCGATTTTCAACCAAACTTGCATATGACACGCTGACCGCAATTTGAATTTGATAGAAGGACACCACTCCAATTTGCCTTCGCTGACAGGCCCATATATTGACGCGCTCGGAATAAAAGTGTAATATTTTTTACCAATTTTTCGATTAAGCCTGTAAATTATTTTGTTTTAGGGTTACATATTTATTTATAAAAAATATATATACTTTAAAATGATCATTGAATGCTTCCGTTCTGGTTATTTAACTGATGACATTATAGCAAATTAGACGAGAGATAAGCTGCGTTACCAATTTTGTATAAAGTTTTTTTTTTAAACATTCTTTTATTTATTTTAAGTTAACTAATTTTTGGTGGAACCTTCTCAGAAATAGTATTCATTTATTCATTACTCAGCTTTGCCAGTGATAGTTGACGCTCATTGAGTCGATTTCCTTACTTTGGTAAAAGCTGTTGTTGACAGTTGGAAGTTGAAAGCTCAAATGTTAACGTTAACCGTAACTAATATAACGTCGACGAAATAAAATGCATCAATTGATATAATTTTAAAACTTCGAACTTACGAATCTTGTTTTATTTCAAGTGAAACCCACAAAATATAGATTTAAACCATCACATCAACAATTAATTATATTTAAATTTGAATTATCAAAACTTTGTACGATTCCACATTGTTTCCACAATTTTTGTCACTAACAACCTGGGTTTCACCTTTTGGCGTCTTCGAGAATTAAATTCAAGATATATTCTTAACGACCAGCTCAATCTTCCCAACTCCTTCTTGTTAACTTCTTTACGTAAGATCAGTTTAATGAGTCGACAATCTTCTTTTTCTCTGTGTTTTTCCTTTGTAGTTAGCTTCTTTGGTATATAAACGATGCTAACTGTTTGTGTTTGATTGTGTATCAGTTCTGTTGCATCCGTATGATAGTATGCCTGAAGATGTCGAAAAGCGAAACTCGGATCGTTAGTGACAAAACATGTGGAATCGTACAAAGATTTAATAATTAAAATTTGATATTGACATCCCACGAAGCACCTTCAGTTGATATCATAAATTATACTTGAATGAGGAAAATATAATAGCACAGTTGACCTATAAAAAACAGCCAATAAAACAAATATAAATGCTTTGTCGCCACTATTTGTGAAAAATTGATTTGGCGGACTGATTTATACGACTTACTATATAATACTATCGATACCCCAGTTTCAATTCACGTGACGAGTAAACTAGTATGCTTTATTTTAATTTCACGCTTGATTTCAAATTTTCTATAAAAGAATGTGTACAACACATTTTCTTTGATAATTCGATACGCAGAATATTTGAAACTGATCTGGGCTTAAAAACCGTTACGTAAAAGTATGAGATGCACGATGTAAAATAGAATTTCGTGCACTCGCTTCACTTAAATAGGAGCTATTTGTGCTGCGTTCAGCTTACTGAAAACATGGCGAAAATAAATGGATTGATAATTTGATTTCAGGATAGTCTATCTAAAATTAGGCTTTGATTTTGTTTTTTGCACCGTCAATTTTTGTATTCTGCTTGAAAATCTTTTTTTTTTTTTAGAACAGTACTCGCTAACGAAGTAATTATATTTTTATAACCCTATACATGGAAAATTTGTAAAGCATAGTGAAAATTATACTGAGAGAAATTGTGTAAATTAACGGTAAAAATTTCCTCTCATTCAACAAATAAGTCTTCATAATGTCAAAAGCAATAAATTTCTACTCATTTAAAATTTTTAAAAATACGAAAATTGAAGTTCTGACGCCTTGGCAACAAAGAATTTAAAATATTAGCTGTCAATTATAAAAACATATAACGTATATACTTCCTTAAAAAAACTAATCAAGATCATATCATTGATAAGAAACTTTTTGTGGAAGTAAATGGGTGGTGTTTACTGTACAGTATTTATGTACATCGAATGTTATCAAGACAGCGTGTTCGTGGTTTCCAATTCATCCTCTGGAAAGAATTTGATCCATTTGTTATGTATGCTTATTTTGGCATTTTAGTGTAAAACAACTTTCTTTTTTAAGTCACCATCTTCACCGATGTCAACCAAAACAATTTTTCAATCGAATAATAAATAACTCGCAAATGTGATACTGCTGTAAAAAAATGCTAAACTGCTAAAGAAAAATATTTTTATGTTCCAGGTGCCACGATTTAACGGATCGTCATTTCTCCGCTACCACGGCTTAGGGGATTCTGCCTTATCTTGGCTTGAAATTCAGGTAATTTTTTTTCCTATTACAAATAAACTCCTTTATACTTGTTCCTTGCACGGGGTGGGGTTCACGTTCATGTAATATTTATGGGAATTAAATATTCCCGAAACGAGAGATAAACATAGAATAACTGAAATAAAGTTACAGTACAAAACAATAAATTATTCTTCTATTCCCTAAGCCTGAAATCACAATGTAAATGGTACATATGGGAATCTTTTATACTGGAAATACGAAATTCAGCGCGTAATATAGTCATATATAATATTTATAATATTATATTATTTGAAAAAGAATGACTGTGGAGAATTAAATCTTCTACAAGAGTAAGCCAGGTTGCTAAGATATTTTGCAGTTAGCAAGTCACTTTTAATATGAAAGAATGTTTAACACTGGTTTGTTTTTTTGTCGGTTATTAAATGGAAACTATTTTCTATCATGTCCGTTTCTAATGTGGTGCATATGTCTGTGGTGATCTTATCTTAATCTTTTTTCGAATCGTTATTATAATCCAGTATTTTAGGATTGGAAAGATGTGGCGTTATTCAAACATTAAAACATCCATACCTTCCAACAAAGATTAATTGTATTTGGGTGTGTTTTTTTTAGTTAGAAATATGCAAATCTTGATGGATTTTTCACACTTTTTAAATACTAATCACGACGAGTATTATCATCTGATAAAGTAGACACTTCTTTGTTATAATGCCGAAAATCTCTGATCCTTGTTTTATTAAATGCAGAAATAATTTACAATTTGTATTTACTTTGAAGTGACTTTTAATTCATAATTACTCTATTTTCATTTAATGCTCATTATGCTATTATCATGCTAATCATAATAACTGCAATTCAAATTACTGATTATATTTTGATCGGTAATGCTTTGTAAAAAATGCAATATCGTTTTATCATATGCTGACTGATACTAATAGATTTGGCCGGAAACAATTTTGATATGCCACAATATTTCAAAGGATTTGGTACTGAATTACCGCACTGTAAAATTACCAAAACCAAATCAAAGCGTAAACGAGAAACATCACCCTACTCTTTATTGACATTTGCGTCAAAAATACGTATTAATTTTATATCATGGTTATTGATACATTTGCATTCGCTCTGTTTTATAGATTGTTTGGTGGTTTAAGCAATCTAGGCTTTTTTTTTTTGATGCGGAGAATTTCATGTAAATTTTTAAATATGATCAAATGAAAAATGTTTCATTCTTCTACGACATCGATGTCTATGCAATGGTGGAGTATGTATTTAGAAAACCTCAGACACAATTTGAAAACTTTTTTTATGGATAGAAGAAAGGAGCCGTAGATTTTATGATACATTTATAATACGTAAAAAATCTCCATTTGTAATTTCATTTCATCACAAATAGATCGTTATAATTATGTAGGCGTTCCAACAAGAATTTGACAGACTTTGTTTTAATTACATGGTGAAAAATAGTAATATATTTTAGTTCTACAAAATGTTAAAGGTGTACTTGAGCCGAAATAGCTATCAACTATAGCTTTAAAATTTTGTAGAACTAAGATAAATTACTATTTTTCACCGTGTTATTATGGATTTCTACCTAGTAAATGCCAATTCAATCAATAATTTGTATCAATTATTTATAATACAAAATCAATTTTGAATTATTGAAGCTTTTTAAGTTTCAAATAATTTTAATATCAAATCTCAACAGATAGAACTGTCTATATTTCCACATGTTTTGTCATTCAAGTCCCAGGTTTCAACCTTTGGTATCTTCAGGCATTATATCATACCTACTCAATATGTTTCTCTCTCTTTCTCTAAACTCTTTTTTATTTTGTACAGTTAATATTATAACAAAAGGGTGAGTAAGTTATTAATAAACATAGAAACAGCCTTGCCAAAATAACAATAAATTCATCAAATTTTTCAGTATGTATTTTCATACTAACGTCAAGGTTCAAGCTGTCAGTAAATTTACATTCAGCACGTTACTCTGAGGCTCAAGCCCCCGTGTTAATTATAACGCACATTTTTCAAAAAGGACGCCGACCGCCATTGTGACACGTCAAACTTAAGCCATTGAAAATTTGGCTGCCAGAAAGAACACCAAATATGTTTTACGGACAATTTCAACCGGTATAACTAAGATCTGTATTTATCTACAAAACGACGTATCACTCAGTTTTATTAAGTTAAAGAAAAAACATCATATTACATGTATGCTAAAAATACATTGCTCGTTCAATAATACCTAGACACTGTTTTTGTACCGATGATGCAAAGGGAAAAAAAATCTATTTATTTATTTAAAAACATGTTTTAATCTTTTCCATAAGTCACATGTACTACCTGTTTTCATTTTGCAAGCTTATGAAAGAGTTAAGATTGTTTCTTTTTTCGATTACCTATCTACGATATATTTTGACTTATTAGAAAGATATGGAATAGTTGGTATATATTAGAGCTTCTCTAACATAACATTAGTAAAACAACCTACAAAAGAAATATTGTCATTTTAAACAAAAAATATGCTTTAATATCTCAGTTGAGTCGATTTACTTTTAACAGCTTTATTTACATTTTGATGGCAAACGCCATAGAACAATATTTCATATTGTTCTATTAAGAAAATCACGAATTTTCTTACAACAAATTTAATGTTGCTATGCCACTAATACCATAAACATTTATTTTTTTAAAAATAAATATTTTCTACGTTAGTGTATTCTTTTAAATATTTTTAGGGTATGCCAATGACATATAGATTTCTAGTGTTTTGCATTTAAAAATTTACAGAAAATCATGCGTTTTGGATAGAAATCAATCAATAAATGCATTGAAATATAGATTTATTTATGTTTGAATTTAAAAAAACTCCAGCACTTAATTTTAGCAAGCGGATTCAACAAATTAGGCTCATCCAATATTAAGGTTATAAACTGGTCGAACACATATTTGGGATTAACTTTCGCATATGTTTTTCACTACAGAAAATTTTGAACAGCCATAGTCCAAGAGATATACAAAATGGGTGTCTGGTGCTTGGGACCAGCAATAAAAAATATGTGTATCTCTTTCTGGATGCCCGAAAACAAGGATTAGGATTATCTTCAACATATTTATTTATTATATATAACAATTGAAAATAAATCAATCGATTCCAAAGTGTTTTCGGGCCTTCAACTCCAGTTTTGTAAGCCCGCTCTGGTTTTAGCGTAAACGTGTTGACTATGTACTTGGCTACAGAACAGGCTAAAAACTACATGCCTGCTTTATTCTGTAATAATTATCGAGGTATCATTCTTTGTTTTTTCATAAGTCTAGGAGGCTAAACGGAACCATTCCCTTTAGTTAGTTTGCCACTGGCTTCTATAACATTATATTTTATCTAAAAAAACGAAAAACCTCTCTGGGGATTAATACTATTAGCATGTGAGGCGCTTTGGGATATAAGAGTTTTCTTGAATAGATTTTTTCTTTTGCTAAAAAAGAAACCAACCCATTATTGTAAATGTGGCTTTGAAACTTGGACCACTTACAAATAAAAAAGGCATTATGATTTTTTCATTTTACATAGATGCACGATGTAAACATTTTCTTTAATGGCTAGGCATTATTTTCGAGGCCACATTAGGGTTGCCAATATATTCACAAATAAATCGTTGTACGCATACGCATATTTAAGCTTTTGGCAGTTCAAGATTAGAAATATTCTATTTTAAGTCAAGAAACAGTTTTTACAGATGTCGATTATCTTTTTGACTGGCGTCAATGTGTAAAATTAACGAGTTGGTGCTTTTGGTCAGTGCTTTCGAAACTTTTTATACCACGGCTCTCCTAGACAAAAAAAAACGGATTACAATTAAGTATCTTTGCGACCCTAAATTCGGGACACACTGATTTAATTTCATGGGCGCTTGATTGAAAAATGTAATGACTTTTAGCTGTCAATTATTGTATCTACAATATTTCGGAAATTTGCTGTGTTAGAAAATTACAAATATATAATATTTAATTTTTTCAATTAAAAATGTGCAGTATTTTATGCTTAAAAAATATATTTCTGTTCGTAAACGTTGATATCATTGGTCAATCTTTTTATTTTTCCGGCTTAAAACAGTAAAACATTTCAAGACCGAACATTTTCTACCGAGTCGTCATACTTAAATTTGAATCAAAGCAAACCACGACAACGCAAATAACGTGACCGTAGGAAATACCCCATAAGCCATCAGAAGTGTGTAAAAGAACATACCCATTATGATCGTTTGAAAAAAATGTCGCTTGGCAGCCCTAAATATGATTTAAAAGTGGAGAATAAAGGAGAGTAGAGAAAGCTGCTGGCATGGGGTTGAATAGCCCCTCTTTATAAATAAAGCTGTCATATTAATAATGAAACGTTGGGATGTTTTAGTAATCCTCTACCATATACTCTATCCCTAGAATCGGTGTTTCTAAAAATTTAAATACATGTCTTAAATAAGAATATTTCACAAGTCGAACTAAATGTTGTAAAACCATTTTACTCTGTATTGAAAATACTATGTACACAACATATACATAATATACATAAAAATTACGTTTAAATTAATAATAGCGACCGTTTCTATACATTTCTAATATCAATGCCATAATCAGGAGCGGCTCGTATAAGATACTGTGATTGAACCGGATGCCATTTTAAAGCGACCTGTGTAATAAAAAAAATCCGACTTTAATATTATATTTCACATTTGTATTATCAACTAATTCGATAACATTTATATGAAAGCAGTAGGTAACAATCCATGCACCACTTTTTTACAAAATATTTATTTTCTAAATCGGAATAGAATGTTTTTCTAACCAACCTATCAATTAGCCCTGCGGCCATTTCTTGTAACATAAAGTTTCAATAATATATTACCAAAACCAAATTGGATATTTTTGTGTCACAAATGTTTGAGAGTCACCGTATATTCATATGTATTTTTATGCGACACTCTTACGCGGGAAAAGATTGCGAATCTACAAGAAATTTAAACTCAGATATCTACTTACTATAAATCTAGAAATATACGGTATCTTGATTACTTTAAAATAACAAAAACTGGTGTTTAAGCATATTTTTCTTCGCTAAAATCATTCTTATTGATAATTGTACTAACTAGTGGGATTATCGATAGTATTATTTTGTATATTGGACTGGCATAAATTATTTTTAATCTCAGCAGAGCTCTGTGCACAAATTGATTTTCAAAATATTTTCGTTCGATTTTGCAATACTATGTTTGATTAATGCTTGTTTTAATTTTATTTTAGGTTACCCTGAAGGCAAGTGCCAGTAGTGGACTTATAATGTACAACGCCCATAGATCAGACGGAGTCGGAGACTATTTCGCCCTCTATCTGAAGGATGGACATGCACACTTCGCTTTTGACTTGGGAACTGGACAGACTATCATCAAGTAAGGGATATTAAAAACAATCATATAGCAGATGAAAAAAGTATGTAGATTTATTTTATAAAATTCAATAACTTCAACAATGGAAAATTGATGTGGAAAAGATTGTTTGTGCAAACATCAGATATCAACTGGCCAAACCAAAAAAAACTTTTAAAATGCAAATTAAAAATACATTCAGTATTCGTAAGGGGTTATTCATTTTTTTCCCATTCAAGGATTCAAGCTATTAATGAGTTCCAACATACTTTACTTACGTTACTTTGAGGATTAAAGCTCACCACTATTCAATTTATAATCCTTGGGATTATAAATTGTACAGTGGTGAGCTTTAATATTATATATTATATATTATAAAAATAACAGTACTAATTATTTTATTCTAATTCCCCCATGTATCGTCCCCACTTCTGACTTATACTACCAGAATATATATCTATAGTAAAAGTAATTTTCCCATATATAGCCTCCAGTTACTGAAATGATCTGTTGATGTCTTTCCCATACATAATTCATGAACAGTGTAAATTATAGTATTTTAATACACCCACACTTTCAGAAAAAAGTAATGAGCTTCGATACACATTCAAATAAAATTTACCTTTGGATCGAAAATGAATTTAAAAAAAAACAATCTCATTTGCATATTGCTAAATATGTATTAACCCTCGCAATAGATATGTCAAGAAACTGCAAGCCATATACGATTTCTACACTAGCTCGATCCACTTCTGCTGTCAACTCCACCCTTGTATTTTCAACGGCTTAATCGGATTTTCAGTCTAGATAGAGTGCAAACCAATAATACCTATAATATTATGATAATCATATTGCTTGTGTATCAAGAAATGTGTCCATCGAATCAAGTCACTAATCCAATCAATACTGTAATGCATGCACAATAAACTGATTAAATTTAATCTATAGTTGAATGAACTTCTTTGAATTTAAAATAAAAGTTTTTTTTTTTTTTTCATATTGTTTACATTGATTCAACAATAGGAAAAAATAGACTATCACATTTCTTTTAAATCTGCTGTATTAAAAATTTTAGAATAAATAATTCAAATTATGGCCAAAAAATAATTCTGATTACTACCGAGTCCTGTAGCTAAGTAGCTAAGATTTACCTTCAGTTGGGATGTTCACGGATTCAATTCACTGCAGGAAAATTTTCAAAAGAAATTTCATTAAAAAAAAAATTAGGAAATTTCTTTAACAACAACCATTTCTTGTATAAAAATCCATTTGGAGTTGATATTCTTCATAATATTAAAGAAATGTATCAACTCTATGTCGTAAAGATATGGACTCATAACATATATGGAAAAATATACAAAATGTAAAACAAAACTATACTGCATTTAAAAATATGAATAATTTTCTTTTAAACAAATATTTATGCATTTGTTAATATTGTTTCAAATATATTTTCATTTCATGAAAAATATGTCGAAAACCTTAAGTTGCATACATCAATTTATTTTCTCTTGGTGTAACAATTTACATAGATATAATCTATATTTTTTAGCCATGAAGATATTCTTGAAGTGAATTTTGTAATTTACTGTCATCAAAATTAACTACGTAAAGCAACTAGTTTTATTTTTGATCAAACAGATAATCTATTGTAATTTATACACGAGTGATATAAAAATATTGTATGGCTTCGTTGATCGTTGAACCCAATCGAAGTATATCTCATCGTTTTGTAAATAATATTGCCATCACTAAACCTATAAGTACTGAGAAAAAACTTTAGTCACAAATACATACTTGGGAATACATTATCCCTCTCACACGTGATAAAGACTCAATATAAATTGACTGCTGGAAGTTATTAAATGCTTGGTAGAAAAAGATTGGAAATTGTAACAATGATATATTGTATTGCTTTTCAAAGTCAAAATAATAACAAATTATTGTAATTGAAACTTTAAGGGTCATACCTATTGGGTATATTATTATGACCATAAAAAGCTCGTTATTAATATACATAACATAATGTTTTTTATACAATAAAAATAATTTCAATTACTAAATAACTAAATCAGACATACAATAGTATTGAATGAATAATATGAATTGAAGTGTGATAATCTTTTTTGAATATTACATAAAATGATTTTAAAATGTTTTCTATGTGAAGAATGGGTGGATGGAATAAATGCATTTGTTTTTTTCTGAGCTTTGTGGATGGTGGCCATGAAACATTTATTTTATTACATATATTCTTTGTAATATCTTTTACAGAAATGAAGTTAAATTGGCCTTAAACCTTTGGTACACCATCACTGTCTCCCGCACTGGTCGACTTGCAGTGCTAGGAGTGCTTCCACACCAGTCCAGCACCCTTCTAGAATCTATTATCAATACTCACCGCAAGGATATCAGCAAGGAGCTGAATGATCTCCAGTATGATCACGACAATGCCCATTATTCCCAGGGCCTGTCAACAGGAGCATTTACTCAGCTGTCTTTATCTCAAGACTTATACCTTGGTGGAGTGCCCCAGTACATTACCATCCAAAAGAAGATTGGTATCAATGAGTCATTTAGTGGATGCATTCAAAGGGTAAGTGACTATGAATATTGTTGCTGATTATATGTTTTAAAAGTCCATTTACCGCAGTCTGCAAGAAAGGTTTGATATTCCTATGACTTGTAGATCCCTGGAGCAAAGTATTCTCAAACTTAATATGCAATAAAATATATCAATCTTCTCAATTTTTTTTAATTACCAGGGGTAACCCATTTCATATTAAATTCATTTTGCTATCTGAAAAATATTATTGTTATTATTGTATATTAACAGGTGGTGATTAATGATCATGAGCAGTCAATAGTGTCATCAGCTCTCGGAGGAGTCAACATTGATGGGTGTCCACATGCTTGTTCTCCAGGAGTTTGCGGAGAAGGATTTTGCAAACCACGGCTGCATCACTACACGTGTATCTGTAGCCCAGGGTATGATTTCATTTAATAAATGATGCATGTTGTATAGTTCATCAAAATTTTTCATATTTTGAACCTAGATTTGTCTCCAAGGGTCTCTACATTGTGTCACTCTTTTGGTGAAATAAACTGATATTTAAGGAGTCAATATATTAGACGAAAATGAACAATTCATTGCCACATTTTGTGATCTTATCAGATTAACAAACCAAGATTAAAAATTTATAGTCAATGCTTCAAATTTTCAAACTTTTACAAAGCCAGTGTAAGGACAAAGATATTAATTGTTACGTTGCATTGAAATTGAATATATACCTAGGTAGCCGTTGAATCAATTGAAAATATTTATATTCACTTTATAATGTTGCAGTATCAGAAATGAAAAATGCACAGTATATCTAAATGAATCATCAGAGACCCATACAGAGAATCCAACAACCAGACCACACCAACTTGATGAATTTGAACGAGTACAATATATATCATTCATGACCAATAATTCTGCATTCCATAACAGTATTGTACCAAAAAAAGCGCCTTTCAATAGTCACAATAGCAAACTAGCGTCTTCTCAGCAGAATGACAGTGATGATAAAAATAATCAAGAAAAGTATCTCATCTGGAAGTCAGTGGATGAACCAAAATCACAAATCAACGAATACCCTGATAAAGAGAGTGATAATGAAAAAGAATGGATTCTTAGTGACAAGAATGAAGACGGAGTAAGAATAGATTCACACGGATTAAAGATTAGCTCTGAACAGAGCGACGACTATGACGATGATGCCACCAAAATGGTTCAAGAAGGAAACAGGTGGATCTTCAAAACAGATCTGAAGAGATCTTTTAAAGGGGAGTTGAGTAATGAAGTGGTGGATATTCCTAAGTTTTTGGGGCAAGACAGTTATGTTCGAAATAGTGATCCAGAAATCTTGAAGAGGTAATAGCTTTCATACTATTCAAAAAAAAACTTGAGCAAAAAAAAAATTAATCCTCTCTCTGCTGTCTTTGGTATAGGAGAATAAATACTTTCAACTTGTGTAGAAAATATAGAGAAAAAAAGTTGCATATTTGAAGAAATATTTGTTAACTATACTTCAAAAATCTGAACTGTTTTCTTTGTCACAGATATTTTTACTTCTAATTCATTCATTCAGATCTCTCTTGTTTAGACATAAACTATATCGCCAGGTCTTTGGCTTATGGTGTAATGTAGTTCTCTTTGGATGTTGTACCAGTAGGCTGGAATGTCAATATAGACAGCTTAATAAATAAATTAGGTAAAATTGCTTTTTATTCATGGATCTGTGTTCAGAGAACCATGGCTTTGTTTAAAATGTCTGATTTTTTTACTGCATAGCAAAAGCAATTACCTATCTACAAATCTTGCCGTATCTTTGTTGTCTTATCCTTCATCGGAAACAGAAAGTCTGTGGAATTAATTGCCAATTTTGTCATAACAACTTCCATTAACTATTCGCATCGGGTGATGATATGGCAGTTTCATAGTCACTTAAAACTACATTTACAAAATGTATGCTCGAAAGTGTGACCACAAATAATAAGCCTTCATAGGCAACTCAAAAAACTTAACAACCATTAAATTTTCCCATTCAATAATAATATATTGTAAGAATTCAAGAAGTGTAGGTTTTTACACTTTCTTTGTGTGTTACAGATTAAGCAGCCACTCTGTGGATATAAACATGAGGTTTAGATGTAGCAAATCCCATGGGCTTTTACTATGGTTGGGAAAAGATGGGATGGCCCCTGGGGACACATTTATGGCTCTGGGTGTTGAGGATGGTTTACTCACTTTAAGGTAATGTGTTTGTGAAATAAGAGCTTCTCTATTTGAGAGGCGGTTTTATTTTATCCTGTTAAAACACCAACCCGTTTGTTGTTTGTATATATGTATGCAGAAGACATTCATTTTATCTAGATGTTAAGTGCCAACCTAATAAAGCAAGTACAAAAATCACTACATTCAACATAAATGTGTTGAGAATTATGGACTGGGTGTCTGTTAGTGTCTAGACTCCATAAAATTTTTATTTACAGATATGACGTGGGAAGTGGAGAAGTAATTATCACTACTAATCAAACAAGGGTAGACGATGGTTTGTGGCACAGAGCCCGTGCAGCAAGGTTAGTAAAATCTCATATTGAAAATTAAAACACATATTTCTTTCGAGCCAATGTGTCCCTTGTGGATTTATTGTTCTTGAAAAATATATCTGCTGCCAATTTAGTTAAAAAAGAATATTAAAGTTTTTTTTTTATTTTTGAAAAAAAGATTTGAATTGCAGTTAAGTAATATGATCAACGGAAATTGAATTGTAATTTATTCCATGGAATTATTAGGCTGATAAGAAAAAACTGATGAGACACCTTTTATTTTATTGAATTGAAGTCTCATATATATAATCAACTTGACTTTTAAAATACAAAAAAAAAAAAGATTTAAATGCTACATGCACATCCACTTTTTTATAACATATACTTTGTACTACAGATTTGACAAAACATTTTGGCTTTTATCGTTTAAATATTGATTACTGCAATAATAATAAACCATCTGTTTCAGAAAGGGGCAATCCGGAGTTCTTGACATTGATGGCTTGGGAGCAACGGGTAAAGCTTCTCCTGGTCACATTAGACCTCTCAATACAGATTCAGGTTTATATATAGGTAAAGTTTAACTTGAATCATCAACATTCAATATTTTGTTATAAATTTGTAATCCCAATTGTATTCAAAATTTTTAATACTATTCTCTATTGTTTTCCACATTTTTTTATTAATTTAAAAGATTGGTGGTTTATTGTTTTAAAATGATTTTTTATTTATTAATAATTGATAATTTACTCAAGTGTGAATGTATATGACCATTTATGTAGCATCTTTTATGAGAAAAATATATTTTCTTGATAAGAGATTCAAAATGGTTCATTAAATTAATTGTTTGAATATCCAATATGAAAACTCATTATAAACACACAATTTGACAAATACTCCATTGATAAAGACCACTTAGAATATTTTATGAAAACAAGGACTATTT
This sequence comes from Himalopsyche japonica, assembly GCA_028555115.1. Classification (NCBI taxonomy): domain Eukaryota; kingdom Metazoa; phylum Arthropoda; class Insecta; order Trichoptera; family Rhyacophilidae; genus Himalopsyche; species Himalopsyche japonica. Next base: position 4,239,034 of record JAHFWJ010000015.1, read on the forward strand.
AAAGCCAATTATAGAAAAAGAACTGCTATAAAACATTATTACTCTTATTGATATTTAAGATTATATCTAGACACGTTCAAGACCAACTAATTATGAGATTTATTTTATGGACAAGTATTGTAAATTTATACGTACTCACTTACTAATTTATGTCTGGTATGAATGTTTTTTAAGTAAATAATGAATAGGAATAAGTTTTAAAATGAAATGTTACAGAGGTTTTCTTTATGTCCTTGTTAAATAAATACAATTTTTATTTACCTTTCAAAGTCAAACTGTAAATTCTTTTAAAATGAGGTAATTGCTGTTAGTTAACAATTATTGTAATCTTTTTTTTATTTTGTAAAGATCCCGTAATGAATGGCAGAGAATGTGGAAGAAAATATGTGATTGGATATTATACTTATTATTAATTGAAAAAAAAGGATGAACATGGAAACTATTTCAAGCTACAAAAAATCTTTATTATAAAATATATCATTTCTTTTCTTTGGTTTCTATTAAAGTCAAGTAAAGATTAGCGCTGCCACTCTCTCACAGAACCACTATATTAATACTCTGTACAGAAAATACAAATAACTTCACATTGCAAGTTTTTGTTGTGACCTAATGTAATGATTTATTTTATTTTTAGGTGGAATGCCTTCCATTTGGCCTGAAACATTAGGTCGATACAACGCCGGAATAGAAGGCTGCATTTCAAAACTCACTTTAGACAGTGAGTTCCAGGTTCCGATCAGCCTGATTTCCCATGCCTATTCTTATTCGAGAAACGTCAACAAGTGTCCACCGTGAGAGTTGAACATCATGTAAATCAAATTCAACCGAAACTAAAACAATATTAAAATAAAAAAATGAGAGCTAACTCTTAATGAATACTGCACTATTTATGAGTAAGATTGGACCGCCTTCATTTACTAAAAGTGTGTTTTGTGTTTAGATCGCTTCCCTAGAGGTTACTGTTAAGCCCATGATTTTGTTTTTAGGTTTTTTAAATAAATATTATAAAATAATGTAGAAGGAGTGTTAATAGGTGAAACCAATCATAGTCATATATAAATAAATAATAATTTGTGCAAGTGTGGTGAATAACTTATGCTAAGAATGAAAATGAACAAAAAGGATGATTCTTTCAATAACTGACAGTGAAAAAAATGGCTGATCAAGTGATAGTATTGTCAACAATTTATAAAGCTTCTATGATTCTAAAAGATAATGGTTCTATAAGTGAATAATTTGTGGTTAATTGAAATGTAACAATGAATGTTTTGTTAATTTAAGGAAGTAGAAGTGATGTTGACTTAATATTATTTTATGAAAATTTTTATTCATCTGACTTTAAAATTGAAATGTAAAGAATACATAGATACTCTATTTGAAATAAGAAATACAGTTGGAATAAAGACACAAAAAATCATTTACTCAAAATCCAGTTTAAACGAGATTGGTTGTGGTCAGAAGAATAAAACAGCGAGATGCTTTTGTAACTTAAATTAATTTTTGACTTCTGCTGACACCAAAATAATTATAAGCTTGAGTATCAGCTAAAAGTGATTATTTTTCTGTGCTCATTAAAGGTTCGTTTTGTTCAGATTGTTTTGAGTCAACTAATAGAAAATTAGAATAAAATATACCCAGAATATTCATAAGGTTACAGGAACTCTGTTATGAAACATTATTGTGTGTTTAATCAGTAAACGTGTGATAAAAAGTTGAGCATGAATAAATGTGAATTTTAATTTTTTTTATGTTTAAGTACTTAGCATATAAAATTGAAATAATAAACATATTATATCTTTTCATCCAATAAAGTTACATAACAAAATTCAGGAAACCTTCTGAACTCAGCGGTATAATGTATACAATTTTGAATGTAAGTTATAAGTGTTAAGTTGAAAAAAATAAAAAGTGCTTTAATATATTTAATGTATCTCTCTATAGAATATAGAAAAATTCAATGTCGTTTAATATAAATCATCAACAATATTTCATTACATGTCACTTAACTTACAAAAATTAATTAAGTATGTAGTATCTCATCATGCCTCATTTAAATACATGTCATTCAAATTTTCAATACAAATTGACATCTTTTAAGATGACAATATGTTAAATAATTGTACAGTATATTTTTTCTTTCAAATTCATACATGCTTGTTTTATTTTTCATTGAAGCACTGTTGTACAATTGTACAAACATTTATGAAGAGTCAATTACATAAATAAATTATTATAATAAAAAAATCAGAATCAATAATGTTGTATGAAACACGTAAGCAAATTTAATGGAGGATTCAATTTTAACAGATCTACTTAAATGTGAACTTTGTGACTAAATAACAGCGTTTACTCTAAGAAACCATTAAATATCTAAGTAAAGCATATTATAAATATCTGTTTTTAATGGCTGAAACATTTTTAAAAAAACATAGATGTTGTTATGTGGTAGCCTAACATCCAAAATTGTAACTATCACTCAGTTTAAGAAAAAAACATTTTTTTCTTATATCTTAGAATGTTAATGGCAAAGTACAAAGATACTCTACGAACTAGACTCTTGACTGGCATACATAACTCTAAATAAAATATATTAGCATTCAACGCATATGCTGTGGACCTTTCACAATGCAAACACATATAGGAGATATTGATCTAAAAAGTTGTTAAAAAATAATATGAATGAAACTTAAATGCAAATAAAATTCAGCTGAATGACAAAGTTATCAAAACACCAATGTCACCAATTCCAGCAGTCCTAATGTACAAAGCCCTAAAAATTCATACATCTTTCGTTAAAAGTGATTTTTTTCTCATCATCCAATCATGAATCATAAGTCTCATTATCAATAGGTCTACCATGTAAAATAAATGACAAGGTTACCTTAATATATTTCACACTGATTGATGAAAGAAAAATTACCCTAAAATGGTTTAATATTTTCTTTAAATATGACCTAAGCAGTAATTTGTTTTAGGGAATATTTTTAAGGCATCTCTAAACACTCCTTTTCAAGGATTCAATATATGTGAATGTGTCATTAAAACATTAAACAATAAATTTTGAAATGTTGATGTTAATTTCTAAATTTATTTTATCATAAAGTTACCTTTATTTTAAAATGTATAAAGGTGTAATATTTTTTGAAGAAAAGGGTTACATTTGTTATAACCTTTTTGTTTAAAAATAGTTTTTTAACAAGCGCTTGTATCTGTGCATTTTTCCCACATTAGCATTTTTGTACTTACTTTATAGCTCGAAATTGTAAAGTAAAATAATATATTCAGAAGCACAGTGTCCTAATGATTAATTAATAACATAAAAAAAAACGTTAAAATAATGTTTGTACTTAGATATTAATGTGATAGTTAAATTTAAAATACTGCACTATGGTTCTAAGTAAAAATAACATTTTTTAAATATAATCTTATTGAAATCACAAGTAAAACTAGGACTGTTGATTTTACACAGAGAAAGAGAAAATTTGAATATTTTTAAATATTGTATTTAAAAACCAAGCTGCTGGCTATTTTGTATGTTTTAGTAAACTTTTTATCTACAACAAAGTTTGGCTGTTAATTTAAATGTATAAACCTAGTTTTCTAAGCATATTTAATCGTTAGCGGATCATATGGCTACATATGGTTCCCAGAACAATTCCAAATATTTATTTGATTGACATGCCGGCAGCTTTCAATTCTATTAAGTACATGCTATGTATTGTATGTAATGCTCAACCACGAATCTGTAATCTCGCTGGCTTAAACAGGCAGGATTTAAATTTGGGAGAATCGACAGATTATTTATTCACCATAAATATTGGAACACATGTTGCTGAGAAGGTTACTGTATTTCCAGCAACTTTTTTAAAATCTCAATACTATAAAAGCATTTTGATTTTCGTCATTATGTAGTTTTGTTAAATAAAAACTGTTAATTTTGTATCATATAAGAAACTTTACATTGAGTAACATAGTACTTTGTGAAAATAAAAGTCCCAGTTTTACTCGCTGACCGTCTTCAATAAGCAAACAGAAGTGTTTTCATATTTACAAAATGTGGAATGCTTTACAAACATATCATTTTAATAGAAAAAAACATGTTGAATAAGAAAACAAAAATTCTGTTATGTACTTATTATATTTAACATCAATAAGTCAGTGACACAACACTTTTTTCATAATATTTATTATGATGCCTAATAAAACACTTGGTTCAATGTACGGGTTGAATTTTGAAAAAATTACAGATTGTAGATAATTTTTTTAAGAACATTAATTTACTTAACGGTTTTTCTACCAACTGTTTATTATATCTGAATTGGTTAATGAAAAATGTCTCACTTTAATATTGTTATATTGCATCACTGCTTGAAATATCATGTATACATATATTTCTGAAGCCCAACTATAAATTTGACATATTTCTTTACAATCATCATTATGGGACTTGCCAGTCCAGGCTTTGATGTAACGCAGTCACGCATTACTAATTTGGTTTGTTCAAATTGATATTATTTATTCTTCAAATTATTTCCGTTTGTAATAGTTTATTGAATTTAATAACACATTTTCCATTAATAATCACTGTATAGTATGACGTATAATAGCATCCAAAAAAGATATATGAACATATAAAAATGCAAGTGTACAGTCCCACATTTTAAGTAGATTTGCTTTAAGGGGTGTTTTTCACTCCCACAATTTTGAGAGTCTCTTGTATACTCATTATAGCTATGGAAGGCAGATGACATTTTTTTCAGATTCACTTTAATTTAAGATAAGTATTTATGTAAAATTGTGGCATTATAGCTCGTATGTAATAAATAGTTTTCTCTAACCCTTAACATACAATTCTAAATAATAATCTTGGGCACCATACTTGTATCTCAGAAGGCAATTATAAATGGTCATTATTTAAAAATATTTACGAAATTTAAAAAAAAAAACTGAAAATCTCATTTTACTTGGAAACATGCCCTTAATATCATTATCCCTATATAATCATCTTGAATAAAATGCAATTATCATCATACCAGATATGCAGATCCAATCCTGTAATAAGTGTACCTTATTACTAACCATTTTGTACAGCTGTCAAAGAGTGGGGTGAATACAATACATATTTATGGCAAATCAATATGTAAACTAGTATTATCCCATCAATAAAATATTTTTTTCTCATCATGGAAAAAATTTTCATGAAAAAACTTCTTTATCACGTTATGAAAGCTATTGCCAGCAACGAAATTGTGCTGAAAACTTAAATTAAATTTGTTTTTAAAAATATCCCATGGATTTTTTTAATATTATTAATCCACCTTGTACTAGGTAGGTAGTTCCTGTGTGTGTTTCTAGAGGCTTCTTTAAATCAATTGATAGAAAATTATACAATTATGATACGCTGACAAGATTGTCATGCCCAATTCTTCAGTCCAAATATGATAGAAAAGATATTTTAAAATATTGTAAACATAATAATGTATGCTAAAAATAAACCAAATATTTGATGAATATTTTTAAAATAAATAAATGTCTATTATACAATGTATGTTACAGTGATTATTGATAACTTCTTGAATTCAATAAATATATATTATTAGTATTTTTTGGATATATGGAAAGAAATATAAAGAAGAAATATGGAAGTTTATTTTATGTCAAAGCAAATTGCAATCAATTTAAACTGCCGATAGTTATAAGGTATAAATAAAATGTTGACTTTTCAAAACCATGAATACTATTGTTACTTCTTTTTTGCAGTTGTAACAATGATTTTAATAATATATTGTATCATTAAGAAGATAATTAATTTAAATGAGACAAACTTTATGAGATGTTTAAGATGCCAGCCATGATATGCGTACCAAGATCTCAAATAATATTATATTATTTTAATTTAATGAATTTAATATTAATCAACGGATGTAGTGCAATAGTTTTGTATGTGGCACCTTGTCCATTGTAAATTATTCCTTTATTTGTACAAATATATTCATTAAAATGTAAAAAATGTGTTTCATTTTAAACGTGTCCTTCATATAAGTTAATAACAAATATAGCACACACACATATAATTAATAACTGTGAAATTTTGCTCATTAATTTTCAATTAATAAGAAATAACATTTTAAGACATCTAATGAAGTGTGATACATTCATATTCGTCTATTTTATATCAGTGCAATCTTTACTGTGGTTTGTGTGATTTACATGTCAAAAGTCAACCATTTTCAAAATAAATAATTTAATACATGTCATGCAATAATAAAAAATAAGGACTCATTTTTAAAAATAAATATTCAAATTTATTTACCAGGTTACTGGTAAATTTTTAATCTTGTAACATAAAATAGCAATTTATATACATATACTTGCAATGATGCAAAATGGTTAATAATATGTTGCATTTTAATATTTCATCACAACTTCAAGAGATGTCACTGTGCATTTAAAATACTAATATGGTTTTTTTAAAACCATTTTATTGGTTGGTTAAAGACATAAAATATTTATATTTTCTTCTTCAATATAAGCATTAAGTGGATTAGTGGATTAAAAACTAAGAAGACATTAGACTATATAGCAGTAGCATTGTTGAGTTGAATATATAAATCTCAAACGCCTGTTTTTTATTATGCCTAATCATTTTTAAATAAATAAAATACAATTTAAGTACTAGTGGTCTGTGCTATATCATAGAATTTCCACAGAGTGGTGCTATTATTGCTTTTAAATAATGTGGTAATTACTTATTATAGCCATGAAAATTACCCCCAGATGTAAAAGTAAATTTTTCGTGTACATATTTCCTATTTGCAGAAAATGTTAAGTATTCTTGCTTTATTTAAAAAATATCATTTAATAAAACTTATCTGTTAACTAAAATCATAAAAAATGTAGGATCATAAAAAGATTGTTTTATATAAATAATAACTTGATTTGTAATTTTTTAGGTTCATACAGAAAATACTTTTTGTCACATAGAGTCAAGTCAAATTGAATGTATATTTTTGATGCCTGTAAGTTTCTAAGAGCCAGAACTAGAACTTTTATGAGATAATCATATAAGTGTTGGCGAAACCAATGTAAAAGTCTTAATCATCTGTGTAGGATGAGCTGAAATTGATATCAAATAAACACATCTGTTAATGTTCCACACACTTGTTAAAAATATATTTTCTTGTAGTTGACATTTTGTAAGAGGAAAACAATATTTTTATTCAAAAAACTTCTATTATAAATCATCAGATGAAAAATAAATATAACACATGTTTCTTCACTTAATTATCAGGAATATGCCATTTAGAGACAATTAATGTATTATCACATTTACCTGAGCTACATTTAATTGAAAAATGAGTTCTAACCTGCTTACCACTAACAGCTCCAAATTGAAAGATCTATAAAATGCTGTACTTAATACATTTTGAAGTCATGTGTCTGTTTTAGGTTTGAATTACATTCAAACTCGCAAAAAAAATATACGATTCAAGGCTCAATAGGTTAATGGTTAAAAGGACATGTAGTGCGTAAATTGGTTAAAAATATTTAATTTTGATGAACAGAAAACAGGCTGGAGACATTTTTCCTTCAATTTAACTTTTGGACAACAATGATTAGTCACTGCTCAGGTTTATAGTTTGAAGGTGTACGATGTCCAATAATGACCCTTATGATCTTGAAAAAAATCAAAATTATTGTTGGTATTGACCATAAACTCACCTGTATTAAATAAGCCAATAGTTTATCTATTAGGAAGATTATAGTTGAAAAAAATAATTAGTTTCTTAAAACAATTATTTTTCCAACATTAGGCTCTTTACATTGATAATCAAATTGCACAATTCACTAAATAAATAATAAATATATGAAAATGCTTCTTGATATTTCCAATAATTGAATTGATGAAGAGTAGACGACTTATTTTTATCAAGCATTTAGCTACAGTACACATATACATTTATGAAGATAATTACAATTATTCATAGACAAGTTTCTAGTTAAATTTAAAAAATGATTATTTATATAATTATTTATGTTTGTCTATGCTAAGTAAGTATGTTCAAAATCTTTGATAGTGTTAGTATTATTTACTAAAAGTAGCATTGTGCAAAATCTGCCAATTGCATTTTAAATGTTTGTTAGTTTTAAAATTATACATTTTGCACTTAGAAACTGTACACAAAATGTCTTCAATGAAAGAATATTACGAGGGTATGAGCTACAGGGAACTTCAAAAAATTGCTAAAGGTTTGAAAGTTCCAGCAAATCTAAAAGTAAGTTAACATCTGAAATATAAGGTTTCCATAATTATTATCAGTGTTCTATTATATAATTCCATTCCCTATGTGATCATCATTATTTTTAAATCATCAATTAATAAGCAATAATTATATTTTTTGTCTTAGTGATCCAGTTTTGTTAATTCACAATGTTTTTTTTAATACATATTGCATTGATTGATTATTGTTACAATATTAAAATTTGGTATGTACATTTTATAAACAGGAAATACCTAATCATCTAAATAATTTTTTTTTATTGATATATGTGCACTGTTTTTTTAAATGATATGTCAGTATTTGATGAATTTAGTTTAAGGAACCATAAAGATCTTACCTTTGTGAAATATTATTGATGAAATAGCTATTTATTCTGTGAAACTTTTCAGTTCAAACCAAACTAGTTTCAATCTATTGAATGTACTATATATTTTGGTATATACAAAAAAGTAAAATCATTTCTAGAAAACCTATCTTGTCGATGTTATAACAGCTCAAAAAGCAAACAACGAGGAGTTGGTAAAACATATTACTGATACAGCCTATAAAGAACGACTGGAATGTGCTAACACAAGACGAACAAAAAAGGTACATCACCAGGCTTCTTATTAAATTATATCATTCTTGATACAAGTCTTTGTATCAGACCTTCACTTGGATTTTAATAAAATATTTGGTAGTCGCTTTACTTAACAAGAAATAGTACATCTCACACATTGTGCCATCTGTCAAAATTTATGTGATTTGTGATTACATATTATCACCATGATGACAATAATATCAGGTCTACCGAACCACAGACTCAAACTGGTCCCTTGCTCGGGCGGAAAATCTTATCTTGGAAAAAATTGTGAATCTTCAAAACCATAATTTTTAATCAATCCAACAAAAATGAAGGAGGTCGATTCTGATTTAAGTGGATGTTCTAAGTCATCATTGATATCATCAGTATGCAATTTGCAGCTTATCCAGATTCATATTTGGTTGCAGATAGCGAAATTAAGTTCGCTTTGCCAATACCAGATCATATTGTATATGTGCAGAAAATTTAAATTTAAATAATATTTTTTATGGTATCGACTGAAGGTGCTTGATGGAATTTCAATATCAAATTTGAATTGTTACAATTTTATATGATTCCACATGTTTTGTCACTAACGACCCGGGTTTCGCCCTTCGGCATCCTCAGGCATTCAGTTCTGTTGCATCCGTGTGATGGAATGCCTGAGGATGCCAAAGGGCAAAAACCGGGTCGTTAGTGACAAAACATGTGGAATTGTACAAAATTGTAACAATTCAAAAAAAACTTAAATAACATTTTACTAAAAAATCAGATTTAAATAAAAAAGGGCTATCCAATTAGACCTTGAAAGGTTGAGATAATTTATAAAATAGAATATACTTTGTTTTGTAAGTCCCAGCATAATTTCGGAACCTGGTCTTGCAAAAGCTCATGCTGGCAGTAGATAAAATATTTGAAATAGAGTGCATGATTTGAGTTAGTAGGTTTAATTTTTAAGCATGATCATGATAATACCCTATAAGATTTATGAAATGAAAATCTTTTTGAGTGCATGATAATTTCATAATTCTGCCGCCTTTGACAAACATAAATATGACTAGCTAGAAATAAAGTATTTCCATAACAATAACACTATAAAAAAGACAAATATTTTTGGATTCTGATGATTAAAATATCACATAATCTTTCTTTAGATTCTAATAAAGCATTTAATGTATGGTAGCATTATAAACATAGGTATGGATGTTCTTGACATCAGCCTGAAGCTATATTGGGTTAACGGTCTGATATTTCTGAAACACTCTTTATATTTTATTATTTTTTTTTCAGATATTTTTGACTTTAAGACGCACTCAGATTTACGAGATCACAATTGATAGATAAAAACATGTGTCTTATAATTGAGAAAATATCATATTACAATATATTACATTCTGGTGCTATATTTGTTTTTCAGCCCACACCTCATGCCACAAAGGTAAATCTTGGCCAATCGAGAATAGCACCGAAAGATCCATATATAATTCTTGCAGATAGCAACTATAACACACGACAAACGAGATCCCGCCACAAAACTATTCAGCACTACCAACCGACAGTTCAATGCACAAATCTTTCTTCTATGCATTTAATAGGTCCCAATGCTTCAAATATTGGTATAAGATACAACTCTGCTCCAGAAAAAAGCTACAGTGACAATTTGGAGCAAAATTGTAATTCAGAAGGTGAACTACAGAACAAAACAATTCTAGAAGTGCTGCTGAAAGCTCCAAAGTCTTCAAATATGGGCGATGTTCTCACAGATTGTTGTCAAGATGGCATGATTGATTGTGTTGGACTAGATGATGTCGATGTATTACCCAACAGAAGAAGAAATAACTCCAAAAGTCAGTGGATCACTGGAACAGTTTCTGATATTGTTAGTTCCCATCAAAGTATACGTGTTTGTAAATATTTTTCATTTAAAAAAATGCTGTAGCGCTAGATTTTATGTTACCTGTAATAAAAAAATGGTTAAGAATTAAAAGAGTTACTGCAAAACATACCCACCACTTCAACGTGTTGACAAATATACTTTAGTAAATATCCACTAACAAAGCTATTTGGTCAAAAAATGGTTTTTTTGAAAATCACTTTCACATAACTAAAGTAAATTCTTTCAATTATAACAAGGTGAAAAAATAGCAATGTATTTTAATTCTACAAAATTTATAAGATATATAGTTGATAGTTATTTGGCTCATACCTTTGTCAGAACTATAATTTCAATTATGTTATATAAAAACTTGATATGAATAATCTCAAATGTATGCTACACTTCCATGCTATGAATATAGACAGCTACTGGTGAGAGGCATATTCCGTGAAATGTAGCATAAGTTGTGATTTCCATTATTTTAATATTAAGTACTATCAAAAAAAAAAACCGTTATATTTTGCAAAGATATCTATTTTGACCACTCTTATGACAGAGTATCAATATTTGATTTAAAGCGTACAGGTGTGTTAATGACATAACATTACAGTAGCCTTTGAATTTTCAGGATTCTCAGCATAGCTTGAATCAGCCCAATTCATCCAGAGAAAGCGGGTCTTCTCTGACAGCAGGACAAATGCCAAATGTCAAAACATTTGATAGCAATTTCAAAATACCGCGCTCTGTCAAAAATAACAAGAGACTATTCAGTAGTCGTCAAACACAGAAAGATAAGGATAGCACTGAAATGAAAAAATTTAAGCCATCTGACTACAACAGTTCACCCAGTATTTCAAAAAACAACCAAAATATGGCCCAAGAGTTAGGATTGCAGCTTGATCATGCAAATACCAATATTTATTCGGAAGATTACACTTCTTCATTAAACCAAAACAGTAATAATTCAAACACCTTCATACACGGCGATGGTATGAGTGATTTGAATGATCCTGCACTGTCAGGTTGTTATTTATCCAATTACAGTGCTTCGAGTAACGTTGAAAATTATCACAAGTAAGATATGACATTATTATGTTCCAAGCAATTGTTGTCAAAATAAACTTACAATTTTTTATAATATGTTTAAAAGAATTTCCACAAAGTTACCATCAAATCAACTGAAAATATTTATATTTTTTCGATTCAGAGAAATTGGTGACACGATAGCGGCTCAATGTAGTTGAATAGTGTTGGCAAACTTTTTTAAATTTGTCTGCAAAATAATTTACTACTTTAAGGTGGAAAAATAATTGACAAAATTACTATAATTTTTCCATGCCTGCAAAATGTCAAAGCTTCAAGTTAAATTTTTTAATTCTTTTTGCTCCATTGGTAGTATAAAATACTTGAAAATAATGTTGAATTCAAAATGATCTCCTTTAATTAATTCTGAATCCATCAAACAGATAATAAAGACATAAAGCTCACTAGTAAGAGGTAATAGTTTGATGTGCCAAGAGCTCCATTTAAAGATCAGAATGTTGAATCCCTTTCAAACAGGAACATTTTTTAGAATAAGAGGGTGGCGCATTTTCCTTCCCTCTGAATTTGAAGAAACAAACTTTTATCCTAATTAACACTGAATTGCCTACATCAATAATTAAAAAAAAATAATGAAATTGCACACAAAATATGAATTTTTATATATACACTTGGGCCTCGTCTAACACGGTTTTACACAAAACGGATTTATACAACATGGTGGCAAAAATCGTGGTATGTTTTTATACAACACGCTTTATATAACACGGTTTCAAAAAAAAATTAAATAATTTACATGTTCAATTTGTACTCCAATGTAATGTGCACATGACAAATCTTCCTGAGCGTGTCGAGACCTGTCAATTTTGTTTGTTTCGATACATTTCAGTTGCACTCTGGCAGTCAATGGTGCAGTGCATATTTCTTTGTAATCCGTGGATTATTCTGGCTTATTTTTGTATGTATACACTTTACATATTTCATTTTATCATTACGTATCTACATACATGTACATAATAACCCTTGGCAGTTCAGAAGCATGACGTACATTTCCTACTAGATTCCACTTGCCTTGCTAAATCCTTGGTTATTTAAAAAATATTTAAAATTGTGTACTCAGAATCAAATTATAAATAAAATATGTAGTGTATAATAGTGTGTAATATGTATTTTATTTTTGTTTAATTTTTTTGTGCGATTTTTGGGTATATTTTGTATGGCTGTTTCAAAGTTATGCGGTTTTTAAAACCCATGGTACGCATCCCCATTTTTTCTATGTAAGCCATAGCTTTTTTTGTACGATTTTCCCCGGAACGCATCTATCGCAGAAAAAAAGGTTTGAGTGTATCAAGTTATAAAAATATCTGCATTTGAGATTTAATATGCACGTGTGTGATTGGTGAAAGTAATTTGATTGATGCAATACATTTAGTTATTTGGAAAAATAACGTCGTCATATGAGAGATAACTCAAAAAAATATATACCATGCAATAATTATAACAATTATTTAACCAGTTTTATTCTAAAATGTTTTCATGTACCCATTTTTACTTTAAAATAATTGGAGTGCAAAGGGTTAAATATATGTACATACGTAATATAACGCTTGATAATTTATACCAATTTTATAGATTTAATCGTATCAATTTATTATTTATTTGTAGATGAAAAATATTTAGACCCCAAAATGTCAACAGTTACGGGTAAAATTAAAAAAAAGAGAAACCTCATTTCTATTGAATAAAAAATCAATATCCTAGATTGTCTTAAAAGGGGGGAGAGACCGTCATCCCTTGCTAAAATTTTCAATTTAAATGAAGCAACAATTAGGACGATACAAAAAAATTAAAACAAAATTAGACCTATAGCTTTAGCAGGATCGTCTATCAGTGCGACAAAGATTGCCCGCATACGCTCAGTAATAATAGAAAAAATGGAAAGAGCTCTTATGATATGGCAAAACATTCCTGTGGACAGAAGCATTATACAAAAGAGGGCACAAGAAATTTATGATAATTTAAAAAGAACTGAACAATCGTCATTGGAAGATCAAAACTCATCTCACAATTTTTCTGCTAGTATAGGATGGTTTGAAAATTTTAAGAAGCGTTTCTCACTACATAATATAAAAATTCGAGGAGAAATTGCATCAGCTGATTTTGAATCTGCTAAAAAGTTTGTTCCAGAATTCGCAGATATTATAAAAAATAAGGGCTACACACCAGACCAGGTTTTCAATGTGGACGAAACGGGATTGTATTGGAAGAAGATGCCACAACGAACCTACATTACTATTATGCTCCAATGCTTCAGGAGATTCCATTATGAAGCCATTATTTATTAATCGACCCTTAAACCCCCGAGCACTAAAAGGTAAAAAGAATTTACCTGTTTATTGGAGAGCCAATAAAAAGGCTTGGACCACAAGTATTCTTTTTAAAGATTGGTTTTACAATTGTTTTATACCTGATGCAAGAGATTATACGAGAAAAAAGAATCTTGATTTTAAAATATTATTGATATTGGACAATGCACCAGGATTTAAAATATCCTAATGTTGAAATATCATTTTTACCACCAAATACTACGTCTTTAATTCAGCCCTTAGACCAAGGTATAATTTCAACATTTAAAGCCTATTACATTCGTCGAACATTTGAAAAAATATTGGAAGACATTGATCAAGGTGAAAATTTAACACTTCCACAGGCTTGGAAAAAATTTTCTATTCGAAATTGTGTCGAAATTATTTCTGCATCCGCTAAAGAAATAAAACAATCCACTTTAAATTCTTGTTGGAAAAAACTATGGCCAGAAGTAGTGTCTGAAGAAAATGTTTTACCATCAATAGAAGATGAATACCAAAGGACAATAAATATTTTTCGTGAAATTGGTGGAGAATGTTTTAATGACATGAATATTTATGACATCCAAGAAATATTGGAGGATCGTACGTTGAACGAAGAAGAATTAGTCGAAATGTTAGATGAACCCACCACAATTAACGACTCAGAAAGCAGTTGCAGCAAAGAAGCTACATGTTTCACATAAAAAACGATAAATGACGGTTTGGAATTGACTACAAAATTAGAAAACTTTTTAATTGAAAATGATCCTATAATGGAAAGAAGTTGGAAATTTAAGAGGGAATTGCAACAGATTTTGGAACCTTATAAGGAAATACGTAAGGATTTATACGCTAAAAGCATACAATCGCTTATTACCGAATTTCGGAATGCTAAAACCACAAGAAATCCAGAGTCCTCCGATGATGAAAACGTACAACCGATTTCGAAAAAGAGTGAAACATATAAAATTATAAGTGATAGTGATGATGAATGATTACCATTTTATGTTATTAAAGTTTTTTTCACGAATATGTAAATATATATTTGTTTATTTATAAAAATAAAGTATATATTCATATAAATTATCTTCGTTATTTTGTTTTTGGAACGCATCCTCTAATTTTGTATGAACTTCAAACCTTGCATAACATGGATTTGTATTACACGAGGTTTTTGTGGAACCATATACCCGTGTTATACGAGGCCCAAGTGTATATTGCATGTAATCATACAACATATGTTTTTCTGGATACATTCGTTACCCAATATTTAGCATTTTTTCAATATGTGCCTTCGCCAACAATATTTGAGAGTTTAATGCAAATATTTTTTTTATATTTTAGCTATCCAGATGATAATATCTTCTCTCATAACCTGACTGGAGATATAGATCAAATAAATCCTCCTCTTACGACTATCGATCATTCTAATGTTCACAATCAAGCTCTGGAGCAAAACAACTACAACCTGTTCAACTACGACAGCTTAACCCAGAGCGAGGAGTTATTCGACATGCTTGAAAATGAAGCTGACAACAATAGTAGCTTCACCAACAATAACTTCACTACTAATATTTGTAACCAAAATCGAAACAGCGATAACATTATGGATATGGACATAGACTATGGTGGAAGCGGCTTCAATCCACTGTCTGGTGACAGCATTGTAATAAGTCAACATTCCATCAGATCATTAAAAGAAGAAATCCTCTCGCAGGAAACCAGTGAGTTATTTTCATACTTTACCTGAATTTTACACATTGCCAAATGTAATTTATACCTTTATACGAATGATAAAATTATACTATTTATTATTATAGTTGCACTTTATTCATGAACTGCACAGATTGTTAAACTCATTTAAAGTAAAATAGAATATTTTTCATATTTATTTTTCTATTGAAAGGGATATTAAAAATAATAATATTTGTCAAAAAATGTAATCCTATTGTTTAAAGTAATGAATCCCTCTACTTATATTTCTAAGTATGGTTTTGTTTGCTGTGAGCCCCCGTGAGAGCAGTACTCCCATAAATGTTTCAGGGTTACTTAATTTCAACTTCATTTTCAAAAACGTCAACATGATAAACATAAATTTTTGTTTATATCTATATAAATACAGACAACACTGCCTTAAAGTGATGTAAACTTAATTCAAAAATTGCTCTAAGATTGTTTATGACGCTGCCTCAATAATGTATGAAGCGATTGATTGTTTCTTTTGTAGATGACGGTATAAATGAGGCAAATATTTCATGTTCATTGAAATCATCAGCCTCAACTGTCCAAGTTTTGCCCGTGAGTCAGACCACCCAAGAGAAGTAAATATTACAATATCTTCTGATTTCCTCGTTTATTTCAATTATCTATAGCAGACGACTCGTTTTCGTCTTATTATTTATGAAAAAAATAAATGGAGCAGATAATTTTCAAACTTTGCAAACATTCATTCCATCGAATAAAAATCCATAAAATTGGGATTTGATCCCATGGACATTGCAAGGAAAGAAAACCATGTTGGCAATTTGGCAACAGATCTTGATAAAAACTGGACACAGTGAAAGCAATTTCCTAATAACTAACCGTTTCCTAGTTTTATCATTTCCTTATAAACAAAATAAAATAAGATGTAATTGAGCTATATTTATACGATATTTGAAGACTTCTTATCTTTAATAACCTCAAATGGGTAAAATAATTTTATGGCAACCTCTAGAGTGTACAGTAACAACTAAAAATTGCCAAAAATCTCATTGAATAAGCCAATTCTAATAATTCAACTTGTTCTCTATTAATTGAAAACTGACTTTTGTAGAAATAACCCACATATGCATATATATTTTCAGCATGAGTCAGTATGATGATTACATATTGAATAAAGCAGTTGCTCAAAATGGTAAGAAAAAAAATATTTCATTGATATATGAACATAGAATTGGAAGACACTGTTATGATTGGTTGTAATCATCCAATGTTATGAAAATTTTATAGGATCCATTTTTAGATTTGCAAAATTCTCTGAGATACATTGTATCTTGTCAAAATATTGTTTATATATACAATTTCTATGAAATACTTATAATTTCATTAGTTTTCGTGAGTAAATTAAATTTATATTATAATTAACAAACATTATTTTCTCTGAAGATATCAATAGTTTTAATACTGAAAAAAAAATATACAAAAAAACTTATCATATAAATCTGCAATTATTAGCTTAGTCTATTCAATGATAATCAAGAAATATAAGGACTGATTCAATGTGGCATTATTATTACTAAAACGGTGAAATTAGTTTGGTATAAAATGTACAAATGCAAAATTATGTATTAATTAGTACTATTATCACAACATCATATTTTTTAGATGAGGGCTGTCTTCTTACTTTTGTAATTACATTCTTAGTAATGCTTGACTTGAGTAAAATCGATCCTGATCATAAAAATATTGAATTTTGGAAATAGTACTTAACCATTATGTTTTTATTGCTCGAGTATACATTACATGTGACAATTAACACCTTAATAATGCAAAAATCTTTTTGAAAACTGATTTATGTATTTATGAAAATTCATTTCCATATAGAATCATATAATTATTTATAAATTAAAAAACTGAGTTAATTTTCAGATTTAAATTACTCCAATTAAAATAATTTATAATCCCTTGTTCTGATGCAATATTTATTATATATAACACATTCATCTACTCAAAACTTGTATTTTACCATTGGTAAATGATGATGCATGTTTGTTTGTGTAATGTAAAAGCAACTCAATATTTAGGTAATTTTATGTCTATTGGACATGTGATTTTCCACATATAGAAGTGCTGGGAGTCACTGTAGATGGACTACATTACTTATGCGCATGAAAACGTAGCGCTGTGTGCATTTCCAGTCTGACACAAAAGTTGCTAAAGTTCGAAAAATTTTAAATTCCCTACTATTCCATAAATAAATTTTACATAAAATGTTACAAAATTTTTTTTTTTAAAGTTGGTAATACCGCCACTTCTTACTTGTCATTTTTGCGGTCCGTTCATTTGCTTTATCCAGGGGTTTCAAATTTAATTTCATCATCCGCCGCATTTCCGGGCGCACTGTTATAGCGGTCGGTCAATACATCATAGTTTAAAAATATCTTATCAAGGATTTCATCTTCAAAATTGTTTAGTTACTTATATATATTTATATATAAGTTACTAAACAATTTTACAATCGTAAATATATATATATATATATTCGGTTATCTTTTTTGCTATGCAAAGGTGGTAAACAAGATTTGAAAATTGAATTGTAACACTCATATAAAATGATTTGCCCCCATTAATTTACAAATACATTGATTCTTTAATATTTAAGACATTCATTTTCAGATAGGATGAGTTTCACAGCTGAATTACCTATAGTAGAATCTTTCACATCACTCAATCCAGGTAGCAATAATATGAGTTTATCTTGTATACAAGAAAAAAGCAATGCATTGGGCATGTTGGATGAAGATATACCTATTGCAGATGAAAGAGAGGTACAGTTTTTACTATATTTATTTATGATACTTCTGATATCTTTCATAGCCTAATTAAACATTAAAGTAGTACATGGATGCTCAATGAAATATGGAACATTTTTCTACCTCCAAATGTTATAGATAACTTTAATTTCTGAATAAAAGATTAATAGACAGAATTGCAGCCGACTTCTTTGAATAAATTTTGTAAATTGATTTTCCAATTGATTGTAAATTCAATATAAATGAAAACTGATAATTTTGTTATTCTACTGGCTATGTAGCTAACAGTGACACATTTTATAATTTTTAATAAATCAATGATTACATTTACAAAAGCCTGCCAACGAGGCATAGAGAATTGGCTTAGAAAACCTCATCATCTCTCTTTACCCTCCTAGAAGAGGAATAATCGGCTAAAAATCAGTTCTAAACAAGTACACTATTAGGGAGTCGATTGCAAAATGTTTATATCCAATTTTATTACAACTTTGAAATGATTTATTTGACTTCTGAATGTTGAACAAGATACAGACTTCTCAGCCAGCAGGTCAAGCAACCGACCTGATGAACTTCTACAGAAAATATGGAAGATGGGAAGAGCCATACAAGTCAATGAAGGGAACTGCCACTGCCATGCTATGCTTCCTTTGTAATTGGTTTGGCATGGTCGCTAATTTTGATGAACATCTTAGAAAGGTATACTGCAAATTATTTTTTTCATTTTTTCATTGGTGTGGTGTAATGAATATTTGCTTATCACCAATCATATTATGGGACTTTTAAATATTATATATATGCATATATTATACTCCACTTTTACTTTGACCACCTCACATATGATTGTGTAGACCAAGAATGCACAATTTTTGCTGAGTTTATAATAGTTTACATTATCATGTAGCCTGTTTAATGAAAATGAAAGATGGGAATCTCTGATCAATGTTTGGGTAAATAAACCATTATTTTTATATAATCATAATATTTTAAGAATATATCTTAAAATATGTGTACTCAATTAAAGGCTTATGTATTATTGGCAGTTATTGATGATTTGTTATTATTATTTATTATAAATAAAAAACTTTGGGTGATGAGATACTCACAAACATTTTTCATTAATGAATGACTCATAGATGTATAACATATATTTAGGGGACATGCTTTTTTCAACTATTTCAAACCTTTAATTAAGTAAGTGGTAAAAATAATTTATACCATCTTCAATTTGCAATTTTTAGTGTCACCTGGATCAAATCTGTCACACATTTCAAGGCATGGTGACAGCTGATGTTAATCTAGGCATCCTGGCGTCAGGCACCATGCTAAACAGGCAACAGATTATCATAGAGCATGGCCATCACCTATTTGTGCTAAGGTTTAAGTTTAAACCACCGGACACAGTATGCGCCTTGATGTTGGTAATTAGTTTTCAAACAATAAAAAAAGAGTAATAGCAATTCAGTGTTATTTCATTAAATTTTAGTCTGTTGTCAAGTAGTATAAGGTTCCAGAAATACAAAGTTGTGAAAATGAAAACAAGTGGAATCAAATATGTTATATTGCTGCAATGGTCTAGCAACAGCAATACCGTTTGATTATTACCCTGATGATAAAAACTATCAAGAGTATCCCAAAGCATATTGTGAAGATAAACCGTACTCTCCTACAATTTATCAAATAATATGTTGAATTTATTTATATTTCTAAAATAAAACTTGACGTGTATAATTTCACTGAAATATGTGAGCAATTGTTTAAATCAGATTAAGACCCAACTAGAAAATTGATAATATCCAATTGAATAACTTACTAATATTTTTTACATTCTGTGGTCTAGTTGACTAGTAGTAAGCATCTGATTTTTGCAGGTTGTGCCACCAAAAGGCTCGGTGACTGTTTCAGAACCGTTCCCAGCAATAGTTCACATACAAGCCATAAGCCAAGATACACGAGTGGAGGTAATTATTATTAATGCATACATCTAGTTAAATTCTACAATTGATGAAAAATAAAGTTGCAGCTTAAAAATTGCCCAAATAATTGGGAAGCACCGACGCATTAGCATTGTTTTCACATGTACACTTGATTTAATTAACAACCGGTCTGCATTTGTTGAAAGTTATACCGAAGTACTTTTTTAATCTACAGGTTGTATGGAGTGGTCCAATTGACTGTTTAAATCAGCCTAACAGGCCAACAAATGTCGATATCTTTGCAAATCGTTGTAATGGGCGCTTCGAAGTCATGATGAGAGAAATCAATATTGTGCCAGAAAATTTACCAGAGAATGAAATAGACCTCGAAGGACTCACCCTAGAAGTGAATGTTTATATACAAACATTGGAGGACATGCAAAAGGCTGACAAGCAGAAGTCAATGAGCAATGCAGCCAAAATTATCGAGCTGAATTGTTGAATATGCAAATAATCTGTACTAATTATTTATATTGGATGCACAATTAGTATTTTCATAAATATATATATATAGGTATATAACATTATTTATGATTTCCAAATAATAGAACATAATAGAAGATTGTATTATATTATTAATTTATATATAATAATGTCTTCTGTTTATTACAAATTTATTTTGGTTGGCAAAAAAATATGGCTATACACAAGCCGTGTATTGTTGAATTTGATATATTTTGTTTTATTATTTATTCTATGGCTTATAAGGAAACATCTTTTTCTTGTACAATGTCCACCGAGCAGTGATTATTTCGCCAAATTATGTTATATTAAGGAGAAAAGCTCCCAATGAAATAATAGCTTTTGTTTACTTTCACCGATGAACTGTATTATTCTATATTTACTGCATTATTTAGTAGCTCTCAAAAACTTTCAATCTGGGCTCATTAAGCTAATAATGTGCTCTTATTGCAAATGTGAGACTGAAATATTATTTTTATGTTTAATAAAAAGGGACTGATTTATGTAGTACTATATTAAGTAGATAACAAACACAATCTGAAAAATGTAATCATATTTTTATTTTTAGACAATAAAATTTTACATTATCTTGTTTATTACGAAGTAAAAAAACAAATAATAGTACTTTTATTATTTTGTGCATACTGTTTTCACTCTTAACACATTCAATGCGGGAAAGGTATTAATACCTTTTACATCGTCTGATGGTATACGTCGGGAAAGGTATTAATACCTGTTTTTTTTTCACAAGTATTTTAGTTTATCTTGCTAACGAGGTTTAATATGACTTATATTTACATAAATGAACCATATTTATTAAACAGGGTGACCACAAACTATGTTTCATTTTTGGAAATAAAAACTCCCATGTCAATTCTGTTTCTTGCTGTGAACCACGTTCAGTGAGTATATAAATTTTAATTTCATGTGTTCCATCTACACTATAGTCTGATAAGAGTATTAATTAATTAAATTTGTATTTATTTTAAAATAAATACATAAAATTATATCTTTAATAATTTTATCATATGGAAAATATATTTTATTTTTTAAACGTGAAATATCAACATATAATTTAAATTAAAATTACAAAATACACATTATTCTGGGAGCTGTGTTCTGGAAAGCACTGTGCTTCTACCCAAAAGAACATCTGCAGGTCATAAATTATGAAATAGTGTAAACAAGCTAGACATTAAATGCCTCACATGTACTGCTGATATTTGACTGCTCTATACGAATTCCTGAGATGGTGTCGATGGTACTAATTGTATTTCCGACTAATTGCTGTGACAAGTTGCCCATGAAACAAAGTTTTATGACGGTCAAAAATAAATGCATGACGTACTGTGCACCTAAATATTGATTAGTAAAGGTCCTTTATTTTATCATATATATTGAAATGTATTATGTCTGAAAGAGGTATTCTTTGCGGAAACATGAATATTTATTTAATAAACTGGTGGTGCTATACTTGGTGAGTACCATATTGAAAAAAACACTTAAATATGTTGGGTATTTTAAAAGTTATGGCATTTTATGTAAAAATGTGTTTTTTACGAGCGACATTGATTTTATGTCCGCATTAAGCTATCAGCGTAGTGTAAATCTCACCCGCAAATAATGTGTTAACATTGTGGTATCAAAAAAAAAACTATTCCTTTGAGAATTAATATATATAAATGTTTATAAAAAATATTCATTGAAACAAATATCTTCTCCTCTGTATAGATTATAAGACTTTTTCAGTGCTTTCTCAATTTATATTAATTTGAAAGTACACAGTCTATTTGAAGTCCAAAGATAATCGAGACTGTCCCACAGCAGAGTTGACGTGTAAACACCTACACAAAAATACCTACCGAACCTAATATTTATATTGTAGTGTAGTGCCAGTGTGCCATGAGATGATACTAGGTGTGCTGCAGTGCATTTTCCTAACAGAAGAAAAAACTTCAAATAACTGGCCTACAATATATGATATTATGTAAAGACATAATCGCAGGGAAGCAAAAATCGTTATTTCTGTGTTGGAATAATATGTATATATAAATATTATTCTCACAATCTAAAATGAATACTAAAAAGAAAAAAAAACAATGCTTTCAACATTTCGATTACTAGACAAAAATGTCTCATACTGAACCGTGAAATGGTTAAACAATTTCTGCAGTTCTCGAATGCCAATCTATTTCTTTCCAAATAAAGTGAATAATACAGGAAAAATGAGTCATTATTGACAAATGTGTCGATGGCGACTCTTTTTTGGTCAGTATTCACCCTTATTACCTATTGTGTTGCTAAAGTATGCAGAGATGAAGTTACTATAATTATAATAGATAATATTGAGCATGTTAAAAACCAGCATAAATATCCCATTGATGTTATAATGTTGCACTTTTAAAGTAAGCTTGTAATATGAATGTTTATGTAATATTATATAAACAAATTTATGTTATGGAAACCATTTATATTCATCCCAAAAGTGAACAATTTTTTACTTGTTGGTACACAATTCACACAAAAAGTAAATATATGCATGGGTATGAAGTTCCTTTAATTATTAAATAAAATATAAAGTAATGTAATTTCTGTATGTGCACATTTTTATAAATATTGATGTTGCCGTGAAAGACAAAAGATAGTGGAGCACTGGTGTACCGTATACTTCTCCTATATTTATGTTTGTTAATATCGTTAGAAATGAGATAGTGTCATTCACACCATTGTGTAAAATAATCAGCAAATATTGGTTCAGTAAAATTAGCCCTTATAATTTTTTAGGTGTGTGCATGTCACTAGTCTTGACTCAGCCTTATCTTTTTACTTCATCCAAGTATTTTGTGTTAAGCAATTTGATAAACACAAGTTTTCGTAGGACAGTTTCTCTGGATATGTTTAATGAAAAATCCATATGTTCCTATATATATAGACATGTTGGCAGACAGAAATTCTTAACATTTCTTTTGAATAAGACAGGCGGCCAGCTATTGAATTTATCCCCAGTGGGATTTTGCTTGCCAAACAGTTTGATAAAAAAAAAATTCTCTAATGAGTAATGTGCTATTGATTGGTATTATTACCATCTGCATCAAATCCTCTCCCCAAGTTTAGTAGAAATAAATAATGGCACCACACCCTTCATTCCCATCACTTTTAAACTAAGTATTATAGTCTAACTTCTTAAGTAGTGCATATGAAAATCCATTTGACATTCAAATGGAATATGCGACCCACTTCTTGCCCTGCATTCCACCTACCTTGTCCAAGAGTTTAGTCTGTATTTTAGCATTGTACTGTAATCACACCTTATTATTGCCATAATCACGCCTATTCCTTTAAAATTTTAAGCTTAAAACATCATTGCCAGTATTTCTAATTTTTGCAAAGAAAAAAAAGCTATATGGATAGCAGTAAATTCCTCTAGAAAAAACAAATCAATAGATTGCAAAGATAGCAAGTAAAAAGACACAGTATTATCAGTCTACCAAAAAATCCCCACTCTTGGTCCCTCGAAATTTTAATGTTAATCCATATATATACTTACATATATTTCTAATTACAAACTAAAAAATTTTGCTAATGCACATTTTGTACAAAAATAACTTCGAGTTGGATAGATGACTGCCTATCTTTCTATCTTTTAAAACAAATGAAGTACTATTTCATTAAAGAAAATCCTTTCCATAATGGCTGTGTTATTTCTTTTTTTTTTATAGAGAACCATTCACAATATTGAAAAGAGAAAAGCAGGAGACAAAGAATTAATCACCAAAAAACTTCAAAACTAGGCGAAGACAAGCAAAATATTAGATGCTTTGACGTCTGTAATCAGACAAAAGTATAATTGTAGAAACAAATTGGGCTGAAAAACGAATGTGGTCATTGTACAGATAGCAACATTTTTTAATCACCATATTTGTTTAGACAGAGCAAGACTATTTAATATTGAGGGTAAATAAAAGTTAAGCTAATGAAAGTATACGATGATAAATTTTGGAGTAATAAAAGATTTTTAAGATGTAAATATAATTTCGTGTATTTAATTGATTTTTACTTTGTGAATTGCTATGTTGTTAAAAAGAATATTGAAGATTGTATTAGACAAGCGTATTTTTTTGTGGAATATTATGGACATTTAAAATTTCAAACTCTATAAACCTTTTAAGTAATGTGTCAAACAGAAAATGCACACACCACCGTGGTTTTCAAGTGCAGTGATCAGATTACAGAATCAATGATTATCTAGTAAAAGAAACCTTATGACAGACTAAGCTTAAAAAACTTTCTCAAAAAGACGAAACATTTGTCACAATCTGTAATATGGCGGAATGGCAAGGTTGTCAATTTTAATTTTATATGAATACACCTTCATCATTTCAAAAAATGCAACAGAGTATAAAACATTTCACATAATCCAAAATAATTAGTTGAGCAGTTTTTATGAGTGCTCATTTTGACTGGTCAGACCAGGCATGTTCAGAAATATAGAGCATGATAATTATGTATACATATAAAATTTTGTAAAACATTTTAAATAAATTTTACTTAGCAATTTAATGTTAAGTGTAGAATTGTAGTATTGTCAATGTAGAATTAAGTGATGGTGTTGAATACACAATATAGATATTTCAATTTTGAGTTTATTTTAATTCTAACATAAAAAAAATCATATCAACGTCATGAAAAATTAACTGAAAACTGACGAATTTTTTAGCAAATACCTAACAGAAAAAGCTTAATGAGTTGATTAAAATATTCATATTTTTTTGATCTTCCTCTGTTCTCTCAAAGGAATCCACACAAACTTTTCACCCTTGTGGTTGTGTCTAAAATGGCTTTTCATGTTCCCGAGTTGCACAAATCCTTTCTTACAAATCGGACAATCGTAGAGTTTTACTCCCAAATGCAATCTTACATGTTCCAGCAAAGTTGCTGATGTTGCAAATGACTTTTCACAGAGTTTGCAAGGGTAGGGTTTTTCTTTAGTGTGAGTTCTTATATGAGACACCAGTGATTGTTTAGTTGTAACTCTGTATGCGCAGTGATCACACTGAAAACTTTTCTCACCAGTATGTGTTTTCAGATGAACCTGAAATACAATTAAAAAAAAATGTTTAGAATATATATCTTGACAATTATGGGTAACTTTCTCATAACTGCCTCACATATTTTTCACAGAAAAAGTCAAAAAAACACCCATGGAAAGGATCCCATTTGCAATGAAACAGAATGATTATGAACGGGAAGGCTGAATAATCACAGATTAGAATATAGACAAATGTTAAATCAAATGATATCGCTAGACATTGTAGTATATGTGCAACATACAAAAAATTAATTGAAACCTATTATTTATGAGAATCCTATACAATTCTTTTCATAGCTGTTTTGAAAGATGCCGTTCCCTGTAGCTACTATTTGAGTTTGACTCAAGTCATTGGTGTGTATGGATTTATTAGTTATAGAGGAGTAAAAATTTAAACAATAATATTGAACACTGCACTGAACAAACAATGGCACACAATTAAGGTTGTCACATTGATAAATGGGTGAGGAATGTCGAGGCTCAAAATATTTAAATCTAATTATAATTGATATTGAAACGATTTATATTATAAATTACATTTTAGTGACTTGTACCAGTGGTGGCATTCCAGTTATAAGAAAAAAATCAATTCCGCTTCTATTATAGCATTCGAATGTAAAGCGTAATATCAAATGTAAATACTATAAATATTTTAGCAAATTTCTATAACATTTTGCAAGTTTGTATAAAATCAAATTATTAAAATATTGATCGCTAATTAAGTTTTAAGGAACAAATAAGTCATTTTTAAAAACCACTAAAAAAAGGTATAATAATTTTGTATTATGTCTTTTGGTCTTAGAAAAAACTAAAAAAATTAAATCTTCTATTGAGAAAGCATTCTGAAAATACTCATATTTCACTTTTATGGTGATAGCTGTCACTTCTTGATGGAAAGGCATGATATTTTAGATTATAAAAATAGTTTCGCTCATTGCAAGCATTAAGAACTGCTGATAATGCTTGCAATGAGCGAAACCAGTCTGGATCATAAAAATATATTGTGGAATAATTACTAAAAAAATGTGTTTTTATTATTTAAAATATACTTGTATTTTGACTGCTAAATTGATTGAAATGTACAAATATTTACTTTTCCCAGCCATAAAAACATTCGGTTTCCTTCTGAACAGTAATCCTTCCAATGAACAGTAGTCCTACCTCAAGAATTTCATAATGCTTTTTAGTAAATTTGAGAGCTCAAGTCATAGGAATGTTTTCCAAAACGTAAATGAACTATGACTTACATCACGCGTTGATTTTCCTCTAAATAATTTTGGACAATATTCACACGTGTACACTACTGTAGGTTCTTCATGGACATGTCTCATATGTTTCCTTAGTCCAGAATTAGTTTTTGATGACATTTCACAAAGATTACACTTAAAAGGCCTGGCGTCACTGTGAATGACCATGTGGGATTTCAGATGACTTTTGGATTTTAAAACTTTATGACAAATGTCGCATGTGCCAGTAACATCAGTGTGAACTTTTTTATGATTTCTAGATTTCATTACACCGCATATTTCACAAAAGTACAATTTAGATGACCTTTGACGAATTCGTTTCATTGGTACGGTAACTTCTTTTGACCTGTTAACAATAATTTTTATTCCTAAATAGTGTAGATATTCTTCGCCGTTTTCTGAAATTTGTATGGTTTCCATAAGTTTATCGTCATCGTATTCATTTGAATCGGTTTTATCAGGTGCAAAAGAATCTATTTCCTCATTGTTAAAATCGGTAGAGTCATTGTTAATATATGTATTCTCTTCATCTCTTTCCAGGGAAATAGTTTGACAGTTGATTTTTTGTCGTAACACTTTATCATTGATGTGGCACTGTTTGATAAATTTGGAGATGTCTTCAATTTTCTTCATACAGTTAAAACATATGCAGTCTGGTAATGGGTCATCTATGTGTACCTGTAAATTTTAAAATACTTTCATATTAAACACATTGAATAAGAAATGAAAGTCCATCGCAACACATATTTTGTTAACACATACACATATACGTGTAGCACATATAAAACATATTATGTAGCAAACGCTCATTAGTATCCAGTACCATACAAACTTAGAGTGACCCCTGATATGTCAGGTGTATAGTCATCATCTCTCAAATAGATGTTTATGCGCTAGATGTGCATTCTGCACCCAACATGTTGAATTGTTGATATTTTTTTTTTACTATACAATGATTTTTGTTTCATGAAGCATATTTCTATAAAAATAGTGAATAAATGCAGAAGAAATTCACTATATCTTTTCACTACTGATTTGAATAGTAGGATTGATGCAACACATTTCTGTTGACTTAAATTGTCAGATATCACATAAATTGAAATTGTCCAGTGTCTTAGACATATTGTTGCGTGAACAGAGTGCTCACTATGTAGGCCTTGCATGCAAAGATGTATGAGCAATTTTTAAGCGTCAAATGTGTAAGTTTTTTAGGGGTAAAAACACTTGATATTTTTAGTTGAAATTATTTCGCAAGCATTTGGTCTCATCGATGTTCTACAGGAAAAAATCAAAATAACTCTGAAATTTTTAAACAAAAATGATTGTTACAAATGCGTATTTACAATCCTGGCGACAGAAATAAAAAGTTTATTTTTTCTTAAACAATCATAAAATCAACACTAGGCAAGATATGTTTGAATAGAAAAAATAAATGTGTTTGTGAAACAATTTATGGAAATTTTTGATGCTTTGAAAACAGGTGACCTGTTATAGAAAGTATAAGTACAGTTAACACGTTGGCTGCGTAAACATATTGCACTGTTTCACAGAGGGTCTGAAAAATACCCATATTTCGAAGCCATAAAAGTTTGTAAAATATTAGGGACAATTATTATGTTTCTCCGAATTTGGTCGCCCTCAAGGTCATTTACAAAAAAAAACATTTGTGTGGCACATGTACTGGCATTGTTTATTCATTAGATTTCGAAACATTTGCAGTGTTTATTGATGTTGGGCCATCTGTAATACCCTAAAGGCACATTCACACTAACATATTTTTGGTTTATCTATAATTTTATTTTGAAGGGAATTTTATCCTTCCTTTTTTACTCCAGGTTTTGATTTACAGTGATTTATTCACCTTCAAGTATTGTTAATAATAAATTTTATTATCGGAAAAATACACTATGATATAAAAGCAGTTGAAACGTAATTTACACTCTAACAATTCACTACAATAAATATATGATATTACTCTGAAATAACATTTGAATGTTAGATTCACATTTATTCGTGATATAGTTGAAAACAGATTTCTAAGCACACACCAGGTTTATTTGGGCAATCGGGACAATCGAACAATGAAACTTTTCGTTGTTTGGTGGTCAAGTTGAAGAGGTAGTTTTTTCCCAGTAGTCACTTAGAAGATTCAATCGTATCGTTCGGATTGTTTGATTCGACTTTAATCGCCGTCTGATTGCACTATAATGTCGACTGCATATGCATTTGTCTGGTCTACGATGTGTACACAAGTGCACTACAATGTAGAATGAAGTTTATAGAATTGTAAAAAAAATAGGTACGCGGTGCATTGAAAAAAAAAAGTATGTACACATTAATAAAAATACATATTTCACAAAATTATAAGAAAAAGTGATAAAACAAAACCGATTTATATCTGTCAAAAATATTTCCACAAACTATAGCTAGTCATTTGATGTCAAGTATTTCGATAAAATGAATAGTGTGAATGAGCCTTTATGTGATAGTTCCAAAGAAATTTCCCGAAACGTCTAAACCGTGCCAGGTACTTACTAATACTAAAAGATCTTTTGTTATATTGAAAACACGGTTCGCGTGACCGACGCGGGAAACAATATTCACTAAAACAATATTGAGTTTACAATCGATTTATTGATAAATATCCTTCAACAAAATGATTTCTAGGTTAGGAAGACACCATGATAGCACTGACAGTAATATCCCAATGCATAAGAACTAGTAACCATCAGACAACAACATGACATCTTCCCAAGTTAAAAATCATACATACAACCAAAGCTATAGCTTCTCAAGCGTAAGCATGATCCGATGTAACTTCTATAAGAAAACCAATAAGAGAATTAAACCAACAATATGTATCATTTCACTCAGTAAGTCTTCCATTACACACTGAAAGTATGATGAAGAGAAAGTCTGTGAGACCTGTGAGGAAAATTTAGGTAACCTCAACAGCCAGAATAACACATCGGTCTGCTCATAGAAGTCATTTTGTAGATTTTTTCCGGTTATTTCATCCACTTAAGCATTTGACTTCGTCGGAGCACTTCTTCTACTCTCACCAGCAGACGTGATAATAACATTAACGTTTTACTCATACGCAACCATTTATAAAAATAATTAGTACGTACCTCTAGTTGGAAATACATCATTATACTATTTAGCACGATATCATTTTCAAATACGTAAATTTCAGCATTCTGTGCTAGGCATAGCCTGCAAATTTTTAGATTTCGGGAGGTTTTACTTTGATAAGACATGGCTTCTCACTTGAATTTCATATAAGGTTAAGTATATTAGTTTATGATGCAGGGTTTTGTTTTCGTTTAACCTTAAATTTTTTGGTTGGAGACATCAAAGCTTTCAGCACAGGATATTTCGTACAGACCACACACTATTTTGACATCTAAGTATATTGTCTATGATTTCAATATATACAGAGTATATAATCTGTGATATAAACATAATTATCCTGTCTTTGGACATCACATTGTGTTGCCGCTGTGTTCAAATGATATTTGCCCCCACACGCACGCGTTTATTTCGAATAATTTATTATGCGTATTCCACAATATAATAAATAGTTTTGAAAGCGATATACGTGAAGGATTTTCAAAAAACATTTGTTGGTAGTTTCATACTGTAGTTTTTACAAAATTGGGGCCATAAAGTATAATATATTATTTTCTGATTGCAGCACAATACTATAAACGGCTTGTGTGTTTCTTAAGTGATTGTCTTATGAGGTTGTTTAATTAAAATGTATCCAAGCGGGATACATAAATGTTGATATAACCCAATGAGTAATTTGTTATGCATGTGGTTTAGCCATTTAAATTTAATTTAAAGTTTCATTGGACGATATTAAACTTGATTAAAAAATGTTATATTTGTGTTCGATATAATTATTTTACACAAATCATCACCATAGAACTCAATTTTGTTTAGTGGGCTTTTTATGACAAATGCATAAAATATATTTTAAATTCTATTTCACATTTTCTGAAAACATATTTTGTATTGATAATACATAGTTAACTTTATACGTGTACTCAATCGTGTTGAACTCTGTTCGCGAAGTTATAATTTATCAAAGAAAATCAAAAAGTATTGACGTACAATTCTTATGTGATCAGAAACATGACATAGTATGTAAATATTAAATATTTTATTTTTAAGGTTGCGCAACCCTGAGCGTAAGAAAATTGACATTATAGTGATCTAAGTGTATAACAGCGTATAATCTGTCTTGAATGTATACAAGCTATGGCATCAAGTGTCAGAATCATATGTGTTCTTGTTGAATGAAAACTGACAGATAAAATAAAAAAAAATCCAAATATGATCACGATACAAGTGAAATCTTTAATACAAACTGATGTTTGTCGATTTTGTCTAAGAAATGGTGCCGATATTTTAATATTTGATAGTACATTTCTGCTTAGTAAAATGTCCGATTGCAACATAGTGGTAAGATTGATAAATATGAGATGTCTTCAGTGATGTGCTGCTATGGGTTCGCACCGGCCTGTTGAGTTGGTTGTTCAAATGATTTTGGTTAGGAGAGCTGGTTCTTAAAATAATATTCTTTTATCAATTTAAAGATCGACTCAATGACGATCAATATAAAATGTTTGCCGCTGATTTCGTGGGATTTCACACCACTCATTAAATCATGACTTAGAATTCACAATCACCATCACAGTAGATGATAGGCAAATAAGATCCCGCCACAGTTGAATTTTCGAATAAAAATCGAAACATTAGTGAATTTACTAAATGCAGACAATATTATAATATAACATATACTCTTTATTTCGTTTAATTGTAGCAGCACATCACTGGGTATATGTGTAACTGTATTAATATTTTTTTTTCATTTGAAAAAAAATGTATTAAATTTGGTGTTCACCAAGATGCGAGTTAATTTAAGGGGCACATCACTGGATGTCTTATAATATACTAGCTGTACCCTGCGCGCGTTGCTACGCCAGCAACTAAAATAAATTTGAAGGAAAGACATTACACAAATATTCAATTCATTTTGAGTCAATTTATTGATTTTGTTCATTTTGAAAAAATTGTGACATTGCAGCGTTTCGTTTCAATTCGATATTTATTGAAGTGCTGTGGGATACACAATATTTCTTGTTTTTCCATCTGGTGCGTAAACGAATAAATCAGAAGATTTTCCGACGCGTGAGCAGGCCACATAGAGCTGCCCATGTGAGAAGCATGGATTCTCCAGATTTAATCCACACACTTGCAATGGTTGGCCTTGTGCTTTGTTGATAGTCATTGCGAAAGCGAGTCGCACCGGGAACTGCAAACGTTTGAATTCGAATGGCATATCTGTCGGGATCATTGGGATACGTGGCAACAGTATGTCTTCACCTTTGAATTTTCCAGCCAAAATTGTTGCCTCGATAACATTGTTCATCATTTTCTTGACTGAGAGTCTGATGTTTTCCAAGAAATGCTTCGACTCACGTGTAACACCTGATAGCAACGTTGATAGTGGTTCGGATGGTGGATGTAATTCTGGCAGTTTAACTTTTCCACTGGCGCAGCACATTCCTGGCGTTTCGTTCTTAAATTTGAGGGCGCTACAATACATGCAAATTTTATCCATTTTTCCAATGGCGACACTTGGATGAAGACTAGGAAATTATTAAGATATTAAATATTCAGAACAAAGAAATCAATTATCTATGCAAATTATGAAATTTATAGTTCGACATTTATTTGCCCCAATACTTTTTTTCTCTAAGACGAGGATTTGTTTTTCTAAAAAATAAAATTTTGAGCTATATTTTATCAACATGTAGTCTAATACGTCTAGTAAAAATGAAATAAAAAAATAAACAATGTAGAAAATGTAGAAATGTAGATAAGATATGTGACCATATGGTAACGCTAGTCCTTACAGGGGCCGTGTACACAAGTGTATTGCTTATATGCATGTTGTGAATATTAATTTGTCATGATGTCAATATTTCACATATTTTTTTTCAATTATAAATCCATACACGGAAGGTATGATCTAAGTCACAAAACATATTTTTTTCTAAATATTTATTGCTGGCCGAAGCTTCCAAAGCGTATCAGTTGTGTCAATTTTGGTATTATCGGCTGCGTGAATATACCTCATTATTTGAATGAAGCAATCTCTTCACATCGAATCTGCTACCATCTTATTGCGCATGCCATCTTTTGTGACCTAGTAAAAAAAATATGAGTAATTTATTCCGGGATAATATGAAAATGCCCAAAAACCTTTCATTTATCCGAGCTTCACTGAAGGATTTGAGCAGTTTCTGAAGGCTGCATATTTTTAGGATGAAAAAAGATGTCCGATCATCTTCTCGTCAAAAAGGATTTCGAAGAAGTCCACAGATGTCAACATGGAATATTTGGTATATTTCCATGACCAATCCATGACCGATTACACATCGCTATGTAGCTTTCAAACCTCTCTACCTGCTCGCCCCTGTGTGAGCCGTATTTCTTCAGGAGCAGCAAGTTGACGCCTGCTTAAATTATTGATAACTCCCTTCTTCTTCTTCATCACTATCTTCATCAGTTAAAATATTTGGTTCGGGAGGACAAATAAAAACATCCGTCTCCAAATCTCTAAAATCATCATCTTCGCTTTACATAGGTTTGCTCCAATATATTTATTATTTTTCCATCAGTAAAATCTTATTAATATCTCAAAGATTAATTATATTTCAAGGTCAGAATTCATACAAAAAACAAAAAAGAAAATAAAATTGTGTATAAAAAAGGTTGTCGGCGGTAAGGACGAGTGAATATTTTAAAATATTTACGACATTATCTTTTTAGATCAACATATTGTTATAAGAAATAAATTAGTGAAAGTCACGTAAGTAGTTTTAAAAAATATTGAAAATTGTATTTACATATTTGAAATGTTCATTCTGAAGAAAAATTTTTTACCAGAAATAAAATAAATCGCGATTTGGTATATTATGATGACTTCTTTATTCTGATATTAACTTCACACTTCCTGTAAACTATTGATATTCTTGATCCCCATCTGTAATAATTTATCATTTTCCCAATGTAATTTAATTTCGTACACTACTGCATTGTTATTATATGAATGAACATAAAAAGTATCGCATTATTAAACATATTTAAAAAAGGTAATTTTTATAAAATTGTTTCTTTTGGAATAATTTCTGTTCCAATATTCTATTATTTACTCCGATGAAAAGAGAAGGTGACAAAATTAATCAGTTGAAAATTCAATGCGTAAAACTCTTCCGTATAATTTCATATAATTATTGAAATAGTATAGAGAATTGTGATTTATTTTTATGAAATTTTCTATCAAAAACTGATTGACAATATAAAAGCGATTATTTAAGCTTTATGGAAAAAAATTCAAATCTCTTAAGAATTTTTGACTTAATATTTCCAGGTTCTTAAGGATGATGGATTACCTGATAAAATTTGTACAAACTGCCACATAAAACTTGATGATGCAGCAAAGTTTTTAAATCAGTGCCATGAAAATGAAAAAATTTTGCGAGGCCACTACGACTTCGAAATCACCAACCCTCATCTCAATAAAGAAAATGATCATTACAATGATTGTAATGCCAATGATTTTAATGCCAATGATTTTAATGCCAATGATTGTGATGCCAATG
The DNA here is from genome assembly GCA_028555115.1 of Himalopsyche japonica. Classification (NCBI taxonomy): domain Eukaryota; kingdom Metazoa; phylum Arthropoda; class Insecta; order Trichoptera; family Rhyacophilidae; genus Himalopsyche; species Himalopsyche japonica. The sequence continues at coordinate 4,274,107 of JAHFWJ010000015.1, forward strand.
ACTGTAATGTCAATGACTGTAATGTCAATGACTGTAACGCCAATGACTGTAACGCCAATGATTGTAACGCCAATGACTGTAATGCCAATGACTGTAATGCCAATGAATGTAATGCCAATGATTGTATTAGTTTTGACAATGTTGATTATTTGGATTACAATCGAACATACGTCAGAAAAGCAGACGAAAAGAGACTCATGGAATCAATTGTAATATCAGAAAATGGAGAAGAATACATGTATATGGATGGTGTTAAAGTAATAGTAAACAGATCGGAAATGCTCAGAAATGGAAAAGTTGAATTGAGAAAAAAGCAAAGAAAAAAGCGTTTAGCCATACCTAAGAAAAAAAATGATATGCTGTGTCCAGTTTGCGGTAAAACTTTCGTTAAAGCATTGTCTGCGCATATAAAATTGCACGGTGAACGAATATTCAGCTGTGAAATTTGTGACAAGTCTTTCCCGATTCGAAAAAAACTTACGCAGCACATGATCGTTCACAGTAACGTCAGGGAGCATAAGTGTGACTATTGTGAGAAGTGTTTTAAAACTGCTTGTGACAAGAGAAAACATATCAAAGCCCTACATCGAGAGCCACTTGTATTACATCCATGCATAGTATGTAAAAAGGTTTTTAAAAAGCAACGAGGTCTGATGGTAAGATTTATTTATTATTCAATGAGTGGCAAAATCATATTATATAACCATTGCTTACACAAGAGTGAAACTGAAGCAAACGAGCGAAAAAGTTCTCATTCATCATTAGCACAAATATGAAAACAAATTGCCACATAGCTATTGTAACATCCATGAAAAATATTGCTTCAAATGTTTAACTCTTTTAGGGCGTTTATATCATAAGTGAAATTATTAGTTGTGATGGATTTTAAATAAAAAAAGTATATAACAATGACATCAGTAATTTTCATTAGATGGCTAACTTCATTATCATTAAAAAAAATGAAAAATAGCCAATGTAAATGATTAATTTGACAAATTCCCTGAATACTTCTATAGATGCAAAATTTGAAGTGACATGACTCAATAGCTTTTTTTTTCAGGAACATATGAAAGTACATACGTGTGAAAAAAGTCATGAATGTGATGTGTGTCACAAGAAATTTGCTTATAAATTAACCTTGACCATCCACATGAGGATTCACACTGGAGAGCGTCCGTATGTTTGTAGTTATTGCAGTAAATCATTTTCAGCGGGTCAAACTCTCCGAGAGCATGTTAGAATACATACTGGTGAGACCCCATATGACTGCCCAGTCTGCAAAAAGGCATTTATGCAACTATCAAATATGAAAAGCCACTTTAGAAACAATCACAAAGGAATGGAATTTAAAAGAAATAATATTGTGAAGACATATACATTAAGAAATTGCTAACAAGTCACAGTAACAAACTATTATGTATATTCCCAAATGTTGTCTTATCTTGCACTAAATACAAGGTTTGCAACCTTCTATAGTTCTTGAATAAAATAGCCACCAGAGGGATTGTGCGATAAGACAATGCACTTTGCAGCTTCTCGCAATCACAAAATTGAAGGGGTTTAATTGGCTCATTCATGTACTGTAAATTTCTTAGAAGACTTCTTTGAAATGAATTAAAGATATGGAATGGTGAGAGGAAAATTTATATCTTTTCTGAATAAATTCATTTATAGTACATAGTAGCTGCAAAATATCATCCTTAGAGTATTCTTGGGTGAACTCAAATATTGATATAAACCGTGAAGAAGTGAAAAGAATTGCGAGGGAAAAGGATTCCTGGAGAGATGGAGATATGATCCACATTATGGAGAAAACATGAATTGAGGAGTGAATATAAATGTAAATTTTCAGTTCATTTGTTTATTTGTTACATAAAAATTCTTATTTGTTTTACTGATGTGTTTTCTAAAGAAAAAATATATAGCAAACAATATTTTGTCAGAGATCCATCACTTGTATGAATTTCATGAGCATTGAATCAAATGATCAGAAAATAAAAACATTTAGAGCTACAACTCTATTCAGAATTTTTTTTTATTCCTGGAGTAAATACTTTTTTATTTTAAAATTAGTCACCAAAATTTTAGCATTTTCATTGAATAGGTTATTTACCACTGTTGTCTTTGTGAAATGATCTGTAAACATTCATGCACTAGATTTTGCAGCTTCTTGTTAAAATGTAAAAAATGAACATTCAGCATTTGGCCTCATCATTGATTGAATAATGACAGAAACATTAATTTAGATTTTAGTAAATTGTGGAAAAAAGATATAATGAGTTTAACTCATTCCGTGCTAACGGCATGCTTAGCGTGTCCATACGTTTATCCACTATGTGCTCAGGACCCGCCTAGCGTGTTCATGCCCAAAACGTAAAAAAATATTTTACAATTGTTAATATTGTTTGTATTTTTTATTAGCCAACAATATTCATTTTTGATTTCGTCGCCTTTGAATTATACCACGCGTAACGCTTTTTTTGCATAGTAAAGCTGAGTCTACAAGTGCTGCTGTGAATATTTTTTTGTGATTTTCGTTCAAATTTTTTTCACTGTTGACTTTAACAATAAGAATATAAAAATAACTGGACTATTTCTATAACGCTGTTTTGTGAAAATTTCATCGCAGAAATATTATTTTATGTAGATTTTGGCTATGGTAATTTTCAAGCTTGAGCTATTTAGTGAATTGTGAGCAAAAATAAGTGCTTTTTGAATAATGTAGTGTTAAAATTTGTGTGTAGTAGTATATATATTTACAATCATAAAAGTTTCATTTTGGTTTTCCTCCAAAAATACTTCGGATGGATTTTCTTTTAAATTTTCAAGCATTTGCACAATTTATCTTGATAGATACATACATTTCAATACCACACATAACACAACTTCTTTCCTTGACACCACCAAAAAGTCATATTAAAAAAAAAATAGAGTTGTGGCAAGCCTCAGTGTTGAAAAAATCCAAATGCTAAGCATAAATAATTTCTACAGATGACACAAAAGGTAATATCCACACAATAAATAAACGTGTTTGAAGTAGTATATACCTTGGACAATATATTTGGTAAAAAAAGGGTGGATACCTCTTTCTGCGCCGAATACCCAATGATCAAAATCAAAATTACTTTAAAAAAATGTATTTTGAAAAGGATAGAATAAAAGTTATTTGAAAAACCAAAATATAATTCAAAATAAATACACGTGTAGTAACTATTATATTATGAACTTGATGCTGATTTATCGAGATGTAATTTGAGACGCAAAAATATCTACATCGAGTTATTTGTACTTGCCGACACTCGCATGTATCGTCTTTGAAATAATGCTGATTATTAATAGTTTGCAGTACATTTTTATAATTCAAATATATTGAGCATGACACTGTTACATGGGATTTTTAGATTAGCAGTGAAAGCGTTAACAGCTAATCATCTTCTAATATAAAAGGTATGTAAGTGATGAAATGTTAACTGATAAATTAATTTTTTTAAAATTGAGGTTCATAAAACCATTGAATAAGAATAGAGTTAACATAGAATAAATTTGTCTCATCATTTTAACAAAACAATTATTGCTTATTCTCAAAAGCTGTACAAATAATAATGCATTTAAACTGAAGTGCTGAACACATTCACCACAGCCTTTTTCTCTCCGGTTTTTTTGTTTTTTGTTTATCAATTTTATAAATTTTTAAGATTTTTTTGCTTTTATTTTTTTATTCCATACATTGTTATAGTTTAATAATTCTTCACACTATCTTTTTCTGCAATAATTTTCCTCTATACTTCTGAAGAAATATCATCTAGTACCTTAGCTGGTTTTTTAAAATATATACTATATTTTTATCCCCAAATTGAGTGGACTTAAATGAAAGTGAAATTTTGCATACTATTGATGAACTGGTTCCTTTCATATGAAATGGCTTGATCGAGCAATTGACAAGAGAGTTTCATTAAGTAACGGACAGAAAGATTAAGATGTTTTGCTTTTCATACATCCAGATGGATGTATTATGTAAAGCCGAAAGAAATGATAATTTTTAAATGTATTTTGTAGGTAAGGATTTTTGTCTGTCGCTGGCTGCCATCGAATGAACACTTAAATTTTGAAGTTCTATTAGTTTACTACCATTTTTAACTAAAAAACTTTTTTCAATCCTATAGAAAAAATGTTAAGGCCAGAGATCAGTGAGACACATCTGTGATATTTTATGCCGTTCTTGTTTGATAAAGGAATGAAAGCAAAAGAAGCCACGCAGACCATCTGGGAAATGTACGGAGATGTATTACAATTTCAAAAATGCCAAGATGGCTTAAAAATTTTCAAAGCTGTGATAGAGGGTTGAAAAGCTTGCCTAAATCAGGAAGGCCTATAACATTAAATGACGATGAGGTAAAATTGCTGGTGGGATTGTCATGAACAGCACTCACAGCAAATCACACAGGAAAAATCAGGAAGTTTGATTTTAAAATTTTTAGCAAGAAAGGAATTGAAAAATTGCGTTATCTTTGGAAAAATGTCAATTAAAAATAATGGCAATTGTATCATAATCTTATGTTCTATACATTTTTTTAAAAATATTTTTTTGTGAGTAAAAAAATATTATTACTTTCCACTGTACCTAATACAACCATCGCTGGTAACATTCCAGCAGCAAAGTCTATAAGAGCTGTTATAGTTTAAGTTTCATTTCATAAATACACAGATTGGATGTCATATATGTTAATAATAAACAGTAGGCACTATTTGAGGTTGAGGCATCATATGAGTCTTTCTGTATGGGATAAGGTAAGTTGGATGTGTCATGAGTGACCATCGGTTGAGGCAGAGCCACAATAGCTGTAAATAAAAAATATGAAATTTAGATCAATAATTTTATTAATTTCAATTAAAGGAAGGCCTGCCTTCAAATAAGAGCAATTGGTTCTAAAAAACTACATCTCTAAAAAAAAAGATCTTTTTCAAGGCATATGAGTGATATAGTTGGCATGGTCCAAGGCTGTCCTCGAGACCAATGTTTCAATGCAAACAAGTGCAACTGGTTTTAAGGTTTGTTGTACAGAATATTAAGTCAAATGCGACCATCTTGCTCAGCAAATTAAAGGTGTCTGAAAGGGAATTTAGTCTAGTGGATAATAAATTAACTACACAATATGTATGTGAGATTTGAGCTTTATTTTTATAAATATATTTTCCACATCAAGATTGGACAGTTGAAACATTTCGAATGATATATAATAACTTGGATGTATTTTGATTGGAAATTGATTATACATTTATAAATAATACTCAACAGTAAACTTTCAATAATTTATCAATCACATCTTCCACAACTGATTTTTCTTGTTGGCACAACTTTGCCATAGACAATGTTTCTCAAAATAAATCATTTGGTGGTAGTCACATGTGACAAAAACACTGAGTAGATCTAAATTCCAATGCATTTGTAGTTATTTCAATCATCTGATAAAATACAATTATGTCATTGTTATCAACAAAATAATTACTTGTATGATCGCACAAAATGTTTTCTTTTAAACTCTATACCCTTGTGATTATTTTTGAAATGACTTTTCATGTTAGATAGCTGCATGAATCCTTTATTGCAGACGGGACATTCATATGGTCGCTCCCCGGTGTGTTGACGTTCATGCTCTCTGAGATTTTTGCTCGTCGAGAAAGATTTGCCACAATAATTGCAGGTGTAAGGTCTCTCTCCAGTATGAACTCTCATATGAAGTTTGAGATTGTGATTATGTGTAAATCTTTTTGGGCACAGTGCACATTGGAAATTCTTTTCCCCACTGTGAATTGTAATGTGTCTCTGAAAACAGGAAAAAATATCAAATTTGACTTCTTGAAACCTAGTACAATTCCACATGTTTGTCAATCACGGAAAAATATACTTATTGAATAGGGATTTTTGATAAGTGGACTTAATATATGTGTAATTACATAAAAGAGGTATACTTTGCACAATTGACTCACTGACCAACATTTTAAATAATAAAAAGACATTTTTTTGTAATATTTCCATAATATTTTTATCATCAGGACTGGTTTTGCTCATCAAGAGCATTACCAACTAATCTAAAATTTCTAAACCAGACAATATTTTTGATTGATATTTTCAAAGAAATCAATTTCAAAATGTGACATTCGACCATTAAAAATAAATTGACAACACTTTTAATAAAAATAATTTTACTATATAACACTTGGATCGATAAGTCCCGGGACTAACTAAGAAAAACACCTTTTTTTGGCAAAATTCGACTTTATTCATCAACATAGTCTCCTTCAAGAGCAACACAATCAGTCCAGCGCTTCTCTAACATTTCAATACCTTTCTTGTAGAACGATTTATCTTTGGCCTCGAAATAAGCGTTCGTTTCGGCGATGACTTCCTCGTTGGAGTAGAATCTCTTTCCTTGGAGCATTTTTTTGAGGTCTGCAAACAGGTAGTAGTCGCTGGGGGCCAGATCCGGTGAATATGGTGGGTGTGGAAGCAATTCGAAGCCCAATTCATGCAATTTCGCCATTGTAGCGAGCGACTTGTGACACGGCGCATTGTCTTGGTGAAAGAGCACTTTCTTCTTTTTCATTTGGAGCCGTTTCTCACCGATTTCGTTCTTCGAACGCATCAATTGGACAATGTAACGTTCGCTATTGATGGTCTTACCTTTTTCAAGGTAGTCGATGAACAAAACTCCATGAGCAACCCAAAATACTGAGGCCATAACCTTACCGGTCCACATTTGCGTTTTTGGCCGCTTTGGACGCTTCTCACCGACTGCAGTCCACTCGGCTGACGACCGCTTTGACTCTGGAGTGTAGTGAAGGATCCAGGTTTCGTCCATTGTCACATACCGACGCAAAAAATCCGGTTTGTTTCGGCGAAACAGCATCAAACAGCGCTCAGAATCAACGACACGTTGTTGTTTTTGATCCACTGTGAGCAAACACGGCACCCACTTTGACAACAGCTTCCTCATAGACAAATGTTCATGCAAAATAGTGTACACACTGCCGTATGATATCTTTAAGGTGTCAGCTATCTCACGCAATTTTAATTTACGGTTTTCGAAAACGATTTGGTGGACTTTTTTGATGATTTCCGGGGTAATTGCCTCATTTGGCCGGCCAGAGCGTTCAGCATCTTCAGTGTCTGTACGACCACGTTTAAACTCAGCATACCACCGACAAATGGTTGTTTTTGATGGAGCAGATTCCCTGTAGCACTTTTCAAGCCATTGCTGAGCTTGCACTGTGTTTTTTTCATCAAAAAACAATGATAAATCAACACACGAAATTGTTTCGAATCCATTATTCTGAGAATATCAAGACGAGCGTCACTTAAATCACTGTAACTCATGGACCAAACATCAGAATGTCATGAAATTTTGACAGGTATCTTTTGAAGGTTGGTACTTATGAAAAATCATACGGAACTTTTGTTGGCAACGCCATCTATGTGTCAGTCTCGGGACTTATTGATCCACGTGTTATCTAATCTGGATGTGAAAACCTGTTATCAATTTAGGAAGTAGCACTACATATACTATCAGTATGAAATTTTAAAGACATGTAAAAGATATTTATCCATACAATATGATTTTATAATAAAGAATATATACTGTCCATTCTTGCAAAATGTATCTATCTGTTAATTTTTTTTAATCAGCACTACATACACTCATAATTTAGCAAAGAAGTATAAATTACAATTATAAGTATTTTGATGGATTTGATGGCAACTAGTAATATGGTACAAATCCATTGTTAATATCAAATTAAAATTGACTTTTTTATTTCACTGGTTGAGTAGCTAACTGTGACTCTTGTTTACTATCTTTGAGAAGAAAGTCCAGGTCAAAATTAGTAACACAATAGGTGGAATAGTAAGATATAAAAAAAATATTGGTTTAAGTTGGTCAAGAAATAAGCATACGGGATGTTTTTCATCAAACTCGCCAGACAAATATTGATATCAAAAATTTCTCATTTCATTTCTTTTTTGGCTAGTCTTATTTGTTACAGTCTATGCATAGAAAATAAAATTGAGAAATAAATCTCTTAAGAGTCTACGTACTGTTACACATGCAAAGTAACCAACATACAATAAATGACGTTTGACTAACCGTGAGGTGTTTCTGATTTTTGAAAACCTTAGCGCAAACGATGCAGGGAAATTCCCCCACAGGTCCAATGTGCATTGTTATCATATGTTTTTTTGTGTCACTTTTAGTCTTGAATCTCTTTTCACAATAATCACATTGGAAGTTTCTTACATTACTGTGACTAATCATGTGCTGCTCGAGTTTTACTCTCGTCGAAAATGACTTCCCGCAGATATCACAACTGAAAACCTTTTCACCATGTATTTTCATATGAGCTGTCAGTGATTTAGCACTGGTCTTACCACAGATTGGACAGAGAGTTTTAATTTTTTGTTTATTCCTATCATATTCTTTCATCCTCTTTTTTCGTAATTCTATTCTTTCAGCATCTTCCATTTTTGATCTGTTAACAAATATTTTAACGCCTAAGAAATAAATATATTCTTCCCCGTTTTCTGATTTCACAATGCTTTCCATGAGGAGCTTATTTTCTTCCTCTTCGTCTGGTGGATGTATTTTATCTTTATACGAGAAATCTGGGCCATCCTTGCAATCATATCCCATATCATTATCATATTCGTAGTTGCTGTCATTTAAATTATTTTTATAAGCATCTCTGTCAGCAATATCATTCAATAATCTTTCATTCTCCTGGCACTGCTTAATAAACTTTACAACATCTCCCAACTTAGATACACAGTCTTCACAGACGTTTTCTGGTAGACCATCATTCTTGAGCACCTGTAAAGAAATATATATATATATCTATATATACATACACAACAAACATATTTCTGTAGAGGAAAAATAAATTCTTTTGACAGAATAGTGTTTCACATATTATAAAAGTATGATCATTTGATGTCAGTTATTTGCGGTGCAAACATAAATGAGTATGTTAAAAACGATGCTTCTCTATACGGTTACCTTCAATTTACAATGCGAAATAATACTGTTTAGGATGGATTCCTCGTTAAAGATAGAAATTTTTCCGTCGTTAACAAGACACAACCTGCAGAATTTCTTCCTATCACGTAAGCTATTTCTAGAAGTCATTATATTTTTTTGACTTTTCCGATAAGTTTATAATATCATTAAAATGAATTCAATAGTGTATAGAACAGTTTAAAGTATGATAGTTTATGAAACAGTTGATGCGGCATAATAATAAAATAATGACATTTGACACAAGGGGTAAAATTGCCAGGAGAAGATTTGAAAGCTTAGCTGTTCGACATTTTTACATATTATTGTTCATGTATGCACTTGAAATGACATTAAGTATACGAAATTAATTATAACGAAAAAATATCGGTTATTAAGCTATTTTACAAGAAGTTATCGTGCAGTTTTTAAGATGCCAGTTTGAATATTAATTTGATCATTATTCGTAGTAGCCTTGTTATGGTATTTAGATTTATTGGTGTCTATGGCCGTTTTTCGGAAGATGTTTGACGTCACTGTCAGTGGTTGTCATAAACTAGTATGCAAGTGATTATAATAATAGAGAATTGTGGTGCAATTTAAAATTACTCATTTTTTCTCCGTACGTAATACACGAAGTTGTTTCTAAATCAGTTGAGATAAAAGAGATAATATTGTTTTGAATTTTATATCGAATTGTGTTGAAGGTGTCTGCTGTTTCGTTACTAATGTCCTTCGGGTTCAGCTAACATCCTTTAAATCGGTGTCTGCGAAATACTTGTCCGAGATAGTCACTCATGTATAATGAGCTTATTATAAAAAAAACAATTGTTTGACATATGTGATCTCTTAATTGTGGTTTACTTAACACGTCTCGGATATATTTGTCATATTCAATTGTTATTTTGAATAAATTTGATAGGATTGTGTTTAACAATGCATCTTGTAACAGTCTTGACGATCGTATTCGTCATATTTTTGCTAATCACATTGTGCGGATGGTGCTGTAACAATGCCTCTAAAACACAGCAGGGAACAACATTCACAAGTAAGTTGTATCAATGAATAGCTAATAAGGCAATGCCTAATATTTGTTACATCTTAGTCGGCGTCGATGTAAACAGTATTGTTTTCATCCAGTTACTAGTTGTAATTTCATATCCTTTTTTATTACACGATTTTTTTTGTATTAATTTGATAGCAGGGAAAAGTGACGATTAATGCAAACCGAAAAATATATATTATCAAATAAAATGCCATTGTCTGCTTATTGAAGTCTAAATTGACTGATTTAAATCCGTTCCTCCAAATAGTGAGAAGGGTATCTCATATTTTTCGTTTTCATTTTATTTCGTTATAATGCTTCACAACAGTGCTCCATAACCTTTTTTCATTTATTTTGCCCCACAATCCAAAATGATGTGTCAAAAATAGTAGTCATTAGATATCTTTAAAATCAATGAAACCTCTCCTGAATGATGGATTACATAAAACAGAATTTCAAATCGTGAATTAAATATTTTTTTATAGTTGTAACAAAATTAAACTAAGCTGAACAATTACTCAAAACAATGTTAGCTAAATTTTATAAAAGTATTGCTTGATATTTTGAATAAATCCTTAATCTTCCTGTTTTCAATATCAGTAAGGTTTTTGATTTGGTCCGTTTTTTTGTTTTTTATTAATTATTCCAATTCAACTCGAAACTTTTCAGCAATTTATATTTTTTACGTAGGGCTTTTTTGTTTTACCTGCAAGAGACTTTTTTTTATTTTTCTTATAGTATTGAAAGGTGCCATGAAATATCACATAAAAATTTTTATCAGGCAAATTCCAAAAAGTTTTTTTATTATTTAATTGTTAAATTCCCATTGTCTTTTACAGCTCTGATGTTTTCAGGATTTGAGGGGTGATTGCTATTTGAGTCTACATGTTTACCAATTCGCAAAAAATATACAATATAAAGACAAGTGTAATAGTGCATTCATCCACTGTCATCATTAGCATCTGTCACTGCTTGCTTTGTTTTTAGTTCATCCTGATTTTATTTAAGGGGTAGTTTTTGGTGCCTATTGTCTTCATATGAGGGGAACCTTCCATTGAAGTGAATGGAATTATTTATTTAAATTTAATATTTCCTCCTATGTGTTTACAGCTGTGGTGGCTATGCCTCAACCGATGGTCGCTCACAACACATCCAACACCCCTTATCCCACACAGCCACATATGATGCCTCAGCCTCAAATGGTGCCTACTGTTGGTCATATTGGGTTCGCACCTTACCCGCACCCACCACAACAGGCGCCTTATCCCCCACAGCAGCCAGGTAATATTTCTCTGCCATATGGATTCATAATGTTAGAACTATAAAATTATTAGAAAATTTGGATTTGTTTTTTAACGGAAAGTTATCGGCACGTTGCTTGACGAAATAATCACATCATTAAAGACAACGGTGGTAAGCATTTGGCAGTTTTATTCTCATTTGATTTTGCTTATTCTTAAATGGTTTCAAAATTGCCATTATCTTTAAATTATATATAGATTAGATATTTCAATTACCACATTGACTATCAGACATTTATTTTATAATTTATGATATTGACTGAAGCTGCTTGATGGAATTTCAATATCAAATTTGAATTGTTGTAATTTTGTAAGATTCCTGATTCTTACAAAATTACAACAATTCAAATTTTATTTTATAATTTATTATGTAGACTGAGAATTGAGAACTGATAGAATTTCAATATCAAATTTGAATTGTTGAAACCTTGTATATTTCTACACATTTTGTCACTTACTATTCGGGTTTTGTCCTTCACAATCTTCAGGATTCTATCACTGGGATGAATAGAACTGCTTAACTCAGTTAATGTAATAGAATGCCCGAAGTTGCTGAATGGCAAAACCAGGGTTGTGAGTGACAAATTATTGGAATTGTATAAAGCTTCAACAATTTAAATTATATTTTTATCAATATTGGATAATAATTAAAGAACATGTTAACAAAAATGTTACAGTACAGATAACAAACAATCATATATTGTGATCAGTTTTTTTACCAACTCCAATGTTTTGTGTTTTTTTGTTGATATTAATATTGTTTTATTTGCTATCACCCAAAAAAAATCTTTGATTGGCCGATTTGAATGGCCTGTGAGACTAAGTAAGAGTAAGTTAGACTTGTTGAATGAATTTTTATTTTCTTGGTAGAACTTCATTGAGTTATGGTAAAAATAATTATTACTATTAATTAAGTGTTTATATAGATCTAAGTATTTTTTTATTTTTACCTACTAAAAAGTTTGACTTCCACTGATTCAGAAATACAGGTTTTTTTAATTGGCAGAGAACAACAAGAGAAGGTCGCTTGCACTATAAAAATATTTTTTGGGTACACTTGCACCCAAAAATAATATTAGACAATGAATTTTGTTATATCATTCAATCAAAAAGAAGCTTTGCAATTAGCTCCTTCTTAGCTGTGACTTAGTGTGACTAATCATAATTATACGGATGGATGGACACATAAAAGTTACAAAACCACACGTCCATTCTTAGCCACAAAAGATATTATCATATATTTTTTTATTTAACAATGAGTTTGTAACCTTTTTCAATTTTGATTTTGCAGTTGTTTTGAAGAGCTGTGATAATAGAGTTTTAAGACAATATATTTATATTTTCTCAATTTCCCTGCACAAGAGAATATATTATCTATGCAAAGAAATTGGTAATGCTTTTTTTTCTATTATACGAGGTTTCAAGTAGCTGTTTTTTTTTATTATGAATTATGTGACAGTTTGCCATTCATCCTGTAAATGTTTATTATTTTTTATTATCCATTAAACCTTCTGCAATATGTTAATTGTCATACTGAAAAATACCAGAGTATTTACATTGTCAAACCTTTCATGTGAGAGCGAGTTTTTGTATTGAAATAAAGTCTGATATATGATGATAATCTGCATAAGTTTGGTTAACATCATTACTTGTGAATTATTTTTTGAAATACTCGTCATATCCTTTGTGTGGTTCAGCAGGAAACGGTTGAAAATATATTGTTATTTGAAAATTCAAGTGCCTTAACACTTGTCAGTTTTAAACAGTTTATATTTGTTGTCTTTGATAGGATTTATAATACATTTATATATTTATTTCTATTGCCAATTAAAAATTCAGTAATGCTGGTTATGGTTTATCATTTGACATGGACATAAAGAGGAATCAACAAAATCAATGTATTTTATTTCATGACTAACAAATTATTTTGCTGATCTATTTTTATGTGCAGAAATGTAGTTTTTGTGTAATAATTTTTTAACTAATTTCAATCATATTAAGGGTTCTGAACTATTGATTTGTTTCTTATATACAGAGGTATTTAAACATATAAAGTATTCTCTCGCTCTGCCAATTCAAATAAAAGCATATTAAAAGATTTGAATGAAAACATATGAAACAAAAATCGTCAGACAATGTGGGAATCTGTATATATATTTTTGGTTGGTTTTTAACTCTATCGCTCTCAAAGCACATATTTATTGGTGCTGAAATGGTGGTATGAAAGTATTAAAATAATTAATCACTATGCTTAGTACTATTTCCAATATTTTATCGTTTATCATGAGCATAATCGATTGTTTTTGTTACAAAAAGTGTTTGATTATTTTGCTCTTTCATTGTAAAAATATTTCTCTAAGGACGGACTGGTCACTTGTTTTCAAAGCATTGACAGTGCCACAAATCTTGTTACAAACAAATATTTGTTGTTTGTACTCAACCATATCTCTCCTTATGTTGATTTTAAGATTGTTCACACTGAAAAAAATGATTTCTATTGCCATGGTTGTCACAACACATTTGTTACAATTATTTTTGTTCGCTTTATGAATTTCTTTTTTTTATAAAATTGTCTTTTTGTATTATTTTATTAATTGCTCAATAGTGTTCATGTTATTTTCATTATCAAAGTTTTAATCATAGTAATAAATATTATATTATTTCTATAATATTAATTATATCATGACATCATATCTGAATAAATATTGTTATATTGTGGAATTTTGTGTTCAACACATTGAATTGGTGATTCCTTTTTATAACAGTCATAGACAATCTACTGTGGAGTTAAGCTGTGAATGAATTTTTAAACGGCAACTTCTTTGTTTAAAAAAAGAAGTTAAATGTTTATTTCCCTTGTTTTCTTAAGAAAATTCTTGTCTTTCATATATTTCTATAATGTGATATGGTAATAAAGTTTCACGTAGGCGGTAAATTTAATAAAATCTTTATGAATTTGCAGTAATATATCTTCTGATATAGTTTCACTAAGATCACAAAGTTATGTAACTTGTTTATTTTTCATATCTATCAGATATTATTGAATAAATTATTATTTATTTTGAATTGGCTCAATTAAAATAACTCTCTCAATATATTCTAATGCAGAATGTTGAATGTAAAACACTGAACTTTGTTTTCTTTCTAAAAAGTTTACATGAATATCGATAAGCATTAGCGAGATAAGCAAGCTATTGTTATCAGGTCGTGCATAACTAAAGTGACCATATGTCCGGTTTTGAACATGGCCATTCCAATTTAAAGTTGCCTGTCCTGTTGTCCCTGCGCACTGTCTCGGGACAATAAAATGTGTTTTGAGAAATATTACTCTTGGAGAAAATGTTTTTATTTTAACTTGTGTTTATATTTATATTTTGCTATTAAGTTATTTTTTTGTTATTAAACTTACATAACACAAGAAAAACTATGAAGAAATATGTAATTTATTTAATATAAATACTATTACATGGAATTGTAAAAATATCCCGTTTTGAGGAAAAAATATAAATGATTATATGCATAATTAACAGGGGAATATACTTTAATTTTTGCAAACAATTTTATACCATTTTCAGCAATGACTTTCTATTGATCAACACGGGTATTAATAATGCTCACTGTAAAGTAATATAGGCTTATTTTTTAATTTAACATTTGTGTTATGTTCAATTTAAAAAAAAATCATCAGTTAGATTTTGCAAATATTTAATTTTGTTCAACAAATTTTTTCAGGTTTCATCGGTGGGGCACCTTTTACTCCATACCCAGGCTATCCACCACAAACAAGTTAGTAGTTTTATTATACATATATATGTTGAGACGGATTGTTGTTAATAATGACCTACATCACCTTATACCGTATGTTCAAAAAATATCCTTTCTTAGGCCAATCATAAAAACAACCAATGACAAATTTTTTATGCTTAAAAATTTACAACTGCAATTATGAGCATAATACATATTTTCAAATAAATATTACATGGAATACTTAACCGTTCTAAGTTATAATTGCATTACTATTTATAGTGCATGATAAATAGTAATGCAATTATAACTTAGAACGAGTTACTACTTAGAAAAGTTGAAAGAAATCAGTTGAAAAGAGTGTTGTAATAACAATAAAAAGGTATATACAAAATTAATATTGCATTTTGGAAAGAAAAGCTTCAACTGTCAGTCATGCATTGTTTGTTTGTACACGACAATGTTTACTGTGAAATGTGTGTTGGTGCACATCTGGAATCTGCATTCCAATATTAACGATATATTTTTGCCCCTAATTTTCTCATGGCAGAATTTATTTGAAATGAATAATTTTTTGATTCAATTGGCATTCACTTGGTAGAACTCCATTATAACACGGTGAAAAAATAGCAATGTATTTTAGTTCTACAAAATTATTTTTAACAAATATAGTTGATAGCTATTTCGGCTCACGCCATCGTCAGAACTATGCTTAAACTAACATTTGCTTATCTATATATAGCTGTGCAGAAAAGCCACACAACACATCCTCTCTCCTGTTCCAACGGCTTAGCTTGTTACTTAACACAATGAAACTAAATTTTCAAAATTCTAAATGAAACAATAGGTGTATATGTCTATGACAATAAGATTATATGTGGGGCGGAAGTGATCCTTCTGGAAGTAAATCAGACCACCCCTTTGTGCAACGGCTGGACAAGTGGCGATACTATTATGTTAGTTTGGTCGTTAAGAATCTTTTGTGATAATTGGGTGTCTATTGATTTCTAGCTGTAATAATTTTTACTAAATTGAATGTTATATGAGTTAATTAAAAAATCTTACCAGCTTACTAAAAGTATTTGTGAAGTGGTAGGGCATCTGGTAGACATGTGAAAATGTCAAAGATAGCATAAAATTCGAATAGAAAACTAATAGATTTGAAATGGTTTATTATATATCACTTTAAGACTAAATTTATTTTATTATTAAATTATCCATTATGGTAGATGTTAATGAAAATATTAATTTACAGGTGTCAGCAATGAGCAAAACCCACCTTCATATGCTGAAGCGACAAGTGCAAAGCAGCCTGCCTATAATCCAAATTTCCGCTAAGGATTGTAATATATTATTTCATTTATGTTAATATTATACACTGTACATAATAGTTAATATGATGCCGACTGTCTAATATACTTGTAAGAATAAATTAAAATATAACCAGGTATTCAAAAAAAATAACATTCCTACATAATTTTTTGTATGGATGATTACAATTTGAAATCTTATTATGTGCGATTTCTTAACCTTATTAATGAATTTGTACGTCTAACACAAATAATTTTTGCGTTTGCCAATTTATTGTAAATATATCCGGTATTTAATTTTTTTAGCTGTTTTATAAAAGTTTTCACAGAACCCTCACTAATCAAAAATCAGGACTGCGGTTATCAACACCTACTGACTCTGGCTGAATGTAAAATCTTAACAGAGAGAGTACCTCTAAAATTTTTTAAAGCTTAATTATTGAAGAAAACAGCTGGCACAAACATCAGTACATACTGTACTAATAATAAGAAAAAAAAACTAAAAATGAGCAAGAGAAGTCTATCAGTAAAAGGGCTAAAATTCATACATCATTGATGACATAAAAAAGTGAATTTGTTTTGATAATGTACATTGAATTACTTTCAATGTTTTGTGAAACACTTTCAGGTATTTATTTGTAAAACTGAGTTCTATAGTTTTAAGCCCTGATGCGCATATCTTCAGCATGTAAACCCCTGTCATTGCTGAGCTTTGAAATAGAATGGAGTCATGCAAATTTTGTTCTGTTCACTGTGGCAAAAAAGTCAGGTCAAGTCAAAAAGACCTCGATATGTCGTTATAAAATGATCCGTAAAATTTTTCAATAGCAATTTCCTTCACTTAGCGTTAATTTATAAACCTTGTTTTATCACGAGTTAGTTCGCCAGAAAAAAAAACCGCAATTAATTAAGGATATATTTTCAGTTGTGTAAAAACTTAGGGGTCATCAGAAAAAGTGACCTAATTAAACATACAGCTATTAATAAGTTTTGTGTTAGTTGAAATAGCTGAAATAATTGTACCTTTTCATAGATATTCTGTGAACTATATAAAACATTTTTTTGTATATAAAATATCCCAAATCCAAAAATCTTCTAATATGTAAACATGTTAAAAATAATAATTTTTAATTGTTCTGTATTTTTTATTAAATATTTTTCATACAGATTAGATTCAAATGTATGTGTAACAACACTTGAGTAGCTTAAAATAATAACATGTAAGTGTCAATATCTGTGATCCTTAAAAAAAACCTTTGGATGCTATGATATTTTTCACAACCTAAACGAGAAATGCTTGTAATATAATGTTGACAAAAAGAAAAATGTTACATTTAAAATAAGTAACCATTTTCAATGATTTTGATCATTATGCCAACTACAATGATTTTCATAGCAAGTCTCATTGTTAAGCAGTTGAAAGCTTAAGGTTCTTGTAAATGTTTTTTTATTACAATATTCTTTGCTATATGCAGTCCATTTTTATTTTCATTTAATCAGAGAGCACATTAAAAAGAAATGGTTTTAACAAAAGTGAATTAGAGGAAGAAAAAGTTGGGAAACGGTCTCAAATATATGTCCCACTGCATATGAAATTGATTTTAGGTTATGTTAATGATTGTGTAACTCTCGACAGTTCTATAAGTATAATATATGTATGTAATTTGCTTATTATGATTTACTTTTCGTAATGGTAGCAGAAAGCAATCAATACCATGCACAAAATGAATCATGGATCAAGCAACTGACAAAGTCCATAAAGTGGAAGTCTGCAGATATTGAGAGATGATAACAATTCTTGAATTAATTTTGATTACTTAATATGTTAACAAAGATTCTTTTGTCTACAAATCAAAATATTGTAATAGGCATGTATGTGAAAACAATGAGTCATAATTGTTTTAGGTAAATTTCGCACTCTCAGCATTTTTAAGTGACAAAACACATGGATTCCAATATTTATTTTGAAAAAATTCAATCAATTGTTACATTTCTCACACTAATTTTTTTAGCAGTTTACAAGCTTCAAAGAGAACTCTTTTTTTTCAAAGGCATTAAATTGTGGCATGGGAGTTCTTATTTAAAAAGTGCAATGCATTGAAAATAAAAAAAAAATGTTTGGTTATTCATGTCACCATATATATCTTTAATATAATTTGTGATGGGCAACAATAACCATTATTATACATTATTGACATATATGGACAATTATTATAATTGCATAAAAACAGATGAATCTATTTTAAAAGCTGGAATAAGATTTCACGAAAAATTAAGAAAGAACCGAAATTTTCCAAAATGCTTCATTTGAAGACAAAGTATTTTTTGTATATTCTTGCAAAGTAAGTTTGAAAAAAATGTTAATGAAACAAAAACCGTGTTTGAGTGAAACCGTTCTAAGTGAGTGCAAAGGTAAATAAGAGATGGGTGTAACATACATAAGTAGATTTGACCGCAAAATACATTGAACAGAATTTATTAAAAAATGTGAACTGAGGTATTATTTATTACTAGAACTATTATTACTATTAACAATTTTCTTCTCAGAAATATACCTCCAAGTAAGATTTGATTCTACGCAACAATTTGTCAACAAAATAAAATATCACACAAATTAATCAACTTTATGCATTCAAAAATTACTTCATAATAATGAATTTGTGATGATATTATAAATTGTCAAGATTTGAGACAATTTTCCACCGTCATATAATAATAAATACTTTTTTGTAAATAATTTAAAACCTCAGAAACATTTGCCTCATTTATCTTTTCAATGCCCAATCAAAAATTTTATAGTAATGTCAACTTTTCTAGTCATTTTTGGACAGGTTTTTTTTTTATTTGCCGCTTGAGGGACTATTTCATTGTGTCTGCCAAGACATGACATTATCCCAGATTACTAGACACTTTTCTGAGTAATTATAGCTAAAATTTCTTTCATCGTAAATACAGTTAAAATTGTACAGAATATCTACATATGGGTAGAGATCTTTGTCAAAAAATTAGTTGATCTATAAACATGTTAGCCTCAAAACGAGATCAAAATATGAAATTATGAGCCAAATTATAGTACAAAAAATATAATTTATATGTTTTAGAAATTTTTGAATGATGAATTTATGTATCATACCAGAGAAAAATATGGAAATCAAAGTTCTTTGAGTTGCTTGCTAAATCTAACCTAACCTGACCAATTCATTACTGCGTAATGTAAACAGATGACTTGTGGCTTAGTTATAATTGATCTCGCCTGTGAGTCAGTTGTTTCCTTAATCTGCCTGCTATTGACAAGTCTTAAGCTGTGTAGAGTAGAAAGAAATAAAGTGCAAATTCTATTTTGTACATTGCTTTTCAACAGTCATTTGTTTTTCACCATGCCTATTATTGATACTAAATTTTAATTAGTCAGAGTAAAAAAGCAAGTAATTCTTAACAATTTCTATATTTCGGGAAAATATGAATGACTTCTTTAATATGACACACTTCTATGCATGACTGCATAGTCAACTGTTATTTCTTCAACAATTATGTTTCATTATGACTTCAAAGGATATTTCAAGGTTTATCAAATTTATCACTTTCTGAATAAATACATGGTATTTATTTAGGATAATTGTAAAATCATTTAAATTTTCATATGTATATTAATCATAATCAAATTATAGATTTATAAATCATCACAATCTGAATAATTAAAGTGTTCTGATTATCTTGAAGTATTTGTATCTGTTCCCTGGAGGTATAAAATATTGTCCATCTAGACATATTTACAGGAAAGCATAAACATGAATTTTAGATATGTTGGAGAAATGAAACACATTTTTTAACTTCTTTATTTGTTTTTTTGTACTCTAAAGCAAAGAAAGATGATTAAAACATATAATTTTATAACATCATTTTTCCTACACTAAAGAAGATATTTGTTTCTGGAGGTAGACATGTGTGATATGAAATGATTTCGTACTACATATACAATTTATAAAAATACCATGAATTATTAGACGAGGTATTACTAATATAACTTATAGATTACACTAAATACAATTGGGTAAACAAAAATGATTCATTGGTTGACAATAATAATTATAGGTCTAGTACCTTTTTTTCCTAACAATTTATATTTTTCAAGAAGACTAGTGAAATAAATACTTGAACAAAACTTTACTACTCAACTGCCAGTGTGAAATATTCGATCTAGTGTTCCACGCTAGAGATTTCGAATTTGAAAAGGTGTATCTTTTCAATTTCTCGCAAGGAATCGCCACAATGTATATGTACCAATGTAATTCAGTGGCGAGTTGTATGCGTATGGAGTGAATAAACTTGCGACATACTGGTATGTCGCGGGCCTGCTAGTTGTCAAATAAATCCATGATTGAAAAAGAGGCTTATACCACTACAGAGTATTTTCAGATTTATTGAAAAGTAAATTAACGGATGTTTCTATTGGCAAACACTATCTAGAGCGTTGCTCTACAATCACGTTACTGTAGGAAATATAGTAGTGACTATATTTTACAGACTACAGTGATTTTACTATTTTTTTTATTAATCCTACCTATTCGGTAAAAAGCGAAATGTAAGTAATTTACATGATAGATATATATTAATACCATATATAGATATAATTTTTTTTACTTGTATGCTTCAGAGAATTTTAGTGTTGCTTAGGAGAGAAAAAGTTCCAGAACACTGATCTGGCTGATGTGTGAATTTGTAGTATATTCTATAATTTCTGTGCAGAATTCATTTCTCTATTTTAACTCCCTTTTTCTTCGCCACACAGAATTAAGTGTAACTCTATTATACAACGTTGTGAATAAACTGTCTTCATTATTCCTTTGCATTTTTACTAGTACCAATTATAATATTTATATTTATTATATCTTTTTACCGATAATTTTTATGAATATTAAATACAAGTCAAATCTGATGCCATTTAGCTAAAAAAATATTTTATTCAATCTATATTGGAATTTATAATTATTATTTTTTTATTAATTTTGATAGTTACCACAACTTTATGAAATTAAAACGAAACATTTTGAAGTGCTTAAAACGTTACTTGTATCTTCAAGGTACATAATATTTTGTAAAAATAAAATATTGGTTTTAAAAATGTAAAATTTTAGATGTAAACCAAAACATATAGAACCAAATAAAATGTCCAAAATATATATTTTTATTCACAAAAAAAATACGAGAATTATGTTTATGAAGTGATAAATGTGGCATGGGTTGTATTGATTCCATGTAGGGCTTAAAAATTATTGAGCCGATATAATTTTATCCGATGGATAAGAAAGAAATTCAGATTCTTAATTATATTTTTTCTGACTCTAAAATCCAAGATAAATGGTGAAGCCAGGTGTAAAAATATAAATGAAAAATATTATTTCTAGCCTTTTCTGTATGCTAAAAAATTCTTCGTCTTAAACGGTTATCTACATAATTTTTAGTTTCATATGAGAGCCATCTACTACACTGGAACTGGAGTGTTTAAACTATAAAATCTTTTTATTTTGCTTCTGGTTTATTCATAGCTAAATTATTTATAAAAAAGTATTTCATTTCATTTTTTATTAAAAAAAAAAGTGATAACAGTGAGAACTTATATATCATTGACAATAATGCATTTTTTGTTTATAAATTTTTATCTAGTTTTGTTTTGTTAAAGGATAATTGTTTTGTTATTATATTAACCTCTAAATAAAATCAAATCCAATTTTCTTGTGAATATAATGATATATTTAAGAAATATAATCAATATTGATTTTAAAGTATGTTTTCATTGTACAATAATTGTAATAGAGGGTAAGGTTTCGGATACAATCGTTTTTTTACCAAACTATTAGTGCTCGGTTACCAATGGAATTGCGATTGTCGCAGATGCTGACATATTTAAATCAAACTAGCATTAAAATATTTAAATGGCTGTAAACAATAAATTATTACATAGATAATATGTCTATTAGGGTTCTCATAAATGTTAAAAAATAAGTTATTTATATTTTCATACAAATAAGTGCATTGTAATAACAAGACACGTGTCTAAATATTATATATTAGTGTGCCGAGCCATATTCATGCTTATATTTTAATATATATTGTGATAATTTTTAATAAACTGTTTGCATCCACCGACCAGATTTGAAATTCTTAATTTTTTCAATAATGCAAATAAGTTTATTATGCCTTGTTATACTTTTAACTTTCAGCCATCTTATACCCATTTTTAATAGTGTCTAGACACTAATAGAACCCAGGAATTGTAATATGGATAAGTATTTTTGTTACTTTTTTATGTAAGTGTTTTTTTTTTATTTAAATTGCAGTACTCATGTTGGCTTTGTTTACTGTTATCAAAATGAAAACATTCAATATCGAAACAATCATTTATAAATTTTATATGTAAGACTAACAAAAAAAAATCAGAAAAAATATAGCAAAAAAATCTTTTAAGTAATATTGTATTACTGCTTGGGCTTTATTAGTGTCTAGCCACTTGTAAACTTAAGAATTAGGTAGAGTTATTGTTAACTACTAAATGTTAACTGACTACACTACTTGCCACATTTAAATGAAATTATTAATGATTAAAATAGTCAAAATAGTGTATTAAAGTAGTTAAAATAGTGTATGTCAAAAAGTCTACAGCACATCTAAATATTTAATTTCATGTATATAATCATGTACCTCTTATTTTTCCAAATAAATAGTGCACAGTCTTAATACATGAGCTTCCAAATATTCCAAGTCTCAAACCGATGAAGGAAACTCATTGAATTTACATTTTCAGATTGTTTATTCGTTAGTTTACAATCTGACTGAAAGTAGTGCTGTGCTCTGTTTGCCGAAAATAATTGTAAGAGATCATGTTATGATACCAATTCCATGTCCTTGAAAGAACTGCAAAATCATCTTAATGCATTTTCCTAACCTGCATCATGAAATTTAGTTTCAAAAATTCAATCAACTCATAGAAGACCATTGCACAAAGTGTATGGCGGTACCTCATGGAAATTGCTGGTCAAGCTTAATTTAAGGGCTAACTATGATAGAATAGGTACATATAAAAAAATCAATTCAGTCCATATTTCATAGTTTGCTATTAAAATATTGAATGATAAAATGAATTATGGATCATTCATTCTTTTAGCATACTCTAAATTAATTAAAAAAAACCCCTGAAAAAGTTTCAGGTTGAGACTTAAAAGAAAAGTACCTTAATATTATAATTACATTAATGTTAATTTTCACTTCTGATCAAAGATGTCATTATTGAAAATTCTCATTAAATGTGCGTTAATAGAACAATTGATTTTTATTATAAAAATGTAAGATTGAAATTTATAAAAAATATTCATCTGTTTTACTTATTGTACATATATTCGACTATTTGAGAATCACCTCTAGGCTCCACCATTCTTCAAGTTATTATTTATAAGATAAACATAGATCCTAATTTTTATCTTATAAATCATAAGTATCACAGGTGGGTTACGTCTATTTCATTTACCTATGTGGGGAGGGAATATGATGCTAAAAATAATTTTGCCTATGTTTGAGGGAAATAATTTTCGCAGCAGGTAAGTCACCTGTTAATTTAAATTTTTTTCCATTATTATTTAGTTCATAGAGTATTATTTCCACATGATTTTTCTTCGAATTATGATGATTTAAAATTATTATCATCCAATTATAATTTCCTTTTTTATTTATTACAATATATTTTTCTTTTTTTACAATTATGTTCTAATATTACTTTTTGCAAAAATCTTTTCCCACTTTTATGTACAACTTAATATGTTACTATCAAACAAACTGTATGTATTTTTTTATTTATTTTACTCTGTTATATTCATTAAATTATGTGCTATGTTTGTGTACAGATTTCTAATGTGATCATTAAATTTTGAAATGCTCATCGATAGATGGAAGTGGTGTGTACTTTCAATATTTTTTATTGAAAAAAAGGTCAAACTTAACTACAATACATTTACTTTAACATTAATTTAATGAATTTATTAAGAAAGGCGCCTTGTAAGTCATTACTCAAAGCCTTAAATATTACCTTTTGAAGGTATATTTTTTTAAAGCTTTGATTTAACAAAACTTAACCCATTGACTCCCAATAAATTTGAATTGAGTAATAAGAAAAAAATCAGTAGTTTTACAGATTTTTTCTTATCAAACAATAGTATAAAAAATTCAAGATAAATATATAATTTTTTTTACTGTGTGTCCATTATTTGTAAAGGAATGTTAAAGTGGAGGGCAGTTATCTGGAGATGTATCAATAGGCATTTAGATTAATACTGTCATCATCACTGTTACTTGAATTGCTATATACTCCAAATTGGAATTGTAAAAAATCTTTATGTTCGTAATCAATTGAATTCAACAGTTAGTTTAATGACTGATTCGATTTTTTTTGGCACAATTTGGAGAAATGAATGAACTAGTGTGTTTTGTCAAATGCAACAGAGAATTGTATATGTACCACTAGCATTTATGGCACACTAGAATGCGACTGGTTTCGTTTCTACTAAACTACTCAACCAGTCGATCAAAGTAGTCAATGAGTTAAGGTAAAAATAAAATTGAAGACTTATAACAATTATGTATTTTTCTCCAAAAATTATTTTCTTCCAATGCATTATATATGAATTCTTATAATTGTGATATAAGAAAATGCTAGTTTATTTTTGAATTGATTTGAATGTTTTTTATTAATATATTTGTGCTAGAATTGTACCAGCGAACATGTTATAACTGTTTTCTACATTTTTTGAAATATATTTTTACTAGCTATAAGCGATATTATTTATCAATAAATATTCATTGTACAACATGATATCAATATAAAATAAACAAAAACATTGATGTTTTTTTTTATGTGTACTCATCCATTTTATTTTTCTTCTAACAACCAGCAAATTAAAATTGATAAGGTAATATTGTTTTCAGAAAATGAAAATTTAAGACGAGGATTTTTTTGCTTATAAATTGTGTAATATTTATTGTATTTTAAGTGAGTAAAAAATATCAAGGTGTACCAAGTCCTTTACCACCATTCTCCCCTACCTCTCCTTTTTTCTGTAATAGTTGACTCCACTTAGTCCTAAAGTTTGAGCTTGACGACCAACCTTGTGTATCTCGTGTTGCCTGCAGTATGGTATGCTTACATTTTTTTCATGCTAAATGCAAAAAGTTATTCAAGATTTAGTCATATAAAAAACTTCATATTCCGATGGATTTAATCGGCAGAATCTCATCATTATAAAGCAAGTAATCCAACAAAACGAATAATGAAATTTTTATCACTAAGAAATGATGTTAAGTTTAGTTTTATCATACATCTTGCTTGAAAATATCTGATACTGAATATACAAATATTATTTTAAAATTTTAATTCATGAAATAAATGTAATCTTTACATTAAAATATGAGATCTCTGTCTGAACTTTTGATAAATTAAAAACCTTTTATTGTTTCACACGAGCATCCTAAGTTTGCAAGATTTCTGACTGTATGGCCTTTTTTGTTTTTCAATATTTGTTTTGTTACTTGAAATCTCTAGTATCATAAAACCTGAAACATATTACAAATGATAACCTATACCAATGTAGCTTGCTGCTAAATTTTGTATCTTAATAAACATGAAGTGCTTTCATAGTGTTTGATATGTGCATTATACAAATATGTAATCAATAAAATGTACTCAAAAATTGATGAGTAAATTATAAATTAAAAAAGTCGTTTTGGTATATTAAGAATAATTTAATAAATACAATTTAAAAATACAATCACTTTGCCACAGGTGAGAATGGAAATATGGCAGTAGTTGAATCTTTTACACAATTATGCTGCAATCAGAATGAGGTTTCTGATTAAAAACATTTTTAAAAGAACAGTTTACATAAACAAAGAAATTATTATCGTATTTAATAAACCATTCTTTCACTTTTCACATGGTCGCGGAGTGCAATCGACGAGATCTGCATAGTTACACAATAACTTCACATCATCAAAGTAAAGTCCAAGTGCGCATCTGAATTCGTACGGTTTCATGACCGGTCCTTCTTTCACACACAAATAGTACACGGCGCAGTTGGTAGGATCTCGGACGTATCCTTCCTTGGTGCACAGGTTATTTGGATCAACGCATCCGGGTTCGGTAGTTGTTGTAGTTGATGGTGTAGTGACTGTAGTTTCGCCGGTTCCAGGTTCGGAGGTGGTGGTTGACGGTGCAGTTTCGACCTCTCTGCCGATGGCACGGTTGATTTCTCTGAGGAACGGGAAAGTACCTTTGCCGCACACTCCGCTGAAATCGTCGGTTTCAATACTCCACACCATCACTCCGCCCAATCCCATTGACATGGCGAGTTCAGACTTCAGTCTGAGTGACTTTTCATTGTCGTAGGTGACCCAATCTCTTTCGTTGACAGTGTAAGGGACCTGTGCGACATCATCCCATTGCTCGGGCCATCTTTCAGTGAGACGCTTTTCACAGAGCTATTAAAATAAAAGAGAAATTAAAAGTGCGATCAGCAATTTTTATTTTAAAAGTCGTTTATTATTCGAATTGCACTTCTGTAGTTCATCGGTAAACTAACAAAAGTTACATTTGTTAAGCTTTACAGGAGAGCGGAAATAAAATAAGATTGTTAATGTCAAACCAATTTTTTAAAAATAGTGTTATGCTTAAAGTTAGCCATGGGGCATGCAGTAAATAAGGAATGAATTAATAAATGTGATCAGAGAACAGGGATTTTTCAACTAATTACATGAAGACTAAAATTACTTCAAATATAATTTAAATGATTCTCATCATTTCTAGTAATAGTAGTAAACTAAATAGATTGGGACATGGTGATTCAAAATATTCTAAAAAGTCGAAATATATGTACAGTAATTCGCTAACTTCTCAGTCATAAATATTCTTCAACAGTCGTATAATAAATTCAAATAAGAAAATGATTTCTATTTACCTCATTTAATCCAATCATTCCTTTCTCTCGAGAATACTGTCCGGCGATGCCTGCTCCATTAGCTGGTGCTCCGACGGTGGTGTTCATCGTGTTAGCCAAGTTGAAAGTTCTTCCATACAGAGGCAAACCCATGATGAGTTTCTCTTTTGGTGCTCCTTGGGAGATCCAATACTCGATGGAAGTTTTGACGTCGAAAGAATCTTTAGGTTCAACATCCATCTCGTATTGCTGGAGGGCAGCGTTGTGACCGGTGACCGGATCCCAAGCACCGTGAAGATCGTACGCCATAACGTTGATGATGTCCAAATACCTAAAAATAAAATGAATAATATAAAAATGGCTAAGTATTCATCTTGCTGAATTGAATTAGATTTTATTATGACTGCAATCTACAAGAATGTTATAAAAGAAGATGAAAGTATAAATGATTTTTTCTAAATAAGTAAAGCTTTTTTTCTTCTCTGCAATAGAAAATTTGTGTTGTGTTCTATAATATAATCACTATCAGCATTGTAAAAGTATTTTAAGTAATGATATAGTCTACTTATGTCTAGTAAGATAAAATTCTCTACAAATAATTATATTAATTCGATTGATAGGGTAAAATGGTGCTTACTGGGAGATTGTGGGGATGTCATACGATTGGGATGCTGATTTTTCGACTGAGGCAACAGCAGCGGTCAACAGAAGGCCGTGCTTGTCGAATTCTTGCCTCATAACGGCTAGCAATTTAGCGTGGGCGACAATGTCTTCGGTTGTCAGCGGGGAATCTCTCTGTCCGGGATACTCCCAATCCATGTCGAAACCGTCGAATCCATACTTGATGGTGAATTCGGCAGCATTGACAGCGAATTTTGCTCTGAGGTTAGGATCATTCGCCACCTGGAAGGAAAAAGAAAATATCATTGAATAACATTTTTTTAAATGATATTACTGTAATCTGGTCTTTAACGTTTAAAACAATTTCATTATGAAAATTTGAATACTAAAAAGTAATAATGCTATATCAAGTATTTTTGTAACATTTAAAAATAAATACCCTTTTGAAAAATAAATATTCACTATCTTGGTATAGTAGAGAAATATATAATTGTTTTGAAATATGTAAATTTATCATAAACAATCATGATTATAACAATATTAGATAGGACAAAAGTAAAATTATAAGTGCTTATATCAAAGATTAAACAAATGAACATTGCTGTATGTTTATTGATTTATGTGATGTGGAAAATATGGAAAAAAACACTCTTAAAGGTGCTTGAGATATTCAAAGGTATATTCAATTAATTATAATTAGAAACGAGTATTGATTATTCATAACTGAATTCTTTATCTTGAAAGAAATGATGACGCAGTTATTAGTGAAGCTATGGTGCGTAATAAGTATTTCACAATTAGTTATAATGACAAAAACCAACCAATGAATATTTCCTTGAGCCCTCGTTCCACCCTCCAATTGCGATGATAGTCTTTAGTTTTGGGTTTATTTTCTTCAAGTTGTTGAATTGACCAAAGTTATCTGAAATATTCATTAAAACATCATGATTAGTAATTTTTAGTACATCATATAATTGCACTTCAGATTCCTAAACAATGATAACCTATTGAAATATATTTTATATCCTACGTGAGAAACGATTCTTGCTTATTTTTGAGTTTTAGAATAGTATAAAATTACTAAAATATTCATTTATACCCCACTATCTGGCTCGCAACAAATGGAATAATATTTTAAGATTTCATGATAATATTTTTTAAATTATTTTTCAATACAATTTTATAAAAAAGTACCTCTTCCCCAGTTGTCAGGTAATTCCAACCAAGGATCCATAATTCTGATGGTGGCGTCTTCATTTAGTCCCACGAATGTATAAATAAGATGAGTGCACATGAAAGGATCCAAATCTTTGGGGCCACATTTTCCGTTTCCTTGTCTATATGTTGACCAACTGCCATGGTAACAGATGAGTTTTTCTGCAAAAAGTGAAAAAAACATGGTTAAATGTGGTGTGCTATTAAATTCAATAATATAATCCCTTTAGAAGTTTGCTTAACGAAGATAATATAATATATAAATTTTCCTAACTTCGTAAAGCAAATTGGCGATCATTTTTTTCGTTTCAAATAATATCTCGAATAGCTTCCTAAGAACTTTGGTATATTATTCAATTATCAGGCAAGTGCGAGCCCCACGCGTCTGCTAATCACCAATTTGCAAATTTTATCACTTACAGAAAAATATTAAGTAAATATAGCATGGATAATCATCTCAATTAAAATTAATGATAACAAATGTTCTGAATAACTAATTACCTACGCATTAATAGATTTTATATCAATGTAGTCCATTTTTTACTTGGAGATAAATGTAAACATATTTAAGCATATTTTTTCACGATTGTTGAAATTTTACGATTAACAATTTTTTTCGAGTGATAAACAATTCAATTACTAATACAATTGAAGTTATGTAATTGTAATATATGTTTGATTGTTGTTGTCAAATAATAATCAAGCATCGATGACCTGATTATGCCGATAGATTCACGTAAGATCTTAAACTTTATTTGAAGTAACTGGAGACAATTTTTAATAGCTTCATCTTTCATCTGTTTCGTATGGTAAATAGTAATCAAACGCTTAAATAAAAAAAATCTTATAATTTTTTCCAATTATGATAAAAATAATTTTTAAAAATATATACCGTAAGTAATCTTTTATGCAATTTTTAGTTACGACGTTATTCGAGCAAGGTCTCACTTAATTATTATTTTAAACGCAATAGTGACTGATATGATAGATTGATATGTTACTACCATTATTTGTATAATGGATAAGATTGAGTTATTGAGCGTAATGCCTTTGTTTTTATTTATTTAATCTTTTTTGTGACACATAAATGAAAATCGAATAAAAAATAGGCATGGTTAGTTAGATAAGAACTAATTTATAATTTGAGTTGCTATATGTTAAGTTATATAAAAATCTATCCTTTTATTACCGCCAGGAACAATATATATATATTGAATACTGAAGGATCAAAAGCCTTTTGAATTTAATTTTATAAAATCTGGAAAGTAAATTTAACACAGAAATTTTTCACAGAAAATGATATATTTTCGCATTTGTAAAGTACTAAGAAATGCAAATAATGTCTTGTTGATACAACACTGAAACAAAAGTTTAGATTGTTTTCACTGTATAGTTCATTATTATAGTTATTTTATATGTTTATTAAATATTATAAAATAATAGTTTGAGTTAAAATCTAACTCTTAATAGACGATTTCAAATATAGCTACATGTTGTAGTTTAATTTAATAACATATAAAGTACTTACTCCAGGTTTTAGAACTGAAAAAAAATGAACTCTTGAACACGAAAATTACCTTTAAAATAGAAAAAATCTATTGATAATTAAAAAGCCACTGATATTTTTAAATGGGTACTAGTTAAAACAATGTATTTTTTCAAAAATGGTAATAATATTATAAAAAATATTTCACATTTTGTTTTGTCGAAATCGAAAGAATACCACAAATATCACAATTTATATAGAATATTGCTCAATAATTTTTAATCAAAATAATATGGAATGGATATAATTTTTGCCGAATTATAAAATTCACTTATTTGTTCTTGATTATTTAGAATTCATTTTTTTTACATTAAAAACTTTATAGAAATAATTTCACTTACTTTCTGCAATAGCTCCGGCGAACAGAATTGCCGAAAAGGCAAAAAGTAAAACAAACTTGTTCATTTTTGCACTGCGTAAGAAGGTAATTGATTCCCAAAACTAGAGAACGTTCTGTTGGTTGAACAACGATTCACTGCATTTTTATAGATCAAGGTGGAAGAATTATCGCTAATTGATGATGTAAACAACAACATAGATATGTGAAATTATCGCTGCTATCGGTAGATTTTTTCTTATTAAGATAGTACAGCAGTACTTGAATGATAAAATCTGCTAAAATAGATAGGATCGGAGTAAAGTTCGCACGATTATTAAAGAAGGACGCAATTATTGTATAAATCATATTTACTTAAATCAAATGATAATTTTTTCAATCCGAAATTTCTTTTCAAATTAATTGCAATATCATATATAATATTCAAACTGATACTTATTAGTGATATATTTCATTAAATGCTTGTAAAGAATATAACTATTGTTGTTAAAGACTAATACTAAGAATGATGCAAATAAAATAGAGCTTTAATTTAAGCGGCGACTAAGCTCTCATGCTTCTTCACATATTTGGAGTTTGCGGTTTAAGTATCCGATAGTTACGTAGCTGCTCATCCCCCATGAGAGATCAACGTCAAGAAAACAAAATTCAACACACCTTCATAAATATTATAATAAGTTTTCCCACGTACTTAATGGAAGTTTATTTAAAACTTAAACTTATTAAGCTTTACGAACTTTGATCTTCACCATAGAACGTTAAGCACCACAACCGAGTTGAATAAGTATATTAAAATAAACATTATAATTGAAATTACTTTAAAGTTAAATCAACATAGTAAAATTTTGAGAAAATTGAGTTAACTTACGTTATATATTATATGAGCGAATAAAATTGGTAATAAATAATTTAAGCGCTTTCATGACCTGGAAATATAATATATGTCTCATAAAAAATAATTATCACAATTGAATTGTAAAAACTAGTAACGCTATTTCTTCCTCGTGCTGTCACTGACGACTCGGGTTTCGCCTTTCGGCATTGTCAGGAATTTTATAACACCGATGCAACGTAACTGAAATATAGACAGATTTCATTAGTTATGTGCACGAGGAATTAATTACAATCGAAAAATACAAACCCCCAAGGATCAATATATATATATATAACTTTTAAATCTATTGACATGTGGAATCATATATTGTTTTATGTTGAAATTCTATCAAGCACCTTCATTCGATATCATAAATTAAAAATAACTAAAACTACGAGATGACCAAGTAATTCGATGAAATTTCCTTCACATACTCACTATAAAATGTTTGATATTGTTTCCTGCATAATTTATTGAGTATTTTGTCAAAGCATCAAACTGATTTACAGGAAAAAGCCATCTTGTATTAATGTCATTTTTCCATCGTAAAGTCAGACACTATGTTTGAATATTAGAAAGTCTTATGTAATAAAAATGTTATACTGTTTAACTCTAAAAAAAATGACCATCGTCAGTACTAATACTAATTTTTGGTTTGTTTTATTTTTTATTTAAGATGAAATATACAATATATCGCCTCATCCATTCTAGTATCGACATTTTTATGTTATATATATAATATTATTTATATGTTCTTTATATATTATTTATATTATATATATAATATATATTATATATATTATATGCAACTCTTAAATATTAAATATATTAAGAATTACTTAAACGGACCGAAGACCTTTTACGAAGTAAAATTAAATCATTCATATAAGAGAGAAATTTAGGAATTATGCGTAATTACGTACGTAAATTCCTTGCCATGGTTTTTATGATGAACGAACTTTGATATGTTTACCGTATTATAATGTACATACCATAAAGGTCAATTCTATAATAAAATGTAATAAATAATAAACTTAAATTTAATAAATAAAAATGTAATAAATAATAAACTTAAATTTAGAGATTGAAAAGCTTTTAAAATGGTTTAATTTAATAGTAAATTAATTCATTTGTAATCAAATACTGATGGCTTTTATCGCGTTTCCACAGTACCAGATATCCGAATCCATCTTATTCCACTAAGACTTATTTTATTTAATACTAGCAAGTAATGCCAATTAAAGGAAGACAGCTTTTCAGTATTAATTCTGTTCACTGGAGTGCTTTTGGATACACAATATATTTGTTTTTCCGCTTGTAGCTTACATGAATAAATCAGATGTTTTTACGACGCGTCAGCAAGCCACATTAAGCTGTCTATATGAGAAGTATATCGACATTATCCAGTGTATTAATTGATAGTGTCCATGGTAAGTGAAACCGGTTCTGATCTTATGGTTATACCGATTCAGAAACCTTTGTGAGCATTTGAAAAAAAACTCATTTTTTTATTGCAATCAGCTATGAGCGATGAGATACTGATCTAATGATTGTTCTTTTTTTTGAAAAAAAAAATTAGGGCGTTTTCACAACTATCCACTAATGTTTCATCTCAATCGGATGAATGGTATAGAAATGCATACAGGACATACAAACAAACATTTATATATATTCGTTTTAGTTAACATCTCGTTTATTTCTAGCAAATTTTTAAAGTAAAATATACCGAGATCTTGCTTTACTTTTCTTATTTTTACAAACGCCCGTATCATTGCAGTTTACCTTCTCAAAATGTGTTATTCGATGTCATTTTTTATTGACTTTGGATAAAGATTCCATTCCAATACATGATCACAGCCATCATTGAAAGAGATAATAATCGGTATCATTTTCAGAAAATTCTTACAATATTTATTTCACAGAAAGGATGAACCATTAAATGCTTTTGCTAGATTAATCGGTTGGTAAGGCAATATAATAAATATTAATTGTTATCATTCCGCAGTGATATTGTTTCATCTATGATTGTAAGCCGAACACAATCAGTTAGATCAGCAATTAGTCATTTTCTTTTATCTCTACAACGTTATATTCCTGATCAATTTTTTTGTTTGTTTACTTTACTGTTTTCATCCTGTGATATAAAATACTTTATCTAGCGGTGATTTATCAATGATTTAAATTAAATGTCAGATTTTGAAATCATTTTGCTCACGGCGCTCGCTTGGCAACCGGATAATAAATAGATAAAATTCGGAAGGAATTAGGTTATAATAAATATTATAATGTAACAATTTTTCAATTATTTAGTTAAATTTTAATTTAGAAATATAAAATTTAGTTAAATGACATTTCATTGAAGACATGCGGTGAATATAAACACTATGTCAAGACTTTTAAAATAGATGAAATCAAAATAAGTATTAATATGGAAATCGAATATTAACGTTTATTTAAAAAAATACGATTGATCAACAGCTTTCATTGATGAAAAAAATCTTGTTTTTATAATTGTGAAGTTGAAGTGACGACATAACAAACGACTTTTTATTGCGTTCTCAAAGTATGCTCACTATTGACTCGTAATAAACAACACCAAAAAAAACAGGAAAAAAATGATGTTTTTAAGGGTTGGCATTGAAAGCAAATGCTAAAAATACATCCAAAGAAAAACACAAATAATGGAATCTTTTAGGACACGATATTTTATGCATTTATTGATATATAATATACTATTATAAGCTAGACTGCTAACTAGATTATTCAAATATAACAGAAATGCTGGCGAGCAGGGTGTCAGGTAAACCAGATCGTAGTAGACAAACATCGTCGAAAATATTTGTTACTATACCAATGTTAGCAGAAACAGAAACAGGTGTTATAAAATTCAGAAAGATTTTAAGAGTTATAGTTAAAGTTTTTAGCCATAAAAGGTATAAAATAACTATTTTATTTTTAAAGATTTGCTAAATAACAGGATTTAACTCTTATGGTGTTGTATAAAATCCCCTTTTCATGAAATATTGCGGAAGAAAATAAATTTAAAATTTGGATTAAAGCTTATTCCGCTCCTGACTAGTAAAATGTACATTCATCGCTTATATATTTTTGACGGATTCTCCTCATTTTAAAATTCTTTGACGCAGTGACAAGTCAACAAATACTAAATAAACAATAGAAACGTGTCTAGATTTACAACACTCATTATTAATTATTTGACGGAAATTTCTACAGAGACGAAATGTCACACTATAAAATTAGCACATATTGAAATAAAACAATTTTGTTTTCAATAATACAAATAAAAAACTTCTCTGTTTCGGCGAAAAATACCATTTAACAATCGATAGATTAAATAAAGTGTGTGAATATTTCCACCGGAAAGGTATTTCCCGTATTATTCGTTGTATTCATTACTATAAAACGTGCTTTAATTAAAATGCATTGCGAGTGTTTTTCGTAGACGTTCGTAGATTAAATTAAGTTATAATAATATTACTCACTGCAAGTAATGTGATCGAAATATTATAGATTTTTACTAGATGATAAAATGATTTGTAACGAGGCATTTTGCACAGCATTTTTACATTTAACTGATTCTATACCAATGGTTCTCATGTGCGGCCACCAGAGGATTTTGCTGCGGCCACCAACAGTTTCATAGTAAATATTGATATCAAAAAAGAGATGTATTTTTACAAATGAATTTTTAAAATTATTATTACTTACCAGCATTCAGTCGAGTTATTTAAATGACTCATAATACTACTATTCAAAACTTTTAGTCGGATTTAAATGTTGGCCATGAATCAAGTCAGTATAAAGAATTAACAACAATTGCTTTATTAATTTTGTCAATTTTTTCTACAAATGTACACTGTGAAGAATCATTCAGTGTAATGCACTTTATAAAAAATAAATATCTATATTTATGACATGCAAATTTAGAAGCGGTGATATGGCTTGCATTGGAAGAGAGAACTGTTGAACAATTTCCATATGTATTGCTTATAAATAAATAAATAAATACCACTATGTCTAAATAAGTTATTTTATTGAATATAAGCTTATAAGAAAATCCATTTTTTTAGTAAATGCTACTGCTATTTTCATCATATTTGTTACGGCCACGAGACATTTCCATAGGACGACTTTTGTTTATAATGCGGCCACAAAGAAATTTAACGTAAGAACCATTGTTCTGTACGCATTGAAAGTAATCACTCGTGTGCCACAGAATACAATAATTCTATTAAGTAATGGTAAAGTTTCCCGTTAGGGAAAAATTGTTTATGATTGTTAAAAAACAAATATAATATAATACATAAGCCACTTAGGTGAGTTATAAGATTGTGAATTGATTGAGTTGTTCTATCTCATAGAAAAATTGTAGATATTTTATTTCATAATAACAAAAATAATCTTTTGATTATAAAACTTATGTATTGTACGTTTATAATTTTTTGAGACATTTTAATCTTTTAAATATCTTATATAATTGTCACGTAAAAAATTATCGTAACTAGGTGAAGTATATAAGAAAAAAAATGTCAACAAACTGAAAAAAAAAATAAAAGGACACTCCAATGATACAAAGATAATGCGATAATCTCAATGATTTTTATGCATTAAGGTGATAATATGGTTTATCGAATATTTTTGAGATACCTCGTGAAATTTTGAATAGTCATTGTTGCATTTATGAATATATAAGTGTTAATAATATTAATGAACTTGTGATGTTTCGTCCAGTTACTTAAACTTACAGATTGTTCTATGCAGGCTGGTTGAAAACACTCTAAAATATGTCTATGATAACTTAAATAGATTATAGTTGAGACAACCTTGAAGGAAAAATCCTTGCTCTATTTCTTAGAACTAAATTATTTACGTATCACATGTATACCGCATGTATTATAGATATTAAAAAAAATAAGATTTAAAAAAAATGGTTAATGAAAATATTTTGAACAAGTTAAAATATTAATTTCAAATTGTTTCATTTATCTGGCAGCATTTTTTGAATAGTATTCCGCACATTAAAACCAATTACCACAAAGTTGTAGTAAGAAATTAAAAATATTAAAACCTGGAAATATGTATAAGGGAGAGAAATATTGTATGATTCCAAGAAAAGAACTGAAGAATATTTGTTTATGTTCAAAGCAATAATTTATTACGCAAAAAAATCAAATGTCTTCGCCTCATAAAAGGGTTTCACAGTGAAATACATTAGGAAACGACCGACTATGAACATGAATGTTTTGAAATCTTCTCAAAAAATAAAAATCAAACTAGTCTTGATATTGGACATATTTTGGTTTATTATTAAAATATGATGTCTTTATATCAAAATATGACAGTTTAAACCTATAGTCGGCAACATAATATCCGTGTATCAAATGAATTACCTACTTAAACATTTTGAGTTTATTTATTTTATTAAGAACTTATTTATTTATTCAAAATGAAAAATAATATATATTTGTTCCTTTTGATTATATTAATTACCTGATGGTCAATTCTTATTTACTTATATATTATATTAATATAACTATAATTTAGTCAATATTGATTTGTTTAAAAAATGTTTTAAGCTTTTACAAGTTATACAAATAAAATTTACAAATCATATAAATAATAATGGCAAAAGGTTATTGAGAACTGATTTAGACCTTAAAAATGATTCGAAATGTTCATTCACCTTTCTTCTTTAGAAGTCAATAAAACTATGTATTCAGATAACCGCTAATTCATAAAATATTGAAGTCGGTTTTCCCTTTAGACTTTTCATTATTGTATCTATTAAAACCAATGGGAAATATTACTTAATTTACCTTGTTGTTATTGAGATTGTCCCAAGAAGTGTGAATTTGTTATATTTTTTCGTATTCCTTTGTATATATTCTAAATAAAAAAAATTACTGCTTATGATATTAACAGAAATTGCCAGATGCCTATTAGGAAAAAAATGTTTTATCTAATCAAATATAGATGTCATTTTTCTTATGCAATGTTGGTTTAATAACTTAAATTATTATGTGTTTAATACATTTCGCATTCATTAAACATCTGTGAAATTACGCAATACGGAATATCATGTTGTGCATGCAAGATCGTGATAAAAATAAGATAAATATTATTAAAGTTTATGTAAAAGTTTACACATATAATGTTAACAACGCAAGGGTTTATCGATCTTTCTGATTTATCGTTAATAAAACTATATGAGTAAATTAAGGCTGTTTATGTAAAATACGTTGAAGATAATACTTAGTAAGTAATTGTAATTAGAGTAAATTTTAAGTTTCTTTATTATTAATAATAAAGAAACTAAAGAAACTAAATAAAAAAATCTTTATTATTAACCATCTCACGGGGGAGTCTGGAACCCCTAGAGAGCGCGTCCCCAGGTGGCGGATAGGGGAAAGCTCGCCAGATATGGAGGGTAGGAGGGAAATAAAATACCTCTCGCGGATCAACAGACCGGGAAGGTGAGTCTCGTAAGCCTAGAAAGGCAACTTATCTAAGAGAAGGCAACTCTGATTTCAAATCCCTGGTAGTGAGCAGCACCAGTACTGGGCTAAGGTTGAAGGTTATTGAAATCGAAAAAGCTTAGAACCAGACATACACAGGCGGAGTTGTGACAATGGTACGGCTGTGTAACTGCGATGTGGAAGGCAACGGAAAACCACCACATTAAATGTTCCAAGTAAATATCATGTTTGATATACCATGATATCCAACCTTCTACGAGGATAGGAATAAAAAGAAGAAGAAGATTATTAATCATAGCTATTTCATCATGGAGTATTTTTTGAGTTGTTGCAT
This sequence comes from Himalopsyche japonica, assembly GCA_028555115.1. Taxonomy (NCBI): domain Eukaryota; kingdom Metazoa; phylum Arthropoda; class Insecta; order Trichoptera; family Rhyacophilidae; genus Himalopsyche; species Himalopsyche japonica. The sequence continues at coordinate 4,312,951 of JAHFWJ010000015.1, forward strand.
ACAAAATTATGTTAATCGAAATGCTGGTGCCACTCAGCCAGATTGTAGACAGTGAACATCTAACCAAAAATATCTTAGTAAAACTGCACAGCAAGAGCCTTCAAAACTTTATTAATATATCAATGTTTTGTTGTCTCGAATGAAAAAAAAACTATCCTATTAGTTGTGAAAAAAATATAATTAAAAGTTTTTATTTTTGAAAATTTTGACACATTTGACGAGAAATTTGAGAGTACTCATTTTCTAATGATATTTTCTCTTTCTGGTACTACAGTCTGAGATAAACTTTGTCCGCCTTAATTATTCTCTTTGAAATTGTTTTGTCGTTTAACTGCTGCATTTCTCTGCCAATCGTCAACTTTCAGAAATTGTAGGTCTTTGTCACACATATACATAAAAAACTATATTCTATCAATTTGAGTACAATCCAATCTTTACGTGATTTGTTTCTAAATTATAGCGAAGAACTCATAAAAGGTCTTCTCAGTCTTATCAGTTCTGTTGCATCATTGTGATAGAATGCCTGAAGATGCCCAAAGGCGAAACCAGGGCCGTTAATGACAAAACACGTAGGATAACTTAAAAAAAATGTAATTTGAAAAGGATAGAATATAATTTGAAAAACCAAAATGTATTTCAAAATAAATACACGTGTATACCGACCATTACATTATGAACTTGGAGCAGATTTATCGATGTAATATGAGACGAGAAAATACCGACTTCGAGTTATTTGTATTTGCCGACACTCGCATGTATTGTCTTTGAAATAAAGCATATGAATAATAATTTGCAAAACATTTTTATAATTCAAATATATTCAGCATGACACTGTTACGTGGGATTTCAAATTAGCAGTGAATGTGTTACAACAGTACACTTTAACGAAAATGGTTTATCATTAACATTATGATATAAATTAGTTAAATAATATTTATTATAGTTTCACTGTTGAGCTGTGAAATATATTTTTTTTTAAGTGTCAAATTATATTGTCTAATACTCGAACTAAAACTTTTGCCTAGTGCTCATGTTATCCAAACGAAAGCGACCAAGTCGATCGAGTCGAGAGAATGAACGCATTACACAATAATAAAATAAAGTTCCGGCATTTGATGATATCTTAGAAAAGATTCAAAGATCACTTCAACGCCCACACGTTGATAACACGATAATGATCAAAAACCAAACACTAATGATATCTCTAGTAAATTAGTAGGTGTGAGAGAAAACGAGATAAAGCTCAACAGCAAGATCGATTGGAGCTTAAAAAACATTTATATAAATGATTGAATTGTTATGTTTCTTTGTAAGCGTTTTATAAAATCTTTGATAATTTATTTAATCGCACTAATCATTTTCCCGTTGTTTTCGGGGTGTGATATACTAAAGTCGTAGAATTGTGACATTTTCATCCGATATTATAATAACATTGCATCGTGATGAGTTACTTGTCGATTTGGTTAGATTGTTTCATAAGGTATCATTTATTTTGTCATAAATTTCGAAATAAGATTCACTCTAGATCAAAATTATTTTTTTATAATATGTGCATGTCTTGAGATTGATTTTTAATATTTCTCCAAGCAATTGATTCATCTGTTCCTTGGCTTGATTGAAAGATCAGTAAATGAAACTGTCTCTACTGAAATTTAAGTTTATAAGCACTTACAATAAACAAAGCCATCGACCGTTTGACCACAAATCAGGCTATATTTTATATTAAATTTACCACTTACTAAAATAATAATAGTTATATATTACAATGATTATGTAAAACCCATAACAGTATGCGGTTAATGTTTTAAAAGGACTGACTATTTTTGAACAATGAATTATAAATTTGTATGTAATGAACGAATATATGTAAATTATTGATTTTTTAAAATGCAGTATTCCAGAGATAAAGTTTTTGACAGCACAACAACGAAATATTAATGACAATCAATGTAAACAATGCGAATATGGAAGAAATGCAAACTAAAATTTCGTTATCATATATTCACTATCATAAAATCGTGATTAACTTATCAAAAGGTAATCTTTTTAAGAAATAAATCGATAGCAATAATGGAAGACCTTTTGTGTAATCTTAAATGATGACATATATTTTATTAAATCATTTTACATGTATCTAATAAATATAATCTTTTAATACGATAAAAAATATCTTTATTAAATCTGTTATACAACGAATCTAGAAACAATGATAAAAAACGAAATATCTCACACAAAAATAATAATTGAATTTCTTTTAACAAATACACTTTTCTGTTATTGACGATAAAGTTTAAAAAACTTGTTTTATTCTAAAAAATACTATAATAGGTTATATTTTGAGTTGTCACGCATACATATCTAAGTTTTGATTTCATCCAAAAGAGCAATAATTCTCTCCAGACTGAGACCAAAGAGTGTCTCCCATCGTATTTCATATTCTGTTTTTTTATTTATTACAAGTAATAATATATTGTACACACACCAGGTGGCAGTGTCTTTTGCTGTCATTCGCTTGACACTTTTATCTTTCTCTCTTATACATAGACACACACTCTTTTTGTCTAGCTGTTAATCTATCGTGGACACGCGCAGTATACTGTTGTTAAATACTGACAAATGTATTAATTAAGAAAAATATATAAATATTTATATAATTATCATTATAAAAATTACTTTTGTAAAAAACTGTGAAACGAGTAAAATCATAAAGCGAAAAAACGCATAAAAACAAATGGAAGCATCATAGATTTAATAATTCAAAGTTTATTATCTTTTGTAAAATCAAATTTAAATAACACACATTTCCATAAACAATGTCAAAGAGTAACAATTTCTTCATATTATTATGTGTAAGCCATATAAATATTTTTCTGTTTATTTATTTTGTGAATCATCGTAGTGACTTGAGTTCCATAACCAAATGGCATGCTTTTGATGCGGGTTAATGCTAACCTGCCGAATTTGAATTAAATAAAGTATTTCCGTAAGTAAATACCAATATTTACATACGGAAATACCACAGAGAGGAAAAAAATAATGTGTCAAAATTCACACCTCCCAACTCATTATAATAACATTATAATGTTCAATTGTGTGTTTAGGGAATTCATTTATCATCACCATGATTTTTTTTTCGTAAAAAAAATCATAAAAAAATCATTTATCTGTTAGGCTGACCGCTATTCACTGTAACAGTTAAAAAAAATATGTAGTAGTTTTGAATTATCTCTAAGGAAACATCGGCAAGATCGCGTATACTTCACATTGGAAGTCAATATGATAATATAATGAAATGTTTAAAAATTGATTTTTATTCAATTTATGGATTTGTGTTTGTTGGTATATCTGAGATGTTTGTATTCTCTGCTTCCATTCGATCCTAAAAAAGGTGTCTCGAGAGAAATTAGCCAAAAGCTTGCCCTATGCTGTCCCTACTCATTTATTCTAACTTCTAACTTTCCGAGTGAGGGAGATTAAACGACTGAGTGAAAAACTTCTGTTGAGAACCGCTTCTCTAGTACTCCATATATAAAACGTTGAGCGTGGACATGATTATACAAATGTATCAGGGTAAATAGAAACACATTAAGGAATATTACTCACCAACTTGAACGTTAAGGAAAAAATTATAGGGGTGATATTTCAGGGCGGTAATCGAACTTATCGGTCCCAATTAAAGGCATGACATACATTTTTATCAACAGAAATATTCGTAACGATGTCATAAATTTTGCGTTGCACTTTATATTTTTGTCATTAACTATGTATCGAAATTTTTTATGATAATGTGTCAATGTGTAATGGGTTTCGCGATACATAAATCATCGCTAACGAGATTATGAGCAAATTTTAATATTGTTCATTTTGTAAAATGGACTGAATTAAATCATTATTTTAGAGCAAAAAAAGTTTTTAACATGGGAAATTCATTGTCATTCATTTGCTTCTTTCAAAATTTTTCTAAGCGAAAAAATAAACATGGTTTTATTTGTTATTGTTTCAAAAAAAACTTCATATTCATAATCATAATCATAAAATTCGTCATATTTTCAATTTATACGATTCATAAAATTATGATTACATAAAAAAAACACTTTTCTCATACATATATTAGTGGTATTTTGTTAGATGTTTTATATTTAAAGTATAATACTAGCGACATCTTATGAATTTATAAACAAATTCCGTAAAAAAAAACAGTTTTGCCGTTACACCGTCAATTAGAGATTGAACGTTTATTTTAGTGTCGAAGAACCAAGAATAATATCTATAAATATCAAATAATTCCGATAACGAGCTCTCATGAGCGCAATGGATCAAATAAAGGTTGAATTGGCACAACGTTTGTCTTTCTTAAGAATGAACTTAGAAAACAACCAAAGGAGGAAAAAAAACAGTCAGCATTTCTTTGTATACAAACATATTTTTCTGGTACTGAGCGCTTACCTCTGTATACATCGTGGCATATTAACGAAAGAAAAAGAAATTTAAAATCAATTAACTTTCATTTTTATCATTTCAAATGTATATATTTCTAGATCTATTGTTTTTAAGAATAGAAAGATTATGAAAAAATCAATGAATTTGCTGTTAATGTATTTTCCATATATAATTTAAACATAATATTATCTTGTCATCGTTATCACAAAACCATTTGGTATGTAAATAACCTTACCCAATTCACACCCAGAGTGTGAAAGTTAATATGATAAATCTGTTACAAGACAAGTGTAACGAAAAAAACAAATGAAATGGCAAAATTAGAAAATAGCAATTCACAAAATAAAAGTACGAATAAAATACGGGAATAAAACAGAACATCTTTTTTATAGTATCTTGATGAATTTTAATTTGTTAATTAAGCTTTTGTCAAGTAGGAAACACAAAAAAGCTTTTAAAACAGTACTGGTAATATACGAATTTGTTTTTATTTTATGTGTTCGTTTTAAAGCAAAGAAACCACTGACATGTTTATTTGTTACATTTGAGATTCTTTTTGTAGCCGTGGAAATTTTTTAGGAGCTTTATTTTTTTTTCAGATATCGCTGTAGCAAAATAATAAAAAAATTAAACTTGAAATGTTTTGTAAAATTTTAGGGATTAATTTTAAAACTCTATGAGTGTAATTTTTGTTCACATTGGCAATGAAAAAAAAATCAGTAAACACATGTAAAATTAAATACCATCTGAATCAAACTTATATTATTTCTATGTAGAAAAAAAAATTAAAAAAAACAATCTTCTCATTTTTTGAGTCGTAATATATGTATATATATTATGACACCTTACTTTTGATTATTTATTTAGTATTTTCAAACGTCTGAAAGAGACATTTTTTATAAAACAAAATATAGTGATTTTTACTTAAAGTATTCAAAAACAGTTTGCTTAACGTACTTGTTTATTAAAGTACAATTAAAACTTTTTCAGTAAGCTTAAAATCTTCAACCGAAAATACTAAGCTTGTAAATGATTCAGAAAAGAGAAACTTGAAGAATATTCGTGAATTTAATTCAAACTGTGTTTGCATAATATGTTCTTAAATACTGGACAAAGCGTAAAAAATGCGTGTTTTTAATTTATGTTCTGTCATATTTTTAAGTAATATATTTGTTGTTTGTAATTTCCGTATTTTTTTCCAAAACCTAACCCAGCGTAATATTTCTCGCTTTGGAGCTAATTACGTCGATGAAAAAGTTTTCTTTTACAGAGAAAAAAGGTTTTCCCTTCATCTTAAAATGCGAATACATTTTAATAAATGCCTATTTAACCAGCGTAAGAAATTTTTGTGGAAATTTTACGATCTTTTGATACATTAAGCATTGAGGATTTATTTTCGAAAAAATCTAAAAGATATACAACCAACTTACATGTACCATTAAATCACGCGTCAGTAGTAGTACACGATCTTTCTACCGTGTGATAAAAAAGGAGTTTTACTTTATTTGCAATATTGAAAACTTTTTGGTATCTGAAAAAATAAACATATTTAAATATTTCTCACGCATTTTTATTTCGTTCAGAAGATAAATTGTGTTATTTACAATGGGCAAGTTTCAAAAATACACTTATAAAAAAACAAATGTTATATAATTTTTTTTTTGTTATTTTCCCATTTTGATCAGCCATTTATGGAAATATATAACAAATCGATATTGAAATACACACAAATAAATATAAGAGATACAGAAACTATGAAACATTCAAAAATAAAATTTGAATTGTTGAAACTTTGTACGATTCCATATGTTTTGTCACTAACGAGCCGGTTTTCGCCTTTCAGCATCTTCAGGCGTTATATCACACGGCTACAACAGAACTGACGCACAATAAACAGTTAGCATCGTCTAAATACCAAAGGTATTAATTAAAGAAAATCACAAAAGGCAAAGAACTAAATGGCAGTTTACACAAATTTAATAATATTAATCTAATAACAAATAGGATAATTGCCTGTGATAATTTTCATTAACGATTAATATTGTTAATGAGTCATTTTTGAAAGGGTTTTACTATAAATAATAATCAGCTATCATTAAAATATAATTGGGTTTTTCTAATAAAATAATTAATACCTTTGGTATATAGACGATGCTAACTGTTTATTGTACGTAAATTCTGTTGCATCCGTGTGATAGAATGCCTGAAGATGCCAAAAGGGGAAACTCGGGTGGCTAGTGATAAAACATGTGGAATTGGACAAATTCTTAACAATTAAAATTTGATATTGAAATTCCATCAAGCACCTTCAGTCGATATCATAAATTAGTCAAAAATCATTTTTCAAAATCGATTGTGATCGGCTTGACATTCTCTGATTTTATATAATTCAAATACGATAGTTATGTTCAATACGACTCGGAGCAATTTAGAACGAATGTGATGTAGTAATTATATTCAATACAAACTAAAACATTCATCAATTGGTAAGCAAACAAGTTGTTCCCGGGAACAATCTCATTTCGCGTCTAAGTTATATTGTTTGACCCTAGTTTTGAATTGTTGTAGCCGTGGGCCAATTGCCAGAGACTTAACAACGGTGCAATCGTACAAACATGAATTGTATGTATTAGAGGTAGAGTACAGTACAGTGGCAGAACAGATTTTATTTTATGAAAACATGATGTTTATTAGAGCATTAAATATATATGAACATATATTATTACAACAAATAAATAGAATTTAATCGGTAATAAATATGATTCTTTCAATTGAAATTCGTCTTTTCTGATCTTTTGCAATAGAGCATAGAACTAGCCAGTAAACATTTAATCTATGATTTTGAACGATATCGCTTAACTCAAATCACTGTAATCAAGTATTCGGCGATCCGGTAAATAATAAACATACGTTTATATCGGAATAAATGGTTACATGAAATTATATAACTTGTAATAGGCTTGTAATAATTAGCCCTGTATGGCAGAAATATAATACTTTTATTTAGAATATACATCAAGCGAAGTATTAACAATTTTCCTTACGCTAACACAACTCTTCCAATGAAGATGAAAGAGTATTTTTGTTGCAGTATTTCATACAACTTAAAAATATTGGATTTCTCCCTGCTACAACATTCATCAATTTTTAAGCGAGACGTTATATAGGTCTAAATGAATAACTGAAGTCAGTAATAATACTTGCATCAAAAGCGTTCATTGGTTCATTTATGTATATTAAACAATTTTCTCCATTTCATTGTCGTGTTATCAAATATTGTGATAGATTTAAAATAATTAATCTATAAGATTTGCCAAATAATGCTTTTAACGTTTCGAAATTTATAGAACAAGCAGAAATTCTTTCTATCATTAATCAATATTATGTTTCTTCTATACGACAGGGAAAAACGTCAGTTTATAAATAAATTTGATAGCTTTTCTATCGCGTCTCTCTGCTCCCCTCGATCTTCGCCGCTCCTTGTCAAATGGCGAACAAGGTGTACAATAATGAATGAGTAACCTAATTGTTCTGAAGCGACAAAAGGACTTTTGGAACATTCATTGCAGAGTTAACCTGACAATGAAGGTAACAATAGGCAGAAAGTATTCAAATTATTTCACAGCGCCTACATAAAGAGATGTCAAATCCTCCGCTACAGCCTGTTTATTATATACGGTATACGGGGCGATCAAATTGTGACGAAATTAATTTGGCGACAGGGTTACAATTTTTGTCTACACTATAAATGCGTAGACCGCATTGAAGCAGAATTATTGATCTCTATGCCACGAAGCAGTGTATATAATTCAAATATAGTTGGAAAGTCTATTTTTGAATGGAGCCACAGATGTGGCTAATGGTTCATTCAATTTACCGCCATGTGAGAATTGATGAATCTGGAAACGTTATTATAATATAATTTGAAACAGCAAACCCTTGAGAAAATGATCAAAAGTTACCAGCAATGATAGAGGTTTCACAATGAAAATAGTAATTCAATATACTGTCATTTCTTTGTCACGATATATAGACATTTTCGGTCTAATAATAATTGTTTTCCCGGAAATTTTTTCAGTGCTAGAGAAAAAAGTGAACGAAATAGTCAAACGCTCCCTTTTCAAATACGGATGTAAAACTTTTATTTATTTTTTAATTATTTTACTTCTATCAAATTGATATGAACCTAAAAAAACTTAATTCATATATTAGAGAAAATTGTGATTTAAATGACCGTTTTAACAACATTAGGCAGGAAAATTGAGAATATTCAGCTGAATCAAATGACAAAAATGTCACTCTTTTGAGGTAAATGCCCCATTAGTGGTAATAATTTCAAAAGCTGTATGTTCATTAATAAAGTCAATTTTATTGATGGCTTGATAGTAATGAATACCTGATTTTGTATTTGAAATGATTACAAGTAATGATGTTGTCAAATAAAAAAGCTAACAAAATTCATATTACGACTTATGAAATTTGTATAAATACCAAAGTGGAAATCATCTTAGAATAGTGTCGAGCATAAGCATAGGTGTCAATTTTAAATTAGATTTAGAACGACTGGTTTTTGGTTAAAAAGGCTTGATTGCGAAACCACCCCGGCGTTACTGACGTGTCCAGTTTAAAACTCTGTTGACGAATAGATTTAAAAAAAACATATCCGTCGGTCCTTATAATACAAACGAATTTTGCTATTTGCGTAACTGTAACAAAATCATCAAAAAATAGATTCTTTTATATCAAATCAATAATATGAACTAAAACTTCAATGAATACAAAATTATTTGAACCATCCTATTTAGTTTAGTGGCATGAGCTTCGCTATAGCAATCAGGTAAGTGCGGGTAAATTAATAATCAAATTGAGGAATTTTCAATTTTCATTTGTAATTTGATTATGGATGTTTAACATGTTTTTACTTCTAGAGTTGATCTCAAACAGCTTATAAAAATTATTACTTCGTTTATTTCGTACGTATTTATTAATATTTACTGCATTGATTCATCTAGAATATATATTTAAATTAATCGTGAGCTACAAGAAAAAAATGACAATTTAAACACGTCGAAGATATGTACGTATATTGATCGTGAACGCATAAAAACCACATGAAAACAAACGATTTCTTTGTTCATGTTTAATGCTTTCACTGAATTTTCTGGTAATTTAACTGTTTTATGCTTCTTGAAATAAAAATATTTCCTGTTTTTTAAACCATAAACCTTAAAAATTAATCATGCAATAACAAACACAGCCTTATGAAATATGGTGATGCCGTAATAATTCAAAAGCTTAGGTGAGTGTATTTTTTAATAACACATATACGAGGTATACTTTGATGTCCGTCATTTGTCGGGTTACGGGTAGATTAAAGCGACCCCAAAGTTTTGACCTTTTCGTGAAAGTTTTGGGACCAAGCGAGACGAATATGCACGCCACTGTTATTGCCAGTAGCGCCGTGTGACAGTTTAATAATAGCACGTCAATATTTTCCGAAAAAAAGATTATTTTTTTCCCCGTAATATTTTTTTTATTAATAAATGAAGTTTACTTTTTAGGTAACCGAAAAGAAGCATATCGTTGTGATGGTTGTAATAAATTAGACTCACAAGCTCAATATACTTACTTATATTAAAATTACTTAAATATCCATAGCTAAAAAAAAAATATATAAATAATTTTAATGATTCTGAGAATGTTTTCTATGCTAGTGTAAACAACACGGGCTGGAATTTGCGCGGAAGAGTGGTTAGAAATCCTATGCGAGTCAAAATCATATAATATTATTTGTCAACTTTCCGACAAACCGAGCAAAAATATTGTACAATATTTGAAACAGTTTAACAAAATAAATCTAATGCCTCAGTGGAGAAAGAGATCAGGAGAAATTTCATCTCACATTTTTTAACTAAAACTATTTTTATTCTTATTAATAAAAGATCCAAAAATCTGTATTATGTGATTACGTGCTTTATTAAGTCATTGTGTTGCTTCATCAATGTTCTGTTTTGTCTGATTAGTGCAAAACGCGTCATTCCACTGCTTACAAATAAAGAAAAAATAACAAAATTTTACAGAAAAAAGCTCATTATAAAAGAAAAAAAATATTTTTTGAAAAATTATTTGAAAAACGTAATTATTTAAGACTTCGATACTTTATAAAAACGTTAATTATTAATTTTTTGTTATTTTGAATTCATCAAATAATGAGATTTATAATATATTTGGTTTTCTATCTAGAACCTAGCAGACATTTTGTTCCTTGTATTTCTAAAATATAGTTTTAGTCTTCTAGTTTTAGCCATTTTGGAATGTTAGAATCAATTGTAAGGCTTAGGTGAAAAAAATAATTGGATGTTGGAAACTTTACTATTAAATTTATGTTATTCTAAGTTATTTGATGTTTACAAATAACTTTACTGTAAACACTTTTTTTTTGCTACAACTCTGAAAAAGTACAGCTTGTTTTTCGTTATTACTATATTATTTTTGTGTCTTATGCAAAATTGGTCAACCCTGAAGAGTGTTTCAAGCAGTGTTAAGAATTATATGTAGAAAAAAATGTCATATATATTTTGAATCCCAGTTACTCTCTTAATTGAAGGTTTTTTAATCACATTTTTCCTCATATTTTCACGTTTGAATTAGTATATCATTAATGTCATTACGAATATTGTGTTTAAGTTATATGTGTTTTTTATCATGTTTAGTGATTCTATAGTAACATTAGGTGTATGTACATTTTAAGCATATTGTTACAACTACATGTTAATCAAGTCAAAGAATTTAAATTTAGTGTCAAAATTTTATCAATAATGTTGCGATAACGTTCTATATTAACTATTACAGTAATACCGTGTTGATCTTCAAAAAATTAAATGTCAATAATCTTTCCAGAATATGTAGTTAACCAAACTGTCATTTTTTTTATAGACGAAGGAGTAACTTGAAGAATTTCTATTGACCAGAACAAACTAATTTGTTTTTAAACTGATTTATTTTAATAGAAATGAACCTCATTACTCACAGTGTTTTTTTTCATGAATATCTGTTATATCTTTTTTGGTATATGTATGAACCATTTTATAGTCTTGTGGAAGAAGTTCTTGTGTCAATTGAATATTAATTAGAAGCAAATTGTCATGCATACTTTTTCACAAAGCTGGTGTATTAAGTCAAATTTCTTAAACACGGTGTCAAATTGGAGTTGATCGATCGTTTCAAAATACATAAATCTATCTGTTTTTTTACCGTCTTTGGTTGTCGTTTATAGGTCAAATATACTTTTATCACAATTTCGACTTTAAAAATGATTATATACTGATAGAATCAAAGAATAAGCATACAGTCATTTAATTTAAATCATACATTCTATTGAAAAACTCGAATTATTATTACGAAAATGTTTTTGTTTTAAAAGATTATCGTTACAGTCGTTATAAATATTATCATTTGTTAACTTTACTTTTGTATTTATTTATTTCATTCTCTTGAAACGAAATCATGATTAAATGTGTAATGTATAAGTTCTTTGTATTATTTGAGCTCTCCGTTGATTCTCCGGTGGTGTTTTGTTGATTGCAGTAAAGGGCAAAAGTTAGAAACCCACAACCCTTTCATCGAGCACCCTTATGACTTGACTGAGTGTGACCTATCTATAACACATAAGATAATTAATTACACAATAATCATTAACTGTTCGGTGTGGTGTTGATTGGATTTTTATACATTAGGCAAGATTATATGTAATTTGATGATATATTAGTAGATTTCTTTTTTTTTGCATACAATAATGCTGTCATTTTTGAGTTAATGAATCTGTGACAAAGGTGGATATAAAACAAATTAACAATAAACATTATTTTTTTTTAGTGCATTACAAAATATTTTGAATTTAATTTATCGAAACTATTTACTGTTAGGTTGCAAATTTATTGTAATTTTCCATGCAATTAATCAAAAAAATCTACTCACGCATAATAAAGGATGATATTTAAATGCACGAACACCAACCCACCTTGGCACCGTGGTGTTGCTATGTCCAAACAACCCCCCTGAAAAAGAAAAGAAAAAAAGCAAGGGGAGGCCTTCATCCAGCAGTGGATCGACCCCAGCTGATGATGATGATTTAAATGCTAGTTATTTAAAAAACCTTTAATAGCGCAAGTCAAATCCAATAAACGATTTTAGTGAGTTACAATGAATAAGTTGGCGTTTTCTTATTTAAATTTTATAAAGCTTTGATAGCTGCTTCGCGATTGTTTGAACTTTCAATAAACTAAGCAGTTACTATACTCCTAAAACATCAAAATACACAAAATCATTTTAGTTAGCTTTATATTGTTCAAATATGTTTCAATGTTCTATCCCCGTAATCATTTAATATATGTTAATCGGTTGCAAGAAACATTAGGAAGAATTGAAATGCACTATCAACATCTATAAATAGTATATATAATCGCTTAGCCGATTCAAGATTTGAAAAGTATTTATGATATTGATAAACTTGAGACATTTGACAATTTCAAGTTGAATTATTTGTTAGTGAATTGGCTACACTGATAAGAAGTTTGATAGTGACATGGTGCGAAAGGATATCAATTTATCAACCTTTCCGGCGGAAACTTTGAAGCAAATATATTTTCCAAGTTGCGTTCGGTAAATTAGGAAATAGCTAGGCATAGTTTATCTACTTTAAAACATATTTTGCTGTTGAAATTTGTGATGGATTATAAACGTATTGTGAAATAATGTCAGCTCTTACACTTTAAAAAAATTATGCAGTTTTTGTCGAATATTGAATACCGGAGAAAATAATTATGTCACATTGTCCAAAAAAATCAATAAGGTAATGCAAAAAGAAATTTATGGAAAGGATTAATTGGAATTTTTTGACATGTTCTGCCATTTCAATTTTTTTTTGTTAATGTTTCATCTTGTTTGTGAAATATTATAAATTATTGAAAGATTAAATGCGCTTGAAAAAATTCTGTTTACTACGAAAGGCTTGATAATAAATACAAACCAGCTACCACTATAAAAAATAACTTTTTTTTAACTAAAAAACTGTGAATTTCAGTGAAACAGACATAAATTACAATGATCAGTAAGTAATTGAAATAATATCAATCACATCGTTATTTTTAATCATTTTACAAAGAAAAAGTGTTTTTTTTGACTGTAAAAAATACTTGGATCTCTGAGATTAAATAAATAATACGGAGAGTAATTAAGTATAGAAAGTAGAACATCAACTGGTTTATTTGATACATTCATTTTGCCAATCAAATAGAACTATAATAAAGCAGGCTGTGAAGAGCGGTCCATTTCTAAATTAATTGCATAGTAAGCTTGGAGGCTAAGCCGAGCTTAAAGTTCAAAACGAAAAAGTGTATTTGGAACACGGAGTGATGCGATGCGATAGGAGTACAGTATGTTGTGATCAAAGCACGAGTTCAAAACACTAATCTGCGAGAAGCGTGAGTAAATTTTGACATGTTAGCGTTCCATTGCATCCATTTTAAGATGAGGGTATTTCATGAACTTACCATCCATAACTTTGTCTTATGATTAATTTTGTTGCTATCACACCGCTTTGGATTTATTTTTAATAATATTAGACAATAGTCGACAAACAATTAAACCATAAATAAACTATCAGATTATTCTAAAAATGACGACAATGAATAGCGCTATTAGAAGACTAAGAGTTTCGAGATGTGGTTAAATGTATTATATATGCAGCAAATATTTAGTAGACTAATCATGAAATCAATAAGGTTTAGGCACTTATTAGTAAAGTGAGATATCTCATAAGTGATCGTTAACCGCAAACATTTTCGGGTGACATATTTCGCAATGAAAAAAAAACATTTATTTAAAATATGAAACATTACAAAAAGGAGAATTCTTCGCGTGGGTCAAAAAGGATTTACTTATTGATTGAATTGGCATTCCTTTGGTAGAACTACATTATAACACGGTGAAAAAAATAGTTATACATATTAGTTCTACAAAAATTTTCTCTGTTGATACAATAGTTCTGCAAAATTTAGTTCTACAAATTTTGTAGAACTAAAATACATTGCTATTTTTTTCACCGTGATAAAGATTAATTTGGTTATGTCTGTCGGTAGCATAAAATTTTGTGTCTTCAACTAAAGATGGGAAAGACACATTTTTATTTTATATTTATTTTTTATAATGACGACTGCTTTTCTTAAATGTTAATAACATATAATATTATTATTGTAAGTGTTATCAATCAATTGAAAAAGCTTGCGATGATATTCATTATAAAAATATTAATTTAACTTATAAAAAGACTATTTTTTTTAAATGATGCTTTTTTTCTGAAAAAAAACTGTATGTTTTGTTTACCATTTAAGCAATATGTAATATATAATATTTATGGGAAAATAACACATAAAAATTTGAGCACAGGAAATGAAAGATGGAAGGGTAATTTGTTTGATGATAATTATAAATACATCGCAAATATTTTATAAACATATATATCAATTACGCATGGTTTCATAATTTATAATATTAACATATAAGACTTGAAGAGTTTGCACATGCTAATATATTAAAGTATATAATTTTACATATTCATTCAAAAACTCTTCGAATTACCGCGAGTCACATAAATTATAAAGTTCTCTCATAAATCTATGAAAGTGATTAATATTTATGGATACAGATACGCGAATATGATACTAATTATTATACACCACAACGTTATTATAATAAAACTTTGTTTATTTAATTATTTTACTAAGGTTTCTGATTAAAAAGAGTTTTTATTATTAAATGATAGATGAATTGATCTTATAAATATTTGTAACTTGTAAGGAAAGTATTACTTGAGTTTTTAATAATATTTTGAAGTCTTCCATTCTTCTTTTAATTTTCAATCAAGCCATGTCAGCGTGACGTACTTTTAATGAAACTCATCGAACGCGTGCGTATTTGCGTTACTTTTATTATTACTTTATAGTACTCTTACTCCACACAACAAAAAAAAAAAAAAACATAAAAGATAAAATCATTGATATAGACTAGTAAAATTTTGATTCCAAAATCGTACACTGTAATTCTAAATAATAGAAATTCATCTATATTTCAATTTAAAAATAGATTGTGTTGCCTAAGTGTTCATCCGTATTTAAACAATTCAAATTATTTTTTTAAAAGAATAAATAACGTTTGTCCAGTTTATAACCGAATGATGATCCGAAAAATAAAGATACTTTATGAATATTATATTCGCGCTTAAAAGCTCCCCACTCAAATTAAGCACGAGATACAGTTTGAGTGATTACCGTAAGATCCGTCATTGTCTCTTCTTTCTATCTTCATCGCATCGAAAAGAAAATCAGAGTGATTGAGTTATAAGCAGTTCTCCTTTTTTAATATACTAGCTTTAGGAGTTCACATGCTCTACATTGATATCGGAGATGAATGAAAATATATATCATTAATTTATCGCTTTCGAAGTAGTTAAAAAGCTGGTTTTCCTTTAATGTAACAAATAACAGACACAAAATTAAATACGACATGCCTTATTAACTATTTTGTCAAAGAAAAGAGACGTTTCACCTGTAATTTGAAATTTGGCTGTAAAACTTCAAGAATTTGAGATTATTAAACTTTCAAGGTTTAGCAATTTAAAGGAATGTAGGGCAAGACGACAACTTTACTGGAAGAAAACTTCAACCTCGCATTAAATAACCAGATAAAAAGTATAATATAATGTAACAAAATCGTTTTTCTCGAAGAATGGTTTGTTAATATTCATACCCAACCGAAAGAAATTGTATTTAGAAATTTACTTTCATTGAATTTGAACTGTAGTCTGGAGTGTAATTTTTTATGAAGTAAGAATCTGTACACAAAAATAAAACCAATAAAAGGTTCTTGAAACAAAAAAATTAGGAAAACAATATTTATTTGGTCATCAAGAACTGGATTAAGTTATTGAGAATGCAAATTTTGAGAAAAATTGTCACTCAACTGATTCTGTGAGGACTGTAAGGTGCGCTTTATAAATCAATGTAACAGTGATAATATTATAAGAGCCATCTACAGTTGTGAAAATTGATATGATCAATTGATTCTTTTTATAACTATCCACAGATGTCACGTACCTCACTATTATAAAAAATAATAATTGACAACGACATTAGGTAAAGAAGTTTTTGCTTTTATCAAACCGAAATATGATATTTATTTTTGAGTTTTATTTCATAGTGCAAATAAATATATCAGTGAATGTGAAAATATAAATCAAGCCTGTCCATGAAATATTTTACTTTTCATATTACTTCACCAGAAAAGTTTCTTTAGTGACACCAAGAATACTTACCTCAGCATTGGGTTTTTATAATTTGTAAAAATACCAAAATGTTTCATTTTCTTTTCGCTGACAGAAGAGATTATGTCGCCGCAGGGAAAAAGTTGTGGCGAAGGGTTTTTATTGTTTGACTTAAGAACAAACTTAAAATATTTGTCATCTGAATATTTTTATCAGCTTTAAAAACCACAAGGAACAATAAAGACTGATTTTTTTGATGATATTATTGAATAAACATGAAGCGATTTCTTGAAAAAAATTATTGAAAGCTATTTTGGCAATTATTTATGAACTAACATTCATAAATCTTAAAAATACATGCTTTAATCTAACCAGTGATTGTATTGCAGTCTATTATAGTGTTGCTTCACCTAGACAAGCAGTTGTCAAGCTGTAGCTCGCGAGACAATTGCAGTTGCGCAAAAATTAGTTTGATTTTTCCCCAACTTTCATCGTTTAAAAAAATATTCTTTTTGTGTTTTTTTTCGCAACCTTTATTTTTTAACATTTACATTAACATTGCTTATTTTTATTAGTCATTAGTTATTTTTTTTAGTAGTTTTGTATTTTGAAAAATAGTGACTCAATGTCAATATTTCAGTAAAATAGAGACCGATATTTTATACACGGGTTTGTATGGCTGCCAAAGTGACTCTTAAAAGTGTTTTTTTAATTAGTTGCTAACATAACTACACCAAGAAACTTTCACTTCAAAGTGTAATTAAGTAAAAAAAAAAATGTGGCAACTTTGAAGTATAGCTATTTTTCATTCAAGTATTGTGACTAATTTGAAAATTAAATATTTCTACCGAATATTCTACCAATTAAAAACTTTCCAGGGTTAGAAAATTAAAAATTCATTTAATAACACTATGCTATAAGTAAAAATTGAGGTCTGTATTTTTTAGAATAAATTTTCATTAATTTATTCGCGTACAAAGAATTGTACATCAGTATTTTATCAATGCTGTAAGTCAATAAAGAAATATATTAATAATATTATACATATAGTGATTGGTATTGCAGATAATAATTTTTATTTAACAGTCATCGTGGTTTTTCTATTTAAAAAAGTAATCAAAGATATTTTCCTTTGATTCTCGCCACTAAAATAAGAAATAAATCTTACGATATGAGGGACTATTGTTTTTATTCGTCATTAATATTTTTTAAGAATAGCTTAAAGTTAATTTATACCAAAATTTGGTTATTTTTTTCAAAAACGTTGACTTGTGAAAAGTGTTTGAAGTTAGATTTTTTATAGGTTTTTCGTGACACTATATTACATTATGAACACATAAAAAGCATTATAAATCAAATTGATTATATTAATCAAATTTCTGAAAACAAAACATGGTATTATGAAAGGTAATTTGCCAAAAGCCCCTTGAATAAAAGTTTTCATGTGTGTGAATTTATTGTTCTGAAATTTTCAATCAACTTGTAGAGGTATTTTAAAATTCATTTTTATCTCATCAGTGCATATTGAATAAATATCATCAGAATTAATGAATATTTTTGAATTGTGAAAATTTATTTGTTTTTTTTCGTATTCCTTTGTTGATTTATTTTGAAATGAATAATAAATGTACTACGTGTATAAGATTAGATTTAATAGGTATTAGATTTTTTCCAGTTGAATTGAAGTATTTTTTCTGAATAAATCGGCATAATTTATATTACAAATATAGAGCATATTGTGACATATATAGCTTATCTTATATATTTTCTAGAAGAACTGTTTGTTACTTAGCTGTTATTTATTGTATATCACTTAATGTTAAAAAATCGGATTGATGTCAAAAATTTAAAATATCACCGACACTTACAGTTGAATATTTAAAAACAGTCTGTATTTGAACATGAACCCGTGAGCACAGCAACTGAACTGAATGAAGTGATTGATCATTTGGCCACGGTCTTTTTGCAAGCACAATTATTGTTTCATGACTA
The DNA here is from genome assembly GCA_028555115.1 of Himalopsyche japonica. NCBI lineage: Eukaryota > Metazoa > Arthropoda > Insecta > Trichoptera > Rhyacophilidae > Himalopsyche > Himalopsyche japonica. The sequence goes on from JAHFWJ010000015.1 coordinate 4,331,702, forward strand.
CTGTATTAATACAAATATGTATTATAAAACGAATTCCTAAAAATAAATCTACAAGCTTCAAAGAAATACCACTAAAAGCCTTTGCGTGACGATTATTAATTTTCAAAATTACATGTGAACACGAAAAATGCCTCATTTTTTGATAATTTACGATTGAAAGAATAATATAGCCTTTGAGATTATGAATATATTTTATCCATTTTTTTCACCGGAAGTGCTTTATTTGAACACAAAGAAAACATATATTTTGAATAGACTCACTGTATTGCTCCATTGAGAAAAAAATTAAAATACTTTCCGATATAGGTCAAGTTGAAAATCGAAATAAACTTTAGATATATTGCGCTCAAGGGAAAAATGGTCAACGTCCGCCTTTGTTCCAGTTTCTATGTGAAGGGTAGAAATCGCTGATGATGGTTTTCTCCTTACACGAGAACAAAAGACCGCTCTCTTGATTTATCTCCAAATTATTTTTTTAAAGAGGGATGAAGGACAGAAAACAATGCCATGAAAAGATTCTATTCTAATTTTAAAGTTTCAAATTAAATACAGGGACCCTAAAGGTAAAGTAAAAGAAAAAAAAACAATCTTACTTTTTGGCAACAACAATACGAGAACATCAAGTAAACCAATCGATGTCAATCCTTTTTTTTTATTTTTATGAAACTTTTATGAAACTGAGTATGTAAAAACGGATTCAAAAAGAGTCACATGAAAAAATAAGATTGTTTATTGAAAACGATCACCGTTTCATAGTGCGCTTGATTTCACCAAAGATAAATGTGTTGAAAAAATTGATAAGGAAATCTCTTTTTCCAAATGTGATATAAAAGTAGTAAATGAAAAAACATTCCTGCTTTTTACTATCGGTATCTTGAGAAAGTAATATATGCTTCACAGTTAAGTTTGTGCGATATAGCATCGTCACCTAAAATCTCTATTCAAATTAGAGTTTATCGTTTGAGAAGAGAGTAAGCTTAATTTTTGAACCATACTTCATTATTACTAATTTAAGTAATTGAAATGAATAGAAAAAAAATACTAATTTTGATCATCTTACATCGCAAATCTTACACAGCAAAATTAGTGTTATTTTTTTTACATTATACTCAAATATAGTAGTACCATAAGTAATATGTATAATACTTACTTTTAAAATTATTTTCTTATTTGTTTGGTGTCTTATCTATTATCATGCGTTACCTAGGCGGTGGACAAATTATGCCTATGGGTGGTTTATAAAAGGCGGTGGCCAAATTATGGAATATGGGCAAATTATGGATATAATTATCTTGAGGTCCTTGGTGCGTAGGAGATCCACTTGATTGTGATAACATTGAACTTTGATACATTAACATTGTGGCTGCTTTGCTGTGACATTAGTATTTATATTTTGTTTGCAAAAAGTCAAACAACCAAAGCCGCAGATGGTTTTGAAGTTCTCTCTTCATGTCACGCAATCGTCTTCTTTCTTCTGCTAGTTCCAATACACTCGTACACCGGTTAGGTATCCTGTAAATAAAAGGGTGGTCTTTAGGGGGGAGTGGCTTGAAGTTTGTTTAAGGAAATTTAAGAAATAAAACTCTTCTGGGTCTATGGAAGTTTGTCGGCGTATTTCCGTCATAATCATTTATATTTGCAGAATTTCAAAGCCTCTTTTATTTGAGCAGTTTTCTGTTGCGTCATTGTTCATGAAAAACATGCTTTGCAAACATTTAAAAAGCTTTATCACTGATTAGTATTAAAAAATGTCACTGTGTTGACACGATTCTTTTAGTGAAAATGGAAAGTGGAGGTTGTGGTCAGTGGACGATAAATGTGTTTGGTGAGAAACAGGAAATCCTGTAAGAATAATCAAGTGATGTTCAACTACTAATTTTATTATAAAATATATTCTGACAGAAACTTTTTTTATTATACTTCGGAGATTAATAAGAAAAATATCAAAAAATATTCAATGTTACGTTTTAATATTCAATACACCTGGAAAACGAATAGCTGATAAATGTAGAAATGTAATGGAACGTACATATAATAAATTTTCTAAGCTTTGAAATTCTTCCAGTATGAATTGTTACGTCGTAATTAAGCGATTATAAAAAAATCACAATGAATTTCCTACGCAACTTATTTCTTTGAAGCAAAGATTTTTCATGAATCGAAATTTTATGAAAGGAATGAGGATGATATTACTTTGAGAAGCAAAGAAAAACAATGAAAGGTTATTTTATATATATATAACTTTGTTTAAATAAATATTGAATGTTGGTGTAACGAGGAAATTTATTTTTTAAAAACATCTGAACATAGTTAATTGTGGACTTTCCAATTTTACATGACTGATAAATAGTTTTCGAACATTGGAATTATTGTCTAAAATTTCTTAAAATGTGATTATTCTATAAAGTGACAAAAGATTTATCTGCCGCATTAGATTTGGTAGAAAATTGAAATTACGTACTTTTTTCTTGATTAAATATTTCGCTATCGTCAGGTCGTAAAGAATTTTCGCTGATTCAAGCATTTAATATTATATGGATTACACTTCAAAAGATGAGATGGTAAAAATTTGTTTGAGTTTACGCACCGATTTGCTGCCAAAATTTTGTTAAGGAAACAAAAGTAAAGAAGATTCGAATAATGTAATATTTGCATCGATACAGTATTTAGCGATACTATCTTTAGTACTAGTAAGAAAGATAACAAAATAATTTGAATATTAACCGATATGTATTTGAAATTTATTTTTTGAACTTGAAAAAAGTAGTCGAACAAATTTCAACGACATATATAAATATTTAAAACATTTAAATGGGAGTATTTTCCGAATATCTGCTCTAAAAACAATTACAAAGTTAGGAAATACCGCTATGGAGCGAAGATAAAATTTTAATTAGTAGCAATTAAGAAATGAAAACATTTCAAATTGTTTAAAACAATTCACATAGTTACTCTGAAAGTGTTTATCTTTTATTTCAATTGAAATTCTTCCTTAATTTTGAAGTTGATGTTTTTTTTTGAGTTTTTTTTCCGTAAATTGCTTTGCATGCTTAAAATATGTCCAAGCTAATTGAAATGTCTATATTGGAAAACGGGGTTTTATCAGTAGACTTTATAGTTTAATATAAATAAAGAAAATTGTAATTATAAGTTTACTTTCTTTTTATATTACGGCATTGTCCTGGAAAATACTTCTTAAATTGGAGCGAATTTCTTACATTCTTAATGAATAATTTAATATAACATTTATAAATCATCGAATAATAACTGGTTACGAAAAGGTACTGATATATCTTTGTATGAAATCACTAATATTTCATACTATTAAAATCATTATTTGCCAAAATTCATGCTTGTGAATTTTGTTTGAAGTAAATGATGAATGATTGAAAACGTACAGTTTTTGACTTAATGTTTCTTTGCCAGAATTTAGACGACACGTGTAATAATTCATGCTATTCATTTAAATACTGAGAAAAGTGTAACATTATTTGTATAAAATGACTTTAAAAATGATATTCAGTTATGGATAAAACATTACATATAAAGCTGTTAAGAAAATTAGTAACACAGTTTTGTTTGAGCTATCCTAAAAGCTACACTTACTTTTCTTTTTTAGCCTGTTTCATTCTTTCAAAGATTCAGCAGGCTTAAACTTTGCCAAAAAAATAATAGATAATGTTTCAGCCCGGAGGCATTACAATATAATAAATATATTGATAACACTCTCTATCATTTTCATACGTGTAAGCAGGAATATTGAAATTGTTGATAAAACCAATAAAAGCATCTAATACTACTCAAAATTCTTCTGTAGATTCTACACCAAGTTGTTGGGTAACGATATGAAGTATTTTAGAGTTCTATGAAATTAAAAATTTTGGTACGTTTAGACAAATTAAAATTAATATAACGCTACTCGAAACAAATTGATTTCACGAAATTGTTGTATTAGAGATATTAAAGCAAATTGGACTAAACGAGATACTTGGAAAACTAAAATGTAATGGTGACCAATTAAGTGTTTAGTTAGAACAACCAGAATGAAAGATAGAAATGGTGCAAGTAATTATAGGAAATTGCTGTTTCTTTTTTCCCCCGTAAGTATTTACTTTCTGATCCAGGAGCGTCCGTTGCAAAATTAACTGGAATAGAAACATCAATAAAGTAGTCAACATAAGAAAAAAATTGGTGAATTTCAAAAGCATGTTGTTTGACAACGGTTTTACTTATTAAAATCAAATCAAATTCAAGTCAATTTGTTTCAGGTATCATAAAAACCTTTCAAGGTAGAAGCTTAAACCTTTTGCAATATGGAGAACGATAGAAAAATAAAATTTAAAAAAGTTAAAATCGGTAAACGGTAATGTGTACGAAAAGATTTAATTTGATAGACAAAAAAGTAGCCGTCTAAACCGTTCCAAGTCAACACGGAATGTATTGATATCTAAAAATTCTTAAAACTATCTTAAATTTAAATATTACTATTTATCGAATGGGTGTAGATTTAAAAAAAAGTTTAGTCAGTTACATCAGTGGTCTGCGATCTTTTGTCACCCTTGGAACACTTTAGAATTTCTCCTAGTTTTGCGAGTAATGAAAATACGTGATTATTTTTTAATTACGTTTGTTTAGTTGAAATAAAAATATTAATAGTCTCAATTATAAATTTCTAGAAATTTTAAGTGATATATTGTATATTATAATTAAAAAATCACAAATCTTTATTTTTATGGACAGTAATTTTGACTAAAGCTATTATTTAAAATTTCCAGACGTAAAGTTTGCTCACGTATCAGAAAGAAGTTGTAAAAAAAAAATCAAAATATATTTAGCTCAAGCAAGCAAGTTATGATTCATCGCAGTATACTGTGCTTAGAAAAAAAAAGCTTGCGACGATTACCGTGGATATGTTGATATGATTTTATCAGGAACTCTTAGATAAGAGAGTGGACTAAATTGAACCATGTTATTATATATACAATGTCAAATATTTTTACTAGCGCCGTGTATAAGCTAAGTAATTTTTATACGATTAATGCATCTGCCAGCCAAATTGACCCCCTAGACTTATTTTTACAAATCTTAATAATCTGCAATACACTACACTGTTGCAAAAAATACTTTTCCTAGTTCACTTTCTTACATATTCTTTATGCATACATCTATCTGTTTATGTATTTGTATTCATTGGTGTGAGTATTGTATGTGAAAATATAATTATAATACGTGTGGAATGCACGTGAACCGGATTCATTATGGATTGCTCAGCTCTGAGGCGACTTACTTATGTTAGCAACGACAGAACAAATAAATCAATATATAAAAGACAAATGAGACTTGAAGAGCTCTGATATTAACGTGACTTAGATCTTAACGCTCTATCAACTTGATTTCTAAAAGAGATGGATTAAAAATTCAATATTACTATCTATAATCAAATAAGGAAGGCATTATATAAAAGCAATATTAAGCCTGAAAATCATAATATTTTAAATGTTATTTGACAATTAATATAAACTTTTATAGAATATCAAAGCTTATATCCGTTGAAAATCCTATACTTTCATTCTAAGCACATTGATTGAAGAAAACCTGATGCTTTGAAATCACGTGACAGAAGCACACTATTTTGTTGCAAAGCTCGTAAATACCACCAACCAACATTAAAAAGACATTTGTCAGCTCTAAAAGTATCCAGTGCGTAAACAATTTATGGTTAAAATATGTTTATAGGTCATTTTTATATCATATACAGGCGTCCAAGGCACTTCTATATCGAAAAGAAGAAAATACTCTACATTAAAAAATATCGTAAAATTATATTAGTAGCCTTGGATGTATTTGGATTAAGAATTATGTCTATATGAAAATATTAGATAATTGATTTATTTTGTGCAATATTAAATTTTACTCCGCAAAAGCTTTCATTGATGCGGTCAGGAAAAACAGTTTGTAATTATTTTACATTGAATAATATATCCTAAGTATGAAAATAGTATTTCACACAGTGTTCTCATTATTTAAATAGTAAGATCCTCCAGCAAAGAATGACATTTAACACATTAAATGTGATAAAGTAAAAAAATGTTAGTAAATAAGTAAAAATATTTCTTTTATATTAGTGCATCATTACTAGATTATCTATCAATGTATGTACCTCTAAATTTTAATAATTGTTTCAATAACCATTTATGTTTTATTTTTTCGCTCTTATCAAGTTCTAGTAAATCGTTTTGAGCTTGTTTTACTCAAACAATATTTTATTTTACATACCAAAAGAAAAGATAAATAAGAAAAATATACTCAGGGTTGTACATTACAATTTAAATATTATCACAGCTATTAAAATAAATTTGTATATTTTGGTATTGTTAGTACTACTAAGTACCACGAGATTGAAATAAGCGAGCACGCTACTGAACGAGTTGGAGACATTCAATTGTTGGAAAAAATGGAGCAATCTAAGCTGTCTGTTGTGTTGTTTTGGTAAGTGGACGAAATTGTTGTATTATGCTAACTGACTGACTGAATTGCTTTAAAAGCACCTTTTTATTTGGGAAAAAGTTAATAGAAAACCAAAAACCTTTTAATTAAGCGTTGACTAACGAAACAAAAAACACTGAGAAGAAGGCGATTGAAAAATAGCGAAAGAAGGTTTTTTTACCCCGGGGACTTGAAATAATTTTTATTTAATAATTTCAAGGTAATTATATATATAAAAACTTCTACAATAATAATCGATTTTTTCCCAATATTACCATAATTATTATTTAAATCGAAATATTCTAAATATTTAAAAATAAACCAAAAAGAAAAGGATATGTTGTCATCTTAGGAATCTCAATGTTCCGAATTTCACTTAATGGCCTTAAAAATCAACATTTAAAGAAACTCATATAAAAAAATCTAAGCACATTTTCAAAATTCAATCGTTGCTTATGAATGGCTTGGAATGTTAGGGAATGAAAAAGTTTGACAGAATCAAGGAAAAATTATTTGTTATATCAAGAAGAATGACAAATAAAGTGCCGGCATTAAATTTTAAATACATTGAAAATTCCGTATTACAAATCAATTATGTATCACCCATGTATAAAGTATGATAACTGTTATAAAAGAAAAAATATCAGATCAAAATGATGTTAATAACGAAAGCGCCCGAAGTACGATGACAAACTGATGGTTTTAACGTAAATTTTCTTTGCAGTAGTGCCTAGAGTTGGCGTTTAATAGAAAATAATTGCTCACATGAAAACTTTTGCTTGAAAAGGTCAAGAGTATAAATTTTCAAGCTATTAACGATGCGACATATGTTATTCATGTTATGATAATTTATATAGCAGGTAAATGTTAACGTCAAAGAGTTACATACTTTAGCGATAGCGTCTAAAGACACACATATTTTCCTTGAATGGAACGCCGCTCATACGAAACTGATGTCTTTAGACGCGCCGCTTTAAAAGAAATTTTAATAACGTACATAAATTATTTAATTTGTAGGAAATTAATATGCAGGAAATAATACGACATCTATTGGATAATAATCAGTTACTCGTTTTTACCACTCGAAACGCAAATTGAAAAGGGCTTTGTCACATACATTTACACTACGAGCTTTTTAGTATTCGCCAAATTCTTGATAAATTCTTATTTTCTCTTAATTTTTTGCGTATATAATTTTTCAGTTTATATTCGTGATCCACGTTTAGCGTTTATTTATTGTTACAGATAAATAGCGGCACAATCGGTATACTTTTCATCTATTTCGCAAGTATGTATAAATATATATATATATATTTGAAAATGATATAAAATTTAAAATGACTTTGATTCAATTCACCAAATACATAAATATAACACGTGTTTTTGCACGCTGATATTTGAGAAATAAAATCTTTGAAGCTTTTGAACTATATTAATATATATATTCCGCTAATGCGGAACATTTTTGGATTTAAGGAGGTAAATATTAAAAAGATTTAATTTTTAATCTTCTAACTGCCGGTAGGTGTATGTATCTTATTTTACAAATTTTATTTCAAAAATAACATATTCTAAATATTTTTCTTTGAAAATTTCTTGAATTTTATTTGTAATACATTTTCAAATAATACTTTCGATGGTTTCGGCGGTAACTTTGTGGAAGTTCATTTTAATATAAAATTTAAAATAACTTCAGCAAAATAAAGAGGCGAAACACGTGTCACAGTTAGTAGCACAATACGTGGAAAAAAATGAAAAATGTTCCGCATTAGCGGAATATATATATTAATATAGTTCAAAAGCTTCAAAGATTTTATTTCTCAAATATCAGCGTGCAAAAACACGTGTTATATTTATGTATTTGGTGAATTGTAAATATGGTTTCCATAATTTAAAAGTTAGGATTTTCGTGTAGTTTTTACTAGCCTTTGTTACCTTCTTAGGTAAACTGGAGAAAACATAAGTTTAGATAACCTTTGTACACTTGCTGCAGTTTTATTTGTAATAATCAGCGGCGTATCGATTATCAGATTAAGAAAAAAAAAAGGTGTTGGAAGTGTTTTTATTTTCAATACATATTTTTGCTTTCTGAATTACTGCGCAGCTAAAATCTCATTTGAAAAATAGTATGTAAAAACTATTCATATTTTTTTGTCATACTTATCTAAATATGTATGAGTTTTATCCACGGCCAAGTAATGTTGAAAAAATATGAGCCATGCTTGAAAACATCCCTGAATAGCTGATGCTTTTATGTGTTTAGTAAGGATGGAATAAATGTTGCTTAAAGGCATTTCAATATTCCTGTTTCTTCCTAAAGTGACTTATTATTATCGTGGATATCTTGGCGGTACTGAATATTGATTTTCAAAGGGAACGTTAATGACGTTAGACCCCAGTTTCTAACATTATACTAAAGGTAGAGACTGACAAATATTATATATCTTTACTTAGAACTTAAATTTCAATATTCACTCCGACTTATTAATAGTACTATGTGAATTTATATTGTTATCTACGATAATTAATATTTAATACGTATAAAAAAGCCTAACTAAAGCGAGTGCATTAATTGAAAATGTACAAGTATATTAGCATGAAGACTTATGAGGGAAAATAGTGTTTGGTACAACAACAATAATGTAAGCCAAAAAAACAACCAGCCTGTTTATTGTGTTCAATCAATTATATTTTAGTAGGATAGTTATATAATTAATAACGACTTTAATAATTGATAAGCTTGATATTGCATATTTTTCTATCAAAAATGTGTTATTATTAACATTTTTTATTTAAATGAAAATAAATTTAATTTTAGTTTTTTTTTATTATATATTATATTTTGGCTGAACGTCACAGATGTTATCTGTGAGAAAGTTTCAACTTAAAGTTAGTTTTTCTTTTAAAGCGATAAACGAACGTCTTCAACTTTGGCGCTTCAACAACTTGTGTTCTATTTCCTGTGAAAAAAAATTAGCCACGTCGAGCTTTTGTCAATATGTTGTTTCAACATTGTAATATCAGCGCTCTCCAATCACGTATATCGATAAATAGTTTTTTTTCTCTTTGTACATATTTGCAATGGAATTGCCGATATCTCTGACAGCTAAATGTATCTTTCAAAAAAATTGGGCACAACACTGAAAGATAAAAAATAAGAATGTCCAATTTTGAAGCAGTTATTTAATATTTTTTATGATTTCGACTGAAGGCGCTTGGTGGAATTTCAATATCAAATTTGAATTGTTACAACTTTGTACGATTCCACATGTTTTGTCAATAACGACCCGGGTCTCGTCTTTCGACATCTTCATGTATTCCATCACATGACTCATTAATAAATATTATCATATGTGTTATTGATTATTGGATCAATATTATTAAATTTGTTTTAGCTACCATTTAGTGCTTGCCTTGGGGTTTGTATTTTACTGTAATTAATACCTTTGGTATACAGACGATGCTAAGTGCTTATTGTACGTCAGTTCTGTTGCATCCGTGTGATGGAATGACTGAAGATGCTGAAAGGCGAAGCCCGGGTCGTTAGTGAAAAAACATACGAAATCCTATAAATTTGTAACAATTCAAATTTTATTTAATATTAGGCTTGGCCGTTAATGTAATTAAAATCTTTTGAAACTTTGGATACGAGTATAACCAAGTAAATTACTTTGAATTATGTTTGATGAAAATATTTTCTAGACGTAACCTTTAACTCATTTATTGAAAAATGAGGGGCTTTTGTGTACATATTTGTAACATATATATTACGTAAACATATTGCTTTTGTTTGTGAGGAATAATGAAAAATACTTTTTCACATTCTGCACAACTGGTATTTGTTGCAAGCATCCAGTTTCAAAGTGCAGTATATAGTTACTTAGAGATTTATTGACGTGCCACGACTCTGTAAAGAAATACCTGAATAAGTGGCACTTTGTTCTCTCTGGTTGAGATCAGAGGTTATATCCTTTTTGATATATGTTCAATGTGGCTCTAACGATTCCTTATCGGACGTAAATATCTTTTACGTGGTGTTTATTATCACGATTATCTTTAAGGTATGTGAAACTTTTAGCTTGACTGACATATTGAATCGATTGCCCTATCCGATTCACTCGCAAGAGTCGAGTCGTCTTGAACCTCGATTTGATTTTACTGGAAACTTTTTTTACCTCACCTGATCATATCAAAAAGTGAAAGCATTAGTATATTATTATTATAATTTATGATATCGACTGAAGGTGCTTGGTGGAATTTCAATATCAAATTTGAATTGTTGTAATTTTATACGATTCCACTTCTTCAGGTTACTTCACATTCTTCAGGTATTCCATCACACGGATGCAACAGTCAGTTCTGTTGCATCCGTGTGATGGAATACCTGAAGATGCCGAAGGGCGAAACCCGGGTCGTTTGTGACAAAACATGTGGAATCGGACAAAATTACAACAATTCAAATTTTATATTATTATTGTTAAATGACATATATTTAAGATACTTTAATCAATACAAAGTTTACATCATAAAGCAAGCATATTTACTCTTTTTAAAGCGATCTAAAATTATTTCTGTCATCACAGTAGTATTGATTGAATTGGAATTCACTTGGTAGAACTCCATTATAACGCGGTGAAAAAATTGCAATGTATTTTAGTTCTACAATTTTTTTAAAGATGTAGATTAAACATTTCGACAGCTATTTCGGTTCACCCCATCGTCAGAACTAAGCTTAAACGAGCATTTGCTTATCTATATATAGCTGTGTAGAAAAGGTACACAATACATGCAAGACATAGCTTGCTTCTTGCTCGCAATAAAACTAAAAAATTTCAAAAATTATAACTGAAACTAAAAGGTGGATATATCAATAAGTTTACAAATGGCACGGAAATGGTTAACTACGGAAACGAAACAGCCCCCTGTAGTGGGTTGAGCAATGGCGATCGACATATATTAGTTTGTTCGTTAAGAATTCTTTGTGATATTTGATATCTATTAATTTCCAGCTGTTCTAAAGCCATCATCTTACGACTTTTATTGCAAAAATACAAACACTTAGGCGCTGAGTTTGAATTTATATTACGTGATTCCTTTATAACGTGATTAGCAAATTGTGAATCTGTTTTTTTACTGTTGAATGATCTTACATGTTCCTTAGCTCGAGTGGATATACTTCTACCTGTCTGTCCGATATAATCGGATAAACATGAGCCACAGAGCATTTTATAAATACCGCTTCTGTCAAGTATATTAATTTTATCTTTACTATTTTTAAGATGTCTGCCTAAATTGTTGTTGACCTTGGAAGCTGCGTTAACTGAGTTTTTAATTTCCCGATGAATTTTTTGCTAATGTTACGTTGGTAATTGATTGATTTAAAGAAGCGGTAATCTTGTATTGTATTCTTAAAAACAAATGTAGAACTAAAATACTTTGCTATTTTTTCACCGTGTTATCACAGTATTATCATTTATCAGATAATTTTTGATTTCAATGATAATGTGTGTTATTTTCTCTTTTATATTATCGCAGTGGTGTTTGTGTGGTTACGCAACATGAACAAAAATAAATTTATTAAAAAAAAAAAAAGAAAATATTTTATGCAAATACAGCGGTGGGTAATAAAGGCAATCATTCCAGTAATTTCACAAGTGGCTGTCTAGTGAGATAACGGAATTTCCGAAAAATATTTTCCTCTCTGATGGTGTGATCAAATAAATATTCCCCAATTCTATTTCCTAAACAAAATTGATTTAAGCACACGCCACGCCACATTGCACAGTGGCCGTTTCGCGTAACTTTCCAGCCGTGACGTCAAATTACTCAATTTTAATTAAAATTCTCCCTTGATGGTGCCCAGCCTTTTCTCCTTCCAATCAATGGACGGGTATCGAACTTGCGAAAACACCATGCTTCAAGGTTACTATTGGAGCATTCAGTAAAGTTGACCATGTATAAATTTATAAACATTTAATTATTATACATTACCAGATGACAGAAGCAATCAACATTCAAATATGAATTGTTACAACTTTGTACGATTCCACATATTTTGTCACTAACGACCCGGGTTTCGCCTTTTGGCATCTTCAGACATTCTATCACACGGATGCAACAGAACTGACGTAAAATAATCAGTTAGCATCGTCTATATACCAAAGGTATTAATTACAGAAAAATACAAACCCCAAGGCAAGCACTAAATGGCAGCTTAAACAAATTTAATTATAATTACCACAATTGCCTATTATAATTTTCATTAACGATCTTGTTGATGAGTCATTCTTGAAAGGGTTAGTGACGAAAGACGTGGATACGTACAAGGTTGTAACAATTCAAATTCGATCCATCAAGCACCTTCAGTCGATATCATAAATTATGAAAATTAGTGTTTGATCGACAAAAGCAAATTCATAAGACGTGTACTTACTATCAAGATTTTACTTTTAAAAGATTGAAGATTTCAAAATAACATAATTGTTGAAAAGTATTATTATTGATTTGTCAATTTCATACATCTTTCAGCATTAGACCAACCTAATCTTAATTAGTGTAATCCGCATTTATTTTCAATACAAAATTGAATAACCATTTTTTTCTGAAAAATATACTATTTATGTCACACTGTTGTGAACGCTTCAGCAAAGGTTCATAGTATAGATATTTGACAGAAGTTGCTATTTCAAATGACGTGGTATGTTTTTTGTGCTTCCTTCAGGTCACGTTATAAGTGTCAATTGCAGAACAACCATGTTAGTATCTCGTTTCGTTCGTAGCCAGTAATTAGCGTACCGTCAGCGTTCTGCGATGGTCCAACAAAGTTGACTCTCAAGTTAACGTTTATTAAGTAAACTTGTCATAGAATTAGTAATGGCTGCGAGTGAATCGTAGCTGTTTCCGTGAATATGGCACGAGTAAGAAGATGAATAAATCATGTGAGTCAAAAAAGAAAGTTTTCATTTGAAATAATTACTTTATAACAAATTTAAGTTTGCCAAGGAAATCAAAATCATCTTAAAAAGTTTGCTTTTCATTCTAACTGCTATTGATAAGATATTATAAAATTGCATAAGAAGGCATTATCATCAGTCTAAATTAACTGAAGACTTATGCTCTCGTATACGCAACGTTTCCATAAAGAAATTTAGAGTGATTTCGACTGCTTTACCCTGCATGTTTTCAAAGACTATATTTCGACAAAAAAAATATTTGTGAAACTTTTTGTAGAGGCTTAAGCATGAATGCGCTGATACTAACAATATTGACCACTGCCATATATTTTATAAGTAAGTGAATATATATTATATACTAAACAAAATAATTTATCATATAGATGTGTTCAAGTTGAGTGTATCTTATTGTACTGCTTGCTACCTTTACAAGGCAAACAATAGATAGAGCATTCCAATCGAAAAATATCCAATATCTTTTTATATTGAAGAATTTCTGCGTTTTTAATTATTATCGATATTTTGGATATCACAGAAACTCTAATTGCTATTTTACTCATTATTTTTCGTGCCGTATTTCACGAGAAAAGAACCCTTTTCGAAGTGACGGCATTTACCGAAAAAAAATTTAAATGATTTTTTTTCTCAATATATAATAAATTTTAAAGATAATACATTTTAAGATGGCAACTGAAATGACTTCATATTCAAAAAATACTTATTAGTTTAAAAGTTTAAAGCTTTAGTGTTGTTACAAATAGCTATTGATAATAAATAGTACATACAGAAAATAATAAATAATGATCAAATTAATATGCAATAATATTGTACGTAGAAGATGTTGAAGTATGTATCATGGATATTGAATAAATGTAAATATAGTGTTGTGTGTAATATAAATTGAATTGAATCAAATTTTCTACTGACTGATATTCTTAGTTGAAGAGTTCTAATTAAAACATGTAAAGTAGATACATAAATTATGATTTATTAATGGAGCCGAACTTTACATAAAATGCAAAGAAGCCTAATCGCATTAATTATAAACGAAACTCAAGCAAAATTATTGACTGAAGAGTATTTTATACGCTGCAACTCGAGCGCTAAAATATATATTTAATACTAGGTTATTTATATCTTTATTGTATCAGTCTTAAAAGTAAAAACGTTGTTTTTATAATCAAAATATGTTAAAAAGTTAAATTTCTTTTTATAATTTTATAAAACGTCGTTGATAACAATTTTATTTCGTAATATGTGTTGATAATTAGTATTAAATATTTTTTTTTTTTGATTATTTAGACACTATTTTCACATTCACAGAATACTTACATCAATTCAATTTACTATTTAAAAATGCTCCAGTTGTTGTATTACAATATATTCTCGGTTTCAAGTTGGTAACTGTCACATCTTGGTAAAAAGGCATAGGTATAAATAATATAAATACCATGTTTTGTATTATTTCCACGGTTTTAAAAGATTATTTTTATGACCAAGACTGGATTCGCACGTTGGGTATATTATCAACTGAAACCGGTCCTGAATTTAAATAAATAAAATAATGGAAAAAGGTAGTCAACATAGTTTGCATATTATTAATATAAACATTATATTCTATTAAATGCTTTTTTGAAATTGTGCTATTTGTGTACTTTATTTGTGAATTTACACTGTAAATATTTTATATTATGACACGATGAAAAAAACTAATGTGTATTATTTCTAAAAAAAATATAAGATATATAGTTGATAGCTATTTCAGCTTAAGTCTTCATCAGAACTGTAATAGTTTTTTTTTCACCGTGTTACTATGAAGTTTTACAAAGTAAACGCCAGTTCAATCAATATAATATTTTATGTTATGCAAGAAAAGTTTTCTGAAACATATTCTATTATATATAAGCGCAATGAATATATGTTTACATATATTCTTTGCGCTTTCATCAATCGATATTAACCAATTTTAAAAAGTATATTCATTGTATATTGTCTGTATTAAAATATTCTCAAATAGGTCTCAATGAGATTTTGAATATTTTTGAGGCTTTTGATTTTACTGGTAACCAGCTGTTAATCGAAAATTGATCGGTGTATTATATAGTAATTAAAGTAACATGCAACTAATAGTTATCATTATTATATTTATTTAACGCATTTTTCTTATATATATAAATAAAATATATTATAATAATAAAACAACCCTATAAGTACACATTCATTCCTCTACAGCTCTATACATTAATGTTGGAGACTTCTCAAAGCGGTCTCATAATTTTAGTGGAAGCACACAAAAGCAAGTAAGGGCTCTTACAATAGGCCATTTAAGTGAACTGAGATTGATGGTAGAGCACCTTCTCATTTCTTATAACTACATATTATTTTTCTGTTCGTTCGTATCCGTACCGTAGTATACGAATATTCATTCTGACAATAAAAAGTAATGGAGAATTTAAGGCACTCATTTCGTATACAGAAAAAACTCGCTATTTTTATTTTAAGAAAATCGTCCTGGTTGTGTGGTGTTCCGATTTAATGTTATTACATGATACAATTACTTTTCGTCGTTTTTGGCATAGTCGTCACTGAGGTAGAAAATGCGGTGAATGGCGCCTTTAGGTTGAAGTATAATAATTCATTTTTTAGACATTTTCAAGAAAATATTTGAGTCATCTTGCGGTGTTGCATGTAGTTCAAATGTAATAATCTCAAACTTTTATTTTTTGATGGTGAAACCTTTATACCATATGTAAGCAACCTTTTTATCAGTCGAGGCAGATTTTAGAAGTGAGATTTCTTCCTGAGTCACAATTTTTACTATTATACAAAATGATTCATTTGTTTATGATGGCAAAGGACGGTAAGTGTTTTTTTCAATTAATAATGTAAACAGATACTAACCAAGCGTTATGAAAAGCCTCCAATGTGAATAAATATACTTCCTAAAAGTTAAAAGTTTCTTATAAATTGTTCCCTCAAAGGCCACACATGCCACCTACGCTTCATAGCACAACGTAGCTTTAACGATGTGATAGCTTACATACATCTGATTAAATTGTAAATATCTGTAAAAAGACCAATTATGTTATAATTGATATTCCAGTTAAAAAACATCTTAGTCTTTCACACTTATCGCTCATATTTTTTAAGCTTATAATATAAATGATAGATGACTCTTAACTGAAATTATTTAATTAAAATTTTTGAAACTTTATTTTATAAAAATATATTTAGACACATAAATAAGAGGATTTTGAATTGAATTCAATTTACTGAAATCATTGAAAAATCAATGTATTAAAGTGGCAATACATAAACGGTTGGCGGTCAACAGAACAAAAAAGTAGGACAGACTTCAAATAAATCTTACCACTACGTTAGTGAGTCGGTTTTACAAAAAGCTTTGTGTTTAATTGTATTGTTTTCCTACCAATCTTCAAACATTATTTTTTCTCATTTTCTGTAGAGATTAATTGTATAACTACCAGTTCTTTTGTTCTCTTCTAGGAATGTAAGATGTTAATGTAAAGTTTTTCTAACGAGAATTTTAAGAAATAATAAAACTAATACAATCTTACTGTAGGTTTTTTTAATATTTTTAAGTGGGACTCCAATTAAAATTATACGTGTATCAAAGTTGTTCTTGACCTGCAAATGTTGTATCAAAAAAGTGTACCAATAAATCTAGGCAAAGTTGAAGTGAGTAAAGTGAAATGTGATCTTTTGTATTTGTGTAAGCTTTCGTTTTAGAAAAATAGATTATAGTGAATCAGACTCTAGCATGTCTAGACTTCAAAGTATAGCGGCCGGTTATTTGCAAAATGAGAACAACAAAGAGTAAATTATTTTTAAGTATGACAGTGACATCAAAAAGATGAAAGCTCTTATGCTTTTAGAATGAATTAGGCGTATCTAAAAAATACAAAGTTATATATGAAATATTTAAGTTGGAACCTTTTTTGTCGCTACGTTCTTAATTCGTTCAAACACGATATTATCGTTGATGAAGTATGTGGACTTTTCAATGATATTGCGTGTTTGTTTTAATTTAATTATTCATCCCACGGCTTCCAATTTAAATAAAGATTATAGATTGAAATTTAATTTAATAAACATTTAAGGTGTAATCATATCTATCGAAAAAAAACACCTTTACCCATTTTCAAATCAAATTTGATATCTTTCATTATTTTTACGAAGTACACAAAAAGAATGCTGTAAGAGCTATTATATTTACTAGGAGATTCATTATATCAAGAAATTTATTAAATCCTTTTATAGACCACGTTTAAGGTGTTAACTGTCACTTCTTAGTAAAAAATCATTATATTTCGGGTAAACTTATAACAAGGAGGAATTAAAAAGATCTAATGTAGGAACAAAGCTTGAATTTTATTGATCTCTGTTTATTTCTAAAATTTATCCGCAAGAAAAAAATGGTTTTCCGATAACAGATGGCTGGCAGCAGTAATTAAAATTTGATATTGAAATTCTATCAAGCACCTTCAGTTGATATCACAAATTAAATTAAATTATGATTGATATTCATAGAATGGTTTGAAAACATTTTTTCAACCAACAAAAGAAAGGAATATTTTTTTATAACAATCAATCAGTATTTCAAAGTGTTGAAGACAACAAAAAATCTTTTTTAAATTTCATAGACAGTTGGATTGATTACGACAAAAAAGAAAATCTCAAAGCCAAAAGACCGTTTGAGAAAAAACAATGCCAACATTTATCAGAGAATTTCTGCTTCTGATCTATCTACAAATATACTTCACAAAAACAGTCCTTTTGTTTTACTTTACTTTAAAACAAAAACGGATAAGAGATTGACAGTCAACGAGTCACTACAATTCTCTTACGCGGATGATGTTATGTTACAGGTAGAATGAAAAATAAATAAAATTTTAAATAAAACTATCAGCGCCCTGAAAGTGAAATTCACCCAACAACCCAAATAATAAAGAATTTGGAATTCTTGCAATTGTTATTTTTCTATTAGAAAAAATGGTACGCAATAATGGTAGGTAAATTAACGTTAATTGGATGTGACTGTATCAGGCCTATTATGGATTACAAAAATAACTCATTGAGCTTTTGGTAACTTTAATATATTATTTACTTGTAAATAACTTTTATGCGCGGTATAATATTGGTAGTTTGGATTAGTCTTCCGATCAAGATAAAATTTAGGAAAAGCTTAAAAATACTTTGAAAAAAAAGCATTGGCAAAACAAACGGATAGCTGAACACCGCTTACAAGAAAAGCGAAAACGATTTTTTTATTATTATTTCGTTTTATCGTAAAACATAAATACTTGTATCGTATAATTTATATTAGAAATATTGTTTTTTTTCTCATATTTTTTATTTTCTCGATGTTTTTTTTTCACTTTCAAAACCATCAATCAAACATTTCATTTTTCAACCATGTCAATGTGTATGTATTATTCATATTTATGTTTATTTGAGCCATTGACCATCAACATAAGAATGGAATAAAACGAATCATTTAGTTTTCATTTTAACGCTTCCAAATAGCAAATCGGATAACTGTCATTTACAAAGAGATACATAGTTGCCAAGTTTGTACTGACATGATTTGGATAAAACTTTCATCTACCCAAAAAACGAACTTTTAAATAACTATCTTTGAAACAAAAGCTTGATTTAATATTGCGATAATCTTTATGTTGGATATCTGTATTTTACGAAAAATATGTTTTAGTAGAAAAACTATTATACTGATCAAATAACGTTTATATTTTTTAAATGCTACTGACGCCATTTTCAGTTCGTATTAAAAGTTTGTAGAATTATAGTAAATACTTTGATAAAATGTGATCTTTATAATATTCTGAAATTTATTTTGCGAATGAGTTCAAAATTTGTAATATGTTAGTTTTTCTTGTCACAAAATATCTCTGCCGAAGAAAGCTCTATTTATCTTTCTCAGTTGACATACTTTCGTAATTTCAGGCTTTAATTTTGCCAAATTTTAGATATCAATTACTGTTATGTATACTGTATTTTAATTCCAATTAATAATTTGTTTTAGCGGTACCGAGAAATCAACTATTCTATATTGATTATGTGCGTGTTCAATGAAAGGGTTCTAAACCTTAGACCTAGGCATTATTACTTTGATTGTATTGGTATTGGTTTTTGTTTAATTCAAAATGCAAATATGGCAGCAGCTTCCGTTCCAACGACACAAGCGATGTTGAAGAATATTAATTGACTCATTGACTGTGCTATTATTTTTACTTTAATAATACATAAATAAATAAATATTTTACTTCATGATTTCCTCGGATATATGAAACATATTTCCATAGTAGATTTATTCATAAAATTTAATTTAATATATATTTTTTTAAATCTTCTACTGTTCGCATTTTTTTTATATACATACATAGTAATAATTTCGCTTATCAATTTTTGTACCAATTGAAACGAATATCTTCAACTCTTCTTACAAAATGTAGTTTTAGTTTGACTTAAGATTAGTGGATATTGGTTTATTTAAAGTTCTCAACATTTTATTTGTAAATAATTTTATTTCACTTAGAGATATATATGCATTTATTTAGTAAAGTTCTAGTGGCTTTGGTTTAGGGATTTTTACCTGGTATTTTTTAAATCTAAATTTTGTTAACATTGCCATGTTTGTAATTTGTATGGTACAAGTAAAAAATGTTGACGATGAGCAAAACCGGTCCTTATCATAAAATGTATTATCGAAATAGTACTTAAAACGTGTTTTGTTGTTGTGAAATTATTTTTTTTTGTTTTGTATACGTGGTAAGTATTGAGTTACAATTTATAAAAAATACCTTGGTTTTAATTTAAAAGATAATCCTTGTGATAAAGTTATGTTAAAACAGTTTTATTCGGTGTAAAAAAAAAACAAAACCATTATCAATTTACAACGTAAACGTTGAAATTTTTTTTTCTGCGTTGTCTTGTTTTACCAGTTTGCCCAATTTAATTTACCATGTAAAAAAAAAGAGGTGACTTTGAAATCTTTTACTTTGAAGAAGACTTATACACTAATACTTTACCCACACATAACCTTATATGAATATTGCTGGAAAGTTCTTTATGGAGACAATATGAATTTCTGGCGCGTTATTATTAAATCAATGAATTTCCTGGCGCCATTTATTATCAACCCTTTGCTGACATAAACAAACAGTAAAATTTTCTTTTACATTCACAAAAAATATATTTTAAGCTAGGAAAACTTGTTCGTGTAATGTAATAGTCGACCAAAGCGGTGTCAATCACCAAGAAAGCAGGCCTAGGAATTATTATCAACTTTGATTAACAATACTTAAAACTTTTATAACAAATTATTAAACAAATGCAAACCTCAACCATATGAATTTTAAAAATGAAAAAAAATCTAAGCCTAACTGAGATAACGTAAAAAAATTACAATATGACTTCCGATTATTGAATCTTTTTTTGGGATCTATTTTCTTTAATTATTAAATTTGTAAAACCAATCCAGTTTATACAACATTTCAAATTATTTTACAATTCATCGTTTGGAAAAGAAAGGTAGACCCGTTAAATAACATGGAATGGTCATAGAAAACTTCTGTTAATTCCTATATTGGATACATAATTAAATAAACTTTTCGATTCTTTTAATAACTGTTTACTTTTCTTTTGTTTCTTTTTCTTCATTTTTGTCACATTGCAATGGTTAATTAAATTTATTGATTGAATTGGCATTTACTTGGTAGAACTTCATTATATCACGGTGAAATAATAGCTATGTATTCCAGTTCTACAATTTTTTTATATATTTGATAGCTATTTCGGTTCACGCCGTCGTCATAGTCAGAACTAATAGTACTGACGATGATGTAAGCCGAAATGGCTATCAACTATATAAAAAAAATGTAGAACTTTAATACATTGCTATTTTTTCACCATGTTAATTAAATTCATAAAGTGACAAATTTTATAAGGAATCAAATATGTAAAATTTGAATTGTTACAATTTTGTACGGTTCCACATGTTTTATCACTAATGACCCGAGTTTAGCCTTTCGGCATCTTCAGGCATTCTATCACACGGATGCAACAAAACTAAGTTCAAATGTGGAAATGTATGGAAAAACATGTGGAATCGTACAAAATTGTAACAATTCAAATTTGATATTGAAACTCCATCGAGCACCTTCAGTCGATATCATAAATTAAATCAAATATGTATTTATGTTTTTACAAAATTCTACACCGAAGCCTGCTCAATCATTTAAGACTAAAGAGAATTATGGAGTTTAAAGTGATAATTCCAGATAATGAATAGTGGCATTTCTAAAATTCATGAAACATTGGGTACCAGGACTCTTATTTGAAATGTAAAAAGTCACCGGGTTAAGCCAGGTTTACAGCACAGAGCATCAATCATACCGCTCCGACAGCGCAGCCTTCGTTCCGGAACGCGGTTAGTGAAGGTTAATGTTTAATTTGACGACGAGCTTAAGGATTGAGGCTTTATAGCCTGACCTTAGGGCCGTGGCCAGAATTCTAATCCACTGATTATGGGGGTGGTTATAAAACGAAACTGTGAATAAAACTAATCACTTACTTTCTCAACGACACTTCGGTAGAAAATTTAGGAACACACTTCTAATGAAAAAAAAATCGACATTCACCAAAATAGTTTTTACTGACCAAATTTCTTTGTTTGTACATTCGAGGTATGTACGCAAACAATGATTTTGACGACAAAGCATGAATTTCCCTTATAAAACTACTGTTATTTATAATCACAATACAAGTTTTATAACAAAAACTGAATTTTCTTCAACACTTTATGTAAAAAAAAAAGTTGTGAATAAAGTATATTTATAATGTATGTGTTTGTCAAGAAAGTCGTTTGTGGAAGAAAAAGTAAAATAATAAAAACGTTGCGATGAAATTTCGCCATGAAACTATAATATTTCTGTTTATTATATACAGTCATGTTTCCATTACTTCGCTGAGATTTATCAGTTGTAATATTTTGTGTTCGTTTTTTTCTGTTATTTTATGCATGCAAAAATTTCCCTACGCTTTACGTCTTCCGGATGAAAAAATCCACCGCCTCGAAACAGCCTGCCTATTTAAATGTTCAATCAGGAACATAAAATTATCATTTCTTCGCCTCGGACTGTCGCTTTTTCTTCTAATCGTAAATCTTTTTGCATAGCCGTCATTGTTTGTCTTAGACATTACCATAAAACCAGCTTTGCATTCGGCGCGCCATTTCGTCAACAATAAGCCGTAAAAATAAAACAAGACGAAAGGCCATCTGCGACCCTAGCATCACGTCGCAGTTCGTTCGTGCGTCTACCAAATAGAATTTTTCATTCCGTTTCAGTCTTATGAGGCAACTAACTGCCTTATATTTCCTTCAACGATATAGCGATCGAATAATCCCCGTGAGATTGTTCCATAATTGATTTTCCGATAAAAGAAACAGTTTCCAAGGCAACATTGTAGTACTTAAACCTTGAATACCTTTAAGTACATTGAATAAAAATTTCGGATATAATATACACAAAAAAACCTCTAAACCTACGAATATTTTATGAAAGTTTTTTTCTGGCCCAATAATGATAAATTGAGACAACACATTAAAAAGCTAATTTTATCATTCAAGTTACAAATAAATGAAAAATAATATACATATAGGTTGAAAACATCACCCGTCCTCTGTATACAAAATTAACCATATTCTTTATTTATCTAATACTTCCATTAAAAGCCACCAATAGTGAAATTATTATTCTTTTGGTTTAACTGCCTTCACGAAATATAATTTAATATATAGCGAAATATTGACTTGACTTGACAAAAAAGTAAAGGTGATATATAAATTGTGATAGTGCTATTTTTCATGACCACATAAACAAATATATTGTCGCACTATAGAATATATTATGCATTGTGCATTGTATATCGTACATAGTAAGATTAGTGTTGTGATGTGCGTTCCAGACGGTCAGACAGGTAAATTTAAAAACACACACTGCGACAGTTTTTAATTCTTTTGCCACTGTCAGAAAATGTACAATTTTGTAGATTTGGATATATAAATATTTGTTTTTCGACAATTGCGCTACAAAAGTTCAATCAAAAAAGGTCTTATATGAAATTAAATTTACATGTTTGAATATTAAATATAAGCAGAGGTATGCCTTATAAAAACATATATCATACGTATATTCACAGATGTATTCGGGAAAACTAACGTAAGGTAATCGGCAGGGGAAAGATAATCAGAAGCGCCATGTAGTAGCTAACATATATGTTCCATGCAGGGAAAAATTATTGTCGAAAAGAATATGACAATCGTTTGTGTTTGAACATTTGGTTGAGACGATATGTTATTTAGCGAAATGGCCTAAAAGAATAAAAAATAAAAGTATAGGAAAATCTATGGCTATGAAAGAGAACGGAACCACGACTTGAAAACTTAACAGAGCTTTCACTGCTAATAGTCGTAAAGTTATCTTATATATTGTTAGTGTGTTTGGCATGACTGAAGGCTCAACAATCAAAATAAGAAAATGTATTTTATTTTTTTAACTTTATCGAATTTCAATCAAAGATTGATATAACCTAACTAAATTGTTTACATAATCTTGTATAATATTTATGCTACAAACACAAAATGGCATGATTTCAATGACCTTAATTCAGGTTAACTGCTCTTTTTCCAGCAGAAAAAAACAACTTTTTGGCCCTTCCAAGTTCTTGATTTAGTACCAAACTATAAATTTATGTTGCTCGTTGATAATTTATAGCATTTTGTTATCCCTAGTTTCAAAGTCAAAATTTCTTAAAACTTCGAAAGTCAAAAGCGGAATATCTTGTATCACACTTTCGTTTCTCATAATATATTGAAGTCGTTTTAATTTAATGTACGTTGAAAACAGTATTTTCGTTCTAGAATATATGAAAGCAAATATTTAATAGAGCTAAACGAAGTTTAGTGAGATATTTAAGCGAAATATATTTTTTTAAACTTGAAAAGTTAATTTATTTCTCGATATAGTTTATGTTATAAGCAAACGAGAAATATAAAAGCATAGAAAACTAAACTTCAGCAATATTGCTTCTCACCTAGTTCAAAAAGAGTTTTAATTAAAGCATGACGGTATAAATATGCCAACCATGTAGCTCAAAAGCCTTGGAGTAAAATCATTATTAGCTTTCATGTAGTGATTTGAAAATGCGATCAGAAAGTAAGAATCTTATTGATTAAATATAATACATTGATTTTTCAATAGATTTGTATCCATCCAGCAGCAAATAATGTTTTTAAATGTCGCAATTACCATATGGCTTCCCAAAAGATGTATTGTACAAGTTTATTTGACGTGTACTTCTATTGAACTGGTAGAAAAAAAGACTTTGAAAAGAGTAATGTTTACTTAACCTTGTTTTTTAAAGTTGAATGCGTGGGAGGAAATTTTTAGATCCCAAAATCCCTTACCGTGAAACAGAAATTGATATTGGATGATGTTCAGTACATAGATACACAGGATACTTAATACTACGTAAGCTAAGTGGCTGACTGAGCAAGTCACATTTCCTATTTCTTTATTTTTTTCTCTTTTAAGTACAGTGGTGCATGGTTTAAAGAGCGGTCCGTGCAACTCTGTACCTGTCCAAGAAAATGGTGAGTAGAATCGTTTTCTTATTTAACAGTATTGCGTTATGGAAGGCGGCTGCATACACATAACAGGTGGAGGTGTTATAATCAACCAATGAATGTAAAATTCGAAAAATTCGACTCGTTTACTCGTATTCGTTTCGTGCTCAAAAGCAATGCTGTGTAGTGCAATTCAATAATAATAAAACGTATGAAATGATTTTAAGCACTTCACACTGAAAAAATGTGATGAATAATATTTTCCATTAAATTAATTAATGTAATACCATTATTGCTTAATATCACTTTTCCGAATCGGGAAATATGTACATTGTTTTATTTTCTTAAAGTCAAGTAATAGTTTATTCACGAACTATATTTTATTTGCGAATTCATAACGGAAATATTAGATTGAAATGGATTAAAATACGACAATCTAAAATTCTGTGTCTCTGGAAATACATTAATATTAAACATTCGATGTGAAAAACAAATATAATTTAATTTCACTATGCAAACTGGAGATGCTTTTACTGAATATTAAAGCAAGCAAACATTATAAATATTTTAATGTATTATGTATGGGAAAAGAAAGATCAATAAAACATTTACTCAATAAACAATTCAAACTTAACGCAAAGGTATTTTTTTTCCATCAATGTTCAATTCCATTAAATAGTGAGGAAGGCAAGAGCAAGTATTTATATAGATAACTAACGTATTTGATTAAACAGACAGTATTGAAAAGCTAAGCCGTCTCGAAGTATATTTGATAAGTATAGTTTACAAATAAATAAATATAATGTACATGAATACAAGTAATTAAAGTGGCATGTTTTCAGGCTTTCGTAACTGGTAACCTATTATATCGATTTATCTTCACCATCAGTGATATTTAGTAAATTGGAAAATTTACCGCTAATTACAGGATTTATTGCACCCATTGCTAATTCAGGACTGGTGCAGTCATATCAAAATAAAAGATGATAATAAATGTATGTAGAATGGGAAATTATATTTTTGACAAACGATTGCAACGCTGAAAAAACAATATATATATTGACATTGGAAACAGAGACATTTTTCATTGCATTTTTTTAATCTTTGCTTAATGCAATAAAAAATATGGGTATTATATTTATTTTACAAAATTTTTCAAAACAAGTCTGGATATATTTTATTATATAAGAGATGAAAATAACATTTTTTTTTGCATACTTTTACTAACACGCATGTCACAATTACACCAGGCATGAAACATTATACTATGTTTTGATTAAAATTTTTATTTAAAGTACCAACATTTCGTGATATTTTACTTTAATCCAGACGTGGGGAACCTGCGCCTTTTTGGCTATTCTAGTGCGGACTTTTGACTGATAAAAAGCAAATAAAGTCAAATTGAACCAAACATTCAAATGCTTTCTAACAAAAAGATGAGGCAAATTAGCCATTAAAGGTTGGTAAACTGTAACATTAACAAATATTTTTAATGATGTACGTACTTTATTATGTATTATGTTTCTTACAGATACGCACCTTGATGATTGATAATTAGTAAAAAAATTGAGACGGCTGATTTGTTGAAAAACATACATACATATAAATAATATTTTTTTAACAATATACAATATAATAAATTAGATTTGTAAATGTGTATTTTTTCTTAGAAGATTTTTTTAATTTGCGTTTTGACTAATTTATATTGTGAATTAAAATATTTAGTTTATAGAGGGGTGAGGGTGTCAACGTTTGCTTTACTGCGACCTTGTTTTGAATCAGATAAATGAATATGGCCTTTTGAAATGAAAAGGTTCCGTACCCCTGCTTTAGTCGTTCAGTCTATGTCTATTTTCTATTATCATGGATAAAATTCAGAAACTGTGTGATGGGCTAAATATTAAATTCTACTGATAGTATCATATCTACTCAAAGAGAGTGTAGAGACATATCAGATGAAATTAGTGGATTTATTAAATATTTCATAACTAAAGTATGAAAAGTTTTACCCAGCTATTGGATAAAAAATACCATAAACCACGATCGTAAATTAATTCTCTTAAACAAATTTTGCATATTTTCGAGAAGAATAAAAAAATATACACAAAAAATGCATCGCATTTTCAAAGAAAACAGATCATAAATCACCAACGATAAACGAACAAAGAAAGATTTGTTTATTTTTCAACACCCTGTGCTTATTGTGAGTTTAAAGGCGCGATTTGAATAAATTTAAGATTTTTAAATATATACGGGTATAAAAATGTAAAAAAAATATTATCCAATGGAAAATTCTGCAGCTCTTTTGGCACCCACGTATTGTTAGCCTCATTTTTTTCTCGGTTCTCTCAAGTGAAAATGCATTTATCATTAATATGTATATTTTACACATACATATATAAATAAGAATTTTTTTTAATTTCAGCTGGTTAGAAAAATTAATGAATTGATTTTTGAGCTTTTGAATATTTGCTTCATGGATGTGTAGGCTTATATTTGTTGTTAATTTTTTGTCAAGCAAACAAAAAAAAAATATTATACATAATGTTTGTCAAAAGTAAATCCATGATTACATCTCAGTCGATTTGTCGACCGTCATTTTCAAGGAGAAGAAGGTAGAGGTGGAATTAAGGGGAGGGGGGCGATTTCATAACTTGCAAGTTGTGTGTGACAATATTTCAGAATCATATATCCCTGTTTTTGAATGTTTATTTATTTGATAATCGAAAAAATCGTTCACAATATTTATCGGAGAATATGTGACTACTTGTATAAAGACCGAAGCGTTCGTTGTATGATATGTATACTAGCTGTTACATGTTTTATCAATGGTTTTTTGACAACATCAACCTATAGAAATATTTTGAGAGTTTTCATTTTATTACATTATAAAAGAGAGTTAATAATTTTCGATCTTAAAGATATTTATTTTTACAATTTTTTTGTGGGCAGAGGTACTTTTTATACATCTTTTTACTACGCCAAATATGATTAACACTATTGTCTGATATAATGTATTATTGAATTTAAAATTCAAATTGGATCTTTGTTTCTTCAATGTTTACTCCCTTTCAAAATTTATGCATCATGCATGCCCTTTGATATTTAAGCAGATATATAATTTCCTATAAATTTTGAAGTGAAAGGAAACTAAAGTTGAACACAATTTTGATGTAGCGCCGTGTCAAATTGAATCATTCATGAAGTCTCTTCCGTTGAGCGCCTCTTTAATAGGAAATCATCCCCTGTCTTCTACAGTTCATAGCTATGATAATTCACGATCAAATTTGTTCAGGACAATGAATGGAAACTATTGTGAATTATGTCGTGAAACATACTAATCAAGCAAGGTAGTATACTTGAGAACTTTCATATACAAAGACTAAGGATTGTCTCTATACAAAAGCAAATAATTGATTAAGGGTTTGTTCATTTCAAAAACATTATACTACGATAATTGAAAATACGCTTGCTTTCCTCGAATATTACAATTTCATAACACTTTATGAATAAATTACTTAAAAGCGATGAATAAACCAAAGTAGCTTTTGTATTAACATCAAATATCTGAATAACAATTCTACTTCTACTAAATTTGACAGTTTTTAATTATATGTAAATATAAACTATCTCATTGCCACGATACAGCAACGGTATTATCTTGAAGTCATTCCAATTATGATCTTAACTATTTTGCTTATTTCTAAGCATCCTGTAAATGGATTGTTGCAAACATTAACGTAAGGCCTGAGAGCTTTTGATCCATTCATGACCATTGCCAAGAGCCAAGCAATATCAAAAATGGAAATATTTTAATTCAGATTACAATATGGTAATTTTTGTCTATGCTTTGAGACAAGTAGTGCTAGACAAATTTAAGCAGTACAACGTTTCAAGCACATATTGTTTTGTAGAGATTTCACCAATTTATTGTGCTCATATCAATACTTGTGTGTATATATATATATATATATATATATACATATATATTTCCGTGTTGGTGTAGTGCATCGCAAGCATTATCAGCTAATTTATTTTTTCTTACCAAATTTTTTTTGAAATGTTAACTATTTTCGCATTATTATTTATAATAAAAACATTTTTCTTTTAACATGTATTCTTCTTCGCACGCGGTTGATAACCAGTTGGTTCTTTTTCTAAAACAACCAAACAAAATTTTCTCAGCACACTTTTGTTGAAAATACTTTTCGCTGCAAGCAAAGTTGGTCTACCAGAAAGAAAGTAAAACCACAGAGTAAAGTGTTTCATACATGCAACATGTATGAAACTGTTTTTAAAAGATATGGTATATAACACGAGAGGTAAAAAAAATACAGAATAATTATTCTACGATCTTGTTGTGAGAAAAGATGTTGTATAAAAATTTGATTTAGTGTAAAGTAAACGAAAAAAAATGATTTATAAGTGGGAAACGTATAACAATGCATGGAAAAGTATAATACTATTTTTTTTAGGTTGCCATGAAAGAGGCTTTCCCTTACATTATATAACTGGTATCTAATATTATCCTCTTTTCTTTAATCTATTCTTCTCTTTGTGATTATATTTCACGTCGTATTTTAAGTGAGCTTCTTTTGTTATGCAGTATTTTGTTTTAAAGGTATAATCAAATTTATTCACCAAATAATTATATTTATTTATTAAAAAATGTTATAAGAAAAAATATGTTATTTTATAAGTCTAAATCTGAAATTAATCTCGTTATAAAATAACTGTTTAATAATAATTTTTTCGAAAAAAAATTAATTAAAAACTTATTCGTCATCGACAGAAATCAAATAAATTGAAATTGATTGTGCTCTAAAAAGTATGATTGAAATAAAATTTTTCTACTTTCAAGCAAAAATTTTTTACAGTTTGCTTTTTTCCTTGTGAATAAATTTTGTTACAAAGCTTAATTATAGTTTAAGGATCTGATATTACCTATTATTAACTTAGTGAGTTGCATTTAGGTTTGTGAAAAAATAACGTTAAAAATAAGCTCGTATGTCACATAGAAATCTCCTTAACGTACTCAAATTTACTAACCAGATTTACAGGACATAAAACATTCGATGCTACGCTGATACGAAACTAACAAATTAAATTTAAGAAAAACAATTACAATATTCAAAGCACATTGAATTTATATGTTGTAATCTACTGCTACATGATTCAGATTCATACGTAATGCAAGTTTTTCATTGATACGTGTGCTCTTTCAGTAATAATTCATAAAATATGTGTTCATTTGTAGTAATGTAAGAAAGTTTATCATGTATAGACTAGTATCATGCAAAACAGCTTTTGAATTTCGTGCTTTATTTGCAGATGTGTTGTTCTCATAAAAAATGACTCATTTTTTAGTATTCTTGAATTATTTTTATCGCCTCAGCTTAGATAAAGGGCGATACTTCAAATTTAGTTGCTTAAGATGAAATAACTTTCTGAAGCATAGAATATTCAAAAAGGTATTTTGTTTCATTACGTAATGCTTTTTATCGCCGCCAGATAGAAATGAATACC
Source organism: Himalopsyche japonica (assembly GCA_028555115.1). Lineage (NCBI taxonomy): Eukaryota > Metazoa > Arthropoda > Insecta > Trichoptera > Rhyacophilidae > Himalopsyche > Himalopsyche japonica. The sequence goes on from JAHFWJ010000015.1 coordinate 4,362,335, forward strand.
ACATTTGTATTGATGAGAAAGTTATATTATTCAACAACGCCAAAATTAGGCCAAATATTTAAACTCTTCCCTTGTTAGTTTCAATATCCAATGAATGTTTTTTGATTATGACAAGTTAGATTTATATCTTGTTTAAAGTTTTCAATTATAGTTGTGATTGATGGTATTCTATTTCAACAGCCTTCTTTACAATACTGAGTTAAATCGTGGTATAACATATCATAAAATATCTCATCAAAGCCGATAGTAAAATAGTTGCTTATCCTTTCTTTATCGTAACTTAAACCTTCTATTTTAAAATAAATAAGATTCATTGAAATTTTAAAAATTGTAGATTGCTATAAAACAGAATTGCTTAATATTTAGAGTGTTTGAAAAGTCATTATATATCTTTTACGCTGTTGTGAAAATGTTTCATCAATAACGACTTCTTCGTTAAACAATATTTTGTTATATTTTTGTCACCAGCGAATATTTTCTGATTGCTTCTTCGAAAAAATGATGGCATCTGGACGATAAAGTTGAAATAATAGGAAATTATCCAGTTATCAAGTGTTGAATAAACATAGAAACACCGGGTGGTAGCCGTATTTAGTATGCTCGACATAGTTACCAAATATGTTCAAATAATAAGACTATAACATTTTACCTATGATTTTTTTTTGATAGCTACCGTTTTTCCATCAAATATTATCTACAGAAAAAAGGTAATGCTCAAAGACCGTCGTTTATGACAAGCATTTTAAGTGACCAATTTCCTAAATTTAAGGTATGCAGCTCAATAGATTTTTTAAAAATAAATAAAAAAAATCTTTTTTGTGTTTGTAGATCTATCATTTGAGCCTGTTTTGGCTTCATAGTATAATAGTCCAGTAAAAAAAGAGTTACCTACGATAATAATAATGTAATAAATTATTCGCGCTTAAATTTGGCATGCGGTTTCATTTTTAAATGTTTTTTATTTTATGAAAAATATTGATTTCAAAAAAGAAAACGATAGATATTTAATATGCGTGTAAACATATAGTTTATTTTCAGTTAATCATTTTTTATAGACCCTTTATTATCTCATTTGAATGCGAATTATATTCGTAGTTAATTATTATTTTGAATATTTTTCAATTTGTTTTATAGAAATCAGAAACCAATTTAGTTTGATTTACAATATTTTTAAACACCACTACGCCAATTGATATAGACTTATTTTGAAGTCATTATGTTTTAAATTTAAAATTTTGCATTTAAAAACAAATTGAATCTTCCACTTTACAAAGAAGCTAACACAACAAAAAACTGGCGGGGCAGTCGGTAGACTGAGAGACAGCCCTAATAGCAACCCCCGACGTGCCTTTTCCTGTTCTCATTCGCGAGGGCTTTGTTTGTTTCCGGCGGCGGAGCTTTATAAGGCTTCGTGGGTTGAGCGGTGCATTGGAGGCTGCACTTAACTCCTTCATCACCACAGATTGTAGATTTTGTGTATAGAAATAAACGTTCAATGAAAATCATTGATAATTATAGCTGTAATGCTTGCGATACCAACTGTTTGGAGCTAATGTTTGATCTAATTAATGAAAAATCATTCTGCAATCATTTAAAAAAGATATATAAATAACGTTATATTACTCAATAAAGTAAATATTTCTTTATTTTAAATGAAAGTCCTTGCAAAGGGTAATTGAAAGATGTTTAAAATTCACCAGAAAATTTTGAAATATTGGTTACTCACCAATCAATCTTTTTGGAAAAAAAAGTTTGATTGGATTTTCACTTTCCCGGTAATATTTATATCTTTTCTTTATAATTTTTTTTTTGAATTTAAATCAAACATATAATATAACTATATCTTTTTGCATTTTATATACATATGAACCAAATATACAATTTTTTATATACTTCTCAAAGACTGTAATATTCACTACAATAGAATAAATTAAGTTTTTAAACACTTTTATATATTATATGGTTTTTCACCACTTTTAAGATGTTAAATTTCACTTCTAGATGGAAAGGTATTATATTTTAAATAATAAAAACACATTTTTTAGTACTTATTATATCTACGCAATATATTTTATGATCAGTACCGGTTGACAGTTGATGATATTTGCGACGAACGAAACCAGTATTTATCATAAAATATGTTGTGGAAATACGTACATAAAATGTATATTTATTATTTAAAATAATGTAACATATTACAATAAAATGTATTTAATGTTATCCACTATTTATATATCAATAAAATTATTTCATTATCTGAATGTCTTTATAAGGAATATTTTTTATCCTTTAGTTTTATTTTGTGTATTAAAGCACTGAATGCAGTTGCATTGAATGCATTGCACTATAGTGTTGATGTAATCCAAGCGAATGCAAAACGAGGAAAATCCACAAACAAGGCCAACAAAGAAGGTGGGCAAAGAGTCGTGTTTGTGATTTTTGCAGGCACAATTTATTGAAGTCTGCGTTTACACTTTGTTAAACAACAATTCTTCTACAAAAAATATTTTTTCTAAATTCATTAAAACCTATCGAAGGCATCGATTACGTATGTATGTAATTAAAACCATTCCTGATAAGAAATTTATATGTAGGTAAGATTACAACTACTAGACTTTGTATTAGAATCTTTCAAATTTGATTTTTTTTACATATTTTTTTTATAATTTGCTTAATGTAAGAAAGTGGTTTTCTCAAAATATATATATATATATATATATAATGGGATCAGCATTGCTTAGTTTAGGTATGCAGCTCTTTATCAACTCATCTTATATTAAATGACTGATTAATGATTTTCAAAAAAGAAATGATTTTCAATAATAAAAAAACACGAATATTTACAATACAATATTCATATTGGTAATGGCGGAAGCATTAAAACTAAAAATGCAATAGGTAAGTGTAAGGTAGGTAGAGTGAAATGTTGATATTTAGGTAACACTTGGCAAAATAATAGATAACAGAAGAACTAATGCTGGAGAAAAAAATGTATCGACTTTAAGTGTAGAAAATTTCAAATTAATTTTCCCTATTACAAAAGTGATCCATAACACCAATTCGTATTAAATCAAAAAACAGCTTATCTTTATCACTTTTCCTTTAATATATATGTATTATATATTTTGGAAATCAATATACTGCAATCAATTTTCATCATATCAGTCATGTCATCATTAATATCAATTTGATATCGATACATAATATATTTTTTAAATATTGTTTTTAGTTCAAATTGTTTAAATTTTGTACGATTTCACATGTTTATTCAAATTTAATTTTGAAATTCCATCAAGCACCTTTAGTCGATATCACATATCATTGTAGGTATTGTCTTTTAAAACATGGGCCCGTGCTCAGCACTATTATTTGAAGAGTGTTTAAATATAAATCATTTCGACAAATATGCCATGCCCTGTAAAACGTATGCAATTGATTATATCTATTATATAAACATATATATATTGTATATATATATATATATTAATAAACACGAGCTTTTGAACAAAGAAAACTAGTCTTCATGGTTTTGTAATTTTTAGGTTTATAAGCATGTGTAATGTAGGTTTGTGTATAATATACGACAATGTAGATAAATTGTTATTTAAATGCATATGATATCTACGTAAATTAGATTTACTGTGGATTACTCTCATTCTACAGTGATTGCAACCATTTGTCAGTAATAGCAGAGGAAGAATGCAATAAAAAGTAAGATGTGAAGGAGACTTGAAGCTTTATTAAGACTGAATACTTCATCAAAATTATATGCCAAAAACAATAAATTCGCCAATAGAATATTAGTTAAAATAAAAAAAAAACTAGAACTACCTCTATGAATATAATGATGGTATCATAAAAATTTGAGGTGATATCCTACAAAAATATGTTTTATTAAATAGATCAGTAATGTTACTGTTGTATTCTAATTTATTTAATAAAATTATTAAATCATACTTTCTATCATATTTAAGCAATATCGTCTGGAGATGAATACTTTGAAGATCAATGGTTTTCTTTCTTTGTATTCTATAGGGATGAAAACATTGTTCTCTTGTGTATTTAGAGAAACCCATTGTTTATATTTGATATCGTTGGCTATGATCAGATTGCATGCGATGCAATGTTTTCTTTTAATTTTTATAATGGAAATGATTACTCTCGTATATAATAACAAAATAAAAAAAAATATTGGTTCTTGTATCCAATTATGTCATTCATATAATTATTTATTGTATTTTACTTAAGATATCAACAGAGTATGGTTTGATAAAATTTCGATAAATAATTTGAATCATATATATTCTAATTATTTCTATATGTTTTTTTACTCAATACTCGGTTTCCGCGATTAAAATTTTTATTAACTTGAGTCCATCTTTGTACTGAACTGCCCAAGAACAAACCAAGAGTGAAATATAAGTGTATGAGTATGAATGAAAAAACTATTTATACAGAAATAAAACTATTTAAAGAAAATTTGTATTTCATTAACTAATAGTTTGATTTGACTATGCGTGTGATTTAAATATCTATTTTTAGGAAGGTTATAAAAGTAAGTAAAGTAACGAAAAATAGTCATAAATTAATAAATGGTTAGTAAAAAGTTTTTAATAGAGATTAGATTAGAGAGACTATCTTAAATTTTTTATATTTTAATAAAAGTACAATTCTTCCAACCATAATTGAGATAAAACTGATGAACTGGAGAAATACAGCGTACTATTATATTACTGATCAATTAATTTTGCGATTCATCATATATTAAACAGATATGAATGAGTATATTAAATCAACTTGTATTGTAATACAACAAAAAGTTTGACTTATCCTATATTCGAGTTATATAAATAACCATCTTCGCTTGCCATTCTTAAAAGTTCACTCAGTTAAACCTAATGGTAAGAATTTGGTAAGATTTGTTTAAAATTATTATAAAACAATACTCAAATTTATTAACCCTTTAAAAGCTAGTGGCAATGATAATTGTATTAGATAATTATGAATAAACGGTACCTGGTAATAAAGATGTTGAATGTCATTTATTATTGAAAAGTCATGATATTTTTAATAATAAAAACACTTTTAAGTAGTTAAATTAGTCAACATATCATTTTAAAAACTCACTGAAATTAATCAAATTTAAGAAAATAATATTAAATGATAATGATTGTATTATTAAGTTTAAATTTAAGTTTTATTACTGCTAACAATGGGAAACTATTCTGACGACTAAATAACACAATTTAAGTTGAATTTCCAAGCATGATTTAAGTTCAAACTTTTCTCTTGTTAGTTAGTATGCACATTTCTCAAACGGTTTTACCATAAAGCTGACAGAAGCTCTAAGCTACGGGCTGAGGCAAAAATTTGATTTTGGTTTATTCATTAAAAAAACATGTTTAAAAATATTATATTCTTGTAGTAAGATTGAGCTACATATGCATTCAAAGATTGTTGCATTTGTGACGGAAATATAGTTTTTTAAAAAATAAAAAATAAATTATTTTCAGTAAATCAAAATGAAATCATTAGTATGATTAAAAAAGAAAAGAATAAATAAGAATGAAAAAGATTAAAGTTGTCAAGATGTGAATAAATTTATCTATCTATATAACTCTAAGCTAAAAAATTGTAAAGCAAATTGTATATTTTTTTTATAAAATTGATTTTAAAACAGCAGTACGATTTTATATTCTACAATGGTTTAGCCATAACTTATAAATAATAAATGCATCATTGAAAATTTGAACATCTCAGATTTTTACGAACAGAAAATTTAATAAAATATGCATAACTTTTTGGAAAATGTTGTTTATTTCTGATCTTTAAAAACATTTCTGACACTCAAACATAAAAACGAAAACTTTTGTTTTTTATTAATAAATAAACGAAGCCCAGCTTAATTGATTACAATTATCAAATAAATGGTTAAGCCTTCTAATTTCCTTCTCGCTATTTATTTTATATGAGATAATAATTTGTCAACAATCAGAGTAATTTTATTCTAACAATCATACGCCATCTGGTATTTATTCTTCTTATTTTCATTTTTTTACCTGGGTATCAGCATTATAACACAGAAGTCTCATTTTAAAGCAAAGTTTTTGACTCCAAACATTACCTTATTTATGAAGCAATACCCCTGCTTATCCACTTAGCTGAATACTGACTGCAACTAATTCCTATGAACTATTTCACCTGTTTTGTGTAGACGAACCCAGTTGCGAATATCCGAATTCATGTGATTGTTCCATACATATGCAAAGCTTTTCCACAAAAACTATTTACACCACTAGTGTTTCATAAAGAGAATTTAATACTGAATAGTAATATTGGTTAATCAAAATGTTTCAATGGGGTTAAGTCAACCAGACGTGAGCTTTAATATCATAGTTATATATAACATACATTTCACAAGGTTAACTTCGTTTACGATCAACGAATGCGAAATCAAATATTTTCCATGCTAACAATTTTAGTCTAATGCTAGTTAATGAAATTTCAATGATCTAGTCTAACAATCTGAAATCAGAATCTCAAATATATATTTTTTTTATTTTTAACGAACGCGTTGATTCTTACACCTCGTTTGTATAAGGCATGCTATAGTTTTTACATTTATTACAAGTATGAATACTGCACAGTATTAGCTCATAATATACATTTGTTAGATAGAAGTGTATATTTTATGATTGACCCAAAACAAAATAAATAATAGCACTCTAAGCTTTTTGTTGTTCGATGCAGTAATATTGTTTTATTTTGAAAATTTAATACTGACAAACAAAACTTTTTTGGTTCTTTAGGCGATAATTATTATTATTAAGATAATTAAAAAAACGTGGAAAAAGTGAAATTTATTTTATGACGGTATTGGAATAAACGAAAATTAAATTTACATTGACAATCATAAAATAAACAAAATTACGCCGAAATTTTGAATAGAAGCTATGAATATAGTTCGTTAATAAACTATTATTGATAGAGAAGAGATATAAGATTTTGTATGACTGTTGAAGACGCAAAGGAAACTAATGAAAGCATGAATTAAACATATCAAGTTCAGACACTAAATACTGTTATCGTAGAAATCTATATGAACGATATTTTCAAAGATAAGAAAATATCCCATATTGGAAATCAAATAAATGTATTAACCCACTGATCGAATAGTCGAAAATATTTATTTTTCAATGTGTGGAATAATATAGAGTTGATCAGAAAATTAAATTGTAAATAAAATTACCGAAAGCAATTATGTTTTACAATGTACTTCATTCTGATTTTCTAGTATATTTTCTTTCATAAATAAAACTTACTGTTTAACAAGAAATTAAAAAAAAACTTTAATGAAAGCCACGTGTAAGATATTCAGAATGGAAATATTTTTTTTCTTTATCAATATCAGAATTCTATAGAAGCTTCTTTTTCATCATTTTGCGTTTGAACAATGAAATTAAAATTGTAAATCTGTAACAAAAATATTTGTAAATATTAATTAATAATTCTCATTTAATTCTTCAAATATATTAAATCTGATTATATAAACACTGAATGTATTAGAAAATTCAATAATAAAACCTATATTGATTTATGAAATACTCAAAGGAATTCATTATAACGTTTTATATTTATCATTTAACTCTATATGTAGAAAGACAATTTTGTTTTATATCACTGCTTAAATTTTGATTAATCTTCATATATCTCTTGATAGTATATGTAATAACAAAATAATCACTAAACATAAAAGTAATGAGTAAAAAGGCTTAAAATATATTTTTTAAATTCACCAACATTATTGTTTCCAAGCATTTATAAAACTCACATGCATATCGATAACCCTTAAGTGGAGTTTATTATGATAGTCGGGCAAGTTCTAAAAAGCTCATAGTAAATCAGTAACCCCATTATGCTAAAATTAATACTACAGGTATATAAAATCAGCTTTACTTAAGCTCGACCTTACTTAATTTAATCGGAAGTTTATTATACGTGCTAAGGATTTTACAGGGCAAAAATAAGATTTGAAGGTAAAATAAATGATATGTTAATCTCAAAAATAAATTAGGTATTCAATTTATTAATTTAATTTGTATTAGTGTGTTTAACAATTAACATGTTGATTTCATTTTTAATGTTATACGTTTTCATAAGAAAAACCAAAGACTAATTTGTTTTGACTTAAACCGAGTCATGCTGTTATTGAAATCTATTTAGTAACATATTTTCCAACGTTGAACTCTGATTTTTTTGACAAGAAAACTATAACAACAAAATAATTTTATAGAGAAAATCAATATTAAGCAGGTAAAATGTTTGATTAGGTATTGTTTATATATCTTGTAAAACATGTGTTTTTATGATAAAATAAAAATGCACACATGTTTTCATATTATATGTCGAAAGTAAGAGAATTTAAGTATTTTTCCAATTAATCTTCTGACTATGAAAATTGCAAAATAAATATTTTGTTGCTAAAAATCTATTTTACAAGTTTTCTATCACACATTGGAAAGCAGGCTGGGCACTTTATAATCTTTAGAATTATGACGCATGTCTAAAATAGTAATCTACTGTAAATCAAGTGAAATTTGAATCTTAAATCCGTTACGGTGAGATGATTTAAATGAAATTATTTAAGATGATTGTCAATTTGATCAATTTAAGTCTCTAAATTTTCATCTCAAGGAATTCGCACGACAGATGCGATAAACAAACTTTGGTATTTGTTGCAAAAAATGATGATTTTTCTACAGTTAAAATAAAAGCATATACAAAAATAAATCTTAATAACAACAATAAAGGATTGTCTCATTTTACATGTCTAAAAATACAGTTAATCAAATAAAAATTGAGCAGACTTGTGCTTATCAAAATTTTGTTTACTGCAGCATTAAAATACAATAAGTTGTGCTTATACAAACAAAATGATTTTTTCTAGATATAATTAAACTTGGTAAAAGATATAGATATACATACATAAATAAAAAAATATATTATCGGCTTAGACTGTTTTGTTGTTAACGTGAGATTCTACAAGTATTTTTCCTTTTTACGCCATTTTCTTCCGTTTACAATCTGTCATGTTAAAGAGTTTGTTCGGATGTCATAATAAAATTCTTCAAGCGATCAAGGCTTTTTGATCGAAATTCTGTTGATTGAAAATACTCGTGGCTACCAATAGCTATTTGATTTGATATAGCCAATGCGTTACTTTGATCGTCTTCCCAGAATAATATCCATCTTGTATTAACGCGATTTTCAACATATTACATTGTACTTAAGTAGGTCCGTTGTATAATCGTCATATAAACAAATTCGATTAAATAATCAAACGCTAGTTAAAAAATAAAACAGCGTTGAATTTTTTTTTTAGAAACCTTTTACTAACTAAAATAGCAAGATCCTATGACATTGATTTTTCAGTGGAATAAATGACAAGCATTCTCTTTTTTTTATGAAATTAATGAGTTAAAACGATATTAATAAATCATTTAAAGACTCAAAAATACTTTCAATGTATTATAAAATCACATTGGTCTAATTTTTGCTTTTAATCTCTTTTTCGTATTTGAAGAAAAAGTTTTTATTAACAATGACATTAACGACCAATTTCAAAAATGTTTTAATATATTTAACTATAGTTTATAAAAATATTTAAAGTCGTCTAAGATCTCGACTTATATGACCAGCCATCCATTTGGACAAACAGCGATCTTTCTATTTAATATTAAAGTTCAACAAAGCGTCAGCTATAAATATAGTTTACATAAAAATAAATGAGTTAATATAAAATCACTGCTCCAATTTTGGCAGAACATAAAAGTTATTTTAAATGCCGTAATATTGTTTCTCAAATATGCACTATTCGATTATTTTTAAAATTTTAATAAGAATCGAACTGAAAAGTGTCATGAAATTGTAACTTTTTCATATCGTCTACAAATCTGAAATTATCTTATATCAAAATTATATATCCAATTCTTAATTTAATTAATTAAATTAATTAATTTTAAAGAAATTGAAAAACAAATTTAATTTTAATGAGCAATGCATATAAAAAATGATACCTCTGGTGAAAATCTTTCTAATCTATGTAGCGACCATGTCAATATAAAATTGAAAATTAAAAACACTAAAAAAATGGAAAAACTCATTTTTAAATTAATATTCTTTAAATATGCAAAACAATTAACTATTAAAATTGAAATACCCGAGCATAAAAACAAAACAAAATTTTTAGCTAGTGTACATTTTTGACAAATTACTTTTTAATCTTTTTTTAAAGTGGCGTCCTGAATACATTTTTAATATTTGCGTCTAGCTGTTTCTAAAGTGCCGCTTTTTTATAAACTCACCCATCATAAGATTACTTCAGTGTTCTAGAAAAAAAATAATGACGTATAGTCCGTTCAAACATCCAATAAAAAAGTTTCATCCAGAAAAAATACACATTGAGATTTATATTATAGAAATAGAGAACCTTGAAGATGAAGTTCTTTTTAATTGAATGCAAACATTTTCAACACAACACGATTTTGGAAAGATATGAAGAATGATTGCAGTTGATACCATGTCAATCTTTTGTCATGAAAAGAATATAACTAAAATAGAGGAAAATAATAAAAGTATAATAAATATGATCCGAATTGAAGATATACACATAAAAATAGCAAATTTCACACATGTAATTTTTTTCAGGAGATAGTAAAAAAATCTTGCGTAAAAAAGGCATTTTCACTAATATGATAACGAGGAATCATGGAATACCATTAAATATATGGGAGTCAATATTTTAAATATATTTATTTCGGTTGGATAGAAGTGTGAAATTTGTTTTTAGACATTTTTTGGACATTTGTTATTTTAATAGCAAAATTGAAATGTTCGAAATGCGATGAATATGTAATATAAAATTATTTCAGAGAAAATTATACAAATATTCATTTTCAATCATACAAGAATATTGCGATCGTATCTAAAATCAATTATTTTAATGTTTATAAAAATCTGGAATCAATTTATGATGAATTTATGACACTCAGTGACAGAATTTCGTGGATATTGGCTGCTTTTAGAAAAACAGCATATTTTCGAGAGCTAATCATATAAGATTTTCTGAAGATTTTACATTAAAAAAATCTTTAAAAAAGTGTCTCTAACTGAGAAACCAAAAAAAAAAAACAATAAAATGAAAATTGAAAAATGTGGACATGTATAATTATGAGTTTATGCCAAGGTTTCAATTAACAGCTGAATCCACCGTGCAATAGTTAACTTCAATACCTTCGGCTGCGGAGCTCAAGTGATTAAATCTAACTAAAATCAATTAAAATTTTAGTTCTACAAAATTCTTTTTACAAAGAGTGTTTCTGTAATTGACCATTTCCGTGTCATATGTTAACTTATTGATATAGCCGCCTTTTTAGTTTCATTTAAAATTGTTAGTTTTATTGCGAACAGGAAACAAGCTAGGTCGTTAAAACAGGAGAGAAGATGTATTGTGTACCTTTTCTGCACAGCTATATATAGATTATCAAATGTTAATTTAAGCATAGTTCTGACGATGGCGTGAGCCGAAATAGCTATCAACTATATTTAAAAAAATAATTTTGCAGAACTAAAATACATTGCTATTTTTTTTCACCGTGTTATAATGGAGTTCTACCAAGAGAATGCCAATTCAATCAATACAACAATTTAAATTATCGATTTTCTGATGGATTTATGTTTGAAGGGATAGCTGTTTGTGATGACTGAGTTTATTTACCATTAATCCGGTCCAAAAAAGAGATAACATAACCTTTTATTACGTCCTAGCCTTATCTTTCTTTATTTACAGTTTATCAGTAAAAAAGATATAAAGTTTATTAACAAAAAGCTCTTATAAACAATTCTGATGAGATGTCTATATGAAAAAGCTATATGCTTCACAATGGGAGCAGATATCGTTAAATATAATCCAAAGTCAACCCTGCTTTATATATAACTGTTTTTAGACAGACATTTTAATTCGTCCAAATTTCTAAAAGCTCTGAATGCAATTGGGATAAATATATTCGCACTCTCGCAAGTTATTATTAACAACCCATGTATTTTATGAAATAATATACGAGCAGTCCTGTGAAATAGTAATGTTCATTTGTAAATTTTCTACACATCGTTGGCACAAATTCAAATGGTTGGGTCTTTATTGCTACCCAGAAAGAGCAAGATTGATTTTTAAAAGCCAAGTTAAGGGTGATACTTCACTCAGACTGTATTTACTCGGCTGGTACTTCGTTTTAGTGGCTTTTAAAATCTCGGGCGACACTCGTTTTGCCCACCCATTAATTCCCTTTGAGTGTGAAGGATGCTCTCAAACCGAATGACGTATTATGCATTTCCATATTATAATTTTTTGGCTCTGTCCATTGCTGACTATGGGAAAGGAACAAAGTGTTTTTGGCGTTCTTTTAATTCTAACGTTACATAACTCAAGTAGTTTTTTTTTGTATCTGTCTAGTGGTACAAGTGTCATTCAAGATATCAGATGGATCTGGGTAGTGTCTATAAAGCCGATGACAGTGTAAAGTTCTTTTTAACTTAACGCTTAAAATCTTTTACATAGATGTACGTAACGTTTTTAATACTGTAGTTGTTCTTTAAATGATATAAAATTCTCAAGAAATCTTATATGAATTTTATGTACCCTAATTTTCATTAGCTCTATTTTTTAAATAACAAACACACATACTTAATAGTATTTCCACAATATACTTTATGACCAGGACAGATTTAGCTCACCGACGATTATTTTTTGTAATGTGAAAATAATACTTAAAATTGTTTATATTATTTAAAACATCTTGACGTTCCATCAACAAGTTTAATTTTAACACGTTAAAAGCTTTCATTTCCTTTAATGACTTTCATTGACTTTTTCTTCTTTGTTCTTGGATTAAAAGCAAACCCTTCGCTGACTAGTTTTATCGATGACAGTTTCATCCGTTTGTCGTATTTTGATATAATTTTAACTACTAATTCAATTTTACGACGTGACATCTTTTGCTTCTATAGTATTAATTTTGCTTTAAGCATTTACCCATATAATCATGAAAAGAATCCCGTAATTATTGAAAATAAAATTTTGAAAACGTAAGCAGCCCACTTTTGATCTCATTAGCATATCAAAAATCAGAAACAGAACTAAATTCACAAATTATTAATAATTGTGATTGATACTTTTCATCAGTGCCATTAACTAACACCTATTATTTGCATATCTGTATTTATATTGCCAACCACACAATTCTAAGATACAATTTACGAACAGCAAAATATTTACTTTTTCATTGGCCCATAAATTTATGTCAAAAATAGTAATCCATAAACTGATAGTATTTTATATTAATCCAAAATAAGGCTTACATTGGTTAGTCATAAGTTATCATGTGATAATTTAATCTGATTAAAATGATATATCCCTTTTTTTTGATCAGGACCGGTTTCGCTCATCGCGAGTATTATCAACTGATGCTCGCGATGAGCGAAACCGGTCCTGATCAAAAAATATATTGTGGAAATAAGTACTAAAAAATGTGTTTTTATTATTTAAAATACCATGCCTTTCCATCAAGAAGTGACATTTACCACCTTAAAAGTGTTATATCCCTGTAAATACTGATTGTTGAAATAAATCACTGCACTACATGAATATTATTAATGTCTAGCTACAGTTTGGGTAATTTTCATTCAACAAAATGTATATAGTTCTTAAAAATATGATAATACGTAACAATTACAACTAAGCTAGATAGATTTGACAATGGTTTTAGCTTCGGTAACACTATTCACGGATTTGAATTCAAGTTAGGGTATTTTCACAAATTGATTTTTCTATGATTTGTATGCGAGAGTATTGAAATTTGTGATGAATAATTTTTTACTAAACTAACCGAAGAAAAAAGTACTTAAAGGTAAAAATGAAATAGATATAAATTAGCGAAAAATTTGACGATATGTAAAAATTCCACTGCAATATAATTCTATAATATTTTTCAAAAATGCTTTGTGGCTAAAAGCTATTGCAAAAGGACTAAATTAAATATTAACGGGATGTAAAAGCACTTAAGAGTTTATCTTCTGTAGCGGAAATGTAAATTATGAAAGATGTTTATAGATAGAGCGCAAGCTCTATGGTTTTAGTGCACATTCATCAACATTATTAATTATATTTGCGAAAATGAATCACATCATTATAAATTGAATTCATTTACCCCTATCCATGACGCTCTTCGGTTAAAATCTAGTGTAAGCTTAAAAATATTTTGTTATACATATTTGATTTTATGACTGACTTTATGATCATTGGGTATCATCATTTACATTACATATATTTGAACATACTGGATCATTGGTATTGAAGAAGGCATCATCTCAGGAAATTTTTGAATGAGAAAAAACCTTTATTTAAAGTATTTTTATAAACGCACACATGCATAATGAAAAAAATGTCATACCAGTAGACAATTAACAATTCCTTCTTGAATTTTAATATAAATGGATACGAATCTTCATCAATTATATAAAATGTTTTGTTTGTGAAAAAAACTCTACAAATTTTTTTTTGCGTTATTTGAAAACAAAAACCAAAATAAAAGTAAACTAAAAAAGCTTTATAAAATTACAAATTTAACATAATGTCAAAATAAATATATGATAATATCTGAATACTGTCAATTATTAGAACTGTATGATTAGGTTTTTAAAGTTCTCGGATCCACTTTTATTTAAATTATTAGCATACTACATTCAAATCGTGTCTTGTGTTGTGAGACTTAGTCATTTTTAATCTTTATGTGGATATCAATTATAAAAAAAACGTTTCCATAATAAAATTTTTAAGCTCACTCGTGTTAAGTAATTACCTTAATGTAGATGGATTTAAAAATTAGTAATTTATATTCAAATGCGGTCGTTTGTTTCTTCTTTATAAAAGGCAAACCGAAATCACGATAAAGTTTAGTGAATACGCTTAATTTTTTTCATTAATTTTTTAATAAAGACAAAGCATATTTTTAATTATTTATATACCTTTAGTTGTAAGAGAGATATACCATGTAACTCCGGATCAAAAAGTGTAGAATTCTACAAAATTAACAATATACGTATTATTTAATTCTAAGACAAAAAATTTCATTCTGAAAATCACATGATAATGGGTAAGACAAAGCTTTAATTATTTTTCAAGAAATTCGTGGCTCACACTATTTCCGAGGGACTTTGGTTGTGCGGAAATAATATTCCAGTAAACGGCTGAATATTCCCGCTTCCGCTATAATAATCATATTATGCGATATTGGAAACCGCGTATGTGTGAACGATGCAGAAAAATGCCGACGTTTCCAAAATATTTTCGCTCAGGAAAGGTTTTGTATCGAAAAATGTCTTTGCTTGTATGATAATCCTGCAAATTTCCGGCCAGATTTACTCACTCCATCGAATCATTATTTTGAGAACACGATGCAAAACGGCTTAGGCAAAATTTAAGCTTTTAATAATGTATTTACTTCCGTATTTGCCAAGCGTTCAATAAGTTATAAGCTTTCTGAGAACATGAAAAGAAATCATTAAAGATAATAGAGTTCTTAAAGTCTTTTTGGAACAGAAAATAAACATGTGTAGGTGAAGTATATTGAATACATACAATGTTTAAATAGTCTTTTTGCTCAAAAGACAACCGTCGTGTATTGAAATTGAATTAATTTTAAAATACACCTGTTTTTCTTTTCGCGATTTGGATGAGTGATTTCTTAAACTGTTTATTTGTTGACATTGATTGTTTTTTCTGCTTACCTTTAGAGTGAAAACAATAATAGCTATACGTTAATAAAAAACCTCCTTAATATTGAAATTCTTTTATATCGCGCTAATTATTGTGGATAATGTAATGTATTGCAAGTGGCCGCAAAAATTGAAAGAAGTCTTGATATTAAATCAGTGTGTATTCCAACTGCCAATGCTTATTTTAGAAAATGATACGATGAAAAAATTTACTAATAAACGTACAAACATTAAAAATTCAATTTTCTTAAAATATAGTTGAAAAATCCGATACAGTTTTCCATTCCAATGATCATTTTTCGCGTGAAAAGTCCTATTTATTTTAGAGTTTCATTTCTGTTTAGCCTTCAAGAGCTTTGAGCTTTTCCGATACGACAATGGATCGGCCGTATTTCCTGTTAGCAAAAACCTGTCATAAACACGTAATACAATTTTACAGCCGCTTTTTCGACGACGTGTCGTATGTGTCGTCATGATACTCATCATAAAGTCTCCTTTTGGGAGAAAAGACTATTATCGGCTGTCACTCAACCGGTTTCTGGTATCAAGGGAAATTCGTGATACTCAAAAGCTTACATATGAAGTAATGTATCCTTTTATTTCATTTAAATCTTTTGAGCTTTTCGTGGAATTGCAAAATCGTAAGTGTGAATAACGCTTGATAAACTATATGTAATTGAAAAAATAATTCATGGTCATGAAGTTTGTTGCGATGAAAAATATTCAAAACGCTTTATAAAAATTAGTCATATTAATATTTATATTTTTTGCTGATTTGGAAATTAGAAATCAAAGAAACATTTAATTGACTTAAATTTTATACTTGTTTCTTTTAAATATCTTTTTTAATTATATTAATATCCAGTTTTAAATATTAAATTCCATAACCATCTGTGTTTTCAAGCTTTTTGCAATGGTTCTGCGGCGTAAGATTTTCATACATCGATTAAGCATAGTAGACTTTCAATTTTTACTCTTCATGCAATTTTTTCATAAAGAATAATATAAATATTGAATTGGTATTTACTTGGTACAACTTTTTTATAAAACGGTGGAAAAATAATGTATTTTTGTTCAATTATTTACACCACTCACTACAAAAGAAGAAAGACAGTAACATTTACAAAAAACCTTTTATGGAATAATGTTGTAGCAAATGTCCAGTGTCCATAATTGTAAGCCTTTTTGATACTTTAAATTTCCATATAAACTATTGTTAAAAATCTCAAAAAAAAATACTTGGAAGAGTAAATTTTTGAATTAGCTGTTAGCTGTTTTTAAGTTTAGAATAAAAATACTTGAGTAAAATTGTTTTAAAACTATTGTACGCCAAAATCAGTTATTTTACAACGACGCATATGTCAAAATGATACCAACTTTAAAATATTTATTTTGATAAAACCATAAAACTTTTTTTACTTAACAATTAATAATTCTCGTATTGAATATTTAGCGTCAATAATAAAGGTACTAGCAATCGTTTGCAAGTCAAAAATTCGTGCGAATACGTTCTAGCCCTTTCACTCGACGAGATCTCTTTAAATTGAAACAAACTGAAAGGCTTTATGGATCGCTTTAATATGATCAAAGGTTTCCTATTGGAAAGCTTCAACAGACTTTTTGTTTTTGCGCGTGCTTTAGCAAACTTTGTACCATTGATCTAAAGTTGACGCGAGTTCCGATAAGTTTATTTTATTTAAATGAAATAATTTGTTTTAATAAGGCTGACTTTGCTTTCAATTAAAAGAATTTGTTTTGGATTACAAAATTTAAAAGGAAATGATTACAGATTGCAAAACTTTTTCCGTGATGATCTAACAAGTTGTACAATCGATATGAAAAATTGTTTTAGTATTTGGTTATTTAAATAAATATTGCCTTTGGATATTGATTTTAATAAGCTATTATATTATTTTTAGTACTCAATAAATATTGTCACACTTATACTATCCTATTTAAACGTTCATTAAAAGCCAGACACGAATAGATCTCACATAGTAATTAATGCACGGCTTGAAGCTGAGCGGTGTGACTTTTGTTCTTCGCGATTTATCTCTTCATGTTTGTTGTGCTTTTCTATGGGGATTTTAGTGCAAATATATTTACATACTATTGATAATACACAAATGTGCTGTCTATATAAAAATTATCCAACTGTAGTAATTACACGATGTTTATCATTTTTTATTTATATTTAAATGCACATTGCTAACTTATATGAAACAAAGGTTCTTCCTTGTTTTCTTTAACAAAGTGTTTTTTAACGAGGCCTTAGTATGTATATGAAGGGTGAGAAGTCCATTAAACCTCTTTAGATAAATTATTGCTGCAAGTGTGTTAATAGAGAATAAATTTTATATAACGAGAGAAAACGTAAAGAGAGAAAGGAGCCCTCGATCTCGTTTATTTTCAATACGCCCTATTAAAAAAGATTCTTTGAAAAAATAAAGCGGAAATTACCAGGGTTTAGGCAAATTGTAACCGTGAAAGAATGGTTGCTTGGTCGACATGATTGGCTTAAGACGTGAGATAATTTTATAGCTAAAAAGAAATTTCAAACTGTACTTAATTAAAAGTTTTCATTTTTTTAAAGGATATTGTTTTTACAATTTTTCATTATTTTTTTTCAGAATGATAAAATCATTTTTTCCTTATTAATAACGTATAAATTAATACATATATAAAATAACAATCAAACAACGATAATTAAGATTTTAGTTAACTTAGAAGAACAATAGCTTCTTTGTTCAAAAGCAGATTGATAATTTTCCCAAATAAGTGATTTGTAAATTGAATCTTATAATTTCTACATTTTCTTCTTTTTTTTCTTTCTATTATTTTTGAAGACGAAACAAAAATAATTAAAAATAAATTTTAACGATGTCCAATAACTCTAAATAAAAAAAAATAAAAAGTGGCATTTTTTAAATATTATTATGTTTATTCTATTATTGTAACAATTTGAGTTTGTGTATAAAATATTCTTGAATTATAGCGGTATATTAAACTTTTTATACTTTTATTACATTCTTATAAATATCATGAATTGATAATGCTAAGTGTAAGTGAAACCGGTCCTGAAACTGAAAGAAAATTGAGTTTAATTTTAATGAAAACATTGATTTGTCCCAAGAAGTTTTATTAACATAAACGTGATTAATCTTATACTCATCACTTAGGCAAATAAAACACACTTTATTATTTGAAACTTAATTAATTTGAGAAATTAATCATGAAAACACTGATGACATTGATATTTTTCTGTAATGGCGTAGAAAATATCATAAGGAAGTTTGGCATGTTTTTTGAAAGTGCAGAGTCAGTTTGAATATTGAAAGCCTTTAAAAAGGCTTGATTTGAAAAGCTCTAGTTTGCAGCCGACCGGAAGTTGTGAATTTATTCGTAATGAGGGACGCAGGAACAGGAAGTACGGAGCGAAGTAACTTTTTAAGCATGTTATAAGAGTTTTCACGAGGAAACCAATTCAGGAACTCGTTCTAAAGTTCAATGAACAAAGTTCAGTGTGAATCGATAAACGTTTGTTAGGTTTTTAAGTGTATAAGACGTGATGGTATATTTATGATGAAATGTATGGATGAAAAGAAGCTTGAATATAAATACGCTATAAATTTTAATTGTTAAAAATTTGTACGATTCCCCAAGTTTTCTCACTAACGACTGGGGTTTCGCAATTCGGCATCTTTTGGCATTTTATAACACGGATGGAATAGAACTGACATATAAACGCTTTATTTTAATTTCATTGCTAAGAAATGTTGTAATTCAAAAATAATCAAATTGTACGACAAATAGTTTTCTAAAATGTAAAGAGATACAACGGTGACTTTCACCAATACTTTTTTTGCGAAATACTAGTTACAAGCTAGAAGATAAAAACTTGTTATAGTGTATATTTTTTGTGTGTGAGTTTTGAAAACAATAATCTATAATAATTTATTATTTGTTATATATTAAACGAAACTTAATAAATAAAACATACTATTTAATTTTTGCTGCAATACAAATTTAATCTTGACTTTTAATAAAAATTTAAAGACAAGTTATTCGAGTTATACTAAATAAATGGTTCAAGAACAAAGAAAATAATTTACATGTAATCAAATTAAATATATCTTAGTATGTTAAACAAAGTTTTAATAGTCTTAAGTAAAGAAAATAAGCTCAATAAACAATAATCTTTAAACAAAAATAAAATTTTATCGTAACAATGGAAATAATTTATAAAATAAAAAAAAACAAGCAAAATACAAAAAAAATATACATATGTATCCACTATAATATAAAGAATAATAAAAATATAATTAGAAGATTAAATGAACAAGAAACTTAAAAAAGCTGGCAAGCATAAACAATAAATCTATTGGATACTAGATACGACTAGGGCAACCCAATTGAAACATTCAAAATATTTTAGAGAAATACAAGAAACCGCTAAGAAATAAAAATCACTTCAGATGCTTTTTTATATTATAATATTTATATTATATTTTTTTGCTTAAACAAATGAAACTTGTTAGAGATAATCAGCTTCGATAGTTAATACGATTAATAATCATTGAGATACTATGAAATTTTTATGTCTTTGAAATCTATAAAATAACTTTATTTCCTTAAATTTTTACTCTTTACATCGATGGGCGTTTTTTAATGTTTTTTTGGTGTAGTCATATTAAAATTAGTTGCTTGTGTATGAAAACACTTCATTGCAAATAATACTAACTATAAACCAGTTGTTTTATATTCTTTTGACAAAATCATTCATATTTTTGAAATACTAGTTCTCACAAAAACCTCTCAATATGATTTTATTTTCTGTTATTTTGAAATGGAGAAAAAAATACTTTGATTTTAATTAGCTATTAATCTTCTTGCAAAAAGCTTAAGCAAAGAAAATGAAGTTAAATAATTGAAATATTATGTTATTGATAATGTGACTTATTATGCACGGTGTACATATCTATCGAATTAAACAAAAAAAAAAATGTGTCATAGATCTATAAATTCCAGCAGTAATTGTTAAATGTTGATTGATCGCTTACGCTGAACGGCTTTTTTATTATAATGAATAGAATATCATCATGATTTTTTTCCCATATATATTTTTTATTCTCAGGTTTCGCGAGAACAAAATATTATATTGCAATTTAGCAAAAATTATCTTATCAAGAATAAAAGTATTCAAACAAATTTATTGCAAGAATGTATTTTGAATGTAAGGCTGATTAGTATGTTCCGAAAGTTCATTCGTCTACTGTATGACCCTGATGTGAAGTGTCACACAGCTAATGATTGCAATAGTTATACTCCTGCCTCCTTTATGTTTCAAAAAATGTGCATTTAATGGGATTGATGAAGGTCCATTAACTTTTTACATTACGGTTCATAAATATTACAAGATAAGCAAAAGAAAAAATATTCTCCAAATACTAAACCAGTCATATAAAATTATAACCTACAAAATGTATCACTAGAACTATAAAGTGCTTCAATACAATCTCTGAGTGAGAGATTCGTTGAAATTTAATTTATACATTTGTTGCATGGAATTGATGTTAGACAAAAAAATAGTTTATTATGTCGTGTGATTTTATTATTGTGACTTAATGTTGTTAATCTATCAATGTCTTCTTTTTAAAAGTTTGTTGCTAGGTATGGCTTATTTTGTTATATTTTTAAAATGCTCTTATAGATCGTATCAATTTTTTTTTCATGAAACATGTTTTCTAAATTGGGCATAAATATAACATAAAGTAAAGTATGTTTATAAGTATAAAGACTCTGTATGGGCAGGTTGGTACATTCGAAGTCTTTTTTGGAAAATCAAAAACCGTTCACAATTTTTATTGTTGATATTTAATATTTTGTAAAATTGGTAAACACAATAATATTAAAGCAGATTATATCTTTACCACAATGTTTGTTTGACATATTTTTTCTGTAAAAGTTGTTACAAGTCAAGAGAGACAAATAATTTACTTATGTCTGTCGTTATCTTGCGGTAATATTTTGGTGTAATCAGCACCATTTCAAATTGAATCCGATTAAATCACCATAAAATGTTTCATGAAAATTAAATTTTTAATCTTTTATAGAACTTGAAACCTCATCTATAGATTTTGATTTTTTTATTATGTTTGATGCCAAATATTGCAACAAGCTCTAATTAACACAATGTATTATTTAAATAAACATTAAAACAGTTGAACATATTTCTATGAGCTTGGAATGTGTCCAGGTAGTTCAGTACAGTAAAGTAGTTAGTTCGTAGAGTTTATTTCGTTTTCTAGAGCAGAACGTGTTCATACGTAGATAATTGAATTCTAACAACATGCGTTGCTATTAAAATGCAATTTGCATGCGGTTTTACCGATTCTCTCTCTTCTCTTAGCAGCAGTCAAGTTGTATATTTTACTGAAAACATTAAATAAATAGCAACACAATATTACGGACTTATTTTATAATATAGTAAAGATACAACTGTGATTCAAAAATTGTTATTACTAGTTTCATCACATTCGAAGAAGTTTATTTCCCTCAATCATTATTCAATCGCAACCCATACAATATAAAGCGACTTAAAACTTTTACGAATGATAAAATCTCTTAAAAGTCTATTATATTTTTTTCATATCTAACAAAAATCGGCCACCAACATCACTTATATTAAATTTATTTGTAGTTTTTAAATTTTGTCGATATTTGGCACTTCTAGCGCTCGGTTTTTCATTTTTTAGATTTCATATTGGATAACAATAAAAAATAAGGACGAATATATTTCAATTGTTTTACCTTAAATGTACATAGTACGACTCGTTGTTTCTAATATTTTTAGTACTCATAATAAATGATGGCATCCTGAGCTCAAATTATTTACATTTCTACAGTAAATATTTGGAGGTCTTGAAATTGTCAAGCGTTTATATAAAACGCGCTTTTTGACGATAAAATACACAAGTAATTTATGATATTAACTGAAGGAACTGGATGGAATTTCAGTATGAAATTCGACCTGTTGAAACTTTGTAAAATTCGACTATTACTAG
The DNA here is from genome assembly GCA_028555115.1 of Himalopsyche japonica. NCBI lineage: Eukaryota > Metazoa > Arthropoda > Insecta > Trichoptera > Rhyacophilidae > Himalopsyche > Himalopsyche japonica. Next base: position 4,385,230 of record JAHFWJ010000015.1, read on the forward strand.
TCGTAATCTAGGATGTGAATTGATTTCATGTAGTAAGATTCTTATTTTTATTTCGAAATGAAGTTTCACATTTTTACGTCATATATTTATTTATATATATATAAATATGTAAATATCATTCCATAGTTCACTTAGAATGCATGTGATAGATGGCAGTTTAATTTCTAGGCACGTTAAGCTCAAAGCTTTTAAGCTAGGAAATATTTATTTTCATTTAAAAACACAACACTCATTATATGATGAAATTTTATGAAATTATATATTCCGAAAACCAATTTAATTTGTTATCTTTCACTTTTCGTTAAAAAAACATTGTATTTAAATAACCAAATCTCAATACGAGCATGATCATTGAATGATAATATTGTGGAAGTAACTGTAATATCAATATTCGAATAATACCAGACATAATAAAATAAGTTATTTGCAATAACAATAATTTTTAATAAAAGCAAATACATTTTGTTAATCTAAAGATCTATTTAAAATTATTATGATATTTTTTTTTTTTTTTTAACAAAATATTTAAACCATTATTTAGAGTAAGAGATGAATGACACTTTTTCTTTATTTGATTGTAGGAAATTTTTGAGGATATCCACCAACCTTCAAAGAGACGTTTCCACTGATTTTTCACGAAAATTAAAGAGATGTATGAGAATTTTCCAAACAAAAAATTTCACGTTAAAAATTTACGTTACTAATTAATTTCACGAGAAAAATGTAATGGTCATTTTATGGCATAGGGAAGTCGTAGAGCGTCTACGCCGTAGATCGTCTACACTACGAGACCGTAGACTATCAATCAGGGTAACAGCATCTGTTCATAGCTAGAATCGTTCCTTTATCTATCCAGACCCTATTCAGTTACACACATTCGGTGTACGTGATCTCATATTATCAAATGTATATTTGATGTTTATTCGCTCTTCCTATTATTTGATTTCTTTTTAAAACATAAAGCGTACAAGACTTGTAGCCAAATGGTGAAGTATAAATCAAAGCAGTAAGGTAATGAAATATATATAAGTCGTATAGATGCAAAAAATGTCGTATGTAATCTAAACGATTTGTTTTTTCGTTCATGAAAAGCAATATTATTTTAAACATTTAGAATTGGTTAAATTTAATTTACATAAAAAATAAAACTCACTTGAAAGCACGTCAAGTGGCCAACAAAGGTTCTTATACATCTTAAGTAACTGAATAAAAAAGGATCATTTGAATGAAATAATATTTTCACTCAACGAAAATTCATGATTTTTTTTTGTAAATAATATTCAGTCAACAACTTAAATATTTTTTTCATAAGATTTGTCGGATTGAAATATATGGCAATAAAATATTTTTACTGATGAAACTTTTTCCCATATAAAATTTTTATTCAAAAAAAAAATGCTGATTAAATTTTATTTAGACACAGATATTTAAATAATTAATATTTTAAAGTCTTAAAATTTCTTTTTATGACATAGCTGTACCAAAAATACTTAAAGTTCATAACATCTAAAATGATTTATTTCCCACTGATTTGACGGTATTTTTTTGACTCAAATAAGATTGTCATACTGCTCACATAAAGAGCGTGTACCGTTTCCATAAAATGTTTTGAATTTTACATTAAAAAAATATTTTTTACCAGTATTGTTTCTTTGGTAGATATGTTTTATTTTCTCTTGGATATTAAAAAGAGTAGTAATTCATTTTTTATGTTAAATATGTCAAAGTTATCCATCTAAAACCAGTCAATTTACAAAAAAACTTTTTTTTTAAATGTCATCCTTCCCTATATTAAAAAAATAAATATATGTTTGCTGTGCTGTGAGAAGGAAATCCGCATAATATATTTTGCTAATGTGAATATTATAGAAAACCATGTTCGTAAAGAATTCGAGGTGTTACGCGTCTTTTAACATAAATTTTCAAATTTAAAATATCTATGTGTATTCAATATTGGTAAGTGGATTCCGATTTCACAATGGAGAATGAAAGTAATTTTTTCTATTTTGAAGGTTACGAAAACAATTTTGACCCTAATTCCGGAAAAGGAAGTTAAAATTTATTCAATTCGTTTTTAAATAATTAAGTAAAATAAAATATTCATAAGTTTTCAAAATAGTCTCTGGTTAACTATAAATAGTATCTTATACTAATAGTTTCTTCTCTGAAAATTCAGACTTAAATAGATAAGATGTTTTCCAATTTTTCGTCCCAAGGGTACGGTTTACTTAGAATTCGATTATAACTTGGTCAGCTCTGTTTATTTTTCTGAAAATCCAAGTTTTATCTTGTAAAAGTATTTATGCTAAGAAGAATTTTGACCACATACATTTAAATACGGATTAATTTGGCAAAAAAAAATTAAGCCACATCTCTTTTTAAAGTTTTCAGGAGTTGTTTTTATAAAAACGATAATGAATCAGATAGTTTTAAACTGAATTTATATTATAATTGGAAAGTCGTTTGATTTTTATTGTCGAGTATTTGATTGTACTGGATTTTTACAATAGAAATTTGAGAATTTAAAAATGAAAAAATAAGTATTCTTCTATTAACATAACACATTATGCTTTGTTGTTATGACAATTTATGCTTTGGTAAAATACGATAATGTTGTTCACTGTTCAAAACATGAAGCTAAAATATCTTTCAGTAAAAACTAATAACAAAATATTTAAAACTTAATATTACAGTCAAAGCCAACGACCATACCACGTTGTAAACACCGGCTCTCGTGCGATCACCGAAGTTAAGCAACATTGGGCGCGGATAGTGCTTGGATGGGTGACCGCTCGGGAACACCGAGTGCCGTATTCTCTTGGCTATGGGAAGGAAAACCCAGACAGAAAACCGAACACCAACCCGCCTGGGCAGCGTGGTGTTGCTATGTCCAAACCCCCCCCTGGAAAGAAAAAAAAAATAGGGGGAGGCCTTCATCCAGCAGTGGATCGACCCCGGCTGATGATGATGATGATTACAGTCAAAATAAAAAAAAATGTGTCAATGTTGATATTCTATAACTTCCCATAAACTTTTGGTATTGCTTTTAAATGTAGATATTTTCGTTTTTATATTTTAGATTAAAAAAGAATCGTTGTTAATTGTCTGCTAAAAATGAGTTTTCCTTACATTTATGGAAACAATATTTTTTCAATATATCGGCATGTGGGATGAAAACTTTGACACTACTCGAATATATTGTGTGTAACCCTAAGCCTCAATTTCAGTGAACAATCAAAAAGACAGATGGTTCGGATAACATAGACACGAATAATAAAAAAACCACAATGACCATTATTTTTAGAGAAACGTAAAAGTTTTATAGTTTTGGGGAAATCGGTTGTCGCTAAGCACCCATTGATAAAAACCATAAAAGAAATGAAAATATCAAAACGATTCATGTACCCGATGCCAATAAAAGATTTATTGTTCGAAAAAAGTATCTAAAAATTCAATTCTTATGAATCTTTATGTGTTACCTACAATCATTAATATATTATCGGCTCTATCTTTTTTTTCACATAAAAACAAAAATTGCACAATAGAAATTAATTTTACTGTCGTGTTGATTGAAAGTTTTATATAATAAACATTTTAATAATATTGAAATATGATTCTAAAGAAAGTAATAAAACAATAAAAAATATTTTTATTTGACGAAGCTGAATCTTTTATTTCTAATTTATGAACTCACTAAGGATTTTTTTATTAAATTAAAATAATCCCCGATTGAATCACAATTTATTAAAAAAAGGTTGTTTTAACTTCCAGGTTTCAAAAGATACCTGACATGAATTTATCTGCTGGTAATGATTGTTTTTGTGCCATAATTTTATTGGAAAAAAAATATGTCCATAATTTAAACCCATAATTTTTTTTCGAACATTTGTTATTTTTCTTTCCAAGTGTCTTACGCGTAAATTTTCTTTTGTATTTTATCAGGCATTTTTATCGCGCGTCTGTCACGAAACACCTGTTTGCTTTTGAATAAGGTTCTTGTTTCTCAACTATTCATTTTTATCTGTGTCACTTTTATCTATTCGATGAATGTTCCAGAAATAAAAGAGCGCGTTTCTGAGACTTGAATATTTAAGTGGCGAAAATTTTTAACTTGGCTGTGTAATTGCGTCGTATTTCATCCAATAAACATATAACAAAAGGTGACATCACTTGCCACTTGGCGAGTGTATTATGAAAGCGTTCGTATAATTTATCTTGATAAAAAAACAGTATCTAATTTATAGACTTTGAAGTAATTCAAATAAAATAACCCTATATACAATATGTCTTTTATGAAAATACGATCAAACATTAAAAAATATGAAAAAAACTATATTGAACAAAAAAATGTTTTTTTATAATTTTTGAATGGTAAATTCTTAACAGCCTTTTCAAACAATTTAAGACCTTAAATTAATTTTAATAATAGCATCTCATACCACTTTTCATATTTAATAAACTTTTGAAAATGCATAGTACTACAAATGAATTCAGCAACCTTAATGATAACTAATAATAACAATAAGAGTTCAAAAAAATATGTTCGTAGATCGTATTTTTGAAACGGGGCGCAAGGAGAGTACTACTAATTATGTTATATGATTCCCTATAAATGAGTATGTCGAACAAACGAGTAACAAACGGTTCTTGTTAAAACAGTTTTCTTGACTTTAGCTCAGTTATATAGGTTTACTTTTTATGTCCATATCATCGACATAGAGAGCGAATGCGGCTTAAAATAATAAAAATACATTAATGAAAATAGAAAGGAGTAAAGTTATCGTAACAAAGTGCACCATCGTATTTGGCTTCGCTTGAATTGTTTTAAATTTGAAAAACGCCTCTGTTAAACAAATCACTTCAATTGGTTTGGAAAACGTTTGAATGCGTTTCCGGAACGAGAATTTCATTTACTAGCAAATATGCAGATTTTGAATTTGATTGCATGAACATTATTTTAAACTGGTTACGATATAAGAACAAAAAAATGTAAAACCAACGAGTATAAAAGATATTGTGAATATTTTAGATATAAATTTATTTTCTCATCAAAATTTTTATCTATGTTTTTATTATTATGTATTATTTGTCGTCTCGCAGTATTTGAAAACTGAAAATCAAAATTTTTAAATATTAATAAAAATATGATAATTTTTTATAAACGCCTATACAATAACTAATCTGAGTGATAACTGTTTTTTTCGATCGACTTAAACGCCTTTCTCAACGCACTCGTACATGGATCTTAGTAAGGCATATCGTTAAAATAAATGACCAGTGATAGAAAAATAAAGTATTTTTTTTCACTTTGGCAGATTCATTTGGGTAGAAGGTGTGAAAGTGAAATAGTCTCATTTCACAGTTTGCAAAATTATGCAATCAATATGAAATAAGTGTTCATTTGAATGTCATTCAATACCAAAACAGTTAAATTATAAACGAGAATCGACATAGTGCAATGTTTTGGTACGACAATTTTGCGCTCAATCAACCCTGTTGTTTTCATTATGGAAACAGTTTTCTCTGTAATGGTCGGTGTTAAATACTGTCCAATGACTGTGTATTAGTCAGTGTTGGACAATGAACAAGCCATTTTGAGGCACTGATAATTGCCAAGCGTTTTGTTCGTTTGCTGTAGTTGATGTTAATATTTTTTAAAGAATGTGTCATTATTATAAGAAACAATATATTTTAGAAAATGACTATGATAAGATGTGTGCTCTATTTTATGAAATTTAAAAAAGAGAAAGAATCTTAGCCATAGAAATCGTTCAACAAAAGTTAAATATTGCTAGAAAAATAGTAATTAAAGAGATTTTTCCCAAGTGGATTATGAAATGACTAAACTAATCATTTTGAAAAAAAAACTCTCCATACATTTTCTGGCCACCTTCTTATTTACCAAGTAATTGAAATTTTAAAGGTACTAAGGAGCTATTTCTGGATATTGATGAAAGATTTTTCTTTGAAAAATTAATATTTTTATTGCATATGAGAATATCTGTGGGTAGATAATAATATAGTGTACGATTGACCCTATGTGAACAATACTAATAACTCATAAGCAAACTTTTCTCATATTTTATATGACCAGCCAGCAGATTGTTTTTTGGTAATGGCATATTTTAATATTTTTCTCTTTTAGAAAGTATAAAATTTTGGTTTTACACACAAATGGTATTGTAGGTTTTACAGTTGACTATTATTTAAAAAAATATAAAATATTGGTGTTCGAAAAATATGTCGATTGAAAATGCCCACCCGAAGAAAAATCGGGCCAGATTATTTGATATAATTAAGTAGTACTGATATTGTATTTTTTGTAAAGCTTCAATAACAATACGTATCTAACACTAGATGATATGTATTTTTATTTAAGCAACATTAAACACTGTAAAATAATGATTTACCCTTGCTCTGATTCTTTTCTAACAATTGCAATAATACTTCATCACTTTATTATAAAGTAGTATTAATATTATATATAAAAAATACTCGACATTATGTTGAACTATAATAGATATATATATATATATAAATTACATATATATATATAAACTACAATATCCCTGTATATAAATAGTGTATTATGTTATTAAATTTTCTTTGAATTAATATATAAATGTATATTTGTTTATTTAAATAATACAATTCATATTTACATAAATTATCTTCGATTTTTTTGGAACGTTAGCCTTGTATAACATGGATTTCTATTACACGAGGTTTTTGTGGAACCATATAATCGTGTTATATGAGGTTCAGGTATATATAAATTTTACAAGAAACACTTCGCAGGAACCTGTGATTTCTAATAAAAATATAACAATTTATATTAATAGAGGTAACTTTCTTTAATTAGTTCATTAATGAAAATTGTAACCATTACCATTATATAATATATACAAATATAATAGTTCAATGTTTTCATGATTTTTTATACATTTCTAATCCAAATTATGGAGTAGATGAACTCATGAGTTCTCAACACAACAGTTGGTATCTCAACAATTTTTTTCAATTAAAAAAATGTTTGTTAATCAATTGCTCAATTTCCTTTGTTGTAAAAAGAGAAGCAAAAGAGTTAAAAGAGGATAAGTGTTAATCATACCATTTGTTTTAGTCCCCGTTTTCTAGGATCAAACGAGTACAAGAAAATCAATACATTATAGACGTACATGAATTCGTAGAAAACCGCTATTCTTTACCATTGAGAATAATCGAATAAAAAAACATTCAAGGGATGATATAAGGTGAGGAAAAATCTAATTGTAGGATATTGATTGAATTGGCATTCACTTGGTAGAACTCCATTATAACACGGTGAAAAAATAGCAATGTATTTTAGTTCTACAAAATTATTTTTAATAAATATAGTTGATAGCTATTTCGGCTCACGCCATCGTCAGAACTATGCTTAAACTAACATTTGCTTATCTATATATAGCTGTGCAGAAAAGGTACACAACATCTCCTCTCTCCTTTTCCAACGGCCTAGCTTGTTATTTAAACACAACGACACTAAATTTTCAAAATTCTAAATGAAACAATAGGTGTCTATGACAATAAGATTATGTGTGGGACGGAAGTGGTCCTTCAGGCAGCAAATTAGACCACCCCTTTGTGCAACGGCTTGACAAGTGGCGATATTATTATGTTAGTTTGATCGTTAAGAATCCTTTGTGATAATTGGTGTCTATTGATCTCCAGCTGTTCCAAAGCCGTCATTCTTCGACCCTTACTACAAAGATGCAAACATTTAGGAGCTGAGTTTGAATTTATATTATGTGATTCATTAATAACGTGATTAGCGAATTGTGAATCTGTTTTTTTATTATTGAATGATCTTACATGTTCCTTAGCTCGAGTAGATATACGCAGCTATATATAGATAAGCAAATGTTAGTTTAAGCATAGTTCTGACGATGGCGTGAGCCGAAATAGCTATCACTATAACTATATTTGCTAAAAATAATTTTGTAGAACTAAAATACATTGCTATTTTTTCACCGTGTGCTAATTGTAGGACTCCATTCTTTTTGTCGCTTAACATGGAATGTGGGAAACCAATATGTATAGCAAAATTTACAACCATTCGATAAATTCATCATATGAAGAAACAACTAGTTTTTTAAATGCATGATATAAGAAAACCAAATATTCAAATTATCATAGTAAATATCGAAAAATAACAGTGCTATACGTATCGAAGTTTTATTTAATTAATTTGAAGAACGTCATCGGAGAAACGCAAACGTTCTAAAATATAAAATATTATCATAGTGTCAAAATAAGCCCCAAGTATTTATTTAATGATCAATCCTTATTATTAGCAAAGCTGTCGGACTTTGAATGCAGTATTTTATTTAGTATTTTTTTCATAAAACGAAAATAATTAACACGAAAAGAGACGCGCGACATCACAATATATTTATAGAAAACATTTCAAAGCCAATTTATAAGACAATCTACAGAGCAAACATACAATCATGGACTCGCTTTCATGCGAAAAGCTTTGCGACAGAGCTTTCATGAAGAAAATTAATTATCTGAAACAAACAATAATTACTAAGAGCTTTACACTTGTTTTACAACTGTAGTATTCATATTTCAGGATGCCAGGTTAGTTTGTTCAATTTGAAATGGGTTTATACAATTTTATCTTGCTAGTAAATATCCTAGCACACAAAATATTAAAGAGTTGATTCCTTAATTCTCTTGATAATGTATTTTATACACCTATCAATGAACACGGCATGTTTATTCTTAAAAACCAAATTTTATGCAAAACTCTCAAACAATTAGATCGTGAGCCACAAGATGAATTCTTACATTTGCGTTGTGTATAATATATAAGATTCAGTAATTTGAAGTTTTAAAGAAAGTAAAAAATCATCTCGCTAAGGTTTGTAAAGAATTTTTAATCGTATTGTCAAAAATGATTTTGATCTAAGCCAAAACTTGAGGTAGCATAATGTATGTTATCAATTATACAATTTCATATATAACCGGGAATACAGGTGGTTCATAAAGTCTTTGCATTATAAAATCGACAAAATTATTCCAAAAACATTAAAAAATGACATTTTTATAAACTTATCATGATTAAGAATGTGTAAATATCATTTTAAATAAAAAAATGTTTGTCGCATATATATAAATATTCAGAAAATTGTGTTGATTACTATTCTCTAACATATAAAATATGAGAGATCGTTGCACATAGTAAAATTAAAGCTACTTAGAAAATACTAAATCCAATCCCCGAATGGAACGTAGTAAATTATTTTTTTTTGTCTTGATAAGTATTTTTCTTTGAGTTTATTGCATATTTCACACTTTTCTCTACAATATCATTGGCCACCACCGCATATCGTTCCGAAATCATAGTAAAGTTGATAACTATATTTATATTGTAACTTTGTTATAAAAGAAAATAATATAAGATATTGTTAGTTATATACGCCTTCATGTAATTCGATATGACATCTATCACAATATCACACCAACTCAAACAATGCTTAAGTCGATGCTCAAGAAGCAGCTGGTTTATTTATTGATGAGAAATCGATTTTAGTAGGACAATTTACATAAAAAAATATTAAAAGCGAGATGTTTTCTTCCAGTATAAATGCAATAATAATATATTATCTGAAACAAGGTAACAAGTTACACAAACTAATGCCAAGTGGCATTGATGTTGGCAATCTGAACAAAGAAATTAAGGTATACATGACACTAGTAATAATGTCCATAATTTTTGTTGGTATTTTAAAAGTTTTAATATTATTACTGAAATCATACAACGTTCAAAACTTGACACAATCAAAGTAGTTAAGGCCTAACAAAAAATAGAATAACATATGTGTGATGTTATTTATCCATTCCACGAAAAACCACTAAAAATTTTAGGATATATCGTAGTTATATGTATAAAATAAGTTTCCTAGGAATACTCTTAGGATATTTATGAAAGGTATCGTATTAAATTTAAAAATGGAATAACAACATCATTCATGAATCGTTCGTGCTGTTTATTCCGAAAAATTGTCAACGTTATCTTACAGTTTATGAGACATCCAGTTTTCGGTGCAGTGGAAAATTCGATCGACTTGATCCGAGCTTTATGTACATATGAAAAGTGCGGTGACCGCCCTTTCGACCTTTTTAATAATAAACACGATAAGAAGAAGGTATCTGATTCTACACATAAAACAATAGCGTACTTTCTTCCCACGGGTATTGCTCAGAGGCAATCGGACTTATTACGTGGTAGGAGAACATTCTGAAAATTTATATGGGATTCACATTATAATGTATGACGGTTGCGAAATGTCGGAATAAATAAAGAAAACGAAGCTTTACAGATAAATGAAAATTTATTGCAAACATATCAAAGAAATCTAAGACAAACACTATAACTAACTGCTTTCTTGAAGAATGATTTTATATTCATTTCTTAGCCACTCGGTTTTTGATTGAGACAAAATGTACGACAAAATGTATTAGCGTGCAACGTTGCTTGCTTACATTATTAGTAACTTGCATTGTTAAATTTGCTATATTTATTACGACAAAATAAATTTCGTTACTCTAACGACTAAATACAATTAGCATAATCTTTTAAGCATATACACTGTAAATAAAATTTGTGTCTGCGTTTGAAATACTAGTTTACAATCAAAGATGGATATTGAAATAAAAAAATATATAGCCTATCAATTATTGTAAAAGTTGTTGGAAATCGCACAGTTAGCCTATCAATGAAAGTCAGACAGGCGTGTGCAAACGTGTTTTCGTCACTGTTAATGTTTAAGTGAAAATTCTTGTGACAGATAGAAAAAATATTACATATTTGTATATATCTTTTTTAATACTTAAAAGAAGGTCAAGATTTCAACCACAGAAATTTGAATGTCATTTGCATATCATTGGCGAAAGGCTTTGTATTTGAAAGGAAATTTCAATTAAATAATTCGTAAAAATGCTATTACTCTTAATGGCAATGTTTGATATTGGGAACATTAAAATATTTTTAAAAAAACTTACTTATTTTATTTTATGTCGAATATACCACAAAAATAGGTGTAAAAATATTGGCACAAAAAATGAAATATGAATTTATATTTTTCATAACGGTTTTTTTTATTCGAAGAAGTGTTACCGTTTGTGAATATAAACACTCAAGCTACTGCTGTATAGAATAAAACCAGAGATCGATAGCAGATATTTGTCAAGCATGAAATATTTCCCATATAAACATTCAATTTTATACGTAAATATAAATTCCATCTCGACATGCCAATGACTATGAAAAAGCGAAGACTTCTTTTTGCAACGCGATAAAAATGCTCAAAAAATAAACGTTTTCCATTTGAGATTTATATGCTTTTTTTTTGATTTATTTCCAACAAAAATATGTGTATCAATGTGTTAACCAATATTTATTCACGCAATAAATTTGACGGATCGGTTTTCTTAACAAAATTGTATTTCAAATATTATAACATGCATTACAATAAAAATTTAAAAATTTTGTATCATAGTAAAATCTGAAATGATGATTTTGATTGAGCTTTTTTCTGAATAAATATATTTCTCGCCAATAAAAAAGATTCTGTTAATATCATGAAATAAATACAATAAGAAGAAAACTTTTAGTCTTTATGTTTTCAAAACTGAGACATAGTTAAATTAAATTTAGACCATTAAATTTTAATTCATTAAATGTTACTTTATTTAGATAACAGTTAAAAAAGTAAATTTTGTATCTCTTTTTCCTAGTACTTATGAACATCCGTAATATAACAACAACCGTATGCCGTAAAAGAAAAGGGTGTTTATTGTTAATTTTTAAATATCTAACTGTGCAATATTAAAAAGCTCTTTTATTTTTTTCACATGAATGTTAATCACAATTAGACAATGATAGAGAGAAGATTTACTGTTTCAAAATTGTCAATCGATAATGTTCTAACCGACGTTTCATGTCTAAGCATTGTCATTGGCCAATTCGACAATATAACACTTATCTAATGGTTTGTGATCACGCTAGACCAGAAGCTTAGTGGTTTGATACAAGCTGACTTCACTAGGTAAATAGGTTCGCAGGCGAAATGTCAGCACGTATTACACCTAAGTATAATATTGATCAAGCGTTGGCTTTAATTGGCACGCAATAAGCTCTATGTCAACATATTGGAACTTGTGTTGAAGGTATAATGTGACCAAAATGACAATAAATAACTAATGATATATAAAGAAATAATAACTTGATTTATTTGTGTAATGTTACAAAACGCAATTTTTCTCTCTTTATTAGTACAGCGTGTGACTTCCAAGAAAATCAAAACGAGACACTGCCCTATGGTATTTAAACATGATTTTTCCTTTTCTGTAACAAAGCCTTTAAAGAATCATCATGAAAGTATTGCAACTGAAGTTTAGGCATAACGAATAGGTATGGAAAAATAGTACTACAGCTGAGATTTTGATTTGTGTAACATTTTAAAAACGTCCTGTTTTCAGGATACGATTGGTGAGATGTTGGTTTTAGACATATTATTACCGATGCATTCGATTAAAATCAATAATCAGTTAAAATACCGATTTGTATTATTGTTCACGCTGTAAATTAAGCCTACGAGTACAAAGGAAATGGCTGCTCCATCATGGAACGGTAATATTTTTAATTATTGAAAAACAAACGTATCAAAATAAATGATAGTTTATTGTTACTTTATAAATGAGCCTTATTCAGAATATTTTTTGACGAAGTTGAGGTAAAAAAATGTGCTTTTTTAATTGTCTATCAATCTAAAGGAATGAAAATTCTATCAATTTAGTATCGAATCCTGGCTTAGGACTGTTAAGCTGTTGTAGACATCGATATCCTTGAAAAACATTATTCAAAAAACTCGCATTTCAGTATAATGATACAAAATAATGTAACATAACGGTTAAAAACATTTAATTATTGGACAAGAGAAAAATTCCGAGCGGGCTAGACAAATTAAAATAACAATTAAATAAACCTATTCTAAGTAATATTATTTTGAAATGCATTTGAAATGTTTTAGTTTAATTTTTTTAAACATGATTTTTGCTTGAAGTTATTGAACATTATTTTTGTCATGTATGATTGTCGATACAAAAAAAATGAAAAATAGTAAAATTTCTCAACATATTAGCCGGTGAAACTTTATTGCATCGTATAAAATATGGTTTTATTGTTTTATTTAAAAGAAAGTTCTTACAAATGAATGCATTTGCAAATGTTCATTTAGGATGAATATTAGAGAAAATGCCTGGATTTATTGCTTCCTGTAATCATCTTGATTTTTTTTTCTATTATACAGTAAATGATAATCGAGTGAGTCAAGTGATACGTAAATTATTTAAAAATTTCTGTTCATTATACGACATTTTAATATTTTTCGTTTGAATTAAGAATGTAAAACTTAAAAACAAACTAAAAAAAGCATAGAAGTTAAAAATTCATTAGAAACAATCATTATTTTTATAAACTGCATCTGTCATCTTTTATATGAAAAATGCTTGAAACGTTGAGATCAGGAAAGCTTAAATTTATGTTTGTAGGGGTCATTAAGATACACTCGATAAATTCTGGCTGAGGTAGAAAGCAACACGTTTTTTGTTTTGTATTTGAAAACCTAAAAAATAATACGGTACATAAAGCCGACGCTTTGCAATATTTTTTAATCAAAAGTATATTATTAACGGCTCCAATGAACTTTACCAAGGCATAATTTTACGGAAGAGCTATGCCATTTTCTACTTTAGGTGTTACAGAGTGTCCGATAAAAATAACAATTCATAATAAAAAAGATTACTTAATGGAATTTTGACAACTGTTATTTTATGTGCGTTGAATATTCTTCAAATTCACAATTTATCGAAGTCTGGTGAAAAGTTTGGTTTATTAAAAAAGAATATATGTATTTAGAATAAAATATAATTGAAGAATATTTCTCAAAGTCAATTTTGTACTAAATGATTTTTAATCGTACTAATTTTCTCTGCTGAAGACGGCAACTATGCTGATAATTATACATATACATTTATTTACACATCAGGTAAATATTTTCAAAAGTTCTTAGCTTTTTTCCATGCCAAAAATCAATTCTAGCTAAAACACATTCACAAATTTCATAGTCATTGTAAAACTTAAGGTTGAAATTTACGGATTTAAACGTAATTAATGCAAAATGACAGACATAAACAAAAAGTATGTAAAAATTAAACTCTACAAAGAGAGGCGATTAAGTTACTATTAAGTTAGACCCAATATCCTCTAGGATAGACAAGTACAAACAAATATTTTTGCAATTTTCTTGAGTCACTCTTAATTTTGGAATTGAAAGAAGTATTTTTTAAATTTGAATATTTGCAACTTTGTACGATTTCATATGTCTTATCACAAACGATCCGGGTTTCGCCCTTCGGCATCTTCAGGTATTCCATCGATGGGCGAAACTCGGGTCGTTTGTTATAAGGCACATGGAATCGTTCAAAGTTGCAACAATTCAAATTTAATATTGAAGTTCCATCAAGCACCTTTAGTCGATATCATAAATTATGAAGTATTTTTTGTTAATTTGCTACTACCCATACAAATTCTGGGTTGGATTCATTCTTACCAATGCAACATATAGCATTTTTAATGAAGGGTAAAGAGTGGTACTGTCCTTAAATTATAAATTTCTCTGCTCTACGGAGAGACGTAAAGCCAGATTTAACGTTAAATACCATCCGTTTATCATGTTTACGATCGGCTAATGTTTGTGGCTATGGTGTTTTTGTTGAGGAACTCTAATAATTACTTGGGTAAATGGTAGTAAAATTCCAAGAAAATGTACATTTTGAATGCATCCTAGATGAATATTTGACTGTTCACGCTATAAAGCGAAAGTTGATGTAGCTTTATTTATTAATCCATTTTTCAGAATATAACAAAACAATGTGAAAATTATTCAAGAACATTCTGTTTCCATTTTTTGTTTCCATTCATCTAGTTGTGCGGTAGGTAGCGCGCTTAAGAAAACAAGAAAAACAAGGCAAAATAAAAGCCACCCCATTTGAACCTGCTCGGGCGAGCTTAATTATAGAAACCACACGTTTCTATAAGAGGTATTCAACTCTTTTAATCGCTCTAGCAGGTCTGAAATTCACTTTAATAATTATTTCAAATATTTGATGTATTCTATATGCTTTCCTTTCTCTACTGCTTTAACATTCGTTAATTTTAGACGGGAGTTTATATTAAGGTAACAATCTTATAGAGAATATTTTTCTATCTCTAGGGCAAAAGCTTAAAGCTTGGCGGCTTGCACTTATGTTGCATTTTCATACCAATGATTCTGTCTCTTTTAATGTGAAGCTTTTTGATTAAAGTTTTCTTATTAAATGCATGATAGCATTGAAAAATAATTTTTTGAGAAAATTTGTCCAGCTTGTGTATTGAAATCATGAAAATGACAAATGTATTTAACCAGATTTCATATCATCTTTGTCAATAAAGCAATAAATTAAAAAAATATTAGAATTCCAAGCCTAAAAAAGGCTCCTGAAAATAATCACAGTGTATGAGATTTAACACAGCTGTCTTTCCCTTTGTCCTCAGGGGTAGAAAACTATTTGTTGTGAAGGGTTGTTTTTCATTTCAATGCCTCTGTAATATTAAGTAACATTTGTGGGATGGAAAATTTTCTAAACGATATGGAGACATTTTTTCTGTCCTTGTTTTGTCTACCTTCGTCGACTTGTAAGGCTTTCATCAACGTTGATTAACCCGAGTGTAAAGGTGGATTATCGGCAGAATGGATATTTGGGAAGGAATTTCTTTTGTGTTTTTTGTGCATGTGGATATTGTAGCTTTTTAATGGACGTATATTGTGTGTTCTTTTATTTTACGGGTGAATTACTTCTGCGATTGAAATATACATGCATCATCTTTTTTACTCAAATAAAAAATGTGTTGGTTTTACGACTAAAATGGCGAGAAAAAATAATTACTACCCATATTTTAAATTTTATGAACATTTAAGCCATTTCTACACAACAGTCCACCAAAAACAACGTAAAGTCATTTTTTTCTTTTGTAGAGGTACCGATTCTTTGACACCTATAATTTAGCACCTATAAACAAAGTGATTATTTATTTATTCCAGTACAACCCTAATTTTGAAAAAAATTATACCTTCCAATTGTGATTAAACATTTCTCAAAATTTTAGGACTATTTCTTTTATTTTCAAAAAATCTTCTCTGCAGGCATGATTAAGTTAAAATTTCGTCATGATATTTTCCCATATATATATATATATTGATTAAACAATATTTGTGTAAATTAGCGGCAATAAAACATATGTAAATATTAATAAAGACTCTTTTTTTTCATGGTTAAATATTGGAATGATTGCTTCACTGCATAATAGCACCAAACATAAAAGTTTACTCGCCGCACGTCAGAGCCATACGAGATTTTTGGACATAAACCAACTTTTGAAAAATGCGGAATTTTATATTAAAATTTTCAAGATGGTGATCCACCGTCCCTCTTTGAACATGATACAGGAAAGGGATGTATGAAGAACAGGGTTTTAATTCTACATTATATGATTTCAAGGTAAATGATTGAGATATTCTGCCAATCTTTTCCTCAATCAATAATTACGTAAAAATACTTCATTTAATTATGTAATTTTTCAGTTGTTTATGAAAGAAGTTCAATTCAACTTTTTCTTTAAAAAATAAGATTAATATTAATAATACATTCGTATAAGAAAAATATTTTTCTAATCAAGATATTTACATAAATTATATCAAGCAAACAAAAGTTATATATACATTTATATAAATAATCTGGAAAGATTTTAAATAAAAATAACCTTAAACGTTCATAGCCAATCCGTTATATTCCCACTCAGGGTATACTGTGGTGTTGTGTATGGCTTCATTTATGAAATCATTGTATGGTGTTATAATACATACACTGTGAGAAATGCTCTTAAAATATGTCGTATCTTATCACAGAAGTAATGATATGTTGACAATGCCTTTACAACTTGGTTTATAGGCGATAGAATGCTGTAGCTTTGGGACCATACGATATGTATACATGTCAGCAATGCCAATTCTCAAGACATTATAGCATTGATAGACGTTGAATTATATGTATAGCTAATAGTGGCAAATGCAACACACAATTTTTTCACAAAAATGAGTTGATACAAAAAAAATGTCTTACTACCTTAATTAAAAGATAGTTCTGACGATGGCGTGAGTCGAAATAGCTATTAACTGTATTTAAAAAAATAATTTTGTAGAACTAAAATACATTGCTATTTTTTTCACCGTGTTAATTAAAAGAACTTATTTTTTAGGTAAGATGTAAAAAATGTGACTAAATCTTATATTATATTTGAATTAAGTCGTATAATTTAGTTGTATTACCAACTTTATTATAATATAACACTCTTTTTTACTGAAAAACTATTATTCTTATAACACGGTGAAAAAAATAGCAATGTATTTTAGTTCTATAAAATTATTTTTAAGAAATATAGTTGATAGCTATTTCGGCTCACGCCATCGTCAGAACTATGGCGATGGCGTGAGCCGAAATAGATATCAACTATACGTTTAAAAAATAATTTTGTCGTTTTTTCACCGTGTTATAATGGAGTTCTAGCAAGTGAATGTCAATTCAATCAATATTATTCTTATAATACTATTGAATTAAAAATAAGCATTGACGTAATATTATTTTTGAAATTTGAACTACTTACAATGTAAAAAAAATCAACGTTGATTAATCTAGTCTGAAAATGCAGTTCTTTTTGCCTTCAATGAATGATATTTACAATATTTAGTATTATTATTTGTTCGGTTATCATGCAAAATGTGGTAGTTTTTAGATTCGGTGGATTTCCTTGCATCACGTGGATAAAACGAAAGATAAATAAACACTGGATTCATATTCTTTGATAAGTTATGGTAGTTAATTTACGAGCGAATAAATAATTCTGGAAACATTTTTGATGATGATTCGGTAAAGGTGGTTTACGTAAATTACGCAGTAACAAACGTTCGCTACATACCATCCAAGCAATAAAATTCGGCAGTAAATTTGCTTTACGAGTTTCTTCTATGTCGTATATAATGTAGCGTTATGATAATCAGGTAATATAATTTGATAAATGACTTGCTTATGACGTCAATTAAAATTATAATAAAAATCTACCAAAAATATGATAGCAAGTAACACATGGTTCACGGAAATTAAATTTAACACGACACCTTTACAGCATTACAATTCGCTGGCGGGTTTTTTTCAATTGTAATAAAAATTTTGTAAGACTTGTCGTAACAAATAATAAAATTGATATATATATATAAGAGTTAAATATCAAGAAAACTATTCATTATTTTGTCATACGCTATTCTTAGCCGAACGTCTAATGTTGTAACGCTAAAAACATATATACATACAATCTCTCCATTAGCACTTGCAGAGATAGAGTAAATACTGTTAGTTAATAATTTATTTGTAATAGTATATATATGGGTGTTTTTTGCAACTTTCAAAATATTTTTTATGATATGTAGAAACTAAATGCTTTCGGGTAGTAGCGACTCGAGAAAAAATTTTTTTTTCGTAACTTGGGATTTTAGAACTACATTGTAACTCGAGAATCATTAAATCGAGAATTTTTTAAACTTTTTTCAGTTGCAAAAAATATAATTTTTCATCTAAATAGTATTCGTCGAAAGATCGGTCCTGTGTAGCTCAGAATAGGACCAAAAGCATAACGAGTAAATTCAAAAAAATTCTTGATTTCTGTTTTGGGATACGCAAACACTAACATACGTATGTGTATATTTTAAATAATAAAAACACATACACACTACACAACACTATTTCCACAATTAATTTTATGAACAGGATCGGTTTCACTCATCACGACTATTGTCAACTGAGGTTCATAAAATATATTATGGAAATAATTACTAGAAAATGTGTTTTCATTATTAAAAATATCTTGCTTTTTCATCAATAAGTGACAGTTAACACCTAGAAATTAAAAAAAGGTTGCGTATAGATAACGGTCGAAGGTAAGACTAAAAAGTCCTGCCATGATAAGAACAATAAAAATCTAAATTAATTTTATTAAGAGAGAAATTTTTCACAAAAAAATGGAAAAAAAATCACGCACGTTAATAATATAATATTATGTATCCCAATGAAACATTTTAAAGAAAGTACCATTGCCGTAATAAGATTTTTTTTTATTTTTAAAAGACGTATTATTTTAATAACGTTCATGTCCAATATGATTTGAAATAAACCGAGTAGGTAACGAGCGATTATATCAACAAAATTAGTTTTTCTCGGCGAAAGCTTTTCTTTTATGACTATAAAAAATCTGATACGAGGTATTATTAGTGTAAATGTCTTTATCATATAAGATCTTAATGTATATGTTATGTTATACTCTATGTAAAAATTGCGCCCTCACATTTGACGTTAATGGATGAATTTCACAAAGGATTTACAAGGAAATGGGATTTTAATATCCCAATATTTATTACATACTTCATCGTACAGAGTGTTGTGCATAATACTTTCCAAAGGAAACAAGTAAAGAATGATTGCTTATTTCATTCAACACAAAATTATTACAACATTATATAATATCACGATACTAAAATTGTTCATAAAAAGCGACTTATGTTTTTAGTGTATCAGAATTTGTAGTAATTAAAATATGCAAAAAATATTTCTGACGAAATAGTAATTCATTGTCACTCAAAACTGAAAAAAAAATAATAAACAAACAAAAAATTAAACACAGACAATTACAAAATATGAAAATAAATATTACTTTTTTGAAACAATTAAAATATTTTTTTGTTAATAACTACATAATTATTTGTATTAATAAAATGTAATTAATCAAATATGTACTACTTAATCAATAATTTCAGTTGGTTTCCATTTAATATGTGGTAAAGCCATTAATTGAGAATGTTGTTTTTAAATATAAAATTTTGTTTAAACAAAATATATCACATGAAGATGAAAATGAGTGATTTTATGATATATAGAAATTAAAATAAATTTAATGTTTGTTATTCATTAAAAAAATCATATTTTCAAAATGCTGTTTATTTTGAATCTGGCTGTACAAATTAAAGATTTAAACGCATATAATTATATATTTTTTTACCAAATTTCAACAGACGGAAAAAAACGTGCGGAAAAAATGTAGTTTCTGAGGAAATATTCAAATATTTTCCGCGCTTTGTAGAAGTGTATTGTGGCGCCTTCTATCGATTTGGGATTAGCACGCGAGAAGTAGATTTGGAGTATTATTGCTTATATTATAATGTATTCTGAAAAATGATTTATAAGGACCAAGGAAACATAATGTTAAGTAGTAGATCGAGAGCACTTTGCAAATATTAAAGTACTCTGTGAAGAGAAATTTGGCAGCTGTGAAAAATCGGCGAACCAGCCATACATTATAAGTGGCACAATATATATTCTTTTTGAACCGTAATTTTTTTTATCATAAATATTTGCCTCTAATTCTTTTTTTACTTTGTCCTCTCTGAAAAATTGGCATTTACTTATTTTTAATATTGTTTCATATTAAGTGAAAGTGTTCCAGCACTTTTAGTTTTGATATGAAAAGATTGGTTGCTTATTTCTGTGGTATATTATATAATGATCATAACCAATGTAATGAGATGATGACAAGATACTTAGTACTACAACTAATACTATGCATATTAATTGACAGTTTATCAGTTTATTTTACTTCTCATATTTTTTCACATGTAAGCCGGAAACTGGATGTGTATATTAGTCTTGGATAATTGGAGGCTGAAAAGATAAAACATCGGAATAAAAATCTTACGATTTTAATATGAATAAGTAATTGGATATTCACTGTTCAAATTTAACAAAATAAAGTTAAACATATCTCGAAAATGTAGGCCAGATTCATTCTTTTTTTTGAATCATTTCATATAGTATTGCTACTATATGAAATGTAGTGACGTGACGACGGTACGTTAGGCTAAAATGATAACATTCTATTTAATAAATATTATCTCATTACTTTTTTTAAAATAATTAAAACATATTTTTTAGTACTTATTTCCAAAGTATGTTTTTTGATCAGGACCGGTTTCGCTCATCGCGAGCATTATTAACTGAACAATATCAGATAATGCTCGCGATGAGCGAAACCGGTCCTGATCAAAAATACATTGTGGAAATTAGTACTAAAAAATGTGTTTTTATTATTTAAAAAATCATGCCTTTCCATCAAGAAGTGACAGTTAACACCTTAAAAGTGGTTATTTCATTACATTGAACTTGAATAATATTTTTATGATCTTGCTAAAGAATGTGAATTGAGTGGGAAAAAACAATATTTTGGTATACTTTCACTATGCATTGCAAGTCAAATTTGATTTGAAAAAAAAAGACCAAGGGTCCAATGAACATTGTAGGAGTTTCAGGAAATTTAAAATGTATATTAACACGCATTTTTAGGAGACGACAAAAAATGTTAAATGTCACCGCCACCGCCTTCATCGGCTTAATATTATAGAGGGGTATCAAGGGAAAATAATTTGGCACGAGACAATCTCTAATTTCAACGAGTATGAGATTTTTTGTAATGAATTTATAGATTTAATATCGAGATTTTGTTAACGAGGTTATTATTTTGAAAGTGATACTTCTGTCCATTGATGGATTTTTATCCTAATATTTGTGTGTTTAAAAATGAAGGTGTAGTTTTTCACATACAATATCCACTTCTGAAAATTAGGCTAAGTTGAAAGATTTTTGCTTTTAGTTGTTTTTCAGACATCAATTGTCCTTAAATTTCCTATAGATCACTTCAATATATTTTGAATTAAAAATCATTAAGTCGCTTTTTTGTCAACAATGTCACAATATTTTTAATGATATAATATCTATAATAAACAAATTAAATACAAAGAACTACGTTTTAATTAAATTGGCATACGGTGAAAAAATTGTATTTTATTTTAGTTCAACAAAAATTTTGAGGTATATTTATATATTGTATATATATATATATATATAGTTGATATCTAATTCGGCTTACGCCTTTATTAGAACTATACGAATAACATTTAAAATCCCTGGATTGTTGAATATAAATCGCAATTTATACATAATTCAAATGTATTGCTCGAAAAATTGTATTTCACATAGGAAAAATGCATTTATTTGCGTCGAACATAAAATGGTCTGCAAATTTACATACCACATGAATTTAAATCAGTCAATAATGGGAGTTGCTAAAAATGAATATGTTTTTAAACGCATATAGTCGCTAATTTGTAGAATTAATTTTTTAAATGATTTTGGTTTGTTGAAAAGTGATACTCAGCCATCGAAATGTTTCGAATATAAAAGCAGTACGAATAATTTAAATCGCAAAATAGTCTATCTACCCATATTTTAGTAGTATAGTTAGTCCTAACGGCAGGAATGTTTGCCTGAAAAAAAAATTCAATTTTTATTTTATTCGTGTGCGTGGTACAATACAGTCAAATATTTTGGATTCAATTTAAACAGTAAACTTGAAAACAATTAGTACAGCCCGATTAAAAACCGAAAAGAAATCGTGTAAAAAATAGATAAAACTTTCTACTCAATGTGAGGAGAAGGCTTACTCTAATAAGCAAGCTGATCGTATACTATAATATAATTTGCCCAATTATAGTATAGGATCCTTCAGTGTGTGCTTACATTCACCGCAAAAAGACATTTAAGATGTTTCAAAACAAATCATTGCATCAAATTCGTAACACTCTGTGATATGTACGCAATTTGGTGTTATACAGACTGGAACATATTAACAATTGGTGACATTACGATGACACAGAACTGAGTAATTGTTTTAGGCCTGGAGAGGTTTTGCTCGACGACCCCTCGTAGATTTGTTTGTACAAATTGCAATAATTCGTGAGGGGAGAAAAACGTTCCAATTTTGAAAATTACCTTCCTCAATTCTCTTTCTTATGGATTGTATGTGGATGTGTGTGCGTTTATGTGTACGTGTATGTGTGTGTAAGTATAGTTTATTGGATGGTTTATATGAATGTATTGTTCACGTGAACAATATTCACTGTGCATTACTTAGCTCTTCCGCGGCCAACTTCTATCGGTAACGAAGTATAAAAAATAAATCATTACATAATAGATAATGGCGAGCCTCTATCAATTTGATATCTAAAGAAAAAAAATATCAAAATATGTTTTTTGTGCCCGCTCCTAATTCAAAATGGTGTTCATCTATTTGGTTTTTTAATAAAGAATATTTCATGAGGCTTGATATGTAGATACTCATTCGACTTCCTAATTAAAATATTTTTTTTAGATAGATTTTATAGAATTTTGATTTCGATATTCAAAAATGAACAAAAAAATTCTACGAATTTATTGAATTAGCATTCACTTGGTAGAACTCCATTATAACACGGTGAAAAAAATTGCAATGTATTTTAGTTCTACAAAATTATTTTTTTAAATATAGTTGATAGCTATTTTGGCTCACGCTATTGTCAGAACTATGCTTAAACGAACATTTGCTTATCTATATATAGCTGTGTAGAAAAGGTAGACAATACATCTTCTCTCCTGTTTTAACGACATAGCTTGTTTCCTGTTCGCAATAAAACTAACAATTGTAAATGAAACTAAAAAGGCGGCAATATCAATGAGTTTACATATGGCACGGAAATGGTCTATTACGGAAACAAAAAAGAAGCACCCCGCAGAGGGTTAAGCAATAGCGATCGACATATATTAGTTTATTCTTTTTTTTTTTTTTTTTTTTAAATAATAAAAACACATTTTTTAGTACTTATTTCCACAATATATTTTTTGATCAGGACCGGTTTCGCTCATCGCGAGCATTATCAACTGATAGAATACAATTTACAAACAAGTCTATTTATACAAAACAAAAAAATAATTTGAGTTAATGGTAGCAGGTGTACAAAACCATGGGTACAAGAACTAGGAAACGATTTACATAAAATCATACAATATTGATACAAATAAAGTAAATTAGTATAAAAATTAAATGTTCACAATCACTTATTAAGAATTACAATTACAATTATGGTAAATCAATAATCCATTAGGAGCTCTAAACAATCAATAAGGAAGTAAGGAGTGGGAAATTTTTAATGACGAAAATAACCCACAATCACTACTTAATGGAACAAAGTAAATTAATACATGAGAAGTCGATTAAAGATGAATCGATGAGATGGGAAGATATGGTCAGTCAGGGGCGTTCCAATATTTTCTGTAAAAAAATAAAGTAAAGGGAGGCAATATCATTTTTCAAAAAAAAATATTTATATGAAATATATATTTATTAATCTAATTTAATGAGTATAACAATGGTGACGACGCAAAAGTAGTTTGTTCATTTATAAGGTTAGAATTAGGCAAAAATTTATATCGATTAATTTCAAGGATTTCTTGTTTATCTAATTTCAGTGATTTGTTATTGAAATGCAGGATTTTGTAGTTTATAGTAAAATCACATGAATGTTTATTTTGAAACAAATGGTTTCCAAAAGTAGAAATCTCATCGCCTTTTTTGGCACAAGCTAAATGTTCCTTAAATCTAGTATGAAAGGATCTTCCTGTTTGACCAATATACCTAGCCTCACAGGAATCACATTTTAGAAGATAAATACCACTTTGGCTTAAAATATTAATTTTGTCTTTCGTGTTAACTAACATTCGACTAAGATTATGATTGTTATAAAAAGTTACATTAAAAAGTTTTTTGTCTAACTTCTTGGATATGTTTTCAGAAACTCGGCCTAAATAACTTAGTTTTACCCAACGTTTTTCAACGGAGGGAACATCAATCATCAAGCTCGAGGTTACATTTAATAAAGCTAATTTTTTAGTTTTTTAAAGACAAGTCGATCAATCAACTTTGCATCGTATCCATTGTTAAGTGCGATCTGTTTAATGGTGTTTAATTCTAAATTGAAATTTGATTCTGTCATAGGAATTGTCAACAAGCGATGAATAAAGGAATGAAAAGTTGACAACTTATGTGAAATGTGGTGTCTAGACGAGCTACTTATGATATTGTCACTAAAAGTCCACTAAATGTGATTCCTGTGAGGCTAGGTATATTGGTCAAACAGGAAGATCCTTTCATACTAGATTTAAGGAACATTTAGCTTGTGCCAAAAAAGGCGATGAGATTTCTACTTTTGGAAACCATTTGTTTCAAAATAAACATTCATGTGATTTTACTATAAACTACAAAATCCTGCATTTCAATAACAAATCACTGAAATTAGATAAACAAGAAATCCTTGAAATTAATCGATATAAATTTTTGCCTAATTCTAACCTTTATAAATGAACAAACTACTTTTGCGTCGTCACCATTGTTATACTCATTAAATTAGATTAATAAATATATATTTCAAATAAATATTATTTTTTTTTTTGAAAAATGATATTGCCTTCTTTTACTTAATTTTTTTTACAGAAAATATTGGAACGCCCCTGACTGACCATATCTTCCCATCTCATCGATTCATCTTTAATCGACTTCTCATGTATTAATTTATTTTGTTCCATTAAGTAGTGATTGTGGGTTATTTTCGTCATTAAAAATTTCCCACTCCTTACTTCCTTATTGATTGCTTAGAGCTCCTAATGGATTATTGATTTATCATAATTGTAATTGTAATTCTTAATAAGTGATTGTGAACATTTAATTTTATACTAATTTACTTTATTTGTATCAATATTGTATGATTTTATGTAAATCGTTTCCTAGTTCTTGTACCCATGGTTTTGTACACCTGCTACCATTAACTCAAATTATTTTTTTTTGTTTTGTATAAATAGACTTGTTTGTAAATTGTATTCTATCAGTTGATAATGCTCGCGATGAGCGAAACCGGTCCTGATCAAAAAATATATTGTGGAAATAAGTACTAAAAAATGTGTTTTTATTATTTAAAATATAATGCCTTTCCATCAAGAAGTGACAGTTAACACCTTAAAAGTGATTAGTTTATTCGTTAAGAATCTTTTGTGATAGTCTATTGATTTACAACTGTTCTAAAGCCGTCTCTATGTTCGTGTTAAATTCTACGATTTTTTCAGAAATTTTTCAATACATTGAGAACCGATTTATATGATTTGCCAATGAAGAGTATTCACAGGAAATTTAAATAGAATAATAAAGGTGAAATGGAGGGAAAGCATTGAATCCGTATAAATGTTCTGAAGTGAACGTTCATTATTTTATTTGAAAGAGATTAAAATTGATTAAGGTTGAAGAAAACATAGAGTTAAATTTAGAATAGTTTCTCAGAATGGAAATATAAAATAAGTCGATATATGCTTCTTTGTTTTTATTTCTGTGTTTATAAAGCAAACTATGACTTTAATCACTACTGAATAATTTATATAATGATATTGAAACATACAAATAATATGAAATAAAATACGACTTCTGTTTTAAATAACCATTAATTTTATAGAAACGTATGGCTTCATGATTAAAGTTTATGTTTTTTCGGTATACCAAATTTAGTTCATCATAACATTTTAGTTCAACCTAAAAAATAATAATAACAAAATTTTCTCTCTAAAAATAATAATAATATAAAACTGCGGCACGCGTTAAGGATTGATTTTTTGACTGGAGTTCTTTTTCAATGGAACTTTGAAAGCTTTTTGTAATATTTTTCTAAATATTAAAATACAGGTATTCATAAAAAAATCTGCGTGAATTATTAATTATGAATTGAGTTTCACTGTTTCTTTGTTGGAGAAGATTGAAAGATGAGATTGAGAGAGATTAATTTGAGAGAGTAAGATTGAGTAACATATCTGAAAAATGTTTTTACATACAAAAACAGTGTTGAGTGGCTCCACAATAAGATTGTACAAAAGGAAATTTTGTAGTTATTGTAACATAGGCCAACTTATTTTTTATGATAAACTTTGTAATAAAATATTGTTGTCTCCAAGAGCATTAATGAGATATAAATGAAATCTTTAAAATTAACACTTTTTCGTGCTCAGATTCAAAATTTTACATCACTGATTGGCTTTATGCTTTTTGTGCATTCTTAAGCATATACAATAGTTAACTCATTTTATATGGAAACTACGCATACTTTGCCCATCGAAGTGTCTCGTTAATGTTTGTAAAAAAAGCATTATATAATGAGATATTCTACAATCAAGAAACTATTGAAATAATAAACCAAAGATTTTCAGACAAAAATAAGTTATTATCACGTCCTTTGAAAACTATGTCGTTAATACAAAACTGTAAAACTATTAATACATTCGATAATATGAAAAAACTATAATTTTGACGATCTTTATTGTTTCAAAATAGAGAAAAACGATTTTAAAAATCCAATTCTATATATATAACGGATTATTAAATTCTATATATGTAAGTATGTATACTGTTAAGTGAGCTGATGAATATTACTACTGGATAGAATTATCTTCAAAAACGTTAAGCATTTGACTACTTGATCGCCAGGGCTGTAAAATTTCATAAAAAATACGCAACAAAAAATGAAGCCAGCTTAAGAAATCAAAAAATTATTTTAGTTGAAAATTGCTAAAGATAAACTAAATCTTAACGCAAATGTTACAGCATTATATTGTGTGGCATTGAAATAAATTGATTCATTTAAACAATTAATATTATTTGAAATGGAGAGTCTAATCTAAATTGCTGAGTTCATTAATATACTATAAATATTTACTTTTAATGTGGAAGAAATGATTAATACTGAAACATTGGATGAAATTTTACGACTGAAAGCTCTCCATGGGTGTTGACAATAAGTCATTATTACAGTCTTAATAATTGATATCCTATTTGGGGCAAAATTTTTATTGAAATATAATTATTTAAAGATTGATAAGCGAGAACTGCTTTAAACAGTTTTGGCGCTGTTTTTATTCTTAATTTTTTTAAATATTATCTTCCAAAACACTGCAATCTGTCAATTGAACAGTTGAGATGAAAGCAATCAGTGGTTATTTTTCTAATAAAAATAGCTTGAACTTACATATAAAACAAACACTGAATGGAAACATTTCTAAGAAAATTATAAGATGTATTAAATATTACTTGGAGTTATTTCACTAATTAAAATATATAAAGTTGGTGAAACTGCAAAAAATTGCATGAGTGCTAAATCATTTATAATTGAAGAGTGTATGAAACTTTGATCAAGTGCTTCGACCCCTGATTGGAATTCTTGTTGGAATTGAGAAAATCTGGAAAATTTTACACGTTTGGTTACGCCAAAGAAAACGCTCCATTCAGGCGGTCGGAGCAAGTTTTCCGATATTGATTGTTAGCGGCAAAGCCTCCGGGAAAGCTCGTTTGATAAGTATCTCGATAGTATGTGTGAACGCTTCCCATATTTCAGAAGTACATCAGAGCTTTTCAAATATTTGTACCATATTGATAGAAATGGCAAAACGATGCACCTATTTGTAAAGGAATGTTAGTTCTTTGCCGTTGGTATGCTTTTTCGCAAAGTGATTTTACATTACCAAAACTTTTAGAATGTATTGCGGTAAACATCAATAAAATGATAACTTCTATACTTATATTTTTATGAATGTAGTCATAAAGGTATTCTTTCATATAGCAGATTAGCAATCGGTCACAGAGTGTTTTCAAGTTTTATTCATCCATTTGATAAAAAGGTTGAATAAATATTATAGCACACAAAATCGACTGAGCAAAGACCAAAAGAACTCACCTTTTGTAGTTGTTTAAGCATTAATTTTTCTTTTTCTCTTTACTTATATTATAGTTAATACTGTTCACAAGAGCAATTTTACTCGACAACTTTGCATACCTTACATAATATATTTTTTTCTAAAATTTTACATTTAATTAATATATTTCCGTGTACTTTTTTATTCCAAAAATTATATAAAGGTCACCTAAAAAATATAAATAAATTTGAAGGCTATGAAAAATATTATTTGTTCGTGAAGTACAGCACGATTTTCATCAACATATATTAAATTGTTCCATTTTTTGCGTATGCTGAAAATATATTCACTATTTGAAGTTTGAGAAACAATATTTTACTCGAAAATCCTAAACACATTATACTACGAAATTCATTACAACATAAAGTATAGAACATTTTTTTAAAAAATAAATTGAAAAGTAAAACGATATTTGAGTTTTATATGAAAACTATTGTTAACAGTAAAGAAATACTTTAGTTTTATTAAACCGAGAATTTATGTCTTCTTAAAGGTCAACTCATATTTAATAATGTAAAAAATGATCTACAGATGTTTTTATTCATTTTTTTTAATAAAATATGAAATCGAATAAAAATTGAATTGGTACATTTAAATGTATAAATGAGACAACTTGAAGGCTACCTTTTTGTTGAGTACTAATGTAGTTGTTGGGCCACAAAAATCTGAGCTAACTATCTATATATATAAGTCAATGTATGCGTCTGTTTGTCCTTTATGCATTACTAGACCATTCATTCGATCGATATGAAACTGTACGAATTTCTTGATTACACTCCTGCACAGATTTTGGTATACCTCTTCTTGCCCAAAATAATATGAAAATTTATGGATTTCTTTCAAACTTTACACTCCCGCGAAGGTTTCTGGCAAACCACCCCCAAAAAGTCCATGAGTATATAGTATTCTTATATATATTACATAAACCAATATGCGTGTCTATTTGTTCTGTATGCATAACTACACCATTAAACCGAATTCTTGAATTCACTGGACTTGCCAGGTATACCACAATAAATTTTAATATTGAAAATCGATGTGCCCGTCGTTCTTCTAAAAAACATCAATACACCACGATTTTGCAACGCTACAGTACTTTCGGTGGAAAATATGATGAACGATGTCATTCAAGCTACAATTTTGAATGGCAAATTCAAAGAAGAAGTACTTTTGCCATGTATTCCATGGATCCCAACAGATATGCCATTTGAATTCAAACGTTTACAGTTTCCGTCACGATTTGCGTTTATAATGACATTTGTGGACAAGATTTGGATAAGTCATGCTTGCTTATGGATAACTTATGTGGCCAGCTCACGCGTTGAAAAATCAGATGGGAAAAAATGTCATGTATCCACATGCACTCAAATATATAATTTTTTTGAATTCCCTTACTCTGAAATCGCGGAGCAATAAATTTACAATTTTCTTACGTGGTGAAAATATATGCACAAAGAAGTATCATAAAGACTTAGTTTATGAAACTCACACTTGTGATGACGGATATCCACAATACAGATGCCAAAAACCAGAAGATGAAGGTCATAAAATAACAATCATAATGATAAATGTTGACATCAACTACAGAGTGGCTGCGTTATAATCTCCTATATTGTCGAAAACATTCAAAGCTCATATTAACGTCCAATATTGTCATTCCGTCAAATCTATCAAATATATATGCAAATTTGTGAAGACAGAGAAATATGGCAGTAGTCAATATTGTTAGACTTGATGTGCGCAATGGTGAAGTGAATCAATTTCAAACAGATTGATTTATCAGCAGCAACGAAGCTATTTGGCCTATTTTGGGTTTCTATATTCACAGTCGCTATCCTAATATTGTTCATCTCAGTCTTCATCTTAAAAATGGACAAAGAGTCTATTTCTGGCAGAAACTGCACGCGATGTCGTTGCTGAACCAGCGCCTATAAAACTTATAGCATTTTTTACGATATGTGAAGAGAATATATTAGTCAAAATATTATTGTACGCAGAATTGGGAAACAGTTTTGAAAGAAATATTTTTCCTACAACAACAACGCGCCGTGTATCAAATAGTTTTTAATGAAAATAAATAATCACACTTTTAAAATATTGTGTCATTTTTATATCGGTACATCGAATACGCAAAATTTTATTTTAATATAAAAAATTGAAATAAAAACGCAATCTACATATTTTAAAATAACGCATTTCTAACACACATGATGCTAAATCGCATATTAATGTTTGTAGATATTTTCAAAGATTGATTTAATATTTTTTAGCGTTATTACTGCTTAGCAAGACTGGCAGGCTAGTTTTTTTTTTTTGAATTTAAATAACTTAGCGCCATAGCAGTACTGAATTTGATACACTTTTACTTGATTTAATATCAATCCGGGAAGGGACAGGTGTTGACTTTTTCTTGTGAATTGACCTCATTGTTAGGCAAACCGTCTTTTGATGCGGAAAATATAAGTGGCCAATAAAGATCGTAATATGCTCCGTGGAGCAAAAAATCGTGCGCGAATGTCAATACCATGTTAGTAAACACAAGTTACGAATAGAATAGACAATATAAAATAATTGTATCGCTTAATAACTTTACTAATAAATTTAATATTTTGTTGATTTGGTTCGATACATTTAAAAAAAATACTATACTCTATATATAAAAAAAAACAGATTCACAATTCGCTAGTCACGTTATTAATGAATCACATACTATAAATTCAAACTCAGCCCCTAAATGTTTGTAAAGTAAGGGTCGGAGAATGACGGCTTTAGAACAGCTAGAAATCAATAGACACCAATTATCACAAAGGATTCTTAACGACCAAACTAACATAATAGTATCGCCACTTGTCCAGCCGTTGCACAAAGGGGTGGTCTGATTTACTTCCAGAAGGATCACTTCCGTCCCACATATAATCTTATTGTCATAGACACCTATTGTTTCATTTAGAATTTTGAAAATTTAGTGCCAGTGTGTTAAAGTAACAAGCTAGACCGTTGGAACAGGAGAGAGGATGTGTTGTGTGCCTTTTCTAGACAGCTATATATAGATAAGCAAATGTTAGTTTAAGCATAGTTCTGACGATGGCGTGAGCCGAAATAGCTATCAACTATATTTGTTAAAAATAATTTTGTAGAACTTAAATACATTGCTATTTTTTCACCGTGTTATAATGGAGTTCTACCAAGTGAATGCCAATTCAATCAATAAATACTATACTATTATTGCTTACAAATTTTATCGATATTTATGATTATTTAAGATATTTTTTTCTTAGAATAAACTAAGACTAATTGAAACCATTTATTATGATGATATGTTAATTGTATAATAATATATTAAAATATTAACATTTGCTTAGCATTGGCAATAAATATATACCAAATATTTTGAAGCATGTGGACTTCTAGTGATGGTATTTCAATACAAGTTTCTTCTACTAGATAAAAAATACATTTAAATAATCACACATACTAGCAACACATTTATATGTGAATTCGTGTAGGTTCTTCGAATTGTGCATCGTGCATTTGTGGTTACTTTTTGTATGCAGTCATCTTGCATTAAATTCACGTTCCGCGCAAGCTTATCTAGTTACCGCCACCTCTGCACTTTACTTTTTTCACGGGTTTTCTTACCTTTTCCAGTTGAAATGAGCTTTAAGCTCGTATCGATAATGCTGTATAACTGGTTCAATATTTTTTTCAACTTGTAAGATAGTGCAAACTAGAACATAGAGTGAATCTTTTTTCAAGTCTCAGAATGAATAATTATTTTAGTCAAATTATGTTTATCTCTCCAATGTAACCGGTATTTGTTGTGTCTATTTTTTTTTCAAAAGAAAAATGGTGCAACGGGAGCGATTATAAAACCACTAAACTTGTTATGACTTTTCATTTTATTATTAATTAGTCTTTATTAGTAGAAATAAATTGAGAGCGAGATCAAATACAAACACAGATAATTTTTCTTTTCAAATGAGCTGTCCAAGGAATCAATCCAAACATGAAAATCGGCACCTGATACATTTCTTAGGAAAGTATACTCCTCGGTTGTCACCAGTAATGGCGATACAATATTTTAATCTTTGCAAAACTGGGGAAGAAAAAATAATGTATGATTAAAATTATTGTAATTAAATGTCTGATGAAGCCAAACATTTACATACTGCAGCCTCAATTTTTCTCCTTTTCAATGTTAGTACCAGTAGTGAGTATGTGCTATTGTAACCTGGTGCTGAATTATCGAAAGTGGGAATAAATAATTTACTGAATGATGCCAAATGAAAATATAACACTATTTATTCAACCTGATCATAAATATACAAAAATCATGTTTTTGACGGACAAGCAATGCTTTATCTTTCTGTCGAAATAAATTTAAATGTCCATTGATTTTATGTCCTTAAAAAGCTTTTTATTCGATGGATCAATGAAAATAGTTATTTTAAAGTTTACATAAACTTGAAAGCCTGTACTGATTTACAAACCACTTCAATAAACATTTCTCTTTACTGATATGTATATTTTTTCAGTCTATCTTGTCAAGTAATCTAGTGAAAGTATATAAGCCTTAAGACATTAATCAGCATCCAAATTTATTAACTTTAAAAACATTTTTATTCATTAACTGAGTCAATCTCACCAATATACGTATTTAAAATTAGACTTATGTTCAATCCAAACAGAGGAAAAGAAAACAAAACAGAAACCAACTTTTTTTTAATGTATATTCGTTAAATTACGATCTATAAAATATGCCCATCTTGTTAGTAGTTTTTTAGCGTGTTTATTAATAAGACCGAATTATATGCCATTAAAAAAAACATTTTCTACCGGAGTTTTGAGCTATAAGACACACTAAAGATGGAAAAATATTTATTCTTACTAGTTACCGTTTCCAAATTACTATTTAATGTTACTTTTCTTTTTGTCTAATGTCGTTCTTTTCACGTGATACGGTCATTAACAAACTCTAAACTTCCACAAATTCTGTAGGCTCCAAATAATAAAACATTTGATATGATTCTCATGCTCAATAATTAATAAAAAGTTGTTTGAATGTTACGATGATTGTTGTTTGTTTCAGTATTAAGTCATATAATATATTTTTGATGCAAATATGACTTATTACTTCTGAAATTATTTTTCAACTTTTATATTATATTTGAACTTTAATGCATTTCATCGAATAGTGATAAATTTATTGTGTCATATTCATTTGTAAACCATGACAGTTAATGACAAGTCATTTAAATTCCTATCTATAAATTTGTTAAGTAATTTAGCTAATTTGTATGTTTTTTGTAGCAATTGAATCATAAGATATCACCCTATTAGTCAATATTTTAATAACAACTAAATATTATGAAATCGCCACTCAGTTTGACAATAGGGTAAATTTTAAATCTCTTTCTTTCTTTGATTTTCTTGTAGTAAAAGTTGTTTTTTTAAGATTCATTTCTTATTTTTTAAAACACGATAATACAAGAATATACTTCCACAAATATTTTACACCGAAGACAGCAAAGAATGAATTCAAATTGTGTATTGATTATTAATTATGATTTTAAGCATCGGCATCCAAAGTTCAGTGAGAATATTTAGAATACCAAGTCAAATTTAATTACTTCAACAATATCGCATGTCATCAAATATTTGCCAACCTCTCACAGTTTTATCAAATAAATTCTGAGGTAAGTCAACGGTCTTCCACGTCGATGCAATGCATATGCTTGGCACGTACTTGCAAGTCGAACGCCTCTTTTTAAATTTTGAACGATAATACTGGCTACACAAAATGGATCATTTATGAGAAAAAAAAAAAAATAATTGTACTAAAAAAAAACGTAATAATGTTCACATAAACATATATTTGAACTAATATATATATATTCAGCGTACCAAGATATCTAAGAAGAAGTGTCTTATTGTTTTGTTAGTTATTGAGATTATAAATTTAGAACATTGCATGAATTCGATCATTTCTATTTTATCAAATCAAAAATGTATAAACGAAGGTTTTTATAATACTCTATACGATGTATAAAAAGCGATTATTACTACTAGTACAATTTCTTTCCTTGTATTATCTATCCACCATTAATTTTCTTTATAGAAACGAAAACTTTAAAAAATATTGCTTTGTCCACTTATTAATACTCCTAATGTTTCACATTGAGAGTTGGAATTATAAAAACAACATATAAATATTTATAATATAAAGAATTTAGATTCACATAGTTTGTTTTTATTATTTTACTAAGCCATGTTATAGAAGAATACATATTTTTATTTGAAAATAGATTTTCTCCGTGTAAAAAGAATTTTCTGAATGCTTAAAAACTAGGTTTGTCCAAAATATCTACAGTGGTTTGGTATTACA
The DNA here is from genome assembly GCA_028555115.1 of Himalopsyche japonica. NCBI lineage: Eukaryota > Metazoa > Arthropoda > Insecta > Trichoptera > Rhyacophilidae > Himalopsyche > Himalopsyche japonica. The sequence goes on from JAHFWJ010000015.1 coordinate 4,420,511, forward strand.
TTCGACACATGATTTACGGTAGTAGAATGGTGTCAAAACGATGAGTGCATGGTAAATACTGCAAATAGCCTTATAAATAAAACCTTCCTATGAAAATATGCGCTTTGGTATTAGAATGAAGATAGCTCGTCTCTCATACGGGAGAAAAATTATTGTTTTGATGACATGCATTATTGATTTTTGTTGTAACTAAGACTTAATTGAACTAGAAGCTATTGAATAAATAAATTGTAATACACTTATTTCTAACAAAATAATTAAATATCTAATTTCATTGTATAATAATTGCATAATTTTATATAACGATCAAGGCAGGTTTGAAGAAAACGCTCGAGGTAGGTTTTAATATTCATTGAGAAAATATATTTCAATTATCCAGTGCTCGCATAAAATTTCTGACTGTGAATGATTCGCTAATATATGTTTTGATAATTTTTTAATGTAAATATATACATTTTTTTTTAAATAATAAAAACACATTTTTTAGTACTTATTTCCTCAGTATCTTTTTGGTCAGGACCGGTTTCGCTCATCATTAAATCTCATCATCATAAAAATCAATCATCTTAAAATATCATGCCTTTCCATCAAGAAGTGACAGTTAACATCTTAAAAGGGTAAATATTAATGTTTATTTTTTCTTTTCTTATCTACAGTTTTTAAAAATGGGCGTAAGGAAAACAATTATCCCATTTTTAGCTGTATATTTACTTCATATTCATTTCTAAATGTCCATATTAAAATTATAAATGACTTAATAAAAACTTTAAATAGAAAATATTCCATCAAAATAAACACTATTTTTGGAAATAGTCTGACATTAACAATGAATCCGTGATTGATTGAAAAGCAGTTATGAATGTATTACATCAAATCAAATAACCACTGGCTTTATTTATTATGTTTTGAATAGTGAAATCAGTTTCTCCTTATAATAAAATATTCCAGTTATATAATTGTGGAAGTCGAATATCATATCCATGGTATTTCAAGGTAAAGAAAAAGCGTTAATTAAAAAAATGACCTTTCATTAGCATAATATAATGAAATGATCAAGCAGTGAATGAATTGGAATATCAATTGTCTAATTATAAAATTTTGTTTATTTTCTTCAGACGAATTTGAGAAATGCTTCTAAAAATAATAAGAGAGTAATCGGTGAAAAAATTATAGTCGAATTCATACAATATACAATTATATCTAAATTAGCTGATAAAAGGTCCTAGATAGTTGAATTTTACAGTTCACACGAATGTAGAGAAAACAAATCTAGAAATAACTTTTCTCATGAAAATGTTTAACTTTCATGGAAACTTTAGCATACATAAAGTACTTACTTCATTTTTAGCCTAATTTAATAACGCTTTAAATCAAACTCTTTGAAGGATAATTTTGTAAAACTATTTTTTTATTTGTAATCAAAAATTACTGTCATATTTTAAAACGATAGACCTGCCATTATGAATCTGCCTTGAACACTCGCTGCTATACTTGAAACATTATTAATTATTGCTGCTAATAATTATGTAAATAATGATCAAAGAATTTCTCTCGAACGGCTAAAATGCTTTGTTGATTAATTATTTCAGGATGCTGGATTATCTTGTCTCTCGTTCTTGTTAAAGATACCAAATAGTCACGAAATTATAAAATTAAATAGCTGGAAAAATATCGTCATCACCATTATTTAAAAGCAAAATGGATATAATCAATTTTCTGACATCAAATATATTTTATCTTATTTTAATATATTACATCAGTAAAAAATCATCCTTTTAATATACCAAAACTTCGAGGGGGTTTGGATAGACAATCAAAGTGCATGGTGCATATTACAGTTCTAGATCAAGTGGTCCAATACTTTCAAGTATTTTTGATTCACTTTAGACATTGGATTTAAATTCAATGAGTACATCGCGATAAAAAAGCGTCAAGCTTATGATGTAAAAGCTAGGCTTAACTTTATACTCAATGCAAGGAGTAAGCTTTCTTTCAAAAGCAAGATTTTCCGTATCACAACAATAACTCACCCAATTATGGCGTAGGCTTCTCCAGTGTGCGTTTGTGCTCACCAGAAAATCTAAAAAATCTTCTGATTGTTCAAAATAAACGATTTAAAAAATAATAATAATGCCCCGTGGTATGCATGCAAATTGCTGCTACGTAGATGCTTGAAAATAAATACAATTTGAGAGTTCATTCGTAAGACTTCTCAAAACTTTTACAGCGATGGAAACAAATATTTTATTCCTTAGATCTCTTATCTATATAATTACAATGAAACAATATCGAATAATCGTTTTAGGCCGAGAGTGGTTCTGCTCAACAACTCCCCCATAGATTTGTTGTGATATGTTGCTAAATTTTAGTAATCCAAAACACACAAAATCGGCATGTAAAAATTCCTCGGTTCATATTTGTATCTGTACAAGCGTTTGTATGCAAATTTATTTGTGTGTGATATGTGAGAATTTATATTATATGTAATTACAAAAGCGTAAAGCTTCCACAGGGACTTGATTGCTCAGCTCTGCAGCGACAGAAAAAATAAAACAACAAATAAATCAATAGAAAATAGATGAAGAAGACTTAAAGAGTCCTAACGTTTAAAAATAGTCCTTGAAAATAAAGATACGACATTTTAAAATAATTCGAAAGCCATTCTGAAACTTTATTTCGAAAAGTGTGTCTGTTGTTACAAAATTTAATTTATGGGTTCCATGTTATGTTATTTATTAGAGCTAGTAACACAAGCATAAAGAAAACACGTAGCTTATAAAACAAGTTATAACAATTATTTTGCTTTTGCTCCCAGTCAGTTTAAGCAAGGCCAAAATTAGTTGAATTATTCACCAAGAGAATAGGGAACGAAGTCGTTCAAATATATGACACGGAGACAATATTATTGTAGACTAGAATGCTTTATCTGTATGGAAGCCAGAAATAATATGAAATAAAAAAATATATGTATATTTGAATAGCAGAAAATATGTTTATTCCTGAAAAGTATGTTGAACCATTCACGAATGGATTCATAAATCGGATTATTTGCTTTTAAAATAATATTCGCTTTTCATTTCAAAATAAACCTCTTACCTAAAGTTGATGAAGCCAAAAAAATACTGTCGAGAAATAAGTATTATGTATACAAACTATTACTGGAACCTTCCACCTGGAAAACATGATGAAATGTAGCAACACTTTTGTATGGTTTTAAATGAGATTTCGGAATAGACAAAATTATAAAGCTTGGATTAATACAATTATAGATTTTACACAGTAAATGCATACATTATAAAGCATGAATTTGACATATATTTACTCTTTATTGATGCAAAGTGTGTAAAGCCTAAGTAGATCTCATGCGGATACTTTCAGGGTTGAAACAACACCATTATCTTGTTTACCCGGGTCCTCTATTTTCAAAGACAATAAAATTGGAAAAGAAATACAAATTGAAATAGTACTAGCATATTTAGTCTAATCAATTAAATTAATATGAACCTTTTTTCTGGTATAAGTGTATTGTAGCATAAAGTTTTACTTAACGCAGGTGACGTATATTTAGATATTCAAAATTATTACAGAAAGAAAATATAGTAAATGGTCTTAGCTGGATAACTTTACTCCATAAAACAGCAACGTCAAAATATTAAGATTCGTAATTTCATATGCTATGAATTAAATATGCTTGATGAAACTTCACATGTTATATCATTAACGATGCGGGTTTCGTCTTTCGGCATCTTTAGCCATTTCGTTATATGGATGCACAAAACTGACACACAATACACAGTTAGTTAGCATCGGTTATATACAAAAGGATTAACATAACACGGTTAATTGATTTTCATTATTATTTAATGTATTAAAAGTTATTTCAGTTATATGTTTGGATTCAAACTTTAGGGTATGTGCTTTTCCTTTATAATTGCTCTTCTTGTATATAACCGATGGTAATTGTTTGTTGTGTGTCAATTTTGTTGCATCCGAATGCCTGAAAGCGTTGAACGGTGAAACCCGTGTTGTTAGTGACAAAAAATTGTATCGTTTAATGTTTCAACGATTCAAATACGTAAATTTTATGTGTTTTAATGTACAGTTCAGTAAACATTTAATTTAAATATTTAAAAAATGTTTTGTTTATTATCATTCTAAAACGTTTGTTTATCATCATCGGATATGTTATAAATTAAATGTGCACGCCGTGATTTTCGTAGATCTAGAAACATATTGATTCATGATAGTATAAGATATAACGTTTTATTTATTTTTGAAAAGAATAATCTAAAAATTCAACAAACATCCTCATTTTTCTATTCTGATCAAACTTTTTTTGTTTTAGTGGTGAGATATTAAGAGTTGTTCATGCGTATAAAAATAATTTTCATTTTAAATAAATTCATTATAGGCACACCTAGCAAATAGGAAATATTAATTAAAGCACATTGTGTCCGGGTTGATATACAGTTAACACCCTTCAAAGCGTCTATTTAATTTCACCTGCTATTAGATAACACCGCTATTTAATACAGAACAAGAAATTTCTAAGCAGTTAGAAACTGTCAACAAAACTATCAATGAAATAAATATTAGTAAGCTTTTCACCTTGTTATTAAATCAACAAGGTAATTATTTTGAAATTGAAGTTCTTTTTTTCTAAAGCCTCATGGATACATTGCATATGAAAATTGCATATGAAGGTAGATCAATAAATAATTAATCTAAAATATTTATATTATTTATGTTTCGTTTAAGGAAGAAGACAGAAGAAATATAGAAGTAAATGTGGTAATGTATAAACATTTTAGGAAATTAAATTAACTAAAAATATTTTATGTTTTTTAAGCGTATTCAGAAGGCTATTTTTGCAACCAGTATAATTTGCATGGAATCTTTATCCCGGAATAACTAAGTCGATGCCATATTTTTATTTAGGAAACCACAAAACAATCATTTAAACATAAGCTTTTCTGCTTACGGCAAAGCTGGATTAAAAAGCGTTGTATTTCGAAATATTATTGAAGTGTTTTTAGTGATAATTTTAGAGATTTAATTGCTAAAGCTTCCGTAATTGATCTGTTTTGTTTTTAGTATGATTGCCTATTTGAGTGTGTAATACCGGTGCTTTATCTTAGTTACCAAACTATTGGTATTGATAAAATTGTGCGAATTTTTCATTTATAAATTCCTATTTACAAACCTAATATTTAAATTTATCATATTATATTTTATGAACGTCACTTCTGTCGTATTGTCAGAACTTGTCTATTATTTATTCTATTATGAAGATATTGTCGTTCATTATTTGTCAATGTTGTATTATGACATTGATTTGTTTATAATTCATCATAAAATATTCATAAGTAAATATTTTCTAACTAATGCAGTCAATTCGAGTAATTTCAATGATTTTGTCGTCAGGTTAAAATTTTTCTTGCGCTATTTTATTGAAAATGCGATATAATACTGGCTTAAAAGAGTTGAAATAATGTAAAGGGGGAGGCTCGGCAGGATTGTACATCGTAAATAGCAGCGTACAGCCTATCGCGGCTTATGGAAATCCGTTTGGATGGTTTATTTTTTCCGGGACACATTTCGTTTTGCCCCAGCCTCCCGTTGCAAGGATTATTCCATTAACAAATAATAATAACGTCCACGGAATGGGCGACAATTATGATACAGTTTTATTTTCTTCGGTTTAATTTTCAATTTGCTACAATCGTTATGTTGGGATGAATGAACAATAGTTTTCAAACACTCATATATTTAGGTATAATTATGATAGCGTAAAATCATAAAAAAAACTTTAACCGTTAGAATGCTACGCGGCGCAAAAGCGCTGCGATCGTTTGTATCGAAAATTGCGGCGCAGCGCAAAAGCGCTGCGAGTTTCAGTGTGTTTTCGGTGCTCCGCGGGAGTGCACGTACGCTAACCTCGCGCGTAATTTGTAATGAGAGTGCATTCTTATACATTTAAAAATAACTTTTATCGTTTTTTTATATTATTTTAAAATATCACTGCTCGAAACCATCGTAAGGGAAACAAATCGATATGCTGCACAGTTTTTGGCCTCGCACACTGTATCGGATAATTCTCGAGCAAAAAAGTGGACGCCGACAACAATATACGAAATGAAAGCCTTTATTGCTGTCATACTCGAAATGGGAATAACGAGAAGGCCAACAATTAGTAGTTATTAGTAGCTATTTGTGCGGCAAAACATAATTGTTGAGCTATTTTTTTTTGATTTTTTATTTTCTAAAAGAAATAAAATACAATAATATTGATATCACTTTATGTTTAATAAACATTAATAAACAATAAACATTTTATCTTTATAATGCAAAAATAATTAATAAAATTGATTGATATTTGTCTAAGTTAGAGTGTTTTATTTGACACCATTATTTTTTCCTCTAAATTAATCAATATGTGTAAAGCAATTTTCATTCATTTTTGCCAAAATTGCTTAGCACTAAAACGGTTAAATTCACTTGTCTTACTAATACTATTTATTTAGATTGCAATTAAATTGAATTGGGATCTGCTAAAATCAATAAATATTTGTTATTTTTTTTCAATCTATGTATTTTTATGGTTGAAAAGTTTTCATCGATCAATTTTTTTGTTAATGTTTTTATTTTCATATTTTTTTTCTCATCATTTATATTCTCTTATCTTAAAGAAACGATTAAATTGATTCGTTTGCCATTTTCATAATACAAAATAATCATCTGTTTTAATTTATATTCTCATAAGTAATTCATTTTGATCTATTTCATTTGGCAAAAATTTTCACTGGCTATAAATACTACCATTCAATCATTGTATTGATTGAATTGGCATTCACTTGGTAGAACTCCATTATAACACGGTGAAAAAATAGTAATGTATTTTAGTTCTACAAAATTATTTTTAACAAATATAGTTGATAGCTATTTCGGCTCACGCCATCACGCCATAGTTCTGACGATGGCGTGAGCCGAAATAGCTATCAACTATATTTGTTAAAAATAATTTTGTAGAACTAAAATACATTGCTATTTTTTCACCATTCAATCAAATCAAATACCAGGATATCGGTTTTATTTTAGTCTTTTTAGGTACAAGTTAATCGAGTAATATTACTTATCTAACTGAACATGAAAAAGTAAATAAAAAAATACTCAAGCATAATTAATTAGGCGCGTTGTATTGGTGATATTGGCGCTCTTTTTTCATATTAACTTTTTGACGGAAAGGGGAATTAACCGGTGCTTAAAATCAAACCTAATGGATATTTCATCTAAGGCTTATTAACACGTCAAAAGTAATTATAAATTTAATAATTAAAAAAGATAAGCAATAGGCTTAAACACCAAGCTGCGGAAAATGAAGCTGTTTCTTTAGAGTGTTTCAAGTGAAGTGGTGTACGGATTTCAATATAAATAACATTTTTTTGATACTCAATTATTTTTCTTGATGATTTTTAAAATCTGTATATATATATGGATGTGTTGTCTTGACGTATCAGTTTGCGATCATTCTTAAATTAACTTTCATACAGCTAACTAAATTATCAAATTCATGAAAGATAACAAAATTTATTTGAACATTTTTTTTGAATGGCAAAATCATTTCAAAATTTAATCTATATTTCATTATATTCCACAATTTGATAACGCTTGATTACGTTTTAAAATACTAAGAATAGGTAACTATCAAACAAGGTTGTATAATAATCGAAGAGATTTTGAATTTTCAATAAAATCTGGTAGACTTTGTCTGCCTTTTGATATTTTCAAAATCATATATTGATATTATTTTTTCGAGTTACAATATATTTTTTACATCATAGATTCAGTTTTTTCAATTAAATGTTATTTGCGATATCGATTGAGGCTGCTTGATGGAATATAAATATTGAATTTTTGAAACTTTGTACGTTTCCACGTGCTTTATCAATTTTATTGCAAATCTTGGGTTGTGAGTGACAAAATATCTGAATAAGTATTCACCATTCAACATTACGTATCAAAGTAATATTTTTGCTACTTCAGCGATACTGTAATAAAAATATATTCAATACATGTGTACACGTATGGTTCATACTGAACTGTATAAAAAAATTGTAAATATTCTGCAAAATAAACTGCAAATTAGTTTTATATAAAAATACAAAGCAAATCTAATTTCGCCAAAAACATAAATAAACTTTTCTCACGCCTACGTAGAAAAAAATATGTTTTCATTTTCATGACGCAAAGTTTCTTCCTTTTTCATGATTTTATCTTAATGTTATCTGATACAGCTAAAAATTGCTACGTCATCACTGAGAAATACTACTTTATATGATTTCACGAGATTGTTTTTAAAATGCGGTCAACTCATAAAACAGCCGGTTTGTTTTACTAAAATACAAAATTTTCTTACCCCACTCCCAGTAAACTAAAAGAACGACAATGATTTAGCATCAGGCTTTATTTCCAATTCAACAGAAAAGCGATTTGTAAAAGTTTCGTTCGTCGCATCGCCTGCATTATGCATTTTCTTTTCTGCATTTACATTCAATTCTGAAATGCGCTTTTCTTTCAGACTGCGAACAAGTGAAATGCGCTCACTCTGTTTATATAAAACTTTTTGCTACATAAATTTACTCACATTCGTCCTCCAATAACGGCAAGATACATTTTATTTTCATCTTTGTTTTGAAAATTACAAATATTTCTTGACAGTTTTATTTTCAAACGATATGACTTTTCTTGATGTTTTCTATTGATAAAATTACGACATATGTAGCACTACAAGATGATTTTATTTTTTATTGAAAAAATAGTTCACTGAATCAATAGAGCGATATTTTTTATCGTTTTAATATGCATGTACATATAACAAGTTTTGTAAAAGGTTACGTCACAATATTACTACAAACTATGAACTTTCTTCTAATACCTGAATGAAAGAATTCGATGAGAAGAATTTAATAAAAACCTTTGATAAAATGTTTCACAATTTTATCACTTAGCTCACTTCATTTTTCAAGGGCTTAACTTATAGTTTTTATCATGTTACGTTTCAAATAAGACCATATGGGTCGAACGGAATATTGAAACACCAAAACTACCATAATAAATCCATCATTAAAAAGGCGATTGTTCTCGGAATTGATTCCGTGAGATCCGCAACGAAAGCCAACGGCGTTGACTACTGTATAACGGACCCGAGTAAATATGATTAAATCTGTATAGATCTTTTTATAGAGATCACTTTGAAAAACATTAACCTAATCAAAATTAAAGTAATTAAATTATTTCATATGGTCTGCACGATCATAAAGCATAAAAATTGTCGATTCGGTTTGCAGTAATATTTATTTACTGATTTATCGCTTTATTCTTATTTCGCGTTACAGAAAGAAAATATTATATATAAGTTCAATAAAAATTTCAATGGAATTCACAAGAAAATCATAGCTATAGGTGTATTTGTATCTATAGGTATTTTAATTAACTTATTGGACACGACAAAACACTTTGATAAATTTATTTTCCTCGTACTTATAGAGTCGTCTCGGAACTTGCCGACATGGTTATGGCCCGCGTTGTATTATCTAAAGATATACAATTATTTGTTTGAAATCGCTTTTGTTAGTTAGGTTTTGATTATTTTTTCCTATATTCCAAACTTTATGTTATGTAGCTATGTTTTCTAATATATTGGCGTCCAGATACGGTGCTTCGTAAGTGTTGCTGAAAAATACACAAAAACTAAATTGTAACGAATTTCATTTCACGTAGAATAATATTTATTCCAAAAATTTGAAAAAAAACCTAATAAATCTGAATATAGAACTGATCTCCAAAAAAAAAAACATGTTGTATATGTTCTAAAGATGATTCAACTTTTAAATATAAAATATATTTAATATATATTAAAACATATACATTATCAGAAAATTTATTGTCAAATATTAAAAAAATGTATTGCTTATAATAATCAGTATTATACGCTATTCAATATATTGATATTGAGTTTCAAAGCGTATGTAGTGCGTCTGACACGTAATATGTCAGTAAGGTTACATGATCGCAAAAATAAATCGACCTTCATCGTTACTTTAAATTTTTCTCCCATCATTTGTAAAAATCTTTTTAAAAGCTTCAATGGAAAAAAAAGTATAAGGTATTTGTCGTTGACACTAAAAACGACTTCTACTGATCAATTAATCAAGTCGAAGTCAAAGATTACATGGCTTGGATATTTCACCATATAAAAATTGCATGGGAAGTACTCACGTTTAATAATCGATAGGCTATTATAAAATTTATTCGCTCCATCTAAAACCATGTAGATTGTGCAAATCCTTTTAATATTATTCAAAGAATTAGTTCCCTACAACCAAGATTACTGCCCTGAAATTCCATTTTTCCTACTTGATACGCCCCCAGATTAAAAGAAAATGTATGAATGTGAGGTAAGCGCTTTGATAAATTATAGGTTATAAATTTGGAAAATGTTTCAAGGAATAAGTGGATTTTAAGAATAACGCGTGTTTTTTATTACCTAACCTCGTTTTCACTTTCTTTAATGCTTAATAATTATTCAGAAGTAGTAGGTTATTTTCTTTTTCTAAGAGCTTTGAATGGTTTTTAGTTCAATCGCATATTCAAGTCATGAAAAACCTTTTCAAAATCTTATGCAATAATTCTCCCTGACCTTTGAAACAAGAACGCAAGAGTATATGTAATATTCAGTGATATTTTCAAATAAAAATGTTGTTGAACTTTTAAAGCCAGGAAACGTAAATGCAGCTAAAAATTTCTTTTAAATAACAATATGATATTCCCTTTTGGGTATGTTTGTCATATGGACTTTTGTTTGTTTTGCAGATTTTCAAATCATAATCGATAGTTTGATTTATTATTAGATCTTTATAGAAGAATCAGTGTCATCGAAGATATTTGCTTATGAATCTCTTGACACCTTGTCTTACAACACTAGATGCGTCAATATCTCTCTGTGAATCTGCAATCGGATAGAATGAGGTAATTTGAAAGTTATACAAAGATTAAACACTGACAGACATAAATTGCTAAAACAACTTAATTTACCTGTACCATACATAAATTATATATATCTTTATCTATATTTTTTTCGTAAATTAATTATTAATTAAAATAATTTCAATCGAATTTTGTATTTGTGGTTATTTTACTGTCGTATTTAATTTTATTCCAAAAATTAATACTTTACCTAAGATACATTAACCTTTAGCCGCCCAAGCATTTTTTTGTGAAATATTCGCGCGACCCGCAGTTGTTCTAAAAATAATTATATCTCTTAATTTATTCATTATATTTGGGTATAATAAGAAACATTATCAAAATAAAAGATTTTTTATAATTTAAGAAAGCTTTATACGTAATTTTTCACATTTTATATAATTACGCGTTAAAGTTAAAGAGTAAAAACTTCTCTCAGGGGTTCGCGCACTCAGATTGGGAGCCACTGCCTCAAAGAAAAATATTCTATGTATTGTATGAAAAAAATCTGTTTCCCCATCAAAATGTAGTGAATAGTGTAGATTAAGCTGATTTATTATGGTTTGCCTAAAATAACAACGCACATACCGAGAGCCAATATTGTAACACAGATGTTTATATTATTCATCACGATAAATATATTTTTTGGAACCGAAAATAAAATTATTGAACGGTATCTCAAAGACATTATTTCTTCTAAGAATACTATTTTCATAAATCAGTGTAACTCGATAGCGAAATGCACCATAATCACCGGTCCCGTACGGGACCGCTGGGCGTTTAAAGGTTAAGAGGTTAATAAAAATATTTTAGGTATAGCAAAATAATATCTTGCAAATAATACAATATGAATATGAAAAGAATAATCAATGAAAAAATCACAAATATATCATAATTTGCTTTGCTTGCAATTTGATTTTTACTCGAAATTTAATGTATATTGATTTATGGGTACCAAATTTTGTTGCAATAAATCATGTTGCCCTATAAAGTATATTGAACTGTTATATATGTTAATGTTTGTATTTTATAGTTTAATTTTAAATAACCTACGAAGATTTATAAAAGAATTTAGATGAAATCAGACATTAAACATAATCAAACTCATTTTATTCTTATGACATAAACTAAATTTAATTGAATAACCGGGGTTATTCTATGTTGTATTGTTATATGCGTAATGTGAAAGAAATCGGTTGACTATTTCTGAGCTATTCAGCTTCTCTTCTATTCTTTCTTGGGCATATGCTCATTCTGAATGGTTAGGCTCAACCAAAAGCCATAACAGTAAACGAAACGCGATATTTCCGGCCCCGCAGGGCTGGCTCGGCGTCATCGGTCCCCGATGGCAAATTATTGTGGCCATAAACAGTTATGTCTGCCGTTGTGGTCAAAGTTAACGTTTGACCACCTGAAAATAGGGAAAGCCGTTGTTTTTATTGGTATTGCTTAAGTGTAAGGTTTTCATTTCCACTTCAACTAATTTGCTGAAATTCCCTTATGACATCTCAACCGACAAAGTATACGTTAAATATTTTTTTTTTCATTGCTATAAAAGTAAGATATTTCAATAAGTAAATTAAAACTGGCCAACAAAAGTCTTTTGGTGCTGAATGCACAGTGATCAATGGAAAAAATATTTTGCTATGAAACGTTTTGAAATACATATTAGGAAATTGATATTTGAAATTATTCAATAAGTTTTCTGCAACCAAATGCATACGCTGTAAAAGCTAAGAAACCTCGTTTCATTCATTTGAAGATTTTTCGTTTAACTTTATTCAAACGGGCTTAAAATATCACTGCTTTCAGGATTATCATAGAAGTTGTCGGTAGTTATTTCAACTTCATCCATCAACGTCACATCAATATATTTTGATTCACATCTGTAATAAAAGAGTTCTAACATGCTGCTTACTAAATAACTTGAAAATATCCAAGTACAAAGTATCCGCTCAAAAATTAAATAAATCATAGACTTCCTGAATTTTTTCTATTTTATTTACGTAAAACATTTATCATTTTTCAGAAATAAATTATCAAATTTGAATTGTTACAATTTTGTACGATTCCACAAGTTTTGTCATTAACGACCCGGGTTTCGTCCTTCGCCATCTTCAGGCATTCTATCAAACGGATGCAACAGAACTGACAAAACATGTGGAATCGTACAAATTTGTAACAATTCAAATTTGATGTTGAAATTCCATCAAGAACCTTCACTCGATATCATAAATTATCATTCATTGTTAATGCGGCAAAACTTTATATTATATTATATATAAATGGTTAAATATTATATGGCACTAGATGAAATTTAGTTTTCAGATTGATTACTGTTTAAAAGACCTGATCTGGAACTAAAATCGTTATAGTAAACAATCTTGTATGTTCGGCCCTGCAAAATTAGCAGAGTTTATGACGGAATACGACAGAATGCCCATACAAATAAGAATGAACGCGCACAGACACCAACACATGCACTCACAAAATACTCACATTTCTCATACAAATCCATCGTATAAATCTGCGCCAGCTTTGTTTAGGATTTTCAGGTGGTTTTCGATCTTCAGGCATCCATTCACTATTGTCTGATTATATTGTCACTTGATAAATGGGTCACTGTGTCGCTTTCAGAATCTTTATTTTATTTTATATACAGAATAAGTATTCAATATCACAATAGAAACAGATTTTTCGTATGTTATCCAGATAGAATGCCTTTATTTTTTAAGTTGTAAATCATTTCTTCATAAAGTCTGAGAATTTATCTCTTTTATTTATACCACAAATCAATATTCGGAGTGAGGTATTTCTTGATTGATAAGCATATCTAAAAATTATCTTTATAAGACTCTGGAAAAGTATCTTTATAATTAAATTATAATTTTGAAAAGAGGTATTAATGTCTTATAAGTTCGCAGAATTAAACAGGGATACTGATATTTTAAATAACTGTAATCACTACACAAAAAAACACGAGAAAATATTTTTTTTCAAAGAAGGCTTTGTTTTGGCGTTGTTTATACATAATACGCCAGTTTAACGTTACATTTTTATGGATTTTTGGCATTTGGATATGAGTTAATAGAATTCAGATTCTACACGTAATAGTCATCAATAACAAAATAAAATTCATTAAAAACAACAACTCGTTGTTTATTCAATAATTATTTTCTGCAGTACAATACAAAAATAACTGTTCAATTTTAAGAAAAATAGTATAGTACGTCTAGAGAACAGAAATGAATAATATCGAACATAATGGAATTGAATATCCATTCAATTCCATTATGTTCGATATTATTAATAATGGAGCTTCGTTGATAGATACACGATATTTAAATATCTGTTGCTTGTTGAAATGTTTCTCAATATAAGGGAGTAAAAGTAAAAAATTGCTTTACATCTATTACATGAACACGGTGAAAAAATAGCAACGTATTTTAGTTCTACAAAATTATTTTTAACAAATATAGTTGATAGCTATTTAAAATAATAAAGATATGATATTATTATAATATGATTATAAAATATATGATTATACAAATAGTAAAGATAAAATCAATAAACTGGACAGAAGCGGTATTTATAAAATGTCCTGTGGCTCATGTTTATCCGTTTATATCAGACAGACAGGTAGAAGTATATCTACTCGAGCTTAGGAACATGTAAGATCATTCAACAGTAAAAAAACAGATTTACAATTCGCTAATCACGTTATTAATGAATCACATAATATAAATTCAAAATCAGCCCCTAAATGTTTGCATCTTTGTAGTAAGGGTCGGAGAATGACGGCTTTGGAACAGCTTGAAATCAATAGACACCAATTATCACAAAGGATTCTTAACGAAAAAACTAACATAATAGCATCGCCACTTGTCCAGCCGTTGCACAAAGGGGTGGTCTGATTTACTTCCAGAAAGATCACTTCCGTCCCACATACAATCTTATTGTCATGGACACCTATTGTTTCATTTAGAATTTTGAAAATTTAGTGTCATTGTGTTAAAGTAACAAGCTAGGCCGTTGAAACAGGAGAGAGGATGTGTTGTGTGCCTTTTCTGCACAGCTATATATAGATAAGCGAATGTTAGTTTAAGCATAGTTCTGACGATGGCGTGAGCCGAAATAGCTATCAACTATATTTGTTAAAAATAATTTTGTAGAACTAAAATACAGTGCTATTTTTTCACCGTGTTATAATGGAGTTCTACCAAGTGAATGCCAATTCAATCAATATATTACATGAACACTTACAAAAAACAATAATTGTTGCCATTTTTCCTTCTGATGTGGAAGATATTTACTCGTTTGGGAGTTTTTGTTCAAATGTCTACAGTCTTAACTCCCACTCGTCGTGAGGATCCTAAACATCACATAATCGATATTAACTAGCTATTAGCTATTCTTTTGATAGCACTCTTCTTATATCTTGGAAAAAGAAGAGTTGTGTGATCGAGTTACTATTAGTTTTTGTAGAATTTTTTTTTTCATGCTTTACTTATGGACAGGTTTTATGACATGGTATTTTTTGTGTCTTGAAATTTCTTTATGTGTTGAAACCAAAACTGTGGACTTTTCCGGCAGCCTGTCTCGTTCTTGACAAAGCACTGTCGCTATTTCCAAACACATGAAATAAGATAACTTATCACAATAGTTTTCCTCTGCTTTATTTTCAAAGAAAAAAATCAGGATTGATTATTGATGACTACTTATAATAGATACATTATTTTAAAAGAGACTAATAGATTTCGATATTAAAAGAGTAACGTTTAATACTGAAGATTTTAATAGATGATGGATATACGTAATTTTTCGTAGATGTTTTTATTATCTCGACAACAAGCGTAAAATCGTAGTTGGTCAATTTAATTAAAAATGGTGACGTCATAGATATTTAAAAAAATCATAGCTTTAAATCGTTTGGAAGAAGTTTCAATTCATTACATTCATTTGAAGAAAAGAAAGCTTTAATGCTATTGTATGCCTTAGGATGCTAATGGTTAACATTTCACCTCAACATGATAGCAATAATCGCTGATTTAAACTCTGCTAGAGTGATGGTTTAAATGTTAATGATTAAGAACGTCAGATCCTCCAAATAGTATAAATACAAAAGAATTCAAGCATTATTAGATGGAGATGTATGTCAAAAGCAAAAACAACTTGCAACAAGTTCTAAAGATTCTCTTCTGTTGTTTTGAAGCAGTGAGTTTGATTTTGATGAAACAAAAGTGAGTGCCACATCAGCAAAATATAGTTCAAATGTAAAACCAAAAAAGGTATTTTTTCTTTGAATGTGACTGAAAACGAATATGGACTTATTTTAAGAGTTTAATACACAAAAATTCTTTGCTTAATTAAAGTTACTTAATGATTAAATACACAGCTTAATTATTTCGAAAAATACTCTTCGCTTAGTGAAATAAGAAATGAGTTGTTTGTGTTGAAGTAACATATAGTTGAATTTAATCTTTAATTATTTATACAATAGTCAGACTAAATCAAAAGACAAGGTAAATATATTATTCTTCACGATAATGTATAATCACTTAAAAAACCAATTAAAGACACTATAAAAGATTTTAATTGTAATTAATTTTTTGTAAATGTGAATAAATCAAGGTGTGTGAGATATCGTTCTGTAAATGAAGTGTGCAGCCGCCGCGGTTTTGCTTGGTGGCACATATTTAGGAGGTTCAATTTTCACTGACTTTGTCGTTTGAATTTGGCAGAATTTGTTGAATGGCGATTGTTTGTTGATTTTGATGATGTCAATTGTTTGCAGTTTATTCGCGAAGACTTGCGACTGAAGAATGAAAAGCTGCCGTGCAAAAGCGACTACGTACATATAACGGGTTGACACAACCAAGTTGTGTAGCTCAAAATGAAGAAATCTAAATGGGTTATTCAATTTTCATTATTCAATCAAATCAAATTGATAATTTGCATATGGTGTTCAACGATATAACCTTCCATGGTGATTTGCAATACTCTTTTAAACAATTGACAACAAATAAAAGATAAATTTAATAAATTAAATATATGTTATAATGATAACTTACTTTTTCAATAACGTCTAATATAAAAATCCCATAGTTCGAGAATACATGATCCATTTGTCATTTTTCAAAAATAAATTATCATTTATCGTTGTTAATACTGAAAACTTTATATTATAGTGAAGTGTTTAAAAATGTCACTAGATTGAAATTTAGTGTTCAGATTGATTACTGCTTAAACAGCCTGATATTGATCTAAAATCGTTATAATGAACAATCTTTAATGTTCGGCCCTGCACATCTTAGCAGAATTTATGACGGAAAACGACAGAATGCCCACTCAAATAAGCGTCTAATTTTGCTTTTAATTATTGGTTTGGAAAAAATTAATTTTATGCGTCCTTAAACTAACTTACTTAGACTTAAACGTCCTAAAAATTCCAGTTAAATGGAATCAATAAGATCTAGACAATTAGAAGATGCAAAAAAGCATAAAATTTAATTCTCCCGTATCTTTACTATATCAAAATGATTTAAAAATGATGAAAAAAAAAATCGATTTGATGAAAAAAAAATCGATTTATTCTAAAACACGAAAACATCACAAGCCAAAATCTAAGTCAATATTTTATTCTCGTTCAAGCAGTGAATTCATGTAACAGAGCAAACGTTCTAGGTACGGGTGTATTAGTCGCGAAATTAGCCTTCCGTATGCTGGCAGACGTTTTACATAACATTGTCTGCATATTTGTACCAGAAATGAATTCAAATGAAATGTTTTTTTTGCTGGCATGAACGGTCTAGTTAGGGTCCCGCTCTCAGCACGATTGACGTGTAACTTGCTATTCCTTTTTTCCCTGTCCACCAACCGATGAGGGTGTTTTTGGTATTCTTTTATTACCCTGTCAGGGGTTGAACGCGTTCCCTATTTAAAACTGGAAAATAGTTCACCCATTTGAAATGAAACGTAATTAACGGGTGAAGCTCTTACATATATAGGCACGTGTAATTGATATCGTTGAACTATTTACTAACTGAAATTTGATACGCTTTTTGAACACATCGTATTCATTAGAGTGTCACTAACGAACCCTTATTTCATTGACCGCTAAAACTTGAGACAATATTGAAAGGTTGTTAGAGGAGGTTCAGACCTCACCCGAAGCTATTCGTTAAAAACAAAAAGTACAGAAATCACAACCGAAAATCAGAAATAAACAATTTTCATTTCGAGAATTTTTTTAACATCGATGAATAACATATTCAAATCAATGACTGATTACGATATTTGAATATTTTTTAATTTTATCTAGTGTATATAAAAGCATATCTGCCATTTGTTATTTGAATATGTACACGCAATTGCATGCTCAGCAGTTGAAATGGCATAGTTGCTTAATCCTTATTAACTCAAATATAATAGTAAGTTCAGTTTTTCTTTATACAGCTCCATGCACCAGCATACTAAAAATTATACCAAAACTGCGTTTGGGTGTAAAATAGTTTCGTGAAAAAAATATCATAAATATAAAAATGTAACCGTCATTTTTGAGTATGGTATAACGTCTGTAAAATCTAACATGTGAATCGGGTGTCAAACCCTGTCGACATCAATTTGAAATCTACATATTTTCGTTTACAATTTCAGGCTAAATGCATATATACATTCGATTTATTTTCCCTTTGGACTGATCGCGAAAACATTTAATAAAAATTACCTAATATTTATAGTGTATATTTCAAAAGTGTTATTTAAGATTAGCTATAAAAAAAATTGAAATAAATCTTCTCCATAGCGCTAATGGTAAAATGTCAACATAGTTTCATATTCTTCCGACTAGATACGGATAGGGTAAAATACAATGAAATAATTTTAGTTTATACTTAAAATAAGTCACTATTACATATACGGTTGGTTGAACGTCTGTTTGTTTCAACATTGTATATTTTCGAAACCCCTGAACAATATGTAAAATGGGGGTCACCCGCTTCAGGCCTCCTCAAACACGGATCCTGACCTTATTTCACGCCGCCGGCAATCCATCTTTTCCGCGGTCACCCTCCTTTACAAATATCTGACGGGTAGACCAATGGGCCCCCTACGCATACAGCTGTACTTGGAAATGATTCATTTGCAAGCGTTGGGGAACGGCTAGAACAGTTTTCGCAACTTTTTAAAGAAGGAACGATGCGGTTTCACGCTGGACTGAGTAATGGCATCTCTGCGTTTCAGTTAAAAATTATTACTGCATCAAGCGGTTTTGATCTTCAATTCTTGTGTTCTTTTAGGCCCTCAGTTCTTCAGAAACAATCAATTTAATTCTTTAAAAAAAATCATACAGTTGATTAAATCTTAATCACATAAATCCAAAACTTAGATCGTAATAGTATTTTTTATTGATTGAATTGGCATTCACTTGGTAGAACTCCATTATAACACAGTGAAAAAATAGCAATGTAATTTATTTCTACAAAATTATTTTTAACAAATATAGTTGATAGCTATTTCGGCTCATGCCATCGTCAGAACTATGCTTAAACTAACATTCGCTTATCTATATATAGCTGTGCAGAAAAGGCACACAACACATCCTCTCTCCTGTTCCAACGGCCTAGCTTGTTACTTTAACTGTGACACTAAATTTTCAAAATTCTAAATGAAACAATAGGTGTCTATGACAATAAGATTATATGTGGGACGGAAGTGATCCTTTTGGAAGTAAATCAGACCACCCCTTTGTGCAACGGCTGGACAAGTGGCGATGCTATTATGTTAGTTTGTTCGTTAAGAATCCTTTGTGGTAATTGGTGTCTATTGATTTCCAGCTGTTCCAAAGCCGTCATTCTCCGACCCTTACTACAAAGATGCAAAGATTTAGGGGCTGAGTTTGAATTTATATTATGTGATTCATTAATAACGTGATTAGCGAATTTTGAATGTTTTTTTAATGTTGAATAATCTTACATGTTCCTTAGCTCGAGTAGATATACTTCTACCTGTGTGTCCGATATAAACGGATAAACATGAGCCACAGGACATTTTATAAATACCGCTTCTGTCCAGTTTATTGATTTTATCTTTACTATTTTTAAGATGTCTGCCTAAGTTATTGTTGACCTTGAAAGCTACGTTTATTGAGTTTTTAATCTCCCGATGAATTTTTTCGCTAATGCTACCTAGGTAGTTAATAGATTTATAGAAGCGGTTATCTTGTATTGGGTTCGGGTAAATGAGTTTTCTAGCTAGATTTAATTGTTTTTTATATAATAAATTATTTATCGTCATTATCTCATAACCATTATTATGGTGTATGTATTTAATAGTATGCAGTTCTTTGTCGTAATCTGCCTGACTCATAGGTACAGTTACTAGCCTATGGACCATGGAGTTATAAGCCACAAGCTTATGATTCCATGAGTGGAGGGACTTTGCGTGAATTGTGGTATCACAAAAGGTAGGTTTTCAAAAAAAATTTTTTTTTATAATACTATTCCATTCTACGTTACATTCTTAAAACAATGACTTTTTATTTCGTTTGAATGAATTTGTTCATTTGAACAAAACAAATTATTCTTAAAAATCATTGACATCCAACATTTCAACTTGCATTTCAAAAAAAAAAGCCAAAAGTGTAATGGGTTTATTTTTCATATTACTTGCTAAAATTAGGCGTAGAATATATCAAAAATATTACAAACATTGAATATACCATTTAAAAATATTTTGAAAGTATGACAAGCGAAGAAAACTAACTAATTAAAAGGACACCACTGAAATAGTCAATTTTGGATTTTTGTTTTTTGACTTTCGTGATTTTCTTTGATTTATGACAAACCCATTGAACACTGACGGTTGATTGCAATGTATGTATAGTTTATCTTCAAATAATTAAGTTTTTAAAAAGTGTAAAAAGTTTCACTTATGAGATAATTTTTATGTATTATATAGTCTGATTGGTTTAAATATATCACCAAGCGTATGAAACACCTATAATACTAAATTATTTTTATTTTATACTTGGTTTTAGAATATTTTATAGTAGCTCAGTAGGAAGGGATTAGTGCCCGTTACAATTTAAATACGTTAATAGATGTAACATACCACCACCATTAGATTTTGCTTTTGTTGTTTAATATATCAATCAAATATGCTGGTTTACCTTCAGCAATTAGTTAAACTAAGTCAATATCAAACACGTGTAAGGATTTTCAGCTGATTACATTTGTTCTACACAGTTGCTGTGCCATTTTATTTTGAATTAATACTAAGAGTAATAAATCAACCAAAAATATACAACCGATTATAATTTCCAAATGGAAATAAACTAAACATTTTTTTACATATAAAAATATTTTCTTAATACAAATTGTGCAAACACTGTATTCTTGTTTTAATGTATAAACATTAAATCAAAATGTTTATATTTCAATGTTTACGTTTTTGCTCAGTCGAAAGCTTGAAAGCTTATGTCAATGTAATCGGATATAGAACACGTGAAACTTTCCGAAAGAAGATCGCTTTTTGATTGTTAAAACTTAGTCAATTATTTATTATGCCATATTTTAAGTAAAAGTCTTGGAACATAAACATCCAAATTCTACCGAGGAATATATTTCTTCTTCGCTTTCCCTTTTGTTTAAGAAATAAATTAAGTACACAGCAAACAATGTTGTTACTTCTGAAATTTTGAGTGCCTACAATGCATAATTAAAATTATTTCGAAACAAATAATAAAGAAAATTGAGACAATGTTGTTTCATTTTTTTCTCCGTGAATTCAAAGCACAGGATGTTCATCGGGAACTATAACGATTTTTATAGAAAAAAAATTCAAATCCAACATTATAAGATACCAATTCTTTACATCGTTTATTGAAATAATTTCTTGTGGAAACAGTTCTCTCAGTGATTAAATTGTAGGATTGGATGCATCTGAAGTGACAGTGCTCTGTGTTAATCATGCTAAAATCATCCATTTCTGGACCCACTGTGAAGTTATCAATTATGTTGCAATAAAGTTCTCGACTAACAATTACAATTTAATATAGTAAGGGTCAATGATTCTCCTAGACTACATAGCATTGCATACTGTCTGACTGATGAATATGGTATTAATCGAAAAATTATTTTGTATCGTTACAGTAATTGATGATAAACGTTTTTCGTCTCTATGCTTTACGAATGTCAAACAGTAAAAAATTATGTTTACTCAAATGGTTTAAACAAACGTATATAGTATACTTTCCCGGTGAGCATCCTGTAGTATTCTTATAAATAAATATTAAATTTATTGGTTAGTGTTTATGAATGACAAAATTCACATAAAGCAAATTTAATACCATTTTCCTTTCGGTTTTTAGTCAAGCCTCTAGACCAAGTTTTGAGTTTAATTATAGAATACTTACAAACTTTTATGTTTGATAAAATACATTTTTTCTTGTCTTAATATCATTATCAGCACAGTACCCACCTTCAAGAATGAGCAAGATATTTTGTGCATATACGATGGCCAGGTTCCAAATCATACTCGTTTCGTATTTGTAAAATACCGTAGATTCATATATTTTGATTAAATTGCGTAATTGAAACAGCAATATTTTAAGATTTTCTGCAGCAATTGTCGTAAATCACCGACAAGTTCTGCAAGCATTCTTTTCAATTTGAAAATAACTCAAATAATAATCTTATGGTAATATAATAATATTATACATATTTTACAAAATAATTTATTTGTTATAAAAAAAAAATCAGAGTTTATGGAATATTAATTCTTTGCTAAGCATAAATAATATAAATGGATTGTCAGAATTCAAATTTTGAAATATATTTAAAAAATAATAAAAATTGATCTGAGAAGGTAATTTGGGATATAATTACTCTCGTGTATCGTGACGATGTCTCACAATGATTTATTAAATTAATGGACTTCATTGCTCATATTCAAATTACATCACAAAAACATCCAAAAATTATTTATGTTATCATTAACAAAATCACGATTTAATTACACTATCTTTAAAATTATTTGATTTAAAAAAAATCTATTTATTACTGTAACGCCAAATTGTATTACAACTATAGTTTTTTAATTAAATACACTCATAACTTCGTAATAACACATACATTTTGCTCAATGAAACATTTTAGAACGATTATTGTGTGGTAATGTTGGCATGTATTATTCCTACGGCTTACTCAAAATATTTCAGCAGCCTAAACAAACAGAACATCGCATGTCGCTGGTTAAAATTTCAACAGTAATCCGCGCTTTGAGAGTTTCGTATTAAAACAAATTTTCTCTGCACTGATTTTGCATAAATTTTCATCAGCGATGAAAAATTTATACTTAAAGATTACTTATGGTGTATATCAAGTTATAAAAATACATTTTAATACATGTGAGCTCTATTTAATAAATTTCATAGAAAAAATGAAAATAAGCGTCTATTTTAATTTTATAATGACAAC
Source organism: Himalopsyche japonica (assembly GCA_028555115.1). NCBI lineage: Eukaryota > Metazoa > Arthropoda > Insecta > Trichoptera > Rhyacophilidae > Himalopsyche > Himalopsyche japonica. The sequence continues at coordinate 4,444,012 of JAHFWJ010000015.1, forward strand.
GATAGGTCTTTTTATTATCATACGCGTCACATAAGTCTCATAACATACTCAAAGTGCCGACTTATAGTTGAAATGTGTTATTAAATTTCTTAAAAAGAGCTCTGGCTGATAATATTTGACATTGAAACGAATGAATCCATCAATTTTAATGATTTCACTCAAAATAAATTAATGAAATAAGAATAAATATACGACATTAACTTTGAATTTACAATTCAAAGTTTTATGTTTGTAGACTATTTACTATAAAACCTATCTATACGTCATCGTATATATGATAATATAATAACTTCAAAAATATTTCATACTCTCTTGTGTCGTATGTGGAGTTGGGTATAAAACAGAAAACAATATTTTTTCACTAAATGAATTACAAAAATTGTATAGAAAATGTTAAAAATTGAATGCCAGGCACGAATAAAAATGTTTAACTTCAATAAAAGTATCAAGAATTCGCAACGTTACAGAAATACTTGGTAATAAAAAAACTTTTAAGCGACAAGAAGTTTCTATAGAAATTACTTAAAATTTTCTCTCTCGTTATAATCAAGTTTTTAACCAACTGCCATGTTATTTTCCCAGAAACATAAATATTGAAAATCGAATGTCAGGAAAAACATGAAATAAATTTCTTAGTATCGAAGTAGCTATATAAATTTAAATTACATTTCCTTTTCAGTTGTCAGAATAAAGTAAAAATTTTCGAGCAATTCGTTGAATACATTTTTATTGTTCAATAAAAATGAAATATACAGATGCATTTTTCTGATTAAAAGACTTGTTTTATTTTGCTTAACTGTAAAAATATAAACTGATTGGAACTTTTTTTTACAAATACCTCATAAATAGACGATGTCATTACTTAATATTTTAACAATTTATTATAGTCAAAACTGCCAAAAGAGGATAGCAGAAACGGATAAAGAAAATCATTTAAATCGTAACTCATAGAAATCGGGTAATATTTACGTTTTGTATCACTAAAAACAGAAATAATTTAATATATGCAATAATTTGATTTTGTTGATATTTTAAGCAAATAATATACTACTTTTTAATTTTATTGATGAACATTCATTTTTAATTCTTCTTTTCTTATTGACGCTACAGCTCAAGATGAACTTCATATATTTATAAAATTAACTTTTATTTTCCTTACGTCTACCAACGAGTCAAACACTAAAAGTGACTATGCTTTATATGCAAACTGTGAAAGGTTATGCTTTGATTTAATTATGCAGGCTAAAAAAATTCTATCAAAAGAATTATTGAGTGAAACTTCTTGTTCCCATAACAAAGTATGTAAGAAATTCTATCACACTTACAAATGATGCAATAGTTTGAATGGTTTTTTTATGTAAAGCACAACTTCTTACAAATACACGTCCTGGTTTTAAAAATAAATAAAGATTATTTTATAAAGTTTTAGCTTACCTTCTTTTTAATGACTTGGTCGTGAAAGTTCACTCAAAGCTTTCAGCTTTCAACATGTTTTTGGGCTTTACCTTGTGGATGTAATCCGAGCTACAACCCACGGTAATATTTTAACCATTCAAATTGATAGAACTTAAAATTGATGAACTTTTTGAAATATTTAACATTACGCTTAGTTGTTGGTGTGGTGTTCAACTTTGAAATTTCAATATAGTTACATTAGTTTGTTACGTTTCAAAGTTAGTGAATTTCATTAATGGTAAAAATTGATGATAAGAAAGAAAAAGAAAAAGAAGAAGTTTTACAGATAAATTAGCTCAAATAACAATGAATTAGCTTTATTATACATTTATATGTAAACAGTATTTTAAAAAAAAAATCAAAAAAGTTTTGCGTGATAAATAGAAAGTCTAAAAAAATAAATCGATTATCCATTTAAGTTTTTGTTAAAATTCCATATGTAGAGAGAAATTGTACTCGTTTCTCATCCGTAAGACGTCGCGCTATGAACCACTAAACTGCTTTGAGGAGTTGATTTCTTAAAAACCGCTATTGACACAATATATAATAACATACTGAAAATATAGTTAATATAAAATCGAAGCACTCTGCAAACAAAACATATAAAAAAATATCTCGTGTCACAATTACATAAATGTAATCATGCAAATTTAACTAACAACACCTGGATAAGATTATGGAGACTAAATCCTATCCTCGTCATCTATCCAAGTCTCTTTCAGGATGCAAACCCTGAACGCTCTCCCATTTGTTACTCCGTGACGTCTAACGACCCGATGCCGGCGTCAAAGCTGTACCTTAACCGACGCTACTAAAGCTTTATTTAAATTCCAGTTGATAAGAATGCTAACAAATCTAAGACACTTTATTCAACAGCAACAATGCTACGACTTAGTCACAGATAAAAGCTTATTTTTATGATTAAAGAATAATTCGCAAATAAATAATATTAATACTCATGTGAAAATATTCACCTAAAATTCACAATTTTTCAATAATATTTACTTATTTACTCTGTCTATTTTGGCAATTGTATAGGCAAATTTTTTGAATTAAAAAAAATTGTTATAAAAATAAAATAAAATTCGTTTATTTTAGTGATGGGTATTTTTACAACGTCAATTACTAGAACGTGAATGTTGCATATTTTTCAAAATAATTAAGAAAACATATTTAGCTCATCTAATTGAAAAAAACCTGATATAAATATTGTCTTGAATCATTGCCAAACATTACAAGTACATGATTGTGTCGATTTTAATATGAATTCATACATACGAGTCATCGATCTAATATGTAGTTTTTAACTTTTACCCTGCGATACGTGCGGTATCCAAGCACATAAAAGTTGCTAAAAAATGTATTGGGAGGTTTTTATAATCTGAAACGATTGAAGATAGTACACACCTCGTTTTAAATCTACAATAAAAAAAAACGATGACTTAAAGACATCATTAAGAACATCTTCCCGCAAATACTTGCAGGTATAACAGGTTTTTACAATACTTTTTAGAAAGAAAATTAAATCGTTATATATTCACCAGATCTACATGGACAGCAATATTAAATTAATTGGGATCGCTCCAGTCAGACAAGGTGAGTCGCAAAACCTTGTATGAACCAATTAGAAAATTTGCCCTCTCAAAATATTTCTATAGTAGATTGGACTAACTGAATTTACTTGAAATAAATCCTTGGTCCTTTTCCAGGTATTCCAGCCAAAGAAAAAGGTTGCGGTGGGTCAGGCTAAGCTTTGTCAGCTTAAATGAGTGGCCAATAATGATTTAACGACTTAAAGTCTACTCAATATGCTAATGAGTCATTTATTATTAAGATTGTAAAGTATGATTATAGTATAAAGAGAATGATTAAAATAATAAAATGTTATTTCTAACGTCGTTGAAAAACTCAAGAGCTTTAGTTTTGATACAGACAGAATTGTGAACTAATTGATTCTTGATCATTTTGTGAGTTTAATTTATAAAAAAGTCCACTTTCAACCAAAACACTATTATGAGTGCAAAAAGTGATACAAATACTTGCCAATCGTACATTAAATAGGTCTTTTAACTATGCTTTATTGTGCGTTAAATCATTAAAAAAATAGACAGAAAATAAAAAGCATGACTTGTTCAGTCTTTCGTCATAGTAATTTTATATTCATCTATGACGCATCACTAATAATCGGACTGGATTGATGTAAAATGTAATGATTTGCCACCGCTACGATAAGCTACTGACATGATTACTTAATTAATGGCATGTAAAGCTAACAAAGGTAAACTCATTGCTTGCGTCATTATTCCCTAATAACTTAATTAACTGGTTCTATTCATTTGTCAAAAGCGCTGGTTATTGAAATACAACCGAATAAATCTAATCAAATTTGTTTTGATGATATCGTTATGATACAATAAATAGGAAATAAATCTTCAAAAATAATGGAAATAAAGCAAAAATTCCTAAAAAAGAACATATTTTTCACTATGAAAATCCGAATTAAAAGTGTATAGTCTCTTATGATTACTTGATTGTTCATCCATGTCTTTGAACAAAAATCAATTACAGCATCAAAGTACGATTTTTCTTTAATCAAATTATCACAATATACGACTGTTTATTTATAGTCAACACAATTAAGGCCGTATCGTTTTTTTATAATTTTCAATGCTTTGTATATTCATAACATATCCATGCAAATCATTTAAAATATTTAAAAAACCAAAAAACTTTGCCAGTAATTGGACTTCACTAAGCCACGATAATTTAAAGTAAATGTTTGCTTCCAAAACTATTGCTAAGACTCCTGAAAATTACAAAAATACTTTGTTTTACAATGACGGTGAGAGCAACACAAATAAATCGTTCAAGCCATCAAAAAGTTGTATCGTTTTTGGTATAGTTTACGTTGATCAATGAAAACAATTTAAAGTTTTACAACTTAAAATTCATTGTAATAAACGTTTTGTGAGACGAAAGAAACAATTTGTTTTTATACCTATAGGCTGATTGATAACTAAAGTAGAACATTTTTAGCCCAGTCACGTGCAGTGGCTTAAAAGAGAATTTAAGTAACTTGTATCCAGTGTTGTATCTTTCGCTAACGACCTATAATTATTATACGATTATGAAAATTCCAAGCAAGTTATTTCTTAATCGTATGGTATTTATAGAGTATTTTAGCTATTTACGGACAAGAGAAATTTATTCGAATTAAGAAAACAATACATACATACTGAATTTTGTGATGTAAACAGCTTACCATTTGAAAGTTGTCAAACATATACAAGTATGATAAATTTTCAAAATATCTATATATATACATATATGTTTCTAAAAATCTAAACTATTATAAGTATAGTATCCTACAATAATTGTTTCAATTACAAATAAAAAACTCTAAAACATTTCTGCACTGCTAATTGACTTTATTTGTGTTTGTTGCGAGCAGAAACAAAAGTGATTATATTTTCTAGTCATCTGTGAATCTAGAATGTTACCAATTTGAATAAAAACCGATGAAAGATTTTCTGGCAGTATTTGCAGTGTGTGTTCTAGACCCCCAGACTATTTCAATCTATAAAATATAATAATGTCCGCAGCCACTAATGTAATGAAAAACCTGCTAAGTGACCTATCTATGAGAAAGTAAAGTCGCTTCACCTCAAGTAGCCAATAAATAGATCTTTGTCTGTTTTTTTTCATATATTATTCGGTACCAAAATGCTTTACACAGAATGAAATCGATGGGTGAATAATGTTTGGTTTTAGCCGACTACAATCGTACTAAGTGACGGTATATGAAAATAGGCACTTAACATGCATTTCAAATAATAAAAACAAAATTTTAGTATGTATTTTCACGATGTATTTTATGATCAGGACCGGTTCCGTTCATTTAGAGTATTATCTACTGATCAGTTATTTAAGATATAATGTATTTCCATCAAGACGTGACAGTTAATACCTTAAAAGTACTCATACATATGTTATGTATGAAATTGAGTGTACCATATTGAACATGAAATGAAACATAACTTTACCAAGAAGTAAAATTTCAAAATTGAAACACTTATATTACGATTTTTATTCAAATTAGGACTTCTTTATTAAAATTTTTGTGTTTTTAATGTTGTCAATTAGTATGCAATCTTAAAAATTATGTTTAAATATATGGATGTTTCTTCCTTTCATCTGCTATATTTTCATATCAGCTATGACTAAATAATTTAAATTCAGAGTTAAAACAACTAAAAAAACAGTTATCAATAAAATTGGGCGTTGTTTTACTCTGTTCAATCTGAACTTGATAGATTCATGTATCATAATACATCATATATCTTTAAATCATTTTTGAACTTAGAAATCCTGACGCTACTGCCTTTTGCAAAAGACGTTTCGGTGATTTCAAATTATCAAACTTGTCAAACTAACTATTCAAAAAAATAACTAACTTTCACCTTGGATACTTAATTCTCTAAGCGCGGTCTCCATGGTTCACTTTTTAATTAAAAAATAAAAGCATAATAAATCATGGTGCGCGAAAAAAATGGTCTGGAATTTCAAATAACAATGTTTAGCGGAGACGCCCTAGATTTACGAGCAGGCTTCCTATGCACATTTATCAAGCACCGTAGAAAAATATAGTAACTCCGTGACTTTTTTGAGAGCAAAATAAAAATAATTCCTGCATTTTCCCACTGCTAATAAACCGAGCCGGAGATCCACCATGCAATTTTATAATTGAAAGGGTTTAATTTATTAGAGAATTAGCCTAAAAGATACATTAAAAAATCTCGCAATCAAAACAAATGAACGAGTACTTGAATGTTCCAATTAACATCATAATATTATATAATATTGGATTATTATTTAAAAAAATGAATACTGTTTAAGAACAAAAATGCAATAGTGTATTTATTCTTAAATAGTTATTTGACGTCGGTGAGATAAGCATAACTAATTGACTTGATCTTAGTACTTTTACCAAGTCGCTAGCTAGTTCAAGACGTTTTACCGCTTCCGAAGAGCTTGGATATATTGAAGCTTTAAAACAGATTGGCTTAATGTATAATGCTGTATTCCCACATCAAAAGTTAAAAATTCCTCTGGATTGAAGGAGAGCTTTCAAATAATCTTCCAATGTAAATTTTTTCTGTATACATATATTATGAACAAAACTCAGTGTCAACCCACGGGTGCTAACAGATTTTCCAATCGAAATACAATGATATGAATTTTTTTCAGCTTAACATTTTTTTTAAATCAATCCAGAATAAGTTAAAACATATTTTAATTCAATCACTCAAAAAAATTACAATCATCTGAATGTTTTTTAATGTATTTTAAGCATAGCATTATAGACCATATTTTTATTTGAACAATTCAGTCTATTAATGAAAAACACGCTCCTTAGTTATAATATATTTTCATAATTATATGCGGCAGTTTGTAGTGACAATTTTACAAAAGATATTTTCACTGATTTCTCATTGAGCTTTTACTTTTTTGAAAGGAGTTTGATTTTAGTTGACTATAATTCCAGTAACTTGTACAATTAATTTTTTGCTGTGATAAAAAATGCAGTATCCACAAACAAATGGTGAAGTTTATTGGTAACTCATGCGAATCCTAGATTTCGTAATTTTTATATCATTATCAATTAGAAGAAGGTAAGAAATACATATTAATTTAAAACTAATATGGATAATAAGATTTAGTTGTGTGTCAACCAATTATACGATCATCAATCAACGTGTGATGATAAAATGAGGAAAACATTTCAATTGGTTTCTTTAATGTTCTAAAATTTTGATATATGTTCATTATTCTATTCATATTTGTAAACTACATTATTGAACCAGAATCATTTTCTTATGATAGCAAGGTCTCAACTACTGATTGCATAAGTCTATACAAGTTGCCAAGTTTTGGAAGACCAAGACCCTTCCATCGCTGTTGAGCAGATCGTAATGACGATAGTCAAACGAAGTTAAAAATTAGAATACACAATTGAAATATTTTCAATTAATACGCCTAAATTGAAACAAAGTTTATCAAATATGTACCAGAATACAAAATTTACCTTTTGTTAAATAGTTTAACATTAAATACAATTATTTTAGTGGGTTACGTAACTTGTTCTCAAAATGTGGATCTCAATGTTTTCGCTAATGCTGTTAGACGTGTCACTGTAAAGCATTATGATTGTTTTATTTTACACATAAAATCAAAATATACAATAATTACGAAAGAAAATGAAACTCTTTGATGATTTCTTGTGACCGTCTATAATATAACATCTCAATATAAAATAGACGAAGATAAAGTTTAAAAGATGTTATCACGTTGTCATTTTTTAAGATCAAGCTCAAACTGAGGATCAAATATAATCTTAGAAGAGAATCTTAGCTTTCCCGGTTAATAATTTTTAATTATAAGTTAGTTGCTTAATGTATTTTTTCATAGGAAGTGAAATAAGAAAAGTGATGTTAGTTGGCTGTATATTGTTGCTAAAACATATTTTTAGAATTGGATAACACATTAAAATGAAATAATGAAGCTAAAAAAGTCAATTTTTTAAATGGATGTGAATCCATTAATGGACCAAAAAACCTATTATTAGAGCTTCTTCATATTCTGAAGGATTTTTTTCTGTCAGAAAATATCAAACATTTTAATCGAAGTTTTAATATATAATAGAATTAAGTAATGATAATAACTTTAATAAAAAAAAACAATCTTGTATGAGTTTTTAAAAATGAAACTTTCACTTCAATGCAGTTCCAGTAGCCTCAGTTGATTTAAAAATGTATTTTATTATTTGCTTTTAAAAGAAAATGAATGTGAACTCAACAAAGGAAAAACAAAATATGGAAGTCGTTTTTTTCATCAACGAAAATCATCGTTCTTTTAAATTATAAATAATTGGTCAGTGATGGTCGCAAAGTTAATGAAGTTTTATAAATGTTTCGTTATAAATTAAGAGGTTCCATGAGAAATTATTGTTGGGAATGGCTGTGCTAAACAAACTAAATTATTACCTGCGTGGCATACGAATAAAAGTTAAATAATTTACGATACAGTCTGTCTGATAGTTTAAAACGTATATACTAAAACATTTGTAGAAAAGTTATGCGGGTAAATCCTAGGTCAGACAGACGGAATTTAAAGTAAGTCTGCAATCGTAGTAATTTAACAAAAAAAAATATGAAATTATACTCGTGGTGTTATAGTTTAAAAGTGACTTTCAGAACGATAAACCAAGGTGAAGAATAAAATATTACCGAAAAATATTTTTTTAGATTTGTGTTTTAATTAAAATTTAAGTGTTTGTGTTTACAAAAGATGGTTACGTAAGATTCTTTCAATTATATATATAAGCGCTGTAGGCAGTGAGATTAACTTTCAAACTAAATTCGTGCTTGAATATTCAAAAATACAATCAAATTAAATTTGAAATACATATTATATACATCTAATACAGCTATGAGTATATGTAGTTAAAATTAACAAGATATCTTATCTTTGAAACGCTAACATTATAATTATTTCGCAGAAGAAAGTCTAGTCATATTATAAAAAAAATGACTTCGCCAAGGGCCGCCAACCCGTGGGTCGCGAATGGTTTTTCGTAGATAAAAAAGTTGGTAAAGTGTGATTTTTTTATCTTTTAAAAAATGAATCTTATGTAATTTTAGTCAATTTATTTGCTATACCGGCTTAAAAAATGACCTTTTGTGATTGAATATATTTTTGAAATGCTTCGGCCTGACGGCTAAGCGCAAAACCCATACAATTTTTTTTATTGAAAATTGCGTAAATTAGTTACTGTCAATATTTGTAAAAGCAACGTTTACAGTTATTAGCAATACTCCACACATTCGAATTCATTAAATAAAATATGTATCTATAATTACAAACATATAATTTAGAACACTGATTCATTTACATGAGATTTATAAAAAAAAAATATTCTTGTAATGATTTCGTAAATTTACCTTGGTATATTTCTGAATTATCTTGTAAAATGTTCTCATTTAGTTAAAGTGTTATACTATTTCTTAAATTATATTTAAAATAATAATATTGGTAATATATGTTTGTGAATACTAATCATATTTAATCTGTCAATAATAAACTAACTTTCAAGATCAATTTCGAAAGTATCTTCTACAAAAAAAGGATATTAATTACATTTATTTTATCAGGCATTCTCGTTTTTCTTTTGTGCAAAGAAAAACTTGAAGGCTTATTAGCATTATTATGTTGATTTTTTTTTCGTTTATCAAAACAACACCTAAAAATTATTCGATGTTTTATAAGTCCATAGTCATCCTGAATAGCGCGAAGTAAAATTTATTTATTGAAGTTAAATACTTTAGGTACCAATCGTTTCAAGCACGTGCTATTGGTATAGCCATATGAAAACATAGATATAAATTTGAAACTAGTTTAATGGAAAATACCGACAATATTAAATTATAATAATAGCTTAAAAATTGGCATATTTTAAGCGTAGTTAAAATATTATAGAAGCCAGATGAGATTATCAAAAAAACCAAAAAAGAAGTCTCCACTTCAATTATTTCGATTGAAAGATCAATAATTGAGAATATTATATTCCTGTTTTTAAGCCGCGATCGAAAACCCGGCATCATTTACCACTTAGCTATAGAATTTTTATAAATCAGAAGATTTTACCATAAAAATACCAACCAATCCATTATGTATCTTTAATCAGAAACTTGATCCACTCAGCTAAACTTCATTATAGATGTTGAATAATTTAACAATGTTTCTTCTTTCAAAATCACTTATACTAACAAAGTACTACACCAATTGTTCATGAACTTTCTCGACTTTGCAGTTTTTTGTCAAATCAATAAATCTTTTACAAGGCAAAGACCTAATAAGAGTCGTGGTAGAGAAAATAGTTTTATGTAATATTGTTTCGGAATGAATTGATAATACCTTTATCAATTCGAAATTATTAGAAAGTAAAGTAATGCCGAAAAAAAAATTGTTAATAAATTAGAACGAATAAAAAAAATAAACGAAACAATCTTGAAAATGGTATGAATACTCAAAATGTTACGTTTGTCAATGACCATTACACTGTGTCGATTAAATTAAATATAAATTGCGCTCGCTCAAATAACAATCCATTATCTGCTAAACGGCACAATTTAATTTGTTTTATCGGTTTATTTTCTTTTTGAATTGCTTGTTTTAATAAATAAAAGGCTAAATACTCAAGAGAGAACACTCCGCGCTCCAAATGCGAAGAAGAGGAAAGGCATTGGCCCCCTAGGGGCTGAAACCTTTTTTTGTTCTTTCATTCCGTTTGGATTTCAAAGAAATAACCTTTCTATTACACAAAAAACACTTCAATAAAAAACCTATCTTAACTCGGTGTACGTGTTACTGTTTTGTGTTGGGAAGTCGTCGATGTAAATAAATTGTATCCCACAAACTTTCAACACGAAAATAATCAATAATGGACATCCGTGGTTTTTTTGATGGCTTAAGGTCTAATTTGAAATGAAAATTTGTACAATTTCACATGCAACAATTCACTTATCAGCATCTTTAGGCATCCTATTACACGAATTCAACGGAAATGGCAACAGTACAAAGCTTCCACAATTCAAATTTGATATTGAAACTCCATCAGGCACACTCAGTCGATATAATAAATTAAAGCAATAAGTAACAATAATTCAAAAGTATTATTATTATAATTATTCCAAAAATGTTTGACCGTTTGACTACAACAAGAATAAATGACGAATTATACCAGATACCTCGTGTCTTTTAGGACTTAATCGTTACAGGCTGATTGTCGATTATAAGCAATATTCACATTTATTTAACGTATATTAAATGAATTGCATTAAGTTTTTCTAGTTTGATATTAAAAATCATTTGAACATGATCAATACACTTAAGAACGACTTCAAAACGATTTTTTGTCGAGTAGCAATTGACGCACCGAAAATGTTTCCCGCAATTATTTTTTTTATCGAATATTATAAGTACTTAGTACGTAAAAGGTTGCAACAACGGAGTTGATTCTAAATATTGATTGTATCTAATCTTAAAAAGAAATAACTTTTTTAATTGTGGTGTAATATTTTATTTTTATTCAGCCATCACTGTCATGTTTACCTAAAAAATAAACAAAGTACCCAAATCTTTTCTCTGACAATCATGCTAGTCAGTAATCAGAAATTGATGAAATTTACATTGTTTGGTAATAATAAAAAAACCTTTATTGCGTTGGCTTGTTTTAAAATATGATGTATATAATATGTTTTGACATACTTACTAAATGATAAAGATGAAGCTGCCCTTGCAGATTTTAATATTGATTGTCATATATTATTTGAAAAAATCAAAAAATAAATAAAGGTACAGCATAAATTGTCACATTAATACAATATAATGTAGGTAAATTATTATATTTCAACATTTTTCAAAGATTTAATTAAAAATCTGATTATGTAAAAGTGCTTTCTTTTGTCTTATAAATTTATCATATCTTCAATTTAATTATTGAATTCATCGTAAGTCTATTCAGTCAATAGTCCTTTTGAAAAAACAAAACCTTTTAGATTAATTTATTCTCGGATTTTTCTGATTCTTGTTTTTATAGGTTTTTCCATAGCCATCTTATTCTGGTTACTTTTTTTGTACGATGAAAAACTTTTTTAATATGTCTTCATATTTAAACGTACGCTTTCCAGATAACAGTATTTTTCCAGATTCAACTAGAAAAAAACATTTTTTCGGACAAATTAATCCCTACTTTGACATTTGTGGGAAATAAAAACGCTAGCAGTTTACATAAAATATTTCGATAAAATTTATGAATTACATGGTTTATTTCTACTATCCCAATAATAATATAGATCTGATTTTTAATACACTTACTTCCATTCGATAGCTCAGCGAAAACAAACGGGCATGTGGTGTAAAAATGTTCAACGTGAGCCAAGTTAATAAACAGTTTCTTGTTCGACAAATACTTTTTCTTTGAATAAAGTTGTGTTTCATGGTTGTAACATTTTGTGTTTTTTTAAGAAGTCTTTTTATCAAAGTATCAAAAAACAACACAAACTGGTTGCAAATTAAATAACCTAACACGCTGTAACAACTGTTTGAAACATCGGATTAAAACTTTGGAAAAGAATTGGTATTTTTTCAAATATTTTTTTTTATACCAAAAAATTTTTATTCAACCACGAAAATACGGTTTGAAAATAAATAAATTTTGTTTTGTTATATCCGTTGTATGAAGCAATAAAATTTTCCTTAAAATGTCATCAAGAAGCTTTTTGTACAAAAACTTGTGATTTGCATTTGTGGAAAAATTTTAAAAAATGCCAGCGACTCACACCGTTCAATTCTTTTCAAAAAAATATACGTTTTGTTTGATTGAGCTTTAAGCTTAGAATTGGTGTAAAGTTAAAAATATTATCTTGTCAAACTTAAAAAGGGAAATGATAAGCAGAAGCAGTGAGTACACAAATATTGCAACGCAATTATAAATTAATTCGAATGTCGAGTATTTATCGAAAACGTATGGATCCTGATACACTTTTTAAAGGCGGTTTCAAGATGTACAAATATTTAAATAGAAATCGATATGTATTTTGAATTTTCGCTAATTTTGCTCCGCGTGCTTAGTAAATGTTTTTTTTTTGAAAAATTTTAAGCTGAGATTTAAAAATCTTATTTAATTTTTAAATTCAAATTTTAGTTTTGGTATTGATGGCTTAATTTAATTTATAGATTTCATCCGCATTCAAGCATCCGCAAATAAATTATAGTTTCCGCTCGAAATTGATCTACATCGAAGGTTTTGTAAATATAAAATTATTTTTCCCTTTGAAAAGTCAACCAAGCTCGTAATTTGGATTGGCATGTTCCCAAAAGATAATCTCGGGTGGCCTTCTATATGTTGTACCACATACTAATATATAAAAAATCGCTTTGTCGAGCCTAAGCGAAACATTGATTACGTGCAAACAAGAAATTTTTCCATAAAAACAAAACCTTTCGTTAACATTGATTTATGACTAATCACAACAATTTAAATATGAAAGCTTAACAGTCGAATGAAATGAAATGTATTTCTTATAAAAAAACAATCTTAGAAATCCAAAAGTCGGTCAATTACTTTTTTCAACAAGTTAACAACTAAGTAATTATTTGAATGTTATGTGAAAGCTATTTTGGGTTCACGCTATCGTCTTACCTAAGATACACACTTTTTTTCTTTTTTTTTTAACACATTTTTAGTACTAATTTTCATGATATATTTTATTTTCAGGACGAGCACAACCATACCAACTTGCGATGAGCAAAACCGATGCTAATTTTTTTATCAATCCTAACATGCAAATACTCATGAGAATTAAACGTCATCTTGAAATGTTCTCGGCTTGAAGTGCTCAAAATTACTTGATAATAATAACGGCCGGAATCAAATACTCGGAAACAAAAACGAAAAATATTATTGAATGCAGAAAAGATTTTTTTAGCCTGAATATTTAAAAGAAACAAATATATTAAAAGTTTTATATGAAACCGACTTTGAAAGCAGAGCAAGAATTCGGAAATGGTGAGTTTCAAATTTAATATTAAAAATATAATGAGCGTGACGAGCAATTGTTCTAATGCCATAAGTTATCTGTCACTGTTTTTTTTGACAGAAGAAAAATGATATTTCAAATTTACGAAACCTTTAGTATAACATATTATCGAATTTATTGAGGCTTTTCTGGTGACACAATTGAATGTTTTTTAACGTTGTGGACCATGTTATTGGCGTGGAACGTCGATGGGTATAAGAGTTATTTAGGGCTTTCTAGAGATTTTTTATATATTTTTTTTTTAATAATGAATAACATGACTACACCATTTACAAAACACATGTTAAAAAATACTTTTATTCAACTTATCTATCAAAAGATTCTTTATGTGAATGGTTTTGGTGAGGAACAAAGTCCATTAAATGTTCTTTACAAAAGCAAAAAATCTTACGAAAAAGATTACGATACAAATTTATAACTGTCAACATACTTCGAAAACATAGTCGTTACTAACCGTTTCCCAATTAATCACAGTTGAAAACATTCAATCATTGTCAAAAATAAATGTTTTTACTACGTTTCTAGAAGCTCATTATTTCTTTCAAAGTTTTACTTGAAAATAGATATTATCAATGATTTGTTTTCAAACAATTTGTTGAAACGATCATGAAGCAGACAAATGATACGTCTATTTTTCGATTTGATAATAATTTAAGTGTTCGTGGTGTATTGGTGAACGTTGTTCGGTTCATTAACGGATGCCTACTGGCTTAAATCGTAATCCAGAGAGTTATAAAGATGTGTCTAACAATTTAAAGATTTTTGGTTAAGTTGATGGAAATCTTAAATACTAAAAAATTCTTTCCTACTCACTTTGTTTTTATATTAGAGCTTAGCGATAGTCAAAATACTTCTTTAATCATCGTATCCCAAATAATTGAGTAATAAACAGTTCTTTATAGAGTGAATATAATATATATAAAGAAATATAGTAAACGGGCATGACTTATTTGTTTTACAGAAAGTAACAAATAATTATTAAATTATTTTCTTCTACGGTAATATAAAAAATAATGCATTGCAACATGCTTGAATTTGTTTGTATATTCATATGGTGTATAAAATGTATACGTATACCAGCTTCACTATGGATTGCTCATCTCCGAAATGATTACTTTTGAATGCGAAGTATACATAAAAAAAAAACTGAGAAATTAACAATGACGCTTATTTAAATGTAAAAAAGCAACAATCGATAGCTATTATCACAATTATTTATAAAAAACTGTGTTATTAAAAACAAATCTCTGATGTGCTCATATGAAAATAATTATTTTAGTGTTATTTTACTAAGACCGTATTATGTTTTATATTATTTCCTGATTTTTTCATGAAATTTATAAAATATGCCGTTTTTTAATGTTTGAACATCTATGATGCGGTGAATTAACATTCAGCTATTCATTCTGAACTCCGGGAATTTCCCTGGGGCTTACTTCGCTTGTTTCAATACAAATATTTCGGTGTCATTATACACAATAATAAATTAGCGATGAGCGCAGAGGGTATGCAAATAATATTCTATAACAGATATGTTTGTTTTTCATTAAAAAGTAGTTGAAAGCTAATAAATTAAGTGAAAATGAACTTTTTCGAATACTTTTCATTGATAATTGCCTATGTATTGAAAAGCTTATCTATCGAAGATTGAAATAATATTTAAACAATAAAATTACTATCATTTGTAATTTTTTTCATTAATTTTTATACTTATGAAATTGATCTGATTTGAAAAATAGAAACAGTGGTAGTATTTTGTTTTTATTATTAAAATTTAAATAAAGTGCCTTTTCACTAAATAGATATTAACATATGACCATAAAAATGTAAATTGAAATGAATTTGTGTGAAGATCGTTTATTACAATACATTGAAGCAATGATGTTGAAAAGTAGTTCATAATATATATATTGTCAGCCTTAACTACATAAAGAAACATTCCTTCGATAAAAAATATTATAATATTGTATAAAGCTGATTAATTTTTATAATTGTGTTTTTAAATTATCGTGTGATGTAATGATCAAAAACAAGAATATGAATTGATTGTATTTTGGAAAAAATAGTAAGAGCATTCAATCAATTATCAACCCGAAATAAAATTTCCATTTTGGAGTGACAAAAGTGTATTCAATAGTTTCACAATTATGATCACAGCTTAAAAAAAACTCATTTTTTTATTTTTTCGCTAGTAGATTTTCAGCTAGAATTTTTATATTGTTTTTTTATAATGAATTGATTGTTGCAGCAATCCCACATCTAGTTTTAAGGAAAATGAAAAGTTTATTTAGTACGTGATTAATTTTAAGTTTCTAATAATAAATGGGTAGTTTACAAAAATAAAACAAAATTCACACTACGTTGAAAAAAACGGTCAGTTATTTAAGGATTGTAATGTTTTCATAGATATATATATTTCATAGTCGCTTAGCGAAAACGAATTTTAAATCATATTCAAGATTTATGGGTCTGCCCAGCGGGCTAAGGTGAATCTATAGCGAACTAAAAGGTCACAAGATCGATTATTATCAACGCCAAAAGCTATAAATCTCTATATCGATACCGATGGATAATAAAAACAAAAAACGGAGCGCCAAACCGGTAAACGTTTGACGATATTACAAAATTATTGCTACATTTTTTACAACAGATTTAAATTAAATTTAAATCTCGTAAAAAGTTACAATTTGATAATAGGAGCCAATTTTTTTGTTCGAGCAATTTTCGGAAAGGAAATATTTTCCTTTGTCACTTACAAAGTTTTTCTATCACAAAGTGTGTTATAATATTAAATATGAATATATAATATTTTTTTTTAATGAGAGAGTCAAAAATTCTTGTGGTATCTTTTTCCTTTTAAGCTTAAATTTGTCTTATTTAATGATTTTAATTGAAAAACTAGACACCAAGAAATATCTAGAGTATGAATAGTTACTCGTAAATTTTAATTAAAAATAAATACAATTCAACCACATTTTTGTAGGTAAATATAAATATTTTCAATAAATTTATTTAAATTATTGTTATTTCTAATTATACGAATCAAAATCTTTCAAAGTAAATTCACTTTGTATTTAAAGTTTTTTAGTTACACTTTTAAAAAATGCATTTTATTTTAAATTAACATTTTGAATTTTATATTGTACACATTCCTTATAATAATTAAAACCGGTTTCAATCATCGTTAGCGAAACCAATCCTGGATATAAAATAGTATGTTTCAAATAATGTTAATAAAAAAATACATTTTTTTGTTATCAATAAATAAAAACTTTAAGGATAGTAGTTGAAAAACAAAAATTAATTAAAGTAAAAAATACTCACATTTGCTTTTTATTAACGTGGTGCGAATATCAATAAATCCATTGGAAATTTGAACGATTATAAATCGAAATGAATTGGAGTGTAAATAAAGCAGCTGTAAAATTTACCTAGCAGATTGAAAAATGTTAAAAGTAATTTAAATATTACTTCGTGATTCCGTTTGAAATCCTTTCGTGTCATTTAACATCTTTCTGTTGTTGATAATCGCCATTTTTGTCACACCGGAAGTATTGCGTAGGCTTTATCGCCTGAATAAAGCGGTCTTTAATTCTTTTTTTTTCAGCGCTGCTAAAAAGATTGAATGCAAAAGTTGTTTAACGAGAAACAAAAAGTAATACACAAATAAAATTATTAACGTTTGAATCATATTATTATGCAGAAAGTTTTATTATAATTATGAACAGCACAGCCCCTTGCATTATTTTTTATTTATTATTGTAAGGAAAATTTAAAATATTACATTTAACTTCTATCATTATTTTCAGTTATAATCTTTACGTTTTTAATATCGATGACGCATGAGAATGTTTTTCCTATAACCATCTAGATCTAACGAAAAGTTAAGCAAGTCCACTGATGTTTCAAAAAGAAATACATTTACTAGTTGCATTATAGTAGTCTGAATGGCATTATATATCACAAATGTTAAAGAAAATTATTAAATTCTTGAGTGATTTTCTATTAAAATTAAATGCATGAAACTGAAGAAATTAATTAAATCATAGCCTTCAATAAATAAATTGTAATTAAGGATTTTATTTTTATGCAACTATGAATAATTTGAAGACCGTCTAGGCATAATGAGTTGAACGACGTTCTTACAAGTTTTCATATCTCAATTTCTAAGTGATGTTTGAAGGGTTTTTATCAATAGTTATTAATTTTTTCAATGTACGGATGATTTTATTATATATAAGAATTTTATGCTCCGTAAAGAGTATTTTGATTGCATAATTTGTTGTATGTGTAACATTTTGATATTTAGTTTACCATAGTAAAAACATCAAGTAATAAAATCCACGATTTATTCGGAGCTTTCAAGCACGTAGCTACTCAATATTTTATTTAGATTATTTTAGATTCGATTAGGCTTAAAATTTCGATCACGCGCGTATTAAATCTAATCCAAAGTCATAATGATCGTATTGTTACGTTCCCTAATACGACTTTACATTTCAGATGAAGCCAGATTTGCATACTGTGACAAGATAAAGCATTGTCAAAAGGCAGGCTTAATCAACTCTGCTCACAATAAAGTTATGTACGTTATTTAAATATGCATGTTGAATTATATACTATTATGATTCATTTATTAAAAGGAACACAAGAAAGTTAACAAAAGAAAAAACGTTTTAATTTTTTTCTCATTCAACATTTTGGTAAAAAATAATATACGTACTTTTATAAAGCTTGTCCACCTTAATTAGATTGAATATATGTTATTTAATATGAAGAGAGTCGAAATAATTATTATGTGAGATAAAACACGAAACACTTCATTTTACTAAACAATTACTTGATACTGAAAAATTTATGAATTGGATTGATTTTAATACTGAAGACAAAGCAGAAAATTCTGTTCAGTACGGGAGAAAACACATTCTTTACACGTACTGTTAACCATTTTATTCCTTCAATGAGAATGATATTTTGGCAATTATTAATTTTCCATTTTATTGACCCCTTTTCCAACATTTTTTTTACCCGCTATTAAAAGTAAGAGGGGGAAAGAGTTGTTTGATGGATTTTTGACATCTCATTACATTTTGCTTAAATGGTTGATACATTATAGTATCAATTGATGTAATTTCATTTTAATTGTTGAAACATTGTACGATCCCAAATGTGACAGTTCTGTTGCATCCATGAGTAGAATATTTGAAAATCCCGAATTGCGAAAACCGGGTTGTTAGTGACAAAACATTTGGAATCTTACAAAGACTCAACTATTCAAATTTGAACTTGATAATATTTTAGTAGTAAATTTTTAACAAGGGTAAAATGAAACAATCCTTATATATACTATTGCTACAATTTATCTTTAGGTAAATTCCATTTCAACAAAGAGCAAATTTATATAAATTACTTTTTATAAGCTTATTTTTTTGTTTGAAAATAGTTTAAACAAAATGTGTGATTTGTTTTTGTTTTACAATTGTTTGTTTACCATCCATGCCAGAATAACCCCTGGTATTAAATCCGTTAGCATGACTATATTGTTTGAAATATTAATGCATTATAAACCCAATATAAACAAATATTCCACACACTACAATGCACAAACTGACAGCTTATTCACATTAACTTACAAAGTAATTTAACACTGATACCCATATATAAACGAAAATATAACTTTATTCAATGAAATAAATATTTATTCAACAGCATGTAACAAACATAATAATTTTAATTTGTATAATTACAGCTGTTTGTACGTGTCTTATCTCTCTTAAAACATTGTGAAATGGAATTTGTTTCATATTGCTTAAAATAAACATTATTTTTGTCTTGGAACGAAATTGCTTTTATAAATTAATTTCAATTATAATCGTAAGTAAGGCCTTAAGTCAACAAAGGGTATAGAATAAAAAAATTGGCCGATATCGAGAAAGTGATGTTTGTATCATGTTAAAAATTAAAAAGTGTTTTGTTTTACAAGATTCATAAATTTTTATACCAACAAAACTATCGACAAAAAATGCACAACTTATAAAAATTAATGTAGTAACGTTCAATCGACTTATTTCAAAATCAAATTTTCAACGTATAAATTTCACTGTTTTGTAACTAACAACCTCTCAGTTTGAGGGTTTATTTATTTATTTATTTATTGATAACTACACGGTACAAAACTTACAAATTATAAATTCATTGCTTTTGCAACGTTAACATATATAAACATACAGTATTGTTAATTCAACAAATACACAGCAAAACAATCAAAAAGGATTGCAAAAAAAAGTCAACCAAGTATGCTCATGAAACATCTACTTTAACTGAAAAAATTGCATTCGTCTGAACTCACTTTCGTCCAAATGAAATATATCAACATCCAAAGCAATACTGTTGAACATTGTTAATGCTCTTACCTATTTTAAATAATGAAAACACATTTTTTATTACTTATTTCCACAACATATTTTTGATCAGGACCGGTTTCGCTCATCGCGAGCATTATCAACTGATCAAATAAATATATGGTCCTGATCAAAAAATATATTGTGGAAATAAGTACTACAAAATGTGTTTTTATTATTTAAAATATCACGCCTTTCCATCAAGAATTGACAGTTAACACCTTAAAAATGCTCTTACCATTGGCATCCCCAATGGCAGACTGGTTCTACACTTTGGAAGAACAAAAAATTATGTCTATTATGTTCTGGCATTTACGTACATACATACCAACAAGCGAGACACATTTTGTTATTCATAAAAGATAAGGAATTTCAAATAATTTTCGAAATCAATGTTTAATTTACACATAAAGATTTTTAAGTGTGATTATTTAACAATTTTTCGTGAACAAAAAAGTATATCGCGGACCCGAAAAATGATAGAATTACCTAGGAATCGTCGTCATGCGTTTTAATTGATTGACCTTTTTTACTCGAAATATGTGTTGTTCGTTATGTTCGATATTTTTGTAAACACATTTTATAATTTATGTTATCAAGTGAATGTGCTTGATGAAATTACAATATCAAATTTGAATTATTATAACTTTGTACGATTCCACATGTTTTGTCTCTAACGTCAGTTCTGTTGCATCCGTGTGATATAATGCCCTGAGATGCCAAAAGGCGAAACCCGGATTGTTAGTGAAAAAACATGTGGAATCGTACAAAGTTTTAATAATTCAAATTAGACAAATTTTATGGTCGTCAAATTCACTAAGTCACTTTATGGCGTGTGATAATGATATTTACAAAAAGAACTTTGCTGAGTGAAGACAGTCACTATAAAGCATTTTTGAATAAAAATATAATAAAAAATATGCCTTTTTTATTCCAATTGGCCATGTTATTATTTATAGACTTATCAATAATTGAATGCATTTCACTTGAGCTAAAATTGTATTTGTACATCGAGCATCGTCGGGTGGTTTCTGTAATCAGTTACTTACGCTTGTTACAAACGAATTTTTTTGACATAATTTATATACCGATGTGAAATGTTTAATTTAGTTTGTCGTATGAGCAACTGATGCAGCGAACGGAAACTCAACGATATTCAACATTAGTTTTACTCGTAAATAATGATCAACGTCATACCTTAGTAAATTATATGACAATGCAAGCGTGAAACTACCGTTACCCGTAATGTGTGTTTTGTTTGATATTTTACTTGTTGCGTAACTATTTTGGATATGACACATTTTATAAGTATTTATTAAGTAAGTGTTTAAAAATCTTAATACAAAGAGAGAGTCTTTGATAAAAATTAATCTTCTTAGTGCTCAGTAAATTATATTTTTTGAAGTTAAAGTACCTTTAAAATAGCCTCTTTTTAAATCATTTTTTTTATTAGTAAAATAGTCTTATTTTTTTTTTATTTAAGATATAAAAATGTTTCATTTTTGAATCAAAATTTTTTTATTTAAAGAATTACAAAATGTTTGCATTATTTCTTATTTAAATATTCATAAATATAAATAAAGAAAACAAATATGATGTATTATTATAATTTAAAACAAAATTATATAATATTGGCTAAAACTTTGAGAGGGTCCTCAGTGTAATATTTGTGATAAGCCAAATCATATAAATCAGAGACTTAAATATGATTTTGACTTATAATTTATTTCAGGAATGTTTCAGGTTAGCATTAAAAGTAATTTTACTTTTAAAGAATATTTGAAAATTGGTAATTATCAAAAAATACTTAAAACCGATAACTCAATTAAATGAGTTATTAGGATTTTATAAAAATGATGTGTTGGCTTTAGGTTACTATAACATTTAACTTTAAAAAATACTAAGAGTTAAGAACAAATCTCTAATGAAAATGTCAGAAGACGTGTGAAAATTTCCCACTATTTTTTTTATATTACAAAGTCAACTATTTTTATGAGCAAAGAGAAAGAGGTCCACGATATTTTATAATTAGTATTGTAATGTTATATATTAAAAACAACTTCTGCAATTGATTGTTTTGTTTTTGAAATTACTTTTTAACAAAACAGTTCTTATAATATTTTTTGCTTAATCTGTAGTTCCGTTGCTGTAATTAAAAATTTACTTGTAAAATGATTAAAGAAAATAATAATGATAAATATGTTTTTATGTTTCGAATTTTAGAAAGCTTTGCAATGTAATTTGGTCCCAAATAAACATTGCCGTTTGTAGATGGGAAAATTTCTACCTGAATATTCCAATACTAATTGCGGAGCTGGTTTGAAAAACGGCTTAAGCTGTCTAATAAATATTTGAGGTATCTAAGTAGCTTCATAAAAGGAAACTTATAATTTAAAGAACAACTGAACAATTTTAAGCGCCCATGAAAGAAATGTGCTTGAATATTAAATAATAAAAATGGACCTTTTTTCTAGCAACATATTTGTATTCATCACAATGATTTTATTTGATGATGAGACATTTAATTTTCATTTATTTTTATCCGCAAAACAGCAGCATCTATAATAGGTTCGATAATGTATTAACATCGAAATACTTTCGAGATAAGCGATATTGCTTAGCGTAATACAAGTTAATTTTACACTGATGAAAGTAAAAAACATTTCATTAGTAAAAACACAAAGCAATACAAATGATACAAACAAAATTGTTTCATTTTCAAGTACAAGATATGCTTGTCGATGAAGACTTTCCTTACGGAATCACATTCTGTCAGATCATTGTATTGTATATTGTGGAGAATTAACGATTGTAAATGATTAGTGTGATGAACTGAAAAAATTAGATAAATGAAAATGAATCTGCCTGTAAGATGTGTTTACTATTATACTCTGTGCTTTATATGTGTAGTTGATAATATTTTACATCTTTAAGATTACAAATAATTATCGTGTCCGTGTATCGAGCATATTGATTTGATTGATACTGATTAGCTATCAATATTCTTGATTTGATAACCGTCAACCGAATTCATTCATCGTGAACTGAGACATCAAGGGATACAATTAAAAATTTAAAACAAGGTAAAACAAATTAATTGTATCTTATTATTGAAAAATATGTGATAAGTTCTGAGTATAAATAATATTGCAGAACCATAATTATTTGAAGAAAAAATCTTGCATTGAAATGATTGTAAAGAATTCAAACAAAATTATTATTATTTGCTGTTAAACAACCCTTTTTCAAATAATGCACTCAGTTTTATTCGAATTTTAAATTACTGAAATCTACCCGTGAAGTTGAATTAAAAACAAACATCGGCCATTATTATAACGGTTAAAGCTCTCTATATAGGTAGACACACGTTTCGATCAGCCTGTTTTTTTAATCTATTGACCAATTAGCGTCATCGCACGGCATTTATAAAACTATAAAAAATATCTTCCTAAATCCAAAATATCACCAACGATGTAGTTTATCAAAAAGTAAAATTGCAAAAGGGGAAATTCATTTAAAATTAATGAAACAAGTAAGCTTTTATTCATTTAAAAACCCATTGAATCTCAAGCTTTTATGATTGAATTGTAATCAAGTTTAAATGAGACGATATTTTAACTTCCAAAGTATTAAAACTAAAATATACCTTTGTGATGGACAATGCATAGAACAACTAAATTTCTTCCGGTTTTGCTTACTTTAAATAGTTTAAGTGCCTGAAGACAAATATACCTGGTAACACTTTTCTTTTGATTTATACGAAGCAAAATTAAGAACTCTGTCATTTGCGATAGTGCCAAGCCTTGAATCTCCATATTTTCTTGGCGTGGACATGAATTGTATCATTTTGAAATTATAAGGCCAATCTATTAGTGAAAAAAAAGTGGAAATAATTTAATCAATATTTTGCTAGCCTAAGTTATACTCGATTGAAATTATCATTTATTTACAAGTAATTTGTATTTTTTGTAATGCACGTCTGTTAGCAAATATGAATAAAGTATTGTTTATGTAAAGCAATAAGAAGGCGATATTTTATCATTGTGTCAATGTCAGAAAATTAATTAAAAACTTTATTTATATTTTGTGTTTTGTCAGAATAGCTTCTAAAAAATAAACTCATAATAATAATTAAAGTTATTTTAATTATGAATAATTAAAGAAAATATATATATTAAAAGAATTTAAATGTCTAAAATTGACAGGCGAAAATGAAATTTATACGGCAAAAAATGGTAAACATCAGCAAACCACTTGGTCAATTCATCGATCGATCTCCATTATGTTCACTACAAAGTCGTAATATTATTTCTACAATGTAAAACATATTATATTCATGACAAATTTATTCAACGATTTAAAAAATGATAGACAACTTTGACCGCTGCCAGTCCATCCGTTTGATCGATGTTTTTTACTCGTAAAATTAGTAGGGAACTTTGTTTTCCGTGATTCCGACAATTTGCTTAAGTAAGTTTTTATCGTGCTGGGTCGTTTTTTCCCTTCTTTAGTTAAAAGATAAGGTTTTACAATCATGATTATGTCTTGTCTGTCGACAGAAGTGTATTGACAGTTTACTTTGAAATAGTCTTAATAGACTTTTAAAATAGATAGTATTATTTGAAGAGTATATGTATTTTGTGCCTTCAAGATTTTTTAAATGATGTTTTACAGTGTAAAAATTTTGGGACTAACAAATCAAGTGCCCTAACCTAAATGAAACGGGTTACTATCTTATTAGATAATCTATTATTTACTTATAAGATAATCTCTATGAAGAGTTTTAACGCATCAATTTTAAGTTGAGTTTTTAAAGGTGAATTCAAAAAGACCAATCCTTGATTTAAATAAATTAAAATTTATTGATTGAGTTGGCATTTATTCCATTATAACATGGTGAAAAAAAGTAATTTATTTTAGTTCCATAAAGTTTTTTCAGAACTAGTTCTGACGACGGCGTGAGCCAAAATATAATAGCTATCAACTATATCTATTAAAAAAAATTGTAAAACTAAAATACATTGCTATTTTTTTAGCGTGTTAAATTATAATTCATTACACGGAGAAAAAAGTCAATACTCCTTTAACTATAAAAAAGCCTTTATTGTACAGTTTACAAATAAACTATACGGTGATTGATGACAAAAGATTTTAGACGCATGATAGAACATTTTGAAAGAAATTCAAGGTTGGTTGTTATTCAAACAATCTTCTACTGAACTGCTCAAAGAACAGTGTAGAAATAAACTCTTTGCAAAAGAACCAATGAACTTCACCAATTTCTTTAGTAGCATATTAAAAATAGAGTTTCAAAAAAATATATGAATGAATGAGCTATTTTGAATAAAAATATTTATAAAAGTATTTATTGTCATTTTGCTATTGATTATTTAAACATAGAACTGCAATATGACAGTTTCGATTCAAAACAAAAATAACACTTGTTATATAAGAAGGACATGGTTAATTACTTTTAAGGTGTCACTTCTTAATGGAAAGGCATGATGTTTTCAATAATAAAAACATATTTTTTAGTACTTATTTCCACAATGTATTTTTTGATCAGGACCGGTTTCGCTCATCCTGAGCATTATCAACTGATGATAATGACAACTGATGATACAACTAAAAAGTCGTATTCTGACACAAACTTTTTGTTTGGATAAAGGCGCCGGTTATTAAGTTGTATACTTTGTAGGGTTTTTCTCAAATTAATTTGCGATTCACGATTGAGCATTTTTCACTTATTGATTTCTGAATTCAAAATGAAAAGTGGTGTCGTTTTCATGTATACAATTTTCACGACTTATTCACCCTTTCACCAATACAGGAAACGTTTCATTGATATAGTTATTAACCTAAAACTCGTCTATTTTTAGCCTTGTTGTTTAACATGGAAAGGAAACGCTATTAGAAAATATAGATTTAATTCGCGATCGACATCAATTTTAAGGATGCTAGATGTGCTTCATATTATAATATTAGCTGACGATTAATTGAAATATTTTACATTTCACTTTACAATAAAAGAATTCATCAAAACTGTGTGGCATCGAATTTAATATTTCAGATCTATATTAATATTTGATTTTCAAAAAGTTTTATCAATAACAAAAGATCTTGAATGAAAAATATGAACGATTTTACGATAAATGAAAAACCTCTTCAAACTTTTTACTATCTGTTTTTTCTGTCATTCAAATGACAATCTCAGATATTGTCAGATTTTTTTAATATCAAAACTTTAGATTTTCAATCAGAGATTAATATTTGAAGACAAATGTGACTTTGAAATCTTTATCGATTTTAAGTCTACTAGAAAAATATTATCCATCTTAAATATCTTAATATCTCATATAAAAAAAGAGTGTTTGTTTGTTTGTTTGTTTGTTCGTTCCGTATGCGTTCTTATACTGTTCATCCGATTGCTATGAAAATCGGTGACTTATTGTGTATATGCCAGCAAAGGTTACTAAATTAGTACAACTATTCGATCGGTACTGGTTTCACTTATCGCGAACATTACCAACTAATACACTAAACTATGTGGATATGCTTCTCACATAAACATCTTTATGTGGCCTGCTCGCGTGTTCTAAAACTTTCCGGTTTGTTCTTGTACGCAAGTGTTTTTATGACTTAAAGTTCATATTACCCTCGTTGCAACAAAAAAGTGTTAGTGTTATTTAAATTGTTTTACATGAAGTTAAAGTATGCATGAAACCAAAAATGTTCACAACGACTGTTCTAAGCGACGGTTGAGCAAAACATTTTTGAGTTAAATTATAACCATATTCCAGGAAATCAGAGTGGAATGATTGATCAGTCAAATATTCTATGATATAATGCTTTTCATTGAAACATTAATTGAAAGCCGATCAATATTTTTACATCAATTTTAATTAATACCATTCATGATCTTAAATTTGAATATTATACAGTTAGATGCGGTGCTTGAACGACTTATCTGTACTTCACAGTGAATTACTGACTCTCGTATAGTATAATACCAAGAAATAACAACATTTGATAATAATGATAATCCTATAAATATTTCATTTTGATTTATATAATCAAAATGATGGCGATCAGGTATGAGTTTTTGTTGTATTTATGTTTATGAAATAATAATGAACATGTTAACGCTGTTTCTCGAGAAATATTTTACTTTGATGTTGTTTTTTTTCAGACTTTTCAAGAAGTCAAAGTGAGTTTTTCAGTATTTTGTTAATCGATGTATAGATGTTAAGGAATTGTTTTGAAACCCACATTAAAAAAAAACACGTTCGTTTTATAAAGAAAATTGCCAAACATTTATATTTAAAAATCACGAACACATGAAATCAATAGAATCAACCTTGAACAAAAAACACATTCTTCTACAGGTATATTACTAAGCTACATCAAAGAATTTCACAACACGTTTCCTATCGTCCTTGTATAGCAGCCTGAGGCAATATTTTTCATCCGAATCGAACATGAGCGTAGCACCAGGCTGTAGATACAAGGATGAAAAATTGCCGTATTGAGATAGCGCGTTTGATAAATGGAAGTACTGTTACATTTTCCGCCCGCCGTCCAAGAGAGGGCAATTTGATCGAGGATTAAAAACCCACTCCGGCCCTTCTATCCGACACATAGGACGGATTGGACAATTCTTTATGACAGATGTGAGTTTTCTATATTTCGTACGCTTTTTTTGAAAATTGAACACGGTTTTGAATTTGTTAGTCGTCTGTAAAATTCAAACGTTTTTAATTTTTTACTAAACGAATTTGTAAGAGTGAAAGAGTTTTTAAGAATATATTGTATAGGCTTAACATTGCCGATTGAGCGGTGAGGTTTTCAATTGGAAATATAATTGAAATTTTAATCGTTTTTGAGCTTAATCGAGCAATCGCTATGAAATTCTAATTTGTTCCAATTAAAAATGATTAAAACATGTATTTTTATAGATTGAATGGAATTTATTTGGTAGAACTCCATTATAATACGGTGAAAAAATAGTAATGTACTTTAGTTCTACAGAATTTTATAAGATATATCATAGTTGATGGCTATTTTGGCTCCCTCCATCGTCAGAACTATCCGGCTGTCGAAGGTGTGAGCCGAAATAGCTATCAACTATATGTTATAAAATTATGTAGAACTAGACTACAGTTCATTACTATTTTTTCAACGTTTCATTTATTTTTATCTTTCTGATTTTAAAAATCGATTTGTCTTTCGAGCTAATTTTGTTTGATATTGATTATTTAACCAAGAAATCATCTCATGTGTTATAGGAAAAATAAATAACATAAGTCATTTATTATTAATATATTCAATTGTTTTTAAGTATCGACACCGAAAGATCTAGTAAAGATACCAAAAGATGAAATAAATCGTATTGCAGTGAAACATTCGATAAAAAGACTTAAAAGAACCTTATCTAGCCCACAGAAAATAAACGATAAGAACTACACAAAAAAAGATATTTTTAGCTAGTGCCAAATTTTTATTTTATGCCGCTGCTATGATCTAATGAGATTAATTTACACTTTAATTTACCAAAAAATGTAGCATGATGTAAGGACATCGTTAATTTAGATATTAATATTTTTCACAGAATTATCTCAATTAATGAATTTGGAAGGGGTATTAATTTTTTTTTGAATTTACTGTCCATCGAATGGAAATAATTTATGTTTAAAGTTTTTAATTTTAAATATTTCTTTTAAGCAATATTTATTTATCAATTTAATTAGGTCAGTCGTTTCGTCAATATTGCGATGGCGATATAATTTAATGTCATTTGAAGGTCCAAATGGTCACTTGTTTATTTTGTGCGGTTTTGTCAAAACTTTACAGACCAATCAACCGCGATACTAAAGTCAACAAGCTATACATGCAAAACATGCCATGTTTCTAACAAGTCAATGTTTGAAATAAATTATTGAAATTTATTCATTTTGGTTTGAACGTTGTCCGATGAAACACGACATGGACTCTTTTTTTGTCATTGTAAATATTCGATGAACAATTTAAGCCAATTTTTTGCCAAGCCTTGTCGGGTGATTTTTAAAATAAATCACGGCACAGCATCAGTGATCTTTGTTTCCCAACATTACTTTTGATAGCATTGTATAAATTATGATCAAAAGGTCTTCACAATGGCAAATTCAGTGAGCTGGAAACGAAGAAAGGTTTAATCCAATTTTGTTTAATGTATCAGCATAAACCTAAGTCAGTTCCATATCCACTTTTAAATTAAATACATTACAAACGACTTCAAGGGTCAAGCTTTTTTGTCATGTAAGTATATATTTGTGAAGCTTCTAAAACTATCAAAAGAATCAGTTATACGAGAATTTAATTAAAATCGTGAATATTTGTGACGCGTTGATGACTACAAGTATTCAAAACATCTCATATGTATAATTACATCTGCTGACTTCTACGGGGATACAAAGCGTTTGGAAGACCACGAAATTGCTGGATTAATAGGATATCACATGACGATTATCTAAAGGTGTAAAAACACTGATTATAAAGGCTAAAATCCTTTGTTGACAGTCACACAAGAATAGAGTAAATGGAATTACTTTAAGCAAAGCTGTCATTCAATAAACTCTTGCGTATTTTTTTATATTCAAAATATTATTCATGCTCTGTAGAAAGAATGAAAACCTTTAAAAAAATGATATCATTTTGCTTGTATGATAGAACTCTTAGAATTGAATGTAACAAGTCAAGTCTACAAGCAAATATTAAAACATTAGATATAAATTCATAATACTTGTGTTTATTTTAGAATACCTTTTTTAAAAAAATAATCTCGAATGGTAATTAATATTAAACATTTACTGAGCATTTGTTATAAGATTTCAAAGCTTGTTTTTTTAACAAATATATATATATTGTTTTACTTACTATGTTAAAAATTTCAATCTACTATATTTGACTTAATATAATAGTTTATATTAATGATTTATACTGGCGTATCCATGATGTATTTGTGTACTTTTATCCACAACCTATATATAATAAAATTTGTCTGGTGATATGGGAATAATTTGGTTAAAGCAATGAATAGGGGTTTTCTTCTGAGCATAGGCAATTATATTAAGGTAAATGTTTGAATGAAATTATTATGATCTTTTTCTCACTACCCTTATGATGGACACGATTTCGAGAGATATGTATTCATAAAAAATTTTCCTAATGAATATTGTTTCAATACGCTTTGATTAATTTAACCTGAAAAATACTATCGAAAAATATCAAAAGTATTTTACTATTTTTTCATCAATTTTGTTTGCTAGATGTTGTTTTTTTTATTTGAGAAAGAATGTATTACTTCATAAAAAAGCTGATTGTTAAAAAAATATTTTTACTTACTAATGATACTTTACTAATGATTACTAATGATAAATTATACAAACATTGAAAAAATCTAGTATACCATTGTTGATTTATTTGCTTGATTCTACATGAAAAACAAAATTAGATGGATAAAAATGTACGTATCAATATTTTGACAGTTAGCTTCAATCGCTTAAGAAAATTAAATGAAACTTCTATTTTATCTCTTTTTATCAAATATATGTGTATATATATATTTATATCTGGGTATTATTATTACAGAAAATAATTTAAAAAGTAAATTTGATCACGTCAAAAAATATTGCGTGTTTTTTTTTTAATATTCTTCAGGGCATAAAATGGGAAACAAAATACTTTGACATGACCTCATTTCAAAAAACAAGAGATAATAATTTGAAGCAAGTTGATCTAAGAAAGTATTTTTCCTCTATTTCCCAAATATAAAATCAGAGAAGATTTCTACAAAGAAACTGCAGTCACCTTAGTAACATTTTTATCCGTTGAAATAAAATAAAATGCTGACAGAGAATCGCACACAGTGACCTCACGGTGTCTTTTTCGAACACACAACATATTCAACGTTGTCACAAACAGTTTTTATTTGTGGTAAAACATGTTTGAAACTGGAGCATTTTTATTTAGAAAATTTGCAAAATATTTTAGATTTGACCTAAGCAATGTAGCGATTGTTTTACATGTAGAGCAAAAATTTTAAGTGATTTTTTTTTGTTCTATTCCATTGTGAAGAATAAAGAATCAATACTAAGCAGCATTTCAGGAGAAATTGTTTAATGAACACTATTTTTATTTTACTAGCTTACTTTCTCTTGACATTAACGGTAAAAGAAAGAGGGTAGTAAGTTTATTGTCCTATCCGTCTCGGGAGGAGTTGGAGAAAAAATAATAAAACAACGCAAACATTCATTATTCAGAATCAAAACATATAAATCGACTGAAAAAAATAAGAGTATTTATATTCTAGAGTTCAAATCCGTTACCTAGGAACCGAGATGAATTGACAATATAACACCTTATTGATCATCCGAATCGATAGTCAATGTTTTCATAAACTTATAATAAATCTGTTGCCAATAAGAATTAAATCGTGGACGTTAATTAGCATATTTCAATCAATAAAAATGACAATATTTGGTATTGCATGATAATGCTCATTTGTAATTTTTTTTTTTTTTTATTATATACATTACAGATTTTCATGGCATTTATTTGCTACGACGGCAGTATAATTTTATAATATATTTGTAAAAAATAAAGGAAAACGAAATCTACATGATATACAGCATTGAAATCTCACAAATGTAATTACAGCTATAAAAATTAACCTATATGTATTATACAATATGTGTATTGAATAAAGTAAGCGAGTAATTGAAGCATCAGGATGCATGCAATTTATTTAAGGTCTTTACTATAGAACGGTTTTTGTGTGCGGATTTATGGAAACTTTAAGCCAAATGAGCTTTACATCTTTCTAATGTCAAAATGAGTGAAATATTATGCAACTCAATTTACTGCGCTCTCGGTGAATTTATATTTTATCAAATTATATGGATGAGATTTTCCGCTTTGTTTCTTGAATATTGAAAAGTTTTCGCATGAATCCTATGAACTATTTGTTGTATTTGCATGTTTAAGAAATCATGATATTGTAATGCAGTAGCTGAAGTTAAGAGATGTCTAAAGCCTCAATGATGCTTTGAACTTTAATGACACAAAATACACCATTATTTTATTAAGGCGATTGTTCAGCGGAACTATTATGAGTTAGCACCGTTGGAGTACTTCCAAGCATCTAGGCTTACAACCTAGTATTTTTAATAATATTATTTGGATGGATTCGCACATATTTATGAGTGGGATACAATTTTTTCAACAATGGCGTATAGTCAAGAGAATATATATAATAAAGCAAAAAGCCGAGATCACTATTAGTTTGAATTACATAATTAAATACTTAAATTGGTTGAATTATCAGTGAAAAAAATATATCCATTTAACAGTAAGATTATATTTGCAGACGTGCAGTCTTGGCCTATTTACAACAAGTGAATGATTCACTTGTTTAAATTGCTGAGCGAGATGCCAAATAATCCACAGAACTGAAAAAAATCAAAACAATGAAAAATATCTTTACTTAAACTGTTGCTTGATATTTGACTGTGAATTTTAATCTCAACATTTCTCTGATTAGAATCGGTTAGTTTTAAATGTAATCAATCATGATGTATTCATATTAATGCGCAAACCTCTTAATAGACTGAACACTATTAGAACCTTTCAATATTCAGTGGTAACATCAAAAATAATTCAGGCTGTTGGTTTTTGATTCAGCTTTAAAACCAAAACTCATTCTATAATTTATGATTTGATGACATTTATCTAATTTGCTTTTTAAAATTGTTTGACTATACACGAATAGCGTTAAGAAATATTTTTTCAAAAGATGACCTATAAAAGAGTTTTGTTCAAATTATAGTGAAAAAGGGTTTATTAGTTCTGTTATTAGAAATGGTTGAAATTTATTAAAAAAAATAAAATCTCAGAATATTAAAAAATTAATAGCTGCATTATACAAAAAGAGAAAAGAAGCCATCCTAGGCTTCTAAAATTGGCATATGATATATCATATATCAAATTTCCATAAATATGTATCATATTATATTCCATATCATATAATGATAAAGTAAGTCTGAAGTTGCATCTTTGAGAAAGGAAATACGTGTCAAAAATCAAAGAAGCAATCAATTTTTATTTATATTAATACATTTAATTCGGTCATTAAAACGAGAAGGAGAAGGGAGAAAAGGAAAACAGTCAACGTCATTTGTAAAAAAAACAAAGTTTTCTTTCAAAATACAAACAATAATAATACCATATTTATAAATTTTTAACTAAAAAATAAGCTTAGCACAGATGATTCAAATCGTATTTGAATGACGCCGTCTCGAAATGAGTATACATTTGTTCTAGGTTTTGAAACATTTGTATTTGAAACGATAACACGTTCTCCAATAAACAGTATATACTTTTACGATAAACTTATTCTTCAATCGATCTGCTAACTTATTGAACTTTCTAACCATCCACACTTCATAAACTTTCCATGCACTGGATTTTATGGCGACCTACAAAAACTTTATATCCAGTTTTATTTCATATCGTATGATTTTTGTTATTCTATCACGTCACGTTTTGAATACTGCAAACATACATGTATTTTATTAAAAATAAAAACAACTTCCATCCAGGGAAATCGTTACTAATATGAAAGGAAAAATAAAATAAAAAACATTGATTTCATACGTTATAATATACTATTCATTCTTTGACAAGTTATTTTAGATACAAAGAAGCTCGCTGTGTTTTAATAAGATTTAAACTATAGAAATATAATTCCATTCAAATCTTTTTTCTGTGGAACTAACGCTCTTTTAATTCGTTGGAAATTTGTGTATTGTAATGTAATATTGTAATGTAATATCTTTCGGTATTAAGTGTGAAATATAATGCCCTACAAATGTCTACCGCAAATTTGTTTGGTGGCACGTATTCGGAAAGGTCCAATTTTCAACAACCAATTTTTTGACCAATTAATCTGGCTGAATTTGTTGGAAGTCGATTGTTATGTTGACTTTGAGAGCGTCAATTGTTTGTTATTTATTAAAAATGACTCACAATTTAAGATAGTCTCAAAGGAAAAGTCTAAAGGAGCTAAATCACACGATCTCGGTGGTCAGATCGTGTCACCGTTGCGCAAGATAACAATGCCCTAAAGACAATTTTTAATTTTGATAATTTGTACTTCGTACTTTAGTAACAATTTATAGCCAATTAGACATATTTCACATGACATATAACAACGCGGCTGCTACAATTAAACATTCATATTGAGCTCCGATTTTTGCTTTAAATTAAAGAAATGTTGGTTTACGGTGGTAGTGTGAAGCTTTAAAGAAAAATGATTAATCATAATATATTGGAAAACTTATTAACTTATTTGCCTCGAGAAAATCAAAAATAGTGCACAAGAGTGTGTACTAATACAAATACGCAACTAGTGTTCTTTCGATCTTTTTTTTAGATGTTTTATTCGAACTTTTTCAGTTGAAAAGAGTTTTTATGTTAGTCAACGTCTGAAAAAACATAAAATAAATAATTTTTAAAATTGTCAAAAGATCACATACACATGCTGTTTTCGATTATAAAGAAGTTTTCCAATTAAAATTTTCTACAAATAATGTAAAATTAAATTTATTATGGAATTTTTGAAATTACCGATCTATTGTATTCCTTTTTGTCCAATTAACTCCAAATTCTTAAATCTTAAAGAAACGCTTTAATAGCTTCTTTACAGTACTACGAGTAGGAAGAGCCTAATTTTATTGTTATGGGCTAAATGTTGTCAGAATCAAGATATCTTTTAGGGTATCTAATCTTTTCGATTTGATAATGAGTGACTTATTTATCATATAATATCTCATATTATTTGAATTATTAGGTAAATTGGTGACTCTTAAGTTTAGTAACATATTTAAAAATGCCTTTTTTTACTCTTTACATTACATATCGCCTGTTAAAACCTTACTATTTACAAAGCAGGGCCGTTCACATTGGGCAGTGTCCGGAGACCTACTGATACGAAAGACCCACACCTCTTTACACTTGAGTAATGATCGTTTCGTAGAAAGAATAATAAATTGATTTTCGTCTGAAAAAACCTTGTATTTGAATCCTTATAAAGCTTTAATCAGTTTTATATGGGCGTAAAGAAGCCTCTAGTGTGATTTGAAAATAAATACTTGCGGTAAATACGACGAGTGAGGTGGTTTGATTTTCTCAGGAACTTTGACGTAATATAATGCACTCACCAGTCTTTTACTGCGTCCAAAATCGCTGATTATTAACCATAGAGTATATTAGGTGGAGCTTTGGAACATCAGAAATACTGGGTGGGTGCAAAAGTACTGGCGGATGACCGAGAATAATGTAGACATGTATTTGTATAACTACAGTTTGAGATTATTATTAGGCGTTATTTAAGATTTCTATTTTTATATTTTTTTATTATATATATTTCGATACTCATACTGTCGAGCTATAGTTAACATGTTTATATAATCTGTACTTAAATAAAAACTTATTAGAAATTGAATTATTGTTTTTTAGAAATATAGTATTTAGTAAACAACACATTAATTAATTAAAACATGATCATATTTTGTTCATACTAAGTCATTCATATTTATAACTAATATAAGATATAAATAAACATAATACAAGTCCACTGATTAGTAATCATCTCTCTATAGACTGTTCATCAAACACTTGAGTAAACATTACATTAGAAGTAATGTAGTACGCTAGGTCTATATATAACCGATACACTATAATATAAAGCAAGCATTCAACAAAAACGATATGATAGCCATTTATGTTATTTTAAGACATGTATTATACTAAAATATTATATTTCCAAAATATGTTTTAGGCTAAAATATAAATTATATATTATACATTAAAATTAAAACGAGCACGATTAATTAACATGACTGACTTTTTTATAAGAAATATTTGACATCACTTTGACATCTAAAAATTAAATTTAGAGTTAAAATAACTTATAGGCATGCAAAGATTCCCTCAATACCGTACAATTATTTGGTATGATACAAACATCAATTTAATTATAACTAATTAATTAAATATGAAACGTTCCATTTCAAATTGAACACTTCTGTATATTTTGTTACTCACCACCCAAATTTTGGCTTTTAGCGTCTTCAGATATTCTTGTTTGCGGATTCACTAGAGCTGATAGTCAGTAAACATGCACTCAGTTAAATTGATATCTGAATGATGCGTGATAAATACTGCTAAGAAAAATATTTCGTTTGAAATGAAACAAATAATTTTATGAACATTGTAAAAAATATGCGTTTACAATAATAAGTGCTGTAAATAATCAACAACCATTGATTTTTTAAAAATCATTGTTAATTCTATAGGTATGAACGATAAAATTTTAATATTAAAATTTTTAACATTCTCAGTCAATTGATATACATCACTGATTTCTTTTAGATAATTTTACAACCTAACGTCTACAAAGATCCTAAATTATCGAATTAAAAATTCAAATTAAGTAAATTTTATATGAAAAGTAACCTCAACGCTGTGAATATATTTCGATAAGAAAGTGATTTCAAAATATGCTATATATGTCTTACAGTAAATAAGATAAACTTTTTGAATCGAAAGTCAAACTAAGTAATCAAAATTTTTACTACTTTTACTTGAGCGGAAAATTACTTTACTTTGGAACACATGAGAAGTATGTCTTCGCGATAAACCTTTGAAGTTCAAAAACTTCGTAAACCTTTATGTTTTCACTTTTCAAATCTGCTGTCATTTATAACAATACACCTTTGAATCTCTAGTGCATTTGAAGACTTTGAAAATAACCTTTCACGATACAAGTTAAACCTTTTAGAGTAGGCTTTAATTATTAACACCCTGAAGCGCTTTTCAGTGATATTCAACATTTAATCTTTGGTGCATTGATATTTAAATTGTATTTTTCTTCCATATTCCAACGAATATTTGATAATTATCTTCAAAAAGCTTATGCTTATTTGTTTGATACAAAAATATATACATTGGCTATATTTTGATTATTATATTTTTAAAATTTTTATGAAAAAGTAAACTATTCACGCAGTTATCTTAGTCTTAATATTTATTCATATATAAATTTGACGACTTGAAATCAAACAATATCATCTATTAAAAAGTTGTCACTTGAATTATAGTAAAGTTTTGATACGTCACACTTTTTTAGTTTATTTTAAAGTTGCCAGTAAAGTTCAATGTTCACTACCTTAGTAGTGTCTTAATTAAAAGTTAAGTAAGTAAGTCTTAAGTAGAATCTTAATTCATAAAAATAAATTATTTTTGTGTTTGGCTCTTTTGTAAAATTGCAGATTTGTAGATGGTCTTGCTTAAACTTCAGTTCTCATATCGTAACAGCTGGTTGTCGAAATCAAAAATATCGTACACATTGAACATATGAAATTAGGCTCATCATAGACGCACGTAGTCATAACTTAAACTGAGAATCATTGCATAGAAAATATATTTTTTTTATACATGAAATATTTTTTTTATTTGGAGGTCTGTTCTGAAAAAGTATTTTCGTTTCATAGTCAGTGCTATTAAAAATACTCTGTTTTATTATGTTATTAAATATGTAAAAATGAACTTTTTCCAACAGTATCTTTTTTAAAAAGTTAAAGGGTAAATCAGGTTTTATTCATTCTATTATATTTAAGGAATATTTTTCATCCTTGAGCTTTCTGTTGTTGATGAACAGGAACAGATTTTTTATGATAGTATTAATATTTTGAATAAAATTAATTAAATATATTAAAATATTTATTTAAATAATAAAGACATTTTCTCTAAAATCAATGAATAAATTGTCAGAATGATTTCAAACACAAAATCTAACACACGCTTAAGTTTTCTATGAATAGAAATTTATATTTTATATAATGATTTTAGCTTGTTAAAAATGTTAACAAACAGATCATTAAAATAAATGATTTCTTTTCGCCAACTTTTTCCGATTTGGATATTAATTTCTTTCAGTGCTTTAGTAATGGGGATGCATTAAGATGATTATTATAATGTAATTAAAAAACAAAGCCATGAATATGCAAATACTTTGGACAGATATTTAACTTTCTTTAATAAAAAATGTAAAGAATACAGAAGAAAGTTTTTCTAATAAGATAGCACCATTTCTTTGAGATATAAACTTATTACAAGACGGCGATGTTGAATCGGAATAAAAATTTCTCTCAGTAATTTTCTCGTGAATATTTCCAAATAGAAAAGAACTAGTTATCACAGTTAATTCAAAACTTTAAAGAACTTGCAGTATCTTGAAATTTTCCGTGAACTTTAGAGATTCTCTTTTGGATATTAATTTATCGAAGAAATTTGCATCGTTAGTCTCTTAAAAATACTGTTTGAAAACGTAATTTGTTATTATGAATAATTTGGAATAAAAACCAACAAAAATAAATGACAACTAAGTAGATATTTACCCGATTTCTTTGCCGATCATAAATTAGGGCTGAATAAGCTATAAATAGTTTATGATAAAAATTATTCTAAATATATACGATTGAAAAGACATTTGCATATATTTTTTTTAAAGTCTTCTCCAAGATTACAAATAAAACTCTACGAATAGTGTCACACTTAACCTCGGTACTATAATCTTCTAAATTTTTTACATAAAAAAAAAAAAAAATTCTAGCATCCAAGAATAAAAGACACTTTATTGACCACGATCATATATTCCATGTAGAGATAAAGTAATTATGTACACAACTATGGAGGTCAAAAAAGCTATCTAAGTCTAAAATCATTAGACAATGGCAGTCAGCAGCGATGAACTGTAGAATATGGATTTTTTTTTGCATAGAAGCCGAGCCCTGTTTAAGATGAATCAAAATGAATAAATTTTATAAAAAAGTGTATAGCATTAACACCAATTTCTATAATAAATTTAACTAATGCGTTTGTTTGCATATTTGAAGAAAATGTCTGGTAATGATTGAAACGCATAAAAAAACAGGCAGTAAAAATGCATAAGCAAGAATAAAAATGATTTTGATCTCTTTTACACGAAAAACGTATAAAATCTTCCTGTTTATTCCAACCAATTGAATTCTACAAAATCTACATGCGAGCTTTTCTCTTATCCCATTTCAAAATAATAATATATGCCTACCCCGTTTTCGTACAGTTTAATAATTTAAATTCACGCAGGGCTTATATGCTTAACCCGAAACATCGGAGCGTATTTTTAGCAAGAGGCTGCTTTAATTTTCTTTTGTATTTAACAAATGAACACGCCCAAATACTGAATCTCAGAATAAGAATATAATAATCTCATTCTTACCGTTTTAAATAAAAATACCTCAGTAGCAAAATGAAACTACAGTCGAAACTCTCTTTTTGATATTAATTTAATTTTATTACCACATCATTTAATTTACATTTGAATTTGTCAAAGGGTTTATTTGCTGTTTGTTCATTGAGAAAAATATATAAGCATTTATTTTCTTTGTCGTTATGAATAAAATATATATTTGTATGTTTTGTTGAAATCATTTCTCTGATGTTATTCATTTATTTTTGTACAAAAGCGGATGGCAAAAATAAAGCAGGCAAAATTTTCAATTTTTAAATTTTGAGTTAATTTAACCACTCGCAATCATAAATCGCTGATAGAAGCAAATTTTTTGACTATGTCATTACCATTCAGAAATTTTATACAATTTTCTGGAATAGATTTCAATGCAAAATTTATATAAATATAAGAATACACTTTATTGAAATAAACAAACGTTGGAAAATATATATAAAGCTTTCAAAAATCAGAAAGTGTATAATTTTATCTACTGCATGCGTTGTAAAAAAATCATGGTGCTTATATTTTCCTGATGTGCCGTTAACGACAAAACTGCCTGACGATTAAAAGACCTTTTTGTAATATTTCCACCTCCGGTTTCCAATCGTTAAATTTAACAATGTTACTTTTTGGCTCGCGCTTAATCCATTTTATCTCTAAATCATTTTTTGAAAATTTTCTCGCCACGAAAATGCCTTTTGAATTTTTCGTTTATTGACTATTAAAATTAATATATTACATAACAACAAAATAAATACGTAAAATATTTATAATCGGGCATTTATGGACTTTATTTAATATTTTACCATTTGTCTCTTCCAAGTTGAATGCATATGAATAGTGTTTATTTTATTCGTTTGTTGGGAAAAATTAATGAAAAAATCAAAATCTTTCGACAAAAAAAATGTCTAGATATTTAGCAACGAAAACAAAACGTAACTGTGTTAAAAAATCAAGAAAAAATACTTCCAGTGTAATATTTATTTAAGTTGTGTTACTTAGACTCTCGCAATGAAACTGTTCCTCGCCTTATTTTCGGGATGTATTGATTAATGTTGCCCTTATTAATAATTCACAACATTAAAATACTGCCTTAAAAAAAACACGTATTGAAGCTTACGAAATCTGTGATAATGTCCGTGATGAGATAAGCACTTTAATTAAAGCTTTTGTATCCCGCTCTATTATCCTCAAGTATGTACAAGTAAACACATCGAAAGCTCAAAACAATTTTCAAGCCTCACATCGTATTAAAAGTTCAATAATTTTTCCCTAGTAGTCTCAAACACACATTAACATAATATTAATTGATGATATCTATTGAGGGTGTTTGATGAAATTTCAATATGAAAATAGAATTATTGAATCTTTCCACAGTTTGACATTCCACTCCAAGTTTCACTCGGAAATTATTTTGTCTAGATATTTTAAAAATAAGCAGATATCAATTGAATTCAATGTTTATTCTTTACGATCAGCTTAACCTTTATTATTCTCCCTTTCTTTATCCATTACAAATGATTAGTTCAACGATCTGACAATCTCATAAATTTGATACATTACGTTATGTGATATTTGATCCCACTATTATTTACGAAAAATATGCATCTATCCTCTATGTTTCAAATAAACATATCGCATTTTAGTGGTAGAACATATTGCTATGCTAATGAAATGAATGTTAAAAAATTACGTTAATTGTACTATTACTAATGTAAAAATTCTAGTCTCCATAGTTGACAAAAACTTTCAGGAATTACTCTCAACCCGCCAGGAATGTTCATTGTAAAGGAAATGTTTAAACTAACATATTTAGACAACAATATTAAGAGTTCTATTTTGATATATGATTTCAACTGGAAAATGTCTTTAAATCAACTTCTTGTATGTAAAAACTTATTCCTCTTTTAAAGACATTTGTTTAAATCATATTACTGACTGTTTCTTTACTCTCTTTTTTATTATCGGGGCTAGATATTCCTATCTGAATAAAAAACGGATTGATTTATTTCATAACTTAACGATTTCGATTACATTTAGGAGTTGGTCAACTTCATTTTTTCATTCAATAAAGTATAAAGAATTATACATGAAATATCTTACGCGCCCACTTTAGTCATACTTGTTATATTTTGGTGTAGGTCTTCTTTAGTAATTGAAAATTAAAATAAAAATACAGAACTATAGGGGAAAAAATGAATAATTTACCAATTTTATATTCATTTTAAAATGCTTGAATGAATAAATAATTATTCTAACGTTATTAAATTTTCCTCTTCACTTTTAACATACATTCTAA
This sequence comes from Himalopsyche japonica, assembly GCA_028555115.1. Lineage (NCBI taxonomy): Eukaryota > Metazoa > Arthropoda > Insecta > Trichoptera > Rhyacophilidae > Himalopsyche > Himalopsyche japonica. The sequence goes on from JAHFWJ010000015.1 coordinate 4,486,195, forward strand.
GACTGAGAAAATTGGCTGCAATAACCATCACAAATAGCATTGTAAGTACTAGATACTGAAATTCATTTAGTTTCCGTTCATTTGCTTTGAACAATCTATTAGTACAATTAATAATGATTAAGAATTTAGATACGCCATTACTTTATGTTTAGACGATCATGAATTCAAATATAATATTATTTTTTTTTATATTAAACGAATCATTGAAATATAGCCCAATTATTTCAATGATTTCGCTAAATATAATCTTAAACTTACAACATTAATAGATATGCTAACGAGGAACTATATATAAAGCTGACAATAATTGAATATTATACCGAGCTTCCTGTTTAAAGCAAACGAAAAATTTAGTATTTTTTATAAATAATTAGTCAAACCCTATTCGAATAATTATTTGTATAACGACACTGAATGTGCCAACTTGATATTCCCAGTTATATATAAAATTTAGAAATTTATAAGAAGGTTAAATTATTGGCCTTAATTGATTATTATTTCAACTATTTAGGCAAACTGACGATAGCTAACAATGTTACCTTAAAGTAACGTTATTTTTACATTTGAAAAGTTTGGTTACAACACAAAAAACAACGCAAATTATTATTTTATTCACATTTTTAAATTTATTTATAGAAAATAAAAGCAGTAAACCAGCACAAAGTAAAAAGTTTTCTATTTAAACTTTTTCATTATTTATACTATATCGCCAAAAATAGTCATTGTGAACATTTTTTGTATCATGCATATGATATAAAAAATGATTTTAACTACTCAGAAAGCCGTTATTAGGTCTGAGAGCAGTTTTTATGTAAAACATCTGCAAAAAGATGATTGAGATACTTATTCATATTTTTTTGCCTCCATAGAGTCAATAAGTACCGTATCCCATTCACGACTTTCACACGCAGCGTTATCTTCTGGCGTAACCAAACTGAGTATCTAATCCCAAAAGACCCGAGTTGCATTAATGTGCAAGACCTCTACTAGTTCCACGTCAGTTGCAGTCAGCTGCAGAGATATGCATCTTGGCGTTCGGGTGACGATGGAGACTTGCATTGATTCAGCAGGGAATCCTAACTCAATGTTGATAGTGCATTCTTTTACATTTTGCTTAAATATATTATTTAAAGTAGTAAAGAGATAATGCTTTGTAAAGATACTTATATGCAATACATATATAATAATATGCGGTACAAACTGTAAATTTTGTTATCAAAATAATAAATATTTTTTTTTATTTGGCTGAATCAACTACTTTTTTTTTTTTTTTAGAAATCACTTAAAATATTAAACAAGCTATCCAAAAATAGGTGTGCATTTCAATGAAGCGTTAGTTATTTTTTATTTTTAACCACCTTTGTAACCGATACAATCAAATAAATTGATATAATTTTGTCTCAAACAAAGTTTGTAGTTAGTTAATTAATATTTTATGTAAAATTATTACGCCTAGGGTATTTTTGATTCGGTGAATGTAACCAGTATATACTATCTATTATAATATCTTTAGTATAATCTTAAAGATAATTTTACACGTCTGATTAAATAGTCTAGACTAGAAACAGTAATGGAGTAAATTACTATTTTATGTCTCAAAGGTTTATTTATAAAATATTAGCTGTTACCCGGTGCGGTGTTGCTGCTGCAGACGTAATAATTCTTCAAATATCGCTCGAAGTTTAAAAAAGTAACATTGATTAATTAGAAATAATCAGCATCAATAATAAAAATATACGATAAACTGCGAATAATATGTGCCGTATGACATTTGCTGTCTGCATTTGTCTTTTTCCAAATGTCCATAGTGCGGCACATGCACCATCTACTGTAAGTTAGTTGTACTATGCCTATAACCTTTGCAAAAGCAATAAGCTGACAAAATGAATAGAATGCCAGGGCATAAACTATGAAGAAACACTGGTTATTAATTATTAAGTTAATTTATTAATTTATTTTTATTTAATAAATTTTTAATTAATTTATTAATTATTAATTGATTATTAAGACTTACTGTAAGGTAATTGCATTATTTCTATAGCCTTCAAGCAAGTGTAAGTAAAAAGTTGACAAAGTTTTATCGCAATCGGATGAACGGTATGGCAACGCATACTATACGAACAAACAAACAAAAATTGATTTTTATATATTAGATCTGGTAATCAATTTTATCATTGTATCATATAACTAATGAATCAAGTATTGAATTGAAAACTGATGGTTCTTAGTCGGTAATCTTGTATACTTATAAGTTTTTCTATGTTTTTTCTAAGAACTATTTTTTACTAAAATACTTACTAATACACAAAAATGTATGAGAAACTGTAATTATGTTGACAAATAATGGCTTGCTAAAGAATACATAATATTTGGTTTAAATTGGTCTCAAAGTGAAACAAGTACATTACGACTCTGTAAAACTAACAAAATGTCACCGAAATACGTTGACATGACGTATTTTGAGAAACAAAATAATTTGTAGCCACAACATTTACCGAAATTGAAATGCAAAATATAAAGCACCCGGTGAAGTTTACGTTGAGGAAAGCGTGCTCACGTACAGTCTAACCAACAGAGATAGATTCTAAAGTAAAAGCTTCTAAGTATATTTGTAAAATGGAGAGCTTTTCAAATTTCTGCATCACGACTGTATGTTAGCAGTATGCACTACATAATTTATTCAAATGCACGTTTATATGATGCGTTATACCCCCGTTTCACTTTGATGGGATAAGTTTGTTTCGATTTATACGGAGCGTAAATTTTAATACAGATCAATTCATCATGCAATATATCTTTCTAACTTAATACCATTTACTATTAAAAAGTTTGATTGATCCGTAATCATTTAAGATAAGTATGTTCTGTATCACTTAATTGTAGCATAGCTTACATTTATTATAAGGTATCTATACAAAAGTTATAACTACAACTTTATTACTTTTCTATTGTGTCAATTTGTTGAAATAAGACATTTCAATTATAAAATGCGTTGATATGAAAGATTTTTATAAATTAGTTATACGATGACTTTTATAATGCATGATATCGACTGAAGGTAGTTGATGGAATTTCAATATAAAATTTGAAGTGTTACAACTTCGTACGATTCCACATGTTTTGTTACTAACGACCCGGGTTTCTCAGAAACTTTCAGTTCTGTTGCATCTGCGTGATAGAATGCCTGAAGATGCCGAAAAGCGAAACCCGGGTCGTTAGTGACAAAACACGTGGAATCGTACAAAGTTGTAACAATTCATTTTTGATGACTTTTATGTTGAGACAATTATCAATAAATATCAATTTAAACATTTATTTCTTTATTGCGGTGGACAATAAGAATCTTTGATTATTGTGATAAATTTTCTGAGTGTTGTCAATGGCTATCCACAAAGTTTGGAATGGTTATTCTTCTTGATTATATAATATCATGTCAAATATTTATCATTTTTTTTGCAACTTCATTATCACTATATCTGGTTCCACGTTTTCGATACAAAATATCCTGCTGCATCTTTCAATAAGGAATGAATTTCCTATACTCAGACTATATTTTTTTCGGAACAACTACAGTACTAATAAAATGGTATTGAGGTACTTTTTCACTAAAATCAAAGATATTAATTATCTTTTTAAAATCTTGTGGCTTATCAATAGCCTTGATAGTAAGAGAATATTGGATTATTATCTGCAAATTTGCGTGAGTTTTTCTTCGAAGTCTTAAGTAATTACTTCCAAGATATTTCAGGAAACCAATTGGAATTCTGAGAGTTGTGATATATTAAAAAAAATTAATAGGTATATCCCCAAGTGATTATGCCTAGAAATTTATTTCGGGTTATATAATATCCTAATAATGCAAAATATATTACCGGACGTCTTTCTTTATTTAGATTTTGAAAATATTTTTATTTGGAAAAAAGATTCTTAGCAAAAAAAACTATTTCTTATATTTAAAATCAGTGATAAGTCAGTTATTAAGCTTTAATTTTGTTTTGATTTCTTATTTAATAACATTCATACAATTTGTATACGCTTCTAAATTGTAGCGTATAATTTTGACTATGCAAGTATTAATCACCTGTAGTAAGTATCACACTTTTTTGAAGATGTCACCTATCAACTCTTAATGAAAAAGGATTTAATTTTAACAAAAAATACACATAACGGCTACACATTTTGGTTTTTTTATTAACGGTTTGTATAAATATTTTTTGTGTATCGTGTCATAAATATTATATGATATAAGCAATTTTATAATAATTTTTATCGGGGATTTTTTTGATATGTACATTTTTCGGGCTTTGCGCAATGCAATCGGATAACTTTAAATATAGAAAAACCTACATATTTTAAGTTGGCAAGTAATGGTAAACATTGAAAATCAAATGACGTAACATAGGAATTAAATTTATTAGATCGACGATTTATTGAACTCTATTTACATAAAGGATATTAACACGAGGGAATTAGGGAAGATTAAGCTGGTCGTCAAGAATATATATGAAGATGTAGCCTGAAGTTTCAAAAATCAAATTTTTTTTTTTTTACTGTTAACTTCTTGTTGCATAGTACTATATTTATATGACTTATAAATTACACCGTGGATTAAAACGAACGGAAATCATCGGATTTAATTATTTCGATCAAAATTAGTTTGTTTCGAAACAGACGAAATCTTGGAATTAGAGAAACTTTACTGATCTTTTATGTAAGCGCAAGAAAGGAAATTTGTTTTTGAATTTTATACTCTTATATTGTGTTTTACACCGAAAGTCCTATCAGTCGAAATATGTTTCATAAAACAAACATCAGATTGCTAAAACTTTATTTTCATCTTTATAAATAGACTATCAAAAACAATAAAAAAATTGAAATAATATTTTTAATCTTCAATGCTTGGTAAGGATGCACTTAAATTAATCTATTGTATGTTTAACATAAAATTATAAAAACCGCTTTCGCTTGCCTCAAACATATTTTACTCAAAAAATATGAAAGTGATAAAATTAACGTATTTGGTACAAGACGACTAAAATATAGTGAAAAACATAATATTTAAATTGAAATCTCTCATTTTTTTATGATATCGACTGAAGGTGCTTGATAGAATTTCAATATCAAATTTGGACATGTTTTAACAATTCAAATTTGATATCTTTCAATTAAGACAGCTTAGCTGTACTCGCAAAACTTTTTTTTTTGCTGTCATTTCTAAGTGAAAATATGTTTCTGTAAAAAAAATAAAAAGATTTGTATTTAGCGTTAAATGTGTTCTTTTTCATAAAGGTCCTTCACATTATTATACTAGAATATTTAATTATAATCCTATATAAGCATATGATTATGATCCATTCTCGTCACACTTCTATAATTTAATATTGAAATGTTTTTTTTTTTTAGATTTACATTTTAACTTCTGATAATGCTCTTATTGTGTAAAAGCTGTTTTTAAATATTAAAAAAAAAATATGAAAGTACCGGAATAAAAAAATATTTAGACCTTTCATTTTTAACGATAGAATTATTTTATGAAGCCGTCAAATTCCAGAATAAAATAGGAAATTAATGTTAAATGGTTTTTCGAGAGCTTTTTAAACAATACAAATTAAACTTGTGAAAACATCATGCCTCAACCGCTAAGCGAGCTTTTCAGTATAGGACTGAGCTGCTACATTAAATATTCAGCAGTACATCTCACAATTCGAAACATGATTCGGAGCTTTTCAAAAAAATAGCTGGATTTTTTAGCATATTAGATCTTTTTATCCAATAAAAGAAAAAAGCTTTGTAAAAGAAGTTTTTACTTCACGTATGTGAAATCCTTTTTTTTGCAAAATTAAATTATTTGGCACCTCATGTAAAATGTTATTATGGACTTTTTTGTTACATTTTTTTAAATAACACGATTTGTACTGGTTCGTATTATTGACTAAAAGTTTTCGAATAGAAAGGCATCTTGATGTAAAAAGATGATGGAACATATGTTCTATTCATTAAAAATCTTATCATTTTATCGTAACTAATAAAATAAAATTCATAGTCGACCTTTCTCATTATATTTTTCACGACATAAATACATTTATTTCCATTTTTAATAATTGCACATAACACACAAATTTTAAGTGTTTTACTAGTTTTCATTGTAAGAGCATCAAAAATTAAATGCGTGAAAAGTTTTCCCCCATTTTTTTATTTCCACACAGTTTGATACTTTTATAGTATGTATTTTACAAAGCCAGGAGTATATTGCAATTTATCGAAATTGTTCTCTTGAAAACTCTTCCCGGAGATAATTACGAAATATTAAAGCTATTTCAATATTCTTTATACAAAAAGCTTGAATTTAAATAGTTCAGATAATACAAGTCATAATTAAATTTGATTACCTTCATCTTATAAATAGATCAAAAAATAATTGAAATGGTATTTTCTCTATTTTAATTAATGCGAATATTAATGTTCTAACATATTGTAAAATAAAAGTCTCTGGGAAAACAAAAAAATGGTAGAGATAACATAACATTGAAAATGCAATTATTTTTGTGAAAATTGTTTATTCAGTGACATCTTGCATTATTATTTAGTATTAATAAAACCTCAGGCACAGCACTCAAAGCCCTTAACATGTAGATTTATTAATTATTTATTCTTTGATACAGAGGTTAAAACTTTTGGTGTTCATGTACTGGAGACTATTTTAAGCTTTACCCCATCTGCGCATCACGATTGATAGCGTTCTTCGTATTCCATTTACACTAACACTAAAACTTCGTGAAAATTGAAATCTTGAAAGCATTTTACAATAGATCGATAATTTTTTTGACCTAGAAAAAATATTGAAAATTATCGTAGAAAAATAATGTAGAATGAAACTGTTTTTTTTATAATCAATGGATATTATAAAATATTATACATATTCTCTGTGTAAGAAAGGTGCATGTAATTTCATTTCTCTATTTTAATACTTTGGTAGCTGCAATGGAAATAGTATCTTTTTATATTATTTTTATTAAAAACAAATCAAATTTTAATTATATTTGATTAATTAATTTTTCGTAGGCTATTTTTTATTTTTCTTCTCGCATTTTCTGGCAATTACCAAATTTACAGTGACCTATTTCTTCGATAATTTTTACAGTTTTTATCAGGTTTTAGTGTAAAATAGTTTATGTTGATTTAAAGCTATTTTATTCTCTACAATGATCATGTATAGTAGAGAATCATTAATTTATTTTATCATAATTAAATTAATGAAATCGTATTTTTGAATTCAAAATCTAAGCTTCTAGTCAATACTTTCACATATCTTGTTCGATGGGCTTTTGCGGTCGACTTACAATATATGCCTCACTACTTACCTATAATATGAATCAACAGAACAAGAACAAATCGACCTCACTTTTCATTATCTAAGCAATACGTAGATAGGTATAAACGTAAGTATACGATTTTCATTACCACCCATTGTTATCTGATAGAACAGAATTGCTATTTCATTGTTTTCAACTAACAATAGGGTAGAATTATTCGTTTTCATTTCAAAAAATACTAATGATCACATACTTGACTCAAAATTATCAAATTTATTAATTTGGTTTTTTATTTTATCATTTCTCTGTATTGATATGTGTAATTTAAGAATTTTATTTTATTTGATATAATTTCTTAACAAAATTGTCTTCAAATTTGAATTGTTATAACTTTGTACGGTTCCACATGCTTTGTCAATAACGATCCGGGCTTCGCCTTTCGGCATCTTCGTGCATTTTATCACACGGAACCCAGGTCGTTAGTGACAAGACATGTGGAATCATACAAAGTTGTATCAATCGAAATAAAAATGACTATGTTAATTGTACGTACAATAGTGTGTTATTTTCAGGCATTCCATCACACGAATGCAAAAGAACTGACAAAGGTCAGACATGTAGAATCGTACAAAGTTGTAACAATTCATAATTGATATTGAAATTCCACCAAGCACCTTCAAGTGGATATCATAAAAAAGTTGTCTTCATTAATTTACAGTACTTCTTAAGTTATAAACGTTTCGAAAAATATAACATAAGAAAACAAATTAATTAAATCAACAAAAAAACAATTCTATAACATTCATTTTAATATTCTTACAAAAAAATCTTCTAGGGCGCTTAATCAGATCGGTTGTTTCAAAACGCAACTCCTTATTTTATGTTTAAATTGTTACTTCATTCAAGGTATTTCTTTTTAATCATTAACATTATATTATTACTAATCATCACATGATAATTATAACGATCATTAGCATGTATTATTACCATGGATTCATTATCACGTTTTCCCATTAGTACAGACATTCATTACTTACAAGGACTTATTTTTTATATGTGCCATAATCATAAAAGTGCTTTGTACATTTCTGCTGATTCAATCCCTGAGCAACTATGGTTTCATTTCACGTTTAATGCATCTGCGAGATTAATTCTCGGGTTTTTCCCTTGACACTCATTTGGGCTTAATTTGATCGTTTGCCGCGGAAAGTGCTATGAAAGGTACTTAGCAGGTACACATGTATACAAACCAACCTATAGATAGATATTGTAATGATATTTACGGAAGTTAATTGCGTTAGGCATGCTTTTCATATCAATTTCTTCTGAATTTTAAATGTTAAGCCAAATGCAAATCCACGTATATTTAAAATTTGATATCACACAGCAAATATGTTTTTCGATATTCATTAAAATTATTAACACATTAAACAAAGCCCAGTCGTCAAATCTATTGCTATATTCATGGCTTTATATACAGGATATATGATCGGTATCAACTATTTACATGATTGAATTGTTTATTATAGAAATGTAACAGTGTAAGACTCGTGGAAAAACTCATAAGTTGATAAAAGTAGCTATGATCTTACTTTCATATGCATGAGTACAGCAAGTATATCTTACTTGTTTCAACATTTCAATTAATTTTTCCAGACATTTAAATTACTTATCCTCTACAGCTCTGTATCGGGCCAAGAATATCGATTATTTTTATCGATATTGCGTTATGGAAGGCGGCCGTGAAACAGCAGCTGCATACAGATAACGAGTGGAGGTGAGACAACCAACTTGTATTTAATTTGAAGTAATTGTACAAAAGATGTTTCAAAATGAATTTGATTTAAATGAGTGAGATGGTAACATTTTTTAGAAGCTTTAAATCTTTTCCATTTTTAATACATTTTTTGTTATATATAAAGCAACATTATACGACATACTTAATATTTTTTTCCACTATTTCAAAAATTAATCAAATAACAAAACGATAGATTTATTAACAGTCCTAGTTTGTCTACGTCTTCGCTTGTGAACCAGTCTTATGAAACTCTACTGATGTGATCTTTGATTATTTTTTCCTCTCGATAGAATTGTGGATGTTGGCCGTATGGTACGAGCATTATACGTATATAATACATTATATTTAAAAATTAGGATGGGAAACCAGTTTGAGTTTATGATATAATAAAATTGACATTTAATAATATGCATTTCGAAGAGACTGGAAAAATGACATAGAAATGAAATGGAAATTCTTTATTTTTTAATCTGTATAATATATATTTGTTTATACTGGTCAAATCTTTGATAAATAACCCCAAAAATATCATATGCCATTAACTTTCAAGTAAGCAAAGTAGTGCTAACAGCAACGCTACGATCTCACATATAAAATAATGTTTATTATAAAGCAATACGTGATGTCTAAGTTCTTGGCAAAGCTTTATTTCTTAAGCTCTTGTTCCTACAGCTAAACTTACTTCCCGAGTAACATAATACGTGCGTCGGTAAACATGGAGACGCCTGACACTAATTATTATTATGAGTGTTATTTGTTCAGCGAATACTTTGAGAGAATTCATAATGTGACGTAATTTTAATGAAATCCTTTCAGATATTCTGGTTAAACCTAAAATATATATTGATAAATTGCTATTGTTATTATTTTATGAAAATTAATTGATTTTACATTGTTAGTATACTCCTTCACAACTCTATATTTAATGCTGAAATTATGGTTGCCTGGTATCAAAAATGGGATTATTCTGACCACATTCTGTAATAAAATTTTTCTAACTTTCTATGCATCTTTTATAAGTGTCTTCTATTGCAATTTTTTGAAAATTTCTAGATCTACATTTTTTATAAGAAAAAATATTCCTAAATCGCGTTTTATCGTCAAATTGCTTAACTTTATCATTCATCTTAAATAGTGAATTTTTTCTGCGATATTTTTAAAAAATACATGTTCGGCAACCTTTATTTCTTAATTTATGACTGATTGATGGAATTTCAATATAAAATTTGAATTGTTGAAACGTTGTATGATTCCACATATTTTGTCACTAACGATTTGGATTTCGCCTTTTGGCATCTTCAGAAATTATATCACACGGATGCAATAGAACTGAATAAAGTGTTTTTCTTTGTAATTAATTCCTCTTGTATATAACCGATGCTAATTGTTTATTATAACATATAATACGGTGAAAAAATAGCAATGTATTTTAGTTCTACAAAATTATTTTTAACAAATATAGTTGATAGCTATTTCGCCTCACCATCGTCAGAACTATGCTTAAACTAGGTAGGTAGGTATCGTATGACACTATAATGGGGATTAAGGGCGCGTTTAACGCCCTTCTTTCCCTTTCGTCGCTGGTGTTTTGTGTTGGGGAATTTTTTTTGTTGGATCCTCTTATTTTTTTTTTTTTTTAAAAAGCGTCACGCTAGATTTTTTGCGTGACGCTTTTCCGATCTCTTTTAGGACAAGTGACTCGCAGGTTGCGTGTCACTTGCAGCACCAGGTAACAAAAAACATGGATTCTATATAAACCAAATACATAAAATATACAGTGATTCTATACAATCCAAAAAATACACAAAAAAATAAAATAATAACATGATGATAATAATGACGGTCTCGGCAGCGAAGTATTCAGGTCCAGGGGGTTATGGTTTTCTCTTTCCTGCTGCCCGGAACCGTAGACGGACACCAGACAGGCGAGTATAGGCGAGGGTGATGGTCTGTGTTGTGGGAGGGAGAGGATCTAGGGAGGTTTCAGTTTTAAGACATGACGAGGTCTTGTGTAATCGGAAGGGGCGTCAATGTCGAACGCTTCTATGCATGATTTGATCGTTGGATTTGTGTGTTTCTCACAGTCGCTGTAGAACTTTGTCGACAGTCGCTGGACGTGGTCATGAATTGACTCTATCTTAAGATTGCGGTGTAATGTAGAACCGCGGACGTACCACGGGGCGTCCACGATTGTACGCAATATCTTGTTTTGCGCAATTTGCAATTGATGCTTAAACTAACATTTGCTTATCTATATATAGCTGTGTAGAAAAGGCACACAACACATCCTCTCTCCTGTTCCAACGGCCTAGCTTGTTACTAAATGTTGAACTGTTGGCACTAAATTTTCAAAATTCTAAATGAAACAATAGGTGTCTATGACAATAAGATTATATGTGGGACGGAAGTGATCCTTCTGGAAGTAAATCAGACCACCCCTTTGTGCAACGGCTGGACAAGTGGCGATACTATTATGTTAGTTTGGTCGTTAAGAATCCTTTGTGATAATTGGTGTCTATTGATTTCTAGCTGTTCTAAAGCCGTGATTCTCCGACCCTTACTACAAAGATGCAAACATTTAGGGGCTGAGTTTGAATTTATATTATGTGATTCATTAATAACGTGATTAGCGAATTGTGAATCTGTTTTTTTATTATTGAATGATCTTACATGTTCCTTAGCTCTAGTAGATATACTTCTACCTGTCTGTCCGATATAAACGGATAAACATGAGCCACAAGACATTTTATAAATACCGCTTCTGTCCAGTATATTGATTTTATCTTTACTATTTTTAAGATGTCTGCATAAGTTATTTATATATAGTTTATTATATATCCGTTGCATCCATGTGATAGAATCCCCGAAGTTGCTGGATGAAGAAATTCGAGTCGTTAGTGACATTTGAATAGTACGAAATTTCAAAAATTCAATTTTGATACCTATTTTAGTTTTATTTGATCTACAGCTGTGTTTTGTCAAAAATACTTACTTACTAATTATTATTTAAGTATTCTGTATTAGCGCAAAACATTTTTCGTAGTGAAATTTGTTGCGTTCGTCAAGCCAATTAGTAAGTGGGGTTATTATGAAAATTAAGTTATAAACTAAGAATACTCTTTGTTGTGGCTTATTACACACGCATATATTCCTGTGCATGCTGAAGCTTCATACGGTAAATTCGTGTCGGTTGTTTTAAAATTACGAGTTTTCGTGGCTTCTGTCAATTTGTTTGTTCATCTGTTACTGTACGTGGTAAGTATACCTTGCGCAACTTTACTTTAGGAGATTTGTTTCGCTTACACAAGTTCTGAGAAATCAACTTTATCTACACCGGTAAACTCGAAACTCATATAACATGTATATTTTAATACCGAATTGAAGTGCGTATTGGTGCTTTGTTTATTTTTAACCAAAATACATATTAGAGCCTAGAAATTGCCACAATATTTTTCCGTAGCCATATATTACAACCACAATGAAGATTTCATAAAAAATAAAATTTTATCTATACACGTATAAATAAAGTTCATAACGTCAGGCAAATAACATATTTTCTAAAGATAGAACAAAAGCAGATTGCATTATGAATATTATAAAAAGCTTTTCCGACATCAAGATAAAAGCACAAACTACTCATTGAGGCTCAACTTTTATTTTATAAGAAAAAAGCGAATTCATCATCTTTTGTAATAAAAATATACAGGTACACATGCAATACTTTAATTTCAAATTAAATCAAGGAGTCTGATATATCAAAAATCTGAAAAATTGTAAGAAAAAGCTTGGGTTAATACATAAGACGATGTCTTCAAAATATACTCAACATGACATATTAATCATTCTTATAGAGATTTATTGTAGAATTATTTACTAGATTTTACTTTTTCACTTAGAATTCATTTAAATTAAGACGACAAAAAATATGAATTAAATGTGAAAGATACTTAGTGATTGATTGAATTGGCATTCACTTGGTAGAACTCCATTATAACACGGTGAAAAAAATAGCAATGTATTTTAGTTCTACAAAATTATTTTTAACAAATACAGTTGATAGCTATTTCCGCTCACGCCATCGTCAGAACTATGCTTAAACTAACATTCGCTTATCTATATATAGCTGCGCAGAAAAAGCACACAACACATCCTCTCTCCGGTTTCAACGGCCTAGCTTGTTACTTTAACACAATGACACTAAATTTTCAAAATTCTAAGTGAAACAATAGGTGTATATGACAATAAGATTATATGTGGGACAGAAGTGGTATGGCAGCAAATCAGACCACCCCTTTGTACAACGGCTCCGATATAAACGGATAAACATGAGCCACAGGACATTTTATAAATACCGCTTGTGTCCAGTATATTAATTTTATCTTTAATATTTTTAAGATGTCTGCCAAAGTTATTGTTGACCTTGAAAATGATATGAATGAATGAATTAAAATGATAACTTAGGCAGACATCTTAAAAATAGTAAAGATAAAATTAATAAGCTGGACAGAAGCGGTATTTATAAAATGTCTTGTGGCTCATGTTTATCCGCTTATATCGGACAGACAGGTAGAAGTATATCTACTCGAACTAAGGAACATGTAAGATCATTCAACAGTAAAAAAACATAATTCACAATTCGCTAGTCACGTTATTAATGAATCACATAATATAAATTCAAACTCAGCGCCTAAATGTTTGCATCTTTGTAGTAAGGGTCGGAGAATGACAGCTTTGGAACAGCTGGAAATCAATAGACACCAATTATCACAAAGGATTCTTAACGAACAAACTAACATAATAGTATCGCCACTTGTCCAGCCGTTGTACAAAGGGGTGGTCTGGTTTGCTTCCATAAGGACCACTTCCGTCCCACATATAATCTTATAGTCATAGACATCTATTGTTTCATTTAGAATTTTGAAAATTTAGTGTCAACAGTTCAACATTTAGTAACAAGCTAGGCCGTTGGAACAGGAGAGAGGATGTGTTGTGTGCCTTTTCTGCACAGCTGTATATAGATAAGCGAATGTTAGTTTAAGCATAGTTCTGACGATGACGTGAGCCGAAAAAGCTATCAACTATATCTGTTAAAAATAATTTTGTAGAACTAAAATACATTGCTATTTTTTCACCGTGTTAATATTGTTGTCATTCACGAAATGTATATTTTCTTTTAAAATTGTTTTATATCAGACGTGAAATTGTCTCTAGTTTTGTTACATTACATTTTTCAAATGTGAATGCTGAATTATAGAAATGTCACATCTTTATTTTTTCTGTTCATATTATAGTAATAGATTGAAAGCTAATCAAGGAAGATTAAAAAAAAAAAAGTTTTAAATTGGATTTATTTATGCTCTTATGTGAGTGGCGGTAAAATATAAAAGAAAATGTTAATGTTATTAAGCTGAACCATTAAACCATTGCTAAAAGCTGCCGGTGATTGATGACGATAAAAGCTACATTTCGATTATGTAGTCATAAAAAGTGTCTTTAAAAAAAACATTCTGAACGTTGACTACGTGTCCTACACAAAAATTTCCGTTGCATTAAAAAAAACTGTTTTTCTTTTTCAGCATTACATAAAAATAACATAATATAATAATTGAAAAAAAAATCATCAGTGAAAATTTTAATTAACCGACGTTTTGAACGAGAGAAATGTGAATTCAGACAGCAATGATACCTAACAAATAATGAAATATTACGTATATTAAATAATGTTTAAATTATTAAGTATATTAAATGAGTTTTAATCGCTCATTGATTCTTAGAATCGGTGAGTACCTTTTTTGAAATTCAATAGAAAAATAATGAATTTATTGTTTTGAAATCTCAGCTGTGTGCGTTAAAAAGATAATAGCAACAATGAAGTAAGCTTTTGCCATCTTCTGTTTTCCCAGTGCTTTCGCCAAAGTTTGCGAGAAATTCTCTCTCAAAGTGGCTGCCAATTAATTTCGTGTATTAAGAAATTTTAGGAAAATAAAATTTTTGAGGAAGCTTTTCAAAATCATGTGATAATTTATACAAAATATTGCGAAATTATATATATATTAAAAAACAATATATGAATTAATTCAGTAATGTATGCACATTTCTGAACGTATGTTTTTTTACAGATTTGTCGAGGAGCTTAAATAATTTATACAGTTTGTCTGCATATTATTGAAAAGTTACATGAGAAATGATTTAATATTCAGTTGAGAATACTTTGCAAACGTATTAATATTTTTTTTACCAAAAATTTTTTCTTCTTGAATTATCATTCTGCTTTATACTTCAATAAATAAAATACCGAAAATCACTCGCCTATAGGATTTTTTCAAATTGTTGTTTGGCGGTAAAATGAGAAAATATAACGCATTTTTTAAATCGTAAATCGATTGGTATTAAAAAAGTTTATGGATCCATTAAAGTCAACAAAATAGTTTTCGCATCGTTTTATATTTACTTTACTTACATGATTTTTTTTCATTTCTTGGCATTAATTATTTAATTAATATCATTTCACACAATAACTTTTTATGATTATTATAAAAAAAAACTTCGTAAAACTTTTTTGTTCAAATTGCTTGTTCAAATTTGAATTTTGTAGCAACAACTAAGCAAGAGTTAATTTTTGCTCCATTATAAAAATAAATAACTTTTTTATCTGCCCATGACACATTGATTTTAGGTACTTTGATTCTAAAAGCAGCTCGCTATTACACTCGACTTATTGAGTCGCCCAAAAGACGGTTGTTATTAAAATTGGGTTATCGACAGTATTCGCTTCGAAAATATTATATAATCCAGTATTTGCCGGGGGAAAAACATGGACGACACGATCAATATGGAGGTTAGCATATACTTTTATAATATAAAATAAACGCTTACATTAAAACTATAGTAATCCATTTATCAAAAATATTGTAGTTGTAGGCGTCGTAACTACTTTTTGAATATAATACTCGGTTTTAGACTACTATTGATAGTGGAAATCACGCAAGCCTAATTTTTTTGGAATTGAAAAATAAATAGTTTGCCAACGACATTTTAATGTTTGTTTATCATTTTTAACTTTAAAAGTAAATTATACGAATGTTCAAAAATGTATTTCTTTTTTCGTTTCAATATTTGAAACAAAATTGTGTTGTTGCGAAAGTGAAAAGTGTCACTCAACAAGACTCACGCTACTTTTATCACGCTCTAAAAATTCTCTATTACCTTTGAAAATTAAAAAAAAAATATGTCAGAGCGATCTTGTTTTGTCTTGGTAAACAATGACACTTTTCAAGTACAAGATTTCAAAATTTCAAAAAAATGTATACTCGTAATATTTATGGATATTTTTAAATAGTCGACAAGTCACAGATTTACTACCACCGTCAAAGCTTCAATATAACCGATGAATGTTTGGTACTATTTCATTTGATATACAAATATAAACGTTGCTTATTATAATTCCCCGTCTCTCCATTAGCTAGACTCGCTAGTAGTTCATATCAATATTTATCCTGTAGTTCTTGCTAAAACTTTCCTGGTAGTGAGTAAGTCTTTTGGAATTGTTCCGCATGTGTGACTTTTATATCATAACTTATCAGGATTACAGGACTAATGAAGTCGTTAATAATTATAACGCGAAAATTTGTACTTATGTTATCAATTTTATTTATATCGGCTATTTTTATACAAGACTACTGAATATTATAGTATTTATGACTCCTTTAGTCCAACGCTCATATGTTGTTGAATTTATCAATTAATTTTATTTTCCTACCAATAATAGCAATACAACTAGTTTTTTTATAGACTTACAAGATAAACTGGGAGATAGATTAAATTTTTACTCCAAATATATATCTATACTCCAAATCATTGTTTTTAATTTGGTATATCAGAAATAAGATATAGATTCTTAAAAATGTAGAAAAAAAATACTGCCGATAGAAAAAAATCACAGGAAAATGTCATGTTTCGTTCGATTATTTCATGAAATCGTCATTAAGTTCCTAATTTTTTTTGATAAATCAATGCATACCAATATAATCAATTTATTTTGAAAAGCAGTTAAAGTTTTTACAAACAACTTATTTTCTAACAAATTATCAGTCAAAATGACTATAATTTATAAAATTGACTGAAGGTGTTTGATGGAATTTCAATAACAAATTTGAATTGATACAACTTTGTAAGATTCCACATGTTTTGTCACAAACGACCCGGGTTTTGCCTTATGGCATCTTCAGGTATCCTATCACACGGAACCTGAGTTGCTAGTGACAAAACATGTGAAATCGTACAAAATTGTATCAATTAAAATCAATATGACTATGTTAATTGTACATATAATAATGTGTTATGAACGTTGGTCGCAAAGATTTTTATTTATTCGTTCAAAGTTTTGGGTTGGGCTACTGATAATTTACTTCAAAAAATGTAATAAGAATACCTTTCCATTTATTATAGAGCGATAATGAATTGCAAATCATACCAATTAGAATTGGTCGAAAAAATAATTTCAATATCAGTCATATAACATTAAACGTATTTATCAATCGAGAAAATGCGCAGTATGTTAAAATATATTTTAAACACAATTATAGCAGCGGATACGCATGTTTTGAAATGATATTTATTGTGAGGGTAGGAAGTGTCAAATTATAAGTTACTTTATTCCACAGCACGTCCTTTTTCGTTTTCCGCTGGTAAAAATTTTTACAACGCGTCAACCATACTTTGGTGAATTTTCTTGTTGTAATATTGTTATTTTGTGGCTCAACTAATTTGAATGAATATTTGGTGGATTTTTTTATATCCATTTTATGGTTGGTAGGTATGGTTATGATTAAAAAAAATTCAAATTTTAATTAAAAATAATTCTGGATATTTCAACAAAAAATCGTAATTTATTCCATTAAGTGTAATTAAGATGTATATTTATATAAGACGCGTATACTTTTTGAGAGTGAAAAACTATTTCTGCATCTTTTTACTGAATAAGAAAATCTCAAAGAACCCTTTATGTCAGAAAGCATCTTTGAGCATTGTGGCAGTAAAAAGACTCTTAAGTAATTTGAGTAACTTGGCTCTCGATCAATAAGATCATTATAGAGATACACTAAAAACGTGCAATAAAAAAGACTTATGCCTCTAATCCCAATAAGGGACGAATATATAATATACAAAAAAATATAGAAAGACCGTAAAATGAGATTTTTTCACATTATAAAATAAATTGAAGTAATGATTAAAATATGTTTATAGATAATAAATCTTGAATTTTTTTTTGAGGCTTGAGTATTTCAAATAACTCCTTTTGCGTTCCTATACCTATTGTTAATAGAGTTATGTAATTTTTAATTGGCATTAAGAAAGTAACATCATTTTCATAAAGTTATCACAAGAACATTTGTAAAATTATATAGTTATTATTGGTGAAATGTATTCCATAAGGAAAGGTTATTTGAATTCCAGTGTATTTTATAATCAATTATTTGATGATTTGTTGGAATCAATTGCCATTTTGGCATTATTTATCGTTCTTATTAATGAAATCATCTAAATTAACATCTAATAACATAAGAGAAAAATACAGCTTTTGAAATGTTTATTTTATAAAGGTTTATTTTCATTTAAGATATCTGCAATAAAATTTACTGATAGCACTGTGCAGGTGATGTCTCAAGGACGAGATATAATCAATCACCGAAAGAGCTTGTCAATGGATCAGCGTTACGATGTGGGGTGAGGAGACGTTGACTGAAGTGTTTGGAATGTGTATAAGTAGCAAAACAAACTTGCGGCTTATAAGTTAAATGGAGCTTGCAACAGAATAAGGGGTATGAGCTATTTTTAAAATCAATTCAGTTGGTACGATAATCATTAAACAACAAATTCAATACATATATGCATTAAAGATAACTTATAAATTATTATATATACTAAAAATATATATTAAAGTTAAGAAATCAGAAATTATCACTCACCATCTTACATAATTCAAGTGAATTAAAGATGTCACACGAATAGCGCTGTACCGAAAGTTAAGTTAAATATGTTACAACAAATTAAGTCAAGTTCTTAAAATTTCAGTGCAGTTAGTGAATCTAAATTTCACATTTTCATAACAATGAAGCTACATCATGCTCAAATTAGATATGTGGTAAAACAATTCTGTAAAGAAAACTTATTTTTATTCAGTGCCTGTAAAATCACCAAGAGTGTTCGATGCATTAATGCTTGGGTTATTTCTTTAATTCTTATGATAATTGTTTTTGCAACAGTCATTCTCTTGCAGAACTATAAAGAAAGTTTCTAGATGCCGACAACTTTACTGATCGCAATTTTAAACTGTGTAAGGAATATTGGGTAAAGAAATTTGTTGCTTGGTGCTAACTATTTATTTATAATTATTATATATATGTTATATTACTTGAAAAGCGTAACCCTGAAGGAGTAATTGTATGTTAGTAAACAGAAGTTTATTTTATTTTAGATACTAATTGTTTTTTATTTTTTCATACAATATATTCATTTGTTTCCTTTCAGTTGCAGCAGGAGTTTCAACTGCAAAATACTCTTTTTTGTAACACTTCAGTGTTTGCAAGCTACCATTGCCTGGCTTATATTGTTTTATCAAATATACGAGAAATGCACATATCATGTCGTTTGTGTGTGGTTGAAAATAGCTTTCTTTTACAATCATTCTCAAGTACAATAAGTATACTTCTTATTTTCTTTTCAAAATCTCTTGTAAAAGACAGTTGTCAAGCACCTATTGCATTTATTCTGGGAATAATAAAAACTTCAACTGGATTAAGTGTACTCGAAATTGAATGCTACATGATATTTTTATTTCTCAAACCGAGTTGAAGATTTATTTTTTTGACGAATATTTAGACTTCAATTTGAATCAAAAATAGATAAACATTACCAGACGTCCTCTTTTAATTTAAATCTGAAATTTGTCCTAGACTTTCAGGAATAATGTTATATTTTAATTGTAAGATGTAAACAGGATTTGTTTTGCATTTTATATCTGGTTAAATTATTTAATACAAAAAATATCGCAGTAAAATCTTTCCATGTAAACTTACTGTATTATTCAAATGACATTTCTTTAGATGTTGAAATTTCCACAAAGTATTCCTTGAATCTAGCGAATAAATGTGTCTTCGGAGAATCCTGATTTATCACGGAAGTTTATGCGGCTGATACAAGGCTTAAATGCGTTTTATTTTTATCTTGCCATGATAAAAGACACATTCCGTTTAACCACTGTATTTTTTTAGTTGTAATAATTGAAAAACACATGCGAAGACAATTCTGCCGGCTGCGTAGTTATCAGCTCTCTTGTATGTATACACATAAAATCTCATGCATTTGCATATAAAAACACCGCTTCACAGCTTTTCATGCTTGTTTATGGCACAAAAAGACGGGAAAATTTTCCAAAGTCTTGCTACATTACATTGCCGAAAATATGTAATAAAAGATTCCTCCTCGTTCAAGTTGAAATGAAAACACCATCAAAACAGTAATAAAACATCGGAGCTGCCTTTCTCTTCACCGAACATTTGAACGTCGAACATTTGCGCTGTTTTGTTTCAATGTCGCAATTTTTTGCAAATAAAAACGAAGCTTCTATCTTCTGTTCTTATCTCATAAACTAAGATAAATCATCTCAAAAAATACAGCTGTATGTTTCAGTACAAACTGACTTCATTGTTAGTAATATGTTTTATTATATCACGCGAGAGACAATGAATCCACTATACTTAATAATGACAACATAAGCTAGCGTGAAAAAAATCTTTCTCTTATTATTATAAAAATAACATAATGTTATATTGCTAACATATAAGTAAAATTTGTATTAACTTTCCAAGCTTCGATCGAATTCGCAAAACATCCAGATTTATTTTTAATCAAAATATGGTTTAGCAAATTGAAAACATTTTGATATTTAATAAATACCTTTAATAATTTACTTTAATTTTTTTATCAAGATAGTTTACCATCGAATGGCAAATTATATCCGTGTAATAATAGGTTGCCAAGAAAATCACTGCAAAAAAATATAATTATAAGAATATCTTGAGGTAAAAAAAATGAAAATATAGTCAGTCATCGCTACAATTCTGATTAAATTACTGCTTTGTGCTTAAAGATTCTCATTGGTAACAAAACCGATCCATGAAACCTTTAATTCAAGCCAATACAATCTCTCTAGAAATCTTTTAATTTGACAATTCATTTTGTAAAATTTTGACTGACATTATTGTATTGTATGTATATTATATTGTATGACATTATTGTATTATATGTATATTATATTGTATGTGTCACGTTATTGTATTGTCGATTACTGGCAAAATTTTAGCATGAATATTAGAATTTGTAGCCATTAGTAAAATTATTATCATGTGAACGCTTTAATCACCTTGTGTACAACTTGAGAACTTTATTATGAATATATTATGCTAAGTTTTGATAACTGAATGATAATTCGTATTACCAAAAGTCCGGCGTAAGCATTACGGTAAATTAACTATAAAATATCTCAATGAACTCCATGTTATGCATTTTACCTTTATTTTTACACGCGTTTTAAATTTATATCTGTGTAGTAAAAACATAAAAAAATGATACAATAGATAAAATGTCAAAGATTTTCTTAGAAATATTAAGAAAATACTAGCCGCCAATCTGTAAACAATCTAACAACAGTGTAATATTGTATACAACTACGCTACAGAACTCTTTTGTTCTGTTCAATAAAGCATTTATTTCCTAATGCAAGCTAAATTGGAGACTTTCCATTCGAACACACTTTCTTCTAAGTAGTGATATCTTTTGAATTTCTAAATAGGGAGATACCCGCAATAAAAAACGAAAGTTTTATGAGGGTTCGAGTCAGTCGGTCAACATAGTGTGGGTTTCCCCAAATACATTTTATGGATGTTTTGACATTTTGATTACGCCACGGCTTCTGGACAATAAAAATAACCAGCCAACTCTAACATTATCATTTTAGTGCATGAATTAGTAACCTCTCTTTATAACGATTTTATTGTAAAATCGTTCTGTAAACTGCTCATGATTGTAAATGATGTAATTTTCTAGAGAAATGTTTGATGTTTGATTAATAAACACTTGTATGTATTCATTAAAATCATACACAAGTCATCAGAAAAAAAAATTGTGTAATTATTTTATTTAATGAAAATTATTTTAATTATTCACAGCATTTAACATTGATAATAATTTAATATCTTTTTTTTACCTATTGAGTACTGGCCATTTCTCTGAATTTAATTTATAACCAAATTTTATGTGATTTATGTATCTTTAATCTTCTTTTGCAATTGAAATGTTACCTTGTATGTAAAACCAACTGCGAATAATTTTCTTTCACTTTTTTGGTAAGTAGTGGACAAAGCTAGCATAGAATTACACTTTATTATTAAAATGTATTTGTTTGGAATAAATATTAATTAAAAATATATAAGATCTTCAGAATATAAAAATTCTCTTGTGAAATTCCATGCATGGTTGAAATGTATATTGGTTTTATCGATTACACGAGTTTTATCAGATATCAAAGAAAAATATATTGTTTCTATCAGCCGTACGAGAAAATGGTATGCTTTGTAATAAATTAAATTAACATAAAAAAAAATGTCACATTTTTATGAAAAAGCTATATTCAAACACAATATTACGCACAACATTACAAAATTATACTCGCTAAGCTATCGATTGATATATTTTACTTATATATTATATATTACTTATATATTATAAATTTTTAGCATTTACAGAAATAAAATATTAAAAACCACAATCAATTCTTGCAAGCGAAACAAAAGAGGAGCAAATAATATAGAGATAGATATGCATTAATTAATGAAACTGGCTAGCAGAAAACTATTTGTATGAAGAAAGAGTTTGTCTTAATTAATTTCTAATACATGATTTCGTCAAGTTATTAATACTTATTATGAAGTTAATTTGGTGCAATTTAAATATTTATTTTTGTTTGAAAATTTATAAGCCTTAAATCATAGGTTTATAAATAAATACCTCTGAAGAAAATTGTATTCCCTTTACATTTAATTATGTGGTTGTTATTAAAGTAAACAAAACACTGTTAACGAATTTTCATGTGATTGTTACGCAATATTGTGCGATATAATTTATTCAAGAGATGGAAATACGACTCTTTTTTGTAAAAAGGAAAGTTATGAAAATTTCGTTGCAGATTGTTTTATTTAATGTAGTGTAATAATATTATTAGGAAACTTTCTGGTTATTTTATAAAATAAACAAATAAATGTAATATTAGTTTTAAGGCTATAAACCGTTTATGATATATACGCAATAACAGCTTTACATACAAGTTTTATTTACAATCAACACAGAACATGCTTTGGATAAAGCTAATTTAATACCACATACACATTTTAAAGTAAACCACTGAAATCAAGAGTCAAATCTAATTGAAAAATTGGAGGTGTTCCAACTTTCTTTCAGGTTGTTTTACTGAAATGTAATATAGCAGCACTTGGCTCTGCGGTTAGACGACATAAATGCAACCGACCTGAAGGTATGCAGTAAGAAATATATACAAACAAAATAAAATGATTTCATTTTAGATGCTTAAATCAAAATGATATGATACGCTTAATAAAAATAGAAGTATGCAAAAGAAAATAAGACAACTATTTTAGTTCTATTCAGTAGGGAAAAATAGCATAAGAAATAATCTTGCAATAAAAGTTTCATATTTTGAAGTCACACTATGATCATGCCTTCTAAGTATAAACATCATTTTGAGCCATTTTTTATTACTGATAAAGGATTTACTCAGAAAAATATTATAACTTATTTCAGGTTATTTAATAAGAAATGATTAATATAGCATAGTATTGGCATTAAAACGATACAATTTGAACAAACAGGCTACCTACATCATATTGATTTAATAATCAAATCGACTAAACTTTAAAATGTACACAAAAGTCAGCAGATATATATTGATTTTAAAATGATGGCTATTCTTAAAATACACAATCTTCATAGTATTATATAAAAAAAAAAATCCGAGAAAACACGCGCTTCATTACCAAACGTTTTGATCGAAGGAACATTTTAATACAAAAAAGCCGCAAGTGATGTTTAATCATTTCTTTTATAATGTATTTGTCAAAAATATCAATGATTTTAGTCAAAAAGTTTTATCCATCGCTAATGAAATGAAGAAATATTGAGATCTTACAATATGACATACGTTTTTTATCGATATTGTTTGAAATGTTAAGAAAAAGTATTCTATGATAGATGTTAAACCATATAACATATGTTATATTCCATTATTTTCGTTAAGTATATGTTAGATATTTCCAATAGGCGTAATATTTCCTTATTATTTTGACGCAAAAACGATATTTTTTTATTTCTACAACATTGTACTACCTATTGATATAAAAAATAACACAAAATTTGATGTTTGATTGAGTTATGGCGCAAAAACTGTTTCCGTTTCTTTAAGGCAATAAAATTTCAAGATTATAACATAGGCCTCTTCTTTATAAAGAAAACATCAATCAACCAAACAAGTTGAGCTCTACTGGTATATGGTTTTGGCTCTCAGCTTGCAGCACTAGACTGCTGTTCGCTTTACGAGTGACTAGAAAACGGAAGATGAAATATGTTTTATTCATTTAAATTCGATATTTACGCTGACCAAAACACTTCCAAATGATTTGTTTTACTTTACTGACCTTATTCAGTTCGTTTCTGAGTTAATCGGAGAGTATTTTGGATATTTCATTCGTAGTTA
This sequence comes from Himalopsyche japonica, assembly GCA_028555115.1. NCBI lineage: Eukaryota > Metazoa > Arthropoda > Insecta > Trichoptera > Rhyacophilidae > Himalopsyche > Himalopsyche japonica. Next base: position 4,511,132 of record JAHFWJ010000015.1, read on the forward strand.
TTTTGTTATTTGCTGTTTTAACAACTAGGTCTGAGCACTTAAAATATATTATATTAAAGATTAATATAACCTATTTTATGTATTGCATTAACGGGAGCTCCGCTAGATATTTTTTTACATTTTGTATTTTTGTGATGTATCATCATACATGAAGGTTTTGTATTAAATAATAAAGATCATTTTCGTCTAATTGATGTTACTCTTTTCAGGATTGTCAATCTCTTAAATAATTTTAGTCGTAAAAGTAAAGTTTACTGCAAATTTTTAAAATATATAATTTAAAATATATTAATTTTTAAATTGCAAATTATCAGATCAGTAATAAAAATTATAAAAAAATTTGATCAAGGTATAAATATTCAAGTTTTTTATATTAATTTTCAAGTAAAAAATGATCGCCGTTGATTGATAACATTTTTTGTTCTAAATACACAAGTTTGAAATTTAAAAAAATGAGATCTTAATTCTCAAACGCATAAATACATCATAATTTTCGTATAATTTTTATATTGTTAATTGATTGAATTTGATGCTTTTTAGATATTGATTTTCTTTTTTACCATATAAAATGCTTTTCCAATAATATTTCTGCATATAGTCGTGCCATTTCTTTAGATCTGTCGATTTTGTGGTGCTAGAATAGCCTTACTGCTACGATTAATCAACTTTAAAATCTCATTTAAAATTTGGCTAGTTCAATACAATGTAGTATATTTATACATCTAACCAATACAAAACTATTTCACTGTACGATAAGTGAAAACTATTCTCGCAAGATAGATAAATATAAACTACTTAAGTCTTGTACTATAAAATAAATCTGAATTATCTATATAATCTATTGGAATGGTGGAATCGATTTAGCGAGATCTCATTCCCAATGTGATGACTAGAAGGAATATCGGTTCTGCGTTCAAGTAGGCACTAGTGCCTGGCTATACGACGCTACGACGCTACGATGATACGACGCTACGACGAACGATAACTGAGTAAAATATGGCGGTTATGTTAAGCTAACTCGAAATTTCGTGATACAGGTGGATTAAAAAAATAGAATAAATATTTTTACAAAGGCTCTCAGATCCATTTTTTGAATATTGTTTTAATCATATACTTCAATATATTATACATGTATCAATGGAAAACTGTGCGATCTAAAAATATATTTTTGTTTAAGGATTATAATATGTCTTGATTTCAGTATTCATAAATACGACAGAATTTGTAAATACGAAAAAAAAAATAATCAATCAACTGACATTCCTATATAACATTGAACGATTTTGTTACAGTGATGTTGATATTAGAATAGTGTTCTAATATTTGGATACATGTTGATTTCTAATAATTGATTAAATAAATTTTAATTGTTATAGCTTTGCATGATTTTACATATTTTGTCACAAACGACCAACGTTTCACCTTTTGGCATCTTCAGGCACTCTATCACACAGGTGCAACAGAACTGACACACAATATACATAATAATACAAGTCGGCATCGTTTATATACCAAAGAAGTTAATTACAGGAAAAACACAGACCCCAAGACAACGACTAAATGACAACTAAAATAATTTCAATATTCTTGATCTTGTAATATTAACACACAATTAATTACCTATGATAAGTTTAATTAATTGAAATTGTGGAATCGTACAAAGTTTTAGCAATTCGAATTTGATATTCAAATTCCATCAAGAACCTTCAGTCGATATCAAATATAATAGTAAATTAAGAGTAGCTATCTGTAAGAATGGCAATAACGTCCAAGTTATAAATAAAATTAAAAACTTCCGTTACATTAGAGCATTTTGTCAATTTAATAATATTAATTTTGCTTATTTTACATGTAATAGCGTACATTATTAATAAAAATATCACATCAGTATAACTTTGATGTTGATTTTTAGCCTTTTACTGATGGAATGAGTCCGACAAAAAATGTGAATTGGTAATCGTGCATTGTTTAAGACTTTACATTATGATATATACAATAGTATTAGACCTATATCAATTGTGAGCGATTCAATTTTGAAATAAAATTAGTACTCAGTAGCGTCAATTGATATCATAAAAAAAAAACTTAAAAAAATATTCAACGCAAAAGAAGACAATTCTAATCAAATGATATTCCTAAATTCAAACAGAGACAAACAACAACATATGACTCACAGTGATACTAAGCTGAAATACAAAATAGTCTCACCATTGTATGCCTATAAAGTAGTTTCAATTGTACATTTTTTTTCGGTTGTCTTCCATACAAAACTGTTCTTATTTGCAATAAATTTACAAACAAATAAAGTTATTTTAGTTGTTTATTAGGATACCCTGTATCACAAAAAATAACTACACACTTTTTTTTAAATCAACGAAATCTCATACGGATGCCAAAGTTATAAATAACAGCAATAAACGTAAGGCGTATCTTAAAACCCAAAATCTGGGCAATGTTAGAAATAAAAATATATTTATTTTTCTAGTAATATACGTAAATTATTCCCATCACAGTTATTCAGACCCTGCCAACCCTATCTCTTATCGTCTCGCTGACGTATGAGGGTGCAAAACCCTTTGTTTTTAATGCTTACTGAGGTGTTTTTATTCCATACGTCGTATATTCATATTTTTCCACCATTCTGCAAAGTAAGTAGACGTATGTTTTTCGGTTTTAATCAAAATATATGTTGGTGAAGATTTATTTTATTGTATTTTTCTTACAATGCAGTGTTGCAAACACATATTATAGTAAATTATCAAGATTTACAGGTGAAATTTTTTAAATAAAATACGAAATGTCTGTTCATCTCTCAAAATATTTAGAAATTTTCAATAAGAGATTATTTTTATTTTGAGATAGTCAGCGACGTTTTTGGTCACTGTGTCAATACCTTAAAATTTCGATATACTACCAAAACATGATTTTTTATTTAATTTATAGATGCTAATTCCGTCACTGGATGATTGTAATGTCAAAATTCTCCGCCCCTTCATCTAATCTTTAAAATAGTAAAAAATATCACCGCTTGTCTTGTTATAGTCGTATCATTCTATCTCTTCACCATTAAAAAAGTAACGTTGGGCAACTCGGTGACAGCTTGTACTTTAATGAAATCAGACGGTAAAAAAATGCCAAAAACTTAATTTCACCAAAATATATTTAACTAAAAATATCAATATCAAGTTTTTTAATAAAGCAAAAATATCTTATAAAGTTTTTCCACTTTTTCGAGATAATTTCGGCTTGGTTAATGAGGCTTGTGTAAAAGTGGAATGTGGGTTTTGAAACTCATCCGAAAAAAATTGGCTAAATAATTTTTTAATAAAAATAATTATTTTCATTAACTCAACCAAAATAAAGAAATCTTATTTTTAAAATGTGTCACACTATTTAAATTTTTTATACATTAATTTTGACGATGGGTAAATTTGAAATATTTAAGTGAATTATGAATAATTATTCTACTGGATTTAATTAACGTCTGCCACCTTTGATGAAGCCAGTTCATTTATTTCGCGTCACTTCTTTTAAGAGTCGTTTTATAAAATAATTTACTCCACACGGCAGTCACTCAGCAGATGAATTTATAATTGATTAAACACTACAAAAGTTGTATGAAAGTAGTCTTTAAAAGGAAAATTATTTTTGTATAGTAAAAGCATTAACTTTCATCACTTGTCTACTGGTTTCTTTGATATTCATTTGAAAATAATTAGATTAATAATACAAAAAGATAAGATCAATTTCTTTACAATTTTCAAGTATGAGTTATTTTCGTAGCTTGCGTTCCTTCTATTTAAGAAGCATCTTCATACTAATTCATAACATGTTTCGATGGTTATTAAAGGGTAAGAATATCTACGTGAACAGCATAAAATAAATTATAGCTTGGTGCATTAGAATTTAAAAAATCGGTTATTTTCATATTATAAGAATAATAATGAATAATCAATCAAAAAGCCCCCGCTGAATCCATCGAAATTGTTTTGATTTAAGGTAGTAATTAATTTCTGATACTGCACTGATTTGATAAATTACCTATATCAACTCTGGTATCACTAATTAACAAATACGTAATCCCCTTCATATAACAATTTCAAATACCTAATTACGTATGACTGGCAAGCTATAGTGAAACAATCAAATATTATACTAATAAAGGGATACAGAACGTTAATTAAGCTTTATTTATCGAATGGATTCTACAAAGTCAATCCAAGGATGAAATATTTGAACTACTTTTCTTCAGTGGCTCAATTTTTGGAATTTTTATTATGGTTTTAAGCTTTATATAAAACATCTCCTAGTGAAATTTCTAACATATTGGCTCGCTTCTTTTTGTTTTAATGTTTAAAATTGTCCAATGATTTTTTTTATTTACTATATAAATTTGTAATAGCAATGCTCATTTTCAATGATTTAGAAGTTTTGACAAAATACAATCATGATTTACTTACCCATTAGTGGATACCGTGTTATACTCGTGAGGGGTTTTAAAAGGGATGTAGAAATATAGATAATTATCTTTTGATAATTTGCAATAGCAAAGAAATCGGCATTTACCCGAATTGTTAATAATAAAAAAATGCATTTAACTTACCACCTCGAGGAGTTAACTGTCACTTCCAGGTGAAAAAACAATATATATTGAAAAATGAACACAGGTTTTAACTAATATGTTTTTTAATCAGGGCCGTTTCTCTTCTTCAGTTGATTATGTTTGCGATCAGCGAAACCACTATTGATCATAAAATTTATCGTGAAAGTAGAACTGAAAATATGTTTTTATTATATAAAAAATTATAAATTAGATTTATCAATTAAGTATTATAGGTATTATTGATTGAATTGGCATTCACTTGGTAGAACTCCATTATAACACGGTGAAAAAATAGCAATGTATTTTAGTTCTACAAAATTATTTTTAACAAATAGTTCTGATGATGGCGTGAGCCGAAATAGCTATCAACTATATTTGTTAAAAATAATTTTGTAGAACTAAAATACATTGCTATTTTTTCACCGTGTTAATTATTATAGGCATTGTGGCTTTGAAATCCTAAGGTTTACTTTACAGAAACTAAAATTGCGAGTTTATTTCCTAGGTCACCGACCTCAAACGGATCCTTCTTGGTCTCTTGGGATTTTCCATAGAATGTAATGTTTTAAGCGTTGATTTACAGCGTGGAGCACTAATTTATTAATGTGTAAAATCAAAGAAACAGTGTTCCATCTTCGATAAGTGTTTTTGAGCCGAGGGATATTTATAATATTGGTGTATTAGGTCGGGTCATATTCCATTATTACATATTATAGGAAAAAACGTATTCAAAATACGTAATAACTTTACTATTACTAAACAACAAAAATATAAACTACCTTCATCCGCAAACAGCTTTAAACGACACTTAAAGTAAATTGAGATTGTTCATTTCCAAAATACATATCTCATTGCTTTTTTACATTTATCTTAAAAAACTCAAGATGTGTAAATTAAAATTATTCTTTTGTAAAATAATATAGATACATTCCAATATATTTTTTCATATGATAAACATTCATATAAATAAATAAGGAAAAGCTTTCATCTACTTATGCTATACATACATGCTTTTTGTTGTAAGTGTTTCAGTTTTTGTAATAATTGAAGATTCGATCAAATACTTTCACATATATGAACATATCGAATGTAAAATATTATTGATCAAGATCCTAGTTCTGATTTTTAAAATTTATGAATATAAACTGGAAGTGGCTTGATAGAATTTGAATATCAAATTTGAATTGTTGAGACTTTTTGCGATTCCACATGTTTATTTATTTTTTACTTACGACCGAAACCTGCCTTTCGGCATCTTTGTGCATTCTAATCTGATTTTGTGTTGATTTTTATTAAGTTTTATTTTATAATAAAGTGTCTAAATGAAAAAAAATGTTCACCATCTCTTTTTTATATAATTTAATTGACACATGAAATTTTAGTCGAAAAATAACAAAAGATACATTATCTTTGGAAGACATGTGGGACCTGTGTTTTCTTGCTGAATTATTATGTGAGGAAATAATCACGTAATAAAAGTTAAGTAAGGAAGAAAAAAACGTTCTGAAAAAGTCATATTTACTAAGCAATTTTCAAAAAAATATTGTTTTCACTTAAGTTCGCTTAGTTATTGTAAAATATATACAAGTAATATCATCGCCTAACGAGCGATAAAAGTGTTAGAATCAGTTATCTGTTAGATTGTTTAGTAAAAATGAAACTGACAAAAAGTTAGTAAGCTCCATCGTCTGAAAAAAACGAAAAGCTCAACTCAGAGTCGGATTGGTTGTAAACTTCAAGTGCCTCATCCGTTTTATCAAAAAATCATTCGGCATAGAAACACAAAACACTGTCGAGTGATATGCAGGAGCGATATTTTACGTAGGGGTTGTAAAAGACTAACACCGAGCTTCAGAGACATTCTACCTGATCATAATCATATAAGTGTCTATTTATTTGAAGAGTCTTTTGCAATGAAGAGGAAACTTGAGATAGTACATATTATTAGTAATATATTCAAACGAGCATGAGAACCTTTCAAAAAATACTGAAATTCTATCGATCTCATCGTTATATTATGCTTTTGAGGACAAATGAAAGATCTGAAATGGAACAAAACAAATATAAAATATTGTTAAAAACGGCGGGTTCATTAATGTGACGCCTTTGTCGTAACTACATGGTGATGGCGTGGAGAAATAATTATTTTGACGTCATTTATGATTTAAAAGTAATAGCTTTTAATATAGTATAAGGAATTCTTAAATAAACTAATACTGCATATATCATGGAAATATTAAATTACTTAACAAAATTATCATATTTATGCGAGAATTTTTTTAATTTCAAAATCTTTAATATTATATTTTTTTATTAATTATGCAAGTCTGCGAATAAATTTTTCCAAATGTGAATTCGTTGAATTTTTTAAACAACATTTAAAGCAAATGTTTACTATTCATTTCATTGGTTTTCATATTCAGGAGAAGATAAAAAAAATAGTTTCATTTTAAAATTTTAACGATCATTTCTTGATTCAAAGGCATGTTTGAAATAATAATCAGTTGGTAATGCTGGCGATGAGCGGAATCGGTCCTGATCATAACATACATTGCGGCAAAATTTCTAATGTGTTATTATTATCAATTTTTTTTATCATTATAACCTATTAAAAACAATGTTTGATTTGAAGAATTATCATAATTTCTAATATCATATAAAAAATAATCTACCCATTTATTTTTTAATTATTAAAAAAACACACGAAGTGTTTTTTATGACATGATAAATTTTGATTATAGATTTAAGAAAGCTTATTCACTTTTCAATAAAATTGATTCTTATCATTAAAAAACATAGCAAGAATAAGACTGTGATTTGAAAAATAGTTTACCACGTAAAAATTTGTTTAATGCAACATTTTTTCACGATAACACTCATTTTTTTTCATCTTCAATAATATTATGTGTTATGTCCAAATCTTCAAGGATCGTTTTCTATGTATTGTTTTGCAGAAGCAAAGCAAGTACTGTTTCATTTCCTTCTATGATATATATCAACTTGTGGAGTAAACATTCGCCCATCGTTTCGCAATTAGACATCTCGTAGATAAACATTCTAACGCAAATAAACAAACATTTCCGTCCTTGATGAAGATTGCCTTTCCTAGAAACTTACACAGGATAGAAAATGTCAATAATGCACTATCATTTAATAGTTATTACAATACTTTTCATTGGAAATTTCATCTACCTATCCACCTTTAGCACTCTTTTGTCATCATTGGTAACTATTCAAATAAAAATGAAAGACATTTGAAATATAGAATTATTCACGACGACTTAAATATATCAAATATTCAGTGTTAAATATCAGAGTTCTATTTGCACATAATTTTCCATTAAAGGCTTCCTTTTTAAAATAAATTGGAATGTCACAATATGATCAAAATCAGTAACTCTGAAATCGAGTTTCAATAATACGAAATATAGTTTGAAAAAAAAACGCACCCCATCCGGCGAATAAGGGTAAAAGCGGTACTTCCTGGGAAAGGAAGTTAGAACCTTTTTGGAGGCTTCAAAGGTTGATAGTGAAACACGTACATAAATAGGAGCTCATAGAAAAGGGATTCGCAAACTTTTCTGATATATAATGATTTTTTATTCATGCATTTTTTGTTTTTCTTTTTAAAACATTTAAATAATTCAAATGAGGATTTTTGTGCTTAAACGGTTTTAAATAGAAATACATTTGCATTAAATGGTAACTAAATGGTACTAAAAAATCATTTCAACTGGATGGTAACTTATAGCAGAAAAGTAAGACAGAAGAACGTTCAATTAATTTTCAACATTTACCACAATTTGGTTATCCCATTGCCATCAGTTATTTTTGGGTAGCCTTTGATTCATAGAACACTCATCTATAAAAGCTTTTTATTACTTATTTTCATAATCGAAAACACTGCAGGAAACCGATCCTATCTATAACCGTGCACTAAGCACAGAGAAATATGTTTTTTTAAGCGTACACTAAAAATTTGTCATAACGGATGTAAAATTCAAAATAAAATCAATAATATCTCATTATTCAAACGTTATTGAATTTTTTTAATGCTTTAGTCAGCCTTGACTTAGATTAAGCCAGCTTGCAACGATATTCTATTTTCTACGCAGCTGTAATTCATTCATCATCAAACAAGAGTCCTTAAAAATTAAGTTCATAGTTGAAATTGTATTTGATGCTTAAGTACCTTTGAATAATAACTTTTTTAATGAAGAAAAGATATGATGGAAAAATCTTTAATCTTCTATAAATAATTTAAGAAGTATATCCAGTCATTTTAACTACGTAATTTTACAATGCTATACGTCAGATTATATCTACTAACAATTTAAAATATCATGCCTACCCGCCAAGAAATGACAGTTAATATATGAATAACAAAACAAATGCTTTATTGTAAAAGTAATATATGAGAATTTATCGAGAAAAGTTTCACTACACTGGCAATGTAGAAGCACCATCGGACATGCAAAGTGTCCGGGACACCCCCGTCTTCAGTTCGGTCACATTTGATGGCAGTCTTTTCACTTGGCCGGTTTATTGTTAGTTTTCTTTGGTGCCTCTTTTCCAAATGTAGTTTTGGCGGGAAATCTTCAATCATTCTGTATTTTTTAAGAATAGACCGACGATAACAAGAATAACCTTTTTGGCTCGTTGTAACCGTGGGGAGATATTTTTTTACTACTGTACATTATTGCGAACGGTGTACAATTTCTATTAAAATTTATCGTTCACCCATATAAAGATTTAAAAATGTAAAATGTGATTCAATATTGAATATAATATATGATTTGTAGAGGAAGTTCTCATTTCCTATATTATATTATAATTATGTTTTTTATATAAATTGTTTTCCAACAATGCCGAGCGTTTTATTCATATACACCCAGTCCTTTTTTTACGCGTTTTAAAATTATTCGTAAATTTGCTGTAAACTTTACTTTTATGACTAAAATTATTTAAGAGTTTAACAATCCTGAAAAGAGTAACATCAATTTGAAGAAAATGATCTTTATTACACCCAGTCCTTTTTTGACGCGAATTTTTTTACGCGAATTCGATTATACGCGATTTTTTTGAACGGCACCGCTACATTTTTTACGCGCTTCACTCGTTTTTACGTAGTTTTTTCCCCAAATTTGTTTTAAAGAAGATTTATATATGATGCTAGGCATGTACGTTTCATTATTTTTTAAAATAAAAAAAATATGTGTATTTTTAAAACTTAATTTTGCAAAGCATTCCATTTTTTTAAATACACATACAATTGCCAAATGTTAACAAGTGTATCGGATATTATGTGAATTTATGTTTTAGGGTGTGTAAAGCAATATAATGCAATTGCATGAAATCATTTTTTTACGCGATTTTTTTACGCGCCTTTTTCTGGAACCAATGTATAGCGTAAAAAAAAAGACTGGGTGTATACAATATTGGGTGTCGAAAAAATATTTTTTCACAATGTTTTATCGAATTTCTCTTTGCAACATGGAAAATTATGATGTCTTTATTTCATTTGTTTATATTATCTTAGTTCTGTTCAACAACTGATAAAATTCATATGCATTTAATATATGTAAAGTAATATCAACGCATCTGACTTTGATGTCATTATATTGTGCATCTAAGACAATATGTTTCTTCTATATATTTAGCTTAATTGTTGCTTAAGAAATCAACCCTGTAAGAAACACGATTTTTATCACTATTATAATGAAATAATTCTTAGTTACAATTTTTATACAAAAAATATTTTTTTAAATAGTATGACAATATTTCAATGAATACAAAATATACATTTACTGCTCATGAATCCAACATGCCTTGTGACATATTGTTTTCAATAAATTTTTAATGTCTAAACTTCCTTCTGTAAAAAACTAGAGGTCTTCATGAGATAAACCAAAACAATACAGATATAGTAACATTGCCACGTTAATCTTAGCACCAATTGCACAAATTTATATTTTGTAAAGTCAAATAAAAATTGAAGCAGAAATCTTATTCATAAGTGATCTAGAATTCACGTTTAGGCAAATTCAAAAAGTCTAGTATTTAAATGAAATGAATTTTATCATGAGAAAAAAAACCTTATTTGACTTCCATCAAAATTTAAACGTATTCTTTTCACCATAAATAATGTATTTTAACTATTCTAAAAAAAAACAGAAATCTTCATGCATTTACAATAATTTAATATTTATAAAATAAAATTGAAAACGTTTTTATTCCAATTACAATAATTAGCAAAGTTAATTTTATTTTAAAAATGTTTTTTTATAAAATTAATATAATACATCTTTTATTATTTTTAATTAAATACAAAAATTTCTTTGATATAACTGCGTTATAACACACCACTTATGTCACTTCATTTTATGTATTTATATTTTATTTGTGACCAAAAACAACATTTCTAAGATAAAATTCTATAAAGAAATCACCAAACATTTTCCAAAGAAGAGAAGCATGACACATTTTTGGTGTCCCGCAGCGATGTTGATATATTTGCCGCTTTGTTCCCAATACAGCCATGCGTTGACATAAAAAAGTGTCTTTTGGTGAAGAAAATGTTCGATATTGAAAGACTCCTTATTTTCATACGACTTATAATACAGAAAATGAAATATGGATACTTAAAGCAACAATTTTGTTGAAAATTTTTAACCGCCTTCTCTCCTTAAATTAGCTTGAAAAATATCAATGAGTAAAAAGCTATACTGATAAAATTACTTGCCTAAATATGCATCTAGCAGTGATATGTCATCGTAAAATGTTCCTTACCGGACAATCATCGGTCTTTACAAAACGATCTTAAAGAGCATACATTTAAAGCATTATTTGGAATACTGAATCAAACTATTTTTTACTTCTCTTTCTAAAAGCTTGCGACAAAAATAAAACAAGTAAAGACCTATTAGTTAGCTTACAGCTATCTTTGCATGATTAGATAAAAAATGAATAACTAAGCATCAAAAGAATCAATTTCTTATGGTAAAATCTAAAACAACGATTTATGACATTTTTCATTCTGAAGATAAGCCCGCAATACAGAGCGCGGAATGGACGCTAGTCTAACAACGGTGATTATGACCTCATATACTGCAATTCATTTAAACCACTTCTCATCAATAAACTTAATATTCAAATCACAAAAACATTGTGTTTTAGTAATACTGTTTTTAGAGTTATTCACAGTATTTCAGCTAAACAAATTTTATTGTATAGAACTGGACGTAATGATATAAGGAGTGGTTTAAAAAAATATCCACAGTGAGACGATTTCATTCCAATCGTAGTCAATTTTCTTCTACATTTGTGAAAGAAATTAACAAAAAAATCTCGTTTTTTTTTGATTTCAAGTTTTTTTCTTGTTTTATTGTTTCAACAGTTTTTCTCAAGCCTAACTCCATGGATATCACTAGGATACTATCAACATGGATATCTAAATATAAGACACTCTGTATATGGTTTTGTTTGATAAGATGACTTAGAAATTCAAATCTTCCGTGATATTAAACACCAAAGAATCCAGTGAGTTTAAATTTAAAGAAATCGTCAAGCTTAAATATAGCTGTGAAGTAAATAACTAAACGCTGAACAAAATATCTAAGCCAATACAAATATATTTATAATAATCAGCAAATTAAAATTACATTGTCCAATAAAATCGACAACAGTCTGATTACCAAAATTAAATATCGTTTCTCGCACAGAATATTTAATATTGAACTAAATCTTATTCATTTCCGAATGAATCATAATTCCACTAATGTCCAATTACCATATTTTCTGGTCAAGTAATTCAATATGAAAATTGAACTATCGTGTCTGAACACGTCCGTATGATTTTCGATTTTGAAATTCTCTGTAATTGAACACGTAACCATTGAAGTTATTACATTCTGGTGTATTTTGAGATGGCGCAAACCAATATTCAACAACCGTCAAGTTCACTTATGGAAATTTTCCCAATATTACATACCGATATTTTGATTTGATGTTTTGTTGTTGTATATTGAACGATATTCTTACTACATTGCTTTTGAAAAAGAGTTAAGCAAAAATGAATGAGAAAAAATCCATGCTCATAAAATATATTGTAAAATTAGCACTGAAAATATATTTTTATTGTTCAAAAGAAAATTATATATAATTATTTTTTACATTATACATTTTACATTATATTTATAAATATACACACTTAAAGAAGCACCGTAAAATCGGTAAATTTTTGTTGAAGATATAGAAAAAGTAACTAAACACATGTTTAGTATGTCAAAATGAAATTGGTGTTTTTGCATGACATTCAAATCTATCAAAAATATTTTATACAAAATATCTGTTCTATTTTCTGCCGTTAGTACTTTTATTTTAAGCTTTTTCGAACACGTGATATCAAAATAGTTAAAGTTTTATTTATTGCTTAAGCTTAAATTGAAACGCTTTTATTCTTTTAATGCATCTCGAATAATTTTATAACAATCCATTTGTGTAAAATTATGGTTATTTTATATTTCAAAATCGCTTTCTAATTTTGAATATAATGCCAAAATTGCAGGATCTTGATATGTATATATATATGATGTTATTATTTCGTCTATTTTATCAAAATCCAACATTCGAAAAACATCCTTACTTAAGATATTCAATCAGAATTCTCTATTGTAGATAATAGTTTATTATCTTTCCAAATGCTTTCTAAATTTTACTAGTATTGCGTGTTCACATTACTTGTTTTTGACGCTTTGCTTATTTACGTAAAATCTATAAAATTATCTGCTAAATTCCAGTTCTAATCATTCATAACAAAGGCATAAAGTTTCAGTCATAAATTACATTTAATGTTACCGGATTAAGCTGTATCTGAAAGCAATTAGCTAACCCTTTATAATTTATGCTGTTTCTGTTTTAATATTGCAATTAACGGCGTTATAACGAATATTAATGACATTTATGAGTTTGTATTTTTGTAGGAATTGCACTCAATAAATAAAGTCAATCAATCTCATAAATTGTTGCTGTTTTGAATAATGCGATCTAATATCAATCTTACCAATTAAAAAAAAACAATCTTATCAACAAACAGCGATTTTGAAAGTTTTATGAGTAAATCCATTTATACATTAAATTATTTATCATTTTGCAATGAGTGAATCGATGTTTTTCTAATATTATATAGCTTAAAGCAATCTTGAATAAGACATTTTTACATCATGCTGGATTTTCAGTCAAATGATATCCAATACGGCAGTATATACAATATATATATCTTTTATATTCTTTTCTCTCCTATGAAATCAATTTTTATTATAAGAATCTTTCATATTTTATGTGATATATAAATTATTTTCAAACTTTTAATTTTGAGTGCATCCACTTACAAGAAAGTCATAACACGAAACCCAGGCTATGAGAGATCAAATATGTGGAAGTTGTAGGTTTTGTTTATTGATTTTGAACGATTCAAATTTTACCGCAAATAAAATATTTAATTGAAAATTTTACGTTTTGAATCACAGTTCTTGATGAAATTTCGGTTCCTTCATCGATCATTTTAAAAGGAAGTTATAAAATTTATTTAATTGTTAAAGAAAAATTGAGCTACACTTTTTTATTTTTGATTTCTCTTCTTTTAATTTTATTAAAATGCTTTGATTTATGGTGGTGCATATATGTTATATGAAAAGTGTTCGAAAAACGATCTCTTTAATATGTATTTCAAATTATTATGTCGATAAAATTGTTACATTAAAAGAGGGAAGGCTTAGCTCGTATCACACTATCAAGCATCTTACAACAAAATCCTTTTAATAATTAGGCTAAAGTAAAGCAACTCAAGTGCTTGCCGACCCTACATACATAATGCGCACATGCCAGCCCATATATTATTTAGCTAAATAATGTAGCGTGTATTATATTAATGGGTCCCAAACGAAGTGTAAAAGGTTACTTCTTATAATTCTAAGCATAGTCGAGGGCCAATTTCAGCTTACATATTATATTAAGTGGGACAATGGACCGAGCCAACTTAAGCGAATTTGTCATAGTTAGGCATTAGTTGGCTGCAGAATAAATCGCTGCGCAGTCGAAGTAAGAGACCCTTTTAATTTGAAAGAGCTTTTAGCAGGATTCATATATAAAAAGGGGTTGAATATTTAAAAAGAAATTCGAAGTCTAGTGAAATAGCCATAATAGTAAACTCGAAACCACCAAAATAAAAATTGTTCAAATCAATTGCAATTAACCGTTACCATTGACCGGTGTATTTTACGTGAAAAAAAAAGAGTATAGTTCTGACGAAGACGTGAGTCAAAATAGCTTTAAACTATATATCTTATAAATTTTGTAGCACTAAAATACATTGTCGTTTTTTTACCGTTTTATAATGGAGTTCTACCAAGTTCAATCAATAGACTTTCGATATGTTCAAGTTGTTTTTCTTTTAAAAATATTTAGACATTATAAGAAATAAATAATTTACAATAAATTTTAAGTATATTACTTGATTATTTACACTAGAAATTCAATGTTGTCAAATTTAAAAGGGTATGTTTAAACATGTAAACAACTAATTATTTAGATTTGAGATGGCTTCTGTCTATCAAGCTATAATTATTTAATATCACAACCCTATTTGGTTAATATATCTTCAATAGTACTGTATTATAATTGCCCTTATATTAAAACTTACTTAATGTTTAACTTTATCGTGAAAATTATATTTTTATCACATCAAAATTTGAAGTGTTCTCCGTGCCTATCGCATAAGATAAAAAATATTTAAGCCGTAAATGTAACTGGGATTTAAGATAGACTTCTTACATGTCAAATATTAGTTTACCTAGAATACACGTGAGATAAAGCTTAGTGTTCATATCGGGATAGGTAAACCGACCTACGGAATTGACATTTGCCCTACCTAAGCCTGATTTATTTCACTGGTATATGTCAGATTAGCTACAGTGTGTTTTAACTTACGAAAATTGCAAGGATTCTCCATTTTGTATTTCTACGCAATTTTAAATACTGTGTATCGTTTCTATACGTCGATTGTTAACGTAACACGACATTAACAAAGATTGTACAAGTACTTTTATAGAAAAGCGATATTAAGCAAATAGTGAGGATATTGACAAGCTGTTTAAGTCTGCATCATGCTTAGCTATGAATAAAACTTTTTCAATGCGTCTTTCGTTGATTGTATTATGTTAATTATATTAAAGATTCTGCAGAGCTTTTTTTCATTAATAACACATTCTTACCATATTTATCAAATTTGAATCGTCAAGACTTTGAACGATTTCATATTTTTTGTCACAAACGACCTGGGTTTCACCTTTCGGCATCGTCAGGCATTCTATCATACGGATGCAATAGAGCTGACATAACTGCTTTATTAAAATTTGATATTGAAATTCCATCATGCACATTCAGTCGATATCATAAATTATATTTATCAGTATATAATAATATTCAAGAGCAACATGGTGAAATAGTGAAAGTATTGCAAATCAAATCGTGTTTTATTTTTAAGGGTATATTAATTTCCATCAAAAAACCAACAAGCCAATGGAGCACGACGTATAAAGCGTGACGTAACATATATACAATATATCTAACCTTAAATTGAGTGCGCTTTAAGAAAGCTTTTAGTCGTTTCTTATTCAGAATATATGAATTTAATCCGATTAGTGATGAAAGAATCGACCGAACCATTTGATTGAGACAATTTTTAAGAATTTGAGAAACTTTTCTACTTGTTGATGTACGTTTTTTATCCGATAGCTTCGCCTAACTATTTTTTCTTAATCTCACGTTTCATAATTTTAAGTCAAAGATTAGCCACATTTTTTGACTTTTACAAGAATTTTGGCGCTCTTGTGAAAGTCAAAGAAAATAATTTCGATGACCGTCTGAGCCAATGATGTAAGAATGGAGGGATTTTCGGTAGGCTAGACATTTCATTTCATTGATAACGGTAATTTATTTTAATCTTAATCCTGCATTTAGCTAAAATTGGCGAACATAAATTATGATGCATGATTGTATTAGAATGTAGCGATATTTTTTGCGACTTCAGAGAATCCTGGTAAATTGTAGGATCAGAAAAATCGTCAATAAAAAAACTTTCCTTTTGAGTAAAAAAAACCATCCTGCTTAAAGCATTATTAATTCTGCTCACTGAATTCAAATTGGGTGAAAAAATGTTTTGCCAAGACGGTAATGAATTTATAAAATACGTTTTTACAAAAAATAATCGCGTTGAAAATGCTTTAAAAAGTATATAATGTGTTTTTGATAAACAGCTGTAAAACCTACCCACTGTTATAGAATTTGAGAAAATATTGTGAAATAAAGCCGCATGTAATAACAGATGATAATTACATAATACGAGTTCTTAAGTTGTTTCAAAAAGAGTTTTTTTAAATGCTGGTAACTCAGTGAATATTTAAATTCAAAAAAAAACTTTCCAGTCGGAAAAAATGTTTCAACGTGAAAAGTTTTTGTATGTATTTTTATATCATGTTTTTTTTCCGCTTGAAATTTTATACACAGCGTTGAAAGCTTTATAATTACTTGTAATTGAGAGAAAAAAATACTCTTCATTGCGTTATTTTACCGGAGCAGATTTTTATGAATAAATGAATATTTTTAAAAATTGTGTACGCTGACTTTATTCATTTCGTGAGATTTTTGTTTAGACTTAAAAATTGTTTTGTTTATGACAATATTTTTACGCCATTCAGAGATATTAAAAAAAGGATCAATATTTTCAAGCTAACGAGATTACTTTAATATATATTTTGTTTTTATATCAAATATTATATTGGAATAGAATGACGTATTTCGTGGAATATGACGTCACGTGAATATCTTTTTATATTTTCCGGTATATACTGACCGATTATAAGTATTTTTTATTTATTGTTTCCTTAAGGCATTTCACATTAAATGGACCTGTATTTTGACTAGTACAATTCATTTTAAATTTATGATTAATTGCTTTATCATTTTATTATTCCGTTTCTATATAGATTTGGATGATATTTTACTCTATTAAAAAAAAATGATAGAAAAAGGGGTGGCATTTATTACATTACCCGCTGCTTTGTATATTTTTCTATAATTGAATAAGTTGGAAAAATTTTAAACTTCACCAATGCGCCTGCTTCTGACAGGATTCTATGAATCGATCAAAAGAAATTTTTTGTACTTAGACTTAAGGGTGAGGCTTGTAACGGTAGCACATATTGCTGACCACTGCACTGTATACTAGTTTGCATTCCTTAGCGTATCGTTTAAAGTAACTTAAGGACACGGTGTTATGCGATTCAGCCTTAAATAATACAAACAAATATATTTAATTTGATCTATATAATGTAGTTAATAACTTGATCTCTATTCAACTGAAAAAAAGCATTTGTTGCGGCCCAAAATACCATGCAGTTCATCGCCAAATTTTTCAATAAATATAAAAAAAACATTTTGTAAACAAATTACGCAATTGCAAAAGAATATAATACGAATCGTCACTCACAGAAAGCATAATGCAGAATGATTATAACACAATCACCCTACGGTTTGAGCAAGTATTTTCGTAAACACCTATATTTGTAAGCAAACGTTTTCCTTAGTTAACCTAAACAAGTCATAACTGTTTGATTAATGATATACTCAGTGCTTAACTAAGAATGGAAACCAAAAACATGAAAACCGAATAATATATCATTATTTTTCAACACTGTAACCCTTGAAGGAGTGAAAATGTAGTAAATAAATGTATATGAACCTCTAGACCATGATAATTACACATTAAATAAGCCGTCTGTAAATCTGAAATGCGTATATACAAAATTATTGAAAATATTGATTGAATATTTGAATTGAATTGACTTTACTTGGTAGAACTCCATTATAATAAGGTGAAAAAAATAGCAATGTATTTTAGTTCTCCAAAATTAATTCGCTAACCACGTTATAAAGTAATCACATATATAAATTCAAACTCAGCGCCTAAATGTTTGCATCATTGTAGTAAGGGTCGCAAGATGACGGCTTTGGAACAGCTGGAGATTGAGATAGGTATCAACTATCACAAAGGATTCTTAACGGACAAACTAATATATGTCGGTCTTCATTATGGACTCCTCTGACTGATGGCTCTTTGTATCTGTAATGGACCATTTCCGTGCCATATGTAAACTTATTGATATAGCAGTCTTTTTAGATTTATTTACAATTGTTAGTTGTATTGCGAATAGGAAACAAGCTAGTTCGTTATTGAAGATGTATTGTGTACCTTTTCTACACAGCTATATAAAGATAAGCAAATGTTAGTTTAAGCTTTTAGTTTTAGTTCTGAGGATGGCGTCAGCCAAAATAGATATCAACTATATCTTCAAAAATAATTTTGTGGAACTAAAATACATTGCTATTTTTTTCACCCTGTTATTGAAATTATTATGAAAAAAAATCAGATATAAAATAATATTAATTCACAAAAAGTTTGACAGTATCTCTTTATAAGCAAAAATAAATGAACATCAATATTTTTGATAGACATAAAAAAAATAAGTTAATGGAAGGTGCTTAATTAATGGTATGGTAATATTATATTATCAAGGCAACATAGCAGGTATTTCGGTCGGCAGTATGATAACAAGCCAGTCCGTTTAGTAATAATCCACCCCGAAAACCTGCGGCTTGAATAATTGCTATAGATTCTGTCAGGTTTTGTCGTTTATGAAGAAGTTGCGGGTAGTGGTTCTAATAAATTCAACCTTGAACTAACCGACATATTAATAAAGAATTATTAGAAATTGTTTCTTTCTAACGTAGGTCAAAGTAATAAATTCTTTTCACAATATTTTAAAAGTATTTTTATAATTTTATGAGATGACGATACTGTGTGTCTGCGTTATTTTTTATTCAAATATAAATTTTAAGCAAAGTTTTAAAATTTCAGTATATCGAAGAAGCCCGTAATAAAAACCTGCTTAACACCTGCCGCCCGATGATGGACTTTTAGGGTCCAGGACGTATATTTTATTTATTTTCTCGAAATCTACTTAGCCCTGGGTCTTCATATTCTATGTGTTCCTCGACTAAGCCTTTATTGTTTAATTGAAATATTTTAGTATAAATCCATTTATCGATTCCCGTAAAAACCTTTGCAATAAAATCGGGAAGTACCATACATACTTCATCATGTCAGTGTGAATCGGTGTATCGGCCGAATGTTTCCCCCACCTATTCGTGAGTTCTCTCAGGCAGGGACAGTCAACTTTGGATTTGGGTATTGGATATTTCTATTCAATTTTATTTATTATTTCTTTCGGTGTCATATAATTTCTTTTTATGAAAAAATCATTTTGTTAGGGAGTTAAGCTAAGAATTAGCAAATCCAAATATTATAAAAAGGAAAAATGCAAACATCAAATACCATAAGCAACTACAAAATGCCTTCAACATGGTGTTGTCGTATTGTAACGAGGTGTTCTTTTAATGAAATTTAATTTAAAATATTTCAAATCCCTGCGCACAAGCGTTGCATTGCGTTGTATTGGAATAATTATTTAGTCATCGTTGAAACAATGCGCAGGGAGGACGGGCGGCAGTTGTCTTCCCAAAATATACTTATGATTATTTCGTTATTTTACATATTTTCATGAATTTTTGCATTATTATGAATAATAAACGTTAAAAATTTATAATATTGTTAAAATACAGTAAGTGAAAGAACCCAATAAAGCATTATTCCAATTTAAAGCATATTTTTCCAATTGTTCACTGAGTATCCATCACCGCGATGGACATATTTTTTTTAGCACAGTAGAGGATGTGTTAAATACGATAATATTATGTTACTTGTGCTTAAAACGTTATGAAAATTGTATTCCATATAATTTACAACATCGACCGAGAAATATTGACTATAAACTATGCAAACCGTTTGCTATATGTTGATATAATATGTATTTTAGAACGATATTCAAAATAAATAACTTTTTTCGTCCTTAAATTTTTCGAATGGCGAATTGTAGCTTTTTTAAACATACCTAGAAATCATTATTCTCTTCTTTTTAGAATCTTAATATCCGTATCCCATCTTACAAAATAACTTTTTAGCTGATTTTCAAATAATTTGATTTATTTACTGTTGTTAGTAAAGTTACTAAAAGTTAGGACGACTTAAAACTGACAAGGCGTTGAGTTACTTTTAAATGTTTCTTGAGCTAGATTTGAGGAAGATTTTTATTTGTATTTTTATTCATTTACAAATTACGAATAAATATACAACACGTGGAATAATTAAACTTATTTAAAATTTTATATTAAAATAAACTTTAGCAAAGTTTTTTCTAAATAATAACGACACATTTTTTTAAGTATTATTTTCATTATATGCTTTATGATCAGGATCGGTTTTGCTCACTGTGAGCATTATCAACTAGTCGTAAACTAATCATGATCATAAAATATATTGTGGAAATAAATACTAAAAATGTGTGTTATTATTTAAAATCAGTTGATAATGCTCGCTAGGCAGTTGATAAAATCAGTTAATAATGTTCGTGATGAATGAAACCGGTCCTGATCATAAAATATAGTGTGGAAATAAGTATTAAAAATGTGTTTTTATTATTGTCTAAAAATAAAATAAAATAAAATGTTTTTCCATCGAAGATTGCCAGTCAACACCTTGTTGTGATTTTATAAAGTTCCCGACGAATCTATCGAAAGTAATAAATGTACAATATTTTTTCCATCATTATTTTAAATAAGACTTTATTTTTGTAATTATATAAAGTTTTGTTTGTAAAATTCAAGAATAATTGTTTATGAAAGCTGTTCGCCGGGAAGGTTTACAACTTTTTTGGTTGTTATGTTAGGGAAATTTTTGAACAATTGATATTTGGAAGTCGTAAAGAATGAACATTAAAATTTTATTATGAAAAAATATGATAGGTAATAACCGTTAAAAAATACTCAAACTCCGTTATCAATTATCTTGACGATTGTAAAATTACGTTTGATTAGTTGTGTTTACAAGTAATATCCCTTCAATACTCAGTACTATGGTTTAGTGAATTATTTAAAAGAAAAAAGCTCAGATACAGATAATTAGAAGCCCGGGCAACAACGAACGAGAATGTAAGCTGAAAACATTTGCTGTTGTTCAAAAAGTGCTCGAAATAATTCATCAATCTCAATTCGACAACGTGCTCAGCAAATTAGACTTAGACAACAAGTTTGTAAAAAAATGACATAAAGAATAGCAATTGTTTCTATTTAAAATTTAAGTAACACGAAAACTACTTCCGCAAGATCATTAACAATGCCATACATATCACAATAAAATAAAACGTTTTAAAAATGACATTCCTTATAAAACTATAGATAGTGATTTTGCTGGCTATTTTTAAACAATCACTTTATAAAACAAAATAATCGTTTCTGGGAAATAATACATCCTCAAATTATTCATCAGTCACATTATTATTAAAAGTAACAGTATAAGTGCGTGGTTTAGAGGATTCTTTTACTTTTTGTAAGGTAAATGTGGCGCTATGGTAACTGTTAACTGAGAGCGTTATTGTAACTTGATTGATAAATTTTTGACGCCAGAATAGGATGATTTGAGTTTGACTGTTTTCGGTTTCGACGAAACAGAGTAACTTCGGATACAACTAATGTTGTAGTAAAATTTCTGAGAGAACTCTATGTTAAAAAATTGTTCAAAGAAATGGTGGCGTCAATTGGCGTCCAAAGTTTTTTTAAAGGATATTCAAAGAAAAATGCTTATGTTGACAAACCATAGACATTTGAGCTACTAAAACAAAATAATTGAGACGTAATTAATAAAATACAGGTTGAAATTTGTGTAAATGTGATAAAACATGTTTTTAAAAGAACTTAAATTTGTGAGGCTATCAAAGGTAGACATTTCGTTGAAATTGTCTTTCTTATGTAATTTTCAACATTTAATAAAACATTTATCATGATTAATCATGATAAATGATGAATCAAGACATTTTTGATGGCTTAAGCCATGAAAAATGTCTTGATACAATATTTCTTCAATGAAAACACTTATTAAATTTGAATTGTTGCAACTTTGTACGATTCCACATGTCTTGTCACAAACGACCCGGGTTTCGCCCTTCGGCATCTTCAGGTATTCAATCGCACGGATGCAACAATAGAAATTTAATATTGAAGTTCCATCAAGCACCTTCAGTCGATATCATGAATTAGAAATCACTTATGTTTTTTTTTCACATCAAAAAATATTTCATTTAAAAAATGTCTTTGTTTTTAATGCAAAGAAAATAAAAATAGTTTGCAAGGCTTATAATTCTTGAAAGATAAATATAAATTATTCAGTAAATAGTAAGTAATAAGGTTTTTGCTGATTTATTGAATGATTTATTCATCAGAAAATTAAAACAAGTCTTTTCTGATTCCAATAAAATACATCAAATTGTATTCAGTTACCTCGAAAATATTTAAAGCACTGAGAATCTTCCATTTAATTTTGCGAAAAGTTTTTTAAAGTCTTGGGAATTCGAAATATTTACGTACACAAAGTAAAAATTTGATGATTCTGATAAACTTAATCTGTAAAAATATGACTTCATTCCTTTAAGGCATCTTTTGAACATCAGAGAGAGTAAAATAAGGACGAGCCCGCGTTTCAATTAAGTGCCAGGAAATTAATGAGGCTCGAAATTTTTCGCGAAACTCGCCGGGGAAATCCGCGAGCACTTTCCGCAGATTTAGCGTACACAGGTTTTCGTTACTGAGAATTTTATTTTTTTACGTGTATTTTTCATCGTGACAAAATAAATTTTATCGACTAATGAACGACAAAAAAATATTTCGACAGAGGCATTTTTATAAGCAATTCATTATTAAGAGTTCAATATAATGTTTGCTCTTTAAGCAAGCAATTTGGCAAAAATATAATTGCGGCATAAATTAGCGCATCTTTTTTAAAACTAAATTAATTAACCAGACAGATACAACCAGATAGTTAACAAGCTTATTCGTTCATTGCACTCGGTAACTGTGTTTCCAATCTATTTAGACTCCGTAGTATGGCATATGAAATTATTATCATTCAAGCATTTATTTGATTATTCTTAAAAGGCACGGATATCGGTATTGTTGAAGTTCTGTCAATAAATGGGACTGAACATTTCTTTTTATAAACTAGGTGTGCTGAATAAGTATTTTAGCCCCCACAATTACAACATAACTCACGCTTTTAAGCAAAAATATTGAGCAGATAAATAGTAATCAGTTATTGTAAAAAGCTAAATAAAAAATCCGTAATGTTCTCAGATAATTATTTCTGGTAAAATATCTGAAAAAAAATTTTTTAGGATATTTTGAGTGACGTTTAACAAATCTTAATAAAATTGGAATAATGTGTAAAGTTAAAATCCAGTTATTTTAACTACATATTTTTCAAGAAAGACATTTCCATTTACCATTCATCTTAATATTTTCTGTATCGCAATTTTTATTATTTGAATAGAAAAGTTTGTTACAACTTGTATTTAGTGATAGTACATAAAAATTAGATAACAAAGTTAAAACGGCCTTTCACAAAACTTTAGTTATTCATCATACTATTTTTTGTATGTATCATTTTGTTTCTTAACGCGGCTTCCAAATGGCAACAATCATATTGCCGGTACTGAAAATATTTTAATGTTGCTCTTTTTTGCATCACTATTCCTTTATTGTCTTCTCCAAAAAGATTTTAAAATAAAAGCAACACAAAACTTTATGCATTATTCAAAAATTTTGTTTGGAAAAAACAAATATATGTACCGCTAAAAAATACATTTTCGTAAAAGTATGAAACTAAAACTTTATTAAAATTATTATTTACTTTTGTTAGCGGTGTTTACCTTACCTACACTTTAAAGGCTAAATAATATTGTAATAATATTTGTTAAATTGATTTAATAAACCTTACGGTATGAATATCTTTATTAAAAATTTTTTTTTGTATGTTTTTATAACAAAAGCAATAGAACATAATTTTTAGATAACAACAATCAAATAAATTAAACCAACAACACTTAACAAATATAATTCAAATCATAAACCAAATTCTTTATTCTAACACGGTATGCATTCGGACGAAAGTTAATAATCCCACTTTGATGAAAAATGGTTTACTGTGAATGTCCTTTTACCATGAAAATTACCATGCTTATTTTCGCTCCATAATTTTATTTTTGAGAATTCAGCGTATCGCGAATCAAGTAACCTTTTTTCAAATTTTTCAAGCAATCAATAATATAAATTATCTTCCAAAGATCCATATTTATGTAGATATATAAATTCCAGTACAAAAAGGTGAAAATTTGTTTTGCACAAGTTTGATAGAGGTTGGTCATAGCGAAAAGGAAATTTAGATATAATGACATGCAATACCAAGATGATTTAAAAAAAACGCAATGTAGAGTATTCATAGCCTCAATTTAATCAAGTTTTGTATATAGCCTTTCTAAAGCCTGTCCTAAAGCTAGCAATAGCACCTTTTATGTGATGAATGAAAAAAAATCTTCTATCCAAAACCCTCAAGGCTGAATAATGGATATTCAAATAACAACTTTTTTACCAGAGTCGTGGCGATCTTTTTTAATACAAAAAAAACTTTCAATTTAACCATCACATTTTTGAAAGCAGTAATTTTTAAAAGTTCACTATCCATTCCATCTATATGTAGATGATTTTTGAAATTAGCAAAGATGTCCATCATTAACAAGTCTATTCAGTTGATTAAATTAATATAACAAGGTAAAACAATTTAAATGTATTTTAGTTCTATAAAATTTATAAGATGTATAAATGATATCTTTTTCTAGTTTATGTGTGAAGATAGTTCTGATAAGGGTGTAAGTCAAAATAACTATCGACTTTTAATATTTTTTTAGAACTAAGTGCTAAGATCAACTGGTATTAGTTTACTTACGACGAAAACTGAATCTAGAGATTAAGATTTCAATAAAAGAAATAACGAGGAAATCTCTAATGGAAGATTTTTTTGTTGGGTAAAATGTAGTAAAAATACATCAATTTTATTACCAGTTTAAATCAATTATTCTATGATATGTCGTCTATCCATCAATTTATTGTATGTAGTGGACATCGCATTATTGAAACAGGATATGGCTATTTCTTTTGTTTTGTTTCTCTGTTTATTATGTCATGGTACAAAACATAAGATACATTACTCAATATATACTTTTTTCACTTTTTGTGACATTGTTTTCAAACTCGATGAAAATAATACAAAGTAATCACTCTATAACGCAACATTTATATTCATTTTTTAAGGTTTTATGTGAAAATAGATAACTTATGGCTTAAAAAATAAAAAAAATATGTTTACAACTGTACGAAAATGATTTTAAAATATATATTATGAATTTCATTCCACCATTAGAGTTATCTCTAATTTTTGGTTAGGCACAGAGGCTGTCGAATGTTTTTGCAAGATTATATTAATAAAATTTTTTTTTCATACACCCTGCTTCGAAAAAATATCTTTTTTAATGTGTAGAATGATATTATACTAACGTTTACTAAAAATCTAAATGACTCATACTGGCTTCACAGAAAAAAAAATAATATAACATTTCATGGTAATTTATTTCATTCATCAATTTTTGAATTTCAGGTTATGGTTCAAATTACTCTTTAAGAACATATATATACATATTCTTTGTATACTAAAAATGATGATATTCGGTATAACACGGATATTAAAAAAGAAAGTAAGTTCATAATCTGGAATAGATTGCATATTTAGCTTTATCGAGTCAAAGTTGTTTACTTTGGTACATAATGTTCACCGAATCGAATTCTACTACCTGCAATTTCATAAATTGAATGAAAAGTAAAAAATGTGTTCTATGAAAATGATGTTTGTCATCAAAATGCCTCCCATCCATCATTAGATCTGAAAATGTTGCGCTGCGATAGTGATAAACCAACCATAGAGAAAATAGCCTTAGTTGTATCATTCTAAGATAGTGGAAAAGTTCTAAAAAAAACTAGTTCTCACAAAAAACTTATCTGAAGATAAACCCAATTAAAATCCATGGTAAAATATATCCTTTGTATTCTGTTCGGTAAAATATAAAAAGTCTTGTTAGAATATTGCTGTTTTATATCCATTTACATTTTGATTTCTCATTCTAGATTCCCAGTCAAAAAGTGCTATGTATTTCTACTTATTCTTAAAAATGTCTTCTTTTTCTTCTTCAAATAGATAGATATTAATTTCTTTGTAATTTAAAACAACGAAAGTATCGTTACTTCACAAAGCGTTAGAAAAAATAATAATGATATTTTGGTATAATAACTCTTTGACAGTATATGAAATATGGTAATTGAAAAATGTTTCTTCTAAATGCTTAGTACGGTTTATCGTGAATAGTTGCTCTGTCAAAATTCTTTTATAAACGTCAAAGAATTACATTCTACTTTTTGTTGGGTTTTTTGAAACCACAATTCACGTAGTACCACCATAGTAATATCCCGAGGCTATAGTGTACCAATGTGCCAGATTTTGTGTAGCCGAAACAGCATTTACATATATCGAGTAAATTTAAGGTGACTTATATTTCTTTAAATATTACCTTTCCATTAAAAATTGTAACATTAAGAGTATTAAATAGTTCTTAAGACATTATTTCAATCAGTAACCCAGTTCTTATTTTCATATATTTGGTGATTTCTTATGAAAGAAACGAATGATAGGTAGGATGTAATTAAGTGAAATGAAAGCGATATTGTTTTGCTTCTTTTGCTGAAAATATTAAAACAACCTTCGTGTATCATGGAAACACTAATCATCAGATATTGTGTGTTATAAATTTAGAGGGTAAACTTGAAATAAATAAAAGTACACGCGAACTTGTTTCAAGAAAAACAAAAGATATTTCAAACAATAAAAACACATTTTTTACTATTTCCCTTATTTAATTTATTATCAGGACTTTTTTTATCATCATGAATTGATAATGGCTGAGATGAGCTAAGTCAGTTCTGATTATATTGACAATATATTGTGGAAATGGTACTAAAAATGAGTTTTTATCATTTAAAATATCGTGAATTTTCATTAAGAGATGACAGTTAACACCTTAAAAGTGAAAAACGAAAGATGCAATTCAGATTTATTTTGACGAGTTGACAAAAGATAACATAAAATTGTTTATACGTCTCGTAAAATACTCATATATTTATACCCATAAATGAGCAAATAGATAGAAAAAAATTGCTTGAAATGACTATAATCTTAAATATTTAACATAGTCACATATGTTGAAGATATTTTAACGTGCAAAAGACAACCAAATGATAGAGATAAAAATCATTCAAAAACATCAAAAATATTTTTTTAAATCTACATTTTGTTTCAAAAAGTTTCTTCAAGATGACTCTTTTAGTAGGCTAATATGTTTGTTTAATTATAGCTGAAAATCCATCAAAAATAATTCAATTCGGTAACAGATATATGTTCTACAGGCAGTGAAAAAATGAAGGCATGCATCAAATCTTTAACAAATTTAAAAATTGCGTGTAAACGTAGCATAATGTAGGTCGTTTTTAAGACAACGCGAGGCTTTCCCGGCAACAACTTATCATTACAATACTTTGTCACACAGCTTTTTTCAAAAAACGACGTGAGCTTTGTCAGAATGAAACTGATGTCTAGTATTATTTTAAGCAACTCTTTTTGCATAATGATGTGCTTTATTCAATATGGTTTTAGGGCTGTTTATGATTTTTTTTTGTATATTTTTAGTGATAGTTATTAACCTTTTGAGTAAAAATTTGAAAATAAAATGGTTCGCTCGAGTTTTGAAAATGTTATTTTTTTGAATACCCTTGGGCGTTTAGTGCTTTGATTCAATGATTATTATCAGTAAAAAAAATTAATGCTTTTCTTTGCTTATATGATTGTTAAAACTCCAAAATTGTAATAATTGATTTTAGGCGTATTAACATATGTAAAAATAAAAGATATGAAATATGAATTTATTTCTAATCATCTAAAAAGCAACGCGTTACACCAGCGGCCAAAAAGAAACTATTAACTCTTTGAAATACGTGTTGCAGGTGTATTGCGATACCCTCGATACGTCGATTATAACTCTTTGGCTTGAACAGTTATTTAAGTCAGTTTGACTGTTGGTTGGATCGGTTGACCATTTTAACTAATTTGTT
This sequence comes from Himalopsyche japonica, assembly GCA_028555115.1. Lineage (NCBI taxonomy): Eukaryota > Metazoa > Arthropoda > Insecta > Trichoptera > Rhyacophilidae > Himalopsyche > Himalopsyche japonica. The sequence goes on from JAHFWJ010000015.1 coordinate 4,540,005, forward strand.
ATGAATTTTTTAAATCTCAAATTATTGAACCATTCGAAGTATTAACTTTTTGTACATATTTCAGAACAATTATACTAAAGGCAACCACGAATTTAGAAACTTCTTTTAAATAATCTCTTCCAACATTTTTCAATTGGCTTAGTGGACAATTAATTTTGACCATATTGGAACGGAAATCTTTTTTCTATTCTGAAATATTATTCATATATGTATAAGTCTAAACTTCATATTTAATGTAGGACATCGGTGTGTCAAAAAATTGAAATAAGTTTAGTAATTTATTTTTTATAAAATGCTTCCAATACCAAATGTAGTTTTTATATGTATTATAGTAACTATTTTTATGGTTGATTGCCGTCTTAAAATATGTATGTATAATAACAATGAAGAACTATTAATAGAATTCAAAAAATGTGTAATGTTTCCCATCTGTTATGGTTTGTGTCATGCCAAAATATAAAATTAACATTGAAAATTCATTGTTTTTTAATTGAATGAAAAAGCTTGTGGCTTAGTATAATTTTTCCACCATTAAGCAAGCGTTTAAATACGAAGCTAACATTGTTGCTTACAGTAGCGTCGCTTTAATGATTTAAAAAAAATATTTTTTCCAATAAATTATTAATAATTTTGATATACATTTAATGGGCAAAAAAAAACCATCAGTAGTAAAACGATACGCATAATTATTGGAGATAATATTCGAAAATAAACGAAGGAAAAAATCTTATCTAATAATATCATAAATAATTACGATAAATGAAAAATTGAGATTATTCATTCAAAGCTTTGTCTTTAATAATTTAATAACTTTTACCTGAATATATGCTTCATTTGCAACATCATATGTTGATGCATATTTATACTAGAAACTTACTTTTTTCACCCAACGATTTCAATTTTTGGGTCAAAAGTATACTTATAAATACAATATTTCATTTAAGGTGCTTAGCTGTCACAGTTTGGTGGAAAATTATTATATTTTAAATAATTAACATTAAATAGCATTTTTAGTATTATTTTCAACATATATTTTAAACAGACACCTTTTTCGGAATAAATATATACTTCAATTTTTCGTCACCAATTGATAAAAAGAATAAATGTAAAGATTATTTATCATTAATTTTTCATACTTATTCCTATACCATAGACATTTTTTTTTGGTAATGACAGCTTAAATAAATGTCTTGTGTCAATCAATTTAATCAAATTTTAGAAATGAATTAATTATTCTTAATTATAACCCTCTTTCTAGATACTTTTTGAGACGTCGTGCTCCCGTTCTAACCGAAGGCGAGTCACGGGTCACCCCTAATATTTCAAAATATATTAATATTACGTTTTATAAATAAAAAGAGTGACCATTTTTATTGTTAATTGCCCATTATGCGCAAAAAAATTAGCCATTATTTTTAGAATTTCAAAAATCATTGCAAATTACAAATTAAGTGCGGAGTTTTATTTCATTAACGGGCTGGTAAGCACAGCATCAAATTAACTTATTATTTACACAACTCTCAATGGATTTACAAAGTGAAAACTTTTAATTAATTTTAATAATAAAAAATCTTAAAATCGTATTTGAATAAAAAATGGATTCAATAATTCGTGGTACGTGTTCCATGTATCATATAGATGTATTTATTATATCAAATGTAACTAACTGCGGTCGACAAAAAAAGTACAACTAAAGTTGTTCTTCTCAAATTCAACTTTTCATGGTAAAAATAATTTGCCTTTCAATTTTTCGTGAGAACAGCTATGCTATGAAATGAGATACTTTTTGGGTTTCAAAATGTATATTTTTCAAAACAATAATTAATGACATTAACTTGAGATACTAACTATAATATATAAATACAACACAAAACAAAAATAGAATGTTTAGTATTTGATTCATATTAATATGATCCAATACATAAAAATGCTCGTGATGAGCTAAACCGCTCCCATTCTAAATAATAAAAAAATATTGAAATAGCTTAAAACGTTATATTTAATTATTTCAATAAAATAAATGTCTATCCTTCAAGGAGTCAAACATAACATGTATTATTAGTTTTTCAAAAGATACAATTAATGTGCTTCGTACGGATGGATTTTATGATTCGATTAGATAAAAGTTGTATTTAAATAATATATTAAAATATGAATCGAAGCAACGGTTTTATCACATTTTTTAAAGCGTTTTACTTTTATAAAATTGGAGCTGATTTATCAATATAAATATTTTTATAATAATACAATTTTTATGTATAGGTATATAACATTTTTAGTTTAAAAAATAGTAAACTCATTCTCTATAGCATAATTAACGATTAATTACACTAAATATTTTACTTTGAATCAATATGTTGATAAAATACAAATCAAATTAAAAATTGATAAGTTGTTATTGACTAGTTTTTTTTATGATAAAACGCTTGAAAACGCTCGAAAAATATTTTGTAAATCTATCGTTTTCTTCTTTTAGGATTTAGATTTATTTATTTAATTTTTTAAACTAAAAAACTTTTAATTTTTCCTTGAGTACAAACATTTCTAATTTAAATAATCAAAATAAAAAGCTTTGGGAATCAAAAAAAAAACATATCAAAACTATATTTTTCAAATAAAATTTATTTAGTAAAACTTTTCCCAGCTTAAATGAAAAAAATTCTTACTAAAAACTGTTTTAAAATTTTTCAGTTTTGTTCAGAAAACTAATAACAATTTGCAGTGACAGGTTTACATATTTATGAGTGTTATAAGATCAAGGGAATTCGTTTTTGAAATACCTCATTTTTTTTGAGAGCTTGAAAAGCGATGCTTGCTACAAGTGCACTTCTCAAAGTCAATCCTTCGACAAATTTATCGCCACCGCTTTTAGTCATTGAAAATTTCCAAAGCATAAAAACAACAGATTGTTTCATAAACGCTTTGTAATTAACATTCTACACGGATTTTATTTTTCAAATATGTGATAAACTAGTTAAATGTACTTGCATATATTTTATTGACTTGCCCGAAAAATATTTCATTTTGCATAGAATGTTATGCATTTTCTTATTGAGAAATGTAATTAATGCAATTTAAATATGAAATGATACAATATTTTAAACATAATACTGGTGTATTAGATTTAAACAAATACAATAAATACTCAAAGTAACCAATCTTGCTGGGGGACTTCCACAAAACAGTCATGTTAATATATAGAATCAATTGCCAGTGTTTTATGCAAAATGCTAAATTTAGTTGATTTATTATTAAGATATAAGAAAATATTTTCTCTTGGAAGTTTGGCCTGTCAGCTATTCATAAATACGTTAAGTGTGAACATAGAAAGCATATAGTTTTGTGAATTTCTAAGTGAGCAATGAGTGATTAACTATCTCAATATATACCATCACGAACAATGTCTCCCTATCTACGCATGAGCTCATATTGTGTGTGCCGTAAAACAGATTTTCTTGAAAAATAAAGACAATTATAAACATAATAGAAATTGTACCGCTTATTTTATTTATGCATTGGGGTAAAAAATATTCCGTGCATCCTGTAAGTCGGCATTTTTTCATGAAATATTTCGCCAGGAAAAGTTTATCTTAGTAGGCAGGTGCGCTTTGTTATCCAAAGACATCCATCAGGAAAACAATCGGCGGGAAACTTTGAGAAGCGTTGATAGATGAGACGTAAAAATTGTTGAGAACTTTTTTCGTCACCGTGTCGGTAAGAAGATTTTCTACCGTGTCGACAGCACACCCCATGTCAATGAAATTCCTCCAACTATGACGCGAAAGTAATTATTGATTTTACTAGCGTCGGTATGGGAAACCCAAAACTTTTCAGGGCATTGAGTGTGCCATTTTGATTGAACCGAAATTTTTCGCATGAATTAGATTTCGTATTTCAATATTATAATGGAAAACATATTTCACTTGGGAATATAAATCGTTGACCGACACACAATATTTCGGATGTATTTTGCTTTTAATAAAACTTCCTTTATTGTGCATTGTTTTTATTCATGTAAATTTATTGAACCAGAAATCAATTTTCTCGAAATGCTTCCGGGTAAATTGTGAGATATACGTGGTTTTTTGGTCACTCAAACTAAATCAGCACGAATAAAGATACAAACTTTGAACCAAGAAATAACTTTTAATCGCTTCTATTTGCACCTTTTTTGAAATTGAATTAGAATTTAATCATTTTAGTCATGCACAAACTTTTGCTGGATCGTGTTTCAAAATTGTACTAGGACTAAAAACCTACATATAATATTTTCTTTTATAATGTGCATATTAAATGGACTCATTTTATAAGTCATATCGTATAAGAACCTTTCTTATTTGATATATTTTTTTTAGTTTGATGTAAACTTTAAATGCCGTCGTGAAGTTTGAAAATACATTCATCATTTTCTCCTTTTTCAATGGTGTAATACGAATCATTATAATTAAATAATACTTCGATGGCATGAAGTTATTGGTTTTGAAATATAAAAATAAAAATCACAAAACTTGGAAATTTTTTGAGGCAATTGATATTCATACTAATCGGAATTTTGTATCCATGTATATTATTAAGATTTTCATCGTTATTTCAACTTACGTTTATAAATCAGAGCATATCTTTGTTTGTCTCATAATATTTATGTAGCCATTAAAACTACGAACAGAATAAAACTTACATCATATTTCTTCTCAAATATTTGTATGTACTTATGCGAAGGGAATTTTCCTTCATAAATGGTGTGTGAAATGAAAATCTAGCATTCGTTTCCAAACAGAAATATGATAAATGTAAAAAAAGAGGTATGTGACACTCTTTGCTTCTTATGAATTGAAAACTATGCGTCATTTCGTTAATTTACTATTGAGTGGTATTTTGTAGTTCAATAAAACGAGATGAAAATTTTTGTTTACAATTTACGTTATTTGCCAAACTTTTATCTTACAGTTTTTCATTTATATAAAAAGATAGAATATACAAAGTCATAACTACTTTTAAATATCAATGTATTTTAGTTCTAAAAAATTATTTTTAACAAATATAGTTGATAGCTATTTCGGCTCACGCCATCGTCAGAACTATGCTTAAACTAACATTTGCTTATCTATATATAGCTGTGTAGAAAAGGCACACAACACATCCTCTCTCCTGTTCCAACGGCCTAGCTTGTTACTTTAACACAATGACACTAAATTTTCAAAATTCTAAATGAAACAATAGGTGTCTATGACAATAAGATTATATGTGGGACGGAAGTGATTCTTCTGGAAGTAAATCAGACCACCCCTTTGTGCAACGGCTGGACAAGTGGCGATGCTATTATGTTAGTTTGGTCGTTAAGAATCCTTTGTGATAATTGGTGTCTATTGATTTCTAGCTGTTCTAAAGCCGTCATTCTCCGACCCTTACTACAAAGATGCAAACATTTAGGGGCTGAGTTTGAATTTATAGTATGTGATTCATTAATAACGTGACTAGCGAATTGTGAATCTGTTTTTTTATTGTTGAATGATCTTACATGTTCCTTAGCTCGCGTAGATATACTTCTACCTGTTTGTCCGGTATAAACGGACAAACATGAGCCACAGGACATTTTATAAATACCGCTTCTGTCCAGTATATTCGCCGTATACTGAGCCCAAATAGCTATCAATTATATTTGTTAAAAATAATTTTGTAGAACTAAAATACATTGCTATTTTTTCACCGTGTTATAATGGAGTTCTACCAAGTGAATGCCAATTCAATCAATACTTTTAAATGTATTATTATTGAAACAATTTGAGGATAATTTTTTCTTTCGTTTGAAGATGAAATTTTAAGAAGTCCATTATCAATAAATATGTCATCTATCAACTACACATTTTGCTCTTACTATTAATAACAATGTGACTGACATGTTTATCTATTTTACTTTGTAATGATGAAACGACAGATAGCAAAATGAGTTGCTGAAGGCCATGTGCACTGGAATATAACTACATGTTAAATAAATGTCTCTGCTTGTGATAGGTTTTTAAAAATATGAATAATCTTTTAGTTACATGAAAACGATCTTAAAACCCAGCTCTAAATATATAAATTCAGTTCCTATTTTTTTTTTTTCATATTTCAGTTTTTGCAAAAACAAAAAATAAAGAAAATGAAAATGAAAATCTTTAATGGAAGATGTTCTGTGAACCAAAGCTTAAGATTGCCGGGTAACTTCTATTTCATAAATGTGCAAAGCCTATATGTTATTGAAACTGTCTTATAAAAACGTCGGTTAACGAAATCTAGACGGAAATATGAATATCACAAAAAACGTTTTAATACAAAAGGAACAGTTTTCAAAGAAACGTGAGGAAATATATTTCATTGATTATTACAATACAGTCAAGTAGTTGTGGCTCTTCTATGATTAGGCACGTCTTATTTCCAACATCTTGCCAATAGAAAAAAAAATCTATTCAAAAGACAGAAATAATATTCTTAAGATCGATGAAACATATTATCCGACACTTTTCTAATTTAGTAAACACGCACACGGTAACATTGTTTTCTTGATCGGAAAAATATTTTCACACAGTTTTTGTGCCATTACTTTCTTTTTAATTATAACTTCGTTTTATCATTGTAGATCATGAAAAAATTTCACGGATATAAGAAATAGATATAAAAAAAATAATTATCGATTTGAAAACCAATGTTTTATACGAATATTCGAACATTTTACAACAAACCAAAGCTTAAAATGAAAATGTAGACATGTGAATCTAAATCATTGCTTTTGTACTGTTTGATTATCAGGCAATGCCTACCCTAATTATAAAGCCACCTTAAATAATATAATATAAATTAAATAAGTGAATGTATGAGGCAAAATTATTATTTAGTTTGCTTGCGTCTTGAAAATCAATGTAAAATAGTTGTTTGTACACATTCCTAATTTTCCCAGTATCTAAATATATTCAAGTATATAGCTTGCTTTCTACAAAATCAAAAACAATATCGACTTATGAGACTTGTCTATTGGATGCGTTTAATATTACATTAGAAGTTTATATTACATCGTTAATTGATCAAGTTAAAATATAAACTATTCATGAGATCATGCACGAATAATAATATAATCAACTCGTGTGGATGTATGCTAATACAATTATCTATCTTCGATAACTTACGTTTATTATACAACAGCTTTACACTGTGGGTTTGCCATGTATGTTAGACTAGTTGCGATTTGTTCCAGTAGAATGCTTAACACTTTTATTGTGCTTATATTATGTTTTCACAGTATAACCAATGCAGAATTTCATAAATAGCATGTTATTTTTGACAGTCTTTTTCCAAAGACTAGTCATATCGGTTGAATTCAAATTGGTATTAGAGAAAAGCGATACCGATAAACTGTCTAAACATAATTGAAAATATTATAAAATTTCCTTCATATTTTATTAAAATAATAATGACTATTATTTTTAGTTGTAATTTTTTCTGGAGATAGGAAATAATAAACGAATATACGCATGAATATTGACGAGAATATTGTTCTTGCGAATATCTTGAGAATATTAATGGAAAAAAATCATTTATCTTTGTAGGTATATTGGCCACTATAAGACAAAGACTGAAGTAAAAAAAAAATGTTGGAATTATTGATTAAAATTTTTACCTAAACTTTTAATTGATTAATTGCAAAATTAACTAAAAATCACCATAATCAAAAGATATGGATTAGAATTGAAAAAAAATCTGTAAAATTCTTGAAGTTTTTAATGTATGTTCGACGTTAGGACGTTATTACATAAAAAAATAGCTTCAAATTGCTAAACACAAATTTACTTATATCACATTTTGAATTCTTAATTTTGGTATAATAATTCTAATGTAGGATCTTCAAGCGGTTTTCTAATCTCTGAAGAGCTATTAAATGCAATTGTTTTAATATTCAGCTTTAGGATATGGAACGCAAAACAAAACACAATATAGTCAAAAATGCATAAAAACATAAATTTTTCACAACACATTTTAAATTTGTTATTTTTTTTTGTTTCTTTTTTTTTTCGCGTTTGATGTTTGATTGACAAACCTATCATACATATCATGTATATCATAAATGACATACATATCGGTGTTTAGACATTAACAATGCTAAAAATAAATTTACATATGTCACATTTTGAATTCTTCATTTTGTTCTCTTTACGTTTACTAATATGCGACTTAAATTACATAGATAATTAATATCAAATTAATTTTTATATAATCATATCATTGTCACTCACATAAGTACTCGATGTGTATGATTTTTAAATGCATATTCCCTAGTTGAAATAACTGAAAAAAATAGTATCAAAATATAGACAAAGAATAATGTCTCGCTGAAACAATGTTTATCAACGGAATAATAAAAATGTTTGCAGTAAAACGATATATAACATAATAAGAACGAATGAGAAATAACAATATTGTGTCTTTGAAATCGTTTTTTTGTTAGATTACATCCCTTTTCTGGAAACCTCCAGTCAGATTTTGGTACAATGTAATCAAAACAAGCACTGGTGAGAGAATTGATATTGTTTTATTGACAAGGGTATAACGCCATCTGTTTGGAAGTATATGCATTAAAATTACCACCTACGGCAGTGATAGTAAACCCCTGTGATAAATCACGCACGCGTTGTAATAATTTCCGAATCAGAAATATTTATTTATCTCTCTTGAGCTTAATACAACGTTATTGTTTATTAATATTTTTTGCCACTTCTGCTTCTAAATATATCCTTTTATTTTTTTGATAAAACCTCAAAATCTTGCTTTTATGTTTATAAATATTTTCCCAATTCATCGAAAAATTCTTTTACCATAAGCAATCTTATGTATTTACATATAAAACATATGACTTAAGATTTTTTTAACGATTCAAGACTTCGAGTATCAATGATTGTATTAATGTGCTGTTTTTTTTTTAATTAACGGAGCGTGATCTATGACGCGTTAACTTCAGAAATCTTCAAGTATTCTTCACATGTATAGACTTATTCGTTGGTATCATTGTTGACGGACGTAATTTGCTGTAGAGCTGAGCAATCTACAGTAAAGTCGGTTCACGTAGACACCACACGCAGTATAATTATATTCATATCCCAATAATTTGTATGGAGAACTGTTTAAAACTTGATAAAAAATTGAAATGCTCTCTGTTTCATTTTTAGAGAATAAATTTAATTTATAGATCCTGTTCTCGCACATTTTTTCTTGGAAATTTCTTTTTCATTGATGATTATTAAATATTGATTATTTTGAAAAGAGGTATAAAATATTTATTACAAAAAGAGAAAACGTTGCTGACCAAAACTCATTTTGAGAAATTAAAAAAATTTTGAAAGTCTGACTGTATTATATACTTTGATATTTATATTTAATTCTCATTTTCTTTTATTTAAAACTAATTGATGACTTTATTTAAATATGGTTAAGAAAATGCTTCATAGCTAAAACAACTTCAGAAAAAAAACACATGGTAAGTTATTGATATGTTTGAAAATATAATCAGTTAACAGAAAATTGAACACGTCCAAACATATGCCATGTGAGATTCGTTTTTCGTATGATTTTTTCGATGTATCATTTATATTATATAAAACACAAAAAAAAGATTGTATGAAAAACATTCACAAATCTACAAATTTGTGTTTTTTTTTTTTTTAATATTTTTAACCAAAATGTATTGCATTATAAGTGAGATTACCGTAAAGTACTTAATGGCTTCCAAATGGTATATATTGATAACCTTAAACAAATTAAATTGAAAGGCATTCCGTGTCTTATAAATATTTAAAGTGTTTATTTCCAGAACTTTGAGAAGATGGCAGCTTCTAACATCAATGTACATCGCAAATATCTTAATTAACATCTGCATTCATTTCCAGTTAACTGTATTCAAAATACGTTTCTAAGAAAATGAGAAATTTCGAAGCACTGACAATCTGCTAAAGTAATTGAAAATTTACAACAATTTATGTTAAATTATCGTTTTTTACAAGAACAGCTCTGTTTTCTATGATACATTTGAACATTATAATTATATTTTAATTGATAATCACTCAAATATCAGTCTTTATATATGATGAGTAACACTGGCGCTAATAGGGTGCCGATTATTATTATAACAAGCTATTATTTTAATGCAATTAGTTATTAAATTACATAAGTATTATTAACACCCATACAATTTAATTCAGTTTAATATTAAAGTTTTTTGTTTGTAGCTTTAAAACATTTTTATATAAAAATTAGATAAATTCTAGAATATGTCAATCTCTCCTAAAAATAATCGTTGTAATTATAAATAATAAATGATATATTTATAATCACCCAGATGATATAAAAAAGAATATTTGGAAAACGCCGAGTGCACTGAAACGAATGTGAATTGAATCGATCGTAAAAAATCTTTTTGCTTAACCCAAAGAAAAATGAATAATTATCTTGTATTACTGGCAATTTTACGAAATAAAAATCATTATTCTTACTTGATCACACTTATTTCAAACAAGTTTATATTTTATATGTAAATAAACGATATTTGACATTTTTTCATATATTTTTTTCTATGACAAATGTCAACCAAAATATGTTTCTTCTTTATATAAAAAAAACATGAAAAATTAGAGAGTTTAAAAAAGAAAATATGTTCACAGATATTATGTATTGGGTCTTAATTATTTGAACTGTTTGCCCAAAGCTTCAGGGATATATAATACATATATTATAAGAAACAATTTTGAGTCAAATTGCAAAAGTCATAGAAATTCTATGAGTAGTAAAAAACGCATTCGATTTTACATGAAATGAACAATTTTATGATACAAAATTATCGAATTACAGGTGGTTTGTAGATCAATTTTTCAGCTTCGTATGAATTTAAAGATATTAAATATTTTTTTGATTATATTCTAATGACACAGTAAAAAGCTTATACATATCTGTCTTTCGTCGCTAATATTATATTTGATATATATTGATTGCTAACAAGCAGTGAAGAATTAGTTTATGGTTTTCATTTGAATATTATTTTGTTATTACTTCTTGAATTTTCCTCAATAAGCCAAGCTAAATAAAAAAATCATATAGGCATATTTTTTTCCAAAGAACATTTGACAGTCAGTTGCATCCGTGTAATAGAATTCCTGAAAATGCCGAAAGGCAAAACCCAGGTCGTTAGTGACTAAACATGTGGAATCGTACAAAGTTGTAAAAATTCAAATTTTATATCGAAATTTCATCAAGCACCTTCTATCGCTTTCATAAATTATAAGATATTTACAAATAAATAGGAGGATAAATACAATTTGGTCATTTCTTTTTCTTGCTTCATGATTCATATTATATTACATAAATATACCTGATATTTATAAAATTTGGTGGTAAGAAAACGGATTTCTTAATATTTAGAAATTAAACACATACTTTAAATTGTCGTAATTGTATATAAAACTTCGTGCAACGTGCAATCTTCATTTTTGTAAACGCAAAGTTAAGCAAATAAAATTAATGCTGATTTATAAACTTTCCATAAAATTTGTAAACATCTCATTCTGAATTAATGTTGGCCTTAAGATTTTTAAGCTTCTAATCTACAGAAGGCACAAATCCGAAAGGTTAACAATCGCTGATTATAGGCCTAGGGAAGGATTGTACTAAACATTTTATGATCGTCAGCTTTCCTTTTATAGTTTCACGTTTTATGATTTCAATTCAAGCCTTTATACGATTTTAAAACCGGTTCTACTCCTCCCGCCATCCCAAAAATTAATGTCGTAAAATGGCGCTAACAATTTAAGTATTTTCTGCTTAAACATTTGGTAGTAAAATTTTACAAACTCAATGATAATAATTAAAATTTTCATATTTTTATCCACTGAAAATACAAAAAAAAAAAATAATTGTTTCTCTTTGTTTTCGATGACTGGCAGTCATTCGATATATCAATATATTGTATATCAATCTCAATTATTGTCAAAGTAAAAGAAGAAAGTGATATTAACACCGTTAGTGCATTTTTTTTTTCTTAATTAAAAAATCATTTTTAAATCACAAACGCTTTTGCTGATCATCACAAATAAAAATGCAGTGACCTTTTTTATTATTTTACTTGCTGGATCAATTAATAATCTTGTTTTAAAATATTATGTAATATTATATTTACTCCAGAAATTGTGATGTGAATTTATAACCAAGCATTTAAAAACATAAAACTAATGTGAGCGAAATACTTTTCCTATAGAATAAGTAAGGATGTACAAATTCAATTTATTATTAATCATCATTTAAAAAATATATCACAACAAATATATGAAAAGAAAATTAATTATGCTGCTGACCTAATTTTTCAGAAGTCAAATATGATTTCTGCAATGATTTGTTAGGTGACCATTTAATTTTTTTTCTCAGATATATATATTATAATAATAGATCTAACTTTTTGCTATTATACTTAGAAGATTTTTTTATAATTATGAAGATTTCAGTTATTGCATTATAATATCTTCTATAGTATACTCACTTGAATATACAAAATTTGAAATTACCAATTGGCAATGTTACCTTTTCAAATCTACTGAATTCATATAAGCTTTAAAGAACTCGTAAATTATTAAATAATTGCCGTGTTTGAATCATTCACATGTAAAAAGAAATTGCACGCATGTCGTTCATTTGTCAAACAAGGTATAAGGAAAAGACTATAATTAAGTAAATTTATTTCAGATTGTTTTTGTGCTATTGTTTTTTCGGACAAAATAATTAAAAAACGAATAGAATCAAAAACAACAAAGAAACCCATACTTTTAGGTACAAGTTAAACACAAATTGGCTGTGTCCATTTGAGAACTCGACGTTTTGAGAAAAAGAACAAAATAAAATCCACCAGTTCTCTTATTATACTACAGCTACGACTTACAGTTTTTTAGGACCGTAAGTAAAATAGTTTACCCGAGGCTGTATATTATGAAAATATACGTTGTCAGATCCACATATTTGTTATTTATGCGATGTGATCTCGAACAAATCGTCAAATGAACCCGAATATTCTACCCAGACATGTGCCCAAGTGCCACTTAGGAATTTTTCCTGGGGTAACTTAAGTACAATTACTTTTTATCACCAATACGGCCCGTATTGAATGATAAGAAAAACACTTCATAAAAGTAAATAAAACCCAGTTGTTTATAAAGACAGATAGCTCTGCCGCTTGATAAGTGATAACTTGATAAAGAGACAAAATTTATAACCGATTGTGCTTTTATCTTTTTCGTACAGTCGTCTCCTGGGAGCTATTATTCTTTCTATTTATCCATGCTCCCTTTAGTGACTTTTTCATTTAATACTATTTACCATCAATCAAAATGATGAATGTGTTATTTATCTCTGAAGAGTACGTTTACCTTTGCAACCCCAAATTGACGGAAAGGCGAGAAGTCATAAAGATTTTTTTTAATTCCATGTAGATACAGAAAAAAATTCTACTGTATTATTTTTTCTTTAATAAGATTCGGTTTTTTTATTTTTAAATATTTTACCAACTTTTTTATAAGCGAGACTAGCAAGTTAGTCGCCTCATTTTTCCCAAAAAGGTGATATACTAAAAAGGATTAATAACTACTATCTTTATAAACCATGATTAGGTCATATAATTACAAAAAGACTGGGGATCATTAATTTTTTTTTAGATAAATTAAAGAAGTTAATAGAGGTCAATTAATTCAATTTTTATCTAAAATAACCTATTCGATTCCGTTTACTGTTTTAATTCTCAATTGTTATATCCCTTACGTGACATTTGTTCAACGAGTCGACAAAAATCTCGCCTGATATTTAATACCAATTTCAAATAAGTAGGTATTCTATATCTAAGTTTTAAATTACACAATGAAATTTTATTGGTTGTTAATTATTTTTATTATAATAAACTTTAACTCGTTTGCCGTATGTATTGCCTATAAAATTATCAAATACAAAATTTAATTTCATTGCTATCATATTAAGCGTTATTAAAATTATTTCAAATAGCTCCTAGCTCCTAGGATTATTGTTTTTCCTGTGTATTTTCGCTTCCATGTTTTGAAACTAAAAGCAAACCGTTTACTACCTGTCAGTACTTTTTCTCCAGTGTGATAAATTGTCTGATGATGTCGAAATTTTAAGCCTGGGTCGTGAGTGACAAAGCATGTGAAAATGTGCAAAAATTCAATAGTTCAAAATTAACAATGATCAATTGAATTTGAGTGCATAGCAACCGTTTTACGTTGCAATAAATTTATCGCTATATGTGCCTTGGCTAGATGGCGTGTAATTTATCATTATATTATATTACAGTAAGTTCTGTTGGAAAGTAAATAAAAGGTGCTTAGCGTTAAAAAAAATACATACATTTCAGGTTTATTTTATATCAATTAAAATATTAAAATAATTCAGTTTCTGTAGTGATTAGGAAACATGCTAAATTTTATAGCAAGGTCGCAAAGTTTTACGCTAAATGACATTACTTTATTCACATAAAGTACATCCTTTTAGCCACTTTTTAAAGCTCGCCTCTATTTATAGCAGGTTTTAATTTATGTCACTAAATTATGATTTTTGAAATACGGTCTAAATCCGTGCCCCGAATCGTATCCGGGTATTTTTTAATTAGTTCAAAAAGACACGGGCGCTGGGGTTGTTTCTTTATGAAGTTTATCAAAAAAAGGGACCAAAAGTTTAACATAATTAATGGTGGTTATTTTGTAATTTTTTGTAATTTATAACGTTTTTTAGCTATTAGCACAGACGCTTTTTTCAGCATTTAAAAAAAACAGGTCGCGATTAATTTTATGAAAAAGCAAAAGCGAACGATATAAAGTATTCAAAGATCTATGACCCGAAAATGATTGAATGAATAAACAGTTTTTAGTACTAAATACTCCAAACGAAAAAAGTGATTACTGGATTGAAAAAAGTATGTTTGATGTCATAACCACAAAATTTTAGATATATTAAAATATGTAACATCTCAAAGTTATATATTTTTACGTTAAAAAAATAAAATAAATTTACGTGAAAACACAGTTCACTTATAGTTAAGATTTTCTGACTAAACCTCTATAAAAAAATTGTAAGGATACAAAAAAAAAAAAATTTGTATCCTTATAAAGGAGAAGTTCGTCGACTGAATACCAAGCAATTACAGTAAAACAACTCCTGTTGTCGTTACATAATGCGTCCATATTGTCAATATCACAAGTCATATCATAAGTCTTTATGATTCATATGATAAGTAAAAATAATAAGTAATTTTGTTTGTAAATTTTGAAATGGCAGTCACTTCTAAGCGATATATTTCTCGACTCAAATATTATATTGTAAATGCTCTCTACAATTTGGTTTTCGAATTAAACCAATAACTGCACAGATTGTGTTGAATAAGCAATACAATACTTAGCGGTCTAAACTTTCTACTATCAACCATCACAGCCTCAGTGTTGGTAATAACCACCATTATTTCAGTTACTATGTATATTTGTCAAAGTTTGTCAAGCTTCTGTATTGCTTTCATGTATAAAATATTTGAAATATAAATATACAAAACAATTTTAATAAATTTATCGCATACTCTCAAATACTGCAGAAAAAATTGAAAATAAAATGTTAATATTTTTGCGAAATCAATATTTAAAATAAATCATCAAAAATAGGCGAGTATTAATATCTCCAGACAATGTAAAATAAATTATGAATTTTAATTATTTTTTTTCTATAGAATATGAAGCAATCACATCGAATTTCGAATTTGGTAAAGATTTCGTTTTGTCATAAGAATATTTTGTAAGCATTTATTGACAGTTTTCGATTATTTGTGGAAGTCTAAATAAATAAAAAAAAAGAATTATTTTTTTAACTAATCAATTAAATTGTGTCCCAGTGTCATTAATAATTTTAATGAGTTTGATTGTCTCTTTAAGATAATTTATGGCACTGGGATACTCATTGATTTATTAAAATGTTTACTTCCATGTTTCTTTGTATTACATATTTTTTGCTAAATTTACAAATATTTATGATACTTGACATTATTGTTTCCTTTCAGAAAAAGTAAAGATTTTGTGAAAATTAGACGGTTTTGAGCACGAAATGTAAATCACTTCACATAAACGACATCTATAGAGATCGTTAAGAAGTGATAGTCAATTACTTTGTTTGTTTATGAGAGCTATAGCCAGTTATATCACAGGACTGTTTTTAAGCTAGTGAAAAGAATAAGTCGCTTAAAGTGAAAAGGGCCAAAAATACTTAAATTAAAAATAATTCTATTTAATTAATTAAGTTTACATTTTTAAATAAGTGATAGATTTGCTCAAATGTCTCAATTATTAAATGGTGTTCTCAGAAAATAGTTATATACTCACATTATTTTACAAATGACATCTTAAACTTTTAGTATTGTGTAACGTGGTCATAATGAAAAATATGTTTTGATGTTTATTGTAATCAAATTCGTTAAGTGTTGATTTCTTTTATACATGCAGTTGTGCTTAGTATTATGAATAAAATTGGTCGTTTCCCGTGTAAATTTAAAATTTCCATGTCCACAGGATACACATTTCGTTTATATAATAAGGATATAGCTGATGTTTATGCAAACTAAAAGATATTATCCTTCATGTAAATCCTCCCTCGTATCGAGAGAACGTTGTTTACCAAGTAAGGCCTACAAGAACGTCGTGACTGTGGAAAAACGACATATCCTTTGATATTATAATTCATTGAATAAGTTAAGTTGATTATGTAAATATTTTCAATAAATTTGGAACCAGCGTCGCGGAAATTTATTTTTAATATTAAAGAAAAAAATGTGTTACACATATTTCGCTACATTTATTGTAGAAACATTCTTCATTAAGTCGGTAACTCCCGATTATTCCATTTTTTACCAAAGGATCTTATTATCAAAATAAAAATTAGTAATATTGTTGTTTCAGATGTAACAGTATAATATTATTATTTTTTAGTCAAAACTTAAGAATTCGTCAGTTGCATTGCATTCGCCTTTCGGAATTTTCAAACCTTCTATTACAGGGAAAGAAGATTTGAAGATTCTGAAAGGCGAAGCCCGGGTCGTCGGAGACAAAATATGTTGATATGTACAAATTTTCAAAAATCCAAATTTACGAACAAAAGTTGCACAATTTCGTCAACGCAGATAAACCTCTGATTTAGTTTCAAGATGTTTCTCACATACGTTAAAAAATGTCACGATTAACAAAACTAGCAGTAATATTATATAATAAAAAACATTCCACAAAAACTCAGAATTTATCAAAGCAGTGACAACATCGTGTTAATTTAACATATTCATTGACAATAATAACTTTATTTAAGTTATCTTTGATAAATTGAGCTTGGAATTAATTAAAAAACGAAATAAATATTTTATAAAAAAAAGTTTATAATACCATAATATTAAGGCTTTTATATTTAATTAATATATTCGCAACACACTCTTATCGGCGGAATTTCGTCAATATTGCAATACGTATTTATTCATAATATTACAACACAATTTTATATTACAAGATTTTTTTTTTAAATTAGTATTTTCGTGAAATTTGTGACTTTACGGGTGCGACGTTTTCCGCAGTTGACGTGACTACACCATACGCTCACATGCAAACACATCGCACATACATACATTAGCATATATTCCCAAGGATTACCTTAACAATGGTTATCAGTTGTGTAAGGATCTGGGTCCGGTGATTGATATATTTCAAAGAGGAACAAAGGCCACAAGAGGGTAACACAAGGTGACCTGAAACTGATTGCTGAGAATACAATATTGTGTAGATGGGTACATTGTTAGTCCAAGAAAGATAATCTCCTAGTAACACCTTATACTCCCATATCTAAATTGCGTATCTCTTATCTGTGGATTCAACCTTTTTTTCCCAAAATGATATTAAAGGCTTTGGCTATCTTCGCTGTGAATCCAAGAAAGCCATATTATCACTGTAAATGATAACATGATCTGAATATGCTTTAAACAGCCTGTCTTATTTTTGAAGACAATCGTATTTATCTTTAAGCGTTTACTAGATAAATAATAACTTTGGTCATATGGGACGCCGTTTCAAAAGTTGGGCTTATAAATTCATGGCATAAAGTGGTACACAAAAACTGATTTGAAGACGAAATATATATATTATACAATCATATTATATATAGATCTATATGGATCTTCTGTGTGCTTGTTGATTTTTATATTTATTTAAGACGAATTTGGGTTTTTCAATTTGGAATTTTCCTATTCTTATTCAATCATATCCAATCCTTATTATTCGGCATACGTCAATCCTAAGGCTTCGTCTAATGCCACGTCAGGACTTTCAGGTTTTACCAAATACACCATACCTTTTTTTAACTTCAATAAAAATGTTAAATTGGTTTGGAACAGTCTTAAACCCCCCCCCCCTCTATACACATTCGTTTAAGAAAAGAAGAAAGCTTTCTATGTTTTTAATATAAATGTATGATAATAAAATATGAAAACAATACAAATTTTATAGAATATAATACCTTTAAATGTATCCGAATTTCCATCACGCGATAACATTCTCAGTAAAAAATAAAAGTTAAAAGTCTCTTTAACGATCTCTCTTCAACCGATGATAAAACAAAAAAAGTACTTTTTTCGATAATCTTCCTTAAAAAATTCAGAATACAGCAAATATGCAAATGTTTGTATTTAGCAATTTCAATGAATTGCAATCATTTTTATCCAAAGCTCGTATGTATTGGAAGCGTTACTCAATGATATATATGTTTATATTCTACAACTTCTTTTAAACGTATTTTTGATCTTTTTCTAGATTTACTAACGATTCTAATAATTCACGAGAAAACAAAGATATAGGTAATTATGGCAGTCGTCATGTCAATCGCCACAATATTCACCTACTACATTATAAAGATTCAGACATGCTGAAAATAAAAAATATATTCATCAGACTGAAAACGAAACCATTTAACAAACATCGCATGGACTCGATTTCTAAGAACCACCCTACTGCAAAAATGTTGAGTCTTTGAAATGCCAAGCATTTCCGTAGATTTAATACTCATCTAGTTTATCCGCACTGAATACTGGAGTCGGGATTATTATTGAACCGGAAATCTTTTTGTTATAACTTCTTTTTATAAAACCGTATAGCGGAATTTGTTACCAAAGTAACATTATTAAATACCGTGGCTTTGGAGATGAAAGAATTTAAAGCATGCCGAAGTTTCGATTGTTATTTTGGCATTTTATATGTATTTATAATTGTCGTCAAGATAATAATCCTCATATTAATATTCTATTAATAAGAAAAATGCATAGATAAAATATGTTATAATATGTGAACACATTTTAATGTATATAATATTGTAATTGAATATCGAATTTTTTTGATTGTTTATGTTACATATCAAAGAAACTATGCTGCCAAATAGAAAATATCAGGAAGGTGGTCAGAGACCGAACCAAATTTACATAAGAGCCTGATTTCCCATATTTTATTGCCTATATAAAGCAGATTGTTTTCCAGTTCGAATAACCAATTCACTTTTCCAATAACAAAAAAAAGAGAAAAATTTCATTATTAAATAATATAATAGCCTATTTATTGTAGATTTAATTATGATTTCATTAAATGACGTTGATGAAATGAAGGATTATTAATATTAGATAAGTAATATTGACTTGATTCAACGCTAAATATAATGGAAATAGTCCGATTCGGTTGAATAATAAAGATGCAGTAATTACAAGTTTGATACTGTCAAATAAAATATGGCGTGTCATATCGTGTTTATCTGTCATATGACATTGAAAGACATATCAATATCTTACACTTATACGTAACATTTGTCTGCCAGATTTTTGATTAACGTTCCAATTATAATCTGCGATCACAAGAGCTTTTGTAATACCTAACATGCATCAATCTAATCGGAGAAGCATCAACCACCTAAAATACTCACTTCTTGATTGCATTTCCTGCAGCTGTGACATCAAAACTTTACCAACTCATGAACCGTTCTCGCACAAATATATTTCAACATCATTTCGATTGGTATTGGTATTGGTAAAAGTATTAAGAAAATGATATGCTATCTACCTTATTTAAAAAATGGTAGCACAGTGAATAAGTTAAATGTAATCTTGGTAAAAATTATTTATTTTTTGGTATATATTTATTACTTAACGAAAACGCAAATTAGTTTTCGATTTGTAAAAAGTATGTGGAAATATGGCTTGATTAATAAATGCCATATGTTTATTTTAATTTTCTATTTCTACATATAATTAATAATTTAATAATTTAAACTGTATATGTGCTTTCAACTTTGCTTAAAATGTGAGAATGATTTTTTCAGATCTTTCATAGAGCTGCGTATAAAAATATTTATATTTTGCCTACACCTTATTTTCAGAGAAAGCGGCTTGTTAACACTATACTTTTTAACACGGTGAAAAAATAGCAAGGTATTTTAGTTCTGCATTTTTTTTTTATAAGATATAGTTTATAGCTATTTCGGCTCGCGCCATGAGCGTGATTCGGCGTGAGCCGAAATAGCTATCATCTATACCTTATAAAAAAATTGTAGAACTAAAATTCATTTCTATTTTTTCACTGTGTTATTATGGAGTTCTACCAAGTAAATGTCAATTAACTATACTTTTTACTAATTTGTTTACAGACAGTCTGAGTAATTTTTTATTAATAAAAAAAAAATCATTTGAGAAGGCCTGTAAATGTTCACATATAAACCTGATATTGTAATTAGTGCATCTCTTGGGCATCCCGCTGTTTCGGTGGAACTATGGTGCAAGCTGCATCCATTCATCGATCGATTGTATTCGGTTTGGTAGTGTAATTATGTTTATTGGTAACATTAACATGCCAGCATAAAATCAACATTCAATGCTGCAAAATTATATATCAAGCCATAGCTCGAAAACCAATTACGTAATTCAGTAGACTAATGTTAACTCTAATAACTATTGTGTAAGTGAAATGTTTATAAAACTTACGACAAGTCAGTTATTTATTTAAATTTATTGGAATACTTTTGTTCAAAGACTTGTTTCTTTGTGATTCATCAATTAATTTATAATTTTCTCATATAAGAAACATTTCCGACATTACCAATCTAGAAGTAAGAGCTTAGCTATACCGAGTAGATGACTATATCTAACCTCAAATATCGGCAAGGTCAATCAATATTCATGACATGAGTTGTCTTATTCAACTTATTCAGAGTTTCTAATATGTTTTTATACTGGAACAGCAGTTAACTATTATTATTTGTCTGCGTTTATTATTTTTATTATTATTAAATTTTTTGTATTGATATTCCAATTTCATCATTTTTTAATGCATATATTTTTCCTAATTTTCTTTCATCCCAATTTTTCTTGATTCTGTATATTTTTTTTCATGTTCTAAAGAATTCTTTTCAAATCGTTCATAAGCTTTAATATGGCTGTCATTTCTGTATTTTTTTATAATAATAAAATAAATAAATCTTAAGTAATTTCAGTAACAGAAAATTAGAATAAATGAATATTATGTAAATGAAATTGTTATTGAATAAAAAAAATCGGTCAATAATTATATAATAAAATAAAAAAAAAAAAATTTACATTATATTAAAATGGCTAATAAAATGAAAGCTTACTTTGTCGAGTATTATAACAAAGTGTGATAGATGGTAAAAAGTAGCACGTGTTTTTTTGAAAAAGAGATGTTTTCTTTTTATAGGCGAAGGAAAGCAAAACATTATTTGAAATGAGAGAAGCGATAATATTTCTGGCAAATCCCTCTGTGGCACAATGTGTCTTCGATTAATCTTAGTTATGAGAGGTGCTAACCTCGAATATTGTAACGGGTTACTAAAAAAATCCGGAAATTTTTCAACTCGGCCGTCGGATCGTGTTGCATTGTTGAAAGTATTACAGTTTGATTTATCTTTCAGATAATTTTACGCTTTATAAGTGTAAAAAATATTGAGCTTCTTTTCTTATGCCAAAAAGAAAATTAATTGCTCAATATAACCAAGGGAAACAGTTCGAATAGCCAACTTACTGTTTTTGTCATTATTCAATGTTAAATATTATGTTGAATATGATTTTTTGATTTTTCGTATTGCATTTACGGTTTATCTTGGATGATTAAGCATATTTGAAGTAAAGAAACCAGGAGGTATAATATTCTCTATACCCACAGAATTGGCCGTTGGCTTTTTTTTTTTTTGATGGTCTGCATGGAATGCGTAATTGACTTTAGTAAAAAAATGCGTTTGTTTATAAAATGAAAAAGATGAAGGAAAAATTAAAATTAAAATGAAAACAATGAATGATCCAAAATATGTCTCAATGGATAAGTTTTAAGTTTGACTAAAATTGATAAAATATAATCTTACGTCTCATGGCTTTGATAGGAGCATAAAGGCTTCAATATTTACAAAGGTAACTCAGTACAAGGTCTGCTAAAGTTTGTCTATGAAATCTCATTGTTCTGTTTAAGCTTTCAAATGGACGTGATAGGCCAACAATTTGTAGTGTTTCTTCGACAGCTTCATGTTGATATGGTCGTGGAATTTATATGATAGATTCAAATTAACGTATTATGTACGTACCACTTAATCCTGAAAATACCACAAATTTGATTTATGCCAATATTAACTGGATGTATGCTTAAAAATAATTTTCAAATGAAATTTATCTCTTTTACGGTGTTAACTGTCACTTCTTGATGGAAAGGCATGATATTTTAAATAATAAAAACTGATTCAGTTGATAATGCTCGCGATGAGCGAAACCGGTCCTGATCAAAAAATATATTATGGAAATAAGTACTAAAAAAATGCGTTTTTATTATTTAAAATGAAATTTATCTCTAGTACCTAATTGTTTTAACGGTTTAATAATAAATGCTTTCAATTAAGTTGTATAAAATATAATTATATTTGCTTCTTTATATCTTTGCATTGAAAATGCGCATTTTTCTGGTACGCATATCTGAAGTTAAAAAAAATATTAATAACTTGAGCATTTTCAATTACATGTAATTAATAAATAACACTATGTAACGCGCTCATAATCGTTCTCACAAAATAAGAAATGATGGACTTGCTTCAAAAGCCCCAGAGAAGATTGTACTACCAACTAGGATATGTTTTTATCTAGAATGACTGTTAAAGATGTTTCATAGAATAGACTTGGAGGATATAAATATTGGTAGGATATTTAAGGTGTAAATAAAAAAGTTCATGAACACAGAAAAGATTATAGAAATCGTTTAAAAAATGACAGTAAACATCATTTCCAAGAGTATTTCAGTGTCATAAAAGCTATCAAACTTCATTAAATGCAACCTAAATATTGAATGTGTGTTATCTGTCTAATGTGTACTTAATCAAAATAAATTCTTTGCTTGTACTCCCTGTAAACTTTCTTTCCGCAAGGTGGCCGTACGAACATTTATGTTGGGTAATGAACGCCGAAAATAAGATAAAAACGAAAAAAACTCTAAACAACCCCAGAAACTAATCATACAAAAAGGTTTTTAGTAATCTATCCCCCTTGTTTCGTGAGAAGCTAAGAAGGGGTAGGCTATCTGTTTGGACGTTGTTTTTGCAGGAAAGGGAGTCTTTTTTCGACAAAAATCGTAGAATTTTTTCGCAAACTTGAAAATTGTTGAGTGAAATATATGACCGACGTTTTATATAATCGTAATATTTCTGGTGTGTGAATAGGGAGTTGGTTTATTCCCTTTTTGTTATGAGATCGTTTTTGATGTTAGGGTTTTATGATGAAGAATAATGGAGGCGGAAGCATTTTTTTGGATTACAACAGTATATTTAAGGCTTTGTTTAAGTGTTTGTAAGTTAAATTATGTGGTTTTACTCGGCAATGAAAAAAGCAACCCAAAAATCTGGTTATAAATATATAATTGTATGTTAGTTCATTTGTCTTGTGATACAAATTCTGATGATTTTATCCGTCATTGTAAACCAGTATATAAAAATCTTGAAGGGAATATTATATTCATTCGAATGTATTTTTTTAACAGATATATCTTTTTCATTTATTCGTACCATCGTTGCCAGAATATCAGCTAATTTATTAAAATATATTTAAATAATATTTAATATTTATCAGTGTTTTTTTGTTTCATTGACTAAAATTTCATCGTCTTTTTTTCAGAAAAATTTAGGTATTCTTTTAAATTCACAATCAATCATCAATCAAATCAAATAAAGTGTGGCAAGAAAACGTTCATATAATTACTGATATTACTAAAATATTTCATAAAATATTGTCGGTTGGAAAAAAATGTTTCATATACCACGTTATTGTTTTCTCGTAAGAATTTTCCGAAAGAAAATGACAATATACATCGGGTAAATGTGAATCTGATATCAGCTGTCACAAGGCGGAGTGGATGGGAAGGTTTTTTTGTTTTCCTCTGTTAATTATAGCCCAAGAGAAAAAAATAACCATTCCTTATTTTCAGCACAATGCCAATATATTGGTATATAATAGCGGCACGTCTTGGGAAATCATTAATTTGGTTCAAATACATTGATTAATAATACTTTATCTTGGAAATGGAACGATTTTTCATATCAGTTTGCTTCTTAATAAAAAAAAGATAAAACATACTTACAGTCGAGATTATTGTTTAAGAACATAATAATTTTCTACAATTAAATAGAAATTAATTGTAACGCTTGAATTATCAAAAGAAGAACATGATACTTTCCATCGTTCCTTAAAAAATCGGTATTGTTTAATTTATGATATCGACTGAAGGTGTTTGATGGACTTTCAATATCAAATTTTAATCATTTCATTTATTCTTCTTGGTATTAATAACAGTTATCGGTCAGTTGATAATGATCGCGATGAGTTAAACTGGTCGTGATCATTATGTTTTGTAATTATTTAAAATATCACGAACATGTCCATACATTTGCAACTGGTAATCGGTAACGACGAAGAGATGAAAAAGCTTCTGTCGGTCGCCACCATCATCCAGAAATTTTTCCTCCCAAACATTCAGGTTGTCTTTTTGCTTAAGACGAGTGTTAAAAAAAACCTTTATTTCATCATTTAATAATCCTTAATAATTCACTGCGCTGCCCATCATAGCAACAATCGTTGTCTTAATCCATACCACCGACGCCAGCATTATATAAATTTTACTTTGAAATATTATTGTAATACACAAGGATATTTTCAATTCTCAGTAGATATAAGTAGTAAAAGATATTCGTAGAAGACAATATTTTATGATTTCTTGATGTAGTTTTATATAACCAAAAGTAACATCAATTGGCAAACAAAGTATCAGCATTTTTTGTGGATTTT
Organism: Himalopsyche japonica; assembly: GCA_028555115.1. Taxonomy (NCBI): domain Eukaryota; kingdom Metazoa; phylum Arthropoda; class Insecta; order Trichoptera; family Rhyacophilidae; genus Himalopsyche; species Himalopsyche japonica. The sequence continues at coordinate 4,565,443 of JAHFWJ010000015.1, forward strand.
TTTTACCTATATAGTCAGTTTGGTAAAAAAATAAAAAGAATTGACTGTAACTTGTATCGTATCATGACAGGTCTGCGTGATTTAAAGTGTTATTTGAAAGGGAATTCTCAGACTATGAAGAAAGTAAGCATGTGCATTAATGATAGTGTTACGCAAATATTAAAATCAAATGACTTTTGAAGTATCTTAATTATATATTTGCTTCTATTAATATATATAATACTCAATAACAACTTTCATTCGATATCATCAATCTAGCGGGTTTTTTTTAAATGTTATATGATATCATATTGAATTTAAGTGATGAAAACCAAAAGACGATAAATCTACACTTTGTCAGAAAATAAACAGACCAAAAGTCATTTCATTCAATATGTTATACAAAGTTTCCAGCGTGCCCTGACAAACTCATGCGCATAAATATGTCGAGCTACATAAACTAAACAGTTCTAAAAAAAATGACGATATTACGAAATTAGTTTTTTAGATATGTTTATGAAAGTAAGAATTTACTATCTACTAAACATTTGCGTACTGATTTGAATTAAAACTTAAACTAAAAAAGTGTACGTATTCCAAAAAATCTAATTTACAAAGTGAACATAACGGTTTTTTATCTTTATGCTACTTAATAGTTTGTGTGTAATATGTTAAAACTAATATTCGACATTGACTGCGAAGTACACTGAAAAAAAAACTTGTTTACTTAATAAATAATATTAAGAATAAAATTATGTGTTAAATGAAGGGCGATTATTCAATGAAGTGTGTGTGATGTGTAGGAATGAATATAAACATTGTTAACATTCATGGCTTTATACATAAATCAATAATATTACCGAGAAACCAATGCATAAATTGAGAACATTTAGGTATTGGAACCATTGACCGAGCAATCGAGTGGAGTGTCGGCTCATTTCACTTGAGTGACCGCCACTCGGTTACACGTTGAACATAGTAATCGTGCCTGGTAAGTTTTAATATCTTTATGATTTTTAGTATTTTGACAAAAAAAAAAAATATTAACATTTTGTGGAGAAACGCGTAAAATCTTTTTAGGGATAGATTGTTCAGGGCTGCATTGTAAGAAAATATTTTAAAAGATATTTTTTTTAAAATAAGAGAATAATTGATGTTGTAAAATACTTTGAATTGTTCCATAGATTGTAATCATAATTATTAAGTGGCAGTTAATGTTGACATTATTATTGAGAATAACAAAAAACAAAGATGAAACAAATCAACTTCATTTTATAGAATTTTTAATAATAAATTAATTAATCCATTTACCTTAACCAAGCAGTGAAATTCAAGGTAGTCTCGTAGTTATTATGAATAAAATTTTGGCAAACTCTTGTTGATGCTATATTAAAATATCTTTCTCTCGGAGCGCGTTATATTAAAGACATTTCGAGGCCTCAAGAGCTGAATGAATAATCAAATTGAATTAAGGTTTTGTGACGCCTCTCGCATTTTCGTAGCGTAAATGAATTATTTCTGGAAATACGTTCTGATGATGTTGACACACGCCAGCCAAAGAAAACGTCATGTCAAGTGGAAATATTATAAAGCAGCACATGAAGATTAATAAGTCATATTTGGATTTAAATAATATGTCTTGGTTGGATCCGTTTATGTACACAGAAGTATTATAGAGTAGAGATGGCCAAAATATAAATCGCAATATACATATACAGTAAAAAATATTTAAATATTAAGAGAATACTGATTATTTTCTTAAAAAATATTAAGCAGAGTACCTTGTTATTTTTTTAGCAGTAAAGCATAAAATATTTTAAATAATAAAACAATACGTAATACGGATGGGACCAATTCTATAAGTGCTAACACCTTTAAAGTAAAGTGTGTGCTAAATTTAAAATTAAAGCTTTTAATTTTAGTTTTTCGGTAAACCTGTTGTCGGTTTTATTGTTTTTTTTTGTATATAAAACTCAAATCTCGACGTAGATTGCAAGAATAAAATAGTGGACACCACTGATATAAAGTAATCAATCATGCAGAAATACAATAAGCGTCATTTCTACACAAAACATTCTATGCGCCTAAAATGAAAATGTTTTTCTTTGTGAAAACATTTGATTTACTCAGACTGGCTTTAATTGCATTATAGAACGAGGCACTGACATCTACTAGTGGTAAAGTGTTTTAATATCACTCGTAAAGCTCTGATGCTCAATTGATAAATGTTAAAAAAGTCGGTGGATGCAAATTTTCAAAATGTTATTTATCCATTTCCATTGATATATTAAAAATGAAACAAAGTCTTATTGCTGCGCGTTGTGATAAGTTTACATTTCTTACGTATGCCCGTTTTTAATAAACAGTATATAATATTCTTACAGAATTGTAAATAAAATATATTTTTCGACTGAAAAAACTCGTTACTCGTTACTTTAACCCTACATACTTATCATTTTTTAGGAGATTTGAGATAGAAAAAATTAGGCTATAACTGAACTATTTGTTGCTAAGCCGCTTTCACTTCCGGTTATTTTATAGTATTAGATGAGTGAGAAAGATTTTTGAACCATAAAACGATTGACAATGTCTCGAGCCTATGAGTTGCGTTTCCAAACAATATTGACCACAGAACCTCGGGCTCGAAACTTTAATTGTAGATAATTCATTTAACTTATTCATTAAATTTCATAAACAGCTCTATTCAAACATTATTTTCATGAGTTGAAATTGCTTTGCGATGAGAATTTATATTGCTTGTTCAGAAAACGTCAACAGCAAGTTAACACCATCAAAGTGAATACTCATGCTAAGACCTAAAAGCTATTTATGTATTAACGTTATTTATTACTCATTTTTCGGTAAGAGTTACTTAGGAAAAACATAAATCACAATATTAAATATAATATACCACTTTTTAAAGTCTAAATTGTACTATTAAACAATTTTTTTCTCAAACTTTTCGCAATGGTGGTTGCAAAAATTAGGTCAGCTTCATTTTAATATTGAAATATATGACCATTTATTTTAAAAGGGTTACTAATGAAGATTTTCTTGTTTTATTTTTACTACTTTGGGAATGAGTTCTAGACAGAAAAAATGTTTTGTTAGACTAACAGATATTTTTTGATGGAGATTCCAACAAAATCCTTATAAAAATGTAAACTTTATTCAGGATTTTGGTTTTCGACAAACTTTAAAACTTTAAAAAGGCTACTGTGTCATTGCTTTCTAATCAAATTTTTTATAATTTCCAATCGATTTTTTTATTTGCTTTAAGATATATGCTGCAGTAACTTTTCTTTAGATAGAGCATACAAATGGTATTAGTATTTTAAAATTAGTTGATTATAAAAACTGTTCAGGAATATCCTAAAAACAATAAATAGACAGCTAATAATACATTATGCAAAATCATACTATTTTCCGTCTATCTTGCTTGTTTTTTTTTTTGACTGAAAAATTTCATTTCATAACCATTTTATATATATCAATCGATTTATCCAATTGATCCAAATTGTCAAATATTGTTTTTTTACACGAATACATAAATAAAAAATTTTAACTGATATATTTGATATTCATTGTTGATATAATAAACACCAATTTTATTTCTATGTCTTTTATGATTTCTGCTGAAAAAACCAATCAATCAATTTCTTACATTAAATTTAGTCTCATATCAGTTTTCACTTTTGAAATCTAAAAACATTCAGACACTCAAATGTATGTTACTCATACTGACAATGTTATGAATGGGGCGGAATGAATGGTAAACGTATGTCAGCTCAACGAATTTAAATTCTAAAAACAACCTATCTTAAACATAAATATTGCTGAAACATTTCGTTGTCCTACAATAGATGGAAACTCATGTGGAAGAGGGTAACACATTAATGAAGTTGTAAATTCAATGGTTACAGAAATAATAATATCTTATAAAGAACATTAATGCTTTTTTTTGTTTAATTAATTTTTATTACGTTACCACTTTAAGGTTCATTTTTGTTCCTTGTCTTACACTTTTTCTGCTGTCGAGGGAAACATATTTAATACAAGCAGTGAATTTATACTGCAGTAATTTTATATTCTCCAGTGGCATATTTTACCCTTCCGGTGTGCACATATTAAAAAAAACCAAACAGAGCTTTTTCAATCGGCCATTGAAATTTAATCAAGATAATTTTTATGAAATAATTTATATTCGTGTAGTACAATCTTTTTTTTTTAAATATTTGATTTAATAAAGAAGAGAAATATAATACAATAAGCGCTTAGTACAAATATGAAATTAAATCCCAACGATTATTATATATATATTATAACGTCAGAACTCAACAGTCAGGACTGTACATATGGAATTTTGGAACGCGTCTGGATTTTGTGAATCTAAAAAATTGTTACTGGATGTTCTTGAATCAGTGCAACATGAAATGTTACGCATTTTTAAAGAACAATGCTTTTTATGCTATTTTTTGCCTAACTCACAATTTTTTATAAGAAAAATACATTTGTTTTGAAATAGTTCTTTACTGCTAAAATTTGACGATTTCTATACATATATTCAAAATAATTCTTCAAATTTCAAGACTATTTAAAAAAAAAATTATTGTCTAGTTATCAGAAATTTCATTACAGCTAATATGTTCACTACTTACCATACTTTCATAGAGTACATGACAGTTTTAGATAGTTAAACCAAACAACTTACGTATTTTAAAGTTTATCTCGTGAATTAGATTAAAACTTGGTCCCAGAATTTAATCATAAGTAAATTTGAATTTTCTATATTTATTGACATCATGTTTTGAAATTGGAAAATTTTCCGTTAACGTTTTTCTTTCACTCGCTCACGAATACCTTTTGACTCAATGTTTGCACAAATATTTATTTTGATTGGATCAAAATTTGACTGCAGAAAATATATTTTTATCATACTATCATTTTGATTTGTATACTGTTCGATTTAAATAAAAAAAATCCCAATTCATGCGCTATAATTATGCATATTCATTTAAATATTGTTTTTCACGTTTTAAAAAACTGAAAATGTTTTAAAAATGGTCGTGCCAAATATCAACTCTCGAAAAGAAACCACCGAGGTAAGGTGCTCCTATACAATTTTGGGCTTTCATTCTTAAGCAAGCTTATAATTTTATATGGAGAAGCTTTTGTCTCATATGAATCTGGGGAGAGCTTTTTGATTCACTGAAATAGATGGGATAAAAAACATCGTTATTTTATGTTAAATAAAAATATCTGTTATTTTTTATGCTTTTATCTTTGTTAAAAGATTTAATTAAAAGTCATTGAAAGGTTTTTCCTAAAGGTCTTCATTATAGCAAACCAAAGAATTTATTTTTACAAATGTTGTTTTTAATGCTGTGTGGGTAGATAAAAGCCTCGTTTACAATGTCAACATAATTGGAAATAATTTTTCAATTACCTTACATTGAAATATGATACACTCCTTTAAACCCTCGCTATTAAATTTGTATTATTCAAAAGTATGTACAGGTATCAAAAGCTACTGTTTCTTATTGAATTTACGGACCTATGTCAAAACAAAAGCTTTCAGGAAAATTTCTCAGCAACGTTTACAAATACAAATGTAACATTAAAATAATATAGCTTAGTAGCATTTCATAGGATATTCAAACTTATATTTAATAAATATATTACATGCTCGACATTAAAAAAATATTGAGCAACTTGATTTAGAGCTTAAGTAAAATAAAACATACTTCAACAAGACTGATCGTAAATCTGTATATATTAATTGTTAAATAAGAAAATAATATGGAAATATTTATCTTTTTTTGGCATTAAGATAATTTGTTATCTAAAAAAAGTCATAATAGAAATGCGTTATATATTCTAGAAACATTTAGTTAATACAATACTTTTTTGAGACAAAACAAACCTACATTGAAAAGAAATTGTTGCTTTATGAAAATGAATAGAAAACTGTGCATTTTTTATAAATGTTTCTTCATGGCTGATACTATCTCGAAATCTAAAAGCTAGCTCTTGTAGACCATATTCGTTAAAATACAGTTTTACACCTACAAATATATATGTTTACCTAGTAACTCTACAGTGTTATTTTAATCATTTTATCAAGCAGTATTTAACATAATGCGTAAAATATTTTATTTACTATGAATAAAATACGTATTTACTTCACAACTGCAAAGTAAAAACTGTCAGAATTCACGTTTACCAAAATTACGAACAAACTTAGTACTAAAACTTTCCGGCAAACACACTGTACGCGAAGCTTAATGTTTCTGAAGGGCTTTACTTTCATACGGACGTGTTAATTTGGTTTCATTTTAACCAAATAATACGTCAAAAGAATAACTTGTCAGTCAAATCAGTATCAAGTTTTATATTAGATAGTTCAAAATCGTGATCGATTGTTTGTGAAACTTTCGTATGAAGAACTTAGCACTTACAATATAAAATGTAGATTGATTTAAATAACGACATGTACAAAAAAATGTGATCCATCCTCTCTTAAAGGCCATTAACCATACGTTACCTGTTTACTGTGTGGCTTCTCTACAACACTGTTCACTCTCAACATTACGCAAATATTTCAAAGGGGTAGACATTAATTATCTACAGCAAAATAGGCGCAGTAATTTACCCACCGCACTACGGTGCTTTCTAGGACCTGTGTAAATCCAAAAACTAACAACATTATATTATTTCTATAGGCAATGATTAACTTTCTTTGTTTTATATACTCTGCCTCATTAAAACACTGTATAATGCCTCTATATTAAATAAATAATGGAATATACTTGGCACAGAGACAATATACGGCTAAACTACTAATAAAATAGGCAGTGATAAAATGTAAAAGGCAATAACTATTACTAAAATTTGTGGTGTAAACAAGTGCATTTTTTATTTTCATTTCATAAATCACAAAATATTGGATATATTTTTTAGAACGTTAGTATTAATTTCAATTTGTTTTTTCTATTTATAAATATGTATTATGTATCAAAAGTGTGTAAAATATAAACACGAATTCTCAGAATTTTCCTGTAATATCAAAATTATTTAGGGCTTAATATTTGTTAATTTTCCCCGTCATTTTATTTTAACATGTGGTTTTAGACTAACGTTTGCATTAAAATATAACGGATGGTGGTAAAGCACGACCAACCTGTTGAAATGTATACTCATATAAACTCCTAATTTGTTGACTCGTGTAGATTATTAAGTTCAAATTTTATGCAAAAATTCTTTACGCTGCCGAATAATGAATAACTCAATACACAGAAGTATTTTTATGTAATGATTTTTTTAATGTATGATCAAAAATGATTTCACTTCATAACACAAAAATAGTTTATGTTTGCTTAATAGTATTTCAATACCTAAATATTGAAGTAATATAAGCTTTATAAAAATTGCATTGATACTCTGTGAATGTGTTACTTTGCTAAGAGTTTAACAGGTCTCCTAGTATTTTATAGCAACACCTTTGAATTTTTTTCATATGCTGTTTTTTCTATGGTTTTTGTATCAACCTATTCATTCGTATATTAAACCAATTGTGAAATGTCGACAGAATGGAAATTCATTGAATAAATGAATAATTTTTATTTTTCGAGTACATAATTTAAATCTAAAATATATATATATACACACACATATATATATATATATATTAATAAAATAATAATAAAAACAGGATAAAAAAAGTATAAGCCTACCCTTTTGCTGCATATATTTGTTAAAGTAATGAAAATTTTATGATATAAAAAATTCTCAACATCAACTAATGGAAAATATCATACATACAACTTTAACGGACTAATTAAAGTAGTTTGTTTTTTCTATAAATAATATGTTCTTTCTTAATAATTTCACCTAAAGGCGTAAATGCTCTTTTCTATGTCTTTTTTTATTTTCTGAAAACTAGTTTTCTTTACAATATATATATATTGTATATACACATGTATTGTATATGTATCACACATTTTCAATCTGTGTAACTGTACTTTCATGTTGTTTAAATGAAAATACACTGGTTTATTCAAAACCTATTCTACAAGTTAAGCCGCATCTATTGAAAATATTTTATATGTTTTTCATAATAAAAAAAACATAATTTCATTTATTTCTGGATTCATCAAAAAATTAAATTTGAATAATTTGAAATAATACCAAAATTATCAATTTGAAAAGTGATTTTCAAACCAATACAAATTTCTCTGGTTTTAATTCGCAAATATAAATATTTTAAATAATGATAGGACATTTTTTTAATATTTATTTCCAAACTATATTTTTTAATCAGGATCGGTTTCGCTCGTCGTGAGCATTATCAACTGATCACAAAACACACGATGAGCAAAACTGGTCGTGATCATATAATATTGTAAATACAATATATTATGGATATATGTACTTGAAATATGTTTTTATTATTTAATATATCATGCTTTTCCATCAAGAAGTGACAGTTGACACATTAAAAGTGATTGAATTAACATGTATAATAAAAAACCTATATTGTGGGTTTCCTTATCTTCCGTGATTATTTTCTTATGTTAATAATTTATTCAAATTTTAATCTCACCACATATCAAGCAAATTTGTTACATATTTCAAAGTGTCGAAATTAAGGACATCTATCATAGCTTTTGCTCTTGTGAAAGATTGTTTCGTGACAGAGTAATCACTTAGCCATCGCGCTTTTAACAAAGTTTTACGTCAGATTTTTCTTTTTAACGAATTTTAATAGCGGCATAGCCTTAAAAAGTTGCCGAGGAAAATCTCATCACGTCTAAAACACAAGGGCGGGAGCTTTAACGCTGTGTGCACACCGTTACGTTAATTTTTACGTAATGTGTCACATTTATAACGAGAGCTTTACGTATCCCTGCTACTTAATCTAGCTTCGGGTGATATTAAAAATTTTACTAACTTTAATGAAATATAAAAATTTTACACTTTTTATATTATTGCCATGACACCGGGAAAAACCTTCAAAGCCCGGAGCTTAAAATGAATCAACAGTAATATAAACCAAAATAAAAATACTTTTAAATTTCTCAGAAAAAAATATATGTACGAAATTCAAAACAGTTCAAAATCAAAAGTTGTTGCTTTTCTACTATATAATTTGAGTGGTATTAGTAAGTATTTACCTTTTCTTCTTTAAAAGTGATGAAAGAAGAAAAAGTCAATATGCGTGAGTAAATATTGTTACTTGCTGTTGTTATAAAAAAATCTTTATATACATTACAAAAGTTACTAAGGCCTTTATAACACTTAATGGGTCTATGTAACGTAGCAATGTGTATCAAGTTCTTGTAAAGCTCTTCACAAATAGACTAAATAAGCTTCGTTAAATATTATACTTATCATGACATATTTCAATTTTTCTTTATTGTGCATGCAATATTTGTACAGTCTTCAAATAATAAGCTACAACCTTTTAATTATTCACCAATGTACGGATGGAGTTTCAAAAACCATTTTCACGTAATAGCTCAAAAAAGGTGTAAATCTGTCTGAATATCAATGTTCTATATTAAAATCGTTGATCATAAATATCATGAAAATATGTTTATCATTATCAATCTTTAATGCATAAAGAATATGTCACTGTTCGTATAAATAAAATCAGTACAGATACTAAGAAAATGTCGAGTGAAACAAAATCACAATTTTTTTTTATTTATTTCCTTCATATAATATATATGGATCTAATAACCGCAATAATATGAAATATTTTTCACCTGTGATGTTTATTTTTATTGGGTTATATTCAAAGAATTATACTACGTGGTATAAATAAATACACTGATTTTTTCTCTCCATATATATATATAATAATAAAAAAGACTGCCGTGATAATGTAATGTGACAACTAAAGGACTATTATTAATTTTATCTTATATAATATAATAATAATTTTAATTACTCTTCGAAGTGTAAAAAATTCATAATATTTTAAGCTCTAAATAAAAACGAGATGCCAATCAAGAAGGCTCTATGCCAAATGCACAGACTGAATAAAAACAAAATGACAAGGACCTCGCTTCATATTGCATTAAAAATAGTCAAAGAACGAGAATAATAAATTTGAATTTTAAAAGCGTAAAAATAACCCACGACTCTAAAGCAAAAAAAAAACATACAGAATTGAAAATATATGAATTTTCTTCTAACCAAAAATATCAAAAAAAAATTTTCATTCTTACTTCTTAAAAATTTAAATTTGACATAACTATTTCGTTTGGATAAGTTTTCATATTTACTTACCTAAAAGCCTTTACTAAAAATGGTATAATAGTTATTTGTTTTGACGACCGTATTCAAAGGTTAAGTTACTTAAGTTGGTCATTTAAATGTGAATAAATTATCTTTGAAAAGGGTTGAACGTGCTATTTTACAATTTAATAAAATGATGACCTAGTGCTTATTAAAATTTTCAACGACAACTTCACTGAATTAATTCTGTATTAAATTATAATTCTTAAAAGTGATAAAAAATATTTGTGAATATACGTATATAACATAATATTGTGAAACATGTAAAAGAATATGCATGATACAAATACCTGATATATTATATATTGCATTACCGGTTAAATACTTCCATGTTAGTATTAGTCTAAAAATATAGTTTATAACAACTAATTGTAATTGCCTTAAAGCATTTTTTTTATTGATTAAACTTTTAACTTATTATAAAATATTTAATTAGATTCTGACATTGTTCAATGTTTGTTTTATTAGTAAAAATACTTGTTTCGGAAAAATAGACATTTGTGGATTTCAAATCAAATAATATACCTAATATTGTGTATTTTGATTTGATATACCAGCGCTTCAAATCTTTTTCATATAACTTAAATCTAAATTAATAATCTACTAACCCCCTGAATAAAAAAAAATGTTTTTTTTTGAAGCACTGTGTTATACAATATTGACAAGAATCAAACCACTTTGGTAACGTCAAAATAGCGTGTTGGTTCAAAGTCAAATTTAAATTTAATTATAAAGCATTTTAATTTATGTAAAATAAAATTAATGAACTGCTGATAATGCCGGCGATCAATGCAAGCATTTAAACCAATTCAATTTTTGTTTCTACAAATAAACGATTTTAACCAGGAATTGGCATAGGTTAATGCGAAATAAACATAAATTCTTTTATGAATATGTACTGTTTTCATGATCTGCGTTTTATTTGTAATTGCAGAAATGTTTACTTCTTGGTATGCCAATATTGATAAAAGTCGGCTACAAATAAAAAAAAATGACTGTAGTTAAGTATTTTGAGACGTTTGATTAAAGCAGATGACAAAGATGATCCCGAAAAGATAAGGGATAAATCATATCTCTGAACGGGAAATATTCTAAATTCATCGCTCCATGCAATAGCAAGCCGTCTGGCATTGCTATCTTTTTGCCCCGGGATAGTTTATGGGCAAAGTTTAACCATGAATCCCGCCTACAAGTGCGAAGATCCGCCCCTGGCATTTCGATCCGCCAAAACCTAAGTTATATTCGTCGTTTACGCTGATAAAAACAAAAACAGGATGAAGATTCTGCTGCGTAAATATGCTACTTAAAAATATTGACTTAATATTACCATTTTTCCATCACTCCTGACGCTTATTATAACATTCGTTTTTCTTTATTCAATATGATGAGAACCAAATAATAATAAAAAAAACTTTTTCCACAATGCTTGTTGTGATTATTAAAGTCAATTTCTGATGAAGTCTGTACAACAAAGATGAAAATTTATAATTTTTCATAACATCTTAAAAAGAAGTTTTTTTAAATTTACTTTCTTCTTTAATTTTGTAGAGAAACCATGGTAAAAAAGTTCTTGATATTTTATCTATTTAAGCATTAGAATTAAGCTTTTATAACAAATATTTAACACTTGACAAGTATGATTATGATAAACTTAAACCTTTCAACCTCAGCCAATTGATCAATATTTTTGACTGCTGCCTTTTAAAATTCATTCAAATGAACTTAAAATATATTTTATTTCAATATGTAAAGCTAATCTTATTAAAAGCAATGACCTGTTTGGTGATTTTTTTAAATTTTATTACTTTTTCTATTGTTTTGTATTTACGATTGAACAAATACACTCATAAAAACTAAAGTACAATTGATTATTTCAGTATTTTTTGTTTTTTGTTTTTTGTGTGATTTCCATGATTTTTATAAATGAGAGACATTTTTTTTATATTTTTGTCTGAAGTAGCAAGAAAAAATATCATTTCATGTTATGTTAAATGACTCATTTTATGTGTAAGTGTTTCTTGCAGTATTTAAAAAAAATATGTATGATAAGCTGGTACCAATTTTTTTTTTTGATTCCTGAATTTATTTGACTTAATATAATGCTTCTTCTTAACTGGTAGTTATCCTGTGCATCTTGAAAGTATACTCATTTGGAATAAAAGTTTTTTTTATCTCAGGTTCAGCGCAGGTTCAAGCGCAAATAAATAACGGGGAAAGCTATTTGAAATCGATTAACGATGTTAAATATATTCTTATTTCTTGTATCATAAATACCCTTGACGTATCTACGTTATTAAAACTCACTTATTCCAAAACTGCTTAATAACGGTTGAAAATCGATGACCTAAATCTATGAATTATTATATGTTCTTTATGTTCAAAACACATCACGTTTCATACGTTCGCTCAAATATTCTCTCCGAACGCCTTTCATTTCAAAACACAGCGATAAATTTTGCCCTCAAAGGTTTATTTGAGTTGCGAAAAAATCACATCTTTTTCGTCGATTTGACTTTTTCAAGGCGCAATCCCAAGGGTGAATATCGATTTTTCCGAAAAACTAACGTACACGCCTTTTGCAAGTAGTTTAACTTATTTTATTGTTTTGTTTTTTCTTTACAAGTGTAAGAGGCAAGTGAGCTGGAGTGAAATGATTTTATTTATCTTTGTCTCCTTAAGGTCACGACAATTGATATATAATAGATGAAAAAAGTTTTCGAACAATTTTTTGCCATTGACATGTGAAATAAAATTATTTGACCTGTTTCAAATACGAATGACAGTTAAGATCATTTTTACGACAACTCCCAAGCCAGCGCATTTACAGGCCTCTTTTTTGTCTTTTTTTATTTCAACAAGTTTATACAATTTTCCAATTTGCAGGTTTTCGGTCGAGAAGTAAACCAAATGATTTGAAATCAGATCGTGTATTTTTCAAGAAAACTTAAAAAGACGCTTTATTTTTTATGCATTTACTATTTAATACTAAGATAACCAAAACTTCATTCAAATTTGTGTGATATTTTATATTCCGTAACACTACTTTTGGCTTTGACGTTTTGCATAGAGATGACACTATAAAAGCTAAACGAGGAACGCCTTATTGGTGCACGGCTAACTTTATTTATAATCAAAACGCTAATACATCCTATGGACATCTTTTGTTATGTAATATATGAACTCAATTCATTTAATCAACAGTAAGACGAAATTCCACTTCATTGCGCTTTAATAATTAACATAAATCTTATATTTGCTCTTTAGTTTCGGATATTCATAAGTTTTTAAAGAGTATACTAAAAAATTTGCAATTTTTGAATAAATTCTTAAGGGAATCAAAATAACTTTATCAAACAAATTCTTATCGTATTATAATAAATATTTGACCCGTATCTTGGAGTGACTTAATTTTAAATAAAAATGTGACCTACATGCGAAGAGGACGATAACATTATATTTACACATAAAACATCCCCCATTAAAGCGCATTTAACATAGAGAAACAATATATATCTGATTATTTAATTTATTCAAAGGTATTAATATAATTTATATCTTCTATATTTGGTCCTCTTATTATTCACTTTTAAGGTGTAAACTGTCACTTCTTGATGGAAAGGCAAGATATTGTGAATAGTAAAAACACATTTTGTAGTACTTTTTTCCACAACATATTTTTTGATCAAGATCGGTTTCACCCATCGCGAGCTTATCGACAATGCTTGAGATGAGCGAAATCGGTCAAAAAATATGTTGTGGAAATAACTACTATAAAATGTGTTTTACTGTTATTATTCATCGATGATTCTATCAGTAAATTCTTAATCCGAATCTCCACTAAAGTGCCACTGAATTTCTAGACTCATTTTGCCATGTGGCACATAAGTACCGATAAAATTTTCAAAACTTAATATTATATAACGATCTGCACTCAAATCGTACAGCATGTAAACATCAGCGTTAACTCGCTTCATTCACACTCAATGATTCAATTAAAGAACATCAACATATAGTAAAGTCTACATCTATGAGTGCATTTTGTTAAGTAAGAGCTTTGTATTAAAAGGAAGCGCTTGACGCTTAACGAAGTCCGCGCCGAGAAATATTAATATGATATGAACACTTTTTGATATATTATATTATATAAAGAAACTTGACAATTTACTTATCTAATATATATTTAGTGATAACTTCATCCTTGAAAGAAGTATCATTTTAGTGTAATATACCCAACATTTCTCTTATTTTGCAATTAATTCAAATCTCCAAATAACTAAGGTACTCAAATCGTCGTAAACATTTACTTTATTGATTTTGAGTATAAGTTTAACTGATTAATTCTGTTTCCGCATTGTATTAATGGGTAATTAAATAGTTATATCGGCATCAAATTAAACTCACGACATTTAAAGACTTAATATTGCACCTTTGTAAGTTGTTATACAAAACTATACGTATGTACATTAAAGGTTTCGTGGGCATTTGAAGCTTTAAGGCTTTGTGTAGTGTAGTTAAAGCTCACTGTTCTTGTATAAATAAGGTTATAGGTACATATGTTCGTACTTTGAGTTTTCTGTAGGAAACATATTTGTTCACGAATCGCTGTTGTTAAACAAAGATGAAATCAAATTGGTTTTATAGATAAACATAAGATACGCTTTTATACTATCTATCACAAGTATTATATTATAACTGTAAATATAATTTTAAATTATTTTTTTGCAAAGTTTTGGATTTCAATGAACTTGGGGCAATCGAACGCAATTGAAAGATTATCTATGAGGTTATGGGTTTTGGCCACATAGTACGTAATACATGTGCCAAATGAATATTTACGTTTTGTTAAGTAGCATAGTAAATGTAGAAGGAAATGGCTTATGAAAAATCGTTTTAGTTCTAATTTACATTTCTTTTTTGTAACAATATTTAATATTTTAAATAAGACAAAATTACTTATTTGTGAATACAATACGCCTTATTCAACATAGTAAAAAAACGGGTACTACAGGAGTAAAATAGTATCTTACTTTACTGAGACGATTTCAAAACTAAATCAAATATCAGCTACCCACAATTAATGACCGCAAAAGCCAATTATTCTACCTGGCAATGGATAAAAGTCATATCTTCGATAATATATATGTATATATATATATAATAAAAAATGTGGTCTCTATTAAATTAACGTTAAGGACAGACAGGTAGAAGTATATCCACTCGAGCTAAGGAACATGTAAGATCATTTAACAGTAAAAAAACAGATCCACAATTCGCTAATCACGGTATAAAGGAATCACATAATATAAATTCAAACTCAGCGCCTCAAGTGTTGGAATCTTTGTAGTAAAGGTTGCAAGATGACGGCTTTGGAACAGCTGGAGATCAATAGATGTCAACTATCACAAAGGATTATTAACTAACAAACTATTATATGTCGGTCACCATTATTGAGTCCTTTGACTGGTGCTTCTTTGTTTCTGTAATGGACCACTTCCGTGCCATATGTAAACTTATTGATATAGCCTTCTTTTTAGTTTCATTTACAATTGTTAGTTTTATTGCGAACAGCAAACAAGCTAGGTCGTTAAAACAGGAGAGAAGATGTATTGTGTACCTTTTATACACAGCTATATATAGATAAGCAAATGTTAGTTTAAGCATAGGTCTCACAATGGCGTGAGCCGAAATAGCTATCAACTATATTTTAAAAAATAATTTTGTAGAACTAAAATACATTGCTATTTTTCACCGTGTAATAAATTATGCAATCAAAAAGACGAGTTAGACATACAAAAGTGTGTTAAAACTTATTTTAAGTACTTTTAATGTCATTTACAACGATGAAACTTAAATAATTTCAAATGGATAACAAATTTTTATCAAGTCGAAGAAGTTTTTATATATTTATTCTGTATTTTTTTATATATATATATATTTTTTTTTTTTTATATTTTATTATATATTTATATTACGATTTATAATTACATCTGTCATTACGGGGTACGGTCATATATATTTAAAATGAAAGGTAAAAGTTCGATCGGGGGTAGGTGAGACGACAGACTTCGACCTCTACCTATCTAACAAATAAGCCGCAGGCACAACTTT
Organism: Himalopsyche japonica; assembly: GCA_028555115.1. Taxonomy (NCBI): domain Eukaryota; kingdom Metazoa; phylum Arthropoda; class Insecta; order Trichoptera; family Rhyacophilidae; genus Himalopsyche; species Himalopsyche japonica. The sequence goes on from JAHFWJ010000015.1 coordinate 4,581,832, forward strand.
CGATGATTAACATACTGCGCAGATATATTCCCGCATCGTATGAAATAAATCAAATTCTACGCGAACATTATTTGTTATTTGAAAGGGATTCATGAAATCGATGACACAATGCTTATTCATCATATTTCTTATAAGGCAAAAAAATGATATAAATATCTTTATTCGCCTTAATCTATCATACGACGATAATTTTATTGATCTTTATTGAATCTGTCAAGTTGACGATTACAGCACTTAATCGTTTCCAATATTTCAAACAACAATAATTGAATAATATTTTAACTATTATCTAGAAACCAGTGGTCTAAAAATATATCAACTAATTCTGAAAAACTTACAAGTACTTATTTAGGATCATCCAAGTGTCAAGCAATATTTGCTTTCAGATTCAATAGTCGATGTAATGTAATGTATTCATTCACCAGAATTCCGTTAAAATACGCTTTATAACGGTCGTATTAAAATTTAAGTGTACATTGAAAAAAAAACAAAATCGGAAAGCTGGTTATAAAAATCATCTAATTATTACATAACCACAGCTAACTTTCTTATATTTTCGCTTTATTCAGCTGTCTTTTATATAACTCTATATATTTTATATAATATTAGTATACACCAAATAAATTTTCAAATTCATTCTTAAGTCACCTTAATTCTTATTAAAAAGCGTTTTTATTCATATATTAGCAATTACGAATAAATTAAACCGAGTAATTGATTAACTTGGCATTTCCTAATTATACATACATACATACATATATATACAAATATTTAAACAAACAGATATGATCTGATGATCACGTAAGCCGAAATAGCTATAAACTTTCCCAAAAACTTCTTTCATTTACAGCACAGGCTACCAACCTGGGGGTCGCGAAGGGTTTTTTTTGGGGGGTCACCAACTTATACAGTCAGCTAAAAAAATATTTTTTTTTATACTTTTGAATTGTGTCACATTCACATGGATTTTATGAAAAGAGGTCGCCACCCGAAAAATGTTGGGAGCCTTTGATTTACAGGAGACTTGACTGGTGTATAAATGTATCGAAGCCAGCAGAAGAAAGAAGAAGATGGCTACAATACTTCTTTTGAAAACTATAAGACCATTTAGAGCATTGACTGTTTGACTGTTTGACCTCCTGTCGAGGGTTAAAAAAAACTATTAACGACATAACATGGCAACCACACCATTTTATACAATATATGAAACACAAGAAAAACTCACAACTCAAAGTAAATGTATCAGCAATCAATGTAACCACCATCAATAGAGCTCTACACACTTAGGACCTCACGAGAACACATCCACAACAACAACAAGACTAAAGATAAAGCTAAAATCAGGCCAGCCGACTGGGTATTACATTAAACAGGATAATACACCAAGCAGCTATCAACAATATATCTTATAATTATTTTAGAACTAAAATACATTGTTATTTTTTAACCTTGTTAAATAGAGTAACATAGCAATATACCCTTCGCACTTTAAATATTGTGTGATTCTTTGTCTATATCTCTATGAAATTTAATCAATAAATATATTTTGTGCGTGGGATTTTAAAGAACAACCGAATTTAATTATTTCTGTTCAATATTAGACAATTTAACAACAAAAATACTTTTTACCGAGTTTCGTAAATTTTTACTTTAGCAGTCTGATATCGCTGTTATTTCTCGCTTATGATTATCGCTTACTTAAATAAAGCTTTCAAAAATAACTTAGTTTATAAAGGAAAAAAAATGTAATCTTTTGTCTTACGAATACAATAAGACATGCTATTATTGCAAAAATATTAATTATATCAAGCGAAATGTCTTATTTGTTATAAATACGCTATTCAAATGTTCTTCTCATTAATAAAATATAATAATATACTTGTCTGGTTCATTTTTCTTGGTACTAAATCAATTTATGCTTTTACAATACACGTTCAAAAAGAATTCAATTCATTCATAATCAATATTAAAAAAGTATTTTATTTTTAACATTGTAATAACATAATTAATTATATTACTGAATTCAAGAAATCTATACCTTTTGCGGACCCTTTTTCTATAAGAATGTCTAAAAAATATTTTATTTTTAAATCTCTGGAGCTTTTAAAAATATTTATGCCGTTATAAATTTAGAGTCTAAAGAAAAAGTTATTAAGTCATTTAGTTTGGATTGTTATAAATGTGTATTTTTCTTTAAAGGAGATATCATTGTATAATATAGGAATCATCAATCAATATCAAAGTGACTAACCTCATAAAGAGTATATATTTAATACTTCCACAGTTCTGTGTCATTAACTCCAATATAACTTATTAAATCAGCCAAATGATATAAGTCACATTAATAACATCTTCAATATTGGTCAATCGATTTGTTTCTGTACCTATTGTCATCAAATATATTTTCTCATACCTGATTGATAGTTTGAATATTATTTATAATACTAAATATAAGAAGATTTAAATGTCTAAAAACAAATTAATTGAGTAATAAACACCAAAAGGTTTTTAATTTTCTATGAACAATGAATTTATCACGTGATTTATATTGCGTCTTAAGGAAAAACGGTAAATTTTACTTTTTCTATTCTTCTATAAATTTTCTGTGAGAAATCTACGAGAAAAGCTTTTTTGCAACGGCGAACTGATAGCTAGCAAGTGACGATGCTGATATTGATACAAAAACAATTGCTTTGGCTTACCAAGAAAACTTTTCATATGACTTTTGATATTGTTTTCGTCTGATGAGGTTTTCGAGGGCACACCTGGTGCTGCATCGAATAAGCCGATTTATATGGAGATTGACTTAGTTGTACGGATTTTCTTACAAGAGCGCTTGAAATGATGTTATTCAAAAAATCCTCGTTTTAATTTTAAAACTAATTTCGATCTGTATTTATTTGCATATTTTTTTAGTTTTTACATTATAACATATATTTTGTGATAATGGCTCACGGCGATCATTTTCACTTGTATTGATCCATATATCTATCTATTACTTTATATTACTATTTTTTATCTGAATAACTGAAAAAACAGAAAATCACGATCATATCCCCTGATAAAGAACAATATTCAATATTAACAATTACATATGTACATATAATTTTTATCATTAAAATATCATAAAAATATTTTTCAATTCCGAAATGATATAGATTATAAACTTTGTTTTTAAATTTATCCAATATTGTTTTGATAATCTATGCACGGTGAAATCACTTCTTTTATTTTTCAATGATTTACTCGTAATATTAGACTAACAATTAAAATTCTATTTAGCAATTTCAATCGGTCTTTATTAAAAAATATACGATTGTTTTGATTGTTCATGAATAATTCAACTGCTAATTCCTTTTAAACAATCGAACTATATCAATATATCCAATCAAATATTGGATATAGTTCGTTTGGTAAAACTAAATTTAAAATAAATTATTAATTAAAAATATGGATACACCTTCATTCTTGGATAATATTGATCAAACGAGATATAATATTCTTGGCTAACAAATCAACTCTATAGAATTTCGTTTTTAGCACGGGAATATCGTCTCAACATATATAAACGTGCTGAGTAATATGTCAAAAATTTACTTATTCTCTGTATCAGTTCGTTGCAGTTTGAATATGCTTTAGTTTATAGTCGGATGAAGTTTATATGTAAATATATATGACGGAATTGTTTTTAGCTGCGATATTTATTCTGTGTTTGACGAAATTTATCTCCGCTTGTTTTAAATTATTGAATAAAATAAATTCAAAGTTATACAAATGAATCAGGAATTTTTGAAAAGATTTTTTTTATCAATAAATATATTGTGAAAATAAGTACTAAAGATGTGTTTTTATTATTTTAAATATCATACCTTTTCACTAAAAAATCACAGTTAACACCTTAAAAGTAGAATTTATTTGTTTCTTAAATTAAATAAATGTTTTTCTAATAGAAATTTTTATACAAAAAAAATGTTGAAATAATATGTATTGAAAATCAAATTTTTTTCAAATAAAAACCATATACAGATGGAAAGAAACTTAAGGTTTTTTTTATGCTTAAATAGATATTTAACCCAATATTTTTTTTCATCTTCAAATGAAAAATAACATTTTTTTATAATATATATTTCATATGATTCATATGAATAATAAAAAATATTTTACATATAAGGTACCTTAAAGTGTAAGTTGCGAATTAAAATAAAACAGCAGGATTTTTTCACAGCTCTTGCATAATTGTAAACAAATGAAGACCATTTTTGTTTATTGTGTAAAATAAATTGGTCAACCAAAATTATATAATTTTTTATGCTACCATAAAGAATTAAATAGTATAACCAATTGAGACATAAAGTCTAACAAGTATTAGAAAAAATTTAGTATTCGTTAAGCTTTACAAAAAATATCTTGTAACATATTTAAATGTAAATGGTTTTGCTCAAACGAGAATTATTATTCCACCAGCAACCTTACTTTTAAGCACAAACCTTCAATAAAAAAGTTATAAATTAAAATACCCTTGACAAAGCTGGGGTAGATTAAGCGATGTCCAAAAAACCTCGATAAGAAGACATCAATATTTAGAAAAGTGAAAATGGAACGACATATAAAATACAAATATTTAATGCTTACGTGGTACCCTTCAAATCTATTGTCAAAATTGAGAATGGGGCAGTGATACAAAATTATTTAATTTTAAGCCTTCAATATTTTTTCCAATAAAAAATAACACCAGATACACAGTTTTTAAGGACTGTTATTGATTCATGAGAAATAACGAAAAAAAAATTGATTTACTGAATAAAAAGTTTTGTCAAATCTTCGAAAGGAACTGATAGTATTATCCCAAAATTGTTAAAATATTGACTATCAACTCGGGGCAGATTAAATGATTATTTCATACACCTCGTCATTGTAGTGAGGACAGGAATATTAAAATATAATTATATTATTTTCATTGATTTATGTTTTGTTAATTCAAAACCTAAAAATTAAGAAGCTAACAATATCAGTGAGTAATGTCAATACTATTAAAGAGACTATCTCGAATCTGAGATTTAAAAATAAAAGATATTTCATTTGATCGTATTTATTTTTTTTATAAAATAGCAAAGCTTGTTTTTACTTTTATTGTAATAGATATTCATAAAAAAATTACGATTATGTCTTAAAAGATTTTCGGCAAACATATCCTAGACACATCTAAATGAGTGAAATGCGTTCATAAATACAAAAATTCCGTATTTATCTCATTTGTACTATAATTGTGATGTCTCACCATTGCTTAGTGTATGTATATGAAGAAAGTTATATGATGCATAATAATTTTAAGTTTCTACTGATAATTACAATATAATATTATGCAATAAATGATCGGGATAAATTTTTTTTTTTTGAAACGAAACTTCACATTGATTATATGTATTTTCAAATGGCTTGAAATATTTTCTTATGTTCAGAGATTCACTATCACTTCCTGTTGAGGGTTGAACGATAAGTTTACCGATCGCGCATCACGCTATGTTGACCCTTCATCGGCCGCAGGACGAATTTTACGACAGTCATAAAAATCCCCGAACCATAAAACGACCCTCGCGCAATGATAATAATTTTTCGAGCGTTTAATTTTATTTTGACCGCAGTTTATTTGGGATTCGGACAGCGGTGTTGTATTATGGATGAGTTTTTACTATTGAGGATAGTGAAGACTTTGAAGCCTGATATAAAACATTATACTGGGCCAACAACATTAAGATCTGATTTAACATTTTATTATCAAATATTACACACATATAATTCATAAATTGCAGGTATGTTGTAATCGCTGATATTCAGGATTGTCGATTTTGTCTACGGGTGAGAGGAGACAGCAAATACAATATAGCTTTTCAACTACTCTAACTGTTATACATATCACTGAAAACTCTTGTCAGTATGATCATTACTTATATTAAATAAACAACGGCTACTGTACAAACATAATTGCCTAGTCTAAAAATTGCGAATACGTCGCGCAATATAGTTGGTACTTAGAGTAGGGTAAGTAGATATAACAGCAATGTTCGTTCATTAGAATACATTTCCTATGTAAATACCCCGAAGGCTTTCAGGTGAAATCACGTTGAAACCTCTCGTCAGTTTTGAGCTTAGCTTTGTCATTTTGTATCCGTAACATACTTCAAGTCGTCGGTCATTTAGAGCTTTGCAAACAAAGTCAGTAAGTAATTTCGTTTAGAATGTCTTATCTTTAGATGTCTGCCTAAGTTATTGTTGACCTTGAAAGCTACGTTTATTGAGTTTACTGGACAGAAGCGGTATTTATAAAATGTCCCGTGGCTCATGTTTATCCGTTTATATCGGACAAACAGGTAGAAGTATATCTACGCGAGCTAAGGAACATGTAAGATCATTCAACAATAATAAAACAGATTCACAATTCGCTAGTCACGTTATTAATGAATCACATACTATAAATTCAAACTCAGCCCCGAAATGTTTGCATCTTTGTAGTAAGGGTCGGAGAATGACGGCTTTAGAACAGCTAGAAATCAATAGACACCAATTATCACAAAGGATTCTTAACGACCAAACTAACATAATAGCATCGCCACTTGTCCAGCCGTTGCACAAAGGGGTGGTCTGATTTACTTCCAGAAGGATCACTTCCGTCCCACATATAATCTTATTGTCAGAGACACCTATTGTTTCATTTAGAATTTTGAAAATTTAGTGCCAGTGTGTTAAAGTAACAAGCTAGACCGTAGGAACAGGAGAGAGGATATGTTGTGTACCTTTTGTACACAGCTATATATAGATAAGCAAATGTTAGTTAAGTATAGTTCTGACGATGGCGTGAGCCGAAATAGCTATCAACTATATTTGTTAAAAATAATTTTGTAGAACTAAAATACATTGCTATTTTTTCACCGTGTTACAATATATATAATAGATTAACTAGAAATTTCAATCTAGTTTAATGTGTACTTAAAGTATTAAAATGGAAATACGATATTATACTATAAATATTGAATTTAAAAAATGTGATTTGTTTTCATATCTCATCCTTATTCATTATAAGCCACAAAACATGAAATACTTTAAATTGAATATTATAGCTCTCGTTATTGTGTTATACTAAAGTTTTGCTGGTGATGATGATAAAAAAAGATCTATGACTTTTTTTACAATAAATAATTCCTACAATCGATTACTTAAAAAAAAATTATGTGCATTTTTTCATAAAAACTTTATGAATATATTCTTGTAAGTTTTGCTTATTCCACATAAAATAATTCTGACAAATGTCGTCAAAATAGAAGGCTTTTTAGAATACATACTATTTATACGATAGTTTCAAGCTGTCTTCTTATCTGAATGATCGCACAAGAATAGTTATAGGAGCGCTTAAGGACTTCCTTCAGGAACTATGTTTGTTTTATGTAAATCAGGACTAATTCCCAAGCCCGTAGGATTCGTTGGGGACTTATCCGTTATCAATATAATCCCCCGATAACATTTCCGTAATAAGTTCTCTCCATCTAATCACTTTCCAAGATGACCGCACGGGGGAGAGAAATTCGTTTATGAATTATTGATGCGTCTTAAAGGACGTTTTCCGCCTGATTTCACAACCTTCAGGCTCCGTTGAGCTTAACCTCTTAACTCTTTCTCTGTTGGTGATATTCTCATGAATATTCATGATAATTAAGACTAATTTACTTAACCGACTTTTTTAATATGTTTTTCTTATTATCAGTAATTAAAAGCTTAGCATAATGAATATAAAAACACATTTTATAATACTTATTTCTAAAATATGTCAAGCGTTAATACTGCTCGCCATGAGTGAAAACGGTCCTGATCATATTGTGAAAATAAGTACTTAAATGTGTTTTATTCTTTTCTTTCCATTTATAAGTGATAATTAACACCTTAAAAGTAATGAATATATGGAAATCTTTTTAAATACGTATGAATAATTATTTTTGTATAAATTTATTTCAAATTTAAATTTAAGCGATTTGGATTTTTGTGTTCTTTTGACATTTTTAAAAAAAAAAAAATTTACAATTTAATGACATTATCTGTAATGTATTTATAATGGAATTCCCCAGCTTCATATTTTTTATAATCATTTGTTACATTGGTAATACAGACAATTCATAGTTTTAAATCGTCCCAAATGAATACTTTTTGTATAGATCTAAAAAAACTATTTATGAGGTTATTCCAGTTTTTTTTTATATTCAAAAAAGCTAAGTATTTCCGTAACTTCAGTACGTATTTCATCATAATCAGTCACTGGCATTTTTGTAAGGAAAATATATTATATTTACAACTTTTTGTACTGCTTATAACTAAGCGCAACGTAAATTTCTTCTGTAGTACTATTTTTCAAAACATTTGATATTTTAAAACATTTGTTTTTTGTATTTCTAGTTATTCGATACGTTAATAGTATAATGAAAGTTCTCCCTTGGTGTATGTAAGAGAAAACACGCTTTAAGAATTTAAAAAAAAATACATATTGGAAATCAGCAGTTTGACTATTTTTATTATATGTGTGTATACCGAAAAACCAAGCCATATTTTGAATATTATATTATATAAATACTTGGTGAATTTTCTGAATATCCAATAAAAATTGAATACGATTGAAGGCGCTTGAAGACCGTTCCAAGGCTTGCCTGTTTGGACCAGATATACTGTAGCAAGTTATCTACGCCAGGTTGATACAAACGGTATGTGAACGCTAATAAGCTTGTTATTTTGGTTTATTGTTATGCAAGTCTTGGGCTGCACGGTTTGTGTTATCAAATCGCATAACTTTCTCTCTCTAAGTCTCATATTCGGGACGGAACGGAGCTATCACGCTTAAAATAATATATTATACTTAAGCGCTCATGATAATTTAACCTTGAATCAAAAATGTTCATTACGTTTTTTACATAAATAATTGATTTAATTCATAAAACTGTTAACATTTTCAACTGTAAAACTAAAAAAAAATTGAAATATATTTAAAATATTATGCTTCTATAGACTTCATAATTTCAAAAATATTGTCGATAAAATTGTCTATATCAATCAAATTTGAATTGTTACAACTTCGTACGACTCCACATGTTTTTCCACTAACGACTCGAGTTTCGCCTTTTGGCATCTTCAAGCAGTCTATCAGTCTATCAGAACTGACCTTTGTTAGAAGTCAGTTCTGTTGCATACAAATGCGTACAAAGTTGTAACAATTCAAATTTGATATTGAAATTCCATCAAGCACCTACAGTCGATATCATAAATTGTAGTCTATATCAATGATGAAAAATTGCATTTTTACAAGAAGAAATAAAAAAAAATATTTTTAATGTGTTGACTGTCACTTCTTGAAGGAAAGGCATGATATTTTAAATAACAAAAAACACATTTTTAGTTCATATTTCCACAATGTGTTTTTTGGTCAGGACCGGTTTCCCTCATCGCGAGCCATCATTTGATAATGCTAAAAATGTATATAATAACAAAAAAAAATATTGTTCATCTATCCTTTCAAATTCGTTTAAAATAAAAGTTATTACATTATGTAGAGAAAAGTATATACTTATTTTTCAAGGTACCGATAATTATTCGTTTGCCTTCTGATATAAGTAATTTGATGGATTCTATTGAATTTTCGTCATCATAACAAAAACAATAATTCGTCGATTACGCGGAACAAAGTAATTTGTATTATTCAAACGTAATACAGAACATCATCATCGTCTTGGAAAACACCCAGGAAATGTGTTCATAATTAATTCCAAGAGACTCTTACTGCTGAAAGGCTTCCTTTATTAATTTAACACCTTAAGTGACAGTCCGCTGATTGCATCAAATATGCTGACTTTACACTTAACACGATATTCTCGGAGGATATTTACTGGATTGTTTAGGATTTTGCATTATTAATACAAAACCAGTTGCTATTTATCACTTCAGATTAAATTTAAGCCATGTGAATATTATATACGTGTTAACATTCACTAATGGTAATATTAAACCTGGTATTAATCTCGGTAAACTTGAATACATAATAATACTGCTATCAAACGTACAAAGTAAGAGCTTTCGAGAAATAAAACTCCTTTCAAACTATGCACATTTTTTATCCATAATCAAACATAATAAATAATCGATCATTGAACATCTATTTCATAATAATTTAAAAATCGTAAATTTTAATTTTTAATTTTAGTTTTCTAAATATCTCTATATTGTTTTCGATATCACTACAATAATTATAAAATTGCCATAATGAAGCATAGACTTATATCAGCAAACATTATACAAGTACGGTAAATGTGATTTAAAGAATTTTTCGTTTTTTTTCTTTCCTGAAATCTCAGAGTTGTATAACTATTTATCAAATTTAAGTAATATTGCAAAATTTTGGTATGCGTGGAAATTATGAAAGTGATAATTTATACCATTTTAAAATATTATATTTTAATTGAATTGGTATTTACTTGGTAGAACTCTATTATAACACAGTGAAAATATAATCTTCGAATAAAAAGAAATCTTAAATTTTATTTTAAATAAAATGGCTAGTTCTTATTTAAAACTTAAAATCGAAGATGAATAATTCAGAGGAATTTTCGTTACAATATGACTAAATTTGATTCAATTTCAAATTTCACCGTTTGATTTCTAATATGACTAACTGTATTTTTTATATTATTTCATAACAATTTTGTGGCATGTGGTGTTTGTTTGAAAATTTTTGTGAATATTATATATGTTTCTGCAATTTTATTAAAATAGCTTAATTTAAATAATCGGTTATTACAGTAAATATTTTTAATTATTTTTTTTACAAGTTAACTATCAATTATTTTTATATATAATAGTGCTGAATATATATTTATATTGGAAATAGCATAAAATTCATTAAAATCATGTGGAGACTAAATAAAGTCGGATAAATACAAGTCAACGATCTTAGAATTGCAGGTTATTGAACAAGCGAAGCAATCCAACATTCCCGCAAGCCTTACGGGCACTCAAATTTCCTCGCGTCACTCGAAAGTGAACGGTGGCGAGAGAGACGCCGAAGCCAACGACGCCGATCTAGATGCGAAGGATAAAGCGACGCCTGAAAACTGAAAAGCGTCGACTCTACGGACACTGTGAAATCTATCTCTTTGTGATCGACTGAATGCGCTACATCAGGATGGGCTTAAGGTATAAGCTATTTGTTACTGAAATAAGTTCATTTTGTGTTGTTTATTGGAGTGTTGCTTTTTTATTCATTTTTAGTGTCGATAATTTATTTTTAAATTATAAAATTTTATCACATTTATCATAAATAAAATCAAACGTTTTTAATCGTTATAATCTATGTATTTGTCAATTTGTAAAATTAACGGTAAAAGTAAGCACATCTCTTATTATATTGATTGAATTGGCATTTACTTGGTAGAACTCCATTATAACACGGTCAAAAAATAGCAATGTATTTAAGTTCTACATTTTTTATAAGATATAGATCTTCACAGTTCTGTCGATGGCGTGAGCCGAAATAGTTATCAACTATATCTTATAAAGAAATGGTAACATAGAACTAAAATACATATTTTTTCACTGTGTTACATCTCTTTTTTATAAGTTTTTACTGAACAGTATTATAAAAAAAATAAAATCGACATCTGCGCCTTTCTTAGTAATGGAAAAACAGTGTTTATGTAACTCCGATATTAACACGGTGAAAAAATAGCAATGTATTTTAGTTCTACAAAATTATTTTTAACAAATATAGTAGATTGAATTTGTTAAAAATAATTTTGTAGAACTAAAATACATTGCTATTTTGTTACCGTGTTATAATGGAGTTCCACCAAGTGAATGCCAATTCAATCAATATCTCCGATATTGTTTTTCAAGATTAAATAAAAAAACGAAAATCTTCAATTCTTTGTTTGCAAATCCATAAATCGACCGTCCGATGAGTCCGATTTCAATATTTTTTACATTCAATATTAAAAGCTCATTTACCCGCAAACTTTTACTCATCTTCCCTTATAATGACAGTAGCTTATCATTTATCTGAATTTACATAAACGTATAATCTGAGTGTATTTATGATAGTCAAAGAGTATGGTCAAATAAATCATGAAAAAATAATTTTTTAAGGTCCGATTGATCGTAACGATGTGATTAAATGTTCAAACTTTTTAATTGGTAACATTAGTATTTTCATTAAATTTGGCAATTAGTATTGCATTGGCGTGCCGGTCCTGCATATTGCAAATGAGGAGGGGATCTCTACTGATGAAAGCTGTAATTAACGGCCTAATCTTAATTTACTTTGTTCACGCTCTTTGCGTTTATTCGGCAGTAGGTGCTTTCAAGGACGGTCAATGGACGACGAAAATGGCGCACTTTATAAAATCAGAACAATGTTATCTTATAGATAATTTCTTGGCTAAAATGAAATATCACATATATACTCTTGACAGACCATCTGAAATAAAAACCTTAATTTTTATTTGGTTTTACGTAAAACATTACATAAAAATGCAATGATATTCATTATTGTAGAATAGTACTCTAATTTGAAAAGTCCTGCATCATGTCGTCGTTAACATCATTAATTCATTTAAAAATCATAATTCATATATATATATATATTAATATATATGTAAATTGTCATGTATTATATTTATTTACCAGAAAGAGGAACAAATCAACAACTCGCACGGTTTAACATTTCAACATCCAATAATATCAAATATTTCACAAATAAAATATAAAAAATTTAAATTATTAGCTTTTATAAAATTTTCAAATAACAAAAGATTATTGTCAAATACCAACAAAAAATGACCAGAAACATGAATTTTGACAATATTAAGCACAATCGAGTTCTCATTTTGGGCTCGCATATGTTGAAAGAAATTTGAAAAGAGTGGCTTAATATATTTCTCTTTAGGTTTTCAAAAGTGGCCATGCCTCGAAAAAAATCAGTTAAATATCGCATAAAGCAGTTTTTACTTACAAACACTTTAATAAAGAAGTCTTGGTTAGAATTATTAATCACCTATACTCTTTTTGCAATGAGATGCGTTTGGTAAAATCATAAACAGCTTTTTCACAAAATTAAGTTTCTTCACTAAGTTATGATAAGCACTCTTTTTAAATCATATGAAATGTTAGAAAAAAGTATCGAAATAATAAATATTTGTATATAAATGTGTTACTCAATAGGTAAATTATTATGATGAGCTTTAATTACAAAAATACCAAACTTTGGGTAATAAGGAATCTTTAATACAGTAAACCACTTTTAGAGTTCTTGTACTGTATGCAATAGTCCCCGCAGAGCGGTCCTTCTTATAATAAAGCTTTCACGAAACAGAACTTTTAAGTTTCTACAAATATTCCTAATGTTTGGTTCTATTCTGTGCACAATAGAGGGGTCTACTTTGCTTATCAATATAATCAATGAACATTACAATTAAAATCAAAAATATTTATTAAAAAATTTTAAATTACCCGTAAATAAATATGTTGTACGTTAGTTTCAATATAAAATTTGAATTGTTTCAACGATTCTTACTCTTTCAAACGTGTTCTCTATTGAAAATTTATGATCCAATAATGCAGACTGAATTTACATATATGATTATTAAGACCGTTAGCCTGATAAAATTACTAATTTATCATAACAACTAAATTAAAATATTGAAAGTGGTTTAAATTCGACATTCGATTTAAGAAATCATATTGCTAATCATATCTACATTCAGTTAAATGGTAAAAATAAAAGATCTTTTATACCAAAACTAATGTATTTATGCTCCGATTTATGCGGAGCTCTAATGGATAGTTTAATCATTTAAATCTTTGTTGTTATATCCAGACAGTCGTAGAACCCGTATAATATTTATTGAAACCATTGCGTAAAATATATCAATCTCTTTTATCGAACTGAATATTCTTACTAAAAAGCAAGCGATAATCTAACTCAACCTGATGGTGAAGGTGTATTATATTATATTTAATTTATTTTTCTGAATTGTTTTATTAGAGACAAAATCAAGACAATATTCAATCGAGAATGCACTTGTACGTACATTTGTTAATTTTGTTTTTTGTTTAAAATAATATACGTCTTGAATTTGGATTTTAATAATCTCAAAATGTTTTAGTTCACCTAATATATCAACTGAAATGTAATGAAATGTGAATATTTATTTTGGATCGTTCAACCTGTGTACACTTTCAAATGCTTTGTCACTCATGTTCTAGGTTACAACATTTGGCATATTTGGACATATTCGTAAACGAATGTTGTCAAACTATACATCATTTTAAATTGAGAGAAAAATTAGCAGTCGAATTTTAATTTCGGTGGTGCTTTTATTTTTTCATTTTTTATATAATACAGTATTTATTCATTGTAGAACTTTAATTTTTACTGTGTATGGAAAGTATGTTCTAATTTGTGACACAATGCTAAAGGTCAAATAATAGATAAAGGAAAAATTCACCATAAAATACGTTTACTTAACTTGTTACTAATCTATCCGTTATCCGAAACGTATATAAACCAGAAATATAATAAAATATTTCATACTAAGCTATCTTTTGATTGCTTATGAGACTTTAGGTTTTAAGATTCTACATTTTTAATCTTTAAATTTGTGGGAGAAATACAGAGAAACTTAACTTTTAATTGTGTTTTATTCTAAGTCTTCTTAGATATTGTTATACGATACCCAAAATTACCATTTATTTCAAACTTTTCATACTTTCCTAAGTATAAATAAATATGCTGTAAAATAAACACGTGTAAAAAAAGCTTGTATTAAATTTATGATGGCTCCTTCTACACTCATCCGTCGACATTAATATTTTTGTGCCGGTGTCTTTTTTCCGTCTGTGAAAACGTTTGGCATAAAATAAACAGTACGTGATTACAGGTATTTCCATAAAATTAACTGCTGACTAAAAAGTAACTCTGAATTATTCATGACTACCAATTCATTTCATAAGGTAAGTAATTTGCATTGTCAGATAAATTCGCAAAAACCTACAAAAAACACAGTCTGTAACAAGTAAAATATAAGCTTATCGTGTAAGCCTGTTAGAAAAGAACCTTTTTTCTGAAGTACCAGGGTAAATAATTTCAGGGAAACGCTAATCAACTCGGACAAGCGTCGGTTAGAATGAAATTTTTCACTTCATACAAAATAAAAGTAAACACCTGATCATATTTTATGAAGATCTACAAAATTTATCTACGAAAAAAATCGGGTTAACTTTATTACGGGTGCGTTAAAATATAACGTTGAACATTAGTTACAGGAAGCCAAAAATGTACCGATTTAGCTGCTATATTTTTTTTTAATATAAATTTTAACTCGTTCAGGATATTAATTTTCTGACACATTGTTTACCATCGCCTTGGGTCTTGTGTGCCATCAATAAATTATTAAACCAGATAATAATCAAGGGCCGATTCCATGCATTGATCAAACGATAAATATTTATTTGATACACAAAAAACTCTCCAATCTCTATTTTAATTTTAATTAAATACAAACGCATTTTTTGTACTTCTTTCCACAATATATTTTTTGTTCAATGTCGGTTTCACTCATCGCAAGTATTATCAACTGAGAGAATACATATTTCAAACAAGTCTATTTATACAAAATTTTGATTTTTAGGTAGCAGTTATACAAAATTATGGGTTTAACAACTAAGAAAGATTTTAAAGGAAATCATACAATATTAATACAAATAATTTTGTTTATGTTTAATATCAAAATTATATACATAATTTTATTTATTTCAAGCCATTTATTGGTTAAAATTTGATTTATTATACTGTCGACTATTTTAAAAAAATAATAGTGGACAGTATAATATCTCCAGTTTTTAAATATTTATGTACAGGTTAATAAAAAATAATAATAAAAAAATATATTGATTGAATTGGCATTCACTTGGTAGAACTCCATTATAACACGGTGAAAAAATAGCAAGGTATTTTAGTTCTACAAAATTATTTTTAACAAATATAGTTGATAGCTATTTCGGCTCACGCCATCGTCAGAACTATCCATTCATATTCCATCATCCACTAGTTCTGACGATGGCGTGAGCCGAAATAGCTATCAACTATATTTGTTAAAAATAATTTTGTAGAACTAAAATACATTGCTATTTTTTCACCGTGTAATAAAAAAATACTATTGGCCATTATACTTTTTTCTATATTTACTTTCATAAATTATATGAAACCTTCAAAATGGGTTTTTTTAATTATGATATTGTATAAACATTCTTGCTGAAATTCAAGAAAAATACTGATAAATCTAAAAAGCTGCCAATTATACAAAAATTCAAATACAGAAAACAGGCATGTAAGAAAGGCAATTTTATATTTTGATGAGCTAATAAAAATTTATGATCTTTCTTAAATTCATGAATCAACTTTTAGGTATTATCTACATAAATAAAAGGTAACATCGTTGTTCTTCTTTCGTGATATTAAATTATCTAGATTGGTATTACTTAGCGATTTTACGTAGCGATTCTATGTATTAGATTTTCATCTGTTTCATAAAATCGTCAAATTAGTAAACAAAAATGAATTCAATATTACATACTACGCCTCTCTACGTATAAGTGGCAATTCATTCCATTAAGTGGTTATTTATTCAAAGGTTAATCTCTATATAATGTAGTATTATAGCTCGTTTAGCTCGATCAATGAACCCAATTTAATCCCTCTAGTTAACAAACAAAATGCAGCACTATTGCAAGACCTGCATTCGACTCAAAGAGCTATCAGTGTTATCACAAACCAATACCGCATGCTTCACTGATTTGAAATGTGTTGACGAAACCGATTTTAATGATGTAACTTTGAAAACCACAACAGCTGAATGCATCCTACTATCAACTCTGTGGAACTTTGACATGGTGGTATAATGTAATACGGGCATTGATACCGTCAAAGAGTTATGTTATCGTGTATTGAAATCATTCAATTTTCTCGTTGTTGACACAAGCATCACAAATCTATAAAATATGAAAAAATAACATTCTTATCATAACATACCTAGAATTTTTTTTTAGTTTATTTATTTGTGAATTGTAGAAACTATGTTAAATTCCACATGTTTCATCACTAACGACCTGCGTTTCCTACTTTTGACATCTTCAGTATTTTGCCACTTGGATGCAACAGAACTAACACAAAATAAACAGTTTGCGCCAGTTACATAAAAAAAGTAATAATTACAAAAGAAAAACTCAGACTGTAAGGGTAGGATCCAAATATATATCTTAAATAATTTTCGAAACTATTGATTTGATTATAATGACATTTGTGTTAAGTAGGTTAACATTAAATACTTTTAATGAGCCACTGATGAAAGGATTCTACAACAAATAATAATTAAATGCAATTGAGTAATTTTAAGCCTAGAGGCAACAATGAAATGGTAATGTAATATAGGGATTCAATTCACAATTTGGTTGGCTCATTGAAATAATCTCACGTAAAGGATAAAACATGAGGGAATTGGAATATTAAACTGGTCATTATGAGTACAACTTGAATTTCATTGACCTCTGTTTATTTCTAAAATTTCTCGATAGAATAATCCCTTATGTTTAGATGCAATAATTTGACACCTAGATTAACGCTAAATGAATGGTTTTCTGACAATAGATGGTTGGAAAAGGTCGAGCCATCTATCCTTGTTCAATCATAAAGCAGTTACGTGTTGCAATATTCAAATACCCACGTACAAATGTTGGCTATCATTACACTGCTATCCATAAATGCCAGACTTATTCCCAAAATAGATATCTCAACTATTCACTAATAATTTACCAATCAAATTTTTGCAAAAGCAAATCGGTCTGACTTTCGTCGTCTTAAGACTCTTAAGGGATTTTTTATTTACATCTTTAATCCTATATTAAATAAGAAACTCATTCCACACCAGTAACTAGTGTGGTCTTATTTCTTTATCATTTTAGATTAGAATAAAATTTATTCTTGGTACAATATTCAATCGATATTATTATTTATATAAATGTAGTTGTTACATTATAACAACAATTATGGGTATTATGATTGACAATGAGATTAAAGGAAAATGTTATAGAAAAACAAAACTGATAGTAAGTCTATATTAAAATTGTGAATGAATATAGTGAACTCCTTAATAATTATAACGATAAAATTCATCTAAGAATCCTTCGTGAGGATTTATTCAAATAGTATTTTATTAATCGAATCGATGGATTTCATCACGATAATTCATAACCATTGTTATATTTTGTTAACAATAATAAATTAAAACAGTATAAACAGCATGACAGCACTACTAACAAAATGAAGAATTTATTTGAAAATATGAACAATTTTGTTGTTTTGTGTGACTTTTTAACGAGATTGTTTTAAGTCTGTCAGTATATCTAACCTTTTTGGAGAGAGCTTAGAAAAATGATGAAGTTGAAAAATATTCGCAGTAAACTAATTTATCTCTGTACTCTGTACTGTATATAGTAATTGGAAGGCATGAATACATCACAAACGTCTACGTCTCTAGCGTACAACCTTTCAAATTTTTAAAAGTGTTCACGATTTTCTTTATAATTTATTATCCAAAATAATTTATTTAACTGTTTTATAAATTTTTTTGGTTTCAATTATCAAATTATTATTATTGAATTTTGATAATTTTCTCTTTAATATATGAACTCCACATCTATCATTAAAGATATAATAATTTTCGATGTTACATACACAATTCAATCATAAAACGTTTGAGTGCTTAAAAAAATATCAGCCTTGATGGGCAATTTACTCTTCATATAAATTAAACTGTAAACGTACTTTTAACTGTAAACGTACTTTTAACAACATAACGTAAGTGTATGAAAAATTTGTAAAAAGTCTTTGAAATAAACTGAAAGTCGTCAAACATTTATTTTGAATAATTGCCTACGTTCGTAAAATTGGCTCATTAAGCCTATCAGGAGATTGACGGTTCCACGAAAGAATTCCAGAATTAATTTTTAATGATAAGTTGATAATTCATTAAATACTAGTCCCTCATATTAAATACATAGTTGCCGATATTCTTAAATAACATTAGGATCCAAATGAAAAATGATTGATGTTTTCTAGTCAGAATTCACGACTTCATAAAGAATTCGTGTACAGAATACCTGGCCGATTAAGTCTTGAAACATATGGTTTCAGTTACTTTTAAGTGTTAAACAATTTTAGTGTTGAATGCAAAACTCTTCCTTAAATATGTTTTATACACGAAACCAAGTCAGTATAATATAACACGTCAAACGAAAGGTAGTTTGTTCATAATAGTGTTAAGGGGGACTATTATTTTATTCAATCGACATAAAGGGACGTTTATGGGATCATAGGTTAGTCTGAACTCAAACAAAATGTATGCCCCTTGTATTATTAACTTCATTTGTTGAAATCGTTTCGCTTCACAGGGTTTATGACCTGCCAAAAGGTTGATATGGAATGCGACTTGTGCAATCAAATCCTAAAAAACTTCTGCGTATACATTATTTTAATGCAGCTTTTGATACTGCCATCCCTGTGTGATCTTTTCGTTTTCACTGTATGGAAATCGGACGCACAAAAGCTTATTTCGTTTGAGAGTATTTCGTCATAGTTCACGAAGCTTTTAAAGTTCCATATAACCTTAACATGACGTAGAATACCTATTCACAGCATGTTCTAGATTGTATTGATTTTTCCAACCAATTCTCTAATGTTTTTTTGAAATAGTCTTTTATGCATTTAAAACCAATTTATGATTATTGCATTTTGATAGCTATTTTCGCAATATAGTATTCTATTACTTTTTAATGTTTATGGCAGCTGTAATGATGATATACATTATACAAATGGATGAAAAATGGCACACATGAACATATTTTTACTAATACGAGATGTGAAACGATTGTGTTGACTTTATTTGAAACGATTAATTCTGATAGTCAACAAGCGTTGATATAGAATATCGCAACTGGAACAAAGCAAATTAAAATTTTAAATCTTTATCCAAATAACATCAGATTTAAAATGATCAAATTTTCACCAACAGAGCAATAATAGTATAATGAATACCAATAAAATCTTTAGAATTTATTTTTATTTAAGTTTATCAAGGTGGCATGATTAATATTGAATCACAAATTAATAATATAATATTACATTATGTATATTAAAAATATTCTTTTGAACTAGCAATATTTTTAATAATTCATTTATTGATGAAAGTAATTATAATGCAGTGTGAAATAAATAAAAAAATAATATAACAAATTAAGTTGCATCGTTAATCGCCTTTTTCAATCTGTAAACAAGTAATTGATTTGATGTGACGTACGCGTGATTGTCACAAATTTTGATTACAATGAATACTGGTCAAATTAATCTATCGCCAACGATATTGTTGTGATTTTTGCTGAATTCTCATCAAAATAGATTTATTGAATTTTGGTCACCCTTGAAAATGATTCAGTGACGCCACCACCATTACATTCGACGGTTTGGTTTTAAGCACAGCGCGACACAATGCCACTGCAAATGGCCTTTAAAAAGCTTTGTAGGTTATTTTATTTTATGTATACATTTGCGAAACATTTCATCACTGTTTCCTTTTGACGAACTGCACTCACTTCCAAAATGCTATTCAAAGAAGTCTTCATCAAAGCATTGTATTGCCCATGGCGTGATATTTTAAAAAAATATTTTTTTTAGCTTAATAAAATTTGTGAATATCTCGCAAAGCCGTAGTCTAAATTTCAAAAATGACCTCACATTAGTTAAATAGACATTGTATGTAATATAAACATGTAAGTCATCGCAAATTTCAGAAGAATACAATTTTCATCAAACATGAAACACTATATTGTAACAAATTTGCAGGGATTTGTTCTTGAAACACTAAAACTTCATTGTACAGATATATTTATACTATACAAAGGCATGATAAAACATTTTTTTTTTAAATTTCACAATAACAAATATATTTAATTGTATGCTAATCTTGTCAGTGGTCTTAAACTAAAGTACTATTTATTTAGATGAACATGGATTTAAATATGTATGCGAATTTATTATAAGTGATATTGGATATAAACCGAGTTTAATAAAAAATTTCATCCAAAACAGACAATACGATTTTTAACAATTGTCTGACTCCATTTTTCTTATACCCTGGGAACTCATACTGAAATAATTACAGGTAAAATGAACCATATTCGTCCCATAAAATAAAATCTTCAGTTGGCAATTATCTTATTCATTAAAATTTGCTATATTATTCTTGCCTTAAACTGCACAAAAAGATTTAAAAATAAATGGATATACTTTAGACAAAATAAATTGTGTACTATGGTTCAATAAAGTAACTCAAAACTTTGCTGGGTTTCTCAAACAACAAATGTATTTATAGAATAGAAGCCTTATATCAAAATTATTGAGACATTCGAAACTAAACGAGATATTTTGATGCAAATTAACCAAAAAAAAAACGACACCTTCAGTTTCAGAAATTCAGTTTATTCTATCTTTTGTATGAATTTAAGCTGAGCATCCAGCGCAATAATTTGTACTGATCCAACCAACGGACAATATATATAAAAGCAAAATGTATTTGGAGCAATCTAAGAACCTGTCTTCTGAAACATCTGCGAAATGAAACTTCGTTCTATTTCTCAACGAAAACGACCGAATTTTTTATTTAGTCTCAACGGAGTTTTTAAGGAAAACACTTTTTGTAGAATATGGAGGGGGTAGCAACGGTGACAATTAATTATTACCTCAACCCTCCACAAGATGATAGATTTTGTAACTTTTCGGTTTATTTAGATATCGCATTAAAATTTGCCACAGCAGGTAAAATTCTTTCTTCCCCTTTCAAATGCTTTCCTAACATTATCAAAAAATCAGCACCTCTAATTTTACTACTCTAACGTTTTTCTTGTGAAAATAAGTAACCTGGGAATAGGAAAATTACTTTAACATTAAAACAAATAATTTTAAAATTATCAAAAATGATTTGTGTGAGAATGATAGAAGTTAAATTATAACGGCTCAAATATTTCATTTAGTGTAAAATAAAATACCAATAATACATTAATACTACTAAAACTGTTTTCATGTCTTATATTATGTTTGTTTTTATATATTTGATGTCTTTTGAATCAATGATTATCTAATTAAATTTATAATTTTTTTTGCTTGGGTCGTGACATTTCATCATGTATTTTTTAAGACTAAAAATTTTGTATTGAAAGTACGTTTACTTGTTTCTCTTATAGATATTATGAAAATATGTTATATGCTTTGTTTAACTACATCTAAACAAAATTAAGCTTCAAGCATTTTCTTTGCTTAACTAAAAAGCTAACGCTATCAAAGTAAGTAATGAAGATAAGTTTAAATGTTTAAACTTTTTGTTGATTTTTCTTACAGCGATTTTCAATTCATGTTATCAAATTCGCGTGGGCTGAAGAAATTTTATTTTAAATTCAAATAATCTTGTATAAAAAGTGAGCAATAAAATTTTAAAACTTTTCATTGTTTAATTATTGGCGTTGAATGTATTTCCAACAATGTTAGGCAAAAATAACTTAAAATAAAAAATAAAACTTCTAAAACTGATTTATAATTTTACACCTGGTCAAAAAAATATTGACGATAATGCTTCATTATTTTTAATTGATTGGCAGATATTGAAGTAAAATTTTATTAATTTTCTTGAAAATGTCTGTCGTTTTTTATTTATTTTTCTTTAAGAAGATTTTTATCGAGATATAAATCATTTTATTATTAAAAACTTTCAATTATATACGTATTTTTTTATATAAGATGACAATTTAGAACGACCAGTATCTGATTTTATGTTTTACAAAAGCTGTAAAATTAAAATAAATAGACAATTAACCAAGCTTTGAAGCTTCGGTCGAGGTCCTCACAGATTGGTAGCTTAGTAAGGGTTCATACATTATTAGCTTTACTGTCGATTTATGGATTTTCTCCTATGACTTGTTGAAAAAATGAATGACAATCAGTTTTATTTAAATAAAGATCCAGAAATAAGCTTCAATAATCTGTAAACATTGCCATCTAGGACGAAGCAATTTTATATATTAATACTCAGAAAACCCCACATTTAAATGTTGGTGTAGCCAAAAAATGATAGAAAAATAATATAATATTCATACAACGTCCCAAGTGATCGTAGGTATAAAATGGGTTAAGAAGATGCGACAAAGTAAACACTATGAAGGAATGTGAGGAAAATTTTAAAGAAATGAATTATGATTAAGGTTGGAAGAAAGGAAAATTAAACGCTCGGGAAAAGAATTCCGAAATTTCAGTGAGGTTTTTTTTTCAGTAAAAATTGTGACTTTTTTCATTTTTTTCAAATTATTTATTTGAGCAACGATTTTCTTGCAAAAAATATTTTAAGCAAGAACTTTTTCTCAATATTCATAAGATTTTATGTCTTAATTTTTTTTATCAAAGAACATCAATTTCACTTTTAAGGTGTTAACTGTCGCTTCTTGATGGAAAGGCATTATATTTTAAATAATAAAAACACATTTTTTTAGTACTTATTTCCACAATATATTTTTTGATCAGGACCGGTTTCGCTCATCGCGAGCATTATCAACTGATGATCAGTTGATAATGCTCGCGATGAGCGAAACCGGTCCTGATCAAAAAATATATTGTGGAAATAAGTACTAAAAAAATGTGTTTTTATTATTTATAATATTGAATAAATTAAATACTTAAATTTCACATGAATAATTATTTGAATAAGTATTATCATGGACGAGGATTAATATGTCATCTGCATTGTAGTACTACGGTCTAGGATAAGTCATTATGTTTTGACGTGCTTTCAAACACCTTTTTTTATATAATATATTACTAGCGTGTACCCTGCATGCGTTGCAATGCCACTCAAAAAAAAGAAAACGCGACTTTATGGAAGCGCCACGTCGGGAGCCTCTCGCCTTCCGATTGGATAAGTCAGACTTGAGGCGAGGCCGGAGCCAATTAGAAACGATAAGCTTAGGTTATGTTTTTCTTACCGAAATTTGACAGTGGCGGTCGTATGTGTTTTTATTTATTGGAATGCTTTTGGATACACAATCTTTTTTGTTGTTCTATCTGGTGCGTACACAAATAAATCAGAAGGTTTTCCAGCTCGTGAGCAGGCCATATACAGTTGTCCATGTGAGAAGCATGGATTTTCTAAATTTAGTCCACACACTTGTAACGACTGTTTTTGTGCCTTATTGGTGGTCATTGCAAAGGCGACTCGCACTGGAAACTACAGACGTTTAAATTCAAATGGCATATCTGTCAGAATCATTGGGATGCTTGGCAACAGTGCATCTTCTCCTTTGAATTTTCCATTTAAAATTGTAGCTTCAATAATTCATCAAAGTCGTGAGGAATTTATGTTTCGGAGAAGAATGATAGGGACGCCAATTTTCAATGCTAAAACATGCGGCGGCATGCCTGACAAATCAAGTGAATTCAAGAATTCTGTTGGATAATTGACGGCTTCCTCTTGATACGTTATAGTATCGTTATCGCTTCTCCTGATATTCCATTTAGTATGCTGAAATTGATTGCATTGATATCTTTGTTTTTGGCTGATAATATTGCATGTGCACTGAGCCATTGATGACTTTTATGATTTTGTGCAATATTTGGAAAAACTTTGTGAATCAATTCGTCTAGGGTTGCGGTTATTTTACAGAAATTCGCTGGCAATGTGATACATTGTGTAGATTCCTCTATTGCCATTTTCCCATTTCCTATATCCAGAATTGTTTTGCGAAACGTTCAATGGATGCATCATGTTGTAGTTGTACACGCATATTGGTCTTCAAAGTGAATCTATGTACGTATCGCCATAAAACGGATGATTTGAGACATGCATTTAGTTCATCGGCCACTGTTGAACGTGATATAACAGGTAGAGTTTGTCTTGTCGAAAATCACCAGACAATAAAATGAGTGCTCCACCGAAAAGTTGCTCATTTCCTCTCAAATCTTTTAGTGTGCAATGAAGTGCTTCTGATGATTTTATGTGTGCCATAGTACATTCATCGCATACAATGATTTCACATGATGTAAGTAGTTTGCCCGTTTAAGAATTTTTGTTGATATTGCATGTTGGTTTCGCAATTATTTACATATTCGATGGCAGTTTCAGTGCTGAATGCGCTGTTCGGCCCTTTCCAAAAGAGTTGCTGCAATTCCAGATGATGCGATTGCTAGTGCAATGTTTTTTCGTGATCGTGTGATCGTGACTGCCAAAATGAGTGAAATGAGGAAGGTTTAACTGTGTTTCCGGGTGCATCAATGAAATAAAATCTACCACTTTGACTTGTAATTGTATCCATGATTGTGTCATACACTATAAGTTGATCTGAAACCAATTTCGGAAGATTCGTTTGAACAAATTTACCCAATTCATTCACATCAAAGTGTGTTTCTCGTTGGAAATCACGATCACGTCAGTCGTTTTCAGATGGATTCAGCGCAGCCATTCCCAATTGTACCAATGATTTGTTAGCGATTACTAAACATATGTCCTCAATCAATAGCAATGCCTCATTATACACGTTTGGTGTGAATTGAACGTGTGGATTTTGAATTGTTTCACGCAAACTATGTAAAATATCTTCACTCATGTAGCCTTTGTATTTTTTCCAAAGATCTTTTGGATTGGATGGAAAGCAAATTGTTAATATTACTGCAAATAGCGCATTTTTTTGTTGTGGGTCAGCAGTATTTGATGAATCAGCGAGTGAAGTGTCCCAATGTGCATCGTTTTCTAGAAAATTTAATTCGAGGCAAGCTTGAATGAAACATATTCGACCGTTTACTGTTCTCAATTCTTGGAAGGATGTCGGTCCACGTATGTTAATTAACAGTAATCGCAAGTAAATGCATTCCGCATTATTTGATTGAACAGTGTACAGACTGCCTAATGCGTCGGTTGAATATACATTGTAATGTCCTTCAACTGCTTTACCTTGTTTGCGACGTTGAATTTTTTTCTGATGCATTCCATCTGTAGAATGTTGGCACTTCAGAGTAAGGTAGCGTGTTTGCAAACATATCATCCCTACACAATAAGAAAAATGCAGTTAACGTTATTGGCTGTGGTGACAATGCTCTTACACTTGCATGTTCTGTTGTGAAGTACACTCGCTGTACATTTTCAAGGTGAACTGCCAAATGAGTAACTGGTGGATGCCGTTCATAAATTGGAAATGATTAAATGCGCCATATTGCTTCATTGATACTAATGTAGCGTCCCAGTTGATATTGGTTGATTTCATCGATAGATGCAGTTGAATTCCCCACTCCAAAAATGTCATATCGCTTCCTTTGTTGACATATTTACAAATGTATTTGATAGATTTCACTGAATTACAATACTCGACGTTGATGTGTGCTTTGTACGTTTTCGAGAGAAGCTGTGAATACGGTACAATCCAACGATTATCAACTTCAACCTCATTGTTTCGCCCTTTTCTTTCGTGCTTGAGTTGTACTCTGACCTATTCCTTTTCGCTTGGGTGGCATAATTTATTTCACAGTGAATGTTACGTTTTGAAATTCACACAAAAATAAAAAACAAAATAATATATATATTGAATAAATTCTTACTATATCACACACGATTTATACATAATATTTATTTCAATTCGTTTTGTCATGAGACATAAAACCAAAACAAAAAAGTCGGTAAAAAATAGAACATTGAAATATTTTTTTCGAAAATCGAACATGGTTTCAAAATATTCAGTACCTTACGTAAGTACCTACAGGTGAGTGAATGTGACAGATTTTTGTCGTTCTTGTCTTCGGCGTTGCTATGGATACAATATGTCATAAATGGCCATTCTGTTTTACAATAGTCTTGTATGAAAACATGTTTTTCGTAAATATTCAATTAATTTTTGTAATCAAATCAAATTCTGTGTATTCTATCTTTTGCCCGGTAGTCTCAGCAATAATTCGACAAAGTTTTATCGCAATTGGATTAATGGTGTAGGAGTTTATAAAGGACAGGCAGACATTCATTTTTATATATATATATATATAGATTATAAATAGTTACCGTTGGCTTAAAACTCAAGTCATGTATCTCTCAATCACTCAATTTAATACTGTTAATAAATACATCACCGAAGATTGATCTTCAATATTTCATGTTCAATGAGCAAATATCATATTTTCGTTGTTATGACATTGTTCTACGTGTATAGTCAATGTATAATTATCATATATAAAAACAAATTCTCCCAGCTTTTAAGAAATAAACACATTAATACAGCATACATAATTGTTTAATAAAATGATGAAAAAATAGCTGCAATATGCAAACCATGTATAATGTAAACATATAATGTTTGAGCTTGTTTACTTTTATGATCTTTTCGAAAACTTTTCGCAGTTCAATGCGTTTCCTTTTGACAAACATAATATAATATATTATATAAACGTAACAAGACTTATTTTGTACATGAATGTGTGAGTAGGCTTATACTGTATATATTGAAAAAAGCTTTTTCCAGTTGAATGTGTTCCTGATCTAGCATCGCAATCTTTTCCAAAAACAAAAAAACATCACGACGCACATCTTTGAAACTATTGCGACCGGATAAGTGAAATATTAAATATCTTACTCGCCTTAGATTTCGAAAATATCTTCCGTGGTGCGTTTTATTCAACAATATAATAAATCGTCTTGAAATATATGTAAGGCTTTTTTAATTTGCTGACAAAGAATCAAATAAACAACATTATGTCAGGCCACAAATTAACTCTGTGAGACATTTATTTTGTCTATGGTTATTTGCTATTCAATTAACCTACTGGGCAACTCTTCAAAAAAAAGAAAATTGTTTTGGCTCGCTCTTATACTAATTATCAATCGATCAGTTCAGTTGTTGATTTAATAGGTCAATTTGTGAGTTTGTGGTGAAAAGTGTGGCTATTTCGAATGCTTACATTCCCTTCTTCATTTATAAGGTAGAAAAAATAGCTAGAGCAAAAGTAAATTTAATATGAAATTTTAAACGATATTTAAAAACAATCTTCATTGTTGAAAAACTATTCAATATTTATGAAGAAAACCTAGTTATTTTTGGTAGACATGTATCGAAAAGCTCTCTTTGCAGGGTCAACTAACTTTTGTGTTTCTTTAATTTGTTTAATTTTTCAAATGATAGCGAGCTGTAAACTTTTTTTATTTTTGTGCGTCATTTGATAATTTTACATTTAGTAGATTAAAAACACAAACAAAAACTATTGACATCATTATTACAATATTTTCTATTGAACAAATCGAAACTTCCCGAGACTGATTTTCGCCGAATCGGGTAAAAACTACTGAATACAGCTTTTGTTGATTGGATTACATCCAAATCTTGCAAATTGTTTATTGTATAAATGGATGCTCCAATTAGAGATCGCAATACCGGTTGAACATATCATCATCGGTATTCGGTATTTCAAATTAAGTACGGACAATTTTTTAATATAATAATGACACGAAAAAGCAAGATTCTCACTGCATTAAATATTAGTCGGATTTTCATACCATTTAGTAAAAAAAAATACCGAATGTTTTCTTACATTTAAATTAACTATTTTATTATTTGTAAAGGTTTTGTGTATCAAATACCAAGCCAAAATATCGGATTCCTTCTTTCAACAATTCCAGTATGGCAACTTTCACTTTGAAGGTGAAAAAAATACAAAATTTAACTCCTAAAATAATATTTGACTTGTTTTTGAATACTTCTTAGGTGGCAGCACTGTTTTAGCTTATCAGTAGACTGATATTCGTCTGTACTACATCGTGTCCTCACCAATATTATTGCCTTCCTTATTTTGGCGAAAAATCCGCGTAAATATATATTTTTTATGCAAAAGTCGTCGTAATATATCGACTCACCCTCTCTCGTTCCCCGGTTTATGATCCTGGTTGATGGAAGATGCTACTCAGCCAGAATAAATGGAGCAGTCATAAAACATACCGTTCGACTCTAAATACAGTACTATGCGGACGCAATTTACTATACGAAGCGTGGACTTGTCCTGTTTTGTTCTGGGAAATAGTGCCCGGAGAAAAATCGATATAACGACAACGTTCACAAAGACACGTATTGTCCTCTTTCTTGAGTAAACATTTTTATTTTTCTAACGATAAAAAGCGCATTCATAATAATCCAATGAAGAAATTATTTTTTCCGTGTCACAATGCACAGAAGCTGTCCAGTGAATTTTAATAAAAACAGATATTTAATAAACAACAAATTCATTATATTTTTACCCAAGCTATTTCTACATTTTTTAAGGAATTTAGTTCTGTATCAAAAACGATTAAATACTAGAATGCATTCCAGAATGGGATTCACTGCCGCGTTTATTTCGTACAACCGATAAACACTTACTTATCGCAAGAATAAAGATAACAAAAGTCTTAGATGCAAAAATCGAGGACAACTACGATTATCAATTCTTTTTCTTAAATTTATTTTTTTTACATTTTTTTTAAATTAAATTCACAATATTATTTCCAATAAAACATTTTTTGAGTCATTTCTGACAAATCAAAACATTATTTAATTAAATTTATATGATCTTACGAATATTGGATTAACAAAACACACAAACGCAACTAAGAGTACAATTTTTTTATTTAGTCGATTAAAATTTATATTTAAAAAAAATTAGGAACACATTTCCGTCGTAGTAGCATAGTTTTCTTTTTAACATTATATCTTGTTCAATACAGTTTTCAATGGATGTTAAGACACTTATTTTTATCGATTAAATAATTAATAACCCTTCTTTTAAATTCAGCTCATCAATTTGCTTTATATAATAAAAACCCCTTCTTATATTGGTATCAATTAAATAACGTTTCGACGACTAGAATTTCTTCGCCCCTTACTCGTTATCCTTCCCATGCAACTTCTAGTGATGAACTCACTTTCAGAAGCGGTAAATGCGGTTGGCTTTACAGCAATCCTTCGGGATAATTCCGGTCTTTAGTGAAAGCTTTCGTCACCGGTTTATAACTAAGGATGCCAAACATTACTTAATTTAAATGATTATTTCAACGATCAAACACTATTACTAAATTTCACTTTCTTGATATTATATTTGCTTTCGTTAACGAACCTCCCGTATGTATTTTAACAATTTTGACGAAGAATTGACTTTAACGTAAAAGGTGTTTTTTTAAATATATATTTATATTTTTAATGAAGAAATTCAGATTCCTCGATCAGTAAATGACTACCAAATAGACTTTAAGAAAAATACCTTTGATTTATTTTTATCCCATAACTTTATTTTATGATCAGGTCAGGTTTCACTTTTGACTAGAATTTTCGTGAAATAAAAAACAAACAAAATTAACATTTTCTCAAAGTATTGCCCGAATCAATAATTTGGTTATGGCAATAATGTACTAACATTGAGACGTTGGCGTTGTTTTAGATACAAGTTAATTTAAAATTTTGAAAATGTCATTTGTTATTTCTTATAACCCATAAAATATCCTCCATAAATTAATAATAATATTAAAAGTTCAAAATTTTAAATACTACCTTTCACTTAAAAATGATAGCTAAAATTACATGTGCAAATATCAATACACTCGTGTACACTATTTAGGGGAAACTTTTATGGCAAAGAGGCAAACTTTCATGTATCATTTTATAAAAAGTCTTATAGTAAGAATACATTACAAGTGGAAGTATATTTTTACTCACATTTCAGCGAAATCGTATATTAACATACTATATATCAAATCTCATAATCGTTAGTTTTAATATACTTTTATCAATTAAAAATATTTTTTATCAAGCACTCTTTAATGATATTATATTGGTTTCAAAGCTTTCATTTAAAACATAGATAACATTATGGTATTATATTCTAATTGATACATTCCAAACATTTTCGTTGAGTTAAAGTATTTTTAAACAATATTTTAACTCAAACATATATTGTTATTTGAATTGACGAAACTCTACGATTTCACATGTTTTATCATTAAAGGTCCGGATTTCAGCTTCCGATATTATCAGATGTTTTTTACCGTGTAATATAATAGAATGCCTGGAGATGCTGAAAGAATAATTCCGGATCGTTAGTGAAAAAATATTTATAATATAATCGTAGAAAGTTTCAATATTTTAAAATCAAAATTTAAATTTTATCAAGCACCCTCTGTTGATGTTATAAAATATATTTATCTAAATACAATATACTTTATTGCTTATATGATATAATAATGTGTTATAATGATTAGTATTATACTGTATTTATTACCCAGGACTTCATCATCACAGCTCTTAAATATCTTAGAAGACTAAAATATCACAATATTATAGTAAAATCACTTAATATTGACTGCCTGCTCTCCAAAAATTAAATTCGCCGTTCCCTTTTCAAGTTACCTTTAAATGAGTTCCAACTTATTCTCAACTGTCACTCACGGAATATTTCAGTGTTGCTGGGCAGCCTTCCTTTTGTTGCTCTTTTAAATCTACATTGAGACGCAATAATAATTGAATTCAACATCGAAATAAAGAAAATTTGATGAAGAAAAAGCAGTCAGAAGGTATGTGAATTTTCCACGACGCAACTGTATTTTGCTTAAAAGTTTTTGTAACAGACATTCAGACAGACTTAAACATGTTTTTTTCTATTCTTTTTTGTTTAGAGATGTGTGATTTATGACACTTTATTGTTAAATGAAAAAATAAGTAACACAAGATCATTGTAAATTAATGATATGAAATGGGAAAAAAAAATCTTTTATTACGATTCACGCTTTTTAAGTTTACTATTATTTAGAAACGACAAAATATATCTCTTAACCTGAATTAATATATTATATATATTCGGTAGGTGATAGGTGCTGAGAATAGCTTTCCTTTTTTTTAGACTTTTTTTGTCTTATCGTCGATTATAACATTTTTTTCTGAATGTGCTTAGTTGTTTCTATGTAGTATCATTAATCAAGTGAGTGAAAATCTTCCAAATTTAAAGTATTTTTCAATCCCTTTTTCGTAAAAGTTACGCACATAACACGGAGCATTACATATTTATTATTTGTCGCAATGATTTATTTCGTCTTGGGAGCTTAAATTCCTTGTGATGTTAAAAAGAATACTAACAACCAGACGAGACCGCCTTTAAATAAAATATGACTGTCAGTAACGTAGAATCGTCATGGCTTTTTTATCGTTTCGTTATTTTTTGTCATTATTAAATATGAATGAAATACACGTTTTGTTTCCATTTGTCTAAGCTTTTTTTGAATAATTAGCGAATTTACTATAATCTCGAACGATTTTATTTTCAAATAATTATTCAATTCGAAAATGAAACTACCACTTTTTTAAAGTGTTTTTTTGTACGATTCCACATGTTTTGTTACTAATGACCCGTTTTTTTTCCTTTTGACAAAACTAACACTCACTTTGTAGCATGCATGTGATAGAATTTCTGTAGATGCCGAAAGGTGAAACCCGGCTGTTAGTGACAAAATATATGAATTCGTGCCAGGTTAGTTTACATCCAGATAGTTTATGGAAAGATTATAATAATTTTTTAACCAAAAAAATCAAATTTGTTATTGTAATTTCATCAAGCACCCTCAGTCAAAATCGGTATTTTTTTTTTGTTTCGATCGATAAATAATGCTCGGATAATCAACACTATTATTATTCCGTGAAACTCCAATGATTACGGATCATATATATGTTATTGCCTATTCTATTTTTTGTATTGGTTTTATTTTATTGAATAGCATTTATAAATTGTGAATCTGTTCTAATACACATATTATCTGCTTATTGGAAGTGAATACTAACTACTCACAAAAATGATTTTGTTTCTATAAAATTTCGTTAAACAAAGCATATAATTTTTCCTTTCATATCACTGTATCCTTCGATTACAGTGATATAAAAATTATTTAAATTTACATCGCGTATGAAACTAGTGATAAATTTGTTTTCGTACTCAGCATTATAACCACATTCGTTTATTTCAAATAAGCAATTTAAAAAGAAAATAATTTCATCAGCATCAATACTCTTGCAAGCATTCTTTTCAATTTATTCTAAGCAATAAACTATGCACACAGAGTTGCCAGTTTCTTTAAAGTAAAAATATTTCTTATTTTTTATACTATGTGTTAAAAAAATATTTTTTTAATCTATTTTTATTTATTATTTGTTAAGTCATTTAAAATACGATTCACTTTGTAAAGTAGATAGATTATGAAGAAATCATTTTGCATTGCATCAAAAAAGTAATTGATGTATATATATATATATTGAAATAAATTTTTTATACATAGTGAATATCTTAACGACAATCGTGTTATTATTCTCACATGACAGTGGTACGGTTTTTTTACAATGTTTGCTTATCTATTTTGTTGTTCCTTAAACAATAGAAACAACGTTGTAGACGAATATTTAATTTTATATTCATGAAACAAATAATAGGTAATTTTAACAAATAATGTTATGAAAAGTTTGACTCAGTCAACTAGCGCTAGACCAATAAAACGCGCCATAATCCAAAAACTTTATGTAGAAACTACAAGCTTAACTTAAACTTTACGATTAACGTTAAGATTAAAACTTAGACTGTGTTTGAAGCTTGCAAACAAATAAACTTAAGTCTATACACAAACACAAGTGCATGCACCCCTTTTTCTTGCTACAAAACAAATGAATAAAATAATTTATAACACGGTAAAAATTCACCGTGTTATAATGGAGTTCTACCAAGTGAATGCCAATTCAATCAATAAAAATAATTTATATTCCAAAATATGAAGTAAATATTATTACAACATATAAAACTTTCTTTACTTTCCATTACGCTAATTTAGCTGTAAAAATTGATAATACCCTGAATACAACATTAATCACAACTTATAAAACATTTTTCTCCTTTACCGAAGCTTAAATTTTCAAAATTATATTGCAATGTGTTATTCAATGAAGGAAATAATTAAATAGAATTATCACTGTCAATAAATTCAAATATGTACCAAGTAAGCCTTCACAGTTGAATTATAAGTAAATTAATTCTGGGTTCAATTTATCACAATTTGCGAAAATATATGGTGCTACTAAAGTACTTCATACTTACACTCTGTAATTTTATGTAAGCAAATTATTTCTCAAACAATTTGTGGTAAATTTTGATAAAATTTAATGGAAAAACAAACCACAAAAGAAAATTAAGACTTTAAAATGCGTTAGATATTTTATATTCAATATTAAATCAACAAATATTAAAGTTAATATTCAAAATTCTGAGACAGAAATAAAAAACATGATAGAAATTTTAACATTTTTAAACAGTATTTAGATGTTTTTTTAATCTAAGAACAATCTCGTTCATCTCTATGTGGCAAACAAAAATCATTTATTTTCTTTCAAAAGAACATATTCTATTTGAAATTTATTTCATATATTCTATTCAGATTTCTTTCCACTTGTATGTATAAAAGCACATCAAATTAAATACACAAAATAAACAGACAAAGTTTTATTTTATCAAGCAAAAAACAGTTAGCTTTGGTCATTCAAAAAATATATAATATTGTAAAAGAAATAGTGACTAGCTATCATACAGACGAATTTAAGCTTAATTTTATTGTATAAATTTATCACTCAGAGTACGTACGCATGACATCCTAATCGGTGCTACATTTTCGTTTTGTTGAATTATAAATCATTTAGTGTAGTAACTAATAAGGCAAATTGAAGTGATTATTTGTAATCTCTGCGTGTTTTAATGTTTTTAACACTATCAGCCTCGTTTAAAAGTTTACAAACCAAGCCCGCTTATTGAGTGTTTACTAAATGTGTTATAACTATGATACTATTGGATAAAATCAAATTAAACTTTCAACAACAACATTGACAAAGCTTCCCCATGCAAATAGCTACACTTCAATGTTTACACATGTACCGAGTCTCAATTATTTTTATTTTGCTTTGCACATACATTGGAAGCCCTATACGGGTTATTTTTTTCTGTTAACAGTATAAGGATCAAAATATGTTTTTCTATATTCACAAACAATCTGTTTTATGAATCTTACAAACACGTTTCTGGGACTCGCACTTTGGATCTTGTATCGCGTTAAAGCACCCCTCCGGGATTCGACGTGTTAAGATCACAATATTTCTTTAGGAATTTTTGGGACTATTGCTGTTTTCAATTTATGGATAGTGAAGTTTAGCATAAATTCAATCAATAACATTACTTATTTAAAATGATACGTTATCCTTGTTAAAAAGTAATAATATGTATTTTATATTACACTATTAATCCTTTGTTATTGTGTCTAAAATATTGAACTGTAACAAAGTTGTGATAAAAAGTGTCATTCAAAATTGTACCGCTATCGGCGAGTATTAAATTTGCATGGCAGTGTTGCGAAACACGGCAATCATCGGATGCCTGTAATATCATAAATCCATTCCGACGTTCAATATTACTTCCGATCGCCACCCGATTCTCTAACCCTCGAACTGGATTGAACATTAATCAAAACAGAGTGGTAGTGTGTTTTCGACTTGATTCAAACAAAATGTACGTACGCCAGTAATGAGATACGTGATTAGATTCCACGATAACTACACACTACAAATCTTTGTTTATTTCCAAGGCCTCGTAAACTTGTTATCTTGAATTGATTTCTTGCAAGAAACTTTATGTACTTATTTTATTATACATTTACGTTAAGCTAACTAGCTTCGATAAAGGGTTGTATAACTCTAATACGCAGGTATATTTTATTACCGATATTTCAAGCTTTAATCGTTTCCTCGCTGAAGCAATTGGAATACCATATTATTAATTTTTTTTTCATAGTATATATGAGCATATGTTGGAGTAGGTTTTAGTGATGGAATTTTAGACATAACCAGCACACCATTAATTAATTGACAATTAAACAAACTACAACAAATACATAAGTATATTGATTGAATTGGCATTCACTTGGTAGAACTCCATTATATCACGGTATAAAAATAGCAATGTATTTAAGTTCTACAAAATTATTTTATAAAAATATAGTTGATAGCTATTTCGGTTCACGTCATCGTCAGAACTAAAGAACAGAAGTTCTGACTATCAACTATATTTTTTAAAAATAATTTTGAAGAACTAAAATACATTGCTATTTTTTTTTTCACCGTGTAATACATAAGTATATTTTTCTTTAAAATCACAGTTATTCAATTATGTTGTAGCATGCCATTTTTATTTAATTAATGATAATTGACCATGAGGTCAAAATTATTATAATTAATTATAAAATTAGCTTTATGATCAGGCTGAATTTTTTAAGTTTGTGACTAATTATATTTTATTACATAATAAATGATGAGGTTATATAAATTTCAAACAATAAATAATTATTTATCAGTAAATTAATCAAGACTAAGACACACACTAAATTTACGTGATAAAAGCAGGCAGATTTATTACAAATATTTTTATTTCAAAACATTAAATAAATCAGTGATTTTATTTATTTCGTGTGTTTTTCCTTGAGAAATGTATCCATTTAAAATACCCCACATTTTAAAACAAGATATAGATGGATTTTAATATCTAAATTTAATGCACTTCCACTCAAACTGACATTTTCAATTACGAGACGTAAAATTACGAAAAATAACGTCAGGTTTTACCTGATAAATTGCTGATTTGAAATTTGTATTTTCGTTTTCACAATAAGCTTTTTAAAAAAAGGTTACATTTGTATCATGCCAAGAATAAAAAAGTACGTCTAAAGGAAAGGAAAATTTTTCCGAAATTTCATTTGATATTTCTTGATATGACTATTTTTTGACTTTTTAAATAATTACTGTGGGGGTGAAAATACGAATTTGCAAATTTTCCTAACATATTATCCAATTTAAAGTGGGACATGATAACAATACCCACGAGTCAAAATACAGGCCTGGTTCTTACGAAACGTCTTGAATCCGTTGCTTTCCGTGTTTTTAAATTGAACCTTAATTAAACATCTTCTTTTCCCGTCTCTATGAGAAAATTCTCATGCAGAATTACCACTAATAAAATGGTCCCACGCAATATAATTTAAGCTTGCTTATAGTGGCTCGACGCAAAACAATTGTA
Organism: Himalopsyche japonica; assembly: GCA_028555115.1. Lineage (NCBI taxonomy): Eukaryota > Metazoa > Arthropoda > Insecta > Trichoptera > Rhyacophilidae > Himalopsyche > Himalopsyche japonica. The sequence continues at coordinate 4,619,138 of JAHFWJ010000015.1, forward strand.
ATATAAAGAATTTTGATTCCATAAAATATATCAGAGTCTGCGTTGTTAAAAGTTCGTCTTAAACAGTAGTAGTTCTGAAAAATAATATACGATCGTTACATTTTTCATCATATAATCAATATAAAGAAACTGATTCGGCTATTTATCAAAATATCTCTTTACTGAACTATTCTTCAAGTAAAACGGAAATCATATCGATATCCATGTATAACATTAAAGAAAATACACACACGTTCAAAACATTTAAATAGTGTATCGTAAAATTTACCACTATTAAAAAAAGACTTAATATTTATTGATGTAATGACGATTTTATTTATAATTTATTTCTTTCCAGAAAAAAATTCTACCATCTTTCATTTTTTTATTTCAACATAGTCTTCAAAATCTGATTCCATCTAGCACATCCACGATATTTTACAGGTACCTTTCGTTATGCACCTTCAAATTTTTTTTATCAGCGTTATTTTTATACTTGATCACTCTTTTGATATTATTAAAAAATTAAAACACATTTTTTTATAGTAAGATATGTTGATATTTTTTTCACAATATTCTATAATACTTATTTTTTCAATCATCAATTTTCAACTTTATAATATATTTACCACCAACTCAATTTTGCACTCTTCTTACTGGGTGAATTGCATCTATTGCGAAAAGACGAAATCCATTTTTCAAAATTACCAGGAAAGTTCATGGAGAAATATTTCAAGACTTAGAATTATCGTTATAAGGTTAAGTTATAGTGTACAGATAGATAAAAATACAAAACAGACCTATTAAATATGTTGTATGAATTCAGTTGCATTTGATTTCTCTTTCGATGTTTAGCCGACGCTTCCTAGAAAAACAGCATTATATTTTTAATAATTATACACTTTTTAACACTATTTCCACAAGACATAACATATATTTGATTCACCCTGAAATTGAATGTAATTTGTCAAATATTGGTCCAAGTTTATGCCATTCACGTGGTCGACAAATCTCTCTCATATCAAATATTACTTCTTGTATAATATAATAATATAAAACATCAAATATTACTTCTTATGAAATTTCGTAGATTTACCAATTTTTTTATAAAAAATCTAACAATCTTAAAATGTCATACGTTCCTTTGTATACAAATTTCACTAAGAATACGCAATAGCCAAAAAAGTTAACATTTGTTTTTTTACTTCTGAAGCACTTGTGAGGTATTACAAAACAGTTCAAGTTATAACATTTAGCTTACCGCATTACTTTGATCTTAATTAAATCGATGTATCTATTTAGCTTGAATATTGAGCGCTATAAGGGTCGTTGCATTTGTTATATTATTAATAATTTAATCAAACTTTGGCGCCGTGTTACTACTAACAATATTTTTAAGAAAATTATATTTTAATAAATAACAACGACTAAAATAAAAAACATGTAAGTAAAAAAAGTAGCTCATTTTTAATTCATTGCATAAACAACTTGTTTTTTTAGGCTTAATAAAATAAAGTTAATCACATATATATTAATATAAAAATAAAATATCACTCGTTGGATTACAAACCTCCATGAAGATTATCGGCTACAAATATCACACGGTTTACATCTGTTAACAAATTGATCATAACATCCGTTTGACAATGTATTTAATTAAATAAATGCTCATGCCTTTGTTAAAACTAACAGAATAAAATTGTTCGATTTCAAACAACACATATTGGTAAGGTATATTTTTATTTTATTGAATTGGTCATTCAAATAGTCTGCCATCAAAGTAGAATAAAGCATTTAGGAACAATGTGTAGTAACACAAGCAAAAATGTATTTCAATAAAGTTATTACTAATAAAAAGTATTTTGTGGAGTAAAGAAGAGTTATTTAGAATTAATTTATATTAATTTTTTGAGTCACGTTAAGTTCTTTTAATGAAATATGTTAAATTGGATTTGCTTAATTCATTAAATTTTCACAAGTTTTGTCACTCAAAACTCAGGTTTCGGATCTTCAAAAATTCACATCACACGTATGCAATACAATTGACATATACAGTAAACGGTTTGCATTGGTAAATCTAAGCGATATATATATATATATATATAATAATATATAAACCAATGTATATGTGTCTGTTTGTCCTTTATGCATACTCCACCATTTCTACGATCGATATGACACTTACATTCAATTTTGATGAAGCATCCAAATTCAATTAAAATATCAATTCATCAAATGTTCATTCCTAATTAACTTAAAATGGATGCAGATTCCTGAAAAATATTTCAAAACACGGTGATAAAAATAGCAATGTATTTTAGTTCTACAAAAATATTTTTTTAAATATAGTTGATAGCTATTTCGGCTCACGCCATCGTCAGAACTATGCTTAAACTAACATTTGCTCATCTATATATAGCTGTGTAGAAAAGGTAAACAACACATCCTCTCTCCTGTTTCCACGACCTAGCCTGTTTCCTGCTCGCAATAAAACTAACAATTGTAAATGAAACTAAAAAGGTGGCTATATCAATAAGTTCACATATGACACGGAAATGGTCCATTACAGAAACAAAGAAACACCCCCCAGAGGATTTAATAATGGTGACCGACATATATTAGTTTGTTCGTTAAGAATCCTTTGTGATAGTTGATATCTAGTGATTTCCAGCTGTTCCAACATTTTTTTAACCCTTATGAAAAACGCAACCTTCGGCGATTTCAATAAAACAAAAATAATTAAAAATTCATTATCATTGACCTTTTCGCCTCGTATTCTGAATAGATTCATTATATTATTTACGAGGTGTCATTTAAAACAAGGCGAAATGAATATAATACTTTATTTTAATTGTAAGAAAACTGTGTATTCTAAATATAATATAGGCCTATTAAAGCCTTCCGAAATGTCTTAGAATTGCGTATTCAATAGGAATCTTTGCTTCTTAACGTGTTTCAATTTTATTGTTATTTAACAAGGAAACTTAAGAGAAACAACAACCAGATGTTTGTAAGTGGAATTCTTCTTGAATGCTTTCGTTCGCGTAATGCAATATCCTTTGTATTTAAAATTTAATTTTTAATGTCTAATTGGCGAGCAAAGATCTTGCCTTTATCCTATAATAACTGTAAACAAGTGAATTTCTTTGACGTCGACTCCTTTTTTATACAATACATAAATTTACATTTCGTGTAAATGTCACCTTTTCGAATCATAAAAAGCATTTTTAAAATGAATAAGAAATCTTAATCTACGGAAAGAGAGAGATATTATTTTATTTATGAAAAAATAGATCTTCTCGAGATCTGTGAAAATTAAGTGCATATTTTGGAAGAAGGAACAATTACATTCTAATTAATTATCTTTGAGAATTCAAAGGAAATTGTATACTTCAATAGATTCTATCAGTGTTTCTTTAAAAATGAATTTATTTGATGTATTTTATGTCTACACATTATTGATTCAAAAATAATGATTTATCCAGAAGACAACGTATAATTTAAATTAGATTTTTTTTACATTTCTTTCAATCTCAGAACATCATTTCAATGAAGGTAAATCAGCTGTTTTAATTCTAAATAAGTTTTCTGATTAAATAAATGTAAAGCCTTTTTCAGGGGTAACTATCCCGTGACTGTTAGGTCGAATGACATGTTTTCTTTTTTGTTTTTAATTACGCTTGTTTTAACATTAAATACAGTTTTAGTTCAAAAAAAAGGGACAAATAAAATAAGAAATGGTTTTATCGTTTTATCGGAGATGATTCTGTGTTTTGTGTTAAGACAGTTAATGATCTTCAATTTATCATTACAAAAATTTTCTAGATACAGTTTTTAAAAATCGCTACTTAATCGCATTTTTTCAAAAAAAAATTTTTTTTGATATTTCAAATACATATAATTAAACAGCATTTTTTTACAATCCACTGATAATAACAAATGCAAACAAGTCAATATTTTTTTATTGTCATAAATCATTTTATTATGCTTGCTTTAGAAATTTCTTTTTACGTCTTAAGTTAGCATTTATCTTTATCATTTAATAAGCATTTATATAAGATATGATTCTACAATATATTAAATTTATTGGTCTTTTTTGTGAATAGTTATAAATAAAAATAATTTGTATTCCGCCAAAGAGCTGCATGTAACATACTTCTGAATTTAGTCATTTCGTAGAGTCCTTTTTAATAAACAGCTTATTGGTATATTGATTGAATTGGCATTCACTTGGTAGAACTCCATTATAACACGGTGAAAAAATAGCAATGTATTTTAGTTCTACAAAATTATTTTTAACAAATATAGTTGATAGCTATTTCGGCTCACGCCATCGTCAGAACTATCACTTCTGACGATGGCGTATTTTTTCACCGAGCTTATTGGTAATTTTGACCATCTAAAGATAAGGATCCAATAAACATATTTACTGATTTTCGATACTTTTTTTTATTAAAATGTTGTGCATTTTCAGTTTAAGAATATATTTTTGACAACAGAGTCGTTACATCAGGTAAAAGAAGTCTACGAATAATGAATAATTTATTTTAATATTCGGGAACAATCGATAAAGTAATTTGGCAATTTCAAATTGAAAGCAAAGGTCGCCGAAATCTGAAGTGTTTCGCTCAAAAACGTTATTTGAAAAGGTGTAATTTAAATTTTCAGAAATAGGTCTAATGAGAAATTTAAAAAGGTTTTCATAGAACAGATCTTTACAATTTTTTTGAGCATTGTTATACTCCTATACAAAAGTAAAATATAAATGATTATTTTAACACAATTTCCTTAATCAATTTCTATTGATGACCTGTATTGGTGTTCATGAATATTTTTTCATTTTCTTTTTAGGTCAATAATTCATCAATAAAAATATTCTATCACCTGCCAATCACGTTGCTTTTTCTCATGGTGTGCCAGAATCCCTGAGGTTTATCCAGTGAACAGTACTCAACGATCATCAAAAACCTTGTTCTACCACCAGCAGGAGATTTAGGTTCTGCAGAGGCATTTGAATCATGTAACTCATCCAGTTCCAACGTCTCTTCGTAGCCACTACTGAAACAACTAGCTTAAACACTTTTCAAATTGAATTATAAATTTTTCTTCTTTTCAGAGCGATTTGGTTTTAATTTTTTTTCTACTACTACTTTAGTACTATGAAATAATTTAGTACAATAATAGTTGGAGCTTCTCACCCAAAAATATCAAAAAACTTCCTGCATTTCATTATGATGCTAATCACAGCCAAACTAGAAGATATTTTCTCTTAACGTTGTCTTGTTAAATAGACTGTTACATATGCGTTTGTAATCGTATTCTAGCGCATGCACCCTAGTGTTTCTGGTAATAACCATCACCGGAAAGCTAGCCATTACAAAAAAAAAAAAATATAACAAGACAATCTATATATGGCATTTTCACATCAAATTATTGTGTTTACATACTTGAAATTTACAGTGAAATAATATTATCGTAAATCATAGGCGACGATCACAAATTTATATAATCATTTTTGAATTTCATGATATGATGATGACGATGAAAATAACTCTTTAAGATATAATATAATATTTAGTATGACTTCATGGTTTTTAAGAGAATATTACTAATTTCATTGTATTATTGAAGATTATTGTGTACACAAATAAAAATTAAAAACGTCTTCCAAGCTTGATTATATGATGAATATTTTTTTTCGGTTGATGAAACGATGGAGGCTTTTTCTTGTACAGGCTGATTATTACATCGATACAAATGTAATATGCATTTTTATGATATTTTAAGAAAACGGCATTTCAGTCTATTAACAAGGGTAAAGCTATCCATGCGTAAAAAAATATCACGGTGAGTGCCCACGTGATGTATATTTTTTCGGTTCGTAATCCCATGTCTGAACCTTCCGAAACCGCATTTGAAATCCTTGCATGCCATCTGGAGCGAATCCCATGTCTCGTTATCTGCGAAGCGCCCGAAAGACTTTCGCGGGTTTCCGACCAGCTCCCGAAGCTGTGCACCCCCGCCCAACTTTTACTGGTAGTAGGCGGCAGACCGCTGTTTCAGATAGACGTGTCTCGAGCTGAATTGTGCGCCGACTCGACTCTAGCTATACAGGATATCGCAAAATCCTTTCACCGCTTGCAGGATTACACTGTACTTACAAGTGAATATTTAATAGATTAAAAAGTACTCCGATGATAAATGTGTTTTGTGATGTTGAGAAATTAAATCAGCGTGAATTCATCGAACAATTATGCAGCGCATTTTAAATAAAATTACTTATTTCTAAACAGTAAAATATCTTGTAAACTTTTCTTCAAAATTATGCATCTTTTCAATTTTGACATGGCATAAATGACAGCCACGTTGGTTTACAAAATAATCAATAGCAGAAAATTCTATCAATCTTCAAATAATACAAGTAAAAAGAAAAGACGTATTCGTTAAAATACAGGAATATTGATGTAGTGTTAGATTATAAGCGGCATGATTATTGATTGAAAAATATCTTCAATATAACGAAACATTTCATTGATTTAAAAAAAAAAAAAAATACAGTATATCAATTACCTAAATTAGTAAAAACTTTAAGTGAAATTTTTAACAATGAACATTTAATCTACTGTGGGTATTTTTCTTAATCTATTAATGAATATACATTATAATACACCATGGTAAAATAAATTCAAGTATTTTTCCCAGTATATCCTAATCATAATTAAATTTAACACACACTTATGAATATTTTCGAATAAATATATCTATTTTTAAGTACGAAATCGCCTAATAAAATCATAGCAGTGAGTAGAAAAACTATGAAATGAAAGTCTTGAAAGCTTTCGGATCAATGCAGGCTCGGAAGGAAAAGCATACTTTGTTGGAGTAAGAATAATATTGGTTTTATATTTCGTCAAATATATTATAGGTTTATCTCGTTAATTTAGTATTCTTTTTTATTATTTACGTTCTGGATGGGCAATAAAATTAAATAAATGGTAATATGGTGAAATATCGATTTTTAAAAAAATGTTATTCAGTCTACGGAGTTTTTTCGATACTATACGATGAAATCGTGTCAGACATTTTCAAAACCAACAATATATGAAGTTTTAATTTATAACACAGTTTTTGTATCGATTAAATAATTTATTCAAATATTATTAGACATGATAGAAGCTTAAATAGTTACCTCAATGACCCGTGAAGGGACGCATTAAATAAGTTTTATTAAAAACTTTTAATTTAAATCACAACTTTGGGATCATTTTAAAAAATTCGTTGATTAATTTTTACTCATAAAAATACAAAAAAAATACTTTGGTTGTATTTTTTTTAATAATCGCAGATATAGTCTAACAAATCTCATAAACAATGACGTTTCTTATTGACTAAACATATTTCTGGAAGAATTTTCGTTAACTTAATAAAATAAATATGATAGTACTTATTTAATATTTTTTTAACAATTTAAACATCTATCAAATCTAAAAGTTTCCCAGTGGATTTTACCCATTTTCAGTGGACATATGGCAAATAGTGAGTTTTTTTTTCAATCAAGTTTCTTAACAGCGTCGTAATATTTCTACTCTACTGTATATTTATGTAACTTTTTAAAATACAAATGCTTACAAAGTATATAATACACCCGATTTTTGACTTAATCACTTTTGGCATTTCATTTTTTGGCCGATTTACTATTCACACCAAAGTATTCGCCGTCACCAAGTTATTTCAGTTGAATTAAAATTGAATGTTAATCTTAATAAAGTTATTATATAATGACTTTTTCCGTCCCTTGCCGAGCTGTCATGATGCCAATTAAATTTTATTTCATTGTGAAATACCAAATATGCAAACAACCTCTCTTCTGAGATTTTCTTTTCATATTTTGTTTGGCGTAATTAAAATAAATTATGCAAATTCACCTGACAGGCTGAAGGCTTTGATATATATATTTTATTACCTAAAAACCTTCGAAAACATAAAAATAAAATTCAAATTGATATCAAGCTCAAAATATGATTGCCTTTTCGTTATATGTAAATATTTATCTTCATGGTAAAAGAGCCTTTTTTTTCTTACGAAAGATAATTCTATGAAAATTTTTATAACGTTGTCCTTTATTCAAATTCAGACCTTTATTTATTTTTTGAGCTCTTTAACGTCTACAAATCTTTCCAATTTTACCATACGTCTTTAGATGTTATAACTATGCCAATATATACACGAAAGAAATTTTTACGAAAATTTTGTATCCTTGCTATCATAATAATTACTAATGAATATTTTTTTAATCCTATACCTATGAGAAATTTGCGGTAATAACATGATATTAATCATCTAGCTTCATCCAAAAAGCAAAATTAATTAATGCTTTTAATCGATACTTTTACTTGAATATACAATACTATAATACATGTTATGTCTCATTATTTTATACCTCGTCATTTTAAGTATAATAATCGTGATACGAAGGCATGGACTTTCTATTGATTCAAAATAAGATTGCTTAGCATTTGTTTTTTTAAATAAAATCAATCAAATTTCTTTGTGTATAACTTTATTATTATTTTTAAATTTGTACATCTACACAAAACTAGTTTTAATTATGCTTTTTAAATACATCAGTAATAGTTTGATCATTATACTTCAATGAAACCATATTATTGAAGAATTATGAAAATCGCTGCAGCTTTTTTTACCATGACCTCTCCCAACAATGAAAATATAAACTTTTTATGAAGCATCGATTTTTTAAGAATTATAATTGTTATTTTTTAAAAGACGTATTAGGTAAAACGATAAAAGAGTGGTGATGTTTTTATTTGAAAATCATATTTTTTCATTTTTGATGCTTACACGCTTGCAGCATTGTGATTTTGTGCATCGATATGAAATCTTTGAATACCTCCAAAGTGTCCGTTGAATGGCTCTGCGTTCAGAAATGCATTAGTCCCTACGGAAATTTCACGCTATGAGGATTTCGTCGCTCGTAACCAGTCACTAGAAATTTTGACCCACCAACTGGAAATTTCGAAGTGATGGGGAACATTTGACATTCGATTATTACCGATGCGGCTTAATAGCGTCGCTTCAACCAAATGTATAGTTCATTGATTGTTCACAATACATTTATTGACAATACATAATAGGATCCTATTCGGTGCTTTCGTTTAAGATGTCGTATTGTTTGCTTTCTAACAAAATATATGAATACATTCTAAATTACTTCATGAATAGTAAATTTATACAACAGGCATTGAGTTTATAATATTTACTCAAGATTTTTTATCACGTAACAAGTTAACGTAATACGTTTGATGTGTGTATACAATTCAATAAATCTAATAAAATATTAGCAATCATTTTCCTCTGGATATACATGATTTACAAATAAATAATTTCCTTGTGGTAGACATAATTGTTGCGTAAATGGATCAAATCTGTTTCGCAATTATCATTTCATCACTCGTCATTTTTTTAAAATATGGTTACATATTAACAATCAAAAAACATTAAAATAAATGTAGCTATTTCCTATAAAATTTTACTTCAGGGAAGTAATAAAGCACTACATTGTTGTGCAGGCGTTATAAACAATTATAATTGTAAGACTTATTTTATTGTTTTTAATTTTAATGGAAATGATTTTGAAGAAAAAAAACTTTTCTCTTTATAATGAGAAGTGAAAGGTATTCGCTGAAAAGATTACTATATCATTACTTATATTGACTTTACATTAAGTTTTATCATCTTGTTGGAGCTATATGCTAATCAATTTTAAAGCACCACCAACAACATGTCAAAAAGTTATCAATCATGTTACGATAACAAACTCTAGTTATCAACAGTTACCATTAAGTCAGATTCGTGTTAAAAAAAAGTAGGGAGCTCTGCACAAATTTACGAGAATTACGTGACGGGATTATGTTTCACTATCCGTAGTCGGGTAGTCAAAGTTGTTAGCTTCAGTTGCGGTGCCTAAAAATTTGAATCTCAACACGCACGAGTAAATAAATTGGTCTTTAAATTCATGTGCAAATTTTCCTTGAAAGCAGACATATCTATAAAATTTTCATATAATATCAGCAAACATTCCACAACTGATTAACAAGGAGTTCTTCTAGGCAACTTGTAACGATACAAGCTTAATTAGATGCCCATATACTTCGTATTCTTTAATCTGTGTGTAAACATTGTCACCCACTTAGTATCGTAGATTCATTCCAACACAGACAAATGTGTTTAAGCTATTGCATTGTCAAAGGGGCTTAACAATTAATTTATCAAGACTTTTTTGAAACATATTTTGTTATATTATATTTGGGCATCTGATTACAGTCTAAAATAATCTCTGTAACTCTTAGTTGCAGTGTGTATTTTATGTGAAATAAATATAATTAATAAACGATCAAAATTATCTAATTTTTACACTTATATTATATCCCATCAAAATCTGAGACTACATAATCCGTAAGATTCTCTATTTTATTAAAATATCCAAAGTAATTGTAACCATAAAATATTTTTATGTTCGCCTTTCATTAACACGTTCTGTTATGTATTGCTTATGAAATGATTTCTCTAAAAAACGTTAAGCGTATTTTTAAAAACCTGCATATAAATTCAATTTCTACAATATTTAGCAATTGATGTTTTCATATTAATCTTTTTGCTATTGTTTTACTTAGTGTTGATATTTAATGATAAGTTTATTCATACAATATCATCTACATATCCATGAATACGTTCAAATATTTTTTGATTAAATATCAATGATATATTCTAAGCAAAGCGATACTCAGAAATCATTGAAAAAAGAGAAATACATTTTATCTCATTTCTTCTTGGCGTTTTTCTATACGGTTTTGTATCCGTTACAATCTCTAATTCAATTTCCTTTTACGAAATGTTTGCCCAAAAAAGTGCCTTTTACTGCGTATAAAGGAAAGTAGAAACGACAAAAACTATTTAATATAACGTCTTTTGGCCACAGCGTTATGTATATTTTACTCATTTGTTTACAACATAGAACTTGGGGTAAAGTGAAAAATGATAAAATTGTATACAAATTTATTTCAACCTAAAGCTTATTTTGATGATATTACTTTCCCATAAATTCTAATAACAAACACTCTTAAGAAAAACCTTCTTTTCAAAATGCCCTTTCAGCTGATAAAATAACTTTATCAAAATGATTCCAACAAATTTTGTAAATAGTTAAAAAGAGAACAAAGAAAGGGTGGAAAGTTTCACGTTAGTAATTTGAGTTTGAAACTTTCAGCAACTTATATAAAAAATGATTTTTTTACCTGTTTGATAGAAACAATACAGATATCTTTAATGTTATTGGGTTACTTTTATTTCAATTAACCAGAACAGTTTCATCAGCTTAAATTGATTGACTTTATATGCCCAAAAATGCAGTGATTTAAAGATATACTTTTTTAAATATTTAATTTTCACCATAGTGAAGTACAAATAACTTTAGCTTTTTCATCATTTTGGTTTAGATGACGTCATTTTTTTTTTATTTGAGACCTTTGAAATATTTTTCTATAATGTCTTCTAAATTTAATCGATCAGCGTGTGATTTATTTGTACGGTGCTATTTGAATATTTTAGTCATTGCTTATCAAAACTATTGATATCAGATTAAATTACAAGGAGTCATTGATGGACCTGTTTTCAAATATTTTAATGTTATTTAAAAACATTGATTTAACTTCTTATTACTTTAAAAATATGTGTATAATTGTTTTTCAGAACGGCAATAAATCATTTGTTTTTTAACTCATGTGGGGATGATTTCTTTTAATTATTTATAAATTTATTGAAACTGTTATTATCGAATTTAAAAATGTTTTTTTTATACGAATAATAAGATTTGACACTTTATCAGTACAAATAGTTTAAAAAAACAACAGTGAGCACAACCTTTTAGTTATAAAAATACTGTTATACCCGTGTCACAAAATATCACCGTAGAATTTAAATATTATAAACGAAAACGTACCAAATACTTTTCAAACTTTCAAAAAGATTGAATAAATGAGATTAAGAACATTTTCTTACTTCCTTTACAAGGGTGTATAAATTTATCGATGTAAAAAATTCTTGTGCGAAGATTTCGGCTTTTTTATTTAGTAAGCAGAATTTTAGTAGTATGTTTATCGTGAAAGAAGATAACACGAAAAACATCTCAAAATGGCGTCTGACTAAAATACCTTGAGTCATATATTAAGCGCTTAAAAGCGTACCGGATATGAGATACGATCAAAAGTTCTCGAATATTCTACGCCGGATTTTATCTCAGGGTATTTTCTCCGAGCGGAATTTCTTTATTTACCCTTATCATGAAAACAAAACAGGCTTAGGTCTTCGGCTGTTAATTGGTGAGGCCCACAATTCCATTTATTTTAATTGGGAAAAACTTCACTCTTTATCCGTAAACTTAGGCAAATAAAAATATCAATAAATAATTTTAAAAACTTCTTCTTGAAGTCCCGTATGTACAAATATACGAAAAACGTTTTTTGTTGGAAAAGGGTGTTTGGATGAAAAACGGTTTATTTTTCTCTCACTTAAAAGATTTTTTTGTTGAGATTCGTGGTCGAACTTTCAATGTCTTGGCCTTTGGTCATGGTGATCAGAGATTAGAATTTTCGTTCCATAAATTGATTTTATTATTTTATTCAGTACAAATAAATGCTTAAACTGTTTTGCTCCCTCTCCGGTTAAGGTTTTTTATTTATAAAAACAAGGCGCTACCGAAACAATCCCTTAATCTCTAATTATATCCTAGGCTTAACCTTTTATCTATACTCTATTTCAAATTGAAATGATTAACAATTGGATATAAGTATTCGTCGTAAAATATGTATTTTGTTGACACTAAAACGACTCTATATTACACGATGAGAGCGAATGATGATGAAAAATTTATATGTTTGATTTCTAAAGAGAAACTGTAAAAAATAGGCTTTATTCATAGCGCGATCAAATATCATAGGTTTATTGTAAATATCTAAAACACGAGTGAATACTTTGAAATATTTTTCAAGTTCTATATTTTTTTTTATAATGAAATAAATATCGTAAATATTTAACACGTGCTGAATTTTCTTTTCAGATGTGTTTTTATTTTATCGTATCTTTTCAATTTGAACATTAGAAGTTTCATGGTTATTGGTCATTTTTTTTTCAATTTTCGATACTATTTGTATTATATAATATATATATAGTAATTCACATTTCTTTTCAACTTCTGCTTTTAATAGTCTTGAGCAATTTAAAATTTGATTCTAATATGAAAAGATTTTTTTTAACATCTACTTTCATATTCTGTCATTGAGACGTAAAGTATATTTTTATAATATGAATTTCACCTGGCAACCCTATTTGCTTCATACCACTAAATAAATTCAGTTTGATCGACAGTTCTTTTCTTGACAAAAATTTTAAACGTTCTCCCATTATTGTTTGGATTTCTTGGATGAAGAGTTTTGAGACCTCTCAAGTAAGTTTTAACAATAAAAACCATCAATATTAAACTTAAAAATACATGGTTGTTACTAATTTTCAGTTTCGAAATTTTCAACATTAGAATACAAACGAAGTAATATAAAAAATCCTTTTGATTTATGAACGAGTTATATTCTTAATGTTTGAGACAGAACTTATTTATTTCAAAACAAATGGAGATTAATTTACAAATTATAAATGTTAATATCTAGAAAAATACTCTTTCACCATTTTTTTAATCATTTCTAATTACTTTAATATAAAGATTCCATGTGTTTAATGATTGTTTTTATATTTTGCGATTGAAAATTTAATAAAGCCTGATATCTCATATAAATACTGAATCATTTTCATGACATAGCTATAATATTTATATACGAGTTTATAAAATGGTAAATTTTATCTTAATTTTACATTTTCATTATCTTATATCTTGTAGTTACTAAAAATTAAATACCCGTGGACTGTTACCAATGTTTTATTACGGAAATTTTATTTTAAGAAAATCTGTTTTCGACGAATAACAAAACTTTTTCTCTCCCACAGTTGTTATGGATTATCAAGAAAATTCTAACCAGAAAAGCTTGAATTCATAACAAAAGTTTGGCATAAATCTCTCCGTTATACATAAGCTCGGAAGCCAAAACTTTTAAGCTTGTTTTTATTCGTAAAGCTCGTAAATAAGGCTCCAAACTATTTTTGCTTATGGTGTTTGATCAGTACTTCGATAAAGGCCGTTGAAAATAATTAAAGAAAATTTAATTAGGGTGATTTGCATAAAGCTTAATAGGCGGTTGATAAACATCTTCTGTCGAAAGCTTTTTTAGTTATTACTGTGAAGCTTTGTCGATAAATTTGTCTGTATTTCTCTGTTTTTTTTGGATTTAATTTAAGAAAACATACGTGCTAATTTTACTAAGTAGTTGAAAGCTATAAATCTGAAAAATCATGTGTTTTTTTACATATTACCGTCATTTAAGCAAAGATAAATAAACCATTTGAATTGTTGAAACTTTGTTTGATTCCACACTTTTATCCTAATATAACGATAATGTAACTATTTTATTTTATTACAACTACACGATATAAAACTTACAAATTATCAATTCAATGCTTTTGCACCGTAACATATTAACATATTTATATGTAAAAATATAAAAATTCAACAAATACACAGTAAAACAATCAATAAGGATTGCAAAAAAAAAAAAAATCAGCCAAATGTAAGCTCATGAAATGTCTACTTTAACTGAAAAAATAGTATTCGTCTGAGCTCACTTTCGTCCACATGAAATATGTCAAAATCCGAATAATAAATTACATCATAATAAATTACTTTGAAAAATATGGAATTGTATAAAGTTTCACAAATTCAAATTTGATATTGAAATTTCATCAAGCATCTTCAATCAACATCATAAAAAAATAACACAATAGAAAGGATAATTTCTACAATAAATAAATTAAATGATGCTTTTTGCTGACAATTCGTCAAAGACATAAATCATATCCATTTCTATTTCACTCCAGATTGAATATTGTGAACTTTTAATAATTTTTGAAGCCTTCAAATAAAATATATTTTTGGTTCATCATTGATTTTAAAACCAATATACTTTCGATTGTTGGATGTATAGTTAATGTCTAAATACTTTGTTTTGTTTCTATAGCAAGTCAGTGATGCAAATTTGTTTTTTTTTTCTTAAACAAAAATTCTTTTTGACATTAATATGTACTTTCAAATAAATACTAGATTCAGTATTTGTTCTCATTCTCTTCATATTTTTTTTGATGCGAGCAAAAAAGAAAGATAAAGCCCAAGCAAGACAGGTAGTTAGTTTTTTCTACACTTCGTTTACATAATTGGGTGCTTGAGGAAGAATTTTCCATATCATGGATACCCATAACTCTACCTTTTATAAATCTATTTGTCAAGTACAAAAATAATTTTATTAACCGACCGTACCGTTGACCAACTAGCCATGGAATTATCAAACAGGAAAAGTGACATTTAATCTATTTTATTGAGTGTGTGTTTAACTAAAAATATAAAGGGTTGGATATATTATAAGTATTTTACTGAGATGTATTTGAAAACAGTACAAAATAAAACCTTTTCATCGAATAGCTTAATAAATAAGTAATCATTTGAAATGAATAAACGTTAGAATTTTGAATGCCACCTCAAAGGTGAAAATAATAAGTTAAACTGGGTAATCCTGCAGTTTCAGTTAGTTCAATCAACAGGTTAGATAGTAAAATGCCTCCGAATGATAAGTGAATTAGGGTATAGTTGACATGTCACATGAGGGTATAGTTAATTATGTCAGTAGAGATTTGAAATTGTTGACATACTTATGGTCAAAGCTCAACATAATATTATGATATGAAATTCAGCTTATAAAGAAAAAGCGACTCATTTTATCGACAATTAACTTCATTTTGCTGTTTACCTCCGTAGTCGAGTGTGTCAAGTTAAATTTATATCTTTGATTGGGTTCTGTTGTATGTCTTCTCTTCGTGCTATCGTTGAGAAAAATTGTATCGCTTTTTTTAATTCGACTAAAAAAATCTGAGTATTTTTGCTTTTGTGGTTATTGATAATCATACCATGTATTTAAAACTCTTTCGATTTTATATTAGAAATGCTTCAATCCTTACAATGTTACAAAACAATACAAAAACTTACAATTATATCTACATTTTTACATATTCAAGATTAATTGAAAATAATTTATAGGTTTGTGTCGGCAGAAAACGAAGATATCTTTAGTTTATTTGTTTCGTTTTCAGCCGCTTATATTCAGTTAAAATGATTATTGTTAATAATTTATTAAAACATAAATTTGGGACAAGATTTCATTTAGTTGAAAAAGTCAATGTCAGGCTAATTAAACATTGTGTTTTATAAATACATAAAGATTGATAAAACAGCTTCTTTATATAATATTATTTAAAACATATGGTTTTGGCTCACTTGTATAGTCTCTCTTATCCGAAATAATATGAATAAGAAGACAGTATCTTTAAAGGCCTTATATTTAGTTTATCTGAATAGCTCAATATAAGAACACACATATTGACTTTTAAAATTAAAGGCCTTCGCAATATATATTAAAAAAATATTTTCAAGAAGAGTATCTTTCATAGCGATATTGATGCATATTTTTTTATTTTTTTTTTAAATAATAAAAAAAAATTTTTTAGTACTTATTTCCACAATAGGAATTGTGGAAATTATTGTGGAAACAAGTACTAAAAAATGTGTTTTTATTATTTAAAATATCATGCCTTTCCATCAAGAAGTGACAGTTCACACCTTAAAAGTGACATATTTATTTATATGTATTTGTGTGTTTGTGTTGGAGTTTCATACAATGAACTTACTTCTTTTATAAACTGTTGAATCAGTTGATAAAGAAAAAAAAATCCATTCTTTCTAATGAAATTCTTTGTCTTGAAAAAAACAATGAAATTTGTACGATATTTTTTCAAAAATAATCTTGAAAATTTCTTAGAATAACAAAAAAGCTCTTCACTTACTTCTTAAGAAGAAATATATGGTTCCCGGAGAGCTTTTCCAATTCAATAGATTTATTGAAAGCTTTATTCTACCTGGAAATAGCATTATACCTGGAAATAGTGTGTAATTGGACTTGCCATAGTTCGTTAATTGGGTTAACGTAGATACACACCTTTGCCAATAATTGTCTATGTGAGAGGTCACATTTTCTTCCTTTACTGCAATCGATATCCTATCTTTGAGACACAACGTTATTCAAGAGATTAAAAGATCATTACGGTAAATCTAAATCAAAAATAAATATAAAGATGTACCTAAAACAAAAATTATAATTTTATTTGAATCAAAGAATGTATTATATTACGCGTTTTATTAACTTGCAATTTTTTATACACAGTTTTTAATCAATTCTGAAATACATTTGAATTTAATCAAGATATCTTTTAAATTTTTGTCTCAAACTATAAATGTTATTATTTTCCGTTGTAAATAGCCCCAATTGTGGATATTGATCATCACTCTTAATAATAAAACGTTTTGGATAATCAAGACAAGCAAAATTCAACTCTGGATATTTTTTTCTTACCTTCATAAATAATTTTAAAATAATAATATTTAAAATAAAGATATTTGTACATATAAAGAATATTTAGAAAAGATCTTTTTAACATTTAAACGAGGACAAAATAAATTAAGATTGTTTTTTTTGCGTAAAATAGAAATAAATTCCGGTAATAATTTGAGCATTTTTTTTTAAATCTACCGTGTAATAAATATATAATTTTCTTTGAATTGTGTTTTCTCAAGCCGTTTCCCTGTTAATTACTTTAATCAAACCCTTTTTCTTTCTTAATATTTTTTAAGCAACAACAAGTCGTATCTTTTTTTGTTGTACACTGAAATACCAATTTTTAAAAGTTAAACTCGTAAGTTGAGCTGAGTTTGACAATAAATTCTTATTAAAGGAATTTTTATTTATTAAAAAAATAACTGCCATGTACGTTAAATAAATTTGGTTATTCTTCGCCATTTTCAATAATTGTTGATAGAATCATCACAGTAGTAAATTAATGATATGTTTTTAAGGTGGAGAAAAATATGCAATATATCAAAAATAAACATTTAAGCCATTTTTATTAAAAAATAATATAATATGATGGAATAAACTCAATGAAAGACACGGTGAAAAAATAGTAATGTATTATTTATTTACCCTGTTATAATGGAGTTCTGCCAATTCAATCAATCAATGAAAGACTATAAATGCGTATTAATAATGATATTGAGAACAAAAGATTGAGGTTTCAACTATATTTTTATTATTGAATTTCTTACCATTATTTTTAACTCAATATTCATTTTTGCTTTGTCTTGTTTTATTTCATATAGAATGCTTAAAGGCTTCATTTTCTTTAAAAAAAATTTTTTTTATTGAAATTTAAGATGAAAAAACATATATATTTAACGTCAAATATAAACGAAGTCGGTTTGTAACTATCTGTAAACTAATTAATTTTTATTCGACACAAAAATCATATTGACTTCCAATTTACAGTACAGACTCCACAAACTATATGTGGATCAAAACCTCAAATTCCTTTCCCCAGCCAAAAAGGATTAAATTAAGAACAGTGTTCTTAGCCGATTGGAATACATTTTGGGTCAAACCCATAATCTAGAGAATACCACACCTGCTAGTCAAAATTCAGATAGAGGTGTATAAATGTATATTTGATTTCGATTTGGATTAAGTCTGGAATCAAAATTTACTTCGCTTTATCTAACCAAGCCTTGCAAGTTTTCAAATGCTTAAAATTCAATTTTTAAGTTTAAGTAGCAATAAAAACAACATTGTGTATTTCCATATAAATAAATCTACCGACTCTGTATCTTTCAGATCGCTACCTGCTACGAATTAAAAAATGTAATAATTGAAACCTTTTCCAGTCTAATAGCAAGAAAATACGTTAGATTTTGTGTATGATGTCGACTAAAGGTGCTTGATAGAATTGTTTAATCAAATTTGATTTGTTGATATGTTAAACATGTCGAATTGTCCTATTATTATATGATTCTAATTTGACATTAGATTTTAATCGAGGGTGTAGTGGAAATAAATATACGATATGTATCATCCCTATTTATTTAACAAATCAAACGTAGAAACAGAGCTTATTTAGAAAATATTAATTTATTATCAACACCAAACACTCACAATGCTTCTTTAGAAGTTTATCAATCAAATCACGATATATTTAAATATTTATCAGCATTTTATCAAACAAAATTTTGTTCATGTTTCTTTAACACTATTGCAACACTGCTACCGATGTTTTAATATGATTCAAATTACAATTATTATATTTTGACTTTTTCTTTGAAAGTCTAAGAATTTATTTTCTTCGTGGTTCAAGAAGCTTAGTATTAAGTTAAAGTTTGATTATTAAAGCTGTTTTCTATGCCTTACCTCTGATACATAATTTTAAATCTGGTACGTTACACTTACCTGGCCCTTTAGAATTGTTCATACATTATTGTTAAATCATAACATTCAAAATTGTCTTAATATTAGTTATATACACTGTCTCGGAGATAATATTTTTAAACTAAGGAAATGAACACCATCTGTCATATTCAATATCTCAAAATCTCAAAACGGCAGGCAAACTGAAAAATTTCTCCATTGAAGTACATTTCCATATATAACAAAAAAAATGAGCAATTCACCAACGACTTGTAATCCACTAGTATCTTCGGATTCTTTAGTTCAAGAATGTATAAATATTTGATATTATAATTAAAATTTTTCAAATACCTTCAATACCTTTGCTATATTTCATTAAATCAACAAAATGTAATTATATTTTTACATGTTTATAGTGTTTATTTTTCGTTATTATTAAAAGGCATTTATGTTTCTATTATTAGGTATTAAAACAATGTAAAGAAATATTTAGTCAGATTCATTATTTTTTAGTTATCATGCCTCTTCTGGTACGTGAAGTTAAATCGTAGCAAACAGATGAAGAAGTTTATTAATAAATTGAACTTTTATGTACATATATCTTTAATAAAATTCGGTTCGTAAATTTAGTTGAAGAAAAGTTGTTATGTGATCCAAAATCGCTTTACTGGTTTAATAATTTAAACCAGACTAGCGAAATTTATGTGGACTATTTTTCACGTGAAATAAAATAAAATTAAATGTTTAAGTCCAATAACGAAAGTGCAATCCTAGTATCGCACCTGGAAAAGAGAAAAATTAAAATAAAACTCCGAGAATCCCCGTTTATTACAGTAGCAGACCGTCAAAGCACGTAGCTGTGCCAATTCCGCGAACGACCTGCCACCTCACTTAACTCGATGCGCTGGCACTATAAAACGCATTTGAAATAATCGCCATATATTCACTGATAAACTGGGCTGTGTTTTCAAAATCGTTTTATATCGTGTCAATCCATATAAAGGTCCACGATAATTCAACCATAATTCATAATCTATACTCCCATCTATTTAAGGGTTATACAAATATTTTCTGCGATGATTATCATTCAGTATATTTTTAATTCACAGCAGAAACTATAAATAATTCTAAAAACCGAGAAGAAACATAAAATATTTAAACTATCAGTGAACATCAAAATATTCCAATGATTTTGGGTTTGAATTTTCATTTTTAAAGTCTGGAAGAATTTTTTAATTGAATCAGAGTGAAGTCTGTTCTTGGACATTGATTTCGGTACTAAACAGCTCAAATCATTACATAATATCAACAAAAAATGATATACAAACCCTGCTGTTAGAAAACAGAGTTTATAAAGTAAATTATTTAAAAAAATGTATTTAGATATTTTTGAAACCGTCAAAAACAACTTTTTCCAGCAAACAATGAAACTATCCTACATGGAAAAAGATAAAACAAAACTTTATTTTTACAGCTTTTTTCAATTTATTTGATTCTGAAAATGGACCGTACAGATTAAGAATAACTTACTGCTGGCCATTTCTTATATCCATACATATTTTATCAAGAGTTCAGAGGCTAAGCTTCTGGCTCAAAATCACTTTACTTAAATTGGTCCTTTGGTATACTATTTGCCCCATATATGAACCATCAATGATACAAAAAAGATCTTTTTTTTATTTGGATTTTGTCGATATTGTTCCGTGTGATAAAAACGTGTTGGGTTTTTGATGACTCTTTAGTAAGATCACAGGTTTGACAAGCATAAATATAATTTAAATATCAAATCTAAGAAATTGCATCGTTACTATCGTTTCCGAAAATATTCAACGATATAATATCAATTAACACTTTAAAAATTTGCTAATGTAATTTTTAAATAATCAATTTACAAAAAAAACTAATAGAACGCCAGCCCATCTATCTTATCACGGGGTCAACTTTTTTTCCATCCGTTTTCTCCTTTCGCTCAAATGTGTCATTTGAATGAATTACTAAACATTCATTATTCACGCACAGGGTGTAAAACGGATATTATAAAGTCGAGCAATTTAATATGTGTCGAGCAACAAAGACGAATTTCAATAGAAGAATAATATGTCGAGCGAGATCGATATCTGACACGCGACATTATTTTTCTTCTCGTTGCTTATATTCACAATCTGTTCACGTTTTTCATCCATTGCGACAATTCATCGATTATTTTTCTCTTAGTATGCCTGCTACTTTAACACTTACATGCTTTTGAATAATTATTGAATCACTTTTTCTTTTTAAAAGACTTCTTGCACTGCGAAGTTTTGTGACAGCAATGTGACGAAAGGGCAGAATAAAAAAAAAATTATTGTATTTTATTCATCTTTTTTCTTCTTCTTAATATATATTTTTGTTATTAGATATAACAATATTTATTTAGTGTACGTTAAATAGCAGCTTACTATTTGATTCACATCACATTTTAATTGGAAACAACAAAAAACATATGTTTTTAAATTATTTTCTTCAATGTTTTTTTTTAAGAATTTGTATTGTATTGTATTGAAAAAAATTGATTTCGTAGATAGAAAAAATACTTTTGATGCTTGGTATTTTTTTTCCGCTTTCATGCGGTAGCCCGATTGTGTACTTCGTTTCAAGGTTTTTTATATGTGGCTAGGTGAAGTCCTTGTTGCGTAAAGCTCTCTTTATCGTGATGACATTAATGATTGATACATTAACCTTGAACTATGATTTTTTTGCTATAAATGTTGTGGCTGCCATCTTGTGTCGTTAAAAAATATTTTTTGTTGAATAATCGTTTTTTTATTTTTATCTTCGAGAGGAGACCAAATAATCAAAGCCTCAGGTGCTTTTAAAATTTTCTCTTCGGAGTCGTGTAGTCGTCTTCTTCTTTCTGCTGATTCTGATACTCTCGTACACTGATCAAGTATTGGTGTAAAATAATTTTGTTGTAGTTATCGAACGTTCTTTCCATTCAACTGATTGCTTTTATCCTCCATAAGATCCCTTATTTGACTACTTTTCACTGCCCGTTTTTTTGTACTAAAATATTTGGAAAATTTAATTTTTATATAAATACACATTTTTTAACAAACAATTGTTCCCTAAAATAATATCTTTTATATATAGTTGATAGCTATTTTGGCTTACACATCATCAAAAATTTTGTCGAATTAAAATACTTTGCTATTTTTCACTGTGTTATAATGGAATTCTTCCAAGTAAATGCCAATTAAATCAATAAATTCTTATTTTTCCTTCAAAATGAATGAGAGATGAGAAATTTTTTTTTTTTAGCTTTGACAGCAGTGATAAATTTTTGCATTCATTAATCGTATCTCATAATACCTCAACAGATTCCTGAAAAAATAAATGATTTTTTACGCTCTTAAACTTTTTAACGAAAATAAATCGCGAATTAATCAATGTAAATCTTTTTATAATCCATATTGTGTGCATTCATGTCGCATGTCTGTTGGTGATTGATTAACAAAGGACTGCGTTCAAATAAACGGGATGCGTTCACAAAGTAAGGGACTAACGGAAATAGCGAATTAAGATCAACGATGAAGCGACGTTCATCCTTAACTTACTTCTACTTCGGTGAGAAGTAATGCTAGTCTCTATTAATAAACCAGAATATCCGTTGCAACTTGTCAACTGTTCACTTGTGATATGAGTGTGTTCTCATTTATTTGCAAAGTAGACGTCTGTAAAGGCCAGACAGTTAGTTGCAGTAAATTAAATAATTCTCACTGACTTAATATGTAGGACAAACTTGCACTATATGATATGCAATAATTACAACACATAAATTCTCTTTTGAGTTATAACTGGAGGGAAGTCGTTTAGATTAATGGTATATTATAATTATTTTTTGATGCGTGAGTTAATACATTATTGACGTTTGAATCACCATTTTGTTTACCAAAATTAGTTGCATTTATTGATGACATTATTTATTTACAAACTTTTAATGATATAATTGTAATATACATCGATGATGTCTACTACACACGAGTTAATCGGAAAAAAGACTAAATTACGTTTGAATATATTTGATCATCTAAGAATTAGACAAGCTTATTAAATGTTCATATAACTTCTCAGTATTACAAAAACAGCATATTTTGTTGCAATATTATATGTATTAACACATTAAAGAGCAAATTGTTTTGATTTATGAATTTAAGTTTATATTTTATGATATCGATTAATGGGATTTCAATATATAATTTGAATTATTGACACTTTGTAAGATTCTATATGTTTTATCAATAACGATTTGAATTTTTCCTTTCGACAGCTTCAAGCATTCTATCCGACGTATGCAACAGAACTGCCAAAAATGCAAAACTGCAAAATTCTGAAAAGCAAAATTCGAGTCGTTAGTGACCAAGCATGTGTAATTGTACAATGTTTCAGCAAATCTAATTAAAGTTTATAAGACTTAATGTGATATATTACAAAAATTCTCTGATCGCAAAATAAAATTTCATATCACTAAACGACTTATTCTACATTATAAAGAAGGTAATTTTGTTATTTTAACATCAAAATTGAAATTTCATAATTAAAAATATGTATTTTTAAGTTTGAGAACGCTTTTCTTCCCACACCATATGATTCCTGTAATTTATTATTTATAACGGCCTTTTACACATCTACATAAAAGAAAAATTTTATTCGACTAATTTTTTAGATCCAATAGAAATATTTTTAGTGAATTCTAGAACAATGAGCTAAACAGATACATTTATGTTTACCACTAAGAACGGATAAATTTTTAGAATAATTATTTTAATACGACTTAAAATTTTTTCATATTGAATAATATTTTAGCTGGACCTGAACAAATATGGTTAGTACTTAAATAATATAAAGAATAAAAATCATAAAAACAAGCTATTTTTATAAAGAAGTATTCTTTCGGTTGAAAACAGTACTTAATTTGGAAAAATAGAAGTCATACATAAGAAACTTACGTCTTCGACAGTTCATTTTCGCCTACATTATATAAACATGTCAAATATTAATAATTCTTATTTCTCGAACCATATTATTTTAAATGTGTTTTTTCGTAAATGTTCTATCTACTTGTTTATTCGATGTTTTTTATACAGCATTTAAATAAAAAAATATTTTGACATAGTTTGAAAAAAAACATGAAATCATGTCTGAAATAAGAAAGAATTTTCAAGCAAGGGGTATTTCAAAAAAAAATCAAAGGAAACATTTGCTTAACTATCTCTCGAAGACATTTTATTTATCATATTTAAGCGACATATTTGCGAATTTAACTGACAGTATATCAAACAAAGAGATTTATATTTTTGCATGACATAATAAAAAATAAGATTTTCTCACAATTTAACTATGAAATGTTTATTCGTCTGAGAAATATGTCAGTTTTACTCAATTTTTATGTTTTTTTGCTGTAAAAAGTAGCGTCTGAAGTTTTTTGTTTTGTTTTTTTAGATTTTTTGTTGGGAGGAATTTTTTATACATTTTTTAAAATCCTCGACGCGTTTACGAGTACTTTGTTCTCTTTAACGGTTTTTATAAAAAAAAAGCTGTTATAATTCTTAATAAAAAATCTGATATTTCTCTTTAATAGAGCTCGTATATGTCATTAATGTATGTATGCTACAACTTTTGCTAGTTTACCAATCTTCATTAACGATCTAATAATTATCATTACATAAATTATATTGTATAACAATCGTATAAGGGAGAATGTTCAGTTATTATTAGACTTGTTTCATTTCATTCCGTTCAATAAACACACGTAAAACTATGGAGTCAAACGCAATCTTACTATCATTATCTCAAGGGTTAAAAATCACTGTGCTTACAAGTTAATGAAATAATATTAGCTTTTTTTGCCTAGCACCAACCCAATTTCATTTCAATTATATTTTCGAAATTTCTAAAGAATAAATTAAATGTGTTCGGTAATGACATCACACAATTTATTATTATAAAAGTAGTCATATAGATATTTTTTTTCACAAAAATTTCATTAGTAATTAATATTTACAAGCATTTTCAACGAAGAGTTTTAACAGTTATTGAATATAATGATAAATTCTAAAATTTGGTGCTTTAACTAGTGCCAGTCTTATTTATACATAGACTACTTAAAATAAAGAACATTTACAAGTTTCTCGCGATATTTTAGCAAGCAAACGATAAATCTTCATAATATTTACTAAACAAAAATAACACAATCACCCCGAAATCCAATTTTTCTCGATAATTGTTTTTGATATCCTGGTAATAGACATGTCTTATACCATTTTTGTGACGGAAGCTTATGTTCTGCATACAAAAGAAGAAACAATTCTTATATACGCTTTAGGCTCAGTAATGTATGAATTTGAAAATAATTCGTAGATTTCCAATTTATCATCTGGCCTTTGAATACCAACATAAACTGATTATTTGGAATATTTTTTTCTAATAAATATGTATCATGCTTTTGATAATATTTTTCCGAATAGAAAAAAAAATACGTGTGCGAATGGTATACGATAAATAGGTAAGTCATATTTTTTTTATGATGAAATATGAAGTGAAATTACTATTCAGCACTGCTTTTCGACTCTGATTCATATTATTTTAAAATATAAATTATCTAGAGGACTGTCGTATAAATCCACAATATCTTGTTATTGAATTGTGAGCGATGCTTATGTTGCAACGAAAAATTATTTCTTAGTAGCTAATAAAAATATGAATGAATTTTAATATTTCCACGACGCTTACAAAAAAATATCGTTTAGCTCTAAATTGAATTTTTTGCAATGGGTTTTTGTTTGCAACCTTAAAAAAAACCCGAAAATTAAATTTTATAAAATTTGAAAGATAACAAAGCATAAGTTTTTTTTATCTTTTACTCATCTTTTTAGAATTTCACATAAAACATGTTTTATCTAAGTCTAGCCACTATAATTAATTTTCAATTAAACTCTATCTTGTGTAGGCATCGCGCTATTTTGCAGTGTTTGACTTTTGAAAGAGTTTGCCGAATCAATGTCACCCTTTTCCTCTGAAAAGCATCTGTAATTAATCGTCTCAAAGCTTCTCCTTAGATGTGAATAGATACACCCTTGTTGAGTGATCTTCAAAGAGTATTGTACGCTTCTATTATATAAATTATTCCTTCAATAGATCTTTGAATTTAGCAGCTACATTAATTCGCGAAACAAATTGAGCATTAAAATTTTGTCGAAATCGGTTCACTCAATTGCTTCAAGATTTTTGACGGCGGAATGATGTTACTTAATTGTATTCAACATTATTTTCCTTTCCTTATTTTAATCGTCTTACTTTTTATAATCAAACTGTAGTCCAATTTCTAATAACTATTTTTTTATTGACCTGCGTATTAAAAATACAGTTTTAAAAAAAAGGTTCGCGCCTTTTCAGATAGTTTCAAACATAAAATGAAAAATACTAGTATAATATTACATAATATTACATAATATCTTTTTTATTTAATAAAATATTTTGATTTAAAAGCAGTTAATATAGAAAGAGATTATTCCCAGTCAGCTTACTCCTTGTCAATATTGCGACTCGTGTCAAAAATTGTTCTAAATGTAAATTTCGACATGATTCACAAAAAAATTAGATTTCTGTATATTTAAATGAATAAAAAAAAATTGTAAAGATTATATCCACAACTTTGTAATACATAGATCAGAACCTGTTTTGCTCATTATCTTGTAAAGTTAATAGTTTTCTTCTATAAGGAGATTTCAGTTATTATTCTAAATGTGAAATTATTACATTGTGCGCAAAAGAAAATTAAATCGTTAAAGTTTTTTTCTGAGAAAAAATCTGGCTATTCAACGATCCCATCTTGAATGGTAAATCTTAGTGAAAAATAAATAAAATGAAA
Organism: Himalopsyche japonica; assembly: GCA_028555115.1. Taxonomy (NCBI): domain Eukaryota; kingdom Metazoa; phylum Arthropoda; class Insecta; order Trichoptera; family Rhyacophilidae; genus Himalopsyche; species Himalopsyche japonica. Next base: position 4,646,534 of record JAHFWJ010000015.1, read on the forward strand.
GTATAAACATCTCTTTCAACCAAAATATTCCCGTGATAAAGAACTAACTGTATTTATAATAACTAACATATCTCTCGTATTTAATTGTACTGGTTTTGAGAGGAAATGTATTCATTAGCATTACAAACGAATAGATTGAAAATTCATCAATTCATCGAAGTTTCATGTTAAATGTGTGGTTTCTGGTATTGATACTTTTGATTGTGTGACCGCATAAGCGCAAGTCTATGGAAATCAGCAACTTGGCAACGAAACCCACAAAAAACACAAACATACAAAAAAGTACGTGCTAGTACTGTTATTAATATACGATTTATTTATTAATTGATACAAAAGTATGATTTTTTGAACATGTAGAACATTGTATACTCTAACAATATTTACTTTCTCATTGTTATTTATACGCTTAAATTATTTATTTACTATATACATATTGAATATCAGATAAGTTTGATATATTCAACATCGTTTACATTGGGAAACCATCTATAACACTTATTTGTGATTAACTGACAACTTAATTCGATTGTTTCAAAATTATCGTTTACCTCTATTTAACGTCAAGAAAATTAATCGTTTGACATGTAATAACATTGGTCCTTATCTGAAATCAATAATAGTTAATGAACCCTCCATCGATTAGCTGTCAGTAAAACTAGGCGCCAAGTCTCAACCACCTCTCTATTCATTTATGACGTGTTTTACGACAGGTTTGAGAACCGCTGACCTCAGCCACTTGACGCATGAATATCGTTAATTAAATATTTGCTTACGGTGAAATTTATGAGGTATTTTATTATTTATTTTACGGAAAATTGTTATGCTTGACAAAATAACGAAAGAGGTAACGTTTCAAATGTCATTAAGCTAGTGAGAAGTTAATTATACGTCGACTCGTTTGTATTCCATTTTTAATTAGAAAAGCTTAATTAAATGTGAAAAATATTTTTAGTGAAATCGCTGCCACATTTTTAAATATCGTTAAGTGTTTCAACTCATTTTTTTATTTCCAAGCTTTACTAAATAAATCATAAATAAAAAAAATCTACAATAAAATGCGAAAAGAAAAGGCAAATAGAATGTTTAAATTGTTGTAATCATTTCTTCAAAAAAAATTCGTTTGTAAAATATTTGATTATTGATCAAAAGAAATTTTCGAAGAAACAGCTCTTTTCGTAAAAAATATTTTTTTTCTGTTATAGAAAATTGCATATTGACAAGCTCTTGTTTCACTTTTTTCAATCATAAATTAAAATAATAATACCAGAACGAGTCTTTTTGAAAAAAATAATTTACTCTGGTTTTTATTCAGTTTATACGACTATACTCGCGTGATCCTCTCATGCTTAATTTATTATCAGAACCCCCAAGTCTGTATCGCATTTCTCTTTACTTCTTATGATACTACATCTAAATTATTAATAAATTTATCTTTTAACCGTTACAGCTTGTGAAAAAAATGCCGGCGAGATTATTTCCGAGTGAAAAATATAATTTGTAATTAAAATGTGGCTGCACGAGTTATTTTCACTTTTCAAAAGAAAAACAGAAACAGCATTTCATTCATATTTTGCGTTATTTCCAAGCTTTTTAAAAATTCATAAATATTTTATAATGCTATGTTATTCTCTGTATGGTGTTCATTGACTTTATATAGGATTACGTAAAAAATATTTTTATTCATTTTGGTTTTTTTATTTCAATAACATCTTACAAAAGAGTTTATAATGCAAAATAAACTATAAAAGAAGTGTAGGCGACTCATAACTTTTATCTGATCGTAGATTGCCCATATGTTTCGTTAATTTTCTCACTTGATAAATTTCCTACTCCACCTTTCTTATTGATAATTTATTAAATTTAAAATTCGTATTTAATTGTATTTATGTAAAATTATTTAACGTCCCATTTCGAAATTGTTAACTTATTAATTTGCCCTTTATTTCAATTCTCAAAAGAGCTGGAACACGTGTCATGGTTACACAAAATTTATCGTTACATGGTTTCTATGGTAAGTAATCGAAGAAAGTTACCAAATCCCAAATCCATCAAAAATATTCTACACGCTATAGGATAATTGGATATTATCCAACTCCCGAAGGATCGTGAGTTGATTATTTAAATTTGTTGGGATATGCAAATGCCAACCAAATTTTATGGAACTTTTTTCCATTATTGGAGACCCAAATAAGTATTTGAGCAATCATTCATTATAACATATTAAAAAAAACTTTGATTCAGAAACTCACTACCGAAAGAAAAAGCCCCTGTTATTATTGAAAAACCTTATGGAAGTGAACACAATTTCAATCTTGAATTTTAATCTTGTGTCAAACATTCTCAATCTGCATCAAAAATTTTAGGTGAATAACATTCTGAAATCTAAGAAGGGCTCAAGAATCACAATAGCAGTTTTCGAGTCCAGAATTTATATTTTTTATACGATATAAAGAATAACATGATGAAATTCGAACAAACATAAGAGTGTTAGAAACAGTATAAATTGCTTCACGGTATAAGCAAAATATGCAAAAATATCGTAACTTATTATTTACAAAAAATTTTCATGGCATGAGAGTACCAAAATGACTTTCTTTTAAAGCGTTTTTTTTAGTTGGAATTTTTGCAGTGCAATTTGATTTAGCACACTTTTAAATTTACTTTGCCAATACAAGGGTTCACTATACAGTGTTATATCTAAGAATGACGTATCTTTACTTTCAAAGTGACCACTTTTTATGTGTATGTATTAGATTCCGTCCTTGGCTTTTGAAATAAAAGCTCTACTCAACAACTTGAAAAAGCTTTTTTATGCTGCCTCCCGTTAATTTATTGATAAAAAGCTTGAAGAGTTTCTCGAAAAAGGTTGTATTCTTGAAAGCCATTACTTAGCATTACGTAGAATACGTAATAGAGGTTCGCTACATTTTTTTTTCAAATCCTTCGGGAGCAGAATTTAGTTTATAAATATTCTTTAAGATACCTAGATTGTAAGTTTATCTCAAGCGATTTTTACACTATTAAATATTTTCGAAAACTTCTAATAAAAATGAAAAGAAATTTATATTTCGCTTAATTATTAAAAAAATGTGCAATAAAATGTAGAGTTCGTCGAAATATTCAAGTGTTTTTATGTAATAGAATATAATTTATAGTACGGTGAAAAAATACAATGCTATTTTTTCACCGTGTTATAATGGAGCTCTACCAAGTGAATGCCAATCCAATCAATAATTTACAGTCATATTTATTCAATTTTATATTAAAAGAATCACATCCTCAACATTTTATTTCTTAACTATTTGTCTTTATTTAGACATACGTTGTATATTAATACAATATAATTAAATTGTGGGAATATCGGCAAATATTGTATTTCATTATTTAAATATAATGCTATTCCACCAAGAAGTGACAGTTGACATCATGGAAATAGCAATAACGCAGTTCGTACGTAATACCATTTTCTTTATTCTTAGATAAAATTCGAACCTTGTTTTTTTTATTTTTATAAATTTGAATAAAAAGGAAAAATAATTTTATCATATAAAATACTTATAAACATGGCCGTAAATTCATGTTTTTTGACGTGAGTTGCTTTTCAGAATATTATTATACTAAAAAAAACTAACATACCAATAATACTGTTACATTTTTTCATAAAATTCTTTTATTTTATGAATCTAATCCAAAAAAAAAATATTTATGTATTACAAATTTACATACAGACTCAACTTAACTATAACCTACTTCATCTTCCATGCCGTTTGGTGTATTTTATTTTCCTCGTTTATGATTTCATAAAGCACCAACTATTGCTCCAAGTAAAACCACTGAAACAATAATTGTATCATCGGTACTATACGATTACACGTCATAATTTAAGTTAACAAAATTATTCAGGACTCAATTATACTCAGTCATGGTTTCACAAGCAAACTGATTGAAAAATGGTCAACGGTCGTTACCTCTTTTGATATTACTGGTTTGAAAAAATATGAACTTAAAATTACGAGGTTCTGATAATATTAATGTCTTATAAGCACCATATAATCCTTCCTTTTTAATGTGAAGTAAATCCATCTGACTTAAAAATAATATATATAAGATATTTTAGTTGATAAAAAAGGTCAAATTGGTCTACTGTGGAAAGCCTTTGAAATTTTTCTTACGTATATAGTGATGCTTTTTTGGTCATTGAAAAATGTAAAGGTATGAAAATTCTCAAAGCATGCTGTAAAGATAAGAAAACTCTCCACAAGAATAAAAGTTGAAATGTTTTTTTTCCCCTAAATGCATAAAATGGTCCTAACCCATACCTTTTGCCCGGTTTGTATAAAAGCTTTGTTTTATATTTTTGTTATATTTATTACTTTTTTACAAAATAACCACATAATTTCATTAATCAAATATCTATATGTGTAAAAAATAAACACAGTTTTTTTAATTGGCCACTGTTTATTTTTTTTTCAAACTTATATGTTATTTAAAAAACTACAAAATTACGAATTACGGACATTTATTGATTGAATTGGCATTGACTTGGTAGAACTCCATTATAACATGGTGAAAAAATAGCAATATATTTTAGTTCTACAATTTTTTTATAAGGTATAGTTGATAGCTGTTTCGGCTCATGCCATCGTCATAACTATTCTTAAGCGAACATTTGCTTATCTATACATAGCTGTGTAGAAAAGATACACAGCACAAAGGTAGATCTTCTCTCCTACTAGCAATAAAACTAAAAATTTCCAAAAATTGAAAATGAAACTAAGAAGGCAGTTTTATCAATAAGCTTTTGTATTGCATGGAAATGGTTTATTGCGGAAACGAAACAGCCCCCTGTAATGGATTGAGCAGTGGCGACCGATATATATTAGTTTGTTCGTTAAGAATTTTTTGTAATAACGAACGAACTATTTTTTCACCGTGTGAAATGACATTGTAAAAATTAACATTGTCATTTTCGTTCATTCAAAAATACTGTTTTTGATTGACAGTTTTGTGACATGTCTTTGATTTTAATGAAGAGTAAAGTCGAATCATTTTTATCATTATGGAAGGCCGCCGCGTTACAGCGGCTTCACGCACATTACGAATGATATTGGGACAATACTTAGGTAAATTAGGAAAATTGCAAAACATTATAATTATTTTTAAAATAAATTGTAATTTTCAATTGAAATATTTTTATAAAATGTAACAAATAATTGGAGAGTTTCTTTAGTTTACATAATATTATTTGTCCCAGAAGAATAGTATATTAGGAACTCTAATAATAAATGTATATATTATCTTGTTTTTAATAACACAACATATTTTATTTGCAATATAATACTTCCAATGGGAGGCTTGGAAATGGAAAGTTGTTTCTAAAAGTAAAATGTTTATTTTGTTTGTGAAAGCGTTGAAACTCGCATGAACCTTTTTGTTGTTACCAAACGTAAACATGCCCATTGTCCAATAACAACTCAATACAATCCTGCGTCATTTTTATCCACTCAGGCTCGGCCATGCGTGTATTGTGATGATCATACGAATCCATTTACAACTTCATACACAAGTATGTTTTAAAAACAAAAATAAAGCGTAGTTCGAATAAATGTATCATGTTTTATTGATTGAATTGGCATTCACTTGGTAGAACTCCATTATAACACGGTGAAAAAATAGCAATGTATTTTAGTTCTACAAAATTTGTAAATTTGTAGAACTAAAATACATTGCTATTTTTTCACCGTGGTATAATGTTTTCTTTTTTATTTTTAAAGGGATATTTAGAAAAAATTATTTCATTTCCGATATTTTAAAGTTCAAAGCTTAAAATTTCTTTTAGAATATGTCTTTAAGAAAATTTTTCAAAATTCAAATTATTTTCAGAGATAGCTCTACAGTTCCACGCGGACGAGGCATATAAACCAGCACGAAACTTTGCCCGAAATTTTAAGCGCGTTTTTCTCGGAATTACTTTTTTCGATATGGTTGACATGGTGCCTCAAATTGTACTTAACCGGTTTATTTGAAATTTTATAAGAAAAATTTCATTTCGTCTTTCTATCGTACAAATAAAAATTATATGATAACAAAATTTTAGCTTTTATTATTTTTGGAATACGTTTTGAAAAATTTGAAAAAAAAAAACAAATTTTCACTTTTCCGTAGTTCGGACGACGGGGCATTTGTTTTTACTAAGATTTTTTTTTTTGGATAACTATAAGGGTTGGAACCAGATCCTTCACTTTTTTACCCTGTAAAAAACTTAATCGAATAACAGTCGATGTAATTGTATTTTGGTGAAATTCGGATCATTCAAATTTCGTACATTTTTGTCGCTCACGAGCCAGGACTTCGTCTAAAAGATGTTGACTTTTTCATTCAGATATCAATATTTTTTTTAACGATTTCTTTTTACGTATAAACGGTACAGACTATTGACCATCTGTTAATTTGAATTCATTTATGACAGTATGTCCAAAGATGCTGAAAGACGAAATGCAGGTCGTGAGGGATTGAATGTATTATTATACCTGCATATTTTTAATTCATCAAGCTCCTTGCTTTTTATTTTTATTGATAATGCTTTTTCATACCAGAAAAAAAAGGTAAAAAAACTACTGAAAGAAAACATAAGGTTTTTATGTGAAATTTTATCAATCGAAAAATATCATAACCAGTGAAATGAAATAAAAAAAAAATGATTTAAAACTGCCCACTGTTACTTTTTATGCCTGTGGGTGTTAAAAATTTCTTGAGAATAGTGCAAAGTTAATACCAGTAAAATAATATTATTTATCAAACTAAACATAGTCAGTAAAAAAAAAACAAAACCATTTATGTGAACTGTTTTTTCGAGTTGCTTAATTCCACCCGGCAGTAAAAGAAAAAGAAACGGAGAAAAAATACTGCAAGTCAATAAGATAGTCTCAAATAAACACGTAGTGCTGAACAAGTTGTGAGAAGGATTTCTATCGCAAATCCATCGACAAAATGGCCTGATTATACAACACCAATTCTTATCCGGACCTTTTTTTATTTTGTCAGGTGAAACTTTCGCGATCTGTTTGATAGAACAAAACCGTTTATTATTATTTTTTACATTTACAATAGAGATACAGTGGGTAGAATATGATATGCCTACTTTATGTTATTTTTAAATATAACGGAAATACTGATATTGAAAAAATAATCGTATTTTATTTAAATTATGAAAATGTTTTGAGAAATATATCTATTGCGGTCAAATCACGAATTCATTTCTACCATTCTATATATATATATATATACAGTGGCTTAGCTAAATAATATTAAATATCGAAATTTCATTATTGCTCTCGTTTTATTCACATAATGTTTTCCGCTTATTTGAACTAACCGCTTTTATCATTTTTTTGGCTATAGTTCGATGGCTTTAACATATTTCAAACATACAACTATCATAAATGATTCTTCCTTATTTTTTACTATAAAAATTGCTTATAAATCTACTGCATTGCAAAACCCTTCAAAATATTTTAAGCCCTCAAACAGTTAACGTCATAAGTTCTGAAACGGAAACTAACAGTGTATTGATAGTCAATACACAAAAAAAAGAAAATGATTAGGTTATGACTTCTTTCATGTATGAGCCACTTTTTGCGCTGAAATATAAGCCTGAATCTCCCCAATAATATTAATAATTTTGTTTAATACTTAATAATTTATTTGTTTAATATTCAGTGCCAAAAAATATCTTGTAGCGTTTTGGTAGGAACAAAAACAGTTGCATGAACATCGAAAACATTTTTTATTGCATTCAATTACATACATAAAAATTTCAAATTCATTGTTTTTCCATGCTACGTTACAGTTGTTATCTTTTTGTACTGTTATTAAATTATCCAAGATATTGAAAATTATTTTTGTTGATATACAGTATTTGATGGATTGATTCAAATAATTTATGAAGCTTAGTTTGAATGAAAAATCATCGATCAATTTCATTTCAAAATCTCTGTGTTATATCATATATTATAGGATATCTTATTCATAAAACATAAAATAGGGTCATATTTGTGGTTATTATTTTATGGAATGAAAAGGTCAATACATAATTTTATTAAATGTAAAGAAAAGCACCACCGAAAATCTAAAGATCCAGGTAAAGTCATCAAAGACACAAACGTCTGTTGGATACAGAGTATTGTATCTAAATGACATCGGTGTGTCCCAGTGAAGCCATAAAGGAGTTACATAAGACCTCTTTTGATGCGATCCGCTTCCACTATAAGCCAAAATAAATTACACTCTTACTGCTTATGCTCCAGGTTTAGTATGGCCCAGTTAGGGAGTGCAGCTCGTATTCTGATACAAAACACTATGGAATCAACCCAAGAAAGTTGATACTTTACGTAACTCGAAAATATATATCCCGGAGGTAAAACATACGTTTGATTATAGTATGCAAATCAGTTTGCGTTTACTAGTAATATTTTCAAATTGTAATATCTACTATCTAAATATATTCTTCTATAGTCTGCTTTTTTCTTTCTCCTTTTTTGTCTATGGTCTCTGTCATTACGTTTTGGGTATTCTCATCTGTTTAAATCTACAAAGCGCGGAAATTTCTATCTTGACTTCTGGATATTTCATTTTAATATACGCATATCAAATGTTTTTTTTTTGCATTAACCATGTCGTGCCTTCAGTAAGACAATAAAGACTACAAGTGCTATTTGAGGGTATAAATCTTATATTTACGCTTATTTTTGCGCTAAATGGATCCTAAAATGTATTAAATATAAAAATTATAAAAAGATATTATGGAATTTTTACATTAAGTTAATGCCATTTATGCTATGCTCTATATTAATATCTATGCTATATTTATATTCTTTCGAATACAGTTTGTATCAAATTTTAAGTACCAATTTAAAAAAAAATAAGACGTTTATTTATTATATAATCAACAAACTAAAACGAAGAGCCAAAATATCAATCATGGCCACATCAATGAGTCTAAAACTACTATAAGCGCGCTGGACATGACTTTAATATAAATAATATATCAACAGTAATACATTTTGTTGGGAATAAGTTGTTAGTTAATCGATACAACTTCTTTAAAGTGTAAGCTTAAGTTAAGAAGAGCTTAAGGGGGGGGAATAAAAAAAGTCGGTGTAAGCTGATTCAGTGCCACCACATGAATTTAAAATTTTCAGCATTACAAAAAGCAGTAATGTGGCAAAAAATCTTTGGTATATTCTCATATTCTGAATATACATAATCTGAATGGCTTGTTAAAATACTTTGCATATTTTTTTCTTACAATTGTCAATCAATATTTTGTAATTATAATACAATTAAGAGTAAACAAAAATAAACATTAAATTATTGTTAAAAATATATATTTAAAATATAAATGAGCTTGCGTTAATTTCAACATTCTCTTATTTTTGGCCTATAATACTTTTACCTATCAAAATACATTTTACGATCAGAACCGGTTTCGCTCATCGCAAGTCGCGTATCAGTTGTTCCGTTGTGAAATTGTTCCTCGTCATAAAATACGTTGTGGAAATAGTACTGATAAATGTGTTTTTATTATTTAAAATATCATGTGTTTACATCAAGAAGTGACATTAAAAAATACCTTAAAAGTGGTTATATATCAACATATACAGGTCTAATATACTTGATAGTCACGTTCTCTTGAAATATTCTCATTGTTGGGTTCTGAATAATATCTTAATCATTCATTCACAACATTCATCAACATATCTTAGAATCAACAATGAAGATTCTAATGAATATTTAAAAATAACGTCTGACTTAAGGTAATATAATTTTTCAAATCTGAATTGTTGCGACCTTGTTCGATTGCACAAAACTGACAGAACTGAGCCTCAGTTCTATTGCATCCGTGTTATAGAATGCCTGAAGATGTCGAAAGGCGAAAACCGGGTAGTTAGTGACAAAACATGTGGAGTCGTACAAGGATGTAACAATTTAAATTGGATATAGAAATTACATCAAACACTTTCAGTCGACATCACAAATTATTTAAATTTTGCTTAGAACTTAATGTTAACGACAAAAAATACTAGTCACAAATAACGCACATGTTCGTCAATAGCTCTTAATGTCAATTTTTGCTAATTATACATATAAATCTTGTAGAAATCTTTGGTAAGGATATTATTTGTATGTTAACAGAAGTAATCAATTTATATTCTGATAACCTACAGTTAGATAGTTATTTTCTGCCCGCCTAATTGACTGCTCTAGACTCGGAGCGTCAAATTAGACATTCGGTTCTAACTTACTTGCACAGTTGGCTTTAACCGCGACTCGCAGACAATCGTAACACGACGTTACGACCAGAACAATACTTTAATTCGAACATATAAAGAAGCTTTATTCATTAATCGTGTACAAACAAATATTGTTGTAATAATGTAATGTAAGTATGTGTTACAGTATTTTTATGTATGTATTGTCTCATACAAGTGAAATAAAAATGCAAGATCTCAAACCAACAACCCGCTATCGACTTCAGTCTTCAAGAAGAGTATTTTGCAACGCAGTAGCGTAAACGCTTTACAAATAATAATCTGATATGTCAAAAGAGATAACTACTAACTAGGTTGCTTCGTAGAGTGTTCTGAACATTGACGCTAAATAAAATAATCCCTTCGTGTTACGCGTATTGCATACACTCGCGAAGGTTGCTGAATTAGTACAACTATTAGGTAAGAACCGGTTTCGCTTATCTCGACCACTTTCAACTGATACACTGGACTATATGGGTATGCTTCTCACATGAAAGCTTTATGTGGCCTGATCACGCGTCATAAAGTCTTCTGATTTATTTTTGTACGCAGCAAACGGATGAACAAAATATATTTCGTATCCAAAAACACTTTTAAGGTCTTAACTGTCACTTCTCGATGGAAAGGCATGCTATTTTAAATAATAAAAACACTTTGATGAACAGGATTAATTCACAATCACTTTCAAAACATGCGAGTCTTAAAACGAATATTTCAGTTTTATCTAAAATTAATTTATTTATTGCAACAAATAAAAAGAAATTTTGTTTTCCGTCTGTGATATTTACAATGCTCACTGTGCGTCAAAATTGATTGGTTCTATTTAAATTCATTGGTTTTACAATGTGGTCCAAGTGATTGACCTATTTCAACAAGAGATAAGCTTTAAGCTTGTTTCCTCTGAGTTAAATATTCCACCAAAACGTTTTCACTCTGAAAGAAAGCTAAGCGATATATCTATCAAATTATATTTCTTAAATTCAATACATTTCACAAATCTAAATACAAGGGTAATAATAAATATCAATATTTACGAATAGCACTGAATATATCATGTATTACGTAACACATCCATTGAAAGTTTTAAATAACTTTTCAAACTTTATTTAACATATTTTTTATTTTACGTATTTTAATAAAAAAAAAACTACACTTGATACAAAATTAAATTTTATATTAAAATTAACTATCACATAGTTACCGCTGAATCCATTAGTGTGGAAAGAAATACTTAAATATAAATGTAAACTTGCTTTTGATGTTTGTTTGAATGAGTGAAAAAATATTGCCTATGAAATCAGAGAGTTCTCATAGCATCACCGCGTTTTTATTTTGCCATACATAACAACAATATCTTCTTTCGGCGAGATTTTTGGGTGAAGGAAAGGAAAATTTGGTGTAACGTTTGATATTAATTATTTGTACGCCTTTTTACAACATTCATTTAACTCGGAAGAAAAATTTTATTTCCTCATTATAAGAAGTACATACGTCAAAAATATGAAACTCTGTTGATGATTTATTCATTACTTATGACAATAAATCAATGACAATAGGACGAAGGTGATAGTTTTATGAAGTATTCGTTACAATACTGATTATATTAAATTGTGCTTTGTCTATAAATATTTTTAAATATCAATAATTTTATAGTTATTTATATTCAAGCAAAACAATAAAAAATAAATTTAATTATTTTGATGCATAACAGTTCTCGTTAGATTAGTGGGTACACAACTATGTTTTCATAAATTACACACTAACACGTTTGAAAAAAAACTATATATGTTCAAGTAAATTGTAATTGTTTGTATTTTATGCTATTATAAAAGTTAAATATGTTCGAAATATACAGAAGATTATTAATTTCGGTTTTCAGCAATTCATTTAACTTTGCTTTCAAAAATAAAGCAAGCACAATGTACCTGTCATGATTCAAACTGGACCGTGAAAATATATCGAGGCGATCGACAGCTACCTTTGAGTATATACGATACAAGACTCAGTATGTCGCTTAGTGCCAAACCGCAACCTTTAAAAAGGTCCATGCATTATAATTCAGGGAGTATACGATACATAAAAAGGTTTAAAAACTTTGATCTAAGCTTTTCATGTTAGAGGTAATGTCGCTTAACTTTGCTTTCACGCAAAGCTTGTGTAGTCACATTAAAAAAGTGAGTTTAAACTTTTAACTAACTTACTAAATAAGGTTAATGTTGTAAAAAACCGTTGGAGACAATCAATTCACTTCATACTCTTATGTCGTGTCCGGAAGCTTCTTATTTGAACGGAAACCCTGACTGACATGTGAACAACAGAGCATACTAACTTTATGTTGGAAACGTTAGGTAAAATCAAATCAAACTTTTTAATGGAAACGAACTAGAATTAAATGGTAGTGCAACCATTAAATGCATGATCGATTCTTGAGTGATCGATACACTTAATAATTCTCATATTTTATAGGACAGTGTTACAACGTGGCTGATTGAAATACAAAACTCCAAAAAATCACAGTTTGTTCAGAACAATTGTATAATTTAAGTAATTTGAGTGTTGTTATGTTACTTCAAAATTAATGCTTGTGTACTTTGGCAAAGCGTCACTCCTTATAAAGAAGGAAGCGTAGAAATTATAGGGTAACAGGAAATCAAGAATAAATACTCCACATTTGAAACTGAACTTTAACAATATAGATTTGAAAAAGTTCATCTATTTTCAATCGTTCTCTAATTAAAAATCTCTTATTTTCGAAGAGATTCTACAGCCTATATTTAATATCAACTAAAATTCGATTTAATGAATCAATATTTGTTATGGTACAGAAACCTCATTATTCTTTCAATAAAAATTTTTGATCATGTTTTATTATATATAAACATATTCAGAAAATAGTTTTAGCTGTAAAAATTTGCTGTAATACGATTGATCCGATTTTTTTTTCCACCACAAATTTTTCTCGCGTCCCATTATCATGGGAATGATGTAGTATTGCTTTTTTCAAATCAAAAGCAATTTTTTAAAAAAAATAACATGTCTAATAACGTAAATCAAAATTAATAGAAAACCCCTTAGAATAAATCTTTTTTAAATTACTGTCTGTTTTGAAATGATTGTTTTAAACTGAAAATATTTGACAACGCGTATTTCTTTTTGTTTCAGATGTGTTAGTATCATTTAATGGAATAACACTTTTTCAACGTGTTAAAAAATATTTGTGTGACTAACCGCTCAGATATGTGTTGAAATAATATTGCATTGTGACCTGACGCAAATGTTAAAGTGATAAAACAAAAAAAACAAATGGAAAGCAAAAAATAACTAAATCTAGAAGTGATAAATAGTACTTATCACATTAAAATAAAGTGAAAGACAAAACAACATGGAGTGGTTTGAATTAAAAATATTAAATAAACAAATATTTTACCATCTAAATATAAATATTTTTTTGAAAAGCGAATTTTTATAATTTTTGCCGTTTCTTTGTTAAATTAACATGTTGGATTAAATACTATTGATTTATCAATAAATTAAAAACATAATTTATATGAGATCGCAATTCTCGTGTTTTTAAAATCGAACACTGTAAAAATAATTTGTAATATTTCGGCCAATCTATGCCACGATGGCAAGACTTTTGGCGAGTGGTGTGATACTGCTTCTGGCCATACCATGGTCGCTCCTTCTGCCAATAGAACCAGGGCCGACCACGCCACCTCAAATTCAAGGTAAGCTATAATTTTTCCTTATCAATAATAAATATATTCGAAAACACAAATTTTTACGGGAACTACTGTTAACGATTTACCACCAGATTTTTTTACAACTATTACGTTTTGAGATATAAATATTGAATTGAAATATTTTTGAAGTTTCATGGATACTTTTTGAAGACACGGTACTTTTTTAATATTAAATTAAACATATGTTAGTAACATAGTTATGAAAAATTTACTTCATGATATGATCAAAATTTTGAAGAAAGCTAGCAGACGTTTTGTGGTCAAAAGTCCTCAATTGACAAATGATTGTTGTTATTCTTTTTTGTAAAAATAAAATAATACTATATTTGACATGTTGAAGACCAAATTCATTTTTATAATATGACAATTTTAATGATCTACAATGTTTAATATTAACAACACACAAAGTTTCAGCATTTTTATAGAAACCTTTTTTTTGCTGAAAATATTAGTCCACTAACTAAGCCAATTTGTTTCTTCAAATAGCCAAAATAAACACATAAAAATTTCTTGTCTACAAGTCTTAATTTTTCAACCACCATGTTTTCATAATAGTAGCGAGGGGGCTATTAATCAGTGCCTAACAAGTAAAACTTTGAGAAAACTTATTTATTTATTTACGAAAATAATTACTTTGAGAGCTTTTGTGGTCAAATATATATCTTTGGATAGTAACAAGTGTCGTAACCACAAACTGTTAATATTGTGGAAATTAATATTACGGAAAATTCTTTTAGGCAGACACAAGATTTTTGATTCGGAAAAAGTAAACATTTTCAATGTGTGAAATGGATATATATATTTTTAAGAAAAATACAAAAGGTCTTATGTTTTTTATGTTCCTGTAAACTGTTCCACTATAAAGTTTTAGCAATAAACCTACATGTACACATGACATGAATACATCCTTAAAAAATACGCTTGCACTAATTTTATCAAATTGTTTTCCATATGATCTCATGTAATATATGTTATTTGTTTCTTTCCCACTCATATATTTATAATAACGCGAATCTCTTTCCGTCTCTTTGCCACATTCAGATACCCATCTGTGATGTTCTTTTGTTTTGTTTTCTACCAGAATTATTTTGAAATCTAAAATGGAACAAGAGAAATAAAACAAAAGCTTCTCCGAGTAAAAATATGAGTTTTGTGAATATTGTGCTTGTGAAATATGAAAATTTTAACTACTTTCATAAATTTTAATTTTAATAAAACGTTAAACAAAGTATTTCATTGCAATGAATGTAACTAGGATGGTAACATGTTTTTGAATCTTATAAATATTTCACAGGTTACACGCTATGTAAGTATGTTTGATATCTGTAATTTTTCTTTTTTTCTTATGTCATGAAATATAAAACGCATATTATGAAGTATATGATTAGTCATATATGAGAGTATTTTTTAAAAATATATATAAAATTCATCGTATTTCAACAATTATATTTCTCAATTAACACTTTATGATATTAACACAATTAAAAACGATTCTTAAACTTAAGCATGAAGATTTTAAAAATTATTATCTTGCATCATTTTTCCATGCAAATGGTAGACTAAAACCAAAGCCAGCGATGATATTATTGGGAAAATTTACTTTCATTCTACTTATGTATTCGTTAATCAATGTGACAAATTTTATACAATGATTTAATGTATTCTCTTCTAGTATATCAAGATCCGCAATAAAAAGGCTAATCATATTTTTTTTGTACAGTTTTAAGTTCATATTTTAAATGCTCAAGAAAGCTTGTAACATAAATCTAAATTATTAATTATTTTAATGTGAGAGATAAAAACAATTTTCCTTTAAATCATATACCATAATGATCCACTGATTTCAAAATGTTATTTTTTTCTGCATTTTGTATTTGTTTTGTAGCATACAGTTACGTAACTGTAATATCACCTTTTTTATTACAACTATTAAGATTATAATAATTATCATCAATATCATCAATTTTATTGAATATTTTATTCTATCCCAATGCACTTGCCATTTTGTATATGAAATTACTCGAAAAAACATTTGTTTATTTTCACATTGAATATTAATTGATTTGTTAACCTCTAAGCCACCATATTTTTTGTATCCAACTAATGTATTTATTGCCATCAATATTCTTCAACTAATGGGCATGTATTGAACTTTTCAGATCGGGACTTCTGGTACATAGAAGCAGAAAAAGATCTCGCAAAACGCCTTCAACATTATGGTGATAAAAAGTCAAAAGCCAAGTTAGTAAACCTATATTGTAACTGTTGATTATTTCTCTTTTTTTTGAATTTGTTAACTGTCACTTTTTTATGGAAAGGCATGATATTTTAAATAATAAAAACACATTGAGTCCTTTATTATACAAAAATTTTATGATTAGGACCGGAACACAAAACTCTGAGACGCCCCTTACTGAACATTTTTTCATATCCATTTCGACTACAATTAAAATTTTATTTATTACTTAATCATCTTTCATAAAGTATTTAAATTATTTCCTGTATAAAAACTTCCCACTCATTCTTTGTAATAAGTCATTCATGATTGTTTTGAGCCCTTAGCGGATTATTTATATATCTTTATGTTCTTTGCAAATAGTTAATAAGAGATTTTTAACATTTTAAACATAAATTTATTTACCTTATTTGTATAAATATTGTATGACTTTTTGTAAATTGTTATCTTAGTTCTTGAACCCATGGTTTTGTGACGTACTTCAACTACTGTACAACTCAAAATGTGTATAAATAGACTTGCTTAACATTTGTATCATTTTAGTTGATAATATTAGCAATGAGCAAAACCGGTCCTGATCATCAAATATATTGTGGAAATAAGTACTAAAAATTTGTATTTATTGTTTGTAAAATGACATATCATTCAAAGGGAAGCAAGAGATTACCGTATTTTAATTTTTTGTTGAATATTATTTTTGCAAACTCTTGTTAATTTATCAATTAGAATCTTCATCGAAACGGAACAATGGCTGTTGAAATTAGCAAGTTTAACTTCAAATAACTATACTAACAGTTTCAAAAACGTAACCTGGAATTCTGTTTAAATACATTGATTCCATGTCGAAAATTTCCTCTTACAAGTTCAGCTTTAAAATTGTGACCAAGCGACAGCAATTAGCTGACTCTTAGACTTGTTGAAACCCTATTTATTTATCTCTATCTCTAAGAAAATTGAGTTTGGCAACTAATCAATAAACAGTTCTCCAAGAATAAACAGTACAAACTTGAGTTTATAACTGCTCTATATTGAAAACGGACAAATTTCAAAAATATAAACACGACATGATACGAGCAAAGCATTCAATGTTGATATTATTCAATTGAAAAATAAATTGTAACACACGCCATATACATTAAAATAATAACTTATGGCTTCTCACTCGTGCAATCCTTTGATCTTGTTTTATTATGTGAAACATAAATCATTTACTCGTAAAAGATGATCGTAAAATACTTTTTTTAGTTTTGTTATAAGGATGGGATAAGTATAGGATCATTTTTAGTGATCTATTTCTTTCTTTTCCTAATGTTTTCAAAATAAGATAGAATGAGGATTGGTTGAATTGAAAATATTATATACGAAGTTTTACGTCGATGGATTTTGCATTCTTATAAATCTATTAGCCATTTAACGGCGAAATCCGTAGTCTTCGAAATAAATAAACTTTATAGTAAGTGACCAGTAGTGTTATTTTTTCTTTTTTTATGCAAATATGGTTTTATATTTATTCCAGCAGGTTTTTCTAAGTATTTCTTTTTGTATCTTAAGATATGGTATGTCTAAGACTTATACGCTGAAATAAATGCGCGGAGTCAATATCTTATGTCATATGTTATCGACTTGTCTTATTCAATTTTTATCTTGAATATGAGTCGCAAATTTAATAAATGAAACCAATTTACATTTCAACTCAATTATCAAGGCTGGTTTCGATCTTCTTACGCATTATTAACCGATAAATTCCACCAAGACGTGACAGTCAATACTTCAAAAATTATATTTATAAAATTACAGCTATGATTTTTCAGTAGCTTTTAGAGTTTAAAAAATATTGTATTAAAAAATTTTAACAACCGTAAAATCTTAAATGACTACTAACAAGCCAAAAATATTTTAAATTGTATAATTTTACTCTTAAATAAATATTTAGATGAATGTTTCTGTAATGAAATATTAAATCTGATCGAAATTTGCCAAGTAATAAAGCTTTGTTTTGAAACCATTGTAAATCTCAAAGTCCCATTAAGTCATCTGAACTTGTACGAGAAATTAATTTGACAGTTTGCAGTAAGTTAGTCATTGTTAACAAAATACAATTGATAGAGGAAATGTGTAACTTAGAATTTCAAACACCACGTTTCCCGAATTAAGATCATACTTTGAAAATATGTCTCCTAACAAAGTTTAATTAATTTAGTATGATACCCGGTTGAAATTGATTGACATCTGGCCCGTCCAAAGTTGTTCAGCTTGTATGTTTTATTCGAATATTCATTTATAATATATATATTGTACATTACAATTTAATCAATAGTTTTTTTTTTGTTTCAAATCTAATTGTGTTCACCGATGATTTAATAATTTAAGCTATGTCTTTAGAATAAAAAATGTTGTTATATAATAAATAATAGAAAAAAACATCAATATGACACTATCAATTGTTAGTGACGAATAATTTCTAAGAGGTAATAATACTTATTAAATTTCCGAACTTTTATCATAGCACAATTTTAAAAAATAATTTTGTATACGTTAGCAGTGATCTCCTTGTCTTCACTCGATGAAATCATATCTATTATGAAAGCTCTTAAGCCAATTAATCATAAGTAATACCATCATTATACATAGTTCTTGCGATTCGTTTATTTTGAAAATGATTCTCGAAGGAACAATACGTGGAAAGTTTTTGTAAACGTTAATTTTATCTTAACTCATTAATTATAATTTGTTTTTATTCATCTTCAAGATATTAATGTGATTCGGCTTTATTTTATTGTTATAAGCATATGTTTTTTTACTAATAATAATAAATAAAACCTTCATCGATTTACGATAAACCACAAATATATTATTCTAAATATAAACCGTTTTTACTCGGGAAATTTTCAATTATCCACTGTGTGGCTGTTTTTTTGAAAGTAATGTAAGAAAATGTAAAAACTTTGTTTCAATTGCCGTAAAATACAAGTTTTATTTTTAGTTTTGAAATTCAGATTATTTTCTTTTCGACTGTTTCGCAATATATTATCCTTAATATTCAAGCAAAAATACGTATAAAGAAAGACATATGAAGCGAAAATTTTAAACTAAGACATAAAATATTGTTAATTTATCACTGATATCAGCTTAATTTGGTTATTTTATTGAGAAGAAAGAATGCTTAATTTTATTTAACGGACATTTATTCAGTCCCTTAAAATACTTTTTGTCTTCCCACGCCAAATACGTTCATGCCCAAAGGTCAAGAGTCTTTCATACAACTACTTTTCAGATGCTTCTTATTCAAAGGCGTAAAAACTGTACAAACACTTTTTCTTGCTATCTATCATATTTTAACTTAAAACAAATTATTGAATGAATTGGCATTTACTTTGTAGAACTCCATTACAACACGGTGAAAAAATAGCAGTGTATTTTAGTTCTACAATTTTTTATAAGATATAGTTGATAGAATAGATAGTTTTGTAGAACTAAAATACATTGCTATTTTTTCATCGTGTTATAGTTGATAGCTATTTCGGCTCATGCCATCGCATAGTTCTGACGATGGTGTGAGACGAAATAGCTATCAGCTATATGTCATAAAAATTGTCTAGAACTAAAATACATTGCTATTTTTTCACCGTGCTAAGACATATTGTAGAGTGCAAAATATATTCCGTTCAGAAGTATATGCTCCTAAAAATATAATATTTTATAAAATAGTTGTGTTAAGACTGGAATTCTTATCGTGCTCATAGCCTTCAACATTAGTCTTCGATATGCAATTATTCTTTCGTGGTTTATTATATACATCAAAATTCCAGGCATGCTTAAATATCGTGGTTTAATTTTGGCTCACAAAGACGACGCCAGTATAAAATGCGGCTTAATTTAAATAGATTAGCGAAGGTATACGCGGCTTGTGCTCAGTTAAAAATCAGCGTCTCTGCAAATTGGTATTTCCACCTCGGCTTCCTTCAAATTTGGTTTTCACTTAACATTACACACGTTCCCCGCAAACGAGGCACGATCGTTCTCATCTTACCCACTAGTATTACGAATAGTTTACACGTTTACTAAGGTAAGTACCCACCCATGACCCTTTATTTATCACCATTGTTCTTCTTCGCATTATTATTTATAGTTTTCGTTAGAATAGGGTTATAATCTTTACTTCATTTAAAAGCCTCATTAAGCTGCACTAATACTGTGAATATATTTACGAACAAAGCAGCTTTTATGAAGAGGATCCATTGAAACTAATATCTTCAAAGGCGTCTAAAGATGCCAATCTGTATGCCACGTACTCGATATCTCTTATCAAATGTTATTGATGGAATTACGAGCGATAAAATCGAACTTTTGTTGTTAATTGAATGTATAATAAAGGTAGCACTATTAAGTTATTTGTTTTGTATATAAGAGTAAAATTTCTTTAAAAAAATCTGTAATTAAAAATAAGCAAATATTTAAAATACAAAATGACACTAAAGTTCTTCATGGGCATTCGTGGTTATGATATCTATCCAATTACCATTTGAGAAACAAATGGTTGTTGAACCTGCGGAACATTTAGGAACATCGACTGGTTTTTGACCATATAAGTGTGTCTAGAGACACTTGTTATAAAATAGACCAAGAAAAAATGGAAACGTCTTTTAAATTCCAGATACTTAATTTATTAGATATTTTGATAGTTTATAAAATTTTGATACATCCTTGAAATTTAATTTTCACAAACAAAAGATAAAAGACTGCTGATTCATAAAACTTACGTACACATATATTTCAGAAGTCTATAATGAATGATTTGTTTTTTATGACGGAACCTTATCTGTTTGTGTATAATACTAATGATAGTTTCATAAATAATAACATTTCTTAACGATGTAGTAAATGTTTCTTTTTATGGTCTCGTTAATAGTATTACATCGTAAAAATTAGCAATAAGTCCTCTTTATAGACTATTTTTCCTGGCAAAAAGTATGAATTTCAATGCCTTGACTTTTCCCAAGATCTAGTTACGTAGGCTATAAAATCTCCACAAACACAATGACAATTTTTCAATATTAATTTTCTATGTTAATTTATCGTGACAATGAAAAACAAGGACACGAATTTGCCACTTATTTTAAATTTAAACTTGGCGACAAATGCATACACTAGTATGTGCACAATCGTTTTTACTTGATGTGTGTTGACATTTTCAAGCATTACTTACGATAAATTTATGTATGTAATATGAAATAGTTCACGTTATGAACAAACATGAATAATCAGTCAAATAATGTTTCATTTAATATCGGTCATGACTCGCATGCGGTGAGTTTTTATCACTTGTACCTGCATAAGCCGCATTCGTAATATTGATCTCTACTCTCCGAGCAGAGGTTATCTAATATTGGTAAACAGGATATATGCAGCCTTACCTGGTGAGGGTAGCCCAATTTGAATAAATTCAAATTTACGCAAAAATATGTATGCCATTATTACGTAGATATTCTGAATCGGGATACTATATCGGTTTGGATTTTATATCTTGCCTTCAGCACGTCTGAAGTTTTTGATTTGTTTCGAAATATTTTAAAGAATTTGGATCAGTGAATTATTCTTTTAAAAACTTTTGGATTCTGTGCAATCAATTAAAGATCATTTTTTCTAAATTTGAATATAAAACATTTAATTAACACTTAAGACTTATATAACACATACATGTTTACATTCGGTGAGGTATAATTTCTCGATCGTTGCGTAGCATGTCTTCTACGTAGGAGAATACTGTTTTATCCGACTGTAGTAAGGTATCAATACGATACCGTTTTTGTTATTTCGACCATGGATATAGACATTTTTTTTAATTCTGGTAACTGATATTTCATATTTAATAATTTTTTTAAAATTATTTTGGCATATTTCATTGCTTCAATTTAAAGAATATCTATATTTGTTTTCTTTCAAATAGTTATTTATAAAGAACAAAAGTTAGCATTTTACAATCAAAAGAATTGGCTAAGACAGGTTTTAGTTACCAGATAATTCCCAAAAAAATGACATGTATCCTCGTATTCAACTTTCAGATAATTGCGTAAATCACATAAACATATTTCTCATCAACATATTCATGGATCTCACATCACATCTTTATTGTTATCACGATTTTTAATCAAATGACAAATAATTACTTCATATAATAGATTGACACTTTAGGTTAATATCAGTATTGTAATTAACATTGAGAATGAGGTTGAATATAATGTAAACGTCAACCAGATAAAAATCTTGACGCCAAAATATAATACCTTTCTTTAGGTTTAAAATCGAAAGGAAACCGAAATTGTTTACAATGATTTTATGACTTTCCAATGTTATATACTCCATTTTATTTTAGGAGCGTCATAATGTTTGTTGGTGACGGCATGAGCCTCGCAACGGTGACGGCTGCGAGAGAACTTCGCGCACAGAGGATGCGAGCTGAAGGTGGAATGACTGGTGCGGCTGGTCATCTCGTCTGGGATCGCTTCCCGGCCGCTGCACTGGCGCAGGTAAGATTCAAAATACATCATTGCAAATGAATATTTCTTACGACATTATGTCAGAATATTTAATACTTGAATAACATATGATGTTTTTTATAGACGTACAACCTTAACGCGCAGACTGGAGAATCTTCAGCATGCGCTACTGCTTTGATGTGCGGAGTCAAAGCTAATTATGAAACGCTTGGTGTCGATGGTCGGGCCAAGTTTGAGAACTGCTCATCATCTTTTGGTGCGAGGGTTTCGTCCATATTAGAATGGGCACAGCAGGCTGGTGAGAGCGATATTAATTTAATACCACATTGAACTCTTCAAAATGATTACTATTTTCAATTCAGGCCATGAATGAAATCATTTTTATCAACCTCTTCAATTGAACCAAATAACTTTATCGTGAAGTTGAAATGACGGGTATCCGTGACATATTTCAAATATATCTTAGTAAATTAAAGACTTTGCATTTAGCCGCTCTTCAAGTTTTTTTAGATTGAACGTCGAAGAATACTATTATTTTTTCGATGTGTTTTTTCTTAAATCTTATCCACACCAACATTTTTAATACATATGTGGTAGAATCGGTTTATTTCAGTGTAAATGGAAACACGCTAGAACCCTTTTGAGGTAATACACTTGGCATCTTATTTGTTTTTGTCGATTCACAATGTCGAAACTTTTGTAAAAAGACCCCGACCCTTGTGTTGCAGCTTAAATTGATGACAACATAATATTAGTATCGGGGAAAAGAAAGTTTTTAACACCCTACAATGTTTTATTCATATTCAGAACTAGGCATTACGCCACAGAGTGTTGTTAGAATTTAAACCTTTTATAACTTTTTTGTTAAAAATCTTATAATCGATTCAATAAAAATGTCTGCTTTCTACTTCATCTTCCTAGGGTATTTTTTTCGAATAATTAATGTTTCGAATATAAGAATAATACATCGTCTTGTTTCATGCATAGTATATATTTTCACTTTTTTTTCGTTCATTTTTAACTGTGTTTGGTTGAGTTACCTTTGAGGTACATTACTTTGATAGACAGAATAATAAAGCCTTACAGCAATGACGAGCTTTCACAACTGAGTGGAAATCTTTTTCCTGTCATATTTCGGTAATGTATTGTTGTTAGCCTTGCTTGCTCGCTACGTAGAATGGAAGCTTTGATGTTGTATAATATATAATATTAAGTTGAAGTGGTGGGGTTGCTACTGCCCCAGTTTATTTTTATTTTCATGAGTAACGATAAAATGACGTTATTCTAAATAATCACTGCACGTCACGGTATAATGTTATTTGACATTTGGAATAAGCTTTGCGAAAAATACTCGGAAGCAACTAGTGTGAAAGTAAAGAACTAAATTATAGTGTTCTTTATCACAATATTTCCCAAATAATTCATCGGTATTAGTATAATACAAAACTATTATATGTGTACGCCGCACACTATTTTCATATGTGTACATTTTTTGCTTGTGATACTAAGCCCTCTGTTGTTATTCTGAATCAACCTGCAATCTCCACCGATGCTTGACACGTATAGGTGATATAAATAACGGTTTTTCGAAAACTAAATTACACCCGTTGACGAACAATTTTTTTATTGTAGCGATAAATTTCCAATTCAATGAATACCCGGTGACGTCAAAAAATCTTGTCCGTTATTTTTTTTGCCATTCTCTTATACTTCTTACATCATGATTCCACCATTGTATTCACTCAGTTTCATTTCTTGTCATTGGTTATTTTTTTTTTGGATAAATATTTTTGCATTCATTTTAATTTTTCTTCTGTTTCCAAATTTAGTTCAAGCCGGCTTACACATTTCCAATAGTTCATGAAATTAATTTATTTAAACACATTTCCATCATATAGAAACAAACTGTCACTATAATATTGATGATAATATACAAATTTTATATGGTCACTGAAAATTGTTACATTATATATAATGAAGGCATTTTTTTCAATGGAAAACGTTGGATTTGCTTAAAGCCTATATTTTAGTGTCTTACTAATTGTTTATATAGTTTCTTTCAGCCTTATTCTTTACGATATGAACAAAAAAATCCCATTCAATTAATTTAGTGCGTTAAATGAAAAGTGCTTTCGACTCGACTTCGTTCTCTTTGTGTTTTTTTTTGTCTATCTCTATTGAATTCACAAAAAGATAGGTTTAAATGATTTTTGAATAGAAGAAATTAAATTTTTTTATTTCAATACTTAATAATGAAAAGTCTTAAGATTTTGGATCTGACAAAATAAAACGTGTTTACTATAAATGAATGTTGAGTGTCGTGCTATTGTCGCTCGTTTATACAATATACATTGATAACTCACGCTATTAAAATAACTCAAACGCAATTCGTTTCGTAGAGGAACGGATATTTATTTATTTTAATCACAGTTCATTTTAGATATATTATTAGTATTTAACCATGTATTAGTTGGTTTGGAATTATATACATTTTCATTATTCTTGTTAAATATTTATTTCTATAATAATTACTTGATAGATTAGATATATTTTGGCATCTGACAAATATAAACATTTTGAATATTTGTTTGTTTCAACAAAAAAAAACTATTTTTGTTATACAAATTTATAAATATAAAAAATTATAAAATTCTACTCTTGGAACAATTTTAATAACAAAAAAAATAAATATAATCATCTTAGTGAGAAAATTTGATTACCACTCTCACTATAAAATAATATGCATGTAAATAACATACACATTTAGTAGGAAATAAAATGACTAAATGCATTCTAGTTTAACCGGTACCTTACAGTACTTAATGCGCGACGTACAAACAATTAACAGGTGTTACATTCTTTTTGCTACAGGAAAGTGGACCGGACTAGTCACGACAACACGAGTAACGCATGCCACTCCAGCTGCACTATTCGCCCATTCGCCCTCTCGATATTGGGAAGACGACAGCAAAGTTCCTCCAAATAGTAGGAAGTCTTGCAAAGACATCGCTTTGCAACTAGTAGATAACGAACCAGGAAAAAATATAAATGTAAGTGTCAATTATGATATCAAAATCGTGATACATCCTTCATTATATATTATACTTTTTGATGAAAAAAAACTTCGGAATTTACCAAATTAATATTTTAATTTATTCATTATTAAACAGAACAGTTTCTCGACGTAGTATTCTTTCGCTAGTCTGTTAACATCTTCAAATATTTCCTTATAAATAATATAAAACATTACTCATCATCAGATCGATAACATTTTTTTTGTCTTGGACGTTTGAAGTTGAAACACAAAGCCCGAGTTGTTTGTACAAAACAAAAAGAAAATTTTAAAAAATATTCATTTAAATGGACAGTGTCCATAAACCGTTAATCTGCATTATTTTTTTTAAATATAATTCTTTTCATATTATATTGATTGAACAAAAAATAACCAAATAAATGTCAATACAATTATCCAATATTAGGCACTCAATCTGTTCGATCGAAAAAGCCGAAAACAGTGTTTATTTTGATTTCAACGTTTCCATAATTTATTTCAAGCGTGTGTCTTGAATGTGATATTTTGAAAGCTCCCATATGATATGTACATTCTCTACGAAGGTACTGCCCACTCAATATGAATACCTTTACTCAGGTTTGTTACTTTCAATCTCTTGATAATTGGAGTACATTACATTCACACATTTACCCTTGATACATTTATTCCGCAATTCAAATACATCTTTTATTATCTTGTCTAATATAAATTAATCTAATTAACAAATTACAAATGCTCACTTTTTGCTGAATCTTTGGATTGATATTCTATCAAATTATTATAGTAACTGAGTAATTGTATTTATTCACGCGCTCAATCATGTTGTCTTTTTCTTTGGTTCAGTGACTAATAATAATCTTTCCTTAATTTATATTGATATAAACAATTCTTTACTCTTGACCTGATTGTTTACTATTTAAAAAATATCGTCTTATCATTTTTGTTTCACGAATAATGTCTAACACAAAAACTACCTTGAGTAATCACATGTTGCAATCTTGAAAGAAAATATTGTCACAGATTTGAGATATTATTGAGTTTTCGCGTAACAAATAGGTATCAATGTATTTGTTTACTTCTAACAGTATTAGTAAAATATCTTTTAGTGTATATTTTTATTATATTCACGATTACAGAGACACCAAGTCGCCACGCAGCCACATTGTTATTTCAGCTTACTATAAGCGAGTTGAGAAACTAGAGAAGATAGAGAAGTTTTGATCGATTTCTTACAAAAGTGCGATAGAGTTTCAGTAAAAAATTAGAGTGGGAAAGATTGATGATTCATTTTATTCGGTTTTGCCTTACGACTTCCTGTTCCAAAATTTATGTCGATATAAAAGTATGTGATAATTTGTATAATATATTTTTAAATTATTAGTCTACGCTATAGAGTATAGAGTATCGTCGATTTGTTGACGAATCGCAATTACTGAATAACATTTTTCATTTTTAATTTCCTAAGGTTTGTATAATTCTTCAACTTTCATAATTTACCGTGGTTTCTAGGAATTGAAAAGCATTTCATTAAGTCTTCAAACGGAAGTTCAATCATACTTTTAACATTATCGAAATTTTTTTTTATTCGTTTCTTAAATTATTTGAATATCAAATGTCCAAACAAACTGAAAAATTGCTGTCAAACAATCAAAAAATGTTAGGTAATAATACTTAGACAAAATAAAATTCAATTCAAATACAGAGGTTAGTATTAACAGTTATAAGACTTGCTCTACCGTTCCAGATTATCATTAAAAATAAAATTAATGCAATCAGCATTAAGATTTTTTACAAAGACGACTATTAACACATTAAATGTAGGAAAATGTGTCATTGTAACGTATTTACAAAACGACACCATATAGAAAAGGTGTCGCTTGAAAACCTTGCATTATTGACTTACATATTTGTTTGAATATTTTTTTGCCGTACCACCGTCATGGTTCCGTATATATTCTATTAAAAAAATAAATGGTCATTTGAGTCTTTTGATAGCCGACTGGTGTTAAAAAAACTGAAAAAGTATACTGGAATGTGGGGATTTGAATATATTATGACACTTTTTGCGGCTATTAGAGAAAAAGTATACTTGCAGCGCTTTCTGAATCATATGTTTTTAAGCCGTCAATTTTGTCTGTATAATATTTATATTCATTCGGCTTACTTTTTTTCGCTTTCGATAGGTGATATTAGGTGGTGGTAGGAGGCATTGGTTGCCAACTGTGGCCCGGGATCCCGAGCAGCCTTCAGCCGAAGGAAGAAGACTCGATGGACGAAATTTAGTCGATGATTGGCTCAGAGACAAGAAGAGACGGAAACTGAGAGCTGATTACGTCTGGAATAAAGAACAATTCAATGCAATCGATACCAACAAGGTCGACTACTTACTCGGTAAGTGAAGTTCTGTTGCTCGGTTATGGAATTTTAACAAGATGTATTTTATCTCCATGTCAATTTCAATACTACAAATAGCAAAAAATACATTTTTTTTTCATATTACGCCGTTAGAGTCCCAAAATTAAAAAGTAAATTTTAGTTAGTACCACTTTAAATGACGTCTTTTATATTTGATTATTTATTAAATAAAGCAGGAAAACTTTAAAAAAATTATAGAATTATTGTGCCTAAAGAATGAAAAAAGACAAAAAGATTTCGAGACATTATGAGATTATGAATATTATTATACAATTCCATTGTTTTTATTTTTTTAATTCATAGATGAGAAAACAAGGAATATCAGAAACTGCATTTTTAAAGTCTTGCGTAAAAAAAACTATTTTACTGACGACTATTAGACGAAAAAACTATTTAAAAAATCTTATTAGTATTACATTCATGAATTACAATTTTAAAAATTTAATTTACATATCGTTCAAAGCCATTGAAAAATAAGCCACAGGTGTTTATAAAATTTTAATTTACATGGCTTCAGATATATTTAGCAGTATATTTTTATAGAAACTAAACGTAGAATAACCACTTTCCACATTCGCCTAATGAATGCTGTGTCTTTTTTTATATTGCCCACTCACATTTCAATCAAGTCAAATTACGTTTCAGAAAAAATAACGCTGTAAAAGAAATCTGAAAAGTCATTCTGGAGGAAAAAATCTCCCGGGGAAATAATTTGTTTTCCGCGACGTCCAGTATGCAAACGCGGACCCTTACTCACTCGCCATGATTAGACAAAACAATTTGAATTTCATATTACCTTTTCTTTTACTGACAAAAGACATCAACGTCGCGAATTTATATAAAGTTTATCATAAATCATCTATTTACTTCGGTATACTTTAATAAAAATGATTTTAATTTCGGTATTATGTATTTGCTCCAGTAGCTTCCGAATAAAATTTAGTTCAGAGCTGGTTATTTGAATTAGACCAAATCGTAAACCACCATTTGGTTAGTAGCGTAGTGAAAGCATTGCAATTTATTGGAAACATTTATAATTGATTCATATAAAAGGCTATTATCCATATGCCACTCAAAGTTTCTGTATGCAAAGTATTAATTGTATACATTACATTATATAATATTTTTATTCGTGTACATCGTATGAAAAAATCAGGTACACGTTGCAAGTAAAATGTACCAGCATCAAATTAAACAACTTGCAATACATTAAATAAAGAGGATTTTTGTCATTACACCTCACTTGATAAACTTCCGATTCTATTTTCCAGGATATAGATATTGCACTTTCTCGATACGAAAGATAGCCATAGACGTCATTTAACAGATACGTATTTTTTTTTAATGTAATGACATTGTGGGAATATTTTCTTACGGAAGTTGAATACATATTCTTAAGCATTATAAAAAAATATTTGAGTGTATTTCTCAGACCATGAAGGTTCAAATATGTATGTTGCGCCATTATATAAAAAAAAACTATTCGTCCTAATGAAAATTATGATAAAAATATTATATTTTCCACGTGATGTTGATTCTTATCGATTCCTTAGATATCAGCAGAAATAAAAATGTCACATGTAACGAAAAAATTATCACTTCAATCATCCTAATGGATGACTATTATACGAGGTAGACTCAGTGGAAGTAAATATCTATTATCCGCAGCACAAAGTCACCCGTAACTTAACTCATTCAACAGGATTTGGATGGTTGCATTAAAATCTGGCAAAAGCGTAGGGTATTATTTGTCTCGCGCTACACGATGAAGTCAATACGTTTTAATGAACACACTTTCTATGAAAATAAGACATATGTTATTAAAAAAAGGATTCACAATAAAACCATTTTCTTAGACATTATATATGACACATTTTATTAAACTCATTTCAATAATTATTTACATTAAAAACAGTGTTGCAAGACGAGGGTTTTATTTTAATTATTATGAAACAAGAGCGCATATTATAGAGAAAAAGAAATCGTAATTTTTAAATATTTGAAAGCTAGCAGTATATAAAATTCTATTTCACTCATTTATTAAAATAACACTTTGACTTTTCACGCTTTCCTCGATTTATCATGCCAATTTTAGTGAAAATAAACAAATTTCTCATTTAGCGAGTGAGATACGGTCCTATTTCACCCAGCCATAATACGGGAGGCGTAGCAGGAAAAAAACACGACGGGAGTTAGCTTTCTATTGAAATGTTTTACTCTAATATATTTTATTTATTTTAGTCATATGGGTTACTTTACAAGTAAAAAATACAAATATTTTTTATACTTTTTGTATTCTTTAAGTAACTAGTTTGTGATATAAATATATTAATAGATGATTTGTAGTACAAATAAAGTGATATTTATACATAGAAGCCTCATATCTTAAGTAAATAATTGCCAATATACTATTGTATATTGATTTTATTTATTTATTAATATATACACGTAACAATAGTTACAAATTACAAGTGCACTGATTTAGCAACCTCAAAATATGTTAACATTTAGTATTGAAAATTCAAGAAATAAACAACAAAACGGATAATAATAATAGCAAGAAAGTCAACCAAGCAAGCTTATGAAAAATCTACTTTAACACGTTAAAAAATAGTATTCGCCTGAACTCACATTCGTCCACGTGGAATATGTAGACATCCGAAGTAATACTGTTGAACATTTTTAATTCTCTTATAAATGCACCATTGCACATCTTTTTTTTTTTCACCAATTGGTGGAAAAGTAATATTTATATTAAACAGCAGAATTTCCAATAGCATTTCCATTTGTTGATAAAAATTGAGTGATGAGAAAAGTTAATCTGGATCTTCACAATTTAACATCATGAAAATAGTACAAAACATTGCGTTTTTTTATAAAAACATCACAATTTACTATAATTGGTTGTTTTCTTCAATTAAAAAGTATTTTATTCCACAAATAAACTTGTTGTCGAGGATAAAAACATGTTTTTTTTTAAGAAAAATATTTTATCAATAGCATTCTCTCTTATTATTGTATTAATTTAAATATAAAATATATTTGATTCAATCAACAGCAGCCTAAAAACTTATTTTTTACTTAATTTGTTTTCCAAGAATGTCTGACGTATTATTTCTCAACATTTAGTTGCATGCGCTTTGGTGTGAAGAAAGTTAAGGTTGTTTATTTTAGCTAATTATATTTTCCTCAAAAGACAGCACTAGCAAAGAAACTGACAAACCTGACTGACGGTCTGAAAACTTCTGTTTTCCACTTCATTTTCATAATTCGAAATTCTTAAAAATCATCTTAGCATGAAGAATAAATTTTTTACTAACCAGCAAATCTGTGGGAGTTTGATACCGATGAAAACATGATCTGCTATAAATAATCTTGTCAAGAAATTATAGGTATAGACTACAATTTAAAAGGCTGCTTAAAACAATATCTTTAATCATATACATAATAAAAAGTTGCATTGATATCATACATTGTATTAATTAATACCTAAAAGTAGATAATAAATTAACAATATATATCCATTGTAACAAAAATACTGAAATATAAATAAAAATATATTAATTGGATCATCGTTATTCTAATAAACATATTATTAGTGGATGTTTTCAAGAGAAAAAAAATACCGCAAATTGCCGTGTCACATGTTTTTGATAATGATAAAATTTCGAGAAAAACGAGATCAAAAAATCTATCGATTTCCACTTAAAATTTCACACTATTAAATATTAGAGTTCATGATAATTATTCGCCAACTTTCGTTGGTGTAACAGATAATGAGTGACACGGAACACAAATTTAATTTTACCAAAATACTTATTCAAATTTAAGTTATGGATTTTTTTTAAAAAATTACTTTGATAACTGTAGGATAGCATAGAGGTAAAATTGTAGTGTGATCACATTCAATTGGTTACGATTTTTCCGACTGCAGAATCTTTTCATTAAGCTCCCAGCCATAAATCATACGAAAACAAACAATATTTTTCTCATCTATCGTAGTTTCCGTTTATTAAGTAATCTCCGACTAAGCCAATCAATCGCAGATTTCAGTAAGTCGAGCGCAATAATTATTTTACTAGTTTCCGTTAAGAGTATTATCATTTTGTAATTGATCAAAGGAATGCTTGTAACTTTCTCTGGTAATAAACTTACAGAAATAATCTTTTCATGACTATAATTTAATTTTGATTTTGATTATTGAAACTGTGAAAAATGATTATTTATTACTTATTTTTTTATCGATACGAGTTTGATTAAAAGAGTATTACAATGTATGGTGATATAAAATATTTTTGATTTTGATTTGAGATAATTTATGAAACTGATTCTTCACAATGAATAGAAATAAATTCAGCATTTGGATGCTCATATCGTTAACGTTGCTCCGTAAAAGTTTAGCCAACATTCAAATCACTGAAACATCATTGAAGATTATTAAGTTTTTGAATAGTATTTACTATTAAGCCCGTTTACGCTTCCCGTGGGAAAAATGAAGCTAAATGAAGCTGGTGGTATTATATTTACCAATCTCTAAAACCTTTATATAATTCGCGTTTATTGGGAAGTTATTTCTCAACTCTTAAGCATTTGTAAAGTTACCTGTGTTTTAGTTTTTTCTATTATTACGTATATTCTGTGTTTTCAATGTGAATAGCGCAAAATACAATATAATATAGCATTTGGTCAATTATAAGACCACACTGTTGATGCAATTGCTACTAAAAAATTTGTTACAAATACTACAAATATTTTCATTGTTCGTCAATACAATGACATTATTTTCCGCGTTTATGTAAAAGAATTTATTTCATTGGTTGATAAAGAAGAATTTATTCAATTCTTTTACTGGAATTCTGTCATCAGAATTACATATACCTTAAAGAGTTTAAGGTATACGTCAATTTAAGAACAGCAACAATATTTCTTTTATTCAATTTCTTTTGGGTTGTTGTTGTGTTGTTTTGACAATTTCTCTTTTGCTCGTAGACACTCATGTGGTCAAAATACCCCTCTATATATAGAGCACATCATTCATCCCAGGAGGGTAGGGTCGTTCCTTTTTTGCCTCTCAGTTTCCCAAAAGGGTTAGGGCAGTTTTCTACGACTTATTTATTTCGACACCCCAATTTAGTCACACAACAGTCCTCAGAAAGACTTCCGCCAGAGTTTTCGTTGGATAAAAGAAACCAATTCTCGACAAGAAAACACAACAATGTCTCTCATTGTACTGCTCTGCAAGTCTCCTCGAATAAAAGTCGAGTTCTCGGTTATTTATTCAGCGGGAATCTGTCCGGTTGGTTGCTCTGGGGAATTCTTGAACAAAGGCAAACTTCAAGAGTGATTATCGAAAATTAAGACACTTTACCCCCTTGATATAAAATTCTCTTTGCATATATGTATGTATAAATAAACAGAACATGGTGAATGTACTTAAATTTGGTGAAAGAAACCTTTGTTTGGTATGTTAAGAAAAGTTTTGAAACAACATATTAAAATAATAACCGAATAACAAAATCCTTAATATTTTTGATATTTAAGAATAAAATTAAAATAAGGCATGTTGTTGAGCATATTTGTATCACTTTTTAATGCAATACTAATGTATTAATATTTTTGATAGATAAAATTTGCAAAAGCTTTTTTTAATAAAATTTTAGATTTATTAAGTAAATCAATCACTACCTTTGAAAAAATCAGCATTTCTCTTGAATTTCAAGCACAAATGTAATTATAACGTACGTCTTACAGAATATTCTTGGTTAAAATATACATCGTATCAGTAATATTTATTTTTTGACCAGAAATAAAATATGTAAATAATAAATTAATAAATAATTACTTTGTGTTATATGCAAGATTTCAAAGAGCCATTGAAAAATTTCAACGCAGCTCAAATTTGGTTAACTCGAAAAATAAGCAAAAATTGATCCCTTTGTCTCACAGAAAAGCAATAATTTAATTTTTCGACAGGTTTATTTGACTACTCTCATATGGGGTTTGCAGCCGACCAAGAGCCAGGTCCTGCAGGAGATCCTTCACTTCTGGAGATGACAATGACAGCACTGTCTATACTCGAAAAGAATCCAAAAGGATTTTTTCTTATGGTTGAAGGTTTGAAGCTACTGTTTAAAATTGCATATACATTTAATAATACACGTCACATATATGTTCATACCCGACCGCATTACGTATTAATATTACGAGATAACTTACGATACATTTTTGACAATACTCTAAAATGTACTGAAAAATATATACATTTTTTTTTTCGAAATAATCTAAAAATATTTACATTGATGTTGATGTAAACATGGTATATCAACATGCTTATTTTAGAAACACACACAAAACTTTTTCCGTTTGCTCAACGAACTCAGTAATCAATCAATCGTATTTAATCGCTGGGAAAATCTGCGCTTTCATTTCGAATGAATGAGAAAAATCAAGGAATAAAGGAACCTATTATAAAAACATGCATACTCGAACGTGAAAATGTATGATTTTATATACTTGCGATAAGAGTATTTTTGAATCGTTAGTAAGTAGGTCGACTTTTAGATTAAAAGACAGTTTAACTGAATTTGTTGAGTGTATTGAATAATAAAGAGGGCCGTTAATATCGACTTCTTTTTTTAAAGTAGTTACGATAATTTTTAACAATTGAATGAACCTTTTGAATTTAAAATAAAAGTAGCACACATATGCCGTATAAGAATTTAAAAATATGCAAAACAAAAACGATCACATTGAATCCTTTACAAAAGAAAAATTATGTATTATTCATGTAGCATGTAGGTGACATCACTTCTTAAGTGGAAGTAGAGTTTCAACTGGTGAGACGGTCAATTGCCGTGTTTTGGAAGTTGACAGTCAAAAATATTAGATGAATAATAATGTTAAAATTTTCGTGGACGAGCTCCTTATTGTATCAAAGTATATCATGATTTGTTGCAATACTTACGTCAGCTTAGTAATGTAATGAAATATACATATATGCCAATAGCGAACAAGTTAATAATTATTAGAAAGATTTTCTGTACTCATTGTAAGGTGATCAACGATTTTTATTGTGACGAAAGAATATAACTTTTAATCTTTCATGTTAATGTATTTTCATTCAAATTTGAGATGAAATGAGATAGTAGACGGAAGCTTGATAAACTTCATCTTAATTTTTGAAACGTTTTTCTATTAAGAACTGTCAATCGATACGTAAAAGTAGATGAAACTGTTTGCTATATAAACTTGTATTTATCCAGCCAAGCTAGCTTAGTTCATTGTCATTTATTTTATTCTTCAGATGGTTTATTTTAACAATGATAAAAAAAACTATATTACATTACAGTGATAAGATACAATCTTACACGGTGAAAAAACAGCAACGAATTCAGTTCTACAAAAAAAAATATAAGATATAATTATTTCGATAGTTATTTCGGCTCACATCATCGTTAGAACTATTTCCGACACTATTTATGTCGTATCAACAGTATCTTATAAAAAATACATTGCTATTTTTTTCACCTTGTTATAATGGAGTTCTACCAATTAAATGCCAATTCAATCAATAAATACACTCTCTTACAATTTTAGGGGGTCGTATTGACCACGCGCATCATTACAACAATCCGTACCGTGCCTTGGACGAGACTCTGCAACTGGAAGCAGCCGTCAGGGCTTCGGTTTCTAGAGCTGACCTTTTGATCGTCACCGCGGACCACGGCCACGTTATGACTGTAGGAGGACACGGCGCTCCGAGGGATCATCCCATACTCGGTAAGTATACCAGATAGCCTTAACAAGTGCTCCGATTCACGAGAACTTTCGGATCAAAAAGGTCAATGGCTTTTGTAGTGTCTTTTGAAGAATTTTACTCTGTGTATTTATTTATCCATGAAATAATTTGAGAGCATGAAACACTTGTACCAGCAGTAAGCAAATTCAGCCTCTACATTTTTAGAAAGCTCAGTGAAAGCGGAAAGAAAAAGCTTTGTAAAGGAATAATATTAAATTTGCGAATAATAAAAATAGATGCGGTATAAGCCCACTGATTCTTGAAAAATTCAATTTTTTTTTCAGAATATACATCTTTTTCCTATATAAAACATTTTATTTTAAACTGCTTTTGTATTTTTGATTGTTACTTTTATTTTTCGTTCTTTGCTTTGATTGGTCGCTTCAATAACACTTCAGTTAGCAGTCAATCACGTTTTATATAAAAACGATCACTAAGCAAAAATCATCTTTATATAATATTAGAGTATTTTATTATATTTTTTTGGAAACAGTATTTCCAGCACAATTTACTCTTCCTATTGAAATGAAATGCTTCTTTAAAATACCCTTGTATATTGATTAAAGTTTTTTAAGTATTTAAATCTGGTTACTAAGCTCGATTTAATTAATTTCCCATGCTTTATTGGTGCATTGTGCCTTTCGATATATTTTCCTCCATTTTTATTCATAGTGTACTATATGTATGTGTATTTTATTCATTACCATTGTTATTCTCATTTATAATATCCTGCTATGGTGTTGGATATTTTTTTTAATTTTCATAATCTTATAGCAGATACAGATTCCTAATCCTTAGTCGTCATCAACAAATTTACTTGTTATATAAAAAACAGTTTTATTGATATTATGAAAAAAAAAAACTTCTTATTTTGAATTCTGGAATATTTTTCGGATTGTCTAATTATTTGTATGCACTTAGAAAATTCAATACCGGGATCTCGGTATTTTAATATGTTTCATAATTTTTTCAAAATTTGGAAAATGAAATTGTTTTTCGTGACTACAATTTCATAACTTTAATACGTTTGTAAATCCGATCAGGCTCTATCTAGATTTGTTGGATTCATCACTAAAGGACTTATTAGGACTTTTTTTTAGGAGAAATAATTTTATTCATGCTATACTTACATTCAAAAATTCCTGTAATTAAGCACTAGTATTGATATAGTTTTTGTATTATTATTATTAAAATCGTACATATGCAAAATAATTGTTCCTATTGTCACCGAAATACTTCCTTAAAACTATACGAAAAAACTTCCGTTTTACGAAAAGAAATATCTGGAAAATGTAAAGTCTATTACATTCACCCAATTCTTTTGTTGAAATTTACAGGAGCGGAATTCAATTACATTGATTTGAAAGCACTCATAGACAATGTCAAATCTTAATTTCTTTTTATCTTTAGGAAGCGACGCGAAATCCTCTGATGTCGACGGCCTGCCGTATAGCACAGTGCTCTATGGAAGCGGACCAGGTCACGGTGCGAGGGCGGGACAGTCCGATGCTGAAAAGTCATCCGCTGAAGCCGGAGCGTCGGGGGCAGGCACCCCGGGGACAGGTCAAACAGATGCAGATAGAAACAGGATCCACGCTGCCGCCGCCCCTAGACAATGGGCTACACATGGCGCCGAGGACGTCCCGGTTTATGCGATGGGTGAGTTAAACTTGTTATTAGACTAAAATGTATTAACATTTTCGTTGAATATTATTTTTACTAGTGATTGATTTGGATGATGGAATTATACTACTTAATTTTCAACTCATCTTTATTACCTCAGATATTCTATGAGTATAATTTATGTAATATTTCATATTCAGTATGTTTCTTTAAGTTTTATTTTTCTCAAAAGTTATAATACACGTTTATTGTTTTGAGTTTGATTTTTCTCAAAAGTCAAAAATACACGTTTGAGATAACTAAAATCAAATAATATATATATATAAATATACCCGAAACGACTTTGACCGTGCAAACTGTTTTATTTTATATATTCACGTTAAGAATATTTACTATAATGAAATCGGCATCTTCAGGTATTCCATCGCACGGATGCAACAGAACTGATACTTTGTGATAAGACATATGGAATCGTACAAAGTTGCAACAATTCAAATTTAATATTGAAGTTCCATCAAGCACCTTCAGATGATATCATAAATTAAACGAATCATTTTGATATAACAATTGATTATATGCTGATTAAACGTTTTAAAATACTAATACAAGTTGGACTGTTATATAATACTTAAAAATATTTTTTTTGTTTGGTTTAAATACTTCAGTTATAAAAATAGTCAAAAAATAAGCGAAGATAGGCATCTTGAAAAATTTTACCTTTTGCATTTAAATTTAAAAATAAATATGTAGACTATTTCTAAGTGACTGCCATTACGCAATGGCATTACATATTTATGCCGGGAAAGCTAGTGCTCGAGTATATTTTCCACTTCAAAACCTTGTGAAAAATTGAAAAGTTTTACGTGACAGAGCTATCAAGAGTAGAGCTTAGAAAGGTTACCTTGGCAGATCGCAATTAATTACGTTGCGAAAAAGGCTTCTTTGCGTATTTTTTGACGTATATTCAAATGATATACGATAGCGGTGCTCATCAAAGGTTTTTTTAATATATTTTTTTTTTTTTGGAATAGTGATTGATTATTTTTATTAATATTTTTAATAATATAAGGTTCTAAAGATCATTAATATGCCACAGCAACAAAAAATTTCAAATATCAACAAAATACAGTTTGACTTTGTACTTCATTGGACATAATTATTGATTATATAGGTATTACAAGTAGATATTTTTCATTTTGTCAGCTACATTAATGAAGATATTGTTTTTCTTCTGAGAAATTTTATCATCACATTAATTATCTTTTCCAAACATATGTAGAGTAATATAATGAATAAAGAAGGTAACATAAAAATATGCCCTATAAATACATATAGGAAGGAAGATTTTTAAACATACAACACCTAATTAATCCAAAATTGCTAATCAACGCTCATAGTATTTATTTTAAATTTTAACTCTTTCTTCATTTCGTATTTATTGTTTGACGATCGTTCGTTAGTTTTTTTTAAGACAACAGTGTATGCTGAAATTGGTTTCTCGTGAAAACAGATACTTCATTTAATCAAAAATAAAATTTAAATCATTAAAACTTTGTACGATTCCACATGTTTTGACGCGTTAGTTCTGTCGCATTCGTGTGATATATTGCTTATATTGTAGATGCTGAAACATGAAATTTGGGTCGTAATTGAAAAAATATGTAGTATCATACAAAGTTTCAACAATTCAAAATTAATAATGAAATTCTATCAGGCATCTTCAGTCGATATCATAAATTAAATATATCTGTATTAAAATCTATGTGTTAAAAAAAATGTTTTCTCTTTTTTCGAACGATGCACTTTGAAAAATTCCAGTTAATTTCAGCGTAATCTAATACATTTTAAGCCTCGTGCCAATTTTAAAAAGCCCGATACCTATTACGACTTTCAAAAAGCTTTTCTTTTCCGCTTTTAATCCTAATGTCAAGCAAGTGACATAGGATAAACGATTTAATACAGACTGTTCATTGAGAAGGTTTACTACTTTTGAACAACTTTACACATAAAAACGCTTAATTCTGATTAATGTTCTTTCCTGAATGTTAGGAATTACCTATGGAAGACAATTTCAGTAAACTGTCCATTTCTGTTAGCCTAACGAATACTTATTCAGTTAAAACATTTTTAATAAATTCAATCAGTGTTTCATAAATTTTGTTTTAATTCCTCTAATGATTCTGTTATGTTATGTATATGTAATGAAAATTTCTTATTTTAAATATCGCAACAAAAAGAAAATCGAGGCATTTAATCAGGTGTCCGTGAAGGCCAATTGACATCATCGTTCCTTGAAATAGTTTCTTTAAATAAAAGATTTCTCGCTAACTGCAATGTAACATTAAATGAATATGAAGTTGTACCTTCCTGCTTAAGTCACGTGTTATTCAAGTCCAAAGTATCAAATTTTAGAGTCAGATGTTAACAAAACGTTCTCCATCAATAGTTACTGTAACGCCATCTTCATCTTAAAAAAAATAAGAGCCAATGCTTACTCCGGACAGTCCGAACCACGTACCATACTGTTACTTTTAATGCAAAAGTGACTAATGAACAATTTGAAGATTTTTCATGCCCAGAATCGACTGTTTTATTTTTAATGTATCCATTGAACTAGAAATGGGTGTGATCATTTTTTTATGATTTTTCATGAAAATTAATATTATAATTGACAAGCTACAGTTTTGTGTCGTTAATAATCTAGTGGAAAAACTCTTGTGTCAATTGAATTTAAAGCGGGAACAAATTCAAGTTACTATGAATACTTCGTCACATTTTTTTGTTTCAAGCACGATGTAGAATTGGGGGATGACAGAATTGTACACTTTTTTGGTCAACAACAATGCTGTCAGCAAATATTGTAGTACTTTGTAGTCTAGGCTTTTGTTTATCTAATACAGAGCCAAAACTATTCACTTCGTTATAAATAGTCGGTTTTGGCGAAACATTATTTTTACCTTAACTTTTACATGTTTACAATTGAAACGCGTTGGCTTATAGTATCCCTCATCGAAATAAATTTTCCGCACTTATACTTGATCGTTGCCAAACATGATGTGGCAAAATTTTCGTATAATAAAATGGCAACCAACCTAAGTAGTAAAGCTTCCCGGCGAATGTCCCGTTGAGTTTTCTTTCACCATACATAGCTTGGGCTGATAACATCATATGGTTCATTAGATCTTTTTGATGAGGATATTTCTTAAATGAATATTTTCACAAAATACAACACACTAAATAC
Organism: Himalopsyche japonica; assembly: GCA_028555115.1. Taxonomy (NCBI): domain Eukaryota; kingdom Metazoa; phylum Arthropoda; class Insecta; order Trichoptera; family Rhyacophilidae; genus Himalopsyche; species Himalopsyche japonica. Next base: position 4,687,449 of record JAHFWJ010000015.1, read on the forward strand.
AAATTAATGCTATTTTTTTAGCCGCGATAGTTCTTGAAATATTTTTCTATTCTTCCATTTCCTCAATTATAATTTAAAAAAATGGTTAGTATGCTGATTTGAACCAAATTTGAAAGTTAGCCCTTATCAAAAATGTATACATATATATATATATATATTTATACTTTATTTTATTTTATTTGAAAGCAAATAGTATCTATATTCAAAACGGTTTTACCAAAAGTGTTATTCAACCTTTTAATCCAATTTATTAATGCCAAGCAGAGGTTGCTCTCGAAAAACTTACCCAATCATTTCGTATTTCGTACACGTGTATATATTATATAAACTTGAAAATATCAAATCGATTTTTCACTCAAATTATGTGAGACACGGTTTGGCGAAAGTAACTTACTCGGGACACGTTAAAGTCATTGAAATGTCCGTTTCAGTTTGTCAAAAGGGCATCAGCAAAAGTTGATTCGTGACAAGGTGACAGATTATTTTAATAGGGAGTACGTCTTGTTCAAAGTGTTTTCAAATAAATTGTTAACAATAAAGAGTGTCCACGTTTGCAATTTTAAAACAAAAACTGTTTCTGTTTTACATACAAATCAGTTCTATTCGTATTTAAGGTAGATTATAGGTGTGTTAAAAAATCCTTTCGTGCCATTTTGAAACCTCACGCATCATTAAAAAACTTTTTTTCTTTGAATCACCATTTGGTATTTTGTGATGATTGATAACGTTCGTGCTGTACGCAATTTAATTTACTATTTTATGTAATGATTTTAAACTCAAAACGTGTCCTTCAGTTTCATTCATCTACTATTCTTACTTCGAAGAAAAGGATTCAAAAGATTAAAAGAAGAGAAGTTTCAAAATATTTTGTTTTGGAATACAATTGTTTTTATTACTATTATAAGTTTGAATGGAAAGATATTATGTTATTATAATTTCTAAATTCTGAGCAATTTTTTATTATTTAAATGGTCAATAGCCAAATTGAAGAATACTTTTAACAAAATGTAGACACAATTTATTATTTTTAAAATATGATTTCGTTCTGGTTTTACTTTGAAGTTTTCCTAGGATTATCCAATAAGATAAAATTTTGGCTTTATTTTACAACGTTACAACGTATTTATAACAGTAGGTAAATGTAAAATTCTGGTACAATCGAAGTCAGCGCTCATTTTTATAACCGGCCGTGCCAGATGAATATTAAACTTTCTTCTTTATATAAGCGCATCAATTGGCATTGTAGATTCCAAAGAAGGATTTGAATGAAATAATACTGCTGCTTAATTTTCATTTAAAATATATATTTGCTGCTTCGAATTTAAAGTTTACTGTTTGTAACACCTGTTTTCAATTACAAACAGTCTAAGCATACCTAAAAAAACTCCTTTATTATGCAGTCAACCTTAATATTGATAACACGGTGAAAAAATAGCAATGTATTTTAGTTCTACAAAATTACTTTTAACAAATATAGTTGATAGCTATTTTGGCTCACGCCGTGCTATTTTACTATTGCACACATTGCTATTTTTTCACCGTGTTATAATGGAGTTCTACCAAGTGAATGCCAATTCAATCAATAAACTTAATATTGATACAATACACCTTGGATCCCGGAAACGTGTTTTGACGTGATAGACCGGCCCTTCGAAAAATGACAAATTAGATACATTAAATTAAGTATTTGACAAATAATTTTTCTTATTGTCAAGACTCAAACTATTTCAAAACAGTCATTCAATTAGTCTTATCACCCATGAAAGTATTGGTTAACACGATCTAAAAACACAATCGTTTCGCGTGCAATATACTACACCAACATTCCCCCTTTTGGAGACGAAATAAAAGTAGCACCGAGTCCACTCCAAGGAAAATTTTTGCAAAATTCATAAAACAGATTGTTTTGAAAATATAAAACAACAGATTTAGATCTCTATACCGGCAACAGAAACAAATAGCTCCTATAGGGGTTGCGAAGTGTGTGCAAACCAACAAAAATATGTGAGACTCGGTACATGTGTAAACATTAAAGTGTGACTCTACACATTGGGAGGTGTTGACAATTTTATCAACCTAAGACTATTTTCAATAATGTTCTTAACAATCTCAGAAAGTTTCATTTGATTTTATCCAATATTACCATAGTTATCACACTTTTAGTAAACCCTTAAGAAAAATGCCGTTTGCTCAAAAATGGGCCGAAACTGAGAGAGTTAAGAATATTTTTTTTATTTTTATTTCGCTCTAGAAGTTATGATATGAAACAAATGCTAAAAGTAAATTATGTAGTTTAAATTAAAAACAAAAGCATTTCATTTATTAGATTCACATAACTTAGAATTAAACATAAAATGGAAAAAATTACAGAGTATTAGGCTTTATTTTTGCACGGTTGCCGATAGCTTTTTGGCCTACGCCAATGACAGAATAAAGCTAAAAACTTTTTTTGTAATTAAGCTTAGATTTTTATAGGGATAGCGTAAGCTGAAAAACCAACAGTAACCACATAAACTCTACCTGTAAGCAAAGTATATTGTTATTTTTCCCAATCGATTACCAATAAAATTTCTCGCAAACGGAAATAATTATTAATTACACAATTATTCAAGCTGAAAAATATAAATGAAGATTTTTTTAAATATTCCCTGCTTTACTTTATTTTATTTTTATTTTACCTCAACATATATATCACAATTATAAAATTAATAACTGCCTTACAACAACAATCTGCATAACCACAAGTATAATAGCTTATTAAATGGTATATCAAAATAAATGGAATAGGATTAAGATTTTCAGGAAAAATATTAGGTACGATAGAACTCCGACGATAGAGGCTGTATTAATAAACATAAATTATGTTTATTTTATTTTGTAAACAGAGGCTTTTTTCATTTTAGGTATTGTGAAGTAATAATTATTAGACAGTGAAGTACATGAAGTCGATTTTATTATAATTCTGCGGCAAACATTTCGCCGCATAGTTTTTGACGACTCTGATAATAACGCAACGTATTAAATTCGTATTAGCTCGAGTTTTATTTGGTGATACTGAAATTTACTGTATTTTTTACTATTGATAATAAAATGGGATCCAGAACACATTGCCCCATTAGGCAATTATTGCACCGAATGGTGGTTTTATATACTGGGTGTCGGAAAAAATCGACAACAAGTGACAAACATTTTTCTGTCTAATTTCAATTAGGTGTTGTTATCATAATGTTTCATTAAAAATTAAAGGATTAAAATATTTTTTACATTGAAGACTTAAAATTATTTTTGGTATTATGGTTCGAAAAATGTAACATTTTACTAAAAGATTAGTCTTCGATTCACTATTTCAATCAACACACTCTTTAAAACAATACGTCGGGTTACGTGAAATGAAACTTTAATTCTGTATTCTGGAATCTGTATTGAATTAAGTTCTCTAATTATTTGTATATAGCCAAGTATGAATGAATTATCTCTTGAGACATCATTACAGAATACAGATAGATTGCTTGTAACTCTGTGACTAATAATGATACAGCACATAAGAAGATCATTAAGGGGAAATGGGTAATCTGAATAGTGTCACGTTCTGTGCCATCGGGATCTCACATTCTAGACTTAATATTCTTTTTGCTATAATCCATGTTCTGTCAATCTTAGGATTTAGCAAACGACAAAAAAATGAAAACACTAGTGGAAGTTTCGTTTTAAAAATGAGTGCATTAAGCTTGTTTACTTGATAAAATTATGATTGAAATTTATCTTCATAAAAAACATTTTTCGAATCGAAACATTGATATATTTTTCATTGTATGAATATATTTTACGATAATTGAAAAAAAAACGCAAAAAAACATCACGTTATAAACTTACACTCTTTGTCCGAACACCTTAAACTGGTGACTTTTTTTAATGTACATGCGGGTTTTGGGCACCCTGTCAAATATTTATTTGAGGCATTTAGCATTAAAAAGGGTTTTAAAGCGTCGTGAAAATAGCGTTTAGTATTCGCGGATTTTATTACAATTCGTGATCATTCGAGTTTTTATCGTTATCGTGACATTCCAAATGGATTCTACGAAAATAATTTCCAATCACACACGCGTTGGGTTAAAGCTTCTTGAACAATTGTGTACCGATATCTTTATGCGGAGCCAAAGAAACCTTCATTTTTCTTTATTATATTAAACGTTTTTAAAAGCGTGACAAGCAATTTTCTAGATAATATTAAAATAAATAATAAAAAAGTTATATAAATCTTATCAAAATTCCTGTTGTTAAAATCATCGTAGTATATAATCAAATTATCAACAAAACAGTTTGAGTATTGTTTCTCACAAAAGACCTCAAATGAGATTCTAAAATTGGCAGTCACATAATTATACTCGCCTATAATAATTAACTTGTTCAATGAAATACATAATTATTTTTTTACACATGTCTGTGGCAGAACGTCTTTTGAAGTGAAATTTTATGTTGAATGGAAAAATCTCTTTTTATGTCCCAATTCAACATAACTGTAGCTCGTGTCATATTAAAAATACAATGGCTTTATTTATTTAGAGTATTTCATACCCCACTCTATTTCGAAAACAAATGTACATTACTTATTTTTATTGATCAAATAAAATAAGCATTGACATCTTTTGAGCCACATCACACAATAATTGAAATAAGTAATAGAAAACTATTTTTTGGAAAAAATCATTGAATGTTTGAGGAAATGTGTTCTATTAGATCGATACGCCGACAGTTATATAGGTATTAGGAATTAACCAATAAGAGATATATTGGCAGGTAATAAAAATTGAACCTTTTTGTTTCGAAACAGCTATTTTTTAAATCATCTTTGCTGTCATCTAGGGGGGGGGGTTTTGTAGCCTTAAATCATTTGCAATTCAATATCATGAAAAAGTTTTTGTAGATGTTATTATAAAGATAATATAATATTTCTTTCTAGCGCATACGTTTGCTGAAGAGATTTATCATTATCTTAATATAAAAGTTTTTATATATGTAAAAGAGTATACACGAATTTAACTCCGCATAAAATGTTGACATTTTTTTAGTTTAAGAAATGTTTTTTTTGTAATTAAATCTTTTAGTAACAAAAAACCATTTTCAGTCCAATCGTCTTTTTATCTATTTGACTTTTTTGGTTGTTTGTGCTTCAACATTCTAAGGAAAATATTTTCATAATAGAAATACACTTTAGTACGTACTTGTATTGGAGTCACGTATGAGACAACTCCATTAACTTCGAAGAAAACTGAGCACTTCAAATTACAGCGTAACGGACTATTAATCTACATCAGCCTTCAATTATTTATAATGTCAAAGGTATAGAGACTATCAAAATAGGTACTTTAAGTTTATCGGCGTCGCCTTGCTTATTTTAAATCAGAAAGGGTCATAAAATAAAAAAAATTGTTTGTTTCACAGGACCTCTCGCCACGGTGCTTTTTTCTGGGACCTTCGAACAGAGCTATATCCCACACGCGATTGCATATATAGCCTGCTTAGGGGATCAAGCGGCAAGATGTGAACAACCTGATAACTATACACAAGTTCCACAGGTATAATTAACATTTTTTTTTTAAATTGAATAGCCTTTTATATTTTTTCTCACGTCGTGAGCAAGTATTTAAACCTAGATATTTAATTTAACAACAGTACCCTGTTTTGACAATGCAATCAATTATTAACCGCTAAAAATATACTGCTTCAATTGTTTTCAATAGAATTTATGATGAGAATATTTAATTCAGTAACGATTATTTGTTTGCTTACATATTTTTTTGTTTATTATTTTATAATGGAATCTTTTCAACGATTTTCACCCAATATTATTCCCCATATTCAAATTTTTCATTAACTTTTTTAAAACATTTTGCATTTCTGAAAATTGTTTCCAATCTATTTTCCAGTACACCAAACTCACCCCGTAAGATTGTTTAACTCTAAGTGTTACCATTTAACACTTATATGTGCAGACATTCAAGTATTTATATATGAAACAAATATTATCTTATCTTATAATGAAATAAACCGATAATTCAAATTATTAGATCGACTGGATTCTTCAACAACTTAAAGTAATACATTTTATTTTAATATTTGTGGCAAATAAACGAATGATTAATACTCATTTTGATAGCGTAAGAATTTTTTTTACATTCATTGAATAGTTATTTTTTTAACTTGATAACATATAGGGCTATTTTGCAAAATCTCCTAAATCTCATTCATTTAAAAGTCATTTTCTTTTGGTTAATAAGTATTTGTTGGGTTGAATTGACAATAAATGTATAAACAATCATAAATTAAAATTTTTGAATGTATTATAATTCAATGTTGTCAAATATCATCAATCATATTGTGTGACTGAATTTTTATTAAAACTTCCAACGACAAATGAGTTGAAGACTATTTCCAACTTAAATTTAAGAGATTTTTTCCTTCATAGTCAATTTATACACGAAATAAAGTATTCGCTTTCATTCTTGAAACAATAAGCCGGCAAACAATCAAGAAACTGAAAGAGGTGCTTGGCGTCTTTATTTGTAGTCGAACGTCTCTGTTGCATTCAAATCACGAAGTTGGGCCATTTCTTATTAATTTAACAAAAACAGCAATAAATAAAAACATCAGTGGAAAAAAAAATACTACACAAACCAAAGTTTGCCGAGTCGGCAGCGCCTGTCCGGAAAACAGCGATCACAAAAAGGTTTATAATTAAATAAGTCGTTTATTTTTCGTCTTTTTCATTTTTGCTTCGTTCACGTAAAAAAACATTATTATTGTATCCAAATAATTGTCCCATTTTACACTCTTTGTAATATTGTGTTGGTTTTTATGATTTACTTGGCGAGTTTTCATGATTCGATATGTTCTAAAATAAATTGACAAAACACATTTTTTTCGTTCTTAATTAAAAAAATGTTTAAGAAGGATACAAACAATTATATTGACTAATTTTATTCAATAACGGGATGGTTCAGTTTATATCGATAACTTCAACGGTGGAACCAAATCAAGCTAAATAGTATTATTTTTTTACATTCAATGTAACCCAGACTTGGTTTGGATATAATTTTTTTCTTCAATCCTCGAGTTGATGTACTCAAATTCACTTTGAATCTCTTTTTTATTTTTAAAAATGTATTGATTCACTTAGTGTGTGGGATATTTTTTAGGTAAATTGTATAAATAAACTACATATACGATGACAATAACTCGCTTGTAAATTGTCCTGTAAATTGTTTCTTATTTCTTGAACAGATGGTTTTGTATACCTGCTACCCTTAACTAAAATATATTTGTAAATTTGTTTTTATTATTAATTTAAAATATAAAGAAATTACGTTAATGACAACATTGCTTACTCTCATAATTTAATCTTTTGTTTTCCATTCTTAAAATTACTTTTTGAAGTTCATGACTCTTGAATGTCACTGAACTCTTAACGGCCGATACTAATAAAAGGCCATTACGTTTTAAATAATATTCAGTTTAATATTCTTGATGTTTTCAGCGAAATGAAATAGAGACAAATACTTCGAAATTAATTTTAGTTGATGTTAAATTGTCAACCCAGATGAAATTGTCTTTTGCACGATTATTTTGTTTATTTACGCAAACACAGTAATATATACTTCATGAATTAATTATAAAATTTAATTTATTACTGATATTAAGTTGCAGGTGTTTTTATACTAAATTTGAATCATTCAAATTTTCTAAAATGCCACGTATTTTGTCACTGACGATTCTAATATGATTTTTTGACATCTTCGTGTATCTTAGCACACGAATATACTCAAAAGTCACACGTTTGAAGAAGCACGTGAAAGTCTGCAAAGACTAAACGATTTAAATTGTCATCACGTATATTCAGTCGATATCAAATGAAATATGAGTCAAATGTTTCATTCGTTGTATTGTAGTATTTAATGAGTTACAACTTTTTAGAAATAGAAATTGCTATTTATCAAAATGAGTACATACAAACTTTAAATAATGGTAATTTTTTTATATGCCAATGAATGTAATTAACTATTATTTGGAAATTTAATACCTCAACAGGGTATTTCGAAAATAATGAATATCGTTTTATACTCAACGGTGTACTATTATTATACTATCCGTGTTCTAGAAAGGATTGCAAATTATAAATAAAAGCAATATTACAAAATTTTACAGTAAACGATTGATAGACTATCAAATGTCATATTGCATCTTCCCAATGACATACTTGAACATTCATGAGAATAGTATCCGACAGTAAATATATGCGTCCGTGTATAAAAGTTTACATATTTACAGTGCACATCCGGTAAGAGTGTCGAGGGATGGCTTTGCGGGTTTCGCTCAAAAGCTTTCCTCCTTCCGGCTCCCGCGCAATTCGTTCTGCTGAGGTTGACACGCTGTGCAGCTTTTTACTTGAAGCTTCACAAAACGTACACTTTTCGTGTTAATCTAATAACGCAGCCATTAGCTTATATTGTTGCGATTCAAAAGTACTTAAATTCTAAATTTATGTGGGAATACAATAAAGCTTGAATACAAATATATTTAAAGATTAACATATAATTTGGACGCGATGAAAATATAGCAATGTATTTTAATTCTACATTTTTTTTATAAAATATAGCCGATAGCTATTTCGGTCCACGCCATCATCAGAACTATGTTTAAACATATGTTTGCTTATCTATATATATATAGCTGTGTAGAAAAGGTACACAATACATCTCTTCTGTTTTAACAACCTAGCGTATATCGTGTTAGCAAAAAAAAAACCGAAACTAAATTAAAATTTTAAATAAACTACACCACTAAACAAGCGGCATTTTCACTAAGCTTAAATACTGGCCGGAGATGATTTATTACAGAAATGCATTAGCCCTTTACAATGGTCTGAGGAGCATCGAAAGACTTATATTTGTCTATTCGTTTAAAATTTCGTGTGACAATAGATATTTGTTGATTTCCAGCTGTTCCAAAGCCGTTATCTTGTGACCTTTATGACAGAGATGTAAACACGTAGGCGCTGAAATTCATATTATGCGATTCTTTTATAAAGTGATTTGCAAATTATGAATCTGTTTTTTTTATTATTGTACATCTTATATGCTCTTTATCTCGCATGGATATTTTTTTTTTACTAAACAAAAACAGAAGAGAAGATGAATTGCGTACCTTTTCTAGACAGCTATAAATATAGGTAAGCTAACGTACGTTTAAACACAGCTCTGACGATGGCGTGAGCCGAAATAGCTATCAACTATATTTTATAAAATTTTGAAGAACTAAAATACGTTGATATTTTTTCACCGTGTTATAATGGAGTTCTATCAAGTAAATACCAATTCCATCAATGAATATAATTTGGAACTTTTCATCTAGATTACGATTTTATTATGCTTCTATTTTTTTAAGATTTATAATTACCTTATTCAGCCTTCTATTCCTTTCACCAACTCAAATTTCATATATTCTAATGTGATACAATTTTCTACATATAATATTGTATAATCTGCAATATAACATCGCTAGGCGAATTAAAATATAAAATATATGTTGTGATTCAATAACGATTAGTTGCTTGAGATTTGTTCGCTTGTATTGCATTGTCACACAGATTTAACACTATGACGTGAAATCTATATTTTTGTCTTTAACATATTTTTCGAAACATTGCATTTTTACTTATATTTTAGATTTACTACTTCTAGTGATTTTTTTATAATTGTTTCGATTATTTTTTAACAGGTGGCAGCCACTTGCCCCGAAGGTGATACTTCGCCTTCCAGACGCCTTTCTGGAACAGCTGGCAGTGCTTCCCAGCCCGTGGGTGTTGTTGTCGTAGCATCGAGCGTTATGGCGGACGATTCGGGACCTCGTGCTTCATCCGGCAGTTCCACCACCCTGAGCACTCTGCATATAGTCGGTTGCTCAATTGTGGCACTCACTAACTTTTTCAATGTCTTTCGAGTGCTAAGTGCATCGATAGTTTCAAAGGCCCAGAGAACTGATTTGAAGTCATTTTATGTAAGTTACCAGACGTGAACTTTTGCGATATTCAGTAGCTTTTAAAGCGGTGAACAGGTGGATATAGTTTTAAGAAGAAATTTAGTATTAACATTCTGTAAGTGTTCAACTTAAGTGTACAGTACATTTCAATTTATTATATTTTTCTTTAGTGTATCAAAATTTCTTAAACTGTTTGATTGTGTAACATAATAAGACATTAATTACTTATTCATAACTTCATATCCAAAAACCTTTTTTTAGTGGTAGTGACTTTTTTGTATTTTATACATATATTGGTATTATGTACAAAATTTGGTGAAATTGAATTAAAGACATCATAACATGGTGAAAAAATAGCAATTTATTTTAGTTCTACAAAATTATTTTTAACAAATATAGTTGATAGCTATTTCGGCTCAAGCCATCGTCAGAACTATGCTTAAACTAACATTTGCTTATCTATATATATATAATGTAATCTTATTGTCATAGACACCTATTGTTTCATTTATAATTTTGAAAATTTTGTGTCATTGTGTTAAAGTAACAAGCTAGGCCGTTGGAACAGGAGAGAGGATGTGTTGTGTGCCTTTTCTGCACAGCTATATATAGATAAGCGAATGTTAGTTTAAGCATAGTTCTAACGATGGCGTGAGCCGAAATGGCTATCAAATATATTTGTTAAAAATAATTGTGTAGAACTAAAATACATTGCTATTTTTTCACCGTGTTATAATGGAGTTCTACCAAGTGAATGCTAATTCAATCAATAAAGACATCATCTTTATAATCAACATTTATTTTATAAAATATTGCAGTACCTAACAGTGTAGTTTTCTTAAGATGACAACAATGTTATGTATTTTTTTCATAATGCATAATGATAATAAAAATGCGATGAAATTTTTAGTTCGGGTTGAATGATGAACGCTACAAAATATTCTCATAGATGCTTCTCTACTCACATATCAATTTGTTACATTCTGAAACGCTAATGGCAACATTCTATTACTTGTACTGTGAATTGAATTTTGTGTGGTATTATCTAAATTGACAATGATTTAAGAGGTTGCAAGAGAACCTCCGAATGCGATCATAGAATATTAAGCATTAATGATCAATTAGTTGTGTTTTCAATAATCAGCAAACCGAAACATTTAAAAATTATTTCACAATGCACATACCCATTAATACTATCACGAAAATTTCATCATAAACACTATACAACAAAATACATAGTGATGTTCCTCACGGCAAACTTTGCAAATTAACGACGCGAATTCAATCAACTTGAAAATGCTCTTGCGTAAACAGATTAAAATGAGGTACTCTTTGCGGAAGGTGTGTTGATGTTGTCACACAATTGTCAATGATATCATAAAATTCTGAATCACTAATTGTTTTTATTGTGTAAAATTTGAGAAACATCTATTTTCACATGTCTATACGTACATATAATTGATATCAATACCACATGGAATGTTTTTTCATGACTATGTCTATGTCCATAGTAATAATAAAACAAAGGTTTATTGACTATTATTTCGGTATGAATGACTTCCTTATTCGTCCCGAAAATTTCATTCCAAGAATTATTTATCATTTAAAATTAAAATGACTGAAATGATATGATCCGCATTGATATTTTGTTAAAGTAATGTCTTTCACAGTTAATAAATTACAAGAAGATCAAAGGATTACAACATTCCAGTGAATACATTTAATATATGAAATATTAATAATTTCCTGTAATTTGAGTTTATAGAAGTGATTATAATTTACATCAGAGGTTTATTCTCACAAGCAACAAAATTTACCGTAGTTAATTTTATTTTTCCAACTACTAAAATATCGCGTCGTATATATAATATTCCTGTTTTTATTTATAAAAATAATACGAAATTTGCTAAAAAACAATCACACACATTTTTTGATGATTTGAGTTGGTTTCACTGATTGCGATGTCATGATCAAATTCTTACATTGTTTTTTTAGAATGCATCATATTGTTGTACTTTTTTCGAATTATAGATAAATTGAAATCGTGAATTTTACTTAAAAAATAAAATACATAATTTAAATTCAAATACGGTCGTTTAGGCTTAAAAAATACTTAAGCTTGTAATAAAAAGTTCCTTTGACAATTTTGTTTTCTTAAAAAATTCAGATTTTCGCTAAAGCTCCTCGAAAGAATATTTATATTCAGGCTTATGTTAAACGAAAGCTTAAATGGCTCAAGTGTGGTTATTTACCTGAAAAGCGTACAGCACTTTTCGATGAACGTATTTTACTTAATTAAATTAACTGCAAAGTAGAAAAATTAGCATAAAAGGGAAAACCGTTTTTTGTTCTCGCTATGAAGGAACCCAATCAAAATATTCTTAAAGCACTACTAAAATTTGAACGTTTGCTCTTTTGATTCTAACAATGTGTCCATTTTACATATTTTGATCATAATAAGGCTATCTTCTTTTCCAAGCTCTATTTGCTCAGTAAATTGATTATAAATTTACCATATAAACTATTCGGAAATCTCTTCAAAACTGTGTTGACCTCTTACTACTCGAATCTTTAAAATAATATAAGTTATTGGAAATTTTTCGATCATACAAGGATATTCTTTATAAGTTCGATTCGAATTAGATTCAACGCTACATATAACAAATGTAGGGTACACGCACGACATATTACTATGACATAACGCCGTTTTCAATTTCAAATACATTGTGCTATCATATTAGAAGCACCTTTCCCAATCTTCATTTTTTAATGTACATAGACTGTATAATAATAATCGGCAGTACTTAAATGTAGAATTTTTTTATCATCGTTTTATTTTTCGATACAAATTTTTCTTTACTATTTTATTCATATTCAATATTCCTCAAAGTTATAATGGATTATATAATGACCGATTTTTTTTCTTGTTGCTCAGTCACGAAATATCTAATCGCTCATCGCCATGTTTTTGAGATTGGATAATTGGGAAATAATTTCACATTTGTAAAACAACCATGTTGTGAACGGAAAATACTGTTCGTGCCTGCGTTTAAACTCTTAATTTTTACATATTTAAAAACAGCTTTATATTATTTAAAACGGGAATCTGAGGAAACTACCAGATTAAATCTAAGATCAGATTTAGTTGCCGAGGAAGAAGTAAAGAAATAATTTTGTGTAATATATAAAGTTTAAATATGAAAACGACGTCTTATTAAATACATGATATGGAAAATAATTACTGCTGCTGAATAAATAATGTGACTAATTTTTTAAAAATGCTCTTCAGTACTACCTTCTTCTTATTCAAATTTTATTAATCCAGAGGTGAACTGTCCAAGGATCCCGTAATATAAGGCACGCGGTAGCGGTTTTCCACTTTCTAATCTAGCGTAATCAGGTTTCGGTCGTCTCTTTTACATACTCGAATTAAATTTACCGCAACATCCTGCACGTTAAATTTCCTCTTCTTACATTTATTGGTATTCAAGCAAGAGTAATACGTTGAGAAAACACGCGAAAGGGTTTTTTTCGAATTCATTTGTTTGGTATTTTAGTTATCTCTTGAGTTAATTACTCGGCACGTTCATTTGTGTATCCTCACGTGGGCTGTTTAAATCTGATTCATTTATCGCTTTGAATATTTATGACATAATTATATTGTAACGCTTGCGTTACATATCTAAGGAAAAATAAAGACTCAAACGTATTTTTTGTCTCAAATTATCTGACCACTCTCTATATATTCTTATATACGAATCGCATTTATATTTTATTAAACCTGGAAAAACAAAACGATTTTTAAAGATTAGTATTGTTTAAAAATATAGCTTTATTGACCTTTCATTCCGAACTATAAAAAATATTTATTATAAACAAGAAGGAAAGTCAGAAATATTACTGTTGCTTAGAAAATGATTTTGAGTGTAAAACTGATTTTTTCCAGAATTAATACACAAAAATGCTTGATTGATTTATAAAGCTATTGAATTTTGCATTAGAACTGTACGACTACGAATATTATTTTATTCAACATGAAAGCATAAAAAATGTGAATTTTTGTCAACTCAATAAGACCATCAAAACTAAAATCAGTGTTTTTATGTTTTTCTATCAAGACTAATTAGATTTTTTATTGGTGTATTTATTGATTTTTTAGATTAAAAGTATATAATTTACGAGATAGTAAGAATGTAATAAAATTTTCCAATAAACTTTACGAAAAAACAACGCATAAATCCTACAAACTCAAATAACAAATAAAACATCACGTCGATTGTTGAATTTTGTCTCTTTTCATTTTCTGCTGCTTGAAAAATGTTAAGTGTGCTCGTTTGTTGGCTGTTTGAACTCAGGGCACTGTCATTTTCTATTTAGCTTATCAAATGTTTCTTGCAAAGTATAAAACGTAACATATTTTTCTTTTCACAATATTCCTTTTCAGAATTTTTGAGAGATCGTTTCTTTTGTCAAAATATTTGTTGTGTTCTGAGTAGTATGTTTTATTACACGAAAAAACTATGTTTTGATGTACACGAAAATTTTAAAAACTTATGTTTATCTTTAGTATTCAACCATAATTACACTATTCTAACATATTAATATCATACTCACAAGACACTTTTTTATTGTTCATTCGTTTTATTTTATAATTTATCAGATATTGTATTTTTTAAATCATTCCATATAAGATCATCAATAATTGATTAATAAGATAGTGCAGTTTGTTTCTATTATAGAATTCCACAAATGTAAAAAATGTAAATACCACGTGACAATGTATATCAAAGTGTTTTATTTGTAAATAAAGATAAACCATAATTTTATTTGAGTTGTTTCAATTACTATTATCGCCAAAAGCACCACTCCATTGTATGTTGTCGTCCAGCAACAAATTTGTTCATCTTTTGTTATCCTGTCAATTTCTTCATTTTTTGATAGTTTTTCAATTTAAATAATTGATTTACAAATTGTACTTAGAAAACCTACCGGATAGTTTCTTGCAATTGACGGTAGCACTGTCTAAAGAAAACATAATAAACATTTCAACACTAACGAAATATCCAAAAATCGAAAAAAAAATCTCTAAATGACAACATTTACATGAAATGTATGAAAAGTTTTCTACCTTCACAACTCAATACCGCTAAATACCCAACTTGTACATCGACATAATGTTATCGTTATGAAGACTTTTCGAAAGAATGTCGTTAAGTTTTAAGCCTTTTATAAAATTTATTAATAGCATTTAAAGATGAGACCATGTTCTAATATAAAATATTTAGATAACTTAAAATATATAAGACAGTAAGTTTAGCCGTACACGCTTCATTAATCACTTTTAAGGTGTTAACTGTCACTTCTTGATGGAAAGGCATGATATTTTAAATAATAAAAACACATTTTTTTAGTACTTATTTCCACAATATATTTTTTGATCAGGACCGGTTTCGCTCATCGCGAGCATTATCAACTGAAATTCAGTTGATAATGCTCGCAAGAAGTGACAGTTGACACCTTAAAAGTGATTAAAATATATACGTAACCAGTTAAGCAAAATAGCGTTACACAATAATTAATATGGCAAGAAAACACGATCTCCAATTATTTCGAAGCCGACAGCACAGGATCTCTTGTAAACGTTATAAAGGCTTTGTTGAATAACAATGCAAAAAATTTGTAGCTTTTCAAATTAAGCACCTACACTTCCTGCTCCGATAATTTCACTTTCAAATATTACAAACTTGTACACAAAAGAATATAACGCTGTTACCCTTTGCAATGATATTTTCTGTTTTGTTAAAATTTTGTTATTATTCATTGCAAAGTAAATTATTGTTATTTGACTTATAGATTGATTTATTTGTTATAATTTTTTAAGATATATTATTTCTCCAGAATTTTCCTTTGAATTCCGGAGCGAATTGATTTTTTTATGAAGCGTCTTATTACAAACATGTCATGAGAACTGATCGTTAAGTAGTAGGTATCTCGAATGTGTTTTTTTCAAGATTAAATAAAAAGCAATTCAAGAAAGCACAACGATATCAAAAAGTAACACATCTTATACAGATTAACATTATTTTATTATAAGCAATTATGCAACATGATATTTGTCTTTATTAGATAATGCTACAAAAACCGCAAAGCACAATTGTAAGCAATGGCTCAACTATTAAGTAAAACTATATTTTTCGCCAAGAAATAGTTTAAGCTTTATACTTAAACAACACAGCATGGCTAAAACGATATCGACATATAAGTCTAGCAATAATATGTCTTCAAGAAAATAAGACAATTAAATTCAAATAATATTATGATGAAGTAGATAAGATAGTTGTTTTTTATTTAAGAATTATGAACATTTTCCTATTCAAAAAAAAATGTCATTAACGCCTCTCAAATCTAATAACTGCGTGTAAATTTTTATGCCAATGCAATTTTAAAGTATTAGTTTTCAATATTGCATTTTTATATTGTTTCTTTTGGAGTTTATTATATGCTTTAAATGTATACAAAACTAAATTTCATCAAACACTCTTTGATTGATATTTTGTGTAGAAATATACTTAAAATTCTTCCAAAATAACTCCATAAACTATGTTTTTTAGAAAAAATCTCATCCAGTGATAAAAATTTAAATAACCAAGATTATTTGGGATTTTTTATTTGTCTCAATTGTGATCATTCAAGGATAAGTATGTCATTTTTTTTACTTAAAAAAAATACTTTAATTATTTATATTAAATTTAAATATTCACTGCACGTTGAAATTATGTAACTATATTATGTATAGAACGGATTACAATTTTTAAAAAGGTTTTATAAGGTGTATGATCTATTTTTATTAAAGAAAGCAAATCGAAAAAGGAAAAAAAAGAATATAATGAAACAACGACGAAAAAAAATGATGCATTTTGTTGATGATAGAGTATAATAGAAAGGGTTTTAAGTAGTACGTGAATCGAAAGAGAAAAACAAGATATTTTTATGAAAGAACATAATAACCCTTATTTATCAATACATCGAAGGTATTTCAAAATAGCAATATTTTCGAGAATAATACGGAAGGCCTTCAGTTACCTTTTCAAATGCCAAAAATGAAATGATATTTTTTATTTATAAGCGGCAACGTAAGGGAAATAATTTTATTTGAAAATATGTTATGAGGCCAATTTACGATTCCAAAAATATCATAGCAAGGGAAAAAATTCGATTCGAAAAACATTTGTACAATATACATAATATATACATATATATTAAAAAACACAATCGAGTTTTTAATGACATGCACATTATGATTCCCGATTACATGGGTTAAAAAAAATCTCTTCGAAACTAATATATTTTGGTGACATTTTTTATTTACTACTTGAATAATCTTTGTCAGCAATGAAACTTGAATAAATTTTTTACACACGTTAGTCATAACACAAAATACTATTCGAATGCTGGTCACTTGCATTTTTCTCAATATTTCACTATATAGTCCAACTACGTGCCCATGGCAATATTGATTTAAAATATAAGACAACTCAATATATTTAAAAGGCAATATTATCACTACATAGGCACTAAAACTATCCAATAATTACAAAATATATTATTATTTACGGGCTAGTATAATTTTTGAATTCGGTTGTACTCGTCGATTCATTATTACTTCATTATAAGTGTTTTATTTCATATAAGACATTATTTATTTCAACTAAAATAAATTGTTTGTTTTAAATAATTTTAATCATGTAAGTGTTTCCAAAATAAAATCCAATGAAAAAAATCGTTGGGTTATTTTAATAATAACACTAAGTAGTGGTTTCTAGAAGTTATGTGGTTAATTTTATAAACATTAGATATGTCAAAAAGCTTGAAAGCTGAATTGTAACAAAAGTCTGACTGAATTAAGCAAAAGTTTGTATTTATGTGTATGAAAGAGAGATGATAATCTCTTCAGCGTATATAAGGTATAAATGAAGGAGAAGATTTTCCAGGAGTTGTCAGTTAGACTACATTTTTTGAAATAAGATTATTTTGAATATACAGAATTAATAAATATTTTTAATCGTGCATTTATAACGGATTTGTAAAAAAATTTCAATTCTGAATCCAATGAATCGTTCTTATGCCTTTCGCCTCAATCTGTTACGCAGCGGTAGACAGGCCGATACACTCTAGCTAAATCTCAAATCCTAAGTTCTGAGAAGTCGTTGTAAACGTGGTCGTGGAAATCCCACAAAGAAAAATAAAGGGCTTTGCATAAAAAGTTGAGACGTTGACATTGTTAAGAAAGGTGATTTGCACATTTTTTCGCAGGAAATGTCAAATAAATACTTGACTCGGGTCACAATCGGGCGTTAATGCGATAAGCGGGAATTCGTGGACCAAGCAAAAGAGAAATAAAACAAAAAAAGCTTTCACAAAACGAACGAGGCCATTTTTGAAAACCTTCTGTATAAGGCGAGCTTTTTTACTTTTCTTTTTTTTTTTAATAAGTCTTTTTCTTTGACAAAATCTTTTAATCCTACAGCTTTAAGGTCACTTTGAACGTAAATTAAGCATTTAAACATTCAAAATCTTTATATCCGTATTATATCATATCTCTAACCCAAGACATATTTGTTTTTTTGAGAACAAATATATTGACTGCTCTTGATAATCGGATCGTAATCGACTGTGTTGCACGTAATTTGATTGAATATTTTACAAGATCTGTCGATAATAAATTAATAAAACTTTTTTTTATCACCCCATCCAAATTTTATATTTTATATGTGTTAATGTTTATTTTTAAAATATTTTTATTTATATTTAAGACAATAATTAGCTAGGCAAATATTACACCCTGTTACCACTTAACGATTTTTTTATTGAGTGATGAAGTCATACCAAAACAGTAAGAATTTAAAAATATATTGATAGAAAAAAACATTGATTATGAGCGGGTCAAATCAAGTTATTTTAAAAAAATATTTTAGCACCAATTCATTAGATGTTGTGCCATTATCTAATTTACTGACTTTTTACCGCTTTCTTTTTTTCTATAGTCACATAAAAAAATCATAGTGTATCGATATGGTTTGCTTCAAATTTTTCTTTCAAATATTGTGATTTAGTAAATGGAAAAACTCGTCGATATATTATTGATTTAATTGACATTTACTTGGTAACTAAGAACTTTAATTATAAAACGGCAAAAAAATAATTGTTATTTTTTCACTGTACCCATCAATATAACTTTTGTTCATTAAATATATTTTCTCGAAGCACACAAACAATTTGGTCTGGATTTATAAAGATACTGTCAGTCACAAAACATCCAAAAAATGATTTAATTTCCCATCACACGCTGCGCCGTCTGTTTGGTTTGGCGGCCACCGTTTCCGACCAAAGTGAAACTGCACAACCGGGTATCCTGTTAACGTTTAGCCGTTTCCGGGTGCCTATTTTTTCCCGCCAACGTAACAAAAAAAAATAACCGACGGAGAATTTCGGGCAATTTGCGGTGGAATTTTTAACAAACCTTTCATTCATGACCTTCCGCGATGAATGTTGTAAAATGTAAATGCCGAAATGTCGACGCTGATTATTAATTGTTTATTAGTATTCCCAGTAAAGCCATTTGTAATTTTGCAATGAAAAGATGTGTAACAATAAAAAACAAACAAAATTCCATATGACAGTGAATTCGTTCGTACACTTTTATAAAGTAAACAAGAGCTATATGAAATTGTGAAATCATTTGTAATGCTAAATATAAATTTATTAACTATTGATAAATCACCATAGCATGCATTTCTTAAAGACAAAAATCAGCCAGTGAAATCAGTCTTTATCAGGGATGAGAAACTATTGTATTCTTTGAAGATCGAATTCGTAATATAAAGTTTAAGAACATCGTATGAAAAATTCTTCTTTTGGACGAAAATGAAAGCCAAGGTATTTGAATTCAATTAAGAGGTAGTGGTCCTTTAACTAAAGATACAAACATTTTAGACGTCAACGCCAAAGACGGATATAAAAACGTTAAATTTTCTTAAATACATTCATATTTATTACCATTCACCACGGATTAACATATTGTTATTCTAGGTTTTTTAACAGCAACAGTATACGTAATTAACAGCAGATTAATTTTAAGAATAAAAGAAAGCAAATGGACGCCGAACAATACATTATAATTTTGCAATCATTTGACTACCGTCGATATTCTTCAATTTGAGTTGTTTATACCATTTATATCACTTTTCAAGATCCAATATTTCAGTTACGATTTATCTAAGCATCACAATATTTTTGTGTTGATTACTTACAAAAATTTCCATCTGGTTTTTTCCTTTCATAGTTTACTTCAATAAAATATCTAGTAATTATCTCAAATATATATAGCAAATATTAAATATTAAATCTCTTAACCTTTTTGGATTTTGTCTCAGTCATACATAAATGTATGCACACAGAAGGAATAATAAATCCGTTTTCTGGTATCTAATACTTGAGGAGGAAAGACACGAGTGGAAATCTATTTTATTACTTTGAGGCAAACTCTACGCATAGATAATATACTTAAGTATCAAATGCATAAAGAGGTCAAAGTTTTCTGCGCTCAATGCCACTACCAACATCGGTCCCGTGCCTAAATTTAAGCGCAGAAATTTGTTCATGTTGTATTGTATGTCAGTAGAAAAAAAAATATTTTGGATTGTTTATTACAAAAAAATACCTCTTCATATCTATTTAATAAAAGACATTTATTTTCTATTTTTAAGTCATTAACTTACAAAATACTAAATAACTGTCAATTGAAATTAATTGGAGCGGGAATACTTGACGTATATTCAACCAGTACAATTATAATATAATATAAGGTACAACATTGTATATGGTTACATTGAAAATACAAAATAAAGTATTTAGTTGAGAGCCTATTATACTTAAAATTTAACATCGGCCTATTCAGTTTGTTACTGTTTTTAATTGAATTTGCGATTAAAAGTTATGAATAATTAATAACACAACATGTTTAAAACTATATTAATACAAAATAATATGAATTATATATATTATTATTATTATTATATATTATTATTATATTATAGTCATAAAACAAAAAAACAAAAAAATACTTTTGGTGTATTAAGTGATATATAATATTACATATCTTAAATGTTATGAAAAGATTTGAGCTCTGTCCTAATTTTTTTAAAGTAACCTTTTTTTTATTGTACAAAAAAAACAAAAAATTTTAGTTTATGGTCAAGAAAACTCTTAAGAAACAACATCAAAAACAATAAAAAACACACATTTAAAATTCGCAATCATCTGTGAAATATTATATAAAGCAGCTTTTTGATTGTCAAATGTGGAGTCAGGATTTGATAAGTATATAGAATCTTTCATTCTACCTATCTTGGATCTTTGGGAGAGACGTGTGCTGAATAAATGTCGTCACTCAATACTGAAAAGTTTTGAAGGGTGGTTTTATGACTAAATCATGCGGGCTGTTTCTATACAGCTTCCAAACCTTATTCGTTTAAAAATAAAATACCAAAAAAGTTATACACATCTCTATTGGATTGAATTTTTTTTTATTATATTTCATAATTATTTAATCTTAAAGTTCTTAGAGAAATGTTAAAAAGTTATATAGTTATGTATGCTATACACAAAATTCATCTCAAGTTATTAATGTTTAATTTACACAGATTATTTGATTTGCGATTACTATGTCACGAACAGAGAAAATTATTGTTTTAAATCTGTTTCCTGAATTTTTTATAGCTTTTCATAGAGATAGATCTTCGGTATTTCTGTGTATTTAAAAAAAATCTGTATTGAATTCTTTTGAACATTTTACTCTACGATGTCATAAAGTTTTGCCGATTATATGGTTATTTAAAAAAAATTAGCGTCATTACAATTAAATCAGTGTTATTATAATTCATAAGATATGCACATGAATTGGAGGCTACGGGTCTACATTTTTGTTTAATTCAAAGATAAAATTGGGTCGTAAGTAAAGAAAAAGAAGTGAAATTTAACAACATGAACGATTAAGAAACATGTAATTTTTTTTAAGGCTATGAAGCCCTAACAAATTGTGATTGGTATAACGTTGATTACTATTTTGACTCAATTAATACAACGTCAGAAGTACAAGAAAGCTAAATTATATCGCCACGAAATAGCTTTCATTACGCTTTAACTTTACCCGATGTGCCTTTGTATTTAAAGTCACGTAACATACATTCGGGAACATAAATATGTACATATATTCATTGCAATCCGTTCAGATTTCATTCATTGGCATGGCAACGATTCACAAATGGGGATCAATCAAATCACTGATGCTTTTATCGATGAATCATTCTTTTATTTGAAATTCTGATACTGCGCAAATATAAAAATATTGCAGATTTTCCTGTCAAATTAATTCAATGAAAAGGCATTAAGATGCTTGATTAGAAAATTTGGATGATATTGATTAATATTATTATAAGTCTAACAAAGTGTGAATACAAAAATGTAGTTCCTTTTTCAAAAAGGAGCAATTTAAGATTCTACATTTATTACTGTAACTGTATTGGCAATTGTTCATCTTATAAATTGTGTTGAAAATTGCATTTTAAAATTTTAATTTGTATTTGATGCGGAGTTTTCAGTGCCAGTCGTTTCAGTCACTTACTCTTCGATTGTTTATTGAATTATAGACTGACGTTAAAAGGTTTGTATTAATGTGATATCCAAAATTAACTCTTCTTAATCACGAGAATTAATTAAACTATCTTTATTCACACCTATAGTTCTCTGGTAAACAATAAAATACATAATATCAATTATACATATATATTTTATTTCGCACTTTGATATGTATTAACTTACTTAGAATAATTATCACGAAACTATTTCATAATAATGCAAATAAAAATTATTTTATTTTTTGGCATATTTTTTACAGATTAATAATACTCGTTCTTTATGCTACTTCACACTACCTACAAGACAATGCATCAACATCAAAATGACATGCGTAATTGCATCACTAAAAAAATCCAGGACCATTTCCTCACTAATTCCAAATAAATAGTTTTATAATGATTACTCCTATTCATTAAAAATTAACAGCTTTTGGTTATTTTTTCTACCGACAAAACACGAATTAACACAACAGAGACAAAGCTTTTGTTTGAAGACATAATAGCAAAGAAAATTCACTGTACAACACGCGCAGTGTCTAAAAACAAACATTCGAACATCTCCTTTCATGCTGCTTTCAAAATTTGTAAATATTAATAATTCATACGAGCGCTTATGGCGTGCATTCACCCAATTACGAAATTGCAGGCTAAATACCAAAATGAAAACATCCTCAACACATTGTTTTCGGGAAACGTAAAATTACGATTTTCAAATCAATTACACGTAATTAGCACAATGTACTAATTAGCTGTAAAAATTGTTCATAATATTGATCAATATGTGATATTTTCATATCTAGCAATTCACTCGCTATCATGTGCATTCCGCAGATGAAGTAAAAGAAAATGATTCGCTCACTGCAATTGTTTCTCTTCTTCGCCTATGATAGAAATACAATGACATTTAATCACATCATATATTTATAAAAATGAGTCATCAAAAAGATATACCATGATTATATTATAATTTAAAATCTTGAGAAACTCGTATACAACTTTTTTTACTATAAAAGCTTGTTATTCAATACATGCATTGCTTAGAAGCTATGTATTATATAAATATCATTGATTTTCCAATAATTTAATTTTTTTATTGCCACTGAATTTATCTCTTTATTAAACTTTGTATATTTGCCAATATCTCCCTTGAGGACACCCATATAACAACTTATACCTAACGATCATGCGGTTCCATCAAATTTCAAATCACAAAATTAGAACTTTTTTCGACAGCCATATAAAAAGAAAAGTAAAACAAAAGAATGAGTTGGAAATGTTTTGCAGCTTGTGAAAGTAAATAGAACAAATACAATCTTGCAAAAGTGAAATTTTGTTAGTAAATACATTGAAAACAACTTTGAGGAAAATAGCGACCAACATGAGGAAAAGGGCTTAGCAAACATATATTCTTTTGACCATAAATATTGTATATCAACATCTCAAAATGGAAAATTCATTTTTTCTTCATGGGTTTAACTGAAAAAAATGCAGTAAACTATACTAGTTTCTAGATTAATTTTTATTGCAATCACATATGGATCAAATATTGTATTATATTAAAGCCCTAATGAAAATGCCTAAATCTTATTGTTTTTTAATAAGATGACCTATAAAATACAATTGTACATATTTGCTGTGTTCTATAAAAAGTAAAGTTAGTATCGCTTTTTTTGCCAACAACGGTGTCTGTAATAAAATTGATGACAGTGTATATTGTCAATCTACTGTACAATATTCTCTTGACCAGAATTCTGTTCTGTCAGGTTGTTTTAAAAAATATTGTGTTCTTTTAGGATATAAACCAATATCTTGCATATTTGTTATTGTAGGGAAAAAAATGTCGATAAGTTTTATTTCAATTTTGACTTAAAGCTATAATTATTGTTCATTTTTCATGTTTGGTTAGCATCAGCACGCAAATATCCAACTAAATTAAGTTTATATGTAATTGTCTTTTAATTTCAATCACTATTATAACGATATAAAATAGTATACCTTCTTTAAACTTTTTATTCAAAACTCGATTTCAAGAAAACTATTTCAACAATAAGTTCGTAGTTAAATGTAAAAAACTAAACAAAGTGTGTTTATTTCTTAAAAGTGTGTTAAATAATAGAACATGTAGTTCAAGACAACAATTTTAATAACAATAAACCGAAAAGTTTTCTTACGAATACTATATGTGAAACATATGTTATACGCTTATTGAATCTACGTGAATTATTCCAGTTAAATAATTTATTGTGTTTTGTCTTTTGTTTGCAATTGTGTTAGTATTTTTTGTTTTATTTATGTATAGACACGTTACAAAAATTACAAATTCATCGCTTTTGCAACCTCAAAATATTTAAACATTTGGTATTAGACATTCAAGAAATCAACAACAAAACAAATAATAAAAATAGCAAGAAAGTCAAATAATCAAGCTCATGATCTTCTTTAACTCATTAAAAAATAGTATTCAAATAATGTTATTGAGATTATGACATTAATGAATGTCCTAACCAACGTATCTTGCTATGTACTACGGTTTACAATACCGATTTTATGGATAACTAATGAACAAAACGTGTAGATACCACGGTGAGGCCACAATGCCTATTCTAGTTTACCGAACTTGTGGGTACTATAAAAGTAGTTAAGTCAGAAAACACAGCTTCTAAAAGCTATTTGTAATCTATTTCCCAGGAATCTGACCAATACACCAGGTATTTACAGAAGCTAACATTCATAAATTGATATGGCATTTATACATTCAACTGAAGCGTATTTTGCTGAATATATTTCTTGAGTTCTTTTTCTCATTTATTTATAACGTGGAAGTGGAACATAATTCACATTTTTTAAATACCCGACCACAATATATTGCATAAATGGACTTATCTCAACAAAACATTTTTGAACAGGGTATTCGCTGGCAAGATTAACTACTCTTAGTTTTTCTATTTTAAGTGGTTCTGAATTAAAAATTGCACCACAAAATTGTGTAAAAAGGTTTTAAATTATGTACTGAATAATAAAGGAAAAACTCAAAGAAATTATTTGAAGATTCATCTTCGAAAATTAAATGTCAATAATCTAGTGATTTTACGCAACATTATCATTACATCTCATTAATTAATGATTGACTTTGACAAAGTAGTCTACAATAAAAAGACGTCGATTTTTCGAATTTCTTTCCCATTATAAATCATCCACTTGCACACTTTATGAGTACGAAATATGAACCGGTAACAATAGTGTGTATTAAAATAGCTAACAACAAAGTACACCATCTTGGTGAACAACCTGTACTAAAGAGTTTTATCAACAGTTTATAAGCCTCTTTTTTCAGAAAATAGTTGGAAAAGGGCTAGTGGCTTACATGTCCCTTTAACGATATCTTGTTTTCAGCAAACGATGATTCAGTGGTGAATTTTTTTAAATAAATCGATTGAAAATTTTATTTGTGTACAATTTTTGTTTTTATTGAGATTATTCTCCTGCTGCTGTGACCAAGCTAAGCTGCGATAATTGATTATGCAAAATCAAGATCAAATGTCTGGTAACTAAATACTTGTCAATTTATTGAATATAAACTTAAGTAATTTATAATATCGTCTAAAGGTGCATGATGAAATTTCTATATCAAATTTGAATTGTTGAATGAAAATTTGTACAATTTCATATGTTTTGTCAATAATGACCCAGATTTCGCCTTTTCGCATTTTTAGACATTATATCACACGGATACAACATAACTGACACATAATAAACAGTAAGCATCGGTTATCGGAAGCATGAGGATGTCTAATGGCGAAACTCGCGTCGTTATAAAAAAATACGTGGAATCGTACAGAATTTCAACATTTCAAACTAAAACTAAAGTACTTTAAATTTGTAAATAAAGTGGATTTTATAATGCTTTTGATCAAAACATAAGTCGTATCTTAGATGCGCTAAAAGGATAGAAAGAAGGAGCTATATTTTTATTCTGTTTTAGTCAAATTTAATTAATGTGGTACATCTTCGTTCTTCTGGATGCAATTTTCTCGAAGCGTGAAAGAACTCTTTTGAAACATACAGTCTGTATAGTTTTTAATTTTCCACTCAGATTTTTTGTATTTTAGTTTCAAAAAGACCATCATTGTTAGTTTCTTTTGATGCAATGTATCTTTTTTATTTTAGTTACACCTGTAAATGAAAACAAGCGAAGTTGTATTCGGTATTGTGATGAACATAAATAATCATTTCAGTCAACCTTTCATATTATAAGCGTTACAAAAAACGAAACGGTAATAAGTGGGAAAAAAATTAAAGAAATTTTTGGTCAACTATTTAATTTAGGCAAAAAAATGTTTTTTTTTTCGAATGTAAGTTCGATTTATTTTATGAGGTTATGCTGTCAATTTAAAAACATCACAAAATTACAAATATCACACATTAACCAATAACCGATCATTAATTTAAGCAAATACTATATATCTCTTTACAGATCACATTTATGATGTTTACTGTCACTTTTTGATTGAAACAATTAAATAACAAAACTCATATTTAAGTACTATTTCCACAATATAATTTCTTTGTGTACGGAAGTACGTTAAGACAAAATGGGATAGAAAGGTGATAGATTTCTCAAAAAAAAAAAAATCAAATGAACAGTGGGAACGATTGACGAGGGGAGTTCGTAGACTTTTCTTCTTTAATATCAAAAGTCATAAACAATACAAAGAGAAGTTTCTGACAAATTTTCATTTAATTTTTTTAATTTATCAATTTTAATGAATCTGTTTTGATATTTTTTAGCTCGTACCGTTTCCATGAAAGTAATATTTAGTTTTGCTATTATTTTGTTTCGTAAAACTCGACTAAAAAATAGTTAATACACGAGTATACTGCGTTTCTCTTTATAAAATGCGCAATAATCATGAATGTACTGATTCCTTTATCTGCGTAAGCCAAACAATTTCCTACACTTCATTTTGTTTTTTTTAAGCCCGCTTTTATTTTTCACTTCATTATGAAATTCTTTTTTTTTCATTTTGATTAGCGTGAAGTTGCAATATTTAACTGCACAAAGCATCTAAGTTAAAAAGCTTTTTGAAATGGGAATAATCGTGTCATCGTTTTCCAAATGCTGACGACGTGGGAGGTTTTTTACAACTTGCCTTTCTTTTGTTTTACGAAAAGTGGGGTTACGAGAAGTTAAGTCATTTTTTTTATTGTTTTATACTTACGTGTCATTTTATTCAAATCACAATCTTCTCTTAATTAAAATTAATGTTTTCTTAAGAAAAACTTCAAAGGGGTCGTTTATTCCAAGATTATTACTCACTTTTCAATACTAAGAAGAGAATAATGAGATTATCATTTGAAATGTTGATATGGAGCCCTTTTTTATTAACACTTCACAACACGAAATGAAAAATTTTACATATAAATAACAATGTATTTTTGTTCTAGAAAATTTATAAGATATATAGTCGATAGCTGTTTCGGCTAACACCTTCATCAAATTGTTCTGATATACTACAAACTAGCGGTCGGCAACTGGTGGTCCGCAGAGAAATCTGACATTATTTCAATTTTTAATCCTATCACCAGAAAAAATAATCAACTTGTAACACATTGTAAGAATCTTGTAACACATACATATTTTTCTTGATGCATTGCATGTTTTTCCTCACTCTCTCAACTTGCTTTTTTATTTTTCTCGGACTCTTTCCACTACATACGAGACGTTTACACGATGTCACACTTCAGTTGTCGCGAAAACTCCGCAACATATTTATGTGACAAGGCGTTTTCATCTGTCACAGTAATCAAAACAAGATATCGATCTCGACTTGAAATCCATTCAGTTCTTCGTCTTGCAGTTACATCATTGAAGCCAAATATAAATTTTATTGTTTCAAATGTTTAAGAACAACCATCGCATTAAAAATGAATTCAGTTTTATAATTAACTGTTTTATTTTATGAATTAGCTGCATTGTTAATGCTTTTTTTTCGTTTTATTCACTTTTATTTAAATATATGTATGACCGCTGCTATAAACTATATAACTTATAAATCTTGTAGAAGTAAAAAACATTGATATTTTTTCAATGTGCTATAATGGAGTTCTACCATGTAAATGGCTATTAAATCAATCATACATAGCGCTCAATTCTCGAAGTCTATAATATTTGAAGCCAATAAAGCCCAAATTATTTTTCAAGGAGCTACAAATCAGTACATCAGTAAATCTCTATTCATTTTAAAATCTTTATTTACTGCAAATGAAAGTTAATCTAATATTTTAAAAATTCAATACATGCATGATTCAGCGCTTTATTTAAACACCTGACTTCATTTTGAGAAATAGCCAATTCCGATCGACAATTACCAATAAAATCATTGGTGCAATATTTGGATCTTCTGATAATAAAAATTGAACTTTTATCATTATAGTTTTATCATTTATTCAAAGAAACTTATTAAAGAAAAGAAAAAAGTGTTTTACGATATTTCAAACAAAATTGTTGCTTTCATACATACGTCGTTCAATCAAATTTAAATCGACCGATTTATACTTAGTGAGTGTTTCTATTTACCACCACTTTAATATTCTGGTTATCGTCCTCTATTATTGCTTTTGTTGTAGAGAACCCTTTCCGTCAACCTAATGGATTAGTCGATCAACAATACCGACATTTAAATAATTCATAAACCTGTTTTGTATTTGATGGTCCATACTAAAAATACCGGGCTTAAGTAAACGTGAAACCTTTTTACAAGTCCTCGTAAAACGGTTTTATTATACTGTTCATCAAAGCAAGCCTCAAAGGACAACATTTTGATTAACAACAAAACATACGGACGGCGATCCTTCAAAAATATATGTTTCAATAAGCCACTGAAAGGATGTTTTTTCATCAGCAATCCTTTTAAGTAGAGATTGCGAACCAGTTGACATTAACACTGGACATTTACATCTCACAAAACTGACTATTAAGCTTAGTGCTTCAATTTTAATATTTTAAATCCTTAAGGTCTATATTAATTTTCTGTAGTAGTTTTGATTAAATAAACACGCCATGGACTATTTACTTAGACTATTACCAGAGTATTTTTATATGCTTTTAATAATAAACTTGTTGAGATATTGGCTTCATAGTTAACAAAAAATACTTATAATTCTTTCTATTGTAAAAAAATATCCACTTCGCACTCTCTTTGCACTCACAAAAAAATAAAAATGCGTTGTACCAACTGCTTAATTGATTTTAAGATTTTCATAATATTCGAACGTCATTGAATCAAATTGAATCAAAAAAATAATTAATAACTTGTTTTATAATTATTTCATGATTGCTAAGCTTTAATCTATCTAATAAAAAAAAAATTCAAAATATAATATTTTAAAAATAATATTTACTGTTTAAAACATTTGATAGTGTGTTATTTTTTAAAACATTCCCCTGGGTGAAGCATAGCTCGGAATAATTATTTTTTTATAATTTATCAGTGTTACAACTAGTATATGTTTTCGGAAATACAGATACTACAGACTGGGTATCGTTTATGGATCTAGGACAATGGGAACAGCTGCACACGTAAAAATTGTTTGCTTACGTTTGGCATTCGCACTTAGACGTTGCCGCTTTGATTGCTTTATTACCATTATAATATTAATGTTTTCTTACACCTAATGTTGCAATCAGACAAAACTAACCCTGCCCAATAAGAATAAATGGTACTTGAAAGGAAAAAAAGGTTGTAAATAATCGTAATTTCATTTTTAAAATGTGCCATCAAATGTCGAGTCAGGCTCGACATAGGAGTCATACGAGATAAGAATAAACAGTCATATTCTTTAGTTGATCAATAATTTATATGTTGTTTTCTCTAAATAGCAATATTATTATTGTACTTGCATCACTTTTCCAATATTTTGGAACATTTAAGTTAAATATATTAAAAAATATCTCGATTCTCATTTAGCATCCTTGTGTTATTGTCGAAAAGGTACCCTCTGTACGTATACTTCTTTTAAGAGCATCATGCACGTGTTCTCTTATCAGATTACTCGTGTCCGTACGACGCTGGGTCGTTTGATGAAATGAAACTGGTTGCTGACCCACGCTCTAAATAATTTTCGCAGTACATCAAAAACACTCGTAGAGGGGGGGGCTTCCGCCAAATTGACGAAATAAATTCAGAAAACCCGTTCCTTTGCATATTTCATAAGGGCTTTATTGCTGTTTGTTATACCATCCGACCCGGAAAATTTTCTTTGCTCAAACAAAAATGTTCACATTGATATCACAAAACGACAGAAATGACAGTTTGATCTCAATCGCTACTTTTTCATTAATATTATTAAGCGGTATCTTAAATTAATGAATTATTTCATATATAATTAGCTCAATATTTTTGTTTACAAATTGAAATTCAAAATGCGTTCATTATATTGCTTTGCTTAAAAGCACTATAAGTCAAAAAAAAATTTTAGGTGATGCTATTTTAACAATATATTAGTTAAAAAATATTATCAAGGAAACGAAAAAGGTTATTATATGATTTTTTCGTCTTGTTTTTTTGATAAATTTTATAAATTCAAAATATGTGTTTTGGTTGAGATTAACTCATTATTAAACATCTAATTAAAAACGCAATAGGTCTTCGTGTAGAGTAGGGTGTTAAATAGTATAGCTTTATAGTGATCAACTGAAAAAAAACATTTGAGAATTGCATACGAAAAAAGCTTTCATTTGCCTTAAAGATAAATAAATAGGCACAAGACTAGTCCATTATAAAGAAAAGATATGTTTCCTTAGAACGACAAGCAAATTTCCTGGAATGAATAGCATAGATTTTAGAAGTTTTCATTTTTTCTACGCTTTCTTCGCCAGACGGAAATAATTTTGCGCATCTTTAACTCTCTCCCGGAATATCGCACGATGTGCTTTAGAAGCACCATAGATGATTTGGCACACCTTTTAGACGCTTGAATATTTTACTTACGCCCCTCTGTCTCATACACTGACAGTATCTGGTAGCACAACGCACGACCAGTTAGCAGGACTTGTTATCGCCGAAGCGTTTTTGAAGTGCTGGACTGAGCACGTACGGGAAATCTTAGATCTAACACGAGAAATTCTAAGTCAGATGAAATAGTTCTTAAAAAAAGTTTTTTTTCTAATAAGTCACACATTTTTCGGAGCACTATTCTCGCAATAAAAAAATTAATAACTCTCTGATCTGATCAATACTAAAGTACAACTTTTGAAATGAAAGTAAGGATTATTTAGGACATTTATAATTTGAATTAATTATGTCAACGCAAATTAAATTAGTTCTGAGAAAATTTTCACTGTAAAATCGCTTCACTCGCATAGCGAAAGTGGTCCCCGTGTTATTTTATCATAAATCGCATGTTTTTTTTCAAATACTCTTTCTTCCAACAAAAAAAAGCATTAATTCTCGTCTATCATGGCAAAACGTTTTTTTATTATGCGAGAACGATTTAATACCCTCCGTAAATTTGCGTATTTTACCCAAAACGCTAACACACTGCAAGTGGTCACAACATTTTAATGTCAGAAAATAAAACGAAATAAAATGATTCCCTGAAAAAAAATCTCCCGGAGGTTTTCAATCATTGTAGCTTTATTATAAATATATCGCTATATTTTTATTGTTATTTTTCTCTCATAGCCGGATGTCAGAGGGTTTTTTAATCATTTTCCATCAAGAGGTACATTGATAAACCCCTATATTTTTTTATTGCCTGCATTCTAGTAATGCTTCTATCTGAAACAAATTGTGCCGCATAAAATTTGTCTATGCATTATTTTACCCTGTATCTTATCACGTTGTCACGTTTTGTAAATCTAACAAACGATTCAAGTTATTTCAGGAGATTTTCGTTTTATTCAACTTTTTGAATTTTGTCACAGGTGTAAGTTTGATCATTTACTACCCGACCAAGCCTGACGAGCCTGGCATAAGAAACCAGCAAACTCGAAATAAACTTATTCTATTCTCATTTTGCCGCTATTGACATATCAATAAGAGTTCTTCAGTTATATAATATATTATATTAAGTATAAAAAGTCAAGACAAACAATTCGTTTAGACCATGTGGAGATTTATGTTTATTTAATTGACAAACTTAGTTTTCAATTTAAATAAAAGTTGCAAATTTTTACAACAAGTCATTTTTAATGTTGCGTTACACAAGAAAAATTCTTAAAATCTTAATATTTCAAAAATTATTTTATTTTTTTAATAACCTCATAAAATTATTTTTTCGTGTAAATTATCTTTTGTGTTGCTATGACTTGTGCGTGGATTTTATCTGTTGAGATATTGAACACTTACATCAGTCATATAACGGTTTTTCAGAAACCCCCAAAAAATTGTTTTATTACATTTTGTCATTCTCAAATGCCAAATTGACCTTTGAATTCTTTTTAATCCATCTAATTTTGTACATTTCTATATGCCTATCGTGGGCGATAGACTCGAGCCATGCTCCACATGATAATTAGAATGCATGAAGATAGTAAAATACCAAACTCGAATCGAATGAGAAAATAAATTCTATTACATTTCAATTAAGTCCATTAAGTTTCATCTCTACCCAAAATTTCTTTCTTAGTATATATATATATATACATTGTTGGAAAACGATATGTGATGTGTTGGGTGTCACAGACGACCGAGAGATTTTCCTATCCATATCTTCAGGAAATTGAAAATATTTCCACCGTGTATTGAAAATCGGGTAGAACTATTCGCCTGAAGGAAAATTTTAAATGGTATATTGAAAACACTTTATTTGATGACAAATATTATACGGTAACATAACGGTTTTTAGCGCGTTAACGGATTATCTACACATTTTCATTTCCAGAAAAAAAAAATCATGTTGTATTTCATTTTAAGTTTTCTTAAATCTTTAAAAAAATCAGATTCTTCACTCATAAAAGGTTGTTGAGATCATACCGTTAAATTATTTGTTCTTTGTTGAAAATATATCATTTGATATTAAAATTACAAAAAATTAATTTAAATAAATTAATGTCTGCTTCGTAATCTTCAATGACAAAGCAGACATGAATTTATCTTAAATACATTTACATATTACGTATCTGATTACTGGCATTACCTCTAGGTATACATAAGTAGTAATGTCGAGTAAATTGGTATAATTATCAGTATTATGGCAAAACTCTCTGTATTGCTTTATCACTGATCTTAAGCAGTCAATCTTACAATCGTTGGCTGAATTCTTACTGTAAATATAATATGTTTTTATATTAACAAAGAAAAAGATCGTGACTCTAAGTGTGTAAGAACGTGAGATGGTATTGATATAGCAGTGGATAAAGATTCTGACAGTTTCAAAGTGAGCTTATAAATTTAATTGAAATATCCTGTTCAGTCAAACCGCTTCAGGCACTTGCCTTTTCGATTTAAATTTCACAAAACTTTCACGAAATTCTTCTTTTTTTTTAAATTCCAGATTTATCAAATATATTTCCTTATCCTTAAACCTTATCATCAAACATATTTCTCACACTTTTTACGTAGCAAAAGTTTATGCGTGTTATTTTAATAGTGGCACCGTACGTTGTACTGCGAGGACTTACAAACTTTTTATCGCTCTTTTATTGGTATTGTGTTCAAATACCAAATTATAGCTGGAGTAAACAAAAGTAAAAGAACTTAAAATTGATGTAAAAAACCAAAAAGGTATTATATGACCCGTAACTTCTACTAACTTTTCAATGACACGCTGTTTCTTGCTTGATTTATTACTTAAAAATCTACATCACCTTATTTCGTTTTCTTTGGCACATCCTTAACAATTTTTAATTCGTCGGTCAGTGTCAAAGCGAAACCATTAAAAATGATATTATTTTGCAATATTGATTGCGTCTAATCAACCTTAATATATATCCTTTCGTTGCTTCATCTATTACATTCAATGATCTCTGTACTGCAATGAACTTGGCTTATTTTTTTTTCAATCCCAAACTCTTATTTCAAAATCACCAGTTATACATGTTTTTCTAAAACCTGGATAGTGCGTTTGCAAATAAATATATCCAAATGTGTGTGTTTAAAACTGTTCGAATAATGTGTTATTGGGTTATAAAATCTACGCAAAAACATTTAGAACCCATCGCTCGCTATCAGATCATTGGATTTGGTACTCCATAATATGACATATAAAAAATAAGAACTGCCCATTCCCATAGACGGCGTAAAAGAAATAGGATTTTGTTATGCCCTTACGTAACGCGGAATGGTTAACCAATATTTATGCCATTTTTACTGGATTTAATATTTTTATATGAAAGATTTTGTGGTATATCGGAGGTCTTAACATTCAAAAAAGAATATTTAGAACTCTTTTTGCTAAGGAGATTACTTCTAATAGTATTCGTATTTTACCAAGAATACTTCGCTGTGAATATCCTTTCTAAGCGAAAATGTATTACATTTATATCGGCCACCTCATTCACCTCGCATATCGACTCCGTAATAGAATATAACAACAATAACAGTTGGGTTCTTGTATAAAATTTTGTCGTTATGTTGACTTTTTTTAGATTATCTTATTCTTTTCTTAAACTCATCTATCATAAAATTTTAATTCAGGTTTCTACAATCAACTTATTGAACAAAATATGTGGCTTTGTATTTATTTCAAACTATTGTCTGCGGAAAACGGGCGCTAATTTAACGTAATACTATTGATATAACATTTCTTTAAATTACAAAAGGGATTCTGTATGAATCCCCTTAAAAATATAGTTCGTTTCTTAACGTATCGTATATTGTATGCATACGTATGCGTGTGTGAGTATAGTATGTAGAGAAAAATATAATTTAAATGCGTATGGTGTCCACGTGAAACGAGTTCACCTTGATTGCTTAGCTCTGCAGCAACTTGCGTTTGTCAGCAACGACACATCAATTATACATAAGAGATGAAGGAGACTTAAAGAGATATGATGCTAATGGGTCATAGATGTTAACGCTCCATCAATTCGATATCCCAAAAAAAATGAATAGATTTGAAACATTTTAATTAAAAGCATAAAATACTATTTTTTTATAAACATCTAATATTTTTGCATTTCCATTTTAAATTTGTTTCTCTATCAACGACTCCACATAACTTTACAAAAACATACAATACTTTTTAAAGTCATTCACATCCTTAATCCGTAATCTCGTCACTCAAAGCTTCTTACACGTTGTCAAAAAAGATGTAAACTTCAAATGTTTTTTCGCAATATCAATTTTCCACGCCTCACTGACCATCGTAATGCAGACAAAGACTATGATTTATTGAACGGTGTCAAAACATCAAGTTTTCCAGCCGTTAACTTGCACAATATGATTTTATTACACATTTTTCTTCACGGAAGCTTCTCCACAAACAGAGCAAGTTCAGATGATCTACGTTTCGCGTTCTGAATTCGGTGTTCTTAATATATGGCCTTCATACACACACTGGACAGTCAGATCGCATCAGTCAATGATAATTATAACTTCATGTCTCAAAAACTTGGGTTTAGAAAAGAAAATCGATTAGTTCGGTGGTCTTTAAGCTGAGTGCCGGGAGTAAAAATAAAAAAATCTCTTATATATTTTCATTACCAAAGTAGCTCTAAATCAAAAGATATGCCAATAAAGAAGACGCAAAAATTTATCGAGCTATCAACGGATTCGACATCCTTACGTTATCCTCAAGGATCCTTACTATAGCACATTGATCTATTTTGAATATTATTTTAAGATATGTTATTCTAATCATGGGATAGGGTTCTAAAAATACACCTATAATTTTAAAGGTTCTATGGGTCGAACAGTTTGATAACAACTGATATCGTGCAATAGAGAAAAGATTATTATATTTAAGCGGGAAAATGAACAGAGAATTAATGTATCAATATTCATTGTAATATAATACTTACCTACACAATTACTAGAACTTTGTCAAATATGTTAGGTCAGTGATCGCCAAACGGTATAGCTGGCGTAGGACTTTAAAAAAATTAGGCTGCTTGGATAATTTGTATCAGTTCCATTTATTAATTTTTATATTGAAACACTATCCAGCTGTATTTCCGAAAATTTTCACTATCCAGCTGTATTTCCGAAAATTTTCAAGAAGATGGCGCTTCATCGGAAATGAAATTGATAAAATTTCAATATGATTTGTCGCTTAACATTGTTTGTTGCCTCAACGGTACAATCTGTATGGCCTTTCATGCCAAAAGAAAGTATCTAATTTAAGTTACATTTGCGCTCAAAATGAAGGCATTGTTTTGTGAATCAACGTTTTCCACTATGAAGGTGATGAAAGGTAAATAAAGAAGCAGAATTACGGATGTACATCTTGAAAATTTTACTCAGATGGGAGTAGCAAAGTATTCACCGAAAATGTGGAGGAAAGTGAATGCCATTCTAACACGGTTATAATATAATAATTAGTGAAAAGAATGGCATTCTATAGATTGAATTGGCATTAACTTGGTAGAACTCCATTATAATACTATGAAAAAATAGCAACTTATTTTGGTCCTACAACATTTTTTTGAGATATAGTTGATAGCTATTATAGTTTTGACGATAGCTTGGCCGAAATAGCTATTAAATATATACAACTATAAAACTATAAAAATATAGTTAATTATATATTATAGTTATTATAGTTAGTATCTATATTATAAAAAAAATTGTAGAACTAACATACATTGCTATTTTTTCACCGTGTTATAGTGGAGTTCTACCAAGTAAATGCCAATTCAATCAAAAGAATGCCATTTTTTTCCCTAATTATTTTTACTCGTTATTTTCACGTGTTTTATGGTTATTTTTTACTCACAACTATTTTCAATTATTATTTTGTTAATAAATAAATGGCTGAATTACGCGTTTTATGTTTTATTGGATATCTAGTGTTCTAACTTATTTCAAGTAACATAATATTTGCATGTATGGTACAATAAGGACCGATGATATAGAAGATGATAAAAAAAACTAGGTAGCTCACCAGAAAATTTCAATTTCTGAAAGTAGCTCACATCCTTATTGAATTTGGAGACCACTGTGTTAGATGCTGACCTCTGCATTGTGGATAACGCAAACCGAATTACACGTTCTGGTTTACTGAGCTGAAGTTCTTTTTAACTTTAATGCAGTTGTGTAAGCAATATGATGATTTTTTTCTACCTAAGTTGGGAAAGGTCTCATAAAAAAATATTTCGAGACGCATCTCGAGTTCACAAAATCAATACTCTGTTGTTGGAGGATGAGTCAAAAGAAATTTCAGTATTTGCGGACTGCCACCTGTGAGTTTTAGGATTTCGTATATCGTTACCGGTGTAGTCATTTGAACACCAAACGCTGGCCGCTTTCTGTTATGCGAGTCTTGATACGTCGATGAGAATACGTAAGTGAGAAAATGATTTCAGTTCAGAAAACTCAGTAAATTAAAACTTTTAATTTAAAGGTGGCTAAAAATATATTTTTATGCGATACAGATTGGATATTTTGAACGTTTTGCTTCTTTTAGAAAGTATTAATTAGTATAAATGGTCATTCTTTGATTTATTTTTTTATCAATTGATTATTATCTCTAATCAGCGAAACTACAAATATATATATATATTAATTTAACATTATAACTGAAGTATAAAAACACGTTACAGACACAGATTGTGCCCATGATAGTGTTTTAGAAAGCCAACATATAATATAATTTGATCAAATTTAAATAGTGAAAACATTGTACGATTTCACATGTTTTGTCACTAATGACTCGGGTTTCGGCTTTCAGCGTCTTCGGGTATTCTGTGACACGGGTGCAAAATTCCATTAAGTGCCTTCGTTCAATATCATAAATTATAAATACACATTTTTAACACACTTGACACAGTATTTAAGGTTGTTAATACTATAAAAATAATCTGTTTTATTTCATATCTGACTAAAAACGTCATGTATTTAAAATGGATTGGTAAAAAAAATTATAATACGTATTTATATTGTTAACGATATTGACTTGGTATTTGATGGAATTCCAATATCAAATATACATTGTTGAAAATTTGTACAAAATCACATGTTTTATTAATCATGACCCGGGCTTTGCCTTTCAGTATCTTCATGCATTTTATCACACGTATGCAATTTAATAGGCGCACAATAATATATTTGCTTGCAGTGGTTAAATAAAAATGAAATCACCCAGAAACTAAAACTAGGATCCAAACATCAAGATGCTTATATAACAATTTATTTATTTATAGACAAAACGCTGTTGCGGTTAGTGAACATATGTTTTTTTTTTCAAATTTTAGAATCTACTTTATACGGTACACTCATTCGATAAGGTTGATGAGTCTTTCATTCTGACTGATGATAAAATGTTTATTTTTAAATACAAATTATACATTATTTCCTCTGAACATGATAATGCTTTTTTTGTAAAAGCGTAGACTTTCAATTCAAGCTTTAAATTACAATTCAACATTACCTTTATTCCAAACGAAGTCGGGTTGCAATGTTTGTATACTCATTGACAACCAAAATTATCAGTTAAAATTAATGAACATGTAAATTTTTCGGCAAAGCAATTATCAATTTAGAACATGTTTTATTTTTATTTTCTTCCGGCATTTTATACTAGTCATGTCTACAGCTTCTATATCTGCTTTTCTTGAAAGTGTCTGGTAGAAATACCATATGTAGTTTAAATGTATGCTAATTGTACCCATGCAATTTATTGTTAGTCACTATTATAATTAACGAAAGATACAAACAATATTAATGAAATGACACAACAAGCATTCGTCAGTCTGGAAATAACAGAAAGGAAAATATATTTAAAGTACTTATTTATAGCGCCTACATTAAATACTGTAAAAAGTGATTTTTTAATAACTGATAAACGCGCACGAAATAAATCAATTAAATCTGAATATTTTACGTACATATTTTTAATGAAATACAGATATTCATTTACAAAAAACGAAAATTCAATTTTTAAAAAAATCGTACATAAATAACCGGATTTTTTTTATCAATTAAATCATCTTGCACCAGAAAATTGTGTTTTGATTAGATTAGTGTTGATTTTTTTATTTCGTGTTGTAAATATAATCTACAAATCGTTTAATGAGCCGCAATCCAATCTCTTAAAAAATGTTTTTAATCCCTATATTTTATTAATTGTATCAGTTTTTTACGTCTGTTTATTTTAAAAATAAATATACTCCAATAGATATATTAATTTTATCAATCTCTGATAACGCGCCATCAAAAACAGTTGCATCATCGATTGCTCATCTCTAGTCTAATTTATTTCTAAGAAAAACACTTTCAAAAATTAAGTTTTATTGCCTATGCCTTTTCATTTCTTTGTGAGATCAATATATTTTATTTCAATTAATAAACATTTTATATCGTTATTCAAATTCTCGTGTTTTGTTTCTTAGGGGTAATAGAGCCATAGAGAGAATTTCTTTTTAAGAACGGTGCAGCAATTTCCACGTATACAGAGTGAACTAGTATTATATTATCCTTTTACCTTCAGGACAGGTTTCGCTTTACTGAAACTGCATCTGAAAGTGTTATTTTATACATCGTAGGGTTAAAGGTTCTCAAAAAGATTTTAAGCAAGTTTATATTGAAAATTCAAATACACCTTCTATGCAAGATCTCAAAAAAGATTTAAATATAAAATTCATGAACTTTTTTCATACATTTTTAGTAGAATTTTTCTATAATGCTTTCGGTGTTTTCCATATATGTCAGTAAGTAACAATCTGTAACTGAGTAAAAAACCGCTTTATCTTGAAAAAATACAGTACAGTGTATAAATGGCATATTTGAAATAAGTTTTTTCCAGATGAAATTAACCCCTAAATTTCATAAAATAGTTGCTACTTTTACAACACTACGCTACTACTCTCCAGAAAAACAGCATTCAGCAACAGTATCTACATACATGTATATAGGTGTAAAATCTTGTATGAAACACATACATTTGTGTTTTGTTTAGAGTCCTAACACTACCAATGTGAGCTATAAAATTAAATTAAATACCAACAATACATTTTTATTCACACTCGTGATTAATTTAATCATCGTTGCCATTCACTTTGGTGTTATTTTGTACATCAATTGAATAAAAATCTACAATTTCATCGGCATTTTGTATTTGTTTTCAAATATTTTTGTGAAGCATTTGAACAAAAGTACATACTATTAATTAATCTCTATATTTAAAAAAACATAACTGAAGCGTCAATTTTGTTTCATTATAAGCCCTGCCTGTAACGTCACTCTTCATCTACTGGAATAATTGAATAAAAATAATAAATTAAAGCTAAATTTGTGTTTACTATCAAAACGAGTTGCATTTAACTAAAATGAAATCCTAGTAGAGCCAAATGATGCATAACGTATTAAATTGAAACTTTACAAAATAGAATAAATTTTTATAAAAACAGAATAATAATCCGTCAGCTAAATCAATAATTCATTTAAAACAAAATTTTATGGCAATGTATTTACGGCTTAATTAACGATTTTTTGTAAAAGCTTTGTTTAAGCATTTGAATATAAAATTCTATTTTTATATTGTTTGCAATTTATTTCTGATTAACTCTGGTTTCCCTTCAATACGTATAAATCTTTCGAATTAATTTTTGAGGATAATTTATCATCTTTTTTCAACCTTAAAAACTAGCTATATGTTGAATAATTATCTCAAAAAGTTATTCTTTTCTAATCTTCCTGTCTACGAAAAGTAAATTAAAACATCTCACTCACAACAATTCTCGCTAAAAGCCACCACAGCTTACGCGCAATAAAGGCGAGGTTCCTGTTGTGAAACATCCGTTAATACTTTCATATAAGCGATACCTTTTTATATTACTTAAGAAGTAATCATATTCTTCTATTATTTTCTCCTCAATTTATATTTTGCTCGATTATTTTTTTATTATTCATGACTGTATATAA
Source organism: Himalopsyche japonica (assembly GCA_028555115.1). Lineage (NCBI taxonomy): Eukaryota > Metazoa > Arthropoda > Insecta > Trichoptera > Rhyacophilidae > Himalopsyche > Himalopsyche japonica. Next base: position 4,729,201 of record JAHFWJ010000015.1, read on the forward strand.
TATTCAAACTCATACTTATCCACTCTTCACCAATGTTTGATCAAAGTGAAAGTGAATAGAAATCATATTTTTGATGCAGTACTTTTTTATTCGAATATCTCATTCGTTGAAATCTTTTGCCAGATGTCAGGCACAATCTATATGTAATATTTCATCGTTTACTTCGCATAGATCGAGCTATGTAGTCATTTGTAGAGTTAAAGGGTGTATGAGTAAGATAAGGGATGCCTGAAGAGACAGTGATGAAACCAAGTAAGACGCGTGAAGGTTTATGAGGATTATCACAGAAGTAAACTTTTTATAATCACTAATTCAATTATTTAAAATAATTTACGTTTTTTATTTCATTTCATTGTAATGTTTTTTTTGAATTTTAAATAATGCTAAAACATTGAAATAACAATATTAACAACTAACTTTACTAATAAAATATACAGGATTCAAACAATTGATCTTTCAATTTTGTTTTCCATAAATTCATATTTTTTATTTATTATAAGAATAAACACTAGTATTCTTTGTGATGGAGCTTTTTATGAAAATATTAGGTAAGTTTTTTAAGCTGTTGTTTTTCTTTTAACCGTCTTTTCTTGGGTTAAAACATGTATTACTAAAGTATTTCTTTCTAAAAAGACTTAACAAGACTCGATTAGTTAATAAATAGATATAATATTAAGGACATTTTATTAATATATTGCGTTACTGCCTGTTATTAACTCACAATTTTTTTTGGCATAATTCATGCATAAACACAAAATGTTTATATATCTTATAACACATCGAGTTTTTGTTGAAAATTCCACATTTTTTCAAATCAAAACGATTTTTTTTTTAAATTTGTTCGAAATAAAATTTTCAAAAAAGGTTTCTACTGGTTTTAATTAGGCTTCAAATATTCAACTTGTTTGTTTTTCAGTAAGAATAATTGATTTTATAGTTTTTAAAGTCCATCAATTATGTATTAAATTAGTAGTAGTAAATAAATTTAATATATCGGTCTTTTTTTATTATTTCAAAAACTTTAACTTTCTTCGAAGAGATTATCTTCTGTAACTAGCTTTCGCAAACGAAGGTTGATGCGCGTACTATTTTTATATTGTAGTGAGCGATTCCGCAACCAAACTATGGTAACTGTTATTTTTTATGGCGACAATCTCACATGCTTGTCTCTTTTCAAAGCGTCACGTTCTTGAGTTTTTTTCATTTTTTTTTCTTTGACAATACGCTTTTAGAATTACTCATCAACATTGACTTGCACACAATATCACCGTTTTCTATTGTTGTATCTTTACTCTTATAATACATAAGTCTTATAATATGAACTTACAGTCACCGTATACAACCCTAATATTAGAAGAATATAATCACTGTAACACATTTTTATAAAACTTATATTTACTTGATTACTTCGCCAGAGAATAGTTGCGTTAAAATCTAAGCGTTTTTTTATGTAATGTTGAATGTTGGAACATAGAATATCACAGTGCGCTTTATTTTATATTCCATTCCTAAAATACAGTCAATCATATAATAAGAATGTTAATACGTAAGTTGAATATATCACCGTAGACCATATTTCACGTTACACCCATAAAATATAATTCTATAATTTATAACAATAATAATCAGAAAACAGAAGTTTGGGAGAATTGCTAATGACTGAAGAGCAGATTTCTGAATTTTCGTTATTCAGTAGGGAAAATTGTTAGTTAAACTTTAATTAAAATATTTATGGTTTTGTCTTTCACTTTCCATGGATTTATATTATAGTCAAACTTAAGCTGTTGAAATTTTATACGAATTCACATATTTTATCACTAGCAAAATTCGCCGTTTTAGACATTTTATGACACGAATTTGACATCAAAATTCCTTCAATTTTCGTTAACGTTAAAATTGTATACCCATGTTTGTTTTTTTAATACTTTCAGCTAAAAATTTAGCTTGCCACCAACTAACTATCCTCAAATTTGACAGTATTGCAGTAAAAATAAGCTGTGTGATATTTTATTTTTCGTAATAATATTTTCTTGGATATAAAGCGAAAATTTGGACCTGTAAATGGGATAAATGTTGACAATCACTCGACGTCGTTCAAATGATGCTTCTAACAAACAAAAAACTCGGTTGATAATAAATCTACTTGACTGAAGTGAAATCAATTAATAGTGAATGCAATTGTATTTTTGTAAATTTGAATACTTTATTTTGTAGCATAACAGGCATTTTGTCAGTTTTGTTATTGTAACACAGCAATCTTTAAAAATTCACACAGCCATACAATATTTCATTCTTCGTTGAAAGAAAAAAAACCAGTTCACAAAACACATTGTGCATCGTAGAGTACAAATATTTACCATCTACATTTTTATAATAAAAGTTTATAAATATTTTTATATTGAATACACAAAAAACTTGACACATCAATTTTATTTTTCCACTCTGATCTCTTTCAGTATTGACTTTATTAATTAATAATTAATTTAATGATTTTATTTGTGATGGCCGAGCGTGATTTTAATTCAGTTAAAACTATATGATTATCATTGATTAACTAAATTTACCAGTTGGTAATAATCCTGTTTTTAGATATCACCATCAATAGAAAATAATGTTTGCTGCTCTGACTTTCTTACATTTTCTAAGGCAAATAATAAATTCGAGGATTTTAAACTTTCAATATTCAAATTGAATTTTAATATTGCCAACTTTTGCCTGAGTCCGTTAAAAACCTTTCGAAGTTTCTCGAACTTCATAACTTATTAAATTTTACTATGAATAATTTATATTCAATGAAAAAGAGAGTTTAATGAAACCTTCTTAAATCTAGAAAATTTTTTAACGGATGATTTTTATTTAAGGATTAAAATTAGGCTATTTTTAGCGATAAGAACTTTTCCAGTCATTAGCAAATTATATTGAATGTTTTACCGTAATCATCTGTCGCAGAGTCTTAATCACTCTTTTTCAACTTTAATAGTTTCAAGCGACTGCTAGTTTAGCCAAGTATCAAACTTTATTACATAATTCCATATGATTTCACAAACTTTCAACAGTATGTGTGTAGAAAGTCCACGTAAGTAGTATTTGATCAATGAGATTTAACATTTGTCAAAAAGGGTATTACTATGTTTTATTTTATGTTTATGTTTTCAGTACATTTAATTTTTTTTAAATTTGATTTTTGGTCTTTTTATTTCGATTATTGATAGAAAAATAAATTGATTTGTTGTTTTGAATATTAGTGGGCTTGACAAAAGAGTTTCGTCGACAGTGTTTTTCAAGCTTGTTAAAGATTTGGTAAATTTCAAATTCATTAAATGACACAGTTTATATGATCTCCAAATTTTATTAATTATACTCATATTTACATAACGCTGTTCTGAAGATAACGATAAAGAAACATCAATCTGAAAAAAAATTCAAACAAAGCTTATAATTATTTTAGAATTAATATTTTGACATAGTTCAATAAATTTAATTAATTCAGCGATTTTCCTCAATATCCATCCAAGTAAATTATTATATATAGGATTCACATTAAAGAATATTGATAAAGGTGGAACAATAATAAAATACCAAGCATTACGTGTATATGTTCTGTTATATATGAACTTGTTATGACAAGCAATAACATTTTTTTTTCGAGTGATTCTAGTCTTATAAAAGAGTTTTCTCTCAATTTTCTTCTTTTAGATCAAATGAGGAAGAAGAACTGCTATGTTTTAAGAACAGAATATTTATGTACATTTCATATATTATTAAATCAACACAATCTACAAAAATAAACAAACATCACATATTTTAAATTATTGAGACGTTGTTCAAATTTACATGTTTTGTCACTTACGATATGGGTTTTGCTTTTCGGCATCTCCATACATTCTATTTCGCGGATGCAATAGAACTGGCATTTAATTTTCAGAATTTAAAACATAAAAGAAACTGCAGATTTTTTAAATATTAAAAAACATATCTTAATAAAATATTTTCTGTTGTTTAAATATTTATAAACAACTATTTTCATGCTAATTATTCACTCAGTAACTTTCTAGAACATCAACGTTTCACGCAGTTTTTTTTTCGTATAAACACAAATCGATCATCGCTTAGACTCAAAGGTGTGCTATCAACGTCAGACGTCAGACTCAAAGGAAGTAAAGTCGAGTGCAGCGCAGTCAAGTCAAAATTTATGCTGCTACGTGAAATCACCACTAGTTTGATTTATTTTATGATACAACATGGATTAACAACCTTTTACTTCAGGTTTTTGAAAAATTTGGTTTCATAAGAAAAGTATTATTACTTTTCAAAAGATTTGATACCGAAAATATTTAAATGCCATTGAGATGTCAGTTTTATTGTGTTCAGTGTGTTCAATACCTCTTCTTACAAATATCGTTTTTTTTCAATTGTCCAATTGATGTAAAAAATTTATGCTTTAATATACATAAGTACATTTTATAATAGTTTGTGCATTTAATACTACGCGAGGGCGTGACTATGGTGTGGCTCTTTTTATATTTGGAAATAAAGAATGCGGCTCTCATTGACCTAATAAAATATATTTATGCAGTGACGGATTTCACACCAAGCGCTGCTCGAAAAGAAATATTTTACAAACATTTATTTTAATACAGCTAGAATTATTTTTACTGAATATATAAAAAAAAATATTTTCTCCATTTAACGAGATAAGTGAGGAAAAATATGGTGCCATAATTACATACTGCTTTAGGATTTTCAAGTGCTTAACTTCCGACAACAAATTTGCTGCAATTATGCAATGAACGTTATTTGATAATTATTTTGAAAAAACATCACTATCGCGTAATTGTTGTGAATGCCTACACTACTTAAGATAAATTCATGTTGGAATTTAATATTGCATTTAGACCAGACTCAATGTTTCCTTCTAGTAACATGAATGCAATTAGCCTCTATCTGATCTATCTGATTAATAATCATGAAATCGATATCTCAATGGATTCTGTTTGTGTGCTTTTACTGTTTTGATATTCTATTCATTGTCATAGATATTTTTGATTTTCACTTTTTTTATAGACAAGGCATGTAGCTTTTTTAACTGTGCATTTATACAATAGTTCAATTCTGAGTGTGATATTAATTCGAATCACATAAATTTAATTTAAAAGATTCTATTTATATTTGAAAAGTGACGTTAAAATTAATATAGAATTAAAACCATTCAATATTTGCTTTGTTGTGGTGTTTTAAATTCATTCATTTGATGATACACACTCTTCAGTTTTATATTATCTAATCACACGCAGGCTTTTTCAATCAAAAACACTTTAAATATTTTGTCAATAAACTCAATATTGATTTAAATCAAAATTAGTTTACTTTGAAATCATATTTTGTATGGATACTATTGATTATTCAATGTTATCATTATGAATATTCCTCTGAAACAATTCTCCCACAAAATAAATTTTCTACCTTCTTTTTTTAAAATTTGCTTCCTTGATATAGAGACTTTACGTTCGCAAATAATTTAAAACACAATAAATCTTCTCTCCTGTTTTAACAACCTAGCTTGTTTCTTGTAATAAAACTAAAAAAAATCGAAAATTGTAAATGAAACTAAAAAGGTGGCTATATCAATAAGCTTACATATGGTACGGAAATGGTTTATTACAGAAACAAAACCGCCCTCTATAGTGGATTGAGCAACGGCTTTTAAAATTTTTTTATGATAGTTGATATCTATCATGTAGATAAATTTTCAGTAAGAACTAGAGAAAACTAAAATACATTACTAAATTTTCACCGGGTTATAATCGAGTTCTACCGAGTGAATCCCAATTCAATCAATTAAATATAACCTTTTTGTATGACATTTAAACCTAAATTTGTCTAGAGACTCAAAGCAATCTGTAATTGAATGTAAATTTAACGTCGAACCATTGAAAATCATTTCCTTTAGCAGGAAGTGTTTCAATGCTTTGGTTTCGTACTAACAATCCTTCAACATATTGCTAGTAGATAATTCAACTGTATCACTTTATGTATCAAGACAGCATTCAAGTTTTATTTGAATTGAATATTGGATAATCAAATAGCCAATGAAAAATCAATCACTTCTCTGAAAGAAAATTTATTTATTTATTTAAAAATCCGTATATATTAAAAATTGACGAATTGTTAATGAAACGTTGTTTTAATACGCATTTCTATGTTATTTTATCAAATAGTCAAGTTAATCACGTATATTGGTTGAATTTAATGTATACTTCTAGTGGTATTTATTTTGTCATGAATAGTATTTAAGTGCAATGGTGTAGTGGAAACGAGCGGTTTTATATCAAATGCTAATGCTAAAGTACTTTGGCTATACGAAGGCTATAACCGTATGATATAACAACACATAATAGTTCGAATAGATTAAACGTTGTATTATTTAATGTAAAATTGTTTATGAAGTAAACATTTACCAAATTAATCTGTAATATTTTGCGTCAATGATGTTAGATCGTATTACACAATGGTTTAATCACATTCTATCATCATAAACAACTACATTTCATTTTTTTATATTTCCCAATTTGTTAGTACTGTTTCAAAAACGCACTCTTGCTTAGTTTTTTTACCTATTTTTTAACATTTTTAAATACAGCTTCAATTAAATTCAATATTTGTTTATAAAATTAAAACGTGAAAAAATTTCCCACACACACAAGTATTAAAAAAAGTCAAAATGAATTGGCGGACTATAACAAGAAGCATCTTTCACGTAGAAATTACCATTTTAGCAGATTTTTTTAATCATCGAAATTAACACTTGTTTTCAAAAAATCTATTGATTTATTTGTTGATCTATATTGTCTACACTGTTATAGTAACCATAATGGAATAAATTATAAACCCTACACACAGTTATACAACTGGAGAAATAAAAACGTTAAGTATTATAAAATTGCATTACACTAATCAGTCTCCAGATACTTCAGTTCAACTTTCCAGTTTAAGGTTGATTAAAATAACAAACGACTAGAAAACTATGTCGTTTGTGAACTGCTGTGTTCAGAAAAAGATAGTTGTATGTTATTATTTTCAACGTTTCAATTACCAGCAGTACAATTTTTTTTCAAAAAGAAAACATTCAAAAGACTTACTTAACAGCGTCGATTAGGTCGCTTTATTACAAACAAATTATACGATCTACTTTCCATATCATTGTAGCAAAAAACAAAATTTAATTTAGTTGTCAATGTATGTTTGATTATTTGGATATGTTTTTTTTTAATCAGATTTTAAAAAACATTAAATTATGTAACGTCTTAAAAACGGAAAAGTTATAAAATGAAATTCTTTATAAATTACAACAAAAATCGCTTTAGCGATTTAAAGTTTTTTACCAGAACGGGTAAAGATATTATATAATACATCATTCCAATAAAAACAAGTTCAGAAACAGACAGTGAAAAATAATATGAGAAAAGTTTTTGATACAATTTTATTATTTACGGGAATTTTCCTCATTTTAACGACTTTTTGGGTCATTAATATTACCAAACAGCATTTCCCCATGACGTAACACATTCATTTTTTACAACTGTCAAACAAAATGTTAAAAAATACGTGTAATGGCTAACGGAAGTCCAAAGGTATCATTCAAAATTTCTAAAATTTCTTGCAAATGAAATATAATATGTTATAAAAAATATTTGACCGCTAAAATAAAAAAAATCTTTTAAGCGGTAACGGCTAATTTCTCATAATCAATTAATATTATACGAAATATATAATAGTTTACTAAATCAAATTACTAACGGAGTAGCTGTTTTGAGATTATTGAGAAAAACCAGTTACAATATAATACATTGGAACGACTCACTTTGACTTCATTACAACACGGTGAAAAAATAGCAATGCATTTTAGTTCTACAAAATTATTTTTAACAAATATAGTTGATAGCTATTTCGGCTCACGCCATCGTCAGAACTATGCTTAAACTAACATTTGCTTATCTCTATATAGCTGTGCAGAAAAAGTACACAACATCTCCTCTCTCCCTTTCCAACCGCCTAGCTTTTTATTTAAACACAATGACACTAAATTTTCAAAATTCTAAATGAAACAATAGGTGTCTATGACAATAAGATTATGTGTGGGACGGAAGTGGTCCTTCAGGGAGCAAATTAGACCACCCCTTTGTGCAACGGCTTGACAAGTGGCGATATTATTATGTTAGTTTGATCGTTAAGAATCCTTTGTGATAATTGGTGTCTATTGATCTCCAGCTGTTCCAAAGCCGTCATTCTTCGACAATTACTACAAAGATGCAAACATTTAGGAGCTGAGTTTGAATTTACATTATGTGATTCATTAATAACGTGATTAGTGAATTGTGAATCTGTTTTTTTATTATTGAATGATCTTACATGTTCCTTAGCTCGAGTAGATATACTTCTACCTGTCTGTCCGATATAAACGGATAAACATGAGCCACAGGACATTTTATAAATACCGCTTCTGTCCAGTTTATTGATTTTATCTTGCTTTATTTGCTCCCTGAAGGACCACTTCCGTCCCACACATAATCTTATTGTCATAGACACCTATTGTTTCATTTAGAATTTTGAAAATTTAGTGTCATTGTGTTTAAATAAAAAGCTAGGCGGTTGGAAAGGGAGAGAAGAGATGTTGTGTACCTTTTCTGCACAGCTATATATAGATAAGCAAATGTTAGTTTAAGCATAGTTCTGACGATGGCGTGAGCCGAATAGCTATCAACTATATTTGTTAAAAATAATTTTGTAGAACTAAAATACATTGCTATTTTTTCACCGTGTTATAATGGAGTTCTACCAAGTGAATGCCAATTCAATCAATAAATTGACTTCATTAATTTTAAATTGTGTGACACTCGTATAGTTATTGAATGTATTTTAACTTTACTAAAATATCATCGATAGTCATACGTGATTCTTGTATTAAATTTTACAACAGAGTATATTTTTAATGCACTGTAAATAATTGCATCAAATTAAAAGACTTAAGCTCAAGAAAATAATTGTAGCATATTAACACGTTACAAACGCTAGTGCCCATGATGGTGTTTTAGAAAGCCAACATATAATTCTATCAAATGTAAATTGTTCAAACTTCATTATTCCACATTTTTCTCTCGGCATCTCTAGACATTATATCACACGAATGCATCCGTTGTTCGTTAATAATAAAAAATTTGGAATCTTATAGTTTTTCAACAATTGAAATTTTATATTGATTCCATCAGGCACTTTCAGTCGATATCTTAAATTTTATTTTTTTGTGCTTAGACTCAGTTGACTGAAAATAAAAAAGAGATGCTTTATCATCTAATTATCATTAAATATTTTCAAACAGTATGATTCATGTAAAAATATAATTTGACTATTAAAATTCATAATGCTTTTATGTTTCTTTGACATCAATTTCTAGGAAATTACTTATAACAAATATTTACATGTTACTTATTTACCTGTGTAAACGAATTTTTACTAAATATCTGTCTTAGTTTTGTCAAAATATTGATTCGGTAAAATTGTCAGACATTTTATTATTGTTTGCAAGCATTGTAATAAAATTAGACTCATATTACTGTTTAGCATTTTCTTTTTGATCTCACTATTTATCTTAACCAACTCTTTCTTCTTAATACAAAACTAACTTTAAGCTTGTAATATTTTTATACAATTTCACATTTTGATACCCTCCTGATCTTTTCATTTTTACTTGCTGAGTACTACATTGATTAAGATTTTGTATCCCGAAGATTGTTAGCAGAAAATTATTATATATGCTCGACAATTAGTAATGTTCAACAATTATTACCAGAATTCGTACTAATATATGCTTAGCATAATGATTTTATTATTAAATTGGCATTTCCTTGGTTAAGCTTCCTACTACAGTGATATAATAGCATTTTTTTTATTTCTACGACAACTTAGTTCTGATGAAGGTATAAGCCTAAATGACTATCAACTATATATCTTTTAATTTTTTTAGAACTAAAATACAATGTCATTTTTCATTGTGTTGATATGATTTTACATGTCCAGCACTTAACTGATTTTAAGTGTTATTCAAATGAGAGGCTGGGGATAGTCAACTGGATAGAAAAAGCGCTCGACAGAGATGCCTGGAGAGAGGTTGTGCAGTCGGCCATGGACCTGAACGGCCCCTAGCGCCATTTTATAATAATAATATAATAATTCAAAAGCGAGCACAGGAACATTGAAAATAAAGTTCGCTTAATTTATTTACACCTCTACAGTTCTAATTTATATTTTGAATATATACATATATTGCAAGCTAATAAATTTTATAATGATTTTCAAATATGCAAAGAATCTTTCGTTGGTTATGAGAACATAACTTTTTCTGTGTCATGAAAGTATATATACAAGAAACTTTTAAACTAAGACTTTTGCTACCTACATATTAATACGAAGAAGCAGCCGTATTTCAAAGCAATACGGTGAAAACTTTATTCTACTTTAAAATAAACAGCCTTATGTTTGATAGCAATATGAACACGTGGCTTTATGACGGTATAAATTATTACGTTCATTTTAATTACGAAAAGCACCTTCTTTGTCTTTTTAATTTCCAGTACAGAAATATGATACAAGTCTTGTGTTGTAAAGTCCCTACATTTTCTTTGCGGCTGCGATGCGGCCCTTACTTTTCGCGGTCTACAGATGTGGCACAGTGATTTATTCAAGTCTAAAAACCTTAAATATGCCGCAAGTGTTTTCAATGTTTCTTTAAAAAACGGAAAAAAGCACAATAAGCTTTGAAATATTGTGTTTTTTTAAAACATTTTACCAAAGCTCGAGGGATTAAAAGTTAAATGGTCACAATAGCTTTCAACAGAAACTTACAAGGTTAATTGTGTCAAGAATAGTTTTAAATAACCAAAATTAAGTTGAAAGTAGATTGAAGATAAATTCAAAGAAATAAACCTTAACTAAGTTTACCTTGATTCCACTTTTCTTTTACAAAATACGATATTCTTTCTTTACCCTATCATTAAACTTTGATTATTCATATTCACTTTTTTAATGAGACTAAATAAGTCATGGAAATTTGTTTTATATTGTTGACCACACTATTACCTAATATTTCCAATTACATTAGTAGACGAAAATAGTTCATAGTTTATCAAAATTAGCTCATAGTAATTGTTATGATGATTAAATGATAAACAAATAATTATTATAAACTATTTGTGAAACTAAGTATATATCACTTTTAAGGTGTTAACTGTCACTTCTTGATGGAAAGGCATTATATTTTAAATAATAAAATTAATCGATATAAAAAAATTTTGCCTAATTCTAACCTTATAAATGAACAAACTACTTTTGCGTCGTCACCATTGTTATACTCATTAAATTAGATTAATAAATATATATTTCATATAAATATTTTTTTTTTTTTTGAAAAATGATATTGCCTCCTTTACTTTATTTTTTTACAGAAAATATTGGAACGCCCCTGACTGACCATATCTTCCCATCTCATCGATTCATCTTTAATCGACTTCTCATGAATTAATTTATTCTGTTCCATTAAGTAAGTGAGTGTGGATTATTTTCGTCATTAAAAATTTCCCACTCCTTACTTCCTTATTGATTGTTTAGAGCTCCTAATGGATTATTGATTTACCATAATTGTAATTGTTATTCTTAATAAGTGATTGTGAACATTTAATTTTTATACTAATTTACTTTATTTGTATCAATATTGTATGATTTTATGTAAATTGTTTCCTAGTTCTTGAACCCATGGTTTCGTACACCTGCTACCTTTAACTCAAATTATTTTTTTGTTTGTATAAATAGACTTGCTTGTAAATTGTATTCTATCAGTTGATAATGCTCGCGATGAGCGAAACCGGTCCTGATCAAAAAATATATTGTGGAAATAAGTACTAAAAAATGTGTTTTTATTATTAAAAAAAAAAAAAAAACTAAGTATATATATTTAATATTAATGGCTTTGGTTTCTATTTTGGATTATAACCGAAAACAATAATAGCTGCTGATTAAAGTTTGTATAATACATAAAACGAGGCACTTCATTCGCAGGTTAAAGGATTCCAAGTTACTTGTTCGAGTATTTTTTTACCATAATTATCAAATATTTCGATATAACACAATTCAGTATAATAGTTAGGATTCTTTAAGCTGACAAAGTTCTTGTACAGCTATTGAAATGAAATCAATTATAGTTAAGAGTCTTGTTAATAATAAATAACCAAATAGATATATACGATTAGCTTGAATTAAAATTTTTGATGTAATGAAATATTTGTATATGTTTATAATTAACCGGTCAAAATCAAAATTTCTAATTTAGTAAACTTAATCTGTTTATTAAATGCATTAGTTAAATTGTCTTTGGAAGCGTTCACTTTTTCTTTCATTCCAATATTATCAACATAATAAAAATAACATCACAAATCCTTCAAAAATATAAGTGAAGTCGATAGTTATTGGCATTGAACATATTGGCAAAAGTTCAAGCCTTTTTTTTATTTACGATGGTGGCAATCAAAAACCAGTGCCCATAAAAAGCACAGGTGTAGTTTCTAAGTGTTTTTCTGATCATCGTGATTTATTCAGGAAATTCGCAAGCTCAAAAAAGCTCTATGCCGAGACGTAAAACCGTACCGAGTGCTTTTTTCTCTCCCGACGTTGAAAAACATCGGTGAAATTATTACCTTCGCAAGAAATAGGTTTTGTGATAAATATTCGGATATATCCAGTTATTTTACTATAGGTAGAATGTTTTATTATATAAACATAGTCAATTCTATTCTAATCAAATATTACAACAGATATTCATTCTTTTTGTATCTCGAATATCAATTAAATTTGTTGTTAATCTAATAGCATGTACAATCTAGACATGTTTTTCAAGCTTTCCTTACAATTTTTTAGATAAATTATTTGTTTTATGATCTCACATTCATAACATACCCTGTACATGTATGTCTAAGTATTTGTGTATCTTTTATAAAATATATTCACGAACATATTTAATATTATATCCATAAAAATTCAAGGAATCATTCTTATTCTCCGTTCTTAAAAATTAGCAAGAATTTATATATATGTACTTATTTTTATTATTCTCAGGAGTATGTACATTTTTTCAATCAATTTTATTTGGAAAAAATATTTAAATTAAAATTTATAGTTGCAAAAAATTTATATCATTTTACATTAATTTTAAATTTTTTAATTGATTTTATGAAAAATGAAATACTGTCAACAAAAGATAAACATATTGCCTTACTGCATGAAATTTTAATCGAACAATATTTATTAAAAATGCAATAATTATACCGTGATGAGTTTAATGTCACGCATGTTTATTGTCATTTTCTCTGTAGAGGTTTTTACATTAATAAAAGATTTTTTTAATTTTCAAATGATTGGAATTTTGCTTGTTTCAGAGTCTATACTGTGTTCATAATATTATATAAACTCCAAAAAAATGTATGATTCGAAGGCGAATTTTTACTGCTTGTGATATTCATAACATAATTTTAATTTGATTTAGGCCGGCAATTATGCAAATACGGTACTCTTTAACTTGTTGTATTAAGACAATACCAAAGATTTCACATATAATAGCTTATCATCATAGTAGAATACGGATAAGGGTTATTAAAATATTCTGACATATGAATCATTCAGATCATATTGTCACCTTACAGCGATATTCCAGAACAGTTTTATGACAAATGTGATTATTAAATACGTGCAAATGAATAACTTGCACAAAACATTAATCAAATTTTTAACTTCGTGATCGATTCGATTATACAATTCAAATGAATCAAACCATTTTAAATATTTATATACTAAAATTTTAGTCAATGTTGAACCAATATGCATGAGGTTCTCGAAAAGATTGTTCACGAAATATTTTTTTTTTTGATAAATTTTTATCACAGAAATTGCTTTATTTTTTGTGGTATAATAAAACAATATTGATAAAAATCTTTATACAGTCAATCAAGTCTACGATTAATAAAAATTAGACGAAAAAAAATTGAAAATTAACCGTGAAGTAGAGTAAACATTTTAAAGTTAAATTATTTGAAAATGAATTTCAAATATTATACTGAAATTCATATTTCTTCGTCATCTTTTCTATGTACAAATGATTTCACCGGGATTCTCTGTCACCCTCCAATCGTTTTATTTCCTTCCAAGCTTTTTCAGTATTATTTAGTTCCGTTTTCTCCATTTGATATATACAGTCACATTTTATATTAACCATTCAGAAGCCGTATAAAATATATAGAAGAAATAAAATAGAATCGCTAATTGAAAATAGTTGCTTGTAAATGGCGGTAAAATTTCAAAATGAGGGTCTTCAACTATATTCTGTATTATATATTTTCAATTTAAAATGGGCAATTTAAATTCACAAGAGTCTTAAAAAATAAGAACAAAATTGTTTAACTATATATAAATTGAAATCGTTTTTCATAGTCTACATAATACAAAATTTCGAATAAGTAGTAGTGTTTTTAATTTTTATTTAATAAGTTTATAATGCTCACAATGAGAAAAACCGATCATGATCATAAAATATATCATGTAAATAGTACTAAATTATTTTTTTATTTTTCAAATTGTAATGCCTTTTCGCCAGTTAGTGATAGTTAATCCATTAATAGTGGTTTTTTGATTTTGTGAGCAATCGGCGATGTTTTTAATTTCTTAAAGTTATAACCAACGAGACAGCGTGCTGAAATTTATACACTACACTTATATCACAATAACCCATTAAAATAAGGCTGTACATTCTAGAAAACTATATAAAATATCTGTTAATGTTTCTTTGATTGTTAGTTTCTTCAGGGAAATATTACCGCAAAAACAAAAAGGTTAAGAGCCGCTGGCCTAATGGTAGGTCAATCTGAAAATATGGGGTCGTAAATTAAACCCTACCAGATTTATTGACATCGGTTCCACCGCAAAGGGTACAAAATTTAATATCTTCATTACGACACCGTCTTAATATATATCTGGCTACAACAGGTGACCGATAATCTTTAAAGAAAACCAAGATGCGTTTCGGAAATAGTTTCGATACTTTTTGTATAACCATCTCTCGAGTAACATTAATTTATAGTATGGTGTGATTTGTTGATACATTACATTAAAAAAATCCATCAAAAAAGTAAGGTTCCAAAAAGATATTCTTGAATATAACTGAAATATCAAGCATTGACGCATATCACATTTGCATATTGTATAAGCATACACAGAGAAAAATCTATGAAAATATTAAAATCATTTTGTTGCACTTCAAATCCTTCAAATTATATAATAATTCGAAAAAAATATTTTTCAAATTGACAGCTTTAAGTACGTAAATATTTTTTTTTTCATAAAATTAAACCATAAATTTGCTTAGTTTAAAACAACCAATAAACACGTCAATAGATTCATTTAAAAGAATTTTGTAAAACATCTGTATTAAATTAATTTGCTTTTTTACAAAGGTTATTCTTATCGACATTAAATCATTTGCCATGTGAAATAACACACTTTACTGCAGGCTCTATATACTTTTAAATAACGGTCTTCAAATGGCCAACAACAATTTTAATATGGTTATGTAATTAGGTAGCAGTGATTACTTTTAAAAAATCAAAAAAAAAGAATCTTTTATTTTATTTATCTAATTTTATTTAGCGGGAGTCGCTCTCGTTTCTTATTAATGTATAGCAATATGCCTTCCGTTAATGTGAACAATAGAATCGTGTAAACAATGTTTTGATCATCAGTATTTCTGGTTTGTTTAATACGTAAATGAAATAATAATAATATAGATTGGATGCTTATACTTGTTTTGTGGAGTAAATAAATTCATAACAGATTGAAAATAAATGTACAGCAAACATGGTTAAGTATTAAATTTATCATTTCAAAACCGTATAACATAATGTTTTGTTGCTCTATCTAGAATGCTTTTGAAATTTATATTTTTAATAATTGATCAAAATATTTACTTTTTAAAAGGACTTTATGTAGAAAAATCACATTTTTTTAAAAAAGAATCTTAGTTTCTTATTTGTTAAGCTATCAGTATGTTGTTTTACTCCTTTTAAATAGAAACTACTTCGAATATACTAATACTACTACTAAATATTCATTTGAGTTGGGAGTCTTTCAACAACTCACATTCAAACGAATGCAAAATGAAAACTTCATCATTCATTTTTTAGTATGTTCAAAAATAATTGACGGCCATAATACATCTATTAATTTAAAGGACACCTATGATGGCTCTCGATACTTTATCCTGTACTAGCAAAATTTGAGTTATGAAAATACTGTAGTACTGCACTTGGCTTACATCGAAAATGTTGTCTTTTTGGTTCACTGTGAGTTTTTATTTGTTTTTTATTAAAAAAAAATATCAGTTTAATTGACTTCCTAATGTAAGACATTGTGTATGTGTGTAATCGAATAAATAAGGAACTCTGAAAACAATTCAGAAAGACATCACGTCGCTGTAATCTATTTGGATGGCACTTGCTGATTTAGTAACTGTCTCCCAAAATTACTTACCATCTTGTTTGTCCGGGTCACAACTTGACTATAATGGAAAAGTATAATTATGTTTTTTTAATAAATAAATAAATTAGCCCCTGACATAAAAGACATTATCTTAATTCAGCAGTATATTTAATAAGCAAAAACCTGTTTCGTAATTTAGTAGAATTGTGGTTTTTAGAATTCTACTTTTGGCTGCTTAAATATTTACACGAAAATTATATATATTTAGTATTGATTAATGTAACACTTTTTAATCGGATATATATATCGTATATTTAACATTAGCACATTACTTAAAATAAAAAAAAACTGATTATAATATTTTTGCTTATGAAATTCCTTGTTTAATTTTACTGCATTAAACCAAGAAAACCAAATAATGAAAGTCATAAATGTAACCTTAAGAATTAGTCTGACACGGCGTAATACCGCCAATAAAAGGTACAGTTTGTCTGCCCTTGGATAGATAAAGGTGGGCGTGTAAAGAAAAAATATAAAAGATCACAAACTTCGATAACAAGAACATTCTTGGCAAAGTAAAAAAAGCCCAATTTTTTACGTAAACTTCAAATAACTTCTAAAAAACCAGACCTTTTCATTTTATTTGATAGTTTATTCTAAATATGAAATCCCTGTAGCGACTCACCCAAAATATTCAGATAGTGGGACAGTTTATCGACCTCAAAAAGTCACTCACCACTCGCGTATTCCCTCAATAAAGCGCCACCTTTTGCATATTTCACGAAATATCTCAGAGAGCCGTTTATTTATTTAAAAGATGTTTAGTCGAGTGTAAAGCCAACCATTTCTTTTTTCATAAAATGCAAATAAAATATATTTATGGATACAGTGCGTTCCGAAAAGTAAACAGTTTTACTCATCGCGAGCATTATCAATGTATTGATTTTTTTTTTATTCTAACCACTTTTTTGTCTTTCCTTCACGTTTAATAAACGATAAATAATATATCAACAATTATTCAAAATCAAATGACTTTCAAATTTAAAATAAATATATGACAATTAAAATAATATACAAAATAATGATATGTGCAATAAAATTTATTAATTTTACGATAACGGCTTGAAAATATTTTAAATTTAACCCTGCTTCGAAATACTACTTGTATTAAAAATAAAATATATTCACTTTGTTCTCTTTCTTAAAAAAATGTCATGAATTATGTGTTCATTGATTTAATTGCAGAACACCAATAACCAAAACCTAGTTTATTAAAGTATATTACAATTAACATCAATTTAATTTGCTCCTCTAACGGAGAATTTAAGTTTTCATGCTAATTTTGATTCATTCTCCGATATATATATAAAAATACGATTCAAAAAAAATTTGAACATTTTATGAATTAGTACACAATCACCCACAGTTTAAATAATGAGTGAGAGCGAATAAAAGTTTCATAAATCAATGCATTAAAATTTTTGATGAACTGCTGAACACCCTGTCAAAAAGCTTCTTTTAACATAAGAATAAAATTCACTCACGTTCCAAATACAGCCCCAGGGTAAAGGTTACCCACAGGTTCTTTGGGGATCGTACAATAATGAAATTTCCTTCAATATTTACTTGACAAAATCTCGCATGATGACACGACAAAAATAGACAAAAACAGTTTATTCTTCTTAAACACTTTACCAAAAGTTTTCATATAGTTAAGAAAAATCGTTTCAATATTAAATGAACAGATTTTTTTTGTAAATCATGACATATCTAGTGAACTATAAACCATCTAAAAAAATAAACCTATCAAACATCGTACAAAATTGGGGACTATAACTTCATTTTTTTAAGTACCTTTTTTTGAAAATATTTTTTTAGGTATCAAATCATATCGATTTACTGTCAGTGTTTTGTAAATTATAGCTTAATTCTCGACCTATCCAATGACATTTCAACAATATTTCATTCACTTTCATAAAATAATGAAATTTGAAATAATATGTACTTCAAATAAGATTTATTTGGGATTCAATACAATCCAAATATTCAATATTTTTTTTGAGGCAGTAAAACATGAAATTTTCTCAAAATTCACAGCAGTGATTTTATCGGTCAAAGTTTTCTCGGTAAACATTCGGTTGAGAACCCTTGTTCTATTATAATCAACTTCAACATCAACCAAACACTTAACGGTATCTCGATTTCTATTCACTAAGATTTGAGAGTTGAACTGGAGGGTTTCACAAGCAGGAATGCTATTTAATCACTATTGATTAGATTGATACACTCGCGCTTACCTAATTGAGTTATGGATAACGTACATAAGATTTACAAGCGGGATGAATAACTATTCGATTTATTTATTTCCGTTTTAAAATATGAATTATAAATAAAATAAAATAGATTTAAATAATTGTTCTTCAATCGTTTAGCATGCCACTTGATATTGATCAATTTTAATCAAAAATAATGAACCTTCAAACACCCTAAAATTAGTATTAGAAAATACTCACCCCACACTGGCATCTGTCAATATTAAAAAATATCATCTTAGTTAAAAAATTGTCTCTGATGAACCTTCAAACGACATTTTGTTTGATCATTTTAATTGTTTCTCTATTCTTCACATCAAAATTAAAATTTATCGGTGAAAATAAAATAAAAATGAATTTCTATTTTAAGTGAACACACTAAGCACTCACAAGGATTAACCATACAATCGAAATCATACCTTTAACGTGATCATTGTCAAGAGTTTATTGAATTTTTTACACAAAAAACTTTCGCCTTATTACTTTGTTAGACCAATTAATAATAAGATGAATTCTGGACAAGAATAAAAACAAACGAAACATGAAATTGAGATTGATTGCTAAAGAAATTCATACCAATTTTTTAACGGCGACAACGTGAGAAAATATACAATTGCATATACAGATAATGAAGTTATTTCGTAAAAACTCTTTGAAAAACTTTTTTGTCACCCACATTAAGCAAACATTTTTTTATTCATTTTTATCATTTGTTTTTTAGAAACTTTTATATTTTTTCTTTACATCGCTTACATTCCTTACGACGGAATTCTCGGAAAGGCCGCCATTATAAGTTCCTTCACAAGTTTTTCAACGCAAATAAGTGGGCTATCGTTGTTGTGTCAATTTGGTTATTTCACTAAATAGCTGTACTTAAAAAATAGTCTTAAAAAAATGAACTTTGGAAGTTAAAATGTATTAAATAAAAAGCATGTTTTAGTCAGATTATATACTATATTCAACAAATTTTTATTTTATTATTATTATTGTTTGCTATAAAATATTACCCGATTCGTTTTAAATTAAAAAAAAATATTTAGCAATAATTCCTATAAAAACTGATATTCTATACTGATCAAGTAATTACTTATTTAAAATAATATAATATTTTTGTAATAGAATTTCAATAAAATACTACTATAAAATGTGTTTATTGGTTTCACTTTTTAGAATTGTTTATCATTTGCTTGTTTCAGTACGATTAATTTTTTTAATGAGAAAGTGTTATATAACACTTATTTTCTTTTTACGAAATAATACCTATTAAACCATTGTTGCATTATAGAAAATAAACGCTAAATTATCCGTATAATTTATGAAAAAGTAGGAACTAACATGTTACTTTGTGTTTAGCATGATAATTCTTTTCTCAATAATATACATACCTTGCCCAATATTTCCATGTATATTTAATTCTCTTGAAGCATAGACCCAAAATGAAAAGAAGATCTGTCAAAATCTGTTCTGTTCTGTTCTGTAGTTCTGACGATGGCGTGAGCCCAAATAGCTATCAACTATATTTTTTAAAAATAATTTTGTAGAACTAAAATACGTTGC
Organism: Himalopsyche japonica; assembly: GCA_028555115.1. Taxonomy (NCBI): domain Eukaryota; kingdom Metazoa; phylum Arthropoda; class Insecta; order Trichoptera; family Rhyacophilidae; genus Himalopsyche; species Himalopsyche japonica. The sequence goes on from JAHFWJ010000015.1 coordinate 4,749,639, forward strand.
TATTTTTTTTTCACCGTGTTATAATAGAGTTCTACCAAATGAATGCCAATTCAATCAATAAAATGTATTGAAAGTTGTTTTCTTGCAAATCTAAATGAATCTTATTTGTCATGTAATTTGTAATCAATTCATTTTTTTGTTGAAGTGTCGTTTCATATTTTTAAAATATTTATATTATAATAAATAATGTCTACAACTGCATCTAGATTATGCAAAACGTATCGTTTGTCATCAAAACGAGTGTGTAATTTTATTCAACTAGATATTAAAATAAACTCTTGCTTTACACATTACGCCATCAGCACACTGTACATTCCTGTGTCAGCCCCTAGACATGGCTGTCACTAGCAGATAGTTTTCGAGTAAGTTTCTGTTAAGACGAAGGACACTGTGGACAGGGGATTTAGTTTTACGTACATCCACCATTTCGCTAGTAGGTTTATGTTGGTAAGGAGAGAAATAATTAAGTACAGAGAACAAAACTGACGTGACATACGTAATGACGCGCGCCAAGAAACTTAAATTAAACAACGTATTTCTAAAAACTTTTCACGGTTTAAGTATTAGTTTGTCAGACATGTTAAATTTATTGTTGCTTAATTTTAAGTTTGATGAAATGTAAAGCACATTTCAATGATTCTTGATAACTTAACGTGTAATATTTTCGCTGAATTTAACGAATAAATTTTAAAAAAATATTTACTATTTTGCTTATTTGATCACGCATGATAAACAATTATACCCAAATATTTCATAAATAATTCTTTTTAAGTGTTTAATTTTGCATGCTATAAAATTTTATTTGCAACTTATTCGTATGTTTGTTGCGAGATAAAAAATTGAATTTAAATTAATACAATATAAATTTAAAATTATTATTAAGTATCACAATGTTATAACTGTATTTATCTAAATATAAAGCTTATTTATCAGTAAGTGATTGTTAACACCTTAATACTAGTATATTTTAATTTCTTCAAAAGTTTAGCCATTACAAACTAAAAAGAAAACTTTTTCCATCGAAATATTGATAAAGATTTTCCAAATCCCTTGATTGTCATTATTTCTTACAACTAAATTAAGAAACTATAACTGTCCAAACACTTCGATTAACAAGGGTTCAAAAATTTTGTTGATGAATGTCTTAATATCATCCGTACATTGACAATAATGTGAAAGAAAATATATTTACACATAATCCTATAATGTTAGTAAACTTTATAGGATTATGTGTGATGGGATTTAAAAATGTTTTTAGCTTAGATGGTCATTGATTTATTTTACTTTTATAAAAAGTAAATAAACTGTATACTTTTTCATACAGCTAACTTTACGAACAATAATATACTTGGACTGATATATATATATAATTTATTATTTTCATATGACAAAAAATAATATTCGAATCAAATTTGTGAACGCAATAATCTTTTTCATGTATGTTATGTTACCATTTATACACATTTTTTATGAGCACCGCAATGCTTTATGTGAAATCATTATTCGTTACTGACAGCAAAAAGAGCCTTGAATCTATGTAGAGAGCTTTCACTACACTAGCCGTTGCTTAAATGTGTTTGGCCTATGTGATTAAAACGTTTGCACCTAAGGCCATACATTTATATTCTTTATGATATATATTGTCACATGAAATAGACTTATTAAATGTGGCATCACAAAATATTAAAAATTATAACGTATCTACTTTGAAGATTAAAAAGTATTATCTTTTAATTTTAATATGTTAACCGAAACTTCTCGGTGGATAGCCATTATATTTTTAATTTAAAAATACATTTTAATACTAGTTCCACAATATATTTCATGATCACAACTAGTTTCATTCGTCATGAGCATAATCAACTTGATCAACTATCACTTTATAACACTCGCGATGAGTGGAACCGGTCCTTATCATAAAATATGTTGTTGAAATATTAACAAAATTTAATTTTTATCATTTAATACACTTAAATTCATTTAAAACACCTGATGATTTTCTGTGACTGTTTAATATTAATTAAAAATTTTCTCAACTATAAAAAAAATCAATTATAAAAATAGGAATTAATATTTCTTCAAAACCAGATGAAACAATACACATTTATGGTTTGGCCTTTATTTCTCTCAATAGTATTTGAATTACTTAATGAAAAAACAATATATACTATATTCACATCTAAAATCAATCTGTCAGATCAACTACAAGCTACAGACTGTATTCGTGAGTTACATTTCTTTTCCAGTTATTTAAATCTATTTAAAAAAAATTTTAGTGAAACTTACACTAAACAGACAAACAGACCCGGTCAAAATAGTAAAATCGTTTTCATTTTTAAATCAATAAGTATGGTATTTTTAACGTATAATATTTCTAGGTCAATCATATATATTATTGAAAACGGTTAGTCGCTATGCAAAAAAACTTTTTTGTGATTGATTTGCAGCTTAATTAATAAAGTAATACAATTCAATAAATATCTTATATGTTATAATTATGAGCTTAATATTTATTGTTGTTTATGTTTTCTGATGAAAATATGACCAAGACTCGTAAATATAGATTATCTGACGAAGATACACAACCTAGGGCTTAAAGCTTGCCTGGCTTTGTTTAAAAGCTTAGACGAAGGATTCAAAAATATCTTTTAGGAATTCAATTATCGAAGCTTGTTTGAAATTTAATCATTTGGTCTTGCAGAGACAGAATTTCATAAATCTTATATTACGGCTGGATTAATTTATTTGCAAAGGAGACTTGATTGCGTTTTGCAATACGATTGGGGATAATATTGTACTGACTTATATTCAATATTGACGTTTCACTGAAAAAACAACTGATTATATTTGGGTTGAAAGAATATTCCAGTTTTTGCGAAGTGCTTGTTGTTATTTAAGACAATTGTTAATCTAATGTAAATGATTTTGTTTGTACAATTATGTTACATTAATTATGACAATATTAAGTTTTTTTTTTGTCAAAATCCATGTTTTAAGATCAGAAATTAAAGTAAAAAATTCAATTTGAGTTGTTAAAATTATGTAAAGTTCCATAAATAAGTTATTCTAGAACACGGATGCACTCAAACTCATTATCTTCTGTGTATATTTTAAATTTAATTTTCCATAGCTGCCCTTATTTGGCATATAAAATTACATTATTATTCCTTTATGTAAATTTTTACCTAAAACATTATTTATCTACTCTTAAATTCAATAACATGACAGAGCAGAAAAAACCAAAGCATGCTAAAATAACTGTTAGAAAATATTTTTGATATTACATGATTTTATTTCTATACATTACATATTATTATAAAAATAATGTATTTTTATGTCAAATGGGCAACATTTGTTGGTTCATGTTAAATTTAAATTAAAATTTTACATTTGATTAATTTTCAACATTCATTTTTGTTTTGATATAAACATTATCTGTAATATTTTTACCTAAGAATTCAAAATGGGCAGCGCAACACTTAATGCATAAAACTCTAATTATTTTTTAAAAAAGTTGTTTCTTACCTAAATTTACGTATATCGTATATAAACCGACAAATCAAAAAATCGTGCTTAACTTTTTTTTATTTCAAAAATTGATTATACTAGCTATTAACCAAATATTTTGTTTTAAATCAAAACGATGGGCTTATTGATGTTTGCCTGAATTATTGGTTTAATTTACTTTGTGAAAATTATATTCCTGTTAATGTATTCATTAGTTATTGAAAACATGTTTTTTTATGTGTTGGGTTTCTACGTGTGACACGTGTTTGATTTCGTGAGAGGAAAATTTAAGATAAATTTTCAATTCAAATAATTGGAAACATAACAAGCAAATATGTTTATCACATATGAAACGAATTTCCACGTTTAACATGTGAACTGTTGAGACGGGGGATTGTAGCACGTTGATACCAAAAAGAGAGTTAAAATTCTTAAAAGTTAATCTGTAAGGTATTTTTAAATTAAACTATTACAAACTATTTTGTTCTAATATCCTGAATTGGTTTGTTTGACACTATCTGTATAGTGATCTTATATTTGAAACAATAAGTGGTGAAATATCTTTAGTGTGGCTAAACGGGGATCAGGTAACCATTTTTTTATAATCAACGAGAATTAATAATGTATGTTTAATGACGTACATTCAATTGATAAAAATTCTTAAGAGGTATTACTTAAAACACTAATGAGCTGTTATGTATTCTATTCTACAAAAATGAACCTTCTATATATGACTCGAAGATATATTTTAACTTTTAATTATATTACTACTATTTACTTTTAATGTGTTTAACAGTCACTTTTTAATGGAAAGGCATGTTATTTTAAAGAATAAAAAAAACATTTTTCAGTACTTATTTGCGCAAAATATTTTTTGATTTAGAACCTTCGCTCATCGCTCGGTAATGCTCGCAATGAACAAAACCGGTACTGATTAAAAAATATTTTGTGGATAACCACAATAATATAAAAATACTAAAAAATGGAACACGGTGAAAAAAATAGCAATGTAGTTTTTCACCGTGTTATAATGGAGTTCTACCTAGTGAATGCCAATTCAATCAATAAACTAAAAAATGTGTTTTTGATATTTAAAATATCATGCCTTTCCATCAAGAAGTGACAGTTAAAAGTACTTAGTAACCTCAAAAGTACTTATTTCTGCAATGTATTTTATGATCAGGACTGGTTTCGATCATCGTAAACAGTTGATATTGTGTTTCTTTAAAATAATCAACAAATTATTGATGACTTCTTTTGTTATTATGTTTTTCTATAATTGGGCGGAAATTTCGTTTTCATTAAATTATTGATGTGTTTTCAGAAGCTATCTAGTCGTAAAATATAGCGTTGATTGTATATTAAGGTTCCAAAAACGATCCTTCTAATTTCATGTATCTTTGACTGCAAATATTTCAGTAATGTAATATTCCGGTTGAATTGTAATGCGTTAGGTATCATTGCTAAGTTATTCGCATCAATTGGGTAGATAGCTGTGTAATAGAAGCACCGTCTGCGGCCTCGTGGTCAAAGCTCGCCACTGATTGACCAATGAATTCCGGTTGGGAAACTCCCCCTTACAGATTCAGCCGGAAGAGGAATTTCCCAAAGCTGTTTGTTGGCATATTCGAAACTGTTTTCTTTTTTTATATTTTCATCTTGCTCATATAACAAAAGATGAAATAGTCTTCGCTTGAACATTCAAATGGTTTTAGATTCCTTTTCCATTTATTTAATGTTTAAAGTAATAGATTTTTTTGTTTTTAGCCAGTCTGATTCTTTTTATACATGTCTGCGTCATACTAGAATCATTTTCGTTGGATTTTTACAAGACATCGAGTACATATATGAACTTTTTATGAACTATAAGTAGAATAATTTTTGACAATATTTTCAATCTCGTTCATTATCTTAAAAAAATACATATTCTTTAAATGCATATATGTCTCATCAGAAAAATTCACTAAGCTATCATTTTCAAAATTAATTCGAAAGAGTTCAAATAATTAAGAAACAATTTAAAAATTACAATGTTATTTTAAATCCAATTTGTCTAACAGATATGAAACAACACATTAAAGTAAATCGATTACCATAAAAAAAACTGAAACCCTTTTAAAAAAATATTATCCATGGACTGTTTACATAATATTCATAAAACTTTATCAGGGTAATTTTTGTTTTTTGATATCCATATTTAACACTTAACAGTTAAAAATTAAACTTTCCTCACAAAAATTATTATGTTTATGAAAACTAGGAATATTTACCTTTATTTAAAGCAAAAATTGTAGTGAAGGAATTAATTTTATTTTAAGATCATTTCACTATTGTGAGAAAATTTCAAATTTCTTTTATCTACCACGAGACATGACTTTACATTGATTTACTTACAGACAGATTTTTTCTTATGCACAGTGATTATTTTTTATACCATATTCATATTCATTTAATATAAAACCCACTATGATCAAAACAAATTTACAAATAGTATATTATTTCTTTAACACTAATGGGATAGATAAGATAAAAATGACATTTTACTACGAAATAGATATTTATTTGCAATAATAAATTGCTTTACATTAGTTCATAAATCATGCTAAGCATTCCAATACTCATGCAAATATTGCTGTTTGTTCTTAATAAATTCAACAAAGAGACCTTCTGTAGTATAATATAAATGTTTGTTTTGCTACGTTATATTACGTTTCTTAATACACAAAATAAATAGCCGAGTATTATTGATAGCAAAGGTACTGAATACACAAATGTTTTTTATATTCAGCTACGCATTGATAAGTATCATATTTTTTTCTGATTGTCCATCTTATGAAACATTATACCATATTTAATATTTTCGTTACACATTTATTTTGAATCTAAATTTATTTTATAACAAATTGTACTCTTATTCAAAATACCATTTTTAAATCATATAATTATCAGTAAATTTTTATTAAAAAAATATTTTTTTATTTGTCTTTATTATGCTGACATTTTTTATTTTTGACAAAATTCACTTTTTTATATTTTTAGCCATATTTCATTTGAATTTTTAATTTGTATGTTACATTCATAAATTTATTAACAAAATTAATAAAATACTCTTGATGTCATTGTTTTTATGAGAAATTAAAAAAGGCATTATCTATAACGTCTTAAGAAAATCAAAGCTGTCAGTCTATTTTTCTTGAGCCTTTACATTCTATTCGTAATTAATTGATCTAAGAAAAAACAATTATCCTTAAAATTCATGCTTAATTAATTTGACCCGATGGTAAATATTAATTATCTCACAAGAACGTATAATATATGAATAATTATTGTAAATACTGTTATTCGAATCCGCGATGAATTGGTTAACGTTATTGGCTTCCACCATGAATATTACATGTTCGAGTCCCAGAACGAACAGCTATTTTATTTTATTTTTTATTATCCATGTCACTTCGAAGAAATTGGTGTCTATAATGTCCTACTGATTTTGTTTTGAATTGAGCTTACCACTAGTCATATCCTAGAAATATTGTTATATTCCTACTATACTTTAAAAAAAGGGTTGATTAAAAAGCGATACTCATAGTTAATTGTTATATTTAGATATATCCATTGAAAATTTATGTGATTCACATTAAAAATGAATATGTCTAGAAAAATTTACATTCAATCATTCCGTTGCTACAATTCAAAATTCAGAAAACTGCGTTTGCTGTAAATGTGGTGCATATCGAAAAGTTTTGTGAAGAGCACTAGTTGTTATAAAATCGCTAATCTTCTGTCTTCAGAAAATTAAGAAAACGATCAAAATTTATACATACATCAACTTTGATATTGTCTGTATTAATATTTGAATTCACCGCTTGGATACAGGATTATTCGATTTTAAATTGTTACCTATAGATTGGCGGACATTTTGGAATCGTGTAATTTTGACCGTCTAAAATATTTAACAATTTTATTAAACGAATAAAAAAAAATTTTCCTTTGATATACTCATCAGAAAATTTTATATCTGAAAAAAATATACTTCAAAATACAGTTTAAAATTTCAAGTAAATAAATACTTTAACAAGTTTAAAAAGAGTGATGAAAATATTTTCTTTAATAACTTGAAATTTGAAAAATCACTCAATCACAAACCATTGTCAATGTTTTTTTTATGGTTCCCTCGCAGGCTGCCGCTTCGTAAAACTTTTAAAGCTCTTTTTGTATTTATCGAGTTGTGCGTTGTGGGTATGGAGTGAAAACAACTTTTTGCGGCCGCTCAACGGAGGAGAAATATATTTTATTGATATTTTTGCGGCGTGATACTGTGCAAGTTTTCAATGGCCTGTTCCGATCAATTCTGGTTGATATAATAATATATTCATGAAGTTATTAGTTGTGTCGAAAACTCTGGCTTGTTAACAAACTGATTTAAAATTCAAATGCTGGTGTGAGATTACATAAATGAAATTAAAGAATTATTAACATTACATAACTTCACGTAAAATTTTGACCATAAATTGGTAATTGTCAATTCATTACGACCTTATTTACTCAGCCTACCAATTTTTTGAACTCAATAAAACGATTAATAATAAGTCTCGTTTATATGACATTAATCTATTGAGTAACATTTATTTTCCATGTTAAGACGCTCATGAGTTAAAGCCCCAGCATAGACAGTATTTTAACAGATTTATTAAATTCCATTTCAATGGAAACTTGCTTTGATTTTATTTTAATCATATCTGAAAATTTCCACAAACTTATCAAATTATAAAATGGGAAATAACAAAAGCCATTAACTAACTATTTCTTGTATCCTAGCTCTATGATATTCCTTTTCCATTAGAAAATTAATTAAACTATAAAACAGTTCTCGTAAAAATAATCTTGTTGTAAGACTTTCACTAGGAATTCACATGCTATTTATATGTGGACATAGTTTTAAAACGATAATTTTTGCTAACAAGACATTAGAGTAACACTAAGTGCATTTTTATCTTTAAAAAACTTTTACAAATGAGCTAATAGCTGTTTTGATTTTTGGAATGTACAAAAAAAGCTTAGTTCAATTTTACAATTGATTTGCAATTACAATTTTGACTTGACGCTGTTAGCAAGCACCAATCTGTTAAAAACTATCCCTTATGCTTAAAAATTACAACAGTTTGTTTTATTTCTACACTGAATAAAGATGGCTTCGTAGACCAATGTTTACGTTGTTAATTTGTTAATTTACTCTATTTTTATGTGCAATCATATTTGTTGAGAGTTTCGCTTATTGGATTATAAACTTGAATCATAATACCATCAATCGAGTGTGAGTGCACTAAATGCCATTTGAGATAAATTAGAAGCTTTTAAAGAACACAAACTTAAATTGAGTAAAAAACGGTAACTTACCTAAATGAAAGTTACAACCAAACTTGAACCACGGAACTTAAATAGAAATTTTGCCGTTTCAGTTACTAAAGTAGATCCTAGGGTTGTTCTTCGTTAGTTACTCGCACCATTGTTCAGGAATACAACAGAAAGGGTTTTGGGGGCTTTACTTTACAATTAATTCAAGTTTGATTAAGTATTGGGTAGGTAAACTTTCAGGAGTTTTATGATTTGGGGTAGCATGAATCAATAAGATATATTCATTGTCGTGAAAGCATAATCGTTAGTCACATAGGAGTCTTCGTTATGGTTTTCGTTGACAGACCGTGTTTTCTATTGAACTATATATTCAGAACTTTAAGGCTTGAGAATTTCATAAATTGAAATATATTATAATTAATTTACTTCTTTTGAAATACCTGTGAATATCTTTTGATAATTAAATGCATTTTGCATTCTGTTGTCATATAATACAGATAGCAGATTTTGAAAGGATAGTTTTATTATATAATTTTTTTAATCTTGTCCATCCAGAAATTTTGATTATTTGTTAAATTACGCGGCTAGTACTGTTGAATCTTCAGATGAAATCTGTGCCTTATATCTAAATTGTAGCAACCTAACAAACATGATAAATTAATTTATTTGTATTTCACAACACTCGGGGATGAGATTGTCATTCATTATATAATATATTTAAAAGATAATCATTTTTTATCGAAATGACACTGATGGAGGAGCTCTCAAAAGAATAACACCTACAGATTATCATGTTCAATCAAAACTATTATTTCTTTACCTTTTATTTAAAGTTTACAAATACACACCGAATTAGATGTGAACCTGGCTAAGGAGACTATCTTCTTTATACATAAAAATTAATGTCTGTATGTCTGTCTGTTCTTTATAAACTCCTACACTATTAATCCAATTGCTTTACTGTAAATACCAGGAGAAGCGATAACATATAAGTCCATCGATACTATAACGGATCAAGACAAAGCCGTCAATTATTCAACAGAATTCTTGAATTCACTTGATTTGTCAGGCATGTCGCCGCATGTTTTAGCATTGAAAATTGGCGTACTATCATTCTTCTCCGAAATATAAATTCCTCACGACTTTGCAACGGTACCAGGCTTTCGGTAAGAAAAATGATGAATTATTGAAGCTACAATTTTAAATGGAAAATTCAAATGAGAGGATGTAATATTGCCACGCATCCCAATGATTCCGACAGATATGCCATTTGAATTTAAACGTCTGTAGTTTCCAGTGCGAGTCGCCTTTGCAATGACCATCAATAAGGCACAAGAACAGTCGTTACAAATGTGTGGACTAAATTTAGAAAATCCATGCTTCTCACATTAACAACTGTATATGGCCTGCTCACGTGTTGGAAAACCTACTGATTTATTTGTGTACGCACCAGATAGAAAAACAAAAAACATTGTGTATCCAAAAGCACTCCAATAAATAAAAACACATACGGCCGCCACTGTCAAATTTCGGTAAGAAAAACATAGCCTAAGCTTATCGTTTCTAATTGGCCTCGCCTCAAGTCTGACTTCTCGGACCAATCGGAAGGCGAGAGGCTCCCGACGAGGCGCTTCCATAAAGTCGCAGTTTCTTTTTTTTGAGTGGCATTGCAACGCATGCAGGGTACACGCTAGTGTACTATCATATATTTCACTAAGCTTCTCTTTCCCCGTAGGATTGAAGTGGTGTATCATTCGAAAGACTACCTGTTTCTCTGATTTATCTCTTCTTATTCATGAACTATTCCTGTCACATTAAGCGCTTAAAAACAAAACATTTTTATTAACTGTCATGAATAGACCACATTCTTGTTATTTAAAAATTTGTTAAATTTTCGTTTGTCCTATTTTTCAATACAGGAATCTCTTCCTCTACTTTATGATTGATGAATTAGTTTGAATGAGTATTTCTCAGCGAAGAAGTGTGTCTCAGAAAAACAATAAATGCTCTTTAACATTTTACATGAGCTAATGGAATTTAAATGGACAAGTGCATCATTGCATTTTAGAGTGATGATATTATTTACCTCTATCAACCGTTTGAGATGTGTTCCTCCATTTTTTTCGTTAGTGTGTGCGAGTGCTTCCGCATTCATTTCAATTAAACACGTATTCTATTTCTAGTAAAAATGTTCATTTATTCGCTAAATTTTCAAACTAAGATTTTTTGGGCAGCCTTAAAGTTTGATAATATTAAATACTACAGTGGCTAAAAGGATGAAAAGAATTCAAAATAAAGCAAATAGTAATTATTATAAAGAATGTAGTAATATTCTGATTCCTATTTTAAGAAATACGCTTTATTTACACTTTCCTTAATTCAATCGTGAATTCTTAAACAACATTTTTTGAAATATTCAAACGACATCCTTTTTAAAAATGCTTAAAAAAATGTAAACGACTTTTAAATTTTAAATATTTCTTCTATAAAAAGAAGTTATTTATGTGAGTTATCTCCTTATCTTATTATATATAACTAGATAACTTTTTGATCTACCAACACATTATTACATTATTGATGCGCACATCAAAAATTCAAAGGAAATTGGTTAGGAAAAGTTCAGTCTGGTTTTAATTCTTAAATAGGATCCGTAGTAAAACTGCGGAACAGTGTTGAAGTTGTATTTGAGATATTTTATAAAAATCAAACAAAATATATGTTGAAACTATATTTTTATCATTAAATAAAAAATGTTTTTGAATTATCAGATGAAATTTTGTTCCTCCTTATAAACGTATACGTGGCTAATTTTTTCTACGCTTGCATGATAAATTGTTATACATTTAAAATTGTAGGTTAACATTTATGTTTCGAATACTTTAATGTTCTCAAATCGATAGTTTTTACAATCACTAATGTAGCAATAATATACCGGTTGGATTGAAAATTTTTCTATAGTAATATATAAAAGATTTTTGATGTTTTTTTAATCACTTGTGTTCTCTGCCGCATCGTGAATATTAAAACCGTTTTTATTTCCCTTTGATACATTCTAATTCATCGTTTATTAATCATAAATAATGAAGCATCATCGATCATATTCTGATTCAATTCTGTGTTTTATTCGCCAAGCATTTTGAATATTCTAAAGAGAATCATTTTATTTTGAAATGGTTTTCGATTAAAATCTATTCAATGAACGCTAATAGAAGTTGCTGCATAGGAGAATCCAAAACCGTTTGTGACTTGTCATCATTATAATATAATTTTGTATAAAATTCACTATCAATCATTTATTCAATCTTGTATAATGGTACAAAAGTGATACTTGTTTTTTTTATCATACGCTAAGAATTCTCCAAGTCAATGATACAGTTTAAGCTACCAAGCGATTTATTATTTCATATGTTTATCATACATCAAATTATTACATGTATAAAATATTCCATCTAAGTTATAAGAGAATATCACAGAAATGACGACCACAGATAGAGTTTAACGCATACGAATTTCTATACCGAGTCTTCCATCAATTGATTTTTTTCTAAACTCTCTCTCGGCGGCTCAAGCATAGTAAAAACTATAAATTACTCATTTTAATGACTTATTCTAATCTTTCCCTATAAACATTCTTCTTAGAAAATTTTACGATATACTTCTTTGGTATAAAAAACAAAAAGTATTGATTGAAATGCATTAACGCTTTCACTGCTAATGTAAAATCCCATGTAAAAGTTTCATACTGAATATATTTGTAGTATAAAAAGTGTTGCAAACTCTTAATAATATGAATTATTTCAAACACAATACAAGCGAGTGTTGGTAAGTACAAATAACTCGACTTCGGTATTTTTGCGTCTCACATTACACTGATAAATCAGCGGCAAGTTCGTATTGTAATGGTTGGTCCACACATGTATTTATGTTCAAATATATGTATTCTATATTATTCAAAAAGCACTTAAGTTTGTTCAAAATTCAGTAAATCACTCAAAATCGAAAATTATCATAGTCAAAATCTACTTAAAATAACCCTTCTGCGCTGAACTTTACACAAAACGACATTATAAAAATAATTCAGTAATTTTTATATTCCATTTGCTAAAAACAACAGTGCAATAAAACAATGAAATAAATTTGAATGAAAATTACAAGAAAAAATATTCACAACGGCACGTGTAATCTCGGCTTTACTATGCAAAAAAAATTCACGCGTGGTAAGATCCAAAGGCGACGAAATCAGAAATGAATATTGTCATCTAATAGAAAATACAAACAATATCAACAGTCATAACGTTTTTTTACGTTTCGGACATGAACACGCTACGCGGGCCCTGAGCACATATTGGGTAAACGTATGGACACCCTAAGTGTGTCCTTAGCACGGAATGAGTTAATAAAGATCAACTTTACATATAAACCTATTGTTGGTTATTTTCTTTTCTTATTACTTTTGTAAATAAATTTGTTCGAAATTGAGTAACAAAATAAATTTCCCTACTGTTTCTAGTGCGCAACTTTTTGGGAAGTCTGTTGATTCGAATTCATTGTACGGCCACTGTAAGCAAAGTGTTTTCATGAATAACGTCGGATAATTCTGGACTGCTTCCAGCTCGTTCAGAATCGTTTTAAAATCAAATACTCTTTACAAAGAAATCGCATTATGAATTTATTTTCAATTTTTAAGTGACGCCTACTTCGTTACAAGCTTTGAAAAAGCGCATAAAAATATTGTTGAAAATTTCAATCACGCCATTAAATTATGAATTTAATGGTATGAACTTTAACTATGAAGTAATTGTTGCCGTTACAAATTCTTCTTTATACATGTATAAGGATCATAATCTTTAAAATGGAGTTATAAAATGTTCATTTGTTGTGTTGTCAATTTTATTTCATTTTCAAAAAATATCATTTTTTTGTATATTAACAAACCAACGAAAACTTCATTTCTTAAATAGCTTAAACTATCACTTTTCGGTATATTACCAAAGCAAAAAAAAATGTTGCTGGTTAATTTGAAAAACCAAATAATAAAGAGAAAAAACTACTTAAATTTGAATTTTTAAACTTTGTACGATACCCCACATTTTATCACTAACGACCCAGGATTCACCTTTCGGCATCTTCAGTCATTCTATCACTTGGATTCAACAAAACTGACACACAAAAATAGTTACTACCATCGTTAACATGTCAAAGAAGTTAATTAAAGGAAAAACATATACCCTAATGCTAGAAACTAAATGACAACTAAAAAAATGAATATTATTGATTTAAAAGTAATAACATTAAATTTCCTACCGTAAGTTTTATTAACGCATAATACTAATAAAATGTTAATGAATCATTCATGAATAAATTTTACAGCAAAAATAATCAGCCATCGTTCAAATGCGATTGGAAAAATTTTATCTTAGAAAAGCTTACTTATTTCAAGTTGGTAGGTAACGATAAATATTAAACAACAGGTGACGTCATATAGGAATATAATTTTTGATATTGTCGACTCATTGAAGTGATATCACACAAATTATATTATAAGGAGATTTTAGGAAGATTGAGCTAGTAGTTACGAATATAACTTTAATTTAAAAATTAACCTCTATTGAACGCATTTCAAGTGCATATTCAAATCTAAGGTCCAATTTTAGGAATTATAAATGTATACAAACTATATTGGCAGCCACTAAAAAACTTCAGTTTAACCAAATCATGAAAATATATTAAAGTATGGATGGTAGACAAACTTTTCATGAAAAATCAATCAAATGGTAATGCCATTTTATGAAAAAATACCTACAGAAACACACAATGCATACACAGATACAGATACAGATTTATTTAGAGACTTTTTACTGTATAATATGTATGTATGTAATGTAGAATATAGACATCAATCGGAAATATCTTAACAGAAATTATTATATGAGAGCCATTCTGCATTCAGTCATTTATTTTTGTTTTTTTTTTATTTTTTTTCAAGGAGAATAAGGATCTAGGATGGAGCTAGAATAGAGCTAGTCGTTACCTTACCGCTCTCTCTATGACCTGTCATTAGGATAGATTTGGCGAGAAGGAGTTTGTCTATATAACTAAAATCCATGTATCCGATTTGTAAAACTCCATACTGAGACTGAAGTCCGTGCGTGAGCACCGTTGCCGAAATCAATGACGTCAAGCATCAACTCCGCGAATATATTTTATAGTGTTTGTTTTTAATATAATATATATATATATTATTTCTTAACGTAAAAATAATGCCACTGTCAAGAGTGTTAGAGCTAAAATAAATATTGGAACTGTATATTTTATCATTTCGAGCAAAACAATAATATTAAAATTTATTTTTCATTCGTTGATACGATTCATTTTCTTTAACTCAATTTTACACTGTATTTAGATTCTTTGAAAGACAAAAATGCCACCATTTTTTTGTTTGTTTACTCTTTTAGCCGTTTTTCTTACTTAAATTAAGCAAATTATTTTATTGCGTCATTTATTAAAATAAATTAGACTTTTAATTGAATTTATAAAGCTATGTACAACAAATAAAATTAATCTTTGAAAAGTCACATCGTATCATATTTTTTTTTGTTGATTAAAATGACTTTCATATTCTGAAACATGAACCAATTTATCACAGTCCAAAATTAGAAGAGACATGTTCAGAAAGATCACGCCTCTGTCGAACATTAGCAGAGGGATCTATCACAAAGCACAAGGAAATGTTTTCCGCTGACATCCGAGACGTTTTCCACCTTACAAATCGTATCTCATTATACTGACCCAAATATAAATACCTAATAAAATGTTAAACACTACCAAATTATTTTACTCTAGAAGATTTATGTAATTTGACTATAATTATAAGATCAGAATAGATAAGGGGTTATAGATTCATTGATAATAGTTAAGCTATTCTAGTTGAAATGTTATTTCCAGTTATCCATATTGCTTAATTTACTTTACATAAAAGATTTTACTAATTTTCCTAGAAAGAAAATTGATTTTAAAATATATCACTGCTGACAGAATACCAGCATTTCGATATTACCATTGAATAAAAAAATCCCTGTATCTTTCAAAGATTGAGGATATTCTCTGTCTATAGCATGTATATTATACGCGAGTCCAAACCTGATGAATTAAAAATTAAATTGTAGGTCACCGAAGTTCGTTAGTTTACAGTCAATGGATCCCACGATTGATTTTACAAAACATTAACATGTGGCAGGTTTCCACACTTAACAATCAGAAACATATGTATAATATAACACATATGATCCGCTGAACCATTTAATTGTTGATATTCCAGGAATGCACTGAACGCTTTCAACTCGTTTCACATTTCCCTAAATATTATGATGTTGCCTTGATATCAATTATGTTATGAAATATACACCATTACAAATTTACAGAATAATCTTTAATTTTGTAGATAAAATAAATATTTGTTACAAAACAGAAAACCGTTGAAATTTATTCAAAATATGTAGCTTCTCAAGCTGTTGACTGAAAATTTAAGTCATATATTGTTATTCATTCGAATTGAATTGTAGACGCTGAATTTTGCAAGACGATATTCTCAGCTTCTTCATTAACATATACAAAAGTGTGTTATTTTACAATTAACCACTTTTTTGCCAATCAACGTTTTTGGTGTCTAAATTGGTCTAGTGAGCTTAAAGCTTGTGAAAAAAGTGCCATCTAATCGAACGTAGAAACTGTCTTTACAAACGAAATTAAGTATAATGAAAAGGATAGACAGTTAATTGGGCATGAATGAAAGTAACGCGTGATTTGACAGAGTGACGGGCGGTGGCTGCGCCACTTTTACAGATCGTTATGCGGGATTAAAAGGTTAATTAATTGATTTTCTGGTTTATTTCGACTTTACTGATGTGTCCTTTATTTTGAATGAATACGCTTTTCAAACATGATCTGTTTGTTTAAAAAGTCATTACTCATCTAACTCAGCAGGAATTCTCTTTTTGTTAACACATTTTTCATAACACGCTTATTTTCTAGCTTGATAGCCGTAAGCATGTTTTACTTACTATCAACAAGCGAATAATCATATATAAACCACACTTTACTTTTATATAAACGCTCATTGAAGAGTTGTTTGCATATAAAAGATATTTAGATCATATCTGGGTAAAATAAGCAGACATGAACCAATTCATCTAACAATAGTTTTTTTTTATATACAAAATTAAAAATAAAAAGTAGTACGCCCAACCCTCGATTTACGCGGTACTCTTTTAACGCGGATTCACTTTTACGCGTCACACAAATGCGTATGTTACATCAGATTACTCCCACTTTTAGGACCAGACCTCTTCAGAGGAAATTTACAATAAAACAAAACACAAAAATCACTTACAGACGTTATTAGAAAAGTTATTTAATAAGACGAGAAGAAGAGCCTGCTGCTGGATTTGAATCCGATGATATATAATATAAAAAAATGATTTAATTTAAATATAGCAGTGAGGAGGTGGAATAATAAAATAACAATTTTATAATTATGCTTTTAACTATAAACATTTTATCGACTTATATCGAGTAATCAAACTTATTTCTTAATAAAATTATCTTTTTTATGCAGATATATGTGTATGTACAATGTCCTCGTTTTAAGTGGTTTTCTGGAACCTACTTCCGTACCTTATGTGAACTTGAAGTCTCGATTTACGCGATTTCGATTACCGCGTTCTCTCTTGGAACGTATCTACCGCGTAAATCGAGGAAGGTGTACGATATAATTTATTCTGTTTTATAGTATATAATTTATACATCACATATGGATATCGTATAAATATTGACTGCATGTGAAAGTTTTAAAATCAAATTAGTTTTTTTTTTCAATATAAATTGCATTATTGTCGACAAAAACGATTTGTGCCATTTTTACAGCAATGTTCTGTTAAAAAAATCAATTATTCCGTAATGTATGTAAATTCGTTTTCGTATACCAACAGTGTGACAAGAATCTAATATTGAAGATTTACAAAATATATAATTGATAGTTTTAAGCCCCCGCTAAGGCACCCATGGATTCTACTTAATGACAAGGTACCGAACACTCTAATTAGCTTACATCTTTCTTATCCTCTTACACGTGTATTTGATTATTCACTTGAGTATATATTCGAAATTCAAGGCTTCCAAAGCTGACAAATTAGTAGCACAAAAACTTACGACCACGTGATTTTCATTTCTCGACTTCTCTCCAACAACACCTAAACAATTATATGTATTCAAAAATAAACAATTAATAAATTTAAATTTGGTCTCTTTCAGATCTCAGATATAAAGAAAAGTAAATGAGAAATTGTTTTTATCAACTATCTTCTTGTTTCTGTGACTTAATTCTAATGCCTAATTCTAACCTTTTAAATGAACAAACAACTTTCGCGTCGTCTTCATTGTTATATTCATTACATTAATGTATACGTTTATTTACCAATATAATAAGGTTTTTCTTTATAATTATTTATTTTGAAAAAATGATATTGCACCTATTTGACAACCATTAAAATGTCAAACATTATGTTTCATTAAGTATTTAAGTGCAGGTTATTTTCACTTTTAATGCGTTAACTGTCACTTCTTGATGGAAAGGCATGATATTTTAAATAATAAAAATACATCTTTAGTACCTATTTCCACAATATATTTTTGATAAAGGCCGGTTTCTCAGTTCTTTTCATCAGTTGATAATGCTCGCGATGAGCGAAACCGGTCCTGATCAAAAATATATTGTGGAAGCAGGCTATTTTGTTAATAAAAATTTCCCACTCGCTACTTCTTTTAATGGGTTCTTTATGATTGCTCAGAGGTATTAATTAATTTTTTATTTCTCTTAATTTGGTTTAAAAATTATTTAAAAAAATCATTAAAGTTTAATTTTTAAATAAATTAAGATTTTTTGCATAAATATTGTATGATTTCCTGTAAATTATTTCTTAGTTCTTGAATCCATGGTATTCTATACCTCTGCTACCTTTAACTCAAAGTTTTCTATAAACAGACTTGCTTGTAATTTTTATTCTATCAATTGACAATACTCGCGAGTCGACAAGTCGGTCCTGATAGTAGCATATATTGTGGAAATAAGTACTAAAAAATGTGTTTTTATTATTTCAAATATCATGCCTTTCCGTTAAGAAGTGATATATAACACCAACAAAGTGTTTATCAGTATTATTAACCTATTATTTCATTGAAGGACTTTTTAGTAACCAAGATTCGAAGTGATAATTTCAACTTGATTCTTTAAGAAAGCTCTGCGATTAAAAAATAAACACATCCAAGGCAAAGTCGGGCGATCTACCTACCCATTTATTTATATAAAACGTATTGTGTTATACAATTGCCGTGCTCCAGCAAAGACTTTCGTTTTTGAGATTATATTAAAACGAATGAATTCTGTACTCGATTTTAACATATAATAACTTTGAATCAATCTTTTTTGCCATAAATACTATTTTTATACAATCATTTTTTAATTTAAAAAAAACCAATATGCGTTTTGGAGAGGACAGAGACAAAATAGCTTATTTATTTTAAATTTGAATTGGTACCACTTTGTAAGATTCCACATGTTTTGTCACTAACGACCCGGATTTCGCAATTTTCGGCTTCTTTAGGCATCCTATCGCACGGATACAACAGAACTAACGTACAATAAACAGTAAGCATCGTCTGTATACATACCAAAGTTAAAAACATAATGGGCTTAAAAAAAACATTTACTTATTTACATTGGTATATTTATATTTTGATGAAGAAATATTATTTGTTGTAAAACCCTTTCAAGAATGAGTCATTAATAAGATCGATAATGAAAATTATCACAGGCAATTGCGTTAATTTTATATTAGATTAAAATTATTGAATTTGATTTAGCTGCCATTTAGTGCTTGCCTTGGAGATTGTATTTTCCTGTAATTAATACCTTTGGCATATAGGCAATGTTAATTGTTTATTGTACGTTAGCTCTATTGCATGCGTGTAATAGAATGCCTGAAGATGCCGATAGGCTAAACCCGGGTCGTTAGCAACAAAACATGTGGAATCGTACAAAGTTGTAACAATTCAATTTTTATATTTAAATTTCATCAAGCACCTTCGGTCGATATCAACATCTATTCATTTTAGTGCAAAAATTTTAATAAAATGAAAAACGAATATTTTTTGGTGAAAGAAAATTTATTTTCCAACGGAATATTAAAGTAAAACAATTTACAGCTTTTCAGAGTGTTAAAAGGGAGAGATAAAATTTTCTTCGAGTTATAATAATCTCTAATGACTAATAATAAAATGCTTTTATCACTCCAAGCAAACAAGCACTATTGTGCCCTATATTATTATATTCCCAAAGCGCACACGACAAAACTTCCTTACAGCTCTACGTATAAATTAACGTGCGTATATAGTGTTAGTAACACCACTAGAATTAATTTTGCATGTTAACACCCCTGTAAAACTTAAATTCAACTTACATACAGAATTCGCACTACTTGATAAAATACCGAATTATTCGGTACTTATATCATATGAAATTTGAGGTTGATAACGTTAGTGGAGTCTGCTTTTGTTCAATTAAATAATTATTTAATTTTAATTTGCTATATTTTACTAAGTGCTCAAATTTGAAATTAATAATAGCTGGTACAATAAATGTGTACGTAATACTTGCTTTGTAATTACATGCAGACTAATAACGTCCATTTGAATATTAATTTCACATTCAGATCGCGATGTATAATTAAATAGCAAAATAATACTGTTGCTTACTATATTTATAGATATTTTTCCATGTTTTAATTAATTTCAATACGCTTATTGGAAATATCAACACGTTTAATTCAGTTTAATTATTCGTTCCTAAAACCGATCGTATATCGTTGCTACAACTCTGAATCAGTTTTTTATGTGTAAATGCAAGTTTTGTTTAGACATACCCGCTCATTACAAGATGTAATTCAACACAAGTTGTTTTATTACAATATATAATATTTTTTTTAATGTGTTAACTGCCACTTCTTGATGGAAACACATTATATTTTAAATGATAAAAATACATTTTTATTATTATATTTTATTTCCACAATATACTTTTTGATCAGAACCGGTTTCGAGGTCCAACTTAGGTTGATAATGCTAGCGATGAGCGAAACTGGTTCTGATCATAAATATATTGTGGAAATAAGTACTAAAAATGTTTTTTCATTATTTGAAATATCATATTATTATCAAGTCTCAGTTTTTTCAAGATTATAATAATAGAATGATAGGAACTTTAAAAAAAATATTATATTATCGAAGTGTAAATGAATTTAACTTATTGTGCAAAAATTTTAACATAACTCGAGCTTTGGAACATAACCCCATAAAATGAATGAATAGGCCATGAAGCAATTAGTTTGATGAATTTGTGTTTGAAAAATGTATGCATATCTTCTCTCAATGTGTAGTATATGGCATTCCACGATAGTACCTCTATGATAGAAACTCAATTCCAATTTTAAAAGCAAAGCACTGTCGATAACTCCCAACTAGTACGGTGGGAAAGGTGAGATATTACCTGAATATCCTTAAGCGTTATAATCCAAAATCATCACTGAAAATAGATTATACCAAATAGAGTTTACTGAATCCTTTGGGTTTCTGCAAGCAAGTATAAAACACTGTAATTACGGTTTCGTAATTTCAATAACATAAAAAAAAAAAGTTCGCATATGAATTTGAACAATCTCGTACCACTGGTAAACATATAACCAGTATCAGAGGTTTTACGAATAAGCACACACTCCGCTGGGAAACATCTATTGGTTTGTGCAATGTTAACAGCAATTACTTTTACTGTATGCACTCCACCTTGCTGTTCGTGATAAAAATGATTCCGCAACTGAATTTAAAAAAGGAACACTGCTGTCAAAAATAAACACTTGCATAACTTGATAAACTTATGATAATATTGAAAAAGGTTGTGAAAAAATATAAAAAAAATATATTTTCTTTCGATGTTCTTTAAGTATATTATTTAATAAAAGTAGAATTAAACTTTTACTAACAAAGCGATAATTCAACAAAATCATTTATTTGAATTGCTGAAACTTCTATGTAGAAGTATATCCACTCGAGCTAATGAACATATAAGATCGTTCAACAATAAAAAAATAGATTCACAATTCGCTAATCACATCATAAAGGAATCACATAACATAAATTCAAACTCAGTGCCTTGAGTGTTTGTTTGTGTTTGCATCTTTGTAGTAAGGGTCGCAGGATGACGGCTTTGGAACAGCTGGAAATCAATAGACATCAACTAACACAAAGGATTCTTAACGAACAAACAAAGATATGTCTATCGCCACTGCTTAACCCTCTGCGTGGTGTTTCTTTGTTTTTGTAATATACCATTTCCGTGCCATATGTAAACTTATTAATATAGCCTTCTTTTTAATTTCATTTACAATTATTGCGAGCAAGAAAACAAGCTAGGTCGTTGAAACGGGAAAGAGGATGTATTGTGTACCTTTTCTACACAGCTATATATAGATAAGCAAATGTTAGTTTAAGAATAGTTTTGACGATGGCGTAAGCCGAAATAGCTATCAACTATACTTTAAAAAAATATTTGTAAAACTAAAACATACATTGCTATTTTTTTCACCGTGTTATAATGGAGTTCTAACAAATGAATGCCAATTAAATCAATAGATATATTATACATCAATAAATTAAAACGATATTTGGTAATTGATTTAAATTACGTCGTAAATAACAACAACTTTTCATAATTAATGAATAAATCAATAACGCTGGCGTAAGAATCATTCTTGAATTGCCATCAATAAAACCAAATCATCCGCTGGGCAAATAATTGATTAATGGCATATCATAAAATGAAACAACGCAATTATTTGTCGGCATAAAAATTATTGCGATCGGTTTTTAATACAGTGGCTTCCATACAGGTAGGCTTTTCAAACGTATTTAACATTGAGCCAATAAAACACGATGAAATGTGGTTGGTGGTCGTGTTCTGGCTGCAGGGATGCCGGCTTCTGTGGCTAATACCGAAGCAAATTCTACGATTATTCTTCGTATATCGAGATACTTATCGTATTAGGAATATGTATGCATCATACAATAAGAAAAAGTGATGCTATCATCGATCAGTTTTTCGCATAATTCGTGAATGTTATGTAATGTTTCAGAAAAACTAAATATACTTAATTTGTAAGTATTAATTGACACTTGATCATTTTAAAATCAATAAACCACAATTTGTGTAGTACAACTTCCACGTCATAAAATATAATGATTGCGACCGTTTCCGCTGATCACGGCCTTTATAGACAGACAAAAATCATGTCATTTGATTTCCAATTTTGAATGATGAACTCCATAAAAATTGTATTATACACTGAATTTTTTTATTCAATAATGAAAAAATATTTGTACATTTCGAAACCAGTCATTTTTTATTGAAACTTGTTTTAACCAAATATCTTCGACAAGCATCATAAACTATAGAACTAATCGAAAAAAAACGGAAAGGTCATTTCGAAGACCACTGGAGTTTTTTATCGACTGAAGGTGCTTGATGAAATTTCAATATCAAATTTAGTGTAGAGAAACTTTTTACGATTGTCGATTCTATTGCACCCGTGAAATAGACTATCCGAAAATGCTCAAATTCAAAACCTTGGTTGTTAGTGACAAAACATGTAGAATTGTACAAAGCTTCAACAATACAAAGTCTTAAGTAATCAAAACGTTATTTCGTCGTTCATTTTCAAATAAGTTCTGCAATATATACCAAAACAAAATTTATTTTCGCGAATATTTGAAGTACTTTGTGGACGTGACATAAAAATCGAAGCACATTTACATCGAAAAGATGTTTTAAGAAGATGTAGATAAATTTGTTTTGTTGATAACCACTTTGATGTACAGATTTTTATAATATTTTATTAGTAAAAAATTATGGAGATTATCACTCTTTGATTATTTGGAAGTTATTTCAAAAGCTACTAGGTAAAATACATTCATCTCTTAATTTAAATATTCTAGCTCTATCATAATATGTTGGAACGTGCCGAGCGCTTTGAATTTCATTCATCTTTAACTATCTTTATATAAAACAACCACCACACTATTATTATTTTTACCACATTATGGTTCTTATCGCATTTGCGTGTAAAGTGTAGCTTTTATGATGCTGAACTATAATGTTAGATATTACAGTCTTTCCAGTAAAACCTCAACTGAATTTTCTTACCGATACCATGCGATATTGTTAACTCGTGAATACGAATTGTTTTTCGATTGGTTTAAATATAAGTGAAATGTATTTTTAATGTAGAAAATACTCTTGAATTTTCAAAAATTTATTTTTCCAAGCTTTTGTCAATAATTTGTGGAGCATTAGTCTTCGAAAAATTCAAATTGACGATACTGTTGTTGAAATAACAACTTTAACTAGATTTATTACCGTGCATTGATGTGAATTAATTTCAAGTAAATATCATGCTTATTTCTACGACATCCAAAAAAATAATACAGAAAACAGGAATTCAGTAGCTAATATAACCATAAAGCTTATTTTGAAATCGTCTATGCTGTATAAAATGCATAAGACGGTTTTCCAACCAGCTTTCGCTCTGGTTAAATTAAACGCTTAAACGCATACACCAAAAAACAAATATGTGTTCCTGCATTATTATAACATACTACATGCACTGTTAAAATAACATTTGCTAATTTCAACACATAACTGTTAAATATTTTGAATCGCTTTTGTGACACACAAACATACAGACACATATATTTGTTGTTTTATAGTATAGAGGTCGTTCTGTTTTGAAACTAAGGCTATTTTGAATGCTGATAAAAGATTGATAGTTATTTATTCAAAAATGATTGAAATAGTTTTAGTTATATAAAAATTCTATCATTGAATTTTTATGGAGACATAATATTTGTTAAAGTAATATGCAAATTGCAGTAGTTGTCAGTTGAAAATTATGCAAAATCGGTTATGATCGTTATGTCTCGTTTTCTTATAAATGTAACTATATTTTAAAACAATGTTGGTAACCCTGAAATCTTCCACAGGGAATAGTGGCATATTGCAGGATAATTCATTTCCAATATGCATTACGGGTGGGTAAGAGCGGCGGTTTATTTCATCAAAAGTGCGATTGGCTTAAAACTCGATTATGCATAATTGTTAGTCGCCAATAAATTTACTCTGCAGACCACATCAATTTTGGACAAGGTTATTAAAATTAGATTTAACGCACACTGTCAATTACAGCCATAATTTTCGTAACGTAACAATTTTTTTAATTTTTTTGATCACGAACATAACATAGTGATCTTTAATATATAATATTTTTTTATGAAAAATGTTTACGTTGCTTCTTTTATAATTGGATAGTTGTATGGTACACCCTATTTAAATCGACCAACCTTAACAATTTCCTGGGAAAGAGAATAAAACTGAAAACTTAATGATGCCTGCTAGCAAGAAAAACGAATTATATTAATATCTTTACATCTTCCTTTGAAGAGCCAAAATAAATTAAATGATAAAAGATCATTAATTACAACTCTTATGTAACGGATCTTAAAACACTATTTATAAACATTTTAAGCAAATTATCACTGCACTGTTACGAGAAAGTCACTTTAATAGTTGTAATTCCTTATCAGACAGAGGCAAGAAAAAAAAAGAACTCAGAAAAAATAAAGATTTGGTACTTACGAATGGTGTTTATACCCCTACCCGTAAATAACAATACAATTGAATAAAGCGTCTATACGGAAGCTTTTCAATTTTGACCAAAGCTTATTTAGTAGTGGGCAATTATAAAGGATAATATGTACATTATAGAGTATAATAAATGATCGCACATAATATAAATTTCTACGCAGTTTATGATTAATGTCCCCAAATATACCTTTAGCCGTCAGTATACTTTATTTGTATGATACTATTGTTTGGCTTAAATATATTAAACGAATCAAATATACTTCAAGGTGTTAGAGAAAAACATCTTTCTCTATCCTCTTTATCAAAATTCTTAAAAGATAAAAGGTTTGTATAGCTATGTGAAAAAAAAGCAATGTATTTTAGTTCTACAAAATTCATAAGATAAATGGATATCAACTAAGTACCTAATTATTTTTGTAAAACTAAATTACATTGCTATTTTTCTCAACGTGTCATAATGGAATTCTAACAATTAATTGCCAATTTAATCAATATTTTTTTATAGCTGCTCTGGCTTATATCATAGTCAGAACTCTTGAAGTATTACAACCAGTTTTATGGTACTAACGTCTTAGTATTTATAACTCTATTATGACAGCTTTTTTTTTCAAGTAAGCGCTGGTTCAAACTTGAACTTCAATATAGTATTAGGTCGGTGGCTTTCTTTACAATCGTGATATATTTTTCACTAAAATAAATATTAAACATAAATTTTTTGTCCACATGTATTGTCATTAACGACTTGAGACCATTTGCTTGAAAAGGTATTCTATCACACGGATACAAAATAGCTGAGTCAGTTTGTTATTGACAAAATATGTGGGATCGTACAAAATTTCAACTATAATAATTTTACCTTATAAAATAAACAATCGCTATTTTGGAGCAAAAACCGAGACAAAATGAAAAATCAATTCATAATTTATAAAATGATTTTTCTTAGTCTCACTATTAATAAATTATGCAATATAAACTACAAAACAAGTTCAATATCAAAAGTTTAATATGACACAATATTAATCTTAAGTACTCGCAGTAAGAATACTCGGATGAATATTTTATTCCTTAAGGAGTTTCTTTCTTGAGCATAATATAAAAAACTTAGCGAGTTTTTTAAAACTCATGAGTACTACTGATCATGATGATAAGGAAAAATTTTCAAACCATTTTTGATTTCTTTACGTTTCATATTATTAAAATTACATACATCTGTATGCATACGTTAATGGTTTATTAAAATTCGATGCTTTTTAGTTTGAATAGCAAACAACATAATATCTAAGCGTACAAAAAACTGGACAAAGGTCAGACGATAAACTTTGAAAATACATTTGCTATATGTTATACCGGGCAATTGATTTCAGACCTAAGGATGGCCCCCGTGATATATCCGAAACCGTTAATAACTCCCGCAAATGGCCGCTTCTTTGATCCTAGGTTAACCTTTCACAAAACCTTTTGCCAATTCGTTCGATTCATGACTTGAAAACTTGCCAGAGAATGAGGTCCCTCATTGAAATTTCATACGAATATGTGTACAGGGATAGCGAAATTACTAGCCGATTTTTACCGGTAATTTCCGCTAAATCGGTACAAGTCCCGAATAAAAAGAATGCGATAAATACTGCCGCACAATATGCGACTTGACATTTTACGGAATTTCTAAGATACTTGTGACATGGGTTAAGTAACTGCTATTTTTTTATAAAACCAATGTATGTGTAACATAAATACAATTCACGAAAAATTCAAGACTTTTTTTTTGTTTTGATCATGGTTACTATATAAATTATTTTTATGTCATAATTCTCTTCATTTCAAAAATCTTTATAAAAATTTCATGTAAAAACCATCAATTCCTGTGTAACATATTATATATTGGTTAACTTATAAATTATTTTACCTTGGCTTGTCAACATTTCAAATGCATCATTGTTTATTTTTTCACACTTAAATGAATTTCAACTGATTTATATTACTTTTATCATAAATTCATTACTTAACAAACATACTCTCTTTGCATTTTTTTTATCTAATTGTTTCATGGATGTGTCTTCGATTACATTTAAATCTTCAAAATTAGAAGCGTATCAGAAATTGTTATTTCCTATTTTCTGCTATTCGAACATCTGTTCTAGAATGTTTGACGTTTTTTTATAGCTATTTTGTTTTAAAAAATCTATATTGATTTAAATATAACCATGATATATTACCAGACTATCAAAGTGTCTTTAAAAAAAATCGAATTTCTCAAAATTTTGACGATTATATCTTCAAAAACTCATTGAACATTTCACGCTATAATATTTTGAAATTTTAATAGCCGTTTAATTTTGGTAGTATATGTAATTTTTATATACTGATTTTCATTATTTTTAGAAAATAATTAGATACCGCTAATTTTTTGACGACGATCCACAATTTTTATTTCATGCACAAAGCAAAATAGTAACCATATTTTTATACTGAAAATCTGAACCATAAAATAATATTTCATATATTTTTAAGTTATCATCCACCAACACTCTTATAAATATATTTTTTTTTTCGCCGGTAAATTTCAATTCAAAAAAATTGTTTTAATAAGGCCATCCTTGTTTTACACTCTGAATATTTATTTACACGGAAAATTCATGTGTGTAAGTTTTTGTTAGATAGTAGTTGTAGGTAAAGCGATAAATTTGGGAAAGGAAAACTTGTTTATTATTTAAACAGTCTCTTGTGGTTTTTGGATTTCGTTGGTTATATAGATATACCTGTAAATTTGTAGAGATTTTTTTTATTTGTCTGTTCTCTTTCAAGCGATCATTATAATCATTCAATCATCAATTAAACATTACAAATATTGTTTATACTCTTCACACGAGAATATATACTATTATAATACGTCCCCTTAATCTAGGAAATTATTATAATAAATTTTTACCTAATATCATTCATTACCAGTACGCTTTGAAAAAACTACCCGAATGCCAATATTATTCTGTTGAACATCATTTTGATCTCACTCATATTTTAGCTTTTTTGATAATAAACATACTTTGGAAGTCATTGCAGACCGACGATTTTGCTACATATGGGATAAGTGATGTCGTTTTGAGATCATAGGCTATAACACAATTAATCCAAATCGTCCATTCAAATATAATATTTAAAACATGTATTGATTGAATTGGCATTTAATTGGTAGAACTCCATTATAACACAGTGAAAACTAAAATACATTGCTATTTTTTCACCGCGCTTAAATCATGTCTTAAAAATTTAAATTTAATTTTTAACAGCTATAATGCATCACATTTTTTTTCGTGGATGGTTAAATTTTAAATATTTTTTTTGATAACATACAAGTTTTCATTTCTCGACTCTTTGATTGCATACAATTATTATTTTTTTTTGTATAAAAAATGCATGTTTGTCTTTAATTTCATTTCTTCGTAATATTCACAGTACTCTTCGATACTCATCGATGACATTTTGTTACTTCATCTTTCTTTTAATAGTTTATTGTATTGTATATTTTTTTGTTATGTAATGAACTTCAACTACACAAAAAATCAAGTCTTCTCATGGGTCAATTTTAAAGTAAATTAATATAAAATAGTCAGTAAATAATGTTAAAATCAGTAATAATGTAAGTCATCAAGATACAGTTACTTCAACACACAAGTCGGCGGAACCAAAATTAATATCAATAAATTAGGAAGAAAACAGTCTTTTTCTCAGAAATCGTAAATATTTTTTTTTGAATTAACATAAGTTTCTAGGGAAACAAACAGATTTTTTAACTGGAACGATTAATTCTATGAGAAAACAAAAGAAAATCTATTTCAAAAGCATAACTTAAGCAAACCCAAAATATCTGCTTCGTGCCTTGGTCGCTATTATTATACAGACAATACAGAATTAGTTCTCCTTACTTTATAGCTAAATATTTATTAGAAAACGTATATTAAAATTCTATAGCCAGATAGTAAAAGCTCCGTTTAGATATCAAATAACTGTTTTTAGCTTATAATATAGTCAATACTATTTGAAACAACGTTTACATAGTGACTAAAAAAATCATTTAACATTTGAAATATTGGTCAAATATTTTCAGTTATTTTTTCTAATGAATCCATATTATTTAAGAATACTGAAACTATTGTAAGTTATGAAACGTATTGATTTTTTTTTAATTTACTTGCCTTTACTTACATCGTTGTGGTTTTCGATTTAAGTATTCATGAGTAATAATTCAAAAACGAAAGCTTTTGTTATTTCGTAATCATTTGTTTTTTTTTGTGATATAAATATCTATGTTATGTTATTTTATCAGAAATCCGCTCCTGCATATTTGATTCCTATATACTAGGCGTAGCAAAAGCAATCAACTACGATTAAATTAGTCTTTCCCAATTTCGCTTAGTTAAATGATTCCAAAAGAAACTGGTTGGAACTGAATGTCATGTGCTTTTTGTATGTCATTGCACAACATAAAAATGCAATGATAAAAATAATATTTATATGTATTTCGAACGTGTTCAAGATTTGAGTGAATTTATAGTGCTCTCGTTCCTTATATCGAATATTTATTGCCGCTTCAAATCACATGGTATAAAATAAAATGGAATCGCTCTATCTTATTCGATGTTTTAATCAAATCTAACCCCCTCACCAGACGCTCAGCTTACGGCGCAGTGTTTTCGGCAATGCCTTCACATCCCATTTAACCCCTTCACGCTCCATCGAACGAAGCTGTTTTCGTGACAACTAACCTGCATATTACATGAGGCGAGAAAATACTTGCACGAAATGGTCAAATTCGACCCTGTGCCATTTGAAGCAATGAGTAATAAAAAGTTCCCATAATGGATTCCTAGAAAAACGATAAATAAATTTAATTTTTATGTTGAAAAAAAACCGTTACTTTTTTTACTTCAAAGACAATTCTGGATTTCCACCTGGTGTGTTTCATTCCAATTTATAAAAAGGATATTGTTTTAAGGTAAAAAATAATAAATGGCTTTTTTCTACCAATTGAAATAACGTGAAGCGAACTTTCGGATTCTTGGGTTTTTTTATTTATAGGCTGGGAAAGTAGCTTACACCTTCTTTTTCTTGAATGTATTTTAGGCTAACTCAAGATACCGTCAAATAACGGATGTAAAAACAATTAACAAAAGCAAACGATTGCTTTATTTCAATAATTGTGTAATGAAATATTGAATAGTATGTATGATAAATAAAGTTATTAAAAATTTTCATCCTATTGGAGCCAACTAGAAATTAATGTTGGAATTGGATCTCAAAACAAACATACTTAGAAATCAATGACAAAAGTTATTGTATTTATGTGATCTACTGGTATGAGTGAGTAATTACCTTTTTGACCAGGTGTGCGTGGGTTCAAATTGCGTTTATTTCCATATCAAATTCAAATTATGTACGATTTTCTCAAGCAACCGCACATTTCGCGCAGAAAAAACGCTTATCACCGCACATTTTTCGATACTTTGCTATTTCTCGCGACATTAGGAATTATGCTTATAACTTTTTACTCAGTTGAATTTAATAAAATAAGACGTATTTCATAGAGTATTGTATAATATATATAATTTAAAAACAATTGGCTTAAAAATAAAATTATCAAGCTACAAATGCATGAATCAATTTTTTTTTCATTTAAAATCAAAAAATTTGTCTTTTAACACTCATATAAACCCACAAAGGATTGTCAAATTCTTTAGAAATCCTACACCATGTTTCACATTATTGTGTGTTTATTATATGTGGAGTTTCTCAAACTGTGGATATTTTTATTTGTTTCCGTTATATTCTCATATCACTCGGTTGTCGGGAGGCTCGAAAAATACACTCTAGCCGAAAGCGGGCGTTTTTCGGCACAACTTGAGAGCCAAACAATATAATTTTTGAAATTTTCAAAGAAATTATGTGTGATATTTGGTCATCATCGACTAAATAAAAAAAAACGATTTGATTATATCATAATTTCAGCATATTTGTAAGCCGAATATAAACATCTGTTTTTTATTTTGTCATTTAGATAAATGGCACTAAACATATTTTCAATTTGAAATATTTAAGATATTGCGGGTTCATGATATAGTTTAGTTTAAATTATACAATAAATCACAATATTTATTCGATATTCCTAAAATTTCACAATCACTGGATCTCAAGATGTAAATATTCAAGAAACATGTTTCACATCTTTTTTTACGCAATTAATGAAACCATTCTGTCTAATAACTCAAGAGTTTTATTGCTTTTGGTCAAAAATGGTCTTTGTCGGGTTGCATCAACTAAACCATTCAAAATAAGTCACTCAAAACGGAATGGTTATTGGCTATGGATATGTTGATAATCAATAATATACTATAGGCCCCTGTACCTTTACTATCATGATTTTGTGAATATATTTTTAGGGATTACGTCTTATGCAATGATAATATATTCAAATAATAAAATACGAAACAGTCATCGACAAAAAATATTTATCGCGAGTTGTTACACTTTCGAGAATTAGAGTCTGTACCCTGTGGTAGGAGTTTACCATTCATCCTTCAGTGGTTTACTACAGGAACAGGAGGCACAATGAGATATGAAATATCTCATTTACTAAAAAAACATGTTGCAACATTTTTTATTATACATTTTTATGAACATTTAAATATAATTTATCACTACATAGTGCCTAATAATAATGATAAGTCAATAGTAATAAAATATTTTTACTAATGCGTAATCATGAGGAATAATATTCTATTACTAATTATAATCACTTAAATTTTATCAATAATGCTTTTTTGTATGATTAGTAAACAATGAAAGTTTATTGCTGAGCTGTGATAAACAAAAAAACAGTCTAAGAGTAATTATAGGAAACTTTTGGAACTGGCAAATATTGTTTACTCCAAGGACGATTTGGAGCTATAAATTTCGGAGAAATAGAATGAAAGACACGTAGAACAATAAAAAAAACAGTTTTAAGCCGTAAATTAAAAAAATATCCACATGTATCATGCATTCGAGCAGCAGACGTATAGATGCAGAGCGAGACGAAATTCGCGCGAACGCGGGACCGGTCGTTAACCGATTGCGACAATTTCCGCGCGAATGCGGGACCGGTTGCTTGAGTGTTAAGCTTCATATCTTTCACCTCCTTGGGTTGTTCTTGAGTGACAATCCGATTTCAAAATATTTAACCCTTTGTTTAGTTGCATTTTCAGATTTTTTATTTCAATTTAAAAAAAAACTTTACATTTAGACATAAAAAAAAGAATATATTTTGTATTTTCCGTTTATTATTCAGATTTTTTTAAATCTCAACTTTGTTTTTTAAATAATAAAAACACACTTAATTACTATTTCCATAATATATATTATGATATGACTGATATGAAACAGGACTGTTTTCACAATTATTGTAAATATATTTAAAAAAGTACAAAAATAATGATGATATATTTTTTAACATTATCAAAATAATTCTCGTCGCTGATGTAAGCTTGATAATGATTTTAAAACAACGTGAATTATGTGATATACCTTAAATTTAGACAAATCTACATCCAAAACCACAAGTGAGGAAGTATGGAGTACAATTTCTTTTCTCAATAAATATTCTGTTGATAGTATATGTGCGATCAATTTTAATTTATTCCAAATTTGAAATTAAATTCTAAATTCAGCCTGAGGATTCATTTGCTACTGATGGGCGTTTGACATGGGTTATGCAGTAGTTTTCTATAATTCATGGCT
Organism: Himalopsyche japonica; assembly: GCA_028555115.1. Lineage (NCBI taxonomy): Eukaryota > Metazoa > Arthropoda > Insecta > Trichoptera > Rhyacophilidae > Himalopsyche > Himalopsyche japonica. Next base: position 4,783,066 of record JAHFWJ010000015.1, read on the forward strand.
TTTGAAACAAATTTGACTGCGCCCAAATTATGTATGTGTGTAAAATAAACTACAGTATAACAGAAGAGGGTGATTCCTAACCCTATTTCACGTAAACCCCCTTCATCTTAGCGTGTGTTAATCCTTAACAATGACATACTTTATACGGTAAAGAAGACATAATATACTGTAGAGTTGTGTGTATTCTAGATAATTGCTGAACATACTCACTTTAATAATAAGTAAGAGAAACATGCCCAGAGGTATGAATACCTATTTTTGGTTACCGTTTTGAACTTTTTTTCATATTTGGAGATAAAGAGAGCTTTCAGTAAGACCGGTCGCTTCCTTTGCAAGGATGAGTGTAGGCGTTGAGTGGGCTTATTCTTAAATAAACAGTATTAAATATCCATTGAAAAAATTACGAAATGGAGCCGACGGATTACTTCCAAAAGCTGATGTCAAAGAAGAATCTATAATAAATTAGCCGCGATTCTCAGGTTTGCACCGACGTATTAAATAACATATTTTTTACAAATAAAAAAATATGGGTTTTAGATATTTAAATGTCAAATAGTTTCTGCCGTATATAAATATTTATCACAAATAAAATTCTAATCAATGTTTTGGCAGTATCTTAAATATTCATTAGTTAGTATCCGAGTTGAAAATGGTATCGATCCGTACGCTACCACATACATTAACGTACTATTGCAAAAAAAAATGCTACTAAATAAAATTTCAATCCTGTTTCGTGTTTTCCGAAAAATGCTTTTAACTGCGATCATTTTCATTTAATTTATCTTCCGACTAGAGATTACGAAGCTTTTCAATGGAGTTTATGAAAAGCTTCTCCGCGTTCACTCTGTACTCAGAAACAAAATTGTCCAGTGCCCTTCGTGCGAGAAAATTGTCTGACCAATTTTGAGCCATGAATTATCTGGAAAGTATTTTTCTCCTAAGTCTATTTTTAAGTATTTTATGAAATGTTATTTATTCGTCATTTTTATTAAGTAGATGTATTATTAATTCAATATCCATAGCATAAAAGCGATTCTTTAATATTTAATTTTTTTCGGCCTGGCTTTAAATAATTTTTTTCCTAAAAAAGGTAATTAATCAATTAATTTAAATACAAAGCTAATTATAATTAATAATATTATAACATTCCATTAATGATAGTATAAATGTGTTTTATCTATCAATTCTTTAAAACTACCACAGTTGTGAGAAAATTTGAGTCATGACTTGAAAACCCGGGATTCCCCTGTCAAATAGATCACTAGATGATAATAATTTAAGTGTTTTAAAAGGACTGATCTATCACGTCAAAACACGGCTCCGGGACTCGGGCGTTGAATTTTGTATCACATTAAAACACGGCTCCGGGGTTTGATATGTTAAGTTTATCTTTACTTACGTGTTTTTCTATTCTGAAAATTTGTTTTGATTTTATCACTAGTTACCACTTTATATTTCGTTGCGTAAATTTACTTGTGATGGCTAATGAATAAAATATTTATATTAATTGGTTCCATTTCATTTTTGAATAAAAAAAAAAACTTGCATTTATCAAAATAAATTACGATAACCGACCGTTTTCTCATAGCAGAAATTGCCACAACAGTGCGTTTCGGTACATAAGAGAGCGCGTCACTAAAATCCCACTGAATTATAATTAACAATTATTAATATACGACACAAAATCGACCTTAAGCCATAGTATTGTGTACATTTTCGCTTTGACTGTAGAACCAACTTACCAATAAACATATCACTTATTTGTAGTGAGTAAATTTCCCTAGTTTTCTATTGTTAAAGCGAACATAATTCTTTCGACGTGAACGTTGAGATGATGTTTCTCAGTTTTGTTTTGCTTTAGCAAAAACTTTTGTTTCTATTTGCTCTGGTTTTTGGTCCGAAATGCTTGGCGCTGTTGTTCTCAAGTGATTTCAAACGTAAAATTCTACAATGCATTGTTTAACAACCGAGAAGAAAATGTTATTTTTATCGCATTGCAAACATCATAAAAGTCGGTAATCAGAAATGTCAATAATTTGAAAACACAGTTCTTATAACAGATTACCTATTTGTGATAATCGATCGATTCAAATCGTTGTTTCATATCCGCTCATATTGTTGGGTATATCTATATAGTTTTTGTAAAGAAAAATAAATTTTATTTAATCGTCAAGTAGTATTTTTTATTTTATCAAATTATGACTTGTCTCTGACATGAATTTAATTTAGTTATAACATCTACGATCCATTTTTTCAGTTATTATCAATAATTAAAACAATGGATATCGGTCGAGTCTAAGATATTTTTACTTTAATGTACAAATGTTTCATTTTTGACGGGCTTTATACAAATTCATTTTCATCAACCTTCAGCAAAACATTTTAGATTTCCAATATTTTTTATTCAAATATTTACATAATTGTTTTGAAAGTCAGCTAACCTTTCGCATGCATCTCAAATTTACTATTTTTCTCCATATTGTCAATTCATTAAACTCTAAGAGATGACATAATTCATGAGGTAATATTTAATAAAATAACCCAAAAAGTTTCAGGGGCTCTAACGTGTCTCAGAACCCTCCTTCCACAAAATAATTATAGTCTTAATAGTGGTAAAATTGTTTCAAAAATATCTATTACACGAGTGTATATGAAGTAATGTTTCATATTACGGGAAATTATGTCATTATAAACATCAAGTTCTCAAACTGTGACATACCAAAATATCAGAGATGGTAATTAGTTCAACGTGTTAAATTTATTTTTGAGAGTGACAGAAGTTTACGAATAAGTTACTAAGTTCTTGGGAGTGTAATGAGCTTAAATGGGACGTTGGATAACTTTCAAAGTGGCGCCAGGGTCGAATCTTGGAAACAAATAAAAATTATATGTACTCAAACATTGTACAAAAACAACGAAAAAATCTCTTGTGAAATTTATTTATATTATATAAATAAGAAAAATAGATTTACATATATTTAATTTATGATATCGGCTGAACGTGCTAGATGGAATTTCAATATCAAACATAAATTGTTGAAACTGAGTACGATGCCACAACATCCCTCGAAAAAGAAGTCGTGCAAGGTTTCAACAATTCAAATTTCACATATATTTAATAAGTAATATTTTTAAAAAATATTTAAAAAAAAAAATGGAACTTAATCAAACAAGTAGGGTGCTTACAGGGCTATTATCATATTCTTAATAGTTTTTTTTATCTATTAATTTTTACCTTTTCTATAAATAGTGGAAGAGTGATTCAACAACTAATAGTTTTGAAACACAATTGAAAATATTTCACATCAGAAATGGTCTATATTTTGTTTTTGGTCTATATCTCGCTTGTCTCATTTCGTGATAAAATAATCATTATATTGACCACAAAATTTGTAAATGATCACTTCGTAGAAAATACATGTTAATTACTTGTAGTTTTTTTAAAAATCTTGGTCCTTGTTTACATAAAAAAAAGTATAAATATAAAGCGATGGAAAATCATGCATGCAAATGATAAAATATTATATTTGACAACCGCGCAAGAAACCTTGAATAATTCGGTACTGTACCTAAAATTTTGACTTAGTTTCTCTCGTAGTACAGTAAAACATGTTAATTTATTTATTTGCAATAAACGTGTTATTTATTACAGCTCAATCTCACAAACATACAAATCCCAATATTAATAATACACATATTCGAGTCGTGTCGGCTAAGCCTCTATCTAAATTTATTATCTGGTTGAAAACTTACTTGGCACAATTTGGTACAGTTTGACCAAAGGTTTCTGGGACTGTCATTTTGATGTGTTTTTCAACTAAGGCAAAGAAATTAGCAAGAACAATAAACATGTCTTCAAACATTTGACAAAGTTTGACAGCTTTAATATGTCACGTGTCATTCGCTTTATAATGCCAAAAACGTGTCCGCTTGAGACGTTGTAAATTTAAAATGAAAATAATTTTATTTTACGAAACTAACACAATATTGAGAATGTATTCCAAAAAAAAATCTTTTAGAGAATCTGATATATTTTGGTGAATGGGCATTTTAAATTATTCAATACATCAGACAGGTATGATTCAAAAGGTCGACATCAAATAAAAATTATTCTATTTAAGATTTTTAAAATTGGGTCCTTTCGGTGTTTTTTTTTGTCCTTCAAAAATATATGTGAATCACAAATATTAAAATATCAGTCTCTGATATTTAGGTTTGCGTATTTGTATCAAAAATAAAAACATCAATATTTTTTAATTTGTAGATTTCTGCGCTAATTTACATATTTATTCAAGAGAAATTATTTTTTTGATAAAAAAATATTTGATCATCATTACGTCATAATATTGCTCAAAAAATGACTAAAGGCAACAGCTTATAATCAACGATTTTCCAAAAAAAAATCTTATATTAATTTTATTGATTGAATTGGCATTCACTTGGTAGAACTCCATTATAACACGGTGAAAAAATAGCAATGTATTTTATTTCTACAAAATTATTTTTAACAAATATGGTTGATAGCTATTTCGGCTCACGCCATCGTCAGAGCCGAAATAGCTATCAACTATATTTGTTAAAAATAATTTTGTAGAACTAAAATACATTGCTATTTTTTCACCGTCTTATATTTATTGTTTTAATTCCAGTTATGCCTACCGAGCAGTAAAGGTGTCAAAATGATCCAATTTCTTTACGATGATAATTATAATAAAAAAAAATACAATCATAATAAACCATTATAATGAAATAAAAATTTAACGTCGTTTTTTTAAAATTATGTAAATCATTTAAATTACTGAATTGAATTTTTTTTTCTAAAATAATTAAAAACACAATACAGTTTAAAAATAGGCGTTGTTTGACACCAAATATTCATAATTTGCATAAGCGAATTGAAAAAAAATATATTACGCTCATAAAAACGTTAAATATATGCGTAAATTTGCCTCATTCGTAAGTAAAATAAAATATAGGTGAGTATTCTTTTCGCAAAATTGAAGGCTACAGCACAGAAGTCTGCAACCATGATTCTTTTCATATTATATATAATATAAACCACTATTATATTTTTTAAATTCCTTTAATGAACATTTTTTTTCATGCTTTAAGTTTATTTATTATATATTGTATATTTATTATTATTCCAGAACTACGCATCGACGACTTCTTTTTTACATACTTCTTATTTATAAAATATAGGTTTTTATTTATTTAGAAATATATTTGACTCGTTCAGTATAAAGTTTTTTTAACTCTTCACTGTGACAAAAATTATTTTTAATTAAAGAAATGAGAAACTTTAACCAAATAAAAATATATTTACACCTACGTATATATATCTAAAAGAAATTAATGTGTTTTTTCAATAGATGATTTATGTAATATGATTATTAAGGACGACATTTTTTTGTGGCGATTTTAATGGAAATGAAAGCTGGTTTATCATTTTTTTTATACGACTGACTGTTCAGTACTACTTCATATGGTTTCAAGCGTGATCAATTAAAAAATATCACCAGTAAATTTACTCGAGTATACATATCTTAAGTTGTGTTGTTATCAGTTGATAAGATATACGCAATCTCACTTTAGCAAAAAATTTACCTTAGATACAAATGCCCGAAATTAACAACATTATGTATGAGAAAAATAATGAAATTTCTCGTTAATGTAATGTTGCATTATCGCTAAATAAATATCTTGTACAGTTTTAATATACGTATATGTTTAACGCAATCCAAAATAATAAACACAGTATTTCATTTTTAAACACATTTGTTGATAATTTTAAGTTATGTGAGATAACAAATCGTATACTATTTAACACAGCTGGACGAAAATGAAAATTAAATTTAAAGCATATTGTTTCCGGATATTACTCGGTTTAAATAAAAAAAAATTGATTATGCTAGTCTCTTAATAAATGTATAATTTTAGTATTGATATTACAGCCTATTTCGATAGTATACGTCAGCTTGTTCGGAAAACAATATTTCTCTTCGTTTATTACAAAACAAATTCTACGAAAAGTTTCCAAGCCCGGTACTCATGAATAATACAACGAGGCTGTACAGAGCGGACGAAAAAAGGTGCGCTTAACCGCATTTTAATCCATCCAAATGACGAAGCAATAACGTTGACAAATGTTAGACATTTTAACAGATGAATGGAAGAATATTTATTCAGGACTGCTTTCTTTTTAGCTCAACGTATCTTTAAAGCAAAACATGGACTTTAAAATATCACCTAGATATCAGTTAATGCTGAATGTAAGCCTCCCATATCTCATTCCGCTCAACAAAGCAGTAAGCTTTTGCATCTGATATTATTTGCATATTTTCTTCTTTGCTATAATTTTTCATTGCCATTCCGCTTTGAGATTTTCAATCAGCTCCACGCTGTCAAAAACATTCAAGTTTTCATGAATCTCAAATACAATAAATGCGTGAAACAAAAAACATACTCCTTTCAACTCTTTCAGCAAACTCATTTTTGATATTTATATTATCTAATAAAACTGTTTAAATTTGAAATTTTGAAAGTTTAAGTTTGTATTTTATTAATTGTTATACATATTTGTGTTTTATTTCGTCATAAAATAATTAAAAATGATTTACTCCTCTATATGTTTCGATACTATCCCTGCATAAATATTTTAAACAATACCACTTATTTGACTTAGACCACGTCGTCTAACCCGACGATAGTCTAAAAAACTCACCTGGGCAACAATTTTTATTCAATAAAATCTTAACAAAGTCACAGTTCTACTTCTACTGTCTACTTTAAGCAACTGATTTCTGCTGAATTTTTATTATTAGATAATTAGTTCATTATGTACACAGAAACCCAACACAGACTGTCTTCATAGTTGCCATGTAATGATAATTTAAATAATCACTTAATTTTGTTTGTCGGTATTAATTTTAAAAAATATTCTTTTGTTTCTGTTTATCTGTATGTATGTGTCTATTTATTAAAGTTTTCATATTCCAAACAATATATCTTACGGTTAATTTGAATGTATTATTCAGTACTTTCAGATACATCACTAAAACAATTCGCGCAGATTTGATTGATTACAGCAACAAATATTTCAAATGTTTACCTGCCTCAAGAACGAGAATGCTTTGCGAGCCATATAATATGGTATGCACTACATATGAAAATAACTTAATTCGTACCTGAATATCTTCGACGGCAATGAAGGGGATTAATTTCCGAGGGGCGTGACGACGGTTAGGCCTGCAGTAATTCGAAAATTCTCGAGATTCAAAGCACGACATCTCGAAGTGGGATTACATCACTTTAACTAATATCAGTAATATCCCAAAATCATCGTCACTCACTGAGAGACATGTGACAATCAATCTTGGATATAATACGGCGTGAGCTTACATATTTAATGACAATAGCCAAAAAATATATTCCCATGTCCTGAAACCAACAATCGATGAGACTATGTTTGAATCAATCTCATCAAATTCCCAATCAAATACATTGAAATCCATGACATTTTTTTCATCAAGCACAATTTTCTTAACACATATATTATATAATCATCGATTTTATTCAAATAATTTCTATTTACTACATGTGCCTTAAATTAATTTCTTTTAACTTCTTTAAAATATCATTGAAAATAAACATAATAATAAAAACAGCAGTACATAGCAAATCAAAAAAATACCATTTAAACTTATACCATTGCATATATTCGCTTAAATTATATCGCTAAATATGATCAAATACTAAACGGTTAGATTGTCACCATTAATGATATCTGTCACTTCTTGGTTACATACGAATTGTATTACCATTTTTGTTTTCAGTTCAAGATTTTTTTAAGGAAAAATCGCTTAAAGATATCCATTATTTTGAATTCCGTATTAAAAATAAAATCACATCTATCACTTCGCTTTGAAAGAGTACTAAAACTTAACAAATAATTAAATGAAATGATAACTAACATCATATGAAGTAGTTCATGGAACACTGAAATATAAACAACGTAGTGGTCTACATATAACACACACGTCATATAATCCAGCCTACAATGTAGTTAGAGCATTATGAACTCTGCGAATCTCGGAACAAGTATCACTATGTACAATATATACTAGTATATTTAACGTGATATTTATTATTTAGTATATCAAATAATTGATTTATAAAGCAACGGTGGTATTAACTCTGGTAGCCACCTATAAAATAAAATAATTGGTCGACATTCAATGACAACTTAAAGTCCGATTAAGATTTAAGACACATTTTGTGCAAATATTATATTATGTATGTTAATTGGGGATCAGTAAGCATACAACATTATTTTTTAAGTCATTTAAATCACAGGAAAACAAGATTTTTTATGATAATTTTATTTTGGTATATTTATTATTTTTTATGTGATATTTCAAAAACTCTTTTAATTTTAATGGAGAATAAAAAATCTCTACATACACTTGCGTGAAGTAAAAATCGCCCAAATTCTCTCAAATTTGCTTTGTTTATTTTAATATTATGCAATAAAACGATATTATACACATTATTATATTTTGCACGCATGGATGAGAAAAAACAAAAAGTTGACATGAATTGTTTTAATCTAGATATTTTTTCGCTTTATTATTTCACATAGACGATAATGGATTCATAGACGAGGCCTAATATATTTGGAGAAATAATATTCTGTAACAAATCTTAATTTTTTCTAAAAAGCGAAAAAAATCAAAATGATTTAATATTCAATCAAAAAAAATGATTTTATTTCGTATTTTCAACTAGCAACTCTAACGATAGCCATCTCACCAAATTATACCAACCGAAAGAAATTTATCAAATGTCTGAAGCTACGTTCCAAAATTTCACGCGATAACATTTCCCAAAACGTAGTTTACCAAACATAACTTTTTTAGTTGGGCCCCTTTTGCATGAAAAGTGACAAAATTATAATTCAGAGCCCAGTTTAAGGCACGTTCCTAATTCCGCGAATGCGCTGTGAATAAATAATTATATAACCGGGAGCCTCTATTCGTCTTCTGCGTGTGGAAATTTCGCCTCATAGGTATTTTCTGCGCCACAAATGAGAACGCCGCTCAAAACCCTGCAATTTTCCTCTCAAAATCAGTTGCAAGCTTAATTTTACTGAACCTAAGACTTTATATTATTATTAATATTTGCTTCACTTATTTTAAATCGTTTGAAAGTACAAATTTCTGTAGATCAGCAATACTTTTTATTATTTCTGTATAAAAAATTGTTTATTCATATTTATATAATAAAATATTGCATCCATGTGATAGAACGCCTGAAGATGTCCAAAAGGCGAAACTCGGCTCGTTAACGACAAAACATGTGAAATCTTAAAAAGTTGTAACAATTCAAATTTAAATATTTCTATTTTATTGACTTGGCATTCACTTGATAGAACTACATTATAACACGGTGAAAAAACTTGGAATGTATTTTAGTTCTACAAAATTATTTTTTTTAAATATAGTTGATGGCTATTTCGGCTCACGCCATCATCATATAGATAGAAGATGGCGTGATCCGAAATAGCTATCAAGTATAATATTTCTTTAAAAAAATAACTTTGTAGAACTAAAATACATTGCTATTTTTTCACTGTATTAAAATAAATATATTTACATTAAACTAAGTGACATATCCTCGTCTTTGACAATATTCTCTAATTTAAACATTATGACTCCCTGTCACCTGCAAATTACTTCTCTTTCTCTAATGACATGCTACATCTTTTTATGGCACTTATCTTTCTTTCGCGATACCGGAATCCCACTTGTCGCAAAAAGAATGAAGTGCAAGTGTTTGCAGCACCAACGAGTTCCATCATCGCTTCATAGTCACTGATAACTACGCTGCACCGTATGTACCCTTATCTTTTAGTTCCTCGCGAAATCAAACCACATCAGTTCAAATATCCGACGCCAGCATATCTTCTCGAAGCTGAGAATAGCATTATTCTGCGTCTTTTTCATATGTCATGATTCACTGCCATAAAACAGTTCTGGTAAAGCCAAAATATAAATATTGAATTTTAGTTCTCTCGATGAGCAAAACTGGTCCCGATCATTCATATATTTTGAAGACAGTACTTCAAATTTGTTTTTATTGTTTTAAATATCACATTTTCCTATCATAAAGTGAAAGTTATCTTCTCAAGAATGATTAGCGAAGTAAAATATTAAGGACCTCTTAATGTTTTTTAATGCTGATTATTTTGCTTTGTATGGATACATGTGATCAATCAGATTATATCTGTTGAATATAAGAAAAAAACCTTTCCATTGGAACAGGCTAGTTCAATAAATGAATAAATATGAAAAGCAGGTATTTCCTCCCTCACTGGTTTTCTGTTTTAAATATTCAACAATGCAGTGAATAATTACAATTTGTATCGGTACTTTTGTGATAATATTCACTGCTAAGAAGTACTATTTTTATAATCTTTGAAGTATTTAAATCACAATCAATTGGATAAAAAACATCACCTTCTTTTCTAGCGGTACTTTGATGTATTGTGAAATATTGGGTAACTCATCTATCACCTCCGGTATTCTTTTCTCTCCGCCTCCCTACTCCATTAATTGCTAACCCCTAGTGCTAGAGGGTCTCGTAAAACCTCATCAATCCAGCAATGTCGCGGTTTTTGCTCGAAAGTAGAAAACACGAGTATTGAGGTTATTTTCTTCTTCTTGTGCGACAATACATACAGACAAACTCAAGTCTGTGTACACTTTTACTAAGCAATTTAGCTTACGGTTCTTTTGACACCACTACATATTATCATAGAAAACAAGTGAAAAAAAATATCGACACATGTGTGTATATTTATTTAAACAAATATCTTCAACAGTTACAGTAATAATTTATCAATTCGACAGGAGTACTTCATTGGATAACCATATCAAATTTGAATTATTGAAACTTTGTTCAATTCTACATGTTTTGACACTAACGAGCCGGTTTCGTCGTAATTTCTATCGTGCATATGCAACATAACTGATTTATTGAGAGTTGTCAGTAAAACCACGTAAAAATACTGGCAGTCATTGCACGGTATTTTATTAATGCTAGATTTATTCCTAATGTCAACATTATTTTCATCATTAAATAATTAATACTAGCCGAATCTTTACTCATGGAAAAAATACCATTAATACAATATAACAAAAAATTATATACATGTATCTTACATAGTATGTTGTTAGCTTAAGTAAAAGAAATAGATTTTCAGTAACCTTTTAAAAGCAACAAAATTTACTGGATAAGATTAAATTGCCGCATTACCCGTATTATCACAAACTAAAAGATAGATCATTCTAGCTTTAACAATCCCCACACACATAGTAGTTTGCTTTGTAAGAAAATTGTACGCAAATGAGGTGATTGTATCGCGACGCCCCCTACGACCTCTAACGTGCAAATTCCACTAAAACTATTTGAATAACTGATAAGACCTAAGATTTAATTTAATATTGCAGAAGGCAATGGCATATAACGTCGACGCTTTTTGGCTACCCGGAAATTACGCTGGTTTTCGCGGCACAATACTATTTTAACCAAACGCCAACGAGTATATGCGATTGTAAGTCTCTTTCAATTAACTAAAATCACTTTTCGTAAATGCTATTATTCATTATAGTTATGTTATGTTAATATTAACTCACTTATATATTTATATATTATAATCAAAACACTACTGTCAAATTTCCTAATTAAGTCATAATACAGTACTTCATGAAATAATAAACCCTTATACGTTTTTTGAAAAATCAAACAAACCTAATGTATTCTTTGATATAAGTTTCATTTATTGGCTATAACCACAACAAAATAAGAGACAATAAATGTAAGAACTTAAATTACAAAGCTTTTCACCGTACAGGGAAACTTTGAAGTTTAATATTCAAATAGAGTTTGAAAGCTTATCGGAAAACTTTTCTTCATCTTACATTATAATTTCACACTTATCTACTTTCACAATCAGAGTTTAACTACTATAGAAAACACAATTGAATTTATTTCCTCAGACGTTGTAAGAGGCTTCGTTTATTTTTAAAAGGTTTTGTTCGTGCAAAGATCCAGATAAGGTTTGTTTTTAATTTACTCCTTTTTAGAGTATCTAATAATTAGATTATTATCAAGTCTACTTGAAAAATAAGTTTTGCGGAATCTGAGTGTTTACTTTTTCAGTATTAAAAAAAGTACAAGAAAAACTTTTGTGTTTATACTATTTTTTACAATTTTTCAATTTTTCTTGTACCACTGATCCCATTATAATTATTGCAATCTTAATCATTTACCAAAGCGTGATGAGATTTTTATCTTCTTTTACTCGTTTTTGAGCAATAGTATGTCAATATATGTTTTTATTTTCATCATATATGACATGCCTATATTAAATATTTTTGACAGATATTCTCTTAATAATCATAAAAAAAATAATTATTTAATGATGAATAACTTTCGATTCAATTGACTCCCTAATTATTTTATTTATCATACAAACGATAATTTTTTATTTTTTAATTAGCGTTAAAAATAATCAATATCTGAGATGTATTCAACGTAACGTACCAATCGCAAATGCGATCCAAAAGGCAATGATATGTTACCTTAAACCATTCGTCTATCCTTACTCAAAATTATGAATGGGTATCTAAAAATAGACCCGTAAAAACAAATTTTATTCTTGCTTTCTCTAAGATTTTTATTTTTCCCCCGTGGGAAGCGCTCATGGGGTTAAAAAGTATGTTTGAACATTCTTTTAATATTAAAAATGTTGTTTATAATTCATTTCCATAAAAGTTGATTTTATATAGACCATTCGAACAAATGTAATATTGCACACCAAAAAATATTCAAAAATGAATCAAGTACAACATTTTGGAGACCGTTTAAAGTTTAGTTTAGATAAACTATTTGAGTGAAACCTAAGCGGGAGATAACCAAATACGACGTTCAGCCAATTTAAAAGAACAGAAAAACAGCCTCTTTCATAAATCGAGTTCTATTTTATTTATAAATCTCTCTTTTATTGGGTTGTTGAACCCTCCGTCAGTCAATCATCAAGTCAAACAAATTTCAAGGAATAAAGTATCAGAAGCAAAACTATAGATTGGTCTTATATTGAGGACCTAGTTTTTTTCTGTTTTCTTCTTTCAAGCTTTTGCAAAAGCCGGGAAAAGTTTTAAGACAAGGTCGCACATAAACAAGCGCTGACGTCACACAGCAGCCGGTCGTAACCGTGACGGGTATTTTTAATCACATTTTCCTGAAAAATGTTTTTTGCGTTATTTATGTTTTTTGATGTCACAAATATAGCGCTAAACTTGTCGTTGTTTGAAATTAAGTTTAGTCTTATTTTATGGATAAAATAAAACTCTGGTTGGAAAATTATTCGTAATATTTATTATTAGATTTTTTTTTGAACAAAACAAAATTTCATTGTCACTACATGTACTTTGTTGTATAGCAATCGAACTGGTTTTCTGTAGACTGTAAACAAGTTTATTTCATTTATTTTTAATTTTTATGAATATTTTTGCTCCATTTCTTGGAACTTTTTTTAAATACCTGGTAATTATTTACACACCTTCTTATATAAATAACCTTATTTATATTTACATTTCAACAATATAAAATGCTTACAATAAATAAAATCAATACGGATCGTATATGTTTGCCAATCAGTCTTCTCTTAATGTGGAACATATGACTACTGATAGAGGTATCATTGCAGATTTTTTTCTATGGGACTACTTGGAACTAGAAGAGGAGTAAATATTGCAATTGTAATAAACTAATGGCTTTCGTTTTTTTTTCTTATAAAATATTAAAAATATAAATATTTTTTTTAATGTACTGAATTTGGGCGAATTATTGATTCTCAACTTCTTAAATTGACCAATAAGACATTTTTTTACTTTATGGCTTAAGTGCTATTCATTTGCTCTACATTAGATAAAATTAGATATTTATTGATAGAATTGACATTTACTTGGTAGAAATCCATTATTATGCGGTGAAAAAATAACAATGTATTTTAGTTCCACAAAGTTGTTGATAAAAGATATATAGTTGATTTAGTATAGTGAGTAAAATGTAAGCTATTGCGGCACACGCCCTTATCAATAACTCTGATGAGGACGTAAGCTCAAATACCTATCAATTATTTATTTAATATTAATTTCGTAGAACTTAAATACATCGCTATTTTTTCATCGTGTTGTCAAACCAGTTACCTAAAGGTTTGCACTGATAATTAATTGAAATTAGAGTTCTTTCATAAAAGGTTCAATACTTTTCAATAATCTTTGTAAATAAAATATTTATATTGTATATTTTTATGTGCATCATTATACCACATTAACATTTATATTCATACATTTATGCAACTGAAAAAGTTATGTCTCTGAAGCTTTTTCTATATATACTGGAATATACTGCAAGAGAAAGTTATCCCACTTTATTGGCCGTCTTTTTTTAAAGCTTCTTTTAACTTTGGCAATAACGGAAGTGGAAATAATTAATAATAACAATATATAATTTCACAAGCAAATTTTTTGAGCTCAATACTTTTTTTGACTTAAGCTTGTTAGTTTCTACATAGTAAACGCCTACTCATTTAACAATTCCAATAATTTTGCATACTTTTAATCATAATTAATGAAAAAGGACAAGCAAATAAATCATGCAATACATTCGAATAGTGTTTGATATTTTTCAACATTAGAGTCTAACAAAATGTCGTCATTCTGTTAGATAATGAGTGCATGTGATGAAAAAGGAGAAATGCAATAACGGCGCTGTAGAAAATGGAAAAGCGAAGTATCAGTCTTTGAAGCAATTTCAATTTTTAATGAATACATTTTTCTTGCAGAAGCGTTGAAATACTTCCGTCTGTTTTAAAGTAAACTCATATTCTGATTACGGTAACCATGTGTTATTTCACCAACGAAATAATATTAAATATTTTATTTCAATCTATATATTATCAATTTAAGCAGCTACAAGTTTTCTTTCATTGTAGTTATTATTTAACAAATATTATAAAAACCATAAATAAAATTTAAGCACAATGTATCGCATTAATTTTAAAATATAATCGAAACTAAATTTTACTCAATGTATAGACGTTTTTAATTGATGAAATACTTGATGGGAGACATCTATAACTCATCACTTCATCTGATTAATTTTAATATGCAATTATACTTGCAGATATTGTTCATCGTAAATATTATCAACTGATCAAGGGATACCAAAATGGTCGAGTTGGCTGTTTACACAATAAAACATTTTGTTTCAATATGTAATACAATGCCTTTCCACCCATAAGTGACAGTTAAAACTATAAAAGTTAATAAAAATTGTACTTGAATACGTTTTATGACACACGATGTGTAAGAACTGTTAAAAAACTGGCATAAATTATTTTGAATTATAAATCCTTTGCTATAACGTTAACAAATAGCTAATAAGCAAAAGGTCGTTCTTGGGAATAGTCGATTTTTTATAATATTTTATGTAATATAGAATACAATAAATAAATTATTATTTGAAAGATTACTTTTCTCAAAGAAATTAATCCCAGGATAATGAATACATCATTGTTTTTTTTAAGAAAAATTAAGACTAACATATTATATCTTCCAAGTGAATAGAGATCATAAAAAAATAATAACACGCAATTTTTAACACTATTTCTAAAAAATATATTTTTAATACTATTTCTAAAAAATATATTTTTAATATCAGGACTGACTGTATTCGTATAATTAACAAATAAGGGGAAAGGGATATAGTGTATGCATTCGCAGACAAAGAGCGCATAATCATATATCTTGTGACTTTCATACCAAAGACAACGGTATTTTGCAGATAAAAAACTGAGAATCAAAAGACATCCGTAATTTGGAAATTATTTGCGGAATTTTCTGAGCAAAAATTATTTTTTGTTCTATTATATCATGGTGTTTCCATTCTTGTGGTCTTTAAAAAATGTCGGGCGATTCTTTCGTGTTGTGCAACTTTTCCTGCAAGTTACAGCATGAAAGGGTTCTTTTTGTTAGCCTGAAAAGCTTTTCGAATAAATTTTCATGAGTAGCCCTCAACAGAGAGATTTCTCATTAGACTCCCAGTACCGCATACTTTATGTTTTCAAGCACTTACGAAATTAATTTAGATTGACCTCAATTCGGCAGGATCTTCAAGCTTTCGTGGTCTCGTTAATTTTTACCAGTTTTGATGAGATGCGGCTAGTGCTTTCCAAAATTATTTGGTCTTTTTATGGTTCGCAAGCTGTTTTCCAAGAATAGAAAAAAAAGAAGCTCGGAGCGTTATTGCCTAAGCGAATAAATTTAAGAAACATAGTTTCGAAAATATATATTGATTTGCTTATAAATTTTATTTTATCACCAATATAACACCTTCGTCCAAAAGCATATATTTTTTGAGAAAAAAAAACCAGTGAATATACAATATATTCGTAAATATTTAAACTTTTTCTGGAAATATTAAGATCAAAATGTTTTTTTTTTAATTTAAAATTTAACATAGTCGACGTGTGTGGTGAAATGGTAACAGATCTGATGGCATGTAAAACCTTTTTTAGACATCGTTTTCTCTCTCCTGTTTGATCCGCTCACTGATAAAACATGTTTGAAAAGTTTATAAATCTAATATATGTCTTATTATAATATGTTCATACCATTTTTTTCGACCCCTTATAATGTGAGACTCCCACTTCAAACACAATTTTTTTCTCTCCTATCTAAGCGTAGGATTATGTTATTGCTCTTACAATTACACCAAATAAGTTCATGTGCGTCGAAAATACAAAATGTATTAAGAACTGAAAAAATCGTTATTTTCCTAAGAGATAGACGCGTTTTGTTCTATTAC